>OY856339.1:10000000-14800000 GCA_963693475.1 Ectropis crepuscularia | reverse complement strand
TTCGCGTGTTTTTAGGGTTCCGTAAAACGTAAAAACGGAACCCTTATAGATTCGTCATGTCTGTCTGTCTGTCTGTCTGTCTGTCTGTCTGTCTGTCTGTCTGTCTGTCTGTCCGTCCGTATGTCACAGCCACTTTTTGCCGAAACTATGAGAACTACACTGTTGAAACTTGGTAAGTAGATGTATTCTGTGAACCGCATTAAGATTTTTACAAAAGTTTAAAAAAAAAAACAAAATAAGGGGTGCCCCCCATACTGAGAACTGAAGCTCAAAAGTTTTTTTTTCATCAAACCTACACGTGTGGGGTGTCTATCGATAGGTCTTAAAAAATGATGTTGAGGTTTCTAATATAATTTTTGTCTACACTGAATAACTTGCACGAGAGACGCTTCCAAAGTGGTAAAATGTGTGTCCCCCCCCCTCTAACTTCTAAAGTAAGAGAATGAAAAAACTAAAAAAAATATATGATGTACATTACCATGAAAACTACCAACGAAAATTAGTTTGAACTTGATCTGATGAGTAGTTTTTTTTAGTACGTCATAAATACACTATTATTAAAACTTCGATCAAAGTTACAACGAACTACAAGAACTATGTGTACTATGTATATTATGTTACTTGCTGGAACGGAACCCTTCATGGGCGAGTCCAACACGCACTTGGCTACTTTATTTGCTTTAGCTATTAGCATAGCAAACAATTGTCAATAAAATAAATGAAAAATATCTGTTTGTACTGAGGCGTTTTTTGAGTGGAAATTTAATAGTGAATAAGTGAAGCTGGTAATTTATCACACAACACTAAGTAGGCTCAAACTAAGCAAAATAGTCCTAAATCGTATCAAAGGTGGCGTTTGAGAAATTTAAAAAAATAGTCAATAGTTCGAGATACAATTTTTGTGGTAGTCGATTGCAGACTTCGCCTGGGGAAGTGCCACAGCTTTGCTAGTTATTCTACCGCCTAGCAGTAATGTGCTAACATTTCCCCGTGCGCATTTTCCCGTTTGGAAGGCAATGTTTCCAGAGAAATTATAGGGTTAGGGTAGGGTTTATTTTTAAATTACCTACTCAAGTTAAAAAAAAAATATCTCAGCGCAGTGCAGTACTGGGTAAGGGTATGATTACCTATTGAATTGGACTCTTCACGTTCCAATAGCTGCGTAACACTGTGCTAATTTTATTCCGAGAGCTGATAGCAAATTTTGTATAGACAGGCTGAAAACTTGTCACATAGCTCTCCTAACAAACACGGAGGTTGGGGATATGTTATACAGTAAAACTCCAATTATCCGAATTAATGGGGACCGGGACCCATTCGGATAATCAAATATTCGGATAATCGGATTTTTTAAAAAAAAAATGCCATTGGAGAGAATAAAGCTACGTTTTGATATTGCACTATTTTTTTATTGAATTAAATGAAAGAAACATGAAATTTTCACATGTTTTAAATATAAATAAAATGTACTTATGTACAAGTTTGGAAATAAAAATCATTGTTTTTTAAACATCTCCGTCAATGTAAGCTGTTTAGCGGTCTTCAACCGTTTTCGGGCAGCCAGGTCACGCATTCGCTTGACGGTGAGCAGTTGCAAGTGGTCACACTCGGGCTGACGCTCCATCCACTTCAAAGCAGTCTCGAGGCCGTTGTGCCTACACACGCGGGGGGAAGTCAGTGTAGGCACAACGGCAAGTTATGACAAGTCAAGTCAAGACTTGACGCGCAAACACTGGCTTCGCTTGTGATTCGGATAATCGGCGATTCGGATAGTGGGAGTTCGGATAATTGGAGTTCTACTGTACCTTTATTCAGTGAAAATGTTTGAGGCAAAATGCAATTATTATATTATATTGTAGTCTAACGTATAAAGAACAAAAAAATAAGACAGACGATGTAGTCGGGGTATTGACTTAACTAGACGCGTGCATTGCTAAAAATATAATAAAAAGTGGCCAAGTGCGAGTTGGACTCGCCCATGAAGGGTTTCGTTGCAGCAAGTAACATATTATGTAATATACATAGTACGCATAGTTCTTGTAGTTCGTTGTAACTTTGATCGAAGTGTTAATAATAGTGTATTTATGACGTACTAAAAAACTACTAATCAGATCGAGTTCATGGTAATGTACATCATATATTTTTTTTTAGTTTTTTCATTCTCTTACTTTAGAAGTTACAGAGGGGGGGACACATTTTAGCACTTTGGAAGTGTCTCTCGCGCAAATTATTCAGTGTAGACAAAAACTACATTAGAAACCTTAACATAATTTTTGAAGACCTATCGATAGACATCCCACACATGTAGGTTTGATGAAAAAAAATTTTTGGGTTTCAGTTCTCAGTATGGAGGGCAACCCTATTTTATTTTTTTTAATTTTTTTTGTACAAATCTTAATGCGGTTCACAGAATACATCGACTTACCAAGTTTCAACAGTGTAGTTCTCATAGTTTCGGCAAAAAGTGGCTGTGACATACGGAAGGACAGACAGACAGACAGACATGACGAATCTATAAGGGTTCCGTTTTACGTTTTACGGAACCCTAAAAATGGGTTTGAGGTAATTTGAATTTTAAATTGGGTGTTATTTAAAACTAACTAGCTGTTACCCGCGACTTCGTCCGCGCGAAATAAATACTAAGGTAACTCAGGCAGTACCTATTTTTATACTCACTAAAAACAGCTTATAATAAAACAATTTCATCAAAATCGGTTCAGTTGTTTAGGTGTGAAAGCGTAAGAGGCATTCGTTTCATTTCACTTCCATTTCAACTTCAATTTCATCCCCATAAATTGCTAGAACAAACTTTTATTTGCTTCGTGTCATGTGCCTATAATACAGAGTTTCATGGTTTTATCTTCAACGATTGGAAGCTTCCATGTATACTTTCATCCTCCATTTCAATTCCAATTTCATCCCCGTACAGTTCGAGAATACAAAATTGCTCGAACAAATATTCGTTTGCTTCGCGTCAAGTGTCTATATACAGAGTTTCATGGTTTTATCTTCAACGGTTGGGATCTTCCATGTTGACATCAGTTTAGGTGTGAAAACGTAAGAGACATTCGTCCCCCATTTCAACTCCAATTTCATCCCCATACAGTTCGAAATTACAAAATTGCTAGAACAAACATTTCTTGGCTTCGTGTCAAGTGCCTATATAAAACAAAGAACTAAGAGTTTTGTAATGTTGTCTTAACCGATTGGGATCTTCTATGTTGACATTCATCCCCCCTTTCAACCTCAATTTCACCCCCGTACAGTTCGAAATTACAAAATTGATAGAACAAACATTGCCATGCAGTAACATGCCAGTAAACTTCAAGAGCATAAATAACTGCCTTGCATTACACTTTTCTTGTCTCCCAGATATCTATGATAATTTATAGTAGGTATATAAAGTGGTAGTGGTAGCACTCTTGGCAGAGTCCGCCTTGGGAAGTACCATACCTTTGCCAGTTATTCTACCGCCAAGCAGCAATGTGTAAGCGTTACTCTGTTTCGATTTGAAGGGCAATGTTTCCAGAGAATTTACTGGGCTAGTTATAAGAGATATAACACCTCAGATCTCTGGGTGACGAGCGCAGTGCAGTGCTAGGTAATGATTTAGACTCTTCATATTCCAATAGCTGCGTGTTACTGTGTTGTTATGTGGCAGCCATGTTGCTTACCATCAGGCACATGTCCTGCTCGTCTCCTCACTCTTTATAAAAAAAATAAAAAATATATATTATATAGGACTGGTTGGGGGTAAAATTGATGAAGCATCCAAAGAACATTTTAAAAACTTGGGAATCGTAATACGTATTCTAAAAACACTGAAATATGTTAGAAATCATTTTCACCAATAGGTGCTATGTAAACATAATAAGTTGTTGTATTTAACATATCAATAAATATTTCTATGCTCCTATTTCTATCAATTCTTTGCTCTGCTCTTTCTCTGAAACCTTTGCCATTCAAACCTGAACACTGTAATACTTTATTTCTAGTAGTCCTTAAAATAAGGCAAAGGTGTACTTCCCCAGGCAGATTCTGTAATGATTTCTTCCACGATAAACATCATACAAGTTTACTCGGTCACAATTTATATTGAATTTGTCCTGAACGAATCGAATACCATGAATCCCTAACATATACCTACCTAAATTATGTATAATGATATATTTTTGTAAACGACAAATGAGGCTGAAAAAAAAAACGTATTTTTGTAATGAACTAAATAAGCAAGTTTCTCATGATGACGAATATTTTTTTTATCTCAGATAAAATTAGCACCGGTCATGCTTTTAGTTGTAAATATTTATCTTTTGAAAAGTATTTCTTAGCGATGCGTACTATTTATTCCACTTCTTGATAACAAGGCACATTCAAAATTCATGGTAAAAATAGAAAAAAAAATACCTGTACTAAAAATTAATGTCTATAGGTTTACGAACTATTACCTACGTGATAAAACCTTAATGAATAATTGCAATGAATCGAATTTGATTATTATTGCTGAATTATCATTATTTTGTATCATGCTGCCGCTGACTGTCTTCTGTTTGGACGCTTCGGCCGATGGAGTGGAAGAGATATATATGTGTCAGAAGCCGAACGCTTAGGCCGATAGTGCTCCTCTATTGCTTGTTCCGCGCTCTCGCTGGCACCCTGGGCTCAGGCGCAACGGGAACTTTTTTCATGCGTACAGCCGGCTTTCAATGATTTATGACGTCAAAACAATTTTTGATCGGAATTTTCTCAGATGTTTGTCCAGCGGCTACTAAGACTACCTCTGGAGTGACGAATTCCGAAAGACAGCTTGCTGGCCGAGGATCAGGCTGAGTGGCCTATTTTTGTAGAGGCCTATGTCCAGCAGCGGACGAGTTTAGGCAGATTATGATGATCTATTAGCAGATAAGATCTACTTACAATTAGATCGACTACTAAGTCGTAAAAAAAATGTGTTAACAAATTGCATTTATAAGCAACGATACGTTGTTTTAAGCTGTCACGATTGTTCACAACACTGGTAATATTAGTCAAGGGAACATTGCATATAACTATGGTGGGACGAGTCGCTGCAAACCCGATACTGCACCGAAATATCAGTTAATATCTCGTAATTAATAATACCTACTAGTGCAGCAAATATACGGTCCGATGCCTGTATTTGTAACTTAATATCTTCAGAAAACTAATATCGATATCATATCCTCAGGCTATTTATAGTAATGAAATCACAAGCCTAAGGAGTCTTACGAAATCCTAAACCAATTTTACAAGTATGCTGTTGAACGATGGCTGTAGGTACGAAGCGATAAATAATAAAAACTGAGATATCATAGTATTTAATAACGATCTTTCAAATTTCGACAACCATTCTAGCGAAAGTTTTTGCCAGGATCACTTGAAAGTGAAGTGAACTTCTGTACATTAAAACTAACTTGTTGTAACAGTGTAATAACAGTGTAAATATGGCAGTCTCACTAGAAGACCCCTTAGTGCAAACGTTCATCTTTTACTCGAGTATATTGGTGTTAAAGGTTATAGCCATGTCGATAGGGACAGGGCTGATGCGTGCTTCCAAAAAGGTAGTTGCTAACCCTGAAGACTTAAGACCAGGAGCTCAAGTAAAATACGACGATCCTGATATTGAGAGGTGGAGACGAGCGCACCTGAACGATTTGGAGAACATTCCTGCCTTCTGGATTATTGGAGCGCTATACTTGACTACAAATCCATTCGCTGGATGGGCATCTATGCTGTTCCGAGTATTTACCCTGGCAAGATTATTCCATTCTATTTCATACGCCGTTATACCGATGCCAGGACGTGGCATTGGTTTCGCCATAGGTTTCTTTATCAACGCGTATATGGCTGTACAAGTTTTGTTGTATTATATATCTGCTATGTAGTTGTAGAAATTTTGTATTTTTTGTAAGGAATAAATTTAATATTGTAATAGTGCTTTTTCTTTTATAGCTGTAAGGAAAATTGTAATGGTGTCGACTAGTGACATCGTAATGTGTGCTACAGTATTTTGTTCTGATAGCCCTTATCCTGTGATACAAAATGAAAATTCACTGGAGTATTGTGAAAACAGTTTATTATGACATTTTTTCTACCGTGGTTAAGCGTCGACAGTCTGAAGTTTTTATTAATTTGCCTTGTACTTAGACATGTTCATGGACGTATAAAAAAGTCGGACGGAGTCTCGCTAAAACAAAAACTGTGTCACTAAAGTCGGCCACATTAGCACGTTTGCGTTGTCAGGTTGTCACTGATAGGCTGACGCGCACACATATACACAAGTAGCGCGTGTAATGACTCACTAATGTGTGCGTGTCAGCCTGTATGTGACAGCGCACACGTGCATATTATGTGGCCGACTCGATGGACACAGTTTTTGTTTTAGCGAGACTACGTCCGACTTTTTTTATACGTCCATAGACATATTATACAGAATATTTTATCTCAAAATGAACAAATTAGCACTTGTTAATTCAAAATATTTTTTGTTAGTAATAAACCTCGCGCGCGTTCCCTTGCTTCATGTTCAAATAGTGTGTTGTTAGTGGTTTTATGTTGAGACTGCAATAAGTACCTAATTCATAGAGACATTAATAAAACCAAACGTAGGCTACGTCAAAGACGTATTTTATGTTTATAATTTGAATCGCCTGTCCCAGACTAGAAGCCTTAAAATACATATAAGTATACATAGTAGTTTATATTTGATGCAAATCTAAACTATTTCTCTTATTGCTATCTCATGCTAGGATTACAGTTAGAGATCACCTGTTCGGCTCTTTCTTACCTCCTCCTTATCCAACAGGATCGTTTCCTACTTCCTATAATAAACTAAATAAAAATATCTAAGTATCTACGATCTATATCCTTCGTTAATATGTACCAATTAATTGGATATACACTTGTAGAGGTTAGATGCTAACGATACGATGCACTTCACAGACTAACGTGTTCCACTCTACTTACTAAACCGTCCATTAAGGTCAAATGTCGAATAATTTTACTGTTACAGGATTAAAACAATCCAATCCAACAAAACAGTAAGTCATTACTGTATAACAGTTCTAAGCTACACAACATAAAAAAACAAAAAATGTGACAACATTCGTTTTTAGGGTTCCGCAAAACGTAAAAATGGAATCCTTATAGATTCGTCATGTCTGTCTGTCTGTCTGTCCGTCCGTATGTCACCTTTGCCGAAACTATGAGAACTACACTATTGAAACTTGGTAAGTAGATGTTTTCTGCGAACCGCATTAAGATTTGTACAAAAAAAAAATTAGGTTTGCCCCCCATTTTGAGAACTCAAACTCAAACATTTTTCATCAAACCATGAAGGGACCTATCGATAGACATCCCACTAGTAGTTTTTTAGTTCATCATAAATACACTATTATTAAAACTTCGTTCAAAGTTACAACGACCTACAAGAACTATGTGTACTATGTATATTATGTTACTTGCTGCAACGGAACCCTTCATGGGCGAGTCCAACTCGCACTTGGCCACTTTATTTTTAAATAGCTTAGTAAATCTATTGCGTCTTTTTAATCGACTAATACCAAACACCTAGGTATAAAATAAAGTTAAGACTATTAACCTCTAAGCTGAGAATTTAGAATTTATAAACAGAGAAATTACCGGGCTGAGAGATATAACAACTTAGATCTCTGGGTGACGAGCGCAGTGCAGTGCTAGGTAATGATTTGGACTCTTCATGTTCCAATAGCTGCTGTCACTGTGCTGTTATGTAGCAGGCATGTTGCTTACCATCAGGCACATGTCCTGCTCGTCTCGTCACTCTTTATTTAATAAAAAAAAAAAAAGCCTTTTCCAGGTTTACATAGGCAAAACTAATAGCGTTCACGTTGCCAGTACATGATATAAAATCTCAAGAAGAACAAAAATCCCTGTCTATCTTTGTTTTAGTTAGATCTACATTCATACATTTTGTTAGATCTAGAAATCATATTTCACAATCATCATTTTGGATAAAAATAAGCATTTTCTAGTAAAATGTCATCAGATAAAATATAGTTTATAATACGAGTATTAAATTTACGTGCAGCCATGCTGTCAGACCATCCCTCTAAGGACGGCGAGTTTGGCATATCGATCCTTGGTTTTACCTACCTGTAGCAGCCTGAGCCAAACTATTTTCTTATCTATGCCTGAGCCGAGGTCAAACTATCAGAGGTGCGCTTGCACTCGTTGTCCCACGAGATATAATAGGTACCTACTCGTTGAGTATTGCAAGTATATCTTCTGTATTCTGCTTCAGGTCATGGTCAGCTTCATTTATGATTTTAAATAAATTCTATGTTAAGTAGGTACATATTATAAGCCAAGGCCCAACGCATAAGCATTGCCATTCAGCGTGGTAATGCCGCCAGCATTCTGGGTACGCTTCCGATGGCTAGTAAGATGTTCACATCTTTATTATCTGTAGACCTTCATTGGTCTATGGATAATTCAGGTGTGCTTAGTGTAAGTAGATAGGTATATAGCGTAGTGTAGTTCTCATTGTATTTTAGTTTTGTTATTGTTAATAAAGGCTCCGCCCGTTAAAAAAAAGTCATAATACATACATTATAAAATTTCGAATATTGACTTCTACATCCTAAAGCGTTTAGAGGATGAAAGTTCCAGATTTCTTTTAACGTTATTTAAATGTCGTGTCGTTATTTGTATGGCATGATTTTTCGATTTCGATGATTTAGAGCGAAAAAATTATAAAACTGACATATTTTAGGTATTACTAAACTGTATTACTAAACTGTAACTGCATGAATCAAGGAGTATTACGAAAGTCATGCTAAATTGTCCGATTTTAAGTTTAAGCCTATTTCGTTATGCGAAACGCTAAATACTGATAATTATTTAGTTGTCAAGACCTTATACAACTCTCTGATAAGGTCAGTACTCACATACGGTATTACTCGATCGAGCTAAACTGTCGAGTAAAACCCATGGCATGGGCTTTCGTCCACACATTGAGCATTGATCTTTCTATCGAGTGAGGCGCGCTGTTCAGTATTCACCGAACCGTTCGAGCCAATGGATGTCTGTGCAACAAACTAGACGGTGGCTGTATTTAGCAAGTCTCACAGTGCTTTATAAGAAAATCAAAGAAAATGAAAAGAAAAAACGTAAAAGAGGTACTGGGTTAAACTCACAAATCCATTTCCGGTGAACCGTTTTCAAGATAGAGGGCGGCGGAGAGCGCGCGGTTACAGCATCACTTCAGGTCAACCTGTGCCTCCGGTCAATAACGAGACATATACAGTTGTCTCAAGTTCTTCCATGATTTCGGGGTCAAAGGTTCCATATTCGTTAATGTCCCTCTGATATAGTAGAGCATTGAGACAAGCTTGCCCATTACATTGGCCACAAGCTAAATAGCATTGCCAGCCCGCTTTCCTGCATCTCCAACCTCACAAACATCTCATTTTTCTTGAACCACAACCACTCTTGCAGTTGCAGAAAATTTGGATGAACTAGCTGCAGCATTTGAGGAAGAAAATTGTTCGGCCCAGAGATTATTAGAGAGTGGAACTCAAACCTTACTAGCAGTCTATTATGCTCCGAAATATGTGAAAAGTCTCGATCATCTTCGTTATATGCATTACTTTAAGTCTATAAAACTTAATAAACCTGTGCAGCTGTCAAATATTCCACCAACAGCGCAGCTGCTCATCAACATTTCAAACGTGTATATTATCAAGTGCGTACTGTGACCGCGAGCTCTCCACCCTCTATCTCGAAAACGGTTCACCGTATAAAAAGTTTTTTTAACAAAATTTGTAGGGAATTTTGTATTCTACAATATTGATCATACATACAAATAGCAAAAAACCCATAGGAAATGAAATATTTACAACAAAAGCGCAAAAAAGGGATTTTCGTGAACTTTGACATTGAAATTTAATAGTTGCGTACACCCTACCATATTATGTAGGTTTTGAGACAACTTTTAGGGTGTCAATATACAAGTATCTGTAAATACTTACAGCTGGGTATCTCGAATTCCGAGGTGAACTTACTAAAATGACTGGACTATATCTCAAATTTTGAAAATGTCGTTTATGCTGAAATAACTAGAACTAGACCTAACCCTCCTGGGTTAAAAATATAAGGAAGTCGTTATAAAAATTACTTTCTAACTGGTATTTTGTTGTTGTAACAAATGTTATGTAAGTGATAATGTGTGTATTATCTAACTTGTGCCTTATAACCGTGATTTTTCAGAGATTCAAAGATAATTGAATCATTTAAAACCGGGGACAGGTAATTCATTCAATAGTCTTTCCTTAACGGGATTACTTAACAGTTCACGTTTTATTCAAGAGAGAAGAATCCAATTTTGTTTTTAAAATGGCGATAATTTTGACGGATCCTATTGTACAATCCTACATTTTTCACGCTTCCGTGATGGCTATTAAACTCCTGCTGATGGCTGCCATCACCTCAAAAGTGCGTGTAGAAAAGAAAGTGAGCATGAGCCCTGAAGATGAAAAAGCAGGCTTTGGGAAATTAAACCTAAACGACCCAGACGTGGAAAGAACAAGAAGTGCGCATCTGAATGACCTCGAGAATATTCCAGCTTTTTGGCTCCTCGGTGCCCTGTACGTTACTACAGGTCCCTATCTCGCGACGGCTAGCATGCTATTCAGAGCCTTTTCCATATCAAGGATAATTCATACGATTGTGTACGCAGTCATGCCTATCCCTCAACCAGCTCGAGCCATTGCCTGGAGCGTCTCGTACATCATTAACTTATACATGGGTCTGCAAGTAGCATTGTATTATTGCTCGAGCATGTAATGTCTACTATAGAAATAATCTATCTACTCAAATCTAATTAGTCTCTAAATTTATCTATCGATTTGTGATAGTGTGTTTGTACTCATCAAGAATATAGAAGACATAAATTCCAGTGTATTTAGACTAGAATGTTCATTTAAGTTGCTAAAATAATAGGACTGAGCCTTACCACAACCTAAGTAAAGTTTCATCATGCAAATCATCTTTGGACCCTACGAGAACTGGACTACGTATCTTTTACACGTTTCGTGTATGCATACAGATAAATGGAATAACAACAAATCTGCCAGTCATCGTGACTTTAACGCGTTTGCGAGTGTATATGTATACTATCTCGGTTCGGACACGGTGTAGAAACAGATAGACCATTCACTCGTTGCCGCGCGTCGCGACCGCACTGCCGTTCGCTTGATTTTTATACAAAAAACAATCATGTCGCTGTTATTGTCAGACCCGGCTGTACAATCTTACATTGTGTACTCCGGAATACTCGCTCTTAAAGTTTTAGGAGTCGCGTTTTTGACTTCACGAGCGAGGTACTCCAAAAATGTGTTCGCTAACCCTGAAGATGCGAAAGTAAGGAAAGGAATAGTGAAACTAGACGACCAAGACGTGGAGCGCGTGAGACGAGCGCATCTCAACGACTTAGAAAACATTCCTCCGTTCTGGATATTGGCTGCCTTGTACCTGACTACCAACCCTGGGGCAGCCTGGGCTACGTTGCTGTTCAGAATATTCACCGCTGGCCGCGTGTTGCACACAATAGTTTATGCTGTCAAGCCGTTGCCCCAGCCGGCGCGAGGTATAGCTTTCGGGATTCCGTACATTATCAACATTTACATGGGTTTCAAAGTTGTAATGCACTACATCACAGCCTTATAAACTTGTAAACGATGGTGTATGTAATTGAGTACATTCTAATTTAGTATGCAATTTATGTTTGCTATTTTTTGTTAGATTCTATCAAAAGTGTAAAAAAATAATTGTGTATACCAGACTGTCACTGAAGTATTAATGGGAAATGAACTAGGTAGTGGAGGTATGTGTTTTTAAACAAATTTATTTTTTATTTTCACTTACTGTAAACGTTGAATCTATGTATAAGTAATTAAATGATTCAAATCATCTTCTGATTTGTTTTTTAATATTAAACGTTGTTTTATTGTAATAATATAGTTTTAGGATATAAAAATGCTAAACAGTCAATATTTAAAATTTTCGTGCCGTTCCAACACCATAACGATAACGACAATAACAATATATGAATTTACACCTAGATTGTTCAGATACGTATCATATATTTCAAAACCGGTAATTGTGACGGAGAATTAGCATAATAAAAGGTTTCTCATTATTAGCACAGTACAAGACATCTTTATTTTGTAACCAGTTTCACATCTATCAGTTTTAATGATATAATATGAACATATCCGATGCCATCCTACGAACATTAGGTATCTATTATAGCAGCGCCCCTCGGTTTTACTCACGCAGTTCGTGTTCTCGTTATTATTCCAGGCTAAAATCGAACTAAAATCCAAATTTCAAATGTTTGAATTAATATTAGTAAGAAAGTTTATGAAGATTAATGAATGGATGGAGGAATGATTGTTACTCTTGCGCGCAAAAGCTACTTAAGGGATCTAAATGAAATTTGGTACACGGATAGATGATAGTCTGAAATAACACATAGGCTATTTTAACCGACTTCAAACAGGATGAGGTTATTTATTCTAGAAAATAACCACATCGGGAACCAAGCGGGTGTAACCGCGGAGCGCTGCTAGTAGTAATTAATTCTATGGTAAATTGTTGATAGTCTATCTAAACTTATATATCTATATATATAAAAGCGAAAGGTCACTCATCAAGGAATCTCAGAAACTACAAATGCTAGGAATCTCAAATTTTGCATGGAAGTCCCTTTTAGCACGTAGGCGCTCGCTAAGACGGGGTTTTGCGAAATTCAATCCCTAAGAGGGTAAAACAAGGGATGAACGGTTGTATGAAAATTCGTGGTTTTCAAAGTTATCAAATTTTGTATCTATACACTTGACACGAAGAAATTACATATTTGTTTTATCAAT
This sequence comes from Ectropis crepuscularia, assembly GCA_963693475.1. NCBI lineage: Eukaryota > Metazoa > Arthropoda > Insecta > Lepidoptera > Geometridae > Ectropis > Ectropis crepuscularia. The sequence continues at coordinate 14,787,071 of OY856339.1, read as the reverse complement.
TTTGTAATTTCAAACTGTATAGGGGTGAAATTGAGAGTGAAATGGGGGATGTAAGTATACATAGAAGCTTCCAATCGTTAAAGATTAAGCCATAAAACTTTGTACATAGGCACTTGACATGAAGCAAATACATTTTTATTCTACCAATTTTATAATTTCGGTCTGTACGGGGATGAAATTAGGGTTAAAATGGGAGACGAATGTCTCTTACGCTTTCACGCCTAAACAACTGAGCCGATTCTGATGGAATTGTTTTATTATAAGCTGTTTTTAGTAACCGTAAATGTGTCGGGGTATAAAAATAGGTACTGCCTGAGTTACCTTAGTATTTATTTTAGTAAATAATACATTTAAGTATGAGTTTGTGGACAGAATCGAAACTATTTTTTTTTTCTACGGCACATAAATATTTCTCAATCAAAAATGTCTCCTCTCTCCTTAAATGACTGATCAGTTCATTACCGAACTATTGTTATGGTATTTGTACGCAAAGAATCTTTTTTGAGTTTTTTTATCCGCGTTTAGGTCCGCGTTTGACCACCAACTCGCCTGATGGTAAGCGATGGTGTGGTCGAAGATGACGCACGTTGACCCAGAAAGTACCTATTCACGCTGACCTTGAAAAGTTCTAGATTGTATCTCTCAGGGTAGATTGTATCTCTCAGGGAACAAGGCGGCCGGCAACTTATTCCCCTCTAAAGCTGAACGTACGAGAAAAGTGGATTCAAACCGTTTTGTACGGATTTTGGGAATATCCACAGTGTTTAGGTGGTAGTGGGCCAACTTTCGACTTGTCCTGTAATGGAAAGGGGAAGGCAATATTAGGTCGTGTAAATCCGCTGCACATTCTCCAAAATGCATTCTGTAACACACTGTCAGACTAGCCACTTTTCAACGATGTTCTAGGCTTAGAAGCTTTTTAGCTACTAAGTCTCTATCACCTATTAGCCGAACAGCGCGCCGTTCTACCGAGTCAAGAGCTTCGAGCTGGTACTTCGACGATCCATCCCATAGGTGGCAACAGTATTCTACACTTGAGCGAACTGAGGCTTGATATAGAGGAAGTAGTTGATTCGGTGTGAAATACTGCCGGACCTTACTGAGAACACCAAGCTTTTTTCCAGCTAACTTGCCTTTTGACTTCAGGTAGCCACTGTAATTTAAAGTCGGACTAAGGGTACTGACCCTTAGTAGGTCTAGAAGACCTAGAAGGTCCAAGGGGTCTGCCAGTTGTACAGGCACATTTCGGAAAGTTGGGGACAGAGTGAAGGGACACTTTTTTTGCAGAGAAAAGGCAAGCCTTGGTTTGGATTTTGTTATTACTTCAAATGAAAAAGAAACACTCGGTTTACGGCTACAATTTCGTTCTTAAATACAAATTACGAGGACAATGAAATAATATTTTTTACATTGTTTTGTGTTTTCAGACATTTTCTTTTTAAATCCATTCTTTTTTTATTTTGACACATCTTCTACTGAGACCAACATAAGTCCACCATAGTGGAGAGGAGGAGAGGATAAGTCCACCATATCCAGGCGCGGTTCCAGCGTCGAATTTTGGAGGGGGTCACCAGTACAGAACCTCCGAGTTTGGTCACGAGTCACTAGTCACGAGTAGAAATACAATAAATCGAGTAAAAAAGACTATTAGTAGTGCCCCATTTTAATGTAACGTATATATGGGCGCAAATTGTTATGTATTGCCAGTAATTATCTAATATTGTTTTTATTTCATTATACTGTAACAAAAATATCTAAAACTCGTTATATTGATGTCCAAATGAGTATTAGTAAATACAAAGCCTTCTTTGAATTGAATAGATGTTGTATTGATTATTTACTAGTATCGACTATTTCGATATTTTTGTTGCATGTAATTATTAGATTAGATATCTTATACACTCTGTAAATGTTTAAACATGTTTTCTATTGTAATTATTGATATTCTGAATAGTATTTGATATGTTTAAGCATTTTAAGTAAAACTTGTTGTTGTTTCATGGTTGTTAGTGGCGCCATCTATTTAGTGGTAACATGTGATAATATTAAATCAATAATGCATTTTAGGTAAATTAAATCATTAATAGTTGTTGTAAAATTAATTAAACTATTTGTTTGGAATATTAGACTGTATTTCTGTACTTGTTATTAAAACTTGTAAAAGTATTTCATATTTTGTTGTAAAACAATTTGCTATAGTTATGTCGTGTATTGTAAGAATGATATAAAAGCGGGTGATTTTGTAAAAGAGGGTCACTTCGATACCAACGGCGAGAAATAAAACTATCTCATTTACTTTGAGTTTTTATTCTGATGGAGTCTGAACATGGAAACCCTGACGAATCTCCGACATATACGATTTGGTTGTCATGTCCCCTGTGACCCCCCCCCCCCCCCTTCGGACCGCGTATGGACTTATCATCATAAGCGATGATGCAGTATACGGTGGATCATGCTATACAAACATTGGAACGTTGAAAATAACGATAAATTATATCCGCCACCTAAAAATAATAATTTATGTGGTGCTATCCTGATTTTTTAAAAAGACTATTGACTTAGGTTAGTATCGCCTTCGCATATATGTATTATTAGTTAGCGAATCCAACTAATATTATATAAATGTAAAAGTTTGGATCTCTGTTGCTTCACGTCAACAAAACAACATGTTTTGAATGCTCTACTGATCTGCTATTTCGAAAATAATCCTAAATGCAAAAAAAATACAACAGTTTTAAGCCAATTTTATCCAAATGAATTTAACATTATGGAAGATATTGTAAATAAACCTTTTTTTTGACGATAATGGGCACAGATAATTTTGATAATAGGGTAGCATTTGATGATAGGTGACGATGCGGTCTACTATGATGGAGCGCGTTTATAAATCGATTCACTTTACCCTTGAAGACACCTATACCTATTTTATATCCTGCAGGAAATAGCCATTCAGGCAACGTATTCCGCACTTCAGAAAACGTGTTCTCATTACGAAATAGGGAGTCAAATCGGTTTGAAAAAAATCGAGTCTTGAGAAAGTTAATCACGAAAAGTACTTTCTTCCGTCCGTCCAAGATGCAAAAAGTCAAAGGTGGTATTAGATCATTAGATTATGCAGATGAGACATACACTCTCCGATGAAAATGTACCACTATTTGAAAACATTTTTTTGTTACATAATTTTTGAGAATAAAGAAATGGGAGTGGAAATGGCCAAATTAACAGGATTTTTTACAGCCTAAAAACTTTCAAGTCAGGAGACTGTTCAGCTGGAGAAGAAGACGGTCTGGGAACTGATTATTCCTCAACGCTTCAATTTCCGCCTCGCCAGTTCTTGCATTGGACATGTAGGTATGATTCTACAACTGTGCTGTCGTATGCATACCCAACGATACAAGGCTTAAGCAGATCGTTTATACCTATGCAGCAGGAATAAAGTTTCTAAAACAGACTCCTGAACTTATTATTCTATTAATTTCAATTTTTTATATATATTAGGACTTTGAAAAGAAATAAGGTTACATGTTCGGCTGCATTTTGGAATATTCGTGGATGATTATTTTAAGCAAATTTAGATAGATAGATAGATAGATAGATACTCTTTATTGTACACACCAAAAACAAACAAAAAAAACACTTATACAGAACGCCACTTTGTGGCGTTCCTTTCGTTTCTCATTCAGGGTTTATTAGGGTTAACTGAAAAACTGTAAGACAGAAAAAAAAAACAATAGTTGATTACATAATGAAGCTTGATAATTGTGCAATTTGATATAACCAGGGAGGAAGTTTGTTAAAATAAGTCACATATTTAATTTTTAGGTTTCTTCGAATCATATTACCTACAAAAAAATGTCAGTCTTTTGCTAACCAAAACCTAATAATTTTTTTAGTAAATTATGTAAATGTTTGGAACATATTACCGATTACTCTATGTTGAGTGTGCTATTATAATAAATAACTGATGAAACTTCTCCTCGAAACAAGATATAATATTGGTAAACATAGGACATAAATAGATCTAAAAGTATTGAATGAAAACATAAATTTGCTGTCAAATATAGTTTTATCGGGTGAAATCAAACTGATAAAAAAACGCTTAGAGATAAAGCTATTCAAATATTATCTAGGTCGACATATTTTCATGCACATAGGACAAGCAATGTTTTAACTGACTAAACATACTATTGCTATTGTTAATTAGCATCATTATGTGTTCTAAGTACAAGGCCAAAGCTCATCGTTGAAAATTTCCTTATTGTTTAGCAGTTGAAGTTTTAGTTAAATCACATCTGCTACGTAGTACGAGAAACGTACGTGGTAGCGAACTTGGTGGTCAGGCAAATTCAACATTGAATGACCTAACGACGCGACGTTTATAATACGAGTACCTAATAATATAAGGTACATTATAAGATCAGAAAACTCTTTATTAAAAGGCACAGCACAAAATAAAAATTACAAAAGAAACGAACTATTACACATATATGGCATTTTATATGCCAATCAATCAATCGTGCAATCGTCTCGAATTTTAATAGATACATTTAATATACATATTTCACAAACTATAATTCAATTCTATAGTTTATTTTGTACGAACGAGACAGTTTCGGACATGTCAATACATATTTAAAAAAACTCCAGCCAAGCTATAGGTAGTGAGACAGCCATTGGTTAATGAATATACAGATTTTCAAACGATATAATTTTAAAGCGATCTGTATAAACTGCACGTACCTGCACTTCAATAAATTAAAATAATTTTAAAACTAAAATTATCCACATAATCATTAGAGTGATTAAAATAATTTACCATTTCCGTAATTAATGTTAATGTAATCATGAAAATGTTAAATATTCATACCTATTTACTTGTGATTCGGGTGTTTTTAAATTTTTGAGTAATCATCAAGCCAAAATGAGTTTATTTGAGATATGATGTTACTACCTATATCCCTAAATTATGAGTAGACAATAAAGAAGATCACATGCCCACAACAGAAAAATGTATGTAATGTAAAAACTATGTACCTAAGTACGTTAAGTAAGTATGATAATATGATGAAATCCATAATTTGATAAACGTCCGCAACACATGGTGGTAAAAATGAAGTAGTCAGTTCAGCTAGTTACTACTCTACTCTACTAGGTACTCCCTGGCTTTGAGGCATCTTGTTTTGTGATGGCGAATCCCGCCCGCGCTTCTACCTCCTAACGAAAAACGCTTTGATGCTTTGACATTGCTGTCTCTTTTCTTCTCGCTTGAAATGAAAGAGACGGCAATGCCAAAGCGTCAAAGCGTTTTTCGTTAGGCGGTAGACCCCCCGGACTGGCAACGTCGACTCACACTCCTCTCTCCCTTGAGCAACAGTGCGTATAAAAGTTGGGGAAAGGGACTGGAAAACGTGGGAAGGTTACTCGGATGATACTCCTATCGGCCAAGTAAAATCCCTAAGTCTTCCGTAAGCACTCTCATTAGCCAAGTGCTCAGTGGAATGACAAGGGCTGCAATGGAGCCAGAGAGAACCGCCGCTGTACCTAACCGCGGTCGTGAGTGCGAACCTCTCGCTACTGACCATCTTGGGTAAGATGCTCGACATTGAGAGGTCGTGTGAGGTGCACGAGCGAGAATTGGAAGCCTCTCCCTCATCACACAGCTTTAGAGTGGAATAAGTTACCAGCCTCCTTATTCCCTGAGATATAGTATAATCGAGAACTTTTCAAGGTTAGAGTGAAAAGGTACTTTCTAGGTCAGCGTGGGTTATCGACCACACCGTCGCTCACCATCGGGCAAGTTGGCGGTCAAACGCAGACCTACATGCAATAAAAAAATTGTACTCAAGTCGAAATCAAACCTAATCACGAATAGTTACCATATAAATGGACCTAAGTAGGTACATAATGTAAAAAAGTAAATAGAGACCCTCGATTAAAATCAAAGGAGAGGAGCTGGATTCACAAAGACTAATAAATATAAAAAATTGGCAGTCATGGGGACTGCCGATATTAGTAAAAATCATAACTCAGCTCACTTTAAAAACTACGCGGGTGAAACCGGAAGGCGCTACTAGTCTGGAATAAATCTTCAAAGCATTGTCTAACCACTGGTCATGGTCCCGAGTTCACCCAAAGATTTCTTTCATATACGAGCGTGACGCTTGAGCTCAATTCATAGCACACGAAAAATCTGTGTGTGGTGCGCCACAATAACTTTTCACTTCAAAAATCTGTGTTCTTCCATACTACTAATCTGTGTTCAAAATTTCGACCCGATCCGTTCATACGTTACGACGGGATTGTGCAACAAACATTCAAATATCCAATTTTACATAGGCATTTATGATATTAGTAGGATTAATTAGTCAGCTTAGTCGTATGGTAGAGTCTATAATAATTAGTAGGTAGTTAGTACCTAGTAATAATTAGTATTTCAATAAAATATTTTCTTAAAAATAACATCTGACGGAAATTTACTCAGGTGAGAACGATGTAAAATTCTAATTAAGTAGGTAGCTGTTATTTTATAATACCGAGATACTAGTTTAATAAATGCATCTGCTCAGTGGGTCGAGTACCCACCCACTCAGCAGATGCATCTTTAACTGAGTATAGGTAATAAAATTTACTAATGATTTCGAGCTTCTGTTAACATAGTTGCATGGATTCGACCTGCTATCATCTCAACATAGGCGCAGATCGAATCTTGTAAAGACCGCGACCCGTAATGACTAGCCGGCAACCGATGACCTTGTGCGCAAACACAAACTTAACAACCTAAAAATAGGACGCCAACAGCGCGTTCACGTGTTTTTACCGGTTTTTGTGCTTCACTACGATTCACATCTCTAATCTCTAATTCACCAGTTTAGGTAAGTTTTCTCTATTAAACTATTGTCTTTCTGCTTATTTTTGTCTGGATTTAATTCGAATGTATTTTAAGGTTAGACTGTAATACACTCTTGCCTCGCAATGACAAACAGCTGATCTTAATCTTATAGGTTATAGTTTTTTACCATTGCCATATATTATTTTAGTACCTAATTATACACTTATTGTTTATTCAGTATGTAATGAGGTGACGTCATTAAAATTATTGTTATCGATTCTTTAGGAATAGTAAGCACTTGTTTTTGATAAAACATTAAATTGATGCTATCGTAAACTATTCCGGTGCTACTCCGGCGACACACGAACGAGGTTCCGCACAATGATAATGAACGATTGTATGGTAATTGTGTAGCCAATGAAGCCATGGAACAGGGTTATTGACCCTGCAGTTGCATGAAGTTAGTTGCAAGCTACGAAATTCATCTCACAGATTTTATAAAACCAGTAGGTAGTGTGCTTGTGTGCATATACACAAGACATACATGCATATATGTTCAATGCTTCTTCAAACTGCACCGGCTTAACGAACGGGTTTCTGTCCAAATTGGGACTTTGACCTCTATAGTTTTTAATGTCATTCAAATGGGACGGGTCCGTCGAGAAAGCAGCTGGTTAATTATTATAAATTAATATTTGCGGGTTCAATTTAAACACAACTGAATGTCGAATTGATACGTACCTTCAGCGTGGTTCGTTACAACATTATAAGTAAGCCCTACTAATTTCATAAATATTAATATTTGGATGCTTGTTGCTCAATGACGTGGTAACGTCTGAACAAATATGGTTGAAATTAAATTACATATTAATTTAATAAAGAGGCAATCAATATCCAACCAGGCAGGCCATAACAAAACTGTTTGTTTTACGAACGAAATTTTCAACATAAGAATATATTGTTCAACCCAATTGACATAGATAGAACCTTAGATTTGGTCAAAACCAACGATCTCGATCTAAAGATGTGCCCTTCAGAAAAACTTCAGGGCGCACGGAATCATGTTACCGTTGAGAAGAGTGAGCTCACTCTTTCCGTTCTAGTCGGTTGCAGGAAGCGGTGGACGGTGGTTTTTACTTATAATTATTAAATTTGTTGTCAACAACCAACATAAGTAGAACCTCAGTATATATACCTCGGCGCTAGCGATTCTAGGGGTCAAGTAGATTGGTGATGCGTAAACCACTTACACTATACACACAGACGCAATTTGTTACCAATTTCAAGGTGCTCAGGCATTGCACTCTTAAAACACTTAGTTTCATCAAAGTGCTCAGGGCATATCTTGTGGTTTATATCGATGGTTAAAACATGTTCATAGGCAATAGAAGCTATCTACCATAATAAACCGCTTAATTTTATTGTCTCATCTGAAAGGACTTTATAGGATATCAATATACAAAACCTGACTTAGTTAAATCTTCAACTTCCTTTGTAAAGTCACAATCATTTAATATGTTTTTTTTAAATAAAGAGTGACGAGACGAGCAGGACATGTGCCTGATGGTAAGCAACATGCCTGCCACATAACAGCACAGTGACACGCAGCTGTTGGAACATGAAGAGCCCAAATCATTACCTAGCACCGCACTGCGCTCGTCACCCAGAGATCTAAGTTGTTATTTCTCTAAGCCCTGTAATTTCTCTGGAAATATTGCCCTTCAAACCGGAACACAGTAATGTTTGCACATTACTGCTTGGCGGTAGAATAACTGGCAAAGGTGTGGTACTTCCCCAGGCGGACTCTGCCAAGAGTCCTACCACTACAATAGTTATTTGTTGTACAAGAGTGCAAAGTGGCTTTTTAACCGCGTGCTCAATTTTGATGACCGAGCAAACGAAGGATTCTAAATTTGAATCACGAGCGTAGCGAGGGTCGAGTAGTCGATTAAAAAAAAATCGGTTGTCTGTAAAGTTATTGACGATAGTTGAACGTGACAACTTCAACTCCAAGCCTTAAATGGAACGCCTCAGAGCGAGGTAACGCCGCATGACGTCATGTTTTTTCGTGCGTGCAGCCGGCTTTATCGAATTATAAGACGTTGTCACGTCAAAAAATATTTCACCGCTGTATGTGTGTGTAGGTAATCCCTGAGTGCCATAGGTATAATATGCACCACGAGCGAACCCGGGGGACCGCTAGTAGGTAAATAATACGATAATAATATCTGAAAAGTGAATATTGCCGCATAGGCGGGAGCGAAGTTAAAATATTCATTGTCAATCCGCATTCGAATTTAGTAAAGTGCTAAATGAGGTATTCACCTCTAAATAAAAGATGTAACAACACAAGTAAAATTGGCCTTTGCAGCGATAAATTTTATCAGACTTGTACGTGTGCTACTGATAAGCTTACAAAATGCACATAAACATGATAAAAAAATAAAAATATTTTAGGTAATTTTTTAAATCTTAGATTAAACAAATAGTCCGAGATCCCAGAGCTCCCAGACATCACCTATTTTCTGATGAATGAAATGTGGACGATTGAGTAGAGTTAGTAAGTACTAAGAACACATGCTTACTCGCTAACTTGCTTAGACGGCCAATTTTGAGATATGGGGCAATAAAGGTACATAAAAACACAGCTTACTTCACTTATTTTCTGACAACTGATTTTTACGTTTTTTTTTAAATAAAGAGTTACGAGACGAGCCGGACATGTGCCTGATGGTAAGCAACATGCCTGCCACATAACAGCACAGTGACACGCAGCTATTAGAACATGAAGAGCCAAAATCATTACCTAGCACCGCACTGCGCTAGTCACCCAGAGATCTAAGTTGTTATATCTCTAACCCCTGTAATTTCTCTGGAAACATTGCCCTTCAAACCGGAACACAGTAATGTTTGCACATTACTGCTTGGCGGTAGAATAATTGACAAAGGTGTGGTACTTCCCCAGGCGGACTCTGCTAAGAGTCCTACCACTACAAAATACGTATATTATAGGCAATATCGGCAGGTAATTGATGATGAATAAATAAATAAATAAATATCCTTACAAATAAGGCCCCAATACTCCCAGACACTTTCCGTCGGCCGTTTTCCTTAACAGACGCTTTAAAACTCCCAAAATATGTGGCACTGCACAATGTATTTGAAATTTGTCATAGTGCATAGTGTTTTACTAGTCAAATCCTTTCATTTGATACCCATATTAAGGTAAACTGTGAAGAAATGTTTTGTCCGCTATTTTGTGGAGGCGGCCATTTTTAATCGATATCAACCAAACATAGCTAAAAACACTCGCACGGAAATCAACCTTCAAATAAAGAAAACCGCATCGAAATCGGCCCATTCGTTTGACCTGTACGGTGCCACATTGTGCAGTGCCACATATTTTGGGAGTTTTAAAGCGTCTGTTAAAGAAAACGGCCGACGGAAAGTGTCTGGGAGTATTGGGGCCTTATTTGTAAGGATATTGTCTATAACATACGTAAAAATCAGTTGTCAGAAAATAAGTGAAGTAAGCTGTAAGGTACATAAATACCTTTATTGCCCCATATCTCAAAATTGGTCGTCTAAGCAAGTTAGCGTGTAAGCATGTGTCCTTAGTACGTACTAACTCTACTCAATCGTCCACATTTCGTTCGTCAGAAAATACGTGACGTCTGGCGGCCCTGGGATCTTGCTCCTATAAAAACCTAATTACTTCTGTGCCTTATGTGTGATAAGTATCTATGTTAACGGAAATGTATGTAATCCGTCATTGTATACAATTCCTAGGAAATGTATGTAATTCCTAAAATCGCACGGAAATGTGTGAAATAAATTATATTATAAACATTTCCTAGGAAATCTATACATTTCCTAAATAGCAATCAGAAAAGTAAAACATTTAAGATATTGGTGGGTACGCGGGGACAGCGGGACGAGGGGAGAGTGTTGCTTTAGGTTAGGTTAGGTTTTTTAAATTGAGGCGATACGGCCCCTTCTCGTTGAGTGGGTCCAGAGAAAATATGGGGTACTCACCTTCCGGACTACACAGATGCTCTCGGGACACGGTTGTTTCGGGAGGTATCTGTGTAGGGTTGCCGGAAGGCAAGAGACCCCGGTGTGCCACCGGTGCGGTTGCGCGGAAGACACCGCGCAACACGCACTGGAGGCATGCCCGGGGGAAGAGGACGCGCGACGTTCCCTAGTCGCGGTCCTGGGGGCAGATCTCTCATTGCCGACCATCTTGTCCAAGATGCTCGACAATGAGATCATGGGAAGCTTTCGTCTCCTTCTGTGAGACTATTGTCTCACGGAGGGAGACGGAGGAGCGAGAGAGGGAGCTTGACCCTCTCGCTCCTCCTTGTAGGAGGAAGCGGACACGCGGGCGAGCCACTAGGGCTCGCACCCCGTCTCCGCTTGGAGGGCCTGGGTCATCGGGCACTGCCTGATGGCCCACGCTCCTCCCGAGGTGGGGGACGCGCTGCTGTAGGTTTTCCAGCGCGTCCCAAGAGCCACAATGCGGGGGTCCTGACCCCCTGCGAGGCGGGCCCGAAAGGGTGAATGGTGGTGTCAGAGTTGCGCGGGCGAATGTGAAAACGGTTCCGCAACTCTGACACTGCACCATGGTAGGCGAAACCTTGTGAAGGGGGTTTAGTTGGTAGGGGTGCCTTTCTGGCACCGAGTCCAACACAGCGTGCGTAAATGCATTCCCTACACAATAAAAAAAAAAAAAAAAAAAGTTTTTTTAAATTTAGGTTGTTCGCTTCGAGTTTTGAAAATTTACAGATTGCTATTGACTCACAACTTATGTTTTGTTTCCCGATTCCATGGTTTCCCAACAGTTCAAACGCTATTTGATACGTTTGATTGTTGGACCTGGGCTTCTAATTAACAAAATAGGTTAGGTTAGAGTTTTATTACAGAAAGCATTTACTTTATACATTTCCTAATACGATATTGGAATTATATACAATTCCGAGGAAATGTATACAATATACATTTCCTAGGATATCTATGAATTAAATAGTTTTTCAAACAATATTTTATACATTTCCTAAATAGTATCGGAATTTTACACATTTCCTAGGATTTGTATACAATTTCTTTAATTTATACATTTCCGGTAACATCTACACTGTCGTTTCAAAATATGTGGTACCTTACATATTTAGATGCCAATTTTTTTGGTGTTTCTTGTTAAATGTACCTACCTACACCAAAAAAGTGACTTAATAAACTCTTTTTATACAAAAATTAAACCGACTTCAAAACCACAAATAGACACTCAAAAGCGAAAAATAAGATAATGTAATTATTATATAACCGCTACTCACTCATCTATTTGAAGTCGGTGCCAGCCAAGTCTTACAAGTATTCGATAGATAATACTTACATATGCCTACTTACTACGTACATAGTACGAGCTTTCTGACTTGACTGGCACCGCCTTCAGATGAGTGAGTAGCGCTTATATAGTAATTATATTAACTTATTTTTCGCTTTTGAGTGTCTATTTGTGGTTTTGAAGTCGGTTTAATTTTTGTATAAAAAGAGTTTATTAAGTCACTTTTTTGGTGTAGGTAGGTACATTTAACAAGAAACACCAAAACAATTGGCAAAACATTATAATAATGTCTACGTACGTTACAGATGTCCGAAAGAAAGCGATGGGGCCACTAATCATCCGCACCACAATCTGCGTATTTTCCATTCTATTTATAAGTAAAGTGGCCAAGTGCGAGTTGGACTCGCCCATGAAGGGTTCCGTTGCAGCAAGTAACATAATAATATACATAGTACCTACACATAGTTCTTGTAGTTCGTTGTAACTTTGATCGAAGTTTTAATAGTAGTGTATTTATGACGTACTAAAAAAAACTACTCATCAGATCGAGTTCAAACCAATTTTCGTTGGTAGTTTGCATGGTAATGTACATCATATATTTTTTTTAGTTTTTTCATTCTCTTACATTAGAAGTTAGAGGGGAGGGGGGGACACTTTCTACCACTTTGGAAGTGTCTCTCGCGCAAATTATTCAGTGTAGACAAAAATGGTGTTAGAAACCTCAACATCATTTTTGAAGACCTATCGATAGACACACCCCACGTGTAGGTTTGATGAAAAAAAAATTTTTGAGTTTCAGTTCTCAGTATGGGGGGCAACCCTAATTTTTTTTTTTTTTTTTGTAAAAATCTTAATGCGGTTCACAGAATACATCTACTTACCAAGTTTCAACAGTGTAGTTCTCATAGTTTCGGCAAAAAGTGGCTGTGACATACGGACGGACAGACAGACATGACGAATCTATAAGGGTTCCGTTTTTACGTTTTACGGAACCCTAAAAAGTGCTATCCATTGTCATTATCACTATACTTTCATAAATACGTATACTTACTGTCGGTGCGAGACACTATCAAGTAAAAGTAGGATATATCCTTGGCAATCTTATCAAACTACAAAAACGAATTTGCAACTCGGAAATCTGTTGAGGAACCAAAGTTCGGAACGATGGCTCCGTTCAACTCCATTTTAATCCCGACAAAATGAGCCGATTTTGTTTTTGTTGTTTAAAATGTGAATTAGTCAGGAGTTCTTATTCTTAGCCATGTTTGATGAAAATTGATGCAGCCACAAAATGACGGATTTCATATTTTTTTCATAACTCTCTCAATGTGGATTTCAAATCAAATGACTAGTAGGTACTACACTTGACAAATTTGAAATCCAAGATGGTCGGCAGTTTTTTTCTTGTAGTTTTGTTAAAGTAACATGCGATCGGGCAGGGCACAGCGGCATCGTAACGACAGGTAACTAACCAATATTATCATTACACTGTGGCCTGCAAAAATTCATCCGAAGAGATGGGTTGACAGATTAGCTGCAGAAGCCCACTAAATGTTCATACTGCTGGGATTCTCCAGCACGCTGGCCAAGTGCGGGTTGATATCTAGACGACGGATGATCCCGAAAGATTTTAGGTACATGTCGATTTCCGTTACCTTCCCCGTTTTTAAGTTAGCGGTTGACAGATGTAATTTTATTATGGAATTTATACTCGATTGGCACACACACCCATAGACGAATAGTAAACTATGCCAGAGAGCCAATAGCCAACAGTGAGATAAAGAAAATAGTAAATCATGATAGCTTACCTTCGTAAAGAGATCACAAGATACCGTGTGGAACACCTTGCCGTAGATACAGAGGTCCTTGCCGTTGTCCAGGTCCTTCCAGTGCCAGTACTCGCCTAGATTGTTCTTAGGTATCTTGCCACGCTTCACCAACCGCCCTTGCCACAAACCGGAATTCTAAACAATACAAACATAATTTAAACTACTAAAATATATCATATTCCAATTAAATTAAAACTTAGTAAAAAGGAAATAACGTATCGCACGTATCGTTTTTGGTAAAAGTATATATAGATAGGTATGTGAGTGAAAAATTTGACATTTTTTGTTTTTCGTTTATAATTCTTAAGGCAATTGACGTCACAGTCTTTGCTATTTTGGTTCTATTATAAAATTCAACATAAGGTGGGACGATACGATAACGGCACCAGCACTGTGATAGTCTGACTTGCTCTTGACCACTTTATATTAGAATGAAAATTTGACCCAGACAACGCTGGTATACTGCCAACATATGAACAGTAATTATAATAATTATATTTTGTATTGTTTTCAATTCTATGTAACGGCTTAAGAGCAACGGCAAAAGTTTTCAGTTCAATAAAAATCTATACCAATATAGTACTAATAGGTATACAAAGCTAAAAAAGTGTTTGGTTTGAACGTTCTAATCCCAGGAACTACTGGACCAATTTCAAAAATTCTTTCACCGTTGGATAATTACCTACGTGATCCTTGAGTGTTATAGGTGTATAGGCTATCACATGCATTCTCGGTGTTTCCGAAGTAACCAGAACAAATCTTTCACTTACGAACGTGACGCTTGAGTTCAGTTCACATCCCACGAAAAATTCTATGTGTGGTGCGCTAAAAGAAGTTTTCACTTCAAAAAATAACCATCAAAGTCGATTCAGAATTGGCGGCGCTATCGCGTAACATACAAAAAAACATGTAACTGAATAGAGAACCGCCTCTTTTTTTTTAAGTCAATAAAAAAAAATTGGCAGCCATAGATAAAATAGAACTGCCGATAGAAGAGAAAACTTATAACTCAGAATTTGATAGCTTACCTTGGAAACTACACGGGTAAACCGGAGGGCGTGAAAGTGGAGGGCCATCTAGAAATGCGTCAGCATTTCCCATTGGCTGATGCATTTCTAGATGGCCATGTCATGATGGCCAGGCCAGGCCCTTTCAGCATTTTTCATTGGCTGACGCATTTCTAGATGGCCGATGGCCATGGTCCCGAGTTTACCCGAAGATTTCTTATCCTACGTGTGCGTGACGCTAGAGTTCAATTCACAGCCCACGAAAAACCTGTCTAGGCGCGCCTAAAGAAGTTTTCACTTCAAAAATCGAAGTCGGTTCATCCGTTCAGAAGCTAAGATGCCACAGGCAGGCCCTGTCGCTTTTGCGTCGGGGATACGTAGTATCCAATCCCGTAGGTGTAGGTGTAGGTATTTGTTTATTTTGTCTCATTTTCCCTTAAATGCCTCAAGCCACAATGTAACAGACACTAAGAACGTTACAACGTAGAAGAAATCCTTTTAATGAGAGCTCGTAGCTCGTTTAACTCGGAGAATGGGAAGTGAGGCGATTAAGCAAAGCCGCGCCCGACGCTAACAACTAACTTAAGAGCTGAAGAATCTCGCAAATAGTTCTTGCACGTTTAAAACATATTAAGAACTATGAGTTGGGGTAAAGTTTGCTGACGTTTCTTTCTTGTCTTTCTTTATTCGTAAGGCTTAAGGTGCACAGGTCGTTCGGGTAACAACAATTTTCTTTCAAATAAACACTGGACGGTTCAAAAGAAGTCACTTTGTTTTTGAAATGAAAACTCAACTCATGGATGAGTTGAGTACCTTTTTTAAGCAGTATAGAGTGACAAGACGAATAGGACATGTATCTGATGGTTAGCAACATGCCTACCCATAACAGCATAGTCACACGCAGCTATTGAAACATGAAGAGTCCAAACCTAGCACCGCACTGCGCTCGTCACCCGGAGATATAAGGTGTTTTATCTCTTAGCCCAGTTATTTCTCTGAAAACATTGCCCTTCAAACGGGAAGACAATAATGTTTGCACAGTACTGTTTGGCGGCAGAATAACTGGCAAAGGTGTGATACTTCCCCAGGCGGACTCTGCAAAGAGCCACTACTAAACTACTACTATTTTTTGGTTGAAGATTCTTATGGGTTCGAGTCACCGACATGCTAACGTAACGGCGTAGCGACCAGGCGCGGTCCCAGCCTCGAATTTTGGAGGGGTCGCTATTACGCAGCCTCAGATTTTGGGGGTCGGTCGCCAGTAGAAACACAATAAATCCAGTAATAAAGAGTTTACTGGTAGCGTCCCACGATTTTACCCGCGTAGTTGCCGTTCCAGTTCTTTTCCCGCGTTAAAAAATAGTCTATGCATAGTCTAGTCTATTAGTTTTTTTGAAATTTACAGTTTTTTTATTTAACGTATACGATTTTGGTCAGGGGACATGACCATGTCCCCTGTGACCTTATCTACTAAACAGATCGGGCTGAAATTTGGAACAGACAAACTATAGTCTGGAAAAAGACATGTGCTATTCTTGAAAAAACGGAAACTACGCGGTTAAAACTGCGGGCACTGCTGTATATTCAATGAAAAACCAAACACCGACATCAATTTAAAATACACTGAGATATACTAATCCACTAAACTTCATAAATTTTGTGAAACCAACTAAACACACTAAAATCATCAATGTATGCAAATTATAGATTGTCGTAAATCTTTGAAAATCGGAAATCGAAAAATAGAAAGTCGGTTCTCAAACTTTTTAAATGTTTATCTCGCCTGAAATGGAGACGTGCTCACCTAGAAGAAACCGATTCACCCTCGACTTGAATTCAATTCAATTCAATTCATTTATTCGAACCATTGGAAATTAACATCACTTGGTAACGTCACATACAGTTTTAAGGAAAAATTAATTTAATATCTAAGCGGCTGTAAAAAGGCCTTGTCATGTAAAAAAATATAAAAATGCAGCTGTAAAGAGGCTTTGTCATAGAACATATGATAAAAATGACATTAGAGATTATTAGTTATACTAAGATGTAATATAATACAAAATGTAATACATTGTTGATGTCTTTTTTATGCCAGTGTCTAGTTGGAATCAGAATTTAACATTGCTTTCGACCACTCTTTTCTGCCTTGAATAAATTCTTTAGTTGAGTAGAAGGCTTTTCTCATTAAATAAGTTTTTATAGCAGTCTTAAACTTTTGTTCTTTGAGACCTACCAACTGATTAGGAATAATATTATAAAAACTCACACAATTTCCGACAAAAGAAGCGCTTGTCCTCTGAAGTCTACATCTCGGAAAAACAAACTTATAGATATGCCGTGTCCTAGGGTTATCATCCGACATTTTTCTGAAACTGGATTGGTGTTTTCTCGCATACATAATGCATTCGTATATGTATAGTGACGGTAAGGTAAGAATATTTATTATTATTATTATTACCTTGCAGGTACATTATATAAATTTCGAATTGCTCTTTTTTGCAAAATAAAGACCGAATCTATATCAGCGGCTGAGCCCCATAGCAGCACACCATACGCCATCACACTATGAAAATACCCAAAATAAACCATTCTAGCTGCAGAGACATCAGCTATTTTTCTTATTTGACGGACAGCGTGAGCCGCCGAACTTAGCCTGTCAGTTAATTTATTAATGTGGGTACCCCACTGTAACTTTGAGTCCACCGTGAAGCCTAAAAAGACTGCTGTATCAATCGGTTGTATGAATTGATTTTTCAGTTCAATTCTAAATTCTACAGTTCGCACATTTGGTAGAGTAAATCTAATACATTTTGTTTTTAGAGGATTCAAAACTAAACAGTTTGCATCAAACCAGTCGCATACTCTAGCCAGAATATCATTAACTGCTGAAAAATCTGAGCTACCTCTTCTGATTTTAATTAATAGTGATGTATCATCAGCAAACATAATAATCTTAGAATTAATAATTTTTTGGGTCATGAAGGGAAGATCGTTTATGTAAACTAAAAACAGAAAGGGCCCCAGTATTGATCCCTGCGGAACTCCCATTCTAAGAGCCGACCCTTGTGATCTTACCCCATCTATATCGACAAGTTGAATGCGATCTTTTAAGTATGATGCAATGAGGGTTAAAGCTGTTTCGGAAATACCATAAAAAGCCAACTTGTGTAGCAAAATCTTGTGATTGACACAGTCGAAAGCTTTAGAAAGATCACAAAAAACACCAACTACATCGTAACACTCTTCCCACGCATTTAGTATAAACCTTGTAAGACCTATGCCTGCGTCAGTCGTTGATCTTCCCTTTGTAAAGCCGAATTGCTGTTTATGTAGTAGGTCATTCGTATTAAAATAAGATAACAGCTGATTTAAAATAAGCCTCTCAAAAATCTTACTGATGCAAGGTAGAATGGAAACTGGTCTGTAGTGACCAGGATCCTCTTTTGTACCTGATTTAAATAGTGGTTTACTATGCTTCATGAGATCCGGGAATGTCCCATTTCTGATGCATGAATTGAATAAGGCTGCTAGGTAAGGCGCGATGCTTCTCAAAATCCCTTCCATAACCTTAACTGAAATTCCCCATAAATCTTCAGTTGTCTTTACCTTAATCTCTTTGAAAGTTTTAACAATTGTTACTGCAGACACCTCACGAAATGTGAAGGAAGATATCGGTTTATTTACATTTTCGCTTAGTAATTTTTCAGCGCGTGAATCCGCAGATGCCAAGTGTTTGGTTATTTCGATAGGTATGTTTTTAAAATATTCTTCAAATGCATTGGCTATATCAGATTTATTTGTCACTGTTTTACTATTAATTGTCAGTTTATTACATTTTTCACGAGTTTTAGATTTTCCTGTTTCTTTATTAATTATATTCCATGCTGTTTTTATCATGTTATCTGATTGTTTAATTTGGTTGCTTATAAACATTGATTTTGCTCGTTGACACGCCCTTTTGAAAATTTTAGAGTAAATTTTTACGTAATTTTTTGTTGCGTCATCAGTACAATATACTTTAAGATTGTAAAGGTTATACAAATTGCTTCTACTTATGAATAATCCTGGTGTGGCCCATTCGGCAAATTTTGGTTTTGCATTGATATTGATTTCTTTTGTCAGGAAAATTTTATTAAATTGATTAATTAACATATCAAAGAACAAATTGTAACTGAGATCTGGATTATAAATTAGTATGTCAGAATTATTATTCATTGAGTTGTCAAACTGATTATTAATTTTAATGTCAGAATTATTTTTAATCAAAATGTCAGAACTATTTTTAAACGTAATGTCAAAACATTTTTTTATTGCAATGTCACGAGAGTTTTCAATGTCATAAGGAAATTTATTACTAAAGAAATTTATTATCATATTTTTCAATTGTTCTATGCGATCTTGTGTAATAGGCCTCACAATAACTTTTACTTCTATTCGTTTCACTATGGCAGGGAGAGAAATGCATAGACCTTTATGATCCGAACGCAAAAGGTTCAAGACTTCTGACTGTAGCCATTTACAATTTACAAACATATTGTCAATGCAAGTTGACGATATTCCCTTTTGAGAGCTTGCTACTCTTGTTGGTTCCAGAAATACCCCTATAAGATTGAAGACGCCAAGATTATAACCATTTTAGGAAAAACCTCCTGAGCTAACGCATTCCACCACTGTAAGAAACTGTACTGCAAAGATACTTTTTCGAAACTCACAATTTACAACTCATCCCTTTGGTATCACTAGGTATCTACTGGTGTTCCGCGTAACTCTGATGTGATGAACCTATAAGCTAAATATGATTTGCCGTTTGCAACGTATTGTGTTCACCACAATACCGCCAGTTCCCAGTCCAGGTTTAGTCTAGCGCAGACGACCTTATCTTGGTTCCGGTGGATGGCATAGACAAAACGCCAAGTACCTACGGTACACATAGCATAACCGCTCGCCGGCGCGCCTCGCCGTCGCATTCATGCATCTAGACAAATGTGTGCGCATTTGCTATTTCCTAGCCTGGAGCAATGAGTCGTAATGTGCTACGAACTAATGCATATTACAACTATTGTAGCCGCTTGCTACACCGGTGTGCAATATAGTACCCAAAAACTTGGTTGATGACGAAAACTTACAAACTTAACTTTGCGGACGGGTTTTTGGCGGGGAAAAAATTTTTTCGTGATTTTATTTGGAAAGGCATTCCGATAAATTTGTGTTTTATGACGTCTACTTGAACTGGTCTTTATTTTGATATATTTCACATTAAAATTAGAGTTCATTTAACTACATAGAAAAATCGTAAAATTAAAAAAAAACTCAAATTAAAATTTTTGGCGGGAAAATGGTCCCGAAGTATTGAAAAAATAAATAAAATATATAATTGTCTTATCGAATGCAGTTTTTTTTTATTTTTCCAGTTTGTTATTTCGTATACAACACATTGAAGCCATAAACCACAGTCTCCTTCATAAATTATTAATGTTATACCCCGTTTACATAATTCCAGTCCAGCGGTCGAATCCAGCACTGGATTGCTTACTGGAATAATGTAAACCGGCACTGGAATGCATTGGCGCTGGATTGATGCTTTCCAGTGCCGGTTTCCATTATTCCAGTAAGCAGTACAGCGCTGGATTCGGTCGCTGGACTGGAATAATGTAAACGGGGTATAATAGCTGATCGACTACTTGAGAAATCGCAAAAAAAACTCAAGTGTCAAAATGTTAGTTTACATTTTAAGCACATTAATTATAAACTAACGATACCGCTAGAAGCATCTTGAAACGCTCTTGAGCATAAATGGGCTCAAACGGATACAAGTAGGGCGGCACTTCATATGTCGAAGCATAAACACTGCGCTTTTGTAACCTGACACCCGTTTTCCCGCCAAAATTGTAAACGCGAAGAGCAGGCGGTGTCGCAAGCGGGTAGTGGTAGGACTCTTCGCAGAGTTCGCCTGGGTAAGTGCCACATCTTTGCCAGTTATTCTAAAGCTAAGCAAGTTATGTGCAAACATCCCTGTGCTCCGGTTTCAAGGAAAATGTTTCCAGAGTAATTTACTGGCCAGGGATATCAATCATCTTATATCTCTGGGTGACGAGCGCAGTGCAGTGCTAGGTAATTATTTGGGCTTTTTATATTACAATAGCTTCATGTCAGTGTGCTGTTATGGGCTGGGATGATGGTACCCATCAGGCACATGCCCAGCTCGTTTCGACACTCGATGTTATCAAAAAAAATTGGAACTGAAAAAGATTAATAGATTGGAATATGAAATAGGGTCCATCCCGAAAAAATTTTGATTTGTTTAGAGAATATCTAAGTAGAATTTTGAGAATATGTTTGTGTTATGAACGAAGTCACGGAGAGATACTTGTTTATTAAAAGGGAAATTTGTGATGAGAGAGGTGAACATTTCATTTGTGTTGCTGATTACCCCTTGCTCGATAGTATCGCTATACACCGCGCTCGTCACTCCGAAATATAAGTGTCAATTCAATTCAATTTACTGGGACTTATCCTTGTCCTAACAAACAAACGTGGTACATAGAATATTGATCAGTTTTTGAGGTCTCCCATTTTGCAAGTGTATATACATGTGTAAATATAATGTACATGTATGTACATATTTATAAGTAGTAAATCTCTTTTTATTTAACATTGATAAGCTAACGTTTGATCGCCACTCGGCCTGATGCTTAACGAAGAAGCCGATTCACTCTCGACTTGAAGACTCTACGATTGTATCCAGCGGAAAAAATCTACTCATGCAACGCATTCTAAGCTATTTGTTTTACGAAAATTGCATCAAATCACATTGTATGGGTCTCCGCAAGGACAACCATGAAACGGTGTCAGCTCCTAATAAAGAACTCATACCATTATCATTCCAATAAAAAAGCAATGAAAAAGGACCAGCGGAAAAAATCTACTCATGCAACGCATTCCAAGCTATTTGTTTTACGAAAATTGCATCAAATCACATTTTATGGGTCTCCGCAAGGACAACCATGAAACGGTGTCAGCTCCTAATAAATAACTCATACCATCATCATTCCAATAAAAAAGCAATGAAAAGGAGGGTAGGAGAAAACCCTTGAAATGTGAAACGTTAAAGGCTACTCGTAATGAGTACACCGGGCCCTTTTCAGCTAAGGAAGCATTTTGTTTTACATCCGGCGTAATAATATAGGTAATTTTTTAAGTAGGCCTTTTTGTAAATCCGTAAGATTTTCTCTCAAGAAATACGGAAATAACTCCGTCTCATTTGAAGGACGATTTCATTTTAAATCCTTATTTTGCGTTCTTCGTTAACTTTATCCTTCAAACTTGTATTAATTTATAGCAGGATATAAAAGGTCATTTCATTGCAGGCCTTTACAGGAAATCCAGATCGATGACGGTTTAGCGAGGGCCCCATTTATTTGGTCCCGCGACAAAGTTAGGCCCCTAACTGCTTACATTAAATCAGGGACTTATGGAAAATTACAAAAATAATCCAGTCAGTACGTTATTAGAATTAACAACTAAGAATACGTTAATCTTAATTGCATAATAGAGCTCAAAGTGGATTCGAAGTCCTACTTCATTTTTAACCCCCGACGCAAAAACGTGTATGCCTGTGTGTGTCTTTACTTTCTTTCTGTCTGTAGCATTGTAGCTCCCAAACAGAAGAGTCAATTTCGATTTTGAAATTTTCGATTTTTCGGTTTAAAAAGTGTTTTAGCAATGTTTCACGAAATTTGGCCTAAGATGGCCGAATCCACAAAATTGCGGATTACATATTTTTTACTAGGTACCTACTCCTTCAATATCGGTATCAAGTGAAATTACTTTTTGGTTTAGTCTACTCATAGCCTGTATATATCGTTACTGCACCTTTAAAGCCACTAATATTCCTATAGGTATGAACCGAGCTACCCGAAAACATACCTTAATATCGATACATTTATTTTCATTCAACACAATAACAGTGTAGAAGAATATAGTTCATAGTACAATCATGGAGCTACAAAATTGAAAATGTGTTAAAAATTAAAATTACAAAAAGACAATGTGACCATGGTGCCATAATAATTAAATGACTTTAAAAAGACTTTAGTCTGAGTGTGGTGAATTTCATCTGACAATATAAATTTTGAAATATATTTACTAAATTTAACTGGTAAAGTTTCAATAATCCATAACAGAAGGACAATAAACCTTATATATAACAGATAGATAGATACTTTAGTATTAAAATTAACGTGGTTGTTACACTTATTGATTTGGTAAACGGGTAACTCACGTGTAATAAGGTCGGTCAATCCGACTCGAGTTTCGGCCGCGTCCGGCGGCCTTTTTCAAGGAAATCAATATAGATAGATACTCTTTATTATCCAGAAAACAAAAAATAATACACAAAATGACATATCCTTAAAGCTAGTAAAAGAAATTGCGACCTTTAAGCTATCTCTTCCAGGCAACTGTAGGTATTTATCCTACTAATTTTATAAATGTCAATGTATGGATCTTTGTTGCTCAATCACGTCCTAACATATCAACGGATCGGGCTGAAATTTGGAACACATATAGATTATAGTCTGGAATACCACATAGGCTTCTTTTTATCCCGGAAAAACAAAGGGAACAACGGGAACGGGAACTTCGTGGGTAACACCGCGGGGCGCTGCTAGTAATTTATATAGAATCCAAAATTTTCCTAAAGTGGGATTGTATTTTCGATATTGTAGGCTATGATAGTCTTGTGGATATTTTCCAGTAAATTTACTCAGAGCTATTGTTCTGTAGTATATGTTCACAGCATATCATTCAACTAGCTCCATCAAGCACAGATAACTTACAAGTAATTTTAGAGACTCAGTGTAGTTTCAGTATTGCATGTCAGCAACCCATTTCAGAGTTCATGTCGTGCCTCCATATTCTATGATACAGTGTAACAAAATGTTCACAATTCTATGGGGTCAAAGCCTACATTTCTGTTAATGACACACAGATCTTGTTGAAGTAATGTCAGTCATCTAACACAGAGAGTTGAGTTTTAGTGAATTGAAACCTACGTATTTTTTAGGTTTCGAAAACAGTGTTAAGAAATGTTATTTTTCCGGTTCTATATCATTCATGTCTGTTGCAATGGCGTAGTTTTCGTGTACGTACTATTAATATTAAGTTTTCACCTCATTGGATGATATTTATAGGATTTTATGGAAGTAGGAATATTTCACTACAGTATAAGATAAAATGTGTTTAGTATAAAATATTTCTATATCATTAAATTGACTGGTGATAAATCAACGGGATGAGAAGGTCTCTGTGATTCTGCAAAAATGACCAATGAAGTCCAAAACCATCTGACAAAGAATATCCAACTACGTTATCCGTCGGAGAGCCAAGATTACCGACTTAGACCAATGTATAGCAAGCTGAATTGGCAGTGAGCTGGTCATATTTGTCGTAGGACTGACCTATATTAAGTTTATTGAGGTGCACGTGTCTTAGAATGGAAATTTCGAATCGCCAAACGTAGTATTAAACGTCTATGGTAACATACAGTCACAGGAAAAGAGAATTTTAAAATTGACAAATTACACCAAAGCATCACTGACAGCCAGTTACAGTGTAGGATGTAGAAGTAAAAGGAGTAAAAGAAGTGAAGTTTCGGAGAGTGTTACTGATTTTCATAATCTAATACGACCACGCTTCTTTGTTCTGTCGGAGAATTCTATACTTTATAATCGTAATCTATCGAAATAGCGTCACTGGTTACGGTTAACGTTCCGAAAATTTAACAGACTAGTAAAATCCACTTACGTTATACGTACATATAGCCAATGGTACAAACAATAGAATTTACGGCCCTAGTAGGTAAATTCACTTTCGTTATATAGGTATGTACCTATGTACATCCAAACAAAGGAATATGCTGCCCCAATAGGTCTTTCCCGATAGATACAATCTGTTTCTTCAAATTAAGAATGAATCGATTATATCTAGGCTAGCGCGCTTCACATCTGTCTCGTTGGCTCGTTGCTTTTCATTAGACGAGATTGTTTTAACCAGCACAAGCCTATATCTGACAAAGCAGCCAATGATAAACAAGAGTGGGAAATTCATGGAATTTAAACCAATGGACTTAACCTATTATTACATAAAGCTGTGGCTAATTATTCAGCTGGCTACATTACATCATAACTCCGCAACTAAGCTTTAAAAAAAATCTTAAAACAAATCTGCTAATGATTGCAATGACAAAATAAATAATAGTATCTGAGATATCAGAATGAGAGTTGGAGACGAACTATGTTTAAACTGTAACGCTCAATTAGTAGACTCTTAGAAAAATCGTTTTTACATCCAAAAAGATAAAATCCATTAAGGCACACCATTTGGCAGCCCATTCTACTCTCATAGACTGTTATCTGAAAGTAGTCTAGCTCGCTAGCGTCTCAGCGCCTTTTCGTAACCCATTTTTAAATGCAGTGCTAGTGGATGAAGCTTCTAGTGTGCAAATGCTAGGTTGTACTTGAGCGCTTTTTCTGTTACACAATGTTACGAAGAAATATTTTTCGCAAAGAAGTACTTAGAACATGAAGTGACCAAGCTAAGCATCTTGAAAACCAAGAGGATTTTTTGTGGGGAAAATGCTTTAGTTTCTTAGCTAAACTTAAAAATAAAACTAGTCGTTGAACTGATTACGAATTTTACGTTTTTTGTAATAGTATTTCGTAAAATGCTTGCTTGTACTGAGCCACCCGAGCTACACGTAAAGTTACTGCCGTATTAAAGACTTGAATTAAATTCAATGTTGTGTTTTGGAATTCGTTTGAGGTTACTCAAACGATTACGACGATATTAAATTTTTTACAGCTTTTTAGCTCGCGTAACATTCTATCAAACATTGTTAAAATTTACATACTATACATGTGAGCTTGATATCTCTTAGTGACGAGCTTAGCGCAGTGCTGGTTATAATTTGAACTCTTTATGTTCCAATAGCTGTGAAATACTGGGCAGACGTATTGCTTACCATCAAGGACATGTCCTGTGCGTCTCGTCACTCTATACTTTTAAAAACTACTATAACTTTAAAAAGGCAATTAATGAGATCATCATTTCAAATTTACTTTAATTAGTTATTTCTGTTTCTTACTGAAATAATATTTAAATGTGCGACTTTAAGACATCATTATAAATCTCGCAAACACAGTTTTATCTCATTAAAATTTTATTTCATGCTTTCAGTGCAGAATTCTCATCTTATAATAAAGAAAATAAGGCTAATTAAAAATTCTCGTAGCTTCACAAGCTCACTGTTTTTCTTGATTGAAATTTACTTAAATATTATTCATGAGGTTCCTTTTTGGTTGATTATGCAAAACAAACTGGACGGTGAACTTGGAAGTAACCTCATCTGCGTAATGTAGGTACCGTTCCCAGAAGAAAAAAAGCAGCAGTGGTAAAGACTCTATGGAGAATCCACCAGGCAAAAAACCCCTTTTCCAGTTATTCTAGCGCCAAAAAATTATGGTAGAATATGGTCTGGAATAGTACCTATCTACATTTATCACGGGTATTTTACGGGAACAGAACATAGGTAAAGCCGGGGAACGATTCTAGTTTAATTTATTTATTAAACGTCGTGGTGGCAAGTAGCAAGACTGCCAATTTCACAACGGCGATGTCGTAGGATAGAATCCCGACTGCAAGTCGTGAGTACTTTTCCTAGAGCAGATATAATACAAGTTCGGTTTCACCACTAGTTCCAAGCATCACTGCGTTTCGGTTTAAAGGGTAATATTTCCAGAAAAATAGGGTACAATCCTCAAAAAAACTAAGTAGCCCGTTAGTTGGATTGCCAAAAAATATTGTACACGTATTTTTTCTTTTGTTTCACAAACAAAAAATGACGAAGATACAGCGCTTCGAAGTTTCGTGTGACGTCACTTGTGAGTACGATTTTTACACACGAGTGAAGTCGCGACCCCCCCACTCTCGAATTGATGGTCTTTATCTTTGACGATTTTTAATAATATGAAAAAACAAAAAATACGTGTCCAATATTTTTCCATGATCTAGCTGACGGACTAATTAGGATGGTGTATTTTTGACCCAGTCCGGTACCCTATTACAGGGCATAGATATAAAACATCTGTTATGTATGGGTGATCAGCGTATTGATATGGACTCTTCATGATCCTATAGTTACGTTACACTATTATTATAGGCAGGCTTGTGTCTTAACACTAGACACACGTCCTGCTCGTCTCGCTACTCTATACTATAAAAAAATAGCTTTAATGCCGAAGAAAAACATTGTGAGATTCGTGAGGAAACCCGAGCTTTCCAAGGACATACGTCATCTGCCAATGAGGACTTGGCCAGCGCGGTGCGTTATGGCCTTGGATATATTCTTCAAAGAATTTAAGAGAAGGCTAGGAGTCTCAGCATTAAGGTGCTGACAACAGCTAACTGAAATTCACGAATTCGAAATTAAGCCACGCCTATTTACTACTTCGATAAGACAGCGCCACCAAA
Source organism: Ectropis crepuscularia (assembly GCA_963693475.1). NCBI lineage: Eukaryota > Metazoa > Arthropoda > Insecta > Lepidoptera > Geometridae > Ectropis > Ectropis crepuscularia. The sequence goes on along the minus strand of OY856339.1, from coordinate 14,759,534 downwards.
CGAAACCGCGTCCAGCCGGCGACATTATTAGTATTGAACAAAACGTGGAAACAAAAAGTTACCGCTCCAAGCTCATAGATGGCGCTTTTAATATATTTTTGTAATTAATTTAACATAACTTTTTGTTTCCTTCGATATCTTTTTGCACTTTTGCAGATTGTGAAGAACATTATCGAAATTCTATAAGTAAAGCCTATAAATAATAATGTACGGTCTACAATTACAATAAACTCTTTTTATACAGAAAATTAAACCAACTTCAAAATCACAAATAGGTACTCGAAAGCGAAAAAAAGTTCATTTAATTATTGTAAGCGCTACTCACTCATCTATTTGAAGTCAAATAGATTCATTCGACATAAACATTAATTGCATTAAAGTAGCTACAGCAAAAAGCCAACATTACGTGGTGTTCCCAGGCGGTCACCCATCCAAGTACTGACCACGCCAGGTGTTGCTTAAGGGGGCGCCTAAAGCCAGAAAACGAAAAAAGGACATTTTAGACGCCGCTCACTGAAGTTAAGAAACTAAAAACTATGACAAAAAAAATATTGACGTTTGGGTACAATCAAGAAGAAGCACAATAACCGAATAGAATTTTAAAAATAGATCAGAGTTTTTTACAATAAAAAAATAAAAATGACACCGAAAAAACCCGTTTTAATTCGAGTACTCGAAATTATCAGCGATGACCCCACATTATTTTTTGGTAATAAAATTCCTATTTGTACGTTCTAGTAAAGTAACCGAACACTTTTTGAAATTTATGTTCAGTTATTGAGTAATTAAATAAAACTTGGTCAAAAATGGACTCCTGATTAAATATTGATTTTTCCTCCAAACTGTGTCATGCTATTCTCGACTTTATGTACATCACATTAAGAAACGCGTCGCGCGGGTAAAATCTGTTTTTTTCCTGGCTTTAGGCGCACTCTTAACTTCGGTGATCGGACGAGAACTAGTGTTTTCAAGCGCTGTGCACGTCGTCAATTATATTAAATACGTGTATTAATACAAACATAATAGTTATCATCATCATCATCAATAGACGAGCTCGCAAGTTAATAATCCACAACTATTGCTCATTACAACACGAAAAACAAGTTTTTGAAACAACCCCATTTCGCTGCTTTGTAACGAAAGGTCCACAAACAAAATTTTACAAAAATATTTTAAATTCATAAGATTTTTTTTTTATTTAAACCATGCGGAACGTTTATAAAATGAAACATTTATAAATTGCAATGGAAAAAGTTTTGGAATTTATATCATGCAAAAAGTTGGTTTTAAAATGTCAAATAAAAATGTTGAAATGGATAAAGTTTTTTTTTTGGGTTTTTATTTGGACTAGTGTCGCCATATTCTATAGCGGACAAATGATTTGAAAATATAAATTTCACCTATACTTACTAGTGTTGAGTACCTATGCAATAAAATATAAAAAATACAAAAATGAAACAACCACTCAGAAATAAACAGATAATTCTTGAGATTGAGAGAATAAAGCTGCAGCTCACTATATCGCAGAAAAAAAGAGAAGTTCGTATCATATACCGGTCAGCAAAACGAAACACGACAAAAAACAGTTTCTACAAGTACAAAAAATAACACAAACTGGATATGAGTCACAAATGTCTAAGTAAATATTTTTTAATATTAACTTTGTTTGAAAACTTATAATTTTTTCCGTAATTTACTTTGTCATAATGAATGTAGCATAATATATAGTGCCATAATGTAAATTTTGCATAATAGTTTATATAAATATTAATGCAGTTGAAAAAGATAGCTAATCCTTGAAACTATCCAAATTAATCAATATCCAGAAACGAAGGCTACAACCATAATCTACATAAAAAATAATAAATACGCTGTTTAGCAACATTTTAAAGTTGATTTTGTGCGAGTTACGATGGTTATAAAAAATGACACGCTTCCCTTGTCATACGCCTTAAAATAAAAGCTTGAATGACACGGATGCCGTGTTTTCTGCAACGAATCGGTTAAGTCGGTTTACAGATTATAGTTAAATATGACACCGTCATAACAAATCATAGATGAAATGATTGCATACAATGTAACCAAATGTCATCTAAAAGTCACTTTACTGAGAAAGGACATTGTTCATTTATAAGGGACTTGGGGCTAAACGTGGACGTTGACTGTCACTGATATCATAAATTAAACATGATGGCTTCTAGCACTTGATATCAGAATATTACCTTTTGGTAGTAGCAAAAAGACTATTTACTCGTAATGCGAACGTTGACGTGGTTACTTTTAAACAAAACTACAACATTTTGTAATTTTTTTAATATCGATCTAAAGATCGATAGTGACCGTCTGGATAAAATCGATGCTATTCTATTATGTTTAAAATAATAACTAAATTATTCACAAGTTAGTGGTTAGATGATTATCAATGTGTGCGAGTGAGACGAGCGATTACTCGCATCACTCGCTCGCGGCGTAAAAAAACCTGTACTTTCAGATCCGCACTGTAGAGAAATGAACCGCTGGTTGCTCTCTTGGATTGTTCTAATCGCTTAGCGAGTATCGCTGAGCGAGTATTATCTTTCATAGCTCTTGTCGCTCAGCGACAAACTAGTGAAGCGAGTACTCACCGGGAGTATGAACAGTCAGCGATCAACTACTGTCTGTATCTGAGTATATGCATCTCTTTTATTTAGGTACACGGAATGTATAATATCTATTGTACGTTTCTTGAGCAAGAAAATAGTCGATAGTTACTCGTTTTCTCGCCGGCAGTGGGACAACTTTACTGCCCAAGTAGATGATTTTGTTTTTCGTGGCGTTGTAAAGTGAAAGCGGGTGCGATGAAAAACCATTACACAAATAAAGTGGCCAAGTGCAAGTTGGACTCACCCATGAAGGGTTCCGTTGCAGCAAGTAATATAATAGACATAGTATACATAGTTTTTGTAGTTCGTTGTAACTTTGATCGAAGTTTTAATAATAGTGTATTAAAATTATAATATATAATATAAATTTCTGTATCGTAATGTGGATTATTACGTACTTGTGCGGTAATGTAACGTAAAACGCACGGTTTCAAAATGCTCCGTCTAAAACGAACGGTACCTACCTTTTTAAATCTTAGTAAAGAGTTTTTATGTCAGAAAAGTTGTAAATATTTTATGAATAAAATTAACTATGAAAGATAAAATACAATGAAAATTATTTAATTTGTTAATTTAATTAATTTTGACCAAAACTTAAAAACACAAAAACATTCATTTACTTTATTACTAATGTCGTAATGTCATACTGGCTGGATTTGTGTCCTTGCTTTAAAAAAAAGCGCTGATGCGCGTGCATTGTTAATCTGTGAAATACGTCAGCCAATGGGAAATGCCGAAAGGGCGTAGCCTGAATGTCATGGCATAGCCATCTAGAAATGCGTGAGCCAACGGGAAATGCTGACGCATTTCTAGATGGCCATGCCATGATGGATCAAATTCCGAGTAATAAGTTTTCCCTTCTATCGGCAGTTCCTATGACTGCCAATTTTTTTAATTGAAAATGTCATCTGAATTTTGATTTATTTCGTCGCAAATATGTTTTAAAACGTCGTATGACATACGTGCACTTTGATAATTACATCCTCTGCTAATTATATGTAGTTCTCGCCTACGGTTCGAGCTAGCAATATTGCTTCGGCTGTAATTATCAACTTAGCGCACTTATATCATAATGTACTAGTATAATGAACTTTTAGTTTATTTATATGGGTACTAAAATAATGCCCTAATTATACATATGTTTTTTACAAAATCTAATTATCAAGAACATTTTGGCCACGGATAGCCTATTTTGAACAATGCCCTTTCATATTTTTTTTTTCAAATTAAAATATAATCAGTGAATTTGGACAACAACAAAGGCGTTTGGGTACTTTTGTATGGACTAGTGGCGTTGTATTTTTTAGCGGCCAAAAATCTGTTATCACTTTCTTGTATCAATGAATATTTGCTCCAAGTAATATCGGAGCGGAGTTAGGACCAACCAAAGTTATTTATTTTTTGGATTTTTGTACGGGCTTAGTGACATCGTGTTTTTTTAGCGGCTAAAGATTTGTTATCGCTTTTTTGGAATATTACTTTACTTCTAGGGTAATTGTGCAATTAGGTTTGCTGTAAGCTGTAAGTCATATCAGAGCTGAGTTATGGCTTTTCAAAGTTTTTTTTTGGGTATTTTCATATGAATTAGTGGCGCCATTTCCTTTACCGGCCAAAGATCTGTTGTTACTTTTTTTAAACATACTTTACTGACGGGTATTTCTGCAATCATATTTGCTGTAAGTTATGTCGGAGCTTTTCAAGGTTTTCTTTTGGGGTTTTTTACATGGACTAGTGGCGCCATAATTTATAGCGGTCACTCATTATATATCAAAGATCCATTGTCATTTTAATGATAAATTTTTGTAAATACCAAAAAAAAAACTTTGAAAGGCAATAACTCAGCTCCGACATAACTTAAAGCAAATCTGATTACACAAATACCCTTGAGTAATACCCTTTCAAATAAGTGACAGCAGATCTTTGGCTGCTAAAGGAAATGACGCCACTAATCCATACCAAAATACCCAAAAAAAAAACCTTTGAAAAGCCATAACTCAGCTTCGATATGACTTACAGCTTACAGCAAACCTGATAGCACAATTACCCTAGAAGTAAAGTAATATTTCGAAAAAGCGATAATAAATCTTTAGCCGTTAAAAAAAACACGATGTCACTAAGCCCGTACAAAATTCCAAAATAATATATAACTTTGATTGGTCTTAACTCCGCCAGGGAAAATCTCTTCGAAATGAGGTATCACCGCCCGAACCTGGTAACAAAAATCAGCCAGGAGTTGCACACATTGCAATCCGATGGATGTAGCATATGCGTTGAGGGAAATATACTCAGGTATGTACTCCTCAGCACCCCGTATAAAGTCCCTAGAACAGAAAAGGTACAAGGGAGCGCAAATGCCCAACACCCTCTTTTTAGTTCACACTCAAGAGGAGAAGGAGGCCCTGACAAACCAGGGCTATGGGTCAGGCACAGGGTCACGTATCCTTACCATTCATGAAGCTCAGGGACTGACATATGAATCGGTAATCGCAATAAAAACCAAGGCAAACATGAAGCTGCACGAGAGCGTGCCCCATGTGGTTGTTGCAATCTCACGGCACATGGGGACCTTCACGTACTACGCTAACGACACCGATGACACCATTGGTCGGTTCGTGCGGCGAGCGTTGGCTGCATTACCGAAGACCATCCGAGAGTTCAACCTACAGATGGCCATCAGGGACAGAAATGCAGCCGTAGTGGAGGCTCTGGGCCGGGAGGAGGCGGCTTAGGCAAATGGTAATAAGACAAAAAATCGATGTCGAGCCGATTACTTGCGGTATCCCAACCAATAGTGATCGGCACAACAGACGAGCACTAGTATTAGGTTCAAAATGTTCCCAGCTCCCCCCATATTTTCCTCTTCAGATTATACAAGAAATATGTGAAAATAAATAAGATTTGAAATGATGAAAGCTACGGACCCCGGAGTCTGTGGAGTGGTAAATTTAAATATATGAAAAAAAGGAAATGGTGCCACTAATCCATATAATCAGAAGCAGCAATGGGTGCAACAGCGCACTTAAAAATTACATCATTTTTTTCACATTCGCATCGTCGATTCGACGAAGCTTAGTAGTTAATGTCGGTAATGGGCTTTCGAGGGATAAGAGACTAATTATACGGCATTTTTACATAAAACATTAGATAATATCAAATGTGTTTAAAATAAGCCAAGTGCAAGTCGAATGAACGAATGAAGGATTCCGTACCAATACTCAGGTATGTACTCCTCAGCACTAATCATGAAAATATCAATATCTATGAAAACGGCAAAAAATCAGGTCTATTTTATAGGAACCCTACTTCCACATATTTATATATTAATTTTATTCTTATGATTATTAATTTTAATACAACGTAGAAATAATCAAGTAATATCCCATTACAATACATAGAGAATGATAGAAAATCGTCAGAAGTAGAAAAGTAAAATAACTGAATTTTGAGTTGTGGCTTTCTAGTCTCAAAGCAGCGATTTATTTTCAATTCATCGCCAAATCTAAAAATGTAGTATTAAAGAAATAACGTATCTTGTGAAATTAAACTACGTAGGGCCATCTTCCAGCTTAATCATCAGACCTGGTTACAATCTGCGTAAATAACCCACTATATGTTCTCATTGCTGGGACTCGAGGCATTCATTCGCAGGGAGAGATCTAGGCTGGGACTAGGTTATAATCCACCACGCTGGCCAAGTGTGGGTTGGTAAATGTCACATGAGGTGAAAACACTAGGTACCTACATGTACTTACTAGGTACATTTCGGTTTCCTCACGATGTTTTCCTTCATCGTTTTTAAGTTAGCGGCATTACATGCTAACATCGAGTGGTGCGCGTGGGGCTCCGAATCGGCAGTCACCGTTCTCCCGAATAGATGAGCCATAACGTAGACTTTAACAGCGACTTGGACTTTAACACCAATGTACTCGTTTAATTACTGGCAACCCTTAACCATCTTCCAGCACCTTCATCAGACCCTTGTTACCATTTAGCACCAAAGTACTCATCAAGACAAATCAAATGAACCCAAACTCGATGGAGTTATGTAATTTAATTGTTGAGTTCCTATGACCCCCTTCCGGCTCCATCATCAGACCCTGGTAATAATCTAGCACCAAAGTACTCGTTAAGACAAAGAAAACGAGTCCAAGCTCGGTTGTGCTATGTCGTTTAATTACTGAGTTTCTATGACCACCTTCCGGCTCAATATGAAAAAAAACATGCAAAAAGAAGTTCTCACGGTTCTGAGATTTGAAGACAGCGTCAGAACGCGTACCACGGTCACGCTAAACCATCGAGCCAACCCGACTAATATACAACGTGTCAAATTTTCAAATCATATTATGACCTCTCTTGACGTTTCCGCATTTCGTTTGTGAGAATTTATCATTTTTATTTTTTTGCCGATTTAGTTAGCTGGTAGAAGGGCCGTTCAGTCGAGTTAGCTTTTTAAAAACAATTGATTGATGTGAATTAAACATTTTGCATGGCATAGCAACCTTCCAGCTACATCATCAGATCAGCATCATAATTAATTAATTATCATATAATTGTCTTGCAATTTAGTCTTGTTTTAATGTCTTGTTCCATAGTAACTATATTCTCACCTATGCCTCAGGGCAGGTAAAACTAAAAAATAAAAGCTTGAAAAACTACAGAGAAAACATACAATAATATGAAAAAAAACATGCAAAAAGAAGTTCGCGGTTCTGAGATTTGAACACAGGGTCATGAACGCGTACCACGGTCATGCTAAACCATCGAGCCAACCCGACTAATATCCAACGTGTCAAATTTTCAAATCATATGACCTCTCTTGACGTTTCCGCATTTCGTTTGTGAGAATTTATCATTTTTATTTTTTTGCCGATTTAGTTAGCTGGTAGAAGGGCCGTTCAGTCGAGTAAGCTTTTTAAAAACAATTGATTGATCTGAATTAAACATCAATGATATGGCATGGCAACCTTCCAGTTCCATCATCAGATCAGCATCATAATTATCATATTGCAATTTATTTATTGTCTTGCAATTTACACAAGTATTATGCAAATTTTCACGCAATCTGTAAATCGGGAAGTAGATTTAATTTGCAAGATTTCATGATAAGCCTCGCGTTACATCACGGATATTCATGGGTTCCATAATAACTATATTCTCATCTGTGCCTCAGGGCAGGTGAAACTAAAAAATAAAAGCTTGAAAACTACAGCGAAAACATACAACAACAATATGAAAAAAAATATGCAAAAAGAAAATCACGGTTCAAAGATTTGGACACAGGGTCATAAACGTCCACCACGGTCATGCTAAACCATCGAGCTAAACCTACTAATAAGCAACGCGTCAAATTTTCAAATCATAATTATGACCTCTCTTGACGTTTCTGCATTCCATTTGTGAGAATTTTTATTTTTTTGAATAGCGAGTGCCGCTCAGCGAAGCGACGCGACGTAGCGTCCTTCCTGCACGGCGCATCAGCGCTTTCTGCCGGACTTCATAGTAGTGAGCGAGAAGCAAGACTCAGGCCGGTTCGGTCGAGTTAGCGTATTAAAAAACAATTAATTAATGCGAATTAACCAACTTAATCTAAAATATAAAACATCCTTGCCCTTTATTAGGAAATAATACGTTAATCTTTAAAGTTTGAATAATGTATGTTCATTAATAACACAGATATTTACGTTTAAAACTCATTTTAGAGGTTAGTTTACGATTTTTTCTTGTCAAGATATCTTTTCCAAATCGTGTTTTGAAAGCAATGGTTCCCTTATAAATATGTTCAAGAATAACATATATTTTATTTAACATCTCAAACCCTATACATTTTGCTAAAAATGTGTTTAAAAAGTGCCATTTGGCTCTATTCAGCGCCTTAACAAGATTAAGTAGGCTGCATATATTTCTGCGGATGGTACGTTTGCTAGAATGGATAGTTTGGATGGATGTTTCTTACTCTTTCGCTTGATAAATATATAACAAATTTACACGAAACTTAATGGCAATGAAACGTTTAATGCAACACAGGCGATCTACTTACATCACGAAAATATTAGCAATTGTACGTATGGTGGAGTGGGTGAAACAGCGTTCCGCAGTCGGATTAAGACAAAAGCGAATCTTAATGTTACTTAATATAATATAAGTATATAATATAAGTATAATTCGTTATCAAATTGTTGAAAGGTTTTTTGCCTTCGGAAATAAAATAAAAATAAATAATGGTGAACATTTATAACACAGTAGCTATAATACCTACCTATATAACACGTAGGTACACATAATTGTTAATACATACTTACTACACTTCTGTAGGTATAGGTTAGGTTAGTTATACGAATATTATAAATCTGAAGAGGTTTTTTGTTTGAACGCGCTAACCTCAGAAACTACTGGACCGATTTCAAAAATTATTTCACCGTCGGATATGTACGTGATCCTCGAGTCCAATAGACTTAAAATGATGTACCACGAGCGAAGCCGGGGTGGACCGCTAGTATATACATTTACGAACTACTTAATTTTTCCCTACTTTATTTTTAACCTATTATTTTTAAAGAACAAAAATAAGATGATAATAACTTCTGTTTAAAATGATCACCTGAATTTTTTTAAAATAACCAAGGAAATTTCACCTTTATTGCGCTAGCTATAATAGTGAAACTATTGTTTCTCTCAAATAATGTTCACCGTTAACAAATCAAAGAAGTTTTAACTCTATTTCGATAGTCACTAAGGTGCAACTTCATTAGCTCATTTAGTCAGACGATGCATTAGACGATAACCAAAAGGCAGCCTTTTTAGACCCCAGATCCTTGTGGTTTTATTTGGCAAGATGGTATCTTTAGGATCTTTATTTTATGGGACTAAAGATTTTACGGGATAATAATATATTTTGTGGGATATCCCTTTTGGGAACCCTTTTCGGTCATTATGCTTGGAACAAACACTGTACGTAGCATATTATAATCGATAAGGCCGTCGTGTTCTGCAAAATTGTATGGTAAGTATTGAAATGTATTTATCTTCAGCAACTCTACCAATAGTATACCTACAAGATTTTTTTCGGAGTCATTCTATATAACGGTTGCCTTGAGGAAATTACTTTAAGTGATAAGGCTGCCCTTTACACAACATCAAATGTAAATAATTAAGCTACCTTAATGAAGATGTAAACATATGTCAGTTTCATTAATTATAACTTTGATTTAATTACGCTAAATTTTTACAGTATATATATGTACATTTTTAGGTTATACAGATTTATTATATTACTCATGTGCTTTTGACAATAACACAATTAAAAAACTGTGAACTTGGGTCTTGACTTGGATGAAATTCTAAGAAGAATTCTTAAATAAATACCGTTTTATAAATAAAGTAGAACCTCAAATCAAGAGTGAATCGGTTTTTTTTCTAGGTAAACACGCTCCATCGTAGACGGCATCGTCGCTTACCATCAGGCGAGATGGCGGTCAAGTGCGAACCTATAAAAGTTAAAACAAAACTATGTAAAAACCTTCCAAACTCGAAAAAAATCGCGTTCCCTTCCCTTCAAGCTTCAAAACCTCCGTTGGTTGAAATTGTATCCCTCTATGGGTCGAAATAATCAGTGAGTTTCCTAAGCAAATTCTTACTTCTACTTGTTATCCTACTCCTATACTTCTTAACTATAAAAAAAATTGACCTCTGTATCTTGGACATGCAATATTTGCAATCTTTTACATACTTTACAACTCGTCTGTTACAGAACTGACTAACTGCTGGACCCCCGGCAGTAAGTGTCAAAATAAACCTTAATTTATTCGTTTACAGAAAACCAATCTTTTACAAGTTTAGTTCAAACTTTAACAACTATTTTGTGAGTGAGGGTCGAGTTACAACAGATAAATTAATACTCAAAAAAAGACCAAGAAGCATCGACCTATGCCTTCTAAATTAGTAAACAACGTTAATTAAAATTTATTTTTCCTTTTTTACTCGAATACTATTTCAATCCTTTAACTCAAAATCTGCTGAAGTAAAAATGAATCTCTACAATTCGAATGTTGCCTAACAAAATCAGCTTAAGTCGACATCGTTCATAAGTCGAAAACTCTACAACTCGAGTTTATTGGCGTTTCGTTTCAAGTTCTACATTTACAGTGTTTATAAAGGTTCTACTGTATTAGGACATGAACAACAACTAAATAGTTTTAAGTGACTCTTCTGTGAGTGAAGGATAGTTAGTTTTTTGTCTATTTTATAGAATATAATGTATATGTATTCGCAAAGTCTTACCTACTGGGGAAGTATCACATATTTGTCAGTTATGCTTAATAATGAGCAAACTTCTGTGTTCGAGTTTGAAGAACAATGTGTTCAGACATATTACAGGGTAAAGAAAAAAATCATCTTATCTCGGGGGAATATTATCACAGTGCAGTGCTAGGGGGTACACATAATTTGAACCCTTCACCATAGTACAAAGAAAAATAGACGGTGCCATCACGTTCAATTTACTAGCTGCAATTCAATAGCTGTGAGTTACTGTGATGTTATGGTCAGGTGTGTTGCTTATTTTCAGGCTTCCGTCTTGCTCGTACCGCAACTCTATCTAATAAAGTAAAAAAAGATAATTTGAAATCTGCCACAGTTACTGAGGCGTCCGCGTCGGCTGAAAGAATGCACAATTAAGCAATTTTCACGCCACAGTGAAAGTTTTATTTACTGCACTTTTTACTTGTAGGTACCTGAACTCAAATTTGATTCAGTACTATGTCCGATGTTTGCGATATTTTTTTTACGGAGATTTAAGATACTGATAACTATTTTTCAGTTCATAAAATACGGCGAAATCACTGCACTACACTGCGGTTCAATCAACACGTAACCACTGTAAGGGAACTAACTATTGTAAAACAATTATACAATGATAAATTAAAACAACCATTCAAATCAAAATCATAACTCGCGCGGGGTCATGTTTGTGTAACTGTTAAATGTTATTAACAAACGAATGTGAAAATCGGTAAACAGTACAGAAAAAAATAGAGATGAGCCCCATGTTGTGTGCGGTTCTACAAGCGTCTGCCTAATTTGATATGCTTACAACTTACAACACGCTGGTTATCATGAGAGGCGCACAAGGCGACCGTAGTTGCCAGTATCAGGAGGTAGGGCCTGGAGGTGGCGCTTCACAAGTCGGATATCATCGGCTTTGACGCTCCCCGACGAGCGCTACCTTCAGACTCCAACATTGTGGTGGGTGGCGTGACATGTGAGGTTTGGGGCGTTCACCCTATTTAATTAAAGAAATATTATCCTTACCGGTACTCTCGGTTCCATAACGGTGATGCTGTCGTCCTCGAGAAAGTAGACGACGTTGACGATCCGCACGCGGTACTTCTCATCGGGGTTGTCGAAAACGGGCTGCTTGAAGAACGCCGTGAAGTTGAGGCACCGCTTGTCGTAGTGTACCCAGTGGGGGGTCACGGCGGGCAAGGCGGGCTGCTTCACACGGCCGTACGTCAGTGATGGATCGTAACTAGAAACAGAAACAACCTACTATAATACACGTAAAACACCAAACTATTCCCGGTGACTGCACCAGACTGCAACAAGCAGCGCCCAGGTGCCTCGTTGTTCTGTTTGATTTTACGCCTTATTAATTTGGAATTCTGACATACAAAATATAATTATTATTAATCTTGACATCAATTGAACCGTGACAAATATGCCTATTTTTATTGTATAATATTTCCAAATAGTTTTCAAGAATTTTTAATGTTTTTCAGTGTATTTTTGCATGCCGAAAGGCAGAATGTGGAGCTCTTATTTTCTGTATCTGAACACCTGTAAATACCCATAATATGCGCAAATAAAGAAATTTTGATTTGATTTGATTTTGATTATTTTCAGTTATAACAAAACTACTTTAGTGTGAAGAGTCAAATGGTTGCTCAATCACGTCGGAACATCGGCACGGATTGGATTGAAATTCGGAACACAGTTAGATTATAGACTGGAATAGCAAATAGGCTTTTCATCGTGGGAAAATTACGGAAAGGGAATCTACACGGGTAAAAAAGGGGCGCTGACAGTATATTGTTTACGACTCTTAATGTTAGACATGCGAAAGTCTGTCTGTCTGTTACACTTACAAGCTTAAACTACTAAACCTATCTAAAAAAATGGAATAGAGATAAATAATCTAGACCATTTTTCCTGAAAAAGCAATTAATACATTTAATACCAAAAAATGAAACCATATATGGATTACATACGAGTACAACGTTTGTAAAAAAATATCCTGAAGGCAGTAACATTAAAATCCCTACTAATAGATTAGGTAAGCCGCGGGTTACAATGTGTAGGTACGCGGGCGCGACAAATAAAACATATATTGAAATAAAGTGGCCAAGTGCGAGTTGGACTCGCCCATGAAGGGTTCCGTTGCAGCAAGTAACATTATATACATAGTACACATAGTTCTTGTAGTTCGTTGTAACTTTGATCGAAGTTTCAATAAAAGTGTATTTATGACGTACTAAAAAAAAACTACTCATCAGATCGAGTTCAAACTAATTTTCGTTGGTAGTTTACATGGTAATGTACATCATATATTTTTTTTAGATTTTTCATTCTCTTACTTTAGAAGTTAGAGGGGGGGGACACACATTTTACCACTTTGGAAGTGTCTCTCGCGCAAATTATTCAGTGTAGACGAAAATGATATTAGAAACCTCAACATCATTTTAAAGACCTATCGATAGACACCCCACACGTGTAGGTTTGATGAAAAAAAAATATTTTGAGTTTCAGTTCTCAGTATGGGGGGCAACCCTAATTTTTTTTTTTTAATTTTTCTGTTGAAATCTTAATGCGGTTCACAGAATACATCTACTTACTAAGTTTCAACAGTGTAGTTCTCATAGTTTCGGCAAAAAGTGGCTGTGACATACGGACGGACAGACAGACAGACAGACAGACAGACAGACATGACGAATCTATAAGGGTTCCGTTTTTACGTTTTACGGAACCCTAAAAAGTAAACCCGAATTCTATCCAAGAACCAATACTGCTTACAAATAAAAAAGAATATACCCACTTACAAAGAAGTACGGACACAACATACAGAGTCAAACTCATGACCCGCCTTTACTTATTTCAGTCATATTTTTAAGAAGCACTATAACGCTTTTTTTATACTCGAGCTTTGTCCTCGAGATTAGCATAGATTACATGTAGTAACCTATGCTAATCTCTTCAGACAAAGCTCTTCGTATAATTATGATAGAACTTCACTTACAGGATTACTTACGTTACTAAAGAAGACGTGGTGGTCCAGTTGTGATAACGTCTGTTTACACACAAAACACATATACAGCACACTAAATGTTGTTACTGCTAGGACTGAGAGCCTTCTCTCACATGGAGAGACTCAAGGTCGTATCCACTACGCTGGCCCAGTGCGGTTTAATGGATGACACATGACTTCGAAAGATTCTAGGTATATATCAGTTTTTCATCACGATGTTTTCTTTCAGCGTTTTAAGTTGCGGCATTACGCACATGATTTCGAAAAGACAGTAATGCGCGTGGGATTTGAACCCGGGGCTCCGGATCGGGAGTCGATCTGTTTCCACAAGAATGAACATTCCTGAAAATAATTTTAAACAAAAAGTATTAAACCGAATCAAAAACGTTGTTCCTTGAAAATTGATTTAAAATATCGGGTATTAAATTCATTCCAAACCTGTAATTTGTACGGAATTCAATAGTTGATTACGATGTCAGTTTAGCTTTGTTGATTGATTGGAACAACTCGAATGTGAAAACGAGAACAGCAGTTTCATTTTAAATACTTTCATACGTGAAATAAATGTTGGACCGATCAAATACTGCCGGCTAAATTAAAGCCAGTGCTCACATACACAACTTTTAATGAACGCATCATTCCCAACCGTATTTGCCTTTTGGGAGCGTTCCTGTAATTGTTGCCTGCAAATGACTGAACCCTAATCCGGCAGAATGTTTCAAAATTTCGTCCATTTTTTGTCGAATACCTACAACAGAGTTTGAAGCAGACAGTATTTAATTTTAAAATAGCATTAAAGTACATTGAGAGTCGATTTCATTAGATCCACGGGACGGGCGAGCGATGACCTTTCAGCGGCAGGTATCTGAAGCTTTACGAGATCGTAATGTAAAGTGATATCGGCTAGCGTACATCAATATTATACAATCAGTCCTGCAGGGTCCCTAGAGTTTCCCTGAGACGTTGGTGTCTCGCAAATTTGGAATGGCGTATTGCTACACGATTATCATACTTATTATATAGAAAGCTAAATACTTTTTATATAAAAAGTGTAAGTTTTTGAGCATGGATGAATGGAAGGACAACGTTCCTAAAAGTGCCTAAAAATGTGTCTAATTAATAGGTATAATCACTGCATACAAGAAGTTTGCGTCGCTGAATGTTTGATATTTATTACTTTTCAGACTAGGTACTATCGAAGGGATAAAACTATACAGTGACATAATTCATAAATTACACTTTTATCCCAAATTATTTGATCAATGTTTTCAGTTATTTTGTTCTTAACAAAGACGCGCTCTCCTTAGAGAGGACCGACAGGGCAACGCCCTTACTCGTTTTGCGGCGTAGGCAGACTAAAATTAATATCTAAAGTCCCTTATCACTAAAAATATATTCATCTGGATATTGCGTTGAGCAAACGATAAAGTAACATAATAATGATACAGATCAAATCAGTGGTACCTACGTTTCAATTTAAGACCTTCAATATGGATTCATGTTTTAAATTGAGTTCGCAGAGAACTTGAAGTACAGATGATGAAAATCAATTTATTTCAATAACCTATCAAATGAAGACAGATTCGCATTATCGTAAACTGCGTGTTGGCTTAACATCAAGTGAAATAGTGGTCTAGCGTCAGTCTATCAATGATTAAAAAAAAGACAGGTAGAAGACAAGACATGGTAGTTCTTCCCGTTCCCGTATTTTTCCCTATTTGTTATTCCAGACGATAATCTATCTCTGTATCATACTTCATACAGATCCAATCAGTATATAGTTTTGGCATGAAAGAGTAACAATCAAAATCAATCGATCTATTCATACATACATTAGCAATTATGATATTAATATTCGTAAGATTCGTTAGAAGTAGGATTATTTTCCCATTGTTTCCACTCTTTTTAAAAGTCTCCACGCTTTTAAAAAAGGATTGTCTCACCTTATTTACTTACTTACGCTACGCACAAAACTTCACAATCTTAAAAAAAATTAAAAAATATTTGTGTGTATTTTGGCCATTACTGTGGGAACTATACAGGCAACACTTCCATTCCTTTTCCTACCCTCTAATCTCAATCTTCCTCCCGTCATTTGAAATCTTATATAAATATATATAAAATTCTCGTGTCAAAATGTTAGTTACCTTACTCCTCCGAAACGGCTTTACCGATTTTTACCAAATTTTATACGCATATTCAGTAAGTCTGAGAATCGGCTACTATCTATTATTCATACCTCTAAGTGAGGGTTGTTCACCCCAAATTTTTTTTTTAATTTTTGGACATTTTTTTTTGTTTTTTTTTTTATAATGTGGCATTAAAAAATACATACAACCCTAAATTTTTACCCATTTATCACCAACCTCTATTATTGAATAGCCATTTTAGTAATTTAATAATTTTACATCCCGCTCGATAATTGATTAATTATTGTCTTTTTTGGAAATGTTTATCACTTTATTTCGATTAACATTTCCCGGACCTTTATGGCAAATCTAAAATTGTTTTATAAAATAAACCTTTTTTTTAAAGTTTTTGGTTGCCATGGATAGTTTAGATTCACAAACCAGCCCAGCAGATGGCGCTGCAGTTGGTTACCTAAGTTATTATTCGAGCGAAGTCGGAACGGGCCGCTAGTAATAATATAAAAGCGCCATTCAGTCACCACTGTTATTCTACTAAGATCAGTAAACAAGTAAAAAATAATCTAGTGCTACGTTAAACCTTTAAACGAGCAATTCTTGTATATAAATATGTATATATATATATAGAATCTGAATCTCGGGAAACGGCTCGAACGATTTTGATGAAATTATGTATGCAGAGGGTTTCGGGGACGATAAATCGATCTAACTAGGTTTCATTTTTAAAAAACGCATATTATGCGCGTTTTTAGACAATGAAAAACTGTCAAACCCCCTGCAAGAGCGAGGCCCCGGACGATTGCCTCGGTCGCCACTGCACAACACCATCTGACCCTAAACTAAGCAAAGCTTATATGATGGCGGCCAGATAGCTGATAAAATACTTATATAATTTTAAATACATACTTATTATACATCGAAACGCCTAGACACGGTGCAAACATTTGAATTCATCATACAAATAGAATAGAATATAATTTATTTCATAGACTATAACACACACAATACAATTTTTTACAAAATGGTTGTATGGTACACTATGAAAATGTCAAATTAATAAATTAAAATATAAATAACAATCAAATACAAACATTTGATAATTAATTTCCTTTCCTTTTTTTTTTACAGTTAAAAATGCTGTAAAATGGCATTTTATTCATTTAATTATATCTATATACTAACATTTAATTTTATGTCTACACATTTATAAATAACATTTTGAAATTATTAAATTATTATGTCAGGTATCAGTCTAATTGTAATTGGTGTAGTCATTACTTAAATACTCTTTTAGTGTATAAATGGTCTTGTCCAATAAAATAACCTTAACTTTCCTAAGAAACTCTGTGTCACTTGTCAGGGTTTGAATTCCCGATGGGAGTTTATTATATAATTCCTGGGCTCGGATTAGTGGAGTTCTATTAGACATTCACAATCTGTGTGGTATAGGTTCAAAATACATTCTGTTTCTACTAGATTTTACCCTATTGGTTCTATGGAGCTTGTATTTACTTATATTTTGCCTAACATATTTTAAAATTTCGAAAATATAAAGTGACACAGATGTCAAAATCTGCAAATCCCTGAAATGGTTTCTACATGACTCTTTACACTTGATACCAACCAAAACTCTGATGGCACGCTTTTGTATTTTCAAAATTCTCTCGTAATCTGTTGCACTTCCCCATACAATTATACCATACGACATTATAGAATGGACATATGCATAGTTAACTTCTTTCAAACATTCAGAGGAGGTGATAGTTTTTAATTGTTTGAGAGCAAACACTCCTCTGGACATTTTTTTGCATGTGAAATCTATATGATTTCTCCATGTTAGCGAGGAATCAATTTCAAATCCTAACATTTTGACAGAATTTGTTGTGTATAATGTAGAAGTTCCTAAATTTATTGGAAAAGTATTCCCTTTAGGTGTTAAGGGGTTGAAAAACATAATGTTTGTTTTGTCTTTATTTAAATGAAGTCCATTTTCCCCAAACCAGCCTTCTAATTTATTGAAAGTGGCTTTAAGTTTACTTATCAGGTTATCTGTATTATCATCTGAAACAATTATTGTGGTATCATCTGCGTACTGTATGATGTCACCCTGAATATCTAATTGATTTATATCATTGATAAAGAGGAGAAAAAGAATATTTCCAACCGATGATCCTTGCGGTATACCTATGCCAATAGTCTGTGGATTAGATCTGATGCGACTTCCTTCATTTTTTATTTCTACCGTTTGTTCACGATTTGATAAGAAAGACTCAATGAGTTGTAGATTTCTACCCCCTATGCCATAAATTTTAAGCTTCTGTGACAAAAGCTCATGATTTACCGAATCAAAAGCCTTGGAGAGGTCTAGAAATATAGCAGCGACTTTTTCCTTACGTTCAAGACAGTTCATTACAATGTCAACAAATCTAACTGACGCTGTTACGGTAGACCTACCCCTTCGGTAGGCATGTTGGGATTCTGATAATAATTTATGGTGTGTTAAATATTCCATTATAT
The DNA here is from genome assembly GCA_963693475.1 of Ectropis crepuscularia. NCBI lineage: Eukaryota > Metazoa > Arthropoda > Insecta > Lepidoptera > Geometridae > Ectropis > Ectropis crepuscularia. Next base: position 14,740,932 of record OY856339.1, on the reverse strand, counting down.
CACTAGACATAAATGATTCTATTATTTTCGATATAGTTGGCACAATTGTAATCGGTCTATAATTTTTAACAGATGTATTATCACCCTTACCCTTGTACAGCGGAGTAAGCCTGGACTTCTTTAGTGACTGCGGATAGTGATTTGATTGTTTTGTTAATGAGGTAGGTCATATGCTCGCCCAGACCTCCAAGGATTCTATACAGAAACATGCCAGATATATCATACAAATCTTTTGTGTTGGAATTTTTTAACTTTAATTTGGACCGTGTTATAACGTCATATTGACTTACAATCTGAAAATTAAACTGCGAGTTATCTATTGGAAGGTTTTTCAAATTTCGTAATGCCTTTTCGATATTAGGGCAACTGATCGTTTTAAGATTATTTGCAATTGAAATGAAGTAATTGTTACTGTAATGAGGTATATTTTCAATTGTAATAAACTGGAAGTCTTCGTCGTTCAGATTCCAATCAGACTCTTTAAAACTCTTGTTTGTTTCTTGCTTTATAATGTCCCAAATTTCTTTCTTAACATTACTTGCATTCTTCAATCTATTATTTACATGTTCTTGTTTACTTTTTAAAACAGTATGGGTTAACAAGGTTTTTTTTTTGCTTATATGAACTTCTGATAATTCAGGAAATTGAAACTTCATGTTATGCAAGTCATGAAGGTCAAGCTGTAGCTTAACAATTTCATTTGTTATCTAGGGACACTGATTTCTCAAATTTATTTTAACCATCTTATTTGGGAAGAATAGGTCAAGGTTCCAAATAAACCTATCAAAGAAGATGTCAAAAGTTTTATCACAGTAAGAACAAAACAAATTATCCCAATCATATGCCAACATAGCATCACAAAAATTAACAGTATTCTGTTCACTAAATATACGTTTTTCAATTTTAATCCATTTGGGTTTGACATTTTTCTGTGTTTTTAATGTAGTAAGTTGTGCGAAGTGATCTGAAATACTAGAAGCTATAGACTGTGCTTTTATCAAAGTGTCATTAATATTTGTAACAACACAGTCGACAGATGACTTTGCACTTTTGTAAATTCTTGTGTAAAAATTAACTATATTCCTGAAGCCATTAGCATCCATAATATCAATTAATGCCATTTTACTAGGAGAAACCATCATAAAGTCTATGTTCCAGTCTCCCACTAAAACTATCTGACAGCTTGACACAAAAAGCTTACTTACAGAGTCCATAAATATGAGTTCACTACCTAGACCAGTTCTATACATACCTATTACAGTTAATTTAGATACATTGGTAATATACGTTGGTAATATAGTATAGGTATAATATTTGCACTGGGTGGGAATCAAACCCACGACCTTCAGCTTCGCAGGCAGAGCTACTACCCACTAAGCCACGAGGCCACGAGTAAGATTTAGCTATTGTAAGCTTTTATTTTTAAGACTTTATTAGTCTTCATACAAAATCAGCGAGCAACACGGAAGGGAGTAGGCATACACAGCGTTTCCCCTCTGTCAAAGTACAAGTCCGCGTGGACCATGGAGTTTGATAATATACTGTGGCGTGGAATACACTGAGGGCGGGGCTAGATTTTTGTGAATGGTGCTTTATTTTTTATGTGTTAGTGATTGGGCTGTGTGAGTATAGTCGACAATGGATCGGTACAGGTATGTTTTGTATGTATTAGTGCGGCTTTGCGCTAGTGTGCAACTTTCCCCTCCCGCAAGAAATGACAGAAAGATTTGAACAATATTTTTTAGCTAAGGCTACTTCCCTTCCGTGCTTGCGCGGAAGATCGAGTTGCTCGATGTACAAAATATACAACAACCTTTGTTTTTCAACTATAGCTAAGCCCATGTGGTGCCAAAATTACTTAGTTCAGTTTTCGAAACAATAGTATACCCCGTGTGGCTCACTTATTTTATAGGCATATTGACTTTGTTGACTGTGTTACCTTATTATTTAGATTTCTGTGATTTTAACCGAACAAAGCTCGGTTACCCAGGTACTTTATTTAATATGGAACCTGGTCACAAAAATGTTATGTGATTACAAATGTAAACTAAAACTAAAAACATAAACGGATTAAGTGATACTTACGTAACAGCATCTTCCGGAAGAGCAAAAGCGTTGCTATCAACATCAGTATCGGTACCTCCTGGGCCACGCACGGCAGAATCCGGAAACCTGTAACCTTGGTAGTACCGCAGGGAACTCTTTATGTGAAACTGAGTCTTCGTGGGATCCGAAAAAGTTAATCCAGGAAGCTTTGGCAGACCCCAAGCCATTATCTGTCAAAATATATACCTATAATAATTAGACATTCGAAACAGAAAAATCACATTTATTTTAATTAGGTGACTTGTTGAATCAGTTGAAAATGAGTCCGCCTACTCGAGAGTTCAAAACATTCAAACTGAAATTTAATGAACATCCGTGTTTATTTTCTGGATACTAGTATCTAATACAATAATGACATAATAATAGCTGGTTTTCAAATTACTGGTGTATGGTTAGATAGAAGAAGAAGAAGGTTTAGAGGGTAATCCTCTAAACACTTCTATCTAATCCGATATGTTTATCTACGCCATTGAAATAGACAAAAGATTTACAATCGTACCTACAGTGAGGTGTTTAGAAATTATTTTTAGTAATTTTTTGACAGCATCTAATTAGACTGCATGATGTTACAATATCTTGTAAAACATAACTATCATCCAAGGAGCAGAACTAAAAATTCAAAATTGTTTTTCAACAAGTCACTGATAATTAAAAATGGAAGCCACCACAACCTTGGGAACTCTTTCCAAGACAGTTCAGATACCGTACTACAAAGTTGCAGTGACTAATGGACATCTACTGTAAGTACCTTGCGTTATATTAATGTCTAAATATAAAAATATATCTTATTATTAATCGCAAAGTCTAACAAATAATATGCGAATATCAAAGTCTGAGCATTTGAATGTTCTACGCTGCGCGGAGTTTGGTAACAAATAACTAAAATTGCTTTCTTGTTAAGATTCGAACTTTGGAATCAAGGTAGGTACAATTGGTTACTAGTTTTCTCGAGTTTCGAATTCCCACTTCGATATGTTAATAGTTTAAACTGCTTTGAGGTCAAATGGATCATGAGTTCACGTCACATTCAATGAGTTGAATAACATGGCTATATTATCTAGGGAACGATTTTGTACTTTGCAATATATATTTTTTGACAATACGAATATTTTATTACTCGAACTGATGAAATTTTATCGCCTAAATACTTCTTCTTCTTATAATGCAAGCCATTAAAATAATTAATTTCAGAAAAATTTAGTAATTTGTGTTTTTTATGTATTTTCATTTATTCCAATTTTATTATTAGTTCACATTTTACTGAGGATGTACTGATTTTTTTGTACGGCCCAATTATCCAGAGAAATAAACGTGACTGGAAATTTAAAAAAAGATGACTAAAATTTAAATACTTACTTAAAAGCTTCCATAAACATTGTACATAATATGAACGACCACGTCATGTGAGATTATGAGGGTAACGTAAGTGCATTCGTTATCCTACGAGTATCACGTCGAGATAGGAAAAAACAGGTTCTTATAGGTAGGTGCAGACACAAATAACCATGAGCGAGTATTACATTTCTTTTAAAAATCAATCAACCCACTTCAATCTCTACTTCCCAACAATAATGTTTTCAATGCAAAAGTAACTATATCTGATTTTGATAAAATTTTAATGCACCTGGGAAGAATAACGGAAAATTAAAAAAAAAATCTTCCTAATCGTTTCTGGCATCTTAAACTTGGTATACAAAAAAGAAACTGACGATATCAATATCTCGTTTTTAAAATAGGTAAAAAATTAATCGTAGCATGAAATACAAATTATACAATAACTGCTCCTTAATTATTTACAGAATAATACAGCTAAATGTGAATGGCTACACATCTTGCGTTGATAAATATTTTAGTATCCACCACGCGGAAGCAAATAGCACCTGAAAAGCGTTGTTCCATTTGTAAGATTTTCCTCAGCCTTGTTCAAAGAGGAAATTAATTTCCCACAACAAGCAGAAACAGGCAACAAGTGTACAAAAACTAAACTGCAATAAAAGTAAATTAAAAGTAACGAAGACTGCTGAGTAACTGAAACGTATACCTAGTTAGCGAAGCTAAACTACATACACCTAATTGTACTTTTACTCATTTTATTGAGTTTAGGGTTTATCACAAACTGGCCCGTATTACCTATTTAAAAAATAAACTAAAGTGCTTGCCAAAAGTATTTATCAAATACTTACCAAAATATACTGACGAATGATCCCAATAAAGTAAAGATATTAATAAAATCACTAAAGAAAAATGTAAAATACGATCATCGAATCGTAAAATGTGACAACAACTCTATGAATTGACAAAAAGTAAACACCTGTTTGAAGGCAACGAAACATTTGGTTTCTTAGCAACGAATACAGTTATGCCAATATCAAAACTATTCTCAAGAAAATACAATAAACAACTCCTTGGTGATACGCAACAAGCCGGTCAAGTGCGATCACACAGAAACTTCCGTAGAAATACAATCAATAGAGCGAGTAGACTAACTTGCCAAAACAGTTTCTTAATAACCGCCTTTATACCCCGTTTACATGATTCCAGTCCAGCGACCGAATCCAGCGCTGGATTGCTTACTGGAATAATGGAGACCGGCACTGGAATGCATCGATCCAGTGCCAGTGCATTCCAGTGCTGGTCTTCATTATTCCAGTAAGCAATCCAGCGCTGGATTCGGTCGCTGGACTGGAATCATGTAAACGGGGTATTATATTTGACTACTCTTTTGTTTTTGTATTTTTTATGCTGGTATAAGTTACGGCTTAGTCGGGAGAACGGCGACTGCCGATGCGGAGACCCCGGGTCCAAAACCACGCGCACCACTGTCTTTTCGGAGTAATGTTATAATGTAGTAATGTAAACATCGTCAGGAAACCGACATGTACCTGGAATCTTTCGAAATCATATGTCTTCCACCAATCTGGTGGTAGCCGAGTCGTAGGAGTCGGCGTATACCTTAATGCTGGAGGCGGGCGGCCCTACCGCTTGTTTACGTTCCCGCAGCAGTAGGCATACATTTCAAAGAAACGGCTCAGTTAAATTACTGAACAGATAATAATTATTACCGTGACCAAACTATTAAAATCAGGAAGACGCACTCAAAATATTTCAGACAGCCACCTGACTCTTAATGATAGAGTCGAGACCCTACACTCACTACGACCACAGTATATTAAATCATACAGTCGTTCGACAAAACCGTCTAGTCGGGGCAATCGTGCGGGGCGTACGGGGTGAGACGCGGGAAGTGCACTCCTGCATTGCCTACATTACAATGTGGGCAATGCAGTATTGCAGTAGCGCGGGTCAGGGCTGACGTCTTCTGTATGTTTTAATTTTATTTTGGCGCCACGTTTTTAAAATTGCGACAACCCTACCTGTGTACTGTGTACCTGTGTAGACAACAGACATTATCAGCGTTTCTCCCAAGATCAAAGGCGATGAACTACGGGTAGTATTTATTTATACTGTGCTACGGCCCTGTAATCTCTTTTAGTACCTCGCCATTTTTGGGGACCTTACATCGACCTCCATTCAACTCACAGCAGCCATGTTTGCATAAGTAAGGCCCTATTAGGGGTGTCTACGTGATTATTATAGACACACTAGCAGCGCCTCACGGTTTTACCCGCGAAATTACCGTTCTCGTTATTGTTCACAATAAAAATAATATTGTAAAATAAATTCCAGTAATATAATCTAACTAAAGTCAAGTCCAATTTTAAAGTCGAACTTTACTAGTCTTGTTTAGAACTAATAGATTTGCTTGAGTGTATCAATAGGCAACCAAAAAATATCTAATCCAATCTTCTTCTTAATATATATAAATCTCCTGTCACGATGTTTGTCCGAGATGGATTCCTAAACTACTTAACCGATTTGAAATTAAATTGGCACACCTTGAGCGGTCTGGTCCAACTTGAGAGATAGGCTAGTTTTTATTTCGATGAATAGTCTTTAAATGACAATATCCGAGCGCAGCCGGAATGGGCCGCTAGTAGCTGTATAGATTAGTGTGATCAAATCTTTATAGGTGACAAGATACTCTAATTCCGATATTAAAGGTAGTTTTTTTGACAAAATAGATTTGAAACCTACAAATCATATCAACATCCTTGTTAAAAACAACATCCTGAAAAAGCGATATCAATTTCGCTCGTATGCCGACCAAACTTTCCTAGGTAATATTACGAGAAAAAATGGGAAGGGTATATTTGGCCACAGTAACTAGAGCTGCGAGTCCGACATTGATTAATGTGAGCGCGCGTACCGTGGAGTTTCCATCAAAGTATCAAACTGCATTTGTGTTGCCAACATAATCTTCTACGGCGTTATTTCTAAGAAAACGTCGGCTGTTACGCACGACTAAACCAAAGTGGTGTGGATGTTATATTTATCAAACTACCTTGTCTTTAGCAACAACACAAATACTTTATTTGCCAAATTACGCGTTAGTACAAAAGCTTGCCTATGAGCCCCAAACTAAGCTTAAGCTTGTATCTTGGGACTCGCGAGTTAGGTCTAAGCTAAACATAGTAGTATAATGTGATAAAATAAGATTTAACAAAAAGTAAATCAGTGAAATCAGAGGTCAGCCGAGAACTAGTTAGCCTAGTTGGTTGATTAACCAAGAGCGAACGATCCAAAATAGCGAAACAATCGTGTTGTTTGTGGATTTTCCACTAATATGAGATTATGAGAATAGCCTGAGACCAAAAAGCCACCACTTCAACTTATACGATGTATATTTTGGTTGGTTACATCAATAACATAATTACACATACGTCTACAAATGAAATCAAATTTAAAAGTTAAAATTGAACTTGAAACTAGCACGATGAGACGTTGTTAGACGAGACAAACAGTTATTGAAAATTTTATTTTACCATGGTTTCAATATTTTGTCCGAATCTTAGGTTCTCTTAATGTCTATCGGGATAATGTTAAATTTTAAAAAACAGCTTCCGTAAATCACTTTTTTTGCTTTGGCTAGACGTGTTTTTGATTCTCCTCTTTAGTTTTACACATCATCACAGTTAATCAAGATAAAGTTATGGACCATCTTTTGTAATATCCGTGATATTTAAATATAGCCTCTGCGGTCTTCTGCGTAGAGAAGTGTAAATGTACCTACGGTTAAATCTGTGTTGTTGGCTACACTAAATCGCAGGCCAGTAGAGCTTTCTGCATACATAGTGCTGGGCGCTTAGACACCTGAGTAAAATTAATGAGTTTGTGTTTTGATTTCCATTCGTGATAGCAACTACAATCACAGAAATAAATCAATCATACCAATATCATTTAAACATCATGACGTATTAACTGAAACAATGCCTGTTAGTCCGAACAGATAATTTGGTTACATTTTGAAACATTTCTAAGTTTTGAGATGTATTCAATTAAAATTAAAATTATCCGATTAAATTAACTAATCCGAAAATAAACTGTTATCATTCCTGTTTTTTAGTGGGAGTCTTAAATGGTATGAACAAATTCGACTCTTCAAGGCCATTTACTAATCTGATAATGAAAAAAGGTATGCCCAAAGATTTGCTAAGACACTATCTCGATATCCGTTATCGAAATCAAGTCGACATCCTTCATTTATGGTAAATAAAAACTTGCACTTATGCTCTGGGTTCCTAGGATTACGTTGCCGTCACATAGCGGACGTAATATTACGGACGTAAAACTACGGCCGTCTTTACGGCGACGACATGTGGAAAGTTCCACTGCCGCTATATTACGTCGTCAGCCAGCAACCTCAACAAGCAGGAGAGAAAAAGAAGGACCTTGATTTAATCAAGTATGGTATAATATAGCTATTATCAGTTACTTGGAGAATGAACTATTAAAAGAGGAAAATAATCGTAGGGTAGAAGATAATTTATTCAAACCGCGTAAACGTAAACCTGCGTATAGAAGGCGCATTAGAAATTTTAGTACGTCGTCGCAGCTCCAGTTGGAATTAAAACCCATTGTGAACGTCGTACGGACGTCGGTCCAGTCAATAAAACTCAAAATATATCGATATGGCTTCACCGCTATAATCTTACGTTCGAAAAAAACGTTCACGAACAATTCAACACCGTCAAGACGGCCGTCTTTCAAATAGCGTCACCGCTTCTTTACGTTACGTTGTTAAGAGTGCGCCTAAAGCCAGGAAAAAATCAGACTTCACCCGCGCGACGCGTTTCTTAATGTGATGTACATAAAGTCGAGAATAGCATGACACAGTTTGGAGGAAAAATCAATATTTAATCAGGAGTCCATTTTTGACCAAGTTTTATTTAATTACTCAATAACTAAACATACATTTAAAAAAGTGTTCGGTTACTTTACTAGAACATACAAATATGAATTTTATTACAAAAAAATAATGTGGGGTCATCGCTGATAATTTCGAGTACTCGAATTAAAACGGGGTTTTTCGGTGTCATTTTTATTTTTTTATTGTAAAAAACTCTGATCTGTTTTTAAAATTCTATTCGGTTATTGTGCTTCTTCTTGATTGTACCCACACGTCAATATTTTTTTTGTCATAGTTTTTAGTTTCTTAACTTCAGTGAGCGGCGTCGAAAATGTCCTTTTTTCGTTTTCTGGCTTTAGGCGCCCCCTTAATCACCGTCCTCTAACAAACCGCGCCATAGTGTTAACATAGACAAAGTTCTCGTGACGTCATTCACCGCTACATTACGTCCGCTATGTGACGGCAACGTAATCCTAGGAACCCAGAGCATAACACTGTCTACTTGACAATAAAGTTTTAAAATTGGACTGATCTTTTTGGAGCTGCAGTTATACAGGCACACATACATAGACAAATAGAAAGTACGCTACAACGATTTACATCGGGAGGTAATTTATCACATAACTATAGGGCGCGCAATATAAGTCTGCGCGTCTGCGTGACTGGTGGCGTACTTAATGTTGCCAGGTCAAGCTAATAGGTTCCCTCTCCGTTCATTGAGAACTTTCAACTTCATAAAACAGGTACGGAAAGGGATTTTTCAGGCAAGCAATATAACTAACAGTACATAAATTATAGGACAACTAATACTAGAACGAACGTTTCGAAGTAATGAACGCCGTTACAGTGCTGGTTTGCTTCAGTATGACCAAGTATCATTGGTACAGGTTAATGGCTGTCTGAGTCGCTTACCACTAGGAGAACTTTATTTTAGTTTATTACATTATAAAAAATCAGTCATTTTCAACCTACACTAACAACGAAATAACAAGAATCTAACTTAAACTTGTAAATCTTTTATTGAGACCATTAATAACACTATTTGAAAATTTGGTGTATGAATGCTCTTTTAATGGGTCAATGGCTTCCACAGGATCACCTTATTTTTCAATAGGGTTTAGATCACGATGGATCACTGTGATAACCGCAAAACTTCTTGTCTATGTCCTTTTAACAGTAAATCTACTAAGTATTGTAGGTCTTCTTTGTGCCTCTTTATTAGATACATTGTAGCTTCATTAATTATCTGAGTGCAGTGATATGAAGCGTTGTCCATTACTACGTGACTGTACGTTCTGAAACGCCTATAATAAAAAATACAGTAATTAAGCATTCAAATTTTTTCCCACATTTTTTTTTCATCAATTCAACAATCAAACCTCAAAAATAAAGCCACAGCTTAAAAATATGCCGATAATAGGTGGAGATTTGATTGCTATGGTATCCCTAAATATTACCTGTCAAATAGCACTGCTTTAGGAAAACGGCACTTTTTGCCCGTTACTGTCTCGTTCTTCTTCAACAATCACCAGTTATTTTCAACAGCCAGGCCCGGCCAGCACTTTTTAGCACTTTCGGCATAATAAAAGCAATTAATTACTTTAGAAACGTAAGCAAACTCTTGTCACCTGACGTAAACAAGAATCTTCTTGTTCTTGCTGTGAAAATGAATGTTATGAAAATTTGGAACTTATTGATGGCCCGTCAGATTTTGCTACGCGCAGAGTTAAATAGCGAAGAGTAAATCTTTACATAATTTAATAATATCTTTACAACAAATGCATGCCATTAACATCTTAAAGTTAACATTAACGTTCTAAATTAAAGTTAATAAACAAACATAAACATGTGAAATTACGGCGCCGAGAAGCTCGTTAGCCTGGTAATAACTGAACAGGTCAATTCTACCCTAACTACGTGCCGACAAAAGTAAATTGCAGTCGACAAACGGAGCTCTTCGGCGGAATCGAATACCAACTACACCCACGATTTATTCCGAGCATTTCCTTTTTACTCACTTTTGAAGGTTCACCCTTTCACGAATTTTTTCTCGGCGTTCCCTTTCAATGTGCGTACTATTTCGGATGAATTATGTACCATGAGTTAGTCACTGGTAATTGTCATTACGAGTATATTGAAATATATCAGTTTCGTAACCAAACTTTATGGCTAAAAGCTTTATAGTATAGATTTGGTAGCTTAAACAGCCCATTTTATGCACCCAGTGCTAAGACTAAGGTATTGTTTAACAACGAGAGAATCAACCCCGTAATACACCACACTGTCCAAATGCGAGTTGTCGGATGATGTTTTCAAAAGATAGGTACTTTTCGTGGAAGATGCCGTTTCCGCGCAGTATTTTCCTTTTAGAACCTCCTCCTTTTTTGAAAACCTCCTCCTTTTTCGGTTAAACAAACTCAAAAACGCAGGCCTAGTTTTCCTACACCGTCAAAGCCAGTGATGACAAAATTGTGTAAATCTGGTAATATTATAAAGTTCAACTTATATGGTATTCTTTGGTGGTAGAACTCCATATAACTTTAGATTCTATTGACTCTGATGCGCACTTGGGTAAGAAACAGCTACTTGTTATGTTGTGGCGATCATAAAACAATTATTAAAGGGTACTGTGTACCAGTTTGAAGGGAAATATTTCTAGATAAATTAATCAAGCAAAACTTCGTCAAAAAAGAAAATGGTGTAGGCCCTTAAGTCCCAACCGATGTATTTTGAGCGTTCTAATGAACTGTGTTTTATTTTTAGATACCAGGATGGCGTATCTACTGAAGTGTGTGTCGAAGGGTTCACGACTTATCGGGGCCCGAAGAGGGTTCAGTACGTCACCGCCAATTATTTTCTCGGAAGAGGTGCTCCGAGCGAAATCAGCCGGGAAGCCTTTGGTTGCCTTGGAGTCGACTATAATCACTCACGGGATGCCTTATCCGCAGAATTTGGAGACCGCCAAACAAGTTGAAAATATAATCAGGCAAAGGGTAAGTACGAGTATGTGATCCCAGGTTTAAAATTCAGATAAAAGTGTTTATGAAATAACTGGTTAACAATTTTGATTAATGGCAATAAAATGACCATAATTTGTCTTACTGAGATAACAAGCTAATATATTATGTATTAATTAACCATTGAGCGCTGCAAGTAGTGTTTCAATTTTATTTTTAACTGACTTCTAAAACGAAGGAGGTCATCCATTCGACCACCATGTTTTTTTGCTGTATGTTACTTGATTTTAAAATTTCTTTTTGTGTTGGGATAGGTATACTTTCCGCATGGTACCATATAAATTTTATCGAAATCGTTGAGGTGGTGTGTTGTTTTGCACTAAAAAGGGTAAAATAAACTCTTATTAATTACTCTTTTTTTTTATTATAAGCTATACACATTCATCTATTCGAAGTCAGTGCCAACCAAGCCTTACAGGTAGTACATAGATACTACTTACCTATGCTTACTTACTACGTACATAGCTACATAGTATCTATCTACTAGCGTATTGACTTGATTGGCGCCGACTTCAAATAGATGAATGACTATCGCTTGTAATAATGAAAATAACTTATTTTTTGCTTTCGAGTGCCTGCCTATTTGTAGTTTTGAAGTCGGTTTAATTTTTGTGTAAAAAGAGTTTATTGTAGTATAAGCAATAAAACTGTTGAAACTCATTAGATTATATGTCATAGAACTTGTCTTTTAAATATCTTTAACTATGGGTAGACATCAGATTTACTTAATAGGATACAATCCTCAAAAACACTAAGTTAGATTGCCAAAAAATATTGTACACGTATTTTTTCTTTTGTTTCACAAACAAAAAATGACGAAGATACAGCGCTTCGAAGTTTCGTGTGACGTCACTTGTGAGTACGATTTTTACTCACGAGTGACGTCGCGACCCCCCACTCTCGAAGTTTGATGGTCTATATCTTTGACGATTTTTAATATTATAAAAAACATAAAATACGTGTCCAATATTTTTCCATGATCTAGCTGGCGGACTCATTAGGATGGTGAATTTTAGATCCAGTCCGGAACCCTATTATACTCGCATTTTCTTTTAAAAACTGATGAGAAATCTTCATCAATTTATCTGAAAATGTTGCCATTCAAAAAGGAACATGGTCATTTTGGCATGCCAATGCTTTTAAGTGGAATAACTGCCACACAGGCATACCTATACACTCGCTTAGGTGTGTAAACTTTTTGTTTTAATGTTGAAATAAATTATGTTCATTAATATCTCTCGGACATAAAATACTAGCAAATGTATGACATACTAAAATAAAAACTATAATAAGCATTGTGATACAAGTTTCGTAGACACGTAGACGCGCTACGAAAGTCGAGGAACAAACAAATGCAGTGGTATTTTTCGCAAAATGGAGCCGTATCTTCTCGGATCTCATGTTATCGTATTTGTTAAGAGTTGTTTTGCAAACTCACATTCAGATAGGATTCCCTGAATGGTAGTGAGGTAATGCGTATTTACATACGCACGAGTTTGTACACACCTTATCGTTCGGAATGATATTAAAGCTGAAATCGTTGAACCTAGACTTAACTAAACAAATACGCTTAAATATTTAAGTAGTTTTATATTAGTATTCCTTTTTCTTCGCTTCATAGATATTTCAAACTAGCAATATCGAGTACTGAATATAGTATAGCCTATAACCTGTATCATGTTCTATCTAGTTCTGCTCCGCACCTTCACTCGACGATAACAAAAATAACATTTCGTCATACTTTTAGAACATGACGTCTCCTAATAGGTACATATTAAAAAGGTATATTTACACTTATGTGAACGACGGTATATAAATAAAAAAAAATGTTGTTATGTTTGTATAATGTGTGATTATATCTGAGAGCCGTGGCATATGGAGTTCGCTCTCGTAAGAGGTGGCATATGAAACCTCTTACGAGAGCGAATGTATAGGAAACTCTTTGGTTGTATAACAAGATTGTATTCAAAAATTTAAATTTCCCTCGCATTTTATTTGTCTTTTGTTTTTCTTAGTTCGATAAACGCGGCTCTAGATTTCACGTGACACAATTAATTCAAGTTCTGTTTTGTTATTATTTTCTCTAAGTAACTCCAGTAATATGTTCTATGACCGGAATAACTTGTTTGTGTTTTATCTTAAGCCACAAGAGGACTGTGTCTCCAATATGAGTGTAGATAGTGCCACCATCGTGTTTTAGGCCAAATGCCAAGAAATAGTTCCGTAAAATTCCGACCTTAAGTAAGAAGACTACGAAAGATATTTTAGATAATTTAGAATCCAACACTATTTTTGTGAAAAAATCTCTACAGTTTTTTTGTCTGCTTTTATCGGTAAACAAGTAAATTGTTTCTCAGGGTGCCGTCCCAGCAACTATAGCCATCCTGAAAGGCCAGCTGACAGTCGGGCTGACGGAAGACCAGATCGCTTACCTCGCTCAAGCCAAAGGCGTGGTGAAAGCCTCGCGGCGTGACTTAGCACCCGTCGCCGCAGCAAAACTAGATGGCGCCACCACTGTCGCTGGCACCATCATCGCATCTGAACTTGCGGATATACCTGTCTTCGTCACCGGGGGTATAGGTACGATTACTTACTTTGATTATGTATTTATTAAGATTTCCAGGAAAATAGACAAAGTTAAATCAGAAAATGATAAACACAGCGGAGTGTAAATTATTTCAACTATGCTGCTGTTAGGTCCAAACAGGTACTTAATTAAATAAAGGTATTTGCTAGTAATATATGGGTAATAATAGTAATATCTATTTCTTCTACACATACACGTATACTTCATTTCGCAAATTTTCTAAAAAAAAATCTTCATTTTAAAGAAATTTAAATAAGAAGCTATAACAACTTCGTCCAGATAAGTTAATTGTAGTTTCTTGTTCGTGTTTAAAAACCGTCACACCGATTTCTATAAAAAGTAAATGGGAAAGAACTGTGAAGTATTTTCTACCAAATTTCTATCGATTCACAATTAGTGCCGCAAAATGCAATGATCCCGCAAATTGAAAAATCTCATTACTAAGGCTTAAAGTTATGAGCAAGAGGCCGCGTACGGTGATATCTTTGACATCAAACAAGTATTTAAAACGATATGAAAAGTGCAGACAATTTTTAATTATTTATCAAATTTTTTTTTTAAATTTTATCTGAGTAGGTACACGCTTCCAGCAAACCCCACAAAGGTATCTTCAGTCACCCAAAAACGTAAAATAAAGCTACAAACGAGAATAAGACATGAAGGTGGCAATAACAAGAAAACGGAATACAAACCCGCACCTGCGGCGTATAACCTGCACACACTATCAAACTTTCACCAAGGAAGATAACATTCATAAACAAACACGGTGCCGTGGGAGAACATCACTACAATAACCAGATATACCGTATTACGTAAAATAATAAACCTTTTCAGCGAAGCTCCCCAGGGCGTGAGATTGCTTTATGCATCAAATATTCAGAAGAAAACCGATGCAATCCCGCGAGTAGTGCAGACGTAGGGTTTACCCACGCTTGTTTCTCTATTACAATAATTATATTGAGCAACGGTAGGACTCTTTCGCAGTCCTTTTGTGAAAAAACCACGCATTTACACACACGTTCAATACCGCTGACGAATTATGGGCACTCTTTACTCGTTCACAAAGCGTACTCAATTCGTTATTTTACTCCGTTACCTTCACACTAACCTAAAAACCACTTAATTGAATTTGGGTAAATTTCCCCGTGGAACAAATATGACGTCTTTCCGAGTATAAAAATAACTTTTTCATCCCAACACCTCGGAAAGAGTAGGTACTTTTGCTCTTCGATATCAGAGCGCAAAAGTCGTTTTTACCGAGATCTAGAGAGTAAATAAAGTACATTTGAATTTAGAACATCGTGTGCACTAAGTTTTTGAATTCAAAATATATTTTTTTAAACCTATTTACTTCTACCTACTTGGTATCAAATACATCATACATATTTTTTTAATTTGTTAAAAACAAAGACTCGGAACCTCCTTGGTGTACTTTTTTTTAATATCCTTTGCGCGTAATTTTCTTTTTACTTAGGGAGGATAGAGGTCAGGAATGTTATTTCAAATGGTTGAACCTTAGATAAATAATAAGTAAATAGATCAGGTTTTGCCAGACAGTTGCTTTGTACCAATCGTAAGCAGATGAAGTGTATGTTGAATATGGCGACATAGAGATGTGCCACGACAAAAGTATAACAGAAAAGTACAACACAAGAGCAACAAGACAAGAGCGATCAGACCCGTGCTTTCGGTGTAATGAATATTGAACATTACGTTTATTTATTTCCTTTAAAATTTACTCTGATGCTAATGTGGCGCTACCATAAATTAATGCATTTGGGTGGAACCTTATTCATAGACACAGATGACACTCCTTACCTCATCAGGTCAACTCTCCATATTTTCACGCCATGTTGTTGTTATTAAAACCATAGATAGCTCTCTAGCAAACTCAAAGTTAAAACCTTAGGTTAAAAATAGGAAAACTGAAAACAAGTGAAAAAAACGAGAATTAGTGATTTTGGCAACGAAGAAGTTTATTTGACGCCAACAGAATTCTGTTAATAATGCGCAAAGCGTTTAGTAATTTCGTTGCTGGGGTTTCGTTGAAAAGTTACGTGTTGCACTGAAGTGCAAAGATTTTTCACCTTGTACTCTTTTGATTCCCTTGCTACGCAAAGGATTCTAATTTTTGAATCCTTCGCTTGCTCGGTCATCAAAATTGAGCACGTGGTTAAAAAGAAACTTTCCATTTTTGTACAATAAATAACTATTCCGATATGATAAATGTATTATGTAAGTATGCTCTTTTTTTATGTTGGGGTAAACTTTTTACTGTCTGACCGCCGTTATTTTTATAACATAGATTGACGATATGAGCACAACGATCCATAACAGCCAAGTTTCACGCAGCTATTTCAACATGAATAGACCAAATCATTGCCTAGCAGCCTAGTACCGCACTGCACTCGTCACCTGGAGATATAGGATGATTTATTTAAAAGCCCTGTGATTCCTCTGGAAACATTTCATAAACAATGAGTTAGGTAGGTACCTACTAATAAATTTATATGGAATTAACTGTCTTATCTACTTTATATTATGTCTGCCGGAAGCAAATCATGTTTGTTTAAGTACAAAACGATCCCATTAAAAAAATGCAAAATATGTTTGCGCGAAAGGAAACAAATTATAAGCACGCTATTCCCGTACTTGGTAGTGGAGGGCAATTATGGACTCACGGCAGTTCAATTAATACTTTTCCAGAGCGGTGACAACGTGGTGACAACTTTTGTTTTTAGACTAATTCAATGGTGTTAATTAAGTTCTATGGAAACTAACGTGAATATTACACATTTTTAAGAGGGCGCCTAGTGCCAGAAAACGAAAAAAGTACATTTTCGACGCCGCTCACTGAAGTAAAGAAACTAAAAACTATGACAAAAAAATATTGACGTGTGGGTACAATCAAGAAAAAGCACAATAACCGAATAGAATTTTAAAAATAGATCAGAGTTTTTTACAATAAAAAAATGAAAATGACACCGAAAAAACCCGTTTCAATTCGAGTACTCGAAATTATCAGCGATGACCCCACATTATTTTTTGGTAATAAAATTCCTAATTGTACGTTCTAGTAAAGTAACCGAACGCTTTTTTTAATTTATGTTTAATTACTGAGTAATTTAATAAAACTTGGTCAAAAATGGACTCCTGATTTAATTTTGATTTTTCCTCCAAACTGTGTCATGTTATTCTCGACTTTATGTATATCGTATTAAGAAACGCGTCGCGCGGGTGAAAACTGATTTTTCCCACTCTTAAATTAATTTATACTAGATTCGTCACGTTTGCCTTGTCCAGTTCTGTAGATATCATCTATCTGTCCAGTTCACCTCAAATTTCGTCCTTTTTAAACATATCTCTTTTCTGAAAACTTAGATACTGTTCTGTTAGAGTTAGACCAACATCTGTCTACAACAGTCTACAAGAAGGTTCCCAATTCGGTTGTATATTATTTATCTATGTTACACGATAGCGCCGCCAAATGGGGAATCAAATTTGATGGTTTTTTTTTTTTTGTTTGGTAGATCGTAGTTCAGGAATGATCCCATAGAAGTACATTTTATCGAAATCGGTGCAGCGGTTTTTGAAATATGAACTAAAAGCTAAAATTTACCATCATGTATTTAGACGATATAGTTATTGATTCTTATGAAATTTGGTCGAGTGTCTGAATTTAATTATAAATTGAAGTCGGTTTTTAGTTTTTCGGAGAAAGTAAATTATTTATTTTAAGTTTTTAGTCATATCTCTCTACTTAGTCTGAGGTTTGATTCTTACGCCGTGATTGAGCGACACACATCCGTTACTGCTATTTTCCCGGAATGAAAAGTAGCCTATGTGATTCATGTGTGTGCCATTCCAGACTATAATCTAACTGCACAAATTAACTGTACTGTGTCTAAAACTATATTTCAAACTTCAGCTTGTATCTATTCAAATTCAAATGTCTATATTTATATAGTCACTAGCTGAACGCGCGCGCGTTGCTACGCCATCTATCGAAAATCGATCGTACCAATTCAAATTTTGAACAAATTCGGTTACTTTAGGTTCTAATGACGCAACCTTTGAAATATGACATATGCCGTCACGCAACGAAAGTTCTCAAAAAGCAATATTTTTTTACCGTTGTTGTTACATTTTTCATTCCTGCTCGGCTCTTGTTGATAGTAGCGTAATGTTAAATAGCCTATAGCCTTCCTCGATAAATGGACTATCCTACAAAGAAAGAATCGTTCAATTCGGATCAGTAGTTCCAGAGATCCTTGCGTTCAAACAAACAAACAAACATACAAACAAACAAACATACAAACAAACAAACAAACTCTTCAGCTT
This sequence comes from Ectropis crepuscularia, assembly GCA_963693475.1. NCBI lineage: Eukaryota > Metazoa > Arthropoda > Insecta > Lepidoptera > Geometridae > Ectropis > Ectropis crepuscularia. The sequence continues at coordinate 14,722,634 of OY856339.1, read as the reverse complement.
TATAATATTAGTATAGATGTTCCATAACACGTTTCTCAGTCCTATTCTCGGCTTGTTAATATTCTATTTTCAGTTCGTGTGCCGTTTCAAAGTGTTTTTGTGTCTTAGATGGGACCAATCGTCTATTCCCAACCGACCACCCACGCTGTCCACCTAGTTGGTCGGTTAGTAATATTTTTTCCTAACCAACAAACTATCATAGTTTGTCCGTTAGTAATCCACATTAGCTATTTTGGTCCAATAGAAAATGTCGTTAATTTTTATTGGTAAAATTATCGTCATAACCACTATCTTATGTATACTCTCGTACCATAGAACCTTCTAAAAAAGTTAATAAAAAAGTGGCCAAGTGCGAGTGGGACTCCCGCACGAAGGGTCGCGTACCGCAAATAAACGGCGAAAACCTGTGGCTTTATTTGAATTCCGTATACATAAACCATCGCAGTTTCGATTTTAACGACAAGGTCGAATGCGCGTTTTAGTGTACTAGTGGCGCCATCTAGATTGTTTCGAACGGACTAATCGACCAAGAAACGGTAAAAAATCAAGTTTGTTTGGGAGCCCTCTTTAAATATTTATTTTATTTTATTTTTAGTATATTCATATGTTGTTATAGCGGCAATAGAAATACATCATCTGTAAAAATTTCAACTGCTTAGCTATCACCGTTTTTGAGATACAGCCTGGTGACAGACGGACGGACGGACGGACGGACAGCCAAGTCGCATTAATAGGGTTCCGTTTTTAGCCTTTGGGTACGGAACCATAAAAAGAACAAAACCTTAGAAAAATAGTTTTTGTCATTGATATTTTATTGGCAATGTTTCCAGAGAAATTACAGGGCTTAGAGATATAATACCTTAGATCTCTGGGTGATGAGCGCAGTGCAGTGCTAGGTAATGATTTGGACTATTCATGGTCCAATAGCCAATAGCTGCGTGTCATTGTACTGTTATGTGGCAGGCATGTTGTGCCTGATGGTGCACATGACCTGCTCGTCTCGTCGCTCTGTATAATAAAAAAAAAAGTTTTTTTTTTTACATTCACATAATTTACGTTAGGACTTATTAACTAATTACTAATTTATTTCTTATTTATCTACTATTATGACGTAATTGTTCGTATGCATTGTTTTACTTGTTTTTATTCAAAACTAGCGACCCGCCCCGGCATCGCACGGGTGCAATGCTGATACTAAATATAATAATAAAAATGGTTATTGTGGGTTATCCCTAAGAGATAGACATATATAGGTATCATAATGAGCTTTTTTGTAGACCTTTTTAAGGTGTACAATACTGCAGTACATTATTTTGATCTATCTCGTAGGGTTCAGCCAGCGCGCTGGCTGGCTGGCGCTGGCTGGCTGGCAGCGTTTGCAATTTAAGCGCAAAAACTGTGTTCGTTTATGACATCGTTTTAGAAATCATTAAAATTATCAGTGTTTCTCTACTAACCTCTAAAAACCTTCCTCTTGAATAACTCTATCTATTAAAAACCCGCATCAAAATCTGTTTGGTAGTTTTAAAGATTTAAGCATACGTAGGGATATAGGAACAGATAAAGCGACTTTGTTTTATACTATGTAGTGACAACCAAAACTTTTTTGCAATGGATGTGAAATGCAAATTAAATATTTCATGACAGGTTCAATTAATGTGGTAAGTACTAGAAGTTAATGTCGCGATAAAAAAAACATAATTAAATATACTAAACACAGGGACACAACAGCGAAGAGCAGTTGACTATATTATCTTTCTCGCTCCGGCGCACTTACAGGTATTATCTTTCTCGCTCTAGCATCCCGAGTTCACCCGAAAATTTCTTGTCATACCCGAGCGTGACGCTAGAATTTAATTTACAGCCCACAAAAAAACTACCTAGGCGCACCAAAAGAAGTTTTCACTTCAAAAACGTATATACTCTTTGATTAAAACTACATAGGAAAGAAACTCTTTGATTAAAACTCTCGAAAAAAAAAATGTTTGATCGGCAACGTCAAACCGATCAAACAATCGGTAATGTCAAATGTTTGACTGGAACATAGATGAAAAATTTTTTTTGCTACGCAAAAACATTTGCAAAAACATCTACATCTGACGTCTTTGGACTGGAAATTATGTATAATTGCCGTTATGCCGTTCTAACTGATAAAATTAGAAATAAATAAATCGATTTTCGACCAACAATGTTAATTAACTTTTCCGAATACTTTGATTACACTTCGAACCTTCTGTCTTGTCATCAAAAGCTTAATTCTGGCCCATTTTAATCACTTTCCTAGTTCAATCCAATCTGGGGATGGAGCGCTGCTCCTTCTCAAGACAGATAGATGATATCTACAGAACTGATCTAAACTAGACTCCAGCGAACCAGTTGCTTGCAGTTTAATATATCCACCAACTATTGTTTTTAACTATTACAGTTTTTCACTACATTAGTAGTTATTATTAATTACATTACCAATACTTGGTTCCTGAATATTTTGATGCAATTCCATGAATCATGTTACCAGTCCACCCGTGAACATGGTGCATGAAACTGTTTCAAAATGTAGAGGGCTCCACCAATTCACCACGGTAAATATCCTGTAATCTATACTAATATTATAAAGTTTTGTTTGAACGCTCTAGTCTCAGAAACTACTGGACTGATTTCAAAAATGTGTATTCCCTGAGTGCCATAGGCTACAAACATGTCATGTAGCACGGACGAAGTCTGGGTTGACCGCTTGTTGACAATATAACTGTCTCCACTAAGTTATGCCCAAACTACACGAGGCTTTTCAAGCTAATTTTTCAAGCTAGAGAAGAAGTTCTAGCTTGCTAGCTTGTTAATACTAGCTTGCTATCCTAGTTTGAAAAACTAGCCTCGTGTAGCTCGGGCATAACCGCTAAATGACAAAAACTACTATAGTGCTCGCAATATAACTCTGCGCGTAGCAAAATACGGAACTAATTGACAGGCCGTCAACTTCTTATTTACGTCAGTTGACAAAAGTTTGTTTACGTTTGGTGTATTTATTAATTTCCAAAATAATGAATAGCTTTTATTATGCCGAAAGTGATTAAAAGTGCTGGCCGTGGCTGAAATCTCAATAAAAGATTTACAAGTTTAAATTAAATTCTTGTTATTTCGATGTTGGTGTAGGTTGAAAATGACAGTTTTTTTTATAATGTAATAAACTATAATAAAGTTTTCCTGGTGGTAAAAGACTCAGACAGCCTGTACCAATTACCAATGATACTCGGTCATACTGAACCAAACCAGCACTGCAAAGGCGTTCATTACTTCGAGACATTTGTTCTTGAGTCTCAATTGTCGTGTAGTTACTTAAATTGCTTCCCTGAAAAATCCCTCCCCGTACCTGTTATATGAAGTTGTACGTTCCCAATGAACGGAAAGGGAACCTATTAGCTTGACCTGGCAACATTAAGTACGCCACCAGTCGCGCGCAGACTTATACTGCGAGCACTATATATGATTAATTTTGTCTTTTTGAGTTCGTTTGACATGACGACACAAGCGTTTGACTCCACTTATGTAATAAGAACATCGAGACTCTAGAATGTGTTTTATGAGTGGATATTTTCTGATGGATGTAACCTGAGTATCTTCACGCCAAAAATGAATAGCTATTTCTTTGGCTTAGCGCACTTCATGTACCGCTTCGTCGCTTAACATCAGGGCAGATGGCGGTAAAGTGTAAACGTATTATTGAAAAAAAAAAACGTTTAAAGTTTATGTAACATTTTTATTTAACTCTTTATTAGGTATCGTTTTGGCTCACGTCTTTCAATTTGTTTCACATCACAAACATTGAAAATTTGTAGTTTTTCGAGTTTTTTATCAGATTATGGCGATAAGGTAAGGCTACACCTAAGTGGTAAGGCAGAGTAACGCAGAATACCAATACTAGTTGAAAATAGATCCACCTTTGTTAGTAAATGACTATGTAATCTTCCATAGACCCACCATGCCATTTTCATGAATTTTTCAACAAAAAAAATCGAAAAAGTTTAGGGTTGAAAAACACAAAACTTTTTCGGGTACAAATAATATTTTAAAACGTAATAGTTTTTTCACATTTCAGGATATCTTATAGTAAACGTTGTTCATTATGGTGAGTATGACATGTATCTTTTGGCATAGAAAATCATTTTACGTAACCTTGGATATGGAACAATGTCCCAGCATTCCCATTTTATTTGGCCGACTTGCAAGAGGAATGCCTTTATACTCCTAATTTGATTACTCACTTATCTGCTTGCGTTGTTCTGGTCTCGGAATCGTAACTATTTCCTTGTCAATTTGCCACGATTTGCCCTCTTTAAATAATTCAGCAAGCAGCACCTGCGCCTTTTTGATCTTAATATTTTATATTCATTTCTAAACCGTGCCACGGAGGCCTAAATGTAAATCTTATTCAAGGTATCTTGGCTGCTTCCATAATATGGCAAATTTTGGAAAAACAGAGCTCGCACCGAAATTTTAATGAGTTAGTATTAGGTATATTCGTAAAAGATAACATTTTCAGAAGCCAGTCTAAATACAATTCTTATCAAAATTTTATAAGTAGGTAGGTAGGTAGATTTTTAGTTAAAAATATTTTTTTTGCAACGCGTGTTGATATTTCCATCGATAAAAAACAGAAATGCTATTTTAAAGTGTTGTTAAAAAGATAATACTTTTTTTTTTAATTGCCTAGGTAATAAAAGATAGCAAACGTGAAGCTCTAACCAATCACGTGACGCTTCTTGGCATGACCGTCTAGATTTTATAGTTAGAGCTCGATGTGCGAGAACGATTGTCAAGCTTACGAAAATCAGGCTAAATGAAATGGAGCAATACTTTAAATAAATATTTTAATAGATATAATGTTTCGTTTAATTCTGAACCCCGTACTAGGTACTAACTAATACTGTACGCGTTCAGTGAAATCACTTCAATTTAATATACTCACCACTTCAAAACTATATAAAAAGTACGCAGTGGACCTGAAAAGAGTGTACTATCTTGCGATTCGATTCATAATTTCGTTCCAGACGCTCCCTTTGGCATCATTCATATTATTATTTTTCCCTTCCTTTCCCCTCTTCTAGACCATCATTCCCACACGCATGAATGAAACAAAGTTTCTGCAATAACTCATGCGAACGGGGATGAAACTGTTCCGATTCTCGATGTTTACCGAACTCTCCTGTTACGAGATTTATTATATACAGATAAACCGCAATCTATAATTGTTATGAAATATTGATGTCCAAATTTATTTTTAGAAATGGTGTCTTTAATTTATATAGCCTATCGATTTCAAGGACCTCCCCGCTAGATTTCCACAGCGATCGGTCCTGCGCAACCAGCGGTTTCCAGCGACCTTTGTGAGGTCATCTGTCAATCTAGTGGTAGACCGTCCTACACTGCATCTTCCGGTTCGGGAAGAAAGTTTCTCCAGTGGTGACCACGAACCGGAAGAAAAGAATCTGAACCTTTCGGTTCGTGATCGCCACTCGAGAACCTTTCTTCCCCATCGGTTATCAGTTCTGCGAGCAATGTGGCCTGCCCATTGTCACTTCAGCTTCCTTACTCTTAGAGCTATGTCGACCACTTTCGTTTTTTTGAGAATATCCTCATTACGGATTCTGTCGTGCAAAGAGACTCGGTGCATAGCTCTATCCATAGCTCGCTGTGCAAGTTTGAGCTTTGTTATTAGGCCCACGGCTATGAGGCTTTGTTATGAAAGTTAAATACTTACTCTGCTGAACTTAGATCTCTGGGTAACGAGCGCAGTGCAGTGCTAGGTAATGATTTGGACTCTTCATGTTCCAATAGCTGCGTGTCACTGTGCTTGTTGCATGTTGCTTACCATCAGGCATATGACCTGCTCGTCTCGTCACTCTTTATTTAAAAAAAAACGTATTTTACGACATCTATTATAGTGTAGTGTATGTGTAGGAATTCGTTTTGATTTTTGAATTACGTAGGTGTCAATCACTCTGAAAAGCTGGTCAATCACAAGGTAGTATACACAAGGGTTCACAAAGTAGAACCCATTACGGGGTTTTTGATAGTTTCACACCTCAAAATGTTTATGGATAGCCTTCGTTTGCTGACCTACAGGGCTTTGGCCAATTTTGATTATAATCTCAGTTAGACACACGTATTTAGCCTTTGACAAAATTGAATTTAAAATTAAATTCACAACCGTTCACAGACAATGTAAAGTAAACGCTTACATATGAATAGCAAGTTAAATCAGCAAATCAATGATAAAAATGGTATGATAAAAATTTATGACAAAAAAAATTGGTCTCTCTATATGTAAAACAATCGAAAAGGTGAATAAAAGACTTACATGACAACTCAAAATTTATTTTATTTTATAATTTTCAGGTGGAGTGCATCGTGAAGGGGAGACGACACTGGATGTCTCAGCTGATCTGAACGAACTCGGCCGCTCTAAGACTCTGGTAGTCTGCAGCGGAGTAAAGTCCATCTTGGATATTGGCAGGACTCTTGAATATCTGGTAAGAACCCTGTTTTCATTAATAATGTAGAATGGTTGTAAGTTATGCCCAACTGTTGTATCCATTATAACTATCAATATGAAGAATTTATATCGTAGACTCATCATTACACTTATGTCTGCTCACACCTGGAACTCGGGGCTTTATCTTACACAAAATGTCCATAATCTACCCACAAACGTCCTCAGTCAACATATTTTTTCAAACGTAGATTGATTGTATCGCTAATCTCTTATACATATAATGTACAGTGATGATGTTGTCCCAAATTGTTTCAATAACTTCTTTGTGCAAAAATTTTTAGATACAGTCCAGCTGTTTTGAGTAGAACGCTCAGAAGTTAGCTCTCAGATTTACGGCGCATAGGGCCGGATCTACCATAGGGCTTTTTGGGCTTAATCCTAGGGCCCCGCGTATTCAAGGGGTCCGCCCCCAGCTAGGTCAAGTCAAAGTCAAAAATAGACAATTATGCAAAAAATTCCATAATTTTATTTAATTAAACAATCCTAAGGTTAGCAGGTCTGCCAATTCTGAAGCTTAATTTACCTAGTTGGTGAAGAATTCGAGAAAGTTGGAACAGTAATCGTAAACTTTTTTGGAGTAGTGCAAATAAAAAAACATACGTCTTTTTTTCTGCTTCAACGCATAGATGCAAAAAAAATGTTATATCGTGAAATAAAACTTAAATTTACGTTAAAGTGTAAGATAGGCAAAATGCTTTTTACGTATTGGTTTGAAATTTGAAACACTGACGGCGAGTTAGAAATATCACATAGGCTACTACGAAGACCAGAAACTCGACCGAGTGATAGTTGAGGTCCTAAGAGATAAAAACAAAAAGTTTTGCGGATTGCGGCATAAGAGTGGGAAATTGAAAGAAATGTTACGACTAATGGAGGAATGACGGACGAGCCCCTCCTTTATTTCGTCAGAATAAGGAACGCTCAATAAGAAAATTACCAAGCTTGTACGACGCGACCTCCGATCCACTAACAGACTTTATTGAAAAATCAATTGAGCGAAATCGGGGGTCGAAAGTATTTGTCAAACTATCTGACGAAGACAACTACATCGACGGGGAATATCATATCGCTTCCAGACTGAGATCCTCTCGGAAGTGTAAAACTTCTACAGCTTGTTGTACCTACACATCGCACGTGCCTAATATCCCCCTGGAAAATTCAGGCAATAAAGCTACTCTGACTCGCCCCCATAAGGAACACCTGCATGACGTAAGCCTGGATTAAATCGTGCTAGCCCTTAGACAGCTCAACAAATGGAAAAGCCGTGGGAGATGATGGTATTACAACTGAGCTCATAAAAACCGGTGAAACACCACCGATAAAAGAGCTACAAGCTCTGACCGTCCTCTTTACCGGGAGAACTCCGAAGCCATGGCATGAAGCGTTGTAATTTTTTTCTCCAAAAAACGGCGAAAAGATATTTTGAAGAACTATCGGCCGATATTTTTGTCAAATCATGTCTATAAGCTGTTTTTAAGGGTTATCACATATCGTCTGGTGCGAAGACTCGACGAGTTCCGACCACCGGAACAGGCTGGATTTCGAAGCGGTACAGTACCATAGTATCGAATACACAGTGTAACAGATTGTAGAGAAGACCAAAGAGTACAATCGGCCTCTATGTTTAGGAAAAAGCATTTGACTCGATCGATATCTGGACTATTCTGGAGTCTTAACAACGGTGTCGAGTCGACTAGCGATATTTCGTGATCCTGAGATGTCTGTATGACGCTACACCGATAGCAGTTTAAGTCCAAAAGCAGCAGAAGAAACACATCCATCTTCGTCGAGGCGTGAGAAGATAATTATATTGAAGACACTGGATTGGGCTCGACGTTGCATAAATATAAATTATAAATATTGGTGGACAATTCTCACACAATACCATCTGACCCCAAACGTACGAACAAAGCTAGTACTATGGCGAGTAGGTACATCTCTCACCTACGATTTGCTGTCGACATCGTCTACTAATGCTATTAGCATTCGTTGCAGGACTTTTTTATTTTTAAATTTAGCAACTCCGCAGATTCCAGGTTCCGCGACCTTTGTCATTTGGGTTCTTTGTTTTTACATTAATCTTTTATTGGAGAATAAAGGAGGGTATGGGAGAGTAGGCAACAAATTCATTCTAATTCTAGTGAGTCCGATTTTTCTACGCCACCTACTCCCGGCCCAGAGCCTGCGCTACGGCCGCATTTCGGTCCCTGATAGTCATCTGTAGATTGAACTCTCGGATGGTTTTCAGTGATGCAGCCAACGCTCGCAGCACGAACCAACCGATGGCATCGTCGGTGTCTTCAGCGTAGTTTGTGAAGTTCCTTGTGTGCCGTGAAATTTCGACAACCATATGGGCACGCTCTCGTGCAGCTTCAGTTCGTCGTTGGAGAACGTACAGTTGATGCTGAACATGAACTTGGATAAAACCAAGATCATGGTAAACGAGCGCATAATTCCGGGATCGGTTGCTATAAATGGCGTCACTCTAGAAATTATTCAGAAGTATGTATACCTAGGGCAGCGCTGTCTAAAGACAAAAGTTTTCGATCAGTCCTGTCATCAAAATTCCTATCTGTCATGACCTACGGTGCCGGAAAGTGGAAACTGAGAGTTAAGGTAGTCCACGAATTCATAGTCGCACAGCTATGGAACGAGCTATGCTTGAAATTTCTCTAAGAGATCGAATTCGAAGTGATCCGCCAGATAACCATGGTTACCGACATAGCTCAACGAATTTGCAAACTGAAGTGGCAATAGGCCAGCCATATCTGTCGCAGAACCTATAATCTTTGGAGTAGACGTGTTTTTGAGTGGAGACGTCGAATCGGCAAATGTAGTGTAGGACAGACACCCTGAGACTAGATGGAGTGACGATATATGGAAGACAGCACGCAGTGGACGTAAAGATGATTATAGACCTGAGTGGCGATACTAGGATAGGCTGATGATGATGATGAAAATACAATGATGATGACATGATGATTTATTGTCGTATTTTTTCTTTTATTTGGAGTTGTAGGGTGGGCCCCTATGTAGTATTAGCCCAGGGCCCCCTAAAGTCACGGTCCGGCTCTGACGGCGCAAGTATAATAGGTACTTTGTTTATAAAATCATCTACTGCGCAGCTCCTTGCGCATAACTCCGATTGTAAACCTTTTACGACCCTACTGTTACTTAGTGATCCCGTGTCATTAATATTAAATACTCTATCGTATCACGATATTCAATGAATCGACGGTGAATTTCATTATTCAAGCATTATTCAGCACAATCGAATACCGGATCCGAAAAGAGACAGTCATTGACAACAGGCAAGAATGCAATTCAGTCAACGTGGATTTATTTTATACGTGTAGGTTATCACGTGCAGCTGATTTGCACGATCTGATACCACCTTGTTCTATCGGAATGCTCGTAGCTAGCTCGAAAAAGCGACATCGTTTCATGGTTGATGTTCCAAAAAATCTATGACATGATCGCTGTTCATATTTATTTACCTATCTAGTATAATATTTATCCATACTAATCTGTACCCAAAAATAGTAAAGCTGAAAATGTTATTATGTTTGAACACGATAATCTCTAGAAACATTGTTACGACAAAGCATCTATAGGATGAAGAACAATTTTGTATATAGTTAGGGCTCTTAACATAGTTCACCTGGGGAAGTACCACACCTTTGCCAGTTGTTCTACCGCCAAGCAGTAATTTGAAAATTTGTTAATTTACCACCAATCATTCCGATTCTAAGGATGGTATTTTAAGATAAACTACTGGCACACCCCGGACACTCGGCCTAAACTCCAAACAAACGGTGAAGTCGACATACCTACACTCACACAACTACGCATATTTTATGTCGTTCGAACACATTTACGCATGTGTGCGTGTCATCTAGGGTTACTAAATTATTTTATGGAATCGCTGTGACCCGTGAGTTCACCTGCCTGTGGCTTACAATCTTTCCTACCTAGTTAGTGTTCGATCTTTAATGTAGGTAAATATAACTTTCATCAACAATCAGAAGGGAGAAGATTTAAAACACAATAGGAGATAATAAAGGTACTTACCATGTACGAATTGATTTTTAGTTAAGTACGCTTACCCAAAGAGAAAACTTTATTCTGATAATATATTAATTAATCACTCCACATATCGCGTATTTCAATATAGGTAGGCTAGTCACAGAACTTATATAGAATAGCTTAAAACACAGTTTATAAAAATGATTCAATCTTTGTAGAAATTCTTATGAAATTAAAAATCTCTTATTCTTGTTTCGTATAATAGACGAAAAATTTGGTACCATTTTGTTAAATAATACAGCAACATGCCATCATGGTCGTATTCTCATAGAAAATTATCGTCCGATATAATAACCCTTCGTTGAGTCCGCCTTGCGTCCGCGAGGGGGAGGAAGCTTGAAATTGGCGGGGGGTGGGGAGTGTCCGTTCTATCTATATTATCTATTCTATGCTACTGGGAAAACAAATTAATCTTTTTCTATTGTAGGATGACTGACAAGTGCTAGGGTATGATTTGAATTCTGCATCAAAATGCTGTTCGGCATTTGGCGTTGTTGTCAAGCGTATTGCTTAGCAACAAGCGGATGCCCTGCTCGTCTCGTCAATCTTTCGTAGACTTCAAATATAAACTAAACGTCTCTACTACTTTCCCTGCGAAATACGGATTAAGAGTTTAGATTTCTTCTTAAAATACAACGCAATAAGTCCACAGGCAACGATTTTCACTTATCATCAAGTGGCTCATCAGGTAGCCGGTTTTTTTAAATCTAATACATATATATAATTATCGTTTCACAGTGTTAGTTACCTACCTTACTCCTCCGAAACGGCTTTACTGATTTTTACCAAATTTTATATGCATATTCAGTAGGTCTGAGAATCGGAATTTAATCATTTACTTCTCCTAAACTTCTCCTAAACGGCGGGACCAATTTTAATGTTTTTTTATGTGTACAAGGGGATTCGAGGATGGTTTAGATTCACAAATAAGCCCGGCAGATGGCGCTGCATATAGTGTCTAGGTTATGATCCGAGCGAAGCCGGAACGGGCCGCTAGTTAAGACATAAAAAATACGAAATCAAATTTCCAAATAACACTGCCCTGTGCTCATCACTTGGAGGAATGTACATTAGTTTATCTCTTTGCCTAGTATTTTAACTTGATGCATGAGCATTCGTAAAATATAGCAGTAGGTACAGGTCGAGGGTAGAAACATTGGAATTAAATATTTTTGGTAAATTTTTTCCAGGCGGTTTTCCGCAAAAGAGTCCCACTATTATTATACAGGTTATGCAGAACACAGTCCAGTTCTAAATTAAGAGTCACGCGGTGTACCGAACATTGGGAATCCCTTTGACGTTGTAGCCATTCTGCAATTGGAAAACACAGCTTTTTCAGACAACTATTGATCGAGTTCAAAATACGTTTTGATATGGAATTTAAGGAGAGGTCTGGTAGCAAACTTGTTTTTATAATCGTGAGGTCGTAGGTTCAAATCACGCTTGCACCGCACAGTATTTTTCCAAGTGATAACGTACAAGTTTGTCATCATAACTATCATCTGGCTTTCACGATGATAGAAAATATCGTGAAGAAATCGGCTTGTTCCAAGAAATGCTTTTTTGACGACATGTTTGTATTGTACCTACATAAATAGGTATAAGACTTTAGCTCTCTTCTTGTGAGTCTTAAGATCTGGCAGTGGGAGCATAAAGTGAGCGGTTTTTAATAATGTTTGCACCTAATATGTTTAGAGATGTAACAACTCGTAATCTGTATATATGTAATTTATGCATAATTTTCAAAGGTAAACTTAACGTCAAACATAGCCTTGTAAAGTGTTTATCGATTGAAATATATTTAGCTTTGTTCAGTCTTTCCACTGCAAGTTAGCTATAATGCATAGGTGTGGACGACAATCATTTTCTTGATTGACGTCGACTCAATTATTAAACGCTTTCAATTATGTATTCAAATTCTGCTTTCATTGAACAAGTTCCTAGCAAATAGCATAATACTATGTATTTAATTAATTAAATATCGTTACGTAACATCGTGCTTCTTTGCTGGGTCCGCCTGGGGACACACCTTTGAAATATTCTACCGCCAAGCGCTAACGTACATTGTACTAACTTTATTGTGTATTCATCTGAAGCGCAATGTTTCCAGAGAAATTACAGGACAAAGAGATAATTTTTTTTTCGAGGTGACGAGCGCAGTGTAGTGCTAGTTTGGACTCGTCGTGTTCAAATAGTTGCGAGGCACTGTGCTCTTAAAACAAGCTGTTTTGCTTAACTTTAGACGCTTGACTTGCTCGTTTCGTAACTTTTTATTTTTTTTAAAACCTTTATCGGGATAGACTCGTAAATTTATTGAAACATGGGTACTATCTATCTCTCTTTCTCTTACTGGCTCCTGGCTATAAATCCTACATGGTAGTGAGGTAAATCTTTCTACTTTTCCTTCTCCACTTCGCGTATCTACAATGTTGTTGTTCAACAGCTCACATTCTTGCCTTGCACTGCCTGGCTGTGAGTTGACCTCACAGCCAGATCTGTATTTTCAACCAGAAGGCGAAAATCGTACCGTCAAGTTTCCGACGTAGTCAAATAGCCTTCTTTTCACATGTCTCTACCATCTCAGCCTAATCTCCTTCATATTGTTGTGATGTTGCGTAAACCCAAGCTGCCTCGCACGAAATCGTCGTAGATATTGTCGAGAAACAAATCAGTTCACCTACAAATAACACTTTTATCCTACTAATATTATAAGTGCAAAAATTTAGATGTTTACATGGTTGTTGCTCAATCACAACGGAACGATTGAACGAATCGAGTTTAAATTTTGAACATAGATTATAGTCTGGATTACCGCATAGACTACTTTTTATGACGAGTAAATATGTAACAGAACCTGGAATTGCGCTGATAATACTGTGGGGCACTGCTAGAAACTGTATATTAGTGTGATGAGTTTGCTAGCCACAAACACTTCAGTAACTATATGAGACGAGGTTAACTGTCAAAACAATACAAATTCCATTTTTGTTGTTCTCAGGAAACCCAAGGTGTTTGTGTGTGTGCGTTCGGTGATACGCATGACTTTCCAGCGTTCTACACGCAGCGGTCGGGCCACCAGGCTCCACACCGTGTCTCCAACGCTGAGGAAGCGGCGAACCTCCTCCTCGCCTCGCGGAAACTGGGACTTAGCTCAGGAATCGTTGTCGCTGTGCCACTGCCGAAGGAATATGCAATGGATGGTAATTGTAGTTCCTCAAAATTGCCAAAAATCTTTACGCTGAACGTGACTGTCGTTCTAAACTTAATGAGTGTGCACTATGACTGTACCTTTTAGTAGCGTTATACACAGTCGTACCTACCTTCGGCTGAAATACTGCTTCACTCACAAATAGAAAAATAGTTTTAAAATACCACCACGCTGTGTAATCCAGTAACTTTGTCGCCTGAAAGTATGGAGTATGGAGTAGGATGCGTTAAATCCGGTAGATCTGATTTTTTGCAGACTTGTTTATGATGTTGGCCTAATGATTATCCCAAGTTTGTGACCTCGAGCGACGAACGCCACCTTGTCAAAAATCGAAAAAACCGCGAAAAAATTGTTTATTTTAGCTCAAAACATCGACACAAAAATTAATCTTCAAATAAAAAAAACCGCATCGAAATCGGCCCATTCGTTTCTTTGCCATAAAGTGATCAAGTAGGAGTTAAAATATAGCAAAAAATTGCGAAGTTCGAAAAAAAATATAAACTTTGAACGACTTATTCTCAGAAACTATTGGGTGTACAGAGACAATTCTAGTATCATATTGTAGCAAATTTAGTCTACTTTATAAACGCCATAAGAAAGTTTTTTCAAAAACTAGTCGTTTAGGGTTTTAATCGCCAAAATTTTGAAAATAAACAATTTTTTCGCGGGTTTTCATATTTTTGACAAAGTTGCGTTCGTCGCTTGAGGTCACAAACTTGAGACAATCATTAGGCCAACATCATAAACAAGTCTACAAAAAATCAGATCTACCGGATTTAACGGATACTGTAATGTATAAAGTTACTGGAGTAGTGGTTGTTGCAATGCAATTAGTCTACCGCCAAGCAGTAATGTTCGAACATTACTGTGCTCACATTTGAAGAGCAATGTTTCCAGAAAAATTACAGGGCAAAGACGTAAATCGTCTTTCAGGGTGACGAGCGTAGTCCAGTGCTAGATAATGGTTTAGACTTTATGTTCTAATATCTGCGTGACTCTGTGCTGTTATGGATGCGCGTGTTGGTTTCCACTAAGCACATGTCTTACTTTGCCCGTCACAGCACCCATGCTATAAAAAAAAGTAAATCCTAATTTTAGTAATGGCTTAGCTTCTAATCTCTAAAATATTTACGTAAATCTACGGAGAATATGTTCCTTCTCAAATAGGAATAGGATAGGAATCGAAAATAGATCTAACCACAAATTAGTGACCATAAGAAATATAACCAACCTATTTGTGTCCTAAGAAAGAAGTAAATGAGGTAACTTTAGCAACTATATAAATAGTTATTAACTTAAATACCTACATTCACATCTCTTTTCCTCGGATGTGTTGATAGCCCAAGTTTCTATCACCCATGGGAGAGAAGTTTTCATGTCCGAAACCACAAACTAAATTACAAAAGTTCGTCTTGATGTTTTATACCTATCTATTAGTAACTGGTCGGTGTCTACCTTCGTTAGTGTCAATGTTATTTGTGAATACGTTACCCTTGAACCCTGAAACAACAGGGTGTGTGGATAAAAAAAAATATGTGGGCTTATTATTCACTTCAAATTAATTATTTATACACAATCATACAAGAAAAATATGAACACACACAAAATAATAATCAAAAATACCATTATCATATAATATTAATAGATTATACATATACTATAATCTACTATATTGCAAAAAATAAAACGTATGACCGAGGATCGGATTGAGTGGCGTATTATGAGAGAGCGTTGTCCAGCAGTGGACGAATGACTGATAATGATGATACTGATATTGTGCTCAGCTATCACTATTGTTTACTACGCTAGTACCTACATTTAATTGCAGGATATTTGTCGTAATTTTATGGTAGAGAGAGTTCCCGATATTTCAAAGTAGTTTCATGCCCCATAAACTAGGGTAAACCATGTACATAATATGTAACTAGGTACGGTAAAAATCTCTTCAATAATAATACTAGTGCATTTTACTATACTATCTATACTAACAATATTATAAGTAAGAAAGTCCTAATTCAGTGTATTTTTTTCTACATGTTTGAATTGAATTTTCTATACCTACTTACATGTACGTAATAAGTAATTTAGCTGAAGATCATGATTACTTTTTACTTTTCATTAAGACGACAAAAGGCAGGCACATGATGACGGGACGATTTCTCTTTTTATCGCCGCCATTATCTACAGTCTCATTTGTAAAGAAAAATAATAGACTTTTATTTTTCACAGAAAATAAAATTGAGGAAGCAATTAGTGGGGCACTGGAAGAGGCTAGGTTGAAAGGAGTTCGAGGCAAAGAAGTCACACCCTTCATCCTGGCTGCTGTTGCCAAAGCCACTGGGGGAGCGTCTCTTGAAGCTAGTATCCTTTAAATACAACTAAGAAAGAACTATTGGGCTGCTCTTTATGCCATAGGAAATACGTACCATCGCATTTTTTCAGTTACGGCTGATCTAGTCGGGAGAACTGTGACTGCCGATTCCCTGGTTCGAATCCCAAGCACATCACTGTCTTTTCAAAGTAATTTAAAAGCGGTCAAGGAAAACATCGTGAGGAAACAGACATGTACCTACCTAGAATCCTCCGAGGTCATGTGTCATCCGCTAACTCACACTGGTTCATCTTGGTGGATTAGGGTCTTTACTCCCTCCTTGCGAGAGAAAACCCAGCAGTGGGAACATTTAGTGGACCATTATTGCATCGTTTAATTTCCGATGAGATGGCAGTTCTGCAAGCGTTAGCCTATCTACGATTTGATTAAAAACATGGATTAATAAGCATAACAGCACACAGCCGTGGAAACCTCTTAGTTTTTCAAGTCGGTTAAACATGTTCTAACAGACAATGCTGGCGAAAATTAATGGCCGTATTAGTATCCTGAAGGGTAAAACTTACGGCTGATCTAGCGAAGAGTGAATTCGGGTATCAGAAGCTTGTCTGTGCCTACTAAAGCCGCACCATCGCTTCGAGTCAGATTGTCTATTTCATCAAATAATACCTATTATCTATGATAATGTGTTTTCATTACCCAATTTAATTATTTTTGTTCATACATTGCATTACTTACTACGATAAAGTCCAACATAAAAACCTGCTAAGCTATTTTGCAAACCCCCAAGCTCTCGTCAACTTTGCTTTAGTATCTCTCATTTAATTGAGTTTCCACCATAGTCTTCGCCGTCAAACATCTTAATGCGTGAATATACCTTCACAGAACAATTTGGCACCCATTAAAATGCTTAATGAAACCTTGGCCCGCCCGGAGCTGCGTAATTTTGTCGTAAATTAAATGAGCAGAAACGGCAACGAACTCTAAATGATAGTAGTGAAGCTAATTGCCACAATTTCTTTCTTTAACGGCTCGCAGACATCGCTCTCATAAAGAACAACGCTAAAGTCGGCGCCGACATCGCCGTCGAGTTTAAAAAGGTGAAGAATGTTCACGACTCGAAGAATCCGTTTAATATCGGTGGGAAATTGTCGTCTAGACATTTTCACACTTGGAACGTGAATCGAGGAAGCTCGAGCGGACTTCTATTCCCGAGTGAAACCAGCGGCGACGTACTTGTCATCGGAGGATCCAACGTAGACAGAACCTACAGAACTACAGAGAATGTACACGTGAGTACGACTCATAAATACATCTGAAGAACGCTTTAATTTAACGTGACATGTTCCAGCCAGCTTTCATCTTGCAACGGGTTATGCGAATAAAATGAAATACGACAACATTTTAACAAACTCTTTATTTAATGCATTTATTATGATAATATTTAGCTCTCAGTCGCCTAGTGCGTACCTTCGGAAAGTTGTAACAACTCTACTTTAAACACACCTTATTGAAAACATTCGAAGGGTTCGTCCCATCTCGTTCACTCCACTCGCATTAAAAACAAATTAAGGAAAAACTTTGCGTGTCAGTTTATCGAAAAAGTACTCGATTTTTAAATACAGTGCTCGATTAAAAATTCATATAGATGCAATTAAAAATGTTCTGTGTTAACAAGAAATAAAATCAAAATCAATTAATTTTAGATTCTCAACCATTGAAGTCTTAAAACACTTTCTCAACACGATGTCTACAATCCAAAATGACTACAGGTTATATTTGGGCACTTTCCCTATAACAGTGTTAGGATAAAGCTGGATTGAACGAGATGAAAGTATTTAGAACAGGGGTATTCTTAAACAGTAGGTGGTTACCTCAAATAATTTGTGTAGGTAGAGACACGCGATGAATATCAGACACATATCGCTTTATCGAACACATCGCGCCGAATATGTGACGAAATCTTGTCTGCTATTCAATTTATTTATTCACTACTTTTAACTTGTCATTTACATTTCGTCGCACATTCGGTTAATTAAGTTTAAATATTAGTACGGACAGAAAACGCTCTTTAAATATTCAAACGGTAGAGACTAGACAAGTCAAAGCAAATCTAGATAGAAACCGTCGAAAGGTGTAGGCAGCACTTTAGACACGAGACGAATTTATATTTCGATTTATTTTATATTCTTTAGTTTACAATAAACGTAACATCAGTTATACATTTTTAAAAGCCAAGGCACATGTCACTTTACAGTTTTTTTTGGAAGAAATGCAGGATTTAGATTGGATCCTAGCTACAAATTATTCAACTTTCCGAATATAGGTACAAATTTTATAAGATTGGTACATTTATGTGACAACAATATTAAAAAACTATTTTTCTGCATAAATTCACAAAATATTATACCTACTCTAAGCGAACATAACTTCATACTCGTCATTACAATATAATCTATAAAGTTACTTCGTATTAAGTACAAAATATATGTATTGTAGGTACTCAATCAAACGTCGGGTAGAGCGTAGGGTGACTCGTGCTAGGGAACGGTACCTACGTCCGAGGCGCAGGGCCGGCTGCCGGTCGCCCGGGCGGCCGGACGGCGCGGCTGCGACGCCGGCGCCGGTCGCCCGGGCGGCCTGACGACGCGGCTGCGACGCTGGACGCCTCGCAGTCCACTGCTCGAATAGGTTTGACCTATACTTGACACAGCCTTTATTAATTTTACCTAAATTCCTTACGTGTCTTTACCGATTACTGCGCAATCTAAGACCGAGGCGCGTTTACATTACAATGAATATTGTTCGACATCTGACATCTTATTAACATCGATTGATTTCCGAAGTACTTCATGAAACTTTCAAAATGAGTCGTTGAGATGAAAAATAAATAAGCTTATAACTTTACCACAGTTAGGACCTTGACATGGCCTTCGCGGCACGAACGACATGTCAAATGGAAGTTATTGTGACACAGTTATAAATGTGCTTAAATATTTGAATGGCTGACTGCTCCCTAGAGGTAGCAGATCTGTGTGTATGTAGTCGTTCGCTTTATACTGTCACAAGCATATAATTGTAGGCACTACTTCATTAAGCTCATATCAGTACTATGTTTGTCATCTGTCCATGCACGATTACTCGAATTCTATACATGTACAAATTATGTATATTTATTTACATATACGAACAACATTACGTAAGATACCAAGATCTAAATAAGGGCTAGATCGTGTCAATCCAGTCGCTGTCCATTAACGAATAGACATATTCGAGTTACTGCACTAGGAACTGGCTCAGCACAATCAGGCCATAAAAACGATGGCTAGTCACGGCTGAAACATTATGTTTTCTAAATTAGAATAATATGGTAAACGCTTAAGAAACACGAGGCAACACCGCTGTTGGGGAGTCCACGGTAATCAACACATAAGAATAAATTTATATTCTAATAAAATCAATTACGAAATTATTTTCTTAGTTGTCGAAGTGCATGAGCAACAAGTTTATCTGTCTTAAAACTTCAGATGTGATTTGGGATTTCATTTCGTAAATGTATGATTTTAAGAAATGAAACTTCCTCGTCTCCTGTTGTACAGTTCGTCGTATATTTTTATGACAACGAACCAAACTGCACTATGGTAGTATTTTACTGGAAAGCAAGTCTAGTACGATTCCGAATGTATTGGCTGGTTTTTACCGTCACATAACGACCAGCTTAGACTGATCCAAATAGACGCATGAAAATTGTAGATCTGTCTATGTAGTGCAGACCTTTACAAAGAATACTTCTTTAATTTGTAATTATTTCATCATGTAGGCAAAACCGTGGGTACAAGCCAGTTTTATTAAAAAGTCACAAAAATAGCGTTCTTATTCCACAAAGACAGGTTTGTTGCATCGTGTTCCAGTCAGCTTTATACATGTAATATAGAACAGAATTCGTGCTTTGTTATATAGAGTCAACAGTTTGGGACAATGTTCCTTATAACCACCGAACCAAGGATGTTTTCGGCGTATTATTCAGATACTAGCAGCTCGCGCCGCTTTCGTTCAGGATGTAGAGATAGAAGATAGAAGAAATAATTGGAGGGTAAAGACGAGTCCATAAGCTTTACCAATGGATTAGTTACTGGGAAAGGAAAAAAAAGACAACAGAAAGAATATCAATATTAGGTTTCACAACGACATTCCCCTCGTCGAAGCAATATTATGTACGTGGCTGAAAAAGAAAACTGGGATGGATAGAGTAATATCATGAAACAATTGACGCTACGGTGAGTCGACGATTACCTACATCGACGTAGGCGTGAGGGAGAGATTTATCTTGATGATCTTCCTTGCTCACTCCTCTATGGTAAGGAACACTATCTCAACATGTTTAAATTGATTTGCCACTAGTTGTTGGTCTCAAAGCACAATGGTCGAAACTAACTTTCGCGGTTGGGTTGCTAAATGAAGCGGTGATCGGTACATCTAACTATCAGCTAGGAATACTGTTCAGGATATCTGTGCAGTACATGTTACAAAATATTAAAAAGTTACTACAGTTTATTAGTTTTAAGGGGGTTTAAACTTATATTTACTAAAGTTAGCGTTGTATAAACATGATAAGTAGGTGATTTGAATAGGGAACTAAAACTAAAACATACATTGTAAAGATTTCATAAATACACAGAAGCTGAACCAGATATCATAAAAGTCTATTTCAAAATACGATTGACATACGATTTTGTAAATCTATTGGTTATTAGGTACACAGTCAGTATATTGATCGGACTTATACTTAGCAGTAATTAGGTACAACTATTTAAATATTGGTTGATTCCCGTTTTCAGTACAACACAATATATCCGGAGGCTTGTAAAGATATTTCGTACCTCCACACGCGTAATAATACCTACATAATAGACAATCTTAAAGGATAATTTAAATGTAAACAAAAGTAATCACTAAACATATTCACGGTCTACATTATACATGCAACCGTAGGAACTAAACACAAGCTTCACTTCAAGTCATCAGATTCTCACGCTCACACGAATGTTCACCGAATGTCACTGATCATCCGCAAAATTTTAATTATACTCGTACTTTTAACACTTCGTCTTATATTTGATAAAGTTAATTGATTACTCTTTAAAAACAAGTCAGTGTAAGTGTACCGTCAGGTTCGGTACTCACAATTGACAGCGATGGAAGCGTCGCGCGTCGGACGGCGCCGGCGCCGGCGAGCCTACAGCTCGAACTCGGAGCGGGTGTGGCGGCGGCGGTCGAGGCGCACGCGCGCGGCCGCGCGGCGCACGCACGCGCCCGGCGGCGGCTCCGGCTCGAAGCCGGCCGCCGGGAAGGAGCGCCAGCGCCGCCCGAACAGCCGCTCCAGGTAACATCTTAGTCAGATCCGGGTCGCGGCGCTGTCCACCGCGAGCGGGCGGTACTCGCCCCGCGCCAGCTCCCGCATCTCGCAGTTGTTGTTCCCGTTGATCGTCTTGGGCGCGAGCGCGTCGTCCAGCGCGCGGCGGCACGGCTCGGCGCGGCCCAGCAGCGCCTCGCGCTCCGGGCTGCCGCCGTGCGCGCGCACGCCGCCGTTCGCGTTCACCGCGTTCACGATCACCGTCTGCGACAGCGGCCCGCCGTGCACCGGGCTCGCGTCCAGCAGCTCGCCCGATCCTATCTCGCTCCGCAATATTCTAATTTTCTGGATCATCTCCTTTATCTCGTACCGGAGGATCCCGAGGAAGCACAACTTTAGAAACGCGATCACGCAATACCCTAAGACGAAGAGCGCGTCCGCCGTCCGGCGCAGCCAGACGAGCAGGCGCTCGGCGCAGGCGGCCGTGTGCGGCGCACAGTGCGCCGGCGTGAAGGGCGCGCCGGGCGGCGAGGGCGCGGGCGGCAGCGCCGGCGCCGCGGGCGAGTGCGCGGCCGCGCGGCAGCAGCTGGCCGGCAGCACGGTGCGGTTGAAGGCGGCGTAGTCGGCGGGCCCGGTGACGCCGCAGCAGCGCTGCTCGCGCTGTAGCCGGTCCCACGCCTCCGAGAACTCGAGCTCGGTGTCGTAGTCGCGCGCGAGCCGGATCTTGAGCTGCGGCCGGAGCTCGCGGCAGACGCGCTCGAACTTGAAGGCCCAGTAGACGCCGATGGCGGCGTCGCCGACGAGCAGCGCGAGCAGGGCGAGCCAGTAGGCGTTGAGCATGCGCTCGGAGAGGCGCAGCGCGGCGAGGCAGCCGAGCAGCTGCAGCAGGCCGGCCTGCGCCGGCAGCGCCGCGTACCCGTACAGCATGCCGGGCTGCGCCGCGCCCAGGCCGGGCACGAGCGCGCGCCGGTAGTCGGCGAGCGCGCGCCCCGCCGCCGCGCAGAAGGCCAGCGCGCCGAGCAGCAAGGCTCCGTTGCACGCGTAGATCCAGATGCGGTAGTAACGCATCGCGCGGTGCGCGGCGGGGTGCGCGGGAGGCGCGGGCGGCGGCAGCGTCATGGCGCCGGGCGCCGCGTCATGGCGCCGCCCGCGCCCGCGCCCGCGCCGCCGCCACGCGCCGCGACCCACGCCTCTGCAACACCACACATACTGCTTGCAATCTCCACATTTTGCATCAGGAACCAGGGTTGTTATGGATGCGAAAATTTAGACATCCGCGGATGCAGATGCGAATGCGGATTATTAGAAGTTCACATCCACGGATGCGGATTCGATGCGGATGCGGATGTGATGCGGATTTTGGGACTTTAAAAACATAATTAGTGAAATTTTAAGTGCAAATATTACTGAAAATCAATTTTATTTTAACTTTTTATACAGTCATATTTTTTTAGAATAAAATTACACAAGTTTAAACACAAGTAATAGGATATCATGTAAGTTTCATCTATCAGAAACTCCTCAAACACAGCAAAGGAAGGGGGAATACCACGCAATGTTGAGACTCGGCGCCTGTAACTGTTTGTTGTATAACTCGTGTTTGAAAACTATCCGCTTAAAGTTGCGATATTGTAAATTAAAATAACCACCGTCTCAGAATATAAACATTTTAATAATAACTAGCTGACCCTGCAAACGATTCGTTCGTTTCGGTTTCGTTCCTTTGTTTTTTCCAAATAACGGAATAAAACGACAACTTGACACTTCATATAAATGACTTCACTTTATTTAAACTATTTATAATCGATGGTTAAATTACAAGGAAACTATTGATGCAAAACAAACAAACTGTCCAATGCAATTTTTTCACTTTCTTTTTTTTTACTGTTATAGGTTTACACTTGACCGCCATCTCGCCTGATGTTAAGCGACGATGCGGCCTACGATGAAGCGTGCTTACCTAGAAGAAACCGATTCACTCTCCGACTTGAAGACAACAAGATTATAACTATCGGGGAAATTCCACTCAGGTAGCTTATTCCACAGCCATTTTTATGTTCCGTGCTTTTTTACATTTTGCCTTTTGTTTTTTTGAATCCCGACTTTTTTTTACTTTAAGCCTCAGCCTGTGCGCATTGATCTACATTACAAATAAGTGGAAAAGATTTTCCTGTAGACCTTTTTCCTTTACGTTTCTTCCACAGATTTAACGCGCCTTTTTTAACGTGGGGATTTGCACATTGTCTGGTTTTACTGGAACCAAGCCCTTGAATGCTTAAAGGCTCTATGTTCGAAAACAGTAAAAGTAAAATAGAAAAATATATTTTTACCGGCATGGATACTTTGTCCTTTGGGCCGCGTTTTTGAACTGAAACAGCCGATGTGTTGATACGAGTATAAAATAAAAATATGTACTTCATAATTTTCCGATAAATTTTGTGTTTTTGCAATTAACAACTACATATACATATGTACACGATATAGTACTGTGCAACCGTAACTACAATTAAATCGAATTTCTGCCATTACCGCAGTTTACACGAGCGAATTCATTAATTTGCTGTGAGCTATCCATTAATTAATAATAATTCAATCAAGAGTCTGCTGTACTTTTATATTTTTGAGTAAGTGTTAAAGCTAAATTGTACTTAAAAATATATTTCAACTATTTAACACGGGTGTTGGGGGCAGCAAGAAAACTTTCGGAAGCAAAATGCAATATTGTTTCAATGTTCAAGTAAATGTAGGTGTTTAAGTTAGTTCCAAATGCAAAAACTAGATGGCGCTATGAAAGCGGCGACGTTTTCCTAAATCGCGGTATACGTTTAGTTTTTGAATTTTACCTAGGCTGAGCTGTGAGTTTTGA
Organism: Ectropis crepuscularia; assembly: GCA_963693475.1. Lineage (NCBI taxonomy): Eukaryota > Metazoa > Arthropoda > Insecta > Lepidoptera > Geometridae > Ectropis > Ectropis crepuscularia. The sequence goes on along the minus strand of OY856339.1, from coordinate 14,698,242 downwards.
ATATAACCTTGACCTTTACACCATCATAACAGTCTTAGTTTGATTTTCCCTTCGAGGTTTTTGAGGGTTCTGTACATGGTCCTACGTAGCCGGAGTAAGGCACAGTGACGTAGAGGGGCAGTTGGAGTGTACGGTCCCGGCACCAGACAGGAGGCGCTCAGCTTGCAACTGGAGGCAGTGTGCTGGCTCGCTTTGGATAGCACCAGCAGCGCCAGGACCAGTTGGCAAGCCATCAACTTTCAGCGGCAGCAAGAGCCACTGAAGGTGCAAGAGTTAGTGCGGACAGGCCGCGCTAACTATCGCCGAGTCGATCAGTTCGACCAATAGCCGGACCGAGGTGGAGTATCCGTATCACAACGTCAACAGGTGAAGTTGTCTTAGTGAGTGAATATCAATTAGTGGATTACAACAGTGAGTACATTTTGAACCTTATTATTTGGCAGTGAATAACTTTAAAGAATATCAGAGATTTCAGTTCAAGATTAATTTCATAAAATAATACAAGTGTTTACATGAACTTAGAATAATTTTGTTAAAATGGTTGAGACGGGGAACCTATGCCCGATTTCATAGCAAATTATTTATTTTCAAACACTTAGAAAAAATACACTTCGAATTCGTAAAATATTGTAAGTGTTTTAGACTTAGAATATTTCAAGTTTGGATTTATAAGCGGCTATTGTATTACAAGATTGTTACAATGGATAAATTATTTAGACATCGAGAAAATATTATAGATAGAATTTTAAAGTCAAAAACTAATTTTGGAAAACAAGGCAAAGAAAAAATAAGTTTGTCTTACGTAGAAACTCGACTAGAAACTCTTGATCAATTTTGGCAATCTTTTAATCAAATACACGATAAAATTCTGTATGAAATTACTGACAAAGAACTCGAAGCATCAGGCTATTCCAATAGTGATGTTTTTACTCAAGTGGAGGATGTTTACGTGGAATACAAATCGAAACTAAAAGAATGGCTTTGCAAATTAAAATCATCGGTACCTAGCGTTGCGGCGCCGCCGAACTCAGATTCTTTTAGTTCCGACAAAACAGTAAGAGTGCAATTGCCAAAAATTACGATCCCCACTTTTACTGGCAAATATAATGATTGGTCTAGTTTCAAAGATTTATTTATATCACTTGTCCATAATAATAAGAGTTTGGATGACGTTCAAAAACTTTATTACTTGAAGACTCACATTCAGGGCGAAGCGGAGCAGCTTCTTAAGTATATTCCGGTAACAGCGGATAATTATAGCAATTGTTGGTCTCAATTAGAAAAACGCTATGACAATAAAAGAGTTATGGCTAATTGTATTCTTAAGCGATTTATGAGTATAAAGACTGCGACGACTGAATCTTCAAGCGCCGTTAAGGAAATATTAGATACTACAAACGAATGTTTACACGCGCTTGAAAATTTGGGAGTCGATGTTTCCACTTGGGATACTATAATAATATATATTGTCAGTCACAAACTCGATTTTAAGTCTCGGGAATTGTGGGAGACTACAAATAACACCTGTGTAAACGAGTTACCGAAACTGTGTCATTTTAAAGAATTTCTCGAAACCCGTTTCCGAACTTTAGAATGTATCGAGCCTCAAAGTGGAAACAGACAAGGCAGCACCAGTCGAAATAAAAATGCTGTGTCGCTTCACATCGCTGATGGAAATGTAAACAAATGTCTTTTTTGCTCACATGACCACAAACTATGCCATTGTAAACAATATGCTAACGAAGAAGTTGCTGTGCGTCGTAGGTTTGCTCAAACCAGTAATCTCTGCTTTAATTGTTTAAGTCCGAACCACTCAGCATACACCTGCCGTCAATCTACAAGGTGCCGTTTATGTAAGCGAAAACACCACTCACTCTTACACCCGCAGAACGCTTCGAAGGAGGTTAGCGAAGCAAGTTCAGATCAGTCTGTTAGAAAGGATGGTGTCACTTCAGACACTTCGGGTTCAGTATCGTCAGCAAGCGAGTCCACCAAAGCTATGACGTGTTTTGCAACAGCTAGCAGCCAGGTACTGTTAGCCACAGCTTTGGTGAATGTCAAACTAAAAACTGGGTCTTCGATTTGTTTAAGGTCCTTGCTTGATCAAGGCTCTCAGGCGTCGTTTATTACGGAGTCCTCAGTCCAGTTATTGAAACTGAAGAAGAGTCCAGTCAAAACTTTTGTGTCAGGTCTAGGCGGTGATCAACAAGCTTCTCTTGTTTGTAAGACGATGGTGTCTATCAAGATTCAATCTCGCCTTGACCCCAGCTTTATCATTCCAGTTAAAGCTTATGTTTTACCCAAACTGACTACTCTCCTTCCCAAACGAAAGATGTTCGTTCGTGATTTGCCCGTCACGTTATCAATGAAACTAGCCGATCCATCTTATGACACGCCGAATAAAATAGATTTACTACTAGGCGCAGATGTTTACAGCCAGATCATGTTAGAGGGATTCATCAAAGGTCCACCAGGCTCACCTATTGCCCAAAATACAACGCTTGGTTGGATCTTATCTGGCACTGTAAGCGAAGTAGGTGGCTCGATAGAGACGTGTCACAACGTAGTTGTTAGCACGCATTCGGTCCAGTCAGAACAAAACGATCTTCTGAAACAGTTTGGAAAACTTGAAGCTAAGCCACATTCAACCGAGAAGAAGCACATCCCTGAGGAAAAACAAGAATGCGAAAGGTTTTACGCAAAACCCACTGAACGAGATGAATCTGGTCGTTACGTGGTCAAATTGCCTTTTTGCACTCCAGATCCTCAGTCGAAATATGGCGACTCTCAACATATCTCAAGGAAAAGATTTCTTCTTATTGAAAAACGTCTCCTGAACAATCCAGAACTCAACGAAGAGTATGTCAGGGTAATCATTGAATATTTGAATTTTGAACATTTGAAGGAAGTTCATGATGAAGACAAACCAGATGCGGTATACCCACCACATCATAGGGTTTTGGTGAGTTCGAGTACACAGTTCAGCTTCCATCGTTGGAGACACCTGTAACAAAACGTAGATTAATTCCCGACATAGCAAGGTTGTTCGATCCCCTCGGATGGATAGCGCCAGCTATCATAACTGCAAAATGTTTCATCCAAAAGATATGGCTCACAGGGATCGAATGGGACCATGAACTTCCACAGTCATTGCTGACAGATTGGCTTAACTTTAGGAATGACTTGAATGAACTTAACAAATTTCGTATCCCACGCTGGATTCATGTTTCTAGTGACGACCAACTCGTCGAGCTACATGGGTTCGCGGACGCATCGAACGTGGCATTTGCTGCTGTGGTTTATGCTCGCGTCATTGACCAGAAGGGTTCCATCCATGTTAGACTAGTAACGTCAAGAACCAAAGTAGCTCCCATAAAACAAATCTCAATCCCAAGACTGGAATTGTGCGGAATGGTTCTGCTGTCAAAATTGTTGCGAGAAGTTGCTACTGTGCTGGATATACCAAAGCAACATCTTCACGCTTGGACGGATTCGTCAGTTGTGCTAGCATGGTTGAAAAGCCATCCTAGTAGATGGAAAACATTTGTTGCGAATCGAGTGGCCGATATTCATACTGTTCTTGATGGAAACCAGGTCGCGCACGTGTCCTCGCAGCAAAACCCAGCCGATTGCGCATCTAGAGGAGTCAAACCATCAGAATGCGTGAAGCTGCAGTTGTGGCAAGAAGGTCCAGAGTGGCTGAAAAAGAAAAAATATTGATTACAAAGCAGATGAAAATGATACGAAATTGGAAGAAAAAAATGTGAAAAGTCATACAGTTACCTGTGAAGTCATAGAAGATAGCATCCTGTCAAAGTTCTCATCCTTAACGCGACTTACCAGAGTTATCGCGTACTGCAGAAGATTACTCGCTCCAAGACCTAAAGGTGTTTTAACTGCTGAAGAATTAAAAAATGCGTTAAACACATGCATCAAATTGAGCCAAGCAAATTGGTTTCAAGAAGAAATGAATGATTTGTTCAGAAACAAAAGGGTTCATAGGAGAAGTAAACTTACTTCGTTGAATCCATTCATCGACGGTGATGGCTTCCTGAGGGTTGGTGGACGTCTACATAACTCCAATCTTGCCGAAAGGACCAAACATCCCATTCTGATACCACGGCACTCGAATTTAGCAAAATTACTCATTGCCGACGCCCACACGAAAACTTGTCACGGCGGACCTCAACTCATGATGACATTATTGAGGTCCCAATATTGGATCGTCAATGTTAAGAGTCTCGTTCGGCAACACATCATGAAGTGTGTAGTTTGCGTTCGATATTCGGCTAAAACTACACAACAAATGATGGGTCAGTTACCAGCAGCGCGAGTCACACCTAGCCGACCTTTTCTCAGAAGCGGAGTGGACTACGCGGGTCCCATTAACATCCGCCTGTCAAAAGGACGTGGCTATCACTCCACTAAAGGCTACATTTGTGTTTTTGTTTGCATGTGCGTAAAATCGGTACATCTCGAAGTTGTGAGCGACATGACTGCCTCAAGCTTTTTAGCTGCGTTCAAACGATTTGTAGCCCGACGAGGTCATGTGGCAGAAGTGTGGAGTGACAATGGAACCACATTTGTGGGCGGTTCTAAAGAGTTGAAGGCCCTGTTCAATGCCGAAAAATCGAGTCTAGATCCTGAAATTGCAGATTGGTTTTCGTCTAATGGAACTTCTTGGCATTTCATTCCTCCTCATTCTCCAAATTTTGGAGGCTTGTGGGAAGCAGGCGTGAAAGCCACAAAGAACCACTTGAAAAAGATCATAGGAACGAGCACCCTAACCTTTGAAGAAATGACAACTCTGTTGTCTCAAGTTGAAGCTTGCCTCAATTCAAGGCCTATTTCGCATCTTCCAACTTATCCAGACGAGCCATATGCTCTCACGCCAGGTCACTTCCTTGTTGGTGAACCCTTGGTGGTAGCTCCTGATAAAAGATATGTAGACTCCAATATTTCTTCGCTAAATAGATGGCACCTAACGCAGAAAATGTTACAAGATTTCTGGCGTAGGTGGTCGCGGGAGTATTTAACTCGACTACAACATCGTTACAAGTGGAAGGACATCGCATCTGAACCGAAGGTTGGTGATGTTGTACTTATCAGGGAAGATGATCTTCCGCCAGCAAAATGGCTGCTCGGAATTATCACAGCAAAGCATACTGGTTCGGACAAGCTTACGCGTGTGGTGAGCGTAAGGTCGAAATCAAATGTTATAAAGCGACCTCTATCAAAAATTATTGTATTGCCTGTAGCGCAATAACCACTAAGTATACAGTCCACATTTATGTTAACAGCTATTGTATTTTAGTATTTCTCAGAGTATTAGCTCTCCTTAGTTTAAGAATCAGCACAGGGTTCTAGTTAATATTTTTGTAAGATCACTGAAAAACTTCATGATGTTAATTTTTTGTTGCCTCTAACATATTGTTGTTACAGTCATGTTGTTATGTTCTTGATGCCAGCACAATTGTATGAACGATTCCGCGAATGCGTTCATGGCGGGCGATATGTTTAAGTTAGTTCCAAATGCAAAAACTAGATGGCGCTATGAAAGCGGCGACGTTTTCCTAAATCGCGGTATACGTTTAGTTTTTGAATTTTACCTAGGCTGAGCTGTGAGTTTTGAATATAACCTTGACCTTTACACCATCATAACAGTCTTAGTTTGATTTTCCCTTCGAGGTTTTTGAGGGTTCTGTACAGTAGGTAACATCACTGATTAGTAGTAAACTGGTACTAGAATACTATCTATCTACTACAGTAGTCCTACGTTTTGTAGTGGTAAGTCATATTGCAGATTACGCCTGGGGAAGTATCACACGATTGCCAGTTATTCTACTTATAAGCAATCTTGTGCACATATTGATCTGTTCCAGTTCGAAGGGCATTGTTTCCTGAGAAACCATAGAGTAAAGAGATACATCATCTCCGAGTGAAGAGCGCAGTGCAATACTTGTTAATAGCTTAGACTATTTATGCATAGGCAGGCAAGTGCTTACCATCAGTATTGTTATATTGTTCTCTTGCCTATACCTATTATATTTGTATATGTTGTATTTATATTGTTATATTAATTTATATACAATGTGATTTAAACTCCTAAAAATACAACATTGAAAATAAATTCAAGAATTTCAGAGACAACTTCTTTTCTGGACTCCTATGCGGGGTATAATTTTGTTAAGTACGATACTTTTGTTAAGTAAGATATTAATAAAATAACAATTTTGGACTCTTATATTTACTCTACCGGAATTAACTTGTAGATCCTTTCCAAGTTAGGACAAAGGTTAAAAAAACGTTTACTTGCAAAAACAGCAAATCATTATCGTATTAAAAGTTTTATTACTTTTGACAAAGATGGCACTAAGGCTTTTGCTCTGCTTGAAAGAAAATCGCGATTTTTAACCTAACATTCCAGTACACACTTTTGGCCCCGCCAACTTTTTTAAATTAAGGTAAATGACATTGTATTTTCTTCGACACAAAAGAATTCGGAAAAGAAACTCTATAGAATTTGAGATTATATCCGTTTCAATGTGATAGGTATTTCGTGAATTGGGTCAATATTTGAGAAGTCAATTTATGCAAAGGGAAGGGAAGAGTCCGGTAAAATCTCATTAAGGAGACAGAACATCACAGGTGAATTTTATTCATACGTGCTGCCTGTCGGCAAGTAAATAATAAAATAATACATTACTATGTATAATGTATTAAAGTATAATATAGGTAGTACCTGTGGGTAGTACGGACGTTTTGGGTACGATAAAAGCCAAACTCCAAACGTAAAACGAATTCAAATATCATTAAAACGGTTTATTATTTTTTAAGCTATTGCATAGCTTTTATCGCGGGCCTGGAGACCGATTGTTACTAATGGTGCATCTCTTTCTTATGTTCACAAAAAAAGAGGGAGGGAAGACTGTCACGCCGTCCTCCCCACTCGGTCATTCGACTTTCAATCTTATGGTTTTACATTTACAGTCTAAATGCTCTTAGCAGTGTTGCCAACTTAACGGATTTCCCGTGATACGTAGTGGATTTGAGTACGTAGAGAACGGGAAAATAACTTTCTAACGGCTATTATCATAGCATATTTTGGAATAGGTATATCAATGAAGCAATAATGTCAGCGTAAAAGCTCACTAGCTCACTATTTAATAAATTTTAGGGATTTATAATTTAACTTAAGTTTAGGGATAAATATTTTGAGTAGATGGAACACTGATTTCGCGACGTTTAAAATTTTTGGATGTACATGAATGTCAATGTCACTAAATATGAATAAACAAAAAACAAAGCAAAATATAGTGAAAAAGCTGAAAATCTTCATGTTCCAAGAAGCGTGCTATAATTGAGATGTTTTGGCTTAACAATATGGAATCTGGATTTACTAAAGGGAATAGGTAGTTCCAATTAACCAAAGAAGGCAAACTTTTTTGCAATCAAGAAACAAAGACTTTTGTAGTTCAGAATAATTCATGAACGTGAAAACATCTTTGTAAGTACAGTTTTACGTTTAATACTATTTATTTACCTCTGTAAAATACATAAAGCAGCCTAGTACATAAATATGTAATAGATGATTTTCGGCTTAGAACTTCATCTTTAACACTGTTTACAAAGTTAGGTTATGTGCGTAAAATATAATAAGCGTTTGTTTGCTTGTTTCAGATGCTGTTGGATATGTCCAAATAAAAAGAGATCTAAATGTGTGTACTGTCAAGTGTCGCGTATGTCCTGAACACAATAAAATATGAAACAGCCTTGGATATGGGATAAGGAGCAGCTTCATCTGAAAATACCTGTGCCTATGATAAATCTGTGGAAGAAACTACAGCCAAAGGCTGCGGACAGGAACTATGTTTTCATATTGCAAAAGAGAGCAATCCATGGTTTATATAATTTATCAGCTAGAGAATCAGTACGGGAGATTTTCACCACATAACAACTTTAGTATGATAGCAATGAAGGGATCATTGTACATATATTTATCAATGTATAATGTATGTAAGAAAAAATCAAAGTCAATGGCAGACATTAAATCTGAATCCTAAAGCACACCATAAACACAAAATTGTATTATACCTTAGTTATTTTATCTTATTATGTACACAGATTGTTTGATTTTTTGTGAATGACGTTACCACATGTTCTTATATAATGATGTAATAATAAACTAATAAAAATAATCTTATGTTAGTGAATTAGACTGGCGAGCGAATTAGAAGCCATGAGCTTAGTGGGTATAGTAGCTCTGCCTGCGAAGCCGAGGGTTGTGGGTTCGATTCCCACCCAGTGCAGTAATGTGCAAACATTACTGTGTTCCGGTTTGAAGGGCAATGTTTCCAGTGAAATTACAGGGCATACAGATAATACATCTTATATCTCTGGGTGACGAGCGCAGTGCAGTGCTGCAGGTAATAATTTGGACTCTTCATGTTCCAAAAGCAGCGTGTCACTGTGCTGTTATGTGGTTATCTTATTATGTACACAGATTCTTTGATTTTTTGTGAATGACGTTACCACATGTTCTTATGGATTTATGGTTCGAATAAATGAATTGAATTGAACAGGAAAATAAAAAAAAAAAAAACATTTACAGTTGTTTAATGATGTAATAATAAACTAATAAAAATAATCTTATGTTAGTGAATTAGACTGGCGAGCGAATTAGAAGCCATGAGCTTAGTGGGTATAGTAGCTCTGCCTGCGAAGCCGAGGGTTGTGGGTTCGATTCCCACCCAGTGCAGTAATGTGCAAATATTACTGTGTTCCGGTTTGAAGGGCAATGTTTCCAGTGAAATTACAGGGCATACAGATAATACATCTTATATCTCTGGGTGACGAGCGCAGTGCAGTGCTGCAGGTAATAATTTGGACTCTTCATGTTCCAAAAGCAGCGTGTCACTGTGCTGTTATGTGGCAGGCATGTTGCTTACCATCAGGCACATGTCCTGCTCGTTTATAATATAGAGTGATGAGTCACATTATAAAAAAAATATGTTTGCACTGTGGCTGAGTGTTTCTTCATATTTTATCTATCTTTTTTTTTTTTTTTTTTAACTTTTATAGGCTTACACTTGACCGCCATCTCACCTGATGTGAAGCGATGATGCGGTCTACGATGGAGCGTGTTTACCTAGAAGAAACCGATTCACTCTCGATTTGAAGACACAAAGATTATAGTCAACAGGGAAAACCCACTCAGGCAACTCATTCCACAGCCTAGACGTTCTTATCACAAAAGTAGAGTCAAATCTCTTCGTTCGCGTCTTTGGAACATCAACCATGAAACGATGTCGTTTTTTCGAGCTACGAGCATTCCGATAGAAAAAAGGGCAAGGTGGTATTAGATCATGTAAATCAGTCGCACACTCTCCGAAGTGTATTCGATAAAAAACCGAAAGGCTAGCGACTTTTCGGCGATGTTCAAGACTTTGAAGTCTTTTTCGCACAAGAGTGTCGTTGCCTATGAGCCTTTTGGCACGTCTCTCGATCGATTCCAAGGCCTCCAGCTGATACTTAGCCGAACCATCCCAAAGATGCGAACAGTACTCCATACAAGAACGAATTTGAGCCTTATATAACGTGAGCAACTGCTCAGACTTGAAGTACCTTCGCACCTTTGAGAGGACACCTAGCTTTTTGGCAGCTAATTTGGCCTTGGACTCGATATACGAACCAAAGTTCAGCGTAGATGTCAATGTAACGCCCAAAAGCTCAAGACGGTCAGAAATCGGAACGGATACACCTCTAAAGGTTGGAGTCAGTTGAAAAGGACTCCTTTTAGCGGAGAACAGACACGCCTGCGTCTTACTCTCGTTGAACTTGACCAGATTGGCATCGCCCCATGTAGACACCGCCTCAAGGGTCAAGCTCAAACGCTCGATCAGACTCTCTCTGAGTACCTGAGTTTGCTGCCCACTGGCTCTCGCACTAGAAATGTAACTCTCTACAACGGTGCTATCATCTGCGTACCCAAAGATACCGGGCTTCAACAGATCATTGATATGTAGCAGGAAGAGCGTCGCAGAGAGTACCGACCCTTGAGGGACTCCGGCATTGATAGCCATTTGATCCGACGAGCAGCCATCAATGACGACTCGTATGGATCGATCCCTCAAGAAGTCCGATATCCACGAAATAAAACCAGGAGACAAACCATAACTAGAAAGCTTGCATATAAGGCCATCATGCCAAACCCTGTCGAAAGCCTTCGAAATATCCAGGGAGACTGCAAGTGCTTCCCCGTGTTTCTCGATAGCTTCACTCCAGATGTGAGTGACGTACGCTAGAATATCCCCGGTGGACCGGTTTCGGCGAAACCCGTATTGCCGGTCACTGAGGAGGTCGTTTGATTCTAGGAACGTCAGGAGCCTGTGGTTTAAGACACGTTCCATAGTCTTGCAGAGTATGGACGTGACTGAGATGGGCCTGTAGTTGGCAGGGTCAGCACGACTACCCTTTTTAGGCACTGGTTGCACATTGGCAAGCTTCCAAGACTTTGGTACTAATCCAGTTTCGAGAGAGAGTCTAAATAGACGCGTCAGTATCGGGGACAACTCAGGCGCACATGCCTTCAACACTAGGGCAGGAATACCATCTGGGCCACTGGCTTTATTCACGTCCAGATTTCGTAGCACTTTGCGAACCTCAATTTGGCGAATGTGTACCTCTGACATGAGAGTCGGACAGCCAGGTGGAGTAGGAGGTGTCGCGCTACCAGCATCTAGACGAGAAGATTCCGCAAACTGAGATGCAAACAAGTTTGCTTTCTCCATTGCGGTGTGAGCCAGTGTCCCATCAGGTTTCAGCATTGGAGGTAGTGAGGGGCGGCAGAAGTTCGATTCGACCGATTTAGCTAGGGACCAAAACGCTTTGCTACCCGCAGGGTACGAAGCTAGTTTGTTCCCTATTCGACTAATGTGGTCAAAACGAGCCCTCTGAAGAACCTTTTTGCTTGCCTTAGCAGCCTTGTTGAACGCTTTCTTCTTCTGGTGTATGTCCCTTGCCTTACGCTGTCGAGCATCAACCCAGGCTAGGTAGGCCTCATGTTTAAATGCTTCAGCACTTTTACATTGAGAACCAAACCAAGGGCGAGCTTTGCTGGATAATGGGACGTCGGAGTATGGAATGAAATATTCCATAGCCGTTCGTATTACATTAGTCACAGCATCCGCGCAGACTGAGGGATCACCAGAAGTAAAGCACAACGACTGCCATGGGTAAGATGCAAAGAAAGAGCGCATCTCGTCCCAGTCCGCTGACTTGTATCGCCACATCCGCCGGTTGCCTCTGGGGCTGGGATCAGGTGGATGGTAGACGGATACTGACTTCACCAGACAGTGGTCGGAGCTGCCTAACGGCGAAGATACCACCACGGAATAACGGTCTGGATCTGTTGTCAGCAGAAGGTCTAAGCAATAAGGTGTATGCGACTCAACGTCGGGCACTCTTGTTGCCTCTTGGACCAGCTGGGTTAGGTCTAACGATAAAGCTAGCTTTCTCGTTTCCTGCCCAGCGTGGTCAGTGTCCCGGTATGGGAACAGCCATTCCTTATGATGGCCGTTAAAATCCCCCAGTAACACTAATTGGGCCGAAGGGTATTTCTGTTGAGCCGCGTCCGCCGCTTCACTTAAATATTCTGTGAGCCTAGTCGTCTCCTGGTCTCCGCTGTGCGACCGATACACACATGCATAGACAATTTTGTCTATACCTGTGTCCACTAGTACCCAAATAACAGAAAACCTAGTGTCCTCAAGATTACGGAGACGCCGATAGCAGATGTCGTCACGGGCGTACAGGCACACACCAGCACGAGGCCGGAATTTGTGCTCCAGGGTATAACCTGGGTATGTTAGGTACGCCACGTCCGACGGACAACCTATCTGCGTCTCCGTTAGGAACAAAAGTGACGGCTGATCAGTCTCGAGATGGTGATGGACTGCCGTGAGATTGGAGTGCAATCCTCTGATATTAGTGAGGTGCACTTTAATGGTCAAGGAGTGCAGCCGCTTTAACACTTTATTTCCTTTTGTAACTTTTATCATGATTTTTGTATGGTGTGAGAGAAGATCGGTGGGAAAAACGGAAGTAGAACGAGGCAGCATAACACTTACCAATGGTCACAACACACAACACAAATACATGTATGGAAAACTAGTCTGGAGACTGCGGGGACGCCCGAGCCCCCCCGGAGATGTCTATCTGGCCTTGACTTCCGGTCGCCAACCGGCAGGATAGCGCATCCCGGGATTTTTCGCTAGATGGCGGGGCAGCCTTTCATGAGTGGCTAGCTCACTACTTGGGCCCCCAACTATCTGCGGTCGGTCGCGGCAACCGTGCCTCGGATCCCGCTACCCTCCAAGACTAGCCTTCCCGTGTAATGTATCAGTGTGTGACAATCTGGTCTCGTTGTTATGCTGCAACTGTTCTGACCCGTTTTCCCTTAATGGCGTCACCAGACAACATGGCGGAACACGGCTGGGCCGCTTGGCGGCATGACTTAGTCTGGTGGGTGGTCACCAGCCTCGGCCGAAGCCTACCACCGGTATTTTTGTCACCTGATTGGCACCACCCAGGGACTACGTGTGGGGTTTCTATGTACAGGTGCTTCCCCACGGACGTAGGTGACTCGGCCCCCGAATAATCTATATAAATATAAATCAATGCCACTTTTCATTGTTAGTAAACTCCACCTAAATGGCTGGACCGATTTGAATGTTTTTTTTGTATATATTTGGGTAGGACCCTGGAAGGTTTAGATTCACAAATCAGCTCGGCAGATGGTGCTGCAGTTGATATCTAGGTTATTATTCGAGCGAAGCCGGAGCGGGCCGCTAGTCTTCTATAAATATAAAAGCGAAAGGTCACTCATCAAGGAATCTCAGAAACTACAAATGCTAGGAATCTGAAATGTTGTATGGAGGTCCCTTTTAGCACGTAGGCGCTCACTAAGACGGGGTTTTGCGAAATTCAACCCCTAAGAGAGTGAAACAAGGATGAACTGTTGTATGAAAATTCGTGATTTTCAAAGTTATCAAATTTTGTCTCTAGATGTCTGATACGAAGCACTTAAATGTTTGTTTTATCAATTTTGTGATTTCGAACTGTATGGGGTGAAATTGGGGTTGAAATGGGGGATGAATGTCAATATGAAAATTCCCAACCGTTGAAGATAAAACCATGAAACTCTGTATAATATATAGACACTTGACACGAAGCAAATAAATGTTTGTTCTAGTAATTTCGACCTGTATGGGGATGAAATTGGAGTTGAAATGGGGGACGAATGTATCTTACGCTTTCACATCTAAACAACAGAACCGATTTTGATGAAATTGTATTATTACCTTAATATTTATTTTGCACAGACGAAGTTGCGGGTAAAGCTAGTAGCAAGTATGTATTTAAAACTGTATAAGTATTATATCAGCCATCTGGCCGCCATAGTACAAGCTTTGCTTAGTTTGGGGTCAGATTTTCATGTGTGTGAATAGTCCACCAATATTTATTTAGTTAGTGTGATTAATTTTAAGAGAAGTATATGACAGTATGATGATGTAAGAGAGTTTGTTTGACTCATTTGATTTTGAGATTGTTTTGAATAATTGCTGTAAATAAGTGATATTTTGTACTTAATCTCTTTGTATAACTTTAACCTTAATGTAAATAAGTAGCATTTTGTATTAAATCTTTTGTAGAAATTTTACCATAATGAGTTTATATTATTTTGTACTCAACCTTTCCAGCATTATGACATAGAATAGATTGATTATGATAAAAACAAATGTGACTCAGACTCAACATTATCCCAAAAATACTGTAGAAATCAAATTTAAAAAAATATAATTGCATAAGTTGATAAAAAATGCATGCAATAGCTTTACCGCGGCAGTCCCCGAGTGCCACACGTCTTTTTTTAGGTTTCCGTACCCAAAGGATAATAACGGAACCCTATTACTGGGACTTGGCTGTCCGTCCGTCCGTCTGTCTGTCACCAGGCTGTTTCTCAAGAACGGTGATTGCTAGACAGTTGAAATTTTCACAGATGATGTATTTCTATTGCCGCTATAACAACAAATACTAAAAATAAAATAAATGTTTTAAGGTACAAGTTCGCGCGGAGACCGCGACACGAGACCGCGACCGGAGACCGAGACCGGAGACCGCGACAGGCACTTGACACTATGGAATTGTATGGGCACCAGTTCGCACCGAGACCGCGACAGGAGACCGAGACAGGTCGCGGTCGCGGTCGCGGCGCGAACTGGTGCCCATACAATTCCATAGTGTCAAGTGCCTGTCGCGGTCTCCGGTCTCGGTCTCCGGTCGCGGTCTCGTGTCGCGGTCTCCGCGCGAACTTGTACCTTAAAACATTTATTTTATTTTTAGTATTTGTTGTTATAGCGGCAATAGAAATACATCATCTGTGAAAATTTCAACTGTCTAGCAATCACCGTTCTTGAGAAACAGCCTGGTGACAGACAGACGGACGGACGGACAGCCAAGTCCCAGTAATAGGGTTCCGTTATTATCCTTTGGGTACGGAAACCTAAAAAAAAAAATAAACCGTTTTAATGATATTTGAATTACAACTTGTACCTTAACGAGGGCTCCCATACAACAAACTTGATTTTTTACCGTTTCTTGCTCGATTAGTCCGTTCCAAGTAAACTAGATGGCGCCACTAGTACACTAAAACGCGCATTCGACGTCGTCGTTAAAATCGTAAGGTAAAATCAACATTTTAGAAAAACTTTTGGTTGAAAGCCTGCCTGTGGAAACTGCGATGGTTTATGTATACGTAATTCAAATAAAGCCAGAGGTTTTCGCTCTATTTGCTAATGGTACGGAACCCTTTGTGCGGGAGTCCCACTCGCACTTGGCTACTTTTATTTTTTTATAGTAAGTGTAGAGTGACGAGACGAGCAGGACATTTGTCAGATAAGCAAAATGCCTGCTACATAACAGCACCGTGACACGCATCTATTGGAACATGAAGAGTCCAAATCAGTACCAAGCACTGTACTGCGCTCATCACCCAGAGATGTAAGATGTTTTATCTCTATGCGTTGTAATTTGACCGGGAACGTTGCCCTTTAAACCGGAACATAGCAATGTTTGCACGTTAGGTACTGTTTGGAGATAGAATAACTGGCAAAGGTGTGGCACTACCCCAGACGGAGTCTGCAAAGAGTCCTACAACTACAACTATACCAACTCTACCTACGCAATATCAGAAATATCACTATTTGCTGCTTTAATAGCGGTTCTATCGCTTTCTTGTGAAGGTCATAATAAAAATAACTGTAAGACTTCCTATACTAAATCTGGTTCTCTTGTTATGTGCATTAAATTTGTTAATACGGGAAATAGTGCAAATTGAATATTTATAGGTTAGATGATTTATAGGTTAGACGATTTATCGGTTATAAATCGTTGGTACTCACAATCCGCCTCCCGTCCCGTTAGCAAGGGCCCGGGCTAGTCAGAGGAGGGGTCGCGCGACCCTCTGCAGGGCTCCTACCACTCCGGTGCGGGGTCTGTAACAAGAAAGAGCAGGTTACGTATGAGATATAAAAAAATATTTATTTCGACACACAAAACCATTATTGCATAACCGTAAATGAACACTTAGGTGCTTTGCAAACTGCGGGGCCGGCCGGGCCGGTCAATTTCACCTCGAAAGATGGCACTAAAGGATTCCTATACTAATAACGCAACCAGGACGAACAGATCGCGTCATCAGTGATCCGCCGAATACTAGCGGCTAATGCTTTGCGGTCAAAAAGGCTGCTCCACCCTGACGTTTACAAAACGCCTTAGATGATACTTTCATGCATGATAACTACTACTCTACTTAAAAAATATCTTTCAATAAATATAGCTTCTTTAATTTTTTTGGACGTCAACCAAGTCAATTTATATGTTTTCTTACTAAAACACGTCCAACATGTTCCCAAAGCTGTGGCTGAAACTGTAAAGCTCAGGAATGTGCTCCGCCATTTAACTATGGTAAATATTCTGAAATTAGTGATGATATTATAACAGAATATAATATGTTTTATTCTCTTCTTCTTCGTGTGGATGACTATACCTATTTGTGTTTAAGCCTATCTTACTTTAACTATATTATCTACCTACTATGAATTATTTTTTTGTTGTATAATGTTTTTTTTTTATTTAGTGTTAGTCTCTAGCGACCGTACACTTTACATTAAAAATAGAATATTAAATGAAATATGTTTGTGTGCCTACCTCTTAGTATCCCAGGAATAGCCAAAATATTTCAAAATAGAAATTATCAATAGTTAATCAAGACAATTACCTACATATGTTTACCATACAACAAATTTGACTAGCCATTGGGCAATAATATTCGATAATGTTGGTTTCAAACAATGTGTCTATAGTGTAAACTTTAAAAACCGTGATGACCCAGTGGCAGGAATGACCGATCTCACAATCGTGAGATCGTTAGTTCTTATCCCACTTGCGTCTTTGTGTACTTTCGTGAGGAAACTGGTATGTGCCAAAGAAGCCATCTTTGGAGGCTAGAATTTATCCATCAACCTGCACTTGACCAGCGCGGTAGATTTTAGCCTTGACTTTGTGAAAGAAGACTCCGAGTCACAACTGTGGGAATATAAAGCAGGTTGCTTATGCTGACTAAATATTGATTTCGTTTCTGTTATTAAGAATCTGATCGAGCCGATCTAATCCGTGATTCACGAAAACACTTAACGAAATATCGACGAAATATTTCCCCGCACAATTGGCTGTATTGGCATTATCCTTTATCGATGTCTACATAATACGAGGTTGTATAAGAATATATACGTACTACGCGCGTACCTTCATTCAATACAGGACGACAATAAGCCGAAGGATACTGCCTTTGTCGCATGTTCTGTATCTGAACAAGGTTTGTGGGAGCTCGAGAACAGAACATGTGCTGTCTCATAGTTCCATACATACCTAAGTACGCTTAGCGCAAATTCACGCTGTGGGTAACTTGTGTAGAAAGTAGATAGCTTTCATTTTCAGGCGTCGTTCAAATGTCTATTTTGCCAGCAGCGATTTTAATGATTAGACATTTTAGACACATTTTCCTAGCGTAATTATACTACCCATTTCTTTAAAATTCTGTGAACTTTTAGAATAACACCTAATTGAACGAGCTATGCTTTATCCCAGCTAAACAGCAACAAACAATGAATCCACCTCACTCATCGACACTCTTGATAAAGAGTTTAAAAACGTGCCTTTAATAAGAATAAAACAACGAAAACATTACCGGAAAAAATAAAAAGAGCACTGAGCAAGTCGTCATAGTAAAAAAAATACATTGATTCACCAAAACTACCCATAATATAAGCTATGACATAGGTACGTCCCGATTGAACCAAACCTCAACCAATCGATCTAGCTGCCAAACATAATATAACGGGACGCCAAACTCGCGTGGCACTCGCGAAAACTTCCAAGCAAAACTTCTCCACGAAACGTTATTATTGTACCGCCTGAAATATGTTCGAAGAACGCTCGTTTATAAATCTTAAGTAACCTACACGTAGAGTCTAGATTCAGAGCTCTGTGACCTTGTTAGTTTTCGTTAGGAATTTACATTAAATACTCGTCACTTTTAATCAAAACCAATTTCTTACTTTTTGACCTTCGACTTATTTTAATTTTCTGGTTCACACGGTCTACGTTGACTGGGCAGCCATAAGATCAGCCAGGTGCCACCTACGTAAGGTGACGGACCTGTGAAAAATCAGGAAAACCCTTAAACAAATTATTCTTGCTCTTAGGGTAAAACTTTAAACTATAGCTATGGTACAATACTATAACCTAATCAAAAGAATATAGCTTACTTCCTTATTAATATGAGGAAAATAGAGTATTTTGTCGCTGACCTCCGCGAACCCGTTGCCTCTAGACAAGCCTCCACTGGACAGACAGATGACACTTCAAATGCCAACTCGACATTTTTACTCTTACTCGGAGCAAAAACGACTTGACATTTGCCGGTTCGCGGACAATAGATGGACGAAGTGATTTGAGGCGCTTGAACCTTATCTTATAAAAAGCTTTCCTGAGATATTTTTTTTCTACAATGGTCGGTTTGCACTTGACCGTCATCTCGTTTAATGTTTAATTAATGGTGATGCAGTCAACTTAAGAGCATGTTTACCTATCGACATATTGGAAACTCTATAATAATCAATTTTCAATTATTATTGAGTTTCCAATCGTATGTAGGTGGATGAAAAATCCAAAAGACGGAAGACAAAATATAAATAAATGGTTATCGATGGTAAACAATGATAAAATTAGTCGCAAATTAAACTTTATTTCACTGCTGCGTAAGAGGTACGAGATTGTGGATTTTTGGAAAAAGTTTCCGTAGCACGTTGTAAATACGTTTATCGTAGGTTTTTATAATTTTCTCAGTAAAATAGTTTACCCAAATTAAATTACCGAAGTACTACCTAACTGACGTAGTTTAGTGAACCGAAAAGACCACATGACGTAATTTAAAAATCATAAAATTGATGAAGATCTACCAAAACATTTTCAATACCTGCTTTTTTGACATTAGTTAAAAATTATGAGTTATGATATTGGTCTCATAATTTGACCCAAAATTTAACCCCAACATTACGCTTTTATATTTTCCGTCGTTAATAACATCAAAAGAGCAAGTAAAGTACGAAGAATGTGAATAAACACATTTACTCTACACAAAGTTAATACCTATTGGATTCGGATGTTTACTGAAAAGGAAACGAGTTTCAAAGAAGCGACGATGTAATTTTATACACGGTAAATATAACAGTAAATAAACAGCGTATATTCTTTTAAAGTTCATTTCGAGCAACCAGAGTATCACATCCGTGTTTTTCTTATTACTAACACAAACAAACCTATAAAATGTACTTTCTATCTTGATCGTCGAAAAATAAACGGGTGTATTGCAATAACGACAGATAATTGAACGCGTCTTAAATAAGCAAAAACGCAAATCCTGGAAGCAATTACATGTTTGAACTGTGTTAAAACATTGGGCTCTTGGGAGCTCTTGCAGATTATCAATTTTTAAAAACCTTTCCGAGCGCGTGGCTCTGTTTGACCATAATGACCCAACATAAATTATAGGCAATGCGTTTTGTTTCAGTAATCTGTGGGTAGTATATGTAAACTCTTTGAGGCATTGCGATTGCAGTGGTGCTGACGCTAGCATGTTGGACACGCTTGTTATCTAAGGATAGATGCTGTCTAATAAGAAGCGCGCTTACTTAGAAGAAACCGATTCACTCTAGATTTGAAGATACTTATTGAGAAACGACAGCGACACTCGGGCAGCTAATTTTATTGTTGGCTGTACCTACGTATAATTGAAGTCCAATATTTTTGACGTGATAACGTCTTATAATTCGATGAAGCCGGCTGCACGCCCACAAAACATGACGTCATGTACCGTTACCGCGTTACCGTCGGTCGTTACCGTCGGTCGTTACCGTCGGTCGTTACCTCGCCGCATGTTTGTTACAGTTGTATTAATTATTTCGACCAGTAGTTCAAGCGGGGATGTAGCTCAGTGGTAGAGCGTTCGCTTTGCATGTGAAATGCCCCGGGTTCGATCCCCGGCATCTAAAAGCTTTTTTGCATTGTTTTGATTGAAAATGACTAAATTCTACTGATTACTTTTTACGTACAAATCTATTAAACAAATGAAATTAAAATTTTCTTTTGAAAAATGCTACCATTCCATCAGTATTTTCTTAAGACGTTGTCACGTTTTATCGTCAGTAAACCGACTTTACAGACAAACATTTTTTTTTTTATTCTACACTATAATCTGTAACTTAAGACTGTAATCTGAGTTCAAATTTCAATTTAATATTCAAACGTGATTGATTAATGGACCACTTGCAAATATTCCATCTTTCACTTTAGTAATTTTAGGATTACATATTATATTCTGTCCGACTCTCGTTACACAACAAGTTTAAATTTAATTACTCTATGTTGGTGAGTGTGACCCTAAACTTAAAAGTCTTAAGTTAAGACCATACCGAACCTATAATTGCCGAAGATCTAATTCATTTATAACCTTACTAGCGGCCCGCTCCGGCTTCGCTCGAATAATAACCTAGATATCAACTGCAGCGCCATCTGCCGTAGCTTATGTTACTCGGAAATAATGTAGCTTTCCAAAGGTGAAAGAATTTTTGAAATCGGTCCAGTAGTTTCGGAGCCTATTCATTACAAACAAACAAACAAATATTTCCTCTTTATAATATTAGTATAGATGAGAAATCGGTTTAACCACATTTTAATGTATTCAATGAAAGTTGGACTAAAAACAACAACTCTAAATTCTGTCTCATGGTATATGTTTTCCTTATTTCGCACAACTCCTTCATTAATTTCCAACGTTATAGGCAGGCTCTTGAAGAGGGTGCCCGAACGATACGATTTTACCTGGTTATTGAAATTTCGGATCGGAAACGTACCCTTCTAAAAAGCTGTCAGATTTTTTCAATGGCGCTTTATACGAAATCGGGCGGAAAAGTATAAAAATTAAATAACTTTGTTACAAACGGAGAATGGTCCAGTTCATCGTCTATCGATTGATTGCTTTGAGAGGTTTTTGCGGCAAATTAACGGCTCTTTCCAAAAACAGAATTAAATTTCTTCACATTTAACCTTTTTAAAAAGGGTTTATTAATTAATTCTATTGTATTTTTACTAACATACCTACATATGTTCGTCATGGTAAGCGATTTTGATAAGTTTTGTTACAGAGAATGTTATGTCGTCAATTATATAGAAAAAAGCAATTTATTGTAATTTATATTCATGAAATTATAACCTTAACTTATTCATCCGCCATTACAGAGGTACGGCTTTTCCATAAGATGGTTTTCTCTCATTATCGAGCCGGAGAGGCTCCGGACCGCTCGTCTAGGCTTTGCCTCCAACCCGACGACGATAAGGCCATGTAGGGTGCGTGGTGAACGGGCACCGGCGCAACGAGGTGGGCCGCTATGATGGGTGGAGGCGGAGATAGGCAGGCTGCGGTGGGTTCGTGGAAGAATGCGAGAGCGTCCCAACGATTGGAGCCGTAATGCCTGAGCTACGTAACGCTAGTTTTGTCTACACGAAACTAGAAGTACTAGCTTGCAAGCTTACTAACACTAGCTTGCTATCCTAGCTTGAAAAATTAGCCTCGTATAGTTTGGGCATAAGCGGTAAAGGTGGAAACCTTTAAAAATACCGGTTTTCACTTACTCACAAGCGGTGTGGAAAAGTATGCATGAATTCAGTTCCTCCACATGAAATAGGTAGACAGCTAGTACATTTTCTAGTCTTCACGCTAATACTTACCCTTAATTATTATTATTTCACGTGGCGTTTATTTTTTGTTATTTTCTCACACTGTTAGCAATAAGCAAGTTGTGGTAATTGGGAGCACATTTTTACTACAGCCGTGAAAAATATGTTTACCTTTCGCCGGTGCCGATACCCACGAAAAATAAATGAGAACTTATTTCGAAGAAAAGGCACCGAAATAAATGAGGCCCTATTTTGACGGATCCACAACCATATGTTTACATGAAAGGATGTATCACGTACATACGTATGGAACAGTTCACTTTTGTTGGAATAAATAAGAACGGTTGAATTTTTACTTAGTATTCGAAACATTTCAAAAACTACGTTTATACATTATTGATAAATGTTGTATTTTACTTCCTCACCTTTTCCATTTTCTTTAGAATAGTCTACATCTGTAGTACTAGTGGTAGCAAAGTGTTCGAAATTCAATACATCACAACCATAAACTAATCTTAATACGAGTATATTTTGTAATTATTCTCATTTTGAGTACAGACTTTAAACATAAACAAAAGAGTACCTATTTATGGGTTTGTGTGTAATACATGGTATTGCGAGTATTTTTTGTTTTGATTTATTGTATAAAGTCATGCAAAGAAATAGCATTCTGCATTCCTGCTCTACATACATACATATGTACCTATATGAACTGTTAAAGTGCAAAATTTCGGACTCGCACGCTACGCATTTTTTGTAAAAACGGGTATACAGTTTTTGTTTCACGTATATAAATAAATACATAGATTTAATGAAATCCGAATATGTGTGAATATATGTGCGATCAGGAATGTGAAACAATAAAAATAATATAATACTCGTATTATAAACATTGTTTTGTAGTTTCGAGACGAGTAGGACGTGTTCCTAGTGGTAAGCAACACACCTGCCCATAACATCACAGTGTCATGTAGCTGTTAAAACATAAAGAATCCAAATCATTAGCTTGTATTGCACTACGCTCGTCACTCAGAGATTTAGATTATTTATCTGATGATAAGATGATTACCTCCAAGCAGGAACGTACTGCTTCGCGGTAGAATAACTGACAATACTTCTACAGGCCGACTTTGCAAAGAGCCCTACCACTACAAACTACATACACGTACGTAGGTACGTAGTTTGTACATACTTGCACTAACCATACGTTATACATATAATATTACGTTTCATTTTTGGGCTGTCATGTAAAATCGTAGTCAGCGGGAAATATATCAAAAACTGTTATGACACGCGTGAACTACAACTTCTGCAGGAAGTTTCCTGATTTATATGCCTTTACTTAATTCCGACATCAAGGATCCAGATCGGGCTTATTCTCAAGTATTCCTCTCGACTCCCACGCCTCGCACCATCCGCATTTATGTGACCTAAAAACTATAAGAGACTGGAGGTCGTAACTTACAAACGATCAGCCCAATTCTGAATCTAACGTCGGAGCAAAATAGAGTAGGCTATTAAATACTAAATCACTGTCCAAATATAGAGCGATATATTTTATTGCCTTCATAAATACACAGTAAGTAGAAGCTTATTGACACTTTATTGGAAACGAGTAATTTTGAAGTTATAATTTTAGCTAATGAAATGGAGTTATTTAGACAGTGAATAAAACTCAATATTTTTGCTTTCCCAGTGCCATTTGGTTCTACCCTAAATACTCATTTAAAGTTAAATTGTGAATCCATTTTGATGGTTCTTTTTTTGTTTGGTAGATTATAGTTCAGAGTTAATTCCATATAAATTTTATTGGAATCGGTGAGGTGGTTTTGGAAACATGAACAAAAAAATTAAATTAGGTTTCATCTATTTAGACGATATAGTAATAGATTTTTATGAAATTTGGTCGAGTGTCTCAATTTAATTTTAATTTGAAGTCGGTTTTCGATTTTTTTAAAGAAAATATATTACATTTTATTTAATCAATTGAGATGAGCAAATTACCCTAACTTTAGAACAGCACCGTGATATAGATATCAAGTAACTAGTCTCTCGGCTTATATTATTTCATTTTCAAATGGTTCGCAGAAGTGCTTAATCCAACCGGAAACAGCTTACGAGATAATGAATCTGTCGACTGGCGTCCACCGGAAGTAAAACAGGCATCAATGGAGGCCGCCACTGTGCCAATAACCCTTGTTTTCTCTTCATCTACTCCACTCTTGATCCCTGTTACTGTCACTGTTTTCATTTGTTTTTTGCACCGGCGAGCTTTCAGAACGGTTTTGTTTTGTTTTTTATGCAAAGTTTGCATGAAACTCGTTCAATATCTTTGCTTTACCAGTTTGGCCTTTGTTTGGGCAAAATATCTAACGCTATTTTAATAAATTTATTACTGGCGTTATGCTCAGCTGTTTAGGATTTCAATTCCGTTGTGTTTTGTTCGTTACAAATTATATTTATTAAATGTTCTTGATTCGTTTAGATTTCACTGTTTTTCACCAGTATGAAAGAAAAAATTGGGGTGATATGACAATTATTAAAATGTACTAATCTTCCGTAACAATACGTCTCTAAGTAAATACTACTGTCTTCATCGGCAGGATGCCGAGAACACCTATGTACTTCCCAATCACGTAATCGTCAGTTGAAGTAATGGGAAGCGTGTCTTCACCAGTTCAAACTATTCATACAATAATGTGGTTTAG
Organism: Ectropis crepuscularia; assembly: GCA_963693475.1. NCBI lineage: Eukaryota > Metazoa > Arthropoda > Insecta > Lepidoptera > Geometridae > Ectropis > Ectropis crepuscularia. The sequence goes on along the minus strand of OY856339.1, from coordinate 14,674,177 downwards.
ATCTACATTTCAAATTGTTTTTTAATGTGATTTATATTTCTTTCTATTTATTTGTAATAGAACTTGCCCCATAAAATTATCATCATTCCACAGCTTTTTGAGGTAGTTTCTTCATGAAGTCGATAATATTCATAACACATAAAAATTATACATAGTGAGAAAACTTCACAAAGACTGTAATCCAAGCCAATGTATTTGTCACGACGTTCTGTTTGGGATAAGCTGTGAAATGTTTCCACCTTTTTGCTTGAAATCGAGTTAACTACTGTAGATAAATTAACTACGAACCTCTTTAAATGCTGGGAAACGTGTACTGAATTTTACGAAGACATCAAAGGTACACAAAATGGCTACATAGTTTTCACATTTCACTTAATTAATTTAGTTTGACTGATGCGACTCTCCATCATAAATTTCAATACGATCTTTCATGAAAAGATTCACGGTTTATTTCTTGGAAATAATTTTGCGGGGTGAGGCGAGAGCCCACCGGCGGGCTCGCCTCTTCCTGTTGATTTTAATCTAAATTCTAATGAGATCTATATTTGTTTATATCAGCCTATATTTGTTTAACTGTTTTTTCTTACCTATTTAGTTGAGAAGTTTGGTTGTATATTATATGTGAGCTAATAAGTATACGCAACTAATAATGATTTCTTAGTTAGTTTACCTGGCCACACAAGGACTTGTTGTTTCAACTCAGGTAGGGCCGCGTTTTGATTATCATCTCGTGTAGTAAGCGACGGTATAGTAGTTATTAACAATTATAACCAGTATTTTATTTATTACTAATTATATTGTTATTAAATCAATTATGCCTCTATGGGTACGAGCGCGAGATTTGAGTGAGAATGGTTATATTTGATATTATATTATATATTTGTTATATTACATTGGAATACTAATGTTGTAAATTTTTATCTACTGATAAAAATTTATTTCCATCATGGAACTGTGAATGGAACTAGTGGCAATGAACCACGTGTATTAGGAAATATTGACTTAAAATTGAGTTTAGGGGATGATTGGCCCCTTAGATTGGTATGTATTATTGGAAAAAGCTTTAAAATAGTTGTCTGACGAACATATTGACAAATGGAGTATGAAAATTTAAGTGAAGTTAAGTAATTTATTTGGAGTTTTAAAGCGTCTGTTAAGGTGCGTCCCCCAGCAAAACGAGGTTTTTGTCCAGTTTTAAGAGCTATCTACCCATTAGCCAAAACAAATATGAACTGGTAAAAAAATACATTACATTTCTAGAACTTCTTGGCTTCAAAATGGTAGTTTTATTTTTTTGTTAATGAACTTATTGTTTAAATATTCGCCTCACAATGAAACTATGAAAAAAATTATATAATTGTAGTTTTCATGCATCTTCTCGAAAATTCTCCATTATTTTGATTTTGTACTTACACCAACGGATAGACAATTCCATTACGAACATTTTGGTAGAAATATTTTTTTCAAAAGACCAAAATCTGATTTTATAAAGAGTTTATTCTAAAATTTGAGCGTAAAACAGCGACAAATCCTGCTGTTTCTCTCTTGCTCTTTCTTGCGGTGTGTGATAAGGTAAGAAATACTCAAGGTAATTTGCTCGGGGTACACCCTTAAGCAAAAAGGCCGACGGAAAGTGCCTGGGAATATTGGGGCCTATTTTTAAGGATATTTGCCCACAACATACGTGAAAATCACTTATTATAAAATACGTGACTAAGTAATGTTTGTATGTACCTTCATTGCCCCATATCTCAAAATTGGCGGTCTAACCAAGTTAGCGAGTAAGCATGAGTTCTTAGTACGTACTAACTCTACTCAATCGTCTACATTTCATTAATTAGAAAATATGTGACGTCTGGCGGCCCTGGGATCTTACTCTAAAATTGTAGTCTGGAAGAAGACATAGACTACTTTTTATTCCAAGAAAATAACAGAAACGGGAACTATGCAAGTAAAAGCGCGAAGTACTGCTAGTACATAATCATTATCACATCAAAAAAGTAAGCTAAAAAAAAATTTAAGCGCGTCAACGCGCTGTAACAAATAAAGCCGTTGGCAAAAATTAACAATATATTTATTTTTAAAGTATTTTAATTAAATCCTTTTGTCAAGTGTTCTCCTCCCACTCGCCTCATTTGATAATATTTCTTTTTTTTTAAACAAGACTTCATGTTATTTAAAACGACAAAAAGCCATCATACGTACGCACATAGGTATCGGTCAAAATTATAGTCATTTATTTTGTTGTATTCAGTCGATATACACCGCGGTAATTTCAAAATGTCACTTCTTTATTGACAATTTGCTATCATCGCCAACATTTGTTGTAACTAATCATGATCTTAAGTACATACGTTGAGAGAAAAATAATATAACAATATGTCAGAAAAATCTGCTGGCATCACGCCAATGTGACGGATATATAAGACCGTACATCTATGTTGGAACCGCTGTACATCTAAGTTGGCTGAAGATACATAGAGTAATAAAATAATAACGCGCGCCTACGTATATAATTTCGCGAGTTGTTTTTCCGAGATGCTCCAAGAAATAGCAATTCTTTATTAATTTTGAAAACAAAAGTACCTACTTTTAATTTACTTGCAAAGTTACACAGAGTGAATTAAAGAACTCTTCCTCAAATATTAAATTTTCATCATCACCATTCGCCATCATTCACAGCTTCCTCTTTCTTACTGTTGAGCGTAGGTCTCATTCTTACTTTGCCATCTTCCTCGGTCCTGTGCCAATCCATTCCAGGTTCAATCCGCGTTTGTAACAACTTTCCGACCCATCTTGTCCAATAATCTCCTTAATTCGCAATTACAATTAGCAAATTATAGTCCACGGCTGAAGTTTCATCTCTTCCCTGATAGTTAATTCATTCAAACTACTGTCAAATGTGTTTTGCGTATCGTTTCATTTTAAATCTCAGCACTCCTACCTATCCATTCTACATAATTATTAAAAATCGATTTTGTATTAGAGCCTCCATTGTTATGTTTTAGCTTGACAATAAAGTACGTCAGCGAACTTTATTCCTTGATTAATAGTAAATGCAATGTTTTAAAGATTCGTTAGAATACTTAGAGCCGGTTTTCACGGCGCGGTTGCCAACCGCGCCCGCGCGCGGGCGCGGCAGATTTCCATATAAAATTGAATTCAAAACTCACGACGCGGTTTACAGCCACGGCGACCGCGTAGCGACCGCGCGACGGCCGCGCGTCTGCCGCGTGGCTGCGCGCGGTTCCTGCGCAGTAGCTATCCTTACGCAGTAATATATCGTACCTTGAGAATGAAAGTGACTCAATCCAAAATTACCGATTTTTGGATAATGAGCAAAATGTATCTGCACTCAATAGCGTGTCTTCATAAACAGCATTTATTTTAATAATAGTAACGGTTTACTTTCAACTTTGAATAAAAAATATTATTAATTCTTTGAACTCTAGAAGTGGATCAAATTTTATAAATATTTATTTAATTAAGTATTAAAAATGTGTGCTTAAAAATCCTTTCACAATTAGGTCACTTTAATTAAAAAAGAATGTGTATTAAAAAGGCTTGTTATGACTTAGATCTTCTACATTCTCACTATCAATTTTTTTTTCCAGCCTCATTGATTATAACACCAATTTAATTATTTCCATAAAGCATAATGTAGAGAAAATAAAACTTAATGATATTTTGTCAGGGTTTTTATTGTATGATTAGGGACGAATGGCCCTAAAGTTATTAAAACTAACATGAAGCAATGTTATTAACATGAACAGTTAGTAAATTTGGCTAAATGTAGCACACTTTGAACTTGTGCACCATTTATAATGACTGACATTGTCTATGCATCGCAGTTCTTTACGGAAACCTTACCTAGTTGGATAGTTCAAGTTTTCACAGTCAATGCTATTTCCTTAAATTGATGATCCATAACAATGGTTAAATTAGATAAAACAGTATCACAAAATATTATAAAAATTAATCGACCTCTATATGACCTACGCAGAAATGTCTTGTCGTTCTATGTGCTACTGGGGTACATTTACGTAAGCAACTGCTCATCTATGGCAAAGGCGCGAACGTTTTACGAGTGACATGATGGTCACATGCAAATAGAATTGTCATAGGTCAATGTGTCAGGGTCTTAGTACTGTCGTAAAATTGTACTACTTTTAAAGCAAGAATACCTAATACACAAAGCTTGTGATTTTCAGAATCCATCATGTTTTGATTCTTGTATGGTTTTATGTATATTTCTGGCATGTACTATGAAACTATTAAGAGCCTTCCATTTAGTTTGTTTGAATACGTTCTACTGTGGTTTGCCAATCTTGTTTCAATTAATAAAAGAAAATGGATTTTAATGTATCTAAACTTCACCAATTGCTTACTCTCTGTATAAATCAAAATTAAATTAAGCCTCAAAGTGTACCCAACCATCTTATACGACTAAAATTATCAGATCACGGTTCGTTAGCTGATTATTACAAAGCACAATTTATCAACGTGCGGAATTGGGTTAAGCCGCTTTAAAATTTGATTAAACGAAACATTTTATGGGATTAGGAAGGTGGGACGATGATGGATGGTAGTGCTACCGTTTCTCATTAGACCGCCTTTGTAATACAGTGTAAAGGGTACCTAGTCCTAACTTCGTAGATTTAGTTTGAGGGAAATTGTGTGTCACCTTTGCAAGGGCACTCTATCTTGCTCATCTAAGGGTCGCTTTACAAAGTGGTTGCAGGTAATTTTAGAGTTTCACGCCTTGGTGTTCTTTAGCGATAGCTGCAGTTAACGAACGGACGTCATCATCAATCTTAGAGTAGGTTAATCTAAACAGCATGTATAACTAAGTGATCCCGTGGTTCAGAAAATACTTTAAATTGTTGCTGGTAACGGTTTTCTGTACCTATGAGAAAGACCTCCGAGTGAACAATGTAAATTTACGGATAGTTTTAGAGCACTATTACCATAGCCTCTACAGAATATACATTTAAAAACAACGTACAGAACAATCACACCAATTTATTATAATCATAATTGAAATTGACATACTAATGGAACAAACAATTGAAACGCTTTCAATTAAACCGAGCAATAAAACGCTACACAATTATTATTCGTTACATTCACACGCTGAAGTATGAAAAACTCATAATAATTTCATTGCTATTAGCATTCATTGTCTACTCAATATGCAACGGTGATAATTATATTTGAAGCAATATAGGCTCCTACTTTGTATTGTATTTTAACAGGTTATAAACTTAATAGCTCGATAAAATAGAGGTATTAGTAGAAACGGTTTCTAACCTCAAATTTAGGCAACTTCGCGCCAAACCTGTAAATGTTTTACTGTACTTGTAATACATGATACAAGAAAACGGTTACAAGGACGTATTCGAATTTGCGCATTAAATAATGTTCACGCGCTCTGTTTTTCTATTAACCAAAATATATTAATATGTATGTAAGGGAAGAGTGACTTTAAAAAGCGATAGAAAAAAACAAGTTGACTATTAACAGTGCTGTGATTATGACCAGTAACCAAAATGCAAATTGATAAAATACACAATTAGGTTCACGTATATATCGTTTCCTCTTAATTTTTCGTATGATTACTTTCTTGTTTTGAAAGATATTAGGTGCCACTAACTTTGCTAGAATTTTTTGGTCGTGTCGATATTTTTTCAGTGTTTAATAGTAAAAAAGATAAAACAAAATGAAGCTACGAGTATTTCAAAGCAATGGTTGGTTTAATTTTCATGGACCTCTCATAATTCTTGTATTTTTTATTAAATCGGTTATACTAAAGTAACGGTATGAAGAAAATAACAAAAAAGTGAGCTTTACTAGGAGTAACTACCAATTTTATAAATATTTCGTGGACACCTTATAACTACACATCCAATTATTTTAACACTTTCGAACAACAAAGTAACTTTAGCCTGGTAACTAACTCCACTCCTATCCTTACCACGGCCAATTGTGGTAGTTTGCATATTTTATGGTTACAATTGGCTATGCTCCAGAGTTTGGGGCTTGCTCCGTGGGCCGTCGATTTAGCTGCATTATGAGCAAGCCACTTTATTGCATTTGAATCGACTTGACATTCTAAATAGACTCCATTTATCCGAATTCTGGCTATTTTAAACTGATATAAATGTAACAAAAAAAAATATTTTCCCGCACCTTTGTCAAATTGCATAGAAAATTAAATTTATTTTTTCTTAATGTCCTTCAAAACAAATTAGTTATTCAATATGATGTTCACATTTGATGTTCGGGACGCCCATAGCTCAAAACAAAATGTCCTCCAGTTCTGCTTCTGTTTCGTGTTGATGATGTTACATTGTTTTAAACCTATCTTACTTTATCTATCGATCTATGTTACCTACGTATTTACTACTGAATATAATTATATTTATGTTAATGTATTTTTTGTCCACTAAATAATTAGTAGTCGACAATTACTTAATCACCGCTTGGCATGAGTCAAGCAAACAAGAGTATCATTTCTATTTTTCCGTCTTATCCACGATATTCATAAAATATACACATCTTATAATTTTAATGTTGTTCAAAATGTGCATATGCAATAGATGTACCTATGTTTGATTTTGTGATATCATCACTCAATTTGGAATCAATTATAAAACGTAGATATCAAATATTATATATTATACCTATAGGTAGATATTACTAAGTACGTCGAAAAAGCCTCACTCCAGATAAGAGAGAAATAATAAAAATAAATGTGTTGCGCACAACAAATATCAGTCACTGCAAACAGCGATATATACTAAAAATACAACTACATCTTAAAAAATCATAAAAAGAAAGTAGGAAGGAAAGGTAAAGAAACCTTAACGATTTTGTGGCGCCTCTCTGTACAACCAAAAGCTTTTGAAACAATAACAAACAAACTTTAAATAATTATGTATTTGCTAACTCAGTTATTCGGAAGAAAAACTAAATTAGCCTATGTTTCCATAGCTATTGACTGTTATTAGGGTCTTGTAGCAGTTAATATAACTGTATTCATTAGACGAGCCAATGGCCGCCCAAGCCATTACCTATAGTAGTAAACTCATTATCCCGTATCGATTTCCCATTTTTATTTGATTATAATTCTGGGCACGTTCTAGTGTCCTTGAACGCCAAAAATAGCCTCTGTCGCAATTAATTAGAGCTCTGTAGGGCGCCGCTCGCCCTGGCCCCAACTTTCGCTATGAATGGAATTTATAGTCAGCGAGATAAGTGATTTCGAAATTCGTAATCTGTGCTTCGGTTTTGAGGTAACACAAAGACAACATTGTACAGGATATAGTGGCTATATTAGTAATATTTTCCTATCAAAGCACTGCTCACTCCTTAAGCGAAGAGATACATCGAACGAAAATTTTGCTGAAGTTACAGTTACGTAGAGTTACTTATTTTGCTCTCGTATTTTCAAGATTTTATGCACAGAGATGATATAAATTTAAGAGCGAGAAATTATTTTGAATTCCCTTAAAAAGTATTTGTTCTACGTTATAACTTTTTACTTCTGTCCCCATCACTAACTTTTTTGCATGATCCGCCATAACAAAACAGATCAGTGATAAGTTTGACTAGACTGCCTGGTACGGATTGAAATATACATACATACTAGCGGCCCGTTCCGGCTTCGCTCGGATAATAACCTAGATACCAACTGCAGCGCCATCTGCCGGGCTGGTTTGTGAGTCTAAACCATCCATGGCAACCCTAAACTTTAATAATAAAAATAAATGTTTATTTTTGTAAAACAATTTTAGATTTGCTATAAGCTCCGGGAAATTTAAATCAAAATAGAGTGAAAAACATTTACAAATTATGTGGCCAAGTACGAGTTGGACTCGCCCATGAAGGGTTCCGTTGCAGCAAGTAACATAATATACATAATACAATAGCTCTTGTAGTTCGTTGTAACACTGATCGAAGTTTTAATAATAGTGTATTTATGACCTACTAAAAAAACTACTCATCAGATTAAGTTCAAACCAATTTTCGTTGGTAGTTTGCATGGTAATGTACATCATATATTTTTTTAAGTTTTTTAATTCTCTTACTTTAGAAGTTAGAGGGGACACACACATTTTACCACTGTCTTTGGAAGTGTCTCTCGCGCAAATTATTCAGTGTAGACAAAAAATATATTAAAAACCTCAACATCATTTTTGAAGACCTATCGATAGACATCCCTCACGTGTAGGTTTGATGAAATAATTTTTTTTGAGTTTCAGTTCTCAGTATGGGGAGCAAACCTAATTTTTCTTTTTTTTTAATTTTTTTTGTAAAAATCTTAATGCGGTTCACAGAATACATCATCTACTTACCAAGTTTCAACAGTGTAGTTCTCATAGTTTCGGCAAAAAGTGGCTTTGACATACGGACGGACAGACAGACAGACAGACATGACGAATCTATAAGGGTTCCGTTTTTACGTTTTACTGAACCCTAAAAAGACGATAATTGATCAGTTATCGAGCGGGGTGAAAATGATTAAATTACTAAAATGGCTATTAAAAATTAGGGGTTGGTGATAAAAGGGTAAACATTTAGTGTTGTATGTATTTTTTAATGCCATATTATAAAAAAATAAAAACAAAAAATGTTGTACAAAAATTAAAAAAATATATTTAGGGTTGAACAACCCTTATCACTTCGGGGTATGAAAAATAGATAGTAGCCAATTTTCAGACCTACTGAATATGCATATAAAATTTGGTCAAAACCAGTAAAGCCGTTTCGGAGGATTAAGGTAACTAACATTGTGACACGAGAATTTTATATAAATACTAGCGGCCCGCTCCGGCTTCGCTCGAATAATAACCTAGATATCAACTGCAGCGCCATCTGCCAGGCTGATTTGTGAATCTAAACCTTCCAGGGCCCTACCCAAACGTATACAAAAAATAATTAATTCAAATCGGTCCAGCCGTTTAGGAGGAGTTCAATAACAACGAAAAGTGGCATTGATTTTTATATATATATAGATAAGTTAAGAAGATATCCCGCAATAGATTAGATGGCCAGTCGATCACCGGAAATGTAGTTATAGCGTTCCGTTTTTTGTATATAGATAGTCAAAAAAAATCTAGAAATAAGTACACTATTTACGTTGAAAATCGTAATTTTATTACGCAACTTCATAATGTGGATTGAGTCATTTGAATAACTAAGACTGGCCTCGTGGCTTAGTTGGTAGTAGCTCTGCCTGCAAAGTCGAGATACCCACCCAGTGCAAATATTTGTCTGATGAATTCAAATGTTTGCACTGTGTCTGGGTGTTTCTATGTATAATAAGTATGTATTTAAAACTATATAAGTATAATATCAGCTATCTGGCCGCCATCATACAAGCTTTGCTTAGTTTGGGTCAGATGATGTTGTGTATGAATTGTCCATCAATATTTATTTATTATTTATAACTTTTTAATCATTAAATTACAAAGCTATTTCAAGTCTACGGTTTTGTCAAAAGATAAGTAAATTCCTATGCGTGTCCTAGTTGTTGAACTAATTTAAATTGTAACTAGCTAAGTAACTACATATTATGTAGCCTAAAGTACTCAGTGATCACGTACATAGATTTCGAAAGTTTTTTTGGAATCGGTCTAGTGGTTCCTGAGATTAGCGAGTTCAAACAAAAAACATAATTCAGCTTTATAATATCACTAGCTATGCCCCGCGGTTTCACCCGCGTCTATTTGAGGAAAATCCATACTAAAATATCCATTGCTGGCCACTTTATTACGTTTTACGGAACCCTAAAAATACGTAAATAAGCAACAATGCATTGTTGTCTATCTTTGATTGTTGTAGACATAGATGAAGAATTTTTTTTGCTACGCAAAAAGATCAACAAAGCGAGTGAGCGAAAAATCATTTTCAAGTGGAAATCGCTCGAGAGAAGAAGAGAAAGTGAATGAAGTAACGTCATTACAATATTTTAGTATACCCGAACGTAACAGTCTGATTTCGTCGCGGTGAAAATCGTGTATTTTTTAATTAATCCTTGGATTGCAGACGATTTTATTAAATTATTTATATTATGGCATGTTCTGTGCGTTAATGTGATACAAGACGATATTATAATCCGAATCATTACACTAGTCACCAACACATGTAAATATGATTTTTTATCAGGTCTCCGAGCAGCCTTTGTGTGTCTTTTACATTTGACGTCTTTGGTTGTAGAACAAAGGACAATGCCCATTTTTGACCCGCTAAAATAGTTGTCGTGTAGACATATGAGTTATATATTAAAAAATTGGTGATTTTTTGTTGTACTCGTGTGCGAATTTATATAACTTTCTAACATTCCAAATTAAAATAATTTGCATTTGTTTAAATTAAACCTACCATTTACCAACAAAGCTGACTTGTAAAATATTGCAATAACGAAACGGTACCTGCGTTTCGTTTTAGTGATCCGCGTTAGATTGAAATTGAAAATGGATATTATGTATATCAATTTCTTTCACAATGTCGTTTATTTACTACTTTTACATATTTAAATAACGATATATATAAATACGGCGACAAAGAAACTATCAAAACTTTTTTTGGTAATGTAAACGAGGAGAAAGGTGGCATGCAATTTTCACCAAATCCAAATTGGTCAAAGATCAATGTCAAATTGACAAATCAAAAAAAAGTAAACAAGCAAAATGCATGGTTTTCTTCCTAACTTTGGTTTTCTTCTTGTTTAAATTGGTTTTAACAAAACTGGGAATTATGTGATTCAGTGCTCCTTATTACTTACATAATTGTGGTAATAATTACATAAAACCATATATTGTTGTGATGGCTTGCTTGTGTTTTCTGATGGAAACCCTCGATTGTTATGAACCTTCTAAGACCACTGTCTCGAATACCAAAATAATGAAATATTTATATCACAATTAAGATATTCCTTTCTGTGACAATATTTCTATGCGAATGAAGTGTTCATACTCTACAGGAAATACGGGGATAGCGCTAAGTTGCTACAAAACCTATGCAATTACCAATTTTAAAACCCTGAGTTGCTTTTAGAAGACAGACACAAGTTGAAGCAAATAAAATAGATATAATATGTATATATTAGTTGAAAATGATAGGGACAACCAGCAGAGGCCATCTTACAGTACTGCTGTACTTGCATTGCAGAGTTCTTCGTGAGATTTCTAGGATGGCCAGACACCAGGACCACATAAATCCACGAGCAGAGTATTTTGGCTATGTAGTAGTTTTGGGCTATTAAATATATAAAGTTATTATTAAATGTAAATATAATTATATGATAGCAAACAATATATTTTATTTATCCTCTCTTGCATTGGTTTGAATATAGATTCAGTAGAAAGATATCGGTGAACAGTATTATCTACACTGATTTAAGTATTTTTTCAGGAAACCATGATAGGATGAGCGAAACGTGTGCCTGATGGTAAGCAAGAAAACATGCTTGCCTTTAACAAGACACACTGTCTTGTGTCATAAATTATTAGAACATGAAGACAAGTCTACATCATCAGACCTAGCCCTGCACTCAGTTTAAGGCTTGTTTACCCTATGATAATTCCATCCGAGAACTATTTTATGGTAATCAGTTGGTAGTGAGAAGTACTATTATTCCTATTTATTCTGATAAGAAATATGTTTTGAAAGACAATACCATAGTTCTTTCTTTTCTTTTCTGTTCTAATCCAAAAGAAAACATAATTCTAAAATATTTTGACAGTAAACATAACCTTACTTTTGGTTTAACTGTAACTCATTTTTGGTATTTAGGAAATGAAAAACACCAACAGCAGACGTTTATAGAAGCATTAACAATCCTAATTAGATACTATTCATCTCTATACACTTTCAGTATCAAAAAAAGTTGGCCAGGTTTTTCAATGTATGGGACGTGGGCATTGTCCTTTGATTACTTCAAATGACAAAAACTTCAAATGTAGACACGCGCCGTCACAGACTTCAGCAACCAAAGAGAATTTAAATTCACGGAACTAAAGCTCTCGAAGAGAAATATTTTTCCCCGTTTTCTTTACATTCTTCACTCATACTCCGTACCTATTGATAGTAGCGTAATGTTATATACCCTACAGCCTTCCTCGATAAATGCAGTATCCAACAAAAAAAGAATCTTTCGTATCGGTCCAGTAGTTTCCGAGATCCTAGCGTTCAAACAAACAAACAAACTCTTCAGCTTTATAATATTAGTATAGATTAGTAGATGTTAAAAGAGTCGACTCTTTACCACGAATACAAGTTAACTCGAGGAAAGCTCCGTTAGTAATGAGTTGATTAGAAATAAGTCACTATATACATATTTATTTATGAGAGGTCATGGGTAAAATGCAGTAATTTTCCTGTTTTGCTTTATTTATGATACAGTTTGTATGCGTTTGTGCGGTCCCAACGCAAATATCCCTTGTTTGTGTTTGTCGACTATTCCGTATGTTCCGTAGACCATTCCGCGAACCACCAAAGAGAGTACGCAAGTGAGCAACAAGTTATTCTCAGAGCCACTTTAAGTTTTTATAACTGCTATTTAGCAAGCACGTTTAAAGATGTTTTTGTGTTTTACAACAATATAAGGAAAACAATCACGTGGACGTTGACTTTCGTTTTTAACTAAACAATGCTCTGAAATGAGGTCGTTGGAAAAAGTTTGTTTTTATGGCATCCGCTCTTGAAAAAACAAATGTTTATGAATAAATTTTTTTTTTTTTGTAAAAACCTTTTGTGTTTTGAGATTCAACATGTATTTATTACCCTAAATTGGAATTTTCTCAAATTGTCAGGTTTCTCTTCCCAAATCTCTCATTCGGATTCAGTGAATTTTACTCGAAACTTTGCAGCTCCTACACAAATATTGAAAGTTCAGTTAATGTTTTCATTCGTTTCGTTTATTTGTTCCCTAGTTTATTTATCAAGTTCAGCAGTTTAAATAATTTACAATAAAATTCCTTATGGAAACTGTGAACAAGACAATACAAAATAAAATTATCATCGCAGACTTCGTTGTAAATATGTTTTAGTTCGATATTTTAGGTCCTTACATATAATTATTATGAAATTGGTGTTTTATAGTACTGGCCACTTTGATCTCAAATCTTTTATTAGGAACTAGCTGAACCCGCTACTTCGTTCGCGTACCATGATCTTGCGAACTTATTAGTACATTAGTAGTACCTACTTATGTAAAAATATTTGGATGGGTGGCCATTCCACAAACCGAGTGAATTTGTTTTTCCACACAAAACTATATTTATTCGAGTTTAGCAACTTCATATTTTATATTTTTAGCAACATTAAATATACTACATAGGTTGTGGAATATAGAACATAGCCGCAGTGTTAAGTTTGTAGGATTTTTATAGGATATATTACGATGGTGATGATCATTTTGGTGCTGACGCAAGCTGCGTCGATACTCTGGCACCATCACATCTTCCAGAGACACATAGTAGGGACAGTGCAGCGGCTAATTCAGCTGAGCGGGTCAAACGGCGCAAATATGCAACCCTCGGTAGTGGTTTTACATTTAAGCCTTTTGGGGTTGAGACATCGTGCCTGTGGGGGCCGGGAGCTCACCTCATCTTCAAAAGTCTTTCCGAGCGCTTGACCGACGCAACGCATGGCTAAAATGCTGGCATTTATTTGGCCCAACGCATAAACATTGCCATTCAGCGTGGTACTGCCGCCAGCATGCTGGGCACGCTTTGACTGGTAGTGGGCTTGCACATCTTGTCATCCTGTTTTTGTTAATATTCAAAAAACCGCGTCTCTGTTTTCCATATAATATATGTACATGGTAAAAACGGGACCCTATTACTGAGACTTTGCTGACCGTCCGTTCGTCCGTCCGTCTGTCACCAGACTATATCTCAAGAACGATGATAGCTAGACAGTTGTAATTTTCACAGATGGTGTATTTATATTGCCGCTACAACAACAAATACTAAAAGCAACATAGAATAAATATTTAAGGGGGGCTACCATAGAACAAACTTACCATTACTTGCTCGATACTAATAATGGTGACAGGTAGACGAAAAGACGCTTTTACAGGCTGTTTTAGCCAATCAGATCAAAAGCAAAACTAAATTCCCAATAATACTCAAAATTAAAAAAGATCTTTTAAAGGCACATGAATTAGGACTACAAATAAATTTAGCCTGGATCCCAGCTCATACAGGCTTTTTAGAAAATGAGTGCGTCGATTTCCATGCTTAACAGGCTACCACTTTGGGCAATAAAGAGCACTACCATGTGTACTCCCATGACTTATCTGCAACGTGCCAACCTAAGTTACTTGAAAGTTGAAATACACTCTGGTCTCGTACAAAGTCTATAACTGGCAAATTTTATGGTCAAGTACAGCCTACAATTCCCCCTAAACCCTGTTTTTTTAAATACAAAAATATCCCCAAACGGACCACATCTACTATTTGCCGCCTGCGCTTAGGTTTTGTCTGCACTCCGGTGTTCCTCTCAAAATTAAGAATCCGAGATAACTTTCTGTGTGAATGTGGGTTAGCTGATGGTACCACCGACCACATTTTTTTTGAGTGTAGTAGAAATCAATTCTCTTTCTATGACATGATCCCACCTGACCTTCCCCGTCCCACTAACTTTTCCAATTTACTCCCCTTTGTATTTTCCTCATTTGTGTATGTCCTTAGTAAATACATTCAGAAAAATAATATTAAATTGTGATAGCTTTTGTGTAAATTAGATATTTATATATTTGTATTTTAATTCTACTATAAGTTTTATCTTTTTATGTCTATTTTGTGATGTTATGTTTGTATTTGTCCCATACAGTTATCTATCAGATTATATGAAGTACATATCTACTCGTACTAACAAAAGTGTTCAAAGTTGACCGATCATCAGAGCCAAGAATCCTGTTCACCGATTACCAGACGTTTTTGATTTACCTTCCATTACCATTCCTTCGATTACCATCATGAAACCCAAGACTACCTGAAGTGGACTGATCACCTGTGGCAAGACTTCTATCTCTACTACAAACTAAACTTCAGAAGACTATAACAACAATCAAACGCTGGACATTGGCGAAATTACGGTAACATTACCGAATGGAAGCCATACAAAAAAGTTGAAGTTGTTGACGGATGGCGGATTTGACTGCGGTGTCACACACCGCCAGGGATGAGCTTCGACTCCAATAAGTCGGAATTTCCGATTACTATGACACCTTTGGTTCCGACTTTTAAAACGGAGGTTTTAATAATTGCAAGGTGTATAAATATTGCAGATTGTTCAGGTTTTCAACGTCAAACACAATATTGTAATGATTTATGGTTTATTTCTAAACCAGTTTTGTAATATTTTACATTAAGGCTCCGAAACTTTTAAAACGAAGGTTATAATCGGGGGTACGGTGTATAAATATTGCAGATAATCCCTTATTGTGGTGGATACTGGATAGTAAATGGAAATACAAAATCCCAACTTCCTGAATCAATTGCTCGTCAATGTTAATCGTGTACACGTGTTTTACAAAAAAAAAATATAGCCAATACAAATGTCTCTCTTTCCACCAATTCTAATCCTGCCTATGCCTCCGACTTCGGTTCCGACTCCGATTAATAAAATTTTAATACTCCGACTCCGAAATCGGTTCGGACAAAATGACCTCCATTACATCTCTAGTGTTTACAGTGTCACAGTATACTTAGAAGTTAGTATGTAACGAACTTATTATTACCGTTATTATTTAATTTCTATGTAATTTCCAAACCACACGACCAACAATGTTAAAATTTTGATGGAAATATATGTGTTCTTTCTAACAAAATAAGAACTAACGAAATTGAACAACGCAAACATAAGTTACAACCAAATACACATTCTGACTTTCACGCCGTCCTGCAAGAAAACCGTGCAGAATTTGGGGATTAAAAGTAGACAGCTACCATCTACTCAGTATGATCTTAAATCATGTCAAGTTTCATTCGAATTGAATCAGTAGTTTCGGCGTGATGAGAGTTCCCTATACACACAGACAGACAGACAGACAGACATGAAAGAAAAAAAATGCAGTTTCGCCATCAGTATCGACTATGGAGTGCCCCCAAATTTTTTTTTTCAAAATATCTTCAATGTACAGAATTCGACCCGCTACAGTTTTATTATAAGTATAGATTCCAATTTCAAATTTATACCGCAGTTCATTGGTTTTTTCTTTATTGTTTTTTTAAGTAAGTTTTTTAGTTTAGTTTCACACGCTTTTATTATCTTCACTTGTAACTATGTATGTAAGAAAATCTTGGAATCTTAATTTGGCCCTCTTCCCGGTCTTCGATTAGGATGAAATTTTGCACGCGCTCTGAGTTCTGATGACAATACAGGACTAGCTAAGAAACGTCATAGGCAACGACACTCTTGTGCGAAAAAACTACAAAGTCTTGAACATCGCTGAAAAGTTGCTAGCCTTTCGGTTTTTTATCGAATACACTTCGGAGAGTGTGAGACTGATTTACATGGTCTTATACCACCTTGCCCTTTTTTCTATCGGAATGCTCGTAGCTCGAAAAAGCGACATCGTTTCATGCTTGATGTTCCAAAGACACGAACGAAGAGATTTGACTCTACTTTTGTGATAATAACGTCTAGGCTTTGGAATGCGTTGCCTGAGTGGGTATTCCCTGTTGGTTACAATCTTTGTGTCTTCAAATCGAGAGTGAATCGTTTTTTTCTAGGTAAACACGCTCCATCGTAGACCGCATCGTCGCTTAACATCAGGCGCGATGGCGGTCAAGTGTAAGCCTATAAAAGGTAAAAAAAAAAATGTCATTACAAATCCTATATGGCGGCCTCCCCAAGATGGCAGACTAGCTGTTTGAAATCCACCCCATGATATGGGTATCAAATGAAAGTGTGTGCTGTCAGGAATACGTAAAAAATAGTCACGTGACTTAAATCTAACATGGACATCCAAGATGGCGGATTGGCTATTTGAAATGCACCCCCATCATAATTATGGATATTAAATGAAAGGGTTCGCTGAATGGGATACGAAAAAAATTATCACGTAACCTAAATCCAACATGGCGGCCGTTCCAAGATGGCGGAAAGCGTGTTTTTTTAACGGACTTCCAAAAAGGAGGAGGTTATCAATTCGACCAACATTTTTTTATGTATGTTATCTTATTTCTCGAGAACGCCCGAACCGATTTCAAAATTTCGTTTTGTGTTCGGATGGATATGCTTCCCGAATGATCCCATATACATTTTGCCGAAATGAAATCGGCCGGGTTTGTGAAATATGAACATAAAACCAACATTTACCTACAATGTTGTCTAGATGACATGGTTCTAGATTTCACAGAAGTTATGAAACTCGATTCTGTCAACACGAAATTGTATAAATGCATTGTTGAAAACTTGTTTTGTACTAAAAAGGGTAAAATAAACTCTTTTTATACAAAAATTAAACCGACTTCAAAACCACAAATAGAATTACATAATTACATTAAATAATTACATTAAATTATTTTTCGCTTTTGAGTGTCTATTTGTGGTTTTAAAGTCGGTTTAATTTTTGTATAAAAAGAGTTTATAGTTCTTTAAACTATTATTTATTTATTTATTTTTAGTTAGTTTTTGCTTGGTGCAGTATTTGGCTGGTCCGCCAGTGTTCAACCATAGCGATGAACACTTCTGATTATTGTACAGGAGTCACTTTTTATCACAGGTAATGATTCGATTTAAAATCCCTTCATTATTGTGCCGGTTGAGTAAAGTAACACAACAGTCGACGCCCGTTTGTCGGTCAATTCAAGATGTAGGGTACATTTTAAGTTTTTTCACCTTTCCAATTTGCTACAAATGGATTAAAACCGTTTTATCACAAACACCGCAGCCTGCAACCAACTCGGACGTGGTCTGCGATGGATCCGCTTTCACATTAGCCTTCAATTCTTGATTATCGTAAGAATCTAATATTTATTTTAAACTTACTCGACAGACAATGTCCTGTCCTTCAATGTATTTTCTGAGAAAAATATTATTTTTTTCAAAAGAATATTCTACGAAGAATTAGAAACTTAAAAAAGATGGATGAAATTGTTAAAGTTTGTTCTGAAGTTCTGACATGACCAAAGAAAATGAGAATTACTTTTTATTTCTATGTAGATAGAGCATTTTGATTCAAAACATCACAACGGACTCGCACACGTGCAAAGTTTTGTGCTCAACTTTTGCTGTATTTTCAAAACCAACTCTGTGCAGGCGGTATAAACTTAGCATTAGGAGCAACATTTGTTTGAAATTACATGCTTATCTAATATGTTTATTTGGTAAGTAACACGCCTACTCATAATGGCACTGTGGCATGCATCTATTTAAACACGATGAGCTCAAATCTTTGCCTAGCACAACGCTATGGTGTTCACCTAGAGATATAAAATGACTAGCAGCACCCCGCGGTGTCAATCATATAGTTCCTGTTATTATGCCGGGATGAAAAGTATAAACCTATGTGTGTGTTATTCCAGACTATAATATAACTGTTTTCCAGACTTCAGTCTGATTCATTCAGCTGTACCGATGTTTTATTACTTTTATAAATTTACACATGACCGCCATCTCGCCTGATGTTAAGCGACGATCCGGTCTAAGATGGAGCGTGGTTACCTAGAAAAAAACCGACTCACTTTCGATTTGAAGACACCAAGATTGTAACCATCGGGAAAAAACCACTGGAACGTATTCTACAGCCTAGACGTTCTTATCACAAAAATAGAGTCAAACCTCATCGTTCGAGTCTTTGGAACATCAACTATGAAACTATGTCGCTTTATCGAGCTACGAGCAGTCCGATAGAAAAAATCTAATATCACCTGTATTAGATTATAAAGATCAGTTGCACACTCACTGAAGTGTATCCGATAAAAACCGATAAGCAAGCAATTTTGCGGCGATGTTCAAGGCTTTGATGTGTTTTTCGCACAAGAGTGTCGTTACCTGTGGTGATGCCTCGATCGATTCCAGACCTTCCAGCTGATTCTGAGCCGATTCGTCCTAAATGTGCGAATAGTACTCTAAACAGGACTGATTCTGTGCTTGATATAATGTGAGCAACTGTTCAGACTTGAAGCACCTTCGCATTTTTGAGAGGATATCTAGTTTTTTTGGCAACTAGTTTTCCCAAAGAGCCAAAGTTGAGCGTATATGTCTAAGTAACGCCCAAAAGCTCAAGATGGTCAGAAAACGGATACTCCTCGACTAGGAGTCTGTTGGAATGGATTTCCTTTGTGCGGAGAACAGACTGCATCTTTCCCTCGTTAAGCTTGGCCAGATTGGCATCGCCCCATTCAGAGCCTGTCTCAAGGGCCAAGTTTCAGAAGTTCGATCATGCTCTCTCTCAGCGCCTGAGTTTGTGGTCCACTGGCTCTGGCGCTAGTTATGTAACTCTCTACAACGGTGTTTTCATCTGCCTGCCCAAAGACATTGGGCTTCAACAGATCTATGATATGCAACAGGGAGAGCGTCACAGAGAGTACCGATCCTTGAGGGACTCCGGCATTGATTGTTATTTGGTCCGACGAGCAGCTATCAATGACAATTCGTATGTATTCCTCAAAAAGTCTGATATCCACGCCACTAAACCAGGAGACAAACCATAAGTAGAGAGCTTGCTTATAAGGCCATCATGCCAAATCCTGTCGAAGGCCTTCGAAATATCCAGAGAGACTGCAAGTTCTTCCCCGTGTTTCTCGATAGTTTCACTCTAGATGTGAGTAACATACGCTATAATATCTACCGGGGAGGTAGACCGATTTTGGTGAAACCCGTATTGCCGGTCACTGAGGAGAGCGTTGGATTCTAAGTACGTCAGGAGTTTGTAGTTTAGAACTCGTTCTATAGTCTTGCAGAGTATGGAGGTGACTGAGCAGCGAACATCCAAACTTTCGCAAATATTAATATATGCTTGAAGCATGATGTTCGTTTTTATTTTATTTGGATTACTAGAGTTTGTCTGTAATTTGTTTAAAACATTGCCCTTCAAAATCAAAACACATCACTATTTGGCGGTAAAATGACTAGGAAAAGTTTGTTACTTCTCCGGGTGGACTCTTCAAAGAATCTTAATATAATAAAATTCGTTTCTTGAACCACTACCACCACATAATTGCTTTAATTAATCTGTCTCATTAGAAAACTGAAGGATCTGTTTTTATTTTTTTAAATACTATCAGCACACCGCGGGTTGTTCCCGCGTAGTTCTTGTTCCCGTTATTTTACCGGGATAAACAGTGTGTTACGACGTGATAGAGCAACAAACATTCAAACATTGACCTTTATGATATTGTACTTAGGATAGGGACAGGACGAGCTAGCCACGGGTCAGATGATATCCTGTTTTTTGAAGTGAAAACTTCTTTAGGCGCGCTATAGACTGAATTTCCGTGGGCTGTGAAATGGATTCATCAATCGTCACGCTTGGATATGATAATGGATCGGATCGGATATGAAATCTTCGGGTAAACTCGGTAAAAACGGCCAGGTACCAGGGCAACAGAAACAGTTTCGATTACCTACCTCCAACAGCCCAGCGTTTATCTCCAGATACCAGGACAACAGAAATATAAAAGAGTTGCATTTGCCCCTAGGTACCAGTACCAGGGCAACAGCAAGTTTTCACTTCTATCGGCAGTTCCTATGACTGCCAATTTTTTTTTTTGTTTCACTATGATTTCAACGCACTAATCTCTGGTAACTACGAGTACCATCCGTATTTCAAATATTATTTTTCATAATGTAGCCGAAAAGCGGAAGAAACTCTAAAGGCCTGTTTTCATTTGGATTAGTACGCGTGCGAGTGAGTAGTGCAGGTGTAGAGTGATTGGTAGCAAACACGTGTGGACACCGATTGATTATTGCGAGAGCATCGTAATCAGTCACTCGCACTCGCAATCGCACTCGAACTCACACTCGCAATAATCAAAATGCAAACCGGTCTTTAGTCATTTTATATCGCCAGGCAAAACTGCGAGAGACATCTAAATAAAGAGAAAATAACTAAAGCATTCTATTAAATTATTATATTCAGCGGACTTCTATTCAAATAAACTGCTTGCATACAAAACATTATAGATAGTAAACAATGCACATATGCAAAGTTTTGCGTTCAGTTTTAGCTGTGTTTTCATAACCGACTCGGTTCAGGCAGTACAAACATAGTATTCAAATCAACATTCGTATGCAATCCACACAACAGGGTTCGTGTTCATTTCCAATTTCTTGTTGGTTTTTCGCGCCTAAAAATGAATTCAAAAATTGATACAGATATACAAATAACATCGTGAATTAAAGTTTTGTTTTGTTAAAGTTTTGACATAAATTCATGAGATAAAGTAAACAAATATACTACAAGGAATGTTAAGTGTGTGATTTATGTGAAGTGCAATTTTAACATACAACCAATTTCTACACAATTTTTTTAAAGAATTTTATAATATGAGAAACTTTTATGTTATTTCTATTACTTCGTTTTAAATAATATTGAGTGCATATATGTATGTTGGTACTCGTATGTATATTTGATCACAAGTTGGGTTTTTAAGCGCTTTTTACCATTCGTCTTAAATTTGTTTGTCGATCGCATGTCGCATTACTACAGCCGGATAGCAACCGCGCGTGCCGTCACTGTGGTCCACTCAAACCCCAAGTGGTAGCCGGTTACCACGCTTTGTCATTTGCTTTTATAGCTTATTTCAAACAGTTGCATACTACTTTAGAATGAAGAAACTTGATCTTGCACGATCTTTGACAAACTGCCAACCTTCTAAAATAATATTTTATATCCTAATTCTTTCTGGTATTAATTCATGGTTTTGTGTAACAATGTAGTAAGACTTTACAGTGCAGTTTGTTTGAATGGGTGAGAATTCGTTATTTTTGACACGATTTAAATTATACATACAACATAGGAAAATAGTAAGGCTAGTAAAACAATTTTCGACCTTATCGCCCAAAGCGATCTCTCCCAAGCAACCATGGATAGACATATATAAGTCTTGGATAAACTTGCTGTTTTTATCGGATTTATATCCCGTAAGAATTGTTTTTTGTTAGAAACATGTAATGTGTCTATCATCTGAATTATTTGTATTTTATCTTTTCCAATAATTAAAAAAATATCAAAAAAGCAATTTCAATACGCAAATCAAATTTAAATAAATGAGATAGGTGAACAAGATATTAAAAGAATATTCGCGTTGCGCACCACGAATACATTGAAAAGTGCTGCAAATTAAATGTCAGAAGTATAAGTACACTTTATATACCTCTGAATATCACAACTTTACTGAAGCTCAATTATGTGTCTTTTAGTTAATTGACGTCACAACCATCGACATTCTTTATACCGATTAAATTTTATTCAAAAATGGGTCAGCTTATTGGCTCGCGTAAATCGTCGCTTTTAAATGTGTGCAATAGTCGATCAAACTGCGTGCCCACGGCTAGGAAAAAAATACCTACAAAACAAACATATACGTACCTATCACAAAAAGCAATTAAAACCTGAAAATTGGAAACAGCAGTAAAAATTAAATCAGAGGGAGACGTAGCATGTATTGATGTATACAAGAGATAGCACACACCGGGCTCGGCGATTGCTTTGTGGCGCAGGAAATTAGTTTCCAACTTGTGAACAAGTTGCCTGTACCCACTTAGACCGTACCGTATGAGGCCACTAAGAGGCTCACGACCTATATAACCGATTATATCCTTCGTCTTTGTCTTGGCAATGAAACTACTTACAGAGTTCTCTAGTTCTCCAAGGATACTGCGTGAAACTAAGTACGTACACTGTTATGGCCAGGAGTGTTGTTAACCGTCAGAGAATAAAAATGTGAAGACTAAGATGATCGCCCATAACTGGGCCGGTAAAGTCAGTTAATAAATTAAAGAACTTTGGTTTTTCTTCAACGGACACAAAGGTGAAACATTTAGAGCAATAATTTCTCTGAGGTGAATCATAAAGGTCAAAGATAAACAAAAGAAGTTTATCTTAGACAGGCCATCAGCTATGTAATAATGAAAATTCATCTTTGAGTCTACTGAAATAAATTTGATTTTATTGCTCTGTATTTATAGATCTTGTGTATAATCAAACCTTAATCTATCATTGAAAACGGCATCAAAATCGGACTAGTAGTTTTGGAGAAAAATGGCACTATGTGTTTGCACAAACATAGGTACTTTCACCCCAAACGCATATAGGTACAGTCTCCGTTCTGTCGCGGGTAAACATCACTTTAGCCGACTATTTCAACGCCCCGGTATGCTCATTTCGTTATTTCTATTAAAAAAATGTTACCCGAGATCAATAATTACTATGTATATGTAATAATGAGTATGTATACAATAATTACTAAAATTACTAATTAATATGTACCTATACAATAATAATATACAATAATTGATTTATGTAGTTGCATCGAATACGCTACATAATAATTATGTATATGTGTATTCTTCATATTTGTATAGTATTCTTTACATTAGTATTGATAGATTTAGTAAAACTTAGTTAGGGTTTTCAATAAGACTGAACATGTTTGACCTTCATGTTTATTTGTCATCACAGACCATAAGAAACTAAGATTTAAATTGAATTAAATAATTTATTGTGTAATTTACAAAATTCAATCAGAGATGATAATATCTTTTACGACCTGGGGAAACCCGACAGTGTTCTAACAGATCTTGTAATGTAAATTATATTGTATATTTTTGGAATGTCTTTGAAATGAAATACTTTACGTGCAATATTATGTTGTTGCCAGCCTGAACCGCCCGAAATGTGAAAGAAAATGAACCCCATTAAAAGTTGTTTAACTGCTTTTTCCAAGTTATTTGGAGAGTAAATAGTGATTCCGTAACGGAAATTACAGAATTGCAAACATCAAAAAGTTGAGACAGTTTTCATCGTACATCGCGTCACGTAGGAACGCCAAGCTTGTTTTTAATCATGTCTCGGCTCAAATTGAGGCAATTTACACGCTCGTTGCGAGTTTATGGCGGCTCTCTAAAGGCATTTCCGTCTCTAACAAGGCTTAGAACGGGGTACAACACTATGAAGTGGTACGTTGCTGCGCTGCAGATGCGCTTCGTGACGTCCCGAGCCTGGTACCACTAACATAACAATTTTTAACTTTGTCTTAGAATTCTAGAGTGTTCCCAGTGTTTTCACTGAAGAATAACATTCACCTATCTCTTTGGAAACTATAAAGTTGGAGGACACGAATAAAAAAGTCGACTCGAGGCAGCGAAAAGTTTACGAAAACATTTTAAATGGAGCTTTAGACATACCTATACATAAGCCGAAAAGCAATTTGTTTGATACAATTGATAGCCCTATAAATCCTACGGGTAACCTGCTCAGCGTAGCCGAAATCGTTTCTGACGCGCGTTTTTATGCTTATTTAAACAGAAAATGAGGTCGGAAAACTAATTTGAAGTGATAAAAGTTGCAGGACGCCTAATGACAGGAGACACGGAACATTCTAATCTACATTAACCCGCGTAAACATTTGCCTAGATTTCAGAAGGTTAACGACGGGACCGACGGCGTCGTGATGCCACATATCCTTCCACATACGTATTATACTGGGATATACTGATTTAGTAACATAATATTCAAGTATTTATTAGAAAGAAAAAAACTAAAGTTGATGGACACTAATACTCCAGAAAAATCGACAAAGACTTCAGGACGCCTACTCTCTTTCTACGAAAAACGTAATATCGAAATAAACTCGCGATTCCTACTCCGGTTCTACTTCGTTTCGTCCGATCGAACATTGTTTGATGATTAAATGTTCTAAGCCTACTCTAATAAATGATTAGAATATAAGGCTCAGAACATTCAAACCGAAGGATCGAAGTAAAACCGGATAAAAGTCGTGAGTTTATTTCGAAATTACGTTTTCGTAGAAAGAGAGTAGACATTCTGCTCGTGAGACTTTCACATTAAACAAAATATAGTCTGAAATATTTCCTTCGATTGTAATTTCATCCTAAAATTTTCATTGAATTATAGTTCCTCGACAGTATATAGCATTTCAAAGTACCTATATTTCCTCGAATCACACCTGCATTTTGACTTTGCAACGTCCTTAAGCAGTGATTTGTCAATTTTCTTAACATAAGTAAGTAAGTGCAAATGATCCAATAACACAATATTGTTCTACGACAAAATGAATAAATCACTTCATCAAATCTATAAACTACTAGCGGCCCGCTCCGGCTTCGCTCGAATAATAACCTAGATATCAACTGCAGCGCCATCTGCCGGGCTGATTTTTGAATCTAAACCTTCCAGGGCCCTACCCAAACGTATACAAAAAAAATCATTCAAATCGGTCCAGCCGTTTAGGAGGAGTTCAATAACAACGAAAAGTGGCATTGATTTTTATATATATAGACTAGCTGACCCCGCAAACGTTGTTTTGCCTTAGTGAACAAACCTTGTCACTTAGGGGTATGAAAAATAGCTAGTAGCCGATTCTCATACCTACAGAATATGCATATAAAATTTGGTTAAAATCAGTAAAGCCGTTTCGGAGGAGTAAGGAAACAAACACTGTGACACGAGAATTTTATATATAAGATATCAGTGAAATCCTCGTTATTTTAACGATATTTTATATCAATATAACACTTTTTACAGTCGGTTTTGCATATTTGTAGCGATTACCCAATACACCAATGGTTAATTTTTAATTATTATAATATTTCTTTTTTAAGTTCCTACTTACATTAATATACTAGGTTTTATTAAAACACTTTCTAAATATAACAAGCTGAAACGTATTTTTTTATCTTTACCTTTTAACGTTGCCAAACGTCTAGTGAATAACATGACGACTAAAATAGCGTTTGAACATTTCATCGAAAGGTCGCTGCATACATAATGTACCCTACGTATCTAATTTAGGCATTATTACTCTGTCTAACATGCAGGTTTCAAATTTCCCACGTCGGTGTCGGCAAATTGACACAATAATTACAGTATATCATATGATATAAGCAAATAAATTGGTAATCTACATAGTGGGAAATACTTATCGAACTAACATGACCATGGAGTGCAGCAAAATATGTTTTACATGATTTATGATACTGAGCGTGCGATTACACAATAAACAGGCGTTATTTGCTGAAACTATGACTCACCTACGAGCTTTATGAACGAGTTTGAAGCTTTAAAACAGCCGCTATGAATGAATTTATGATCTCGATGCCATAAAGCTGAAAAGCCGTTTCTAGTGTCACCACAAAATTCTACGAACATTTATTAGCTTACTTAGGTGGCATGCTGAAGAGCTCCTACACCTTGGAAAATTCCTGCAATAAAACAAAATTTTATTACCTCCAGCAATGAAAAAAACGTTTCTAACATTTCGGACCGGCACGGGAACTTCATAAAGATCAAAGATTTTCTCACCGGAAGTTGACCTACGATAAAAATCGTGATACTTCAACTAAGTTGGGGTTGTACAATTGGGTTATGCAACAAGGCAGCTAAGTTGAAGGGGAATTGCTATTTCACTAATCTAAACTACTTTAACTACGGGAACAAGTCTAGAATCATGTACAAAATGTTCATTCAGTTTTTGCATGTACAGATAGAGATATTATATGCACTTTTCATTACATAAAACAATTCACCTGGGGCAGCACCTTTTAGATATATTGTAAAGTTTCAAAAGAAAATAAATTCAGAAAGCAGAATTAAACAGACATTAAGGTTCATTTTTAACTGACTTTCGACCACCATGTTTTTTTATGTATGCTACCTGATTTCTATTAATAAATATTATAAAAATTACATTTTGTAATTTTATTTTGTATTACAATATTAATTTTGATGTTAATTAAATTATCGTCTCAAGAGTTTAAAATAAAAACATGCAACAAGTTATTATGGCTGAAATTGGATCACTAATGAGGGCTCTAGATGATATATGATATTTTGATTATAGTTATTATCTCGATATTATTAATGTTATATTAATATCTTCGACCAAATTACGTTGTTTCGTTATCAGTGCGTCATTGTGGGGAAATGGGCGGTGGATTACAACACCGATGGGCCCCGCTTCCGCGCATCAGCGGCGATGACGCACACAGATCACAATATACAGAGCCGCAAACTTATCTGGCCTAAAACGCAAACGACGCTGATATAAAAATCCAACCCCATAATTCGATAGTAGCGACGTTCCTTCACGAGCCGATTAACTTGTAATTCTGTACTGTGCAATACTTCTGTCATCAAAATATAATAGCCGATGTAACGTGTCAGATGCATGGTTACACTTTATTATAGCTAGTGGTTAGTATGCCTGTGGCGGTTAGAAGCCACGACGCTGACGTTAAATAGAAAAGGTAATTTTCTCTCGTACGCACTGCTCAATTTCACTTAGAGTGAGTGAGAGGTGAAGATATTTTTATGAAGATAGTTCATCACTGTTTAATTTCGAAAGAGATTAACGCAATTTTGTTTAGCGATAGACCCCCACTGAAAAACTTTAATCGTTTTCATCTCAATCGTATTGATCGATAGTGGTTTTGTTGCCGTTGAAGTAATTGATTTTAATTAAATATAAGCTGAATCAATTATTTTTAACTGAAAACTTTTGGTTTGTATATGGCATATATTTATAATGGCATACTTAATTTTGGAACAAATTCGTAAACTGTGCATTAGAAAACATATTTTTTCTGAGATTAAGCTTTGTTATCGGAAGTTAATATAACGCAGCCATCTATAAAACTTGCATGTAAACTTAAAACAAATGTTCCAGTTATCTATATATATAAAAGCGAAAGGAATCTCAGAAACTACAAATGCTAGGAATCTGAAATTTTGCATGTACTTTTAGTACGTAGGCGCTCGCTAAGGCTAAGGGTTTTGCGAAATTCAACCCCTAAGAGGGTGAAACAAGGGATGAACGGTTGTATGAAAATTCGTAATTTTCATAGTTATCAAATTTTGTATCTAGACACTTGACACAAAGCAATTAAATGTTTTTTCCATCAGTTTTGTAATTTCGAACTGTACGGGGGTGAAATTGGGGTGGAAATGGGGGGATGAATGTCAATATGGAAGTTCCCAACCGTTGACGATAAAACCATGAAACTCTGTAACTTGACATGAAGCAAATAAATGTTTGTTCTAGCAATTTTATAATTTCGAATTTTTTTATATATAATTTACGGGGATGAAATTGGAGTTGAAATGTCTCTTACGCTTTCACATCTAAACAACTGAACCAATTTTGATGAAATTGTATAAAATTATTATAAACTGTTTTAGTAACAGTAGGTAAATGTGTATGGATATACAAAAAGGTACTGCCTGAGTTACCTTAGTATTTATTTCGCGCGGACAAAGTCGCGGGTAACATCTAGTTCATATATAAATAAATAAATACCTATTGGTGAACAATTCACACACAACAACACCTGACCCCAAACTAAGCGGCAAGATAGCTGATAAAATACTTATATAGCTTTAAATACATACTTATTATACATAGAAATACCAAGACACTGTACAAATATTTGAATTCATCACACAAATAATTGCACTGGGTGGGAATCGAACCCACGACCCTCGGCTTTGCAGGCAGAGTTACTACCCACTAAGCCACGACGCCAGTCAATTAGACATCATTAAACCTATTTCATTCTGGTTTAGAGGGCAATTTTTCCAGATAAAGTACAGGGCTAAGAGACAAAGTATCTTTTATCTCTGGATATCGAGCGCAGTGCAGTGCTAGCAGATTTGGACTCTTCCTGTTCCCTTAGCTGTGTGGAACTGTGCTGTTATGAGCAGGCATACGCCTGCCTGCTTACCATCATACACATGTCCAGCTCGTTTCATCACTCTTTCCTATTAAAAAATCATAAAGTATATATTATTATTATGTACCTACTAGTCAAAAAATTCTTAACTACTCCCTAGTAGTAGGTATACAAACTATACTGTAAATCTGTTAAGGTCATGCCATCCATACCCAATACCTACATACTCGTACCTAGTTTGGAGTGGTACATTTCTTTGCGGAGTCCGCCTGAATAAGTACTGCACTTTTGCTAGTTATTTTACCGCCAAGCAGTATTTTGCAAAAAATACTGTAGGTATTCCGGTTAGAATGGCATTATTTCCAGAGAAATAACAGGAGAGAAATCATTTTATATCTTTGGGCGACGAGCTCAGTACGCTGCTGGGCAGTTATTTGAACTCTTCGTGTTCGAACAGCAGTGTAGTGCTGTATTGTTATGAAAAGGTGTTGTTTACCATCAAGTGCATGTCTTGCTCATCCCGTGTCGATGTATTACAAAAAATGAGTAAAGAACATTTTATCCATTCTACATGAACATAATGGACACTCATTTGAGTTTCAAAACAGTAATTAATATCATTTTATTGACACAAAAGCTTTCGTAGAAAACAGCCCAAAAAGGAGACTATAAATACATTTTAAAATAACAGTGTTCTTGTCACATATACAGCAGTAAATTTATTACACATAATGTCTTTGTTACAGTCGTCCTCCTAAAACTACAAAGATATCAAAATTTCACAACAACATAATTAATTCTAAACAAAATATCGTCTGTAAGCAGGTGGCACAGTCATTAGTGAGAATTAATAGTACGGGGCACGAACCCGCTCGTATATACGTTTTATGATAACCTGCGACACTTCGCCTAGCCACCTAATTTGGTAGAGGCCGTGCTCTCGAAAATCTTGGGTTAGTATGGCGGAATAACATTATTACAAGCTCTCATTAATTATGCAAACATCGCAGAGTTCCAGGTCCTTTTTTTGTTGCTGTAAGATAAGGCTTTTTAACAAGCATGCTTCGAGCGCTTTTTTGTATTTTTACAAAATTAGATAGAGAATAAGATGTGTTTTTGCTTGTAGGAATATCAGTAATAGGACCCGGCCTTCTACCGCGTAACTAAACCGGCTATGGCTTTACTATTGCTGTCTCTATCATTTCAAGCGAAAATAAAAGAGAAAGCAATATCAAAGCTAAGACATTTTTAGTAAGGCGGTAGACCCCCCGAGCATTATAGTCAAACAAAAAAGTGCGTTAAAAAATGATACACTAGATGTTAGCCCCGGCTTCCCCAGTGGTACATATATAGCCTAAGGCACTCAAGGGTCTCGTACATATCCAACGGTAAAATATTTTTTGTAATCGGTTCTGTAATTCCTGAGAATATCGCGTTCAAACAAAAACCGCTTCAGGTACCTGGTACCTGGCACGCCACCTGTCGAAAATTGGTCGTACTCAGACTCAAAACAAATTTGATTAGTATATAATAACGCAATCTTAGACACATGCTGTCATGTCAACGCACACGGTACGAAAGCTCTCAAAGAGGAATCATTTTTCCCCGTTTTTGTTACATTCTTCATTCATGCTCCGCTTCTATTGACAGTTTAGCGTAATGTTATATACCCTATACTCCTTTACTCTTTGTCGATAAATGGACTATCCAACAGAAAAATCTTTCAATTAGGACCAGTAGTTCCCGAGATCCTAGCGTTTGTTTGAACGCTAGGATCTCGGGAACTACTGGTCCTAATTGAAAGATTTTTTTGTTGGATAGTCCATTTATCGACTAAAAACGTGAATGCTCTTTTTTGTAGACAAAATAGATTTTCACTTGAGCGCCATCTCGCCTGATGTTAATCGACATGTGGTGGACATAATGTAGGGCGGTAACAATAATTCAAGGAGCTCTCTCCTTGAAAGCACCAAGAGTGTACCCATCGGGATAACCAACCCAGGCAACACATTCCACAACCTAGACATTCTTAGCACGAATGCTTTTAGATAACCTTTTGGTTCGAATCTTTGAAACGTCAATCATAAAACGATGCTATCTTTCGAGCTACTAGTAGATCCAATAGAGAAAAAGACAAGGTAGTATTAGATCATGTATTTTTTTTTATCGCGTCAGGACGAAGGAACGGGTCGGAGTCAAATTTGAAACGTAGATTCATGTAGGTAGGAATAGCACGTATATTTCTTTTGATATCGAGTTATAGTGCTTTAGGAATCAATTTCACTTGTATTTCATGTAGGTATAGATATATACTAATATTATATAGCTGAAGAGGTTTTTTGGTTTCACTAATCACAAGAACTACTGGACCGATTTATAAAAAAATATTTCCTCATTGGAAATGTAATACTTGATCCCTGAGTGTTATTATATGTACCAAGGACGAAACCGGGACGGACCGCTAGAATCAGTTAAAGTCGCAGGCAAACACTAGTGCCTACTAGTACATTTGAATAGAAAGGATGAGATCATCTGGCTGAGTAAATGTCCAAAATCCGTATTTTTACGTACTCTATAACTCTCTACTTCTATTCAAAACCGTCTGTTAACTATTTCGACACATACAAAAACAGATGTATATTTTTCCCAAGGAGTATTATAATAGATGTAGGGTCGCACCTTCTTAGTATTTTCGGCCAGTGGAGCATTGATTCAAATGGTAATATCGTAGGGTAAAAAGGTCAAGAGCGGAGGACGCAAGCGTAGTTCTTTTGATGCTCCTTGGCTACGGATCGCTACCTCGATCGCCCATAACAAATACATGTAAGTAAAATAGCATAGAACGCTATTTTTATGGCTATAAAATCGGGGAGAATAGAGAAAAGATAAAGCTAGACCACTTCATTTCATAACCTTTCGAGCTTTACCGTCACCTTTAACCGCTAATGTTACGAATAAAATAATACGAACCAACTAAAGTCCTACTAATTTTATAAATGCGAAAGGTTGGATGTTTGTTGTTCCATCACACTGGAAGATTGAAGCCAAAGTCAAAGCTCCAAATTTGAAACACACTTAGATAGCTGCTCATAGGATTTTTATCACGGGAATATATCGGGAATTTTACTGCGCGGATTAAACTACAGGCGCTGCTAATTACTTACAAATACAAATTACTAATATTGGTAGTTAAATGTTGCTATTAAATATTACTGCTGAGTTCAAATGTAAGAGTTAATTAAAAGTACTATTACAAATCTGAAAACATTTTCACTATGGAAAACATCCTTAAACATTGTAGAAAATGGCTGAATTCATTGATCTGATGACAGTGTTTTAAAACCAGAAATTGAGAAACTGACTACTAATTCGTTCCTATGTAAAGAAATAGTTGTATCTACTACGGAACGTAAAAAAAAAACAAAATCAAAATTTGAAATGAAACTTATTCTGATCAAAATATCATGTAAATGCTGAACTAAGGTATTCAAAAACAATTCTTAAACTAATTGTCAAATGAAAACAAACACCCTACTAAAGTATTCGCGCAAATTGTTCAACCATTAATCTATTCAAATAAACATGTCCAAAACAGCTTTGTATTGAATAGACATGTTACAGTAATGCGAGTTAAGGCACCTGTCCTACCACAGATTTGTAGCGAGATTTTAGCGAATATAGCTACTACAAACTTATACGTTCTACATGTATACTATAAGTTTTTTAGCTAATTTAGAAAACTGTCAAGATTTGTCTATATAGCTAACGAATTTTTGTTTACAGATAAAAAAATTACTTTGATCTTGTTTAATTAAATTATCTCTTGGTTCGAACAAACTAAGTCCTTACTCCTCTCTTACCCAGCAGGTTATAAATAAAATGTTTAGAAAAAAGGAGCAACATTAATTTGAGATGCATTACAGAAGTGTAAAACGGTTGTAGCTTAGTGGCTAGAATGTCCCATCTCACAACAGCATTATAGATTATGGAATTGATTCTCTTCCAATGAGAAAAAGTCCCGAGTCCCAACAAAGGGAACTTTAAATAGGCGGCTTATGCTGTAGATAGGTAAACATTCAGGGATAACATTTTTATAATATGTGTAACCTTATAAAACTGATAGCTTAATCAGCAGATGTGAGACAGACGCCTAATATCTTATTTACCTCACGTTTTTTCAAATGTTATTACAAGGTTGAAAGCTTGTGTATAGTTTCCAAACAAATTGATTTATTAGCACTATACGGATCTTATACGTTCTTCAGTGAGAATGAATTTCTGGCCTGAAAGGTTCATTGAATACTATTTTCACCGTGCCCGTTTATTCTATTAGTTCGCACAAGGTGAAACGAATTCGAATGAACTCTAGCCGTGTTTAACGCATGCGCGCTTCATTTTGTGTCCTAAACCAATAAACATTTTCGTACTATGTACTCCTAACGTTTTATTTGCTTACCTATATCACAGTAAACTGAATTTAAATAAATTGTATAAAGGCACCTTATCGTAGTCAAATGAAATATTTAACTTTTGTTTTGGTTTGCTAAAATGCGTATTTTTGTACTAAACTGCGATCCCACTACTTGATACAGTTCAATTATACATAAAAGATACATATAACATACATACATACCTACTATGGCGCTGACTTTTGTTCTCACATAGATGTAACTATGATGCAAGAAATGTCGGAAAAAGTTTTATTCGCTCAGAGCGTGTTAAAAACTAAAGGAATTAACATTTCTTGAGGACGAGCTTGAGAAAATATTTATGTCAGGAAGAAAAACATCGTGGTTCTACAATTAAGCACAAATCAATCCCGATCTGTATGTGAAAGCGTGTTTGTTTTTTCCTCTTTCTCACAACAACAAAGCAATCGAACAATGTGGCCGTGATTGAGATAAGGAGACCGACATTGAGAGATTGGCATAAGATTATTTTACTTTATGAAATACTAGCGGCCCGCTCCGGCTTCGCTCGAATAATAATCTAGATATCAACTGCAGCGCCATCTGCCGTAGCCTATGTTACTCGGGAATAATGTAGCTTTCCAAAGGTGAAATAATTTTTGAAATCGGTCCAGTAGTTTCGGAGCCTATTCATTACAAACATACAAACATACAAAAATAGGTACAAATCTTTCCTCTTTATATTATTAGTATAGATATAGACATATATTTCCGGCACAAAATTGGGCTAGTGCACGGCTAATTCCATTGAGCGTCTCAAATGGTGTAATTATTGAAACCTCGGAAACGTTTACATATTTGAGCCATTGCCGGTTTAGTGTTGAAAGATTGGGCACTTGGAGTCGAGAGCTAATTTCATTTTCAAAATCCTTCTCTCAGCACTCTTCCAACAGGTAGTGAAGTGCTTGAACGTTTTTATTTTCTCTGGATTTTAATCGGTCTATGGATAATTCAGCCGAGCTTAGTGTACGTAGTTATAGTTATTTATGTAATCTTGTAAAGCGTACCTAGTTGATTGAAATTTCATCAACAGCCCACCAAACGTTCCCACTGCTGGGACTCGGGGCCTTCTCTCGCAAGGAGAGAGTTAAGGCCATAATCCACCACGCTGGCCCAGTGCAGGTTGGCGGATGACACATGACTTCGAAAGAATCTTGGTACATGTCGGTTTCCTCACGATGTTTTCCTTCACCGTTTTAAGTTAGCGGCATTCCGCACTTGACTTCGAAAAGACAGTGGTGCGTGTGGGGTTTGAACCCGGGGTCTCCGGATCGGCAGCCGCCGTTCGCCCGACTAGACCACCGTAACTTATTAAAATTGAAATTTACTTTTGTTAAATAAAGCTTAAAGGGATGCCGCTAAACTAAATTAAATGTTATATATCACTAAAATTGTAAACGTCTTCGGCTTGTAATCTCACGGATTATAATTTTACGGTAGGTTTGATTAGGTTAGTTTATAATCTGAGGTGCGTGGTTCAGGAACCACGATTACCCAGAACCTAGATTATAGGGTGCACCTCGTGGACATCCTGAGCATCACACAACAACTTGCCTGCCGAGGCAAGTTGTTGTGTGATGCTCAGGATGATGTCTTGCTGTGTGATGTCGGATCCACTTTGCCCAGGGAGAATCGGAAACTTCTCGCTCAACAACTAAGGTGTTAGTGGATACGTCGGTGAGCCAGGAGATCGGACACTCTGGCTCGTATCCCGTCTCCACTGGAGACGGCTTGGGCATTGGGTGTCTAGAATCGTCTGGCACACCACCTAGGGAAAGGTCTTCCGGAGGAGGTGGCGCACCACTAGCTTCCGACGCGTCACTGGAGCCACGTGCTGGGACCCATAACCCCGTAAGGTGGGCCTGCAAGGGCGGTGGCAGTAACAGAATCGCAGTTGAATATGATAGCGGCACCGCAATTTCTGCCGCCAAGCCACAGGTGGAGAAACCTGGGAGTTTTACTCGGTAGGGCACCAGCGCTCCGTGGTGTCGAGCCCGACATACCCCGCCGTATCCCTGCATGGTGGAAAATGCGTAAATAAATTAATTTTCCCCACAAAAAAGCACTTTCGAAACAATATGTTTTACAGTCATATTTAACAACTACTATATAGCAGTCGTTAAAATCTTAAAACAGTATTAATTAAACCGTCTCATCCAGCTTGTTTTCAAATATATCTGAGAAATTTTGTCTAACTCATATAAAATAAATGTTTGTGTTCAGTAAACATCACTTCAAAGAGAACTAGAAATTGCGTTCGTTAGCAAAATAGCACTAAAGTTGCATTTATTGCGATGCATTATTATAATTAAGCTTGCTCCGTGAAAGTTTAATCTAGCTCTAATTAATTATTTACGCAATTCAAAGAGTCATTGTTATAAGTTTTAGTAGTATTCGTGCTCTGCTCCTACGGGTTTGCCTAATTTACGCTTTTTAACTGACTTCAAAACACCTTTCTCAATTCGATTTTGTAAATTGTTGTGTGTATGTTACACGATAGCTTCGCTAATTGTGAATCAATTTGTGCTGATTCTTTTTTTATTTTTTTGGCAGATATTACTTCAATCTAGAAGTAGTCCCATAATATAAATTTTGTTGAAATCAATCTTGGCGGTTTTTTTAAAAATCACCAAAAAACGAAAATTTGCTTACTTACTTGGATAAAATTCTTGTGGATTTCGCAAAAAAAAAAAAATTTAGTCACTCGACTAAATTAAAAATTGTGAAATTTAGTCAATCAGTCTTTGTTCCAGTCCTAATTCCAATTCTTCAATGTCATCCAATTACATCACTTAGGAAATTAGTTCAATACGCATTTATTGCGATAAAATTATCTTTCGCAAGCAATTTGTTAAAGTGCGCCTCTTGTTTACTAATATCATTGGTAGTACCTACATCAACACACACATCGACATCGTGACACACATCGTGGAACACATCGGTTTCCTCACTATATTGTCCTTCAATGAGAAAGCCAGTAGTGACAACAATCTCGTACTTAGAAAAAATACTCTAAGGTGCAGGCGGAATTCGAACCTCACAGTTGTAAAATCGGCCACTCTAGTAATATATTTTAATGAACTAAAATTCTAAAATAACTATGTTTAGGTTTGGACGTCATAGATATGCTCTAATTACATATTTCATAGCATAGATAGGCGTGTTTTAGACACTCACACAGGTCTACGCTTTCTAATACGTCATTAGTTATACAAGGAACCGAGCGCTAACGTATTCACGGTTGGAATAACAGGGTAAGTTATTAACTACCATAACACAGCCACAATTAACATCTTTTACCGTAAACACAAGCAGACGTTGCCTAGAATGTACGTATATATCGTATATGCTATACAAATTGAGTATATCGTTATTTCAGTTTAAAAATAGAACGTTGTGTGACCTTCTAGCAAGTTGGAGAAACTGGCAGCCCTCCCGAGATCGTGGGAGGTGGGGGAGGCTTACAACCTCTCATAGAGATGATTTATTCCTGTAAAGATTCCTTTCAGAAGGAAATGTTTAATGAGGTCAGCACCATGTAATACTAGCGAAAACTTGACCCTCATTTTGAGCGGCTGTGGAATTGCGAAGATTAAAAGCTTTCTTGATTACGTTTAGTGTCGTCTGAAGGGCGGAGCTGTGAATCGCTTTGACGATAAATGTATGAGACGAGCCGGGACAAGGCCAAAGGGTGGGATGTTTTGTTTTTCCGCTCCCAGCGTGCGACGTCACGCGTTTGGTTCTAATAAATCTAAAGGAACTGATACGTATCGTCTTATCTTCCCTGCAGGTTTAACTTATTGGGTGTGATAAGCGGAAGTCGGTTTCCTGTGTTTGTAGTATTTCAATTGAACAAAAGAGGTAACAGCAGAATTTTAAATTTGTTTCCACTTTTTGCAGTAAGAAATTGACCAAATGCTGCTAAGAAAAAAAAAAAATGCTGCCAAGATTTTTACAAGGGGATTTTTACAATGTCTTAAGGAAAAACGTAAAACGAAAATATTTTCACAAACTAAGTAGTGTTTGGATCCCACTATGGATTTTTATACACAAAATAAAGGCTATCAGGGCTGTTTGTTGGTGGCATTGCTAGCCGGCCTCTATGAGACACTCACAGTCTCTAAACGTTTTTAAAAGTAATGTACAAGATTTCTACATAATAATGCTGTCACCAGTAAATTGTAGGTGGTAGTGATGTTGTCTACGACTCGTTGTAAAACTATATTTCTTTGTGTCTTTGGTCGCTTTGAAATCAGTCCTGCAGCTCCTGAGATTAGGGCGTTTAAACAAAATAATGTTGTCACCTGTATCGTTTGTAGTATATTT
This sequence comes from Ectropis crepuscularia, assembly GCA_963693475.1. Classification (NCBI taxonomy): domain Eukaryota; kingdom Metazoa; phylum Arthropoda; class Insecta; order Lepidoptera; family Geometridae; genus Ectropis; species Ectropis crepuscularia. The sequence continues at coordinate 14,636,507 of OY856339.1, read as the reverse complement.
CACTTACAGTGTTATATTTAATACTGGGATTTGAGTCTAAATATGTGTTATATAAAAGAATAAGTATCTGATTTTTTAAAGAATGGATATGACTAGTAAAATTTCGTATAGAGGGCGCCGGTGTGGAACCATCTACTTCTACCCGCCGTCTCAAAAAGAGTTTTGAAGGCGTTGGGGCTATTAGTAGATTGAGCTAAGCTGGTGACTGGCATTCCTATTTGAAATTTTATATGAGAAAGATCTTAGTGTTGTTAATCTAAATTCTTACATTTATTTAATTGGTTTACTTTTACTCTTAAAGTATAACATCAGAAGTGCTATGAACACCATGCCCGGAAATCACAACGGTCATGAGAAATAATCGGAAAATCAAGCGTCGCCGCCGTACCACGACCGCGAGCTCGGCGAGCCCGGCTCGGCCAGCTCGGGCACTAACTCGGCCAGACACAGGAAACTCAAAACGCACTGAATGTGCGTCGCCCGCATTTAGTCAAAATGTTATTCTTGGATCAGTGGTCTCAGTAGTGCGTAATGTACACGTGAGTAGCTACAGTTTAATATTACGATTTACTTTGATTGAAATTATTTTTAAAATCTTTTTAAGCTTGTTATCTAACATTGCATTTCAAATGAAATTTTTCCGAATCACTTGCAAGTAAAAACTGTTGAATATTATCTCATAAGGGGCTACTATCGTGTGAGAGTAAAATAATCTTCAAGTCCGGGAACTGCAATCAGAATATTTCGTAGAATGAATGCAATTCAAAACACCTTCGGTTTTTTTAAAAGTTTATGGATACTGTTTTAGGAAACTTTATATGAGAGGGTAGCTTATTTTGTGGATGAGTTGTTGCGAGGCACAGCAACCATAGAAAAAAATGTAAATCAGTTAGATATTGGTTTAAATATTTTACAGGGAAACTGTTTGAAAAAGGTCATGAATTTTAAACCATAATACAGTATTAAAAAGTGTCATGTTAAGTGATTTGAATTTGGTTAACGTAGTTGGGTTACAAAGTGTTTGTTTATATTCAGTGCATTTATAAGATACCCTTATGTGTGAAATTAGAAAGATTTTAGTCAGATGATTCCGAACTAATAGTTGACGGATAGCCCTAAACAATGTGTATGACAAACTAGCGAATGATGAACAAAACTGTGTGTTTATTACGAATAGGCAACCTGTTTGTGATAAAAATACCGAGCCAATCGAACAATGGCCGGAGTAATGGGCTAATACCAGTGTTTAAAGGCCATTTTCAGGTAACATAAGGTACTAGAACATGACCGATACACAATTTTGGTAACACTCTAAACAGTATAGGTAGGTACTGTTTAGAAGGCCATATGTGAGGAAAATATGAAACCTTGAATACGATTAGTAGACTTGGAGATATAATTGAAAGTCAAACCCAATCGAGCAGTGCAATAGCTCTAGGATGTTGTCAGGTATTATGATTGATTGCTGATGAGTTAACATTTGAATAACGTAGTGGAGTGCAAAGGCTTCGATCCATTGACAAAGTAAGCGTTAGTGTGAAACCGTAATACCTTGGACATAAACTGACGTACCTAGTGTCGGCCTAAGAGTGTAACTGCTAGAGAAAGCATTAAGAGTGAAAATAATGCCGCGTATCTAGAGTTACCAGGCGGCAGCTAGGGAAAGGTTTAAGTTTGAGATTTATGGAGAATGTGGTAATGTAGTGACGTACCTTGAGTTGCGACAATGTGCCAGCGCAACTGCTTGGGAAAGCTACTCATTAGTCATCTTAAGTGGATATTACTGGAAGAGTAAAATTGATAAAATGAATTAATTGCGCATTTCGTTCTCAGCAACTTCACCAGACTGTGACTGCCAAGGTTGACAGCGTGCGCAGGAGGGCCGGATGTTGTCACCTGTATCGTTTGAAGTATATTTCACTTACAGTGTTATATTTAATACTGGGATTTGAGTCTAAATAATATGTGTTATATAAAAGAATGAGTATCTGATTTTTTAAAGTATGGATATGACTAGTAAAATTTAGTATAGAGGGCGCCGGTGTGGAACCATCTACTTCTACCCGCCGTCTCAAAAAGAGTTTTGAAGGCGTTGGGGCTATAAGTAGATTGAGCTAAGCCGGTGACTGGCATTCCTATTTGAAATTTTATATGAGAAAGATCTTAGCGTTGTTAATCTAAATTCTTACATTTATTTAATTGGTTTACTTTTACTCTTAAAGTATTACAATACCTCTGCAGCTTTATAATATTAGTAGGTATAGTTCCCAAACAACTTTTATTGAGGCTTTTTATTGTCAACACAATTTTCAAAACAACACATTGTTTTTTTATTTATAAACGTGTTTGGGACGTTACCTTAAAACACAACTCGACTGTGAAGCATGTTCTGTAGAATAAGAACAAACAGCCGACAGACACAAAGTTCCTCCGGATCGTTATTAACGCTCCCAGAACTCAGGTACAAACAAAGTGGTCCCGTTTGCATACTTTACGCAAACACACAGACTACTAACATGTGCAATTTATATTTTGATCAAAACTTTGGCCAACCCCCTGAGTGGAATGAACTTTATTGCAACGTGATAAAGATTATTGTAGAAACTACTTACGGACGTATATGTTGAAATTGTGAATTCATAGAAATTATCTATTCAAAAAAGTCGTGAGGGGTTTATGGACCCCGGTCGGAGTGAATTACATGGTATCTTTTTTCTTTTCACCAACTTTTTTTCACAAATCGACATACGATAACATACGTAAAGGGCTGTTTTCATTTTGATTAGTGCGATTGCGAGTGAGTAGTGCAGGTGCTGAGTGATTAGTAGCAAACACGTGTGGACACTAATTGATTTTTGCGAGTGCATAGTAATCAGACGCGATTACTCACTCGCACTCGCAATCGCGCTCGCACTCGCACTAATCAAAATGCAAACCGGACGTGTGGTGAAATGATTATTCCTTGAATATTTTTTTTTACAAATTGTTTATATCTCAAAGTAATTATTTGACAAACTTTCATTCTGTAACGTATTATTTGACCTATGATTGTTTTAATATTTGGAGCAGTCGGAGCAGGTGGAGTCGGGGCCACCTAGTCTGTCGCTACTACCCTAGAGTGTATATGAAAAATGCGGGAGCCAGAAAGTCAAGCAGAGTTTCTGGCAGGAGCCCACCCGGAGTCAAATCTCAGTAATAGACCCTAATCGGGCCGGTTGTTAAAAGTACCAAATCAGAATTGATCGTTTACATAGATGATGAATGTGTTCCAAATTTAATTTTGGTAAATGTTAAATTTGTAAAAGGAATGATAATTTATGAAATAAAAAAATACAAAAAACTAAATGTCATTAGATATGTCTTGTCTATTGTATGTCTATGTCTTAGTGAAACGTTTGCCATATAACGGGTTATAAAACGATGGTTTATAAAATAAAAGATTTGTTCTTGTAAGATATTTATGTTCTAAAAAATAAATATGACGCGAAACGTTGGTTGTAAAATGAAACATTTAAAATTGTAAAGTTTCTGCAATGAATACTATACGATACGTTGGTTTTAAAATGTAAAAAATGTTCGTAAAACATTAGTGAACCGAATTACATACATACTGTAACTATTATAGCTAGAAATGTCGGAAAAAAATATATTTACTTTTTTTTTCGGTCTAGGCTCCCGTCCCTTCAGAACCTGTGACGCGCAATGAGGGACTTCGTTCCAATAAGTTCTTGATTCGTTTCTACACACAGGTTCTAAAAATACTTAAGCAAAGAGAAACTTACTCAACTGAGTTGGATGAACACAGACATCTCTGATAGTTATAATCTAGTTTTCTTCAAGTCTGTAGCAAATCTGTTTCTTTTAGGTAAATGCGCTTCATTTAGACTACATTGTCATTTTACATCAAGCGAGATAGTGTGATGGTGTGATGGTGCAAACCCATTTTCGATAAAAAAAAAAGGCAATTATTGCGTGGAACAGTCAGGTACAAGAAACTTTTGACCAATTCAATGGTTATGCGTTTTTTAGCTTCGTAGCATATATACATCTAAATTATTTATTACACTTACATAATTAAGCTAAAAGTTAGTCATTACTATTACCAGAGTAGACTACCATTTTGGCATGACTTTAGGTCACACCTTAGATTAAAACTTAAGTTATTTCAATCCGGAAAAACAGACCTTTCGCGTACCACAGTAGGGCACTATCATTCATAAATCGACCTAAACAGAATCTAGAAGAGACCTGCGCTCAAAAGGCAAACATGCTCAAGTAATTTCAGTTGTCTCGGCGATCAATACCAGCGCTGAATGAATCGTGGCGAGCGTTTTCACCCAGCGACAGTGTAAGCTGAGACTAGCACCTTTTACTCGCAGCTCTGAGGCGATGAGACGACAAACGACGCCAGTTGATGTTACTAAATATAGCGTTATCCAATTACGAAGCTCCGGACCCGGCTGTAACGGGACAGTTAGCGGGCCCTCGTTAAATATGCAATTGGGAACCGTCTCGCATGCCATTCATTGCCACAGGCAACCAATTTGGACGAGCATTTTTCTATATTCGTTTTTAGTCCGAAAAAAGGCAATAATATCTACTAAATCGGAGATCCAGGTCTTCAAAGGCAGAATATATGTCATATCTGCAAAAATTACAACTTTATCGATGGATACTGATTACACAGAAAAGGTGTGGCGATCCGGAAAATTGCGTAATTCTAAGCACCTACACAATTTTTATGAAACTACGTCGAAACTACGGCTGATATCGTTTCATATTGAAAAGTGAAATATGTAGGTAATCGAGTTTAATTTATAATTTACACGTTTCTTTTGATTTCCGAAAGACACATTTTGCCAAATTCATCTGTGGTCAATCTTTCTATATTTTAGTTTATTTTTATTATTATCCTGCCTCTACACTTAGTGTACCTACTAATTTTAGGTAAATATTATCCTTACTAAAACTTTTAATAACTCTTATAAATTATGAAACGATTGTGGGAAAAGGATAGGATAAGGAAAAGGATACCTAAAAGGATATTGAAACATTTTCTTTTGAATCGTTGACAGATTTTGTTTGACTCTTGACGTTCTGTTATCTCACCTGATGTTAAGTGACCAAGCGATATATGATGGAGCACGTTTCATCATCATCATCATCAACAGCCCACTAAACGTTCCCACTGCTGGGACTCGGGGCTTTCTCTCGCAAGGAGAGAGTTAAGGCCATAATCCACCACGCTGGCCCAGTGCGAGTTGGCGGATGACACTTGACTTCGAAAGATTCTAGGTACATATCGGTTTCCTCACGATGTTTTCCTTCACTGTTTTAAGTTAGCGGCATTACGCACATGACTTCGAAAAGACAATGGTGCGTGTGGGGTTTGAACCCGGGGTCTCCGGATCGGCAGCTGCCGTTCTCCCGACTAGACCACCGTAACTTTTATCTAGACGAAACTGATTCATTTTCGACTCAAAAATACCTCGATCATCAAGATGTATCCATTGTGTAAAGCCTAGGCCGTTCTTATAACCAAAGTGGCATCAAATCTCATCATTCGGGACTCAGGAACATCAACCAGCTAGCAACCCAGTAATAAAAAGTATCCCATATTTAATTATACTGGTGTAGTGACAATCGAGAAGGCATCAAATAATATTACTGTTGGGTAGTTTCCTATCCTTTCGTCTTTGAAATGGAAAAAAGTATATGTTCTTAACTACCAATTAGTTAACAGTTACATCATCATCATCATTAACAACCCACTAAATGTTCTCACTGCTGGGACTCGGGGCCTTCTCTCGCTAGGAGAGAGTTACATACTGAATCCAAATTTAAACCACAGGATAATTTATACAAACTAACTAATGACAATGACCTAATCATTAGCATTGAAACGTTTCAATTATATAATTTAATTATTGGATCATTTCAATTGAATGAAATTCATTTAACTGTAAAATAATCTGGCATCCATCCAGATTTTTTTATTTTACGAAAATATAGAGTATATGACTTTAAAATAAAATTATTTAGCAGGCACATTCGAAGATTTGTTCAGTGACATAACAAGACCAATTTAACTAAATGTACTAGCGGCTCGTTCCGGCTTCGCTCGGATACTCGTATCTTAAAATATGTTAATTACGCAACATGAGTTTGTCCGCGTTTTGATTGGCATAATTTACATAAAAATGGTTATAATGACGCAAACTTAAAAGACAGACACATGCTGTCACAGACTTCAGAGCACGCAACAAAAGCTCTCAAATAAGAGTTTTGTTTCTGTGACATACTACATTCATGCTCCGCTTCTATTGATAGTAGCGTAATGTTATTATAGCAAATAGCCTTTCTCGATAAATGGACTATCCAACATAAAAATAATCTTTCAATTCTATCCAGCAGTTCCTGCGATTATCGCATACAAACAAACTCTTCAGCTTTATAATATAAGTATAGATGTACTGTGCAGGAACAATAACAGTTTATAATTGCCTACTGGTGTCGTAGCTGCGAGCGTAGCAATCGTAGCACTTAGCTTGCTCAGCGAGATGAAAGATATTATTCAAGTTTTCTTATCTCCTCCAATATCTGCGGGCGTTATTCAATAAGCAGATATTTCTCATTTCAATTTGTTTTTCTTTAATAATGACAAAGACCAACGATATCAGAGACTTATTAAACGTGAATATTGTTTTTCTAGACGTTGAACGTTTACACCAAAAGCAATGGAAACTCACTGCATACTAATCTGAGTTCTACTAAATTATTCATAGACCGATGAAAGTTTAGAGATAATCAAGATTCTTAAGTAGTCTAGTTGGAACTATGCTCAGCATGCTGGCAGTATTATCACACAGTATGGCAATACTTATATGTACGTTGAGCTAAATAAACATCAGCGTTTTAGAAAAGACAGGCAGGTGTCATTTGTATCGTATTTTTATTTTCGATGGAAATTTCAAAAGAACCGAACTTTTAAAGAACACAGTAAAAGTTATTCTGAGCATGTGACTCGCTACAAAGTTACAGTTCAACTTACAACTCGGCAAATGTCAGAATCACACAGCATTATGAATAGTTTTACCAAAACTCTATAAAGTATTCAAGATGTTGACTTTTAGTTCTTTTCCGTTTCAAGTTTTATGCCTTTGTATACTGTACATTTTAGATTTTATCGAGTTTTAGACACATAATAAGTACATATGAAAAACTATATTTATGTTTATTCTTGGATATCGTCACAGAACGTACTCGTAATCCGCTATGCTAACGTTATATCTCAATAACGTTTACCGTTCTTTATTAGGTTGTTGGGTAAAGTAAATTAAAGGACCATTTTAAAGAGGGGTTTTTGGGGACCGAATCAACTCTGTCCATGGGAAAACGCTCTTATGCTATAACCCCACATACGGACCCCAAACCATTATAATAAACATTTACCAATAGAAAATACTCATACCGACAACAAACTTAGCTGCCTGTAGTCTGTCATAGTTGTTTTGTGTTACTATAGGTTGCCGAAATGGACGAAATTCAACCGCAAACCATTAAATAACAATAATAATAATGCGTTCTCAATTTGACCAGATTTTAACAAAAACGAAAGAGCTATATGTGTGTGTGTCAAGTATATGGTAGTGTGTGTAATGTTTTTTATGGGATTCAATTGATTTTTATGCATAGTTAAAAAAAAACATTAGCGTTCTACAATCCTCATCTAGGTATATGAACTATTATAAGTGTGCAAAATTTCTTATTCCTACATCCACTATCCATTTTTTTTAAGTGTTGCAAAGTTATTGCTTCACGTATTAATGTAAAGATAATAAATTATTACAAATATTTCTAACAGAACTACGGAAATACAAATAAAAATAAATATAATAATAAATAATAGGAAATATAAATAAAATATACAGAAAACGTAGGTATAAATAACTACGACACAGAAACCTATATTAATCGAATGGAATAGGAAAACATTCGTATATCGATTTAGCCGAAATCTCTCTTCGTGTAAACACATCGTTCAGCACCGAAAGGATACAGACACGTCTTATCGAACCAATAATGGTTGCGCAAACAAACGCTCTCCCAGTATTCGGAATACGGGAATCGGAATGCCTTCACGAGAGCTACATCGATTTATCCGATTTAAATTGACGATGTGACAGGTGACAGTCGACGAAATGACGTTACGAGGTGCGATAAACGTTCCAATACCTAAGGAGCTGTCGTTTACAAATTTTAATATCGTTTACAAAGGTTTTTAGATTTAACGATTTTACACCTTTAGGTAGGGAATAAAGAAAATAATATTTTTATGAAATTTACTATCATTGTCCTATGACATAGTTTTATTTTTATCATTTTATCACCTTGTAGGTATTTTCACTGTAAAAAGATAATATGATGGTCTGTAAAGTCCGTTTACGGACGATAATTTTACGTGATAACACAATTACAAAAGATTCAACAGAATCCAAACGCTTAGGGCGATCGTGCCTCTTTTTCGCTTGTTTCACGCTCTCATTTGCACGCTCGGCTCAGGCAAAACGTGACACTTTCTCATCGTTCATCGATTTATACATTGTTTCGTTAAAAAGTGACTTCTGTTTATTGTTTCGCATTGTCAAGTTGTTCTCCAAAATTACAAAACTATCTTAACATAAAATTTTAATAAGGCGTTTACAGGGCCATGAGATTTGAGTTTGAGATCAAGATATGAGTAAACAAAATGGTGATAACGAAAAAACCCAAATTATGAACATTTTTATGAAATTTCTCTAACAAACTGTAGTATTAACGCCGTCTGTAATGCGATTGAGAACAATTTTACTAGTTTTTTTTTTGCATTTTCATAACGCCACATTATGTTGTTATTATGTTATGAATGCAATATGCAATTAAAAAATAATCAGACTCGACGTAGTCACACGGTAAACCTCTCTTAAACGGCGACCTCTAAATTACACCACTTGTTATACTTTCACTCAAAGCTTACGCCATTTAAAAAGGTTATCAAAATGTTGAATCCAAACCGGTATAGAAATTTTGGATATTTGTGAACAAAAACAAAAGAAAAAAATTGGCAGTCATAGGAACTGCCGATAGAAGTGAAAACTTATAACTCAGAATTTGATAGCCTACCTTGGAAACTACACGGGTGTAACCAGAGGGCGTGGCCTCGCCATCATGGCATGGCCATCTAGAAATGCGTCAGCATTTCACATTGGCTCACGCATTTCTAGATGGCCATGTCGTGATGGCGAGGCCACGCCCTTTTAGCATTTCCCATTGGCTGACGCATTTCTAGATGTCCAATCGCCAAGGTCCCGAGTTTACCCGAAGATTTATTATCATACCCGAGCGTGACGAATGAATTCAATTCACAGCCCACAAAAATCTGTCTAGGCGCGCCTAAAGAGGTTTACACTTCAAAAAAATTAAGTTTAAATCCAGTTTTGTAATACGGCAGTTAGTTACTTTGCGCCCAGTGGTTGTGGTCGGAGGCTATTTGCCCAATAAATAAAAATTACGTATCTGTTTGATTCGAACCTGAATTCGAACCTTCGATTACCAAAACAACCATTACAATTCAAATCAAAAACTTTATTCCGATTCTTCACATCTACTATCGGAACTAATCTAAATCAACTTGCAAAATATTTGTTCAATTTGCACCAACTCAACAGATCAACTTTTTCAATTTTGACCAACACACCAGATTTACATCAATTCACCAAACCGCAATCTACCTGGAGAATAATATAGTATTTTCCATAATAGTGCATGTTATTGATCGAAGTTAATAGCTCTTAGCCTGCACGGTAATGATGTGGCGTGCGATCAAATGCTCGTTACATACATCATGAGCGACGCCCTTCATAACAACCCTATATCATATAAGCTAGGCAGCTTATGCGATCAGGGATCCGCATAAAACATTAATATATCAGTACACGGCACAACTTTATTGAAAAAATGCAGTAGTAACCTTCAAATTTCATTGTTTTCTGTGAATAGAAAATAATTTCGTTGAAAATTGAAATAAAAATATCGACTTATTTTTATAGCTTCGCAGTAAAATGTCAGAGACATAAAACGAGATAGATTCGAATATGGGATCCAACGGATCGCCTTGAGCGAAACAGCTGTTTCGATTTACACAAACTCATTTTCAAAAGAGTGAAGAATAGGCGTTTCAAGTCTCTGTTTTCTTTCAGTTACTCGATATCTTTTTGTTTTAATGTCGCTTTAAATGAAACCTAAAGATAGAAAAGGAAAGAGTAGTCGTAATTGATAGTTAGGTGCGGACAACAGCAGAAATAAAACAGATTATGGATTTTGTGGATCAAGACAATGTGGTACGTAAGTGCAGCATTGGACTATAAAGAATGTTGATGAATAATGAATTTCAAAAAAATGTGCATAGAGTAAATTTCAAATTCCTACTAGTGATACTATAAAAAAACTAGCAGTGCCCCGCGGTTTCACTCGTGTAGTACTCGATCTCGTTATTATCTCGGAATAAAAATAACCTGTGTATTCCAAACCATTATCTACTTTTATCAGTTCTGCAATAAAAGAAAGTTGAGTTTGAAAAAAAAAAGTACCAAATATCATCTAAATCTCTTCACTAGTTTTTGAGTGAAAGAGTAACAAAGATACATTCGCACAAACATTCATACAAACTTACGCGTATATAATATAATAACCTAGATATCAACTGCAGCGCCATCTGCCGGGCTGATTTGTAAATCTAAACCTTCCAGGGCCCTACCCAAACGTATATAAAAAAAAGTCATTTAAATCGGTACAGCCGTTTAGGAGGAGTTCAATAACAACGAAAAGTGGCATTGATTTTTATATATATAGATTAGTAGGATATTCATTAATAATAGTTGTTCTGCTCTATAAATTATTAACTGACTGAAATTTCAGAGTGACACGACTGCGACACTTCATGTAGATGAACTCACGTCTACAAACGACGCGACGGTTAAATTAATTAAATATATATTTGTTCACACCAAAGAAAAACATTTTTAAACGAGGTTTTGGAGGAATACAAACACAAACGTAACACAAGAATTTTTTTCATAAATAATAACAATTCGGCCTATTTATGTATTAATTTTCTTGTATTATCTATACCTACAGAATAATTATATTATAAAAAATATGGCTTACTTAGTTTTAAGCCTAAGACGCAAAAACGACGGTTTGTTATCAAGTTTGACGTGTCTGTGGTGACTGTGTGTGTGTCTGAGGTATCGTAGCTCCCGAACGAATGAAACCGATTAGGATTTTCAAAGTTTAATAAGTCAGGAGAGTACTATGCTATATGTGTCTTAGCTATGTTGGATGAAAATTTGAAAATCAATCCAAGATGACCTCCACCACAAAATGACGAATCACATATATTTTTTTTACAAATCCTTTAATGTATATGGGTATCTAATGAAAAGGCTTGTATCTGCCGCAGCCGGATTGTATAATCCGCCATATTGCATCACGGCTAGCCATTTTGAAAGCAGGGACGTTTTGTAAAGCGGCGGTTTAACGATTTGCCGGATTTAATGCGGCTGATTAAAAAACAGCCGGAATGTATTCGACGCCATACGTTACTCCACACGGCTAGCCGTAATGTAATAAAGCGAGAGGTTAGCCGCCTCTTTGACAATTTTTAGTTCCGATTCTTAACACTCATGGCGCCGCCTGACATAACAACAACTATGGCGTTGAATACAGTGTGTTACCAAATTGCTAATATGACTGTGGATTCTGGAGTCCGAAGGAATCGTACACAATATTATTCGGGTGGTTTACCACCGTCCACCTCTTGAGGCGGCTCATCTTTGCCCGCCTGGGTGTTACTTTGAAACATTGTGAAACATGGAATTGAAACATGGATTTAAAGATGGAACTACGAAACATTGCATAGACCCTTGTCTTTGTAAGGTCACCATTTTTCTTAGCTGTACCGTCACCAGTATCTAATTAGGGGCTTTCAAGCTTTAACTGAGTGGTAAATGGAGCATAAAATGTTGTAAAAAAAATAGGAAGGAATATCGTAAGAAGTAATCATTTGTCAGCTTTTTCTGATTAATCAAATTAATGTAACATTGTTAATTTTGTAAGTATGGTACAATAAGCAGTAAAACAATGCGGCTAAACGTGGGTCGCCTTATTGAAGAACTTATCGCAATGACAATCCGGCTAATCGTTGAACCGCCGCAATACAAAACAGCCTTGATTTTCAAAACGGCTAACCGTAATGTAATACGGCGAATTATACAATCCGGCTGCGATATATGTACGTAGTAAAAGTAAGTACAAGCTGTATATCAATAGTAAAATACTGTGATGAATTTCAAATACAAGATGGCCGCTGCTATTAAAATGCATGTATGTTTTTAATTTAATTAGTTTGTGTTATCATGAACTCTGAAGCTGTTGAACCGATTTTCGTTTTTTTTTTTTACTTTAATAGGTTCGCACTTGACCACCATCTCGCCTGATCTTAAGCGACGATGCGATCTACAATGGAGATACAATGGAGTGTACTTACCTAGAAGAAACAGATTAACTTTCGATTTAATATCATTTAACATTTCACCATCAGCAAAGCTACATTAAAAGCCCAGATATAACAATAATATTATTATTGTGGTGAAAGCTATTTACATAATTAAAATTTTACAAGAATCTGATGCTATGTTATCAAGTAGAGTTACACGAATAAAATGAATACGTTATGTACTTATGTATCGCAGCGTAAGTTTCTTAGAATTGGTGCTCGAGGCTTTTGCCGCGCGGTGAATTAAATTCTGCTTGGTGTACGTGCATTGTTGTCTTATTAGGATAGTTCGTGTTGCTCAAGTTTTGAGCATTAGGTATGAAAGTCGGGCTTAGTCGAGAATACTCGTATATGCATTATGTAAACGTTAACTGTTTGTTCGGCTCACTGGTGAATACGCTAAAACGATGCAAAATTTAAATAATTGCTTTTACGTAACGTGAAAACCTTGTTATTTGTAGTGTAAATATTAAAACAACTTGCTTAAGCAGTCCACTTTGTACTCCCATTGTTGGAAATTGGTAGGTACGTTATTTGACAAAAAGCGTGTCAAGATGATGATCAACTACGAGTATGCTGGACGCAAGTCCTCAAACGATGCCTTTTCTTGAACACGTCGGTTTCCTCGCGATATCTTCTATCACGGTTCAAGTCATTGGTGACGACGAACGGATTCGAAATTGGAATCCCACGATTGAAATCGGACTTTCTCGCCACTAGGCCACAACGACTTACATAGAATACCTTAATTAAAACTAGCGGCCTGCTCCGGCTTCGCTCGAATAATAACCTAGATATCAACTGCAACGCCATCTGCCGGGCTGATTTGTGAATCTAAACCTTCCAGGGCCCTACCCAAACGTATACAAAAAAAATCATTCAAATCGGTCCAGCCGTTTAGGAGGAGTTCAATAACAACGAAAAGTGGCATTGATTTTTATATATATAGATAAGTAATTACTCTAGCAACGAGCATCTGCAAATTTCACTGCTTTATAAATACTATACCGGAATGAACGCTTATGCTTTCAATCCAGCGCTAACGGGGTCGATAGTATTCGTACTACGCCTATTGTTAAATAACAGGCATGTTACCAACAATAGTCGCCTTTAAGTTATGGTCATTAAAGATTTATGATTTAAAATTAATCAAACAATAATAGCTACTATAGTTATTAGCACAATTTTCTTAAGCTGCGTAATGAATGCGAGGTTTTGAAGTGCGCAGCGCTCCGTAGCGTTACTTTATCGATGTTTGTTCGGAGCCTTCGTATTAATTACCGTGGCAAACGAGCGAAACGTATCTAATGAATTTATCGCCTGTTGGTTACGATAGCATCAAACACGTTTAATAAAAAGATAAGGTCCCTTTTTGTAGTGCCGTACACAGTTTATTTTGCGATCAAAAGTTTATGTAGGGTAATCACTTCATCCGTTGCGCTATCTACAAAAAGTTACTGAACTACTTGCACGAGGCTCGTGTATCGCGAGCTTAGTTGTACTTAGATTCAATCCTATTGTATTTTGTTTTATAGGTAAAAGTTTTATACCAAACTAGCGATGCGTCCCGGCTTCACCCGTACACATTTGCCTATAGCTCTCAGGGATCATGTGGATCCACAGAACAGAAATCAAGGTGGATCGTACATATCGAACGGTGAAAGAATTTTATAAAATCGGTCCAGTACTTTTTGAGATTAACGCATTAAGACAAATAAACTCTACGGCTTTTTAATATTAGTATAGATTTTAGTTACTTTTATTTATTTAGATATTACTTTACAATACAAAAAGCTGTCAAAGTTTAAAGTATCAAATGAGAATAGAAGTTTCCGACGTTTGTGACGTCATTTCAATAATAAATTTAAAATTGAACTACTGCAGCTAAATTTTGAGGCAGTAACTGTAGAAGTAGAAGCAAGAATGTCCTATTTCATAATCGTGAGGTCATAGGTTCGAATAATGCTTTCACCTCTTGCGTAGGTACTTTTCCAAGTGCAGAAGTATAAGTTTGTGTTTTGCTACTCGCTGTAACGGCGATGAAATTCATTGTGAGGAAACAGTCACATTCCAATTAACATATCTTTAGAGGACATGCGTCGTTTACCAACTTGCACTTGCCCAGCGCGGCGGTTTTTAATTTGGCTATTTCTTGTGAGAGAAGGTTCCGAGTCCCAGCAATGGGAACAAAAAGTTGGGAGAAGTTGGTATACTTATACAGATTTAGTAATGTCTTGGTAAATCATTGTTTAACTTCAGCTTACCAGGAGTTAGATTCATTTAATTTCAAAACAAGGGCAGCTCCATCGAACAGTACAAGCTAACGTCCTCGCAATAACACCTCATTGTTTAAATTTAAATAAGTGCCACTCCTCTGTTATCGTGGCCCAGACAAAGTCAATGATAGTTTCACCCGCAGTCGACTCGTTGTAAATTGTTTTTGAATGTTAAACAGTTCGTTTACCTGCAACGATTGCATATAGAACGCGCCACTCAATTCATGTAACGAAAATAATGAAAACAACATTGTTTTAAGGCAACAATTTTCGTGTAACTTGGTAATACGTCAGTGGCGCCATATGCTATTGCAGTTGTGTAGTGGCTCGTACTGTAGATTACGTTTGCAGAATGGCCGCAGCGCACACGCCACCGGAAGTTCGATAAGGGAGGCGGTGACGTATGAACTATAAATTAGTAGAATAGTGTGCGCACTGCACCATGCATTGTGGTAGGCACAGGAACTTGATCGTGGGCTGAATATTTTTAAGTTTAAACCTTGCTATGGTAAGCCGTGCTGTAGAGTTTCATTCAGCATGTCAGAATTTTGACTGAAGCTATTTTATTGTGCAAAGAATAGGATCTCGGTAATCTTAGTAGTGTTAATATCAATGTTGAACATTAATTAGACAAAATCAATAAATATACATATATCATTAATTGTTGTGTAAGGAATTGTTCCAACAATTTTCATCTTTTTGATATGATAAGATGAAAATTATGTAATCTTAATTTAGCTATTCGATAATTTTAAATTAGTATTTTCGTGCCGAGAAACGACACTGTTGTATTTTTTACTCACTGTCCAGGCCACGCAGTCCCAAACGCCGTTTCATACCGTCACGCGATTCACTACCGTATAACCTATGTACTGTACATAAACCACTCGTAAAACAAACATGCTAATGTATCCAGCCTACGCATTTTTGATGTGAATACGTGAACATCACAATACATGCCACAAGTTGTAGAACAAACGAAACTTTGGATTGTTATGATGGGAAACAAATGACTGTTCCAGTACTACGCCGGATAACAGAGGGATTCGACAAAATACCTTCGTGTATAGAGAAAATCAATCATTAGCCTGAGTCTGCTGTTGCGCGGTCACGCCCTCGGACGCCCTCCAAAAATTATGAAAACTTAGAGCAGTCCTTGTACACAAATTGAATTGTTTATGAGGTCTGAAATAATTTGTAAGATGTTATTGCAGTATTTGTGTTGAAATTCACACCTAATTTCCCCTAAAAATACATTTAGGTACTACCTAATTCTAAACCTTCTTTAAATACTGTGTCCTTACTTTTACTCCTTACTTTACTTTATGATTTTACTATATGACAGACGGACTAGATCCAAGCATATGTTAAAACTTAAGCCAGTTCTCAGGTAATTCATACACAATGCCTTTGTTGGATCTAGAATTGAGTAATGCTCGAAATTGAATCTGAGTTAAAACTTGCTCTTTACTGGCTGCGTTTCCACTCACACTCACATACGAAAGGGTTATACCTAAGTTAAAGTGTTGACTTTATAGGAAAAAAACAACATTGGCAATCATAGGAACTGCCGATAGAAGTGAAAACGTATAACTCAGAATTTGATAGCTTACTTTGGAAACTACACGGGTGTAACCGGAGAGCGTGGCCTCGCCACTTTGACATGGCCATTTAGAAATGCGTCAGCATTTACATTGGCTGATGCGTTTCTAGATAGCCATGCCATGATGGCCAGTCCACGATCTTTCAACATTTCCCATTGGCTGACGTATTTCTAGATGGCCAAAAGCCTTGGTCCCGAGTTCATCCGAAGCTTTCTTATCATACCCGAGCGTGACGAATGAATTCAATTCACAGCCCACGCAAAATCTGTCTAGGCGCGCCTAAAGAAGTTTTCACTTCAAAAATATTTGAAATCTGTATCTCAAAATATTACGATATGTCTTGCAATAGCAAGTCATACTAAAGTTAACACGTATATTCGAAACATTTCACTCATGAATGCTAACGTGAGCCAAATCCTGACAATTTTTAACAAAGACGAAATGGTATGTAAATTCCCGACGTTCGTTACGAAGGTTGAAGAGATAAAACTGAGGTTGAGAGTAACTTACCAGGTTTTGCAATACGCTGGCTAAGTAAGGATTATTTATGTTGAAACCTTGAAACCTAACTTAAATTTAGAGTAAGATAATTGTTTACAATTTTAATGAATATTTTCAAACCATAATAATAAAGCATGATGAACTGCACCGTCGATCAGTCGAAACTAAATGATTAAATTTTAAGCATCAGTTAAAGGCCGGTTTGCATTTTGAGTAGTGCGATTGCGAGCACGTGTGCGAGCAAGAAATCGCGATTGATTATTGCAGGTGTGTAGTGCGAGTACTGTCCAATTCTGTATAGTAGCTGTGTTTCGTTCATTGAGTTGCCAGCCGTCGGCCCGCAAGTAATCAGATGTAAGCAGAAAACACAATGATTGCTCAATTCAGTTATATAAGTAGGTATTCATGACTTTTATAAGTTAAGTTTTTAAATCGTAGAAAGGTGTAACAAATTCGATAACATTCAATTAAGATTTTTAAGAGAAAAAAATATATTTAATATACTTTACTTAATGTTATGAACGCAAATAAGAACCAACACGACACTAGCCTTTTCCGACATATATATATTAAAAAAAAATTTAACTGAACATTTCATTGTACGATAATAACTATCGTAAAGCGCTAAAGAGTGCGCGTGCTCTTGTTACGAAGAGTTCGATGCTTTTAGACCGCAAAAATACATTTTTCTTTTATACAAATATGGGAAAAAATAACTTTACGAATTTTAAAAACTGTAGAAAAAAAGAATAACGAATTTAATGTACTTATATCCCCTTTAAAGAATGCAGGCTGATTACCAATAACCCTATAAACATATCTGTATCCAATGCTAATCAGTATAGCACATTAAAAATCTGTATAAATACGGAGAAATCTGTATACATGGCAACGCCGCTGTTTACTAGCAGGCAAACTGCGAGTGAGGGGGAAGGAAAAACGCGCGGGAGGAGGCTACTCGCAAAAAAATAGAACGCGCTTCTAATCACTTCACTACCCAAGTTACTACACACTCGCATTAATCAATCGTTGTCCACACGTGTTAATAACTAATAACTTAACACCTGCACTACTCACTCGCACTCGCAGTAATCAAAATGAAAACAGGCCTTTAGTTCTAGTTATAACAAAGGTAATTTAGTAAAGCTCGTTTTTGCTACGAACAGACTTTGATATGGTGAAAACTACGTATGTATAAGTTTTGCACAAAGCGCTTTATTTTCTAGTTTATCATACTGTACTACTCTGTCTGAGTTTGTTTTTCTCAGTAAATGCAACCTGATATTTTCGAGTCTATATTAAATAGTTTTAATACTAGGCCGTGTCATTGTTTTATATCAGGCTATACGTCGTCTAAAGCAAACCTATTCAATGTAACGAAATTGAAAACATTACTTTGCTGTTTACGATGTAACTGTATATATATTGGTTAACAACCCCTTATTAATTATTTTCAATATGTTACATACTTTTTATTTAATTATTTAAATCCAACTTCAAATCACATGTTTGTGTTCGTAGCGTATTTGCTACGAAAAGATAAAGATGATAAATGCATCCGTAGCGTGGTTACCACATCGTAGGCGTGTTGCTACGAGGAGTGTGATTAACTTGAAAAATATTGCGTTTTTTTTTAGAGTTTGGTTATTAGTATAAACTTTTAAGTAAGTTCTCCAATATGTACATTAATAAATACTGTTTAGAAAGTTTACATTGTTGGATCTAAATTCTTCTGTGGCCGCCCATAGTTCGGTAGGCAGCTGATACTATCAAAGACCAACTGCCATCCTTCTAAAAAACGCTATGATAATTATTTCTGATTGTCTCTCTTTTTTTCAAACATTTTATTGTTGTCTGACTATCTAAATAGAGTTTTCTTAATTACGTTGTTGTATATTTAAACAGTTTGTAACGAAGGTAAACGTTTTCACGTCAACCTTCATTACAAACTATATAACTTAGCTCTAGAACACCTACGTCGATTTTGTCTTTTAACAAAAGTAGTAGAATTGGATAACATGGTGACCTAGTGAAGTCATAGCTTCGAATATCGCATTCAAGCTTGGATTAGTTTTCCACCTGTAGATGAACAAGTTCGTTATCACTACTGGCTTTAGCGATGAAGGATAACATCGTGAGGAAACTGGTTTGTTCCATGAAAGACGATATACGTGGTCCGTCAACGTGTAACTGTTTGTATTAAAGAACTAGAGGACTAGTGGTCTCCCGCGCCTCCATTAGCCTATAGCACATAGAGGTTACGTACATAATTATCCAACAGTGAAAGAATCTTTGAAATCGGTGCAGTAGTTCCTGAGATTACCGCATTCAAACAAATAAACTCCTCAGTCTTATAATATTAGTATGAATTATTATTAGACGATTCAGAATTAGCTGTAGAATCATAGTATGGACTACTATTATGCTAATCTATGTTCAAAATATTGAGGTATAATTCAAAACATAACGAATTTTCTATCCATAATACAACATCAAAAACTCATCAATTTTTCACAATAGATCCCTCTGCTGACACATTTCGTGCCTTATCATCATCGTAAACCTCGCAGAACCATCTCGAGTTTCGGGTAAACTCGACTAAACGACACCTTGTCATTACAAAGGAGTAAAATTGAGTCCAGTCCCCGATTATCTTCTATCCCTAGTATTGGCTCATCAAACGGTAATACCTCTTGATCCTCTTACTGCTTATCTGTATAACCTAAGAGCCAGTAACTTGAAAATCTATATAAAATGAATAGTTGTGTGCATGTCAGTAGGTACTCATGACACACATACTTCTTATAACTATAATTCAAAAGTAAAACTGTGAAATGAAAAAAAAGTCAATAATGATGGAAATTTTTCACTTAACACTATCTAGTATCAAAACTTTAAAAGTATAAAGATTAAGTAAGATGCTATTAGATCTTCGTCCCACATAGACTAGATGTTAAAGGTCTAAAATAAATCGGCACAATACACATGACTATTTGTTCAAAAGTGAATGAGCGTTCCATCTCAAGGGAATCGAGAAACTTCCACAAAGATCGTCCGCGTCTTTGTATAGATAGCTCAATAGAAATGACTTTTCACGTTGGTTCTCCCACTATAGTTGCCGTATAAGATTATCCGTAACGACATATAGAAATAAATTCGGTCAAGTACGAGCGGTACGCGCGCTTTTATGAGGGTTCCATGACAGAATAGTAAAACATTATTTAATTTTCGGTTCTTTAAATAGCGATACAATTGTAACTCTTGTTTTTTTAAAAGTGTGCTAAAATCGCACTGAGCAATTGTTTTATAGCTGACATTATTGTTTTATGGAAACGCAAGTGAGCAACGGACAACACACTGACGATTAGTCAACGGTACCCCCGAGCATCGCATACAGTACTTTACTTTCCAAGAATTCTAAACATCTTTTGTTTGCACTAACCCAAGCCATATTTCAGACAGATAGTCTCGAGTAGTTTAGTAACTTTTCCACAGTCCACAGAAAATGTTACTTTCATATCAATTCGAATTCCAAAAATAGAAAGCTATTTAGAGGCTGGACAGACAAATAAAAGAGGCTCAATAATAGGGCTTCATTTTTACCCATTGGGCACTACCCTAAAACCTACATAAGCCGAGCTAATAAATCGATTGCCCCAGAAACAGGAAGCGCCTACGTATCATCTTATCGTAACTACATTCTTTATGACGTTGCCGTATACAAGCGGGTACTTCGCGCCGTCGGCGTCGCTCGGGTCTGGTGTCGCAAGCATATTACATATTCCTTGGCAACTTTACTGAGAGAAACTTTTCGTGATTTCATTTTATTGCGACGCTATTGATGTTCTTTGGTTCTTTGAATTTTATATTTTTAAATTAACGGGTATATGTCCGTTGTCGAAATTTATTGTAAAAGGGAAGAACGTAACTTTATAACATCATTTATGTTTAGATAAACATAGATTATTATGTCAGGCATTAAGTGTGTGCCTCTGTCAGGAAAACATAGTAAAGACATATCTAAAATATTGCTCGTACCGGCGTAGTACCGGGCTCCTGAAGTCAGGAGCTTCAGGAGCCTGGTACTACGCTGGGTACTAATAAAAAACATTGCCTAATCTAAACTAGTGAAGTTATGGACTGTTCAGACTTTAAACTGAGAGATGTCCGTTTTGTTTTTCAAAATAGAATCTTGTCCTATCCAGTGGTTTTCTATTCTTCAGCCTAAAATAATATATTTCGGATGTTTGTGACATAGATAGTGCAAAATAGCATAGCATATCATAGTGGTACTTAGTGGTATGCACCTCAGTCAACTTTCACCTCTGCAGCAGAACTGTCACCAAAATTTACTAATAATCTTTTTTACGGTTTTTTTTTACGTTTTTACTATGCATTATTAGTGAAATCAATGTCTGTTGTAATATTAAGCTAACCGAAAAGATACCTTTTCACTAAATGTTTGCATTGATCCACTTAAAATGTTAACTGTAAACATGGCAAAATCACGTTGTGTAACCGTATTTATTTCAAAAAACTCTAACTATGACCTGCCAGCCCCGATGCTAATTATAAACAGTTACGAACAAAAACGAAAAACTACTTATTCTCCGCTATATCGATCGCGTCGAGATCTCTCGCCGGTAGCACGCATCAGCTGTCTAATGCCGAGTCACGAACCTATCTACATTTATATTCCATCTGTGGACGTCAAACTTTTATACAATATCCCTAGCTGATGCGGGTTCGAGCCCGCAGAATCTATACTAAGCAACGCCACAAAGCGGACCCGAATATCATTCGGAAATCTTCACTTCTTAAGTTGTATGATATTTTATCAGAGATTTACTTAGAATAGGCACGACCAACCCTTTCACTTCCTTAGCTCTAACTGACTTGTTTATTGAAGGTGTTTTCCTTGTAACAGATAAACAAAATGTTTTTCGTTACCTTTTAGTTGGGGGCGTAGAAATAAGTAGACATTGATGAGCTCCATTGATGCGAGTTGCTTGTCCTGTGAGGTCGTCTGCTATCTGAAACAAATAATCATAAATGAAACAATACGTATTCTAAGGTACGCTTTCTGGGGCTTCAATAAAAAAACAATGGTAACAAAACTATATTACACTAATTACGTACACTAAGTACGTCTGAATAATTTATAGACTGATCAAGGTAATGAAATAATGAAAATGCCCAAGTCTACTGCCAGTTGGAAGCGTGCCCAGCATGCTGTCGGATCGCCTACTAAGACACAGAACTGGCAGAAATAATATTTTTTCAAGACTTCAAAGACTGGCCATAGCAATCCAGCGAGGCAATGCGGCCAGTATCATGGTCATTTTTTGGTACCGAGTGTTGTTCGGGGTAGGTTAGTAGATGTGACGAGTACTTTGCTGTACTGAATTGTTGAAGTGAAAACTTCTTTAGGCGCGCCTAGACAAATTTTTCGTGGGGTGTAAATTGAAATCTACCGTCACGCTCGGTTATGATAAGAAATCTTCGGGTAAACTCTGGACCTTGGCGATTGGGCATCTAGAAATGCGTCAGCCAATGGGAAATGCTGAAAGGGCGTGACCTTGCCATCATGGCATGGCCATCTAGAAATGCGTGAGCCAATGGGAAATACTGACGCATTTCTAGATGGCTATGCCATGATGATGAGGCCACGCGCTCCGGTTACACCCGTGTAGTTTCCAACGTAAGCTATCAAATTCTGAGTTATAAGTTTTCACTTCTATCGGCAGTTCCTATGACTGCCAATTTTTTACTAAATTAATTTATTTGCAATGGTTTACAAAAGATTTGTAAACATTTTTAGGGTTCCGTAAAACGTAAAAACGGAACCCTTATAGATTCGTCATGTCTGTCTGTCTGTCTGTCTGTCTGTCTGTCTGTCCGTTCGTATGTCACAGCCACTTTTTGCCCAAACTATGAGAACTACACTGTCGAAACTTGGTAAGTAGATGTATTCTGTGAACCGCATTAAGATTTTTACAAAAGTTTAAAAAAAAAAAAAAAATTAGGGGTGCCCCTCATACTGAGAACTGAAGCTCAAAAAATTTTTTTTCATCAAACCTACACTTTAGGGATGTCTATCGATAGGTCTTAAAAAATGATGTTGAGGTTTCTAATATAATTTTTGTCTACACTGAATAACTTGCGCGAGAGACGCTTCCAAAGTGGTAAAATGTGTCCCCCCCCCCCCTCTAACTTCTAAAGTAAGAGAATGAAAAAACTAAAAAAAATATATGATGTACATTACCATGAAAGCTACCAACGAAAATTAGTTTGAACTCGATCTGATGAGTAGTTTTTTTTTCGTACGTCATAAATACATTATTATTAAAACTTCGATCAAAGTTACAACGAACTACAAGAACTATGTGTACTATGTATATTATGTTACTTGCTGGAACGGAACCCTTCATGGGCGAGTCCAACTCGCACTTGGCTACTTTATTTTATTTTGTAATTGAAGTAGAGTAAGCACTTACTTACTTAACTACTACTTAACTTAAAAATTACTACTTGATAATTAATTATTGTAACTGCTTAGGTACTTGCAAATGAAATAAATGATGATTTATGTTTAATATCTACGAGTATATCATGTTTTCAAAGCAGTTGAACATTAACCGAACGTTCCATCGTTCAAGTACCAAGCGTTTAGTTTAGCCTGCAGAAGTTGATTAATAGGGTGAATGGCCAGAGCAAAGGTCGCACGGTTGAAAGGATCACCCTGTAGACAACCGACAGAAGATAGCATAAGGTTCTTTTGATAAATTATTTTTGTGGGCTCGCTTTAACATTGTCTAACAAAACTATGTAAATTGCAAAAAACACCTTGATAAAAACATTGTCAGGCAGTGGACCCACTAGAGTCCATCACCCAAAGCCTTTGTTCATGGTGGTCAGAGGAGGGCATGGAAAATTCTCCACCGATCCCGACGTTTTTGGTGCATCTGGAGATCCAATGAAATCTCCCGTGTGTGCTTGGCTGATTCCTTCTGGATCATTACATGCTTGCAGAAGGAAACAACCGTCTCCTACGATATATCGCATTCTACAACCTCCAAGGATAAGGCTTTAATAGTTACATCATCTGATTATGGTAAACACGAAAAAAAGGTTGATACTAGCAAAGGTATGTTTAACACGAAGTGACTGAAACGTTTCAAGAGTATAGTCAAACAAAGTCTCATTAGACAACGGAATACGTGCGGCGCTTTTGATGTCGCCGTCGTTAATTTAGTTTTCCACTACAACACTTGATTAGTTTTAAATTAGTTTTATAAATAACCAGTATTTTCCCGCGACTTCGTCCGCGTACCAATTAGAAAAGTGTAATTTTTTAGGGAATTGCTAATTTTAACGAGATAAAACGTAAGCTATGTGCAACTCCAGACTATAATCTATTTGAGTTCCAAACTTCGGACTGATCCTTTCAATTCTTACAACGAGATCGAGCAACAAACTTCTAAACATTCACATTTCCAATATTAGTAAAGTTACTACGGTACATTAAAAAATGTCTTATAAAAATTTCATAATATCTGTAAAGGTGGCGAATGCCAATCCAGCATATAACATGCTTTTACATTACTCTTCATTTTATTACCTTTGTTCTTGGGAAATATTTATACTACCATCACAGTAAATCATTTATTTAAATGTTCGAATACAAGCGTCAACTTTTATAAAAAAAAAAATTAACAACAATTAGCAATTTAGCATTTTATCAAATACAAAATAAGATTTGATATGTGACTAATTAGTGTTCATTTATCACGATGTCGCGTTAATAATGGTGCAGAATGAAGATATTAACTTTCTTAGCTTGACTCTAGAAACTCTAGATGTTTACTGTGTAGCGCGAAATTATCCAGTATGAGAAGAAAACGCGCAAATAACGGTAAAGTATGTATAAAAAATAAGAATTTGATATACGAAAACACAATCCCTACCTGTCAGCTCTCATCACAATATGTTACATCGCCACCCTTACCCCGTGTTGTTCGCCCGTAAATGTAGCCCAAAAGCTGACATTTCCCGACAGGTTCGCTTAGGTTCATTATTATAAACGGGCTCCGGTGGCCATCGGCGGATTCAAAGCGAGTAATATCGTTAACCAGCCAAAACGCAGATCATGTACGTACAAAGCGGCCCGCGACTGCTCTCTCAAGTTAATGAATAATTTCGAGGGGAGGGGGAATCCGCCCTTTCCCGCTCCCGGGCGAATTAAACTCGAGCAATTCGAGAATTCTACAGCTCTCAAACGGCAATGCTTGCGAATAAGTATTAATATGCAAAATTAACGTTTTTCTGTTCGTTTGTGTCTCTTTTTGGCAAATTAAATGATAAATTAAATGTTAGTTTTGCTAGTTGTCCAAAAAACGTTATCTAATGTCTAATAGCTAACAGATGTTTACGCCGAACTAACTGCTTAGCAACATTCTGACCGTGAGTTCCGAATAGTTCTTGAAAACCTATACCATTACCTATAATATTCAATAATCAATCAATATTCAGTCTTATTTCGGCTCAATACACCTTCTCTGCGTAGGTAACTCTAGATCTGAAAAATCTAGTTTATTTCATAAACATCTACAAGTGTAAAAGATTGTCATCTTAGTTACACCATTTACAGGGTTACTGGTAATCAGCCTGCATCCGTTTAAGGGCATGTTCTGTATATTTAAACAAACAACTTTTGTTTTACAACTTTCGTTAAAACTTAATAGATAACCCAAAAAAATTGTATTTTTTGCCCTTTTTTGTACTGTTTAGCGACTTTTTAGTGTTTATTCACTTTGGTACATCATTTTTTGCGTGTTAAAGAGCGTACGCGCTCTCGTTACTAATTGTTACGAAGAGTTCGATACTTTTAGACCGTGCAAATGCACTTTTTATTTATTTTGTAAAAGAAAAAAAAATCTTTTTTTTTTAAACTATAAAACAAAAGTTGACGTATTGAATGTACCTAACATCCCCTTAAAAGGATGCAGGCTGATTACCAATAACCCTGTATAACTCAACATCCAAACTTGCTTACGGATGGCCCAAGACATGAGTGGACTCAAAAACGGCTGGACCAATTTCTATGATTTTTGTATTTTTCTTAATCTGGAATAGTAGTAGAAGTATTAAAATATAATGTTATTATATTAATCAATAAACAAAAAAAAAAAAAATTCTGAATCTGCCTATTTGTTGTCTCTTAGGCGGAACGAAGTTCGCCGAGTCAGCTAATTATACATAATTGTGTATTAGAAGCTCGTTAGAAGCATTAATTGAATGATCGGTCATGGAATAGTTTGAGAGCGAAATAGAAATATCAAAAATATTGTGCTGAAATGGAAGTCATACACAGGCTACTCCAATTCTGTAAGGATTCCAAGCGGACGCCGTGACCTAAATACTGATATAGAATTCCCAGCGTAACGAGAAGTAGGATAGATTTTCGATTCTACAGCTTTTTGTTTTAAGAAGCAGTGCTCCTGAAATGATGTATTAAACAACTTTATTGCTAAACAAAAAACTAATTATTTCGGTAGCCAATCGGCTATTGCTATCGCAAATAATCCTGAGCATTATCAACGAACGAAGTATGTTTATGTGCAGTACCATTGTATACGCCAAACTGTGAAACTTTATGGTTGCTTTACATGTATACATAATTTAATGAAAATCGTTCGAGTCGTTTCCGAGATTCAGATTCTATATATATATATATTTACAATAATTGCTCGTTTAAAGGTATAAGATGAGATAGGAAGATTGAGAGGCTATGACACTTATTGTAATGTAGGGTTGTGATAGAAGAAAAATTAAACATTTTAAATTGTTAAATGTTTTATGTTGAAATAAAGTATTTTGTATTTTGTTTGTATTTTTCTACTGACACTCAATTGAGAAACCTTTCTCATTTCCAGACCCTGCTACATTTTTGTTGGAGTTTTAAGGCACTTTTATCAAAATACTTTCATCTGACAACTTCGGATCATCCACGCAGTCAGTGAATATAATAGGAATCTTTGCGTTGTGTTACGTTGCGAAATTGCTAGAAACTAATAATATTTACAAAGTAAAGCATTTTTTAACAAATCACAAGTGTATTAGTCTCAATATAGTCGTTAACCTTTTCCATAATGGGGTTAATTTTATCGTCAGCAATTTAAAACATTAAACGCCAATGCAGTGCAATCATAACACTGAGATGTTGGTCGTTAAATATCTTTATGTTTTCACATTGCTCATATGTACAAGTTTGTAGCAAAATTACTAGCCATAAAGATTTATCATTTTATGGAATGTATAGTCAATTCTAATCAAAGGATATTGTCCGTATGATGCTGCATCAATCAGTGTGTCAATCAAACTGGATTTGAAGATCCTGTAGATAGTCTTTGAATACGAGGAAGTTTCCCAGCGGGTTCGTCAAACAGCAGTGACGAATATAGAAAATAAAATATTGGCGTGATATTCCGAATGGAAGAACTAATCTTTTGCACTACCAGCTGGAGTCTTGGAATTCGATCGAGCGACGCCCCCAAAGTGTGCATTGACCACGTTGATCGCAAAAGATGTCAAAGTGTAGTCGCAAATTTTCAAGTTTATCGGTATTTATCGGATACATTTCTAAGAGTGTGCAGCTGATACCCGTGATATAATGTCACTACACGGTCTTTTTTTCTGTCAGACTGCTCGTAACTCAACTCGTTTCAAGGAAGTTTGTCTCCACTATAGAAATAAGAATATCCACATTGTAAAAATACGTAGTCTGAGTGAGTGTTTTATGCGAAACGATTTTATTTCGTGAATTCGCAGATTACCACACGATAAAATTTGTTCATGTGTTATAGCAATTTTTGCATAGCCTCATGTTAGAACAACAGGGGATCAGATGTGACTGTGGAGGGTATTTACCATTTAGTAAATATTCGAGGCTTTATTATTCTAAAGGATGAACACGCCAATCTTTTGGCTTCTTGAATACCTTAGTCTGTACCATGAGCTTTTATGGTGGCCATTTTAAGGCTCTTATAAGCAATGCTGCCTTATTTGTCGATTTAGTTCATATTTTTCATTTTTAATCGAAAAATTATCGCAAAAAGAGTTCATGGTACGGCCCTTTATCCTTATCAAGGTCAAAGGAGTTACAGACTTCACGAAAGTGAAGTACACACATAAACAGGGTTGGAACACACGATCTATTGCGGTGACAAGAGCGACGGTCGGCCCAATTCGAGGTCTTGCCGACAGTCACGCGACGCAGCCGCCTTTCCGGTCATATAAGCCGCCGCAAATACAGCTTTTTACGACTCTACGAGGTTATCATCGTAAATTTTTACCGAAATTTACGCCGTAGTTTGCACTGTACGGATTTTCAAGTACATACGACAGTTTTATATTGAACTAGCTGTTACCCGCGACTAAAGCAGTTAAAGGGAACTCTAAAGCAGTTATAAGATTTTTAATAAATCTGTTTGGGATTATGATATATCAGCAAAAAGTGATATTAATACCACTTATTTATTAACAGTAGGGTCATTGCAGATCTTTAAAGATCTTTAAGATTAAAGAGTTTCATAGTTTTTTCCTTCAACGATTGGGAACTTCCATATTGACATTCATCCCCCATTTCAACCCCAATTTCATCCCCGTACAGTTCGAAATTACAAAATTGCTAGAACAAACATTCGTTTGCTTCGTGTCAAGTGTCTAGATACAAAATTTGATAACTTTGAAAATCACGAATTTGCATACAACCGTTCATCTCTTGTTTCACCCTCTTAGGGGTTGAATTTCACAAAACCCCGTCTTAGTGAGCGCCTACGTGCTAAAAGACACCTCCATGGAAAATTTCAGATTCCTAGCATTTGTAGTTTTTGAGATTCTGACCTTTCGCTTTTATATATATAGATGAAGTTTCTAAGATTGAACTAATCTGCACTGTGCTAGATGTGTTCTGTATTTCTCATTATCATAATTGGCTCTATTCCATCTTTATAGCTCTCTCTCTCTTTCATTTCATAGACGATACTGACGATTTAAGATTCCGATTCCGCTGCGAACTGAACAGGCCAATACAACACTTATGACTGTGAAAAATACAGATTCAATTGAGAGTTTCGTGCTCAAACAAATAAAAAGCATATCTTTAAATAATGGCACTTAGTCCTGGACCATATAGTGTGAAGTGACCTTTACGGCTTACCAACTTGGATTAGCACCGAATACGCAGTGTTCTACGTCGGTGATACCAAACGAGTTGTGCGGCGTGTAGGCGGCACAGCATCCATTGTGAGGTGGGCAGTACTAGTCAACAGTGCCTCCATGTGGAGACGGGACAAACAGAGGCCTACCGATACGATCTTCATAGAGTTGGTTCTGGAACGCCATTAGTATCCTGGTGCACCGGCGACGGGTCTACCAAAGATGGACCTAGAACCGCGCAAGTCGGTGCAGGATGCGCGGAAGAATGCGAGAATGGCCCCGCGTTCCCACCGTAATCGGCCAAGATGGAATCCCGTAGAGCAGCCCCGTCCAACATACGGCCTCCGGGCCACCATCCGGCCCGTAACCAATTGAAATTTAAAAAATATCCTAAAATAAGTAGATACAAACACAAGAGAGAGAGAGAGATTCATATTTAAAGCCATCGGGCATTCGTTTTGGGCTGCAATGGCTAGAAAAATTTAAAACCTCTACAAAATTGTGTTGGGACACCCCCTGCCTTAGACTTATAGTCAGTCGGTGGGGGCAATGATCGTGGTGTCTGACATAATCTGTCGAAAGACGTCGGACATAATTATGCTTCAATCAATTTCCTCCATTGATGCCGAGCCATGAGAGAGGCCTATGTCCAGCAGTGGACTAAGGTAAGCTGATAACGATGATGATGAATTTGCCACCTAAAAAAATCACACTATCATTGTTTATGAAACTGTACAGTATCTTCATCGAAATAAGTGAATACCGACTAGTAATACATTCCACTCTCCTATGAGGTGCTAAATCTCTTTACGTAGTACATCCCAAAGCGTAGGTACTCTGCAAATGAGAATAATCCGTTTCTGGAACATGGAAATATTGCTGTTAAGTGAAATATTCGGTACAGTTAACTCAATATCACGCCTGCCCTATCAGAATTAGGAAATCGTACACTGGCGCTCGAGGAAGGAAGTATCGTTTTGCTCTTTTCCGTTTCGTTACTTCACGCAACGACGTTGATTTGCCGACAATTTTTACAATGTTTTCTTGTTAACTAGTTGCGCTACACAGTTTTACTTTTAATTTTATATAAATTCGAAAAAAAAACTTTTCTTGTTTGATATAAGGTATTTACCAGTCTTCGTATATTTTTTTGTACAGAATTAACAGGTCTTCATTTTAATGTTTACTGAATAAATATTTATTTTACTGAACAATGGTATTTGTCATGGATGCACTAACGAGATATTATTACCATAAGCAGTCCTAGTTATTAACACGCTTTTATGTTTTTACTGTTGCGACTCGAGACCTACTGTCGAAAGGAGAGAGTAAAAGTCATAATCTACCACATTGATTGGCAGATGACACATGTCTTCGAAAGACGACTTTCTTAGAACGCGAATTTTTTCACCATGTTTTCCTGTGCCCTTAAAGCAAGTGATGATATGAGATAGAAGCGCGTTCAACCCTACGACCTCAAGAGATATTGACTTATTCAGCACTATACTATCGCAGATTCTATCTGGTCTGTTCATAGGTGAACATTTACTATTTCGCTCATTCCGAAGCTCTGTTTTATTTATTTAAGAATAAAATAAAACAAAATTGGTAATTTTTTAAATATTTTGGCTAAATCAGTGTTCGATGAGGGCTGAGTTTCTTAGAATTGGGATGATGACTAGGTCAAAAATATAACAATCTAATTAGTCCGTCAAGTAGATTAAGGATAAATATGGAACGCACATACAAACGAAAAGTTGCATCAATATATCGACTGAGAGTTTTCAATGCTTTTCGCAGTGTCGGAAGAAGCAGCTTGCGTTAAATTGCTGGCATGCTACCAATCAGAGTACTCGCTGAAGAAAAAGAGCTATAGAGCTAGACCCTCCCCCCGCGAAATAATGCCTAACGGTGGTTTCCACAGGTGATACAAAGGCTAACGACAGATGAGATTTTTAGTCGCTATTTAACATCCGAGTTTGACATACGGGGTATATATTATTACTAGCAGCGCCCCGGGGTGTTACCCGCAAAGTTCCAGTTCCCGTTGTTTTTTCGGGATAAAAATCTTATCTGTACACATAGGTATCCTATGTGTTCTTCCAGACTATAATCTATCTGTGTTCCAAATTTCAGCCCGAACCGTTCATACGTTAGGACGTGATTGAGCAACAAACATCCAAATATCCAAACATCCATACATTGACATTTAAAATATTAGTAGGATGTCCCTGACCATATATGAACGTATTTTCCTGTTTCTGTACAATAATAAAAAAACACACACACGACACACGAAAATTAAATTGTTTGATTTAATGTTTCTAAATTTTTTTACATACGTTATTTTGTGTCATAATTATTTAATTTTGATATTTCAAAATAGCAAAGAGATTGAATCTCTGCCAAAACCAAAGCTACCAATCACAGAATAATTACTATTATTACTACATCGCCTTCTCCAAACGAAACAAACGAGTTTACAGTCCAAAGTAAATAAGAACACCCATTATTCATACTACAAAACTAATTTCCAAAGTGTCGCTGCCGAGTCTGATGGGAGTTCGAAAGAAAAAGTACCACCATTAGTCATAAGGGAATGTCCGCAGCCAATCAGAATAAAAAATGCACTGAAAAAATTTACCTGGTCCTCAATGAGAATCTGAATGCTCCAGACAGGAAAAGGTCGCAGTGTTAAAATTGGCAAGTTCCTGTGAAACTGACAAGGCGTAATATCCAATCGGAAAGCGGAATTTTCATAGAAGATGTTTTATGCATACAACTAAAATGCGGGGGTTGAACATAGGTTCTATTGAAGGCAGTGGTTGGAAATATAAAAAGTCTCAGTCTGGGCTGAGTGGCTTGAGAGAGTCGGCTAATGAGAGCTTATTTGAAAAAATATTATTTTGTAAAACTAGATATTTTTTTTAAACCACTAATGATGAACAAGGTTTTTTTTCAATAAAAGACATTGTAGAGTTTTGAACAAAGAGAGTTTAAACCAAATTTCATTTCATTGTATCTGCCCAGAAATAGTAATTTGTTTGTTTCACAAGAGTGCAAAGTTGCTTTTTAACCGCGTGCTCAATTTTGATGACCGAGCTAGGGAAGGATTCTAAAATGGAATCACGAACGGAGCGAGTAATTAAAAAATTTGAATCCTGAGCGTAGCAAGGGAATCAAAAGAGTACAAGGTGAAAAATATTTGCACTCAAATGCAACAAGTAACTTTTCATCCCACCCCAGCGAAGAAATGACTGAATGCTTTGCGCATTATTAACAGATTCAGCCAATTCTGCTGCAATAAACTTCTTCGTCGCTTATTTTCGATTTTTCACTTGTTTTCAATTTTCCTGTTTTAACCTAAGGTTTTAACTTTAAGTTTGTCGAGTTTGAGTTGATTTAGCCATGGTTTTAACAATAATAATATGGCGTGAAAATATGGAGGGTTGACCGGATGAGGTATGGAGTGTCATCTGCGTACTTGAAAAAGTGTCCCCCCAAATGCATTAAATTATGGTAGCGCCACATTAACATCACGGTAAATTTTAAAGGAAATAAATAAACATACTAAAAATACATTCTAGCTACATGTTTTCTCAAAATAGTAATTATTTGATGTAATACATTAGTTAACATTATTTTGAACTACGCAAGTAGTTAAAATTTTATGTATTGTAAAAAAATGTGTATAAAAAATGTATTTAAAAAAATCTATGATCGAGTTGGCACCAAGTAGGTAGAAGTAAATAGGTTTAATTATGTTTTAAATTCAAATCTTAGTGCACACGATGTTCTAAATTCAAATTTACTTTACTCTCTAGTGGGTAAAAACGGCTTTTGCGCTCTGATATCGAAGAGCAAAAGTACTGTTTCCGAGGAGTGGGATGAAAAATATTTTGCCCTTTGAACATAGTAAATTTGAATCATACTTATGTCTGGATTTTTATATTTACCCAAGATTGCTGAAGCAAAAAACCGCCTATCGTCGCCTATTTATGAGATTTTTTAGTAATTAATTGTCGTTAATTCCTACGGTTTGCGGTGGCAAAGTAATAGAAATGCGGAGGCTAAACATTATTCACCGTAAACTGACATAATTTAACATTTTACGAATACAACGCAGCCGTTTAAAGGAACACCTGGCCTAATTTTATGGTTAAGCTAAATTGCTGGTCCCCATTTCTGTTGTAATGTTGTGTAAATGTTATTTCTCAGTTTTTGTGCTTATTTTTGTGGTTGGAGTTAGGGATTGGTGAAAAATGTGTATCACTTTAGCCAAAACTGTATAAAATTCATGTTTTTAATATGTAAAAATATAATTATTATATACTTCGCTTGGCTACAAGTTTCATATAGATAGTAATCAAGTAGAAAGCTCGTTAGTTTTTCACTTGACGTCTCGTCGATGATTTTAAATAAAATTATCTATATGTCGTGCTTTTGTATAACGTAGGTATACGCGTGTAAACGATCATCGAGTACACTTTTTTAAATCTTATGCTTAAGCACAATATACCTACAAATAATTAATTTTATTATGTGTGGAAAGGATTTCTGGTTGGGTGGAAATCAGCCCAATTGAATCATAGTAACAGTCCAAAAGTAGTCCGATTACTACACGACGAACACGCTACTCCTTTCTCCTATTTTTGCAGGAATACGACATGTGGCCTGTGGACTGGGTAGTTTTTTAACCGACTTTAAAAAAAAAGTAGGTTCCTCAATTCGACCGTATATATTTTTTTTTTATTAATCATCTTCATCGTCAGTTTTTCTTCGGCCACTGCTAGACATAGGTCTGTGCTTATTTATGCCACGGAGCTCGATCGTCCGCTCCTGTCATCCACTGTATCCCCTCCACTTTACGCAGATCGTCGCTTTAACTGACCGAAGGATGCCTACACTGTGCTTGTCTAGACGCGGTTTTCATTCAAGGAACCGTCCACTCTAACGGTACTCGGTTCTTCTGACAATATGGCCGACTCATTGTCACTTTCACTTCCTAACTCTATGGGCTATGTTGGCTACCTCAGTTTTGTATCGGAACACCTTGTTGCGAATTTCGTCCCGTCAAGATTCCTAACATAGCTCGCTAAGCGTCTTTGAATATATAAACCAGCTGCATCCTATGTATCCACGATCCAAATGCCTCCCAGCTGGCTCCTTCTGAAACTGAAGTCAATCAGTTTCGAAGTTGTTTTCGCCAAACTGGTCAGTTTGCTCTAGGTATACGAAATCATCAACAATTTCAAGATTAGTGGCATTAACCGGCTCCAGGTCTTTGCGACTATTGTGCATAACTTTCGTTTCGTCAATGTTGATCCTGAGATCGATTCGTTTGAAGACATGAGTTAATCCGTTTCAGCAAACCTATTATTGTAAACGTTATTGATGATGAATATACTCGTAGTTAAAAGTCACGTAGTCACTTTATTACATATGGTGAATATTGTTGAGTACACATCATCATCATCAGCCGCAAGACATCCACTGCTGAGCATATACATTTATATACTCGTAATTTACACATATACCTATTCCATTGCTCAGTTTGCACATTTTTTTTATTTTAAGAATTCTATTTAAAAAAAACTTGGGTCAAAACGTATGTTCTTTTATTATTTAACTTGTAATAGGACTATAATGTTTACTTAATTTTATTAGAAAGGCCAATACCGTCCAAACAAATTGTGTCGGTAGTAATTACACAATTCCGGTAAACGACCGTGACTCGCCGACACCGATTCAAGCGAATGAAGTAAACATTTGGAAAGTTGCGTGAGACAACACATTTTCACGGCTTTGGCCGCGTTGGCCGGTTTATTTGTACCTGTGTGCCCATTCTCCTGACCTTTCAGAGCTATTCCTAAATGTTTAATTAACACTTTGTACAGACAATCAGCAGTATACAAAAAGAAGTAAGTTTCATGTGTGTTTGAAAAACGTAAGTACACGACTTACGTTTTTCAAACTGAAATTCCAAATACTACTTCAAATTACTCTTATATCACCCCAGTTTACCAAATATTTGAGCCAAATTCAAAGCACATCTATGAGCAAACAGTCGATGTACCAAACTGCTTTACTTTGTCATAATGAATGTAGCATAATATAATATAGTGTCATAATGTAACTTTTTCCCAATAGTTTTTGGCATAATGTGTTTTAAGCATAACAATCTATTGTAATACATTCAATTCGACTATTGATGAGACGCATACTAGTCTTTAGGCATATTGATGAGACCCATAAATAGTCTTCAGGCATTTTTCAATTATTTGTTGGGCTACTAAATATAGAAACATAGGAGGAGAGTGTATTTAAAAAATGCGGGAGCCAAAAGCTGAAGGGAGGTCCTGAGTGAAGCGACCCATGCGAGGCCAAGCGTAGCGAGGGGGGAGGTGGCGAGCGAAGCGAGCTGCCGGCGACCTCCGTAGTGGAGCGCAGGCCGAGTATGGAGAAGTGACACTCAGGGGTCAGCCCTGCTAAGCAAAGCTTCTGGCGGAAGCCCACCCGGATGCAAAAGCGCACCACATTTCTTAGTTGTACCGTCTGTTTTTCTCAATGTGTGCCTTTAAACATTATTCTAAGTTACATTAATGCTATATTATATTTTTAGTAGTGGTAGGACTCTTAGCAGAGTCCGCCTGGGGAAATACCACACCTTTGACAAATATTCTACCGCCAAGCAGTAATGTGCAAACATTACTGTGTTCCGGTTTGAAGGGCAATGATTTCAGAGAAATTACAGGGCTTAGAGACATAATATCTTAGATCTCTGGGTGACGAGCGCAGTGCTAGGTAATGATTTGAACTATCATGTTCCAATAGCTGCGTGTTACTGTGCTGTTATGTGGCAGGCATGTTGCTTACCATCAGGCACATGACCTGCTCGTCTCGTCACTCTATGCTATAAAATATATATATATATATATATATGGTTATGTGTTTAAACATTATGGTAAGTAATCTGTATGCTATATATGGTTATGCTAGTAAACATTATGCAAAAACAGTTACGCGTTTAGTTGTTATGGTAAATTATTATTAGTCCTAAAAACGTTATGCCTACTTACAATAGTACAAAAGTGTCAATCAGAGCTAGTGTCGATTTTTTCCGTCTTAAGTCGGTTATTGGACCAATACACATGACACAATTTTAGAAAAATGCAGTATCACCAGTAGGACAAAAAGAGCGATTGATTTAAAACATGCTTTTTTTTTGCAGTGGTAGGACTCTTGGCAGAGTCCGCCTGGGGAAGTACCATGCCTTTGCCAGTTATTCTACCGCCAACGAGTAATGTTCAAACATTACTGTGTTCCGGTTTGAAGGGAAATGTTTCCAGAGAAATAAGAGGGCTTAGAGATGTAACATCTTAGAGCTCTAAGGGCTCTGGGCGACGAGCGCAGTGTAGAGCTAGGTAATGAGTTGGACTATTCATGTTCCAATAGCTGCGTGTCGCTGTGCTGTCATGTGGCAGGCATGTTGCTTACCATCAGGCACATGACATGTTCGTCTCGTCACTCTATATTTTTAAAAAAAGGTATGAAAACAATTATTCTGGTAATTTTTGCTCAAAATAATTCAACTGAAGACCATGCCAAATAAATAAATAAATATTGGGGGACAATTCACACACAACACCATCTGACCCCAAACTAAGCAAAGCTTGTGTGATGGCGGCCAGATAGCTGATATAATACTTATATAGTTTTAAATACATACTTGTTATACATAGGAACTAGAAACACCCAGACACAGTGCAAACATTTGAATTCATCACACAAATATTTGCACTGGGTGGGGATCGAACCTACGACCCGCGGCTTCGCAGGCAGAGCTACTACCCACTAAGCCACAAGGCCAAATGATTTGATAGTTTAATAAGTGACGTATTATTTTAAAATATATGTTGCTTCTACATTACTTTCATTACTGTTACTTCAGTTACATGTCCATAATGGTTTTATTTCTAAAATTAATTATTTGTGAAGTGTAAAATAACTGTTGGTCCTTTGAAACTTGAACTGAACTGAACTTTTTGGAACTTGAAACCGCAGATGAAGTAATAAGCGGCTACTACTCGTAGTTACTTATAAGTTAGTAGAGTAATTTATAATTATTTTTCTGTTGTTTTTTATTATAATCTTCTAGTCATATACATAAATTTACTACTCGTCGCTCTATTTTTTGCAATGTGTTAATCTACGTTACTAGTCCCACCAGCATAGTATTTATTGATTTGCAACGTATACTAGCGTTAGTACAAAATACTCACGACCCTCAACCACCCCTGGCTTTGGCTATTTTTAACCTAGCATTGAACTTTGAGTTCCACTTACTTGTTTGTTTATTTAGCTGTGATTAAACACACTCTATTTTTATAAAATAACTAACTTCGTTTCCTTTACAAAACTAGTTTTGTTAATTCATGATACTCTTCAAATGTTTGTTAAATAATAATAGTCAAAGTCCACTGTTTGGTTGACGAAATGAATCAGATATTTTAAATATAACTAGCGGCCCGTTCCGGCTTCGCTCGGACATAACCTAGACACTGTCTGCAGCGCCATCTGCCGGGCTTATTTGTGAATTTAAATTATCTTCGAATACACACAAAAAAATCAATTCGGTCCAGTCGTTTAGGAGTTCACTGTCAAATGATTAAACTACTAAAATGGCTATAAAAAAACAGGGGTTGGTGATAAAAGGGTAAAAATTTAGGGTTGTATGTATTTTTTAACGCCACATTATAAAAAAATAAGAACAAAAAATTTTTACCAAAAATTAAAAAAAAAATGTTTGGGGTGAACAACCCCTAACACTTAGGGGTATGAAAAATAGCTAGTAGCCGATTCTCAGACCTATTGAATATGCAAATAAAATTTGGTAAAAATCAGTAAAGCCGTTTCGGAGGAGTAAGGAAACAAACACTGTGACACGAGAATTTTATATATAAGACTAGCTGACCCCGCAAACGTTGTTTTGCCTTAGTGAACAACCCTTGTCACTTAGGGGTATGAAAAATAGCTAGTAGCCGATTCTCATACCTACAGAATATGCATATAAAATTTGGTTAAAATCAGTAAAGCCGTTTCGGAGGAGTAAGGAAACAAACACTGTGACACGAGAATTTTATATATAAGATTAAATTATAGGCATCTTTATTAATAAGTGTTGCAAAAACTTTGTACCACTTTTTACGAATCGTGCGGTCGGAGGAGAAGGTATGAAATTTCCCACACTTATAGTTTAATTATGTAGAGAAGGAATACAGAATGATAACACTTTTTTAAGTTATGCATAAAATACATTAAATCAATAAAAAAACATTACACACACACTACCATGTATTTGACTCTTTTGTTTTTAGTTTAGTTTAAGTATTAGTTAAGTGGCCAATTTGAATATACTAATGTTGCTTCATGTTTGAATTTCGTCCACTGGCCGAAGATAGGTAGATAAATTCGTATGAATATAATTATAGTGCTACAAGGATCTATTGGCACTTGGATAACATTATCAGGAGGGCGTGGGTGAGCAATGAGGGTTACCGGACAACAAAATCTCCTTAAAAAAATCTGGGGGAGTTTAAATAAACACTAACGCCACAAAAATATTTGGGTTTATATTAGCTGCAATCAGGAGAAAACATGTTTCATAGGTTTATAAAGTTTTTTTTGTACTAACTGTAGTAGACCCGAAACCTAAACCTAACTTACAATCTAACATACTTACGCTAATCATTCCAATTTTGGGGAGTTTGGAAATTGGGCATCGGCAGCCCTGGGCGGATTGACGGCAGAGTTCCCATTTTGGCCAACGTGCTATTAAATCCTTGTAGCACTGTTTAACTTTTCACAATGGTTAAATTAATTAAAAAGCACTCACAGATGTTCATCTCTTTAAATGCTTCTTCTAAACTAAAAACATAAATAACACAGGCATCATACCATCGCTGTTAATTTTTAATTGCAAATATTAAAGACATAATTCGTACAAACAGACACTAGTTAAGATTAACGTTAACAGCGTTCTACTTAATGAATACCTCTTAAAACGTCTGATCATCTTTAATTTTCAAAAAAACTGGTTTATAGTCAGACCCATACTGAAGATTTCTAAAAACGGTATTACATGGAAAACAGCAATAGAGTCATGCAATAGAGACAAGGAATAACACCTCGGCAAAGCCATTTAATTCAATTAGGTCGTCGTCTGTGCGTGACATAAACACGTTGATGTTACTACTTTTTATTACGTTAAATTATATGCAGTCACATCGAGTTAGTGACAGGCTAATCCGTGCTAACTGGTCAAATTACAACATGCAAATCAGTACAGATATGTTAATAGGCTAGTTAATACTACGCACAACTGAACCAGGTCAGGTACATGCATAGATATAGTATCCGCTCGGAAGGAAGCGAAGGGTCACCTCCTCGCCAGTAATTTTCCTTTGTGAGCCCCTCGATTATTGCCTTTGTATGTCCGTTCGCTCAAAGACCGTTTAAAAAACCCAGTTAAAAAGAATTTTCCTTCTCCCAACTTTTAATCAGTTTAATAAAGAAAAATTGCGAATACCTTTTGAAGATTTTAGATGTTTTTTCTGCTTTTGAATACCTGTTCACTGTTGCTATGAAATGTAGTACATTAATAACGGTCTGTAAGAGTATTATTCAAAGAGTAATATTGGAGTATTCCTTAAAAATTGCTCGAATGTTGCCAATATTTATGATTCCCTTTAGAATGTACTGTCTTAATGAGATGAGATATCCTAGCTAGCTAGGCAAAGGATCTCTAACCTATTCCTGTTATTTGTTTGTATTGGTGTTCCTAGTTCATTTTTATTTTGCAGAATTTTAGTTAATTTTTTATAGCAATTAGTGATGGTGACCAACATGCCTGACCATAACAGCACAGTGTCACGGAGCTATTGGAACATGAAGAGTCCAAAACATAATCTAGCACTTACTGCGCTCATCACACACGTATATTATATGATGTTTCTCTATAAATTAATAAGTTGTAAACATAAATTATTAACAGACAAATTGTCTGGTATTTTTTTACAATATTGAGTCGTGTAAAATTTACACTATTCTATTTAGGTACTTCAAAGATAGTTTGGTTCGTATTACTCCCTGGTCAACATTTTTTTTAGTTCGCCTTAAGACCTAGTTTATGGAAGATTTATAATTAAAAGATAATTTCTTTAAAATCATCGAAGTTATTTAATATTCGTAATATTTCATGCACAAGAGATACTCGAAGAATATGAGCGAAAACTTTTGTAATTATGAATTCCGTAGCGTTCTCTACGAGTCGTAGCGCGCTACGTACTCATAACTCACCCATCTACAGCTACATACTCGGCTTACTTTTTCGAAATAGTTAGTAAATCATAACTCATTTTATGATATTACATTTTTAAAGGCACTTAGAACTATGCCAGTTGGCCTCAAGTGCCCTCAACTGCCTACCGAATATTAGTCTTGCGCAAAAGGCGCAGGGTCCTACTAACAATTACAGTACATCCGCTACTATAGGTATTACTACATCTAGCTCTTCTATAAAGTTCTACATAGATAAATTACTGACAGGCTAATAAATTAAATCGTCTTGACATCTATAAATCGAATGAGTTTCATCTTACGCGTATCGACGTGTAAATTGAATTAAACGAGTAGCACATATAACTTTAGATTTTTAATTCCATTTAAATCGATCAAAATAACTATTCCAACAAAAACTATTATTTATTCGAGAGTAACTTTCATGAATGTTTGAATGTTTTTATCTAATTGAATATGCATGTTTTATTTGACTTTGAAACAATATTTCAACTACTAACTGACATGCTGTCGAAGGAATATGCAGTATATCAATTTCTTTGGATAAAAATCTACAAAAAATATGTGTCACAATCAAAAAATGTTGATTAGTAAATGTTATACGATTATATCGCTAGATCAACTTCCGGACAACAAGCTGCACTGGCAGTTGGTTGAAACTATGATAAGCGATATTGACCCAGAGTCCAGAATTAGGTTGGGGCCGCACCTCCACCCTACAACATCGACCTCTGAAACCATTCAGTCATCTTCAGTTTCGTCAAAATTATATGCCCCGCTGAAAGTCGTCGCTACTATCGCATACAGAGATAAACAGTTCATATTGGCATCATTAGTTCCAATTGTAGCCACCGAGTTAAATAAGTTTGTGGCTCTTTAGTTTTCTGTCACTTGAATTCCACTAGAGACGCAAGTGGAACGTGCTTTCGAAAAACTCCTAAGTACTTCACTTCGTTTGCCAGCGTATCTGACAAATATTCAGTTGTTAACGGACCAAGTGAGACTTTTTATTGTTCTCGTCATTACATCGTTTTAATTATCTTGTAATAATTACATTTTGAAATATTAGATTAACTTTTGTCCTTGTGATGATGAAGACTTCTGAAATAAAGACGAATTAATTTTACTTTCGACTTTGTCCGCGTACGTATAATTTAAAAAGCTTGCAGCGGCCTGCAACTGAATCTGTAATCGATTATAACCATAATGTGATAAATTATAACTGTATGTTATTCGCAAATTACGTTACAGTAAATTCTTTTATGAATTTACAATGATTACATGCAAAACATACAAACACACAGATACATCAATCCGCCCGCAAAAGTTTTCACGATCATATCACATCAGGAATAGTATTTGCATGTAAAATTGTAATCATATTCTAATCGTATTTTATCTAGTATCTATTCTACTAGTCCATATTCATACGTATATTATGTTAGTTTGTACTATGATAAAAAGGCATACAAAACCTTTTGGCAAAATACAATTATACGACAAAGATCTCTGGTAAGATTCTTCGTTTATATTCGTCAATATTTCATCAATGATTCGCTCCACAGGGGCGAAAATTGTATGCTCTATAACTAGATACTATATGATAAGGTACAGTCGGGCGCAAAGCAATTTCCTATTTCACGTATAGAGCAATCCGCTGAAAGCATTCTATCAAATTTCGTGCAGACTGTATGTTTCAGGTAGGTACGTGCCGTTAGCAGAAATTGAACGTTGACGAATGCTTCGACATTTCTCGTTACATAACTGCACAAGCTGCTACCTGTCTGTAAGAATTTTAACAAATACTTTTAACTTGCCGTAAGTTTCGAGTGAATTGGGCCCCATTTTGGAATTAAGTTCTTAGGTACATCATTGCACCAAATGAAAGAGGCTTGATGCAATTTCGTTATACGAACGGCCTTAGGATGGAATCTTGATTTGTTTGAGTCGAGAGTAAATTGATTGATTCTTTTCTTTGTATGCATTAAATAATATTATCGCTTAACATCAGATGAGATGCTGACCAAGTTTGAGCTTTGACAACAAAGATGAAAAAACACACCTATGATTATGATTTCGTTACACAGTCCAATAACTCGTACCTTACTATACTTAGCAATAATTTAAGTGTTGTCTTTCACGATTATCACGATAGAATTAACACTAAGCGTTTTGTGATTATTGTTGACATCCCTATTACTTGAAATTGCTTGAAATTGTGATTCTAATAGCATGTAAGACAAGATGTATAATTAAAAAAACGATACTATGTCGTCACATAAATCGCTAAATCGATTTAATATATAAAAATAAATATCGTTAATACATAATGAACTTTTATTTAGAAAGCAATTGCAAAGGATTGCTGACCTAATAATATTATTTACACAGTTTAAAACCGATGGTTCAAATGTTTACAACAAAACGATTTATAAGTTGTGTTGTGTTGTGAAAAATAAAAAATAGAAGCTTCTAATCAATTTTGTGAATGTAGCAATTTTACCCTCAACGTTGATGTGGCACATCGAGAGCGGAGTCAGCGGCTGCGGCGGTGGCAAGCTGCCAGCTACATCCCTGTTGTTTCCATACGGAGCGCTCGAGCACTCTGTTCTTGCCCACATACAAAATAATTGATGTTGTAGCTAAATAGAGACGAACCACAGTGAACGTAAGCTTCTGAAACGTTGCTAAAGAAATAGTTGGACTGAATTTG
This sequence comes from Ectropis crepuscularia, assembly GCA_963693475.1. Classification (NCBI taxonomy): domain Eukaryota; kingdom Metazoa; phylum Arthropoda; class Insecta; order Lepidoptera; family Geometridae; genus Ectropis; species Ectropis crepuscularia. The sequence goes on along the minus strand of OY856339.1, from coordinate 14,593,241 downwards.
TAAAGTTGTCAGCAGCATTTGTAGCATCAATTTAGAAGGCGAATTTTCAAAATCGACAGCATATTGTAGGATGATAAGTAAACATTATTTATTTGACAATGACTTCTTGATACTTTGGGTTATGCTCGTATTCAATGTGTTTTAAATATTCTAAATTTATATTAATAGAAAAATGTATTCATTTAACAATGACAATACAATTTGAGTTACGTATTTGATGTTAGTAAAAGTTTCTAAATTCTCACTCGATGCTTTCATAATTATATTCTGGTACAATCCGTAATCCGCCAAATATTGTAATGAATACTTTTACATCATCGGAGAGTCTTAAAATACATGACCCAGGTCTCTTTCAGACAAGATTGAATGAGTACCACTGAAAACGTAGCTACCCAGGTCTCTTTCAGACAAGATTGAATGAGTGCCACTGAAAACGTAGCTACTCCATAGATGATGTGTTTCCAATATAGCATCCTCCAACCAAGCATTTAACTATCAAGTTGAAATTTGGCTGGTTTAGAATAAATAAATTATTTTCACTTGTGCAAAGAACATTATCCGAATGTTGATACATCTTAGTGATGTTCCTTTATGAAATTTATTTCCAAAATCATAAAACTGGCGACAAGGGTAACTCGGGTTCAACTAAAATCACTGAAAATTACCTTCCGAAAGGCGAGGTGGCGAGATGAGAGGTGCCATGGCACTGTGCCAGGTACGTTAATACTAGATACCTACGGAAAACCACTCGATACGAAATGACGAGGAATCATTCATAGTTAGGACAAAAGCACACGTTTGCTCCTTTCTGTGTGTTTTTATTTGTTATTAGATGTTACCCGCGACTTAGACCAAGTAGAATGAATGAAATGTAGTGCATGTGGGGGGTTCTTCATCAAAATGGTAAAAATGGAAAGTTGTGAAGTTATTTCGTTCCCGTTATTTACCTGTGGTACAAATCCTATGTGTCGGCCTCGGCTATAATCTATAATCTTCATTCCAAATTTCAACCCAATCCGTTCATACGTTCCAATGTGATTGACTAAAAATGTCAGAGGTAACTCACTAAAAAAACAGTCATATTGAAAACTTCCTTACGTTTAAGTCGATAACAAAGCAACGTGTTACGCATTAGGATTTTTACACAAATATATAAAAAAACAAAAAGTTTTATGGGTGCCCCATACTTAGAACTGAAAATCAACAAACAAATTTGAGACACCTCCAAAGTAAAATGTGTACGCCCCCCTCCTGAACTTCTAAAATAAGAGAATGATAAAACTAAAAAAATATATGATGTGCATTACCATGCTAACTTCCAACGAAAATTGGTTTGAACTCGATCTAGTAAGTAGTTTTTTAATACGTCATAAATATACACTATTATTAAAACTTATATCAAAGTTACAACGAACTGCAAGAACTCATGTATTATGCCACTTGCTGCTACGGAACCCTACGTGGGCGAGCGTGGGCTTGGCCGCTTTTATTTTTTGTATGTATGTTACGCGATAGCGTCGCCAATCTATACAAATAAAGACAATTGGAGTGTCTGAATGTAACATCAAAGTAACAGCTTTTTACTAAGTTCAAATGAAAGTATACACGGTGCCTATTTCTAAAACACTATTTATATTTTTTTGTCTGTCTGTTTGTTCGAGCTAATCTCCACAACGGCCGGACCGATTTTGACAGGACTCTCACTACTAAATAGCTGATCTTCTAAGGCATAACATAAGCTACTCTTACTTGAAAAAATAATTAGGCCTCCATTAAAAAAAGAAAACCCCTTAAAACAGAGCACAGCTAGTTGTGAATACATTTTTGATGGTTGGTTGATCACATTTCCGAAATGGTCCATCAAAATTTTATCAAAATCGGTGTTTGCTTTCGTGTATTTAGACGATATATTGATAGATTCTTATAAAATTTGGTCGAGAATTAAAATTGAATTTGATTTTTAGGGTTCCGTAAAACGTAAAAACGGAACCCTTATAGATTCGCCATGTCTGTCTGTCTGTCTGTCTGTCCGTCCGTATGTCACAGCCACTTTTTGTCGAAACTATGAGAACTACACTGTTGAAACTTGGTAAGTAGATGTATTCTGTGAACCGCATTAAGATTTTTACAAAAAAAAAGAAAAAAAAGAAAAAATATGGTTGCCCCCCATACTGAGAACTGAAACTCAAAAATTTTTTTTTTCATCAAACCTACACTTGTGGGGTGTTTATCGATAGGTCTTCAAAAATGATGTTGAGGTTTCTAAAATATTTTTTGTCCTCACTGAATAATTTGCGCGAGAGACACTTCCAAAGTGGAAAAATGTGTGTCCCCCCCCCCCCTCTAACTTCTAAAGTAAGAGAATGAAAAAACTAAAAAAAATATATGATGTACATTACCATAAAAACTACCAACGAAAATTAGTTTGAACTCGATCTGATGAGTAGTTTTTTTTAGTACGTCATAAATACGCTATTATTAATACTTTCATCAAAGTTACAACGAATTACAAGAACTATGTGTACTATGAATATTATGTTACTTACTGCAACGGAACCCTTCATGGGCGAGTCCAACTCGCACTTGGCCACTTTATTGTTTTTTCGGAGAAAACAAATTATTTACGTCACAATTGAGTTCAAAATTGAAACATTCCATCCTACAGCAATGTTGCCTATATGTATAACTTTCCGACATTTCGTAATCGAATTCGGTATCCGAAGCCGCGGAGTTCCACCATTGGGAATAGCTTATAGTGGCTGGGTCAATGAGGCATTGTTTCTAGAACAATTCTCTCATTCGACAAACAATGTTCAGATGGACTAACTGCGTACTATTTAGCAAATCTGATAGATACGGATATATTCGGAGCAAGGGCATACTTTATAAATGCTCAAGTTCAAAGTCGTCATATATATCTAAGTATAATCTTAGTAAAGATCTGCGATTCTGCGCAGAACGAAAGTTCTGGAATTTACCTCACATTCCCGATAGTTGTATTTATATGAAATTTTCTAAATTTACCACAGAGTTCTTGTGATCGCTACATTAAATAAAGTAGCCAAGTGCGAGTTGGACTCGCCCATGAAGGGTTCCGTTGCAGCAAGTAACATAATATACATAGTTCACATAGTTCTTGTAGTTCGTTGTAACTTTGATCGAAGTTTTAATAATAGTGTATTTATGACGTACTAAAAAAAAACTACTCATCAGATCGAGTTCAAACTAATTTTCGTTGGTAGTTTTTATGGTAATGTACATCATATATTTTTTTTAGTTTTTTCATTCTCTTACTTTAGAAGTTAGAGGGGGGGGGGACACACATTTTACCACTTTGGAAGCGTCTCTCGCGCAAATTATTCAGTGTAGACAAAAATTATATTAGAAACCTCAACATCATTTTTGAAGACCTATCGATAAACATCCCACAAGTGTAGGTTTGATGAAAAAAAAAATTTCGAGTTTCAGTTCTCAGTATGGGGGGCACCCCTAATTTTTGTTTTTTTAAAAAACTTTTGTAAAAATCTTAATGCGGTTCATAGAATACATTTACTTACCAAGTTTCAACAGTGTAGTTCTCATAGTTTCGGCAAAAAGTGGCTGTGACATACGGACGGACAGACAGACAGACATGACGAATATATAAGGATTCCGTTTTTACGTTTTACGGAACCCTAAAAAGAACAGAAAAATCACGAAAATTTTACTAATCTGTAATATGTTACTATTACCTATGTCATTGTCACATCAAATAAATAAATTATCCACAATTGAACTACCATCCGCGGATTGGTAAAGTGTCAAAATGTTTTTCCCCGACTTTAAAAAGAGGGGATGAGGAGGGGTTCAATCGTCGCTTATGGCACAAAGTTCCATAACGCTAATTACATCGAAACTTACTGAAAACAGTGAAATACATAATAATACTTTTTCTGATACATTGCAATAGTTCCTGCCTCACCGCCGTGGACGAACTAGCAAACTTTTCTTTCAAACCATAAGTTATTGTTGTTATTGAAAATAACAATTAAATCAATTTTAACTTTTATTTATAACAAGCGGTCTGCCCCGGCTTCGCCCGTGGTACATAATATATAAATTATAGCATTCTGGGATTCTGGAACCTCTACTTATTTGCTGACTGCAAAAAGGGTTACGTATTATGTATAATATTAGTATAGATATACAGTACATAATTAATTATATATAGATAGAAAACTCTTTATTGTGGTACAAAACATAATGTTTAATGTTAAAAATAGCATTATTAATAAAATAAGGTTCATTACAGTTCTTAAATTTTTATTTGATACTAACTTAATTATCCCAGATGATGTAGTATTTAATATTTATCAAGAGTTATTTTACGCATAGTAAAAATATGTTACGACATTTATTCAATTTAACTCTCTATGATACTATACATTATCATAATTAAGGACTGTATAACAAAACAAATGCCCACTAAAAAGTGAAAAGAGCTTCGTTCCGACCATAAACCCTTCGCGTCTTTTTAGCCTTTTTGTTTTTCGAAGCTGACAAGACCGAATTGGTTTTTCTTTTGTTTGATAAATTTTTCAGTTTTATTTAAAGTTTCAGTTAATTTCACAATTTTCTTAAAAGTGATTTATTTATTCCTTTATTAATTAACAATGAAAATCTGGATTTCCTATATTATCAACTCTGTTTTGATTTTTTTTTAGTTTCATTGAAGGCGTTTTCAATTTTTGGAGAAATATGAATTCTAATTTTGGCAGTACACGGTACTAATAGTGGTAGGTAACTTTCAGACCTACTATGGTAAATCTTCAAAGGGTAAAAAAGGGTACAGAAAATTGATTTTTGTGAAATATGTTCAGATATATATATTTATTTATTTAAGGACAATAATTTATTACCAAGTAAGAGTATCACCGAAATAGAGGTCTCCGAATTAATTCATACAGAAACCCAGATCTGGCAGAAAACCAGTTCGAACAAAATGCTGTGGCTTGGGGCCAACTACGGCAGGACTTAATGTGGTGTGAACTTTTACGATGCCAAATGAACTCTAGGAATAGTGCCAGTCGAATCAATGGTCGCAGTTTAATATATTCTTTTCAGTCTTTACTAACAAATTTGTATTTTAACCGCTTACAGAAACCAAAACCAAAATAATTACAATCCTACTAATATTATAAATGTCAATGTATGGATGTTTGGATATTTGGATGTTTGTTGCTCAATCACGTCCTAACGTATGAACGGATCGGGCTGAAATTTGGAACACAGATAGATTATAGTCTGGAAGAATACATAGGCTTTTTATCCCGAAAACGCAACGGGAACGGGAACTACGCGGGTAACACCGCGGGGCGCTGCTAGTTAAAATATATAGTGGGAAATACTGCACAATGTATCCAAGAGCATAAATAGTTGTAAAAGTCACCGTAAAATTGTAAACACCGTCAGTTTATGATAAAACGAATCAGATTAGAAAACTACAGTAGGTAACTAATACTATTAACAATTTTAACGTGAGATATTTCATTTATAAATTGACATACCTAAGCTATACTGACCTTGTGGCTAAGTGGTTAGTAGCTCTGCCTGCGAAGCCGAGGGTCGTGGGTTCGATCCCCACCCAGTGCAAATATTTGTGTGATGAATTCAAATGTTTGCACTGTGTCTGGGTGTTTCTATGCATAATAAGTATGTATTTAAAACTATATTTATAATTATTATATCAGCTATCTGGCCGCCATCACACAAGCTTTGCTTAGTTTGGGGTCAGATGGTGTTGTGTGTGAATTGTCCACCAATATTTATTTATTTATACTGTCGCCAATTTAAATCCTGTCTCGGTATTAATACATGTTTCGCATTTCAATCTGCGTATTTACAAAAATATCTTTTCACAATTTTGTGTTATAGAATTACAAAAGTTAAAAATGTCTTTTTCCACATCACCGTTGAATTTGGCAAAATTTCTTCCAAGTATTAGCTCGTCGATAAAAAAATATAATTCGATAATAATATTTAAGATCATAAAAATTAAAGCATAATTCGATTAAATTCTATACGCTGTACGATTATATTCCATATCTATATAGGTAGGTTGTTCTATAAATGTTGACCAGAAAAAAAAACATTTGTTTAATTCTAAAAACTAGGGTATAGAGCCTAATGGCAATTGGGTCATATTTTGACAATTTTATCGGCTTGACATAAAGTCTCTTTAACCGTAGATATATTATTAATGTATTAAATCTTGGCGATTTTAATTAACAATCGGAACAAGTCACAATCACAGAAAGGTAGTCATTCAAGTCTCATGTCATTCCACAATAAAATGGAAGCTTTACTGCCAGAATCAATCAGACTTTGAAGAATCCACGGAACTTTAAATTAATGTTAACATACAGGCCTGGAAGAGATTGCTCTAAGCAATAAGGCCGCCATTTGTGGTGCTAGTTCGTAAGTGTTTTACTGTAATATTTCTGTTTTTGTGTCACAATGAAGAGTTATCTATCTATATTATAAACTTAGGATTTCATTTGTTAAGAGGTTACAGTGTGTTTCCCGATTGTTGATTCCTTACCTGAATAATTAATTTTCTACGAAAAAACAAAAATCGACTTCAATTTAAAATTAAATTCAGACACTCGACCAAATTTCATAAGAATCTATCACTACGTGATCTACATGAAAACAATTTTAATTTTTTGTTTATATTTTAATAACCTCCACACTGTTTTTGATAAAAAAATACATGGGACTAAACAATCAAACAAACGAAACAACCATCAAAATCTATTCACAATTGGTGGCGCTATCGCGTAACATATGTACACCCAAAAAAAACATACGACCGAATTGAGAACCTCCTCCTTTTTTTGAAGTCAGTTAAAAGACTTTCATGTCAAGGCTTTAGCCACAATCATTAGTATCATTATCATACGCAAACGTATGGACGATTATAAATTTGACGTTTGATGTGATGTTTGTTACGATCTTATCCGGTCAACCGTTCCGTCATGATTAATCATGAGGATCTGATGAATAAATATTTGGAACTCAGTTAAGGCCGGGTCACACAGAGGCGATCCGGTAGCGATAGCGATCCGATAGCGAGAGCGATCTGATACCGAGTATGGGATCGCGCCCGCTTGCTGTGTCTCAGGTTGCATACAAATTCGAACATTACAAAAAATATCGTCTCGCTATCGGATCGCTATCGCTTTCGGATCGCCTCTGTGTGAACACTACATTAGCCTAGAACAGAAAACACACGGGTTGAACGTGACGCAGCTAGTACATAACAATACAGCTACTTTACTGACCGTTAACGTTGGTAGAAAGCTAGACATGGAAATGTTATTAATGTATTAATCTATTTATTTTCTCGTGATACGAAAACTGTATTTTACACTTAAAACCCTGTACATTAGAATGGACAGACAGCAAGCAATCAAGATGACATTGTTCATTTAGTTTCAATTGCGCTGAATAATGAACATTACCTATATAAAGGTCGACCGTTGCATGCAAACGGTTTGCTGGCATTTGTGATTTATAATGACGATACTACTTTATACGACCCTGCAGTAGACAGGACAAACTGTGGTACATTGAATGTTTGCTTTCAAACCACTGCCTTTATTATAAGCTTTTATTTAACTTTCCCTGTTATTATAGGATAAATCTTGTGAGAAGTCAAAAGTTAAATTGGAACCACTCCCTGTCGTTAGATTAGGTTGAAATCTGGGTTACTTACATAACTTTGGTGGCTATGCAATAATATGGTACCATGAAGCTGATCTTAAGATGGAGTCGGAAGGTGGCTATAGGAACTCCTAAGCTAAACAAAATAATAAAACCGTTGAGTTTGGACTCGTTTGAATAGTCTTAACAAGCACTCTCGTGTTACGTGATATCCAGGATCTAAAGATGAAGTCCCGAGAAGTCTCTCTGAGTTACGGTATTGTAGAGATCGGTGAGATGGGCTTCGTTACGAGTAGCATCGGCGTGCAACCTGTCTAGGAGAAGGAAAACTCCAAAATCAAACCCAGACTCAAATAAAAAGTAAACATTTTAAAAATAAAATAATAATCATAAAAGTGTTTTGAAAAACAAGCTTTTATTTATAGTCATTTGCTTAGGATTAAAGTGGATTTGTTCTTTTGAAAAAAAGTTTGTGTTCTCGCGACAAGCTTTTGTTTTTATCAATATAAATGACATAATTTAAATTATTTGTTTCGTTTTTTTTTTTTTCTTTTGTAATTTAACTAGTGGTTCCCGAAATTAACTAATCTTTTCAGCTTTAAATGTATTTGGCAAAATCGCAAATCCCAATGTAAGAATTGCTTGTGAAGACATTACCCGCACAAACAGGTAACGATAGTACCTACCCCTTACCCTGCTGTAGGTATGCACGAGAAGGATTCCCAAGATGAGTGTTACATTACCCTGAGCTCAATAACGAGCGTTTTACGCCCTCTTGGCTTTAACCATTTTTGATTATCTATAGGTATAAAGCATACTTAAGTTAAAAGTATTTATGAAGGAAATTGAGGATTTGGTGAATAGAAAAAGGCAGATTCGGAATCAAAACATAGACTAAACAATTTTAAATCTGATACTCAGAATACAGGACTGAAACAACACATTTTATAGATAGAGACAGTTTAATGACAAACTAAAGAATATAATCCACATGAAAAAAAAAAGTTTATAGTATCGATTTTAGCAACTTTTTTTTTTAGCTTTAGATTTTAGATATAAAGTTGTGCGACTTTCATGTTGACTTACGGTTATTCAAGTCATTTTGTAGATGCGGACCAAGAACATAAACTTAAAGTATTCTCAGGATCAAATAGATAGAACTAAAACTATTTCTAGGTATCTAAACGAATTTAAAAAATAAATTAAACGAGGTAGTCTCTAAAGTCGGTTATTGGACGACAACTTTACGTGATAACGTCATGATGTAAGTATATATGTAAAATGTAGATGCGTTAGAAGCAGAAAGCGAATGCTTAGGCCGATCGTGCCTCTCCTTCGCTTATTCATGCGGAACGTGACATTTTTCGTACGTACAGCCAGTTCGTCGATTTATAAGATATTAACTATTTATTTATATTTAACACACAGACGATCAAAACAGCAAAATCACTAGTGTCTTAAGTGGCGGCTTCGATGATTTTTAAACCTTTAATGAATACATTTTTGTAAAACAGACTTTCGCGTTAAGCGTCCCGTTAACAAAGTGAATGCTTACGCAGCTACTTACTTAGCTTAAATTACACCTAACAGAGTCCGGGTTGCTCATAACTGCACTCACGGTAAGCTAACCACTTTAGAGATGAACGTTGATTAAATTACTCTAGACAACATTAGATAGAACATACGGAGCTCTGACTGCTACTATGTCGTAGTAAATGTTTAAACACAAATAGAAAGTAATTAGGTAATTTAACAGGTAAAAAAGGTAAATAAGGAAATGAAAACAACATTATTAGACAACCGTTTTCAAATCTCTTCTGTGCTCTTACGAGAAATGGAGATGAGCATCCCAAACTACACAAAAATCAGGCCTTTTTTATCGAAAATATTTATTTGTTTATAATGAACAATATACCTTTAAATGTACATAAAATAATAACATAGATTTTCAGACAGAGCCCTTATAACCACGCGTGAGAATTTATTGCTAAAAACCAATAAATAGACAAAAAAAACATGGAATTCCCGCCATAAATCTCCTTTACGAACAGCTATCACTTACAAGGTATGGCACCGTAAAAAGAGACGTAGATTGCACATCTCCAACAACGTAATGCGGCAAGCCATGCCCTTTGAATAAGTAAAGCCAAGGGTTTGATTCTCGAGCACAAGACCGTAACATATGTGCCATTATGTAGCCTACGTGCTTATTGCTCTAGCCCGAATTACTACACAAATAATCCTTGTTTACTTATTTACTATTTGCTCATGTGTATTTTTTTATCACAGGGCAGAGTTTATATTAGCAAAGCTGAATTACGATGAGAATTACAGCACATACCCAACTAACTAGGAACATTTAATTTATCCATAGACCGATGACGGGCTAAAGATTATCAAGATGTTCAAGCCCACTATGAGTTCCAAGATCTAAATAAGGTATTGAAATTACAAAATCATAGATATGTATTTTTATCATAATTTCAAATAAACTGTGAATAGGTAATTAAAATCATATAATACTTGAACTTGAAATTTGTGTTTTGTAAGATTGGTAATTATTTACCAGTCCACACCTGCTAATTTATTTACCAGTTTACAACTGGTAGGTTTAATTTCAGATTCCTAAAAGGGATAGGAAGACTTTACAGCAGCATTTGAATGCATTGAATAAAGAGATGAAATTCATATTTAAATTTCTATAATAATACAAAAGCATGGAATTTATTTATGAAATTAGACCTATACCCGAAACCTGTAATTTATGGAAGGGCGCTGGGCGAAGGACACTAAATAAATCATTCGCGATATTTGCCCTTAAACCTACATAAAACCGCTCCCTACATTAATTGGAAAAGGACCTTGCGCCTGATGGATAATTTGCGCGATTTTATTGCTAAATAATTGCAGATGGCGAAGATAATAACGTTTACTAAAAGAATCGCCGCAGGACTGGTTTTTTTCATGTACTTATAACAAAGTTTCAGACTGCCATCGGACACGTGTTTTTAACTCATGCCGATTTGTCTAGAAGATGGGTTTTGACATTTTGAACCGATTTCAAAATAGTTGGAGGTTGTATTTTGAATACGTGTGCGTAACTATAGTCAGTAAGTAAGTTTAGGTTAATAAGTCCCTGCGCCTACTGTGCTAGCTCAAAATTTGGTAAGCATAGACAGCCTACCAAATGTTCCCACTGCTGGGACTCGGAGGTTTCTTTTGCAAGGAGAGAGTCAAGGCTATGATTCATCACGCTGGCCCAGTGCGGGTTAGTGGATGACAAATAACCTCGAAAATTTCTAGGTTCATGTCCTGTTTCCTCACTATGTTTTCCTTTACCGTTTTAAGTAAGCGGCATTATGCACATGACAACTTAAAGACAATGGTGCGCGTGAGGTTGGAATCCGGAGTCTCTGGATCGGCAGTCACCGTTCTCCTGACTAGACCAGCCGTAACTTGGTAGGCAATAAAAGCAATTTGACGACAATGACAGTTGTCGTCAAATTGTCGTCAAAGGTTCTTTTGTAATAAAAGGGTTAATTAAATTGAATGCGCGTGAAGAGCAAAATATGTGTGCGTGTAAATGAGTGCCTAAGTGATAGTAGGAGTGTTTAGGCTATTAAAAATAGTGAGGTTGTGAGTGCATAGTACAAGTGTTGCGTGCAAGGATATGAGAGTATAATGTAGAGTGTAGAGTCCGTTTAGTAAAATGATAAGTTGGGCTCATGTAGATTAAATGTCTGAATGTAGTAATATATTTATGTAATACTATTTTGAAAACTTTATTTTACTGTTTATTTTAGTGCGATTTTTTTTTCGTGGCCCCAAATTCTAAGTAATAGTTCAATTTATTACAGAATACTGGTCGCAAAAATTTGATACTTCTGGCACCAACAATTGGAGGTTTCTGCTGCACTTTTATTAATATAGTAGAGCTTACAGTACAAATATTTGTGTGATGATTTCAAATGTTTGCTCTGCGTCTGGGTGTTTCTATGTATAATAGGTATGTATTTAAAAACTATATAAGTATTTTATCAGCTATCTGGCCGCCATCATACAAGCTTTGCTTAGTTTAGGGTCAGATGGTGTTGTGTGTGGATTGTCCACCAATATTTATTATTATTATTCACATATTTATTAAATTTTCTTATTTTTTAAGTTTTTTACAATAAATATTACAATAAACAAAAATCATAAAAAACTTAAAACTGATTATTGTTATTATTTATTAGTGTGTAGTAAAAATGTGTTGTGTTATTATTATTGATGATTTAATAAACGATTGTCTTAATAATATTACTTTTTTTTAACAGTTTTGATGAAGAGATAATCTTGGGTTTAACAACAAGGTGCTATTTCTAAATGCTCCAGGTGCGTTTTTGATGAAAAGTGACCCCGCGACCATGACCCCTGGTCATGTAGGAGAAATCTGTGGGGGTTTTAGTCGATAGACACCATGTCGTATCCCATGGTACCGAGCCCGACATACCCCACCATGTCCCTGCATGGAGGGCATACGTAAAAGTATTTCCCCCACGTAAAAAAAGGTGCGTTTTTAGTACTGATCCCTAAGAGCGATTACAATACGACAAAATTAACTATGTTAAGAAGTATGACAATTAACTCTTGACCAAATGCAAATTTTAAGACAAAATCTATTTCATTTATTTCACTAGATTATAGTTTTCTGCTTAAATGTTTTAGTTGATAAACCTTCACTTATGGTTTGTTTTGTCAAAACTAACCTCAAATTTTTTGAGGATAGATTCAATTTTTTTTGTAATTTTTTCACATGAAGAGTCATATCAGGCACTGTACCCAAATGGGTTCCGCGGCGCTTCACGGGTTTAAGAGGATACTGCATATTTATCTACGTAAACCCATCAGTACTGCCTATAGCAATATTTTAAGTAACTATACTTACTAAATCCATCAGAATTACCCATAGACCGATGAATGCTTATAGATACCTAAGCAAGATGGGTCAAGCCCACCTTCACTCAGAAGTGCACCAAGCATGCTGGCGGCGTTGATATAAATCAACAGATGTGACCTGAGCGGTTTGAAATTGTTAACAAATTGCGTCTCTGTGTGTAGCGTGAGTAATTTACAACTAACCTTCTTCTTGACCCCTAGATTCGCTAGCGGGGAGGTATGTTGTGGTTCTACTTATATTTTGGTTATTGACAACGAATAGCGATAGGTTTAAACGTACGGCGTCCACCGCTTCTTACAATCGACTAAAACGGAAAGAGTGAGCTCACTCTTCCCAACGATAACATTATTCCGTGTGCCTGAAGTTTGGGAGGGCATCCATTGATTTTTATCGATGGCTGGTAGCATTGTCACGTTAAACGCAATGTTTATACTGAGTAATAATAAATCCCAGAATCTTAAGGTACAAGTTCGCGCCGCGACCGCGACGCGAGACCGCGACCGGAGACCGCGACCGGAGACCAAGACAGGCACTTGACACTATGGAATTGTATGGGCGCCAGTTCGCGCCGCGACCGCGACCGCGACCTGTCTCGGTCTCGGTCTCCTGTCGCGGTCTCAGCGCGAACTGGTGGCCATACAATTCCATAGTGTCAAGTGCCTGTCGCGGTCTCCGGTCTCGGTCTCCGGTCGCGGTCTCGCGTCGCGGTCGCGGCGCGAACTTGTACCTTTACGTAGCGTGACAAACAAGCGTTCAAAAATATTTTTGAAACTGAGATGAACAAAATTTACATGTTTATTATTATATTAGCGGTCCTCCCCAGCTTCCCTCGCGGTACATAATAGCTTATAGCACTCAGGAACCACGTACATATCCAACAGTGAAAGAAGATTTTGAAATAAGTCCAGTAGTTTCTTAGATTAGCGCGTTCAAACAAATAAAGTCGTCAGCTTTTTAATATTAGTACAGCTATTTTTGTGTGCACGCACTTTGGCACATACATAGGTACACGTGCACGGTCTTGTGCGCCATATCTAATTAATATCATGATATACGAGTAAGTATATTAAATAAAAATTGTTAAAAGACATAATCTATGACCGTACGTCATCAAAGTTCTTTGATAGAAAACACTTAAAAGAAATGCAAAGGCTAGATAAGCACTCGTCTGAGTAATAAATCTAAACTAAAAGATACCTGAACACGCTTGCAGACTTATTTATTTGACTTTCCTTTGAAGCTAAATACTGAATTTCGATTTTCAGTCATAAACCCGAAATTACTGAGAATCGGCTTATTTAAAAAGAATATTGTTTCATCTTGTACCTCGTTATGTATTCATATTTGGGTTACTAGCAGGTAGTAGGTATACAATATGAGGATGTTAGTAATATTATTTTTGATTTAGAACAGAGGCCTTTACAGGCGCCAAGAAACCAATAGTTACTTATATTTTATTCATTTGCCAGTGTTACGTGACGTTCTCTCTACTTATTGAAAGCTAGCCTACAAGTGCTTGCTTACTACGAGTAATATCTGTCACTGATTTGTGAGCGCAATTACTGATGTCATAAGGAGTCATCAAAATTGGTATATTTTTACCCATATACCCTAAGGTACGACGACTACAGTTTTTTGACGTGACAACGTCTTATAATTCGCTGAAGCCGGCTGCACGCCCGCAAAACATGACGTCATGTACCGTTACCGCGTAACCGTCGGTCGTTACCGTCGGTCGTTACCTCGCCGCATGTTTGTTACAGTTGTATTAATTATTTCGACCACTAGTTCAAGGGGGGATGTAGCTCAGTGGTAGAGCGTTCGCTTTGCATGTGAAATGCCCCGGGTTCGATCCCCGGCATCTGAAAGCTTTTTTGCATTGTTTTGATTGAAAATGACTAAATTCTACTGATCACTTTTTACATACAAATCTATAAACAAATGAAATTAAAATTTTCTTTTGAAAAATGCTACCATTCCATCAGTATTTTCTTAAGACGTTGTCACGTTCTATCGTCAGTAAACCGACTTTACAGACAAACATTTTTTTTTTAAATAACAAAACGCTCAAAATAGTTTGTGAGGAAAAAACTAATTTATTATACTCAAAATACTCTGTAATTACTTAATTATTATGACAACTTAAAAAAGTTGTCACTAAGTTGTCGGCGTTTAAGCACAAAAGTGCATTAAACGCCGTTGCTGCGATTCTCGACAACACGGTAACTTATACCTATGTAATTTAATTACTGGCCAGTTTTAATAATAATAAATACATAAACATCGGTGGACATTTCACATACAACACCATCTGACCTCAAACTAAGCAAAGCTTGTACTATGGAAGCCAGATAGCTGATATAATACTTATATATGTCGGCGCGAGCAACATTATGTCATCGCTGCCTACGCTCGGAGCGGGAGCGGAGCGGACAGTCGCTTGCCTGCGCTCGGAGAGTGAACACCTAAGCTATTGGAATCTATGCTAATTACAGCATGCATATGGCTGGGCAGGGAGAGAGATGCGAGTGGATGAGGTGAGCGTCAACGCGCGTTGGAAAGGGGCCCCTTAAACCTACGCCCGAGTCGCAAGTCTTGGGGTCTACTTGGGGTTTCTCTCTCTGCCACACGATGGACCCGGCACCCGCACGGTGAGTCCAGGTGAAGCCAAGAAGTTCGTCTCTAAACTTTGACTTAAGTGAAGTTGAGTGGTGTTAATTATCCTTGAAATGGAATAACGTCGGTACGGCTTACGTCACGCTGCCAAGAAGCAATAATAGGCCAACCTACTTTGTTACCTGAACTTAATAAATCCTATTGTGTTTGCGAGTTCGCGAGTTTTCATCCAACACTACCCACCGGCTACGCCCACAGCAGAAGAATGCGATTACTGATGATGATGGCGAGACTCGGCCTGCCTACATCAGAAGCGGGATTCGTGATGGATGAGAACAAAGAAGAAAATCGACCCAGTGGCAATCGACCACAAGCAAGGCGTTTCGAGGTGAAGCATCATCGTGGTTAACTGAGAGTGCCCTACAAAGGAATTACGTGGAAACAAGGTGCTTTTACATTTCGACCGAAGCGAAAGTGGGTGCTGTTATTCAAATGAATCGCGAAAACCCAAGTGATATCGAAAACTACCCGCATTTGCCGATTAATCACTTTGTTACCTAATTCTTGGAAAAACGTAAATGAAGATGAAATTACCGCATCGAAGGTTCACAACCCACAAGTCGATGTATCAATGAAGCTACTATGAGAGGAGAGCAGACGGAATACGGAAGAATTCATCTCAACCGAAGATCAAGCCAAAAGTAGACGTTCCTGCCTGCCGGCTGGTCTGTCTTCGTGATCCGCCTGGCTGCTGGGCTGGCGCGCCCGGGTGCTTGCCTGTTGGCTGGCAAATCCATCGTGCTTGCTGCTGGACAGCGGGTCTGTCGAGGTGCTGCCTGCTGGCCGGCACCGAGATCAAGATGACGAGTCGGAAGTCTACGCTCAGCGAGGAGCCTCAGATGTCAATCAGGTGTGTTCGTTTCTAGTTGTCATTAGTGCCTATTCATTCAGTTTTAATTTAAAGATTGCAATCGCTGTAATCGAGTCCCAGCAGTGGAAACGTTTAGTGGGCTGTTGATGATGATGATGATGATGAATCGCTGTAATATCACACCCTATGCCAAGTTGAGTTCATGAAGCAGTTTCATCAAGTTTATCATCACAGTTACCTACTTACTTTAGAAATCTGATTGGTTTAATTTTGAGAAAATTTCACTATTGAAGAAAATGTGTTCACTCATTGGCATAGTGCGTTAACATTACTGGCTAGTTGGAGCAATCGTAATCTATTTTGACAGCGGGTACCTATACGCACAAAATGACCCGTTTGATAAATGGGAGTCGGTAAATATTTCGAGATTTTTGTAGGTTACTTAAAATGGTATCTGAAGGTAGTTTGAAAAATACGTCAGTTCATACGATCAAATTGTAGATGGCTATGTATTGCAGTGTATGCTCTTTGACCACCTTCACAGTTACCATATGAGATGGTTATCTAGTCGAGCGACGAGGCCGTCCGGTCCAAGTCATCATATGAGATGATGATGCGGTCGAAGGGACACCTCGGTCGAGTATTCCATATGAGATGGTTATCTAGTCGAGCGACGAGGCCGTCCGGTCCAAGTCATCATATGAGATAATGATGCGGTCGAAGGGACACCTCGGTCGAGTATTATTTGCACGAGGTCGAATAGCACACACAGTGTACGTATGTATCAGGGAAAGCTGCGGGCTCGTCCGGTCCATGTCGTCATAAGAGATGACGAGTCTTGGTCGAAGGGATACCTCTAGCTGGTTTCATTTGCATGAGGTCTAATGAGGGATGTTGTATTCACCTACGCGTACATGCGTGAAATTAGGTCTGTTATGTCAGGATAGGACGAGCATAGTAAATATGGTGATCCTAGTGGTTTTATTTCTTCCTTGACAGATTAACTGAACATGAGCCAAAGGAGAGGCGAGAGGCGCACGAGGACTTGCGCATGTCAGGATAGCCGTGTCGGCGCGAGCAACATTATGTCATCGCTGCCTACGCTCGGAGCGGGAGCGGAGCGGACAGTCGCTTGCCTGCGCTCGGAGAGTGAACACCTAAGCTATTGGAATCTATGCTAATTACAGCATGCATATGGCTGGGCAGGGAGAGAGATGCGAGTGGATGAGGTGAGCGTCAACGCGCGTTGGAAAGGGGCCCCTTAAACCTACGCCCGAGTCGCAAGTCTTGGGGTCTACTTGGGGTTTCTCTCTCTGCCACACGATGGACCCGGCACCCGCACGGTGAGTCCAGGTGAAGCCAAGAAGTTCGTCTCTAAACTTTGACTTAAGTGAAGTTGAGTGGTGTTAATTATCCTTGAAATGGAATAACGTCGGTACGGCTTACGTCACGCTGCCAAGAAGCAATAATAGGCCAACCTACTTTGTTACCTGAACTTAATAAATCCTATTGTGTTTGCGAGTTCGCGAGTTTTCATCCAACACTACCCACCGGCTACGCCCACAGCAGAAGAATGCGATTACTGATGATGATGGCGAGACTCGGCCTGCCTACATATATATTTTAGACACATACTCATTATACGTAGAAAACACCCAAGCACATCATGTGTTCATCAGACAAATATTTGCACTGACCAGGCCAGCCTTACGGCCTGTTTTCATTTTGATTAGCGGGAGTGCGAGTGCGAGCGAGTAATCGCGACTGATTATTGCAGGTGTGTAGTGCGAGTACTGTCAAATTCTGTATAGTAGCTGTGTTTAGTTCATTGAGTTGCCAGCCATCGGCCCGCAAGTATGGAAGAACCTCAAAAATGCAGTATCTTACAATCTATTAATATACTTATCTTAGGGAGCAAGCAACACGGTAACGGTAAACTAAACTTTTTTTTCGCGGTTTTTTCAATTTTTGACAAAGTTGTGTTCGACGCTCTTACGCTCATTAATAATAAAATAAGGTTCATTACAGTTCTTAAATTTTTATTTGATACTAACTTAATTATCCCAGATGATGTAGTATTTAATTTGTATCAAGAATTATTTTACGCATAGTAAAAATATGTTACTACATTTATTCAATTTAACTCTATGATACTATACATTATCATAATTAAGGACTGTATAACAAAACAAACGCCCACTAAAAAGTGAAAAGAACTTCGTTCCGACCATAAACCCTTCGCGTCTTTTTAGCCTTTTTGTTTTTCGAAGCTGACAATACCGAAATGGTTTTTCTTTTGTTTGATATATTTTTCAGTTTTATTTAAAGTTTCAGTTAATTTCACAAATTTTTCAAAAGTGATTTATTTATTCCTTTATTAATTAACAATGAAAATCTGGATTTCCTATATTATCAACTCTGTTTTGGTTTTTTTTTAGTTTCGTTAAAGGCGTTTTAAATTTTTGGAGAAATATGAATTCTAATTTTGGCAGTACAAGGTACTAGTAGTAGGTAGGTAACTTTCAGACCTACTTATCTAAGTAGAAGTAAATCTCGAAGTAAATCTTCAAAGGGTAAAAAAGGGTACAGAAAATTGTTTTTTTGTGAAATATGTTCAGATATATTTATTTATTTAAGGACAATAATTTATTACCAAGTAAGAGTATCACCGAAATAGAGGTCTCCGAATTAATTCATACAGAAACCCAGATCTGGCAGAAAACCAGTTCGAACAAAATGCTGTGGCTTGGGGCCAACTACGGCAGGACTTAATGTGGTGTGAACTTTTACGATGCCAAATGAACTCTAGGAATAGTGCCAGTCGAATCAATGGTCGCAGTTTAATATATTCTTTTCAGTCTTTACTAACAAATTTGTATTTTAACCGCTTCCAGAAACCAAAACCAAAATTATTACAATCCTACTATCCTATCCTACTAATATTATAAATGTGAATGTATGGATGTTTGGATGTTTGTTGCTCAATCACGTCCTAACGTATGAACGGATCGGGCTGAAATTTGGAACACAGATAGATTATAGTCTGGAAGAACACATAGGCTACTTTTTATCCCGGAAAAACGACGGGAACAACGGGAACGGGAACTTCGCGGGTAACACCGCGGGGCGCTGCTAGTAATATTATAAATGTCAATGTATGGATGTTTGGATATTTGGATGTTTGTTGCTCAATCACGTCCTAACGTATGAACGGATTGGGCTGAAATTTGGAACACAGATAGATTATAGTCAGGAAAGAATACATAGGCTTTTTATCCCGAAAACACAACGGGAACAACGAGAACGGGAACTACGCGGGTAACACCGCGGGGCGCTGCTAGTTAAAATATATAGTGGGAAATACTACACAATGTATCCAAGAGTATAAATAGTTGTAAAAGTCACCGTAAAATTGTAAACACCGTCAGTTTATGATAAAACGAATCAGATTAGAAAACTATACAGTAGGTAACTAATACTACTTACAATTTTAACGTGAGATATTACATTTATAAATTGACATATCTATACTGTCGCCAATTTAAATCCTGTCTCGGTATTAATACATGTTTAGCATCTCAATCTGCGTATTTACAAAAATATCTTGTCACAATTTTGTGTTATAGAACTATAAAAGTTAAAAATGTCTTTTTCCACATCACCGTTGGTCAATTCAATTTGGCAAAATTTCTTCCAAGTATTAGCTCGTCGATAAAAAAATATAGTTCGATAATAATATTTAAGATCATAAAAATCAAAGCATAATTCGATTAAATTCTATACGCTGTACGATTGTATTCCATATCTATATAGGTTGTTCTATAAATGTTGACCAGAAAAAAAAAACATTTTTTTAATTCTAAAAACTAGGGTATAGAGCCTAATGGCAATTTGGTCATATTTTGACAATTTTATCGGCTTGACATAAAGTCTCTTTAACCGTAGATATGTTATTAATGTATTAAATCTTGTATCGTTTAACAATCGGAACAAGTCACAATCACAGAAAAGTAGTCATTCAAGTCTCATGTCATTCCACAATAAAATGGAAGCTTTACTGCCAGATTCAATGAGATTTTGAAGAATCCACGGAACTTTAAATTAATGTTTAAATACATATTATTGCCTGGAAGAGATTCCTCTAAGCAATAAGGCCGCCATTTGTGGTGCTAGTTCGTAAGTGTTTTACTGTAATATTTTTGTGTCACAATGAAGAGTTATCTATCTATATTATAAACTTAGGATTGCATTTGTTAAGAGGTTACAGTGTGTTTCCCGATTGTTGATTCCTTACCTGAATAATTAATTTTCTACGAAAAAACAAAAATCGACTTCAATTTAAAATTAAATTCAGACACTCGACCAAATTTCATAAGAATATATCACTACGTGATCTACATGAAAACAATTTTAATTTTTTGTTTATATTTTAATAACCTCCACACCGATTTTGATAAAAAAATATATGGGACTAAGCAATCAAACAAACGAAACAACCATCAAAATCTATTCACAATTGGTGGCGCTATCGCGTAACATATGTACACCCAAAAAAAAACATACGACCGAATTGAGAACCTCCTCCTTTTTTTGAAGTCAGTTAAAAGACTTTCATGTTAAGGCTTTAGCCACAATCATTAGTATCATTATCATACGCAAACGTATTGACGATTATAAATTTGACGTTTGATGTGATGTTTGTTACGATCTTATCCGGTCAACCGTTCCCGTCATGATTAATCATGAGGATCTGATTAAATATTTGGAACTCAGTTAAGGCCGGGTCACACAGAGGCGATCCGGTAGCGATAGCGATCCGATAGCGAGAGCGATCCGATACCGAGTATGGGATCGCGCCTGCTTCCTGTGTGTCAGGTTGCATACAAATTCGAACATTACAAAAAATATCGTCTCGCTATCGGATCGCTATCGCTTTCGGATCGCCTCTGTGTGAACACTACATTAGCCTAGAACAGAAAACACACGGGTTGAACGTGACGCAGCTAGTACATAACAATACAGCTACTTTACTGACCGTTAACTTTGGTAGAAAGCTAGACATGGAAATGTTATTAATGTATTAATCTATTTATTTTCTCGTGATACGAAAACTGTATTTTACACTTAAAACCCTGTACATTAGAATGGACAGACAGCAAGCAATCAAGATGACATTGTTCATTTAGTTTCAATTGCGCTGAATAATGAACATTACCTATATAAAGGTCGACCGTTGCATGCAAACGGTTTGCTGGCATTTGTGATTTATAATGACGATACTACTTTATACGACCCTGCAGTAGACAGGACAAACTGTGGTACAATGAATGTTTGCTTTCAAACCACTGCCTTTATTATAAGCTTTCATTTAACTTTCCCTGTTAGTACCTATAGGATAAATCTTGTGAGAAGTCAAAAGTTAAATTGGAACCACTCCCTGTCGTTAGATTAGGTTGAAATCTGGGTTACTTACATAACTTTGTTGGCAATGCAATAATTTGGTACCATGAAGCTGATCTCAAGATGGAGTCGGAAGGTGGCTATAGGAACTCCTAAGCTAAACAAAATAATAAAACCGTTGAGTTTGGACTCGTTTGAATAGTCTTAACAAGCACTCTCGTGTTACGTGATATCCAGGATCTAAAGATGAAGTCCCGAGAAGTCTCTTTGAGTTACGGTATTGTAGAGATCGGTGAGATGGGGTTCGATACGAGTAGCATCGGCGTGCAACCTGTCTAGGAGAAGGAAAACTCCAAAATCAAACCCAGACTCAAATAAAAAGTAAACATTTTAAAAATAAAATTATAATCATAAAAGTGTTTTGAAAAACAAGCTTTTATTTAAATGCTCTAAAACGAAAAAATACATTTGAATACAAAGAAATGAAACCATAGCGAACCAATCGCGAGATATCAAACAACATCGTACCTATCTACTAAGAAATGCTAAATTCCAACTAAAGAAGTAAAGGAGTTCTTGTCATTTGCTTAGGATTAAAGTTGATTTGTTTTTTTGAAAAAAAGATGTTTGTGTTCTCGCGACAAGCTTTTGTTTTTATCAATATAAATGTCATAATTTAAATTATTTGTTTCGTTTTAGATTTTTTTTCTTTTGTAATTTAACTAGTGGTTCCCGAAAATAACCAATCTCTTCAGCTTTAAATGTATTTGGCAAAATCGCAAATCCCAATGGAAGAATTCCTTGTGAAGACATTACCCGCACTACTATCAAATACTTAAGTACCTACTTATCAGACAAACAGGTAACGATAGTACCTACCCCTTACCCTGCTGTAGGTATGCACGAGAAGGATTCCCAAGATGAGTGTTACATTACCCTGAGCTCAATAACGAGCGTTTTACGCCCTCTTGCCTTTAACCCTTTTTGGTTATCTATAGGTATAAAGCATACTTAAGTTAAAAGTATTTATGACGGAAATTGAGGATTTGGTGAATTTTTTTTTTTTTTTTTTTTAACATTTATAGGTTTACACTTGACCACCATCTCGCCTGATGTTAAGCGACGATGCGGTCTAAGATGGAGCGTGCTTACCTAGAAGAAACCGATTCACTCTCGATTTGAAGACACCAAGATTATAACCATCGGGAAAAACCCACTCAGGCAACTCATTCCACAGTCGAGACGTTCTTATCACAAAAGTAGAGTCAAACCTCTTTGTTCGTGTCTTTGGAACATCAACCATGAAACGATGCCGCTTCTTCGAGTTACGAGAAGTCCGATAGAAAAAAGGGCTAGGTGGTATTAGATCATGCAGATCAGATGCACACTCTCCGAAGTGTATCCGATAATAAACCGATAAGCTAGCAATTTTCCGGCGATGTTCAAGAGTTTGCAGTCTTTTTCGCACAAGAGAATTATTGCCTATGGTGAATAGAAAAAGGCAGATTTGGAATCAAAACATAGACTAAACAATTTTAAATCTGATACTCAGAATACAGGACTGAAACAACACATTTTATAGATAGACACAGTTTAATGACAAACTAAAGAATATAATCCACCTGAAAAAAAAAAGTTTATAGTATCGATTTTAGCTACATCATAAAGTTGTGCGACTTTCATGTTGACTTACGGTTATTCAAGTCATTTTGTAGATGCGGGCCAAGAACATAAACTTAAAGTATTCTCAGGATCAAATAGATAGAACTAAAACTATTTCTAGGTATCTACACGAATTTAAAAAATAAATTAAACGAGGTAGTCTCTAAAGTCGGTTATTGGACGACAACTTTACGTGATAACGTCATGATATAAGTTTAAATATGTAGAATGTAGATGCGTTAGAAGCAGAAGGCGAATGCTTAGGCCGATCGTGCCTCTCCTTCGTTCCTCCTTTATTCATGCGGAACGTGACATTTTTCGTACGTACAGCCAGTTCGTCGATTTATAAGATGTTAACTATTTATTTATATTTAACACACAGACGATCAAAACAGCAGAATCACTAGTGTCTTAAGTGGCGGCTTCGATGATTTTTAAACCTTTAATGAATACATTTTTGTAAAACAGACTTTCGCGTTAAGCGTCCCGTTAACAAAGTGAATGCTTACGCAGCTACTTACTTAGCTTAAATTACACCTAACAGAGTCCGGGTTGCTCATAACTGCACTCACGGTAAGCTAACCACTTTAGAGATGAACGTTGATTAAATTACTCTAGACAACATTAGATAGAACATACGGAGCTCTGACTGCTACTATGTCGTAGTAAATGTTTAAACACAAATAGAAAGTAATTAGGTAATTTAACAGGTAAAAAAGGTAAATAAGGAAATGAAAACAACATTATTAGACAACCGTTTTCAAATCTCTTCTGTGCTCTTACGAGAAATGGAGATGAGCATCCCAAACTACACAAAAATCAGGCCTTTTTTGTTTTTTTTTTTTTGTCGACGACCAAGATAATCGAAAATGTTTATTTGTTTATAATGAACAATATACCTATAAATGTACATAAAATAATAACATAGATTTTCAGACAGAGCCCTTATAACCACGCGTGAGAATTTATTGCTAAAAACCAATAAATAGACAAAATAAACATGGAATTCCCGCCATAAATCTCGTTTACGAACAGCTATCACTTACAAGGTATGGCACCGTAAAAAGAGACGTAGATTGCACATCTCCAACAACGTAATGCGGCAAGCCATGCCCTTTGAATAAGTAAAGCCAAGGGTTTGATTCTCGAGCACAAGACCGTAACATATGTGCCATTATGTAGCCTACGTGCTTATTGCTCTAGCCCGAATTACTACACAAATAATCCTTGTTTACTTATTTACTATTTGCTCATGTGTATTTTTTTATCACAGGGCAGAGTTTATATTAGCAAAGCTGAATTACGATGAGAATTACAGCACATACCCAACTAACTAGGAACATTTAATTTATCCATAGACCGATGACGGGCTAAAGATTATCAAGATGTTCAAGCCCACTATGAGTTCCAAGATCTAAATAAGGTATTGAAATTACAAAATCATAGATATGTATTTTTATCATAATTTCAAATAAACTGTGAATAGGTAATTAAAATCATATAATACTTGAACTTGAAATTTGTGTTTTGTAAGATTGGTAATTATTTACCAGTCCACACCTGCTAATTTATTTACCAGTTTACAACTGGTAGGTTTAATTTCAGATTCCTAAAAGGGATAGGAAGACTTTACAGCAGCATTTGAATGCATTGAATAAAGAGATGAAATTCATATTTAAATTTCTATAATAATACAAAAGCATGGAATTTATTTATGAAATTAGACCTATACCCGAAACCTGTAATTTATGGAAGGGCGCTGGGCGAAGGACACTAAATAAATCATTCGCGATATTTGCCCTTAAACCTACATAAAACCGCTCCCTACATTAATTGGAAAAGGACCTTGCGCCTGATGGATAATTTGCGCGATTTTATTGCTAAATAATTGCAGATGGCGAAGATAATAACGTTTACTAAAAGAATCGCCGCAGGACTGGTTTTTTTCATGTACTTATAACAAAGTTTCAGACTGCCATCGGACACGTGTTTTTAACTCATGCCGATTTGTCTAGAAGATGGGTTTTGACATTTTGAACCGATTTCAAAATAGTTGGAGGTTGTATTTTGAATACGTGTGCGTAACTATAGTCAGTAAGTAAGTTTAGGTTAATAAGTCCCTGCGCCTACTGTGCTAGCTCAAAATTTGGTAAGCATAGACAGCCTACCAAATGTTCCCACTGCTGGGACTCGGAGGTTTCTTTTGCAAGGAGAGAGTCAAGGCTATGATTCATCACGCTGGCCCAGTGCGGGTTAGTGGATGACAAATAACCTCGAAAATTTCTAGGTTCATGTCCTGTTTCCTCACTATGTTTTCCTTTACCGTTTTAAGTAAGCGGCATTATGCACATGACAACTTAAAGACAATGGTGCGCGTGAGGTTGGAATCCGGAGTCTCTGGATCGGCAGTCACCGTTCTCCTGACTAGACCAGCCGTAACTTGGTAGGCAATAAAAGCAATTTGACGACAATGACAGTTGTCGTCAAATTGTCGTCAAAGGTTCTTTTGTAATAAAAGGGTTAATTAAATTGAATGCGCGTGAAGAGCAAAATATGTGTGCGTGTAAATGAGTGCCTAAGTGATAGTAGGAGTGTTTAGGCTATTAAAAATAGTGAGGTTGTGAGTGCATAGTACAAGTGTTGCGTGCAAGGATATGAGAGTATAATGTAGAGTGTAGAGTCCGTTTAGTAAAATGATAAGTTGGGCTCATGTAGATTAAATGTCTGAATGTAGTAATATATTTATGTAATACTATTTTGAAAACTTTATTTTACTGTTTATTTTAGTGCGATTTTTTTTTCGTGGCCCCAAATTCTAAGTAATAGTTCAATTTATTACAGAATACTGGTCGCAAAAATTTGATACTTCTGGCACCAACAATTGGAGGTTTCTGCTGCACTTTTATTAATATAGTAGAGCTTACAGTACAAATATTTGTGTGATGATTTCAAATGTTTGCTCTGCGTCTGGGTGTTTCTATGTATAATAGGTATGTATTTAAAAACTATATAAGTATTTTATCAGCTATCTGGCCGCCATCATACAAGCTTTGCTTAGTTTAGGGTCAGATGGTGTTGTGTGTGGATTGTCCACCAATATTTATTATTATTATTCACATATTTATTAAATTTTCTTATTTTTTAAGTTTTTTACAATAAATATTACAATAAACAAAAATCATAAAAAACTTAAAACTGATTATTGTTATTATTTATTAGTGTGTAGTAAAAATGTGTTGTGTTATTATTATTGATGATTTAATAAACGATTGTCTTAATAATATTACTTTTTTTTAACAGTTTTGATGAAGAGATAATCTTGGGTTTAACAACAAGGTGCTATTTCTAAATGCTCCAGGTGCGTTTTTGATGAAAAGTGACCCCGCGACCATGACCCCTGGTCATGTAGGAGAAATCTGTGGGGGTTTTAGTCGATAGACACCATGTCGTATCCCATGGTACCGAGCCCGACATACCCCACCATGTCCCTGCATGGAGGGCATACGTAAAAGTATTTCCCCCACGTAAAAAAAGGTGCGTTTTTAGTACTGATCCCTAAGAGCGATTACAATACGACAAAATTAACTATGTTAAGAAGTATGACAATTAACTCTTGACCAAATGCAAATTTTAAGACAAAATCTATTTCATTTATTTCACTAGATTATAGTTTTCTGCTTAAATGTTTTAGTTGATAAACCTTCACTTATGGTTTGTTTTGTCAAAACTAACCTCAAATTTTTTGAGGATAGATTCAATTTTTTTTGTAATTTTTTCACATGAAGAGTCATATCAGGCACTGTACCCAAATGGGTTCCGCGGCGCTTCACGGGTTTAAGAGGATACTGCATATTTATCTACGTAAACCCATCAGTACTGCCTATAGCAATATTTTAAGTAACTATACTTACTAAATCCATCAGAATTACCCATAGACCGATGAATGCTTATAGATACCTAAGCAAGATGGGTCAAGCCCACCTTCACTCAGAAGTGCACCAAGCATGCTGGCGGCGTTGATATAAATCAACAGATGTGACCTGAGCGGTTTGAAATTGTTAACAAATTGCGTCTCTGTGTGTAGCGTGAGTAATTTACAACTAACCTTCTTCTTGACCCCTAGATTCGCTAGCGGGGAGGTATGTTGTGGTTCTACTTATATTTTGGTTATTGACAACGAATAGCGATAGGTTTAAACGTACGGCGTCCACCGCTTCTTACAATCGACTAAAACGGAAAGAGTGAGCTCACTCTTCCCAACGATAACATTATTCCGTGTGCCTGAAGTTTGGGAGGGCATCCATTGATTTTTATCGATGGCTGGTAGCATTGTCACGTTAAACGCAATGTTTATACTGAGTAATAATAAATCCCAGAATCTTAAGGTACAAGTTCGCGCCGCGACCGCGACGCGAGACCGCGACCGGAGACCGCGACCGGAGACCAAGACAGGCACTTGACACTATGGAATTGTATGGGCGCCAGTTCGCGCCGCGACCGCGACCGCGACCTGTCTCGGTCTCGGTCTCCTGTCGCGGTCTCAGCGCGAACTGGTGGCCATACAATTCCATAGTGTCAAGTGCCTGTCGCGGTCTCCGGTCTCGGTCTCCGGTCGCGGTCTCGCGTCGCGGTCGCGGCGCGAACTTGTACCTTTACGTAGCGTGACAAACAAGCGTTCAAAAATATTTTTGAAACTGAGATGAACAAAATTTACATGTTTATTATTATATTAGCGGTCCTCCCCAGCTTCCCTCGCGGTACATAATAGCTTATAGCACTCAGGAACCACGTACATATCCAACAGTGAAAGAAGATTTTGAAATAAGTCCAGTAGTTTCTTAGATTAGCGCGTTCAAACAAATAAAGTCGTCAGCTTTTTAATATTAGTACAGCTATTTTTGTGTGCACGCACTTTGGCACATACATAGGTACACGTGCACGGTCTTGTGCGCCATATCTAATTAATATCATGATATACGAGTAAGTATATTAAATAAAAATTGTTAAAAGACATAATCTATGACCGTACGTCATCAAAGTTCTTTGATAGAAAACACTTAAAAGAAATGCAAAGGCTAGATAAGCACTCGTCTGAGTAATAAATCTAAACTAAAAGATACCTGAACACGCTTGCAGACTTATTTATTTGACTTTCCTTTGAAGCTAAATACTGAATTTCGATTTTCAGTCATAAACCCGAAATTACTGAGAATCGGCTTATTTAAAAAGAATATTGTTTCATCTTGTACCTCGTTATGTATTCATATTTGGGTTACTAGCAGGTAGTAGGTATACAATATGAGGATGTTAGTAATATTATTTTTGATTTAGAACAGAGGCCTTTACAGGCGCCAAGAAACCAATAGTTACTTATATTTTATTCATTTGCCAGTGTTACGTGACGTTCTCTCTACTTATTGAAAGCTAGCCTACAAGTGCTTGCTTACTACGAGTAATATCTGTCACTGATTTGTGAGCGCAATTACTGATGTCATAAGGAGTCATCAAAATTGGTATATTTTTACCCATATACCCTAAGGTACGACGACTACAGTTTTTTGACGTGACAACGTCTTATAATTCGCTGAAGCCGGCTGCACGCCCGCAAAACATGACGTCATGTACCGTTACCGCGTAACCGTCGGTCGTTACCGTCGGTCGTTACCTCGCCGCATGTTTGTTACAGTTGTATTAATTATTTCGACCAGTAGTTCAAGGGGGGATGTAGCTCAGTGGTAGAGCGTTCGCTTTGCATGTGAAATGCCCCGGGTTCGATCCCCGGCATCTGAAAGCTTTTTTGCATTGTTTTGATTGAAAATGACTAAATTCTACTGATCACTTTTTACATACAAATCTATAAACAAATGAAATTAAAATTTTCTTTTGAAAAATGCTACCATTCCATCAGTATTTTCTTAAGACGTTGTCACGTTCTATCGTCAGTAAACCGACTTTACAGACAAACATTTTTTTTTTAAATAACAAAACGCTCAAAATAGTTTGTGAGGAAAAAACTAATTTATTATACTCAAAATACTCTGTAATTACTTAATTATTATGACAACTTAAAAAAGTTGTCACTAAGTTGTCGGCGTTTAAGCACAAAAGTGCATTAAACGCCGTTGCTGCGATTCTCGACAACACGGTAACTTATACCTATGTAATTTAATTACTGGCCAGTTTTAATAATAATAAATACATAAACATCGGTGGACATTTCACATACAACACCATCTGACCTCAAACTAAGCAAAGCTTGTACTATGGAAGCCAGATAGCTGATATAATACTTATATATGTCGGCGCGAGCAACATTATGTCATCGCTGCCTACGCTCGGAGCGGGAGCGGAGCGGACAGTCGCTTGCCTGCGCTCGGAGAGTGAACACCTAAGCTATTGGAATCTATGCTAATTACAGCATGCATATGGCTGGGCAGGGAGAGAGATGCGAGTGGATGAGGTGAGCGTCAACGCGCGTTGGAAAGGGGCCCCTTAAACCTACGCCCGAGTCGCAAGTCTTGGGGTCTACTTGGGGTTTCTCTCTCTGCCACACGATGGACCCGGCACCCGCACGGTGAGTCCAGGTGAAGCCAAGAAGTTCGTCTCTAAACTTTGACTTAAGTGAAGTTGAGTGGTGTTAATTATCCTTGAAATGGAATAACGTCGGTACGGCTTACGTCACGCTGCCAAGAAGCAATAATAGGCCAACCTACTTTGTTACCTGAACTTAATAAATCCTATTGTGTTTGCGAGTTCGCGAGTTTTCATCCAACACTACCCACCGGCTACGCCCACAGCAGAAGAATGCGATTACTGATGATGATGGCGAGACTCGGCCTGCCTACATCAGAAGCGGGATTCGTGATGGATGAGAACAAAGAAGAAAATCGACCCAGTGGCAATCGACCACAAGCAAGGCGTTTCGAGGTGAAGCATCATCGTGGTTAACTGAGAGTGCCCTACAAAGGAATTACGTGGAAACAAGGTGCTTTTACATTTCGACCGAAGCGAAAGTGGGTGCTGTTATTCAAATGAATCGCGAAAACCCAAGTGATATCGAAAACTACCCGCATTTGCCGATTAATCACTTTGTTACCTAATTCTTGGAAAAACGTAAATGAAGATGAAATTACCGCATCGAAGGTTCACAACCCACAAGTCGATGTATCAATGAAGCTACTATGAGAGGAGAGCAGACGGAATACGGAAGAATTCATCTCAACCGAAGATCAAGCCAAAAGTAGACGTTCCTGCCTGCCGGCTGGTCTGTCTTCGTGATCCGCCTGGCTGCTGGGCTGGCGCGCCCGGGTGCTTGCCTGTTGGCTGGCAAATCCATCGTGCTTGCTGCTGGACAGCGGGTCTGTCGAGGTGCTGCCTGCTGGCCGGCACCGAGATCAAGATGACGAGTCGGAAGTCTACGCTCAGCGAGGAGCCTCAGATGTCAATCAGGTGTGTTCGTTTCTAGTTGTCATTAGTGCCTATTCATTCAGTTTTAATTTAAAGATTGCAATCGCTGTAATCGAGTCCCAGCAGTGGAAACGTTTAGTGGGCTGTTGATGATGATGATGATGATGAATCGCTGTAATATCACACCCTATGCCAAGTTGAGTTCATGAAGCAGTTTCATCAAGTTTATCATCACAGTTACCTACTTACTTTAGAAATCTGATTGGTTTAATTTTGAGAAAATTTCACTATTGAAGAAAATGTGTTCACTCATTGGCATAGTGCGTTAACATTACTGGCTAGTTGGAGCAATCGTAATCTATTTTGACAGCGGGTACCTATACGCACAAAATGACCCGTTTGATAAATGGGAGTCGGTAAATATTTCGAGATTTTTGTAGGTTACTTAAAATGGTATCTGAAGGTAGTTTGAAAAATACGTCAGTTCATACGATCAAATTGTAGATGGCTATGTATTGCAGTGTATGCTCTTTGACCACCTTCACAGTTACCATATGAGATGGTTATCTAGTCGAGCGACGAGGCCGTCCGGTCCAAGTCATCATATGAGATGATGATGCGGTCGAAGGGACACCTCGGTCGAGTATTCCATATGAGATGGTTATCTAGTCGAGCGACGAGGCCGTCCGGTCCAAGTCATCATATGAGATAATGATGCGGTCGAAGGGACACCTCGGTCGAGTATTATTTGCACGAGGTCGAATAGCACACACAGTGTACGTATGTATCAGGGAAAGCTGCGGGCTCGTCCGGTCCATGTCGTCATAAGAGATGACGAGTCTTGGTCGAAGGGATACCTCTAGCTGGTTTCATTTGCATGAGGTCTAATGAGGGATGTTGTATTCACCTACGCGTACATGCGTGAAATTAGGTCTGTTATGTCAGGATAGGACGAGCATAGTAAATATGGTGATCCTAGTGGTTTTATTTCTTCCTTGACAGATTAACTGAACATGAGCCAAAGGAGAGGCGAGAGGCGCACGAGGACTTGCGCATGTCAGGATAGCCGTGTCGGCGCGAGCAACATTATGTCATCGCTGCCTACGCTCGGAGCGGGAGCGGAGCGGACAGTCGCTTGCCTGCGCTCGGAGAGTGAACACCTAAGCTATTGGAATCTATGCTAATTACAGCATGCATATGGCTGGGCAGGGAGAGAGATGCGAGTGGATGAGGTGAGCGTCAACGCGCGTTGGAAAGGGGCCCCTTAAACCTACGCCCGAGTCGCAAGTCTTGGGGTCTACTTGGGGTTTCTCTCTCTGCCACACGATGGACCCGGCACCCGCACGGTGAGTCCAGGTGAAGCCAAGAAGTTCGTCTCTAAACTTTGACTTAAGTGAAGTTGAGTGGTGTTAATTATCCTTGAAATGGAATAACGTCGGTACGGCTTACGTCACGCTGCCAAGAAGCAATAATAGGCCAACCTACTTTGTTACCTGAACTTAATAAATCCTATTGTGTTTGCGAGTTCGCGAGTTTTCATCCAACACTACCCACCGGCTACGCCCACAGCAGAAGAATGCGATTACTGATGATGATGGCGAGACTCGGCCTGCCTACATATATATTTTAGACACATACTCATTATACGTAGAAAACACCCAAGCACATCATGTGTTCATCAGACAAATATTTGCACTGACCAGGCCAGCCTTACGGCCTGTTTTCATTTTGATTAGCGGGAGTGCGAGTGCGAGCGAGTAATCGCGACTGATTATTGCAGGTGTGTAGTGCGAGTACTGTCAAATTCTGTATAGTAGCTGTGTTTAGTTCATTGAGTTGCCAGCCATCGGCCCGCAAGTATGGAAGAACCTCAAAAATGCAGTATCTTACAATCTATTAATATACTTATCTTAGGGAGCAAGCAACACGGTAACGGTAAACTAAACTTTTTTTTCGCGGTTTTTTCAATTTTTGACAAAGTTGTGTTCGACGCTCTTACGCTCATTAATAATAAAATAAGGTTCATTACAGTTCTTAAATTTTTATTTGATACTAACTTAATTATCCCAGATGATGTAGTATTTAATTTGTATCAAGAATTATTTTACGCATAGTAAAAATATGTTACTACATTTATTCAATTTAACTCTATGATACTATACATTATCATAATTAAGGACTGTATAACAAAACAAACGCCCACTAAAAAGTGAAAAGAACTTCGTTCCGACCATAAACCCTTCGCGTCTTTTTAGCCTTTTTGTTTTTCGAAGCTGACAATACCGAAATGGTTTTTCTTTTGTTTGATATATTTTTCAGTTTTATTTAAAGTTTCAGTTAATTTCACAAATTTTTCAAAAGTGATTTATTTATTCCTTTATTAATTAACAATGAAAATCTGGATTTCCTATATTATCAACTCTGTTTTGGTTTTTTTTTAGTTTCGTTAAAGGCGTTTTAAATTTTTGGAGAAATATGAATTCTAATTTTGGCAGTACAAGGTACTAGTAGTAGGTAGGTAACTTTCAGACCTACTTATCTAAGTAGAAGTAAATCTCGAAGTAAATCTTCAAAGGGTAAAAAAGGGTACAGAAAATTGTTTTTTTGTGAAATATGTTCAGATATATTTATTTATTTAAGGACAATAATTTATTACCAAGTAAGAGTATCACCGAAATAGAGGTCTCCGAATTAATTCATACAGAAACCCAGATCTGGCAGAAAACCAGTTCGAACAAAATGCTGTGGCTTGGGGCCAACTACGGCAGGACTTAATGTGGTGTGAACTTTTACGATGCCAAATGAACTCTAGGAATAGTGCCAGTCGAATCAATGGTCGCAGTTTAATATATTCTTTTCAGTCTTTACTAACAAATTTGTATTTTAACCGCTTCCAGAAACCAAAACCAAAATTATTACAATCCTACTATCCTATCCTACTAATATTATAAATGTGAATGTATGGATGTTTGGATGTTTGTTGCTCAATCACGTCCTAACGTATGAACGGATCGGGCTGAAATTTGGAACACAGATAGATTATAGTCTGCAAGAACACATAGGCTACTTTTTATCCCGGAAAAACGACGGGAACAACGGGAACGGGAACTTCGCGGGTAACACCGCGGGGCGCTGCTAGTAATATTATAAATGTCAATGTATGGATGTTTGGATATTTGGATGTTTGTTGCTCAATCACGTCCTAACGTATGAACGGATTGGGCTGAAATTTGGAACACAGATAGATTATAGTCAGGAAAGAATACATAGGCTTTTTATCCCGAAAACACAACGGGAACAACGAGAACGGGAACTACGCGGGTAACACCGCGGGGCGCTGCTAGTTAAAATATATAGTGGGAAATACTACACAATGTATCCAAGAGTATAAATAGTTGTAAAAGTCACCGTAAAATTGTAAACACCGTCAGTTTATGATAAAACGAATCAGATTAGAAAACTATACAGTAGGTAACTAATACTACTTACAATTTTAACGTGAGATATTACATTTATAAATTGACATATCTATACTGTCGCCAATTTAAATCCTGTCTCGGTATTAATACATGTTTAGCATCTCAATCTGCGTATTTACAAAAATATCTTGTCACAATTTTGTGTTATAGAACTATAAAAGTTAAAAATGTCTTTTTCCACATCACCGTTGGTCAATTCAATTTGGCAAAATTTCTTCCAAGTATTAGCTCGTCGATAAAAAAATATAGTTCGATAATAATATTTAAGATCATAAAAATCAAAGCATAATTCGATTAAATTCTATACGCTGTACGATTGTATTCCATATCTATATAGGTTGTTCTATAAATGTTGACCAGAAAAAAAAAACATTTTTTTAATTCTAAAAACTAGGGTATAGAGCCTAATGGCAATTTGGTCATATTTTGACAATTTTATCGGCTTGACATAAAGTCTCTTTAACCGTAGATATGTTATTAATGTATTAAATCTTGTATCGTTTAACAATCGGAACAAGTCACAATCACAGAAAAGTAGTCATTCAAGTCTCATGTCATTCCACAATAAAATGGAAGCTTTACTGCCAGATTCAATGAGATTTTGAAGAATCCACGGAACTTTAAATTAATGTTTAAATACATATTATTGCCTGGAAGAGATTCCTCTAAGCAATAAGGCCGCCATTTGTGGTGCTAGTTCGTAAGTGTTTTACTGTAATATTTTTGTGTCACAATGAAGAGTTATCTATCTATATTATAAACTTAGGATTGCATTTGTTAAGAGGTTACAGTGTGTTTCCCGATTGTTGATTCCTTACCTGAATAATTAATTTTCTACGAAAAAACAAAAATCGACTTCAATTTAAAATTAAATTCAGACACTCGACCAAATTTCATAAGAATATATCACTACGTGATCTACATGAAAACAATTTTAATTTTTTGTTTATATTTTAATAACCTCCACACCGATTTTGATAAAAAAATATATGGGACTAAGCAATCAAACAAACGAAACAACCATCAAAATCTATTCACAATTGGTGGCGCTATCGCGTAACATATGTACACCCAAAAAAAAACATACGACCGAATTGAGAACCTCCTCCTTTTTTTGAAGTCAGTTAAAAGACTTTCATGTTAAGGCTTTAGCCACAATCATTAGTATCATTATCATACGCAAACGTATTGACGATTATAAATTTGACGTTTGATGTGATGTTTGTTACGATCTTATCCGGTCAACCGTTCCCGTCATGATTAATCATGAGGATCTGATTAAATATTTGGAACTCAGTTAAGGCCGGGTCACACAGAGGCGATCCGGTAGCGATAGCGATCCGATAGCGAGAGCGATCCGATACCGAGTATGGGATCGCGCCTGCTTCCTGTGTGTCAGGTTGCATACAAATTCGAACATTACAAAAAATATCGTCTCGCTATCGGATCGCTATCGCTTTCGGATCGCCTCTGTGTGAACACTACATTAGCCTAGAACAGAAAACACACGGGTTGAACGTGACGCAGCTAGTACATAACAATACAGCTACTTTACTGACCGTTAACTTTGGTAGAAAGCTAGACATGGAAATGTTATTAATGTATTAATCTATTTATTTTCTCGTGATACGAAAACTGTATTTTACACTTAAAACCCTGTACATTAGAATGGACAGACAGCAAGCAATCAAGATGACATTGTTCATTTAGTTTCAATTGCGCTGAATAATGAACATTACCTATATAAAGGTCGACCGTTGCATGCAAACGGTTTGCTGGCATTTGTGATTTATAATGACGATACTACTTTATACGACCCTGCAGTAGACAGGACAAACTGTGGTACAATGAATGTTTGCTTTCAAACCACTGCCTTTATTATAAGCTTTCATTTAACTTTCCCTGTTAGTACCTATAGGATAAATCTTGTGAGAAGTCAAAAGTTAAATTGGAACCACTCCCTGTCGTTAGATTAGGTTGAAATCTGGGTTACTTACATAACTTTGTTGGCAATGCAATAATTTGGTACCATGAAGCTGATCTCAAGATGGAGTCGGAAGGTGGCTATAGGAACTCCTAAGCTAAACAAAATAATAAAACCGTTGAGTTTGGACTCGTTTGAATAGTCTTAACAAGCACTCTCGTGTTACGTGATATCCAGGATCTAAAGATGAAGTCCCGAGAAGTCTCTTTGAGTTACGGTATTGTAGAGATCGGTGAGATGGGGTTCGATACGAGTAGCATCGGCGTGCAACCTGTCTAGGAGAAGGAAAACTCCAAAATCAAACCCAGACTCAAATAAAAAGTAAACATTTTAAAAATAAAATTATAATCATAAAAGTGTTTTGAAAAACAAGCTTTTATTTAAATGCTCTAAAACGAAAAAATACATTTGAATACAAAGAAATGAAACCATAGCGAACCAATCGCGAGATATCAAACAACATCGTACCTATCTACTAAGAAATGCTAAATTCCAACTAAAGAAGTAAAGGAGTTCTTGTCATTTGCTTAGGATTAAAGTTGATTTGTTTTTTTGAAAAAAAGATGTTTGTGTTCTCGCGACAAGCTTTTGTTTTTATCAATATAAATGTCATAATTTAAATTATTTGTTTCGTTTTAGATTTTTTTTCTTTTGTAATTTAACTAGTGGTTCCCGAAAATAACCAATCTCTTCAGCTTTAAATGTATTTGGCAAAATCGCAAATCCCAATGGAAGAATTCCTTGTGAAGACATTACCCGCACTACTATCAAATACTTAAGTACCTACTTATCAGACAAACAGGTAACGATAGTACCTACCCCTTACCCTGCTGTAGGTATGCACGAGAAGGATTCCCAAGATGAGTGTTACATTACCCTGAGCTCAATAACGAGCGTTTTACGCCCTCTTGCCTTTAACCCTTTTTGGTTATCTATAGGTATAAAGCATACTTAAGTTAAAAGTATTTATGAAGGAAATTGAGGATTTGGTGAATAGAAAAAGGCAGATTTGGAATCAAAACATAGACTAAACAATTTTAAATCTGATACTCAGAATACAGGACTGAAACAACACATTTTATAGATAGACACAGTTTAATGACAAACTAAAGAATATAATCCACCTGAAAAAAAAAAGTTTATAGTATCGATTTTAGCTACATCATAAAGTTGTGCGACTTTCATGTTGACTTACGGTTATTCAAGTCATTTTGTAGATGCGGGCCAAGAACATAAACTTAAAGTATTCTCAGGATCAAATAGATAGAACTAAAACTATTTCTAGGTATCTACACGAATTTAAAAAATAAATTAAACGAGGTAGTCTCTAAAGTCGGTTATTGGACGACAACTTTACGTGATAACGTCATGATATAAGTTTAAATATGTAGAATGTAGATGCGTTAGAAGCAGAAGGCGAATGCTTAGGCCGATCGTGCCTCTCCTTCGTTCCTCCTTTATTCATGCGGAACGTGACATTTTTCGTACGTACAGCCAGTTCGTCGATTTATAAGATGTTAACTATTTATTTATATTTAACACACAGACGATCAAAACAGCAGAATCACTAGTGTCTTAAGTGGCGGCTTCGATGATTTTTAAACCTTTAATGAATACATTTTTGTAAAACAGACTTTCGCGTTAAGCGTCCCGTTAACAAAGTGAATGCTTACGCAGCTACTTACTTAGCTTAAATTACACCTAACAGAGTCCGGGTTGCTCATAACTGCACTCACGGTAAGCTAACCACTTTAGAGATGAACGTTGATTAAATTACTCTAGACAACATTAGATAGAACATACGGAGCTCTGACTGCTACTATGTCGTAGTAAATGTTTAAACACAAATAGAAAGTAATTAGGTAATTTAACAGGTAAAAAAGGTAAATAAGGAAATGAAAACAACATTATTAGACAACCGTTTTCAAATCTCTTCTGTGCTCTTACGAGAAATGGAGATGAGCATCCCAAACTACACAAAAATCAGGCCTTTTTTGTTTTTTTTTTTTTGTCGACGACCAAGATAATCGAAAATGTTTATTTGTTTATAATGAACAATATACCTATAAATGTACATAAAATAATAACATAGATTTTCAGACAGAGCCCTTATAACCACGCGTGAGAATTTATTGCTAAAAACCAATAAATAGACAAAATAAACATGGAATTCCCGCCATAAATCTCGTTTACGAACAGCTATCACTTACAAGGTATGGCACCGTAAAAAGAGACGTAGATTGCACATCTCCAACAACGTAATGCGGCAAGCCATGCCCTTTGAATAAGTAAAGCCAAGGGTTTGATTCTCGAGCACAAGACCGTAACATATGTGCCATTATGTAGCCTACGTGCTTATTGCCTTAGCCCGAATTACTACACAAATAATCCTTGTTTACTTATTTATTATTTGCTCATGTGTAATTTTTTATCACAGGGCAGAGTCTATATTAGCAAAGCTGAATTACGATGAGAATTACAGAACATACCCAACTAACTAGGAACATTTTAATTATCCATAGACCGATGACGGGCTAAAGATTATCAAGATGATCAAGCCCACTATGAGTTCCAAGATCTAAATAAGGTATTGAAATTACAAAATCATAGATATGTATATGTTTATCATAATTTCAAATAAACTGTGAATAGGTAATTAAAATCATATAATACTTGAACTTGAAATTTGTGTTTTGTTAGACTGGTAATTATTTACCAGTCCACACCTGCTAATTTATTGACCAGTTTACAACTGGTAGGTTTAATTTCAGATTCCTAAAAGGGATAGGAAGACTTTACAGCAGCATTTGAATGCATTGAATAAAGAGATGAAATTCATATTTAAATTTCTATAATAATACAAAAGCATGGAATTTATTTATGAAATTAGACCTATACCCGAAACCTGTAATTTATGGAAGGGCGCTGGGCGAAGGACACTAAATAAATCATTCGCGATATTTGCCCTTAAACCTACATAAAACCGCACCCTACATTAATTGGAAAAGGACCTTGCGCCTGATGGATAATTTGCGCGATTTTATTGCTAAATAATTGCAGATGGCGAAGATAATAACGTTTACTAAAAGAATCGCCACAGGACTGGTTTTTTTCATGTACCTACTTGTACAAAGTTTCAGACTGCCATCGGACACGTGTTTTTAACTCTTGCCGATTTGTCTAGAAGATGGGTTTTGACATTTTGAACCGATTTCAAAATAGTTGGAGGTTGTGTTTTGAATACGGGTGCATAACTATAGTCAGTAAGTAAGTTTAGGTTAATAAGTCCCTGCGCCTACTGTGCTAGCCCAAAATTTGGTAAGTAAGCATAAACAGCCCACCAAATGTTCCCACTGCTGGGACTCGGAGGTTTGTTTTGCAAGGAGAGAGTCAAGGCTATGATTCATCACGCTGGCCCAGTGCGGGTTAGTGGATGACAAATAACCTCGAAAATTTCTAGGTTCATGTCCTGTTTCCTCACTATGTTTTCCTTTGCCGTTTTAAGTAAGCGGCATTATGCATATGAAAACTTAAAGACAATGGTGCGCGTGAGGTTGGAATCCGGAGTCTCTGGATCGGCAGTCACCGTTCTCCTGACTAGACCAGCCGTAACTTGGTAGGCAATAAAAGCAATTTGACGACAATGACAGTTGTCGTCAAATTGTCGTCAAAGGTTCTTTTGTAATAAAAGGGTTAATTAAATTGAATGCGCGTGAAGAGCAAAATATGTGTGCGTGTAAATGAGTGCCTAAGTGATAGTAGGAGTGTTTAGGCTATTAAAAATAGTGAGGTTGTGAGTGCATAGTACAAGTGTTGCGTGCAAGGATATGAGAGTATAATGTAGAGTGTAGAGTCCGTTTAGTAAAATGATAAGTTGGGCTCATGTAGATTAAATGTCTGAATGTAGTAATATATTTATGTAATACTATTTTGAAAACTTTATTTTACTGTTTATTTTAGTGCGATTTTTTTTTCGTGGCCCCAAATTCTA
This sequence comes from Ectropis crepuscularia, assembly GCA_963693475.1. Lineage (NCBI taxonomy): Eukaryota > Metazoa > Arthropoda > Insecta > Lepidoptera > Geometridae > Ectropis > Ectropis crepuscularia. The sequence goes on along the minus strand of OY856339.1, from coordinate 14,553,188 downwards.
GTAATAGTTCAATTTATTACAGAATACTGGTCGCAAAAATTTGATACTTCTGGCACCAACAATTGGAGGTTTCTGCTGCACTTTTATTAATATAGTAGAGCTTACAGTACAAATATTTGTGTGATGATTTCAAATGTTTGCTCTGCGTCTGGGTGTTTCTATGTATAATAGGTATGTATTTAAAAACTATATAAGTATTTTATCAGCTATCTGGCCGCCATCATACAAGCTTTGCTTAGTTTAGGGTCAGATGGTGTTGTGTGTGGATTGTCCACCAATATTTATTATTATTATTCACATATTTATTAAATTTTCTTATTTTTTAAGTTTTTTACAATAAATATTACAATAAACAAAAATCATAAAAAACTTAAAACTGATTATTGTTATTATTTATTAGTGTGTAGTAAAAATGTGTTGTGTTATTATTATTGATGATTTAATAAACGATTGTCTTAATAATATTACTTTTTTTTAACAGTTTTGATGAAGAGATAATCTTGGGTTTAACAACAAGGTGCTATTTCTAAATGCTCCAGGTGCGTTTTTGATGAAAAGTGACCCCGCGACCATGACCCCTGGTCATGTAGGAGAAATCTGTGGGGGTTTTAGTCGATAGACACCATGTCGTATCCCATGGTACCGAGCCCGACATACCCCACCATGTCCCTGCATGGAGGGCATACGTAAAAGTATTTCCCCCACGTAAAAAAAGGTGCGTTTTTAGTACTGATTCCTAAGAGCGATTACAATACGACAAAATTAACTATGTTAAGAAGTATGACAATTAACTCTTGACCAAATGCAAATTTTAAGACAAAATCTATTTCATTTATTTCACTAGATTATAGTTTTCTGCTTAAATGTTTTAGTTGATAAACCTTCACTTATGGTTTGTTTTGTCAAAACTAACCTCAAATTTTTTGAGGATAGATTCAATTTTTTTTGTAATTTTTTCACATGAAGAGTCATATCAGGCACTGTACCCAAATGGGTTCCGCGGCGCTTCACGGGTTTAAGAGGATACTGCATATTTATCTACGTAAACCCATCAGTACTGCCTATAGCAATATTTTAAGTAACTATACTTACTAAATCCATCAGAATTACCCATAGACCGATGAATGCTTATAGATACCTAAGCAAGATGGGTCAAGCCCACCTTCACTCAGAAGTGCACCAAGCATGCTGGCGGCGTTGATATAAATCAACAGATGTGACCTGAGCGGTTTGAAATTGTTAACAAATTGCGTCTCTGTGTGTAGCGTGAGTAATTTACAACTAACCTTCTTCTTGACCCCTAGATTCGCTAGCGGGGAGGTATGTTGTGGTTCTACTTATATTTTGGTTATTGACAACGAATAGCGATAGGTTTAAACGTACGGCGTCCACCGCTTCTTACAATCGACTAAAACGGAAAGAGTGAGCTCACTCTTCCCAACGATAACATTATTCCGTGTGCCTGAAGTTTGGGAGGGCATCCATTGATTTTTATCGATGGCTGGTAGCATTGTCACGTTAAACGCAATGTTTATACTGAGTAATAATAAATCCCAGAATCTTAAGGTACAAGTTCGCGCCGCGACCGCGACGCGAGACCGCGACCGGAGACCGCGACCGGAGACCAAGACAGGCACTTGACACTATGGAATTGTATGGGCGCCAGTTCGCGCCGCGACCGCGACCGCGACCTGTCTCGGTCTCGGTCTCCTGTCGCGGTCTCAGCGCGAACTGGTGGCCATACAATTCCATAGTGTCAAGTGCCTGTCGCGGTCTCCGGTCTCGGTCTCCGGTCGCGGTCTCGCGTCGCGGTCGCGGCGCGAACTTGTACCTTTACGTAGCGTGACAAACAAGCGTTCAAAAATATTTTTGAAACTGAGATGAACAAAATTTACATGTTTATTATTATATTAGCGGTCCTCCCCAGCTTCCCTCGCGGTACATAATAGCTTATAGCACTCAGGAACCACGTACATATCCAACAGTGAAAGAAGATTTTGAAATAAGTCCAGTAGTTTCTTAGATTAGCGCGTTCAAACAAATAAAGTCGTCAGCTTTTTAATATTAGTACAGCTATTTTTGTGTGCACGCACTTTGGCACATACATAGGTACACGTGCACGGTCTTGTGCGCCATATCTAATTAATATCATGATATACGAGTAAGTATATTAAATAAAAATTGTTAAAAGACATAATCTATGACCGTACGTCATCAAAGTTCTTTGATAGAAAACACTTAAAAGAAATGCAAAGGCTAGATAAGCACTCGTCTGAGTAATAAATCTAAACTAAAAGATACCTGAACACGCTTGCAGACTTATTTATTTGACTTTCCTTTGAAGCTAAATACTGAATTTCGATTTTCAGTCATAAACCCGAAATTACTGAGAATCGGCTTATTTAAAAAGAATATTGTTTCATCTTGTACCTCGTTATGTATTCATATTTGGGTTACTAGCAGGTAGTAGGTATACAATATGAGGATGTTAGTAATATTATTTTTGATTTAGAACAGAGGCCTTTACAGGCGCCAAGAAACCAATAGTTACTTATATTTTATTCATTTGCCAGTGTTACGTGACGTTCTCTCTACTTATTGAAAGCTAGCCTACAAGTGCTTGCTTACTACGAGTAATATCTGTCACTGATTTGTGAGCGCAATTACTGATGTCATAAGGAGTCATCAAAATTGGTATATTTTTACCCATATACCCTAAGGTACGACGACTACAGTTTTTTGACGTGACAACGTCTTATAATTCGCTGAAGCCGGCTGCACGCCCGCAAAACATGACGTCATGTACCGTTACCGCGTAACCGTCGGTCGTTACCGTCGGTCGTTACCTCGCCGCATGTTTGTTACAGTTGTATTAATTATTTCGACCAGTAGTTCAAGGGGGGATGTAGCTCAGTGGTAGAGCGTTCGCTTTGCATGTGAAATGCCCCGGGTTCGATCCCCGGCATCTGAAAGCTTTTTTGCATTGTTTTGATTGAAAATGACTAAATTCTACTGATCACTTTTTACATACAAATCTATAAACAAATGAAATTAAAATTTTCTTTTGAAAAATGCTACCATTCCATCAGTATTTTCTTAAGACGTTGTCACGTTCTATCGTCAGTAAACCGACTTTACAGACAAACATTTTTTTTTTAAATAACAAAACGCTCAAAATAGTTTGTGAGGAAAAAACTAATTTATTATACTCAAAATACTCTGTAATTACTTAATTATTATGACAACTTAAAAAAGTTGTCACTAAGTTGTCGGCGTTTAAGCACAAAAGTGCATTAAACGCCGTTGCTGCGATTCTCGACAACACGGTAACTTATACCTATGTAATTTAATTACTGGCCAGTTTTAATAATAATAAATACATAAACATCGGTGGACATTTCACATACAACACCATCTGACCTCAAACTAAGCAAAGCTTGTACTATGGAAGCCAGATAGCTGATATAATACTTATATATATTTTAGACACATACTCATTATACGTAGAAAACACCCAAGCACATCATGTGTTCATCAGACAAATATTTGCACTGACCAGGCCAGCCTTACGGCCTGTTTTCATTTTGATTAGCGGGAGTGCGAGTGCGAGCGAGTAATCGCGACTGATTATTGCAGGTGTGTAGTGCGAGTACTGTCAAATTCTGTATAGTAGCTGTGTTTAGTTCATTGAGTTGCCAGCCATCGGCCCGCAAGTATGGAAGAACCTCAAAAATGCAGTATCTTACAATCTATTAATATACTTATCTTAGGGAGCAAGCAACACGGTAACGGTAAACTAAACTTTTTTTTCGCGGTTTTTTCAATTTTTGACAAAGTTGTGTTCGACGCTCGAGGTCACAAACTTGGATTAATCATTAGGCCAACATCAAAAACAAGTCTGCAAAAAAAGAGATCTACCGGATTTAACGCATACTGTAATGTATAAAGTTACTGGGCTATAAGAGGTAAAGAGTGTTATCTCATATGGTATAAAAATTAAAAAAGTGTCCATCTGTATGCTATAAACAACAGTTCAAAAATCTTTCACAATAGCGCTGGTATAAACAAAATAAAGTGGCCAAGTGCGAGTTGGACTCGCCCATGAAGGGTTCCGTTGCAGCAAGTAACATAATATACATAGTACACATAGTTCTTGTAGTTCGTTGTAACTTTGATCGAAGTTACAATAATAGTGTATTTATGACGTACTAAAAAAAAACTACTCATCAGATCGAGTTCAAACTAATTTTCGTTGGTAGTTTACATGGTAATGTACATCATATATTTTTTTTAGATTTTTCATTCACTTACTTTAGAAGTTAGAGGGGGGGGGGACACATTTTACCACTTTGAAAGTGTCTCTCGCGCAAGTTATTCAGTGTAGACGAAAATGATTTTAGAAACCTCAACATCATTTTAGAAGACCTATCGATAGACACCCCACAAAGGTAGGTATGATGAAAAAAAAATTTTTGAGTTTCAGTTCTCAGTATGGGGGGCAACCCTAGTTTTTCTTTTTTTTTAATTTTTCTGTTCAAATCTTAATGCGGTTCACAGAATACATCTACTGACCAAGTTTCAACAGTGTAGTTCTCATAGTTTCGGCAAAAAGTGGCTGTGACATACGGACGGACAGACAGACAGACAGACAGACAGACAGACAGACAGACATGACGAATCTATAAGGGTTCCGTTTTTACGTTTTACGGAACCCTAAAAATGGTAGTCATAGGAACTACCGACAGAAGTGAAAACTTATAACTCAGAACTTGATAGCTCACTTCACATAACTACGTGGGTGAAACCGGAAAAATCTATCTGTGGTGCGCCAAAAGAAGTTTTTACTTCAACAAAAGGTACAAATGTAGCAATTATTTTTTTTTTTTTTTAAATTAAGAGTGACGAGACGAGCAAGACATTTGCCTGATGGTAAGCAACATGCCTGCCACATAATTATAAACGAATTGAAGTATGCCGAGTTAAAAAAAATACTAATTAAATGATTGTCAACTAAAATATTTTTTTATAGAAAATTTCAATAATTCACAATGCAAGTATGCATTGTACACGTGCAATTATTTTTTTTTTACAAAGCAGCATTGCATTATTTCCTCGCTGAGGTGGGATGAAAAGTTACGTGTTGCACTCGAGCGACATTTCTTACAAAGATTATTAGCAAAGATTTCTTACCTTGTGCTCTTTTGATTATCTCCCTCAGGATTCTAATTTTTGAATCCTTTGCTTGCTCGGATATCAAAATTAAACACGCGGTTAAAAAGCAACTTTGCACTGTCGTATAACAAATAGGTAACTATCGACATTACTCGCATTGTAGATACATTATTATGCGATCTGTAATAAGTGAGTTGCTGGTCGCTCTGGTTATGGACAGATACTCAGCATAACGAAGCCCGATTGCCGTGGCTCCACAGCGCGATTACCATTGCATCCCTTATTAGCCGAAGCGAATAGAATACCGTTGTCAGCAATTATGACCACGCGCCAAGCCCATCATAGCAAGATCAGCAGAACTGTCATTGCGAATATGCTTGTATAGTTTACTCGTAATACCAGATTAGCCAAACAAAAGTCCTTCGTTTCGTGCCTTTTATTTATTTCATGTACTCGCGTTATTTTTTTTTTCAATCGTTAAATTAAAATTAGATTTTATACTTGATTTGTTTGCTTAAATTACTCGCATTGTTCGAGTTAAGCACTAGGTTTGTAGGGTCAGTAGGGTTTGGCCCGCAATGACTTGCCGGTCACGCTACAAAGGCCTCAAGTTTGCTTAGGTGCGCTTTTGGCCTTCATTGCAGACCCTGTTGTCTCACAATAATGGAACTTCCAAAGGAAATTTCGGGCGACTAACTTACTAGTGAATTAATGAAATTTCATACAAATTTCCTTTTGTATTTTCGAAAATCACTACTCAAAGAAAGTTATCAAAATAATAAAAATCATAACGAGCATTTTGAATCAAAATAGATTTCTAGTACGTTGTCAAGGTTTTCCTGTTCTTACTCATTACTTATATCATTTTTATTTAGAATAAAACCTCAGGTATGCCAAGACGTACCTACAAATTATTTTTTTATTACTCCTAAAATGTTCCTCCTTAGCAAAAATGTTGACCAGATATTTCCTATTATGCTAACTGCATCTAGTTATCTCTAATATTGCTACATGCTAGAGACGTTGATATCTAAAACCAAGGCTTCAAGGTTGCGACGAATGAACTAATTGGATTTTACCGCTTTTACCGGTAAATCAATAGGAAACACAGCGTAGGTTTCCGCTGATATTGTAAAAACGCTTTTTTGCTAACACGCAGAAATAATCATTGGTTGTGGCTCCAATTTCAGCCAAATTTCAAAAATCTTTTATTTAACTAATAGAGTCCGTATTTGATGTTATTGTAGTAATTACTTAAAAAAAATGAGGTTTGTTGTAAATCTCGACGATATTTTATAAGTGTTTAAGTCGTTTAAACTAACAATGAAAGTTTTTTTTAATATTTGAAACTGTATACATTCCTGTTGTAGATAGATAGCTCTTATTGCACTTGATTTTAAAATAAGGAACAATAAAAACAATACCTAAAAAAAAAGTAATTGGCGATCTTATCACCAAGAGCAATCTCTTCCAGGCAACCATAGGATAGAATGAGAAAATTGCGAATAGGAGTCGAGGTACTGCGAATAAGTAGGGGTAGATGGTAGATAGTTAATTACTTATGTATGCTTTTATAATATTGATAAATAAGTACAATACCAAGTAAATAATGTATTTACATGTCTACATAACAATAGCTATACATCCTAATACATCAATACGAACATATTATTAAATTTTAGTTATAGAGCTAAAATTGAATTAATGAATTTTTAGTATGATAACGATCAGTAGCAACTCAAACGAATAATTACTTCGAGACATAGATTTCTTTTATTTGGTATTTTAAGAAGCTTGCTTAGTTGACACATGCAAAACGCTCCGTAGCTAAAAACCTAGAAATGCAAAGTATACCATACCTTATGGCTGTACCATACCATATGACTGCGCCATACCATATGGCTATATCATACCAAATAGTTGTACCATCCCATAGGCTCTCACTATAAGAACATCATTGAAGTTGGTGCAGTAATTCGATCTTTATTAAATTAAAATAAATGTTGGTCTACATCTAACCACATGAATTTGACGTATGTAGATACGAGCAACAATTGATTAGATACAAAATAGAAGACAGAAATAAGTACAATGGACGATACAGATACATTTCCATTTCGCCGTAGTTCATCGACATGAATAAATAAAGCCTCAATGAATTTAATTATAGAGCATGTATTCCAGAATCAATAGCTGAAATTAAATCGCGAAACTTGATACGTCTCTGCTTCATAAAGGAGTCCTTTACTTGGAAAGTTCCGAATGGGGCCCAAGGGTGGTATAAAGTTTACAACGGCCTTATACTAAATCGGGTTTATACATTTTTTGTTTTTTATTTTTATTTTTATGGCAAATAACGGAATGAACAGACTTTTTATTGAAATTATGATAATATATGTATGTAGGTATTAGACGTTTTTGTCTGTATCGGTGACTTTTTGTTTTTTATTTCCTAAATTATTATCTGAGTAAAATTGTTTAAACTTGTTGTTCGCCACGACTTCACACAGGGTACATACCTATATAGTCTATAGGTAGCACTCACGGATCACGTACATATTCAACGGTGAAAGAATTTTTGAAGTCAGTTCAGTAGTGCCTGATATAAGTGCTATCAAACAAAAAACCTCTTCAGCTATAATTATAATATTAGAAGATAATATAGTACTTATATATGAGTTTATAGTTTGGCAAAAAATCCGTCCCACCTTCTTTGGGCAAAGTAGGGAGGGAACGGCTGTCTTAAATAATTATGTGGTGCGGGATTTTTTTGTCAATCATACATTAAGCAGTTTTATATTTTTATCAATGTCTAACCTCACCATCAAAAGTATTTCCGAAATTAACGACTTCATAATTTTCTACTAATATTTGTATAATATTTATAACATTTTAACATAAATATATTACAATATTTGACATACATATTACATAATATAGATACAATATTTTAACATTTACTGTAAGTGTTGATATAATTTTCAATTTCTTAAAAACAAATGTAATGTTTATCAATGTTACTACTTTTTGTCATTTTTTATAATTCTTACTAACTTATTTGAGTTATAATCCTGAAATTTCGGAATCCAAAAAGAAAATAGATAGATATATCTATGTATATAGATACCTACTCTACATGTGAATACGCAGAAAATGTTTGGTGTCCACCAAATTTATGTAACGTCAGGTATAATTAATGATAAGTTATTGGTATTCGACCACAGCCTTGCAAGATTCAGGACATCAGAACAGACTGCGGTCAAGCGTTAGCTTAACAATGATAGTGTAAAAAACTGTTCTATGCGTCTTTCTGTGACACGTTGTACAAAACAAGATATATTATTTTGTCAGTAATATTACTCATTTTGTTGTCCACTGAAACGTTGTTTTTTGTAAAATAAAAATAAATATTTTGTGGACCACATCAGTATTATTTTTTTCAGTTAGACTACAAAAAAAATTGGAATGTGTAGATAGTATTCACGCATGAATCTCATTAAACGTAAAACCGAAAAATTGATTCCCGTAACAAACGAATTAATAAAACTCGATTGATTATGATTTATAATTTTTCTAAACCAACTTTAGCTTTATAATATTCAGATTTTCAGTGCCTTAATTCGTTTCTATACCTACCTATTTATTTTCTAAAAAAAAACAAAACCTTGCCGACGTATCGCAATACCTGAGTTAGATTCCATTTTTGTTGGCTGAGTTCGTTTGATGAGGTTTATGTTACAAACATTATACTTTTTTATACTATAAAAAAGTAAATAAAAAAATACAAGTTTTTGGGGCGTAGCAAGCTTGACCAAATATTTGAAATGAGGCGAAACTACTTTTTTTAAATTAATGTGCGCATCGGTTATTCAGTAATTCAGGCTATTCACGAGCTAAGATAAATTAGTACAGCGGAGAGCTGCTAAAATAATTCTGACTCACTTTGTCATTCGATAAATAGAAAGAATGAAATAAAGAGTCGGCGTTTCTCCGAAATATTTCAAACGAATAAAAAACGCTGCCAAGTCGTTTTGCGTAGCGAGTCAATTATTCTCCAGCAAAAATTCTGTTGACATTCAATCAGAGAATTACTTTCTTACTCATTTTATCGGAACGATTCGACTAAAATGATTTAAAACTTACGTCTTACGACTTACTTACGTAAGTCCTAAAGAAATGCAAAGTTCTAAAGATAATTACAATGATCATACCAAAAAACATGATGTAGACGTGGCGTCGCCAGCACCAATTTATTCTATAAACACTATTTTGGTGTCACATACCATGTTATTTACTGTCACACTATTAAAATTAATGATGTCTTGGCCAATTTGAAAGATGGTTTACAAGTATCGGAGTCGAGCACGCAGGGCGCGCGGCGCGGCGCGAGCGGTGTCGGTGGGGAGATAGCGAGCGCGAGCGCGGGCGTCGGCGTCGCGGCGCGGGGCTGAGTGCACTGTGCGGTGCGAGCGGCGCGCCGGCGGCGGCGTGGCGGCGGCGTGGCGGCGGCGGGACGCGGGGCGGGCGTGCGCGCCGGCCCGGTTCGCTCTCTCGACTGTAGGGCTTCGTCCCGGCAGGGCGGCGCGGCACGCTCGATACCGCCGCCTTCCCGCGCCCTCCCACATTGCAAAATCATTTTATAAAAATTCAACTTTATTACAAAACACGTACGCAGACGCGATACCCATTATTCTGTCTACGGTTTATTCTATAGATTATTTTTAACTTTCATCCCGTTTTTCTCCGAACGCCTCGTAAATTATACACTTGGATAATTATCGAGAGCTGGCTAACTTGTACGTCGGAGCCACGCCTCTACGTGTTAATCCAAAGTTTATTTATTTTCGTAAATCTATTTCAGCTCTGCTAACGACATTATTTATTCATGTATCGTAACTTCCAAATAGCGTCAGGTTCCGCTAATAATAGACCCAAGTATTAAATGGGCGGCGCTAATAACGTTACATGCTACTTACTTACCGTTACAAGCTGTATTATTACAGTAAACGTCAAAACATTCACACAATTAAAGAAAAATATCGAACAGTTTACATACATAATAGTATCCCTTTGTACTAATCGTTCAATTATCATAAATTCTATGAAACAGGGTAAATTATTTACTGTTGTTTGCTTAGTTTGGTGTCAGATAGTTTTGCGTGTAAAATGTCTGCCAATATACAAGTTAATATTACTTTAACAATTAGACAAGGCCGATAATTATTGAGACCGACTGGAATGAATGGATGAATATTATATTATTGATTTTATATCACAATGACAAAAATATTATAATTATAACTAAATATTACAATTAAATTTATGGGTACTAAAGTCTTGAACGTGAATACCCATGATTATTCCAATACAAAATAGTAGTATTTGATAGCTTACCATAAGAACATTTTTTCAAACTTTCGTATGTTTAAACGGTCGCTGCGACATGTTTTGATGACACTGCCGTAGCACGTCTACGAAAAATATGTCTCAGTTCGCGTAGCGAATACGTAGCATGTGTCAAGTATTTTGTGATCGTAATAATTTTTGGTTGCGCCCAAGATTTTGGACGTGAATGTTGCCAGCTGGCCCCGTTCGTATAAACTATATAGTACAATATCTAATAAAAAGAAAACAAACAAACAAAAAGTAGTAAATGACTTCACGTTAATAAACGACTGTTAAACTATTTTGGAAATTCATACAAAAATAAAACAAATCGCGATTAAAAAATAAAGCGTAGCAAGACTGAAGAAAAGTTGTTTACGGCAACACTGCTGCTATGGCTGCACTGTTATTTTCACTGCGAGTAACATTATAAACTAGCAGCGCCCCGCGGTGTTACCCGCGTAGCTCCCGTTTCCGTTATTTTTCGGGATAAAAAGTATGTAAGAAATGTAGTACACTGTCTTTCTGTCTACTAAAAATGCTCAGAGGTGCTGATGGGATTCGTACCTAAGACCTGACGATAGTAAAATCCCCGCCACCAAGACTTAAAACAAAACAAAATACACAATGTCATTATTTATTTACAGTACAATAATTTATATTTACTTGCTTTTGGTTTCCATTTAAACTCTTAGCTCTTTGAGGAACTGATGAACAAAAGAAGTCAAAGAAACATAATTACAAATATAAAGACAATCAATGTTATTTGAAAACCAGGTACCTCGAAGTCCCTTAATGGAATCTTAAAATACAATTTTAATTATTTCAGTCTCGATGGGATACATAAGTAGGCTTTTAAAGTCCATAGGATGTAACGGTGGAGCCGGAAGATGGTTATTGGAAACCTTCGTCAGTAAGTGCCGACAGTGAGCCCAATGTTAAGCCAAGTCAGCTTTGCATTATTAAACTTTGGGGAAAAGGTGTTATAATACCTATATTGTACCTACCCCAGGGTGTAAGGGTTCTGAAGCTAAAGGGACGCGTTGCATTATGAACGACTTTTACCATGGAGCTAACACAACTCATGTCAAAGATCACCGTTAAAAAGCTTTCTAATTTAGAATGGAAATGGAACTCATATGTACTAAGTTTGAACAGTGTTTGGTTAATGCAGGTTGATGGGACGACCATTACATCGACAGCATTGGTCTGCAGCCGGTCTAAGAGAAAGAAAACTCCAAAATCAAACCTGGACTCGAACAAAAACTAAAACTTTAAAATAAAAAAAATGCATTGTTAAAAACAAGCTTTTAATCAAATGCTCTAAAACGAAGAAAATAAATGTTGAATGTAATCAAACCCACCACTTTACAATATTTTTTTTTTTGTAGCTTAATAATAATAGCTTGTCGCGAGATTTCAAACAACATCGTAACTATCTATTAAGTCATATTTAATTTCAACAAACATACTTAAACGCTTTCTTTAATAATTTGCTTTGAAAAAGTTAGTTTGTTGTTTTGAAAAAAAAAAATGTTTGTTATCTCGCGACAAGCTTTTATTTCTATCAATATATATTTCGTAATTTAATAAAATGGTGGGTTTGCAATCAAACCCACCATTCAAAATATATTTTCTTCGTATTAGAGCATTTAAATAAAAGCTTGTTTATAAAAAATAATTTTGTGCTTTATATTTTATTCCTGTTACAGTCACACCTACTGAGAAGGTTAATGTTGTAGTCTATATAATATCGACCACTAAACCGATATCCGTGATTTAAACCGTAGCGATACAGCTATAACATATTACAATCAATAAACATATACAAACAAAGGGTACAAAGGTACAGTGACTTCAAAATAGAAGGTGCTCAAAATTCAATTAATTTTTGTAGATGTTCATCAAATGTATGGCGTACATTAATTGTATGTTTGTAAATAACAAAACTGTTAGAAGTGAATTAAAATTGTAACTCTTTATAATATTCAAATTATAATAGCAAATATTCATAGGTGGACATGGACATTAAATGAATGAATACAATTACAAATTAGATAAAATTACAACAAAATTTTCTGGTTTGGCGGTTTTCGGCTTCACGAGATGCATATCAGATGATTGTGCAAGCTGGACAAAGTCGAGACCGCTAGCCCTATAATATTATATTTAACAAAACGAGTGTAAAATAATTGCCAATACACCCTTACACCCGATGTAGCATAAATTGGCTGTTACATCACAGTCAAGCTTATTCCTGATGTTAGATAGAACCTGCTGCCCTATAACCGTATTTAATTATTGCAATAATAATTGTGTCGTGTCACTCTGACTTAGAGTATGCATACGGTAGTACGAGTGAGATGTACTTCCTCCTCCTCCTCGAGTCATATTCCACAAAATATGAGGGTCGTGAACACCACGTCTCAACCACTTCACAACGATGAAACGACGCCATCTCCCTCTATCACCGGTGACCTGTAAGGCATCGTAGACTGATGTGTCTGTGCGAATCTAATCTGACGAACGCATCGGACTGCAGCCTCTTGTTATTTTGCTGTCAACTTCCCCAGTAACTATCAGCTTCTCCAGGTTGTGACCTTCCTTCCTGGCCATAGGACCAAAGTACTCTAGCACAAGACTTTAGGAACTGACGATTGTTATAATATAATACTGTAATGTTTCACAATGTAATATCTCATCATCGTCACAGGCAGAAGCCTCCTTAAATTGACATTATTCTAGACAAATACTTACTTATACCAAATTTTTGTAGTGATTTATAGTTTATTAATCTGTTTCCTAAAACTTAATTAAACACTTTTTTTTAGTTTTTTTGACCTCATTAACGTCAAAAATGAGTACACTGAAATTACGTTCCTCAAAAATTTGCTTTGTGAAAATGAGACTTGAGAGTACCAATATTTGTTTGAAAAAAAAATACCGAGCGAATTGGTAACCTCGTCCTGTTTAAAACAGGTTAAAAACGGCGATTATTGACCGGCCACACATTTGGTAATTAGAATTACTTTACTTAGTTACTACGCCAAGGCATGTGGTATTTGTACTATGTTGATTAACTCGAGTACCACGCTCAGATGAATGCCGAATTGCCCAAAAACAATTTAACTTTTTTCTAAAAATAGAGAACCTGATTAGATCTTTTTTTTTATAATTTGGTGAAATAGTACGATGGACGTTAGTGTATAATTAAAATATATTTCACTAACTTTTTATTATCATTGTGTTTTTGCTGCAACAATTGCTAAAGTTTTTTTGTAGTCTTGCATGCCGAAAGGTATGTGGCGTACCTTAACATCTTACAATATTTTGTAAACCTATTTACTCAATAAGTTTATCATATCATTTCCTTTCAGTAGTTTTCCACTCAAATCAAAAAGTGTTTGTTGCTGTTTGTAGGTAACTGAACCTTGGCGTAGTGAATATTTAGAATTCAATGGTATCTGCTGCCGATTTAGTTTGCCTAGAGGTAAAAAATTGGAAGTCCGATTGGAAGAAGTAAATTCCATTTTTTTTATTCAATAGAGTAGGTACGGGACGTGCAATAGTAGGTATGTGTCTGATGGTAAGCAACACACTTGTTTATTATAGCATAGTGTCACGCAGCTATTAGAACACGAAGAGTCCAAATCATTAGGTTAAGTACCTAATGATTTGGACTCTTCGTGTTCGACTCATCGCTGCACTGCGGTCGTCGTCGAGAGATAAATCTATGTAAATCTAGATCTATGTAACTCTAAGAATCTATGTAAATTTAGATAAATCTATCTATAAATAGATATTATTATTATTTTTTTAACTTTTATAGGTTTACACTTGACCGCCATCTCACCTGATTTTAAGCGACGATACTGTTTAATATGGAGCGTTCTTACCTAGAAAACACCGATTGACTCTTGATTTGAAGACACGAAGATTGTAACCATCGGGAAAACCCCACTCCGGCAACGCATTCCACAGCCTAGACGTTCTTATCACAAAAGTAGAGTCAAACCTCTTTGTTCGATTCTTTGGAACGTCAACGATGAAACTATGTCACTTTTTCAAGCTACGAGCAGTCCGATAGAAAAAAGGGCAAGGTCGTATTTGATTAGGTTTAGAAATCAGCCGCACACACACTCATCGAAGTGTATCCGATAAAAAACCGATAAGCTAGCAATTTTGTGGCGATGTTCAAAACTTCGAAGTATTTTTCGCACAGAAGTGTTGTTGCCTATGAGCTTTTTGGCACATATATCTATACTCTGTGATTTCTCTGGAAACATTGTCCTCCAACCCGGAACAGATTTATGTTTGCACATTACTGCTTGGCAATAGAATAACTGGCAGAGGTGTGGTACTTCCCCAGGAGGACTCTGCCAAAAGGACTACCCCAGCAAAATACAAAAACAGTTTATTATGCATTCACTATTCCTATAACTATGATCAAATAAGTCATATTCCAATAACATATATGTACATATTATGTGTTTAGTGATTATAATGTTATCGACGAAAAAACGTTCAAAGATGCAAACATCAAAACAACAAACTTTCTATAATATTAATCGAATAGTCAATGCAACACAAACTTGTCTATCTAAGAGGCATTTAATGATAAAATGTATGCAAAAGCATTTCATTTTATGTATGAATTGTATAATGCAAACACTAAGGCAAGTAATCAATACTCAGTACCAGAATATATTGTTTCAGATTATCAATCAAACACCCAGCCGAGATTCGAACCCTGCACATCCCTGGGCCCACACACATACACTTCTGTTAAATGCCATGCACTTTTAATTAGTACATTTCGGTAGTCAGTTTTCTAACAATACATAATAATATTGTTGTAAGTATCTACATACACTTTGTCCTCGTTCTCTGTCAATAACAAGACTACAATAATTTTTCAAGAACCAATATTTTATTTGATTAATTTTAATGTTGAAAATAAGATGAGAATTGTGAATTGTCAAGATATACAATCATGTATAAGAAATGTCCCTCTCTGTTTTGTAAGTAGGTATTTGCTGCGTAACTCACAAGAATTCAAGAGCTTTCTATTATTAACAGATATAACACACGATGTTTCAACAAACAATCAATTTGTGAATATTGTTTAGACGACCAAATTAACCACTGAAAAAATAAACAGTAAAGCTTATTTTATTATAACCTTTTCTACGTTTTGGCTGACGTAATAAGGTTCAATATGCCTTGACATAGAAACCGTTATATTGTTGAGCTTTACGTACGTGTTATGACGTCATTAAACTCATCAATTGTCGTCATCCATATGTAATTTGAGAATAATTACCATTGGGTTTCCTATAATTGAGTAGTGTACCCTGTTAGTGTGACAGAGTTCGAATATACATACATATTATTATATTGTCTGCAACCATAATTCTGGTTTTACGCTTTATTAGGGAAATCGTTAACTTTTACGGCATAAAATTTGGCTTTTGTATAAATATGTATAATACATTTTTATACACATTTCCAAAACAATTTTAGGAGCTGGAAACCTTGCAAATTTAGACATACTCGTAACATTATATATCATACCGCTTGTTTTCTTTTATAAAGCCAAAAGTTAACGCGGTTGTTATTTTATTTTATCTTGCTCTAATTGCTAACTTATTCTAAACATTTGCTCAAAATAATGTGAAATTTCTAAGTAGCCAAATATGTATAGACATTTTCGACGTTTGTGGCGTCAAATGAATTCTTTAGAGACAAAATTGATCTTAGCTCAAGTTTTTTACGTGGCTTAGGTTAATGCATGGTGGTGTTCACGTTCTAGAAAGATGTCGCCATTTATGACACTAGACATAAGTATTTGTTCTGTATTTTTCAGCGTGAATCATATCTGGTATGCATAATAAAGTGTTTCTATCTGTCTGCCTTGTACTACTACAAAGAGTCAAGACCATAGGCCACCACGTTAACGTGGATTCAAACCTACGTCCTCAGTATAATTGTGAAATCAGGCGTTCTAGCCTCTAGATGGCTTGCTGAGACTCTGGCTGATGGTTTTGGCTCAAATACTCAGAGGCTTAGGGAGTTGGCCGTCCTTTTAAGACTAATGACTCCTTTTAATGACTCGACCGTAAACTTCTGAGAATTATTTCAAGTGCAATTTGTATTGATTTGTCATCACTACGGGTTTCAACGGTGAAGGAAAAGATACAGAGAAAACAAGTGTGTACTTTACAACTTTCCAGGACATGTGTCAGTCGTTAGATTATATATTTCTTACTTGTTTTTCATGCATTAGATCAAGCGTAATAGCGCGTGGTCTGAACTCACTCCTTGTAATAGAAAGGTCCGAGTGCTAGCCTCCTAGCTATGGGATGATACAGTATGCTATTGATGAATGTTTATATTCTAAACGGATTTAGATATTTATGCTGGGCTTTTCTTAAAGCAGAATCCGCGACTGCAGCGAAAAAAAGCGCAGAACGTGATTAAGTAACTAATTAGTACTTACTTAAATGTATATAGGTAGGTATGTACTCTTAAATCGAAAGTTGTAGAAGACTGTAAATATAAGTACACGCTTATATCTTGACAGTCGCGGATTTCACGTAATTAATTTATGAAAAGCAGTATCGTGAGAAGAACACGCTAATTATCGTGTCAAGTCACAGTGAATAATTAATATGTAATGAATTTGTTGGCTTGTCTATGTTGACTGATGAAATTGTAGGGATGTTACGCCTTGAGAGGTATTTATGTAATAACAATTTGTTTGGTAATATGTAAGCCAAGGATGAATAAACACATAATATCAGCGTTATGTAACGTTATCTTACTAATTTTATAAATAACAACGTTTTGATATTTGTTGCTCAATCACATCGTAATGTAGGAACGGATCGGATTGAAATTTGGAACAGAGTTAGTTAGTCTGTAAGAACACATAGGCTATTTTTATTCTGACAAAATAACAAGAAATGGAGCTACGTGGGTAGAACTGCGAAGTGCTACTATATAGTAGTATTAGCACAGTCTTTTCGTTTATACTGCGGTATTAGTATACGTTTAGCTAAATATATAAGTATGAGTTTGTTATCACCACTGACCAAAACAGTGATAGAAAACGCCATGAAGATATCTGCACATTCTAAAAACTTTCTTTCTTTCGAGGATATTCGTTTTTCCTCCATCTGAGGATACTCGCACTTGGCTAACTTGGTGGATTTCGGCCGTGACTCTCCTTTTTAAAGATCCACCCCAATTCCAGTCGTAGGAACATAAAGTGTTTATTATTTTATTGTGTTTAAAACAGTAAAACTGGACCCAATAACACCCTTTTTCAACAGTTTTTCTTTCGTATACATTTACCGTATAATGTACAAGGTCTTTTTTTTTTTTTATATTTAAATATCTACTCCACAGACTCCGGGGTCCGTGATCTTTGTCAATACAATTTTTTTTTACAGATTTCTTGGAGTAGGAGAAGAAAAGGAAAAAAGGGGGGAGTTGGGCACATTTCAAACTTAATTATAGAGCTCGTCTGTGGAGCCGATCACTATAATTACAGATGCGCCGAGTAACACTTTAACCGTGTACTCGGCCCATCTCTACCAGTAATCGACTCCACATTGAGTCTTTGCCTTGCCATTTGCCTAAGCCGCCTCCTCCCGGCCCAGAGCCTCCACTACGGCTGCATTTCTGTCCCTGATGGCCATCTGTAGGTTGAACTCTCGGATGGTCTTCGGTGATGCAGCCAACGCTCGCCGCACGAACCGACCGATGGCGTCGTCGGTGTCGTCAGCGTAGTAAATGAAGGTCCCCGTGTGCCGTGAGATTGCAACAACCGCATGGGGCACGCTCTCGTGCAGCTTCATGTTTGCCTTGGTTTTGATTGCGATTACCGACTCGTATGTTAGTCCTTGAGCTTCATGGATGGTAAGGATGCGTGACCCGGTGCCTGACCCATAACCCTGGTTTGTCAGGGTCTCTTTCTCCTCTTGAGTGTGAACTAAAAAGAGGGTGTTTGGTAGGGTGTTGGGTATTTCCGCTCCCTTATATCTTCTCTGCTCTAGGGACTTTATACGGGGCGCTGAGGAGTACATACCGGAGTATATTTCCCTCAGCGCATATGCGACGTCCATTGGGTTTCGATGTGTGCAGAGCAACTCCTGGCTGATCTTTGTTACCAGGTTCGGGCGGTGATACCTCATTTCGAAGAGATTTTCCCTGTCGATGTAAGGCAACTGATTGACGTCTCCGATGAGGACAATTTCACCAGCACCAGACAGCCTTGAAGCCATCACAATGGCTCCAAAATGGTTCATGAGAGCTTCGTCTACCATGAGGCGACTGAAACTTTCTCTTCCGAAACCATTTACCAGAGCAGAAGCCATGGTTCGCACTCTGGTTTTAACCAGGTTTCCGATACGGTGTGATAGCTTTTCTCTTAGATCTTTTGCTGCCTCAGTTGTTGTGGTGATGATGGCGTCCTTGTCCACATCAAAGTGTCTAATCACCCATGTTGTCTTTCCACATCCTGGAATTCCGTTGACCCACTGTATTCTCGGTACCTCCCAGTTTTCCCAACCAGCATTGACGTTTGAGTTCCTTTCGATGGTCTTGGCCATCTCTAGGATCTTATCGTCCAGCATAATCTTGGTGCATCGGGCAGTAACTACAATCGGGTCGTTTTGTGGTGTCGCATAAACAGCCACTCCCGCGCGCTCTGTCTCTATCTCGTTCAGTGTCACGAAGCCATTTTCTGCACTGTAAGCATGCATATACTGTCCTGTCATGGTTCCCTTGATGACCCGGGAAGTGACATTATTGTAAATAGCTGCTTCGGCCTCCTCGAGTTTCGCCTTTAAGAGGCTTTGACTTCCTAGCCTATAGGACTGCATGATGTTTTCGCAGGTCTTGAGGTTGACTTGTCTTGTCGCTCTCAGTGTGGCTATGAATTCGATGAAGGCGTTACGTGCATGGCTCCGCGGCTCCGAAGCCGTGACATAGCGGGGCGGTTCAACCTGACCCATATCGGCTCTCGTTCGGCTTATTTGTTGCTGTGAAGCTGCTTTGGGGGTCTTTGTCGTTAAGGGGTGTGTTGAATGGGATGAGATTCGGAGTATGCTCCTTGCCGCTGCGTTGAAGGCAGTCACGAAAGCCGCGTTCGTTTCTCGGCTGCCGCTTTGATTGGCTGCGGCCTTTTCCGCGGCTGCCCTCTGCTGTGCTCTTTCGGAGCCGGTTTGGACAGTCGAACTAGGAACTGGATGTCCCCAGCTGTCAGTTGCATTTGTTTGGTCGTGCGAAGGGGCTCTGAGGAAGCTCAGATTTTCTCCCCTATCTTCGTAAACGACAACCTCATGATGTTTAGAGGCTTCAATGCAACCCAGCCGGTCTGCGACTCTCGCTCTTGAATATTCGATTGCCATCGCATCCACGCTTATCACCCGGGGTGTCTCACCCGCGTTTCTGCTCAGATGTGCGAGCAGCGCACTTGCCTGTGTGAAAGGCGTCCGGCCTTCCGAGTACTCTATTAGTGCAATCGTTTTGTTTTTCGATCGCACCAACCGAAATCGGTGGCCGTCTACCTCACACACGTCGTAGGTTTTCCGCTTCATTGTTACTTTTGCGGTACTCCCATTAAGCAGGCAAGACAATCCAGGCGACAAACGGGCTCGTTCCCGTTCCCAGGCGAAGCAAAAGCTTACTCCGAATCTTTCTTTGTTGCTGTCCATGAAGAGAGCCACTCCGCGGATACGGATCCCTGCCTCTCCTCGGTCTGCATTCTCCAGTAGTTGTTTGACGGAGATGCTCTTCGAGGAGTTATGTTGGGCGGGAACCGCATTCCACGTGGCGTCCACGGACAGCGGGGTAGGGTGTGGTGGCGAAAGGGGGTGCGTATTTGAATTAGTAGAGTTTCTCTTGGCCGCTATGCGGAATGAGCTCTCCATGAAGGACAGAAGCCGTGTTCTGTCATCTGGATCGGCTAAGATGTTGTGGAGATCCGAGACAACCAGCCTTCTGTCGATCATAGATTCGAGCTCATGTCTTGCGGCCATGAATCGGGGACAATCGACAAGCACGTGCCAGACCGTTTCGGGTTGGTCGGGGTCACACTCGCATGCAGGACTGCTCTTGAGCTTAAATTTGTGCAGGTATTCTGCTATTCCTCCGTGTCCCGTCAACGCTTGTACCTGGAAGGGAGTCAGTTTCGTGGTCCTCATCACCCGATATGCGTTTGCTATATCGGGGAGGAACATCTGGGTGACTTTTCCGGTGTCCGAGGTCTCATATCGATCCTGCCATTTCTTGACCGATTCTTCGCGGATTTTCCGTTTGACGTAGGACAAGTGATCCCCTCATAGTCACTGGGCGACAAGGTGAGCGCAGCCGATTTGGCCAGTTCGTCGGCTCTTTCGTTGCCGACGGTGCCAACATGCGCTCTCACCCAGAAAAGACGAAGAGATTTCCCCTCAGCATTTATCCTTCCAATGTTTTCTTTTATGCACTTTACCACGGGGTGACTCGTTTTTGGGTTACATAGCAATTCGAGTGAAGATCGGGAGTCACTCAGGACATTAACTTCTGGGTCCTTACTCTCTAACGCCATTTGAGTTGCCCGGTAAAGAGCATAAAGTTCCGATTGAAAGACTGTGCATTCGGAGTGGAGAGAGTGGAGTGGAGATAATGTACAAGGTCGTAGTACCTAACAGCATACAATTGATATTATTACTAACAGTCCAATATGTATTATCATAGACTATAGAAAACAAACCACAGCAAGACAAAGATATTGATTATTATCGATCCTGCAAATATCTCGCCAGAAGTCACACAAATAGCAAACTGCGACGTGGTCCAATCATACATTTACCTGGGAGCGTTGATTGTCAACGATGGCGTATGCGTTGATGAAATCAAAAGGCAAATAACAATCACTAGATCTGCCATGGACAAACTTAAAAAGGTACTTAGAAAGGAATCGCAACATAACTAAAGCCACAAAAACCCGGCTCGTCAGAACATTAGTGTTCCCCATATTCCTATAGGTACGCCGCGGAGACGTGGACCCTGCGAGAAAGTGAGAAGAGAAAGATAGATGCCCTCGAAATGTGGCGCTGGAGGAGAATGCTTGGTGTGTCGTGGACTGAGTTCCTCACAAATCTCTCGATACGTCAAGAACTTGGCATAACGCAGTGTCCGAGGTCAAAGCTCGCAAATTAACATTCTTTGGGCACGTTTCTCAGCGCGGCGATACATCTATAGAGCGCCTGGTAGTACAGGGAAAGGTCGAAAGCACCCGAGCGCAAGGTAGGTCGCCGATGACCAGATGACCAGATGAATGGACCAGATTAGGGCCGCGGTGGATGATCCTTTGCACGTATGCGCCAGGAAAGCGGCTGCTAGAAGGGAATGGTAACGTGAAGCGGGTCATTGACGAAGGAAAATGACAACTACGACCACTCTGTTAAGAGTGTACTGACTAAGAAGAAGAAGATAGGAAACAATGTCAGATTAGTAGAATAATTAAAAGTACTTACTTAGTCCCACACAACAAATTGTATTTTGTAGTGGTAGGTAGGACTTCGCAGAGTTTGCAGAGTTCGCAGTAATGTGTAACATTACTGTATTCCGTTTTGAAAGGCAATGTTTTGTTGTTAATAGCTACGTGTCACTGTGCTGTTATGTGGCAGGCATGTCGCTTACCATCAGGCACATGTTCAGCATATCCTGCTCTTTCGTTTCACTCTTTACTAAAAAAAACTGTCAAAGGCAGGGCCTCTTTCGGTCGGTCAAAGGTGGATTTCTCAGACCGAGACATATTTCATTTCCTTATCCATCACGCTAGTCAAATGCGGGTTGGCGGATAATACACGACCTCGGAAAATATTTTTCTAAACACCATATACTTGGAAAAACACGGAGAGATGCAAGCGGGATTCAAACCTGTTTCCTGACGATTATGCAACTGGACCTTCTGGCCACTACACCGCCGAGTCTTAAGTAAATGCATGTAATACTGCGGTAAACATACCTATTTTGTTGCGAAATGATATGTAACCTAATTGCTATGGCTACTTGCGTTTCTTGTAACTGGCTGTAGGTACAACTGCAGTAATATTTAAATCAGCTAGAATAACTCCATTGAAATAGCGATATAAATAACTCCTGACGTAAGCGTCCCTTTCAATTTATTTAAATCGCATGCGACATAAAGCACTTGACGGAAAATAACGGCCTACCCCAACCATATGAATACAAAAGCAACACGACGTAGAATGGAATTCATAAAGCATTCGGTAAAAACCGCGATTGCTCGGTTTTAACAACGTAAATTTGGTATTTATAGTTATACAAAAAGAGGGTGAACAGGAACAGATCAGCCGAACAATGAAAACAACTGGGTTTGAGCTCGAGGCTTTGCTTATAAGCCCCCGACATGTTTGAAAAACAAATGTCATTCTGATTGGGTTTCATTTTTACCCGACTGCTAGAAGGGTCATGTTTTTAAACGTTTCGAAATTCTGTGATTGTATAGTTGGGTGGTATGGAACCCGCACTTGACCCGTTTGTTATTCAAATTTGTAGCTGGTAAAAACATGCCTTCTGATGCAATGTGGCGATTGTGGACGTGGACGCTAATGACTACAAAATCCTCAGATGTTATAGACATTCTTGATAAGCATGCTCCATCATACCATCAAAACCAGGCGAGATGGCAGTCAAGTGCTAATGTATTAAGTATTGATAAAAAATAAAAATTTTAAGTTGTTTCTTAAATACAAACTTTCTGATCTCCGCTTTTATACAAATAAATGAAACGGTATATTCGTCTATGTGGATTCGTCTATGTGGTACACTGCCACAAACATAGATCAACTAACAGACACGCTAAACTTAAATAGGTACTTCTGTTATTATGTAAAATGGGGCCCGAGACTTACCCCGTTTTCCGACCATTTATTTTGTTAACTTCATCTATTTCATATCTTAATTTTTTTTTTTACAATAAATATAAAAAATACAAACATTAAAATAAACTTAAAAACCGCGGTACCCTAGCCGCCAGCAGCGGCCCAGGACCGTTATTTCATGGCTAGCGCTGTGTAAATTAGGTACTTTATGAAAAGAATTTCACATCACAATTTCCAATTCACATTTAACCCACTGACTTCGCTAGTAGTCCGGCCCTGTGCTGAGTGCAGCGGTGTAGAGTAGCGTGCCGAGTGCTGATAGCATCGCTGCAGAGGCGGGTTGCGGTGCCGCGGTCGAAGCACCCGCAACCACTGGACGATGCCCACGCCGCTAAATGTACTACAATTTCTGTTATCTTATTTGTCCATTTGTAGCAGGCTCGCTTTTGGCCAGGACTGATTGTGAGCGCTGAGGGTGAACTTAAAAAACTCTTATTTAGAAACAAATGCGAGTTGAACGAGTACAAGATGGTTACCTATTATAGGTGTAGATGGCTTGTTAAGAATTAATTTTTCATGTTGATAAGAAAAATCTAATTAGTCCGTCCGTCAGTTCGATTATAAAATAATATTGTACAAGGATTATTTCTTTTGTTTCACAAACAGAAATTACGAAGATACAGTGCTTAGAAGTTTCGAGTGACGTTACGTCTAATTACTTTACTTTATTATTCGAAAAATTTTATGGTGTCACGCGGGAAAAGGAAAAATAATAACCACAATTTACCTATCTGAATTCCAAATTTTGCAATGAGTACATAACACGTAACACGAATAAAATTATGATTATGATAATCATGGAGGTAGAAAGTGTTGTGCCATGTATGTACCATTCAAATACAGGCATATATGAAAGAGTTGCTATCGTTACCCATAGTTAAAATATTATAACGCCCCCCTCCACGAATCATACTTACCGCGCAACATACCCATACCCATCACACTCTATCAACGAGTAGGTACCTACTACCTACCTACCGTGTGACATGCAACCCCCGCGAAACTCCTCATTAAAATTCACATGCAATAAAACATTTCCTTTAAATTTTATCGTACTGAAATATTTCATTTTACCCTATTTTTTAGACAAACTGCTTAGTTATTTATTTCGGCTCTTTTTCGTGGTTCATTGTCGAATATGTTTAACCTAGTAAAGATATCTGAGTAGGTATGTAGATCTTGTAAGGTTTTCCAACAAACATAAACTAAGATTACAACGACAATATTCACGGACATCTTTTATCGCACAGCACCTTCTAACACAAAACTAAGAAAAGCTTCGACAATTAGCTTGGTTGGTCTGAGACATTAAGTCGTTGTCTACTTATTTGATAGAGAAGTTTTCTTCAGAATTTTAAATTGATTCATCGCTACCTTTATTTCAAATAACTAAGAGCGATCAGCTACTTGGAGCAGACAGAACAGATGTAGAGGTAGGACTATTTGCAGCAGAATCTGCCTGGGGAAGTACCAAACCAATGCCACTTATTCTACTGCCAACCAGCAATATGCAAACATCGAGGTTTGAAGAGGCATTCCATTTTTCGGCATTAGAGGCGGTTTCCATTGATATTACAGAGCATAGCTATAAAATATCTTGTATCTCAGGGTGAAGAGCATAGTGCAGTGCTAGGTCATGAGTTGGAATCTCCATGTTTCAATAGCTTCGTGACTCTATGCTGTTATGGGCAGGCGTAGTACTTACCATCAGGAACATTATCTGATAGTCGCGTCACTTTTTACTGTAAAAAATCTCTGGGTTAAATGATGCGATGATATTGAATAATTGTAAATATTATGTTAACAGTTGGACG
Organism: Ectropis crepuscularia; assembly: GCA_963693475.1. Classification (NCBI taxonomy): domain Eukaryota; kingdom Metazoa; phylum Arthropoda; class Insecta; order Lepidoptera; family Geometridae; genus Ectropis; species Ectropis crepuscularia. The sequence goes on along the minus strand of OY856339.1, from coordinate 14,527,855 downwards.
GCAGCACCCACGCTTGTAAGATGGAGCAATACGGCGGAGGTGTAGGGCGGAACATAGCTGAGGCTCTATGGCGGCTTCGTGGAGGACGCACGAGGCTTCTGACTGCCCTCGGAGACGACAGCGACGGGCAGTACATAGCTGGCATTGCACCTGGACTTGTTCTCGATGGTAACACCCAAAGAGTTTACATATTATAGTATAGAGTTAGAACAAACGCTTTACACCGAAAGCACGGGCCTAATCGCTCTTGTCTTGTCGCTCTTGTGGAAGTGTCATACTTTTGTCGCGGCACATCACTATGTCGCCATAGCTAACATACACCTCATCTGCTTACGATTGGTACAAAGGAGCCGTGCGGAAAAACCTGATCTATATTACTTATTCTTTATCTAAGGTAACACCAGAAGTTTATATTAGTCAACCTTGACAGCTTGATACAGCTGCGATAACTATGTGACACCGATTTTGACCAGTGCTTTCTCCGTAATGCGTCACCGAAATCAAAGTACCTAGGCACTGCTTCCGAATCTACTATACTAAATATGTATACCTACCTACTAATATTGTAAAGGTGAAGAGATTTTTTGTTTGAACGCGCTAATATCAGGAACTATTAGACCAATTTCAAAAATTATTTCACCGTTGGATCTTTATGTGATCCCTGAGACTATAGGTATATTGTGTACGACGGTCGAAGCCGTGTTGGACCGCTAGTAGGTAAGTACCTATATAACTTTGCACCAGTACTCATTCTCGAGAAATAACATCAAAATACGATTAGAAGTTTATCCGTAATATATAGGTATACATATACATCCATGTTAAATATCACTGACAGACTTTTATATTTGAAATTCAATATTTAATCATATTATATTTCATATGTATGATACTGATTAAATGATGGACTAAATCAGCACTTAAATTAACAATTATAGATAATTATCTGAATTGTTGGTAATTAATTACCAACTATCAGAATGGATAGTTAAATTATCACATAGTATTTTTTTTTTCTAATATATTCCGCGCTATTAGGTACAGTGCCACATACATATAATATGTAAATATACTTTGTTTATCCTCTCCACTAGTAAATAAGACATGAACAACTTACTTGCTTGTAAATCTACCTATTTAGGAACCCTTCCCAGTTTCTTTACATAATTAGATTCTTTGTATTACATCCATATAGAGCCTACCTACGTACCTATATTGTGAATACTACCTACAACAACTCACATAAAATCGGCCACGCTCAATCGAAGTAGAATTAGGCCGATGTTGACCCAGAAAAGAAAATCTCGGTAGACTCTTAACAAAATTGGACCCCTAATTGGTTCAACAAAGAATTGCCCTAAAAGTGTAGTAAAGAGGTGGGCAGCTCGTATTTCAACATTTACGAGTACATTTAACGGTTTCAGGATGCGTCGTAAAAAACTCACGCACTGCTACGTATGCTGCTGTTCTACATCCTAATGGGGAATGTTTGCTGGGCTTGGGAGATATGAATCTGCACGACCATATTACTGTTGATCTAGTAAGTACTCTTATAATAGCAATCAATACAACCATTTCAGAACTTCGACTACTTACTTATACTTTATTCTGTTTTGTTATAAGTAACTATTGTTTATGTTTTAAATTAAGTGCAATAAAGAGTTAATCTATCTAGGTATCTAACTTCATTCTCTGTGTAGACTGACCACGTGCCTAAGTGGGTACGGGTTGTAACTATGTCTGCGAAGCCGAGGACCGTGGGTTCGATTCCCACCCATAGCAAATATTTGTGTGATTTATGTGTCATTAATGTAAGTCGTTATTTGTAGCGGTAGGTACTAATTGATTTGAAATAAATAAATAAATGAATACAAATATTTGTACTGTGTCTGGGTGTTTATATGTATAATAAGTATGTATTTACAAATATATAAGTACTATATCAGCTATCTGGCCGCGTGGCCGCCATAGTAGGTAGGCTATGCTTAGTTTGGGGTGAGGTGGTGCCAATATTTATTTATTTGTTTAGGGAGCATATTTTTTAGCATAACCAGCCCAGTAAATGTTCCCACTCCCGGGACTCGGGGCCTTCTCTCGCAAGGAGAGAGTCAAGGTCGTAATACACCACGCTGGACTAGTGCAGGTGGTGGATGACGCATGACCTCGAACGATTCTAGATTTCTAGAGAGCTCCGGTTTCCTCACGGTGTTTTCATTCGCCGTTTTTAATTCAGCGACATTACCCATATGGCTTCGAAAAGATAGTGGTAGGTACGTCTGGTATTCGAGCCCTGGGCTCAAGATCGGCAGATACCTATTTTCAAAAATTACTTTTTACAAAACTAAAAGACACCAGGACGTCTACTCTGTTTCTACGAAAACGAAATTTCGAAAAAAAACTCGCGACTTTCCTACTCTCGTTCTACTTCGTTTCGTCCAATACAACATTGTTGGACGTTTAAATGTCCTAAGCATACTCTAATTAAAGTAGGCTTAGAACATTTAAACGGACAAAACGACGGATCGAAGTAGAATCGGAGTTGGAAAATCGCGAGTTTATTTCGAAATTACGTTTTCGTTGAATTAGAGTAGACGTCCAGTTGTTAAATTGATGTTTTATCAAATATTTACTAGTATTAACGTGACGCTAACGGTCTCGTTACGTAGTCGTACTTGGGCCACAAATGTATTACATTGTACATTCAGTAGGAGTCTTTCATCGTTTCGTGCTAGACCTGCAGGTGATGTTTTAGCAAGAACCCTGGCAGCACTAAAAAAATACGGCTCGTTTTAAGAATCCAATTTAGTAGAGAAAGAAACAAGTGCTACTCTCAAAGAGATTAACTATTCAATGCAATTGGATTCTTTACGAATTCACTCAATTTTATACATTTTTTTTACGTTTTTAATTTTATCATTAACACAAACATGTTTTAAAATGGTTTTATGTTATATCTTTGGTAGACTTGTTGCATGTTTGGTACTCGAAGTCTGAAAGTAAAATAAACTACATATACTTAACCTATTTTTTTATTTTTTTTGCAGTATGAATATTTATTTATTTGAAATCAATTAGCACCGTTATAAATAACGACTTACACTAACGAGACTTATATTAAAGTGAAACAAAGATCATTATGGATAAGTATGCCAAAATATTAATCTATCCATTTATGTCATTACAATAAAAGCTCCTTATTCGCGGGGTAGGTATACGTTCCATAAATATGCCGCGAATATAGAGACCGTGAGTACGGAATGGCATAGGATTGCATTTCATTTCATAGCATTTGTATGGGATTATAGGGGCTACGTTCTCAGGTAACAATACAGGGTTACTGGTAATCAGCCTGCATCCTTTTAAGGGGATGTTAGGTAGGGTAAAAGAGGGTAATGGAGGTCACTTAAGCGAGAACTCAAATAAAATTTTATTTAAAAAGAAAGTATTTATTGCAACCGCCTTTAAACATAGTATACTTATTGAACCATCATTAGAGACCAATTTCAGTCACTTTGGCAATCAACTTTGGAAATTATAAAAGTTAAAAAAAAACAGATTTGACTCCCATTACACCAACGTAGGGGTAATGGTGATCACCCTGGGGGCAATCGGAATCAAATAAAATCCAGCATACATCGCAAACATAATCTTCAGCTGACTTCCATCCAGTGGACTCCGCGTGAGCCCATAGCCCACATGAGGTACACCTGTACCACGTCTCGTTGTTTCTTCCGAATTCGTCTCATACAAGGCATCTGTTTCCAGCAGTCATCATCCTCATCGTACTGGCATAAGTCGTCAGTACTAACATCTGATACAGAAGTTTCGTTCTGTTCTTGTAATACCACTTTGCCTTTTCAGGACCCTTCTTCTGTACTTTAGTCTTTCTTCCTTATCCTTTGCCTTTCCATGTCTTCTCTTTTTTTCACTTGCGGGTAATGGGAGTCACCTGACTCTCATTTCCCATAACTACAGTAATGAGTAAAAATAAAAATAAATAAAATCTTTAACACACTGATACAATCTGAACTCCACATCACAATTTGGAACGTCTAACGAAATAAGTGTAAATGTCATAATCGCATACTGCAAGATATTCGGCACTTACCTTCTAATTTGCATTGACGTAAAATTATATCAGCGGAGCACAAAAACAAAAAAACGGTATTTTCTCAGTGGCGCATGGATTGCCTGGCCCGAGCCGTTCGTGTATGCGCAGGGGTCCGGCGCGGGGGCTGAGGACGCTGTGTACGCGTCAGTCTCATGTAGTGTTTCGTGGTGGTGAGGGTGACTCCCATTGCCCGCTGACTCCCATTACCCTACTTTCCCCTACACTCAATACGTCAACTTTTGTTCTACAGTTTAAAAAAAAAATGCTTTTTTTTTCTTTTAAGTACAAAATAAATAAAAATTGCATTTGCACGGTCTAAAAGTATCGAACTCTTCGTAACAATTCGTAACGAGAGCGCGTACGCTCTTTAACGCGCAAAAAATGATGTAGGTACCGAAGTGAATAAACACTAAAAAGTCGCTAAACAGTACAAAAAAGGGCAACAAATACAATTTTTTTTTGGGTTATCTATTAAGTTTTAACGAAAGTTGCAGAACAAAAGTTGGTTGTTTAAATATACAGAACATGCCCTTAAACGGATGCAGGCTGATTACCAGTAACCCTGTATAAATAAACAAATACAATAGAAAAAAACTACCTATTTAAAAGTTTTAGTTGACAATTTTGACCATATTGATTAATTATAATCTTCAGATTTAGGCAAAGGTTAAAAGAATTTTGTAGTTTTTTTATTTATTTCTTTGTATAATATGAGTAATACAGTAGTGTGACGAGACAAGCAGGATATGTGCCTGCCTTTAACACCAGAATGTAACGCAGCTATTGGAAAATTAAGAATCCAAATTATAACCTAGCATTGCACTGTGCTCGTCATCCAGAGCTATTAGATAATTTATCTCTATGCCCTGTAATTTCTCTGGAAACATTGCCAAAAGCAAAGATTTGCAAATAGCTAGACCACTACTAAAACTTACTTACTTAGGGAAATAATTATCCGTTTTTACATAAAATATATCTATAGATAATATTAATAGTAAAACGAGCAAGATGGACAGCATCATACAGCATTTAACACATGAAACCACAAAAATTCTAATTACCAACTACCTAGCACTACGCAATCCTAGTTACCTGCCTAAATACTACCAACTTTTTGGTTTAGTAAGACTATCTAATGAGTAGACCTAGAGTTGATATCCGATTTTTGATTTTCTACTGAAGACAAAATGCTGAGTGAACTTTCGAGTTTAGTAGAGATTCCGCACATTTAGGGCACTGGGAGGGCGGCATAGCTGTAAGGGTTTTAGGTAAAAACGCTCCTCCGTCGTATACCTACTTACTTGCTTACCATAAGGCGAGATGGCGGTCAACTATAAACCTATAATAGTAGAAACATCACTATAATCATCGTGCTAAGAAGTCTACTTCAACCATAGAATAGATAAATTATAGGTGGATATTTTCAACGCAAGAAGATTAACCTGAAGTTAGATTAAAGTGTTAACTACGAATAGCTAACTTCATGGTGTCGGTTTTTCGTGACAAAAAAAATACTGTCATCCTTTTTGCTTAACGCGCCAAAAGGAGTAGGTATAAATTCAGAAAAAAATGGCAGTTATAGGAATTGCCGATAGAAGTGAAAACTTATAACTCAGAAATTGATAGCATACTTTGGAAACTACGCGGGTGAAACCGGAGGGCGTGGCCATGAGCATGGCCAATGAGAAATGTTGACGCATTTCTAGATGGACAATGGCCTTGGTCCCGAGTTTGCCCGAAGATTTCTTATCATTCCCGAGCGTCCCGCTAGAATTCAATTCACAGCCCACGAAAAATCTGTCTGTGGCGCACCAAAAGAAGTTTTCACTTCAAAAAGTTTCTGTTTTATCTTTCACAATCTTATTCTTTTTACATGTGAACCGACATCTGGCGGTCTTGGAGCAAGCCCCCCTGGTAGTGATCGACGGTAACATCCCTCAGCAGACGGTGGACCACGTTTTACAACAGTGTCTTCGTATGAACAAACCAGGTGAGCTGAATTTTAGGTACTTATAATCTATTTTAGTATTCATTCTTTCTGCTTCTCGTTTACCGGAGACTTACCGGAGAATGCTTACGAAGTCAAAAGGAATAGATAGGTACATTGTAATATTCGTTAAATCTTATTATTATTTTTTTAGGCACATACAATACCCTGATTTTCCTGTATAATTATCAAAGATTTTTTTTCTATAGCGCCAATCCTGAAATGGTGAAAAAAGTCGTACCTAGGACATTAAAATAGACTTTTTTGGTCACCTTTGCACGAAATTTCCGATCCAATTTATTTTTATTTAATGCTGACAGATCCAGGTAGAGTGGAGCTTCAAGGGCCATCTCGAGAAAACGATATTGTTGTACCTACGTTAATAACCGATATCTCGGAAACTACATACATAGGTACCTATGCACTTTAGGGTTTATGCTTTATGCGTTAATATCGTATTTATGGATAGCTTCCTCCTTTTATTGAAGTCGGTTAAAAATATCAACTTCATTCAAAAACACAGCATACAGTTATGAAAAACAGGTTTGCTAAAGCGAGAAAATACACTTTTTACTCAATTGGGGAGGAGTCAAACGGACAACAGTGGGAGTTTTTTTTTAAAAGTATTTTTAGAGGTAAAGCTCATGGTAGTCCTAGATTCGAATTCGAATCCCGAACCTCCTAGTATTTTTCCAAGTACAGATGTAGAAGTTTGTCATCACCACTGGCTAAAACATCGTGAGGGAACAACAGCATGTTCCAAGAAAAGCCGTCTTACGAGGACATTCGTCATTTGCCAGCCCACACTAAGCTAGCATGGTGGATTAAGGCCTTGACTCTGTCCTTATGTGAGAAGACCTTATTCTTAAATAAGAGAATACTTGGAATAAGAGAAAATCAACAATATTTTACCAAAATAAGGCATGATTTATTCAATTCAGTACATGCTTACAATGATGTAATGGCAATGTATATTTGGACGGATTATTGAATTTAAACGTAAAAAAACTAAACTAGATTTTACATACTAAGGAAATGCTAAATAAGTCAATGTAATAGTAAAACTAAAATAAGTACTTAATAATAAAGTCAGTATTTGTTTAAACTAAAATACAAAAAGAACTAACTTTTAAAGGAGAAATAGTTATGAGATTTCTTATAGATTGTCATAAATACATTATGAGAAAATTTACAGCAAAAATTACCTATGTGCACTGCATTTAAGTCTCAAAAATACATCTTAACAGTGCACTGTGATGAAAAATGTATCACTAACTAACTAACCAGTAATCAGACCAGTATCGCAAGCGGGATACTTTTTAATACAATCCTTGTGATCAAAATATCATCTATACTTATCCAGCTTTTTATAATCACTCACTCATGTGGTAGTTCGTTTTTATTGTGTAGAAATAAATACATCTCCCATCGCCCTAACTCATAAACAAATAAAATATTTTTTGTCAAAATGTTCTTAGTTTAAGAACTAAAAGCATGTTACAGTTAGAGATACTACATTTGTGCTGAAAAAGTGTATAAGTACAATTTAGTGGTCCCAGCATGCCAGACTTAAAATTTTATAAAATAAATACGACATTGTTCTAATTTTAATTAAGTTACTAAAAGAGGATACCTTTTTTACATTTTTTGTTGTATGACGAACTGATCTGTGATTTTAGTAATATGAAGGCACTTCAAATAACGTCAAAGTTTAGTAATTTGTTATCATTATTCTAAAACATTTCATGAAGAGATTCTATTCCATAATATCAATAAATGTATTTTGGTAAATAAGAGAATTTGTAAAAATAACTATTAGAGAGTAGTAACCAATCAAATATCTACCTCACAGATATACATACACAACAAAAATATTAACTTCATAGCTTTCTCTTTTTTTATCCATTTATTGTTAATGTCTTTATTCACCTTGCATCAAAGATGGAGTATTAAATAACCATTAACCATAATATATATGTGAATAAACAACCAATTACATGACGTAATCGGTTAAACAACAGCCAATTACAATTTGCAACTATGACAACTCAATGTACAAATAATGTAAGAGTCTTTAATAGTTGATCGTAAGGAGCTCGGCTGATTTGGGTAGGCAAGCAGGGGGGGGGAAGTGCACAATACACCCCTAGCGGGATGTCAGTCAGGCCTATCACCCCCACCCTGAATTAGAATTAGTTGGTCGTGAATTTATCAATGTTGTAAAACTCTTATACGAGGTAAAGATACTTCATATAATTAATACAGCTTGGCAAAAAATCACACAAAATCATCAATGTTATCTTATTCAATGATACTTTGCTCTTATACTAAACAGAATACTACGGTTTTATAGCTCATCTGTCACAAATATTTGTTTCTTTTTAGCTGCTAGTTCCTTAAACCTTTAATAACCTACATTTAATATAATTTTTAATAAAGTACCTTTAATAATATTAAGTCAAAATAAATTTTGAAATGCATGCAGTATTAGATATTTGAAACCCACTGAATCATATTAAAATCCCTGACTATTTCATGGATCAAAATTATTAAAAATAAGTTTGGGACTGTTCAAAATTCATTGCGAAATTCATTGTGGGTGGGGTGGGCTTTGAAATTATAAGATATCCAAACTAATAATTTGTAAAAAATGCAACCATAAATTGTGCTATTAACTATCCTATCACTCAAATTGGACATAGTTACACATAAATGCCAACTTTCAAGAATATTGGTTGACTTGGCGAAGAGTTCACTGGGAACAAACACCAAGACATTCGATTTTTATTATACATTAAGATAAGCTAGGCATAACATGTTTGTCAGTAACTTAAGAATAAGAACCAGTTTGCTTTGCCAAGCTGTAAGTCCACGGCAAGGTTACCAATTGCCACCTGCATGACGTTGCTGCTGTAGCTGCTCCCTGAACTGATCGAGGGCATGCTCCGGCTGGGTGTGCTGCATCTGGGCTACCAGGTTCTTAGCTTCCGCTCGAAGCTCATACAGCTTGCATGACTCGAGGTAGAGCAGGATGGCCGCTATTCCTGGATAGTCACATAAATTACTCATAGTTAGGATAGTTATTATTAGAATTAGTTGTTGTTATATTATAATAGACTAGCTGATCCGTGCGCGCGTTGCTACGCCATCTATGGAAAATTGGCCGTACCAATTCAAATCTAGAACAAATTTGGTTACCTTAGATTCCAATGACGCAACCTTTTAAAAGATAGACACATCCTGTCACGCAATGAAAGCTCTCAAAAAGCAATATTTTCTCCCGTTGTTACATTTCTCATTCATGCTCCGCTCCTGTTGATAGTAGCGTGATGTTAAATAGCCTATAGCCTTCTTCGATAAATGGACTATCCAACAAAGAAATAATCTTTAAATTCGGACCAGTAGTTCCCGAGATCCTTGCGTTCAAACAAACAAACAAACTCTTCAGCTTTATAATAATTGTTATATAATAGATGCGAAAGTTTGGATTTTTAGATGTTTGTTGTTCAATCACATTGGAATGTTTAAATGGATCGGATTGAAATTTGGAATACAGTTAGATTAGAGTCAGGAATAAGACATAGGCTACTTTTTGTCACAGGGAAATAACGGAAACGAGAACAGCGCGAGTAAACCTGCGGCGCGCTGCTAATTACTCATAATTAGTACAGTTATTTACAGTTTTTGATACTTTTGATTTTTGATTATAGGTACATCACCTTACATATTTATGCTGCTCTCCTACTGATAATTTAATAAATAATCCTTATTATCATAAAAGTGACTATCAAGGTCAGAGTGATGTTAGCTTCTTGCTTTGTCCTAATATAAAGTTGCCTTGATGATATTGTGGAATCCTAACTATAAATGTATAAATTAGAGAATACACTACATTTTATCCACAAAAAATGTTGAGTTCCTTTGAAAATAATACTTTTCCAAAGTTTATATAGGTGAAGGCATGAACAGATACTACATGAATAAATTATAATAAAAAATATAAAACAAAATTGATTGGCCTCGTGGCTTGGTAGTAACTCTGCCTGTGAAGCCAAGGGTTGTGGGTTCGATTCCACCGAGTGCAAATATTTGTGTGATGAATTCATATATTTGTAGTGTCTGGGTTTTTCTATGTATAATAAGTATGTATTTACAACTATATGAATATTATATCAGCTATCTGGCCTCCATAGTACAAGCTTTCCTTGGTTTGGAATCAGACGGTGTGTTGTGTGTGAATTGTCCACCAATAGTACATTTGCCAATACATGCCAATAGCTGAAACAAGTGAGTAAAACTAGTAGAATAATAATTATCACATACCAAAGAGGATGAAAGCCACAACTGCAAATGCATAAGACCATGATAGAACATTGAAAGAAGGGTACATCAGCCAGTCACGTCGGTAGCAGTTCCCTCCAAATATTGACACAGCAAGGAACAAAAATACACCTGCAATAGAGAATATCTCTTAGGAATTCCACCAAAACTGTTATCCACACTGCCAATCCTACTAATATCATAAATTCCAAAGTTTGGATGTTTGTTGCTCAATCACAATGGTTAATTAAAAAATTCAACATGGGATTTGAATATAAGTGCTGCATTTATCAAAATCATTGAACAAATAAACTAAAATGTCAAGTTTGAATAATATTTTAAACAAAAGCAGCTTACTTGATGTAGCAACCATCCCAAATGCAAAAGAAACGAATATCCATTCATAGCGCAGCACAGTACGGAGTGGCCAGCGTACAATCACACATGCTAGCAGAACTTGAGACACCAGCGACAGCATTAATGCCAATGTGACAAATGACTGGACGGCCATCAGCCACCCAGGAATTAGCCATTCTCGAATAACATAAAACTCCTGGAACAAATAAAAATACCTTGTATCGTGAGAACATAATCTTCTTATACAAATCATGTGTCACAATATTTCCTCTGTAAGGGTTTTTTTAAATCTTTTCTGTGTATTTGTGAAGTATGAAAATAGGTTGTAAATTATGTTTCACCCTAAAGCCCTAATACCCTTTTGTATGAATAGTATTCAAATAATTTAACCACCATTTATTATCATGAACATGAAGCATCGCACCACTTTGATATTTTATTCAGTTAATAATTCATAATGATACCTTAATTTGGAAATCGAGTAACTCTATAGTAGCAAATATCACAGAGGCTACTAAAAACTTAATAAAAATAAATTAAAGCATCAAAAGAAACAAAAATTCCTTTGAAAATTGTGATTCTTATTAGTTTATGATCTTAAACAAAAATGGAGATGGGCTGGCCACATAGCACGAATGACTGACAATAGATGGACCAACAGGGTTACTAAATGGTTAGGCCCAAGAGGAAAAAGAAAAGTCGGGAGACCTAAAAGGAGATGGGTTGATGACATCCAGGATACAGCAGGATCAAACTGATCAATTTTGTAGTGGTAGGACTCTTAGCAGAGTCCGCCTGGGGAAGTACCACACCTTTGCCAAATATTCTACCGCCAAGCAGTAATGTGCAAACATTACTGTGTTCCGGTTTGAAGGGCAATGATTCCAGAGAAATTACAGGGCTTAGAGACATAATATCTTAGATCTCTGGGTGACGAGCGCAGTGCAGTGCTAGGTAATGATTTGGACTATCATGTTCCAATAGCTGCGTGTCACTGTGCTGTTATGTGGCAGGCATGTTGCTTAACATCAGGCACATGACCTGGTCGTCTCGTCACTCTATGCTATAAAAAAAAAAAAAATTATTCTTGTAATATTTATCGAATTTACCAAAATAACATTCTCAAAGAATCTGATTCAGTCTATTATGGTAAAGAATTGCAATGGTGACTGTGGAGCAAAATTTGTGGTCTATTTGATAAAAATCTACGTGGGTTACATGGTACTGTGGAATCAAGAAATGGTCTACTGCAGAGGATGTGTACATTTGAATCTTATGGTTTATGATGTGGTTTACACAATGTTTATTTAAAATGGTCAGGTTTGGGTTTTATTTGATCAACTCACCGCACTGAAAATGTAGTGGCACCCATCAAACAACTTATCAAATTGAAACGCTGGAAAACGAAAGCGCTCAAAACAATATTCCCAAAGGCCCATGCGCTTGAACGACGAGAACATTTCTGGGTAGGACTCGATCCAGTAAGGCCCCGCAAAAGAAAGCAGGAGAAACAGGCCTGCCAAGTATGTGATCGAAGCTCCGATCAAAGTAGCATCTGAAACAATGGAATTGATAAAAGATGGGAATAAGATCACAAAATTAGAAATTTTATTAGTTAATAAGTAAGTAATCAAAAATTTCATTTATAAACAAACGATTTAATTATAAAGACTAGAAAACAAATCGGTAATGGGCGTGCCCGGTATGTGGAACTTACTTGAGGCCTTTGGATATTCATTATTAGCAACTGCCATATTGTAATATTGCAGAATTTCAAAACTTTAAGTACAGGTTTTGGAACTGTTTATTTTATTATCATTTATATCTTTCTACAGTAAAACTGAAACGTTTCGAAACTGATAAACTGAACCCGCTGGTTTCCGTTTGTTTGCAATTTTGCTTTGACAATTTGTCATTTTTCCAGTGCTACCAGCTCCTGAAAATATTTATCCCTAATTTACTTGAAAATTGACCCTATTTTTTAGTAAAATAGAATTTTTTTACCGAAAAAATTATCCCATTAGAAAATCACAACAAATAGGAAAAACTTAGATTACGTAGGTATGTAGGTTAAGTTCCTAAATGTATTTAAAATGTTTTTTTTATTTGAAGTAGAATTGTAAAACAGAATTATTCAGAAATTTTGTTTACTCAAAAATAATGCCAATGGGAAATGCTGAAAAGGCGTAGCCTAACCATCACGGCATGACCATCTAGAAATGCGTGAGCCAATGGGAAATGCTAACGCATTTCTAGGTGGCCATGCCATGACGGTCAGGCCACGCCTTCCGGTACACCCTTGTAGTTTCCAAAGTAAGCTATCAAATTCTGAGTTATAAGTTTTCACTTCTATCGGCAGTTCCTATGACTGCCAATTTTTTTTATTTATTTAAATGGATACTTTGGTAAAGTTATGTTATTTTTTTGTTAGTTACTTTACTTATGTCATCTGATTAACGGAAGAACCTGAACTCCCATGACACAGGTCACCCTTTTATTTTATGTGGGGGAAAGCGTATCCCCACCACGCAGGGACATGATGAGGTATGTCGGGCTCGACAACATGGCGACGACAGACATGGTGCAACCGACTAAAACCCCCACAAATTTCTCCTGCATGGTCAGGGGTCCCGCCTCGCGGGGGGCGTTAGTACCCCTGCATTTAGCTCTAGTGACGCGCCGAAAATCAGCGGTGCGTCACCTCCTCGAAGGCCTATCCCACGGCGCGGTGCCGGACGGCCCTAAACGTCCGACACCCCAGGCCTTCCAGTGGAGACGGGATGCGAGCCCAGAGTCGCAATCTCCAGGCTCGCCCCTATGTCCGCTTCCGCCTCAGTGGAGGAGCGAGAGGCTTCCAACTCTCGCTCCTCTAACTCACACGACCTCTCACTGTTGAGCAATACGGTGAGGATGGTCGGCAGCGAGAGGTCCGCCCTCACCACCACGGCTAGGGATAGCCGCGATTCTGCCTCTGTGGCCGCACTGCGGCCCTTGTCCTTCCACTGAGCACTCTGCTAATGTGCTAGTGGAGGACCCTCACCTGGAAGACTTAGGAATTTTACTTGCCGATATGTCAGCCGAGTAACCTTTCCAAGTCTTCCAGTCCCTCTCTCCAACCTCCACACGCACTTCTAAAGAGGGTGAGGAGCGTGTGTAGAAGTTCCCAGCCCCGGGGGTCTACCGCCTAACGAAAAACGCTTTGACGCTTTGGCATTACCGTCTCTTTCATTTCAAGCGAGAAGAAAAGAGACAGCAACGTCAAAGCGTCAAAGCGTTTTTCGTTGTGCGGTAGAAGCCCCGGCTGGGATTCGCCATCACACAACAAGATGCCACCGCAGCAAGTTGTTGTGTGATGCCCAGGGTGCACCACGTGGAGGTTCCCGAGCCACGCACCCCAACACAGGTCTCCCTAGTGTGGTAATAAGGAAGTTTCCATTTTTTTAGTTGTATTTTTTAAATATCACAGTAAGGTTACAATAAAACCCAGTGTTTTTATATTTTAAATATCTCAACAAACGCCAAAGTTATGAAGCTTTTCCTTCCCATTTTAAAATACAAATCGTGCGGACGGCCAAACAACGCGATGATGTCACAAAGCACGGTCGGCTCGCGAACGACGCAGCGCCCAGGCGGTCGTTTGCTACAGCTCGTAGTAAATACTCGTTAGCTCAACACAACAGGAGGTATTTTCATCTTTTTCTATCTATATATATATATATAAGCGAAAGGTCACTCATCAAGGAATCTCAGAAACTACAAATGCTAAGAATCTGAAAGGAGACGGCCCATTTTCCATGGGCATTTGCCCCACAGCAAAAGTGCAGGAGACTCGACCAAAATTTGATCATTGTATAGGATTTTTAACATATATTGAGAAACTGTTAATGTTTTTATTCTGTATAGCGGGGTTTAAAGGATATCAACTAAAACGTTGAAAAAAAATAACGCGATGTGTGAGTTTCGAACGAATCGACCATATTTTACATTCATTTTGGAATCGAGTTTAAAACGAATCAGATGTTGTGTCAATTTTGTTAACTTTTTTTTTATTTTGGCGTTGCACGCCTTTTGTGTTTTCCCATATTACTTATTTCAATATTTTCAAGTTTTACTAAAAATCGTCTAAGAAGTACGTTCACGAACATCAAATAGTAATTTGTAATAACCCACCATTTATATTGCACATTGCCACTTGAAAATACACAAGTTAAAGAAAATAATACAATGAGGCGACATGTTTTTTTCACGTTGGCGCCAAAACTACAATGTCGCAATCCGGGCAAAATGCCACAAGTACGTTCACTTTACGTAAACGTCAACAGAAGAAAAAAAGAGAAAAAACATGGCTGACTTTAGGTACAGTCATTAAAGTACTTTTAATCACAGCAATTTGCAATCCCCGCTTGGCACGTTAGTTTTGAATGTACAGTTTGCATTATTTAATTAAATGTTAATTTACCTGAATAACTTTTTTAGGTCTCCGGGGCTAATTAAGTACCTAAACTTGAAACGACGTGGGGCAGAAATGAGCCATCTCCTTTTGCATGGAGGTCCCTTTTAGTACGTAGGCGCTCGCTAAGACGGGATTTTGTGAAATTCAACCCCTAAGAGGGTGAAAGGATGAACGGTTGTATGAAAATTCATCATTTTCAAAGTGATCAAATTTTGTACCCAGACACTTGACACGAAGCAATTAAATGTTTGTTCTATCAATTTTGTAATTTCGAACTGTATGGGGGTGAAATTGGGGTTGAAATGGGGGATGAATGTCAGTATGGAAGTTCCCAACCGTCGAAGATAAAACCATGAAACTCTGTATATAGACACTTGACATGATGTAAACGAATGTTTGTTCTTGCAGTTTTGTAAATTCAAACTGTACGGGGGTGAAATTGGGGTTGAAATGGGGGATGAATGTCAATATGGAAGTTCCCAACCATTGAAGATAAAACCATGAAGCTCTGTATATAGACACTTGACATGAAGCAAACGAATGTTTGTTCTAGCAATTGCGTAATTTCAAACTGTTCGGGGGTGAAATTAGGGTTGAAATGGGGGATGAATGTCAATGTGGAAGTTTCCAACCATTGAAGATAAACCCATGAAGCTCTGTATATAGACACTTGACACGAAGCAAACGAATGTTTGTTCTAGCAGTTGCGTAATTTCAAACTGTACGGGGGTGAAATTGGGGTTAAAATGGGGATGAATATCATTATGGAAGTTTCCAAGCGTTGAACATAAAACCATGAAACTCTGTATATAGGCACTTGACACGATGCAAATAAATCTTTGTTTTACCAATTTTGTAATTTCGAACTGTATGGGGATGACATTGGGATTGAAAAGGGGGACGAATGTTTCTTTCTCTATCACACTTAAACAACTGAACCGATTTTGATGAAATTGTTTTATTATAAGCTGTTTTTAGTAACCGTGTCTGGTTTTACAAATAGGTACTGGCTGAGTTACCTTAGTATTTATTTCGCGCGGACGAAGTCGCGGGTAACAGCTAGTGTAAAATAAAACTACAATACGTTATAAGTACTGCATCGTCAGTGCACCCTACTCGCTCAAGGTCACGCGGTTTTAGCCTACAGCTAGACCGTTTCTCACAGGGAACAAGTGCCAGTCGGTTGTCGGACGCACGGCTGAACGCTCGCGCAAAACGGTTCCCGCGCATATTTTTATTAGATATGTCGTTAACCCTCCGCGCTAGACAGGGACAGAGTGACGCGTTAGAAAGAGCGCAAATGTTTATTTGAAAATCGCGACAGGTATTGCGAGCTGAATTGAACTTTGTTGTGTTCCAGCCCAGCAAGAGTCGCTATTTATATAATTGTTTTTGGTAAGTGTGGCTTCTGTACTAATATTTATTCTGTGGCATCGTGCCTAAATGGACATGCAAAACGGCGACAACGTCCGAAAACTATTCTTTTATGTCGTCAAAACAGAAAAAATACGAGATACATAAGTGGTCGGAAAAATCAGTAAGTAGGTACGGTACTCATACGAATAGCAATTAGATGTAAGTATTTATCTAAATCTACCGATAGAAATAATATATTAATATGGTGATAATGTTATTATATTGCGTGTTATTTATGTTTATTTGTTTGATTTTACTGCTTGACCCGTTGATATTTAAATAGACATGGATTTATTAAAAAATATTTAGTTTACCCAAATGTCAACTGCTAGCTTTTACTTCTAAAGGCTTACTAGCAAGTATTTGGTAGGATTTAGGTTTTGTTTATTTTGACGTGACAACGTCTTATAAATTGGTTTGCCGGGTGACACTTCAAGAAACTGCGTTACGCTCCGCTCACGTTATGCGCTCACAATGAGAGCGAGTGAGAGGGACGCGTGCCTTTCACTTTTTATGTCTGTCTCTCTCGCTCTTAGGCGGGCTAACCATGCCCGAGTCGCCGATTTGCTTAGGCGCCTGCATACAAGTTTACACGTTGCCAGTTAATTGTAAAACGATTGTGTAGTGATAATGTGAAGGTAGTTTATTTTAGTAAAATTATTTTACCACTCAAAGTCGTTGTCACGTAAAACTTTCGCCCGTATACCGACTTTACAGGCAACCAATTTTTTTTGACGTGATAACGTCTTATAATTCGGTGAAGCCGGCTGCACGCCCGCAAAACATGACGTCATGTAACGTTACCGCCATAGATTAGATAATAGTTACTAGTAACTTGTGCTAGTACAATGATGTACCCAGAGATGTCGCTTTGAACAGCTTTTCAGAAAGCTTCAGAATGTTTTACCTAGATGGCGCTTAACACAAATACTAGACGTTGTCACGTTAACTATCGTCAGTAAACCGACTTTACAGACAACTATTTTTGACGTGACAACGTCTTATAATTCGATGAAACCGGCTGCACGCACGAAAAAACATGACGTCATGCGCCGTTACCTCGCCGCATGACGTCATGCGGCGTTACCTCGCTCTAAGGCGTAGTTGAAGTTGTCACGTTCAACTATCGTCAGTAAACCGACTTTACAGACAACCATTTTTTTTTTTGAAGACGACGTATTGTTTCTGAAAAATGACAAGTGTGATTGCCAAATAACCGAGATAGATACATAAGAACGATCTAATATATAGTGCAAAGCGTCTTCAAACAGAATATTTTGAAAAAGTACTTAAGTTACTCTTTCCCAGCATCCCGTACCTATTATTTATTAAATGTTCTCAGAGTTATGAATCGTATGAGTTAGAAATCTAAGATCCTAAAAGTCCTATGTATTTCGGTATCAATGGACTGTACTGCATCTACACATGTTTCTTGAATAAATTATGGCTGGTCTCACACGCCACACGCACCACAGTATTTTTGATGCCATGAGTGTAATGCCACTAACTAAAAAGTGATGAAGAAAAACATCGTGAGGAAACCGACATATGCCTAGAACATTTCGTGGTCATGTGTCATCCACCATCCCGCACTGGGTTCGCGTGGTGGATTAAGGCCTGGACTCTCCTTGCGAGATAACCACGCAATGCCACGACTCCCAACTGTGGGAAAATGTAGTTGGATGCATATACTATGTCAAGTCAAGTCATAAGTGTTAAGGCTAGTCAAGATAACGCCAACTGCTAATTCAGAATCCCTCGTTCGAATCCCACGCCCAACACTGTCTTTCAAATAACCGAGGTAAATAAACAAGAACGGTCTACTGGTACAAAGCATGTGCGTACGGCTCGTCTAGTCGTACACGCCATACGCACCACTGTAAAAAAGGTGACGGAAAACATCGTGAGGAAACCGACATATGGCTAGATCTTTCGAGGTCATCCACCAACCCGCACTGGGTCCGCGTGCTGGATTAAGACCTGGACTCTCTGTGTGGGAGAAGGCCCTGAGTCCCTGTGTTTGTGGGAAAATTGCTGAAAATTGTTTGCATGAGAGTGTTGCCGCTAGTCGGGATAACGACAACTACTGATTTGGAGCCCCTCGTTCGAATCCAATGCGCACCCCGGTCTTTACGGAGTCATGTGCATAATGCCGTTAATTTAAAAACAAAAAAGAATAAAAATATAATGGTAGATAAAATAGGTAGGTAAATAATTATTAACTTATGTTGAAAGCTTGACACTTCTTATATCTGCACTTGTATATCACGGATTAGTTAGACTTGTATACCTAGTTTAAAAGTCCAAAACATTCCCCTGTCGACTTTAGGTGAATTTCATTAGACTGTCCGCGCAGTAATCCTCGGTCAAAGTCTAAACTTAACGTAAATAATTAGCTTAAATAGCTTATTATAAATACCAGTATAAAATATGATAATAATCGCAATGCTACATACATCACCACATTCGAGATAGTATTAGTACGAAATTTTAGTTTTTCTGCCGCGAAATCAGATTCTATTGCGTCCTTTCTAACCTACAGCGCGATCGCGGCGTAATTCATGACGTCACACGGCGAACGCGCCGCGCGGCTTTTTGATTTTTAGTTAGTAATTTTAAAATGTGCACAGATTCCTCATTTATTGAGATATTCAAGTATTTTTTTCAGTAGGTATGTATAATGTATTTCTATTATATTTAAATTTATGTAATTATTTTTTGATTTTATGCAATTGGAAACTTCCTTATTCACCGTTTACCGACTCAATTTATTGTCTGTTTAAAATGTGTCTACCCTCTTGTTTTAGCTTAGTCGGTGAGTGTATTATTTATTTTAGTTTTTATGCACAAATAAACGTTTTATTATTTATTTATATACAGGGATAAAATCCCCAAAAATAAAATGCCCTCAAAAATCCCAATCCACTCATTTACCCCCTAAATTTGGGGAGAAACCTCCTCTTGGTAAGACTATTTTTCTTGTACTTGGCAAGTGACAGAGACATTATTGCTATTGGAAAAATATTTTTTTTTTTTATATACAGCACAACTGTGCATTTCAGTACATTGCCATTGTCTCCTTCTCAGGCGGAGCACCTTTATTTTACTGAAGTGAAAACGTCTTTTGGGGCACCGCACACAGATTTTTTTGTAGGCTTTGAACAAAGCAAATATTAAATAAAGGATGTCAGCGTTCAAAAAGGGCCCCACTCAACAACAGACAAAACGCCAGACGCCGGCTAATTAGCACCTTACCGGCCGCATTGCGTACTCCCCCTATAACATTTAAGTCTTAAAACACTAAGAAGCGGCACGCGCTCTGCTACGATCCCAATGCAAAATCAGGTGACGTCGCCTGATTGAGTCTCAGTCGCAACAGGAGCCACAAGTTGAGTGGACGTTCGCTAACAATTCAAAAAAATCCGATATGAGCCGTAATAATGTCTTATTCTGCTTTTGCAAGGTGCACAAACAGTTCAAAGACCAAGAACAAGTTCCATGGTATCACTTTTCATGCGTAAGTATACAAAATCTTTAATTATTTCCATAACAGTTCAATGATTATTACATCTAAAATTATTTTTCTGTTGTAAACAATTTTACAATTGGCCATTTCTAAAAAGAGACAGATATACATACAGCGTAAGAGTGCAACACGACCGGCGATATGTTAATTGCGGCTATTTTGTCTCTTTCACGTCAGTGCACTTGTATGTCTTTCTATTCTTGTCGAAAAAAATATCTAAACAAATGTGATGTATAGCTATCTCATGTGCACCTACTGCCTACTTGTCATGATGTCTTTGTCATTCATTCAAACGTCTCTCACGATGCAAGTGAAGCTGTGTGCACATTGCGTATACTTGTGTGATATTTTCGGCATATTATGCTGTCTTTATATTAGAGCGTACCTTATCTTCGTTTACTTAGTTTCATCAAAGCCCTATAATGGTGTTTTGCATCGTAATATCCTGCAAAACTTAAAACTAAAAAGTGAAAAAGATAGATGGTATATTATATTGACGTGACAACGTCTTATAATTCGATGAAGCCGGCTGCACGCACGAAAAAACATGACGTCATGCGGCGTTACCTCGCTCTGAGGCGTTCCATTTAAGGCTTGGAGTTGAAGTTGTCACGTTCAACTATCGTCAGTAACTTTACAGACAACCGATTTTTTTTTGTGTTTACATCATTACTCAGTCAATTTACAAATTATAGGTACCGAATCTTTTTACTTACATACATACCTGTGTACCGATTAGATCCGCAAATAACGACATCTTGAGCCGCGAATACAGGAATTGGGTCGCAATTATTTAGTCTGCGAATAGCGAAACCGCGAATGAGGAGCTTTTACTGTATTTTGGTACCGGGTTAATACGGGACTACCGGGAGTACTGGGACACGTTACGTAGGTACTTGGTATTAAAGTAGAATAAATAATTGTGTATAAATTGCCTCCTCCTCCACCTCCAGGACATATCACATCCAGGAACCATTACCTCCAGGATCCATCACTTTCAGGATCCATCACCTCCAGGATCCATAACTTCCAGGAACCATAACCTCCAGGATCCATCACCTCTAGGGTACATCACCTCCAGAAATCTTTACCTCCAGGAACCATCACGTCCAAGATCCATTACCTCCAGGATCAATCACTTCCAAGATCCATCACCTCCAGAAACCATAATCTCCGGAATCCAGCACTTCCAGGATCCATCACCTCCAGGATCCATCATATCTAAGAACCATCACCTCCAGGATACATCACCTCCCGGATCCACCACCTCTAGGATCAATCACCTCCAGGGTCCATCACCTCTAAGTTCCATCATATACAGGATCCATCACCTCCAGGATACATCATCTCCAGGAACAGTCCCTTTTAGGACCAATCACCTCCAGGATCCATCAACTCCTGAATCCATTACCTCCACGATGCATCACCTCCATGATATATCACCACCAGGAACCATAGCCTCCAGGATCCATCACTCCTAGGAACCATAACCTCAGGGATGCATCACCTCCGGTATCCATCACTTTCAGGATCCATCATTTTTAGGATACATCACCCCCAGAAACCTTCACTTCCAAGGTTCATCACCTCCAGGAATCATCGCCTCAAAGATCCATCATTTCCATGATCCATCACCTCCAGGAATCATTACCTCCAGAATCCAAGGAACCATCACCTCCAGGATCCATCACCCAGGATTTATCAATTCCAGGATCTATCACCTCCTGGATATACATATCCAGGAGGCATATCATCCAGTATCTATCACCTCCAGGATCCATCAATTGCAGAATAAGCTCCAGGACCCATCATTTTCAGGATCCATTACCTCCAGGAACCATTATTTTCAGAATCTCTCACCTCCTGTATCTATCACCTACAAGATACATCGCCTTCAGGACTCATCACCTCCAGGATCCATATACTCTAGAATCCATCAACTCTAGGATCCATCACCTCTAGGATCCATTACCTCCATGATCCACCACCTCCAGGAATTACCACCTGCAGGATCTATGACTTCAAGGAACCATTACCTCTAAGAACCACCACCTCCAGGTTCCAATCACTTCCAGGAACCATCACGTCTAGGATTCAACACGTCCAGGATCTATCACTTCCAAGTTCTATCAGCTCCAGGAAGAACATAACTGACCTATAGCTTCTATCCGCTTTAGCTATCGGCTGGTGCAGAGGAACAGCAACGCAGCCAGTTGGCAGCAGCAGACGCCAGTTCACCAGGGTTGCGATCACTTACAGGAAGAACTTAAAACCGAACGTTTATTGAGCATTTTTGTAACAGATTTATTAACCACTTGTATCCCCTAAGGACGTACGCTAAACAGTTCGATCTTTGATCCTACAGCATATTTTATTTAATTCAGAATTATGAGTCATATATAGCCTATAGGTACTCTCAGGGAGGGACCATCCACATAACCAATGGCGAAAGAATTTTTGAAATCGGCCCATTAGTTACGAAGTAACTATTTTCTGATCTGTGCCATTAGTGCCAGAGATTAGCGGTCTGACCCGACTTCGCCCTTGGTTAATGATTAGCGCGTTCAAACAAATAACCGCTTGTTAATGTTTGAGAGACTTAGGGCAGTTGGTAATCAGAAGTGCAGAGACTTCACGACACTAAAATAGGAAGTTGTCGCCTCTAGGCCATCACGGCTACAAACAATTTTAACTATAATATGTAGAACCACACCAGCGGGTCTACCGCCTAATTAAATCTGCTTTGGCTTTGCTATCTCTATAATTTCAAGCCAAAAGAAAAGAGAGCATAATCAAAGCTAAGACCGTTTTAGTTGGGCGGTACTCTCTCTAGCACAGATTACAGAAATAAAATGTTTTATTTTTTCTGTAATCTGTGCTCTCTAGACTCCAAAAATGTTATAATAGGTATATTATACCTATAATTAGGGTTCCGTAAAACGTAAAAACGGAACCCTTATAGATTCGTCATGTCTGTCTGTCTGTCTGTCCGTCCGTATGTCACAGCCACTTTTTGCCGAAACTATGAGAACTACACTGTACACTGTTGAAACTTGGTAAGTAGATGTATTCTGTGAACCGCATTAAGATTTTTACAAAAGTTTTTTAAAAAACCAAAATTAGGGGTGCCCCCCATACTGAGAACTGAAGCTCAAAAATTTTTTTTTCATCAAACCTACACGTGTGGGGTTTCTATCGATAGGTCTTAAAAAATGATGTTGAGGTTTCCAATATAATTTTTGTCTACACTGAATAACTTGCGCGAGAGACGCTTCCAAAGTGGTAAAATGTGTGTCCCCCCCCCTCTAACTTCTAAAGTAAGAGAATGAAAAATCTAAAAAAAATATATGATGTACATTACCATGAAAACTACCAACGAAAATTAGTTTGAACTCGATCTGATGAGTAGTTTTTTTTAGTCCGTCATAAATACACTATTATTAAAACTTCGATCAAAGTTACAACGAACTACAAGAACTGTGTACTATGTATATTATGTTACTTGCTGGAACGGAACCCTTCATGGGCGAGTCCAACTCGCACTTGGCTACTTTTATAATAGGCTTAGTCAGTCCATACGTAACAATTAAATTTCACTTTTATAAAGTCAAAACATCTTGGATTAAGGTGAAGATTGTTTGAATGTACACATGAAGTTTCGCCCTTTCATCTATAGGATTAAGGACAAAAAAAATTGATCCTTTTTAGCCAATTTCAGCACAAGCTGTTTTTAGACTCTAAAATCACAGAAAAAAAGAGCTATTCAATAAAAATACCTTTTAATAAATATTTTGTTGTTGTCCTACATTAATAATTTCTTAGGTGATTAAAAAACATTTGGATTTTTGTTGTAAACAATTTTATTACTTCTAAGGA
Organism: Ectropis crepuscularia; assembly: GCA_963693475.1. Classification (NCBI taxonomy): domain Eukaryota; kingdom Metazoa; phylum Arthropoda; class Insecta; order Lepidoptera; family Geometridae; genus Ectropis; species Ectropis crepuscularia. Next base: position 14,503,809 of record OY856339.1, on the reverse strand, counting down.
CGGCAGTTAAGAGATTCTATAAATTAATATCAAGTCATTACTTACAACTAAATTGTCTTTGTAATACACATTATATTAGTAATAATAGTTCTACTTGTAGAAAAAACGCTACCAATATTCTGTACTTAATCATAGTTTTTTATACTTGTGTCAACTTAGTTTGACTAAAAGACGACTTTTGACATATTTTATAGAATGTGTTATAAGTGTTGTATTTTGGAGTACTGGGTTATGGGGAACTTTTTCACTAGATGTAGCTACGGTCTATGGCATCTAGTTCTAAATCGGGGTAACAATGTTGTTATAAGTACATCTTGCGAAGGAAAACATTAAAGAACAATAAATCCGTTAGAATGGTGAATGATAAGTCCGGTGGAATGGTGAATGATTAATCTGGTGGAATGGTGAATGATTAATCTGTTGGAATGGTGAACTATTAATCTGGTGGAAGGGTCAACAATTAATCTGGTGGAATGGTGAATGATAAATCTGGTGGAATTGTGAACGATTAATCTCGTGGAATGGTGAATGACAAATCTGGTGGAATGGTGAACGATAAATTTGGTGGAATGGTAAACTATAAATTTGGTGGAATGGTGAACAATACATCTGGTAGAATGGTGAACGATAAATCGGGTAGAATGGTGAACAAAAATCTGGTGCAATGATGAACGATTTATCAGATGGAATGGGGGACAATAAGTCTAGTAGAATGGTAAACAATAAATCTGGTGAAATAATTAATATCAGATCATAGCATACTCGTATTATAAGTTATTAATATATTACCACTGGAATGAAAACTTGCTTACAAACTACTGTGATGGTGTTAAGTATACCTTTTCCATTCTATATATTAACACTTTAGTGTTGGGTAGGATATAACTTAAAAGCGTTTGTAAGAGTAGCCTTTTTTTGTACAAAGTCAAGGAGAATGTCCGACTTCAAATGAGGCAAAGCGTACTGAAGTTCGCGCTCGCCCTGTAGTCTTACTGAGGTGGTATGGAAAGACGGTACCGCGTCATTAAATATGAAGTACATACCTACATATTTTAATGTTGAGCCGCTCTTACTTTTTGACGTCTTGTATTGGACAAATGTAGGTACTACTTTGTATATCCTACTCAACACATTACCATTTCATTGATTTTTAGGTCGTTTCATATTATTTCACCGTAAAATTGTCAACACCGTGAGGATTATAAACTAACGCGTGAGATTATAATCTCACGGTGGGTTAGGTTAGTTTGTAATCTGACGTCGTTTGATTATAATCTGTCGGTTTTTACAACTTTACGGTGCGGTTTCTTAAAAATACAATTCTTAAAGTACACAGTTATTCAGTGAATGTATACAATATACATATAACTATAAAATTATTATTTGTTACTTGTCTAAATAAGTCATATTCTTTTTGACAAAAAATTGTGCATAAAAATAGCTGCATTTGATATGGAATGGTGACAAGCAGAGGTAGACTCTTAATATCTTAAAACACCTATATGTATAGAGTAAGGGCTGATAAATATACACTGCACAATAAAAATAAATGTAGAGAGTATAGGAAATACATAGGGTTATAATAGACACATGTACTAACACGAAAGGTTTAAGTACGTAAGTCGATTCATCTTTTTTTTTTAATATGAGGCGTTACAGGAATACGCGAAAACAGTAGCAGTTCCATTACATTTTAAAGTTCATTTTTGTACAGAGCACGTAATTTTTTCTATTCCTATTATTCTATACATCTTCCATTCTTTGATAAAATATAGTTTAAGGCACATTTCACTGTGTTAAACAAAAAAAAAGCCTACATTGTTATTGCTATACATATTTACCAGCTTACATAATTTTGTGTTATAACTAGTCAAACATATAAAATTATGCTGTAAATGTATCTGCAGAAAAATATTTTAAAAAAATAGAGATTTAAAAAAATTTGTGTACCCAAAGCAAAAACTTTACAAATTAAACTTTGTATAGTAAAACATAAAGAAACAACAATTATAATAACTCATTTCGTTGTTTTATGGAGCAGACAAAAATAGCCTAAGTGTGGGACATCAGATAAAGAAACTTAAATATTAGACAATCAAACATTATGATTAAAAACATATTTATAGGCACGATTGGATTACCCTATAATCATTTTCGAGACATAGTAACATTATCACTCAATGTGCGACTTACGAGATTTTTTTCTGTTATAACTAATCGATCGCGTAACCATAAAATGCTATGCCATCAAATTATTACCTATCATATAATAGGTAGTAGGTGGTGTCTAAAAAGATAGCTGAATCGTCATCTAAACGGTTTGATTACAATGGACCATTAAAGTTTCCTCTTTATTGCAATACACAGATAAAATTGAGTAATGAAAACAAACTACAATCACCTACTTTATTTTAAATAGATTAATACATCTTTTGGAGAACTCGTATTGATCGTATAAGGTCATATCATTTAAAATTTCAGAGGCCATTAATTTAATCAAAAGTAACCACATAATCCATAAAATGTTGAATCTATGAATTATATATTATCCAAACCTTATTGATATGATAATATAAAAAATAATATAAAACCGATTTTTAAGGCACATGTCACTAAGTTAAATATTTAAATACCGGCAATAATTAGATGTATCCAATAAACTCTTTTTAGATAAACTCTTTATCAAGTGCCCTCTACTGCCTACAATACTACGGTATTCTACAAACAATGTTGACCTAAGAAATAAAAAGATTACACCCCAAATTGTTGACATGGTACAGACGGAATTTAAACTATTTTGGTACACCGATCATTGCGGTTGAAACATACAAGAAATAAATATAAGTAATTAGACATTTTTTTACGTGCGTCGCCAAAGATGCAGAACAACACGATCGATTTAGGAGAAACCTCGCATTTGGCACTCTGCTTCAAAAATGATATGTATATTTTGGTGGTATCGAAGACTATCACGCTTTGGCTTCGTACTCCATTTCGAAGCGAGCTTGCGACTCCTTCAGCTTGTTGCGTTTCTTGGCTTGGATGGTGGCTTCCGTGAGGAACAGGGCAGCCGCCACTATGCATGCCACCGAGCCCACCACTCCCAGACCGAACGACCAACCTGAAAAATGCATATACATATACATATGTCATTCAGAAATGGATTAAGCAAAAATTAAGCAGTTTTTTTTTGCAATTGTGATGCTTCTATATTTTCCAAAAGAACTTCGTTCCTACCTGGTGTCCCACTTTTTTATGATGACACATAATATTTATTTGCATTTTAAAGGTTCATAAAATAAATGTTAACACAAGTAATACCTAAGTATTTTTAATGAAATATGTTAATAACGCTTCTTTCAGTCGGGTAAAAATCAGGCCGCGCGCGATATGAAGAGCCACACCCGATAGTTTTTGTTTTTTTTTCTATGTGTGGCTTTTTTATGATGTTATTATCATTGTCATCATGTGATCGCTAAATAACACCTCATTAAAAACATATGATGAAGATTTTTTTTTTCAATACATGCTTTTTGCCTATTGTCTATTCTGCTATGGACACAGCTTCCATAGGTATTATAACTTACCTAAATAATTATTTGGGTGATCAGGCATCCATCCATCTGTATTGCCCAAACATGCGAATACGATTATAGCAATGGCTCCGCAAACTCCTGGAATTCAAAGTTGAATCGGTAAGTAAATTACTAATAACGTTATTTTGACAAACAATAAACGCAGATTGAGCGCGTCATATCAATCCCTACTATTTTTATTATAAAATGTTTTTATGTCAAATATTTTCATTTCATTTTTGTATTACACTAGCGGCTCGTTCTAGACTTCGCTCGGGTATTGTCCTAATATAATCGAAATAAAACTATCCTATCTTTCAAGTTGGATCAAACTGCACACGGTGTGCAAATTTGATAAATATCAGTAAAATATTTTAGGAGTCCATCGTGAACAACACCGTGACACGAGTACCTCTGTCTGCATGGCATGGCTCTGTCGGTATGGCATTCAAAGTTTGTTACCATTTTATTGAGACGTACTTCTTAGCATTCCATGGATTCACCGTGCGGGTGCCGGGTCCATCGTGTGGCAGAGAGAGAAATCTCGAATAGACCCCAAGACTTGTGACTCGGGCGTAGGTTTAAAAGGGGCCCCTTATATTGACGTACGTCAACACTCACCTTCACTACTCGTATACAGGGTTACTGGTAATCAGCCTGTATCCGTTTAAGGGCATGTTCTGTATATTTAAACAAACAACTTTTGTTCTACAACTTTCGTTAAAACTTAATAGATAACCCAAAAAAAATATGTATTTGTTGCCCTTTTTTGTACTGTTTAGCGACTTTTTAGTGTTTATTCACTTCGGTACATCATTTTTTACGCGTTAAAGAGCGTACGCGCTCTCGTTACGAATTGTTACGAAGAGTTCGATACTTTTAGACCGTGCAAATGCACTTTTTATTTATTTTGTAAAAGAAAAAAAAAAATTTTTTTTTTAAACTGTAGAACAAAAGTTGACGTATTGAATGTACCTAACATCCCCTTAAAAGGATGCAGGCTGATTACCAATAACCCTGTTATAGAAAAATAACATGACAGTTAATTAATTGTCATTGCTAGGGACCGTACCATAAGCTCTTATTGGGACATTTCTCCGGCAATACGGGTTTCGCCGAAACCGGTCCACCGGGGATATTCTAGCGTACGTCACTCACATCTGGAGTGAAGCTATCGAGAAGCACGGGGAAGCACTTGCAGTCTCCCTGGATATTTCGAAGGCTTTTGACAGGGTTTGGCATGATGGCCTTATAAGCAAGCTTTCTGGTTATGGTTTGCGTCCTGGGTTTATTGCGTGGATATCGGACTTTTTGAGGGATCGATCCTTACGAGTCGTCATTGATGGCTGCTCGTCGGATCAAATGGCTATCAATGCCGGAGTCCCTCAAGGGTCGGTACTCTCTGCGACGCTTTTCCTGCTACATATCAACGATCTGTTGAAGCCCGGTATCTTTGGGTACGCAGATGATAGCACCGTTGTAGAGAGTTACATATCTAGTGCGAGAGCCAGTGGGCAGCAAACTCAGGTACTAAGAGAGAGTCTGATCGAGCGTTTGAGCTTGACCCTTGAGGCGGTGTCTACATGGGGCGATGCCAATCTGGTCAAGTTCAACAAGAGTAAGACGCAGGCGTGTCTGTTCTCCGCTAAAAGGAGTCCATTCCAACTGACTCCAACTTTTAGAGGTGTATCCGTGCCGATTTCTGACCGTCTTGAGCTTTTGGGCGTTACATTAACATCTACGCTCAACTTTGGTTCTTATATCGAGTCCAAGGCTAAATTAGCTGCCAAAAAGCTAGGTGTCCTCTCCAAGGTGCGAAAGTACTTCAAGTCTGAGCAGTTGCTCACGTTATATCAAGCTCAAATTCGTTCTTGTATGGAGTACTGTTCGCATCTTTGGGATGGTTCGGCTAAGTATCAGCTGGAGGCCTTGGAATCGATCGAGAGACGTGCCAAAAGGCTCATAGGCAACGACACTCTTGTGCGAAAAAGACTACAAAGTCTTGAACATCGCCGAAAAGTTGCTAGTCTTTCGGTTTTTTATCGGATACACTTCGGAGAGTGTGCGACTGATTTACATGATCTAATACCACCTTGCCCTTTTTTCTATCGGAATGCTCGTAGCTCGAGAAAGCGACATCGTTTCATGGTTGATGTTCCAAAGACGCGAACGAAGAGATTTGACTCTACTTTTGTGATAAGAACGTCTAGGCTGTGGAATGCGTTGCCTGAGTGGGTTTTCCCTGTTGGTTACAATCTTTGTGTTTTCAAGTCGAGAGTGAATCGGTTTCTTCTAGGTAAACACGCTCCATCGTAGACCGCATCGTCGCTTAACATCAGGCGAGATGGCGGTCAAGTGTAAGCCTATAAAAGTTAAAAAAAAAAAAAAAAAAAAAAAAAAAAATCTAATTGATGTATAGCATCATAAGCACCTCTAACTCTCTCCTTGCGAGAGAAGGCCCAGAGTCCCAGCAGTGGGAACATTTAGTGGGCTTTTGATGTTGATGATCATAAGCACTCTGACTCTTGAACCTCTTGGCGGTAAGATGAAGTTAGTATTGTAAAATTGTGTCGGTATGACCAATTTAAGTTTTGTAATTTAGACAATTTGTATTTAAGTATGTGCGATTGTAGCACGCCATATATGGGTTCGAATAAGTGATAGGTACCTTGCTTAAATTTATTATTTAAGATCAGTAACCTAACCTAAGTATATTCCAGCAATAAAGAATTTGATTGATTGATTGAAGATTTGCGACAGCGAAATAACGTCAGGACGTCTTCCTTCGTTCCGTCGTCCGATCGAACATTATTCGATCGGACGAACGGACGACGGAACGAACGACGGATCGAAGATCGAAGTAGAACCGGAGAAAGAAAGTCGCGCGTTTATTTCGAAATTACGTTTTTGTAGAAAGAGAGTAGACGTACAGTTGTCTTGCAAAATCATTACAATAACAGCTCATTGTACAAGGTCTAGACGCGGATATCCGGTATAATTAAATGAAAACACAAATACCTCAATTAAAATTTACCATAACAGAGAACCTCAAAACCGTGGGTTTTCTATATTTAATAATAGGCTATCTAATTACTGGTTGCCTAGAAGAGATTGATTTGAGCAATAAGGCCGCCATTTGTGGTGCTAGTTCATAAGTGTGTTACTGCAATATTTCTCTTTTTTGTGTCACAACAAAGAGTTTATTAACTTATTAAAAAGAGTACATTTTTAATACAATTTTACGTGTTTATAAATATTGTGGTAAATATTTACCTGATCCCAACATAATAAAGCCGATGGTTTTGATCAAAGTGACAAATCTGTTTTGATCGGGCCCACAGCACAGGAAGAATATTAAAACCAATATTGTAGAGATAAGAACGCCAAGAAGGCACAGCGTGAAGAAAAATTGCGTTGCGATCATAAACCCTGAAAGAAAAACAATAAATAAAGTTTAAAAACCATAGAACTAAATAAAACTAAAATAAAATAAACTAAACCACTAGAATATTCATAAAAATGTAAAACACAAGAAGATACAACATACACTGTAATAACACTAATTTACTTTAATCATTTTCAAATTTAAGAAATAGTTTAAGCAAATAAAGAAACTGTATTCAACCCTGATTCAGTTAGGGACCCCTTAGCTCGCGGGCCGTGCCTCTGCGCCCGAACAGGAAAAAAAAGGAAAATAAACATATTTAAATATTTCTTTTAAAGTAACATTTCTTTAATTACCAATATAAAATAAAAACCCAAGCTCAACTTTTAAGATTTTGTTGATTGTTCAAAACGCGTTTGACTAAACATCTAGTTTAAAAAGTAAAATTCAAATGGGATCCCCAGGGAAGTATACTTTACCTACACCAATTTAGAAAAGAATAAAATTACTTTTTATATCGGAGTGCCTACAGGCCGATTTACATCAGGCGAGCGAATGCTCATTCTAACCCCACTGTATCAAATTCATTTGGTGTAAACAAACGTAGAGCATTCTTTCGTTGTTTTGTTTGCGTTCGCAAAGATTCTATGGAATATTTAATATGGAAAACGCTAAGAACGATCTTTCGTTTACACTAAAAGATCGAGAAAGAATGCTCTTGTTCGTTCAGTTTAAATCGGCCTTACTACACAGTCTCGGAGTACTCGGCGAATATACATAAAAAATTGGCAGTCATAGATAGAAACTGCCAATAGAAGTAAAAACTTATAACTCAGAATTTTATAGCGTACTTCAGAAACTACGTGGGTGAAACTATGTAAACATGTTTACCCATGCGGAGATTTATTTCATTTACGAACGTGACGCTTGAGGTCAATTCACACGAAAAATCTGTCTGTGGCGCGCCAAAAGAAGTTTTCACTTCAAAAATCTTGTGAAAAATGGCGTTGGTTAAATAAAAAAAAAAGAATACAAACAAAGTATAATCACAAAATTCTGAGTGAACACACGTAGAACCTTGATTAAAAGTCCCCTAAAATCTGACCGGGTTACCCCGCTGAATCACTAAATTATTTTGATTACTGACTGCCGCTTTTACTATCGTTGCTTGAGAAAGCCACGGAATAATGCGGACGATGGTATACGATAAATATGGGACTATAAAACTAGTAGGTAATTAAAGTTTTAAACAAAATATTACATCCATTTTTTATGACTTACTGAGCTGTTTTTACTGACTATGAGAAATGGAGTAAAATTGTCAAAAAAGGTGTTGTATAGAAAGTTCAGTTTGGTGGACGCTTGAAAAATAACAAAATTCAAATGTGAAATCTTCATATTTACGTGCCTGGTAACAAGTATCCTCGTATTTTGTCATAGCCCGTCGTGAACGGGTCGTAAACCCAGCGACATCCAACAAAGAAGCGACGCTGGTACTGGTCCTGTGGGTCGGGCAGTGATCTGAAGCAGTGGCTCCATAGCCCTAATCTAGAAAAGAAGTTAAGAACATGTATTATATTTCATTTTTTAAACGGGCATAATATAATAATTATATTCGCGCCAACCTTCTGTAGCCCTCTCTAAATCTGCAATTCAAAACTGTTCTCCAACTGCAGATAAAATACTCCGATTGTGATAAAATTAGTGGACATTTGATACAAAACACCAACTAAGCAAAGCTTCTAGTAATGCTGCCAGCTAGCCGATATAAAATATACCTATTAGCTAGCGGGCGCCCGTTCCAAATCCAAAGCCCGTATCCTATCTTTCTCCAAGTTGGATCAAACTGTAGGCGGTGTACAAATTTTATTAAAATCGATTATGTAGTTTAGGAGTCCATCGCGGACAAACAACGTGACGCGTAATTTATACATATAATACAACTAGCAGCCCGTTCCAGCTTCGCTCGGATCATAAACTATTGATTACTTACTCAATCCAGTCGAAAAGTATCGACATCTGTTAGAATCTTTTGGAGTTAACAGATAATTGTGACTGTCAATTAAGTAATTATAGACAAATAATTTGCAATTAAATAATATTGCGACTATAATTAAAGATCTAAGCTATCCTATCTCTCAAGTTGGACCAGACTGCTCACGGTGTGCCAATTTAAAATCGGACCATCCATCCATCCATCGCGGACAAACATCGTGACAGGAGATTTATATATATTAGAAAGATATGTATAAGCGTCCCAAGTAAGAAGAGGAAAGATAAATTAGAGGTAACCTCCGCGTAACCTCTAAACGCGTAAAAAAGATAATATTATTGCTAATTATAGACATGATTTTTTATGCATCTGCATATCGGTTCATCAGAGGCTGGCGAAGCATAAGTAAAATAACACGCCCCCATGTCAGAACAGTACTACGCATCTATTGGAACATGAAGAATTCATATTTCTGCTTATGATTTATCTCTTGCTGTGTTGTTGCCTATGAACATTTTAGTTGCTGATCTACGAGTATCGATCGATTCCAGAGCCCCTTAACTATACGATGACGAAGCCAGTGACGGGTAGGTGCTACTGGAATCTAATTCTGAAAAGAAAATCCGGTTAGTACCTGTCGAGCCTGGCGCCCCTTATCCTCGAGTCGCTGACCAGCCAGCTGGGCGTGCCGAATGCCAATGCCACCGTAACAAGGGCGATGACGAACACGCCAATCCCACAGTTACCGGCCAAGCTTCTATTCTTCATTGTTTCTGAAATACGAACGTTACTTAACTCTGGTAATGTAGCTAAGTGGGTACGTCGGTTGCGCGTTATCTGCCATACTTTTACGGCGGTTATACAGTAGGTATCTAAGTAGTTCACGTCTTAGGTTGATTTTGCATATTCATGCTTGCACGTCCGACGTACCTACTCATATGGAGTGCCGATGGGTACCAGGAGTTAAGAAAACACGAGAATGTTCATGTTTTTATATTTACAAACTGATATCATAATAGTACCTACTACGAGGTACTAGTTTTTCTAAAACGACGTTTCGGTAGCGTTCAACGGACTTGGTCACGAGTATTCACGACGTGGTCTTCTCGGGATCACAGCCGTCGTAATGTTGCCGAAACGTGGAGGTAATTAAATAAATAAATAATCTTACTTCCTACTAATATTATAAATGTCGATATTATATGTATGTTTGTTGCTCAATCACGTCGTAACGTATGAACGGATCGGGCTAAAATTTGGAATACAGGACGTCTACTCTCTTTCTACGAAAGCGTAATTTCGAAATAAACTCGCGAGTTTCCTACTGTCGTTCTATTTCGTTTCGCCCGATAAAACATTGTTTGAAGTTTAATAAATAACGGGAACTACGCGGGTAACACCGCAGGACGCTGCTAGTACTTTATATCGCGAATAAGTCATGTGTTATATTTGCAATTTGCAATGAGTTCAAACCTCGAAATTTAAAAACAATAGTTTTTATTTAACCGATTTCGAAAAAGGAGGTTCTCAATTCAGTTTTTTTATTCAGTTTTACGTTTTTATTGTATGTATGTTACGCGATAATGGTTTATTTTTTGTAAAGTAGGTTAGGTTCAGAGGAGGAAATTATATGGGATTATTTTCATCGAAATCGGTATGACGGTTTTTGAAATATGAATGAAAGGCTAAAAATTATTTTTATTTATCTAGATGACTTAGTGATAGCTGCGTATGAAATTGGGTCGAGTGTGTGAATTTAATTTAAATTGAAGTAGATTTTTCTTATTTCGGAGAAAATAAATTATTTCTAAGGGCAGTTGACCTTGTATGGTCTCAACTGTCTACCGATCTTTGAACCAGCGCAGCGCAGCATGTGCAGGACCCTACTAACTTATACACATTAACACTTCGGCACATTCGACTAGGCACCTAGATATCACCTTTAGACAGTACGTACCGCCTACCATTACCTAAAGCAGTGCTATGCCAAAATTCATACAACCTAACAAAACGATATTTCGTAACTATGTATCAGAACTTATACGTACTATACCAAAAAAATCTTTAGAAGAAATCCACTGGACTCCGAAATACAGTAAGTAGGTATCTAGTTTGAACTCGGTGGATCCATATTTTTGTAACTAAATTTGTTAATTTAGCTACAAATTATTTTTATTATGAGTGTTTTAGGACTGTTAAAGGCTTTTTTAAAGATTTTTATCGCTTTTTAGTATAGCAATAGCTACATACGTTTCCCACGATCGACAAACGTGAATCATACCTAAGCATACATTAAACAAATGACACCGTAGAACGATTAGCATGCGAAGCTCGACAAGTTAATTAGACCAGACCTATAAGTACATCGTCAAATCGTCAAATGGTCAATGGAGCTTAAAAGGAAACTCTATTTTACACGAAGCTACAAGGTTACGTCCGAGATGAATAACAAGCACTGCGAAGGTGGCATGTGAAATGTTTCGTAACACTGTAAACGGTCAACGCATGTCCGTAACTCGACCGACTTATTTGCGGAATTTAGAAACAATGGAACAAGAATTTTTGTTTTTTTTTTGCTTAGAAAATGCGATAGTGCTTCCCTAGCACGGCTAGTTGACATGCATGTAAGATCGTCAGCTACACAACATTCACCCAGAGACATACAATGCCAAAAAGTTCACATGCATTGAAGTGGCTACTGCCGTGAGAACTCTATAAATTAACATTGAATGTAATTATTTGTCAGTTCTAAGAAACAAGCTTATGCTAGTGTTTTTATTTATTTATTCTTTATCCTGTCATAGGCAAGCGTGTTGCTTACCATCAGGCGCATGTCTTGCACGTCCCGTCACTCTAAATATTATAAACAAAATTGTCACCGTACTTTCTTACGTACGCGACACCGTAAGCCCTTTATTATTTTCGTATTTTGTTAAATAGTTATTACCTACTCTCAGTGCTGTTATGGTTCCTTTACGCGAAAAGGGTACAAATTACACCTTTTAAATATTGGCATCATTTCATTATTGGCATATCTTTGTGTCGTGTGTTATCAGTTTGCTCCCTATCTCCAGAACGGATTATCCGAATAGAAAGTGTGTGTTGGATAGGCGAGATGTTGGCGAAATGGTTTTATACATAAAAAGTATGATCTCGAAAAATTGCGTTTTGACCGCAGAAACGGAAAAAACCGAAAACATAATCATCAGTTGATTATGTTTTCGGTTTTTTCCTTCCTCCAGCACGCGGAGTTAGAGGTTTCCGGCTCGTGTCGAACCTCTTGACCAGGGATCCTTTCCATCCAGAGTACCTACAGCTACAGCTGTGTACTTTCTAACACAGCCCCCTGGGTAGTGAGATATGATCATCATCCTACCAGGAGAGCATCACACTCTCTCACCTTACTTACGCGTTCCGTAGATGCCGTCTGGGCGTTCTGGGATTAGTTACATTTGGGGTAATCTGAGTTTGGTAACACATATAGAACACAACCCAAAAAAAACTGTCGCGCATATTCATACTATTTTCAGCCCCTATCGGCTAACGCAAACGAAAGGAATATTCATGTGTTGTCGGGTGGTAACTTTTTTGTGTTGTCTTGTCCATTATATATTTTTTTATTTTCTGTGACCAGTGCACGGAAGAATAACTACTTACTGCAATTAAATTTGGTATGGTTATAGGTTATAGATGTTTATCACACAGTAGTAGGCGACAATCTACCGCCAAGTCGAGTAAAAAAATGGCACGGCCGTACCATACTTTATTTTCTGGTTTAGAATTAGCAAGGAACAACCCTGGGTTCTTTTTTAATTACGACTTCCTAAAAGTCAGATTCTTCTTCCATACTAATTTATAACTAGTTTGGGAATGGTCGATCCATAGATATGTTTCTGTTGTTTGTTGCTCAATCACGTCGGAATGGCTGAGCGGATCGAGTTAAAAGAATATAATAGTCTGGACATCTGGACTAGTCATAGGCATTTTTTTTTTCGGGAAAATAACGGGAACGGGAATTACGTGAGTAAAACCGAGTGGTGCTTTTTTTAAATAGTATAATGACAAGACGAGCAGGACATGTGCCTGATGGTAAGTAACATGCCTGCCACATAACAGCACAGTGTCATGCAGCTATTGGAATATGAAGAGTCCAAATCATTACCTAGCACTGAACTGCGCTCGTCACCCAGAGATCTAAGATATCATATCTGTAAGCCCTGTAATTTCTCAGGAAACATTTCTCTTCAAACTGGAACAAGCAGTAACAAGTGTTTGCACATAGTAATGTGTGGCAGTTATTCTACCGACAAGCTACTGCTTGTTTATTTTATTAATTGCTAAAGGTCCCTCACCAACTTCCCCAGACGAACTCTGCCAAGAGTCCAACCACTACAAACTGCTTTTGAAGTTTTACAAATATTTGTTTGGTCAGGATGTCTACTCTATTTCTACGAAAACGTAATTTCGAAAAAAAACTCGCGACTTTCCTACTCTCGTTCTACTTCGTTTCGTCCGATACAACATTGTTTGACGTTTAAATGTTCTAAGCCTCTAATACTCTAATTAGAGTATGCTTAAAACATTTAAACGGACAAAACGACGGATCGAAGTAGGAAAGTCGCGAGTTTATTTCGAAATTACGTTTTCGTAGGAAGAGAGTAGTCCAGGACGTCTACTCTAATTCAACGAAAACGTAATTTCGAAATAAACACGAATAAACGAAATTGATTTTCCAACTCCGATTCTACTTCGATCCGTCGTTTTGTCTGTTTAAATGTTCTAAGACTACTCTAATTAGAGTATACTTAGAACATTTAAACGTCAAACAATGTTGTATCAGACGAAACGAAGTAGAACGAGAGTAGGAAAGTCGCGAGTTTTTTTTTTCGAAATTTCGTTTTCGTAGAAACAGTGTAGACGTCCTGTTGGCCAGGTTGGCCTGTCAATAAAAGTTGTCCGTATAGGAGAGTCAGTGAATTTCTTTTGGCTTAGTACATTCCAAGAACTTAAATATATATTTTTTAAGTGGATCTAAATATTTATTTTAAATACACTATCTATAAATATTAATTATTTTAATGTAGTTGTAGTTTACCAGTACCAGATGTACCTACTCATATTGAGTGCTCAAAAGACAGGAATGTAATTTGAAACATGCTCAATTTTACATTTTATACTGTATGGATTTTGGCCACATTTTCTATCATCAGCAGTCTTAGGGATAAAGATTTTATAAATGTTGATTATTTTTGTATTTATTTTTGATTGTGAACAATCCGAATTTTTTTATTGTATACATACATACCTACTAATAATAATTAATTTTACACTATTTACAAAAAATACTTGCACAACAAATACTGAGAGATCAACAGTACCAACAAGTAAATTACTTCTTTGATTAATTACTCAGTATGACTAATCTTGGATTCGGTGTACAGAGAATAATAGCTACTATTCATATCCTCTTTCCCACCTCGAGGTCATTGTCTTTTTGTCATCTTTTTGTTTTTTAACTGGTATATTTTGTGATGATTGAATGATGAAAATCTTGATGCCAGTTGATGAAAACTTTATCAAAAAAAAATGTAATAACAGTTTTGTGTCTACATTAAAAATAAACACCAGAATCAAATAAAAATGTTTAAAAAAAATCACATACTGCTAAGCGTAATATTGTGCATAAGGCACTTTGATTTCGTGCACATTGTTATCATTCACAGGCTTTTCTCTATCCTGCTACCGGGTATAGGCCTCTCTTAGCATGACATCTTTCACGGTCCTCTTCCAGTTGAGTCCAAGTATTTTTATAGTATAAACTATAGAGTGATGAGAGGAGCAGGACATCTCCCTGATGGTAGGCAACATAACAGCACAGTGAGACTTAGCTAGTCTGACCCACAATAATGACAATTTACCAATTTTCCTTGCAAAATGTAATGGCTGATATACAATATAATAATAGATAACTAGTAGAGCTCTGTGATTTTAACAGGATGACAGTACCAGTTCCCGCTTTTGAACAAAACTTTTATAGGTAGAATAATACATTCAAGTAAGAAAATTGCCTTAATGGTCTCATTCAAAATATAACATTTGTGTATAACTTCATATAATTATGAAATTAGAATTTTGGGCTGTAAATAACAGAAAGAGGATATGAATAGTAGCTATTATTTTCTGTGCACCCACCAAGAATAGTCATACTAAGTAACGTAACGAGTAATTAATCAAGGAAGTATTTTACTTGTCATTGATCTGTAAGTATTATTGTTTAATGTTAACTATTTACTTTGCCGTAAACTTGTCTTGTAATAGTGTAAATTACAATATTTTAATGAAAATAATCATTCAAATATTGTCATAATATCAAAAATGTGCATGTATAGCTAATTCTAATAATGAAATAAAAGTTCTACACAACACAGAAAAATATGTACATTCAATAAATCTTAATCTATAGGTAAGTATTTCCAGAATAAGCAAACTATAAGGTTTTATTTCAAAAATATTTGATCTTACTAAGTAACTGTAACAAACATGAAAGCTGTATAATAAAATGTAAACATCCAAACTCATGTGTTCTGAAGGACTCTTGTGTAATGTAATTTCCAAGCAAGTACTCAAATAATTCCCTGAAAGGTGAACCAATGAACCAATGTGAATCAGCTAAACGCAAAGGACAAGCAAAGTTACAAGGAGAAATTATTTAGCAAGACTTAGCTATTTCGTAATTCCTAAATACAACTGTTCTAAACACCTGTAGCGACCTAAATATCTTTAAAACATGCCCGTATCTCAAAACATTACACATAGTATGTTTAAAGATAAGTTTTACAAGTTAATGTAATACAAACGTTAGTTCAATATCGTGATGACAACAAGGCGTGTACACAGGTATGTCTTACGTTTTTAAACACTCACCAGTCAATATAAATTGAATAGATAATTAACCACCAAATTAACTTTGAATTTTATTTCAGTATTTTTAACAATAATTCAAGACATGAAAATAATATAACTTCGGAAACAACGAAAACTCAACCGCCCCGAAAAACTACTTGTTGTTTGTGAGAAAGAGATGAAGGATGAAGCTACAAAGCTCGCGACATATTGTTTGACAGCTACAAGGGCGTAGTCCGTAGTCCACCAATGAGATGATGTCACTAGGGACGCACTCACGCACTTTGTGAGAACTTTGTCGGTTCGATATTCGAATTGGATTTAAATTTTACCACATCAACTTTAACCGATAACCGATACAAATATTTTTTGGTGTATTTAGGATTTAGGTTTTTACTCAACCATCAAAAAATGGGGTAAATCTTTGTAACTGCAGATTACATTTACGTGTCTATCTATTCCACAATAGTAGATACCTTAACCTGAAAGGGAGTCCACTGTCCACTTACTGAGTATAGGCACAGTAAATACATAATGTGGTATAGGTCCCAGAGGTGGTCGCGGCGTATAGCGTATCTTGGCATCTTGGGTTCCGTTGTTCAGTATCCTGGTTCATGTCCTTGTCTTATCCATTTAGAATGACTGATACAAATATTGTAATTCCGTGCCCGAATCGTTAGAGCTGTTGTGAATAATCAGTATCAGCACCCAGGTACGCTGACTGCTAACGAGGGTGTGGGAATAGGAAGACACGGAGACAGGCAAGCGGGCAGAGGAATGCGAAAGGCCCCGCATTCCCGCCGTAATCGTTAACGGTGGAGGTTTTAGTCGGTAGAGGCTAGGGGCACTATATCCGTCCGTGGTGTTGAATCAGACTGTCCCTCAGGGGAAGCGTAGATGCATTTCCTAAACGAAAAAAAAGTATGCTTCACAGTAGGTATGTGGGGTTTGTGAATGGTCAATAACTTAAGGTTTTTTCTAAAAAAACCTTAAAAGTTTAAGTCTAAAATTCTTTCTTTCTTTGAAATTTATTGAAATTGTAGTGGTAGGACTCTTAGCAGAGTCCGCCTGGGGAAGTACCACACCTTTGCCAATTATTCTACCGCCAAGCAGTAATGTGCAAACATTACTGTGTTCTGGGTTGAAGGGCAATGTTTCCAGAGAAATTACAGGGCTTAGAGATATAACAACTTAGATCTCTAGGTGACGAGCGCAGTGCAGTGCTAGGTAATGATTTGGACTCTTCATGTTCCAATAGCTGCGTGTCACTGTGCTGTTATGTGGCAGGCATGTTGCTTACCATCAGGCACATGTCCTGCTCGTCTCGTCACCCTTTATTTAAAAAAAAAAATATATAATTTTAAAAACATTATTTTTGCTCTTTGTTTCAGTTTTCTTTGAACCAACAGACACAAGAAAAGCCATTAAAGTGTTACACAAGAAATTGGGTGTTATCTACAGCTCTCCCAATCTAGCTGAACTTCGGGCAATGGCATATACTCTTTCACCAAAAACTTGTATAGCAGAAACAAAAGATTTAACAGAGATTATAGCATTATCGAAGATTGTGTCCAAAATGATAGATTTCATTATTGTAACAATTGGAGCTATGGGCGTAGTCTCTGTTAAATCAAATGAATGTAATAAAACTTTAATAGTTAACCATTACCCTGTGAAAGCTTTATCTCATGTAGAGAGTGTGTCAGGAGCAGGTGACTGTTTCGCTAGTGGCTTCATTCATGGGATCCTGTCTGGGCTCACAGAATCCCAAAGTGTATTCATTGGGTTTGAATCTGCAAAACAAGCTTTATTCTGTAAAACTACTGTACCAAAGAATTTAGCAGTAAAAAATTCAACAATTAATGCAGAATACTTAACATATAAATCAAACACATAGTTTGTAAAAAAAAATTATATTTGAATTAGATTATCATTTTTTTAAATCTAATATTGTTTAAAATTTAAATTATAAGCTAAAATTAACTTAGAAACTCATTATTTAAAGTCTGGCATAAATACAACATATGCTATTGTTTCTTGTGTTAAATTATGATACAAATACTTACATGATTGTAAAATTGTATAATAATTAATTGCATCAAAATTAGATGATCAAATGAACTTCTAAGTGAAGTTTGATCATTACTTTATGAGTAATATCATTAATCACCAATAATATCATTTTAAGATATAAGTCTACAAATATATCTTTGAATGAAATAGCATAGTTTAAAATTATATTTTGTCATGTACATGTTTATTTTTTGAATCTCAAGGCACTTTCATAGAAAAGAGAACATCAATTATAAGTCATACTACAAACTAAATTGTTTCATTTAAACTACCTATAAAATATCTGAAGTGGACGGTTTCTTAAACACTGAGATTACTGTTGCGCAAGTCTATAAGAATATCAAAACTTAGTTCTAAGTCTCTGTGGGACGGATTAGTGCACACAAGTACAATATTCTACAATAAAATAAAACTTAATTACTCATATTCAGAAACATTCTATATAAATTGCAGATAACATCAGATCAATTGCAAGGATAAAAATTTATGAGATTGCCTCAGGATAGATAACAATGGCAAAGGGAAGAATAGCCTATTACCCAGCATGGGACAGACAGGCTAAAAAAGATAATGTTGCAGATATCAACCAAGGGCAGAATGAAATGTGTGATCATGAAAGCTAAATCTGTGTACAAAATTACAGAATCAATTGATCAGCGTGAAGAGGTTACATTTTTATTACGGAATTTGACATAACAAACTAGTCAAGTGAAATAAATCCATTTAAAAGCTAAGTTAAGTTCACTTTAACTTTGATGAAGTAGGCACAAATAGTATAATGCCAATAAAAAACTAGTAAGTATGATTTGGTACATAGAATATTTCTGAATGAGAAACTTAAAATTTAAATATCAGTATGACCACCAGAGAACCCAACTTTTCTTTCTTGCATGGTGTAGGAAGATGGTTCCCGACTTTGCATTTCGTGGAGCCGCCTGTATTTATGTACTCTTGCTTCCACTAAGAATAGGATGCCGGCTGGAAAGAGAAGTACGTCTCCCACAACTCCCAAGGCATAGGCCCATCCAAGATCATTATGTTCCCAGTTTGGCATCCAGTCACGTCCATCACCTCTTGCTCCAAAAGTAACTACAGATATTAGTCCTGAAAATCCTGAAAGACAAAAGAATTCATTTTAGTAAGAACTACACAAATAGACAATTCATTTATAACTTGGGTGACACCACAGTTTCAAAGGCAATTATGACATTAATAATAAGCAAGAGATCTCTTAAATGAAACATAAGACAAAATTGATTACTATCCTATTATATTATACATCTAACTAATATAAAACTCTGGCCGTAAAATACGCCATATCCTACCTACACATATAATACTAACACTGGCAATAAATTATTTGTGTAATGCAGAGGGTCTATTGCACTGTGCAATACTCAATAGAACTTTCAAAACATCATGTTTTTAGCTAGTGGAACTTTTCAAACTAAAAAAAGGTTTTGTGAGCAATATAAGACCACAATTACCAAAGAAGATGACAACAATATACATAATCAAAAGAGCATTCCAACTCACCTCCTATTACCAGAACAGTTCCAAGAGTTACCAGTAAGGTTAAATAGTTCTCATCGTCTCTATCCCTCCTCAAGTAGAGACTACATAGAAACATTGATAATATAACACAACACACAGCTATTGTATAGAAGAACTGTGTCGCCACAAAGAAGCCAGGCAGTAAGATGTCGTGAATGATGTAATACTCTTCTTCGAATATCCACCAGCACCCCGTGAAAACAGTGTCATACCAGTGATGTACTTCTTCAAATTTATTGAAACAAACTTCCCAAAGTCCTGCAAAAAGTAATTACTTACAGAATATAAATAAAATAGGCAGTTTGTTATGAGCTGGTTAAGGAACATATTTTCGGCAAACAACGTTTATTCTCGAACTACTCAGATGTGGCTAAAATAGAGTAACCTTCTTTTTGGTAAATATTAGTAACGATAAAATTTGGTAAATATACATTTTTACATTTTTGCCATTCAGCGTGGTAATGCCGCCAGCATGCTGGGTACGCTTCCGATTGGTAGTGGGCTTGAACATCTTGATTATCTGTAGACCTTCATTGGTCTATGGATAGTTCAGGTGTGCTTAGTGTAAGTAGTTGTTAGGTATGTAGCGTAGTGTAGTTCTCATTGTATTTTAGTTTTGTTAATAAAGGCTCTGCCCTATAAAAAAAAAAGTTTTTACTAAAGTCATTTTAGGCATTTCTTCAAGAAAGTAGTAAGGACTCACCAATTTTAACAAACTTAGGATCTTTTAGTTTCCCATCAGTTACCAACCAATACGGACTTACAAAAGCGATAACAACAAATAATGATGCTACTATAAAGAATCCAAGAGCAACTAGACCCGTTTTTGATTTTGCCATATTAGAAATCAGGTAAATACAACAATAAAATCATGAAAATGGA
Organism: Ectropis crepuscularia; assembly: GCA_963693475.1. NCBI lineage: Eukaryota > Metazoa > Arthropoda > Insecta > Lepidoptera > Geometridae > Ectropis > Ectropis crepuscularia. Next base: position 14,483,444 of record OY856339.1, on the reverse strand, counting down.
AAAGTATATAAAGTGTAAACAAAATATCAAACCGAAACACGCCCTAAACCAAAAACCCGACAACTGCAAAGCTGCAAACCGCAAAAAAAAACGAAAGCAAAAGTCAATTTTAAGTTTCATGACAGTTACAGTTCATTTACCATGGCAGAATTTTAAAAAAAGTTTTTTTTTTTATTCGCAGTTTTTTTTAAAACTATGCTGCCCATACGATTTTATGCCATTTAGGAAGAAAAAAAAATCGCAGTCATAGGGACTGCCAGGGTAGCGATTCTGAAACCATTCGGTTCCATCCGACACGGAATCTCATCTCTCGGTCTTTGTCATTCTAAACAGATAAGACAAAGACCGAGAGATGAGATTCCGTGTCGGATGCAACCGAATGGTTTCAGAATCGCTACCCTGGACTGGAAACTACGCGGGTGAAACCGGCGGGCGTGGCCATGGCCATTGGCCATCTATAAATGCAGGGGAGAATTTTAAGGTTGCGTCCCGAATATACCCGAAGATTTATTTCTTTAAGAACGTGACTGCTTGAGATTAATTCACAGCCCACGAAAAATCTGTCTATGGTGAGCCAAAATAAGTTTTCACTTCAAAAACTAATAAATGAAGAACCCGTACAGCTTTGAAAGAAAATGCAAAGTACTGGAGGCACTGGCGTGGCACGGCTTTTTCTCGCTGATATGTATCCCAGTATCCCACTCGCTATCCTAAATAGGTAGGTAGGTACCTACCACAGAAATCTTATTATTTAGATTTCTGTGGTAGGTACAGAGAGAAATTGGCAGTCATAGGGACTACCAATAAAAGAAAGCCGATAGATAGAAAAACTCTATTGACCCAATTTTAGTACAGTAACTTTAAACATTACCGTAGGCGTTAAATCCGGTAGATCTGATTTTTTGCAGACTTGTTTGTGATGTTGGCCTAATGATTGTCCCAAGTTTGTGACCTCGAGCGACGAACGCAACTTTGTCAAAAATCGAAAAAACCGCGAAAAAATCGTTTATTTTCCAAATTTTGGCGATTATAATCCTAAACGACTAGTTTTTGTAAAAACTTTTTTATGGCGTTTATAAAGTAGACTAAATTTGCTACAATATGATACTAGAATTGTCTCTGTACTCCCAATAGTTTCTGAGAATAAGTCTCAAAGTTAATAATTTTTTTTCGAACTTCGCAATTTTTAGTAATATTTTAACTCCTACTTGACCACTTTGTGGCACAGTTACGGCAGTTTTTAAGTATTATTGCATAGTAGTCTACTAGTCCAGCCCTTTCATTTGATAACCATATTAAGGCATTAGTGAAAAAAAAAATGGAGTTCGCCATTTTGTGATTTTAAATTTGTTATACTGTATAGTACTCTACTAGTCAAGTCCTTTCATTTGATACCCATATTGACGTAGATTGTGATGAGATATTTGGTCTGCCATTTGGTGGAAGCGGCCATCTTGAATCGATATTAACCAAAAATAGCTCAAAACATCAACACAAAAATGTATCTTTAAATAAAAAAAACCGCATCGAAATCGGCCCATCCGTTTGAGCTCTACGGTGCCGTAGACACACACAGGCAGATACACATAGAGACAGACCTGTATGTGTGTCTGTCTGATAGACAGACAGACTTCGACGTCAAATTTATAACACCTCTTTTTTTGGTCGGGGGTTAAAAACCGCCGTAACTGTGCCACAAAGTGGTCAAGTAGGAGTTAAAATATTGCTAAAAAGTGCGAAGTACGAATAAAAATATAAACTTTGAAAGACTTATTCTCAGAAACTGTTGAGTGTACAGAGACAATTCTAGTATCATATTGTAGCAAATTTAGTTTACTTTATAAACGCCATAAGAAAGTTTTTACAAAAACTAGTCGTTTAGGGTTATAATTGCCAAAATTTGAAAAATAAATGATTTTTTCGTGGTTTTTTCGATTTTTGACAAAGTTGCTCCAGGTCACAAACTTGGGACAATCATTAGGCTAACATCATAAACAAGTCTGCAAAAAATCAGATCTACCGGATTTAACGCATCCTACTCCTTACATTCAGGCGACAAAGTTACTGGACTATTTGATAGCTTGCTTTAGAACTACGCGGTTAAAACCTGAGAGCATGCTAGGTCATTCGAGCTTATTATACCCGAAGATTTCGGTCATTTACGAACATGACGCTTGAGCTCAATTCACAGCCCACGGAAAATCTGTATGTGGTGCGCCAAAAGAAGTTTTCACTTTAAAAACAGTGTAGTCTTTGAGGATGAAGGTGTAATCGATGGCGAAAAGGTTTACAACATCTTCAACTTTCTTCATGGCTTCCATTCGGAAAAACCGGAATTTCGCGTTTAAATCCGTGGTCCAACGTTTACTGTCAAGTGTCAAACGTCAAACTACACAGATGTCAGTTCAATATTTTGTTTTGTTTTGAAGGTGAAATGAGGTTATATTAAATCTTATTTACAGAAAAATAAAGATTATTTAATCTTCCGTAAACTGTAAATAAGACCTGTTCTATAATTATGTAATTAACTCACACCAATTACGATAAATCTCCTAATTTAATGATCTGGTCGATATGAACCGGCACAGGTACTGTATAACAAAATTTAACCATTGGCTGTCTCACTGCCGCAAATTATCTTCGCAGATCAAGAAAAGTGAAATAAACTTGCTCAATCTACGCAAACATTTTAATTTAAGTGATGATGTAGCTGAATATTTGTGCATCAAACACCCGGTGATCGGTAAAATTGATGAAAACACAATAAAAACATTGATTAGTACTGTCCGTGAATTGGGATATGCTGAAGATATTCTCATTGAAGAACCAGTGTTATTTGGAGTACTGCCCATCACTATAAAGTTTAGACACCAAGTGCTAACTGAATGTGGTTTTACTTACATATCCCCAAACACAATATCATCATATTTAAATTTAATGAAGCAAAAAAATATTGGTGAATTGAAAAAGTCTGAATTGATACCAAACATTTTGAATGTTGAAAACAAATTGGCCTGCTACATGACTCAATGGCCAACATCATTGACATCTTCAGTGTGGGGAGATACAAACCAAAAAACACTTTATTCTCTCCGTCTTCAAATAATACAGCGATATCTTGAATTAACATTAGATCTAACAGACATTGAATTTTCTCGAGGTCTAGTAACTTATCCAACCCTAAAGCACAGACCTCTTGCAGTCGTAAACCAAACATTGACAATATTGCAATCCCAGATAATGATACCTGCACATAAAATAAAATCTAATTTATATCTAGTTCATGCAGATCCGGAAAACCTGAAAAACATAATCTATAAGTTCAGATCTATTGGAGGTATTGATATAAAAGAAATTATTAGAAGGCATCCTAAAATAGCCATGAAAAATTATAACACTTTAGTTGAAATAAGAAAAATTCTGAAAGAATATGAAATAAATGATGAAGCCCAAAAAAGATGCTTTGAAGTTTACACATTGAGTAGCAGTACAGTGAGAGAGCGACTGGAAAAAACAAATAAAATACCTGAATTTGAAACCTTTAGTAATCACCCACGATTCTTAAAAATGATCCATTACAACAATACTGCTATCAAGAGATTGCAAAAACTATATGACAATAACAAAAAATGTTTAAGTTTAAACATACTCTCTGGAAGTTCTGCACATTATGATGTTTATGAAAGAGCACCTGGAGACAGATTCGGAAAGGGAAATGACTTAGTTTTCTGTATATCGCAGTCTTTAGGAAAAAAATATAAAAACAATGAAATAAGAAACATGATCAAAAGACACCCATTCTGGATCAATATACCCTTGGTCCAAGTGAAATATGTCTTTGAGCAGTTATCAAAAAATTTCTCCCCTGAAGAAATCTACAGAAACTGTTGTATATTATTGTATCCTTGGAGTAAAATTAAACCAATTCTCAGTAGATTTAGCCAAGAGATAACGGTAACGAAATCGCCACTTAATCATGAGTTCTTAGACCCTGATAGACTAAGTAAATCACAGATACTAAGTTTAGTTCTGTACATACTTGAAAGAGATCATTACTTTACTGGTAACGGTGTGTGGACTGAAGAAAAAACTAAACCTATTGCTGCATGTTAAAGTTATAAAAAATTGGTAAAGTATTTGAGCTGGTATTTATAGTTAGCTGGTATAAAAATGTTATAAATAAACTGAAAATCATATTAATTTGGTTTTATTTAATTTGATTCAATACATACATACTTCTGATTTGAAATTATGTAGCGACTTTGATTAAAATATTCACTCTTTACTGTCCCGCTTTCTTTCTCTGTCTATAGCTACAACATACTCGTACCTACCTGATAGTAGGTACCAATAGTAATGCAAAATGTCCAGTAAAAGAGACTTCAGAAGTAGCGTCCTGCGAGTTTACTCGCGTAGGTAGATGCCGTTCCAATTGTTTTCTAGTTGTAAAAAATAACTTATGTATCTACCAAAGGTACCTACTATTCAATGTTTTGTAAGTTTTTCGACATACCTAACTCCTTAACGTAATAATCAATGACATAATTTAGTTTTTATTTATCACATCATTGGTACCTACTAATCGAATAATGAATAATCTAGACACACGGCAGTGTGGCCAGCCAACCAGCCAAGTTCATTTAAGAAAACTGGCGAGCCGCACCATTTGTAATATTACAAGAACCATTTGGAGCTACTTTTGTCCTCCTCGTAACTTAAAAACTATTGCACATTTACTTGTGCAATTGCAGGATGTCTATATGTTCTCCAAATTTCATAAACATACCTAAAACGGTTATTTATTAACGTCCTAAGATCGTCATTTTTATCACTAACTAGCGGCCCGCTCCGGCTTCGCTCGAATAATAACCTAGATATCAACTGCACCGCCATCTGCCGGGCTGATTTGTGAATCTAAACCTTCCAGGACCCTACCCAAACGTATACAAAAAATAAAGTGGCCAAGTGCGAGTTGGACTCGCCCATGAAGGGTTCCGTTGCAGCAAGTAACATAATATACATAGTAAACATAGTTCTTGTAGTTCGTTGTTACTTTGATCGAAGTTTCAATAATAGTGTATTTATGACGTACTAAAAAAAAACTACTCATCAGATCGAGTTCAAACTAATTTTCGTTGGTAGTTTAATACATGGTAATGTACATCATATTTATATTTTTTTAGATTTTTCATTCTCTTACTTTAGAAGTTAGAGGGGGGGACACACACACATTTTACCACTTTGGAAGTGTGTCTCGCGCAAACTATTCAGTGTATACGAAAATGATTTTAGAAACGTCAACATCATTTTGGAAGACCTATCGATAGACCCCACACATGTAGGTTTGATGAAAAAAAAATTTTTGAGTTTCAGTTCTTAGTATGGGGGGCAACCCTAATTTTTCTTAATTTTTTCTTTTTTTGTTCAAATCTTAATGCGGTTTACAGAATACATCTACCAAGTTTCAACAGTGTAGTTCTCATAGTTTCGGCAAAAAGTGGCTGTGACATACGGACGGACAGACTGACAGACATGACGAATCTATAAGGGTTTCGTTTTTACGTTTTACGGAACCCTAAAAACATTCAAATCGGTCTAGCCGTTTAGGAGGAGTTCAATAACAACGAAAAGTGGCATTGATTTTTAGGGTTCCGTAAAACGTAAAAACGGAACCCTTATAGATTCGTCAAATCTGTCTGTCTGTCTGTCCGTCCGTCCGTATGTCACAGCCACTTTTTGCCGAAACTACGAGAACTACACTGTTGGAACTTGGTAAGTAGATGTATTCTGTGAACCGCATAAGATTTGAACAAAAAAAAGATAAATTAGGGTTGCCCCCCATACTGAAACTCAAAAAAAATTTTTTCATCCAACCTACACGTGCGGGTTGTCTATCGATAGGTCTTCAAAATGATGTTGAGGTTTCTAAAATCATTTTCCTCTACACTGAATAATTTGCGCGAGAGACACTTCCAAAGTGGTAAAATGTGTGTCCCCCCCCCCTCTAACTTCTAAAGTAAGAGAATGAAAAATCTAAAAAAAAATATATGATGTACATTACCGTGTAAACTACCAACGAAAATTGGTTTGAACTCGATCTGATGAGTAGTTTTTTTTTAGTACGTCATAAATACACTATTATTGAAACTTCGATCAAAGTTACAACGAACTACAAGAACTATGTATACTGTTACTTCTGTATACGATTTTAAGATTTTATGTAGACGTGACGTCACAACTCTCCACTCCGGAAGTTTGATAATAAATGTTTCTTAGTCTATTTTTAATATTTAAAATTTGATAAAATAGATTTTTTTCTATAATCTACCTGAAATATATTTAACCAAGTCATCACTTTGTAAAGAGAGCATATAAGGGTAATTTACTCTCTTTATAAAGTGTATTTTTTGTTTAAACTCATTTATTTCACTTTGTGGGTTGTGGATGTGGAGTCAAAAAATTATAAAAAAAGTGATTGGAATTGACGTTATTACGTTATTGTCAAATTTTAATGTTGCTAGAACCAAACAAAAAAAAACATTTGTTTTATTTTAGCAACGAGGCTTTAATATGTTTTAAATTTGACGTTGTGTTCTTTGATTATGAAAACTCATATTTTCGGTACCGTTTGCGCTAGAGAATTAAAAAAAAAAACAATCAAATCCTGCTGTGAAATAGTTCATAATTTTTTTTATGTGTTTTCGTCCAACCCGTGTACCCCATCCCCACCCGTCCCTACTCTTTTAAACAAAATAAAATCAATTTTTCTAAATTGAATAACTATGTAGACCGTAACGTTGTTTTTCAGTTTATTAGTTCGTTCACTATTATTTAAACATTTATTAACATAAACCTCATAATAAGCCGTTTTAAGAAATAAACAAAATAGTTCCAAGTTACATTCTTTTGGTTTGATGGCAACAATCCATGAGCTATAAATATTGAGTAGTAGTGCTAATCTGCTAATGGGATCCACACTAAACCCACCTCCAGCACTCAACCCATCTGCTTATAGCACTGCTGATTGCAGATAAACACGGAAAAAAAAAATTGGAAGTCATAGGAACTGCCAATAGAAGTGAAAACTTATAACTCAGAATTTGATAGCTTACCTTGAAAACTACACGGGTGTAACCGGAAGGGGTGACCTCGCCATCATGGCATAGCCATCTAGAAATGCGTCAGCATTTCCCATTGGCTCACGTATTTCTAGATGTTCATGCCATGATGGCGAGGCCACGCCCTTTTAACCCTATACTTGGCAAAGAATTTTTTTCCTAAAATATTAATAAATTATTGTTTTTCTGTGTTTTTAGGTATGTTTAAATTACAGAAAAAAATACAAACAAAATATTTAGTTTTTAATTTAGGATTCATTGCATGTATCAAATATGGTAAATTGCCAGACTCTTAACGATCTACCTTAGAAAATTTACGTATCATATATACGTAATAAAAATTGGTGCGGGGTCAAAGGACTAACATCAATACATTGTGGATCGTTGCTGATGCATTTGGTGTTAAAGTTGATGGAAACTGCCTGCATTGATGGCGATAATTGTTGATTTGGAGTCAAAAATGTTACCGCAGCCCTTTGGCTGCAATCATTTTCGTCGTCTGACAAAAGATGTAAATGTTCCATGAAGATGAAATGAAGAAGGTAAGATGGTGAGGAACCGTCGTCCAAATATGCTGGGCGAAAACAGTACTGAAGCTCATTCTTACATGAATTTCTTTCGTCCAAATCAGATTTGCCCCTGATTTGAAAACAGACGCTAAGATTTTTTGAGCTCTGTCTTGTTAGTTAAACTAATTTAGCACAGACCTGTTATAGAAAAATAAATAAAAAAAGTGTTTTTAGAAACTCAAAAATATAAAATTTTAAAAATATAATTACACTTCAGAACGTTAGCTATCCGGCAACGTGTCATATTTGATACATTCAAAAAAAACATCGTATAACATATATTTACTACACTTTTTTGAATTCGAAAACAGATTCTTTGACTAATTGGTATTGTATTCTATGTAAAACAAACTGTAAATGTAGTAAATTAGATCAAAATATAATAAAAATAATATATTCTTATTTTGCCTTGCGCAGACGTTTTCAATCGGTCTGCTATTTTGCATCAAATTATTATTTTAGTGTTATCAATAACACAAAAATAATTTTTGCTGTAATAAGTACAATATTTCTGATCATTCTATATCATTAAAAAACCTAAAGTATGTTCTGGGACTTTTCAATATTTTTCGAAAGTTCTATGTATCAAATTGTACACCATGTCAAGAATAGGGTTAACATTTCCCATTGGCTGACGCATTTCTAGATGCCCAATCGCCAAGGTCCCGAGTTTACCCGAAGATTTCTTATCATACCCGAGCGTGACGCTAGAATCCAATTCACAGCCCACGAAAAATCTGTCTAGGCGTGACTAAAGAAGTTTTATCACTTCAAAAAAAAGTTACATTCTAGACAGCGGTAGTGAAGTTTTTTACGCCAAAATTTTAATCAATTAATTATTCACATATTTATTTGTATGTAAAAACGCACAACATAAATATCACAGATATATCAGACAGAGTGTTTCACGGGTTTTAAATGTTTGTGTAATGGTACGTTCAAGTAAACCAAAAATAAAAAATAACGCTAGAGAAATAAATTATGTGAGGTGTTAGGTGCCTACCTACGCCTGTAAATTATTATAATATTTCAAACAATTTTTGTTTAGTTTGAAAATGGCTCACTGCAAAAAATTGGTTAACGTTTAAAAATCACGGATCGGAACTTTTGAAATGATTTCCTCGGCCAATAAACAATAATCCCACAGACTGTTATGGCAATGGCAACATTAGTCAGTCTGTGAAAAAATGGCGGCCCTGCTACCCCGTACCCTTGGTCTTGCAGAAACAATAATTGTGAAAAATGGAAGTAAGGTGCGTAAAATATCATTTACCATATGAAAATGTAAACGTTTCTGTTTTGTAACTTTCTGTAATAAAATAGTATCAAAAGTCTTCTGCTTTCTTATGTTTGGTTGTAAAATGTGTTAGAAAGACAATATTTCCCTAATTATTTCGTTTATCTCTTTCGTTTCCCTAATTATTACGTAAAGCTATACAAAACTGTTACGATTGAATTAACAGTCAAATTACAGGCCGAAGTGATAGGCCTTGATTGCAAACTTCAAATTTATTTATAATATGACCTTGTCGTTTTCAGCTCGTGTATGACCTTACGTCATCAATATTGTAAAGCTGTTAGGACAATTTTAACTGAAAATTAAATTAAAATCGCTAAATGTGTAAAAATAGTCATATATTGCACGAAATTTTTAAATAATAAAATTGGGGATGGGCTTTTCAGCTTACTTTCTAATTTAGGAAATCACAGAATACATTTAAAATTGATAAGCATAACATAATCTAATCTTGCCTGTTACAATCAGTTATAAACATAAAATCTGTCGGCATCCACAGCAAAATTTACTCATGTACTGTTAACAACCTTGTTATTGAATCTATTTTAGTAGCAGCAATAGAACTGTCCACTTACTAATTAAACCTATTGAAACTATTTCAAGGTTCACTCAGTTGTGATATTCAGGTATAAATTCTTATGAGAATAAACTTGTAATTTAGTATCATAATATTTTTTTATATCTTTATGCTCTTTATGTTGTTAGGTCTTGTTAGAAAACATTAAGAACATTGACCTGACCATAAACTATATAAATAAGAAAGAATAATTATAAACAAGACCTTGAAATGAATTAACTGTTTACATAATTAATCATCAGCTGTTATGTTACTACAAAAGGTCTTTGTTTAAACATACATAATATTGTAAGAAGTCGTACTAGTAAACAACTCATTATCTAAATTACAATGATAGCATTAAATTTGTAAAATGTACTAGATATTTTACTAAATAAGTTTTCATGCTAGGTACTTACAATTAAAAAAAAAATTCAACAAAAAAAATTATAAGCTTAAAAATGGTGTTCTGAGGGTTGACTAAGTTCCTTTCGCTTTTTGGTAGACATTTGCCATACAGTAGTAATAAATTTCATGATGTTATAAAATATCAACCTGATACAGTCAAGTTCAAAAATTATGTTGACTGAATATTTCTTGTGAGTAAAATTAATAGAAGATGTAGGTACTCAAAAACCAAAATTCTTTAAATAAATGTTACAATTTTGTCTCAAAAATATTACAAATAAAATGAAGTCATAATTAAGATCATAAGATAAGATCATTGACTATATTGTTGTATCCATAGTTGTTGGCAGCCCAGGCAGCAGCAAGCTCCATTATCCCAAGCAAACAGCAAGTCCGCAATCTGAATGTACATGAATATGTCAGCTACACACTCCTGCGAGATGCTGGCATCCCGGTACCCAAGTTTCAGGTGGCAAAGACAAAGGATGAGGTGGTTAAGTTTGCTCAGGACCTGAACACAAAAGACATCGTCCTCAAGGCTCAGGTAATTTGAAACTGTGTTTAGCATATTATCATTAAAAATGTATTAATCAACTACAGATCTAACAAAGTAGACAGCCAATTTGAATTTGACTGGCCTTGTGGCTTAGTGGGTAGTAACTCTGACTGTGAAGCTGAGGGTTGTGAGTTCGATTCCCACCCTGTGTAAATATTTGTGTGATGAATTCAAATATTTGTACTGTGTCTGGGTGTTTCTGTGTATAATAAGTATGTGTTTACAACTACATAAATTTATATAAGTATTATATCAGCTATTTGGCCACCATATTACAAACTTTGCTTCTTGGTTTGGGGTCAGATGGTGTTGTGTGTGAATTGTCCACCAATATTTATATATATTTAATTAAACAATTTCACTATTTATTGTTATCTGTATGATCTCTTTCTAACAACAACTGGGCAGATAGATAAAAGACTAAATGAACTAATAAGACATAGATAGGCAGGCCATTTTATGTTATGGAAATCTCTCACAAGTAGAGGCAAGGCTCCACCACCACACTCCCAAATTGCAGATTGGTGGATGACACATGTCAAAAGATGTATATCTTTCTTAGATTTTAGATGTTATTTTTTCTTTTCATTTTTAAAACCATGATAACAAGTTTGTAGATATGCATTTGGAAAAGTATGTATAAGGCATAAGTGAAATTCAAACATAACTTCATGATTGGTGTCTAATGTTCTCTCCACCAAGGCTTCTTTCCTGTTACTCAATTAGCTTTAGTAATTTGATTAGTCAGCAATCCTAATGTGGTGGAACAACAAACATCCAAAATTACACATTAATAATATTTGTGGAATAGTATCAGCATGTAAATGTGTGTACAACAAATAATTGTGTGTAATTATTTTGTTAGGTGCTTGCGGGTGGCAGAGGCAAAGGTACCTTCAAATCTGGTCTGAAAGGTGGTGTCAGGATGGTACCCACGTAAGTATACAACCTATGGTACAAATACCAAAGAGTTTGTAGAATATTAGAACAAATAAAATTACAAATTATGCTCTCTTGGTTCAAGTCTCTTTGCACACCTCAATAATATTTTATTTCGCATATTTATGATTAATATTCTATTTATCCCACACTATTAATTAACATTTTCTTAAAAATAATTTTCCTTAAAAATAAGGTTGCCTGGAAGAGATTACTTTAAGCGAGTAAGCCGCCGATTGTAACACTAGTTTGTTTGTAGTCTTTATTTTAATGTATTGTTTTTGTTTTAGTGAGAACAATAAAATGTATCTCTAAAAAATATATTTTAAAGTGAACCAATTGCAGGCAACTCAATAACCAACTTACATATTAAAATACCAATCACTATTGTATATTTCTTCATAGACCTGAAATTGCCGGCGACCTAGGGAGCAAAATGCTCAACCAACTGCTGGTGACGAAGCAGACTGGTGCCGGCGGTCGTATCTGTAACATGGTGATGGTCACTGAAAGGAAGTTCCCCCGTAGGGAATTCTATATTGCCATCATGATGGAACGGAGCTTCAATGTAAGTCACACAAACTTGTCTAAGTTTTATCATTTAGTAGAGTATACAATTATATGTATATTAATACAATCCAATATTTTTATTAAAAACTCTGTAATCAAAAAATAACATATTTAAAGTAAATTAAAAAAAAATTGCAAGGTATTGTACGAAGAGGATTACTGAATCAGAAAAATAAGAAAGCTATTTAAACATTATAAAATTGATACAGGATCATGAGGTGGTCCAAAGTTTATCTGTTTTTTGTTTAAGATAGCCAGCCATTATTGTATTACTATGGTTATGATGTTATGAAATATGAGAAGGTATACAAAATAATATTTAATGTTTCCTGACAGGGTCCAGTAATAATCGCATCTTCTCAAGGAGGTGTGAACATTGAAGATGTTGCGGCAGAGAATCCTGATGCCATCACCTATGAGCCCATTGATATTAAACAAGGCATCACAGACGAACAAGTCAGGCGTGTCACTGCAAAGGTATATCAATAGTTTTTTATACAGAAATATGAAAATCCATAATAGCACAGTTATTGAACAAGATTCAGATCAAATCACTCATCAGTCAGAGATATAAAGAAGATATAGATAAAAGAATAAGATGATTTATCTCTTTGTTCTGTAATTGTTATACTGCAACTAAGTAATGTTTGCATAATACTGCTTAGTAGACAGAGAGTAGAGATCTGGCAAATGTATGTGTTTTTATTAAACTTTTCTTTTCATTTTGTAGATTGGCCTAGAAGGAGAGGAAGCAGTAGATATGATCAAAAAAATGTACAAACTGTTTCTGGAGAAAGATGCGTTGTTAATTGAAATCAATCCTTACGCTGAAGATGCTATCACTGGCAAATGTAAGTAACTTTTAATTCAATATGGGAGGATTGATAAAAGTCAATCAAATTAAATAAGTAATCTAAAATGACAGTGCTCAGTAGTACTCATCAATATAAAGAACAAGCTGTGTCCTATTGTTTTGCTGCCATTTGAAGGGATTGTACAAATGTGATAAATCTTTTTATATAAAATTTTCGTGTCACAATGTTAGTTACCTAAACAAAAAATGGCTATGTAGTTAATTTATACGCTGTAGAAGTAGGAGCGAGAGGTATACCAGCAAAATCTCTCTATAACCTGCTTCAAGACCTTGGCTTGTCCAGAAGTGCAGTAAGTTCTATACTAGAACGAGTATCTAAAGCTGCACTAGTAGGATCATATCGGATTTGGCTGGGCAGGGAGAGAAATACGAGTAGTGAAGGTGAGTGTTGACGTACGTCAATAAAAGGGGCCCCTTTTAAACCTACGCCCGAGTCACAAGGCTTGGGGTCTATTCGAGATTTCTCTCTCTGCCACACGATGGACCCAGCACCCGCACGGTGAATCCATGGAATGCTAAGAAGTTCGTCTCGTCTCCTCCGAAACGGCTTTACTGATTTTTACCAAATTTTATATGGATATTCAGTAGGTCTGAGAATCGGCTACTATCTATTTTTCATACCCCTAAATGATAAGGATGTTTACCCCTAAAATATTTTTTTTAATTTTCGGACAAAAAAAATGTTTAAATTTTTTTATAATGTAGCATTAAAAATACATACAATCCTAAATTTTTACCCTTATATCACCAACCCCTATTTTTTTAAAGTTATTTTTAGTAATTTAATCATTTGACAGTGAACTCCTCGTAAACGGCGGGACCGATTTGAATGTTTTTTTTTGTGTATGTGTGGATTCGAGGATGGTTTAGATTCACAAATAAGCCCGACAGATGGCGCTGCAAACAGTGTCTAGAGTCTAGGTTATGATCCGAGCGAAGCCGGAACGGGCTGCTAGTCTTCCTATAATGTAATGTCTCTTGTTTGCAATGGCTTTGCCCGATTTTAAAGTTTTTTTTTTATATTGGAGGGGTGTGAAAACAGCCTGTATAGTATATTTTTTTTTTAGTGAGTACAGAATAAACCAAAACTTAGTAACAATTAATATCTCGTAATTTCTTTTCTAGATATATTTTATCAGGTAAATTTTATATGTTCTCCAATGAATTGTGTCTTATAAGGGGGCGTCCATAAATTACGTGAGGTCTTTTTTTAAATTTTCTGTCCCTCCCTCCCCCTCTGGTGAGATGTCGTGAGATTTTATTCAACCCCCTCCCCCATCCCCCAAACTCACGTGAGATTTTTCAAGATGTAGGTTTCTTACATGAGATTGTTTTATTCATTGTGTTCTATTTGAGTATTCATTTATTTTTTTGTTTCTCGACCCACAAAATGGTTTTCAAAGTCTGAACATATGAAACAAATAAAAATACTCGATACATAATTAGTTTATTTTGATGCCTGAGATATAGGAGATATATCCATATTACATAAAATATGGTTTCGTTGTTGAGTAGGTACTAGTGATTTTTTTCGTGCGACGTTGCGACGCCGACGGCGTCGATTCCGCCCGAGGGGCGTTCGTATTACGATTATGTTTAAGATTAAATCTTAAGCATGTACAATCTGGATTAAATGGACCAAAAAAGGATATTTTTTTTGTTTCAAGGAAAATAAATTGCGTGATATTTGCCGAGACCCCCCCCCCCTCTCCAACGTAAGATTAGATGAGATTTGACTCGACCCCCTCCCCCCCTTAAACACCTCACGTAATTTATGGACGCCCCCTAATAATGATGGAACTTTTGTTTGATTATTTCGACTAGATGCTACATTTACCTATTGATATTTTCGAATGAAACAATTCATATATAATAATGATTTAATGACCAAGTATCACTCTGAAGTTCTTTTGATCATCTATTTATGTACATGTGTTTTAGTAATTTTATTTCCCTTGTAGATTTCTGCCTGGATGCCAAGTTCCGTTTTGACGACAACGCTGATTTCAGACAAAAGGCTCTGTTTGACTACAGGGACACGACTCAAGAAGACCCCAAAGAAATTGAAGCTGCCAAATTTAACCTGAACTACATTGCTTTGGATGGTAAATAAATAACACTTAGTGTTTTTAACTAATTTTGTCTGTTATAATTTTTCTAGTTGTGTTCAGCACTCCATATACTTAGTAGTGGTAGGACTCTTAGCAGAGTCCGCCTGGGGAAGTACCACACCTTTGCCAATTATTCTACCGCCAAGCAGTAATGTGCAAACATTACTGTGTTCCGGTTTGAAGGGCGATGTTTCCAGAGAAATTACAGGGCTTGAGAGATATAACATCTTAGATCTCTGGGTGACGAGCGCAGTGCAGTGCTAGGTGATGATTTAGACTCTTTATGTTCCTATAGCTGCGTGTCACTGTGCTGTCATGTGGCAGGCATGTTGTTTACCATCAGGCACATGTCCTACTAGTCTCGTCACTCTATATTAAAAAAATATATATATAATGTAGCTTTTACTGTGACTTGAGCCATCAGATGCGTGTAATTATTGCTTAATATTTTGAAGCACGAATCTTATGCATTTTGACATGGCACAGTTCATGGCTGTTGAGCAATGGTGCCACTGTTGTATATTGCAATGATAAACGGAAACAAGACAAGGCAATACAATCCTACCACTTTCCTTCTAATATTGTAACTGTGAAAGTTTGTTTGATATATAAATTACGGTTGGTCTAGTCGGGTGAACGGCGACTCCGGATCTGGAGTACCTGGGTCGTATACTACGGGCGCTACTGTCCTATCCAAGTTATAACTTAAAACCCGGTGAAAGAAAACATCGTAAAGAAACCGGCATTTTCCAAGAATCTTTCGAGGTCACACGTCATCCGCCAACCCGCAATGGGCCAGCGTGGTAGATTGACTTGACTCTCCGTGCGAGAGTAGTCCCCGAGTAGTGGGAATATTTATTGGGCTGCTTATGCTAAATGGTCTATAAAGATCACGACATAAAGTCCACATTCGGACGAGAGTAGGTGCAGTTCCACCGGTTTAATCCGTGTGTTGGGTCCGTAGGTAACATCGGGTGCATGGTGAACGGCGCCGGTCTCGCGATGGCCACCATGGACATCATCAAGCTGTACGGCGGCGACCCGGCCAACTTCCTCGACGTCGGCGGCGGTGCCACCGCGCAGGCTGTCTCGGTAAATATTCTATGAAACAACAGGCGAGACGACTAAAAAAAAACTAATCAGTCTGTTAGATTATTTAAAAATATTGTTCACGTATTTTTTCCTTTGTTTCACAAGCAAAAATGATGGAGATACAGTGCTTAGAAGTTTCGAGTGACGTCACTTTATTATACGATTTTACGAAAAAGTGACGTCACAACCCCGGACTCCGAAAGTTTGATGATACAAATACACATCTTTGTTGGTTTTGAATTATTTGAAATAAATTAAAAGTTCCCATGTTTTTCCATAATCTACGTGACTGACGTATATTATTTTTTCATAATTAATCAAAATGGTATATTTTTGACCAAGTTACCATCCCAATTCTAATACACGAATCCATGTCCTATCAGAATTTAAAAGCTATTCAGCCCTAGTTTCTTTTTTATTACATCACACAGAGTTTTTGTTAATAAATAGTTGTAAATAGATAGCTTGTTGCTATCTATTTACACCTATTTCTCTTTCCAATAAACAAAAAAGGTCTACAACCGCACTCAGAATGACATAGAGTAAAGATGCATCATCTCAGGCATCTTATAGAAAACGAACGGAAAAGTGGCTTGTGGAAAAAAGTTTCTACAGTATTGGCGAACTGATACCTGGATAATGCATGTAATAGTCAAGTATTGATAAATTGTAATATAATTTAATTTAACTATAATTTGTATTTATTATTGACTTGTAATCGTAATTAATTGTTAATATCTTTTTAAACACAAAATTATACGACATGTAACTACTAGTTATCAATAGAAGAGTATGAGTAAAACGAGGTCATATTTTGAAATGATAAAGATTTGCACAATAAATTATCACATTTTCGATAAAAGTTGAAAGCACTAGTGGACAATTGACCTGTACTACATTTAGGCAGATAGTATCCAGACTAAACTGGCTGCCCGCGTAGCCACTGGTCCGTAGTACAATGACCAATGAGCGAACAGGAAGACACACATTGCCAAAGATCTAGTTGCATTCAGTCATTCTCAATGGGATAGTGATTGTTTTCATTTGAGAGCATGTATGTAAAATGAGAACGTAATTGTGATGGTACAGGGTTCTTTTTGCTTCGTGCTTACGTAATGACAATCGCTGTTTTAATAATGTTAGTTTTACTAGTTGTCTTAGCGTAAATTACTTAGACGAAGGGCAACTTTTTAAATTTTTACAATTAATTATCTTAATATATATAAATCTCCTGTCACGATGTTTGTCCGCGATGGATTCCTAAACTACTTATCCGATTTTAAATAAAATTGGCACACCGTGAGCAGTCTGGTCCAACTTGAGAGATAGGATAGTTTTTATTTCGATTAATAGTCTTTAAATGACAATATCCGAGCGCAGCCGGAATGGGCCGCTAGTTTTTTTATAAAAATAAAAATTACGCGCTACGAAAAAAAATACCGAGTAAAATTACTGAGTTTACGCGAATTAGCTAAAAAAAGTGTAGGTAACAACCACGTTGGTTTCCATACTAAGAAATTCCTGTCATTTATTTTCAAATGTAGCTGTGCCAACAGATGATAATATCTAAGAGAGGATAATTTTTAAGGCGACAAATTGACCGTAATTATTTAATCAGATGCGTGAACTTACCGATCGTCACAGACCAATGATAGAGGGAGGACCTGTAAATCTTTTTTGTTTCGACTGTCCGTTGGAACGCAATGACGTAAATTTGAAGCTTGTTAGTGTTTTTATGTAACTTTTTTACGTTATTTTTTACGTAAAGGACAATGCCCACGTCCCATACATTGAAAACCCTGTCAAACGTTTTTTGATACTGAAAGTGCATAGAGATGAATAGTGTCTAATTAGGATTGTTCATGCTTCTTAAAACGTCTGCTGTTGGTGTTTTTTATTTTCCAAATACCAAAAATGAGTTACAGTTAAACCAAAAGTAAGGTTATGTTTACTGTCAAATACATTAGAATTATGTTTTCTTTCGGATTAGAAGAGAAAAGAAAAGAAAGAACTATGGTATTATCTTTCAAAACATATTTCTTATCAGAATAAATAGGAATAATAGTACTGCTCAATACCAACTGATTACCATACGTATGAACACTTCATTAGCATAGAAATATTGTCACAGAAGGGAATAGCTTAATTGTGATATAAATATCTCATTATTTTGATATTCGAGACAGTGGTCTTAGAATAATAATAAATAAATATTGGTGGACAATTCACACACAACACCATCTGACCCCAAACTAAGCAAAGCTTGTGTGATGGCGGCCAGATAGCTGATATAATACCAACTGATTACCATACGTATGAACACTTCATTTGCATATAAATATTGTCACAGAAGGGAATATCTTAATTGTGATATAAATATCTCATTATTTTGGTATTCGAGTTAGAGGTTTCCATCAGACAACACAAGCATATATGGTTTTATGTAATTATTACCACAATTATGTACCTAAGTAATAAGGAGCACTGAATCACATAATTCCCAGTTTTGTTAAAACCAATATAAATTCCGTCACAAAAACTGAATGAGTTGTCGTTGACGTCCGATTAGGAATTAATAATATTCTTCTAATTCCTAATATTTCTCTACGCACCGCAAAGAAGCTCAAAAAATCTTCCTGGAGCAATCTCTTTTGAACAATCGGAATAATTTTACTGTGTCTGAAATCCGACATTGAAACATTGGTAATCGGAGTTTGTTGTGGTGAATAATGCATAAATATTACACCGCTTAGAAAACACGAAGAAAACTATAATATAGGACGAAAATAGAATTCATTTTACTTGTTTACTTTTTGATTTGACAACTTGTCAATTTGACATTAATCTTTGACCACAAAGATTGTTTTACCTCTTTGTTTGACCAATTTGGTTTGGTGAAAACGTTTCGTTTCACAATTGCATGCCAACTTCTTTCTCGTTTACATTGCTATAAAATGCAATGATAATTTCTTTGTCGCCGTAATTACATATATCGTTATTTAAATATGTAAAAGTAGTAAGTAAACGACATTGTGAAAGAAATTGACATACATAACATCTACATTCAATCTCAATCTAACGCGGATCAATAAAACGAAACGCAAGTACCGATTCGTATTGCAATATTTTCCAAGTCAGCTTTGTTGGAAAATGGTAGGTTTAATTTAAAGAAATGCAAATTATTTTATTTTGTAATGTTAGAAAGTTATATAACTTCGCACACGAGTACAACAAAAAAATCACCGATTTTATATAACTCATATGTCTACACGACAAATATTTTGGCGAGTCAAAAATGGACATTGTCCTTTAACTGATTCGTTGCGATGGCTAATTTCGCTAACTTTTAACTGTGGCGTCGAGCAAAAATAACGTGACACTGATCAGTGCCTAGCGCCATACGATTAGATGACACGCATCTGTGTTTTCCGCCATGCGGAAAAGAAAACAGTATTTTGACCATTTTTTACACGTTCAAAGCTTGAATACTGTTAGTTTACATTCGAAATTTGACGTGAACGGACAGGCGCGTTGTTTTAAGTGATTAGAAGTGGCAAAATAAGTGTAATTTTGGAAATGGAAGGTAAGTGACTTTTTAATACAGTTGTGCTAAACCTTTTCAGCTTATTTCGCATTTCCTAATGATATTATTGAATATACAATATTAAATTAGGCCTAAAATATTGTTTTACTTATAAAGTCTCACTAACAGCAATACATATGAATACGCTAGATAAATTACAAAAACATATTAATTCTGATATGTATGTCACTTACAAGTGAGCACAACATTTAATAGGTAGTTTTTATTTAATTATAAATTAAATTTGAATTTATGGCGTTAACAGAAATTAGAATTACTACTCTAAGAAACTATGCTATGAAAACTGTTGGTGATCGATCAACAATCACATTACTTTTTTCCGAATTTTTTGTAACTGTCAGTAAAAAAAGCATTTTGAAAAGTACATACTGCCATATATTTGTTATTAATAGTGGATTTATTGTTTAAGAACTAAGGCGAAAAAGGAAGTACATTCCCGAAACAGAAATCGAGACACAATGTGACAGTGACGAAGAGACAATACCAAATTCACAAGACTGGGACCTACCACCAAGCTGGGAACGGGATTTAATACCGGACAAAAAAACAACTAGGGATACTGCAACAAATAAAGAAGAAAATATGATGGACAGTGCGACTACCACAGAAAAAAAAATGGTTGAAAGTGAACCATGCACAGAAACTTTAGTAATGGACAGTGTAAATAGCGTAGAAACTAAGGAATGTGATGTCCCTACCGTACTGGACATACATAGCTGTAAATATTTTGGCCAGTTGGTTTCCAACGAATTATTGCGATTCAAACCATACGAGCGAATTATGAAGATGCAGCAAATATTAGATTTATTAAAATAATCAAATGAATACCAAGAGTTAAATGAAACCAGAGTTTGAATTTAGATATTAATATTTATTGAAAAACATGACATAAGTGGATCCAATCAACCTAAATATACATTTTTACAGCATTTACATTTTCGCAGCAGTAACATAAAACATAAGACAATGACTCTTCCGAGGGTTTTAATAATTTGTTAATCTCGCTCACTGCGAAGCTAAGGTCTATTCTAATGACATTGATATCAGTATGTAGGTAAATAAGGATGCGTTTTATAATTTTGTATGACTTGTTTTATATTTATGTAAGTTAGGACTGATTTTTTAAATAATGTATAAGCTAGATTTTTATGATTATGTTAAGAGGTTAATTAATCTTGTTGAAATTGGCAATAATAGTCTTTGGTGAATGACGCTTTGATCAAACAATAAATATGTACCTGATTCTAATAAAAATATTTAAATTTACAAACAATTTATTTGTAGACCATTAGCTCGTAACTTACATAAATAAACATAATAAAAGGAAGTATTTTATTAGTAGGTAGGGTTATCCTGTATAATAAAAGTAGTACTTCCTTTTTAACAGTGAACATTTTTATCCCTTACGTAGTACCTACATTTCTCATTATTGACAACATACAAATTAGCTCGATTATGCAAAAAAACCAAACGAGTTAATCAAAAAATGCTGAACCTCAGACATCTCAACTTATTTTTAATATAAAAGAAGTACATGCATATTATACTTAATTATTAAAAATAATTTCGCGGACTATTTCCAAAAGTTTGCCTTTTTTTTCTTGTGTTTGAGTAGGTTCATTAATATTAACAGTTCGACCCCAAGCGGAAGCCCCCTAGACACAATTAAATTCTATTGTTATCTAAAATGGCCGCCGCTGATAGGTTAAAGGCTCTGATAATATGAAATGAACGGACACTGCTTAATTTAAATATGAAACTGAACAAACAAATTTCAGGTTTAGCGCTTTTTCATTAACACGTTGTACCTATACATAGTACAATCAGACGATACAAAAATGAAGGGATATAACTGTGTAGATGATTTAGTGATTTATATGTAAATATTCGTACGGTCGAAGACACAAACGGTGCTAATTTACAACAGACGCATGCATGATCACAAGGTTACAGAGAATTTCAATATTTATGAAATTCTCTGAAACAATCTTTAAGGCATAGGCCTGGGAATCCAGGGCAATCGGGACAGCCAGTTATTACAGCAACCCTTTTTTTAGTTTTGGCGTAACAGACCTTGCATCTTTTTCTTAAGGTATTATTACCTCTCTTTGGCAAGTTGGTCGGTAAATGTATTTTCCCCTCTGATAGAGGCCGAGAAAGTTCAAAGGTGTTGGGCATTGGTAACAATTCCTCCATGACACTTCTTCTAAATTGATATAATGTGGTTTTATTAGTTGCATTGTTAGCATTATAAAGTAAATACCCATTCACCAAACATATTTGTATAATATGTACGATGACTTTTTTATACCAGCGCAGGGTCTTGTGCTCACAGCAATAATAACTTAGCATCTGATCGTGACGGTCTATTGCCCGCATATATTGATTATATTTTATTTGTACTGCCGGTTTATATTTTATTGTGCGTACACGGCGACTAGTAGTCCCTCGATAGAGACTTTTATGTTCAGTACTTATAAATATCACCTCCCTTTTATCTTGCCATTTGGTGATTATAATTTTTTTATTATTATGTACTATATACGATTCGCCAGTTTTTAATTTGGTAGTTTTTAATTCCGATGGATTTCCGATGCGGTTTGCTCTTAAGGTACCAGTCACGTACGTCTTTTTTCCTATTAGCTCCTCAGCTAATCCCACGCTGGTATAAAAATTATCCAAATATAAAGCATGCCCTTTTTCTAAATATTTTTGCATTAGCAAATGTACTACTTTTTTTGTGTGATTTCTACCTCCTACTAGTACGTCTTGTGACCCTGCGTATACATGGATTTTTAAAATTATGCCGTTGGCGTCGGCTAAAATGTACAATTTAATGCCGTATCTATGAGCTTTACTTTTGATGTATTGGCGAAAAAATAGTCTCCCTTTCCACAGTATAAGAGATTCGTCAATTGTCAACTCTTTCACTGGGTAATACACTGCATTAACGGTGTCGTTGAATAAATCAATTAAAGATTTTATTTTATAAATACTCTCTGCCCTTTCGATGGTTTGCACATTCAAAGCTCTTAAAATTAAAAAAAACCTATCCCTGGTCATAAATAGGCGTGGACTTAAGCGGAAAAAATAATGCGTTGACCAATAATCTACCATTCTATTAAGTTTTATAGTACCCATTAGCAATAGTATGCCGAGAAAAGTTTTTGATTCGGGGACACTTAAATCGGTCCAGTTACTAAAGCGAGCACGTGCAGTAGTCGCTTCAGCTTTTAATTTGTTTCCGTACTTATTTGTACATTCCATTATTAATGTTAAAAAATGGGAATTTAAAAATAAAAAAAAATAGTCTAAATAACTATTGATGTCTGCGTTATGTGGCTCCAATATACCACTTGTTCCCGTAAATGATATTTTTGGCATATCACTGGGGTTACCTGGAACCCAACCAGTCGTTTCTTCTACAGAATCTTCCTCTTCATCATTGTTATCGGCGTGATAATCTTCAGCATTTGCTTCCACGTTAGGACTTGCACTGCTTAATTCATTTAATACTTCTTCGTTATTGCCGCTTAAAATCCCATACAATTCTTCGTCTCCATATAAATCTAAGCCTGGTATGTCGTATAACGGATCACTTTCTTGTGGAGACATAATTTGTTCCAATTCCACGCTTATGGGATCTATGGTGGATGATGGTCTAGGTATGGGTGAACTTGGGAGAAGAGCCATATATGGATCTATGCCAGATGATGGTCCAGGAATTGGCCAATCCAAAGGATCTATGTCACACGATGGTCCAGGTTCCGAAGAACTCGAAGAAGGGTATTCCATACCTACAAAAAGAAATATTCGAATGAAACTCCCGTATATAGTTTTATTTCGACAGTAAAAAGGCGAGACGCTTTAAAGGGGCATTTTTATTAGTCTATAAATCCTAATTGGTCTAAAAATATGTACTATGTAGGTAGTGATGTAAATTAGGTGTATTAAAAAAAGAGCTAGTAAGTAAGTAGATATCATATTTGGGATTTAGCTACTCTATTTTGAAGATAATGTATTTTTTTTACATAATATTTAGCAGCGGATACACTCTTGAGTGAGTAAGGTTCTCCCACGAGAGCGCGGATTAAAGAGCAAGCCAGTGAGTATGAAACGAGAGCGCATCTTTCCCGATTCTATTTTTTTTATTTATAGCGACAAGTGAAGTTGACTGCTCTTTGCCTGCACTAAATGGACGCGAACAGGGAAAATTTCCCCAAGTATGAAAATAATCTTACTTACTTGAATTTCACGGCAAACAGAGATTCGCGTGCACAGGCTGAAGTCGTCACGATGGTAGATCACGGAGTCCAGTTCAAAGCCAAAATCGTCGCAAGGCAAAATCACGATCCAGTAACACAAGCCAAAATCGTCACAATTGCAAATTACGGAGTCCTGTTCAAAGCCGAAATCGTCGCAAGGCAAAATCAGTAGAGTCCAGTAACACAAGCCACGGTCGTCACAAAAACACTTAGCGAAAGTCGGTAAGGTAAATAGGAACAAGTAGAGCACGCACGTCTGGTTACTAAGGATAGCAAACCAGAAGTAAAAGTAATTCAAAAAACAAGATGCGCTTACAAGATAAATAGGTTGTATCCTTCCGTGCAAAAATAAAACATACACGCAAGGCATAAGACCGAATATTGTAAATTGTACTTCGTAGGGTCACGCAACTTGCATCCCTCCGGCCGGGGCCGTCCATTGTTTACAACAACTCGTGGTATTTTTCAAACCCTTTTTTTTGCAAGAACTTAAAATTTCATGCAAAATGAACCTTATCGCAGAGTGATTACAGTCCTTGCGGGCCAACGGTAAACAATATCAACAAAACAGCTCTTTTCTAAGGAGTGACAGCACTTTTAGCAAATGCAACTCTCTGTCCTAGCGTTATGACTCATATTAACCATGTTGACCCGCGCAGTTTGAAGCAGCGTGGTATTTTTCTATATCAAGTAGGTACATACATATGATGCATAAATGTCTGATTTATTTGTATATCTATAATTTAGCTTTATATAAAGTTTAATTCTAAATCCTTTTTGTGTTTTAAAATAACGAAGAATGTAAATAGATTCTAGACGCCAGAAATATTTAGGTATGATGTCTTACTACATATTTTTTTGATTTAGTATTTGTATTTTCTTATTATTCTTAACATAGACGATTATAAATATGAGGACTATATTTTTGTATACCGCCAAAATTGTATGACAGTGACCTGCAATATTTCGAGACATTTTTACATTTTTATCAACACTTCAGGGACTGTGTTATTTCAACGTTATAGATAAAGTTGTCGTTACAATGGGAAAAGAAAATGTTATCGTGCGTTTTTAAAAATGTAGCATTTCATAGGAGACAAAGAAAACCAACAGAAGCAGTGTGATTTTCCCGCTTTAGGGAGTTGGTCGTTTACGCTGTAATAAATATATTATTTATATTATCAAATTCTGCAAATTTAATAAAAGGTTGGTGACTCCTTTTTTATAAAAATCTTACTAAATCCAGAAACGAAGTCTACGAGCTTAAAATACGTGAAAAATTGAAATAGTTTGGTTCTGGCTAATTTTTTTCTTAAACTGAATTGAAGGAGTTATTGTCGATTTTAAAATGACACATATCCGTGCCTAACGCCACACGCGAAAGAAAATGATGACACTGATACGTGCCATCCGCAACGAATCAGTTAAGTTGCCCATCTTTAACCGTATCATCACTTCTCAAACAGGCGAGATGTGTTATCTCAACAGGTATAAATACTTGTATTGCGATAAATGAACTCAACCCTGCTTTATCCGATAAAATGTGCCGTGTCTTTTGTACATAAGGTTTCATTTCGCATGTTACAGGAAGCCTTCAAGATCATCTTGTCCGATCCGAAAGTGAGCGCTATCCTCGTCAACATTTTCGGCGGTATCATGCGGTGTGACGTCATTGCGGAGGGCATTGTCAACGCCGCTAAGAATCTCAACATTGAGATTCCCGTCATTGTTCGTCTGCAGGTATGTAACCAGTTATGACTTGCGTCTTTCTTTTGTGTATAATTAATTACCACTATTATGTAATTTTAATTGAAAGCCGGAATATAGATATTAGATATCTAATTTTCACAAAAATGTATAGACGAGTATAGCTTTTTGTTACCACTATGCGCAAAATTTGCGTCATATACATAGTATACACTAAGTTTTAAACAATAAATCATTCTAATTACAAACTGTTTATCTGGGATCTCGGAACGTACGTCGTACGTCATGCGGTTGGCGCTCTTTTGATGGACTAAAATAAATTGGCTTCACACTGCACTTAAAAACAAAATTTGATTGTGTATATCAATGCACAAAACATTTTTCTATAATTATGATCTAATTAAATGTAATTATTATGGCTGCGGTTGGGGGTAAATTCCAAGTAATTTTCGGCCATTTCTTCGCTTACCAACAGCGAGGTGGTGGTCAAACTCGGTCTTATTCGCATTAAAAAACCTTTGTGTTGCAGAGGGTGCAACGTGTTCCTTTATTTTAATTTGTAAATATAATATGTACAATTCATACATTCAGACCATAGGATACAAAATTTGGTGTTTTTGAATTATGTTTAATTGTTTCTTTAGTGACTTTTGTAATAAAATACAATAATGTATTAATTATTATCAACACATAAATATTAATAATCTGAAAATTTGAATATTTTGATCATTTTGATTATATCACGTCGCAATAATCGAAGGGAACTCATGTATAATCTGGAATTACACATACTCTAATTTTCATCTCAAAAGAGGTAGGGTTAAGGGCAGACCCTTACCCCTATCACTACCCTACATCTACCTAACAGATTCGCACTCGCAACTGAATTCCAAAGTTACGACACTTTTGCTGTAAAGAAGATTGAATAGGTATAAATTCATTTCTTACTAAAATCTCGGAATTTGAATCTCGAGATGTTATCGCCGGTTGTTATGCAAACATCGGACTTTGTGACCGTCTCGTTACGTCTGTCTCGCAGTGATAGGTACCGCCGTGCTTATCATCCGTGCGCGTCATGGGTTTCGTAATATTTACATTCCGTGTCCTATTGATTAACGTTGCGAAATGCGCGAGTGATTCATTAGTTTTATTGCTGTTTTGATGGCGACGCCCCGCGGGTCTGGCCGTGAACCTATAGAATAAACGACACTTTATTAGATAAACTATCACGGATCTACTAACTCCATGCCAAACATAAACAGAACTACCTACCCGTGTTGGATTAAGCAGAATGGAGGGTAGACAAAAACTTTGTATCTGGTAGTTGGGTACTGATACAAGTCAGCACCGGGCCGGGTTTAGAGGTGTGGAGGCCCCTGGGGCGCGGAGCTTCGTTGGGGACGTTGAAATACGTAAATAATTGACGTTTGCCCTGCCCTAAATCAGGCCTAGTCAGTGTCATATTACATTACTTCCACTGGGAACTAAGTAATGGAAAGAAACTGTTTAAGCGGGTTCTGAAATATGCTATATATATTTATAAACATAATTGCAGAGCTAAGCGGTTTCACCTTCGTAGTTCCCGTTACCGTTAGTTTTCCGGGACGACAAGCCTATGTGTTAATCCAGATAACAACCTGTGTGTCTAATTTCAACCTGATGCGTTCAGACGTTCCGACGTGAAAAGCAATACAATTTTGCATTTATAATATTAGTAAGATTTATTGAACGAGAACTCATTTGCAACTTTTTATTCAAACTTAAGTGAATTTGTGGAAGTTTTAGTTGAAAATGATTCAGTAGTGAGGCGTTTATTAAATGCATACATCTGTTAAAAAAATATTTCGCCACATGTTTCGGTTTGAGGGAAAATTGATGAAAAACGTCAATTTAAATTTTTTTTCGCTCGTTTCTCACTCATATCTGTCTTTCTATAAAGCGTCATTATTATTTAATCAAATGTGATTTCCCACGATTGCGCACTTAATGAGTAATACATAATATCTACTTAACAATGATGAAAACAAATCTAGCGTCGGATTTAACTTATCATTATATGAATTATGTTAATAAGCTTCGTGGAAAGTGCGGAAGTTTGTGATAAGCCCTGTTAATTCTACGGATTAGGGAGGACTACGACTACAAATACCGCGACGCGAGATTATCATGTTATCCTTACTATCATTATAAACGCGATTGTTTGTTACTCTTTCCCGAAAACTTCTGAAGGGAACTGGATGAAATTTGGTACGTAGATAGATAATCGTCCGGAATAACACATTTTTTTCTTCAGAAAATAAGGGGATCTGGAAATACGCGGCTGAAATCGTGGGGCGCTGTATATCAACGATCTAGTTATAGTTTCTTTTATTTTTCATGGGACCATTGGTTGTTGGCCTCTAGTGGGCTCTACTGCCTACCAAATTTTGGCTAGGGCAGAAGGCGCAGGGACCTACTTTTTTTTTTATAGCATAGAGTGACGAGACGAGCAGGTCATGTGCCTGATGGTAAACAACATGCCTGCCACATAACAGCACAGTAACACGCAGCTATTGGAACATGATAGTCCAAATCATTACCTAGCACTTCACTGCGCTCGTCACCCAGAGATCTAAGATATTATGTCTCTAAGCCCTGTAATTAACACATTTTGAATCATTTGGAATCATTGCCCTTCAAACCGGAACACACTAATGTTTGCACATTACTGCTTGGCGGTAGAATATTTGGCAAAAGTGTGGTACTTCCCCAGGCGGACTCTGCTAACCTAACTACTAACCTAAGCTTACCGTTCTCAACGAGTACTAAATCTCATACGACGACTAGCGCAACTAGCGCGACGACTAGGGCACCTGAGACGGTACGACCTCGTCTGGACTGCTGCCGATAAGAACTAGTCAGTGAAATTTTTGCAAGGAAAGAGTCCGGCCATAATCCATGCTGGCTCAGTGCAGGTTGGTGAAAGACACAGCCTCTACAGATTCTAGATTCTGATCTAGGTGCATGTAGGTTTCCTCACGATGTTTTCCTTTGCCGTTTTAAGTTAGCGGCATTACGCACATGATTTCGAAACGACAGTGGTGCGCGTGGAATATGTACCCGGGACTCCGGATCGGAATCCGCCGTCCTTCCGACTAGACCAAGTAGTAGTAGGACTCTTGGCAGAGTCCGCCTGGGGAAGGACCACACCTTTCCCAGTTATTCTACCGCCAAGCAGTAATGTGCAAAC
Organism: Ectropis crepuscularia; assembly: GCA_963693475.1. Taxonomy (NCBI): domain Eukaryota; kingdom Metazoa; phylum Arthropoda; class Insecta; order Lepidoptera; family Geometridae; genus Ectropis; species Ectropis crepuscularia. Next base: position 14,454,549 of record OY856339.1, on the reverse strand, counting down.
ATTACCGTGTTCCGGTTTGAAGGGCAATGTTTCCAGAGAAGTTACAGGGCTTAGAGATATAACAACTTAGATCTCTGGGTGAGGAGCGCAGTGCAGTGCTAGGTAATGATTTGGACTCTTCATGTTCCAATAGCTGCGTGTCACTGTGCTGTTATGTGACAGGCATGTTGCTTACCATCAGGCACATGTCCTGCTCGTCTCATCAATCTTTATTAAAAAAAAAAACAGCTGTAACTTAAAATTGTGCTTAGTTTATAGCTCAAAAGTGTTGTGTAAAGAATGTCACAACTAATGTATATTTTTATGTTTTGTAGGGCACTAAAGTGAACGAGGCGCGTAAGCTGATCGCCGAGTCGGGGCTGCGGATCGTGCCGCGCGACGACCTGGACGAGGCGGCGGCGCTGGTCGTGCAGCTGTCGGAGATCGTGGCCCTCGCCAAGAAGGCGGGCGTCGAGGTCAGATTCGCTATCCCCAAACACATCATCGAAAAGTAAAAATAGTACACCGCAGTATTCTCCAACTCGACTCGGTTGTTCCACGTTTTCCTATTAGAAAAACGAAAACTCTTGAAATCACAAACAATATCGACTAAATGATAATGAATTAACGTTTGTTATGCCAATAGCAAAAACCATTCGTGAGACAAAAACACAAGGAAAACTACATACACATAATATAAATACTCTTTGAAACTTACACTATTAAGCTATTGCGATTAGTTACTGTATTGTCCTAAAACATTGCTTGAATCAATCATTAATTGAATAAAGTTGAGAAATGAAAATATTGTAATTCTCGAAATGTGAAGTTAGCATGGTCCTTCAATTCATAATTATCAAAGTAAACTGTAAATTATGTGTACAAGTTTAATTTAAAACCATTGCATGCAAAAATAAAATGTTTATAACAGTAATTACAAACTGGACTTCTGTCATAAGTCACAGACCTCTAAAGATTTAATGGTGACCCGAATCGCTTGCTGTTATCTTGTAAAAGTATGATTCAAGAGTTATATTTGGGGTATGGCACGTTTTTCTAATATTAAAATGTTTTCCGATCGTCGCCACTCGCCTACTGTATTGTATTTTTCGAATTTAAAGCACATTGTTACTCTCGAACTGCACACGTCCATGTATTCTGGCTTCTAGTATCTAGCTGTGTATAACATAGATAGGTATGTAATTTAAATTGTTATAGTTTAGCTCTAAACGTAATAATACGCAAGTTTCAATACTATGCTGTATATAGCGAACAAAGGATGCTCGACGGATCGTCACATACCTAAGTACGAAAGCGAATTCACGTGCAGTTGTTTTTAGATTCATAAGTTAGAAATTTGCGTATTATTAATAGGGACTTTCTATATATATTATTGGGCTGTTAACGCACTGGTCACCAGACGCGGTGCGATTATTGTAAGAGTATGTCAATGTTACCATATTTTGTCCGCATAGTTCTTTGTAACAAGAAGTTTGTACCGGATATTTGGAACAGTCGGGAGTCGGTACATCTAGCAGATAGTTAGGATTTATCTCATGTTACTATTTATTGAATACCATCTAGCTTAAGTGACCATTTAGTAGTTTTTTGAGTAATATAGTTTGTATAACAGTCTTAGATTGAATATCGAATATTTTGACGCTGCATTCCATGATATATATATATGAACATGATGTTATAATGAAGCATGGAAGTGCAGCTTGTTTTTAATGTTAATTGTTGCAAAGCAAGTACCGCTAACTAAACTAAAACGTGTATGTAGGTACGTTATTTTGAAGTATTTATTGTTTATTAACGGGTGACCCTTGTGGGCCCTAAAACGTGTATCAGCGCAATAATTTGAAGTATTTTGTACATTTACGTAATGTATATGTATTTCTTTGTAAATAGCAAACATTTGTTAAGTTTATGTATGTGCTTAGAGAATTACTCTGGTAAAAGTACAATATAGTATGTATAATATAATTGATGTGAACACTATATTTATTTCTGGCTTTCTGGAGTCACCGTAATAAAGATATTTTAGATCTGATGTGTAGTTTATTTTGATGTAACCTATAGTTTAGTAAGTTTAGTTTATTATTATATGTCGATATCCCATAGATGCTGCTGGTAAAAAGCGGTAAAAGTATGCGTCAATGGAGCCGTCTTATTAGTTTGTTCCTATCGCGATAGAGACTATATACAGTTGGGAGATGCAGAGGTGAGAAATTTAATGTTAGAGTTGGGTCGCAGAATTAAAGAGAACAGCACTTCGGCTCATACTTGGTACAAAGGTTAGCTATATTCAGCGGGGTAATGCCGCCAGCGTTATCACCTTTGTGCCGATTAGTTACGGATGGGTTATTTGATTTTACTGTATGTGGGTACCTGGCTACATTGTTAAAACATTTAATTAAAAATAAATAAATTTGAATTTAACTAATTCCCAGGGGAGTCTCGACTCGATATTAGCCAACTAGCATGTGCGTAGCTTCGCTCTAATAATAAGGCGTTTTCAAGATATAAATTGATTTGACAATCATAGCTCTAAATTTCCATTGGCGCCTTTAGCGAGGTTTTTGGGGGATGTTTGACTTCACTTTCGTAATACGAACGTCTAGATCTCTAAGCTGTGGAATGCGTTGTATGCCTCGATTTTCCCCTATGGTTACAATATTGTTGGATCAAGAGCGAGTAAAGTGTGAGACAGTAAAAATCAAGAGTGAATCGCTTTCCCTCAGATAAGCACGCTCTATCGTTGACCGCGTCTTTGCTTAACATCAGGCGACATTTCGGTCTAGTGTAAACCTATCATTGGTAAAAAACAAACTATTATATCTACGACGACGACGTTTACAGATCCGCTGAGTACCCGTACTTTGACTGTTTTTGAAGTGAAAACTTCTTTAGGCGCGCCTAGACAGATTTTTCGTGGGCTGTGAATTGAATTCTAGCGTCACGCTCGGGTATGATAAGAAATCTTCGGGTAAACTCGGGACCATGGTCATTGGCCATCTAGAAATGCGTCAGCCAATAGGAAATGCTGAAAGGGCGTGGCCTGGCTATCAAGGCAAGGCCATCAAGAAATGCATCAGCCAATGGGAAATGCTGACGTATTTCTAGATGGCCATGCCATGATAGCCAGGCCACCCCCTCTAATTACACCCGCGTAGTTTCCAAGGTAAGCTATCAAATTCTGAGTTATAAGTTTTCACTTCTATCGGCAGTTCCTATGACTGCCAATTTTTTTTAAAGATACTTAATGTCTTGAGATACCCTCTACTACCTACCGCGTAGTTCTCTAAGGCTCCAATTACACCAAAGGAGCGACGAGCTGATTCACTGTAATGCGATTTCGAACCTTATAATAAATCTCATGTCGCGGTCGCGGCGTGAACAGCCGCCTTAATGCCCGAGCTACATGACGCTAGTTTCCAAGCTAGGATAGCAAGGTAGTACTTCTAGCTTCGTGTAGACAATGCTACGCAACGCTAGGGTTTTCTACACAAGCTAGAAGCTTGCTATCCTAGCTTAAAAAGTAGCCTCGTGTAGCTCGGGCATTAAGGCGGCTGTTCACGCCGCGACCGCGACATGAGACCGAGGCCGGAAACCGAGACAGGCTATTGACATTATTGCTTTGTATGGGCGCCAGTTCGCGCCGCGACGTTCTCAGCGCGAACCGAGCTTTACGCAGCGGTAGCGCGCGATTTTTCAAGCGATACATGTTTTATAACAATGAATATAAGGTTTTAAATCGCATTACAGCTCGTCGCTACGCTGATTTTTTGGTATGAGTTGAGTTTTAGTTATTTAACGATGTACACGGATTACACAACAGGTTATATTGACTGTGACGAAAAAAGAAGGAGGCGGCGGCAGCAAAGACGACCGTGGCGGTGGCGGGACCAGCTGCAAACACGCTTGTCCCGCGCTGGGCAGGAGAGGTCGGCGAAGGCGGTGTTGATGTTGAACTAACCGCCAGCCCGAACAAAAACATGGAAAATAGCTTTCTAAGGTTGGAGCTGTCCCATTGTTGCGCCCATGGCGTTCGCGTTTAAATTTACAGTGCTTAAAAGCGAGTAATTTAATCTCAAAAGCCAATTTTTCAATGGCACGTGCTTTGACTTCAATCTGGCCCAGTTTGAACGCACCTAAAGTAAATTCGGCGAGCGGTAACAAATTGTACGCATTTCAGCAAACTAACAATTGCGCTTTAGTCTCTTACGCTTACGAGACGCGCATTCCATTTAAAACGTCAGCCCCTTTTAAAAATATAGTCTTCCAAAGTAAATAAGTATTTGTAACATGTAATCAATTGTAAAATTATTCTAAATGTTTATAAAAATCAAGAGTTTACAGCCAAACGGCAATAAAAAATTATGTTGTGATAAATCATTTTTAATAAAACTGTACATCATGATTATATATTTTGTTATTTACTATAATAATAGTTAGACTTAATGGACATGGTTGACTCTGGATCATGACAATAACGTAACTAAAGCATATACATAAACGACCTTACGATAATAATATATAACTAAATTGTTCAAATTAACAATTGCACTGAGATAGCATGAGTAACGTGACAAGACAAGAAATATTAATTTATAATAACGTTATTTTACACTATACGACTTCCTTGCTAGGTGTAGAGATACCTAACGCTTCTTCGTATCCAATCTTAGTTTCATGTTTGTCTGAAAAAAAATAATGAATTACTTTTTAGTCAACATTTAATTAGATCGAGGATATAGGACTTGTTAGCCTATTTTCATAAAATGCATTTTTACTCAAAGATATTTAGTCAATCTCTGAACGCTTGCTTTATGTATAATCATAAATGTTATGGTGTTGTGTGTATTAGGAAATTATAAAGCTGTAAGGTATGCTTTAGGCAGTTGTCCCACCGCCGACGAGAAAACGAGTAACTCTCGACTATTTTCTCGCTCAAGAAACCTACAATAGATATACATTCCGTGTAAATAAAAGAGATGCATATATGTACAAATAGTTGATCGCTGACTGTTCAGCTGTTCACACTGCCGGCGAGCACAAGCTTCACTAGTTTGTCGCTGAGTGACAAGGGCTATGAAAGATAACACTCGCTCAGCGATACTCGCTTAGCGATTAGATTTTACGCACTCGCTCCCCGCGGCTCGCCAACTCGTTTCTAATTCTAGCTCTACTCGTTACCGTTCATCGTAGCTGGTGAGACAACTGCCATACACTTTCATATGAACGTAATGAAACTTGACCTCGAAAACCACAACAAAGTCCCATAGAAAAACAAAACGGTTCGAGTCTTGCAGAAAGTGCTCTTTGTTGCCAATTTCTGTGTGGGTCCAATATTTAATTAATTCTTCACCCAAATATTCCAAGCTCGTGATCACAACATGTTATATAAGCAATCTAGAAGTTGGGTGCATAAACCCTTCGGTTTAATACAAAATTTCTTTTGTTTCTGTTGTTTTCCTGTGACGAAAATACAGTGCTTAAAGTTTCGAGTGACGTCACTTCATGGTACGATTTCTACGATAAAGTGACGTCATAAGTCCCCACTCCGGAAGTCTGATGATCTGTCTTTGTCAATGTTTGATAAATTTGGAAAAATATGTGTCATATATTTTACTTAATCTAGCTGACGGCCTATTTTTTTTGTTTTATTTATTTAATTAAGGTATCTACAACTTACCTTTCTTCGATGATTTAACTTTCTTTGAGTCTTTGTCCTCCGTCTTTTTCTTCGGCTTCTTATGTTTATCAGTCTTTGTTGTCTTTATGGCCTCCGGAGTGGAGTCGTCGTAAGCCACTTTATTCGATTTAGACTTCTTCTTGCCGTTGGATTTAGCTACTAACGCGTCATCGTGTTCCGCTGTCGCCAGCTCTGGTAAGATCAAATCGACCTTCGTCTCAGATTTCTTCGATTTCTTATCCTTCTTTTTCTTAGGCTTCTCTTCTGCCCCCTTGTTGGTGGATTTCTTTTTCGATGGTTTGGGCGTTTCCAGGAAGCCAGCGTCAGGCGACGGGTACTGAGTTATCCTAGAAGTGAGCAATTCATCTTCGCGTAAAGGCCTGAAAAATACAGAGGCAAGCATTAGCTGTGTTAAAACAAGCTTCAACAGTCAAAAGGTCTCAGAATATTTCGAGGTCATGTGTCATCCGCCTGGGCCGTGGTGAATTGGTGGTCTTAACTCTCTCCTTGCTAGAGAAGGCCCTGAATCCCAGCTGTGGGAACATTTAGAGGGCTGCTAATGCTCATGTAAAACAAGCCATCGAACTGGAAATATATCAAAATTAAGCAAGCTTGTGGCTATCTTAATTTTGAATAATGACTACTTTATTGAGATGAGTACAGTGAGTTATAGTTATCTCACGAAGCGACGCGAGCACTTGTGGTAACGATTTTCACAAACACGCTGTGAATGTGACACATTCACAGATTGCATTATGTGCTGACGGTATTTATTTTCACGGACACATCCTTAGCGTGTTTTTACACTAGGTCACCACAAACCACAAGTAAGGCTAAGAACTCGTGGAGCAATTTTCGGCAGCGCCTGCTGCGGTTGCGGGCCCGCAGCTTATGTAGAATGCAGATGTATATATGCAAAAATTTAAAGCACAACTCGCGACGCGTTTTACGCCCGGCCGGCAGCCGCGGCGGCTGCGAAACCGCGAAAATCGGCGGTCTACTGAGTTTTGAAATAAAACTGTTCAAACGCGGCGAGCGCAGGTGAGAATCGCTGCATGAGCTCTTCTTAGCCTAACAGCCAAGCCACACTAGCTACTTTTAGCAGCGGCGAAGGCGCATCTAGTCGCTATCATCCCGCTTCAAAAAGTAGCTAGTGTGGTCAGGACCTTAGACGCGATACTTTTCCTAATCCAAGAAATATGTAAAATATGTAAAAAAAAAGGTGTGTGCTTAAGACCACACGGCAGAAGTGAAAACTTCATTAGCTGATTTTTGTATTAGGTAGCTGGTAGCGAGCAGCGAGAGAGAGATAGAGAGAGAGAGAGAGAGTATTTATTGTCCCATGTCCTCCTCTAACAATTATCTTTCTCGGTCTGGCACGTTTGTTGACCACATTTTCTTTCTCGCTCTAGCATCCCGATTTTATCCGAAATTTCTTATCATATCCGAGCGTGATGATCACGTGATCATGAGTCCATTTTATAGCCCACGAAAATTCTGTCTATAGCGCGCCTAAAGAAGTTTTCACTTCAAAAAGATGTAATGACGTACGTGTGTAATGCTCGGACGTAAAAACAAAACGGACCTCGGAGTATGTGGAGTGGGTAAGTAAAATAATTAAAAAAAAGTGGTTGTCTGTAAAGTTGGTTGGTTTACGGACGATAGTTTAACGTGACAACGTAATAACAAAACATTTATAGATGCGTGCAAGCGTCCAATGAGCGTAACGAGACATAACTAGACACTTTTTTCGTGCATGCAGCCGGCTTTCATCGATTTGTTAGACGTTGTCACGTCAAAAAAAAGCCTAAGACGCGTGTCGCTTGGTGAGATAAAACCAGTACATTAGGTATATTAGGGTGAGTAGTGAGCGCTCACAGGTCGAGGTCGAGGTCGAGCGCGCGGTGCGGGTCGTCCGGCGGCGGCGGCGGCGCCTCCTCGTCGGACGGCGCCGCGCCCTCGGGCATCTCCCCGCCGCTCGCCACCGTCGGCCGCGACGGCTCTTCTGCAACACAACGCACAACACGTATATACACAAATACACATCTTATATTAGTATATAGGGTGATAGCTTTGCTTACAGGTCGCGGCATATAAGTCTATCGTTGAGCGAAGTGTGGAGGGGGTGGCTGCGCATGAGTTTAGTATGGCGGTCAACATGCGCAGCCCTCCCCTCCACAGTACCCTCAGCGCTAGACTTACGTGCCGCTAGTTGTACTTTTGATGACAAGGGGGAGAGGGGGGTGGTCAATAATTGCAATAAATATGCTTACGTAAACTTGAACGTATGTTTGTTACTCTTTCACGTAAAAATTAGGGAAGAGATTTGGATGAAATTTGGTACGTAGATAGACTATTTTTTATCCCGGGAAAATTAACGCAATCAGGAACTATGCAGGAACCGCGAGGCGCTGCTAGTAAGGAATAAAAATATAAATTAATTCTAGCAACGATGATTGGAATCATGGATTGTACAGTTATGGAAATGTATTATCCCCAATCAACTACAACAGCCATTCCAACCACGAATATGCCTCAAATATACGATAATCAGCTACTTTAATGAAAATATTATAACAAATCTGTACAGAAACTCATAGGTAGGGTACCAAGTAACTTCGTGCTAAATTTAATTAAAAAAAAATCTACACATTGAAGTAGTATACAAACACACACACTTACAAACTTTCGCCTTTATAATGAAACTGTCTCGAAGTTCACTGGGCCAGCTGGTAGTACTCTATCATATTTATATTTTATCTTTGTGACTGATATGACAATAAAATTATTTCATTTCATAAGACATTACATGTAAAAATATCTTAAGAAACAACAACCTAAAAAAAAGTAGTAATAATTATACTTAGACGACAGCATCATCATCTTATTAATGATATAAATGTCAATGTTTGGCTATTTGGATGTTTGTTGCTCAATCACGTCGTAACGTTTGAACATGTATATAGTCTGGAAGAACACATAAGCTACTTTTTACCCCGGGGATTACGCGGGTAAAACCGCGGGTAGCTGTTAGTAACTAAGGATATATAATGTTTATGTATTTATACGTTTATTTTAGCGTTACCTTCGCTCTCTGATTCAGAGACGGGCAGCTTCTCTTTTTTGCTCTTCCGTTTTTTCGTCGATAGCTTTTCCTTCTTCTTCTTAGTAGAGCTCTCGCGTGAGATTATGTATTGATCAGATCTTTTAGCTGAAATAAAAACATATTAGTTTAGGTAAGATTCAATGCGAACCTCCTAAGGAAATGTGCAACTTTAGACAGTATAATTGTTTAGCTTCATAAAATATATTATGGTATCTATGTGTAGGTATATATGGTGTGGATTTGGACAAAGAAATTTCACTTCAATTTCTAAAATAAGAACATCTTAACTGTGGCATACATTGCCCAAGTAAATATTCCCGGATGGATATAATCTAGGTGGCTTCAAGTTCAAGTAGGAAACTAATATACCTAAAGACCACGCGATGAAACAAAATAAGTATTACGACCTTCTAAACGAATTAACAAAAAACGGCTATGTAGTTAATTTATACGCTGTAGAAGTAGGAGCGAGAGGTATACCAGCAAAATCTCTATAACCTGCTGAAAGACCTTGGCTTGTCCAGAAGTGCAGTTAGTTCTATACTAGAACGAGTATCTAAAGCTGCACTGGTAGATGCATATCAGATTTGGCTGGGCAGGGAGAGAAACGCGAGTAGTGAAGGTGAGTGTTGATGTACGTCGGAAAGGGGCCCCTTAAACCCACACCCGAGTCACAAGTCTCGGTCGGGATCTACTCGGGATTTCTCTCTCTGCCACACGATGGACCCGGGACCCGCACAGTGAATCCATGGAATGCTAAGAAGTTCGTCTCTCTCTCAGTTGTATTAGAGTACTGTTGAATTATGTGGGATTGTGCACACTGAAACCACCACTGTAGCCTGTCTCTGTGCCTAACGAAGAGCACTGGGATCTCCATAGGAACACACCAATAGTCAATTGTAACTGCCTAAACTTCTAATACAGTGAAAAATGAAACCAACACCACTTACTGTAAGCGAATAACAATTAGGTAGCATATAGGTTCATATCGCGTTTGTTTATTGTACATATTCCACATACTTAATAATCGTTTTCGACAAACCTTGCACTTGTAGGGGCACCTCGAGCGCTATTTCAGCGACTGGGATGTCTTCGTGTTGGTAGAGGCGCGGCGACTCGTCCTTCAGATAGTGCGGGTTGTTGGCCTGCTCCTGCCGCCTCGCCTCGCGTAACTGCACACATTACAACTGTTGAGCTACTTAGCTATGGGATGGTATTGTGGGGCAATTTCTTACTTTGATATCAGCGACACCTAGGTACATACCCAACGCAACACTCTTGGTATTATGAATTAATTTCAAACCTTCAATTCATTTTTCACCCCAATTTTCTTAGTTTTTTCACCCTAGTTATTTTGTTACTCATGTAGTGGTTTACTAGTGGTAGGACTCTAAGCAGAGTCCGCCTGGGGAAGTACCACACCTTTACCAGTTATTCTACCGTCAAGCAGTAAAATGCAAACATTACTATGTTCCCTTTTGAAGGGCAATGTTTCCGGAGAAATTTCAGGGCTTAGAGATATCTTAGATATCTGGGTGACGAGCGCAGTGCAGTGCTAGGTAATGATTTGGCCTCTTGGTGTTCCAATAGCTGCGTGTCACTGTGCTGTTATCATGCATGCATGTTGCTTACTATCAGGCACATGTCCTGCTCGTCTCTATAAAACACTATTAAAAAAAGTAGGAAAGGCACACTTCACTTCGTCTTCCACAAATGTTGTTAAATACAATGTGTCTTTAAAGTGTTGAGATGATGTGATTGACAACGACGCACTGCGCTTTTTGATTGTCAATATCGTTCATAATTTCTCTAGAAACGTTTAACATACATGTAGATGAGCAGTACGTTACCATCTCGAGTTCCTCGGGCGTGAACTGAGCCGTGGGTCGCGCGTCCGAGGGGGGCGCGAACACGGGGCCCGCCGCCTCCTGCTCCGAGTCGGAACTGGAACTCGACTCCGACGACCAGTGCGTGTGGGACAGCCACTGGTCCAAGTTCAGACTGCAAAGTTTAATCAATCATTTAATATTCTCCAAAAAATACAGACTTCAATAGGGTACAAGACTCAAAAAAACTAATTAGTCCGTAAGTTCGATTGCTAATAAAAAATAGATCTGGTCAAGAAAGCAACTCCCAATATCATTTGGAAGAGCAATTTTTGTCCTGATCCCTAAAATGCATAAAGTAACTCATCCAAAAGACACCAGACCGATATCCCTAACCAATACAATTTCTAAAATCTTTTTCAGTATATTGCAAACAAAAATGACCACATTTATGGCTAGCAATAGGTATTTCAGGCCCAACCACCAGAAAGGCTTCTTGCCTGGTATTTCTGGATGCCTGGAACACAATACATTACTAGCAGAAAGTTTGAAAGATGCCAGAACACATGAGAGACAAATAACAGTCCATAATGTAATGGATAGACCTAGAGAACGCATTTGGTTCCGTGCAGCATGAACTTATGATATTTCCCCTAAAATGGTATAACTTTCCTGCTGTAATTATTGACATAATTAATTCATATTATTATCACTTAAAATTCGTTATAAAAACACTTAAACACAATGTAGGACTATTCCAAGGGTGCTGCTTATCACCAATAGTATTAAATCTTAATAAGGTGTTGCAGAAAGGTGCAACAATACTTATGGTAGTTCATCTACATTAAGTTTTAAATCATGTATGAAAAATTAGGCATGAAAGCTCAAAAATTATTTCCATGAAAAAAAAATTTTTTTTGGTTGTTATTTCATTTGACATGCCCGTAATGGCCAAATCTCGGCACGGATTTTTGTACAACGTCGCGGCGTCGGTAGCAAGGTCGTTTGTCTGCTGTACATGCTTTAAGGTTGAAGCTGGTGATTTGGTGGGAATTTTACGTCAAACTTTGACTCGAATTATCTCGTGATCTACCATGCTGAGGGGAAAGAGACCTTGGGTGATGAAGTGTACATCAGTGTTAGAATGGACTGTTAAAATATTGTTGGGGGTAAATCCACCACGTGTATATAAATCTCCTGTCACGATGTCACGATTCCTAAACTACTTAACCGATTTTAATTTAAATTGGCACACCGTGAGCAGTCTGGTCCAACTTGAGAGATAGGATAGTTTTTTTTTCGATTAATAGTCCTTATATGACGAAATCCGAGCGAAGCCGGAACGGGCCGCTAGTATAGTTATAAATATTTTAGTAGACAAATTAATATCCCGTGAAAAGAAATGGGGCTACCGGTTTAAAATCAACAATAAGTACACTGAGTCAATGAGCCTTTGCGGACGACCTTGCAATACTTACACGCAATCCCAAACAGTGTCAGGAATTGTTGAATGATGTCGATGAGTTCTGTACATGGACGGAGGGAATGAAGCCAAAACCATGTAAATGTCATTGTCTATGCTGGGTAGACGAAATACCAAATATACTTCTTACGATCCGGGACTCTCCATAAGTAGCCAAAGAGTTGCCACAATTGCAGAGGCAGTGCCTTTCAAATTTTTTGGTAGAAAGATAGATTACAAAGAATGGTCACCATCATTAGAGGTGGTTGTTGAAAATTTCATGAACAACCTCAATAAGGTAGACCAACAGCCTATCAGCAATATAAAAAAGCATGGATATACGACAACTATCACATCTCACTTGGCCTTTCCTAGTATATGACATCGGTAAAACCCTCCTGGCAAAGCTAGATGCTAATGACATAAAGATATTGAAGTCATGGTTTGGATTGGTATATCCGGCTGATCCTTCTACTCTCTTTAGGGATCACAATAGTTTTGGGCTGAAACTAAAAAAACCATCCAAACTCTACAGAGTTACAAAAACGCTTGTTTTGGGAAGGTTGCAAGACGAATTGATTGCATCTCTCCCAAGAGACAAAAGTGCTTCAGATCTTGAATCTAGACTTCAATTCCATAAACAATTTATAGCAGGTGCACAAGTAAATACAGCTGGGTTGGGTGTGAGAAAGAAAAGGGAAGACCGAGACATGGTAAAAACCTTTCTACAACAAGACGAAAATGACAGTTACTAAGTGCACGCTATGAATTTAGAAAGGCAAAGTTAACCATAGGTGAGTTTTGTATACCATTAGCTCTGAAGTGACGCACCTTGCTCTATGACTGGTCTCCTGCCTTATTAAAATGTTATCTAAATGCTTTCCAAATGATCCTCCCTGACCAGAGTAACTTGGTAAGGTGGGGAAAAGCCTCTGAAAAATGTTGCTATACTTGTGGAGAGGCGATATGTACAGCAAGGCACATATTGGTGGGATGCAAGGTGCTTCTAAATAGGGGTCATTACTCACAGTGCCATGACAGAGTACTTGAAATCATATGTGAAGGCATCATAAGCCTTTCAGTAGCTAGAGCCCAAAAAGGATTGACGACAAACAAAAGACAAATTAACTTTGTAAAAGAGGGCTCAACTGCAAACTTCAAGAACAAGCCTTACTCAATCCTGGGTACAACACCTGATTGGACTATTTTAATGGACACATATGAAAAGCACTATAAAATCCCAGAAGATGTGGGTGTTCGTCATCTAGACCGGACATTTTCCTTTTTTCTAGAGCTATGAAACGCATAGTCTTTGTAGAACTTACTGTACCGTAGGAAACTAATATACCTAAAGACCACGCGATGAAACAAAATAAGTATTACGACCTTCAAAACGAGTTAACAAAAATGGCTATGTAGTTAATTTATACGCTGTAGAAGTTGGAGCGAGAGGTATACCAGCAAAATCCCTCTATAACCTGCTGAAAGACCTTGGCTTGTCCAGAAGTGCAGTCCAGTAAGTTCTATACTAGAACGAGTATCTAAAGCTCTGCACTAGTAGGACCATATCGAGAAGTGAAGGTAAGTGAAGGAAATACGAGTAGTGAAGGTGAGTGTTGACGTTCGTCAAAAAGGGGCCCCTTTTAAACCTACGCCCGAATCACAAGTCTTGGGGTCTACTCGAGATTTCTCTCTCTGCCACACGATGGACCCAGCACCCGCACGGTGAATCCATGGGGAATGCTAAGAAGTTCGTCTCTTTAAAAACTCAAAAAATCCGACTGCATAAAAGTGAACCAAACTACGTACTTACATACTAAAAAAAACTAAAAATAATAGGTACTTAGATTTCTGGTTTCGGACAGACAAAAAAAATGTGAAATTCGACTAAATTTCACGGTGAAATCTATGACGACGTCGTTCGGGTAAAGGTAAGCAAACTTTAGTTTTTGGTTGACGTTTCAAACATACATACCGATTTCGAAAAAAAATATACGGGTCTCTGCAAAGAGCCCTACCACTACAAAAAATTCCAACAAGCACTCACTCTGCCGGCATGGGAACTTTCTTCTGCGCTTTAGGCGCGACGGGCTTCAGTTCGCCGTCAAACAACTCTGCCAGTTCATCGATGAGTCCGCCGCTGAACCCTTCAGACTTCTCTACAGTTTCATCGTCATTCGCTTCCTCTAAGCCGTTACTGAAAACAAGTAAAACAAAAATGATCATGTTTCGTTTTTTGATTTACGATTCCAAATACTAGTGTCTTCGAATCAAGTGAATCGGTTTCTTCTAGGTAAGCACGCTCCATCGTAGACCGCATCGTCGCTTAACATGAGGCGACGCTCGTCAGTTCCGAGATCACACCTTTCACCTCCCAGCGTGACGATAAGCCTCATTCACACCCTACGAAACACAGATATTTTCGTAGGCTTTGAGTGAATGTGGTGCGCCAAAAGAAGATTTTACTTAAAAAACCATCCAACTGAATTGAGAACCTCCATAAGTTTGTCCGAAGCCGAAATAGTTGGAAGTCTTCTGAAGTCGATTAAAAATAAAGTGATCATTGAAATGAAAACTACTTTTGGCACTACATTGACATCAAGAGTCGTGTACGTAAATTAAAAAAATCTTCGGGTAAACTCGGATGATCTAGATGGGCATGATCATGGCCACGCCCCACGCCCTCCGGTTTCACCCGCGTAGCTTCCAAAGTGAGCTATCAAATTCTGAGTTATAGAAGTGAAAACTTATTTTGGCGCACCACAGACAGATTTTTCGTGGGCTGTGAATTAACCTCAAGCATTACGCTCGGGAATGACAGATATCTTCGGGTAGACTCAGGACCATGGCCACTGGCCGTCTAGAAATGCGTTAGCATTTCCCATTGGCTATCTCGAAATCCTTTAACATTTCTAGATGGCTATGGTCATGGCCACGCCCTCCATTTTCAACCTCGTAGTTTTCAAAGTCAGCTATAAAATACTGAGTTAGGCAGTTCCTATGACAGAGTCTCCCCACAACACACTGTACCTGTGGTTGCGGTGTACGAGGTGCGCGACGAGCGGCGGCTCCCGCGCGCGCAGCAGCTCGTCGCCGGCGTCCAGCCGCCGCAGCACCAGCGCCAGCAGCGCCGCGGCTACGTGCGCGCGCTCCTGCACCTCCATGTCCTCGCTGCACAGCAGCGGACGGACGCCCGCGATCGCTTCGCGGACCACCTGCGATACGTACTCATTTCTATCAGTACGAGCGTGCACAAAACTACATCTGTGTAATGTAATGGTTCAGTTTGATAAATTAAATAATAAAGTAGCCAAGTGCGAGTTGGACTCGCCCATGAAGGGTTCCGTTCCAGCAAGTAACATAATATTATACATAGTACACATAGTTCTTGTAGTTCGTTGTAACTTTGATCGAAGTTTTAATAATAGTGTATTTATGACGTACTAAAAAAAACTACTCATCAGATCGAGTTCAAACTAATTTTCGTTGGTAGTTTTCATGGTAATGTACATCATATATTTTTTTTAGTTTTTTCATTCTCTTACTTTAGAAGTTAGAGGGGGGGGGGGGACACACATTTTACCACTTTGGAAGCGTCTCTCGCGCAAGTTATTCAGTGTAGACAAAAATTATTTTAGAAACCTCAACATCATTTTTTAAGACCTATCGATAGACACCCCACACGTGTAGGTTTGACGAAAAAAAAATTTTTGAGCTTCAGTTCTCAGTATGGGGGGCACCCCTAATTTTGTTTTTTTTTAAAAACTTTTGTAAAAATCTTAATGCGGTTCACAGAATACATCTACTTACCAAGTTTCAACAGTGTAGTTCTCATAGTTTCGGCAAAAAGTGGATGTGACATACGGACGGACAGACAGACAGACAGACAGACAGACAGACATGACGAATCTATAAGGGTTCCGTTTTTACGTTTTACGGAACCCTAAAAACGTAGGTTAGCTTGTCAGCTGCCATACAAGTTTTAAAGTTTACTGTTAATTGGGATGATGACTGGTTCAAAAATCCTACTAATATTATAAATGTCAATGTATGGATATTTGGATGTTTGTTGCTCAATCACGTCCTAACCTATGAACGGATCGCGCTGAAATTTGGAACATAGATAGATTATAGTCTTGAAGAACACATAGGCTACTTTTTATCCCGGGAACAACAGGAACGGGAACTTTGCGGGTAACACCGCGGGGCGCTGCTAGTATCATATACTACTCTAATTACTCCGTCAGGTAGACAATGGAAAAATATGGGACACCATTTTGTAAATTAATAAAAATCGACAAAGATAAATATTAACATAAGAGATATCATCAAACTTTCGGAGTGGAGGCACTGTAACGTCACGTGTTCGTAAATATCGTACAATGAAGTGACGTCACTCGAAACTTCTAAATACTATATCTTCGTAATTTATTCTTTGTGACTCAAAAGAAAAATTCGTGTTCAATCATTTGTTGTAATAATCTGACTGATGTTGAAACTGACGGACTAATTAGTTTTCTCTAGTCATCATGCTTAATAAATCTGTGCAGGTAACATTTTTTTTTCAGTGAATGTGAAGCGCGTTGTCACGTGTACCGATTCTTACCGATAGAGCGGCGTTGGTGTCGTTCCGTTTCTCGAAGATGGCGAGCAGCTTCACGGTGAGTTTGAACGCGGCGTGCACGCACACGGCGCGCGCGCGCATGTGCGCCCCGCCCACGCCCGCGCACACCATCAGCGGGGAGATCGCCTCGCGCATCACTTGCTCCTCGCTGGATAGATAAACCAAAAGAACTAAGTTTATAACTTTTTCTTTACAAATATCGTACCTTCGATGAGACAAGAGCATATCTGTCAAAAAAAAAATCGAAAACTTAGTTTACATTTATAAAGCACTAGCAGTCCGCCCCGGTACATCTATACATATTTATAAAAGAGAGTCGTGTTAGTTACACTATTTATAACCCAAGAACGGCTGTACCGATTTGGCTGAAAATAGGTGGGGAGGTTAGGAGCTTAGAACCAGGAGATGGACATAGTATACTTTTTATCCCGTTCCCGTCGGACTACATAAAACGTCAAATATGCCGTTCCCGTTCGACCGCGTTCATGTATGGCGTGACATTCATGTCAAGCTCAAGCTTTTCAAGTTTTTGACGCTTTCGTAGTTTGACGTAGACGTTATCGTTTGACGCTTAAAGGTACAAGTTCGCGCTGAGACCGCGACGCGAGACCGCGACACGAGACCGCGACCGGAGACCAAGACCGGAGACCGCGACAGGTACTTGACACTATGGAATTGTATGGGCGCCAGTTCGCGCCGCGACCGCGACCGCGACCTGTCTCGGTCTCCTGTCGCGGTCTCGGCGCGAACTGGTGCCCATACAATTCCATAGTGTCAAGTACCTGTCGCGGTCTCCGGTCTCGGTCTCCTGTCGCGGTCTCGTGTCGCGGTCTCAGCGCGAACTTGTACCTGTAGCAGGGCATCACCACTCTCTCAAGGTCGCGCGTTTTTAGCCTACAGCTAGACCGTTACTCCCACGGAACAAGTGACAGTCGGTTGTCGGACGCACGGCTGAGCGCTCGCGCAGCACATTGTGTGGGGTGACACTTACGTGCAGTACTCGGCGAGCACGTAGGCCGCGGCGTAGAGCACCTCGCGCGAGGCAGGCCCGGGCGGCGCGGCGGCGGCGCGCCCGCACAGCGCCGCGCACTCGCGCACGCAGAACGCGCGCACCTCGGCCACGCGCGCGCCCACCTCCGTCAGCTGGCCCGCCAGGATTGCACCTGAAACACAAATAACAGCTTCAACATTCACAGCTTCTTTACACATCTTACACATTATTTATTTATTTTAGAAATAGTACATTCATGGTTTCATTATACTCTAACCGTTAAGATTACAAACTGATGACATTTACAATTTTACGGTGGCATAATACATATCATAAGGGTGTGGTCACAACACTTTGTTGCGGCGTTGCATCGAAAAATCGTCGACGCCGCAAATTGCATCGTGGAGATTTCCGATACGCTGCCGCAACGTACAAATCTGAGTTGCAACGACGCACGGCCTTCCAAGTTAGTGTCTATAAACTTTGTACAGGATGCGCGCGTTTAATTGACAAAACATTGACGAGAAACCCTTTGAAGTGAATCCTTCTTTTAGCGCACCACACACAGATTTTTTTTTTGTTAGATCATACTTCAGAAATGGCAAAATATTATTAAAATCGGTTAAACTGTTTTCAAAAATCTCAAATTTGTGGACATCGATGACATCAGTGTGTTTAGCTGATTCCATAAAATTAAAGAAATTTAGTTGAGTTGACTATCTGAATTTAACTCTAAATTAGAGCCAGTTTTTGTTGTTTCGTAGAAAATTAAATTATGTTATTTAATGCATTTAAAATCTCATCAACAGCCCACTAAACGTTCCCACTGCTGGGACTCGGGGCCTTCTCTCGCAAGGAGAGAGTTAAGGCCATAATACACCACGCTGGCCCAGTGCGGGTTGGTGGATGACACATGACTTCGAAAGATTCGAATCGAATCTTTCGATTTAAAATCTAATCAGCTGAAAAAGGTCTCGTGTTTAAGAAGTAGCTCACCATGTTTGGCGCTGGTCTCCATCTCGGTGAGTTCCACCAGCACCGTGACGTACCACTCGAAGTCCACGACGTGCTGGTAGTTGTTCTGCGAGCACGTCTCGATCATGCGCGTGAGCACCTCGTCCCGGTACAGAGTGCCCTCCGCTCGCTCCATGTGAAGCATCAGCTTCTTCACGATCTCCATTAGATTCTTTTTCGATACCTGGAAGTTTGACAGTGTAAGTGGCGAGAATGTTTCAATTTTTATTTTTGAAGAGAAAACTTCTTTTGGCGTTACACACACAGATTTTTCGCGGGCTCGCGCTCGTAAGATTAGGATTTCAAGTCTCTAGGACTCTAGGGTCTATGCCATTATTTACGCTATCCATCTTATTTGTACAGTGTTTGTTACATTTGTAATGTCCGATTTCACAAGCGTGAAGTCATAAGCTCGAACTTTGTCTGCAGCTCATAAGATTCCGAGGCTTACTAACCTAACCACAACTATCTTTAAGACATTTATAATGTGGTGTTTATTAACTACTAGCGGCCCGTTCCGGCTTCGCTCGGATTTCGTCATATAAAGACTATTAATCGAAAAAAAAACTAACCTATCTCTCAAGTTGGACCAGATTTCTCACGGTGTGCCAATTTAATTTAAAATCGGTTAAGTAGTTTAGGAATCCATCGCGGACAAACATCGTGACAGGAGATTTAAATATATTAAAATTAAGATTGTAATGATAAGGCGAAACTTCACAAGTTGGTAGAAAAGTCTTTACCATTCCATATAAGAGTCCCAACGCTCGTAGCCGAATGGACTCGTCCTTGTCATCCAAGCAGTTCAGCACCAAATCCTTATGCGGCTGAACCGACTTTGGATGAGACTTCAATATCCGGGACATCGCCAGCAAGCCCAGATATTTCACTGAAAATAAATGGTAATAATACGTCTGTAGTTTGTGATTAAAATAACTACATTTGGACTGAATAAGGTTCAAATTCGCGGTGTAAGAGCCAGAAGAGACGATCTAGATTTTCTTAAATGCATCCTTCAAGATGCAAAAATACTGCTAAAATTCGTCATTTCGAATATACAGCAAAGATTACTCCATTTTTTGAAGTGAAAACTTCTTTAGGCGCGCCTAGACAGATATTTCGTGGGCTGTGAATTGGATTCTAGCGTCACGCTCGGATATGATAAGAAATCTTCGGGTAAACTCGGGACCATGGCTATTGGCCATTTAGAAATGCGTCAGCCAATGGGAAATGCTGAAAGGGCGTGGCCTCGGCATCATGCCATGGCCATCTAGAAATGCATCAGCCAATAGGAAATGCTGACGCATTTCGAGATGGCCATGCCATGATGCCCAGGCCCCGCCCTCCGTTTACACACGTGTAGTTTCCAAAGTAAGCTATCAAATTCTGAGTTATATAAGTTTTCACTTCTATCAGCAGTTCCTATGACTGCCAATATCATTGTTAACTACCTCTATTCTTATTATTTACTTACAGTTCTGATCGCTGTCCTCGTTGAGTATCCTGAGTTTCTGCACGCAGAGTTGAACAGACGCGGAGTGGCCCGGCATCCCGCTGCTGATGCTGAACAGCACCGCGATCACGGTGTTGATGCATTCATACAGCAGGGACATCGCCGTTGTGCTAACAAACACTTCGTTTACTACTTCGTTCTTATTCGACAACGTACATTTACACTTGGCTAAATTTAGAAGTCTGAATTTAGTCGCTACTGAATTCAGTGAAATGTAATAGCATTCAGTAAGATAGCATACTAAATTAAGAAGTGAGGATTGCTTGTTTGTAGTTGTAACTTGCTTCTGAATTAAATTGACTGATCTTGCTTCTTTCAGCCAGTAATTTTGGCAAAGTGTAATAAGCCTTTAACTTATGTCGGAGATGCCCAAATCGTCGACTAAAGCGCATCGATACGGTGCTTTAAAAGAACTCGACAGACCTCAAAATCATTCATTTTTACCCTAGACATATTTTGGTGTGAGTAAATTTTTACTTGATTCAAAAATGTTTTTTTAATGATAATAGGTTAATTTATTACTTTTGATTTCATTCCACTATTTCGCGGACGTATTTTGTTAAGCGATGATGGTGTTCATGACGGAACGCGTAAACTCGATAATTCATTCATTTTAATGCCAGAATTTTTATATGCGGTTTTTTTTTGCTAAATATCTATGTTTTATGTATGAAAGGTCCATCTTCCCCACAAACACATATTCAGTCACTTTAGTTCAAATTTGAAAGTGCAACAGCTACCATAAAATAATTAGGTACACCTAATGGTATTTTAGTTTTGCTTTCTCGGAATTTTTCATTCTGCTGATGGAGTCAGAATGTAAACATTGTAACGTAAGTACGACCGTCTGTCTTACTTACGTTACAATGTTGTGTATCAAATAACGGAACTTAATCGACAATACACAATTGAAACAATGTAATTTATTCCCTAGGGCCCAACGCAGACGACGAGGCGGGCGGGCGGTCTTTTAGCCTACGAAGCTACTCGTATAAAGACCGCGCCTGCCCGTTGATGGGCATCAGCGGGAACGGCGCTAGGAAGCGTGTTTCCTTTCCCGTGTACAGTAGGAGGCAGTTCTGGGTTCTGCTAGAAATGTTACTGAAAAAAGTATCGAGACGCGAGCGGTGCATTTTTTCGCGAACTCGAGCGCCTTGCCTCGTAATGAACACGTACATATATAGAAGAACACTTCGCGTTACGCAACATCCGCGATATCTGATTATAAGCGTCTGTTTAACAATGACTATTTCTTGCCTTTTTGCTAGAGTATTTTCAGAATACATTGAATTAAAAGTCCTGTCATTCAGCAGCCAGAAGACTGTCTTGGTTGCACACTTTTCATTCAAAAATATTTTAGTTAAAATGCAGTTTATCAACTTTTGTCTATTAGGTTTATTTATTTGATTGGAAATTGGAAGCAAAATTTTTTGCAAATTTTTTTTGTCAAATGATTGTTCATGAATAAGATAAAAAGATTCTCTTTTACTATGCTGTTTTTGTACTATACCTTAATACCTATGTTGGAGAAAAGCAATCATAGCAAGTGCATTTTTTGGTAAAATAAATCAAAAGGTAATGAATATAAAAAGTAGGTATGAACAACAATATTTCTCCTTTGGTACAAAATAATGTATGACAATCTCGTGTTGTCTAATGTGCGTGATTGGTTGGCCTGATTTCTACAAAGTGGCAAAATAAGCTAGTAATTTTTTAATTCACTCTGCACAATAATTACACTCTAATCTATTAAAGAGCAGTTTTATAAAGCGTTACTTTAGTGCTATAATTGAAGCAGAAGTGCTTATTTGAATACAAAGAAATAAAAATAAGCAATGGACGCCTGCTACCTGCTACCTATAGTTGTTTTAGAGAAAACATCATAATTGAACAATATAAATAAGAAATACTGGCAAATCTGGTGTTTCCACAATCAATTGAACATTCATATTCAGGTCAAATTACTAACATTCCTTTTGTTACACAACATCGATCGAAGGTTTAGAGGACGCAATGGCGACAATAAGATCAAATTTTTGCTGGTCAATTAATTAATTGACTCACCTATGTATTAAGTTAGTTAATGGTTCTATCAGTTTCTTGCCAAGCCGAGGCTCTAATGGAGTTAAGGCACCAAACTGCAACAAACACAATGACACTACATAACATAAGTCTAGCTTATGTGGGAGCAACAGATAAATAGATGTATGATTGTTTCTAAAACACCCAATTTTAGAACACCCTTCAGCGAACACTCTTGTTTCTATCAATCACTTTATGCTAGCGATTGATACTTTAATTGAGTAATTACATGTTGTTTTACATTAAATGTTTAATTTAGAAACTTTGGTTTCTTACAGTAATAATAATAATTATATTTTCTGTAATAATTTATAAAATGAATTGCTTTATTAAAAATTATTGTATTAATTTGGTTTGAATATAATTATTATACACCATGTTTTGACTAGAAACATGTGATGAGTTCATTCAAATGTAGCAGCAAAAATAATATATAAATGTGAGACAAGTGTGCCAATTCGTAGGTGTTCTTTGTGTATGTTACCTCTGCTTGAAATATTATGAATTAATAGGATCACCTGGTGTCAATAAATAGTTTCAGTAACAATCCTAATTTACATAACAAAAATTATGTTAGGTATATATTTAATTATCACTGTCAGTTATGTGGTAATGAGACATTTGTATTGCAAGAGAAAATATTTTTGGAATTATTTCAATTTTGTGTTGTAACTGCATGTTAAAGGCCAAATTCATAAGATTCCAAGCATACAGGTAAATTCATTTGTGATTAAATAATTGGAGTAACTGTATAAAGTTGAATGGTGAGGTGTAGTGAATGCTACTAGCGGTTTTGGCATTACAACTCTTGTTCTCTTGGGTACCTGCAAATGAGATCTATCAGGCTTTTTGTTATCTTTCTTCCAATGTCAGGCTCATACTGTGTCATTAAACCAAACTGTGGAGAATTCATAACAAATGTCAATATCTTATCCAAAAACTTGCTGACAATTTTAGCAGTTGTTGCAAGATTCTCTCTTCATTAAAAAGCAATTGGTATGATAATCATTATTTTTACACAAAGTCTATAAAAGTAATCATGAGTTCTTTTTCCTAGTAATTTTCAAGAGCTGCTGAATTAATTTTGATAAAAAAGTACATAAACATGGAATTAAATTAAAATGCTTTACTCGAATATTTTTTTGATTTAAATTGGATTTAAAAGGATACCAGTGTCATTAATTACATTTTAAGAAATAAATACACTCTTTGTACTTCATAAACTCATCATTTGACAATGAGGATTTTTTCAGCATAACAGATATGAGTAATAAATGGGTAAACAATATGTCAAATTAACACCATTGACACTACACTTTTAAGAGTCTATTAACAAAATAAAACATAAGCACCACTTGTGGCTCAATTCAGAATTGTCTAAACATGTTCTCTGAATTCTGAAAATGTCTCGATAGATAGTTTAACATAAAATTAGTCAAATAGGGACTCGAATATGTTGACAGTATCATTTTCCTCTTAATATATGCACATAGATAATACAACTGATATGTGGCATTCAAACTTGAGGCATGTTATCTCAACCCTACAGCAGACAGTATATAAACATGTTATCAGTATTTGTCAATTTATGATTCAATAAATCTATACAAAGTTGTTCCACTCACCAATTTGATGATTTTTATCAACATCCAGTTGTTAGTGGAGGTGGTCATCAATTTGAAGAATACTGGTGCTAAGGAGAGATAATTCTTAGGGTTTTTTCTGGCAAGTTCACAAACAACATTTACTGCAGCCGATTGGACACCTGAAATGATTTTCGTGTGAAATTTGTTATAACGGTCAAATTATAGTGCACTGTTAGATTTGTACATTATTGCAGTTTTTTTCCACTTATAATTTTATTATACAGTAGATTAAACAATTGCACTTCTAATATAAAATGAGTAAGAGATCTGGAAGAGAATGTTCTTAGCTATAAGGCTGCCATTTTCTAGTATATTTTTTTATATAATCTTAAGTTTGTTTTTGTTTTGTGAGTGCAATAAATAGTCTGTCTGTCTATCTATCTATAATATATTAAATTAAATAACAATAAGTTGTGATTTAAATTCATTGTATATTTTTTATTCTTCAGATTATGCTAACAGTATGTCAGTAAGTGGAATATCAACAAAACAATGGTGTGTTGTTTGTGGGTAACATAGAACATAGTGAAAGGATTATGAAATCAAAAATTATCAACATTATTTGTTCCACTTATCTTATTGAGAGACTATGAATTTTGGATGAAAAAATAATTCAGCATGCAAATTTTTTTGTTGACCATACTGTATACATGAAGCAAAAAATTATCCTTTTAGAGTTTGCTTTATACTGATAGAACTACCTTGTATTTATTATTGCTGTAAGACTTTGGCTAAACAGTGATTTATAATGTGTGTTTTTAATTTTCTGTGAAATTTTTATCTCATTGAATTTACTGTTCTAAATTCATAGGATAATAATCATAAGAATAAATTGTAGAGCAAATGTACCAGGTTTTCATTATAGATCATTCTAGATGCAGTCCGGGCTTTATATTTATTACCTGGATCAGGATCTTCCAACTTTTCCTTTAGCTTTGGAAAAGCCGGCCTCAAAGCTTCAGGATACCTCAAAAATACTTTATACATCATCAATACAGCTTTCATTCTCAAATATGGTTTCGTGGAGCTCATCTATATGCGGAAATAAAACATAGATTAGCATATGAACTTGTTTGAAAATAACATGAATAATTAATGATTTCACTAACCAAAGTCATGATATCGTTGGCAAGATCTCTTGCTAAATCAGTTGAAATGAAGCAGCTAAGGCCGCTGAGGGCTAGGCCTGCCTCATATTGATTTTGAGCATTAAGATCCTTTCGAATCATATTCGTAGTAAGCATGAGCAACTCGGAATCTGCATGGAAGGACTGGCTGGCTGCCAAGTAGCCAATACGCTTATGAGTAAACTTATTTGAGCTCATTACTTCTATAATGTTAAATATGGCCCATGATATATCATACCCCAACATTTGTAGCTGTAACATGTAAATAGAAAACACAAGTGTACAGTATGCATATGAAAACAGTTTTTAAGTATAGTTGAATAAGTTACAAGTTGAAAATCTAGTTTACATTCTAGTCATTAAAACATGTTTTATTTTCACTGAAATTATTAAAATAGGTTTTGCAAAATTTTTATTTTTAATAATTATATTATGAAATACTTCTTCACTTTTGGAGATTTTACACCATTACTTGAGGAAAGAGGAATCAAAAACAAGGTTATATCGACTCAAATTTGATAAAATTCTGGTTTACTAATTCTCTTGAACTAATCAAACACTTGTACTCACGTAAGTTAGCTTAGCAACAGCATTTGCTTTCACAGCAATGTTATCTTGGCGCAGTTCCACTTTTATTTCTTCCATACATTGTGCTATGTATTTTGCCTAAAATATACAAAGCATAAATAATAATACTGTATCCGATTTTTATAAGTACCTACTGAAAACTGAGATTATTCTAATTACCAGCATCATATGGCTAACCTGTCAACACATTGCATGTTCTGTTCATTATAAAAACGTAAACAAATAAATTTTGGTCTTATTATAAATATTAATGACACACTTTCTTATTCCGAATTTACTGTTGCAGACATTCCACCTTTTAGTTGGCACTGACATGGCCTGTGAGTACCTTGTATTAAATCCATAATTACTTAAGCCGTGTCTCATAAACATTTTTATGTGCAAAGTAGACATCAATAAGATTGTATTAATAAATATATCGACTGATAATTGGGTAAAGCTGTGTAGGTACCTCATTATCTTTGTTGTTTCTGATCCCACGAACTAAATCGGTCAGGTTTTTATCGAACATCCTTTCAAAGTTGCCTTTGACTTTTTTCAAAGCCATGTTGACAGAATTATTTCTTTAACCATTAATTATAAGCTTGATCACTTCAGAATCCAATTAAATCAAAGAAACATGACAACAAAACTAAAAAATTGAAAAAAGTCGTGTAAAATATGTCTGACAGTTCGACTGACAGTAAGTTGACAACTATGCAGTTTGACATTTTGTGGTGTTGTAAAACCTATGAACGGACCCAACAGACACTACAATATAGTCCGAGCGTACCACAAAAATAGCTCGTCACGAACCAGGTACTTTTCGAATCATCGCATGGAAAGCGGTGTAGTGATTGGCTTTTCAGAAAGAAGAAGGAAGGCTTTTCAGAATGTGAAAATAGAAAGTGTGGCTTGTGAGAATTTTAACAGCACAATAGGCTTGTGTACTCAATTTTAAAAATTGATTTATAATATAGTTTGATGTTTATATTATTCCGAAACATCTATATTTTTGAAAAATAATTACATTTACAATAAGTATTTTGCATTTCAAAAAATCAAACAAATTTCTGCACAAAAACGCTCCAGACTGTCATGGCGTCTTGAATGACGTCACGCCGTGGCAAACATATGTGTTTGTGTATGGACGTTGTCAATGTTTTTAATTTAAAACGAATCCCTCGCATTACAAGAACGGCATAGTGCCCCAGTGTACAAGCACAAGTATAAATACGCCACATAAATTAATCATCTATGTTCCAAACGATCCACAAATACGAAAAAAGTGGCAAACGCTTGCGAGTAGGAATGATGGCCATTAAATCAAGAATGTACTTTTGTGAAGATCATTTTGATGAAAGTATTTGACACAGTATAATCTTAGTAATGTAAATGTAAAAAAAACTGATAATTTTCCTCAAGAATAGTGTTAAAACAATAACAAACTAGTTCAGTAAAGCGGCTGAAGAACTAGTATCCATGGCGAAGAATAAATAAAAATAAAATAATAATATTAGTTCTATGAAAATGTCAACAACATTAGTAATGTCAAGTGATGTATAGCACGGCGTGACGTCACATTCTCTGATTGGCGTTCACTGTCACGTGACTCAGAGCCTATTTTTTAAGATTTTCTTTTCTAAAAATATTAATCATCTTTACTTATTTTGATAAACTGTTTTATTTTTGTAAATCTCTATATCTTAATCAATAGTAAGAACCTCTAATCCATCCGATTCGTTCTTAGTGGAAACAAGCCTATTAAATAAATATTGGCAGTCATAGGGATTTTTTTTGCAAAACTTTCTGAGTGGCCTGTGGCCTGGTATGTGATTTTGGGGGGGGTCATGTCCCCCGTGACCCCCCCCTGGAGCCGCGCATGGGCGGAGTCGCTGGAGGACCTCAGTGCTATGCTCAGGGACCTCAGTAGAGTATGGTAGAGTATCCCAACAGGTAGGTGAGGATGAATATGGACAAGACGAAGGTCATGTCAAATGTTCATGTCTCACCTGTACCGGTTATTGTTGGGAATACCACACTCGAAGTCGTTGACGAATACGTCTACCTGGGTCAAAGATCCAATTAGGTAGATCCAACTTCGACAAAGAGGTCCAGCGAAGGATCCAACTAAGATGCACATACAGCGTTCGGGAAACTACGGTACATCTTGGAATCCAAAATATCCCAATGCTTCAAGACGAAAGTCTTCAATCACTGGCGTTTGCCAGTGATGACTAATGGAACTGAGACGTGGTCCTTAAACTGTAGGCCTCATAACAAAGCTCAAAGTCACACAGCGAGCTATGGAGAGAGCTATGCTCGGAGTCTCTTTGCGCGATAGAATCCGCAATGAGGATATTCGCAAAAGAACGAAAGTAGCCGACATAGCTCGAAGAGTAGCTAAGCTGAAGTGGCAATGGGCAGACCACATCGCTCGCAGAACTGACAACCGATGGGAAAGAAAGGTTCTCGAGTGGCGACCACGAACCGGAAGACGCAGTGTTGGACGGCCTCCCACTAGATGGACAGATGACCTCACAAAGGTCGCTGGAAACCGCTGGTTGCAGATTGCGCAGGACCGTTCGTTGTGGAAATCTAGGGGGGAGGCCTATGTTCAACAGTGGACGTCATGCGGCTGATGATGATGGACAGAGGTATAGATTTAGGTATAAAAATATCAACTTCTTCAACTTCTTTTATCTTTGGCTTCTGTATGCGGCGTGACCGCAACTTCGCCAGTATCTTGTGTGTAGTTGCAGGTACAATCTTTTCAAGGTAAATCGGTGAAGGCGTGAAGGCGAAGCGTTATGTAGACTTGGGCCGTTGGTCGGTTGGCTTCTTGTAGGTTTACTGATTGTTAGTCTATAACTACTGAAAGGGACAAACACATGACGTCACAACATAGATATAAATATACAAAGACAAATATATAGATACATTATTAATAAAATATTTACCAGAATATAGTATTATGCATAATCATAATTTAATGTTATTAATTTTGATAAACTTATTGAGTACATAAATAAAAGGGGAGTATACTAGGGGGAGTAGGTTGGAAAAGGAGGCAGGACGGGGAAGGTCATCTGGGATCAGGGTAGCGATTCTGAAACCATTCGGTTGCATCCGACACGGAATCTCATCTCTCGGTCTTTGTCATGCTAAACAGATAAGACAAAGACCGAGAGATGAGATTCCGTGTCGGATGCAACCGAATGGTTTCAGAATCGCTACCCTGGTCGTATAAGGAACCGCGATTTTTGTTGCACTCAAAGAAAATGTGGTCAGTTGTGCCATCAGCCAATCCGCATTCGCAAAGGGAGTGGTCTTTAATTCTTAATTTAGCCAGGAACACTGGGGTACAAACAAAGCCCAACCTTAGGCGACAGAGTACAGAAGTAACATGCTTGTCAAATTTTTTAAATTTGTAAAACCAGGGTCTAGTTGGGATGCAGGGTTGGATTTGACCATAGAATTTTCCTTTCATGGTCTTGGATTTCTGCCACTCAGTGTTCCAGGAATCAAGGAGTTGGGGTTGACATACAGAGGAAAGGTCGTGGGCAAAAACATGGAAGTGGTCATTGTTACCATGGATTGTAGCTTGTTTGGCATGGAAGTCCGCATTTTCATTACCAGGGATGCCGGCATGTCCAGGTACCCAAGCTAATGCTATCTCTAGACCAAGGTTATGGGACTTAAAAAGTTCTTCCCTAATTTTAAGGATTACAGGAAATTTTGTTTTTATTTTGAATTGGTTGGCCACAATAGCTTGCAAACAACTTTTTGAGTCAGTTAGGATGATGGTTTTAGGGATAGAATGAGATGAAACATACTGTATGGCCTCCAGTATAGCTATTGCTTCTCCAGTGAAGACGGATGCCAATGGGGGACACTTATATCTTAATGCAATACTGTATCTTGGAATCCAAACGGCTGCACCTACATCTCCATCTTTACATAATTTAGATGCATCAGTAAAAACAGGGAGCCAGTCATTCCAGTTGTTGTCAATTATATTAGAAAGTGTCTTGCTAGGATCTATTGTGTTTTTACTAATGCCCAAGTCCAGTATAATAGATGGCCTATATGTTATGGCATGGTAAGGAGTTGTAAATAAGGGATTAAGAGGGAAGTTTGAGGTAGGGAAGGGGAGGAGAGAGAATTTAACGAAGCTACGAAGAATACATGGCAAATTAGATTGCATTCTTATATCAAGAGGGGACGTCAGTCTATGTAGTTCTTGGAGTTTTGGCAACAGAGGATGGTCTGAATTCTGAACGAGTTTACTATAGAATCTGTCGGCTAAATATTGTCTTCGTAGGTGTAAAGGGGGGTCGCCAGATTCTACTTGGATAGCATTAGTAGGTGAAGTTTTCATAGCCCCTAAGACAATGCGAAGACATTTAGCTTGTATTGATGTTAATTTACTCAGGACAGATTTGTTACCAGGCTCCAGTAGGAATGCTCCATAGTCAAAGTGACTGCGAATAATAGAGTTATATAATAGCTTTTGAGAGAATGGATAGGAGCCCCACCATACGCCAGAAAGAGAGCGGAGAATGTTAATGTTTTTTTCACATTTAGATGCAACATAATCAGAATGTGGGACACCTGTTAATTTGGTGTCTAGCAATAGGCCTAAAAATTTTACACAGTGTTTTTGAGGGATAAGTTCATTGTTGCATTTTAGATTCAAATTGGGGACAGATCTTCTGTTTGTAAAAACAATAGAATTACTTTTGGTAGGAGAAATAGACAACCCAATATCATTTAAATGGTCTTCTAGGTACAGTAGGGCAGGGTTTAGAGCATTCTCAGCCTCTTCTATAGATTCTCCAGTGTAGTATAGTGCAATGTCATCAGCATATTGTAAGATGTTACAAAAAGGGTTGACAGTCAGCTCAAGGTCGGCTGTATACAGGCTATATAGAGGTGGACTTAGGACCGAACCTTGAGGGAGACCCTTCCAGATATTCCTAGACATAGGCATGGTATTCTGGTTTTTAATTAGGATAGTTCTTTCATTCAAAAAGCAGCTAATGAAGCGTACCATCTTCTCCGAAACACTCAGCTGTAACAACTTGTTCCTGAGTCTTGGAAGCTGGACATTATCGTATGCAGATGCTATGTCTAGGAACACTGCTACAACATACTGATTCTTTTTTTTAATTGCGATTCGGATATCGGTAGTGAGTATACTGAGACTGTCCATGGTGCTCATTCCTTTCCTAAAGCCAAATTGGGATTTTGGAAGAAGTCTATTGTTTTCTATGTGCCATTCCAATCTATTTTTTATAAGAATCTCAGTAATCTTAGCAGCTACGCAGGAGAGGGCTATTGGACGGCGGGAGTTGGGATCTGCAGGATTTTTACCTGGTTTAAGGATAGGAACAATAATTTGAGTTTTCCAAGAATCTGGTATATAGCCCTGGTCAAAAAATAAATTCACCAGATTCAGGAAGTACCTTTTTGTAACCTCATTAGCCCTAGTAATGAAGGAGTAAGGAATACCGTCTATTCCAGGGGCAGAGTCGGTTAACCCATCGCGAGCTAAATGCAGTTCTTCGAATGAAAAGGGTGAGTCGAAATAGGTGGTAGAGTTATGGGAATGGGATGAGCAGGAATGGTGTGGGTTCTGATGCACAAAAGGAGGAGCCAAGTTGTCAGCAAACGCCTCCAACCAAGAATCAGGATCGTTGATAGAGGGGTTGTTATCTCTATACGAGCCTCTGTACTTGCGGATTTGCTTCCACACAATGGTTGATGGAGTTGTTGGAGATAGTCCTTCACAGAAGTTAAACCAACCCTGTTTCTTCTTACTTCCCAGAGTTTTCCTACATTTAGCCGCTGTCTTTTTGTAAATGAGAAAATTTTCAGTGGTCATGTGTCTATTATAGTTTTTTTCTGAGCATTAGCGATCGTGAACTGCCTTAGTGCATTCAGAATCCCACCAGGGAGGGGAGAGGAGATTGTTTCTGGGTTTCTTGAGTGGAATGAATTCTTCTGCAGAAGATATTATGGCATCTACAAGTTTTTGGTAGCAGACCATGGGATTTACTTCTGTAGGATTAGGAAGAGATGTCAGTTTTTGATCCAGGTGCGAAGAATAAGAGTCCCAATTTGCTCCAGACAATCTATATTTTAAAAGTGGTGGAGGGGAGGGAGGATGGGAAACCCTGAGACCTAGGCTGATTAATATAGGAAAATGATCACTACCACTGGTGAGAGGGAGGACCTGCCAAGATAGGGAGGGAAGCAGACCAGGAGAACAGAGAGTAAGATCCACTGCAGACTTTGGGTTTTGAGTAGGTAGAACTCTTCGAGTAGGAGTGCCGTCATTCCCTATGCACAAATTTACTTCTTCCAAAGATTCATACAGTAGCCGACCAAAAGAGTCATTATGATAGGAACCCCAGGAGGTGTGGTGGGCATTGAAGTCTCCCATTACCACAACTGGAGACGGGACAGAGGATATGATCAGAAGGATATCGGGTATGAGATGTGAGGAGGGATGAGGGATATATAGGGATATGAAGGAGGAATTGAACGCACGTACAGCGACAGCGTTTATTTCGGGACTGTGAGGGGAATTTGGGAGAATGATTGGGATAGATCAACAAATAATGCACAGCCATCTGTACCATCCCGACGGTCGCTCCGAAGACATGAGAATCCCGGGACTCGGTATCGAGTACCAGGGACAAACCACGTCTCCGAGACGGCCACCAAGACAGGGCTGTACTTGTTGATAAGGTAAAGGAGGTCAGGAAGCTTCCGACGGAGGCTCGTGCTGTTCCACTGCACTATGGTGCATAGATCCATGGTGACCTATTAAGGATGAGAGTTGGGAGATCATATGGGCTACGTTGGACGGTAAGGAATTGGGATCTTGGGTTATCATATTTATGATTATTGTGAGGAGTTGGGTAAGGAGTTGATGCGTGTCTGGTGTTGGGTGTTGAGGCTGGGATTGTGCTCTCTCCAGGGAATATCCATTGGGGATTGAGGAAGGACCCTGGGCAATGATGTTCTGGTGGGCAATGTGGTCATATGATTTTCCAAGGGGAGCTTTTGGACGAGGGGTGTGGGTGACCGTCTTTCTGTATGATTGAGGTGAGGAGGATGGGGGAGGTTGTGTGGCAGTGGAGGGTGGGAGTTGAGAGGCATGTGTTTGGGTAACAGATACACTTCCAGCAACTTGGCTAAACCTTCTATTTATTTTAGCTGTTTGACTGCTAGCCTCTTGATATGAGATCCCGTCTCTTGACATTCTCATTTTTATTGTTCGTTGTCTTTCTTGCTCTGGGCAGGATCTACTTGTGGAGAAGTGGCGCTCAGAGCAGTACAGGCATGAAGCCTCTGACTCTTGCACCGCGCAGTTGTCTCCACTATGAGGTTGAGTACATCGAAAGCATCGAGGTTGAGAGCGGCATTGACTTTTTATGTGTCCAAATCTTAGACAGTTGTTACACTGGATGGTAGGGTACTGATAAGCTTCTACAGTTAAAGACGAATAGAATGAAAATATCCTAGTTGGAAGTTGTTGAGCCCTAAATGTGAGAACAACTGTCTGAGTAGGAACCCAATTAATGATATTCTCAACTTTGTTTTTCCGGTTTAACCTCCTTGCTTTTAGAACGTAACTGTTACCAGGGACTTGGATTGAATTGACAAAGTCCTCCATGGACCAGTCTACGGGGACACCCCTCACTAATCCCATTCGGGTAACATTATAGGTTGGTATACTTGCCTCATATTTGCCGATATTTAGGATAGGGTTGATCAAGAATTTATTGGCGGCTGCAGCATTCATGAATTGGATGGATATCTTATTCCTACCTACTTTCTTAACCCCATCTTGGCAGACATGGTCAATTTTGTTTGTATGCAAGAATTTACCGAACTTCATTGGTCTGATTACTGTACCTAAGGTTGGGTCAGGGTAGCGATTCTGAAACCATTCGGTTGCATCCGACACGGAATCTCATCTCTCGATCTTTGTCTTATCTGTTTAGCATGACAAAGACCGAGAGATGAGATTCCGTGTCGGATGCAACCGAATGGTTTCAGAATCGCTACCCAGGTTCTGTTCTCGAGACATGTACTATAAACGGTCCGGCGTCAATATGTTCGTACTGTTGAATACCCAGTATAGACATGGCAGGATGAACGTATATTTGTTGTATAGACGCGGATGCTGCGTCTGGGTTCGTAACATTCTTTTTTACAGATGCGGATCGGTCTGGCTGAGACGTTAGATGCCTCTTCAAAAGGTTTGGAGTCATCGTAGTTTCTGTTTCCATAGAATTAGGGGGATCGGGAGGATCTGGGGGTATTTCTGGCAGGGAAACGTTTTCCATTGTCCCTGCCTTCTACTAGCTACTATTATATATATCACTTACCAAATAAAGTCCAATAAACAGTACACAAATACAATAAAAACAAACAAACACGTGTAGGGGTAATGGCCTCCACCGGGTTAGTCCGTATAAAAATATGTTGTTGCCTTGTGGCTAACAGCAGAGCTGCCAGTGTCAAAGTCAAAAGTTAAGCGTTGTCAAGTTGTCATTTAAAATATCTCTGTGATCTGTGGTAGGTTCATGTAAACAACAAAACAAAACAAGCTATATTTGCCGTACATAAGCACAAATCATTATTGGTTTAGTTATTATCGGTAATTTGCCTTTAGCCTAAAGTAAAAGTTGAAGTTCAATTAAAAAAATAATTTATCGTAATAAAAAATGATAATTTTCCTAAGTGAATTACAAAAAGAACATCTTAATGTAATCCACGAGCATTCGACTCAGGGTAAGTGGGGGCGGCAATGGCTCAATTATTGTACTGTGATTTTCTGATGTTTTCTTCGACTTATCCAATATCCACTATGAGGACTATCGTACAGTAATGTAACTCTTTATTTTTCAGTATTGATCGATTTCTGCAAATTATCAATAGATTACCTATCAAATGGAATCAACACTAAAAAGTACAAGATCGCGGCTGGTAAGTGATAAAAAACGTATTTAAAACTGAAAGTCGTTGGTTTGGCACTCCTTCGTACTCTATAGACTCACCTTTTCTGGAATAGTAAAGACTTTCATGTCTGATAGCGAGTAAAACAACAAAGTAATTCCAGCATGTAGTAAAATACTTCTTGGAATCAAAACCATGGTTCTGGTTCATAGTCATAGTCATGGTTCATAGGAAATATGTAGAGTATGTAGTTCCATAATAATAATAAATAATAATAAATATTGGTGGACAATTCACACACAACACCATCTGACCCCAAACTAAGCAAAGCTTGTGTGATGGCGGCCAGATAGCTGATATAATACTTATATAGTTTTAAATACATACTTATTATACATAGAAACACCCAGACACAGTGCAAACATTTGAATTCATCACACAAATATTTGCACTGGGTGGGGATCGAACCCACGACCCTCGGCTTCGCAGGCAGAGCTACTACCAACTAAGCCACGAGGCCAGTCATAATATTTTGTAGTCAACATCGTTTTGCTAAACAATTGGGTAATTCTTACTTTCCTAAAAGCTCCCTTTAGTATAATGCATTTTGAGTCTACAAATACAACTTATGTATGTTTTCGTGTGACTGGTGGGACATTGCGACATGCTCTTTGTATTTACAGGATTTAGAGTAAAATTCTTACCTTTTCTGCTATATTTTTAGACCAAATTAAAATTAAAGAGATTCTTATCTCTCTCCAATACTGTTTGATTGAAAATGTAAATCAAAATAGTCAAAAACAGTGATGCCAATGTACAAAAAAATCACACAACTCGTTCACAGTACATTGTACACAGTACTTGTCACAGTGAAAAAAATACTTAATCTTGTTGTTTTTCGAATTGATTTTTACAGATCATTGCGTTTAGAATAAATTTGTTATAATCATATAAATTTTATAAAATAGTTTGTTTTCCCATTTCCCGTGGAATGCCCCTTTAGTCAGTCACCACAGAAAACAATTTCTCAATAATCATGTGTAGTTCAACACAACAGTTCTTATTTTCTATTTGTACATCTAAAAATCCCTAGATAGATGAGATGCTTTTAGGGAAGATTGGAGAGCTGTTGCTCTGGACCGGCAAAATTGGAGGGAGGAGAGAGAGTCCTTTGCTCTGCAATGGACAATATATAGGCTGTATATGTGTATATATAGGTAATAATAATAACAAGTAAAATTTACTGCACAACAAAATCATGTTCAACATAGTTTTAAGCCATCATGATTGTTCACTACATTATTTTTATTAGTTATGAGATGTAAAACTGAATTGAAATTTTGGGAACTAGCTCCAGAGAGATGAACTTTGGAGCATTCCATGGATTCACCGTGCAGGTGCCGGGTCCATCGGGTCCATGTGGCAGAGAGAGAAATCCCGAGTAGATCCTGAGACTTGTGACTCGGGTGTAGGTTTAAGGGGTGTACTTAATTATACTGGTGTAAAATGTTGATGATGCCTCTAACAACTCAAAGAGTGACAAATGACAAATGTCAGGAATTTGTTCCTTACAATGTCTTACCATGAAACTGGATATATATATAATATATGTATATTCCACAGTATTTACAGTGAGAAGTGGGTATGGCACTGAGAACACTAATGATAATTTTCTTGTGTTTTAGTCCTTTATATGTTTATTTTTCGGATAATATTTAACTTTTTCTTTTATTTATGTATTTAGTATCTGATTCTGTTGACATTGAATAATAACTGTTACCATGCAGTATATGTGCTCTTCCTCAAGATGCCATCTTGGGGCCCACTGAACATATTTGAACCCCTACATTTGTACAGTTTAAATATTTGTATGTAATAGAGTCCAACAATTTATTTTTGAATGTGTTTTGTTATTATCTGTGACCATATATATTTTAAACAGATTTAATAAAAAAAACTACCTTTTGTCTCAGTGGTGATATCCAAAAATCAAAGGTCCTAAAGTTTGATTCTCAAGTAGACTGGGATAATAAACTAATTGTATGCTTTTTATTTACAATACATTATAATACTGTGATCATGAGTTCAAACCTGCAAAATGTTATTAAAACTAATGATAAATGTGAGTCAAGACTTAAAGCAGCTCTAATTTCAGAGAAACTCAATATATCTGTAGAGGATGTTTCAAATCTTGTTCATGCCCTGATTTATCTTATTGTTGAAGGAAGTAAACACAATGTAAGTATACTATTATATGATTATTTCTTTTTTTATGTTTCAAGAACTTTATTCAATTGGATGTAGTGATAAAGCTCTCTTTGCAGAGTCCATCCGTATTATACCTCCAAGCATTAATTAACATATACCTCTGATAATTTACTACAAAAGTCATAATTTGCAAATAGGTAATTAAAATAAAATGTTTGATTCCCATCAAAATTAACTTTAAATCTGAAGTTTGAAAGAATTAGAATTTTTGAAAGTAATTTAATCTCTTAAATGAATGCTATACATATACCTGATGGAACTGCTAATGAATAAAGGTTTCTATTATCCAGTTATCAGAACCAGATTTCAAGTCATCTCTTGCGATTGCTGGGTTTCCAGAGGAGAAGCAGGAAGTCCTAGTAAGACTCCATAGCGCAAAGAAAGCTGAACTTTCGGAAGCCTTGCGCTTGCTTCAGCAGAAAGATCCTACATATCAAGATTTTAGATGGAGGTTTGAAATTCAGGTACATAATTTATGAAATTTGTAATTTTAAGATTTTTTCTTAGAGCATATCTACGAATTTGTCATCACCAAGTGCATTGCGGTAGAGGAAAACTGGAAAACATTACGAGGACATCGGCGTGTTCCAAGATAGACATCATTAAAGGAAATGATTACGAATTCTCGCACTTGGTCAGCATGGCATGATGATCTTTACTTTCTCCTTGTGATAGAAAGCTCTGAGTCCAAGCAGTGGGAACATAAAGTGGGCTTTTTATGCTGAACCATTTATTTAATATTTATTGCACAATAACAAAAATAAAGTACAAACGGAAAGCTTAATGCTAGGGCGCATTTTCTACCAGCCACCCGCTGAGTAGGACATAAATGTAATATAGGCAAATTTAAGCAGTAAAAACTAAAATCATTTTGAAACACACAATGATGTGGGAAATGTTTTAAAATAATAGTATATGTACATTCTTCTTCTTCTTGATCGTATCCTCATTACTGAGGGTCGTGACTACCATCGACGTCCTTAACCACCTTCCTCCAGGCACTCCTGTCTTGGACCAACCGTAAGCAAATGTACATAGGTACACGTTGTTAAATATTTATATTATACGTATACACGTAAATATTATGAATACGTAATACAAAGAACTATTGAAAAATAAACCATTGGGGGCTATCCATATTTTATTTTTTAGTATTTATTTAATCCACAAAAGTATCAATAACATATATCAAATATATATCTGCCAAACTGCACGGCAGTTTGTAGGCAGCAATGCTCTCAGGGCAGCGATTCTAAATCCATTCGTTTGCATCCGACACGGA
The DNA here is from genome assembly GCA_963693475.1 of Ectropis crepuscularia. NCBI lineage: Eukaryota > Metazoa > Arthropoda > Insecta > Lepidoptera > Geometridae > Ectropis > Ectropis crepuscularia. Next base: position 14,416,388 of record OY856339.1, on the reverse strand, counting down.
ATCTCATCTCTCGGTCTTTGTCTTATCTGTTTAACATGACAGAGACAGGGATTGTCATTCCGATTCCGAACTATTCGGGATCGCATTTTAGAATCGCTACCCAGATCATTTAAAAAAAATTAATATCTATAGTAATTTGCATATTACATAATATTTAAATTTCAGGATTTTATTATACACATTATTATATTGTGGGTCTGCGGTATATTGAAAAACTACTGTGAGCCAGAAATAAGCTTTCCCCTCAGTTAAATTACTCAGTAGGTAAATTACGTCACTCGTTAAGAGGGAGGGAGGGGGTCGATGAAGTGTGACAAGTGACAAGGGGCGGGTAGGGGACACAAATTTTGCAAAGTCTCATTTTTGGTTTTCAAAATATAATATTTTGTATTTAAGTATTACAACACTTTTAAACTAGAATTACAAAATATGTGACGTCACACTAGGTAAGGAGAAGGTCTCACAGGTGTGACCAGCTGTAACAAGTACGGGGGAGGGATCATAAAATTCATGTGACGTATTTTATGGATGGCCCCTTACCTAGACAATTTCGTTGTAAAACCAATGAATAATTATAATAAATAATTATATTTTTAATAAATATTTATTATTCTGTAGTGGTAGGACTATTAGGCAGAGTCCGCCTGGGGAAGTACCACACCTTTGCCAGTTATTCTACCGCCAAGCAGTAATGTGCAAACATTACTGTGTTTCGGTTTGAAGGTCAATGTTTCTAGAGAAATTACAGGACTTAGAGATATAAGTAATATCTTAGATCTCTGGGTGAAGAGCGCAGTGCAGTGCTAGGTAATGATTTGGATTCTTCATGTTCCAATCTTCCAATAGCTGCGTGTCACTGTGCTGTTATGTGGCAGGCATGTTGCTTACCATCAGGCACATGACCTGCTCGTCTCGTCACTTTTTATTTAAAAAAAAATCGTAGTATCTATTACACGTAAAGAAATTTTGAGTAACAGATTATTAAAAAATATCTATTTTTCCATTCCACACATTCCAACAAATATGCATGTTTCACAAATGTAGGTATTTTTTTTTGTAAAAATCTTAATGCGGTTCACAGAATACATCTACTTACCAAGTTTCAACAGTGTAGTTCTCATAGTTTCGGCAAAAAGTGGCTGTGACATACGGACGGACGGACAGCCTAAGCCGCCTCCTCCCGCCCCAGAGCCTCCACTCCGGCCGATTTCTGTCCCTGATGGCCATATGTAGGTTGAACTCGCGGATGGTCTTCGGTGACGCAGCCAACGCTCGCCGCACGAACCGACCGATGGCGTCGTCGGTGTCGACAGCGTAGTATGTGAAGGTCCCCGTGTGCCGTGAGATTGCAACAACCACAAATGGGGGAATTCATTCCGGAAGTCTGGTGATCTATATTTTTGTCGATTTTTAATAAAATGACAAAACAAAATATACGTGTCCCATATTGTTCCATAATCTACCTGACAGATTGAATAAAATGGTAAATTTTTCACCCAGTCATCATCCCAATTCCGCCACAGGTGGCGTGGATCGTTATATCTGTTTGAGAAATTTGATAAGCAATCATCAATGTTTAATAATTTGACATTTGCATTTAAAACTATATAAGTATTATATCAGCTATCTGGCCGCCATCATACAAGCTTTGCTTAGTTTGGGGTCAGATGGTGTTGTGTGTGAATTGTCCACCAATATTTATTTATACATATCTATTTTTGAGCCCCTCTTGTCACTCATATCTGTTATTCTGAAAACACCTTATTGTGAGAATAAATATTCCAAAATCATTCTTATAAAAGCACTTTTTTTATTATCGCGTATAGGTCCGCGTTTGATCACCAACTCGCCTGATGATAAGCGACGGTGTGGTCGAAGCTGACGCACGTTGACCTAGAACGTACCTATTCAATGTGACCTTGAAAAGTTCTAGATTTTATCTCTCAGGAAACAAGGAGGCCGGCAACTTATTCCTAAAGGCCGGGTCACACAGAGGCGATCCGGTAGCGATAGCGATCCGATACCGAGTATGGGATCGCGCCCGCTTGCTGTGTGTCAGGTTGCATACAAATTCGAACATTACAAAAAATATCGTCGTGACCCGGCTTTAAAAGCTGTACGTCCAATGAACAGTGGATTCAAACCGTTTTGTACGGATCCGTTTTCACCACATGTGAATGGTTGTGAGGCTAAGTGATGATATGGAAGAATGGATGTTTATTACTCTGTTATTCAAGAACTATGAAAAAGATTGGATGACACTTTGTAGTTGCTCTTATAAATATTATAACGACAGATGCATAGCTAATAAGCAGCACACTAAATGTTCCGACTGTTGGGACTTGGAGCTTTTCCCCGAAAGTATAGAGTCAAGGCCATAAAGCCATAATCCACCACGCAGGCCCAGTGCGGGTTGGCGCCTGGCGCAAAAGGTCCTAGGTATAACATGCTAACATGTTTTCTCACAATTTTTTCCTTTACTCTAAAACCAGTGGCGACGACAAACTTGTAGGTACTCTGTGTAATCTGTGTTGTAGGTAATCTGCGTAGGTAAATTTGAAAAATACTTTGTGGTTAGTGGGGTGCAGCCGGCCTCACGATTGTGAAATCGCATGTTCTAGCCGCATTGGCTACTATATATTCAGGAGACACGTAAACCTCATTTTAAGGATTTTTTTCATCAATAATAGGTTAACCGCGACCTCGCCTGATGTTAAGTGATGTGGTCCATGATGTTGAGTTTCAACCTTAGTGCGGAATTGGATTCAATATGCTATAGTGTTACATGAGCTCTGATTGCAATAAAAAATTACAAATATTACGTACGATATAATTTGCGTATCGAAATTATGTAAATGTAAAATGTTGTGCGTCGATTGTCAATTGAACGTACAAGTTTGTCGTCACTATTGGCTATAACGGCAAAAAAACCATCCCGAGAAAACCGATATGTTCCAAAAAACATTTATTTTGAGAACAAGTGACTTCTGTCCCAGAGACAGAGCAGTGGAATCTTAAAATTGACAGTTTATAATGTGATTTGGCTCGCAATATTGTCACAATTAATCTCACTTGGTAGATCTTAAACTACATAAATATATTGATGGTCAATCAGGTATAGATGTGCGGTCGCGGTGTTGGCTCTGTGCCGGGAGAAGGTGACTTAGAATTTTTTAAGCAAAGTCGTACCAAAGAGTACTATAATTAATTGATTTCTACTGACTGAGTATAAATTTTTTCTGCTGCTCCGAAATAAATGTAAAAAAAAACAAATGAGTGGAGTTGCTAAATTTTGAATGTAACAAGAATTTCACACGGTTTTTTGCATAGTGCGACCTTAGCTTATCAGTTTCTACGTAACAAATACTCGAACCCTCCAGACAGGTATCTAGATATCAGCTACTTGCAACAACACGTGACCTCCATGAGGTGTGGAACAGATATCACATTGATAAACAAAGTTGTATGGTCATTTGCGTAAGAGTAACGACATACATCATTTTTTCGCATATTCTGAGCATGACTTGACGTATGTGACTAGCACTTTAGAAAATAATCTGTTATCAAATAAAAGTTGGTATCTAAATGACTTATTCTGATTACAGTTGTCGTCACGGATAAACAGCGATCTAATTGTGCCTGTGATAACAATGAATTTCGTAATAATGAAACCGAAGAATTTTGGTCAGACTAATGACAGCAACAATGACAAAGATACGTGTACGTCGCCGATTCGTATAAACTCCGCCATATCGGAGGCGAAAGCCGCCAGTCACTGTCAGAACATAATCAACCATGTATTTCTGCAATGCGATCTACCGAACTTACTTCGTCTGACAAATAAACTTGAAATGGCTCTAAAGGAATCTAAAAGTCAACATGTAAGAAAAGTACAGAGAGCTCTGTAGTACTGCAACTTGTTTTAGTATTAATCTTAAGAAATATCTGTGTAAAGTATAATTTTGTATACTTAATGTATGTAATAATTGTATTAAGTTGTAAATAAATTATGTTAATTATATTTTTTGCGTTATTATTAACACTTGAATGTAGAATTCAAAACTGAGTTTGTAATTTTAGTTTTTTTTACGTTCTATTTGTAGGGCAAAGAGATGGATCATCTTAAATCTCTGGATAATAATTAGTGCAGTGCATTGCTAGGCAGTGATATGTACTCTTTATGTTCAAATAGCTGCGTGGCACTGTTCTGGGTACTAATTCTGAACGCAATTCGAACGGCTCAAATTCGGAATGACAATCCTTGTCTCTGTCATTCTAAACGGCTATGACAAAGACCGAGACTTTGATTCCGTATCGAGATCAATCCGACTTGGTTCATAATCGCTACACTGTTATGGGAAAACGTAATCAGGCGCATGTTTTGCTCGTTCCGCCACTAACTCAACTAAGACTCTACATCATAAAAAGACATCTCAATCAAATTGGTATACCTATTAACCCCAATCCGAGTTTACTTTATTATTTATTTCAATTGCTGGTACGTGCTTACAGCGTAGCCAACACGCACATACAGCCAGAATACAAATTATTATTGAAATTATAAATAATGCCAACTAAATTGAGCTAGTCTGCAAAACTACAGTACGAAGAATCCGCAAAATGACGTCTCACCTAGATGCAACACATTGATTATTGACGTGACAACGTCTTGTAATTCGATGAAGCCGGCTGCACGCCCGCAAAACATGACGTCATGTACCGTTACCGCGTTACCGTCGGTCGTTACCTCGCCGCATGTTTGTTACAGTTGTATTAATTATTTCGACCAGTAGTTCAAGCGGGGATGTAGCTCAGTGGTAGAGCGTTCGCTTTGCATGTGAAATGCCCCGGGTTCGATCCCCGGCATCTAAAAGCTTTTTTGCATTGTTTTGATTGAAAATGACTAAATTCTACTGATTACTTTTTACATACAAATCTATTAAACAAATTAAATTAAAATTTTCTTCTGAAAAATGCTACCATTCCATCAGTATTTTCTTAAGACGTTGTCACGTTCTATCGTCAGTAAACCGACTTTACAGACAAACATTTTTTTATTTATCTGTAGGTAATAATTGGTTTGTCGGAAACGACCATGGAAAATTTTACGATGCGTTGCTGTATCGTATTCCTACATTGTAGTATCGCCCTTACCGCCTTAGGTATTGCACAACTTGATTTAAGCTCAACTTTGGCTTTAGGTTCGTCACAACACTTCACAGTCACAACACTTGAAATTTCGTTTTGAGTTAGCTCAAAAATCATTCAGATTTATGGCTTAAGCGTAGGCCCTTTAGCAAATGTTTAGAATACGGTGATTAGGTACAGTACATAGACTATTTTCATATTTAAGTAAAGAGCAAATTTTTGAGGGTATGCTTTCTTAATCTCTGATGTGAAAACTGACTGAAATGAGACGATAAGTTTGGCGCGTAAGTCAAGCAAATATTTGGTTGCAAGCAATAATTGCCCGGCCCTAAAAAGCGTTACCCCACTGAAGCTTTTCGTTTTTGAAACGGACTTACACAGTCAATGCCGATTGAAATGCAGCGATGTAGTCTAAAAGCAAAGTAAACCGAAAATTCCCCGAAAGGATCCCGGACTTGGATCTATACACTATACTACAGAATAAATATTAGTACAGAAGCCACACTTACCAAAAACAATTATATAAATAGCGACTCTTGCTGGGACACAACAAAGTTTAATTCACCTCGCAATACCTGTCGCGATTTTCAAATAAACATTTGCGCACACAACAAACTCTTTTTAACGCGTAACTCTGTCCCTGTCTAGCGCGGAGGGTTTACGACATATCTAATAGGTAACAATATGCGCGGGAAACGTTTTGCGCGAGCGCTCAGCCGTGGGTCCGACAACCGACTGGCACTTGTTCCCTGTGAGAAACGGTCTAGCTGTAGGCTAAAACCGCGCGACCTTGAGCGAGTGAGGGTGCACTGTCTATACCTACTACATGATAGGTAAACTATTTAATGTGAAAAACACAAGATAACGTGGTGTGAACTGTGAACCTTGATTAGCAATTCACCTTCTCGGAACGTACTTATCCAAACAATATCTAGCCCGACTAATGATAAAGTATGCACAGTAATTAACAATAAGCTTAAAAACTGGCGGCCTTATCGCCAAAAGTCACAAATAATAGACGCAACAAGATGCAATAGCAAGTTTACAAAATACGCCTCCGTAGCAACGATAACCACATTCTACTCAAATTTTGAAACAAAAAGAAGTCGCTCTGGACCTAATCCGGATAATGAGGTGGATGGGTTTAGCAATTCGTTGATTTTGGCACCAGTGGATTGCGCGCTTGTGTATTTCAGTGGATAGCCGCGATTGTGATTAGCCGAATAATAAATAAATAAATAATAAATATTGGTGGACAATTCACACACAACACCATCTGACCCCAAACTAAGCAAAGCTTGTGTGATGGCGGCCAGATAGCTGATATAATACTTATAGTTTTAAATACATACTTATTATACATATAATATCCGTGAGATGTTCACTACTTTTCACGAGGGATCGGAGAAAACGAGATAGAGCTATACAAACTTCAAAGGACAGAGCAGTATGCAAAGAAAGACATCAACGGGTTCCCATTGTGCTGAATCCCTTCGTGCTACTAAACGTCGTTTCGTCGATCGTCGATCGATTAAGTCGTACGATCCGTCAAGTGGGTTATTTGTGTGTAGTATAAAGTAGGGTGTGCCTACCTGGGTGACCGAGATTTGCTCGGTTTAAACACTGAGTATATACTTCGAAACAGGTCCTAGTAATATATTTTCTCAAAAACAAAAGATGAAACTGAAAAAAGAAAGAGGAGCCGTCTGGATTCGAACCCGGATGTGCTAATTCGTGACCATCCAATTTCCGCCTGAGCTACTATGCTGTTGCGTAACGGTGCGAAATTCACCATCGCATTCTAATGTCAATGTAGCAGTTTTTCATTGACGAAAAATGCGCGCAAAATGACGTTTTTAAATAAATAAATGACGAATTTATAGTCCGCAAAACCCCCTGCATACATAATTTCATCGAAATCGTTCGAGCCGTTTCAGAGATTCAGATTCTATATCTTATATATAAAATTCTCGTGTCACAGTGTTAGTTACCTTACTCCTCCGAAACGGCTTTACTGATTTTTACCAAATTTTATATGCATATTCAGTAGGTCTGAGAATCGGCTACTATCTATTTTTCATACCCCTAAGTGATAAGGGTTGTTCTCCCCTACATATTTTTTAATTTTTGGACAAATTTTTTTGTTTTTATATTTTTATAATGGTTTTTTTTCACTTTTATAGGTTTACACTTGACCGCCATCTCGCCTGATGTTAAGCGACGATGCGGTCTACGATGGAGCGTGTTTACCTAGAAAAAAAAAACCGATTCACTCTCGATTTGAAGACACAAAGATTGTAACCATCGGGGAAAACCCACTCAGGCAACGTAATCCACAGCCTAGACGTTCTTATCACAAAAGTAGAGTCAAATCTTTTCGTTCGTGTCTTTGGAACATCAACCATGAAACAAATCAAATGTAGCATTAATAATAAAGCAGCCAAGTGCGAGTTGGACTCGCCCATGAAGGGTTCCGTTCCAGCAAGTAACATAATATACATAGTACACATAGTTCTTGTAGTTCGTTGTAACTTTGATCGAAGTTTTAATAATAGTGTATTTATGACGTACTAAAAAAAAACTACTCATCAGATCGACTTCAAACTAATTTTCGTTGGTAGTTTTCATGGTAATGTACATCATAGATTTTTTTTAGTTTTTTCATTCTTTTACTTTAGAAGTTAGAGGGGGGGGGACACACATTTTACCACTTTGGAAGCGTCTCTCGCGCAAGTTATTCAGTGTAGACAAAAATGATTTTAGAAACCTCAACATCATTTTTTAAGACCTATCGATAGACACCCCAAACGTGTAGGTTTGATGAAAAAAAATTTTTTGAGCTTCAGTTCTCAGTATGGGGGGTGCCCCTAATTTTTGATTTTTTAAAAAACTTTTGTAAAAATCTTAATGCGGTTCACAGAATACATCTACTTACCAAGTTTCAACAGTGTAGTTCTCATAGTTTCGGCAAAAAGTGGCTGTGACATACGGACGGACAGACAGACAGACAGACAGACAGACAGACATGACGAATTTATAAGGGTTCCGTTTTTACGTTTTACGGAACCCTAAAAATACATACAACCCTAAATTTTTACCCTTTTATCACCAACCCCTATTTTTTATAGTCATTTTAGTAATTTAATCATTCGACAGTGAACTCCTCCTAAACGTACGGGATGCACGTAGCTTATTTAAAAGCCGGCTGAAGTGGTGTAGGAATAATGAAAACCAGATTAAAATGGACATTTTAGCATCACAACATTCCACAAAGAACTTCAGCAAATTTTGGAAAGAAACCAATAAGTTGAATCCGAAGCCGAGTGTCCCCGTGAGCGTAGAGGGTGTAAGTGACGCCGTCCAGGTTGCCAACCTTTTCAAAGACCATTTCAAGGTGCGCTCACCGCTGGGACAATCAGATACAAATTTGTCGCGAGATTTCTGTTTGTTTTTCAAATAAACATTTGCGCTCTTTCTAACGCGTAACTCTGTCCCTGTCTAGCGCGGAGAGTTTACGACATATCTAATAGGTAACAATATGCGCGGGAAACGTTTTGCGCGAGCGCTCAGCCGTGGGTCCGACAACCGACTGGCACTTGTTCCCTGTGAGAAACGGTCTAGCTGTAGGCTAAAACCGCGCGACCTTGAGCGAGTGAGGGTGCACTGTCTATACCTACTACATGATAGGTAAACTATTTCCTGTGAAAAACACAAGATAACGTGGTGTGAACTGTGAACCTTGATTAGCAATTCACCTTCTCGGAACGTACTTATCCAAACAATATCTAGCCCGACTAATGATAAAGTATGCACAGTAATTAACAATAAGCTTAAAAACAGGCGGCCTTATCGCCAAAAGTCACAAATAATAGACGCAACAAGACGCAATAGCAAGTTTACAAAATACGCCTCCGTAGCAACGATAACCACATTCTACTCAAATTTTGAAACAAAAAGAAGTCGCTCTGGACCTAATCCTAACCCTAAATTTTTACCCTTTTATCACCAACCCCTATTTTTTATAGTCATTTTAGTAATTTAATCATTCGACAGTGAACTCCTCCTAAACGTACGGGATGCACGTAGCTTATTTAAAAGCCGGCTGAAGTGGTGTAGGAATAATGAAAACCAGATTAAAATGGACATTTTAGCATCACAACATTCCACAAAGAACTTCAGCAAATTTTGGAAAGAAACCAATAAGTTGAATCCGAAGCCGAGTGTCCCCGTGAGTGTAGAGGGTGTAAGTGACGCCGTCCAGGTTGCCAACCTTTTCAAAGACCATTTCAAGGTGCGCTCACCGCTGGGACAATCAGATACGAATTTGTCGCGAGATTTCTGTTTGTTAAAACCGACCGTTCGAATAACGGCGAAAGAGGTTGGTCAGATTGTGAACAACATGAAGCGAGGGAAATCCCCTGGCCATGACTCGCTCAGCATTGAGCATTTGCAGCATGCGGGTGCTCATCTGCCAAGGGTGCTCGCAATGTTGTTTACGTTCTGTTTGAACCATTCTAAGCTATGATGAGAACGGTAGTGGTTCCTATAATAAAGAACAAGACAGGGGACGCGTCTAAATTGAGTAATTATAGGCCTATATCTCTCGCCACAGTCATTGCTAAGGCGCTGGACGGTGTTATTGAGATTCAATTAAAAAAGCATGTCAAGATTCACGACGCGCAGTTTGGCTTTCAACCTGGCTTATCAACTGAAATGGCAATACTCAGTCTCAAACATACCGTCCAGTACTACACTGACAGAAGCACACCTGTCTATGCATGCTTCTTAGATTTATCTAAGGCGTTTAATCTGGTGGCATATGACAGGCTATGGCAGAAATTGGCGAGAGATACAGACCTTCCTGTCTAGTGCATAAACCTCTTGAAATACTGGTATGGTAATCAGAGCAATTCTGTTCGATGGTCGGGGTCGCTTTCGGGCGAGTACAGGTTGGAGTGTGGCGTGAGGCAAGGCGGGCTGACATCGCCGTCCCTCTTCAACCTCTATGCAGACCGGCTGGTCCGTGAGCTCAGCAGTACTGGTATCGGATGCTCAATAGATGGAGTTTGTGTTAATAACATTAGTTACGCGGATGATATGGTGCTGCTGAGCCTATCGATCAGTGCCCTCAGAAAGCTGGTGTCGATCTGCGAGCGTTATTCCGAGGGCTCAGATACAATGCAATTAAAAGCGAAATAATGGTGTTTAAGGCTGGTTCAAAGACGTATGACACTGTCTCACCGGTCTTATTAAATGGCAGTGTCATTAATCAGGTGTCGCAATTTAAATATCTGGGTCACTGGGTCACCGACACGCTGGCAGACGACGTTGATATGGAGAGGGAGCGAAGGGCATTGTCTGTCCGAGCGAATACGAGGGTCAAACTGAAAGTTCTTAGAACTGGCCACTTATAAACAATATAATAAAAAAAAAAATATTCTATAATTTGAAAATAGAACTCTTTGCCAATATTACTGAGTATATACTTCATTCATTTGTCATTTGTTTTACGATTTGGCGGCAAATTGAAAATTGTCTGTGTCACGTCAACATGAATTTAACACGAGAAAATTTTCGTGCAATGATTTTTTATGACTTTCGATGTCATTTAAGTCAACAAGAAAGTTATAATAGACTACGATTGGCCTTTCACGATGAAGCCCCATCTCGTGCGACTGTTTACAACTGGTTTAATGAGTTTAAGCTGTCTAGCCCCGGGAGGCCAGATTTGGGCAAAACCGGTTTTGAGACTTAAAAACCTTATTTTTTCATTATATACATACTTGAATATTAGTTTATTTTGATGCCTAAGAGATAGGCGATAATATTAATTAATTCATTGTCGTTTACAGACACACAAAGTTTGGTTTCATTTTTTAGTAATGATTTTTTGTGTGACGTCACGACGCCGGCCGCGTCGCGAGTCGGGCTTAATGGGTTAAACGTGGTCGCTCTCACTGATGATTTACGTGAGGGACGGCCTTCTACGGCGACGACTGAAGATAACATCTGTGTTGTGCGGCGTATGATAGAGACTGACAAAAGAGTGACCTATCAGCAGATTCGGACAAGCTTAGGCATCGGTATGAGTCAAGTGCACAAAATCCTACACGAACATTTAGCGGTCAGGAAGCTTTGCGCCCGGTGGATACCTCATAATTTGACTGAGGCTCAAAAACTCCATCGTGTGGATTGGTGCCGTAAAATGATTGAAAGATTTAACGGAGGTGACTCAAATGCTGTGTTCGACATACTAACAGGTGACGAAAGCTGGATTTACTGTTATGATCCTGAAACCAAAAGACAATCTGCTCAGTGAGTGTTTCCTTTCGAGGAGTTGCCAACTAAAGTGAAGAGAGATCGAAGTGCGGGGAAAAAAATGGTGGCCTCGTTCTTTGGAAGGATAGGTCATTTCGCAACAATTGTGTTAGAGGATCAAAAAACAGTTTCTGCAGAATGGTACACTACCAATTGTTTGCCACTTGTCTTGGAAAAAGTTCGAGAGAAACGACCTCGCAGTAGGATCCCCCTTCACCACGACAACGCCTCATCGCACACCGCCAAGCGAACGATCGACTATTTGGCGACATCAAACGTTGAATTACTGGGTCACCCGCCGTATAGCCCCGACATCGCGCCTTGTGATTTTTATTTATTTTCAAAAATTAAAGAAAAACTTAAAGGAAAGCGGTTTATGAATGCTGAAGAAGCGGTGGCTGCGTATCGCGATGCCATTGAAGAGACCCCTAAGGACGAGTGGGCAAAGTGCTTTTCCCAGTGGTTCCATCGCATGCAGCGGTGTATTGACGTGAATGGACAATATTTTGAAAAGATATAATAAAACTAATAACTGGCTAATGTAATCAGTTTTTGATTTTCTAAGAACTTTCAGTTTGACCCTCGTATGCTGGCTCGAAGGTTTGCGCGATGTACCGCAGAAGTGAAGGTCACTTTGTACAGAGCCTTCTGCCAATCTTTTTACACCTGCAGCCTATGGGTCAAGCATACCAAGAAATCATGCAATGCCTTACGTATCCAATACAATAATGCCTTCAGGGCGCTGTTGAGGCTGCCACCGCACTGTAGTGCTTCAGGGATGTTCGCGGATGCTCAGGTAGACAGTTTTGTGGCAATTAGACGCAAACGAGTGGCATCCCTACAGCGTCGAGTACGGGGCAGCTCCAACAGCTACCTTCAGCTGTTTGGTTCAAGGATGGATCTGGACTGCCCAATAATGCAGCACTGGACCAGGTTGCATGTTGAGCACTCCGGATCCCGACTTACATTTAGACTGCGGTAATGCAGAATAAGCTGCGTTTTGTATATTTTGTCCTCTAATGTATATGTTTGTCACGTTTTAAGTTATTTGTGTGATGAACTTTGACATTGTTTTATTGTGAGTGATTTTATTTTGTTTCATTGACTTTTCATTTAGTTGAATTAATTTATTAGTATGATTTTGACTTAATTTGGTATGATAATGAAATGTAATAATGTAAAATGACAATGAAATGTAATAATGTAAAATGATAATGAAATGTAATAATGTAAAATGATAATGAAATGTAACAATGTAAAATGATAATGAAATGTAACAATGTAAAATGATAATGAAATGTAATAATGTAAAATAATAATGAAATGTAATAATTTATTGTATGGAATCATTTCTAAAATAAAATTTTTGATTGATTGATTTATTGATAAACGGCGGGACCGATTAGAATGATTTTTTTTTGTGTGTACAAGTGGATTCGAGGATGGCTTAAATTCACAAATAAGCCCAGCAGATGGCGCTGCAGACAGTGTCTAGGTTATGATCCGAGCGAAGCCGGAATGGGTCGCTAGTATACATATTATATATATTATATACATAGGTACAAGAATTGCTTGTTTAAAGGTATAACATAGTACCTACGTACATTTAGGTTAGTAGAGCAAAAAGGTTGAAATGCGCGTGTCCCGCTTCGGTTGCCACATTGGCATGTCGGTGACGCGAACCCATAAGACTTTCCACAATCAAAAAGTGCTCAACACAGTTATATATTTTTTTACTTCAAAGATAATTTTTAAAAATTCAGCCACTTGCTAATCTAGTATTAGACTACAGGCCCGTGAACAAAAGTTACGTAGTAAATGAACGACCAGGAGACCTATGTAGGATGATAGAAGGGTATATAAAGTAATAAGATTCAGCACTATGCCGTCACTTGTAAGCTGTCCAACTGAGTACAGTCGAAGAGGGGGGGTTGCAACCTTCGATCATTTCACCTTGTCGCATTGTCAATGTCGATTTTTGTACGGCGTTGCAGAATAATAGATTAGAAGAGGTATTGAAACTATAAAAATTATAAAGGGGTTTGGGTAAAGTTGGCGTCGTTTTTTTTTTGGCGGCCAGAGATCCGTTATCACTTTCTTGTAACAATAAAATACCCTGATGCTATCTGTGCAATCGGATTTGCTCTTAAGTCATATCGGAGCTGAGTTTTCGCCTGTCAAAGTTATTTATTTTTTGGATTTTTTGTATGGAAAAGTGGCGTCGTTTTTTATTTTAGCGGCCATCGATCCGTTATAACTTTCTTGTAACAATAAAATACCCTGATGCTATCTGTGCAATCAGATTTGCTGTAAGTAATATGGGAGCTGAGTTATGGCCTTTCAAAGTTTTTTTTTGGGTATTTTTAAATATATTTTATTTATATATGGGCGCCATTTGCGTTAGCGGCCAAAGATCTGTTGTCACTTTTTTTAAACACTAGCTTACGACAAGTGTATTCGTTCAATCAGATTCGCTGTAAGTCATATCGGAGCTGAGTTATGGCCCCTCAAAGCTTTTTTTTTGGTTTTCTTTGTATGGACTAGTGGCGTCATTTCCTATAGCGGCCAAACATCCGTTAGCACTTTTATGAAACATTATTTTTACTTAAAGGTACCTGTGCGATCAGATTTGCTGCAAACAATATCGGAGCTGAGTTATAGTCCCTCAAAGTTTTTTTTTGGTTTTCTTTGTATGGACTAGTGGCGCCATTTCCTATAGCGGCCAAACATCCGTTAGCACTTTTATGGAACACCTCTTTACAGTTCTGCAGGTCTACTACGAAAACAACCTCCGAATAATCGGATCCGACCGACAGCTGTCCGAATAATCCGTAAGATAATTAAATGCTTTCGGAGTAAGGTTTACGACACAAAAACTGTCAAATCTATGTCGGGCGGAATTTGAAATGAACGATCGATCCGATCAACCGACTGATTGTGTTTAGTGGTAAGAAATGTCCATAAGTTCGGCCGATATTTCGTTTATCGGACTTCGTAATAGACCTGCAGGTCTACTATGAAAACAAACTCCGAATGATCGGCTCCGACCGACAGCTGAATCGGATCTGTAGCCTACCGCGAAAAGCATTCGGATCGATACATCTCGGTTGGAAGTTATAGACTAAAGGCTTGTTCGCATTAGGCTAGTAATTTAGTCTAGTAGCGAGTAATTTAGCAACTAAACGTGTATGAACAGTAAAAATTTAGTCGAGTAGTCTAGTGAATAATTTAGTCGAGTCAATCCATTTTGTTCTATTTTCAACGGGCGAGTAACATCCCCACCACGCGTCTGTGCTCTCTGGTTCATCGGCTAAACGAGTGCGAACCTGTCAAATTAGTCGAGTTCATAAGTTGCCGCTTCTCTTTACTAACTACTAGTCTGTTGTTGCCGCCAAAATGTCGTTTCGCTGGAGTGAAGATACTACATTAAAATTTGTTTCTTTATATGTGAAACATGAATGTTTGTGGAATGTTAAGTCCCCGGGCTCTATAAAAACAAGCAAATAAAACAAGCGTAATCAGCTTATTTATTTTATTGCGTTGTAGATGCTTCATGTTGCAAAACGCTACTCACTTGTGAACTGTACTAAAGCACGGTGCGAACGATTTTTGAATAGTAGCGAGTATTTTAGCTACTAAATTACTCTCTACTAGACTAATACACTAGCTTAATGCGAACAAGCCTTTAGGTCGGATGAGGGTCGGATCGAACGAAACGGCCGATTCGATCAACCGACCGATTGTCTATCGAGGTAGGAAACTTCCACAAGTTCGGCCGATATATCGTTTATCGGACTTCGTAGTAGACCTGCTGCTGATTTGGCTCCGTGTGACTTCTTTTATTCCCTAAAATTAAAAATCAGCTCAAAGGGATACAGTTTTCGTCGTCGGAAGGCGCGTTAGCAGCGTTTGAGAAGACCGTGAAAGAGGTGTCTACTGGTGACTGGAAAAAATGTTATAAAAATTGGTTCAAACGCATAAAACTTTGTATAGAAGCTGGTGGAGAGTTCGTTGAAAAGATTTAGTAAAAGTATTTTTGTCATAGTAGAAGACAGTTTTTTAGTTTCTCAAAACTTTCAGAGGGTCCCACGTATGTACGTTCTTCAAGATTACAATCTGGCTGTGTTTCAAATTTAATTCAGCCTGATCCGTTCACACGTTACGACGTGATTGAGCAACAAACATCCAAATATTTAACTTTTATGAGGGACTAGTGCTGAATCTTATTACTTTATACCCTTCTATCATCATACTAAGGTCTCCTAGTGGTTCATTTAACCCATACATATTGTTCAAGGGCCTGTAGTCTACTAGTGATTGTAATCGAACCTGCACAAAATCAAAGAAAATATGGTAATTTTTCTTTATCTAATGGCTTTATCGATTCACCATAGCTTTACTTCCCTATTCTGGAGTAGGAATCTATAGGCAGAAAGCTTGGCGAGGAGCGACCTAACCTTTGTGTAACGCTTGCCTTAACCGGTTAGCAGTGGTATGGATTAAGTCATGTCTTTTCTTAATAACGATTTAGTGTTCATTTGTTTAAGTCGTTAAATTTTTTCATTGAGGTAAATTTGACAGGGAGGAGGGGCGTTATTGACCAGTTGATTGGCTCGGGTGTTCGGATGTCTCATAGGGTCACTCGCATCGTATGTCGCGAGTCGCGAGTCATAGGTAGGTATCTACAGAAACCAGTTCATTAGCATCTACGAGTAAAACACACCTTCTTTTTGCGAAATATGTGCGTTGAAAAGTCACTATATTCTATATCACTGCCAAAGTACCTACGTCACAATATAATTTTGAGTTCCGCTTTAATTTGTACCTACCTACGTAATCATGTTACTATCAACTATTGTAAGCTCTTTCGTGACTTGTAAAATACATGATTATACATATATTTGAATTGGTTTGCGATAAATTGTGTAATTCGCGCAGTAGGTACGTTTACCCAAAATCTAAACACTTTGTACTTACCACCTACCAAGCAAGTAGATAATACTATGAGTAATTGCGTAAGAATTGTTATCTAAGTCTAAGGCCGAAGCCAAGGACAGATTATAGTAGGTATAAACAAACCTATACAAAATAGGTATAAACAAAATATTAAACATTTTGTTAAAAAAATGTTACTAGCTTAGTTCGAGGATCCAAAGTGGGCCGTCTCCCCTGATAGAAAAAAATGCCACTATTCTCTCCTTTTGAGTTCTTAGTCTTTAGCTGTTTTTAGACAAAATTAATGTAAGTTACTAATTAATCTAAATAGAATTACTGACCCGAAAAGTAGTAGGTCAAACTATTTAAAAAAGTGGGTCTAAGTTAAACCCACTAAGATAAAAAAAATAAGTAATAGGAAATAAGTGATCCTCCAAATACATTTTATAGTTATGAACCATATAAATCAATCATGTCAACTTTCAAATTAAAAAAAAAAAAAACTGCATCAAAATCGGCCCTTTCGTTGAGGAGCTACGTATAGGTACACCATACTTATCATAGGATTCATAATTAAGGATTTTTTAACAGCCAGCAACCCTTATTTGCGGCCAGATTTAATTAAGCAACCGTTTATCATGTTAAATAGAAAAAAAAATAGCTTTAATTTGAAATATAAATCATAAATGTACGTTATGAACGTATAAATACCTACACCAAAGTATTATCTGTTTAGACCTAAGTTGCTTGTCAAACAACACATTGTAAAATAAAATTTTGTTAATAGACTACAGGTCCGTGAACAAAATTTACGGGTCAAATGAACCACCAGGAGACCTATGTAGGATGATAGAAGGGTATAAAGTAATAAGATTCAGCACTATACCGTCACTTGTAAGCTGTAAGCACAACTGACTCAACTGAGTACAATTGAAGAGGGGGGGGGGGTTCCAATCCTCGATCATTATTTCTTCTTGTCGCATGTTTTTTGTACGGCGTTGCGAAATAATGGATTAGAAGCGGTATTGAAACTGTATGGAACCAATGCCGTACATAATCAAATGACCAAATTTACTGTGTAAATCGTCGGCACATCATAATTTTTTCCGACAAACTAGTAATTAAAAATCAAAAATTTATATTTTTTATAGTTTCAATACCTCTTCTTATCTATTATTCCGCAACGCCGTACAAAAATCATGCGATAAGGAGAAATGATCGAGGATTGGAACCCCCCCCCCCCCCCTCTTCAACTGTACTCAGTTGGACAGCTTACAAGTGACGGCATAGTGCTGAATCTTATTAATTTACACCCTTCTATCATCTTACATACGTCTCCTGTTGGTTCATTTGACCCGTAAATTTTGTTCAAGGGCCTGTAGTCTATAAGTGTTGGTTTCGTTTTTGAACATTTGTTAGTTAACAAAAATATTGAAAGAACTAGCTGAACCCGCTACTTCGTTCGCGTACGTTGATCTTGCGACCTTATAAGTACTTACGTATAAATATTTGAATGGGTGGCCATTACACAAACCGAGTGAATTTGTTTTTCCACACAAAAATATATTTATTCGAGTTAAGCAACTTCATATTTTATATTTTTAGCAACATCAAACACACTCGTAGTAAGGTTGTGGAGTATCGAACATAGCCGGTGTGTTAAGTTTGTAGGATTTTTATAGGATATACATTAAAAAGAGTGTAGCTGATGTGCGCGATCTGATACTTACCCACTTATACATTTTTACAGGATGATATCCTAAGTAGGTGATAGAGTTATTAGCCCATGTGATATTTTAGACTCTAAGCCATGTGTGTTTCAAATGTCAATCTAATTGGTAATGTCGTTCTGTCGTTAATATTTATTTCGTTAGGCCTGTTAGGTCCCATGCTTTTTCCGAGATGATAGGTAGTATATGAGACTATAAACTATCTGTGTTTCAAATTTCAACCCAATCAAACCTTTACATAATATACATAATAATACTTAGTAGTAAGATAACATTTTATTCAATTTCAGAAAAACAACGTTCTGCTTTGGTCACCGAAGCTTGTTGAATACTAAATTTAGTATAGTATTTGGATTGAAATAATATCCGAAAGAACAAAACCGACTTCAATTATTATCATTTCACGTCAACTAACTAACTTCTAGTCAAGTAAAAAGTTCACTCAACTAATTTAAGAAGATATAACTACGCCGTCCAGATAAATAGATACTGGTGGACAATTCACACACAAAACTTTGGCTTTTTCCACCGCCAATGTCCCAGCCATACTCGAACCGGAGTGGTCTTACGCGTGACGATGGCAAAAGACCTGACGGCATGAGTTTTTTGCCTTGGAAGTTGAGTCGGACTTAGTGTGGGACGCACCTTGCGTCGATACTCTGGCACCATCACATCTTCCAGAGACACATAGTAGGGCTAGTGCAGCGGCTAATTCAGCTAAGCGTCTCAAACGGTGGAAATATGCAACCCTCGGTAGTGGTTTTATATTTAAGCCTTTTGGGGTTGAGTGCCTGTGAAGGCCGGGAGCTCACCTCATCTTCAAAAGCCTTTCCAAGCGCTTGGCCGACGCAACGCGTGACCAAAATGCTGCCGTTTATTTGGCCCAACGCATAAACATTGCTATTCAGCGTGGTACTGCCGCCAGCATGCTGGGCACGCTTCCTACTGGTAGTGGGCTTGAACATCTTGTCATCCAGTTTTTGTTAATATTAAAAAAACCGCCGCCCTGTTTTCCATATAATATATGTACATGGTAAAAACGGGACCCTATTACTGAGACTTCGCTGTTCGTCCGTTCGTCCGTCCGTGTGTCACCAGACTGTATCTCAAGAACGGTGATAGCTAGACAGTTGTAATTTTCAGAGATGATGTATTTATATTGCCGCTACAATAACAAATACTCCATTACACATTTTCTGATAAATAAATGATCGTGTTTCGTACCATGAGCTGCCATCTGTATTACTGTGGAAAAACTTTGATTGTCATATTATGACAATACCTTTCTAATGTTTCCAATGTCAGGTTCACCTGACGATAGACGATAGTCCAAGATCCCAGAGCTGCCAGACGTCACCTATTTTCTGATGAATGAAATTTGGACTATTGAGTAGAGTTAGTACGTACTAAAAACACATGCTTACTCGCTAACTTGCGTAGACGGCCAATTTTGAGATATGGGGTAATGAAGATACATAATTAAGATTGGTATATCTTATTGGAAAAAGCTTTAAAATAGTTGTCTGACAAATATAATTATTTACAAGTGTCGGAGCCGCGCGGCCGCCGCGCGCGCCGCCCTGCACCGCTCCGACAACTCGCTGGTCGTAGCCGTCAGGGACTGGGGAGAGCCTCTTTATGATGAACTCCTTTTTCAAGAAACAGCCACAACGAAAATGGACCTGGATTAGCCCAGATGGTTCCACAAAAAATGACATCGACTTCACTAAGACGACTAAACGGCAAATATTCAGCGATGTCTCTGTGATCAGTAGGGTTAAGACCGGCAGCGATCACCGTATTGTAAGAGGCACGCTGAATCTAAACATTAAGTTCGAAAGATCACGTCTAATGAAGTCCACGCTCCGACCAAATTATGCTCAAATCGAAAATCCCGATAACTTTCAACTCGAACTTCAAAATCGCTTCGAAGCCTTAGATTAATGCGTAACGGCGGACGAAATAAACGACAGGCTGGTGGAAACTGTTCAAGCAGTTGGCAGGAAATTTTATAAGAGCCGACGCCAGAATAGAACCCAAAAGCTCTCCGATCATACTCTAAATCTCATGGCGGTTAGGCGAGATATGCGATTGCAGTCTTCGGTCGACATGACGGTATACAGACGGCTCAATAGACAGATATCTACTTGTGTGCGACGCGACATACGCTGCTTCAATACTTCGTGTATTGAAGAAGCGATACATATAGTGCACAAAACATATCCGGCTACAGAAAGGCGTGAGACAGGGAGATGTTATATCTCCGAAACTGTTCACTGCCGCGCTGGAAGATGTTTTCAAGCTACTGGACTGGAACGGACATGGCATCAATATCAATGGCGAATGCATCACTCACCTTCGGTTTGCCGATGATATAGTCATTGTGGCGGAGTCGATGGAGGACCTCGGTGCTATGCTCAGGGACTTCAGTAGAGTATCCCACCAGGTAGGTTTGAGGATGAATATGGACAAGACGAAGGTTATGTCAAATGTTCATGTCTCACCTGTACCGGTTATTGTTGGGAATACCATACTCGAAGTTGTTGACGAATACGTCTACCTGGGTCAAAAGATCCAATTGGGTAGATCCAACTTCGACAAAGAGGTCCAGCGAAGGATCCAACTCGGATGGGCAGCGTTCGGGAAACTACGCCACATCTTGGAGTCCAAAATACCCCAATGCTTGAAGACGAAAGTCTTCAATCAGTGCGTGTTGCCAGTGATGACCTATGGAACTGAGACGTGGTCCTTAACTGTAGGCCTCATAACAAAGCTCAAAGTCACACAGCGAGCTATGGAGCGAGCTATGCTCGGAGTCTCTTTGCGCGACAGAATCCGTAATGAGGATATTCGCAAAAGAACGAAAGTAGCCGACATAGCTCGAAGAGTAGCTAAGCTGAAGTGGCAATGGGCAGGCCACATCGCTCGCAGAACTGACAACCGATGGGGAAGAAAGGTTCTCGAGTGGCGACCACGAACCGGGAGACGCAGTGTTGGACGGCCTCCCACTATATGGACAGATGACCTCACAAAGGTCGCTGGAAACCGCTGGTTGCAGGTTGCTGCCGTTCGTTGTGGAAATCTAGGGGGGAGGCCTATGTTCAGCAGTGGACGTCTTGCGGCTGATGATGATGATGATGATGATCTATTTATCTGGACGACGTAGTTATGTCTTCTTAAATTAGTCGAGTGAACTTTTTACTTGACTAGAAGTTAGTTGACGTGAAATGATAATAATTGAAGTCGGTTTTGTTCTTTCGGCTATTATTTCAATCCAAATACTATACTAAATTTAGTATTCAACAAGCTTCGGTGACCAAAGCAGAACGTTGTTTTTCTGAAATTGAATAAAATGTTATCTTACTACTAAGTATTATTATGTAAAGGTTTGATTGGGTTGAAATTTGAAACACAGATAGTTTATAGTCTCATATACTACCTATCATCTCGGAAAAAGCATGAGACCTAACAGGCCTAACGAAATAAATATTAACGACAGAACGACATTACCAATTAGATTGACATTTGAAACACACATGGCTTAGAGTCTAAAATATCACATGGGCTAATAACTCTATCACCTACTTAGGATATCATCCTGTAAAAATGTATAAGTGGGTAAGTATCAGATCACGCACATCAGCTACACTCTTTATGTATATCCTATAAAAATCCTACAAACTTAACACAGCGGCTATGTTCGATACTCCACAACCTTACCACGAGTGTGTTTGATGTTGCTAAAAATATAAAATATGAAGTTGCTTAACTCGAATAAATATATTTTTGTGTGGAAAAACAAATTCACTCGGTTTGTGTAATGACCACCCATTCAAATATTTATACGTAAGTACTTATAAGGTCGCAAGATCAACGCACGCGAACGAAGTAGCGGGTTCAGCTAGTTCTTTCAATATTTTTGTTAACTAACAAATGTTCAAAAACGAAACCAACACTTATAGACTTGGAAAGGCCCTTGAACAAAATTTACGGGTCAAATGAACCAACAAGAGACGTATGTAGGATGATAGAAGGGTGTAAATTAATAAGATTCAGCACTATGCCGTCACTTGTAAGCTGTCCTACTGAGTACAGTTGAAGAGGGGGGGGGGGGGGGGTTCCAATCCTCGATCATTTCTCCTTATCGCATGATTTTTGTACGGCGTTGCGGAATAATAGATTAGAAGAGGTATTGAAACTAAAAAATATAAATTTTTGATTTTTAATTACTAGTTTGTCGGAAAAAATTATGATGTGCCGACGATTTACACAGTAAATTTGGTCATTTGATTATGTACGGCATTGGTTCCATACAGTTTCAATACCGCTTCTAATCCATTATTTCGCAACGCCGTACAAAAAACATGCGACAAGAAGAAATAATGATGGAGGATTGGAACCCCCCCTCTTCAATTGTACTCAGTTGTGCTTGCAGCTTACAAGTGACGGCATAGTGCTGAATCTTATTACTTTATACCCTTCTATCATCCTACATAGGTCTCCTGGTGGTTCATTTGACCCGTAAATTTTGTTCACGGACCTGTAGTCTATTAGCAAAATTTTATTTTACAATGTGTTGTTTGACAAGCAACTTAGGTCTAAACAGCTAATATTTTGGTGTAGGTATTTATACGTTCATAACGTACATTTATGATTTATATTTAAAATTAAAGCTATTTTTTTTCTATTTAACATGATATACGGTTGCTTAATTAAATCTGGCCGCAAATAAGGGTTGCTGGCTGTTAAAAAATCCTTAATTATGAATCCTATGATAAGTATGGTGTACCTATACGTAGCTCCTCAACGAAAGGGCCGATTTTGATGCAGTTTTTTTTTTGAAGTTGAAAGTTGACATGATTGATTTATATGGTTCATAACTATAAAATGTATTTGGAAAAAGCTTTAAAATAGTTGTCTGACAAATATAATTATTTACAAGTGGAGCATGAGAATTTAAGTGAAGTTAAATTATTATTTTGGAGTTGTTAAGCAAAACGGCCGACCGAAAGTGTCTGGGTGTATTGAGACCATGTTTTTAAGGATATTGCCTACAACATACGTGAAAATCACTTATTAGAAAATACGTGAAGTAAGTAATGAAATGAAAATGAAATGAAATAGTTTATTTCCAGATTTACATCCATTAATTATACAAATTTAAATTTAAAATTACAAATATATATTGGCAACACAATTATAATAATTGAATAAATTAAAATGGTAAAATAAATTATGATATGGGCGTATGATATGCCCTCCACGTTTTATGGAGGGGACTGTTCATCCAGTCCCTGGCGGCTACGACCAGCGAGTTGTCGGAGCGGTGCAGGGCGGCGGGCGCGGCGGCCGCGCGGCTCCGCAGCAGCGCCGGCCAGCCGGGCGCGCGGCCCGCACAGAACATGCCGCTGGCGCTGCACCACCGCGGCAGCCGGAACATCGCCCGCCACGCGTCGTTATACTGCACGCGCACCTTGCTCATGACAGCCTTGGTGTAGCTCGTCCACAGCTCCACCGTGTACACGCTGGTGCAGAAGCTAATAAATAGCTGCGTTTTTACGGAGTCGCTACAGCGGGCGAACCGCCTCGACAGCATGTTGCCGCGCACCGCTATAGCCCTCCTCTGTCGCTCCATGTCCGCGTGGTCGGAGAAATCTGCAGTTATAATGTGTCCGAGGTACTTGACCTCATGTACTCGTTCCAGCTGGGTATCGGCGAGAGTCAGCGGGGGCAAGTTTTCATGATAATTTCGGGCTTTAAAAATCATGTATACTGACTTGTCTGGGTTGTATTTCATGTTGTGATCTTCGGCGTAACTATCACATATTGCCAGGAGCTTCCGCATCGCCGACATAGATGGCGCTAGTAGGACCATATCATCCGCATAGGATATATGATTAGTCATAGTACCGTTTGATGGAGCATCCGATTCCGGTTTGCGTGAGCTGTTCCGATAATTTGTCCATATACAAATTAAAAAGGGGTGGGGACATACTTCCACCTTGTCTCAAGCCACATCTGAGTTGCAATGGCACAGAATACTCATTGCCCCATCTCACACAATTTTTCTGCTGTCGGTACCAAATCTAGCACTTGCACAACTAGGTTAGGTACATTACTGTCATACAACTTGTGCCATAGCAAACTGTGATTTACCCTATCGAATGCTTTGCTAAGGTCTAGGTAGCAGGCTATAACTGATGTTTCTTTGGATTTATAATAGCCTACTACTTGTTTAAGCACATATATAGCTGTACCGGTGGAGACATTGCTCTTGAAACCATATTGGCAATCATTTGTTTCCATAAACGGTGCGGCGATTTTATATAAAACTTTCTCGAGCAATCTGGTGATCATATTAGCCAGCGCTATAGGCCGATAATTTCCGTAATGTTTGTGTATACCTTCATTACCCCACTTGGGGTACTCTTCTTGGTACTAACTAACTCTACTCAATCGTCCACATTTCATTCATCAGAAAATAGGTGACGTCTGGCAGCTCTGGGATCTTACTCTATGACGGATGGCGGATTTGAACGCGGCGTGTGTACCAGGGATGGGCTTCGAATCCGACATTGATTAGACTTCGACTCCGAAACTTTTAAAACGGAGGTTATAATCGGAGGTAAGGTGTATAAATATTTAAATAAAAAATTTAAATATTGCAGATAATCCCTTATTGTGGTGGATATAAATGGAAAAATACAAAATCCCTACTTCCTAAGTCAATTGCTCGTCAAAGTTTATTGTGTCCACGTGATTGGCAAAAAAAAACCCAATAAAAATGTGTCCTGCCACCATTTCTAATCCTGCCTATGCCTACGACTTCGGTTCCGACTCCGATAAATCAAATTTTAAAACTCCGACTCCGCCTTCGGTTCCGATAAAATGACCTCCGTTACATCCCTGTTGTTTACCTACAGTGTCATAGATTACTTAGAAGTCAGTATGTACCAAACTTATTTTTACCGTTATTATTTAATTTCTATGTTATTTCCGAACCACATGACTAATAATGTAAAAATTTTGACGGGACTATATTAAAAATGTGTTATTTCTAACAAAATAAGAATTAAAGAAATTGAACAACGCAAACATGAGTTACAACCAAAAACACATTCTGACTTTAACCCCTTTCTGCAAGAAAACCGTGCAGAATTTGAGAATTAAAAGTAGACAGCTACCATCTACTTAGTATGATCTTAAATCATGTCAAGTTTCATTTGAATTGAATCAGTAGTTTCGGCGTGATGTGAGTTCCCTATACACACAGACAGACATACAGACATGAAAGAAAAAAAAAATGCAGTTTCGCCATCAGTATCGACT
This sequence comes from Ectropis crepuscularia, assembly GCA_963693475.1. NCBI lineage: Eukaryota > Metazoa > Arthropoda > Insecta > Lepidoptera > Geometridae > Ectropis > Ectropis crepuscularia. The sequence continues at coordinate 14,390,928 of OY856339.1, read as the reverse complement.
ATGGAGTGATCCCAAATTTTTTTTTCAAAAATCTTCAATGTACAGAATTCGACCCGCTACAGTTTTATTATAGACCAAGAGCCCATGCACCCCAGACCTTCGTTATTTTATAAAAGCTGAACGTTTGTCAGTGTATGCTCCCAACACAGTTAAGAACGATGGCCCATGATGAAGTTTGGATCATCCTGGCTTTGGCAGATAAACGGTACTAAAGGTGTACCGATCTAAATTTGTCAAATTATAAAGTCTGATATTTTGGTAATACCTTCAGAATATTATTAAAAATTACACCAATAATTGCTAGACACTTAACATCGTGGTAAGCACTTGCCAGACAACCATGTTGTGTTAATGTTCATGCAATTATAATTCTACTTGCGCCATAATATGCGCGCTTATTTTTAAACATAATATTTGGGTAACAATTAGCAGCCTAATTATCATAAGCAGCCCACTAAAAGTTCCCACTGCTGGGACTTGGGGCCTTAGTACCGTTTATTTGCCAAAGCCAGGATGACCCAAACTTCATAATGGTCCATCGTTCTTTCCTGTGTTAGGAGCATGCGCTGACAAGTTTTCAGCTTTTATAAAATAACTAAGGTCTGGGGTTCACGGGCTCTTGTTCTATTATAAGTATAGATAATTTGTCAACAAATACGTTATAGAATGAATGTTTGACAAATAATTAGTTTTTAAAAAAACTTTGAGATGTAACCAATTTGTTAAATATTTTTTGGATTTTTGGATGGATTTATGTCTGTTACTCTTTCACGTGAAAACGACTGAACGGATCGGGCTGAAATTTGAACATAAATAGATTATATAGTCTGGAAGAACACATAGGGTACTTTTTATCCGAAAAAAAGGGAACGACGGGAACGGGAACTACGCGGGTAAAACCACAGGGCACTGCTTGTAATAAGTACTCATAATATAAATCACTCGACATTGGATAGCAAAAAAAAATTGGCAGTCATAATAAGAACTGCCGATAGAAGTGAAAACTTATAACTGAATTTGATAGCATACTTTGGAAACTACGCGGGTGTAACCGGAGGACGTGGCCTGGCCATCATGGCATGGCCATCTAGAAATGCGTCATCATTTCCCATTGGCTCACGCATTTCTAGGTGACCATGCCGTGATGGCCAGGCCACGCCCTTTCAGCATTTCCCATTGGCTGACGCATTTCTAGAGGGCCAATGGCCATGGTCCCGAGTTTACCCGAAGATTTCTTATCATACTCGAGGGTGACGCTAGAATTCAATTCACATCCAACGAAAAATCTGTCTAGGCGCGCCAAAAGAAGATTTCACTTCAAAAAAGTATACCTAATTATGTAGAGCTACCGACTAAGAGTCAGTGGGCGTTAGATATTCCCCGCTAGGGCCGTAAGGATGCCAAGTCTATCCTTGATTTTCCCGAACAGCGGCAGCCCAAGCCGAATTCGTACCGTCTGAGGTACCGTCACTCTAGTCTTCATATTATGATATTTAGTACTCATTGAGTGCGATGAGTGAGTATGGTAAGTATATGGAATGCTACTGGAATCTTCTGCGCTAGCCCAAAATAGGTACCTACTACCTACCTAAGCTGAGCAGTAGATGCCATCTAAGGTCAACTGCTAAAAGTTTCTTTATAAAAAAAAATTGTAAAAGTAAGGTAAGTACCTACTTACCTAACTATTTTTTCGAAACAAGCAAATTAATTCGATATTAATTCCCGGGTAACTCATGTGTGATACTACCGTCTAATAAATCATATTTTTTAGATAGGGTGTTCTTGTTCAAGACACGCTTGTCTTGCGGGCGTGTAGGTGAAAAATAATTTGCCAAATTGATGGATAAATCACTGAGATATGAGGTTGCAATGAGAACATTCACCAATAAAGCCAAAGTCAAAAAACACTGTTTTGTTATCACCTGTATTTGTTTGTAGTGTATTTCACTATAGTATTGTATTTGTAGGCGGGCCGAGTCTCGCCATCATCATCAGTAGTCGCATTCTTCTGCTGTGGGCGTAGCCGGTGGGTAGTGTTGGATAAAAACTCGCGAACTCACAAACACAATAGGATTTATTAAGTTCAGGTAACAAAGTAGGTTGGCCTATTATTGCTTCTTGGCAGCGTGACGTCAGCCGCACCGACGTTATTCCATTTCAAGGATAATTAACACAACTTCACTTAAGTCAAAGTTTAGAGACGAACTTCTTGGCTTCACCTGGACTCACCGTGCGGGTGCCGGGTCCATCGTGTGGCAGAGAGAGAAACCCCAAGTAGACCCCAAGACTTGCGACTCGGGCGTAGGTTTAAGGGGCCCCTTTCCAACGCGCGTTGACGCTCACCTCATCCACTCGCATCTCTCTCCCTGCCCAGCCATATGCATGCTGTAATTAGCATAGATTCCAATAGCTTAGGTGTTCACTCTCCGAGCGCAGGCAAGCGACTGTCCGCTCCGCTCCCGCTCCGAGCGTAGGCAGCGATGACATAATGTTGCTCGCGCCGACACGGCTATCCTGACATGCGCAAGTCCTCGTGCGCCTCTCGCCTCTCCTTTGGCTCATGTTCAGTTAATCTGTCAAGGAAGAAATAAAACCACTAGGATCACCATATTTACTATGCTCGTCCTATCCTGACATAAAAGACCTAATTTCACGCATGTACGCGTAGGTGAATACAACATCCCTCATTAGACCTCATGCAAATGAAACCAGCTAGAGGTATCCCTTCGACCAAGACTCGTCATCTCTTATGACGACATGGACCGGACGAGCCCGCAGCTTTCCCTGATACATACGTACACTGTGTGTGCTATTCGACCTCGTGCAAATAATACTCGACCGAGGTGTCCCTTCGACCGCATCATCATCTCATATGATGACTTGGACCGGACGGCCTCGTCGCTCGACTAGATAACCATCTCATATGGTAACTGTGAAGGTGGTCAAAGAGCATACACTGCAATACATAGCCATCTACAATTTGATCGTATGAACTGACGTATTTTTCAAACTACCTTCAGATACCATTTTAAGTAACCTACAAAAATCTCGAAATATTTACCGACTCACATTTATCAAACGGGTCATTTTGTGCGTATAGGTACCCGCTGTCAAAATAGATTACGATTGCTCCAACTAGCCAGTAATGTTAACGCACTATGCCAATGAGTGAACACATTTTCTTCAATAGTGAAATTTTCTCAAAATTAAACCAATCAGATTTCTAAAGTAAGTAGGTAACTGTGATGATAAACTTGATGAAACTGCTTCATGAACTCAACTTGGCATAGGGTGTGATATTACAGCGATTCATCATCATCATCATCATCAACAGCCCACTAAACGTTTCCACTGCTGGGACTCGATTACAGCGATTGCAATCTTTAAATTAAAACTGAATGAATAGGCACTAATGACAACTAGAAACGAACACACCTGATTGACATCTGAGGCTCCTCGCTGAGCGTAGACTTCCGACTCGTCATCTTGATCTCGGTGCCGGCCAGCAGGCAGCACCTCGACAGACCCGCTGTCCAGCAGCAAGCACGATGGATTTGCCAGCCAACAGGCAAGCACTCGGGCGCGCCAGCCCAGCAGCCAGGCGGATCACGAAGACAGACCAACCGGCAGGCAGGAACGCCTAGTCCTGGCTTGGTCGAGATGAATTCTTCCGTATTCCATCTGCTCTCCTCTCATAGTAGCTTCATTGATACATCGACTTGTGGGTTGTGAACCTTCGATGCGGTAATTTCATCTTCATTTACGTTTTTCCAAGAATTAGTCAACAAAGTGATTAATCGGCAAATGCGGGTAGTTTTCGATATCACTTGGGTTTTCGCGATTCATTTGAATAACAGCACCCACTTTCGCTTCGGTCGAAATGTAAAAGCACCTTGTTTTCACGTAATTCCTTTGTAGGGCAATCTCAGTTAACCACGATGATGCTTCACCTCGAAACGCCTTGCTTGTGGTCGATTGCCACTGGGTCGATTTTCTTCTTTGTTCTCATCCATCACGAATCCCGCTTCTGATGTAGGCGGGCCGAGTCTCGCCATCATCATCAGTAGTCGCATTCTTCTGCTGTGGGCGTAGCCGGTGGGTAGTGTTGGATGAAAACTCGCGAACTCACAAACACAATAGGATTTATTAAGTTCAGGTAACAAAGTAGGTTGGCCTATTATTGCTTCTTGGCAGCGTGACGTCAGCCGCACCGACGTTATTCCATTTCAAGGATAATTAACACAACTTCACTTAAGTCAAAGTTTAGAGACGAACTTCTTGGCTTCACCTGGACTCACCGTGCGGGTGCCGGGTCCATCGTGTGGCAGAGAGAGAAACCCCAAGTAGACCCCAAGACTTGCGACTCGGGCGTAGGTTTAAGGGGCCCCTTTCCAACGCGCGTTGACGCTCACCTCATCCACTCGCATCTCTCTCCCTGCCCAGCCATATGCATGCTGTAATTAGCATAGATTCCAATAGCTTAGGTGTTCACTCTCCGAGCGCAGGCAAGCGACTGTCCGCTCCGCTCCCGCTCCGAGCGTAGGCAGCGATGACATAATGTTGCTCGCGCCGACATATTTAATACTGGGATTTGAGTCTAAATATGTGTCATAAAAGAACAAGTATCTGATTATTGAAAGAAATGGGTATGACTGATAAAATTTAGTGTAGAGGGCGCTGGTGGGATACCATTCACTTCTACCCGCCATCTCAAAAGAGATTTAGAGGGGTTGGCGCTATAAGTAGATGGAGCTAAGCCGTTGAAGAGCATTCCTTTGTGAAATTTTATATGGGAAAGATCGAACAGTTGTCAACATAAATTCTTACATTTATTCAATTGGTTTCATCATTATCAGCCGTAAGACGTCCACTGCTGGACATAGGCCTCCCCCCTAGATTTCCACAACGAACGGTCCCGCGCAACCTGCAACCAGCGGCTTCCAGCGACCTTTGTGAGATCATCTGTCCATCTAGTGGGAGGCCGTCCAACACTGCGTCTTCCGGTTCGTGGTCGCCACTCGAGAACCTTTCTTCCCCATCGGTTGTCAGTTCTGCGAGCGATGTGGCCTGCCCATTGCCACTTCAGCTTAGCTACTCTTCGAGCTACGTCGGCTACTTTAGTTCTTTTGCGAATATCCTCATTACGGATTCTGTCGCGCAAAGAGACTCCGAGCATAGCTCGCTCCATAGCTCGCTGTGTGACTTTGAGCTTTGTTATGAGGCCCACAGTTAAGGACCACGTCTCAGTTCCATAAGTCATCACTGGCAACACGCACTGATTGAAGACTTTCGTCTTCAAGCATTGGGGTATTTTGGACTCCAAGATGTGCCGTAGTTTCCCGAACGCTGCCCATCCGAGTTGGATTCTTCGCTGGACCTCTTTGTCGAAGTTGGATCTACCCAATTAGATCTTTTGACCCAGATAGACGTATTCGTCAACAACTTCGAGTGTGGTATTCCCAACAATAACCGGTACAGGTGAGACATGAACATTTGACATGACCTTCGTCTTGTCCATATTCATCCTCAAACCTACCTGTTGGGATACTCTACTGAGGTCCCTGAGCATAGCACCGAGGTCCTCCATCGACTCCGCCACAATGACTATATCGTCGGCAAACCGAAGGTGAGTGATGCATTCGCCGTTGATATTGATGCCATGTCCGTTCCGGTCCAGTAGCTTGAAAACATCTTCCAGCGCGGCAGTAAACAGTTTCGGAGATATAACATCTCCCTGTCTCACGCCTTTCTCTAGCCGGATATGTTTTGTGCACTGGTCCTGTAATCGGACAGACATTGTGGCTTTGCTGTAAATGCACCTCAACACTTCGATATAGCGATAGTCCATGCGGCACCGCTGGAGAGACTGAAGCACTGCCCTGGGTAGCGATTCTGAAACCATTCGGTTGCATCCGACACGGAATCTCATCTCTCGGTCTTTGTCTTATCTGTTTAGCATGACAAAGACCGAGAGATGAGATTCCGTGTCGGATGCAACCGAATGGTTTCAGAATCGCTACCCAGGTCTCGATGGAATCGAAGGCTTTCTCATAGTCCACATACGCTATACATAGTGGCTGATTATACTCCTCGGTTTTCTGTATAATCTGCCGAAGCGTATGTATGTGGTCTACGGTACTATAGCCTTTTCGGAAACCGGCTTGTTCGGGTGGCTGGAAGTCGTCAAACCTGCGTGCGAGACGATTCGTGATTACCCTCGAAAACAACTTATAAACGTGGCTCAGAAGTGAGATGGGTCTGTAGTTCTTCAACAAGGTGTTGTCACCTTTTTTGAAGAAGAGCACCACCACACTTCTGCTCCACGCTTCTGGCGTATTACCGTCAAGTATGACGGAGTCGAACAGCTTCTGGAGGACTTTAAGTACCGGTTTTCCACCCGCTCTCAGAAGCTCAGTCGTAATTCCGTCGTCGCCAGGTGCCTTGTTGTTCTTAAGTTGTTTGAGGGCCATCCTAATCTCATACAGGCTGACTTCCGGGATGTCTTCGGTAAAGTGTCGGGTCAGCTTGGCTCTTGGGTCTTTTGCCATGCTAACGATTCAATTGGTTTACTTTTACTCAATTGATAACATTGTTTGGATCTTGAAATCTTGATCCAACAAATTTATACCTGACCAATGGATAGCATTAGCTTTTAACAAATAAAAATGAGTCCATGGTTCATCGATACAAAAAAATGTGCCGCATGAAGCAAAACTTAGGTACCTAGGTAAGCATATAAAAATAAAATCAGTTTTTTTAATTCTAGTCTATATATATTTCAGGGAAGTATTTAATTCTAAAGACACTGAGTTAAAAAAACGGGATACCGTTATTCGGTTAGAAAAGTAAAAGGGTGTCTAGACGATCTCAACATCGATCGTTTGGACATTGCAAATATGAATTTGGTAATCTTACTGAATTGTACACTTATGCCACAATCATTACTTACACAATTTATTGCAAGCGATGACAATTTTTTGCATGTTGATTATTTGTAGACCTACCCTTACGATTAATGATTGTCAAACATGTACATGTATAAAACTACCTACATATCTATACCCCTACTAAAATTCTCATCGCTTGCAATAAATTGTGTAATCGTTGTGGCAGGCACTCAATTACCCTCTATCTATAGATATATCTTAGATAACATCACCCAGAAATAGCCTTGTTTTTTATCCTTATGCTTTAAGCACTGTCATTATTGAATCAATGACTATATAAAATTTAATCTTTGTCGATGATTACTCAAAAATAATAGAAAATGAAAGTAATCGTTTATGAAAGTAGTTTGATATTGCTAACAAAATAGCATTGACATCATGAGCTTTTTTAGGAGCTCTCGTGCCATATGCTATGGAGAAACGAAGATTTAGTTGGATATGTGTAATGAGGTTGACCAGTGGTTTCGTAAAATTACCTCATGTAATTGAATTTAGTATGTTATGTTTGTAAAAACATTAAAAATGTGCGATTGTGAAGTGGCTGCGTCAGTGGGTGTAGTTCTCACTCACAAACGTCGCGTCGCGTCGTAGTGACTTCTACAAGTTTACGGATGTACCTACTTGTTCGTAGCTGACTGCGCGCAGCAGTAGGTATCAGGCGACGCTTTGCTGCGATACCACTAGTGTTTGTTCTGTGTTTGGATATCTCAATACCTCTTCTGCCGATTCCGACCAAAAGTCGGCTCAGAACAGAAGGCGCAAGGTCGTACTAACCTGAACTTATTAAATAATCTGACTATAGTTGCCGTCCTGCCCGGGGCAGATCTAAAAGCGTGCAAGAATATGTATTCATGTCAAGCGGTTCCAGCTTTGGCGCCAAGAATAGGTACGGGTGGGTGTTTATTATGTGCCTATGTTTCTGTCCTACTAATATTATTAAGAAAAACAATTTGTATGTTTGTTGCTTAATGACATCGTAAGATCTGAAGGGATCACTCTGAAACTTAGAAGTAGCCGTGTGTAGTTCAGGAACAAATCCTTCATCAATTGGACTAGGTAGGTACTTCAGTTGCTTTTAGTGCTTCCTTTTAGTGATACAGTTCCGATAGATGAAGATATAAATATTATGTAGGTACGTATCTTTACAATTCAGTGACAAATTTAGCGCCTGACTATTTAGAAGTCAAATACAGTTGTATGATTCGCCATTTTACGTCGGTCATTACAAGTTGGGGCATGTTGTTTTCATACAATATTTTCATGCTTATTTAAGTTCGACAACAGCAGGCTTGTTAAACGGGAATATACCATAGTTTATACCTATCTATGGGATAAATAAGCCTGCTGTTGTGGATCGATATATCGAATGAAGCGGACATCATGTGAAGAAGAAAAACACGCAATACGCGTTGTTGCAGCTAACTAAAAACCTTATTGGATATGAATACAAAAAAGACTCTAAGTGATGCAGATAAAGAGGAGTCAATTGCGATTTTCATAACCACCAGACATAGTGCGCCATCCGAATTAGATATGTTGATAAACTCTATATTACACTTAATTTTAAATAAACAAAAAGAAAATAAAGTAGTAATCGGCGATTTTATCACTAGAAGCAATCTATTTCAGGCAACCGTAGGATGGAATGAGAGATTCAAGGCTTCATGTAGCTTGTATGTATCAAATTACTTAAATACACACTGCAAAAGGTGAATCCTATGGAACGCCTAGTAATGCATCGAGATATCTTTATAATTGTAAAAATTTGAGTTGCATATCGTTGTTGCGACTTTAAGACCTCTTATGTGTCACTTTTTGGGAATCTACTTTCGACTCAAAATTCAAAAGGTCTACAGTATGTAAAATCTCTCATGTGTTTATGACGTTTTAATCCTATTTTATTTATGGATTTCAATATCTCCTATGTAACAACTGATTAAAATTTGGGTTATAAAATATCCTGTGTGTACAATGTACGCATAGGTATTGCCAGGAATTTCTGTCTCTTGATGTCCGAAAATCGAGTGGGCCAGATGGTAGTCCGGCTTTAGTACTACAGAAGTACTGCTTGTCTCCTGCTTTAACGCACCTTTTTCGGCATTCCTACTAAATTAACTTCAAGAAAAATAACTTTGGTCCATCCGGTCTCTAAAAGGATGACCGCAGAGATCCAGTAAACTATCATCCAATTACAAGCAAATCCCCGAAAGTGAAAGAACGAGTGGTTGTGGCTTCTTAGATTTCTGGAAGATCACCCGCTGATCAGCGACTGTCAATACGAGTTCCGTCGCGGTGGTTCAGCTAGTAAAAAAGCTTGTCTCCTGCATTATCTCATGCAAAAGTGGTGGCACGCCCACCAATTTTATTTTATTATTATTAATTATTTATTAGTTCATTTATTTCAAGTATCATAGACTCATAACATAGGTAATCAAACATAAATTCATCTTTTGAGATTCATCTTTCATTTTTGACGTGATAACGTCTTATAATTCGATGAAGCCGGCTGCACGCCCACAAAACATGACGTCATGTACCGTTACCGTCGGTCGTTACCTCGCCGCATGTTTGTTACAGTTGTATTAATTATTTCGACCAGTAGTTCAAGCGGGGATGTAGCTCAGTGGTAGAGCGTTCGCTTTGCATGTGAAATGCCCCGGGTTCAATCCCCGGCATCTAAAAGCTTTTTTGCATTGTTTTGATTGAAAATGACTAAATTCTACTGATTACTTTTTACATACAAATCTATTAAACAAATGAAATTAAAATTTTCTTTTGAAAAATGCTACCATTCCATCAGTATTTTCTTAAGACGTTGTCACGTTCTATCGTCAGTAAACTGACTTTACAGACAAACATTTTTTTTTCATAACTTTTGAGAGCAAGGCAGCGGCTTTGGCAGTGAGTTTAGATATGGTCAAAGCATTCGATAGAGTTTGGCACAAGGCTCTTTTGTCGAAGCTTTCATGCTACGAAATGGTTGACGAGCTTACAATAAAATCAGACCCACTTTGTATCCATAGCGACAAGGGGACCAGACGGAGGAAGCGATCTTACCTTTTCCAAAGAACGGTCAAAAAAACATTTCGTATTGGATTATGATACAAATTAAGAATCATTCACAATACAAGATCTTTATAAAAATAAACATTTATTTTTAAGAAGAAGACCTACAATCCTAAGCATATCAGACAGCGACGACAAAAATATTAAACCTAATTCTGCTGCTTCAATTTCGCAAGAAAATTAAAGCTGCTCGGAATGCAAGGCATACCTCTGCTACAAAAAAATAATAATATGATAATATTAGCAATATGTTTATTACCTACTATTCTAATGAATAAAAAAAATGTTTGTCTGTAAAGTCGGTTTACTGACGATAGAACGTGACAACGTCTTAAGAAAATACTGATTGAATGGTAGCATTTTTCAAAAGAAAATTTTAATTTCATCTGTTTAATAGATTAGTATGTAAAAAGTAATCAGTAGAATTTAGTCATTTTCAATAAAAACAATGCAAAAAAGCTTTTAGATGCCGGGGATCGAACCCGGGGTCTTTCACATGCAAAGCGAACGCTCTACCACTGAGCTACATCCCCGCTTGAACTACTGGTCGAAATAATTAATACAGCTGTAACAAACATGCGGCGAGGTAACGACCGACGGTAACGCGGTAACGGTACATGACGTCATGTTTTGTGGGCGTGCAGCCGGCTTCATCGAATTATAAGACGTTATCACGTCAATATCTGATGATACAACGCGCAATTAAAATCTCCTATCACATAGGGATCAGCAAAAGTATAACTATATTTTATATATTACAATTACATAAATAGCTATCAAAATCAATATGTACAAAAGTAATAGATGATAGCTATACTTTTATTTCTAATCGATGTTTTTTTGATATATAGGTACCCTTTATAGATTATCTCAAAAATGTCGTTTAAAGGTACACATTGGAGATCTTAAAGTCGCAACGACGATTTGTTCTATTTTGCAACTCCCGCATAATACGATTTTCTATATAGTACAGTAACGGGACGAGCAGGACATGTGCCATGCGCCTCCTCATTCCTCATAACAGCACAATGTAATGCAGCTATTGGAATATGAATAGTTCAAATCATTACTTAGCACTTAGAAGTACACTGCGCTCATCACCCAGATATATAAGAGGATTTATCACTATGACCTGTAATTTATCTGGAGACAAACCGAAACACATAAGATATCCATAGATACACATAGGATAGACAAGATGTTATGGTAGCATATTATTATTATTTTTTATTTATATGATGAATATTTATTATTTTATTTTAGTAATATGTATATATATTTAGTAGTATTTTTTTAAATTAATTTCGTTACCCCTGTCTGTATGGGTGTAGGGTATTTTCCTTTGTGCTGGTTGCCTGGAAGAGATTGCTCTCGGCAACAAAGCCGCCATTTGTGGTGCCAGTTCATAAGTGTTTCGCTGTTTTTGTTTTTATATGTCTGTAGCACAATAACGAGTTTTCTATCTATCTATATCCCGCTTAAGACGTATTTTGGGTATGTTATAGGTGCCTTAGAAATCTTCGTTCTCATCTTCCCGCTAAACGGGGCATACGCCTCGGGGCCCCCACAACATACACTTCGGGAAAAATAAAACAAATTTCGACAGTAAACATCTTTTACGTTAACTTTAAACCATTTGTAGTCCGGGTTTTTGCTTCAGAAATCTGAACCTAGGGGGGTATTTCAACGTCCCCAACGAGCTCCGCCCCGGGGCCTCCGCACCTCTAAATCCGGTCCCTCTTCTTCGGCTCATTTTAAACAGGTTTTACTGTAGATTGTAATCTGGAATAACACATACTAATCATTAATTTGCCCGCGACTTTCTCTGCATAGAATTTGGAAAAAGACTATTCCCTAAAGAACTCTATATTTTTCGGTTTAAAAAGGCACACCGAGTTCGCCAATAAATTATAGACTTACTTACTCTTACACTTTCGAGACTTTGCGTGCCACCAAAAAAGAGTTTTCAAAAAAGGCCTGCTTAATACTACTAAACTACAATATCACTAAATTCTACATTTCAGATTGATCCGTTCAGACGTGATTGCGTCAAAGTTAATAATTATCTAAAGTTTCGCATGTATAATATTAGTAGGTACTTAGTAGTATTTTAATCAACTTTTATAATGAGACCAACCCTAATGACGCGAAAATAATTAAAGGTTCCGTACAAAACTCACTTTAGATAATGGATGAATGATGAATGAGAAAATGAATAGCGCATTATATTTTGATATTTTCGTGGCCCTTGAATCAAAATTGTTCATACCTGTAATCATAAGTGGAACGTAACCTTATGGGCTTGCTTAGTACAGATTTTGTGCTTAACCCTGTTGTAACCATATTACTATAAATATTATACACGTACATATACCTTAAACATTAATATTTTACCTAATCTGGAACGCGCTCCTGATGTTTTTCTATTAAATCACATTGTTACTGTAGTAAATATATAAATATAATAAGGCGTTTTCAGAATGCAATCCTGAAAAGGCCTCATTGTCTGTGAAATCCGAACAATCAATCAAATAAAAAATAGAGAAGAACGATCTACATGAGATAGAACATTTGAGAAGATTTATCCTCGTCTAGCAAGTATGACAGCTAAAAATAAAACGTGCTCTATCTGCAGGAGAGTATGAGATTAACGGACGTAATTCAATAAAAGTATATAAGATCCATGGGTTTGTGTCCCGATACCCTAAATCTAAAATATTAAGATTGCTAATTAAAAGCATCATAAGTTTTAATCTACTTCCTTTTATTACAAGGTGTTACTCAATATTTCGTAATATTTTTTCATAATACTTCGCCGTACAAAATTTGTCTTATCTAGTCAAGAAACAATTTGATCTCAAAGGTAAGTATACTTCTGTAGTACTATAAGTACGGGTATTACTACAACTAAAAGAACATTTAGTTGAATGAGGTTAAATTATAGTAGTTTAATTATTTTTTCCAATTAATTCCCCTTTCTGAATTTTCTATTATGTACTATTGATACGTATTCCATTATTTTCAAAGTCGTGGTGGCAAAAACGTCCGAATTTACAATCCACGACCACGCGGTCGTGGGTTCGTGTCCCGTCTGCTCCTTTGAATATATTTCCATGTGCTCATGTACCATTTTGTCACCAACACTGACTTTAATAATGATGGAAGCCGGCATGTCCACCATAATAAATACAAACCGCACTTGTCCGGTATAGGATATTACGCCCTTGATGATTCTCTTCTTCCGAGAGAAGGTCCCGATTACATCCACAGAAGCTCGGATATGGTTCGTGCACACTGTGAATATGGTTCGTCACGAATCATAATATTTGAGCAACTATACGGCGCGGCGGTGCGGTGAATATTATTGTTAATATTCTGTTCTTACGCACAGAAGAGCGAAGAGTATTTTAGAGTCTGGCGTTTGTGGACTATGAGAAAGCCTTGGCTTAGATCGAGGCCTGGGTGCTGATTCACAACACAACCGGGTACGGAATGATAATCCTTGTCACTCTCATCCTAATCGGATAAGACAAACCGAGAGGTTTGATTCCGAAATCCGATTGCCTTCGAATCAGGATACTGGACTATGCTGTACTCGCTCCAGTGGTACCATGTGATCGGTACATCGAAGTGTTAAGGTGTCCGTATAAAATGCCGCCATGTCAGTTCGCGTCCAGGATCGGAACTCAACTGTAACTCGGTGTGGGACAGAGGGAAGTCTTATCCCCGAAACAGTTTACCGTTCCATTGGAACACGTCTTCAAACTTTTCGTGACTCGGCATCAAAATCAATGGCGAGCACATCTTCCACCGCCGATTTTCCGATGACATTGCAGTCACGGCTGAAACCCTGATCGACTTAGGCAGGATAATAAATGACTTCAGTAGAGCCTCCAAAAAAGTGGGTCTAAAATTAACAAGGACAAAACGAAAATCACATTGAACACCTTTGTTACATCCACTTCTCTGAAAGTCGGAACCTCTACGGTCGTGGCAAATAAAATAAAATAAATAATAAAATGAGCCTTAATTGCCAAGTTTACAATTTTGTTTATTATCTGTACCTATTATTACAGACGATTCGTCTCCTTATCCTCAGCTTGTCCTTCGACAAAGGCCTCCTCTAGAGCTTTCCAGATCTTCCTGTCTTTTGCGATTCTCACCCAATTTGGACCAGCTATTCTTTTCAACTCGTCTTCCCATCTTTTTTATTTGCCGTCTTTTGCTAGTTTTACCATCCCTAGGATACCGGGTATTCGCAGAATTGACGGCTGACGGATTCTCGAGTGGCAACCACATACCGGAAGTGGGAAGACGCAGTGTTGGCAAGCCTCCCAACAAGAAAGACCGACGATCTGGTGATGGTCGCAGGAAATCTTTGGATACGGGCGGCGCAAGACCGGTCTTTGTGGAAATCTTTGGAGGAGGTCTTCGTCCAGCAGTGGACGACATTTGGCCAATATGGTGAATCCGTTCTCGCGAGTTCGGTGCGGCGACGCATCGAAGACGGTTTGTTTATATTCGAGCATGTGGACGGCGAGATGCACCGATTTTTGGTTCAGTCGTCATCTACCGCCGCGTTTAAATCACAGCATTACGAAAAAGGAATATCTATACTAAAAATAAGTTAAGATGGCGAAACAGCCTATTTTCGCCATCTTAACTTATTTCGGTGAAGTATCGACCATCGGTTGCTAACATTTGAGTATATTTTGTCGGATTTTGATGAAATAAGCGACATAACATAAGCTCGACTGGACCGTTCGATCATGTGTTGCGAACCGCCGCGCTGACCGGTCCGCCGTTCGTCAGGAACCATATTCAAGCGTTTCTGAATGCTATTACAGCGGATACATAAAGTGGGCTGGTTTATGTCGTTTGTTTGTTGCATTGTCTCTGGGTGATGAGCGCAGTGCAGTGCTAGGTAATGATTTGGACTCTTCATGATCCAATAGCTGCGTGTCACTGTGCTGTTAAGTGGCAGGCATGTTGCTTACCACCAGGCACATGTCCTGCTCGTCTCGTCACTCTATACTTACTATAAAAAAAGAAGTGAAACATAGAGTTATTTAGAAACTGCTCATATCGTGTGTCGTCTCACTCTTTAAGTTTAGGATAAGGAACTAATAAAATTATACTCAGTAGGTATTTCGTGATAGCTCAAGCATTAGACAATCTTAATAAAAAAAAATAAAAAATCAAATAAAAAAGAATAACGTCTTTATTATCTAAAATGCTAATCCTCTACAAACTGCCTCCGACTTACATTATTTATCTTAGAATATACATAAATTCTTTATATACATTCAAGTAACTTTCCATATTTGTTCTGTGTAGCATGACTGTGATTTTTGTAAGCATAGTCTTACTGAATGCACAACTCAAGATGAGTATTCAGTTGAACTTGCGCGTATATACAAGTATTGTGTACACTGTGGCAGACCCAACTGTAGCTGATATTTATAGAGTTAACTGTAGTGGCGCTGGTAGTGATTCAGATACGGAGCACGGAGGAGTGTAGAGCGCGAAACCGGCAACCGGCAAGTCAACCTTTGTTGAATCGAGTGGCGGCACGTCACATAACCAACCAGCGGGCCGGTTGTACATTCAGTACGTCGGCAACGCCCGAGCTACTCACGCGATTCCGCGTTCGCCGCGTTATCTCTTATCTACTTAATTCACAAATAGTACTTATAAACGAAACTTAATTTTACTTTGATATATAAAGACTGTCACCTTTTACAACATTGCATTCGTGAATTACAATTTATCCGAATACAACGTCTGTGATTTTTAGTCAACGTGTAATGTTCGAATTCTTAATTTGTGACCGAGTGTTTAAAGAATATTGCGCAATAGTCCAAATATAATAAGAACAGACAATTTTAAACACCTTCTAGTAGTTAGTTCCTCCTGGTTATTTATAACTTATAACCCTAACACATTAAGTACAAAGATTTTGTGCGGGAAAATTGAACTGTCAAAATAGTGCTGTCTAGCTTTTGTGTTCTAATAAAATCTATACTTACTTCATCAATAAACTGTGATACAAACTGTAATTAAAATTAAATGTGCTATTAATTTAGTTCAACAATACTAGAATAAAACGAAATTTAAAAAAGAAATATGGAATCAAAAGTTGTGCTGAAAGAAACAAACCCTCACGACAAAGCTAATGTTTTGTCAAGAATATTTCTAACGTAAGTACACATAATAGCTTTAGTAACTTAGATTTCAATAATAAATCAGATTTACCATGCTGCCGACTTCAAATGCGCCTAGATACCTGAAGTTTCCTAGTACTAATATAAGTAATTAAATTAAAGTGTTATTTCAAATTCAATTTGATATCAAAACACTCGTTGAAAACAAAAAAAAAAAACAAAAAAAATGTTTGATAATTTGTCCTTCATTTTAATTGTAAAAAATATCGTCATTAATAAGGATCTTATTATATTTTTCTGCTTGGTTTCATTCATGACTCATGACGTACTATGAATGTAAAAAGCATATTTTCAAAAGCAAACCATTTGCCACAGTGTAGTAAAGTTTAAAAACTATTTAAACATTAAGTTAAATAAGGAACCTTAGTCCGGATTTGGACCGCTACCGCTGCTTCGAACAAGTATTACGTGGAGCCAAATTGTAGAGTACCTATATAATAATAAAGTCAAAAAACTTAGTCCCCCATATTATTATTTATTCTGTGCCCATACTAGTATTTAGAATTTACAAACATGTAGGGCGCCCAAAATACAGGCTTTGCCTAGTTTGGGGTTTATTGTAAAAGCGATATAGCGTAGGATCACTTTTCTTGTAAACCTGTCTTCTGAATAATTTTTTATTGTTATTCTTTTATGGCAAATAAATTTTTACTTTACTTTACTTTATGTATTGCACAACGGCAATACATATGTACATGAATCAATATGTCAGAAATAACCTGGTACTTAAATTCCTTAATTGTAACCAACTTTTTTAAAGTTGAAAATGAAATGGGATGGTCGTATTATTTTAATATACGGAACCCAAATCAAATTATCATGTGACCTCTGCTGTTGAGGATCACATTTACATCGTAAAATAGATAACAGTTAAACATAAACGCTATCCCATAGTCCCATACAAATAAATGTGGACTGGCCTTGGCCGAAGTAATTTTCAGATAAAATGCGTCAAGATGTCCGTGACAAGCATAACGATTCTGAAAATACGTATGTGCATGACACGATTGTTATACTGAAAAGAACAATAGTTTGACCCCTTTTACAGAGCAATCTTCTATCGTTCTAGCGTTTCAATTGAACCAATTTAACGTTATACAACAAACAATTTAGCTCAACGTTGTCTGTTAAGACATCCTGTATTAGCATTTTTACGTTTAACTTTTTTTTTAATTTTTATATTTATATTACTAGCAATGCTATGCTATAATATGAGTTTAAGCCTTGAAAGTTTTAAAATTTAATGCATTTTCATCCTATTCTTTCATAACAAGTTTTTTAAGTACCACAGTTTTCAGAAAATAATAGAATAGCTTTTGAAATCTATATTTATTAATTGACTATTATTATTCAATGAGAATGGAAACTATTCAATAACAGTTTCCTGCACTTATGTAATGTACGCGACTTAATTTTTATTCATTAATTATTATTTTGAGTAGATATACTTCGACTTGGCTCATACTCGTACTTACTCATGTTTCGTAAATATATTGATCGTCTCGGTTTCCTTCTCGATCTCACAAATGTTTTGCAAAACTTTATTGTTTTATCCACTGCTTTGTTAGTTATTTAATAAAATAAATATGTTAAATCATCTTTAAATTTGTCGCGATATACAAAACCAGTTATTATATTTGTAATATGAAATCCTTCTCGGTATTTTAAATGGCGTTAATGTTTTGTTTATTAAAGTGGTCGGTCATGCTTATGTGTTATAGTTGACATCCCGACTAAACATTTTACTATAATGTTTTTTACAGATGGAGTTTTAAGTTATTCAAGCGAGGATATAAACATGGGCTCACAATTGAAGACTTGTTTCAAGCCCGAAATTCGGACCATTCTAGCCGGCTCGGAGACCGACTCGAGGAAGCATGGGAGAGAGAACTTGAGACCGCAAAAACAAAGGGCACAAAACCTTCACTATCCAAAGCCCTAATTCAATCGTTTTGGGTCGAATACATGCTTTGTGGATTGGTCGTCGGCCTGCTGTTTATTTTTTTAATGTAAGTAGACAAAGAATTTCCTTAATTTTTACTATAAAAACTAAAACTGTTATGAAATACCTAATTAACAGTGTTAACATATTCGTCGGGAGTTATAATGAAAAATGTGATCAGAGCGATCAAATGTGACATTAATTAGAACTTACGTTACATTCTGTTATCACAAACAAGTGTAATATCTGTATTATTTTTATTTCAGGCCACTTATACCTTTTACATTAGCATTGTTCATTGGATACTTTTCGGGCGTTAAAACGCCAGAAACCTACAGGAATGCTCATATTTATAATTTCGTCATGAATTTTTTGAGTATAACAACAGCCTTGATGCTGAATCACTTAAATCTTAGCCAAGGCCGCGTCGGGATGAGAGTGAGGATAGCGAGCTGTTCATTACTTTACAGAAAGGTTAGTGACAATGTATTACGAGAACCATCGTTTCATTTACGTTAGCGACACATTATTAACTCAAAATGCTATATTGATGTTTTTGTGAAGTAAACTGAAACCATTTTATTTAACACAGTTACATTCAACCTTTAGTAGATAATTATAATAACGGACATGTTTCGTAACCACCATATTTATTGACGTTTTATCAAATGAAATTCCAGTTCAGTTTCCCTATATTATGTACAAAATAATAACATGTCTATGTCTGTTAAAAACTATTCCATTAACTGAAATGGTTTTATTGATTTGTATATTTTCTTTTAGATATTAAAATTGGATCGGACTGGTCTGGGGAAAACTGAAACAGGTCAAGTAATCAATCTAATGTCTAACGATGTGAACCGGTTTGACATGGTGACTTTGTTCTTAAATTACATATGGGTGATGCCCATTGTGGTGCCCGTGGTGTCATATTTAATCTGGCAACATGTGGCATGGGCTACTCTGGCTGCCCTCACTGTCATCCTCTTGCAAACCGTTCTTGTACAAGGTATGTATTAAATTAGGTTATGTGTTATGTTAGGTATAAGGGAACAAACAAATACGTAAAACAACAGATAATTATGTTTGGACTGCCAGCAAGCGTGCGAATTTTTAAACAGCCATCTATTTTTTTTATTAAACTTTGAACGAAGATAATATTGTTTACAAATAAGTTTTGCATTCTCACGGTTATTCTCTGTCATAAATAAAGTCACTTTTCATGTAATCACAAAAATTAGTATATTACAATACTTAAGTAGGTAGGTACATAATGTACATGTACCTACAAAATGTAAATACTACGTGATCATGACGTTCAAACACACTATTACTTCTCTGTTAAACTGGGCAAGAATAAATTTACGAATCAAATAATTTATAATTGAAAATATAAATATTTGTAGATTATATTTGAAAAAAAGGCGCAACCCATTCTTATAACGTGCCCACTCTAGGGTTAAAAATCAAAACTTTGTTAGTAAAAATAATGGCCTGTATGATAAGTATGTGATTAAACTTCAGGTTTGAGCCCATTTTCGTATGCGGTAGCTAAATTATGTCCTAATATCTAAATAGTATTTTTGGGTGGGAGTTTCAAAATCAGTTTCTTCTTGGTAAAGAGCGTAAAGGTGGTTTAGAGCGCTCTATCCTGGAGCGCATCGTCGCTTAACATCAGGCGAGGTGGTAGTCAAGTATAAACCTAGTGTCAATAAAAAAAGAAAATAAGTTGTATATCAAGTCTATATAGTCAAGTTTTGTCTAAATCATCGTTCTTAGAAATAAATCAAATTATTCAATTAATTATTTTGTATATACGATGCCTAAAATTAGTAAGTAGGTAAATAAGATGATTTCTTTTCGGTCTACTCGCCTGTAGATTAATGTTGTTTATAAATTTTCAGCATACCTGAGTAATCGTCAAGGAGTACTTCGCGGTAAAATCGCAAAGCGAACAGACGAAAGAGTAAAAGTCATGAGCGAACTGGTTAGCGGTGTTCAAGTTATCAAAATGTATGCCTGGGAAAATCCTTTTGAAAAACTGGTCGATAAACTGAGAAAGTAAGTGTACACTGCCCATTTGTTTATAGGTCCTAACCTAGTATGAATGAATGAATAAATGAAAATTCTTTATTGTTCACAACTTAAAAATAACACATAGCTATATAATACTGGAAAACAGTAAATCTAAACGATAAGACGTTCGAAAATATGTACCTATTTGAAAGTTTTACAACAGGTCATCGATAAAAACCATGGTTTATATCGATGCAACAGGTACCTAGTAAATAGATACCTAGTCAATTTTACAATAGATACACCTTAAAGCATAAACTATTTAGGTAATTTAGTTATTTTTAGGTCAGTTTTAAAATTTGAACATGATGCATATTAAGTATAGGTATTGCAAGAAAGGATGAACATTTTTAAATTCGTCACCGAACCGAGAAAGGCACGAAGTTGTCCGAGGTCCCGAACTGTGTCGCCGTACTGAAAATAAACCATCGTCACTTGTACTGTAGACTCAAGTTGGCTAATGATTTCAAGAATTTACTTTTATTTAATAAAAATAATAAACTGGTATTACAAGAATATTTTATCGAGTTCGATAACCTCGTGCATCTGAGGTCAACGCATTGCTTCCTGATAGGTTTATACATGTACATTTTGAGAGTTCCACTGCAACTGTGTAACTTTCTGTTTGTAACTTTTATTTAGCGTCCGAATATGATATTCTGCATTTAAAATTATATTTTACTTGCGATAACGGTTTAACGGTTCGTGCTAGACTCCTAGACTCGCGTACTTTTGACGTTCTCAAAATTCTCTTATTATATTGATGATGATTTAAGGAAAACTTTACCTTCATTGCAGTGGTCACAAAGACGTTGACTAGTTGCTCCATTTTGTCTCCTCCAGCAACATTATAGTTCATAGGTACATGTCGATGACTGCACGCGGCACCTATTTTAAAATACAAACCAATTGTATTACACACTTATCAAATATCTGTCACTTAACTAACAAAGGCGTCTGTATTATGTTTCAGGATGGAAGTAAACTTCATAATGCGTACATCCATGATCAAAGGTTTCTCAACTGCCCTGAGTGTGTTTACCGAAAGATTCATATTGTACGCTGCGGTGGTTGCTTTTGTGGTGATGGGTGGTGCCATCCGAGCCGAGATCACTTTCTCACTGGTGCAATACTTCAATTTATTGCAACTTGCGTGCAATATCTTCTTCCCGATGGCGCTGGCGTTCCTTGCTGAAACTAAAGTCTCTATTAGGAGAATTGAGGTAATTACTGCACTATCGAATACTCTTAACCTGGAGAACTGGAAAGTAATATAAATCATATTTAAACACGTATTTGGTGTAAAATATAAGCA
Organism: Ectropis crepuscularia; assembly: GCA_963693475.1. Classification (NCBI taxonomy): domain Eukaryota; kingdom Metazoa; phylum Arthropoda; class Insecta; order Lepidoptera; family Geometridae; genus Ectropis; species Ectropis crepuscularia. Next base: position 14,369,358 of record OY856339.1, on the reverse strand, counting down.
GAATTTATTAAGCACAAGACATGACATAAAAAACAATTTATATATCAAACAACAGAACACAATGTCAGTCATTTCAATAAATTGGAGTCGGCCAGGATTAGCAATAAGGTTTTAACCCTCCAACACGCCCTCTTAATCCTGGAGGACTTCAAGCATATCTCGTACAAACGACAAGTGCTTACAGCTAGGCAGTGCCTTCGTGAGCACATCAGCAGTCATCTGCTCTGTTGGCATGTACATCAGTTCTAGCACCCTATTCTCTACAGCTTCACGAATATAGTGATATCTAATGTCCACATGTTTTGTTCGCTTATGGAACACTGGGTTACTAGCCAGCTTCGCCGCAGACTGATTATCACTATACAGAGTTACAGTGTGACATTGACCTATCAACTCAGCAAGAACCGCACGGACGTATACCGCCTCTTTGGCAGCTTCAGACAAAGCTATATACTCCGCCTCGGTAGACGAAAGTGCGATACACGATTGCTTATAACAACCCCAGGAAATAACATTCCTACCTAGCTTATAAATATACCCCGTGTAAGATTTACGATCCGCCCCGTTAGCCCAATCAGCGTCAGTAAATCCATAAACATGAAATTTATCATGTTCATCACTTTTTCTGTACACAAGACCTAAATTCATTGTGCCTTTTAAATATCGCAATACACGTTTGGCCGCTGCAAAGTGTTCCGCTGTGTAGCAAGTATTAAACTGACTTAAGAAACATGCAGCAAATGAAATGTCAGGTCTTGAGGTCACAGCTATATACAATAAACATCCTATCAGCTCCTGATACGGTAGTCTACTCTCGTGGGTGGCGCTATCAGAAAACTTCAGACCTACATCTAAGGGCGTCTTAGCAACTTTACAGTCACTCATACCGAAACGTTCAAGAAGCTTTTCAATATAGGTTTTCTGACTCAGCTTCAACTCACGACTAGTGCGCTGTACTTTGATGCCTAGCATATGTTTAACCTCACCTAAATCTTTAATTGTGAAGTGAGACTTCAGTGACGTTTTTAGCTTATCAGCAAGCTCGTCACAGTCGTAAAAAACGAAAAAATCGTCTACATAGAGAGCAATAATAATAGTTCGCTTACCCACTCGGCGACTGAAGATACAGCTCTCATACTTGCTCTGCGTGAAATTCTCTGCGAGTAAAACTTCCTTTACCTTATCGTACCAGGCACGTGACGCCTGCTTTAACCCGTACACGGCTTTCTTGAGTCTGTAGACCATATGCTCATTGCCTTGCTTGACAAAACCTTCAGGCTGTGACATATAAATTTCTTCACTCAAATTGCCATTCAGAAAAGCAGTCTTGACGTCAAGGTGATCAATCTTCAGATCTAATTCAACCGCAAGAGACAACAGCATTCTCAACGAACTATGTCGCACAACCGGAGAAAAAGTATCCATGTAGTCAATTCCGAACTTTTGGGTAAAACCCTTTGCAACCAATCGCGCTCTATAACACGCCACTTTGCCATTGGCGTCACGTTTGATTTTAAACAACCATCGATTCTTGACAATATTCTTGTCTGCCGGTCTGTCAACTAGCTCCCAAGCCTCATGCTTATTGAACGAATCAATCTCATCTTGCATAGCTTGCCGCCAAAGCTTACTATCACTCGATTGCAAAGCTTCCTTGACATTCGTCGGCTCACTCAACTCTGTCTCGAGCGCAGACATCGTCCTCGGTACTCTCGGCCGTAAATTATAGGCTGGTCCGTCAGATGGTGGCTTCCGTGGCATTCTGGTTGTATCAGTAGATGAACTCGGCACCTGCTCGACAGCCTCAAACCACACTTCAGGCGCTACCGGTCTCTCCGCCTCAACCTCAGCCTCTACAGTTGGTAGTGATGGCATCTCCACCTCAAGCTCAGTCCCAGACTGATCACGAACATCCGCATCTTCAACGGTATCTCCGTCATCACTAGTCGGAAAGAAGATCTCCACGGGCCGTTTACTCTTGACACCTGGAAAAATTGTTTCGTTAAAAACAACATCACGACTACGAAAAACTATATTTTTCGCCGAATCGTAGAGCCTATATCCATTACCGTCATAGCCAAGAAATATACAACGCTTGCTTTTTGGTTCAAGCTTATTCCGCTTCACTTTATCAACGTGAGCATAAGCTTCGCAGCCAAATACACGTAAGTGTTTCAAGCTAACCTTCTTACCTGTCCAGGCTTCCTCAGGAGTTTGCCCTGAGAGCCTTTTCGAAGGTGACACATTTATTAAATGTGCAGCAGTACAGGCAGCTTCTGCCCAAAACTTGTGGTCTAGGTTCGAAGTATACAAGAGGCACCTTACTTTTTCTAGGAGGGTCCTGTTTAGCCTTTCCGCACAACCGTTCTGTTGAGGGCTGTAAGGCACAGTTACCTGATGGACTATCCCCTTACCTTTCAAAAAACCTTCAAGGTCTCTGTTCACATACTCGGTCCCATTGTCCGACCTCAAAACTTTAACTTTGTCACCAGTCTGAGTTTCGACTAGCTTAATAAAGTTTTTCGTGTATTCACTCACCTCGCTCTTACGCTTCAGAAAATACACGAACACCTTCCTCGAATGATCATCCAAGAATGCCAGGATATACCTCTTGCCTCCAAGCGAATTCACCGGCAACGGACCACACAAATCGGTATGGATTAAATCCAACCGCTTTACAGCCACAGACTTCTCAGGATTGCTGGGAAAAGGAAACCGAGCTTGCTTTCCCTTTAAACAAACTTCACAGGCAACGTCTTTACAAGGGTCGTCCTGAAAACTAATATCATTAGCAAGTCCCTGCCTCAAAAGCTTCATATTGTTGGCGCTTAAATGGCCAAGTCTTTGATGCCAAGTTGCAGTGCTAATAGTAAGATTCGCCCGTAGACTGCAGGTCTGAAGTCTGTAAGCCCCTCCAACGTCATTTGCCTTAATCAAAACATCGCCCAGCTTAGAAATTGTACAACCAGTAGTATCAAAATTAACAATACAACTATTCTTAATCAATTGCGAAACAGATATGAGATTTACACACAGCTTAGGTATATACAACACATCAGTTAACGTCGCGCTATCCGACAACTTAACAGTACCTATACCTGTACACCGCAGTTTATCTCCACTAGCAATGGTGACGTGACCATCTCGCGATTTGAAGTCTGTCATCAAATCACGCCTGCCAGTCATGTTATTTGTAGCCCCCGAGTCTATGTACCACGAAGATTCCGAGTCAGTTCCAGTACTATATGCTGATAAGACACAGTTTCCTGAAGAATTCTTCGCGTTCCGGCAGTCTTTCTTCAGATGTCCTTTCTGTCTGCACTTCCAGCACCACGGTTCTCTCTTTCTAGCGGAATTATCCTTCGCTTTTGACTCATCCTTGTGCTGCTGCGCTTTTCTCGTCCAGGAGTCACTCGTACTAGCGCCTTTTCTTGTAGAATACAAGCACTCACTCGAATCTCCACGAGTAGTCCAACGTTGATCCTGTAGCAGTTTTGATTTGACTAGATCAGCAGTAATGACAGCTCCCGAATGCTCTAGTGCCATGATCATGGGCTCGTACTCTGTCGGTAAACCTTTGAGCATCAACGCACCAAGAAACTCGTCATCAACAGGTTTGTTCATATTCGCCAATTGCTGCGCTAATGACAGTACTTCATTGACGTAAGCTTCCATGCTAGAATAGTTCTCCAGTTTGACAGCGCACAAGTTCTGAAGAGTTCTCACTCTTGAACCGAGTCCTTTATCATCATATGCACGTTCCAGTGCATTCCAGGCGTCTTTCGCCGTATCCGCTGACATCAAATGTGAAAAACATGACTTTTCAACGCTCAAGCAAATTTTAGATTTTGCAATTTCGTCACGTCGATTTTTCACTTCGGACGTTGTTTTGTCATCCTTACCGTAACCGCTTATACAGATCCATAAATTGTCGTGAATCAATGCATTTTTCATAACAAATTTCCACTCGACGTAATTTTCACGTCCGCGTAATTTTTCATGTGAAAAACTATGATTTTTCGTTTCCGACATATTTACAATAATGTTGCACTATTTTTGCTGAACCATAACCTAATATAAATCATATTTAAACACGTATTTGGTGTAAAATATAAGCAGAATTTATTAAGCACAAGACATGACATAAAAAACAATTTATATATCAAACAACAGAACACAATGTCAGTCATTTCAATAAATTGGAGTCGGCCAGGATTAGCAATAAGGTTTTAACCCTCCAACAGAAAGAGACACTGATTACAGAAACAACATTCTTGGGAACAGAGGGTTCTCTTAGAAAATTTGTACTGAGCTTGTTGCTTGTGTTTGAGCTTGTACTGACGAAGCCCTTTCTCGTTGTTACAAATGAGAAAAGTATTACGAAAAAATGAGTTTTTCTAAAAATGTATCGCGTGCTAAAGTATTTTTTTGTTAAACACCTGCCCTTTTTCACTGTATCGGAGTAAGTATGCCTCATGGTACAACCTGTTTTGATATGTCCCCGTCTGCTTAGCTCTTTATTCACCAACTTTAAACATTTTTTCATTGGAATAATTATGTCTTTGTATTACTGTTTACAAGTCTCGAAGTTATACATACAATAGTATCGAATATTGTGCTTGCAGTTTAGTAACAACTAAGCACCAGAAATGGCAGAATTTTTGGTAAACCTGTTTTGGGTCCAAAGTAAAGGTCGCCCAGGCACTTAATGTATTTAAATGTTTGGAAGGTTATTTTTTATAATAAACAAAAAAAAAAAAAAAAAGGGGAATTAGCCCTAAATTTCAGATTTCATTCGTTCATAGACCATTAATATCATTGAAGCACATTTTAAAAAACACATAGTAGAATGCACAGTTTTCGTCAGGATAAGCGAGATAACACAGTTTTTCAAAACTTTAGGTAACACCTTGTACTTTCGCATAATAAACTATTACAGTGCTGAAATATTTCGATTTGAAATATCGCTTATGTTGAAGTAGGTAAATGTCAAAGTACTCGTAGTGTAATTAAATGCAGTAGTGTAGTGTATAAAAAGTGGATTAAGAAAAATAATTGCTGGTCTTTCAAAGTGGTTTAACATAACTCGACGATTGTTCTAAGAATAAGAACCAAACAATACCGTGTTATTCCTACCACGGTTCTTTTCAATTGTGTGATGTTACGGCTGTGAGGACCGTTTTCAATGGTTTTACTGTAAAACTGAATGTGAAGGCGTGAAGTCGGACACCGAGCCGTGGGTTCTAGAAAGTAAACACGCCACACAAAACAAGCGCTCGACGATGTGTGATAACTTGATCTAGGACTCCTTACGACTTTTCGATTATCAGATGGCAGTTTATCTCGTGGCTTAGTTGATAGTACGAGTACCTAAGTCTGCTCGCGTGAAGGTCGGAGGTTCGATTCCCATCCAAGATTTGTGTGATGATTGTAGAGGTAAATATTTGTCCTGTGTCTGGGTGTTTCTATGGGTTATAAGTATGTATTTACAATTATATAACTATTGTGTCACTGCCGAGCACTGCACTACGCTAATCAGCCAGATTTATAAGATTACACATATTTCTGTCTTTACCCTGTAATATTTTTAATTATAAGCCAAAATAAAGATGAAAACAGCAAGTACAGCACCATCCAATTTCAGTCCTGTAAACGACCACCTCTACGGTATCCTAAAATGTTGTCTGAATTGTTACTTAAATGCCTTATTGCCTAGTCATAATATAACGATTAGGCACAATTTGAAATAATTCACACATAGCCTAACCTTTAGTTAGTCAATAAGCAATTTAGTTCAATGGTAGATTTCCCAATATACTAATTTAATCTCGTATTACAGGAATTCCTTCTATTGGAAGAGCTGGTGCCAGCAAAGAAGCTAGGAGTGATCGACTCTCGGTCCCTTCTGAATGGCACTGATAAGGAGGTCGAGAAGCCGAAGCCGACTGGTCTGGTGCTGGCCAACGTGAGCGCTAGCTGGCAGCCGGACCCCATCGTGCAAACCCTCAGGAACATCAACATCACCGCCAGGCCCGGAGAGTTCATTGGCATCGCTGGGCTCGTGGGCGCTGGAAAGGTGAGACTAAAAGACTAACACGTCATGTAATGTCGGGATTTTCTGTGACGCTTATAACAAAGACGAGAAAGCGAATTTTGTGTTTATATTTAGATGAGACTTTGTCGTGAAAAATCTTACAGTGATTCACTTGATCTGTAAAGTAAAGTAAAAATAGTAGGGTCTCCTTGCATGTCATGTAAACACTAGCAAATGTGTGAAAAATTAGAACATCTTTAGCGGAATATATCTATCTTTATATATAAAAGCGAAAGGTCACTCATCAAGGAATCTCAGAAACTACGAATGCTAGGAATCTGAAATTTTGCATGGAGGTCCCTTTTAGCACGTAAGCGCTCGCTAAGACGGGATTTTGCGAAATTCAACCCCTAAGAGGGTGAAACAAGGGATGAACGGTTGTATGAAAATTTGTGATTTTCAAAGTTATCAAATACATGTTGTATCTAGATATTTGACACAAAACAATGAAATGTTTGGTCTATCGATTTTGTAATTTCGAACTGTACGGGGGTAAAATTGGGGTTGAAATGGGGGATGAATGTCAATATGGAAGTTCCCAACCGTTGAAGATAAAACCATGAAACTCTGTACATAGACACTTGACACGAAGCAAATGAATGTTTGTTCTATTAATTTCGTAATTTCGAACTGTAAGGGGGTGAAATTGGGGTTGAAATGGGGGATGAATATCAATATGAAAGTTCCCAACCATTGAACAAAAAACCATGAAACTCTGAATAAAGACATTGGACACGAAGCAAACGAATGTTTGTTCTATCAATTTCGTAATTCCGAACTGTACAGGGGTGAAATTGGGGTTGAAATGGGGGATGAATGTCAACATGGAAGATCCCAACTGTTGAAGATAAAACCATGAAACTCTGTGTATAGGCACTTGATACGAAGCAAATAAAATGTTTGTTCTAGCAATTTTGTAATTTGGAACTGTACGGGGATGAAATTGGAGTTGAAAAGGGGGACGAATGTCTCTTACGCTTTCACACCCAAACCTATTTTGATGAAATTGTTTTATTAGAAGCTGTTTTTAGTAAACGTAAATGTGTCTGGGTATAAAAATAGGTACTAGGTACCTGAGTTACCTTAGTATTTATTTCACGCGGACGAAGTCGCGGGTAACAGCTAGTTTCGAATAAAACCATAAAAAATGTTAAATTATTGGCTTTAGCACAAACAATAATAAAAAATTCTCGAAGAGATAAATAAAGTTGTTCCGGTAGGTATTTACATATCCATTATTATCTGAAGGAAACGAAAAGTATTTCGGTCGATATTACATTCGGTACAATGTCTTCATTGACGCACATATATACAAAACCGGTTAGGTGCTATTATGGTTATACGGTTAGATACCTATTTGATATAGAGATCTAACTAGGTCAAAAAGATAGACACTGGAGTCTGATTTATAGTGGTCCGTTTTTTAATTTAGTCCAAATCAAGTATGCGAACACAAAATCTTAGGGTATGTGTGGAACTGGTATGCCGAGGGCAACCTTCGGTCACTGACAGTGACCCAAGGTTGTCCTCCACTATTTTCAGAAGGAGTAGTCTAGTTGGGGTGAAGTATACAATACATATCTAGCGTCAATGCAGGCCAATCAAACACACCTACGCTACGTTAGTGCGGGCCAATCAAATACAATTTTAAACACCACTTTGAAATGGAATTAAAGAAATAAGGAAAAAAATATTATGCACACGTGGACCATCTCTGGTACAGACACATCCTATTATTTTACCTTATCGAAATATCAATATTGGCGCTACACTATCAGTGTGATTATAATTCATATTTATCGCCTCAGAGCGTGTTTGAAGTCACATTGATTAATTCAGATTAGGTTTGCATGTGTGTGTACATGAAGCAGCGATAACTTAAGAATAGCGACTACTGTTCGCCTCTCAATATCTCTTTGACTGTATTTTATTATGGCCCGGGTCAAATTGATAGCAAATCTCTTGAATCAGATTTATAATAAAGAACAGTAGGTATGATACTAAATCATATTTGGTAGATAGAGAACTAACTATCTAATTGTTCGTTTGAAATGTACTTAGGGTGTACAAAGAGAAGTATAAAAACGTAGTTACTAGTATCTGCTTGTAACTTCGTCTGCAGAAAATTAAGATAATGATTATTCCCCAAGGAAATCTACATTTTTCCAAATAAATGTAGTCTAATTGCTATTCCAGGCTATAAACTACTCGTGTCGTGTTCATACATGTGATGACATCTGAAGACGGGCGACGAATCTTATAGACGAAAATCGAAACATCCAAATGTTAACGTTCATGGAATTGGTTTTTAAGTCCTACTAAGTTGCGTTGCGTTTCATTCGTTCCAAAATTGCAGTGGCAATTAAAATGTCCACTTTTAGCCTAGTGGCGATAATGTCCTAGTGCCGTACCTAATATCATAGATTGAAATGCCGCTTGCACTTCTGAGTATTTTTCTAGTGCACATCCACAATTTTGTTATCAATAGTTTAACGGTTGCTGAAAATATCATGAGGAAACCGGTATGTTCCAAGATATACATTTTTACAGTACATGCGCATCGTGCGGCTAGTACGGCGGATTATGATAATCCTTTTGAGAGAACGCCCCAAGTCCCAGAAGTAACTTTAAGTACCTACGTTGCTTATGCAACTTTACATACTACTTTAATATAATAACCTTGTTGGACAGTCATGTAATCTTTATTGTAAGTTACCAATACATAAATGAAATGTAAATTCGTATGTGAACAGTCGTCTCTGCTGCAACTGATCCTGGGCGAACTCCTGCCGTCAGCGGGCTCCGTGTCTCTGGGCGGGTCTCGCATCTCCTACGCCAGCCAGGAGCCGTGGCTGTTCGTCGCCACTATCAAGCAAAACATCCTCTTCGGGCTGCCCTACGATAAACTGCGATACAAGAAGGTGAGATAACTATTCGATACTCTTCCGTCGTTTATCGGTAAATACCTACTCTAAAGTAAACTATTAAAAATGTAACGCAGGAACGAAATGTGTGGTAGGTACATACTAAGCTGTGTGGAACATTCTATGATCACCAATGAAGGAGTTTATTGTATGGGAAAACTCTAGAATTGTCAAAAGAGGTCTGTTGTGTCAGGCATTTTATTTAGTCCTAATAATACGTGGTGTTGTGCGGTGCATCCCCGACTGTTGCTTATCTTCAGGCGCATATATTGCTCGTGACGACACTTTATTTTGTAAATGTTAAGTGCCGTAAAATTACAATCATCGTTAGTTTACAAAACAAACGCGTGATATTATAAATCTACGGTAGGTTAGTATATTTTTAACCGACTTTAAAAAAAAGTAGGTTTCTCAATTCGACCGTATATTTTTTTTTTTTTTTTATGTGTGTTCGGGGATAACTTCGTTGTTTATGAACCGATTTGGATGATTCTTTTTTTGTTGGATAGGAAACATTCCAAGGGTGGTACCATGATAAGGAAACCAGGATCTGATGATGGAATCCTGCAGAAATTGAAGAGAACTTGCAAAAATTGTAGGGGCGACAAGCGCGATTGTTAATTTTTCCATTAAGTATTTACAAGCACTACAATTTATTTTGGTTTGACACTACGAAGACTTGGAAGCGATCTGATGATGGAGCCAAAATACTGTCGAGGGAACTCCTCAAAGATTTACAGCAGTTATCTTGTGTTTGAGCTTGATTAATATATATTGATGAGCACTGTTTGTACGTCTAGATGTCTTGGGACTGTCTTTCATCATCATTATAAATGTCTATGTTTGGATGTTTGTTGCTCAATCACGTTGTAACTAATTTATTAATCGTTAGACCTTTAAAAACTGCAAGGGTAGACTAGTGCGTTTGAAAATGTTTCAATTAAGTATTTTAAAGCACTACAATTGAATGAAGGTCTGAAGTCGATCCGATGAAGGAGCCGAAAGACAGTCGAGGCTGCCCCTCAACGATCTACAGCAGTTACCTTGTGTATAGGCTTGATAAAGCTGTATCGATGAGCACTTTACACATACCTAGGTGGGATGTGACTGTTATTAGGGGTCTGACGATGAAGACAAAGGACAGTTATGTGAGCTGTTTAACGGTTTACAGTAGCTAGTGTCTGTGCTTGATTCATGTACTCTTAAATATTGATGAGAACTTGGCACCCACATGGGTACTGAGGACCATTTTACAGGTCTGAGTACATCGAACATCCTGGATTTGAACACTTTATCATAGTGAATATTATTCTACTAGTCAAGTTTTTTCTTTATCTTCTCACCTAATTCAAGAATGATTCATCTAACCATCACTTAAAATCGTAAAATAAAATAATTTTAACAAAAAAAATAACCGACTTCAAACAGTAAACTAAAAAGTAAAAAATAAATCTCTTTACCACAAAGTAGAACGTATTTTGATTAATTTGAACAGACATGATTACATAAGTATTTGACAATTCTGAAGTCGGTGCCAAGTAAAACAACTACAGCTGAAGCTAACATTAGTAGAGTAGTAAATCGAACTGACATTTGGAACATAGACAAGTTGTTGGGGACATATGATAGACAGGAAGGTTGTTGCAACATTTACTGGCACCGACTTCAGAATTGTCAAATACTTATGTAATCATGTCTGTTCAAATTAATCAAAATACGTTCTACTTTGTGGTAAAGAGATTTATTTTTTACTTTTTAGTTTACTGTTTGAAGTCGGTTCTTTTTTTTGTTAAAATTATTTTATATAATTTAACGTTTAGAATATACTATTTACCGAACTTTGGGCTTACGCAGAAGACCCTAGGGCCCTAGTATCCATCTACTAACTGTACTTACGCACAAATTCGAAGAATTGTCAAATACTTATGTAATCATGTCTGTTCAAATTAATCAAAATACGTTCTACTTTGTGGTAAAGAGATTTATTTTTTACTTTTTAGTTTACTGTTTGAAGTCGGTTCTTTTTTTTGTTAAAATTATTTTATATAATTTAACGTTTAGAATATACTATTTACCGAACTTTGGGCTTACGCAGAAGACCCTAGGGCCCTAGTATCCATCTACTAACTGTACTTACGCACAAATTCGAAGCATATCTGAAAACATTTCAAATATTTACCGTAATACCGTATTTAACACGTAGGGCGCCGACGGAGGGCACCGCAGTTAGAATAAGGCAATAAGGGAAATCCCTCCCAAAAAAAAACATATAAAACTTATAATTTTATTCTTTAAACCATTATCATCAAACGGCCTTCTTCTAAATACAACACTTAGTGCGATTGGACCTTACGTTTCCAACCACCACCAGCTAGCTACCTTCCGTAGGTATATTGTCACTTCATTTAGTCTCACGTAGTTTATTTCTACGAAAGTTTAGTCTACAAAAATTTTACAGGTTCGTTAAATTAGAAGAATTCAATTTCGCTATACTTCAGTATAATAACCAAATAATTGTATACGCATCTGTATAGAACGAATACTAATTTCAATATGTGTGACACGGGCCTGAATACTCGTATTTGGCGAGGGCAACTGCTGATAACTGATGATAACGCCGTAGGTAGGTAGGAATTTGCATGATTCGAATACTTTAAGAAGTACAAATCAGCATTACATCCTATTAACAATTAAATTCCAAACGAGATAAACTTGAAAACACAAAATAATTTAAAAAGGTAATGGGTGAGATAAGGTAATTCTTTATTAAAGTAGCAATATAGGTGCAAAATTCAAAGAAATAAACACAAAAAAAATATAGAGATAGAGCGATACGTGGGAATTCCTTGTAAAAGGAAAACAAAGGATTTTGAATATTTCCCCTGCACCATAAAAACATGCATATTTATTGCTATTGTGTATTCTAACTTGTGTATGGGTAGACGGGGATGGTACAGGTATCCGAAATAGCAAAAAAAAACGATATTCATTCACATAAAAATATTAACATCATAAGTACTGCACAGTTCATTATACCTCTAGATAAAGTGTTTCACCGCAGACAATAAATTGTAACCACGTCGTAACCACTTACCTACTAACTGCGCCCCGCGGTTTTACCCTTGCAGTTCCCGTTCCCTTTATTTCACTGCGATAAAAAGTAGCCTGTAGTAGTGCCATTCCATGCTATAATCTGAGTTTGTAATACCAGCCCGATCCGTTCAGGTTCAGACGTTCCGACTTGCATTACCACAAACAATATTGGTCAATTATTTCAAAAAAGATTAGGCTAAAAGTGATTTAATATAAAAAAATAAATAAACTTACTGTTTCTTTGTGCCGAAATCAGTCCCTTTAAGACAAAATTATTGAAAAGCACAATGGTTGTTATCACGCGCCGTCGCGTGTCTGTTATCGATTACTCATAGCTAATGTACCCAAACAAATGGGTATTGTCATCTTGTCGATCATGATAAAACTTTGATAAAATAATTAATTAATTATTGTGTAGGTACTGGCGATCTGTGATTTCAGTTTAGAACCTAGATAAGGCTTATTTTTACGGAAGGACTCTTATAAAACACATAAAGGTGCTACCACATTGGAGTTTCTTTCCGTGAGTTTTTGGGAAGCAAGTAATATAGAAATGTAGGAACATATATGACATAATATATGATACAACATTCAGAAGAACCGATTATTTATAATCGGTTCTTCTATGAACATTTCGACATATTCGAAATATTCGATATATTTCGACAAATATTTCACCATTACAAAGCAACTATGTTTGTTGTTTCAGCCATTTTAGGAAAACTTTCACAAAGTTGTCCTGACCATCCAAACGATATTTTTTACAATAAATATCGTTTGGCCATGAATTGATGTTAAGCAATATGTCGACCTAGGATAGAGTTCGCTTATCTGGAAGATAACTCGTATTTACTCTAGATTTAAACACGCCTAGATAGAACTCATAGGAAAACAGAGGTTCAAATTGCTTGTTCCACATTTTCGTTGTGCGATTAATAAGTGTGGTTTCAAAGCGATTTATTCGGAATTTCCACAATGAACGCAATTTACGCTGAACATACACACCCCAAGATATAACCGTCGAAGTACCGAGACGCTATCATCCAACGCCATAAGTCAAAATCTGTTTGCAACTCGAAACCCAGTCGGACGCTATGGGAAATTACATGGATAGGTACTAGCGGCCCGTTCCGGCTTCGCACGGATATTGTTACATAAAGACATTAATGGAAATAAAAACTGAACTATCGTTCAAATTGGACAAAATTAGATACTTAATACTATAAAACTTTATACCATAAAATTTTTTTGTTCGAACGCGCTAGTCGCAGACCGATATCAAAAATTATTTCACGGTTTATGGATATGTACGTGGTTTCTGAGTACTATAGGCTATATAGTAATATTATTAAGTACCACGGCCGAAACCAGGCTGGAGCGCTAGTTACACATAAATGTCAACTTTCATGAATATCGGTTGACTTGGTGAGCATTTCACTGGGAACAAGATCATGACACTGGTTTTTTATACATATAAGTATTTTAAGATGATAGTAGCATTTCATCATTCGTTTTTTAATTCTTACTACTAAGCAGTTACGACAGAAAATCAACGTCGGTAATAAAATGATTTTCCTGTCTTGGTAGCCTAGTTTAAATCTCAACACGTGTCTTGTTTGTTGTAAGGTGGTAACAGCGTGCGCGCTTCTTCGTGATTTCGAGCAACTGCCCGCTGGAGACGCGACCCTGGTGGGGGAGAGAGGAACCAGCCTCAGTGGAGGACAACGGGCCCGCGTTGGCCTGGCTAGAGCCTGCTACAGACAGGTATGTTCGACCTCTTCATAACCAATTACCACTAGCCTTGATGCGCCCAGTTGAACAAACTTCTAGAAATGCACCCTTTGAATTGATTACTCTAACCTCATTCAGCTAATACAGGAACCGAAATCGTTGCTCTAGTTTGGGTGATGGCGATGGCACCGCTCTATTTATAACACAGTTTATAACATACGACTAACAGCATTCATAATTCTCGTAGCCAGAACGCATAGTTAAACAATTTGTCAAACTTTTGTATGCCGCTGGAAAACGTCGCAACGATCGCATTCCCGACTTAAATTATAGTTTCCGCTAGGAAATGACTCACTGAGTATTTTGAGCCTTACTTGGCTTATAGAGACAGGTTGTGTGCAAATAGCAGAGATTATTTAGTTACTAAAAAAAGCTATACTTAGTACAAATAACATGACGCTGTTAAAGTATAACATTTGTGGTTCTAAGACTAAGCCATTTTTATCTTAGAAGCAGTTCCGTAATTCATAGCGCTTTAGCGAGTATTAATTTTATTGTCATACTTAGTAACACTTTTCTGTTAATCTAAGGTAAACAGAAAACTGTAACTGTAAAACTGCAAAACTGGCATAAAAGGTAAACAACTCAGATAAAATATTACTCATTGGTAAACAAAAATGGCGAACTGGCGTCCAATCACGCTGTTACGTCAGATAACGAAATCAAGAATCATGTTTGGTGATTGGATGACAAATTTATGTGTGTTTTTACGCCGAAATAAGAGCAAATAGAGTACCTATGCTAACAATCTAACAACCTTACCTACTAACGTTGACCTTTGTGTTAAACATCAAATCTTCTTAAATTAAATTATCACAGTATCTTTTATATTCTACGACTAACTGGATTCGTCTCCTTGTAATTTTTTTCGGGATAGGTAACATACGTGTGTTTTAATGTATGCCACGAGGTTTCTGCACTCGTATTATTTTCCTAAACAAAGCTAATTTCTGGCATTATCTAAGACCAACACTCAGATAGGACAATAATTTGTAATCATATTATTTGCTCCGTCTTAACTCTGCAAATTTGTTTCTGTGCTTCGCGCTTCGTACCTGAGATCAGAGGTGCAATTAAGAGTGTTAACAATTTGATAGTGGAGATGTCTTTGTTCGTTCCCTATTAGCAAGAAGTAAATACCTAAACGTCGCGTTGTTACTCATTCTCGTAAAATTTTATTATTTTTCACCACACAATTGAAACTACGTAAAGAGTTACGTTGGGTGCTAGCCCAATCCCCATTGGCTATCGAATACCATATACCTAAATTACACGTAACTGAAATTTCAAAGTAGAAGATTTCGTACTACGTAACGTTTTCTAAGACTCTACGAGGCGTAAATAAATTGAAATTTCAGTTATAGAATTTATATGGTGTTGTAGTATGGTGATGTACCTACACATCAGTTAAGGAAAAAACATTTTTCAAATTAATTTCGCAGAATAATTTTAAAACAACTTTAGATACTGACGTAAGTCTAATATTAAAATTATTTATACGTTTAGTGCTAAATACACACACACACACACGCTTATCATAATTATGTGTAAGGTGCATTCAGTAATATCGAACAAAGACATCAATTTGAATATACCACAAATTAAAATACTTTTCAAAACTAGTTTTTCAACTAGTCTCGTATCAATCGAACGGAAACACAACCACAAAACAGCCAAGAATGTCGTTTAATAATTTGGTGCATTATTCTAAGTAGAACACATTTTGAAACGCTGCTGTAGGAAAATTTTGTTAAATAATAATTAAATATGTCGCAACTAAGGTATTTTTATCCAGAAATCTTCTGACGGAATGTGTGTATTTGCATTCTTATGGTATGGTATATCAATTCGGTAATGACGAATTTAAAAATTTGTTACTGGTTTCATAGCATATTTAATAGGGTAATTATTATTATGTAGATACATAATAATCTAGAGTGTGGAATAACATAACTAATACTACATAACTAATTATTCCGGGAAAAAATGAATATCAGGAACTACGCGCCTGAAATAAATATTGGTGGGCAATAGGTACCATCTGACCTCAAACTAAGCAAAGCTTGTACTATGGCGGCCAGATAGCTGATATAATACGTATAAACGTATATAGTTGTAAATACATACTTATTAGACGTAGAAGCACCTAGACACAGTACAAATATTTGAATTCATCACACAAATATTTGAACTGGGTGGGAATGGGAATCGAACCCACGACCCTCGGCTTCACAGGCAGAGTTACTACCCACTAAGCCACGAGGCCAGTCAAATCGTAGTACGTTGCTAGGAAATAAATAAGGGCTGTGTAAATATCTAAATATACATGGTGGTGTTTATACGCTCAACTCATTTAAGAGAGTCGCCGGACGCCGCGCTGTCACACAAAATAAAATGTTACTCAACAACAAAAGCCTAGTTTATCCTTCTATGAACGATAGTGAACTAATTGGTTTAATGAGCATTGTCGTGTTCGTCAGGCGGATATCTACCTGCTGGACGACCCACTGTCCGCCGTGGACACGCACGTGGGCAAGCACCTGGTGTCGGAATGCGTGAATGGACTGCTGCGCCACTCCACCCGGATCCTCGTCACCCACCAGCTGCACCACCTGAAGACCGCGGACAATGTCATCATCCTGCACAGCGTAAGTCTTTTATATTCTTCTTTCTTCGTACTGTAAAGTACTTATCATGTACTGTATAGTAGCCAAGGGCGAATCTAAGGGGGAGTCATGGGGGTCATGACCCCTGGGCTGGGTCCATAACCCCGTGGTGGACAACTAATTAAAACGCACGCATGCACTTTGTCGCTTGAAACGCATTTAATACACAACTTTAATTTAAAACGACTGCAAAAAATCAATAGATAAAAAAAACATTTTGTAATACAATATACTATCTTAGGACACTTAGGTGATTAAGGCGAATCTAACGATATCTTTCAAAATCCATTCAACCGTTTGGAAGATACGGGGGAATAACGAAATTTACAAACATAGGTAGAAGATAGGTACCTAGGCACGAAAAACATAACCCTTCTTTCAGTCGGGTAAAAATGAATCTCCAAAATATATCTACGCTCATAACTTTTGAAGAACGGTACCAGATTTGACGATTCTTTGTTTTATGTATTCGTTATTGTAGGGATAAGGTTTGTGTAGCAGAAAATATAAGAAAATGTTGACAAAAAAAAGAATGGTGGTACGAAGTTCACCGGGTCAGCTAGTTTCTTTACAATTAAAGAGTGCCTCGCTTCCTTTTGGGCTTGTAATCGCTGTGTAACCTCCATATAGGTAATCGAATGTATTTTAGAATCTGCTCTTTATTGCCTAAATAAGAATTTACAACGACACGCTAATTTACCGGCGAGCTATGCAATGCTACTTAGACATATATACATACTACCTACATACGACTTGAACGTTGTAAAAGTAACATTTGTGTTAATCCAGGTTATATACCTACCTACTTACTACTTATTTACTTTAATTAAAATCTGCTCAGTTGTTAGAAATACGGGATACGGGGGAACAAACAAACGCACACACTTTCGCCCGCGAGTATCCTGCATACATAATTGATATGCAGCAAAAGAAAAATATTAATTTACTTGTACCTAGATAAACTCAAAACTCATGTAGCATTTTCGAACATAACATTGGCGAAAACTTCCGATTTAGAATCGTGAAGTCGTAGGTTGGAATCCCGCTGGCACCTGTGAGTATTTTTCCCAGGATTTTTTTATTATTTTTTAAGGATAACATCGTGAAGAAAACGGCACGTTCTTCGAAACGTTGATCCATTCGCAAATTCATTTTGATTTAATTAAAAATGAATTATTGATATTGTAAATGTAAATTTTAAAAATTTCATTGGAATATCATTAAAAATACAATTATCTCAAGAGTAACGGCGAAGCTTGGGGTTTTCAAAGTCCTGTCATTGTTTTTAACAGTTTTTAATACATAATCATAATGACGATAACAATCATTTTTATAATCTTCAACCACCAAAACTGAAATATTAAATATGGAAAACCACCAATGAACCAATGATGTTAAATTATTATAACAAATCGGTAAATCTTGTCTTGTCTTCAATTACCTACGTATCACAATAAAATTGGTATGTACCTACTATGTACCTTCTACCTATATTTTCGAATTGCTGACGTGGAATCATGTGTTTTTTTCTTGACACTTAGATAATTTCACAAAGAGATAAAACGCGACAAGACTACCCTAAAAATCAACCCTATAAACATGACTATCAGTATTTCAGTAGGTATTTCATAACATCGTTTTTGTATGCATCACGCGCCGATGTCAGTCATATCATCATTGCTTCAGATCTGCTCAGTCATCTTACAATGTAGACAAGTTGCCAACTCATTGGGATTTAACACGGCACTAATATTACTCTATCAGTACTCGATTTCTACAATGTTTTGATAATGTCAAAAAGATAAATGAATCTGTGATTTAAATTGCACTAGCAGCGCCAGGCAATTTACCCGCGTTTTCTTTATTACCGTAAATACTCGCGATGAAAAGTAGTGTAGGTAGGTATGTGCTACGAGTATTCCAGTGTTATGTAATTTCCAAATTTCAATCAGATCAGGACGTCTACTCTCTTTCTACGAAAACGTAACTTCGACGTAAACTCGCGATTTTCCAACTCCGATTCTACTTCGATCCGTCGTTTGGTCCGTTTAAATCTTCGAAGCCTACTCTAATTAGAGTATGTATTAGATTATATGTATGTGTATTAGAGTACGTCAAACAATGTTGTATCGGACGAAACGAAGTAGAACGAGAGCAGGAAATTCGCGAGGTTTTTTTACGAAATTACGTTTTCGTAGAAATAGAGTAGACGTCCAGATCACCCATGGCTATGTGATTGAGAAACAAATATCCAAATATGATTTTTCACATACTAGTCTGGACGATTCCGTTCTAGATATAACTGGACTAGCGATCCGCCCCGGGTTCGCCCGTGGCATCTAATAAAGCGATCACGTATATTTCCAGCGGTGAAAGAATTTTTTAAATCGGTCTAGTAGTTCCTGAGATAAGCGCGTTAAACAAAAAAAAACTCTAAAAGCCGGGTCACACAGAGGCGATCCGATAGCGATAGCGATCCGATAGCGAGACGATATTTTTGTAATGTTGTTTAAACGAATTTGTATGTAACCTGACACACAGCAAGCGGGCGCGATCCCATACTCGGTATCAGATCGCTATCGCTATCGGATCGCTATCGCTACCGGATCGCCGCTGTGTGACCCGGCCTTTAAGCTTTATAATATTAGCTTATATTAAGCCATTTTAAATAGAGGTTGACAATTAATCTTTTTTTCTTAATTACGCACCTACCCAAGTAAGTTATGCGAATTGTCTGCAGATAGTTGGTACTCGACCTAATCTAACTTGCTAAAATTTTGTTAACTCTAAAAAGTCTACCGAGACCGTGTCTTATTCTGAATAACAATAGGTATAATACCTACTTGTATTTGTTATTCATCATTCCGGTGTGGTACTAGCATTAATGAAACAATTGGGTTACAGTTTATGTAAGCAATTTAAGGAAATTAACTAATAAATATGATTAAAGCTGTGTTGTAAAGAGTGATCAATATAGCTGACAGCTATATTCTATTTTCGATTTAATTTAAAGAAACAGCAGTAGCAAAACCATAACAATTTTAAATTAACCAGCAAAAGGACGAATTCTCAAGGGCATAGGTATAATGGAAATTAATACAACTGTACTTACGATATGACCTAATATTTGATCAGTTGCCACCTTATGAATCAAAGTAAAGTTAAACTGCATTTGCTACAACTGCAATACTGAATAGGTATTAAAGTTTTCTGGAAATGGCCATTGCATATAAATTAATGTTTATATTTTCTTTGTTTCTTGAAAATATAACTAAAATATATATCTACCTGTCTGAGTAAATTCATAACAAAGCCTTAATTGCTAGGTCCATACAATGAGTCGTTTTCAGGTGAGACAAAAAATTGTTACTAAAATAATTAATGGCGAAACTGACGCATAAAATTACTTGAACGTATTTTATACAATTCTATAGTTTTTCCAATCTCAATTGGGCTGATTTACAAATATGTATTTTCATAAATTACATTTAAATTAAAGCCGAAATGTTTGTTTTGGTGTGTTTTTGAACGTCCATTTACTTATTTACTAGCTGACCCCGCAAACGTTGTTTTGCCATATAAATAAAGGTATGAAAAATAGCTAGTAGCCGATTCTCAGACCTACTGAATATGCATATAAATTTTGGTTAAAATCAGTAAAGCCGTTTCGGAGGAGTAAGGAAACAAACACTGTGACACGAGAATTTTATATATAAGATTAGCATCATCACAATTAAATACGCCAAAGTTTTGTAACCATCTGTTGTCCACGTGACTCTTATATATTTTGACTCGAAATGAAATAAGCCAGTAGATAACCACCACTTACTTGAAGAAGTAAACTATTTCAAGTAGTGGTTGTGGCAATGTAGTACAGAAAAGTCGTCTAGGACGTAGTTATGGTCTTTTTTCTTCTGAAGACAGCTCATTTATATTGGTAAATTACTATATAATAGGGTACGTTCCTAGAATTATAAATCACTAGAAGCGGCTGCGTTTAGTTCCCCGGCTGCGTCATTTTCCTGCAATTAAAGTTAATACCTATAGGTACCTAAGTAAATTAAGAGTAACACTATAATATTTATATTATAATAATATACGGGCGAAAGTTTGCGTATATGTAGGTGTATAGGTTTGTTCCCATGTTTCTTTATAACGGCTGAAATGGATTTAGATGAAATATAATACGTAGTAAATTGTACATTACTCGTATCTGGATTAACACACAGGCACTGTTATCCCGTTAAATATATTATTTGTTGAGCCGCGAGCGCGGGTTACACCACGAGTCACAGCAAGTAATAAAAACTAGAACGTCAGAAGAATTCTGACAACACTAACTAGCCCGCAAAGCTTCTATTATGGGAGCCAGATAGCTAATAGTCTTATTTTGTGTACGAAACCCAACAACGACGGATACATTTGAAAATCTTCCGAAAGACTGTCCAAGACTGAAATTGTAAGTATTAAATTTATTTTTCCTTTCCAGGGTGAGATTGAAAAGCAAGGCGATTTTGACGAGGTGTCGAAGTCCCCACTGTTTGCCGAACTCCTTCAAGAAGAGGAACCTGATGAGACTGCCAGACCGAAGTACCTGCGCCAGCGCACCATGTCTATTCAGGTGAGGATCTGATTATATCGGTATCACTTGGTACCACAGTGAGTTGTTTGTGAATTCCAAAGACTTCTATGAAAACTATCGCAATAAGGACGTCTAGGCTGTCGAATACGCTGCCGAAGTAGGTTCCTCGATGGATACAAGATACAACATTGGTGTCCAGAGTGCGTCGCTTTATTCAGGTAACGCTCCATCGTAGATCGCATCGTCACTTAACATCAAACGAAATGACGGCCCAATGCAAACTGATTGTCGAAAAATAATACTCCAAAAAACAATTGTTGCTACGTACAATCAATCGATACTTACTCGTACCTACCTACATAGGTTTGCACAGGAATCCAACTAAACCGAAAATGCTTTTCTTTTTTCGTGCCTCTCTATGTACGATTTTAACTATGCACCAATTTTGTATAAAAAATTAGGTGTTCCACATTTTGTGGAGTAAGTGCATTTTTTACAAAGCCAACTGCTTTGTAAAAAACTGCTTTTTTTTCGTTATGAGTGAGAAGAATGCAGCCCTTTAGTAGCTTAGTGCACGTATTTTTGAGAAACCATGAACAAAGTCAATTTATAACATCTACCTGTTAGAGTATAGTATTTTTAAAATTTACAAATTTATTTACCTGTGGAGTATGGACACCGATTATTTATAAGGAACAATTGGGAGTCATTTAATTCCTTTAATGTAACAATGATTTAAAATGTGTTTTTTCTTTCAGTCGCACACAAGCAGAAGTACAATACAAGATGCGGAAGCGGATGATGACGAAGATCAACAAGAAACTGCAGAAATCACAGAATCAGGTACACACACAGCTTTAAGACATAAATAGATAGCGTGGAAAAAAGTAGGTCTCTACATGTTGTCTCTTTATTAAAAAAAAAAGATGTTGAATATGTTATATCTAGGTATGAGGTTTCTATATTATGAGGCTAACTTTGCCCCACAAGTTCACATTAAAATCTGGAATAATCTGATCTCGTAAATTGTAACAGTGACCATAGCAGACGTGACAGCAAAGCTATTTTCCATTTAATGTTAGTACTTATTCGTATTTGGCCACAACTTCATCTTTTATAATATAAATTATGTATGAAAAATTTTTTTCGCGGTAAAATGTAAGTCGCCGATTTGCTAATCCAGACCTGAATCTGTCAGTTTTTTTAAGTCAGTGGCATTATGGTTGTGAATGTGTCCAGGTCGGGTGTCGTACAAGGTGTACGGACAGTACTTCAGCGCGGGCAGCGGCTGGTTCCTGATCACACTCACGATACTCTCCATCATCGCTGCGCAGGTCATCACCTCCATGAGCGATCTCTGGCTCACGCGCTGGTAAGCTTGCTCATCACTTCAACATTTATAATTCATACACATTTTTTAAATACAATATTGAGTGACGGTATACCCTAGTCTTACGTCTGATGGTAAGCAACATGCCTGCCCATTACGGAACAGTTAACATGAATAATCCAAATTACTGTCTAGCACTTCACTGTGTTCACCATACAGAGATATGAGATGATATCTATTTACCCTGGTATCTGTGGAAGCTAATGCTTCTCTTCAACCCGTACCAGTAATGTTTGCAAGTTTATAACAAATACAATATATTGCAAAGCTTAAAAAAATTACACTTATAGAAGAACAATTTAGTACAGAGGGAGCATACCGCTCCTGTGAGCTCGGTCTGTTTTGATCTTGCTTCGATTGCTTAGAGAAATGGAGGTCGAAACTTTGTTGTTTCAAAACAAAAGGACCATTTGACCTGTTTGTATTTAAATCATACTATGCTCAGCTAAACATAGTACTTACTATATTGCGACGACCACTTAAAAATGGCTATGCAGTCATGGTGCCTTGCTCCCTCTAATTACGAATGATTCCTCTAAGCATCGAACAATTTGTCAAAGTTATTTAGTCTGCATTTTAAAACTATGCAATTACAATGACTGAAACAGATTATGGTTAATTACGTGAAACATCAATACCGATAGTGATTACGCTTGTAATTCAACGATAATGAATTTGTATCTTACCTATATTCAAGGCCGTAGCGAACGGCCTTGCGACGTAAACAGTCACATCATCGCAGGCTATTTTCATACGATCATGTGCTTGGATTGTTTCCTGGTTTGAGATTAGATAAACTTTTGTGTTCAACATAAATCTCTCCAAAATCTCCAAAAGCATGCCTTTATGATGTACAGTCCCAAAACACATGAAAGAAGCCAAAAGGATCAGTTTCTATTCATGCTTATAAATATTTTTTTAATGGAACCGACACCGAAACCATGACAGAAAAATTAGCTGTTCCGAACATTTTCCGAGGCTAAAGAATTGTTTAGACTCCACATTATTTATTTGACTTGATATGAAGATGAATAGCACACTTATCGAATCAGCTTATTGCAATGATTCTCGTTATGTGGTCAGTGGCAGTGGTCCTGTATATTGTTATACGCATTAAACTTGAACTGAAAACAACTGAACATACCCATACGTCATATTCTAGGATGAACGTAGTTGAAGATACATACGAAAGGAAGACACTGCAAGAACACTCGAATCTCGGAAACTTGACCGCCAACGCGACCGACGCCGCACTGAACGCCACGGAAGAAACTTCCACTCTGGCCACGACACTGGCACCAATACTTAATCTCACGACGACGTTGGCACCGAATCTCACAGCATTCGTCAACGGCACCACTGTAGGCGAAGAGCAAGTCAATCATATCTACTACATCTATATCTGGACTGCGGGGATCGTTGGCTGTATCATTCTCACTACTGAAAGGTTTGTTTTCAGTTTTCTTAGTTCTTATGTGTATGTGATTCATATTCGTATTCATTGCGGTAATGTGGTGCAAGTTTGAGGCGATTCGTTCAGACGTTTAGACGTGATTGAGCAACAAACATCCAAACTTTGGCATTTATAATGTCAGTAAGAAGTAATTATCAGCCATTTAATTACCAGCTAAGATAAAGAGAGAGTAATATCAGAACCAAGATCATATTATTTAGGTAGCAGACCCCGGTCATGTATGAGCCTAAGCTTGGTCTTCGTCTGGTTCTTCAGCGCACGTCCAGGGTCTATGTCAGCATTTATTTCATGGCATTCGATGAGGTTATTTACGCCACAGTATTCTGAATATCAACAAAAACTTTTGGGAACTCTACACTGTTTAAATGGGAAATGGACAAAATTCACATAGGTAATAAGCAGCCCACTAAATCTTCCCACTGCTGGTACTCGGAGCCTTCCCTCACAAGGAGAGAGTCAAGCCCATAATCCATCATGCTGGCCCAGTGCGGATTGATGACGCAGAACCTAGTATTCTAGGTACATGTCGAATTCCTCGCGATGTTTTCCTTCACTGTTTTTAAGTTAGCGGTACTGTATCTTCGTCATTTTTTGTTTGTGAAACAAAAGAAAAGATACGTGTAGGTACAATATTTTTTAGTAATCTAGCTGACGGACTAATTAGTATTTTTGTAGCCTATAGACATCGTAATGTAATCGTGTCCGTATTTCAGATCGATAATGTTCCTGTGGGTTTGCATGCGCGCGTCCATCAAGCTCCATAACCAGATGTTCAGCAACATTCTGTCGGCGACGATGCGTTTCTTCGACACCAACCCCTCGGGCCGCATCCTCAACCGGTTCTCCAAGGACATGGGCGTCGTCGACGAGATCCTGCCCAGGATGTACCTCGACAGTATACAGGTAAGACGACCACAGGTTACAGGTTGAGATCTATTTAAATATAATATTAGTTTTGTACGGAATAATGTGAACCTTAATTTGTTTTGTATAGCATTTTAAGCATAAACAGCCCACTAAATGTTCCCACTGCTCGAGAGAGTCAGAGAGAGCTCTCTCTCTCTCTCTCTCTCAGTCACGTTGCCCCAGTGCGGGTTGGTGCACACATGACTTCGAAAGATTCTAGGTACATGTCGGTTTCCTCACAATGTTTTACTTCACCGTTTTATGTTAGCGGCATTACGCACATGACTTCGAAAAGACTGGTGCGCGTGGTTTTGAACCTGGGGTCTCCGGATCGGCAGTCGCCGTTCTTCCAACTAGACCCGCCGTAACTTGATGATGTTTAGTATGAATACCGGGAAATATTTT
The DNA here is from genome assembly GCA_963693475.1 of Ectropis crepuscularia. Lineage (NCBI taxonomy): Eukaryota > Metazoa > Arthropoda > Insecta > Lepidoptera > Geometridae > Ectropis > Ectropis crepuscularia. The sequence continues at coordinate 14,344,033 of OY856339.1, read as the reverse complement.
GTTACAATGTACCTACCTATTCTTACTTCGCACTTTGGCAAGTTAGGCAAGAAACGTAGCAAAATCTGTGTGTTGTTAAACTGGTGGAAAATCACCCCAATATAGCGCATAGGGGTGATTTTCCACCAGTTTAACAACATCACAATTTTGCTATGTTGCTAAAACAGTGCTTGAACTGGAAACGCTATAAATTCACAAACTGGTACAAAGAAAAGGAAACATCGACCTCATTATTTTCCCCACAACGGATTTCCATTAATAATTGTGTCACATTATTTGTATTGGCTTTTCTATTCATGTTAATTATAATGGACATTTATGTTAGATTTATATTAATATCTCATTACTGATAAATTGTGCTCATTAGTGACCAAATTCATTCATTCTCAGCTAAAATTTTCATCATGACTCATTAATATATTTAGTTAGTCCGTTCTAGTTTTTTTGGGTCAAATCAAAATTACGAAGTTGTAGCATGTTCTCATTTTGCGCAGATATTCATGGTGATGTTGGGTATCCTCGTGATGGTGGCCATCGTGAGTCCCTTCATGTTGGTAACTACGGCGGTGTGCGGCATCGCTATGTACTTCTGGACCATTGTCTATCTCAGCACCGCTCAGGCTATTAAGAGGTAAACTATGAAAGTAGCTATTAATTTTATTGATACCACTAGCTGTGCCACGGTGTACCTATACTGCGACTTAACAACTACTAATTTCAACGGTATAAAAGTACCCTAGATGTCGATCTCTGTAATATACCTTACGTTATTTTATTTGATTTCATTCAAATCCCTTCAGCCTCTATACAGATGTACGTACCCTTACAAACCCTCAAACTTCCGCCTGTTTACCTATTAGTGTGATGATAAGGTATTGCTTTAAAATGTTTGGTGGATTCCTCGATATTAATGATTAGATAAAGATAAATTTATTCAGTTACAAGTGCACATTTTTACAATTTGCTAAGTGGAAAATGGAACCCAAACTCGGCTAACCAATAACAATTTTGGTGTTCCTCAGTTTGATTTATAAAAATTACAATACGTAGATACAATTTGACATAATCTAAATAAAAAAAAAATACAATCAAAAATTATACATATTAAACATTAAATGACAAGTAGGATCACCTACTTGTGAACCTGTTAATGAAATAGTGTGTCTTAGAAAAACATAAAGTTAATAAAATAAAGGTACTTACTTAAAATAAGTCACAAGACGCATTCTGTGTCGTATAAATCACACCCATAGATGATCAAGAATGCCCCTGAACGGAGAGTTGCTCCCGAGCTTTGAAATTGTTCTCTCTTTTCTTTTCTCTTAAAATTATAGAGACAAAAATAACTAAGCCAAAGCCGATATTGTTGGGCGATAGATGGGCTGGCCAGTACTCCTAATCATGGATTGAAAATCATAAAAGTGCAGTCGAAAATTATCCATAACAATAGTCCATTCATTTGAAGGACCGATTTTATAGACTCCGATAGGTAGGGAGAATGTACCTACCTACCTTCCAAAAAAATAAGAAGTTATTTCTCTAAAACATATAAAATTCCGACGCCTTTATTCACTTTTGTAAATAAATTGCGTTCAAAATATCCAAATAGAAAGTGCTTAAAATGACTACAAAACACTTTCTCTTTTTTTACAAATTTCTCAGTTTACTTTGGTCAACGTAAACCATCAAGGCAAACGTACCTAATAATCGCAAACCGGCAGTTTATTTTTCTCTTTTGAACGTTGTTATTGTTAACGTCACAGAATTATTTTTCTCACGCATTAATTTACGAAAACAATCACAAAAATTGGTAGGGACTTGAAACACTTAAAACTGAAATTATGGTTATCGTTATTTTTTTACTAAGTAGTATAAGTATGCATACATGGTTCCACTCACTTACATAATTTTATTTTTACCTAATGTTTTCTTGTTTGTTTAAATAACATGGAATGACGGTATGACCAATACTTATGCTTGACGGTAAGCAATATACCTGCCTATAACAGCATAGTGTTAAGCAACTATTTGAACACGAAGAGTCCAAATTGCTATCTTACACTGCGTTGCGCTTGTCGCCCAGATATATAAGATGATATGTATATCTTAGCCCCAGTGATTTCACTGGACACATTGCCCTTCAAACCAGAACACAGTAATATTTACGTATTACTGCTTAGCGGTAGAATAATTGGCATTGCTGTGGTATTTCACCAGTCGCGAGTTTATTTCGAAATTACGTTTTCTCGTAGAAATAGAGTAGACGTCCTGCCAGTAACCAAAACGTAGAATGTAGACATTGAATTTTGCATCTTTTGGTAATTGTTATTTCGTGCTAATGGCTACGTGAAGAGTGGCACTTACCACTTTTTTTTAAACACCAAAAAATAATACAAAGCAAAAATAAACAAAAACATAGTAAATTAGTGCGACAGTGGGCGGCCTTATCGCTGAAAGCGATCTCTTCCAGGCAACCTTAAGATGGAAAACAATACGTGACAATAATATGAATATGTGAATGTGAATATATGATAACAATATTGTGTTGTTGTTGTAGAGTGGAGGGTATCTCCCGCAGCCCCGTGTTCTCGCACGTGTCGGCCAGCATGGCGGGGCTGTCCACGGTGCGCGCGTGCCAGGCGCAGGCCATGCTCATCGCGCAGTTCGACGACAAGCAGGACGTCCACACCGCAGCCTGGTGAGTGTTGCTCCTCTTTCACAAAGGCGGGTCCAAGAGGGGTGGTCATGACTCCCCCGTGGCGCTGAATCCAGAAATATGGACTACTAATTAAAACTGCACTCATGTACTTATCGCACGCTCTTGTGACTTGACAACGACTATGCGACCTGCCTAGCCTTATCGCAGCCCTACGTTCTCACACTCGATTACAACCAATATGTCTAAACCACAACTTGATGAAACTATTGTGCCGTGTTGAGAGGCGTATTTCGTAGATTGGGTTCGTGACTTAGTTGTTAATTAGTCTGCCTCTGAAGCCGAGGATCGTGGGGTTCGATTCCCACCCATTGCAAATATTTCTGTGACATAAATATTGGTGTTTCCATGTTCCTACAGAAAATAAGGATGTATTTACAACCTTATAAGTATTATGTCAGCTATCTGGCTCCCTTAGTACTTTGCTTAGTTTGGGGTTTGGTCTTATGTACACATGAAGTCTACCGATATTTATTCATTTACGTTCTCGCAGTTAGACAGACCTAATATTCTTTTAAATACATAAAGAGCGACAGAATGCAACCCGAAGCCATGCTCCGTTTCTTCAAGTAGCTCGACAGTTTTGGTTAGGCTAGACGAGGGAAATGCACTGTACCTACACCTCAGACGGTTCGCCAATGACCCAATAACTTAAAATTAGAATTATCAGCAAGAACAGATGGACTTTTAAATTGTATTTTTATCTATAGAAAAATATAGAATGGGTGACGAACAACAGTTAGTTAAAATCACATTTCGAAGTAAACCATTAATCATCGTAACCGGGCATTACTTAGTTTTTTTTTTCGATACAGATATAGTTTACTATCTTATCTGTCGACGTTATCAAGTGACGTAGGTTGTTGTATTTTCCCACGAAATAAAGTGATTTATCATGCATGTGGATCTTACCTGCATACGCGTGCCGTCCAAATGATAACGGTCAATGGTAGGTATTAGGACTATCACTTACTAAAGTATTATTCAAATTTACACCACGTAGAACATCTGCCCTAAATCAAAAAGACGCGTTGTACTTGGAGAACTATTTTTTTTAACGATGATAGGTTCGCACTTGACCACCGTCTCGCCTGATGTTAAGCGACGATGCGATCTACAATGGATACCTAGAAGAAACCGATTCACTCTCGATTTGAAGACACAAAGATTGTAACTATCGGGAAAACCCCACTCAGGCAACGCATTCCACAACCTATACTAAGTACCTATATTACGTTTGTCATTATCAATAAAGAATATATTCTAAGGGAACCCTAAAATACGGGAATAAAATTAGCTTTTTCGTACATTTTGTCGACTCTAGGTCGAGTTTAGCCTTTTTTTTATGACGCTGCTGGTTTTTCGTATTTTTGGGTTGGCCTTTGTTTATGATATAATTATGTTATACTAGTACCGCCCCACGATTTTACTCGCTTAGTTACCGTTCGCGTTATTTTCCCATGATAAAAATAGATAATAAGCTATATTCTGTTACAAATTTTAACTCGATCCGTTCAGCCGCAATACCTAGATTGATTGAGGAGCAACAAACATTTAAAAACATTCAACATGTCTCATTTATAACATTAGTAAGATAGAGTGAAGGTACGGACAAGAAGGTCGGTTAATATGCTTGATTATAAGTAACACCACGCCTGTAGGTACATAACAGCACAATGCCAAGCAGTAATTCCAAAATGTACAAAGAGACCAAATCACTGCCTAAAACTGCACTGCGAACGTCAGCCTGACATATCGTAGTAGAGTTTGCACATTGTTACTTGGCACTTGGTAATTGGCAAAGGTGTGGTACTTTCCCAGGCGAACCCTGGAAAGAATTTTACCGTTACAGAGTAGTAGGTACCTACTCGTAGTTGCTTCCATCTCAGGCTTTAGGTATTTCGAACTCAGTAGGCGAGGCATGACATAGATAGGGATCTTCAGACTAATTAATGATATAGGTTTTGATGAGTCGTTTATGTAATCACTATAATCCATGATTATATTAAATTGTCTATAAGATTAATTACATTTCCTTTAAGTACCTATAAAGAAAGTTATTCCTCCTTAAGTAGATTATATTCAATACTAAGATTAATCTTAAATGTTATTTTAATTAAATGTTTCTGTAGCCGATTAATGTGGCAGGTAATGTTTTACATCTTATTTCATCTCTCTCATATCCCCTTCAGCCACTTTCGTAACCGACTGATTCGTAACCAGCTACGAAAAAATAATTTTTTTCAGTGTTTTGTAACCAGTTACCAATAAACACTTATTTTTTCCGTTTTCATTACCTACCTATATTTGGTAACCAGTTATGAAAAAATACTTCTTGTTCTCTGTTATTTAAAACCTTGTTTCTAAATTCTGGCTGTAACGTTATCTTTCATATTGTATGAGTGATAGATTAATGTTAATCAATTCAAATGCAAATCGAGTGTCTCTTGTCTGCATTGATACTGAATTTTCTGTGTTTGATTTCTAAATTTTTTCAATGATTTTGTTATTAGTTCTGATGGTATGATGGAATACTTTCCGACGAAACGAGCTGGCACTAAATTGGTGTTTGAAGGCCGTGAGTACTATAAAAGGAAACAATATGTTAATGGCAGTATATTTTGGCAATGTAGTAACGATAAAAAGTGTAAAGGAAATGTCACAGTAAGTACTGAAAACGTTCCAATTAAAGAAAATCCGCACAGCTCAGATTGCTTACCGAATACGGCAAAGTGCAAAATTCTGGAAAAATGACGGAACTTAAGCAAAGGGTTTGTGAAAATTATGACCCTGTCCAAAAACAATTCGAGGAAGTGATATGCCAGCTTAAGGACGATGGTGTGGATTTGCTGGACGTGGAGCTACCTAAATTTGAAAATGTTAAAAGTGGCTTGTATAATGCTAGAAATAAAAAATTACAGGTTCCTAAATTACATTATAAGCTACCAAAAGACGTTAAAGTACCTGAAAAGTTTAATAACATCCTTTTAGCGGACTACAACGACGAGATGAGAATTTTAATATTCTGTTCACCTGACATTGAAGGGATTTTAAATAAAATTGACTTATACTTGCTGGATGGAACTTTTAAGGCTATTCCATCACCCTTCAAGCAGATATATAGTATTCATGGATACAATGCGGATACGAAAAATGTAATTCCTTTGTTTTTTGCTTTCCTCGAAAATAAGAAACAAAAAACTTATGAATTACTATTTGAAATAATCAAATCACGATATCCAACATGGCGTCCAGCCAAGATGTTACTTGATTACGAGAAACCAGCAATTAATGCTATTCGTAAAGAATTACAATAGACAAGAGACACTCGATTTGCATTTGAATTGATTTACATTAATCTATCACTCATACAATATGAAAGATAACGATACGGCCAGAATTTAGAAACAAGGTTTTAAAATAACAGAGAACAAGAAGTATTTTTTCATAACTGGTTACCAAATATCCGTTTTCATTACCTACCTTAGGTAATGAAAACGGAAAAAATAAGTGTTTATTGGTAACTGGTTACAAAACACTGAAAAAAATTATTTTTTCGTAGCTGGTTACGAATCAGTCGGTTACGAAAGTGGCTGAAGGGCTCATATCATCTTAATTCAGTTTTAAAGTCATTAACTATGGTTGAAATCTTTATTTCTGAAATAAATTATTTATTCTCTATTTAGTTATTTTTTAGCATTCTACGATTACGATACAACGATTTTAGCATCTGACGATATCATCAGATGAATTGTTTTAATCAGGGCATAATTACAATGTGTTATTTAAAATTAAGAAATCATTCTAATTGTATGTAAAATAATATTATTCTTGCATATAGTTGTGAAAGATGGTGTAATAAACCGCCACAATGGCATGTGATTAATTACGAAAGATAAAAAGATTATTTTACTTACTTAACTAATTATTTATCTCAGGTATAATCAATTTCACAATTAAAACATGTTTAATTTCTACAGATCATACCAGTATCGGAAGGAACAGATTTTACCTTTCCTTGAAGCCGAAAACAATTTTAATGTTTAAAGTTCTCAAAAAATAAAATGACCCTAGAATGTAATATAGAACGAAAGGGACAGAAACAACAAAATAATAATATACTTATGAATACACTGATCCGATTAGTAGTGGACATGATCATCTTGATTATCTTTATATCGTTTCGCACGTTTTACATATCTAATATACCATAGCAATCACGGACCCCGTACATATCCAATTGTTGAAATCGGTCCAGTGTCCAGTAGTGCCTGAGATGAGTGTGTTCAAACAAATAAATCATTCAGCTTTATACTAAATTTATAAAGTTATGTTAGGTACTAAAGATTCTTGATTGGTCTATGATATTTCAGATGTGCTTAGTGCATGTAGTTAGTTAGGTATATAATATAGAGTAGATAAGTAGTTCTCATTGTAATTTGCTTTTGTTAATAAAAGTGCTGCCCGTTTATATTCAAATCTCAAAACGGGGCTATTTTTTTAAAGGCTATTTATTGATAAGATAATAGTAATTTCATTTCAATATTATGTATTTGTGCTAACTTCAGAGTTTGCTTGTTTAAGGTATCTAACTCTGGTGACCAATACGGCGTTCTCGATCTGGCTGAGTTTGATCTGCGCCTTGTACGTCGTCGTGGTCGCTTACACCTTCCTTCTACTTGACGATGGTAAGATGTCACTTTACATAATATAACAATTTATTGTAGTATTTTTTAAGAACATGTAGATTTTAGGTAGGTACATAATGTAATACCACAATTTTGTCCCAATTGACGGACTTGATCATTGAAACAAAGTTCTGTAGTGCTAAATATTGGGGGGGATTCAGTTCGATGTTTTGTAAATTTGGTCGCCAATAAGATAACCGATCTTGGCAAATATGTTTCATAGAGGCTATCTATACTAATACAGACGTACTCTGGAGCACCGGCCAAAGTTGTACCTACTTACGCTTGATAGATTGATAAGGCCGATATTCGATACCTAGGTATACCTAAGGTAGTGATAGGAAACGGAGCGTAAATTAATTCGATTCAATCAATCAAATTGGACGGAGTGGCGTATCATGTGAGATTATCTATCTAGCAGTACCTAGGTATATATGTATATTTGTATATTACTAATTTAGCTTTATTATGCTAATTAATAAATTTAGATTGAGAAAATATGATCTGCGCAGTGTATCGATAAAAACTGTTAAACCGAAATCGCACGAATGTGATGAAACTTTTCTACATCCAGGTTCCACAAAATCCGGTAACGTGGGTCTGGCCATCAGTCAAGGGCTGATCCTCGTGAACATGGTGCAGTACGGCGTGAAGCAAGCCACCGAGGTGATCTCGCAGATGACGAGCGTCGAGCGAGTGGTGCAGTTCACCTCGCTGCCGCTGGAGAAGACCGAGGGACCTTCCCCGGCCGAGAGCTGGCCGCAGCGCGCCAAGCTCGTCTTCAAGGACCTCTTCCTCCGATACGATGCCGACTCGGAACCCGTGCTCAAGAATCTGAACATCGTTATTGAGAGCGGTTGGAAGGTTTGCATCTGTTTGCTAAAACTAACACAAAATGTAAAATCTGCGCGTTCTTTACTATTTCTAGTCGATTACCAATAGTAGACGTATGCAGGCCACTTCTAGGCTGAAACCGAAATAAATTATGAGCGAGTCAAGGTTCCACCACGCCATTAGTCAAGTGTGAGTTGGCGGATAAAACGTGTTTTCGTATGATACCTATCTTTTTTTCTCCGATAAATCCAGTGGTAGGTACACAAACTTGTACATCTGCTCTTCGAGAATTGATCGGAGCTGCGGGCGGAAATTGTGATATCATCGGACTTTCCTGCCTTTCTTTTTTGAAGTAAGAACTTCTTTTGGCGCGCCACAGATAGATTTTTCGTGTGCTGTTATTTGAGTTCTAGCGTCACCCTCGAGAATGATAACAAATCTTTGGGTAAAGTCGGGACTATGGCTATGCTCATGACACGTCCTCCGGTTTCACCCGCGTAGTTTCTAAAGTAAGCTATCGAATTCTGAGTTATAAGTTTTCACTTCTATCGGCAGTTCCTATGACTGCCAATTTTATTTTCTTTCTGGTTCACCACGGCTTAGTCTCAGCAAACAAACATAAAAATGGTATATTTGTACTAAATGGTCATTATTTTCAGGTGGGAGTGGTCGGCCGCACAGGGGCCGGCAAGTCGTCGCTCATCTCGGCTCTCTTCCGACTGGCGCCTATCGAGGGTCACGTGCTCATCGATGACGTCGACACCGGCAAGATCGCTCTCAAGGTACGCTACACACAGAATGAAGCAGGATAAGACACTAGAGATACGAAAGTTCACAGAAATCGATTACTTACTTGCTGGTGATGATTAAATAATGGTACTTAATCCATATATACCAAGTGCACATAATAACAATAATAAATAAAAATCAAGTACCTAACGAATGTTAACTTGAATCAAAAAACTTTTTTTACCAACATTTTCTAACACAAAACCATCCAGCCCCAAACAAAGTAAACCTTATACTATGACTATTATGGAAGCCAGATAGCTAATATAATACTACCAGTATAACTAAAAATACATATTTATGATGCACAGTAGAATCAAGACACAAAAAAAATATCGGTAAGTTTTAATTTAGTAATGCTGTGCCAACAAACAGTGTTTCAGGCATTAATTACTTACTTAATTTCCAGGAGCTGCGTGCTAAGATCTCGATCATCCCACAAGAGCCGGTGCTGTTCTCGGCCAGTCTCCGGTACAACATGGATCCCTTCGACAAATACACCGACGCCGAGATATGGCAGGCATTGGAACAGGTCTGTAAAATTATCCCTAAATAGTGTTACATAGGGTACATTTTATTTTAAAGCCTGAAGCCTGTAATAGTAAGTTTTTTTTTTTCTTAGACAAAATTGTTTTCATTTCTTACACTTTTATCTTATGCTGTAGGTATTTACTCTAAGTTTACACTTTTTTTTTTAATTTTGGAGTTATGACACTGACAAAGTAAATGTGCACAGATTCCATTGAAGTTTATAAAGTGAGAGTTGTGGAGCGTTTCATTAATAAAATTACTAGGTGAAAAAGGTACATATTTTAGCGTTTACAAGTTGTCAAAGGACACTCCAGTATTTATAAATATAAATATTTCGCTTTCAGTAAGAAACTGACAAAATCTCTTGCCTGATAAATATCGTTCGATGCTAACAATTTTAACACGTGGACTGTCCAGGCTAATTTTAGTTATAAGTAACTTCAAATTGAGAAGATGAAAGGAAGGTCACTCTTAATGTCAGTTAATGACCCGAATTTCAGCATATTTCAGATTGCATTACATGGAATGCATGCGCATCATACTGAATACTTCCAATGCAAAAGAGACGAACTTCTTAGCATTCCATGGATTCACCGTGCGGGTGCCGGGGTCTATCGTGTGGCAGAGAGAGAAATCTCGAGTAGACCCCAAAACTTGCGACTCGGGCGTAGGTTTAAAAGGGGCCCCTTTTTGACATACGTCAACCTTCACTACTCGTATTTCTCTCCCTGCCCTACCAAATCCGATATGATCCTACTAGTGCAGCTTTAGATACTCGTTCTAGTATAGAACTTACTGCACTACTGGACAAGCCAAGGTCTTTCAGCAGGTTATAAAGAGATTTTGCTGGTATACCTCTCGCTCCTACTTCTACAGCGTATAAATTAACTACATAGCCATTTTTTGTTAATTCGTTTTGAAGGTCGTAATACTTAGGTATATGTTTGGAATCTTTTAACGTAACTCGATGACTTTATTTCTTTCACATGAAAAAAGTGTACCTAATATTAAAATTAGCATGGTAAGAAATTTGGGTTTCATATTTTCAATTCATTGTTCGCACTTAAAATCAAAACCCTAGTTCAAACGTCCAGGAAGCTTTATTTAATAATATTAAATGTTAGGTATGTATTGCTGCATTGTATGTATTGCACGAATGTCATCGCTAGATCGAAAATGAATTTTAGATTTTAAGTAATACACGCACAGTCAACGTGGTTGTACCTACATATTGTCATCATGATCATCTGTTTCTTTTATCGTGAAGTAGAGATAAAATATATGTGACCTATGCCACGTATGCTGAAAGCATTCCTAATCGCAGGTGGAGCTGAAATCGAGCGTCTCGTCTCTTTCTAACGCGGTTGCTTCCGGCGGAACCAACTTCAGTGCGGGACAGAGACAGTTGCTGTGCCTGGCCCGGGCGGCGTTGGCTCGCAACAAGTTGCTTGTACTCGACGAGGCCACTGCTAACGTCGATCCTAAGTAAGTATAAAGTCATAAGGGAAAGATTCGTCAGAAAGGAAACAAATAGGTGAAAAACTAAAATGTCATCTCGGAAGATAAATTAATATCTCAGCAAATACCGTCTTTCTGCCAATTCCGAACATATTTTATCTCGTTATTCTTAATTTCCTTTTAACAGCATAATACTTAATTTTGACATCGTGCGTCGTATCATTCTAGTTTCTATACTTAGAGAATAAATAACTAAAGTAGTACTTATATATATTCTAAGTTTTTATCGCTCTATTTACTATTATTTCTTTAATACTTCTGTAATATCTCTATTACTTCTGTAATATTAATTTTAAAAGGTACCTATATTCCAACAGAAATTGTTTCGCGTGAAAGCGGACATAAAACTTTTCTTCATCAAATTGTCCTCTATGCACAAGTTCTCTCATTTTATCTATTCACATGTCTTGGAAAAATACCCAATAATCTAATTCTCAAGAACCGTGATTTTTATGATAATATTAATTTATCAATAGTTATCTAACGTAAATCTAGCTACTCACTTACGTTTAGATAAGATAGAACCTGTAAGTAGGTATTGTAGATAAGCTAGTTAGATGTACAGGGAAGAGAATCGTAATCTATATTCCGTCGTTAGAATCTATATATATAAAAATCAATGCCACTTTTCGTTGTTAGTGAACTCCTCCTAAACGGCTGGACCGATTTGAATGTTTTTTTTTTTTGTATACGTTTGGGTAGGGCCCTGAAAGGTTTAGATTCACAAATCAGCCCGGCGGATGGCGCTGCAGTTGATATCTAGGTTATTATTCGAGCGAAGCCGGAGCGGGCCGCTAGTAGAATATACCGAAGACATATACTTCGTTTAGGTTTCACCTAAACTAACGATATGTATATCACGAGAGTATAGACAGATACAGAACATTTGAAAACGTAAAGGCACATGACCTTCTCACCGCGTCACTCCATATTTTACAAATAAATAAAATTGGAGTGTCAGTACTCGTACTGTAATAATAGCCAATCTAACAACTTTTTACTAAGTTCAAATGAAAGTAAATACGGTACCTATTTCTTAAAAATTATTTTTAAAATTTTAGTCTGACTGTTTGTTTCCGCTTATCTCCGAAACGGTTAGACCGATTATGACGCGACTTTCACTACCTTATATCTGATCTTCTAAGGCATAGCATTTTTTTTTTTATTTAAAAAAAAAATGTAATAAAGTTTAGGTACTCCACTTAGGAAACGAATTTTTAAAAACGTTTAAATTCTCTTTACTGTTGTATTTTTCACCGTTTTTAAATGAAGAAAATCATCGTGAGGAAACCGGCATGTTCCAAGACTCTTTCGAAGTCGTGTTTTATCCGCCAACGCTCACTGGCCCAGCGTGGTGGATTATGGCCTTGACTCTCTCCTTGCAAGGGAAGGCCTCGAGACCCAGCTGCGGGACCATTTAGTGGGCTTACTGTTGTTACCTGCTAACACATACTTACTTTACGTTCTTATACCTCTATTATGTGGACCTACAATTGTATAATTTTATTTCCAGCACCGACGCTCTGATCCAGAAGTCGATTCGCAAGCACTTCAAGGACTGCACGGTGATCACGGTGGCGCACAGACTGCACACCGTCGCCGACTCCGACAGAGTGGTCGTAAGTTATCGCACTCTTATACCTATCTTATTGTCACCATCTTACAACCCCTAATAAGTAGTTTAGTGTCTTACGTCCTATCACTCAAAATGCTATTACATATGTATCTATGTATGTTCCGGTCCATTAATGTCATTTAACAGCTAAATTTACAATTCCGGTTTTAAAGTACCTATGATTTGCCATAACATTTCTCAAAAATTAATTACTCTAAAGAATTTTTCAATTGACGGTAGTTGTAAATACGAGCGATAAACAAGCATGCTAAGGAAAAATCATCATCGCCCATTTTAATCTAGTAATGGTCTTGTGACTAATTTCGTGATTAACGTGAGACGATTTATGTTCGTTTTACATTTGCGATTTTTCGATCTCACACCTCAAGGAATTAGAGAAGGAATTAGAAGTTGATACCACAGCTTCCCGAATACTTACTTGTTTATATTATCTATTCTATGCTTGTGTAGTGAAATACCGTGATAGGTAAAACAAGAAATGTAGAAGAGCATACCTATAACCAGGCTAAGTTAGGTGATGGGTGATGCTATAATGTTGATGGGTAAAAACCCATAATCAGGCTAAGTTAGGTGATGCTACAGTGTTACCATTTCCCCAGGTGATGGAGGCGGGCCGCATCGTGGAGGCAGGCCACCCTCACGAGCTGCTGCAGATGGACGGCGGCCAGTTCACCAGCATGGTGCGCCAACTGGGGCCCGCGTCCGAGCAGAGCCTGCGCGACCTCGCCGCCAACGCATACAAGGAACACATCAAATTCGTCGACGCTGATGAGAATATACACCTCTAATCAACTACCCTACGAAATGAGCTAAAATAGTAAACGGTTTATGGCGAATCCTCAAATTCATGTTCATGTTTGGAATCCTCAGTGTTAGAACCGTAACTTCTTTAGTTTATGGTTCTAACATACACGAGGTTCATCTTTGAGTTGCTGTGCTGTTATGGACAGGCTTACGCACTTACGATCAGGCACATGACCTACACGACTCGTTTATTTATTATTTTTAGTTCTATCCATGAGTTTCCCACTGCCGAAAGATAGCTTTTATTCCGTTCAGGAACGGTATATCTAGTATTAGATTGTAAAATTCATAGAAAACAAAAATCACAGCCTTACTTTTACGTAGGTATAAATAGTTTATTTTATATGGTACCTTTGTGATGTTGTACTAAATATAATAGACCCCAAAATTAAGATTAGAGAATTTTACTGATTGAACCCAATGTTTTTTCATTTCTCGATGTTTAAATGTTTATTATTTTTTATAATTCTTTCTGTCATGTTTTCGAGAGGGATTTCTTTTAGAGTTGCTTGGAATTCGCATTTTTATACTATTTACTAGGATGTGATAAGATTGCTAAGTGTAGTTTCTCCATTGAAACTTGTCCGAAATCCGACCGTAATTTTGTATCGGTGTACTTATATAATATATAATGTATAATAAGTTTGTTTTACAGGTTTATTTTTAAGCCATTAAACTATTGATAAACAAGTATTTACTTACATATTTTTGTAAACTAAGTATAATGTAATGTACCTACTCTCAAATATATTTATAAATATAATTAAGCGAATCGTTGAGAATAAATACCACATGGGTTACTTTTGATACTTCAAAAACAAAAAAAAAAACTATTTTTTTTACGATTTTTCTTTTTTGAAGAATCATTACAACACAAAATCTATTGTCGTATTAAAACATTTCCCATGGTATGAGCAGTAATGTATTTACTAGATAAGTTACTTCGAAATATGTAATAAATCTTTTTCCTTAAGTTATCAAAGAGATTTCTACTTAATCCAGTAGGGATAGGGCATTACTGAATATGTATATTTAAATACAAAACATAAAAGCGGCATACTTACCTACATTTATGGAAAATCAGTATTTATGTGTTGACATTCAGGATTACCTATACATAACACTTTTACTTAGTAGAAAAGGTCCAGCACCTTGTGAATAAATTCTACTTACCTAGGTACCCATAAATCATGTTTCATATATGTATAAGTAAAATTGAATTTTGATTTTGATTCGATAAAATGTATTAAGCAAAATGTTAAATTAGCGCCACCTGGGGCGTACTTATTGACAGGTTTTCATTGTATTTTGACGGTTTTTTTGTTAGTTGTTAAAACGTAAAACGTCATTGGACCTCAACGCAGAATTGATTCGATTAATCAATTTTTATTAACATAATTATTTATAGCTATTAACCCTCTTTCACCATTTGAGCTCATATTGAAAACTTATTTATAGCTATTAACCCTCTTTCACCATTTGAGCTCATATTGAAAACATTTTACAGGACATAATTGAAGTTACGAATTAAATAATAATTTAGATCGTGGTGATTAAGCCCTGTATAATGTTATCAATATCCAGAATCATCATTATTGACAAGTGCACAAAGTCACAAAGGTGCTGTTGAGTGTTGAGTGATTTATACATATGTGTACTGTGTACTTATAAGCATTAGTACATAATGTAATGATTGTTAAATGTTTACATTTTAACTTAGTTGTACAGGACCAAAAATAATTTAAGTGCTCCTTTTTTGTAAGTAGGTAGGTATATGTACTTATGACGTAGTTAAATTTCCTTCTGAACTGTTTGGTCACGGATGTAAAAGGCAGCGTATGTTTGAAGTTAAATGGATCACAAAAAGTCGCTGAATGAATATATTTATATTGTATTATCTATAAGTTTATGTAACTATATAAAATGCTTTGAAATTTTCGAATGTGAATGCCTTAATAACATGTGATATTTCATTGGAATAAATATATTTTCTGATGTTACAAGATTTTTGATTAAATAATCCGAAACTATTTACAAACAACTTTGCATAAAAATCTGAATCTGAATCATAATCCCTCTGGAGAAATACCACACCTTTACCAGAGATGTTATTCTACCACCGGAAAACCTACTTACATAAATTTTGCTGTTATTTTACTGTGATTATATCATCTCGAATGATACCCAGGTGTACTACTCTACACAGCACACGAACCACGTTAGACGCGGGGTGCGTGCGTAGCCATACATAGTTCAAAATACGATCCCGCTCGTCTGCATAAACCGTACACATTGCAGCGGCAAAGTTTCTGGAAAGACGGTATGGAACCTGCGTACCAACCGCCTAACTGAAACTGTCTTAGCTTTCACTTTGCTCTCTCTTTTCTTTTCGCTTGAAATTATAGAAACATCAATAGCAAAGCCAAAGTAGATTTAGTTAATCGGCAGTTCCGTAGGACCACCGTCAGTGGGCGTGCAAAGCGTACCCCGCACACGGGCTTCACGCCACACGCCCCGGTAAAGCGACTCATCACGTATTTCAAGTCTCATCGTCATAAATCAGATCCAAAATTATCATCATAAATTCTTCTTTCCTCATTTTGGGGGAGGCTAGGCACCTGTTTCGAGATGAGCCTCTTTATCGGGGCTTGACGCCTGGAGACACTCCAGGGAAAATGTGGTCCATGCTTCTGCATGCGACTGGCCTTGTGGCTAAGTGGTTAGTAGCTCTGCCTGCGAAGCCGAGGGTCGTGGGTTCGATCCCCACCCAGTGCCAATATTTGTGTGATGAATTCAAATGTTTGCACTGTGTCTGGGTGTTTCTATGTATAATAAGTATGTATTTAAAACTATATAAGTATTATATCAGCTATCTGGCCGCCATCACACAAGCTTTGCTTAGTTTGGGGTCAGATGGTGTTGTGTGTCAATTGTCCACCAATATTTATTTATTTATTTATAGCACGGCACGGGTGAGCATCAGCACTTTTGCGCCCTTAACGAAACTATTTTCTTATCTGTGCCTTAATGTTCTCGTAGGCTGCGTCAGGGGATCTATATTCACTAAGTTCGATGTTCAAATCTTGGGCGGTCACAACATTTCAAAGTAGGCAGTGCCGGATCTAGGGGGGGGGGGGGCAAGCCGGGGTCCGTGCCCCGGGCGGCAAGTTCAGGGGGGCGCCAAAACTCGCCGTTAATAGCAGGCGCGGTCCTAGCCTCGAATTTTGGGGGGGGTTACCAGTACGCAGCCTCAGATTTGGGGGGGGGGGGGGGGTCACGAGTAAAAAAGACTTTACTAGTAGCGCCCCACGATTTTACCCGCGTAGTTGACGCTCCAGTTGCTTTCCCGCGTTTTTTTTATTTTTTAACTTGAAGTACCTGGGTGACCGAGCTTTGCTCGGTTAAAATACTAAATATACTTAGATACCTACAGATAAAAAACTCCAAGAAATAGATTTTCTTAAAAAAAAAGAATTGAAAAAAATAAGAGAACTCGTCTGGATTCGAACCCGGAACTACTAATTCGTGACTACTATGAGCGTCCGACTTCCCGTTTGAGCTAATTATGCTGCCGCGTCACGCGGCGAAATTTACCTTCGCATTTTAATGTCTAATGTGACAGTTTTTCATTGTCTAAAAACGCGCATAATATGCGTTTTTTTTAAATGAAACCTAGTTACATCGATTTATCGTCCCCGAAATCCCCTGCATAAATAATTTCATGAAAATCCGTCGAGCCGTTTCCGAGATTCAGATACTTTAGATATATACATATTTATATACAAGAATTGCTCGTTTAAAGATATAAGATAAGTTTACACTTGACCGCCATCTCACCTGATGTTAAGCGACGATGCGGCCTACGATGAAGCGTGCTTACCTAGAAGAAATTTCATTTCGATTCACTCTCGACTTGAAGACACCAAGATTATAACTATCGGGAAAAATCCACTCTGGTAGCTCATTCCACAGCCTAGACGTTCTTATCACAAATGTAGAGCCAAGCCTCTTTGTTCGTGTCTTAGGAACATCAACCATGAAACGATGTCGCTTTCTCGAGCTACGAGCAGTCCGATAGAAAAAGAGGCAAGGTGGTATTAGGTTATGCAGATCAGTCGCGCACTCTCCGAAATGTATCCGATAATAAACCGATAGGCTAGCAATTTTGCGGCGATGTTCAAGATTTTGAAGCCTTTTTCGCACAAGAGTATCATTGCCTATGAGCCTTATGGCACATTTCTCGATCAATTCCAAAGCCTTGAGCTGATACTTAGCCGAACCATTCCAAAGGTGCGAACAGTACTCAATACAAGAGCGAATCTGTGCTTGATATGATCCAAGCAACAGTCAACAGACCTTTGAACCTTTGAGAGGACGCTTAGTTTTTTTGCAGCTAATTTAGCTTTGGACTTTATATTAGAGCCAAAGTTGAGCGTAGAAGACAAGGTACCTAACACCCAAAAGCTCGAGATGGCTGGTTACCGGCATGGATACACCTCGAAAAGAAGGAGTCTGTTGAAATTGACTCATTTTTGCGGAGAACAGACACGCCTGTGTCTTCCCCTCGTTAAACTTGACCAGATTGGCGTCGCCCCATTCAGAGACTGCCTCAAGGGCCAAGTTCAAACGCTCGATCATACTCTCTCTCAGTAACTAGGTTTTCTGCCCACTGGCTCTCGCGCTAGATATGTAACTCTCTACAACAGTGCTATCGTCTGCGTACCCAAAGATACCGGGCTTCAACAGGTCGTTAATATGTACCAGAAAGAGCGTCGCAGAGAGTACTGACCCTTGAGGGACTCCGGCATTGATAGCATAGCCATTTGATCCGACTAGCAGCCATCATCGATCGATCGACGACTCCTATGGATCGATCCCTCAAGAAGCCCGATATCCACGCAACAAACCCAGGAGATAAACCAAAACCAGAAAGCTTGCTTATATGGCTGTCATGCCAAACACTGTCAAAAGCCTTTGAGATATCCAGAGAGACTGCAAGTGATTCTCCGTGTTTATCGATGGCCTCACTCCAGATGTGAGTGACGTACGCTAGAATATAAGCCGGCAATACCGTTTTCAGCGAAACCCGTATTGCCGGCCACTAAGGAGGTCATTAGACTCTAGGTACGTTAGGAGCCTGTGGTTTAAGACACGTTCCATAGTCTTGCAGAGTATGGACGTGACCGAGATGGGCCTGTAGTTGGCAGGGTCAGCACGACTACCGTTTTTGGTCACAGATTGCACGTTAGCAACCTTCCATGATTTCGGTACTTGCGCAGTCTGGAGAGAGAGTCTAAACAGGCGCGGCAGTACAGGAGACAACTCAGGCCCACAAGCCTTCAACACTACGGCAGGAATTTCATCCGGGCCACTGGCTTTATTCACATCCAGATTGTGTAGCGCTTTACGAACCTTTATTTGGCGAATGTGTATTTCCGACGTTAAAGACGGACTGCCTGGTGGAGTAGGAGGTATCGCGCTACCAGCATCTAAACGTGAAGATTCCGCAAACTGAGATGCAAACAAGTTTGCCTTCTCTATTGCCGTGTGAGCCAGTGCCCCATCAGGTTTCAGCATTGGAGGCAGTGAGGAGCGGCAGAAGTTCGATTCGACCGATTTAGCTAGGGACCAAAACGCTTTGCCCGCAGGGTACGAAGCCAGTTTGTTCCCTATTCAACTAATATGATCAAAACGAGCGCTTTGAAGAGCCTTTTTGCATGCCTTGGCAGCCTTGTTAAACGCCTTCTTCTTCTGGTGTATGTCTCTCGCCTTACGCTGTCGAGCTGCAACCCAGGCTAGGTAGGTCTCATGTTTAAATGCTTCTGAACTATAACATTGAAATCCAAACCAAGGGCGAGCTTTGCTGGATGATGGGACGTCAGAGTATGGAATAAAATATTCCATAGCCATTCGTATTAAAAACAAGAGCGACGGCTGCTCAGTCTCTAGATGGTGGTGGACTGCGGTGATATTGTTTAAAAATAGCTTATTTACTGTTAGACATTTTGTTTTTTTTTTAGATTTTTAATGTAATGTATATGATTTTGGGGGGGGGTCATGTCCCCCGTGACCCCCCCCCCCCCTGGAGCCGCGCATGGTTAATAGACAAATGTGCAACCCAAAAACAGACTTAAATTTGATCTCAGAAAAAATTATAACTAAACTAAATATAAATAACTGGAGAGACAGTATAGAACCAGCGTACCTACCCCCTAACTGAAACTGTCTTAGCTTTGACTATGCTCTCTCTTTTCTTTTCGCTTGATATTATAGAAACAGCAATAGCAAAGTCAAAGCAGATTTGGTTATGCGGCAGACCCGCAGAGCCACCATAAGCGGGCGTGCAAAGCGTACACTTCACACGGGCGTCACGCCACACGCCCTGGTAAAGCGACTGAGCGACTCGTCACGTATTTCAAATCATCATTATAATTTCCGATCCAAAATTATCATCATGTTGTTCTGTTTTCCTCAATTTGGGGGAGGCTAGGCACCGGTTTCGAGACGAACCTCTTTACCGGAGCTGGACGCCTGGATACACTCCGGGAAAAAATGTGATGTAAGCTTCTGCATAGCACGGCACGGGTGAGCATCAGCACTTTTGCGCCCTTAACGAAACTATTTTCTCATCTGTTGTAACGTTACATATTGACTACAATATGTAAACGTACATCCCTATTTTCATTCCAAAAGCACCATTTTCATAGGAGAGATGCGTATACTTACATACCAAATTTTCATACAACTAATACCTTTTTAATCGTTTCCATACGATAAAGAATAATTTTCTCATCATTATGATATTGTTCTGGAATTATATATCTCACTTTAAACCTGTAATATTTACGTTTTTCTTAAAATCTTATTTGTTTACATAATTTCATCATGTCATACTTCAAACACCATTCGTCGCTTAGCAACCTCTACCCTTTTTCATAAGGTCGTATAGTTTTTAGACCTAATCCTCTTTGGACTATTAATATTAAAATAAAGTTTTCTTGCTCCAGATTCAAAGCACTAAAAGTCTTCATTTTAAATCAAATTGTTTGAGATGGGCAGCGAGGATCTGGCTCCCAATAGAGCAACATCAAAACAACAGTTGGCTTCGACCATGACATAGGATCATCCCCTGTTGCCGGCTGGGAACCCTCACCTTCATACAGGACTGTTGAACCCTGAAGGTCTGTTGAACGTTGAACCAGCTCCAGGCTGCAGCCCCTCAAGTCATTCCTGTTGTGGGAGACTACCGTTCTTGAAGCAGATCGCTATTCCTGAAGCGGTCTACCGTTCTTGAAGCGGATTACTATTCCTGAAGCAGACTACCGTTCTTGAAGCGGATTACTATACCCTGAAGCAGACTATCGTTCTTGAAGCGGATTACTATTCCTGAAGCAGACTACCGTTCTTGAAGCGGACTACTATTCCTGAAGCGGATTACTGTTCCTGAAGCAGACTACCGTTCCCGAAGCGGACTACCATTCCTGAAGCGGATTACTATTCTACATTACGGATTACTATTATACCATTGAACAATTCCCTACTGGAAGCCTCTACACTCACTTAGCCCCTCAAATTCTCAAATATTTTATTTTTAAGTTACGTCCTTTTTTTATTTTTACTATCATTTTCATTTCAGCTCATCATTTTTCTTTAATATACTTGTATTTGTGAACATCTTATTATTTCCCCTTCACCTACCTCTCCCACCTAAATATCACTTAGCCCCTCAAATTCTCAAATATTTTATTTTTAAGTTACGTCCTTTTTTTATTTTTACTATCATTTTCATTTCAGCTCATCATTTTTCTTTAATATACTTTTATTTGTGAACATCTTATTATTTCCCCTTCACCTACCTCTCCCACCTAAATATCCTTTGTGTTCACTATCGTGACATTTGGCGCCCAACTTTCTAAAACAACCCCCCCTCTCTCCCCCTCAACCCTTGACCCCTCAACCCTTGATCCCTCAACCCCTGAATTTCTTCTAAATTCTAAAAAATACTTACACTAGTATATATACTTAATATTTTCTTTTCGGCACTCTTTGGATAACAACTTCCCTCCTCACCCTCTCCTCACCTCTCCTCATCCTCATAATCTCTCCTCACCTAAACCAATTCATCTCTCGATCATTCATTTACTAAATCACTATCGATCTAATATCTAGATAATTATTACTTAATCTCTCTAACAATGGACAAAACCATTAAATTTGAATACCTCAACAAATCCGAACTGGAATATGAGGTTAAGATTAGACTAGAGGAGCCAGTATCTTCCATCTCTTTACTGCGCAAGCAAATTGCGCACTTAAGCCACCAGTTTCCCTCTGAGGAAATTCTTAACTCACCTTATACCATCGAAGAGGATTTATGTCAAACTGAAACAACACTGAATTACATTGAATCAAAAATAAACAAACTGACAAAATCCGACTCGAGATTAATCAAATTTATTCAGACCTTCAAACCATTTACATTTTAGACTCGATCGGATCGACATTGACATAAATCCTACCTTCTTAGATACATTCAAAACACTTAAGGAAAAATATGACAGTTTAATCAATAAATTTAACTTGTTTATTCTTCCAGACCCAATTCAACCTGAGATCGTATTGGCGGAGGTCGTTAACGCAGGTCGGTCAAACCCTCAACAATTTTCTTCTGCGACTCAACAAGTCGCCCACTCACAGGTACCTTTTAATGATTCTGAACTCTTCAAAGATCTTAGACGTCACTCTTTTGACGGTAAATCTTGTCCAAGATCGTTCTTACTTAAACTAGACGAAAATTGTTTTTGTCGTAGAATTGATAGAAAGGAGACGGCCCATTTTCCATGGGCATTTGCCCCACCGAAAAAGTGCAAGAGACTTGACCAAAATTGGATCATTGTATAGGATTTTTAATATTTATTGAGGAAACGTTTATGTTTTTATCCTGCATAGCGGGGTTTAAAAGATATCAACTAAAACATTAAAAAAAAATGCCGCAAGTAGGTAATCAAGAACGTGATTATGTACTTACTACTAAAAGAAGGTAGTAAATTCATTACTTTGCGACGTACTGTGCTCAGAATAATGTCGACTCTACAAAGAGAAGGACCGGAGATGTGGCCAAACCACAAAAAAAATACAAAACCTTTGGAGGTTTGGAGAAATTAAAGAAATTCCATGTGTTGTGTGAGTTTCGAACGAATTTTTACTGTACGTGTACGTAAACTTCAACTAAACTTAAATGAGAAAAACATGGCTGACTTTGACTCTAATCTGTACACATAGGTACAAATGAAAGGAGTGTTTTTATTTATTGGGTACTGACCCGAAGACAAACCACGAACTAAACCTTAACAGCCTTATTTAAATTCACATAAACTTCGCTAGCGTGTTTTAACGCCGTACAACGCCATCTAGTTTGGTTTTATGGAACTACAGTACCTTAATACAAAATTACTTGTACATAGTCATTAAGGTACTTTTTAATCACCAATTTGCAATCCCCGCTTGGCAGGTTAGTATTGAATGTACAGTTTGAATTATTTAATTATATGTTATTTTAATTAAATAACTTGTTTAGGTCTCCGGGGCTAATTAAGTACCTAAACTTGAACGACTTGGGGCAGAAATGAGCCGTCTCCTTTATTAATTTCAAGAGCCTATGAAATTTTTACTGACAATGCGTTACACTGGTTTCGCTTTAAAATTGGTCAAAATCCAAATTTAACTTGGGACGATGTTTCTGATTCTCTCATTAAGGACTTTGGTGAACATGATTACGATTTCAAATTACTTGAAGCTATTAAAAATCGTACTCAAGGTTCGAACGAGAACATTATAATCTATATTTCAATAATGTCAGGTATGTTTTCTAGACTCTCTAGAAAATTATCCGAATCTGAAAAAGTAGAAATTTTATTGCGTAACATTAGACCCTGTTACTCTGTCTTTGTAGCATTAAAGGACATTTCCTCCATTGATTCTTTAATAGCTACTTGTCAAAACTATGAGAAAATTCTCGATAGAGACAAACAATTCAAAGAACCAGTTAATAGTTCTCTCATGTTTGAGTTTTCTTATAAGAATACTGCTTCAACTTCATATAGAAATTCGTCCCAACACTATACGAAACAAGTAAACACCGTTTCTAAAAATACACAGTCTAATTCTATGACAAACTCTAATTTATTTTGTGTACGTTGTCGTACAACGAATCATAACTTAAAAACATGTAAAGAACCTCATTATACTGTATGTTTTAAATGCGGTCTGAAAGGATTTAGAACTCCTGATTGCCCTAAATGTTCTAAATCTAATCCAAAAAACTAAACTATGACTTAAAAAGTAAATTTGATATTGATGACTGGAAAAATTGGTTAGAAACTATTAAAAATTTCTTCTCTTGCTACAAAATTTCTTCAACTCTTTACTCTAATGAAATTGATTTTAAACGACCTTTCATCAATATTAAAATTAATAACTTATCTATTTCTGGGTTATTAGACTCGGGTAGTTCTATAACTATCTTGGAAAATAACTCTTACCTAGAAATAATTAAACTCGGTTACAAACTTTTTAAGTCAGATTTTATTACCGTTTCTACAGCTAATAACGAAAAAGTCAATTCTTTGGGTTATTTTGACTTACCTATACAGTTTAATAACCAAACGCATTGTATCAGGACCCATGTTTTTCCTGAGATTTCACCATCTTTAATTCTAGGAATCGATTTTTGGCAAAAAATTAATCTTTTACCAAAAGTTCTTTCCTCTTTGATTAAATCTGAACATAATTGTCAATCTATCTCAGAAAATAAATTGGTGTTACCATATGATAACTTATCGTCTAACCAGAAGATTATCGCGGACGACATTATTCAACGCTTCAAACTTATTTCTTTTGAAGAAAAATGAGAACTTGGCTTGACTAATCTCATAACTCACAAAATTGACACTGGAGATGCTCTTCCTTTCAAACAGAGATGTTATCGATTATCTCCTGAAAAACAAAAAGCCTTAATCAACGAAGTTGACAAAATGCTACAATGGAAAGTGATTGAAAAAAGCGAAAGCCCTTGGCAATCTCCAGTAATCATCACCCCGAACAAAAATGGTGAATGGCGATTTTGCGTAGATAGCAGAAAACTCAACTCTATCACTCGTCGTGATGCTTATAACCTACCACTGATTAGTGAAATTTTGGATAACCTCAGAAATGCGAAATATCTATCTAGCATTGATATTGCTAAAGCATTTTGGGAAATTCCGCTAGATGTCGCTGATAGAGACAAGACTGCTTTTTATGTACCTGGAAGAGGTATGTTCAGGTTCACAGTTATGCCGTTCGGATTAACCAACTCGCCGGCAACTCAACAAAGGCTGATGGATATGTTATTCACTCCAGAGTTTGAAAACAAGGTATTTTGTTATTTAGATGATATTATTATAATTAGTGAAAACTTCGAAGAACATATCTCTCTGTTAGTGAAAGTTCACGAAAAATTATCTTTTGCTAATTTAACTATCAATTTTACAAAGACTCAATTTTTTAGAAAGGAACTCAAGTATCTTGGTTTCGTCGTGGATGAATTTGGTTTACGAGCTGATCCTGAAAAAATAAAATCAATTCTTGAATATCCTGTACCTACCAACAGAAAAGAAGTCCGAAGATTCATTTGCACTTGCAGTTGGTACAGAAGATTTATTCCAAACTTCAGCACTATTGCATTTCCTCTTAATAGATTGACGTGCTCTGGGAAAAATGCACCTAAGTTTCTCTGGAATGCGGATGCTGCTTTGGCTTTTCAAAAACTTAAAGAAGTTTTGGTTACAGCTCCTATTCTTGCCTGCCCAGATTTTAATCTTCCATTTTCAGTACATTGTGACGCATCAAACTATGGTATTGGCGCAATGCTGACTCAACACCAAAATGATCAAGAAGTTGTGATTGCATACATGAGCAGAGCTCTTAACAAGCATCAACAAAACTATTCTACCACTGAACGTGAAACCCTTGCAGTTATTACTGCCTTGGAACATTGGCGTTGTTACTTAGACAACGGGATGTTATTCACTATTTACACAGATCATGCTGCTCTCAAGTGGTTTCAAAACTTATCAAATCCTTCGGGAAGACTTGCTAGATGGTCTCTTCGCTTATCCTGCTTCAATTTTATTTTGAAACATAAGAAAGGTAAAGACAATGTTGTCCCTGATCTTCTCTCTAGATCTACAAATCAAGATTCTGGAATTCAAGGAATCAATCCCATCTCTACAAGTAATCCTGTCGTCGATCGTGATCTAGAACACTACAACAAGATATTTCTCGCCTGTAACTCTAATCCCGATAGTTATCCTAATTATCATGTTAGAGATAATAAACTTTTTCGTTGTATTCACTCTTCTAATGAAATTAATGAAGATTTCATTTGGAAGGAAGTTCCTCTACCAAGTGAAAGAGCTTCCATAATTATCAACAACCACAGTACTCCTCAAGAACCTCATCTTGGAATCTTCAAGACTTACAAGAAAATCTCTTTATTATATTATTGGCCTGGAATTTTTAAAGACATTACAAATTTCATTAATAAATGTGACACGTGTTTGTCTTATAAACATCCTAATCATTCTCCTTACGGACTTATGGGCAAACCAAAAATTTGCTCTAGACCATTTCAATCTATTTCTTTAGATTTAATGGGTCCTCTTCCAATGACTAGAAAACGTAATCAATATATATTAGTTATTAACTGTAACTTTACTAAGTATACTTTAATTTTTCCAATTAAACGGGCTACCGCGTCTATTATTATTGACATTCTAGAAAACTGTGTATTTTTAGTTCACGGCACTCCTCAAACTATAATAATGAGGGAGTTTCCGACGAGACAAAAATAGTTCCAACGGACGCACTAGATGGCGATTGTTCGAGATGCAGATAGATCTGTCTCTACCATATACTCTCAACAGTGTAATCCCTTCAGAGACCCTACCCGTTTTCAGGGAAAAAGTATAGTGTAAAAGGTGTCTTTTTTAATTATAAAATATTGGGAATAAAAATAGCTAATTAGGTTGATAATGTAATAAAAAACCGTTACTGATCACAATCCCTTTTCAGTAAAAATCTTTAGAACTCCCGAGGCAATAGACACCAACTAAGCCAAAGTAGAAGGAAAATTCAAAGATATAAATAGCAACACTGATACGACAATATTTTATCCACAGACTAAGTAGAGAGATACTCTCTCGGCTGAAAGATTAGTATCCATAGCCAAGAATAAATTTACAAAATATATATTTTGTCTTTCATCAGGTTTACGAATTTGTTTTGATATTTTGATGTTTTGATATAGTTTTCATTCGAATAAAATGCGTACATGGATAAAGTAGTTTATTATTTATTACTAGAAGTCGTGCTTTCGCAAATTGAATGAATTGAGTCCCATTATGCCTACCGCTTTTGACAACAAACCAAAAGACCTACAAGCGCCTCCTATTATCGTTTTATTAAACCATATCTTTTTGTCTCGTCGGAAAACGGCTCATGGACAATGGCTCTCAGTTTCAATCTCATGAATTTAATAATTTTCTTAATAAATACAAGGTCCCTTTTATCTTTTATTCTCCTTTTTATCATCCACAGTGTAATCCCACTGAACGTTACAATAAAACTATTGTTACGGCTTTGGCTTCTTTAGTCGGTGACGATCATAGATCCTGGGATATCTTCCTGCCGAAGATCCAGTTCGCAATGAATTGTAATGTTAACCTAACAACTGGTTACTCTCCATCATTTTTAGTGTTTGGTAGAGAAATTATCCCTTGTGGATCTCTCTATACTCCAACTGAAAACATAGAAGAGTTAGTTTTCTTGCCTCGTGATATTTATGCATTGAATTCTGGTCTCCTCTCTTCTACCTTTGATAAAGTACATCTTGAACTTTTAAGAGCACATGCTAGAAATAGTGCTCATTATGACTTACGTCGTTCTGTTAAGGAATTTAATGTTGGTGATACTGTTTGGCGTAAGAATTATGTTCAAAGTAACGCTGCTACCTATTTTAGTTCTAAACTAGCTCCAAAATTTATAAAATCTAAAATCATAAATAAATTGTCCCCTTTAGTTTACATTTTAGAAGATGCTAACGGTATCACTGGCAAATGGCATATCAAAGATATAAAAGGATAAGCCATCGTTTCTTAATTTTTCTTTATTTTTTTATCATCCCTTTAACTTTTACTTACATTACATTTACTAACATTACATTAACATACATTATTTCAATTACTCTTTAGTATTTTTCTAGCGTATATAACGTTACCCAAGACTTAGTGGTCTTTTGTTTTTCTTACTTTCTCAAGTTAGTGAGCTCTAAACTCATTTACAATCTTTAACTCTATAACCAATGAGTACTTAACTCTTGGATTTTTTTATACTATGATACTCATATTCTTATCTTGAACCCTACTGTTCAAGATATCTTTTGAGCCCTACCGCTCATGCTATCTTTTGAGCCCTTATGCTCATCTTTAATTACCTTCTTTTCCTTATAAAGAGCGGATGATAACTCTTTAAATAAGCCTAACTATTATCAAGCCCTCATGTTCATCCCTTTTATCATTCTTTTTTTTTCTCTCCATAGAGCGGGTGATAACTCTTTAAATAAGCCGATTATTAGAGCGGTTGATGACTCTTTAAAAAAGCCTGCCATCGCCGAGAGTGTATGCTTTGAGTGTTCGTCATTGAATGTGAACTTACACCCAAACAGAATGGAAGTGATGAATAAAAGACTTGAAAGGTTACTTGAATGGATTTATGGTTGTGTGAAGGTAATACCTCTCTTAAACCCTTTAGAACTTCTTCCCAAATTTTACCGAAGCGTAAAATTTCCGCAGTCGTGGGGAATATGTAACGTTACATATTGACTACAATATGTAAACGTACATCCCTATTTTCATTCCAAAAGCACCATTTTCATAGGAGAGATGCGTATACTTACATACCAAATTTTCATACAACTAATACCTTTTTAATCGTTTCCATACGATAAAGAATAATTTTCTCATCATTATGATATTGTTCTGGAATTATATATCTCACTTTAAACCTGTAATATTTACGTTTTTCTTAAAATCTTATTTGTTTACATAATTTCATCATGTCATACTTCAAACACCATTCGTCGCTTAGCAACCTCTACCCTTTTTCATAAGGTCGTATAGTTTTTAGACCTAATCCTCTTTGGACTATTAATATTAAAATAAAGTTTTCTTGCTCCAGATTCAAAGCACTAAAAGTCTTCATTTTAAATCAAATTGTTTGAGATGGGCAGTGAGGATCTGGCTCCCAATAGAGCAACATCAAAACAACAGTTGGCTTCGACCATGACATAGGATCATCCCCTGTTGCCGGCTGGGAACCCTCACCTTCATACAGGACTGTTGAACCCTGAAGGTCTGTTGAACGTTGAACCAGCTCCAGGCTGCAGCCCCTCAAGTCATTCCTGTTGTGGGAGACTACCGTTCTTGAAGCAGATCACTATTCCTGAAGCGGACTACCGTTCTTGAAGCGGATTACTATTCCTGAAGCAGACTACCGTTCTTGAAGCGGATTACTATACCTGAAGCAGACTATCGTTCTTGAAGCGGATTACTATTCCTGAAGCAGACTACCGTTCCCGAAGCGGACTACCATTCCTGAAGCGGATTACTACTCCTGTGAACAATTCCCTACTGGAAGCCTCTACACTCACTTAGCCCCTCAAATTCTCAAATCTTTTATTTTTAAGTTACGTCCTTTTTTTATTTTTACTATCATTTTCATTTCAGCTCATCATTTTTCTTTAATATACTTGTATTTGTGAACATCTTATTATTTCCCCTTCACCTACCTCTCCCACCTAAATATCCTTTGTGTTCACTATCGTGACACTGTGCCTTAACGTTCTCGTAGGCTGCGGCAAGGCATGGGGATCTATATTCACTAGGTTGGGTCTCCTATGGAGTCATCGCCTTTTTTCTTTCTTCCTGTTCAGCCAGGAGGAGATCACGAGGGAAAGTACGCTAGGTACGTATATCAGGATTGCATGAATGGTGTGGTGTGATGTTTTGTTGGTGTGGATGTGGCCCATAGCAGAGCATCATCACTCGCTCGAGGTCGCGCGGTTTTAGCCTACAGCTAGACCGTTTCTCCCACGGAACAAGTGCCAGTCGGTTGTCGGACGCACGGCTGAGCGCTCGCGCAACACGTTTCCTGCGCATATTGTTATTAGATATGTCGACAACCCTTGCGCATCACTCCGCGCCAGACAGCGACAGAGTTACGCGTTAGAAGAGAGCGCAAATGTTTAGTTGAAAATCGCGACAGGTATTGAGCGCTAATGCGAGCTGAATTGAACTTTGTTGTGTCCCAGCAAGAGTCGCTATTTATACAATTGTTTTCGCTAAGTGAGTGTTCTGTACTTGTACTAATATTTATTCTGTGCCCACAGTCTGCGTAGTCAAGCATACCGCGTGCCAGACTAACCACACCTCCACCGTTTCGATGTTCAAATCTTGGGCGATCACAACATTTCATAAGTACCGGCCGGGTTCTGCAATCATCCTCAGGGTGATTTTACTTGCTGTCTATTTTTTTTACTGGTCGCACTACAGGTAAGAGGCCATAAGACATAAGACGCGTACGAATGTAGGTCTAGTATATGCCCAGTTTGATTCCTAGCAGCAGATTGGAGCCTAAGATTGGCCCCAGCAATACTCGACCCGCCTTCGCTTGCTAGACTTCGTAACTGTGGTTTGAGAGTGCATGCTCAAGTCTGCATTGATGTGGGCGCTCATTTGACAGCGTTCCCACCTGATTGTCTGTTTTCGAAGTTACAGTAATAGTAGTAGAGATGTATTCTATTTAGGCCTGATCGTAGTGCAGCGGTTTTTCCTACAACGCTACAACATTTACAACGCTGAGTCATCTGTCTTTCGATCCTGGCTGTGAATCGAGAAGCTTCTGTGTTCGAGAAGCTCTGTTAGCTCCAATCTGTGGTTTGCGTGAGTATGTATGTAAGTACGCGCTTTCATCGGCAAAAAGAGCCAGGATCATTGCCAGGTTTTGGTGGTATTATTTACCTTGCAAGTGTTCCATATTCAGGGAAAATGTCCGGTTTGAAGAATGCATTGAATATTGAATAGCCGGCCAGACACACGAAGCTATATATCGGCATTAGGTATATCGTCGTAGCCAGGTGACTTCTTCATCTTAGACTCGTCCTAACTCTGATGACTTCTACAGGAGCAATCAAATTTTTTCCTTTTAATGGTGGTGCCAGAGCCCGAAGGTCGAATGAGTCTTACAACTATTGAAGTTGTACTGCACACGGGCGACAAAACAGGTAGCAGCGGGCCTCCAAGCCAAAATAACAGAAAGGAAAGAAAGAGCTGGCTGAGTCCGTGCCATGTTTGGCTCATTTCAGTTTAGTAGTGGCAATTTTAAGGCTCTTTGTGTACCTACACCTACATAGTGGTCATGAGTAGATGCGTTTACCCCCCGCCCCCAAGAAAAAAATAAAAGATGACTAGGTGGGGGCGGCATTTTTCAGATTTTGCCCCGCCTACAAAATATTGAAGATCCGGGGCTGAAAGTAGGTACCGGTCGGCTTCTGGAATAATTATCAGGGTGATATTATCTATTCTTTACTTGAAGTCTATTTTTTTGACTGGCCGCACTATAGATAAGACGCGTACGAATGTAGGTCTAGTACATATATATATTATGCCCAGTTTGATTCGTAACAGCAGCTTGGAGCTCAAGATTGGCCCCAGCAATACTCGACCTGCCTTCGCTTGTTAGACTTCGTAACTGGTTTGAGAGTGCATGCTCAAGTCTGCGTTGATGTGGGCGCTCAATTGGCCGTGCGTTCCCACCTGATGGCTTGTTCTCGAAGTAACAGTAGTAGTGGTAAAGATGTATTATATATATACTATATACATACTATTTATGCCTGTTCGTAGTGCAGCCGTTTTCCTGCAACGCTACAACATTTACAACGCTGCGCCATCTGTCGATCGATCCTGGTTGTGAATCGAGAAGCTTCTGTTCCAAAAGCTCTGTTAGCTGCAATCTGTGGGTTGCGTGAGTACCTACTCGTATGTATGTACGCGCTTTCATTGGCAAAAAGAGCCAGTATCTTTTCTAGGTTTTGGTAGTACTATTTATCTTACAAATGTTCCATATTAAAGGAAAATGTCCGGTTTGAAAAATGCATTGAATAGCCGGGCCAGACACACCAAGCTATATATCGGCATCCTTTTACTAGCAGCATTAGGTATACCGTCGTGGCCAGACGATTTCTTCATCTTGGACTCGTCCTAGCTCTGATGACTTCTATAGGGGCGATCAAATTATTTCCTTTCAATGGTGGTGCCAGAGCCCGAAGGTCGAATGCGTCTTACAACTATTGAAGTTGTACTCCACTCGGGCGACAAAACAGGTAGCAGCCATTGATGTAACTAAGAGTCAATGGTAGCAGCGGGCCTATTAAGAACATTTATCAACTTTTTTTTTCATTTTGATAATTTAGATATTGGATAATGGTCAATATAACCGGCATCCACATTAGAATAGATACAAGCCAAAATAACAGAAAGGAATGAGCTGGCTGAGTCCGTGCCATGTTTGGCTCATTTCAGTTTATAGTGGTCATTTTAGGGCTCTTCGCTGAGTCCGCCTAGGGCAGTACTACACCTTAGCCAGTTATTCTGCTGTCAAGCAGAAGTGTACAAACATTACTGTGTTCAAGTTTAAGGGTAATGTTTCCCGAAAACTTATTGGGCTTAGAGATAAACCACTTTATATCTCCGAGTGACGAGCGCAGCTAGGTAAAGATTAGGACTCTTCATGTTCCAATAGCAACTGTGTCATTGTGCTGTTCTGGGCAGGCATGTCAGTCATACTTGTGTACTATTTTTGGTTTGTCACTCTATCCTTAAAAAAAACCTTAACCAACCGTAGCCAACGTCTTGCAGGTGTTCATTCTGCCTCATCATGCTAAGAAGCCATTAATCTATTTGAACTGATTCAAAAAGTATATTGTTTTGCTATGGTGGAATCTTGTTGCGTGATAACCCTGGCCAGGAGAGAGTGCTTCTACACGCGCTACTGTCTCTTTTGAGCAATGTGTGTACTGTGTAGTCAGGGGAAAGGGGCTAGAAGACTGGGGAAGGTTATACAGCTGATACTCTAATCGGTCAAGTAAAATTCCTAAGTCTTCCAGACGACAGAGGTGGAACCGCGGCTATCATTATCAGGTTTTCTTAGTTTGGAGTTAGTCGGTGTTGTGTGTAAAGTGTCCACCAACATTTATCATTACCAGAGCGTGATCAGAGCCAAATACGGGGGTACGCGGGCCCGGAAGAGCGGTACTTGGCAGAGTCGCGATCCAAATCGGGGGGGTTTTAGTCGGTAGGGGCACCATGCCCCTGCATAGTGGTCATTAGTAGATGCATTGACGCCCCCCCCCCCCCCCCACCCAAAAAAAAGATAAGTAGGTAGGGGCGGCATTTTTCAGATTTCGCCCCGCCTAAAAAATATTGAAGATCCGGGGATGAAGAAAGTATCGATAAAAATCTTTCATTTTGATTTTTAGCCGACTTCAAAAAACGAGGTTTCTCAATTCCGCCGTATCTATACCTAACTTACTTTTTCAATAAAGATATTTTCCGAGCACGTGTGTCCGCCAACCAGTAGGTACAGAGGCACCTTGGTAGATTGGTAGTAGCATTTACTCTCTCCTTGTAAAAGAAGGCCCCAAGTCCCAGCAGTGGGAACACAAAGTGGGCTGCTTATACTAGTTAATAAACTGGTCAAATGAGAATGACTCTCACACCAACAGTTCCTTTCGCTAGAAGTATGTTCCAAAGACCGACTACAATTGTTGAATATGTTACATAATTGGTTGTAGGTACTTCTTACCAATAGGATTCTATTTTTGCCATACTCCTAAATAAAGAAAAAAGGTAATTGTTCAATTCAGTTTTGTAATGTGCAAACATTGCTGTATTCCGGTTTGAAGGGCAATGTTTCCAGAGAAATTACAGGGCTTAGAGATACAATATCTTAGATCTCTTGGTGACGAGCGCAGTGCAGTGCTAGGTAATGATTTGGACTTTCATGTTTCAATAGCTGCGTATCACAATGCTGTTATGTGGCAGGCGTGTTGCTTACCATCAGGCACATGTCCTACTCGTCTCGTCACTACGCTCTACGCTATAAAAAAAAAGTTAAGCCCAAGGGGGGCGCAGAACCTACGTGGCCCACTAATTAAAACACATGCATGCACTTATCGCATGCTCTTGTGACTTGATACTACTATGTGACCTCTCCTGCAGCCAAAGCTTGGTTAATCCTACCCCTTAAAATTATATAGGTGCTGGTGGTAGTATTTATATAAATTACAAATTGCATTGTAAAAAGTGTATTGTAAGTACATATATTTACAACATGTATAAACTATAAATGAAAAAAGAGACATTCGGACTTCCCTTTTGAGTTGTGGCATTAAACCAACAAGTTGGTACAATTTACAGTTTTAAATCTTAACAAATACAAACAATATTTACCTAACTTCATGGCCACATTTCATAAAATACACATACTTTAAACATAGCCCATAATTGTTCAGAACTTGACCAGAATAATAGTTACGTAATAGTTTCAACAAATGTGAAAAACGATTGATGCATGACTAATCATCACTTGAATACATCTTGTACAATTTCACTGGTTTTTATGTTATGATCTTAATTAATGAATTATACCTGTACTTTAGCTAGGGTTAATGAACCAAAAATACATACACATTACATAAATATATGTACTGTTTTTTTTTCAAAATCTTTGACAATTTCTTTAATACTAAAATTACTTGCAAAAACTCAGTAGGTATTTTATGCACCAATATGTTAACAAATTATTTTCACACAGGGAACACCCATAGATACTACATGACACATTTTTATACCCTTCAGTCACCAGTCACCACCCGTATATGCCAAGAATCCCCCCCTCCTAGTTTTAAGGTAGTATGTAGTTAATAAATATAGTTTTATATATAGTTTTAGTATTTTTGTGTAAATCAATAAATTGAATGTGAGTTGAGAGTTTAAATAGCGCTAATTTCACACCATATTTGAATAAAGTTTAAAAAGCACGAGATTTCCCTAGAAGATATGGACTATGTGACAACAACCTACGCTCTGCCCTTGTGCCCTGACAACTGGTCATATAGTATGGGTATGCTCCCAATACATTCCAAGAGCTGGTAGCAAATTTAGGGTAGGTATTTTAGGCAAGCTGAAAACTTATATTAACTCTCCTATTATATCCCAACACAGAGGTGTATATTGCCTCAAACATGTTTATTGAAATTTGATTTAAAATGTATGGATTCATCTATCCCCTCTACTTGGACTAATTTGACTAACTAATTTGTTTGTATTGACTGACTTTCTTACTCCTTACTTACTGATTTACTTGGAAAGTCACAAGTTTATTTCGAAATTATATTTTTCGTAGAAAGAGAGTAGACATCCTGAGGGTCTACCACCTAAATAAAACTGACATAGCTTTGGTAGCTTAGTCTTAGCGTTCTCTTTTCTTTTCGCTTGTATAGAACTAGCAAAGCTATAGCAGATATAGTTAGGCGGTACTAACATGTTAACGTGTTAGGATATATTAATAGGTGAGCTATTTGAGAAGTTTACAGATTCCCTCAAATACATCCCAAAATTTGCTACCAGCTCTCAGAATAACATACCTCATTAATAGAATTGAAAACAAAGTCCATTTAACTTACACAGATCCTTGAAAATACAAAATTTAGGGACTTCTAACATGTAGTGATGACAGAAATTACACCAGAGCCAAGGCAAGTAAAAACAGTAAATGTTATTTAAACATGTTCAATTGATATCCATCTTCTTGAAAGCCATTTGAAAAGGAATCAAATAAGTTGAACTTTTCCATTCTTGACAAGATCGGCAATAGGCTTATACTGCAGTATGTGCTGTGATCCCTCTGAAAGAGAATAATATTGTTACTATAATAGTGTATGGGTATACACTATTTATCTGATCCTCCCTTTCATATTAGTCAACAACAAACCCTCCTAGCACTAGTTGTGCTCTCAAACCCCGTTAGTCATTTATTTTGTTTAATTCATATAGTATATGTAGTTTAATTTTAATTATCATTCAAAAAAATTAAAAGCATAGCATAGGCAGCCCACTAAATGTACCCACATCTGGGACTCGGGACTTCTCTCGCAAGGAGAGTCAGGGCTATGATCCACAACCCTGGCCCAGTGCAGGTTGGTGGATGACACATGACTTCAAAAGATTCTAGGTACATGTCTGTTTCGTCACAATGTTTTCCTTCACTGTTTTAAGTTAGCGGCATTACGCACATGACTTTGAAAAGACATTGGTGCATGTGCAATATACCTGAAAAGAAATTTACCTTCCAAATCTATTTCTTCATCATCTCCTATTAGATCTTCAAGAACAACACCATTCACTGTCTCATTCGCTTTTAAAAATACATGAGTCTGTAAGTTAGGGTACACTGCCATTTTACTCATTTCAAAAGCTTTCATATTGCCAGGCATTTTATCTAAAGCTACCATTTTTAAATGGCCCTCCATATTAGATAAATAGTCCAGTGCATATTTGTATTCCGATGGAGTTAAATAACTATTACCATTTTCTATTCTTTGTTTCTCCTCATTTATGATTGGGAGACAAAAGTTTTCTATTTTAGTTAGCCTAGTCTTAAGATAATTGCAGATTAAAAATTTAATCCTATTGAGTTCCATTCTGTGGATAGAGGCTCGAAGGTCCGTTTTCGGTAACTTGTTTATGTTGCGCTCCATGTGTTGTATCTGACCCAACATGCATTCTACCATATCATTTCTGTGAGGCAGGATATCTGGAGCCAAACGTTCATTCTGCCAAGCATTTTGTAGTGTTTTCAGTACTGTCTCGGCGGTGATTTCTTCTTCATCATCACTTATTCCGATATCTTCTGACATGTCCATTTCGTTTAACGTTTCTTATACGTAGTTTAAACTACTAACAACATCACAAATTTACAAACTTGCAGAGAAGAGGAATTACATGAAGATAACAAATATTATCTGGAAAATCGTAAAATTAACCGCAAACATGCGAACAAAGTAATAATGATCAAACTCAAGAAATCAACAAACTATAAGCTATAGAAGTGTAGAAGCTAATAATACGATACAAGATACAAATTTCCAATTTCCAGGTTTGCATTTTAAAATGTCAAAAAAACGATGCACTTGACACTTGAACTTGAACACTTGACACAACAACGTTGATTGTTGAAACTTAAAAAAATTAAGTTTTTTTAATTTATTCTTGGCAATGGATGTTGGATACTAGTCTTTCAGCCGTGAAGCTTAAAACCAGTGTTGGTGCTGCTATCCTTTGAAAGAATGATGTCGGCGTTAAGGTCGATTCACACACATCAGTGACGGTACAGTTCCGTCAACGTATGTCCGCTCAGTTCAGTATCAGAGAGTATCTCTCTACCTAGACTAAGTATCAGTGCTTCAGTGCTGCGTCAGTGATTCAATTCACACATGTCAGTACTCAGTTCACGAAGCTTCAGTGAACACGCGGCTGTTATCAAGTATCGTGATTGTTGCTATGGCTTTGTTCAATACTGCGGAGCTACCAATAATAGCTTTTGCTTTAGACGATGAAGATGTGATGGTCTGATGGTATTTACCATCTAACTTTATTTGGGCTCCTATTTTGTTCTACGAATTGGTTTAGTATTTCGAATCCATGTACTTAGCATGAGACAAATCATACAAAACCCGTATGAAAACAATATCCTACTAATATTATAAATGTCAATGTATGGATGTTTGGATATTTGGATGTTTGTTGTTCAATCACGTCCTAACGTATGAATGGACCGGGCTGAAATTTGGAACACAGATAGATTATAGTCTGGAAGACACATAGGCTACTTTTTATCCCGGAAATCAACGGGAACGGGAACTACGCGGGTAACACCGCGGGGCGCTGCTAATGAAATAATATTTCGCACTGTGCCGGTACTGTGTCGGCACTGTGACTTCACTGACATGTCTGAATCAACCTACCGTCCGTGATTGCCGGTGTTGGCACCTGGGAGCACTGTGTCGTCACTGTCACTGACACTGACAAGTATGGATGCGTTCATAAAGAATGTATGAAAGAATATTTCGCACTGTGCCGGTACTGTGGCGGCACTGTGCCGTCACTGATTTGTGTGAATCGACCTTTACATTCCAAATTCTTAATATTCCAAGTTCTGGGTAGCGATTCTGAAACCATTCGGTTGCATCCGACACGGAATCTCATCTCTCGGTCTTTGTCTTATCTGTTTAGCATGACAAAGACCGAGAGATGAGATTCCGTGTCGGATGCAACCGAATGGTTTCAGAATCGCTACCCTGGGTAGCGAAGATAGTATACGGATTATAGTTATTTTAATATTATAGATCAAATTCACAAAACAAGAGGTTTTTTTTTATCATTTATAGGTTTACACTTGACCACCATCTCGCCTGATGTTAAGCGACGATGCGGTCTAAGATGGAGCGTGTTTACCTAGAAGAAACCGATTCACTCTCGATTTGAAGACACCAAGATTATAACCATCGGGAAAAACCCACTCAGGCAACTCAATCCACAGTCTAGACGTTCTTATCACAAAAGTAGAGTCAAACCTCTTTGTTCGCGTCTTTGGAACATCAACCATGAAACGATGTCGCTTCTTCGAGCTACGAGAAGTCCGATAGAAAAAAGGGCTAGGTGGTGGTGGTTAGATTAATATAAAAAATTTACCTTCCAATAAAATTTGTATTATGCTTCCAATGACGTCCGAAGTCCATTATGGGAGAGTACGTCGCTTTCTTCACCTTACCTGGTCGTCAAATGTCGCTACTTCCGCTACCTAGACGCGCCTCAAGCGCCATCTATCCTTACAGTCTGCAACTAAACCATCTTCCAAAGACAAGCCACCATTTTCGTCATTGTTCGGCTCATAATGGTATTATAGCACCAGGAAGACATTACTGGGACTTCGGACGTCATTGGAAGCATAATACAAATTTTATTGGAAGGTAAAATTTTTATATTATGCGTTCCGTTTGACGTCCGAAGTCCATTATGAGAGATTTGTTTGTTATCTCCTGGTGGCTTGTAGGTATTTTGATGGAATCAATTTAAAACGCAACAATGTGATAGAATCTAAAATGTTGTAAACTTAGATATTCGTAAGGTAAGGTGTGAGATACCTAGGTATAAAACAATATAATTTTCTTTGTGTTATGAATCAGGATGCTAATATTGAAACAAAGATATTACTATGATAATATGTCTGTTATACTATTATTTATTTCTTTTAGAAAGTTTTCCTAATAGGTACTACATTCTAGTTGCAAATTAACTTAATTAAGCAAGTAGTAGGCACATCACAAATATGCTAATTTTCTAAGCAGTTCAAAGCGTTCTCGACGCTGATCTGCAAGTTTCCACTGGTGCATGAATACCAGCATTAGCTAAAAGTTTATTTATCTAATCACCAAACATCGTTGCTGTAGCTGACCTTATAGGGCTTGTAGTTGCTACGAACAATTTAGTCATATAGCCCCAGAGTCGCTTGTGTCTTGTTTACTGAAGTGAAAACTTCCAACTAGATACAACTTAAGATAGAACTTATCGATACGAGGATATGTATGTCCGTCTGCAAATCGAAAACGGGTTACAATGTACAACCAATACGGTTGTGTTTTTTATAAAATTTTAACTTACGGTATGTAAGTAAATAAGATCATGAACTCCAAGAGCTAAAGATAGTAATAAAATAGGTGCAGTATGTCTGGATACCTGATAATTATTTAATCAAAATTCTTGCATACCGATTTGGTAATTTACGAGGACCCGTTTGCCAAAGAAATAATCTTTTAATATAAGTCTTACTCTTACTAATGGCTTATTTATTATTTTGATAGCAGATATCGTTTCTCAAGTAGTGCAATAACCGATTTAAGAACACGAATCGTTCGGTAGGAGAAATCCTCAGAGATGAAGAACCGAGATAGACTTGTAGGTTCCGGTAAACAAAATTAATATAATTTACTTGGTAAAAACTTTACTCATCTACTCCGAATGGAGGCATGCGTTTTAATGGCGACTGTCTCGAATATGACAGCAATAACTGTCTCTCCTGCGACTCCCACGTACTTGTCCAGACATCCCACCCGAAATAGCCAGGAAAGCCAGGCTTCTAGATGTATCTGGCTGACGTATGCTCGTGGTAGCATTTTTGAAGTACCCACCAGCATTTTTTTCAGATATTTGAGATTCACAAAACTTCTCACGGCACGCTTCTTCAGATCTGGTCTCCAAAAGCGTTCCATTTTAGTGCTACTAAGATCTATTGAGCTGGGGCAGAATGAAGGTGATCCAGGGTAGCGATTCTGAAACCACTCGGTTGCATCCGACACGGAATCTCATCTCTCGGTCTTTGTCTTATCTGTTTAACATAACAAAGACCGAGAGATGAGATTCCGTGTCGGATGCAACCGAATGGTTTCAGAATCGCTACCCAGTACTCATAGTATTAGGCTGGATGGTGAAAATAGCCACGTAAGTCGGTAATGTCAGCTAAACGCGTCGTGGAAGCAGGCGCTGCAGTCTGACAAGTCTAGCGAAATTAAGCTTTTTATAACTTGTCCTATCAGTAACGCAAACAGATCTAGGTCTAGTTTGCCCCAAATATTAAACAATGTTGAAATAAATATCAACGATGTTGAAAAGACATTAGGAGGCGGTGCATTTTCAAGAGACGTGATCGCCTTCTGTATCGTTCGGCCTGGAAGAGGGTGCGGACGAAGCACGATGTCTCAATGTCTCAATGTCCACAGCTGTCCAGTCAAATGTAAAAATGTTGATGTGATCGTATTCTTGTCTCATTCGTTATGTAGCCAAAGACTGTTTCACTGTCTTTCTAAAGAATCAATGTTGGGTTTCGAAGTTCATCTCTCCGGTAGATATAAAGGCTATTACTGCATACATTTCTGTAAGATCGCGATGCTAGGAGTATATTGTCCAATGTTGTTAATTTTTTCATGTCTTTGTTCACGAGGGCTCCCCATTGAATGCCCCACGCGTCGGTGATGACGTGGTTCGTGGTAATTATTCGGGGATGGATTATTGAAACACCTCGTATCTCGTACTGTACGTACCTCTTCTGAATACTGGACCGTGCGATGGCACAGTTCCGATTTTGCTGCTGCGTCGTTGCAGTAACCAGCAATGCAACCTTCCCCGGTGGGTGATGAAGGATTGCAAGTTGAGATATCCCAATAGGCCTGGGCCTGTTTTGGGTTCCAACTACAGCCAGGTGAGTCGTGCTCTTCTGAATACTGGACCGTGCGATGGCAGAGTTCCGATTTTGCTGCTGCGTCGTTGCAGTAACCGGCAATGCAACCTTCCCCGGTGGGTGATGAAGGATTGCAAGTTGAGATATCCCAATAGGTCTGGGCCCGTTTTGGGTTCCAACTACAGCCAGGTGCGAGTCGTGCTTGGAACATTTTTTGAATTCGTTGTTTACTGTACGAGAATAGGAACTTGGCATTGTACTTGGTGTCGCATACAGCTTTCAGAAAATCGAATTCATTGTATACTGTATGATGGTAGGAACTTGGCATTGTATTTGGTGTCCCATACCGCTTTCAGAAAATCGAATTCGTTGTAGACTGTATGAGGGTAGGAACATGGCATTGTATTTGGTGTCCCATACCGCTTCCAGAAAATCGGTAGACCTTGTCAGTGTTATTACCGATTTCTGCATATTGATACACCAACCCAGGCTGATCTATACGCCGGTCGGCTTTTTCTCACTGATTTGGATATTACGGACAGGGAGAGATAAAACACGGTATTATTTATAGCGGCTGGCTCTAAGACTTTCAACTGAATTAAATTCTGAATTTCGGTTGAAATTGTCCTGTTAGTTTGACACTTTGCTAAAACATCCAACGTTAGAAACTCGTGGTGGTGTTCTGTTGACTGATTCTGCGATCTTAATATATTACTAGGCTTATTGATTCGGGTGGCTTGAAAAGGGCCCAAATTTTTCAAAAATGACAGACAGCCTAAAGCTTCTTCTCTGTTGTACATTTCCCCCTCTTGTTTGACAACTTATTTCTTTTGAAATTATAAGAATTGCAGTTAGGTATATATTTGGTTTTATAGTCGCCGTTTTGTTTGATCTAGAAACAACTTTGGGTTGGCAGAGCTCTGGATTTTGTCAATATGAGTATGTATGTCCATAACTAGGGTCAAACCTATAATTGCACGAAGGAGGTAGTTCATAATGAAATAAAATAATTATTCATGTTTAAAACTGTGCACAGGTTAGTATTATACCATTACATAACGTAAGCCCCTCACCAACTGCTCCCACTGCCGGTAATCCGCGACTTCTCCCCCCGCACGGACAGAGAGATAGAGAGTCAAGGCCACAATCCACCACGCCAGCTGAGCGCAGATTGGCGGATGACGCACGCCTCGGAAGGGTTTCCGGAACATGTGTAGATTTCCTCCCGATGCTCTCCACCACCGTTCCAAATTAACGGCGTTACGAGCATGCTTTCGAAAAGACAGTGGCGTGCGTGGGATTCGAAACAGGGGCTCGGCAGTCGACGATACATTTTCATTTCACACCAGTACTCGAATATAGTCGTATGTTGGCGTTTCCACTTTATCAACGCTTAAGAAGTCAATTGTAATATACGCATACACCCAAAGATATCACACAACGTCTATTGAGCATCATTCCGAAGTTTAGTTATCACATAGGTTTTCTGAGACACGGTTTTAATCGAAACCATCACTAAATAATTAATTTCCTTTTTTCTAAATTGAAGGTGCATTTAGCTAAATATCCGCAGATAAAAACCAGTCTACTTTAATATATAAAGTAGAATTTATGGCATTATATTGAGACAAGAAGGTATTCCATTCGTGAACAGCGAAAAGGAGTAAAATTTTCCTCTCGACTATCGTTGCTCCTCATAATCAATAATTCTATTAACTCGGTACAAACCGATACGTACTTGATATCTTAACGCTAGAGTTTTTCGCTTTCTCAAAAACTACCCGCATCTAATTTATGCGGATTTAAAAATGGTTCCTAAGATAGTGAACTATTCACAAAATCGAACTGTGTGAATATTAATGTTAATGTTAAAATCAGGCACGGCTACCTGCATATTTTGAAAGTATGTGTACACTTTCGCAAAAATTTGCCAATAAAATATTATTCAAATGACTCACCAACTGTTGCTAGGTCAAACCTTTTGTCCAGATCACATGTTCTGGTGCATTTTTGGCGTTGCTCGATAGTGGTTCTTGATCCGAGGAGCAATTCAACCAAGTATTTTCGCTAAAACTAGTATTTTCCAAAAGGCGCGCTATACACATCACCACTCATTTTCACTTTTTTGGTAGCAGAAGCCAAACTAAACAATTAGAATTTTACTTTCTACTTCAATCTCGAAAGTTAATATTAATAAATATATTGCGACTAAACTTTTGAAACTATTATTCAGTTTTTTGTAACGACCATGTGCTCGGTTCGAAAAACAACGCAACAATGACGAAAATGGTGGCTTGTCTTTGGAAGATGGTTTAGTTGCAGACTGTAAGGATAGATGGCGCTTGAGGCGCGTCTAGGTAGCGGAAGTAGCGACATTTGACGACCAGGTAAGGTGAAGAAAGCGACGTACTCTCCCATAATGGACTTCGGACGTCAAACGGAACGCATAATAGGTATTTGAATATGAAAATCACCGTTTACCATAAATACAAATTGATTAGTTTTAACAAACCTGCCTGCCTGCCTATAAAATGAAATTGCGAACTTCTTCCTACTACAAATGAATAGCATGTACTTATTTGAATTTTAGTTTTGTTTATTATTACTTTGTACATTATTCGTTTTTTGTTTATTATTAAACCGCATTAGACGCATTCCACGAGGATGCATGCGCGGTCCGAAGGGAGGGGGAGTGTCACAGGGGATATGACCCCCCCCCCCATTTTATATATATATCTCGTAATCGTGTGTATATATATGTATATATATACCCCATATCTAATAGCATATAGACTATTTTTAACGCCGGAAAACAACTGCAGGTCTACTACGAAAACAAACTCCGAACAAATCGGATCCGATCGACAGCTGAATCGGATTGTAGCCTACCACGAAAAACATTCGGATCGATACATTTCGGGTCGGAAGTTATAGACTTAGGTCGGATGAGGGTCGGATCGAACGAAACGGCCGATCTGATCAACCGACCGATTGTCTTTCGTGGTTGGAAACTTCC
This sequence comes from Ectropis crepuscularia, assembly GCA_963693475.1. Lineage (NCBI taxonomy): Eukaryota > Metazoa > Arthropoda > Insecta > Lepidoptera > Geometridae > Ectropis > Ectropis crepuscularia. The sequence continues at coordinate 14,300,051 of OY856339.1, read as the reverse complement.
ATAAGTTCGGCCGATATATCGTTTATCGGACTTCGTAGTAGACCTGCTGGAACGGCAACTACGCGGGTAAAATCGTGGGGAGCTAAAAGCAAAGTTTTTTTAATAGATTTATCGTATTTCTACTCGTGACCCCCGCAAAATCGGAGTCTGTGTACTGGTGACCCCCTCAAAAATTCGAGGCTGGGACCGCGCCTGCGAGGATGCCCACGCTTCATCATTATTTCGCAATCATAGCCGCGAAAAGAGCGGCGAGCTTCTTAGCACTCCATGGATTCACCGTGCGGGAGCCAGGTGTCCATCGAGTAACAGAGAGAGAGAGAAAACAGAAAACTCGAGTAGACCCCAAGACTTGTGACTCGGGCGTAGGTTTAAGGGGTACCCCTTTCGATGATCACCAACACTCACCTTAACTAATCGCAGACCTCTGCCTGCTCAGCCAAATCTGACAAAAACCCACCAGTGCAGCTTTAGATATCCACGTTCTAGTATAAAACTCACTGCATTTCTGGACAAGCCAAGATCTTTCAGCAGGTTATAGAGAGATTTTGCTGGTATACCTCTCGCTCCTACATCTACAGCAACTTTCTATGTAGAAATTAACTACATGGCCGTTTTTTGGTTAATTTGTTTCAGTGCCGGATCTAGGGGGGGCAAGCCGGAGTCCGTGCCCCGGGCGCCAAGTTCAGGGGGGCGCCAAAACTCGGCTTTAATAGACAAATGTGCAACTCAAAAAGATTAACTTAAATTCGACCACAGAAAAAATTATACTGGCACAAGTACCTACATAACTTTCACTGTTCTTTTACTGTGATAATATCAACTCAAATCGAACCCAGGTCTACTAGTGTACAGCACACGAACCACGTTATACGCGGGGCGCGTGGTGTGTAGCCATACATAGTTCAAAATACGCTCCCGCTCGCCTGCAGAAACCGTACATTGCAGCGGCAAAATTGCTGGAAAGACGGTATAGGACCAACGTATCTACCACCTAACTGAAACTGTCTTAGCTTTGACTTTGCTCTTTCTTTTCTTTTCGCTTGAAATTATAGAAATAGCAATAGCGAAGTCAAAGCAGATTTGGTTAAGCGGCAGACCCGCAGGGCCACCGTAAGCTCGTGCAAAGCGTACACCGCACACGGGCGTCACGCGTCACGCCACACGTACGGTACGCCACGGTAAAGCGACTGAGCGACCCATCACGTATTTCAAATCATCGTCATAATTTATTATGAATACTTCTTTCCTCAATTTGGCGGAGGCTAGGCATCGGTTTCGAGACGAACCTCTTTACCGGGGCTGGACGCCTGTATACACTCCGGGGATAATGTAGTGCAAGCTTCTGCATAGCATGCCAAGGGTTAGTATCAGCACTTTTGTGTCCTTAATGAAATTATTTTCTTATCTGTGCCTTAACGTTCTCGTAGGCTGCGTCAAGGCATGGGGATTCTATATTCACTAGGTTGGGTCTCCTATGGTCATCGTCTCTTTTTCTTTTTTCCTGTTCGGCTAGGAGATCACGAGGGAAAGTACGTTAGGTACGTACATCAGAATGGCATGAATGGTGTGGCGGATGTTCTATCGGTGTGGATGTGGCCCATAGTCTGCGTAGTCAAGCACACCACGTGCCAGACTAACCACACCTCCACCGTTTCGATGTTCAAATCTTGGGCGATCACAACATTTCATAAGTACCGGCCGGCTTCTGGAATCATCCTCAGGGAGATATTATACTTTACTTGAAGTCTATTTTTTTACTGGTCGCACTATAGGTAAGACGCGTACGAATGTAGGTCTAGTATATGCCAAGTTTGATTCCTAGCAGCAGCTTGGAGCCCCAGGAATTCTCGACCCGCCTTCGCTTGCTAGAATTCGTAACTGGACGTCTACTCTATTTCTACGAAAACGTAATTTCGAAAAACAACTCGCGACTTTCCTACTCTCGTTCTACTTCGTTTCGTACGATACAACATTGTTTGACGTTTAAATGTTCTAAGCCTACTCTAATTAGAGTATGCTTAGATCGACGACGGATCGAAGTAAAATCGGAGTTGGAAAGTCGCGAGTTTATTTCGAAATTACGTTTTTGTAGAAAGAGAGTAGACGTCCTGGTTTGAGAGTTCATACTCAAGTCTGCGTTGATGTGGGCGCTCATTTGACTGTGCGTTCCCACCTGATGGCCTGTTCTCGAAGTTACAGCAGTAGTGCTAAAGATGCATTCTATTTAGGCTTGTTCGTATTCTGCAATCTGTGGGTTGCGTGAGTATGTACATATATATGTACGCGCTCTCATCGTCAAAAAGAGCCAGGGTCTTTGCCAGGTTTTGGTAGTACTATTTACCTTGCAAGTGTTCCATATTGAGGGAAAATGTCCGGTTTGAAGAAGCTTTATATCGGCATCCTTTAACTAGCAGGATTAGGTATACCGTCGTGGCCAGATGACTTCTTCATCTTAGACTCGTCTTAACTCTGATGACTTCTATAGGGGCGATCAAATTATTTCCTTTCAATGGTGGTGCCAGAGCCCGAAGGTCAAATGCGTCTTACAACTATTGAAGTTGTACTGCACTTGGGCGACAAAACAGGTAGCAGCGGGCCTATTACGAACATTCATCAACATTTTTTTTTTCATTTTGATAGGCAATTGATAATTTCTATATTGGATAATGGTCAATTTAACCGACATCCACAATAGAACACAAGCCAAAATAACAGAAAGGAATGAGCTGGCTGAGTCCGTGCGTATGTCTGGCTCATTTCAGTTTAGTAGTGGTAATTTTAAGGCTCTTCGTATCGACCCCGATATGTCGCTACATAGTGGTCATGAGTAAATGCATTGACCCCCCCCCCCCCAAAGTAAAGAAAGAAAAATAAAAGATAAGTAGGTGGGGCGGCATTTTTCAGATTTTCCCCCGCCTAAAAATTTTTGAAGATCTGGGGCTGATTTGTTTAGAAGGTTCTAATACTTATTTTGTTTCATCGCGTATTCTTATTAAGATTATATGTAGTCTAAATCTACGTTAATTTGTTTAGAAAATTAAAATATTTATTCTGTCGCATCGGGTATTCTTTAGAGATTATAAACTAAATCTACGTTAATTTGTTTAGAAGGTTGTAATACTTATTCTGCCTCATCGCGTATTCTTTAGAGATTATAGTCTAAATCTATGATCATGCGGACAGTAATAAAATCAGGATTTTGCCCCGAAAGTCCGGAAGAAAAGTCTTTGTGTCAGATTCTTGTTCGGTATCAGAAACAGGTTTCCGACGAGCATTGCTCTGCATAGCTCAAGGACTGACTCCCTGCTTGCAGAACAAAACTCTCTCTCTCTTTCCATTAGAGCTGAAGAACTAAGAGTTTTATAATCCCCTCTTCAGAATATGATTATTTTTTCACTCACCGATTCTCTTCCGAAATACAAAGACCTGGCTCCGAATCAAACCTATTTATCCAAATCTCCCGTCTATCCGTTGTTGTCTCCCGAGAGATAAACATGTATTTGAGGGATGTTTTATCCTTTTTTTGTCATTTGGTCTTCATCTTTGTAATTTTTAAAGGGGTTTGGGTAAAGTTGGCGTCGTTTTTTTTTTAGCGGCCAGAGTTCCGTTATCACTTTCTTGTAACAATAAAATACCCTGATGCTATCTGTGCAATCAGATTTGCTCTAAGTCATATCGGGGCTGAGCTATGGCCTGTCAAAGTTATTTATTTTTTGGATTTTTTGTATGGACAAGTGGCGTCGTTTTTTTATTTTAGCGGCCACAGATCTGTTATCACTTTCTTGTAACAATAAAATACCCTGATGCTATCTGTGCAATCAGATTTGCTGTAAGTAATATCGGAGCTGAGTTTTGGCCTTTCAAAGTTTTTTTTGGGTATTTTTAAATATATTTTATTAATATATGGGCGCCATTTCCGTTAGTGGCCAAATATCTGTTAGCACTTTTATGAAACATTATTTTTACTTTAAGGTACCTGTGCAATCAGATTTGCTGCAAACTATATCGGAGCTGAGTTATGGCCCCTCAAAGTTTTTTTTTTTGGTTTTATTTGTATGGACTAGTGGCGCCATTTCCTATTGCGGCCAAACATCCGTTAGCACTTTTATGAAACATTATTTTTACTTTAAGGTACCTGTGCAATCAGATTTGCTGCAAACTATATCGGAGCTGAGTTATGGCCCCTCAAAGTGTTTTTGAAGTGAAAACTTCTTTAGGCGCGCTATAGACAGAATTTTCGTGGGCTGTGAAATGGATTCATCAACCGTCACGCTTGGATATGATAATGGATCGGATCGGATATGAAATCTTCGGGTAAACTCAGTAAAAACGGCCAGGTAGGTACCAGGGCAACAGAAACAGTAAAGAGTTTCGGTTACCTACCTCCAACAGCCCAGCGTTTATCTCCAGATACCAGGACAACAGAAATATAAAAGAGTTGCGTTTGCCCCTAGGTACCAGTACCAGGGCAACAGCAAGTTTTCACTTCTATCGGCAGTTTTGAATATATAGCCAATTTTTTTTTTGGTTTTCTTTGTATGGACTAGTGGCGCCATTTCCTATAGCGGCCAAACATCCGTTAGCACTTTTATGAAACATTATTTTTACTAGGTACCTGTGCAATCAGGTTTGCTGCAACCTTTTTATAATAAGCACAGATTATAGAAATAAAACACAGATGGAACCTTCGTGAACAACACTGTAAGGCCCGTAATTAGTCATGTTGACGTAAAATTGTCAAATCAACGTTCCAAATTACTTGTATAATGTTGTCAGTCTTAAGAAAAAAGTCCCATTATTGTTGTCTTAGCATGGGAAATCTTCACGTATAATAAACACATCAATTGATATTTTAAAATATTAATATTATTACACTGATTATGCAAGGATTTCTTGTTACTACTATTTCCATTCTATGAAGAAAATAATTTTGATTTTGCATGCAACTAGAAATTAACTTGAATCGCAAATAATAAAATTAGTGTAATTTACTCGCTTAGATAGGTTAAACAAAAATTCAAACAACCATCTTTACCACCAAACTATTTGTGATAAAATGCATATAGGCTACCTGTATGTTAAAGGTCGAAACAACAAACAAAAATAAACTAAAAAAATAATCATTTTAACAGTTCACTTATTATTCACCTTTTTTTTTGACAAAACAAGACTTTAAAATCAAGTAACCGTTTTTTCATTCATTCATCAGCCGCAAGACGTCCACTGTTGGACATAGGCCTCCCCCCTAGATTTCCACAACGAACGGTCCTGCGCAACCTGCAACCAGCGGTTTCCAGCGACCTTTGTGATGTCATCTGTCCATCTAGTGGGAGACCGTCCAACACTGCGTCTTCCGGTTCGTGGTCGCCACTCGAGAACCTTTCTTCCCCATCGGTTGTCAGTTCTGCGAGCGATGTGGCCTGCCTATTGCCACTTCAGCTTAGCTACTCTTCGAGCTATGTCGGCTACTTTCGTTCTTTTGCGAATATCCTCATTCCGGCAGAGCCGGATCTAGGGGGGGGCAAGCCGGGGTCCGTGCCCCGGGCGGCAAGTCCAGGGGGGCGCCAAAACTCGCCTTTAATAGACAAATGTGCAATGTGCATCTCATAAACATTGTCTTATATTTGACCACAGAAAAAATTATACTGGCACAAGTACTTAAATTTTACTGTTTTTATATCAATTCATTCTTTGTTATTCAAATATAAATAACATTTTACTGTAATTATGTCAACTCGAATGATACCCGGGTGTACAGCACATGAAACACGTTATACGCGGGGTGACGTTACACGCGGGGTACAGACGGAATAGAACCAGTGTACCAACCGCCCAACAGAATTGTCTTAACTTTGACTTTGCTCTCTCTTTTCTTTTCGCTTGAAATTATAGAATCAGCAATAGCAAAGCCAAAGCAGATTTAGTTAATCGGCAGACCCGCAGGGCTACCGTAAGCGGGCGTGCAAAGTGAACCCCGCACACGGGCGTCACGCCACATGCCCCGGTAAAGCGACTGAGCGACTCATCACGTATTTCAAGTCATCGTCATAATATTCGATCCAAAATTATCATCATGAATTCTTCTTTCCTCATTTTGGGGGCTAGGCACGGTTTCGAGACGAACCTTTTTACCGGGGCTGGACGCCTGGATACACTCCAGGGAAAATGTGGTGCAAGCTTTATTCATAGCACGGCACGGGTGAGCATCAGCACTTTTGCGCCCTTGACGAAACTATTTTCTTATCTGTGCCTTAACGTTCTCGTAGGCTGCTTCAGGGCATGGGGGATCTATATTCACTAGGTTGGGTCTCCTATGGAGTCATCGCCTCTTTTCTTTCTTCCTGTTCAGCCAGGAGGAGATCACGAGGGAAAGTACGCTAGGTAAGTTCATCACGACGGCATTGATGGTGTGGCGCGATGTTCTGTAGATGTGGATGTGGCCCATAGTTTGCATAGTCAAGCACACTGCGTGCCAGACTAATCACACCTCCACCCTTTCAATGTTCAAATCTTGGGCGATCACAATATTTCATAAGTACCGGCCGGCTTCTGCAATCATCCTCAGGATGATATTATACTTTTCTTGAAGTCTATTTTTTTGACTGACCGTACTATAGGTAAGACGCGTAGAATGTAGGTCTAGTATATGTCCAGTTTGGAGCCCAAGATTGGCTCCAGCAATACTCGATCCGCCTTCGCTTCCTAGACTCCGTAACTGGTTTGTATGTGCGTACTCAAGTCTGCGTTGATGTGGGCTTTCATTTGACTGTGTGTTCCCACCTGATGGCCTGTTCTCGAAGTTACTGAAGTAGTGGTAAAGATGTATTCTATTAAGACATGTTCGTAGAGCAGGCGTTTTTCCAAAAACGCTACAACATTTACAACGTTGTGCCATTTGTCGATCCATCATGGCTATGAATCGAGAAGCTTCTGTGTTCGAGAGGCTGTGTTAGCTGCAATCTGTGGATTGGGTGAGTATGTATGTACGTGCTTTGATCGGAAATAAGAGCCAGGATCTTTGCCAGGTTTTGGTAGTTCTATTTACCTTGTAATTGTCCTATATTGAAAGAAAATGTCCGGTTTGAAGAATGGATTAAATAGCCGGGCCAGACACACCAAACTTTATATCGGCATCGTTTTACTAGCAGCATTAGGTATACCGTGGTGGCCAGGTGACTTCTTCATCTTAGAGTCGTCCTAACTCTGATGACTTCTACAGAAGCGATCAAATTATTTCCTCTCAATGGTGGTGGCAGAGCCCGAAGGTCGAATGCGTCTTACTGAAGTTGTACTGCGCTCGGGCGACAAACCAGGTAGCAGCGGGCATATTAAGAACGTTTATTAAATTTTTTTTTTTCATTTTGATAGGCAGTTGATGATTTAGGTATAGAACACAAAGCAAAATAACAGAAAGGAATGAGCTGGCCGAGTCCGTGCCAAGTTTGGGTCATTTCAGTTTAGTAGTGGTCATTTTAGGGCTCTTTGGAGATTCCACTTAGGGAAGTACTACTACACCTTTGCCAGTTATTCTGCTGTCGAGCAGAAGTGTACAAACATTACTGTGTTCAGGTTTAATTGCAATGTTTCCAGAGAAGTTACTGGGCTAAGAAATAAACCACATTTTATCTTCGAGTGACGAGCGTAGTGTAGGTGTAGTTCAAATTATTACCTGCTAGGTAAAGGTAATCTTCGTGTTCCAATAGCAACTGTGTCACTGTCCTGTTCTGGGCAGACATGTCAGTCATACTTGTGTCCTGTTCGTCTTGTCACTCTATACTAAAAGAAAAACTAAACCAACCGTAGCCAACATCTTGCAGGTGTTCGTTGTGCCTCATCATGTTAAGAAGCCATTAATCTATTTGAACTGATTTAAATAGCATATTGTTTTATTAACTAATTGCCATGGTGGCATCTTGTTGTGTGATAACCCTGGCCGGGAGAGAGGGCTTCTACACGTGCTACTGTCTCTTTTGAGCAATGTGTGTAGTCAGGGGAAAGGGGCTAGGAGACTGGGGAAAGTAACTCAGCTGATACTCTAATCGGTCAAGTAAAAACCCTAAGTCTTCCTAAGTTCTAAGACGACAGAGGTGGAACAGCGGCTACAAGGGCGGTACTGGTTAGTGGTCATGAGTAGATGCATTGTTGACCCCCCCCCCCCCAAAGAAAAGATAAGTAAGTGGGTGGGGGCGCCATTTTCCAGCTTTTGCCCCGGCTAAAAAATATCGTAGATCCGGGGCTGCATTCCGGATTCTGTCGCGCAAAGAGACTCCGAGCATCGCTCTCTCCATAGCTCGCTGTGTGACTTTGAGCTTTGTTATGAGGCCCACAGTTAAGGACCACGTCTCAGTTCCGTAAGTCATCACTGGCAACACGCACTGATTGAAGACGAAAGTCTTCAAGCATTGGGGTATTTTGGACTCCAAGATGTGCCGTAGTTTCCCGAACGCTGCCCATCCGAGTTGGATCCTTCGCTGGACCTCTTTGTCGAAGTTGGATCTACCTAATTGGATCTTTTGACCCAGGTAGACGTATTCGTCAACAACTTCGAGTGTGGTATTCCCAACAATAACCGGTACAGGTGAGACATGAACATTTGACATGACCTTCGTGTTGTCCATATTCATCCTCAAACCTACCTGTTGGGATACTCTACTGAGGTCTCTGAGCATAGCACCGAGGTCCTCCAGCGACTCCGCCACAATGACTATGTCGTCGGCAAACCGAAGGTGAGTGATACATTCGCCGTTGATATTGATGCCATGTCCGTTCCAGTCCAGTAACTTGAAAACATCTTCCAGCGCGGCAGTGAACAGTTTCGGAGATATAACATCTCCCTGCCTCACGCCTTTCTGTAACTGGATATGTTTTGTGCACTGGTCCTGTAGTCGAACAGACATTGTGGCTTTGCTGTAAATACACTTCAACACTTCGATATAGCGATAGTCCATGCGGCATCGCTGGAGAGACTGAAGCACTGCCCAGGTCTCGATGGAATCGAAGGCTTTCTCATAGTCCACATACGCTATACATAGTGGCCGATTATACTTCTCGGTTTTCTGTATAATCTGCCGAAGCGTATGGATGTGGTCTATGGTACTATAGCCTTTTCGGAAACCGGCTTGTTCGGGTGGCTGGAAGTCGTCAAACCTGCGTGCGAGACGATTCGTGATTGCCCTCGAAAACAACTTATAAACGTGGCTCAGAAGTGAGATGGGTCTTTAATTCTTCAACAAGGTGTTGTCACCTTTTTTGAAGAAGAGCACCACCACACTTCTGCTCCACGCTTCTGGCGTATTACCGTCAAGTATGACGGAGTCGAACAGCTTCTGGAGGACTTTAAGTACCGGTTTTCCACCCGCTCTCAGAAGCTCAGTCGTAATTCCGTCGTCGCCAGGTGCCTTGTTGTTTTTAAGTTGCTTGAGGGCCATCCTAATCTCGTACAGGCTGACTTCCGGGATATCTTCGGTAAAGTGTCGGGTCAGCTTGGCTCTGGGGTCTTTAGCCATATTAACGACAGGTTGTGCTTGCGCAGAGGTGTATAACTGTTCATAGAACTTCTCGATCTCCTCTAAAATCTCGGTAACCGTATAATATTAAAAAACTTTACAATTTAAAAATATTTCATTTTACAAACAACGTTATGCAAAATATTAACTTCAAAAATATCTTCCTTCAACAAATGTTTTATTTTATAACCAATTACATTTAGCCACCGTTTCACTTAGATAATATATCGAATGACATTACAATACAATACAAAACACTTTATTGGCACCATAAACAAAGTTGACAAGAAGTAACACACACAATAACAAAACAAAATGGGCACAAAAGGCGATCTTGTCGCTAAAAGCGATCTCTTCCATATTTCATGAGGAAATTCATTCATGAGGAAACAAAATTTGTAATACTCTGGGCAGTGGTGCTACTAACGAAATAAATAAATACACAAACAAATTGTATGATGTATTAATGATTTTGTGTTTTGTAAATTTTTATGTCATAAATTAGTAAATTACCTACCTACTCATTTTATAAATTTAACATTTACTAAAAATAAATTTGATATTCAATTAAATTAAATAATACAATGCCTATCAATAATTTGGTCTACGAGTATCTAATAAAATATATGATCTATATTTTACCCTAAATTCAGGGATAATAATTTCCATTTAGTATCGCCACACTAACTTATTTTCGTTGAGGTATTGTGTTCCATTCATCACTAAAATGAAATCGCCTAAATTATAAAAATAACAGAAAAAATATTCAAATTTTCCTATGAATTTCTATTCCTCTTTCCTTTTTTTGTTTTTGGGAACATTGTTTGCAATGTTTGAAGACACAAGACGGCATATTTTAAAACAAAACTTAAAATAACACGGGACTCCCGTACAAACGGAAGTCCGTTTCATACTGACTGGAGTTTGTATTTGCTTCGGCGTTTGTATTTCCTTTGTCTGCTTCAGTAGCTCTGTTCTGCGCGCTCAATCTGGTTTTATTTCTGTAATCTGTGATAATAAGTATATAGAAAATTCCATTTTTTCCACATAGTCAATTTTCATGTTTGGGTGACGTTTTTCGTCAAACAAAAAAAGAACTCCAAAAATGCCAATATTTAAAACTGAAAGTTTTGAAAGAAGTTTTTGCTTTACTTTCTGTAAACGAGGTCCTACTGGCCCGTTACAGCGTGTCAGCCTGTATGTGACAGCGCACACGTGCATATTTTATGTAGCCAACTCTATAGGCACAGTTTTTGATTTAGCGCGACTACGTTCGACTTTTTTATACGTCCATCGTTTTGTAATAGTTTTTCAGGGTTCCGTAGCCAAATGGCAAAAAACGGACCCTTTTAGATTCGTCATGTCTGTCTGTCCGTCCGTATATCACGTCCACTTTTTCCCGAAACTATAAGAACTATACCTACTGCTGAAACTTGGTAAGTAGGTAGATGTTTTCTGTGAACCACATTAAGATTTTCACACAAAAATAGAAAGATCTCTGAAAACTTACCTATAACTCAGAATTTTATAGCTTACCTTGGAAACTACACGTGTGTAACCGGAGGGCGTGGCCTCGCTATCTTGGCATGACCATCTAGAAATGTGTCAGCATTTCCTATTGACTGATACGGCTCTAGATGGCCATGCCATGATGGCCTGTCCACGCCCTTTCAGCATTTCCCATTGGCTGACGTATTTTTAGATGCTCAATAGCCATGGTCCCGAGTTTACCCGAAGCTTTCTTATCATACCCGAGCGTGACGAATGAGTTCAATTCACAGCCCACGAAAAATCTGTCTAGGCGCGCCTAAAGAAATTTTCACTTCAAAAACTTAGTAATTAAACACAAAAAAATATGTAACCTTAACGTTATGCCTTATGGATAGGTCTTAAAAATGATACTGAGCGCCTAAAGAAGTTTTCACTTCAATATGATGTACATTACCATGCAAACTTCCACCGAAAATTGGTTTGAACAAGATCGATGACAAGAAAACTAGTCACTGTGACTAGTTTTCTTGTAATCGTCATAAATACAGTATTATTAACACATCGACCAAGGTTACCACAAACTACTTTTACAAGAATGTTTATATTATGCTGCTTGCTGCTCTATGGAACCCTTTATGGGCGAGTCCAACCCGCACTTGGCCATCTTTTTTTTACCTTATTTGTGTATTAGGATGTCAAATTATTAACATGTAAAATTGGTATATTATTAAATTAAATATGTAAGTAATTATCAGTATGTAGTAACAGAAGTTTACGTATCTATGTATATACCTAACTACTCCTAATTGTACCTCCTGTCTTCCATAAGTCCATCTAATATCTTCTTCACCATACTACGGTTACCTGGAAGAAATCGCTCTTAGCGATGAGGTCTAACTAATATCTTCTTCACCATACTACGGTTGCCTGGAAGAAATCGCTCTTAGCGATAAGCAATTGATGCTTTGTGTTGGTGTTTATGCATTTTGTTTTTATTATTTAAGTGCAATAAAAAAAATCAATCTTTCTACATTCCCTAGACCAGAATCCTTCTTACATTGTTACTCTTTGGATCAGGTAAGCCGCGGGTTACACCTCGAGGTGTAGAAACGCAAATTGCTTGTTAAAACCACACGAAAAATGCAGTAGAGCCAGAATCATTTCCCAACCGCAAACGACGAAATACGTATCATTAACTCCAATACTTATCGATTGCAATTCTGTACATAGGGCCATAGGGCGAATTATAACGACATGTGTTAGCACTTTACAAGTATGGATCAAACATGTACCTACTTACAAAAGGTAACGTGGGTAGTAATTACGATTATTTATTCACATAGCATATAGAAACAACTTGCATAACGCTAAAGTAACTAGGTATGTTGTCATAAGACCTAATGCATCGTAATCTTATTAAAACTCCTACCTAGTTCTTACAGGCATCGTAACGATATTAGCGAAGTAGTGCAGCCATAAGAACGTATTTGTAGGGATATGTCAAATGACTGGGCTCGTGGCTTAGTGGGTAGTAACTCTGCCTGCGAAGCCGAGGATCGTGGGTTCAATGCAAATATTTATGTGATGAATTCAAACGTTTGCACTGTGTCTGGGTGTTTCTATGTATAATAAGTATGTATTTAAAACTATATCAGTATTGTATCTGCTATTCGGCCGCCATATTACAAGCATTGCTTAGTTTGGGGTCAGATGGTGTTGTGTGTGAATTGTCCACCACCACCAATACAATTTAAGGCTGAGCTGCTTCTCGTAGTTTCTTCTTTTTACTGCACCAACAAGATAAAATAGTGCAGCTATGAGGAACTTCAACACAACTTCTCGGTATTCCTCATCGCCATTTGATACCTGGACCTGGGAACGTTTGGCAATAAGCAGTCCACGTCATATTCCCACAGCTGGAATCTCTCACATTCTCTCTCTCACAAGGAGAGAGTCAATGTCATAATCCAACTGGCCAAGTTATGTTTGTTGATGGACAACTAAAGCTAGTTTTCCTTTGTCGTTAATGCCCATAGTCACAATAAACTTGTACATTTATTGCACTTGGGAAAATATTCAGAGGTGCAGGCGGGATTCAAAATTCGACTGTTTAAATTTTTGCCTCAAACTACCAATGTGATAAACTTCAATGTGATAACATTCATCCGCAAACCCGTCACAGCAGGCCGTCTTCGAACTATTTTCTGAGATCAATTTTCACGCGCACACCGTTAGGTACGTTTGGCACGACGCGACGTTACTATATTGGCGAATCAAACGGCACGCGGCCAATTTGCGGTTCGGATGATTATGCGGTACGGTGCACCCCGCAACCACCAAAGTTCTAACGAGAAGCACTTCCTCGGGATCTTCTGAGCTTCACCATGGGTGACCAACTACGGTTAACCCAGTGCTGGTGATAGGATAGGCCTGATTGACAATAATAGCCCAAAAACAGAGTCCAAAAATTAGTATATAGGCGAAAACCTTCCCATACATACATAGTCACCTTTGAAATTTTTTCTGCACCTTTACGAAAATGAACTATTTTTAACTTTCTTACGGTAAAAAAACTCAGTTTGTATTTAACTATTCCAGTAATATTGCTAATATGCATACACCTTGTCAGACATTGCAGGTACCTGCAGTTTCAGGGCATCTTATTCCATTATGAATATCGATCTAGTGTCTTATGACGCTGTTTCTAATCCACAGTCTTCTTATAAAAGGGTTCGACCCCGTGAACATCGCGGAGTGCTCTCCACAGTCTCGGCTCCCCAAGCCACGGGGTCGGTTAAACACTACGAAGACTGGAGTAGTTCGTGCATCGATTTTCTTCAGTTCTTTTGTGATAACCGTCTCGTGATTTCCCTATCCCTTTTACTGATAAGTAAATATCGTACTATTCAGTTAGTAAGAATAGAAGCAGTGGTTGGTGCAGTTTGATAGTTGTGGATGTTCGCAGATTGACTGTTTGAAGCCGTGAAGATGACATTTGCGAGTCTGGACCCTGGTCCAGGCACGGCCGCCCTGCAGGCGTGGGGTGGGCAAGTAGCAGCCTATGGAGCATCAAATCAAACCGTCGTTGACATGGTTCCGCCAGATATGCTCCATATGATCGACCCTCACTGGTGTGTTTCATTTTCGTGACAACCATAATTTTTGGCCAAATTTAAATAGTTCAGTTGCAGTCCTTTCTTTTATAAAGGACCTTCGATAATGTATCGGGCAAATGAATGTGAAATCTGAGTGGCTTGAATTATATTTCTACTCTCAATGGCTTCCATACCTTTAAACACTTTACATAATCAAGATCCACTTAAAAACTTCTAGATACATCTTTTGAAATAGATTATTTGCAGGTATCAGTTCCCACCAATGAACCCACTATGGCATGGCCTTCTGGGTTTCACCATCGGTGTTCTTGGTTTCATCTCGATTAGCGGCAACGGTATGGTTATCTACATCTTCATGTCAACCAAGGTTTGAAATTTGCCACTACAATTTGATATTAAGTGTTTACTATGGGTTTCCTTGCCTGTTTTGTAATAATTGTCCTTTTTTCTGCAGAGTCTGAAAACTCCGTCTAACTTGCTTGTGGTCAATCTTGCTTTCTCCGATTTTCTGATGATGTGTGCGATGTCTCCGGCCATGGTTGTTAACTGTTACAATGAAACATGGGTTTGGGGTACGTATTTTAATATAAACCATTAATTAATACAGACAAATACTTCAAAATAGTACGAAACCAAATCAACCCACAAAATGGCTATCACGTTTATTATGAAGTTGTATGTTTAAAGGTTTGTCATGTTCAAAAAAATTAGCAATTTTTCTATTAATTTTACGCCAAAAGATGAAAACATTTTTTTTATTTTGGAAGCATTTCCAACAAATTACCTACTATACATTTAGCAAAGTTCACTGTGCTTAATTAAGTATGTTTTACATATTATTATGTGTATGTGTGTAGGTTAGTATGTCTCCGAGGCTTCAGCGCAAACCCAAAGTTCCGTCGGTACGCAGTGCACACTAGGGGCCAGGGGCCAGGGGCCCACTGCCATAGGTCCCTTTAGAAATATAACACTGCTTAAATGTTAAATAAATTGTGATGTTTTAGGTCCGTTGGCGTGTGAAATATACGCATGTTGCGGATCACTATTTGGCTGTGCTTCGATTTGGACAATGACAATGATTGCCTTCGATCGGTACAACGTAATTGTCAAAGGCATAGCAGCGAAACCAATGAGCATCAATGGAGCCTTGCTCAGAATTCTCGGTATATGGGCTTTCTCCGGTGCATGGACCATTGCGCCATTTTTCGGATGGAACAGGTAACACTTAATTACTTACTTATTCTGTCATCCAGCTATTTTTATTAAGATACTTTAAGTTGAGTTCCTTCGAGCTACCTACCTACTTGTATTTTTGCAGTGATAGGACACTGCATAGTTCGACTGGGGAAGTATCACACCTTGACCAGTTATTCTACCGTTAAGCAGTAATGTGCAAAAATCACTGTATTCTACTTTGATGGACAATGTTTCTAAAGAAATAACAGTGTAAAGAGATCATCTTATAGGTACCTATTTCTCCAGGTGACGAGCGCAATGATTTGCACTTTTCGTTTTCAAATAGCTGCCTGACGTTGTGCTGTTACAGGGTAGCGATTCTGAAACCATTCGGTTGCATCCGACACGGAATCTCATCTCGGTCTTTGTCATGCTAAACAGATAAGACAAAGACCGAGAGATGAGATTCCGTGTCGGATGCAACCGAATGGTTTCAGAATCGCTACCCTGGTGTCCGAATTGCTCAACATGAGGCCCATGTCTTGTTTGCTCTTTTATAAAAAACTAGCGGCCCGCTCCGGCTTCGCTCGGATCATAACCTAGACACTGTCTGCAGCGCCATCTGCCGGGCTTATTTGTGAATCTAAACCATCCTCGAATCCACTTGTACACACACACAAAAAAATCATTCAAATCGGTCCCGCCGTTTAGGAGGAGTTCACTGGGAACGTGGGAACACACGTCCAGAAGAATGATATAGGTATACCAGTAAAAACGCGGCAAATTTTAAGAATCTAACATTAGTACCTAACCCTAAACTTTAATAATAAAAATAAATGTTTATTTTTATAAAACAATTTTAGATTTTCCATAAGTTCCGGGAAATTTTAATCGAAATAGAGTGAAAAACATTTACAAAAAAAACGATAATTGATTAGTTATCGAGCGGGATGAAAAATTATAAAATTAGGTACTAAAATGTATATTAAAAAATAGGGGTTGGTGATAAAAAGGTAAATATTTAGGGTTGTATGTATTTTTAATGCCACATTAAAAAAAAAAAGGCCCAAAAATTTTAAAAAAAAATTGGCAGTCATATGAACTAAGTAGAAGTAGAAGTGAAAACTTATAACTCAGAATTTGATAGCTTACCTTGGAAACTACACGGGTGTAACCGGAGGGCGTGGCCTCGCCATCTTGGCATGGCGATCTAGAAATGCGTCAGCATTTCCCATTGGCTGATGCGTTTCTAGATGGCCATACCATGATGGCCTGTCCACGCTCTTTCAGCATTATCATATTAGCCCTTATCACTTAGGCGTATGAAAAACAGCTAGTAGCCGATTCTCAGACCTACTGAAAATGCATAAAAAATTTGGTAAAAATCAGTAAAGCCGTTTCGGAGGAGTGAGGAAACTAACACTGTGACACGAGAATTTTATAAATAAGACGAGAATTTTATATCTATACTAGCGTCCCGTTCCGGCTTCGCACGGATATTATCATATAAAGACTATTAATCGAAATAAAAACTATACTATCTTTCAAGTTGGATCAAACTGCACACGGTGTGCAAATTTGATTAAAATCGGTTAAGTAGTTTAGGAACCCATCGCGGACAAACATCGTGACAGGAGATTTATACATATTAAGATACATATTAAGATAAGATAATACATTGGCACTTATAAAATGTACAGGTACGTCCCCGAAGGTAATATGACCGCGTGCGGAACAGACTATTTGAGCAAGGAGTGGTTTAGCCGCAGTTACATTCTTATCTACTCGGTCTTCGTCTATTTTGCGCCTCTACTCCTCATCATCTACTCCTACACCTTCATTGTACAGGTGAGGCTTCTAATCACTACACCTTTTTACACGGTATCTCAAATTAACAGTGGCATAGAATAAATAATATTAGACAGTGGGTATCAACAGTACCTAGGTTAAAACGTTTTTATTTTGCAGGCTGTAGCAGCTCACGAAAAAGGCATGCGGGAACAGGCAAAAAAAATGAATGTTGCATCTCTTAGATCATCTGAAGCCGCGAACACTAGCGCTGAGTGCAAACTTGCTAAGGTACTATTAACTGAATAATTATTAGTACTCAGTTAACAGGCCCAATTTAAACTAAGTGGCATAGTATCAAACTGATGTAACTAAAGTGCCAAATACTTACAAAGTATTTGGCTGCTGTGGCTGAGGAAGTTTAATTGATTGCAGGTAGCACTGATGACGATTTCGCTGTGGTTCATGGCATGGACCCCATATTTGGTTATCAACTACGCGGGCGTATTTGAGAGTATGAATATCAGTCCTCTCGCTACGATTTGGGGATCACTCTTCGCAAAAGCCAACGCCGTCTACAACCCGATTGTATATGGTATCAGGTAAGACAAGAACACACTACAAGATTGATCCAATCAACCGAGGCATTTTTCTCATTTTTGATCATGGCTTGATATCCGCCTTCCAAAAAGCCATCTACGACGACACAGGTTTAAAGACAAAAACCTTATGACGACAGCTTACGTTCCAGCCACTAACGAAATGCAGCGTACTGTAACGTAATGAGACGACCAGTTAAATATTTTTAATATCTGTTTCAGCCACCCCAAGTACCAACAGGCACTGTTCGCGCGATTCCCATCGCTGGCTTGCAGCGGTCCCTCAGCTGATGAGGGCGGTTCTGTTGCCTCGGGTGCCACTGCAGTTTCCGAAGAGAAGCCTTCCGCCTAAACTTGTTTCTAATCGGAGCACTGAAACTTCTACGATAGACCGAGGGACCGCTCACAGGACACCCGATTCTGCCGAAGCGATATTCTTTATTATTTTTATACTCAACATTTACATTGTAAAGTTAAACCTGAGTACAGAACATGAGCTTGCAAAATATTCAGCCTACGTTTTCGTAGCATATTGATTCGTTGCGTATTTTGAGTTCACGTTTTGTGTATCAAGTTGAATGCTGCACACTTTTATTATACCTTGCTTCTAAACATTGGTCGGCGGCGCGATAAAAATACAAAAAAAAACATTAAGTATACCTACCTACTTAAGCTTCAACGTGACGCCAGGCTGCCCTTCCTATGAGACTGTTCCCATAGATTTAGACTTGTAGAATTAAAAACAATGAAAATAGCGTTGCATCATGGACTAATAAAGATGATAATAATGAGCAAAGTGGTAAGCTGACCACGATAAACAAATAATGGAATTTTATTTATCAACACAAAAAGCCTTTCTTTTTGAAGTGAAAACTTCTTTAGGCGCGCCTAGACAGATATTTCCTGGGCTGTGAATTGAATTCTAGCGTCACGCTCGTGTATGATAAGAAATCTTCGGGTAAAATCGGGACCACGGCTATTGGCCATTTAGAAATGCGTCAGCCAATGGGAAATGCTGAAAGGGCGTGGCCTCGGCATCATGCCATGGCCATCTAGAAATGCATCAGCCAATAGGAAATGCTGACGCATTTCTACATGGCCATGCCATGATGCCCAAGCCGCGCTCTCTGGTTACACACGTGTAGTTTCTACGTACATAACGTAAACGTACAGTTCCTATGACTGCCAATTTTTTTTAATCTATCTTCCCCATATTTAGGGTTCCGTAGCCAAATGGCAAAAACGGGACCCTTATAGATTCGTCTGTTTGTCTGTCCTTCCGTATGTCACATCCACTTTTTTCCGAAACCATAATAACTATACCTACTTACTATTGAAACTTTGTAAGTAGGGTAACCAGTATATAGTTATTGCCCAGTTAAGGAGTTGATACCAGTTTTCTCATTATAAAACCTTTAAATAGAAATAAATCAAATAAAAAAATATTATTTATACCCCGTTTACATTATTCCAGTCCAGCGCCCGAATCCAGCGCTGGATTGGTTACTGGAATAATGGAAACCGGCACTGGAATGCATCAATCCAGTGCCAGTACATTCCAGTGCCGGTTTACATTATTCCAGTAACCAATCCAGCGCTGGATTCGACCGCTGGACTGGAATAATGTAAACGGGGTATTATGGAGCTTAAATATATTTTCTAAAAGAAAACCAGTCACTACCTACTGTCAATATCTTTCAAAATAAATAAATAAAATAATAACAAAAAAATAGCATCTAAAATCACAGTAATTGCCCATTAAACACAGTCATTGCCACTGATCACATACAGTTATTGACCACCCTGTAGTAATCATTTAATCACTTAATTAGATTTGTTAATAAATACAAAAAAATACGTTTTTTTTGCATTTCTTACATTCAAAAGTAACTCTGGCTGAACCACAAGTAACCCTTTTTCATCAATTCAATTCAATTCATTTATTCGAACCATAAATTCATAAGAACACTTGGTAACGTCATTCACAAAAAGGCATCCGTTTTTTTTTTTTTTTTTACCTTACACTTGACCGCCATCTCGCCAGCGACGATGCGGTCTACGATGAAGCGTGTTTACCTAGAAAAAACCGATTCACTCTCGATTTGAAGACACAAAGATTGTAACCATCGGGGAAAACCCACTCAGGCAACGTATTCCACAGCCTAGACGTTCTTATCACAAAAGTAGAGTCAAATCTCTTCGTTCGTGTCTTTGGAACATCAACCATGAAACGACGTCGCTTTTTCGAGCTACGAGCATTCCGATAGAAAAAAGGACAAGGTGGTATTAGATCATGTAAATCAGTCGCACACTCTCCGAAGTGTATCCGATAAAAAACCGATAGACTAGCAATTTTACGGCGATGTTCAAGACTTTGAAGTCTTTTTCGCACAAGAGTAGCATTGCCTATTAGTGTAGATAATAAGATAAAATAACAATGTCAAAATGAATAAAGCGGCTGTAAAGGAGCCTCGTCAATCAAATGCAGCTGTAAAAAGGCTTTGTCAAAGACAAAATAACAAAGAATTAATACATACAGTACACAGATACTACATGAGTACAATGTTCCATCAAAAGTTTTATAAATCTATTACTTTACCTTGTACCCCGTTTACATTATTCCAGTCCAGCGACCGAATCCAGCGCTGGATTGCTTACTGGAATAATGTGAACCGGCACTGGAATGCATTGGCACTGGATTGATGCATTCCAGTGCCGGTTTCCATTATTCCAGTAAGCAATCCAGCGCTGGATTCGGTCACTGGACTGGAATCATGTAAACGGGGTATTATTACAAGATTCTTTCATTTTGATTTCAGATTGATTTCAACACAGTTCTCTTCCATACGTTACTATCTTTAACAAAGTCATCTATATTATAATATGCCTTGCTCAATAGGTAGCTTTTTATTTCATTTTTAAACTTTGTTTCATTAAGACCTTCGACTTGTGCAGGGATTGCATTATAGAAGCGAATACCATTACATTTGAAAAAGTTATTTGTTTTCTGAAGTCTGCACTTAGGAAATACAATTTTGTGCTTATGGTGCGCTTTTGGATTCAGATCAGTTAGTTTCTTTAGTCGACTTCGATTTTTTCTTACATACATTATACATTCATAAATATACAATGAAGGGACTGTTAATATTATGTTTATAGTTTTGAAAATCTCCCGTACTGAAACTCTAGCTGATAAATTATATAGACCACGGATCTTTTGCAATATGAAAACTGAGTTTCTGTCCGCAGCTGAACCCCGTAATAAAATCCCGTAGGACATAATGCTATGAAAATAGCCAAAATAAACAAGCCTAGCTGTTGCGACGTCCGATATTTTTTTAATTTGACGAACAGCGTGGGCAGCTGAACTAAGTCGGTCAGCCAGTGTCTCTATGTGAGGACCCCATTGAAGCTTTGAATCTACTGAAATACCCAGAAATCGAGTAGATTGTACAGGTTCGATGAGTTCATCTTTCAGTCTTATATCAAGTTTACCGCACATTACATTGCAGAGTGAGAATTTTATACATTTCGTTTTAGTTGGATTAAGTACTAGATTATTTGCATCAAACCATTTGTACGTAATGTCTAAAATTACGTTAATTTCTGTGAAATCGTTTATTCCTCTCTTCACTTTGAATAGAAGTGATGTATCATCGGCGAACATAACTATTTCTATATTTTTATGTTTCTTTATCATGAAAGGTAGATCATTTATGTAAATAAGAAACAGGAAAGGTCTAAGTATGGAACCTTGCGGTACACCCATTCTTATAGGCGACTCATTTGATTGCACACCGTCAACATCGACTATCTGTACACGGTCTTTAAAATATGAAGAAATAAAATTTAGAGCTGGTTTCGATACCCCATAGACCTGCAGTTTCTTCAAAAGAGTTTCATGATGAACACAGTCGAAAGCTTTTGATAAGTCACAAAATACTCCTAGAACGTCATGATGGTCTTCCCAGGCTTTCAATATATAATTGGTTAGTTCAATACCTGCATCGGTAGTGGAACGTCCTTTTGTAAATCCAAATTGGTTACTATGTAAAAGGTTATTAATATTAAAGTAAGACAAAAGTTGCCTGAGAACTAGTTTCTCGAATATTTTGCTGATGCAGGGCAAAACCGAGATGGGTCTGTAGTTTCCAAGTTCGTTTTTGTCTCCAGATTTAAACAAGGGTATCACTTTACTATACTTCATCATGTCAGGAAATGTGCCATTTTTGATACATTCGTTAAATAATTCTGCTAAATATGGGGCAAGGTTATTAATGATCCCCTCAAGTACCTTAACAGATAATCCCCATAAGTCCTCTGTATTCTTAACTTTAATGTCTTTTAACGTTTTTAGTATTGCAGTGGCAGTAACATGATGAAACTCAAATGTAGATGAAGGACAATCAACATTTTCTGTCAACATTTCCTCTGCAAGAGAGGGAGACGAAGTTAGGTGTTTAGTTGTCTCTAAGGGAATATCAGCAAAATAAGCCCTGAAAGCATCTACAATGTCCGATTTTTCGCCTTTTCGTTGTTGGAGTTTTTAATTTGATCCCGAATGAATATTGCTTTTGCTCGAATATACAAATTTCTAAAAATATTTGAATACCTCTTAACATAGACTTTTGTTGCATCGTCGTTGCAGTATGTCTTTAGTTTATATAAATTGTAAAGATTGTTTCGACTTTTAATAAGTCCTGGTGTTGCCCATTCGGCAAACTTCGGTTTTGCGTTAATATTAATTAATTTGGTATGAAAAATATTATTATATTGTGTACTCAGCATTTTAAAAAACTCAGAATAATTACGATTAGGATCATCAATAGTCATGTCGAAAAAATTGTTCGAAAAATGATTAGATATCGCGGTATTTAAAGCTGACATACGGGACAATGTAATGGGTCTAACAAGCACTTTCTCTTCCGCCCTTTTCATACAGGCAGGAAGAGAAATGCTCAAGCCCCTATGGTCCGAACGCAAACAATCTAGGACTTCAGAATGAATTACGAATCACAGTTTACAAAAACATTATCAATGCAGGTTGCAGAACAACCTTTCTTAGTTACTGCGACCCTTGTGGGTTCCGTGAACACTTTTGTCAAATTAAAAGATTGGCATAACATTAATATATTGCTCTTATTACGAGATTCCGAAAGTATGTCTGTGTTGAAGTCTCCACACATCACAATTTGTTTACTTTTCTTAGATATTCTACTCAATGCTTCCTCTAAAGTAGTTAGGAAGATCTCAATTTCGGCACTAGGTGGCTTATAAACGCATAAAACAACATATCGATCCAATTCTACGCAAGCTAGTTCACAATGGCGTTCAACAGTCATATTTTCTACATCTTTTCGGGACTTACATTTCACATTATTGCTTACAAAAATTATGCAACCACCTCCTATTGCCAATTTTCTATAGTATATACTACCTATTAAGTATAAATCATAAGAAACTTACTTTTTTGATAAGCTGCATAGTGCATAGGTACCCGTCATACTAAAATCGGCTGTGCCACTTCGTAAAAAAAAAATGTTACCAGTCTTAAAAAAATGCTTTAAATTAAAAATTATTTATTGAGTCTTTAAATTAAAAATGCTGCCAAAAGCTAAAACTTGCCAGTTCTCAAAATCTATTTGTAGTGGTACTTTCGGAAGTTAGAAAAATAAATGTTTTTACTTAATATTGGCAATCACTGTACTCTGGGCAATGACTGTAGTGGTTACCCTAGATGTATTCTGTGAGCCGCATTAAGATTTTCACACAAAAATAGAAAAAAAAAAACAAAAAATTTTGAGGTGCCCCATAACTACAAAAAAAAATTCATCAAATCGTTGCGTGTGGGGTATCTATGGATAGGTCTTACTGGTCTTAAAATATGATATTGAGGTACCTATCTAATATATATTTTTTTCTAAACTGAATAGTTTGCGCGAGAGACTCTTCCAAAGCGGTAAAATCGATCGAAGATCGCTTTTAGCGATAAGATCGCCTTTTGTGCCCATTTTGTTTTGTTATATGTGTTACTTGTTGTCAACTTTGTTTATGGTGCCAATAAAGTGTTTTGTATTGTATTGTAAAATGTGTGTGTGTAAAATTAAAATAATTATACTAATATTATAAAGCTGAAGAGTTTGTTTGTTTGTTTGAACGCTAGGATCTCTGGAACTACTGGACCGACATGAATGATTATTTTTCTGTTGGATAATCCATTTATCAAGGAAGGCTATAGGCTATATAACATTACGCTACCATCAACAGGAGCGGAGCATGAATAAAAAATGTAACAAAAACGGGAAAAATATTGCTTTTTGAGAGCTTTAGTTCCGTAAATTTACATTCTCTTTGGTCGCTGAAGTCTGTGACAGTACGTGTCTATATTTATTTGAAGTTTGTGTCATTTGAAGTAATCAAATTCATTCAACAACAATGCCAAAGAGAATGTAAATAGGTACTATTGTTGCTTTACGTATTTCTGTAATACCAAATTTAATATCTCTCTTTTCTATTTTGTGTACCTATTGTTGTTTATGTTTGTCCGTTGGTTTTTATACACTAACAAAACTATTCATACAATCGAACATTGGAAGTACTTAAAGCAAAAATTCTGCTACCTCAATCTTACGCTAAAGGGTTTTCCGACAAACCAGCTCATGATTATCGGAAGAAGATTGATCACCTGAATGAAGAATCATACTCCAATGAAGAACATTTAGAACATTAACGATACTCTCAATGTTTGAAGTTTGGAGTGTAATACAATTGCGGTGATACCTATTACCGAATGGAAGCCACAAGAAAAAAGAAGAAGAAGAATACATTGTTTGCATAGAATTTTCATGGACGTGATGTTAATATTTTTCCGAATAAATAATACCTACATTATTTATCACAAACATATAATTTTGAGCAAAATTTCCCTTGCCATTATTTGTTTTTATTAATACTTTAGCAACCATATTTGTAGTTCTAAAACAACTCTGCAACAAAATAATATACTACTTTATTGTGGTCACGTGGTCCATTGATGTTTCTAAGCGTTGTCTTTCAGATGAGGTTCCTCGAGGTGATGTAGGCACAGAGGCGGAACCGCGGCCATCTCTAGATGCGGTCGTGAAGGTGTACCTCTCGCTCTCGGCCGTCTTAGCCAAGAAGGTACGGTAGGGTACGTTAAATAAATGCAATAACACAACCCTGCCTGCAACTGCAGCAACTGCAACTAAAATAAGAGAATGACAAAATTAACTAAAAAAATTTATGATATACATACATGCAAACTTCCATCGAAAATTGGTTTGAACAAGATCTAGTAAGCAGTTTTTTGTAATGCCTAGGCTCTCCACTTACTGAAACTATGATAGCCCCAAAATCACAACTTATACCTACTTAGTAAGTTATTCGATAACATGGACCGTACCTACAGATGTCCGCCTATGCGCATTAATTATTATTTATGCATATAAGTAAATAATGAATTGGGTACTCATCTCAGAAAAAAACAATCACCGACTCCAATTTAAAATTAAATCAGACACTCGCCTAAATTGCATAAGAAGGTATGAATAACTACGTTGTCCAAATAAATTAAAGCAAATTTTAGTTTTTAACCCCGACCAAAACGTTAATTCAAAGATTGTTCATTAGTTCGTTAGTTTCGTTAATGATACGAGGGTCAAACTGAAAGTTCTTAGAAAATCAAAAACTGATTACATTAGCCAGTTATTAATAATAATAATAATAACCCACGCTCGTCTGTTATGAGACTGTATATCCCACGGAAGTTGGGGGGTCGAGGCTTTTTAAATGCCAAGAACCTTCACAACCGCGAGGTATGCAGTCTCAGGGATTATTTCCGCAACAGCGAGTCCGGGATGCATCGCGATGTTGTGGCAGTTGACAGGAGCCTCACGCCTCTTTCAATGGCAAACGAGAACTGGCGCAAACCATCGGTGCTCAGCACTGATGATCGCAAGGAAGTGTGGAAGAGCAAGGAGCTGCACGGGCGATTCTATCGGGCCCTGACGGGACCTGATGTGAATCTGCTCGCGTCGGTGAACTGGCTGCGCTTCGGGGACCTCTTTGGAGAAACCGAGGGTTTTGCCTGTGCAATTGCGGACGAAGTTATCAAGACGAACAACTACCGGAAATACATAATGAAGGACGGTACGGTCGACATTTGTCGGGCATGCCGCCGTCCAGGCGAATCGCTACGTCATGTTATTTCCGGTTGTTCGCATCTTGCTAACGGCGAGTACTTGCACAGACATAACCTAGTAGCCAGGATCATCCACCAGCAACTTGCTCTTCGACACGATCTTGTCGAGTCCGAGGTGCCATACTATAAGTACGCACCTCTGCCAGTTCTCGAAAATGGTCGTGCGTTGCTCTACTGGGACCGCTCTATCATCACGGACAGGACTATTGTCGCCAATAAGCCTGATATCGTGCTGATAGACCGGTCTCAGCGCAGGGCTATGATCGTCGATATCACCATACCACATGACGAGAACCTCGTGAAAGCCGAGAAGGACAAGCTGAGCAAGTACCTTGACTTGGCGCACGAGGTAACCGCCATGTGGGATGTTGATTCGACGATCATAGTCCCAATAGTCGTGTCGGCAAACGGCCTTATAGCGAAAAGTCTCGACCAACACCTTAAGAGACTTTCGCTAGACGGTTGGATTAAGGGTCAGATGCAGAAGGCGGTCATCCTCGACACAGCGCGCATCGTCAGGAGGTTCCTCACTCTGCAGCCCTAACCACCGGTAGCTTGGGCCCTGCCCCGCTGCTGGCGGCTATCTAGATTTAAGTTTTTATAATGTTTTTATGTTATTTTATATAAATATTGTAAAAACTTAGATTTAAGAAAAGAAATAAATACGTGAATAATAATAATAATAGTCATTTATTGCAGAAAACATAGTTCCATATTACAAATATTAATTAATTAAAAATGAAATTAAAAATAAATAAAATAAAATAAAATTTGTCATTATAATAAGTTGCTAAAAACATTTGTCACATTAAACAAAAAAAAACAAGTTAGGTGGCGATAGCCACCCAACGTTCATATGTTGCAGTTAAATGCAGTCGGTCCGCGAGACTTTTGACAATCGTATTTTTACACGCGTCAACTCTGGTCATAAATATCGCTATTCTTTTCCGTTGAATGGCGTTAAAAGAATCTACTCGCCATTCCGTGAACATCGTAGAGGCGCTGCAATACCGTTTCAGGCCCATCAGGTGCCTGAAGATGTTATTGTAGGCCACACGTAACGCGCTATGTGCCTTCTGGGTGTACCTGGTCCAGAGTTGACACGTGTAGAACGATTGGCAAAAAGATTTAAACAATGTAAGTTTCACGTCAGGTGCCGCCCTAAAAAATTTCCTGGCTACCATGTTACCAACCACACAGAGAGATCTTCTCTGCCTTTCCAGGTCTTCGTCATCTGATAGATTGGGTGTCACGATGTGGGCAAGGTACTTGAAACAGTCAACTATAGCCACTGGCTGGCCGCTAAGTCTCACTGACGGTACATTCTGTGGACCCCTGCCCGACCTGAATATCATCATCTCGGTCTTTTTGGTGTTGTAGACTAAGCCATGTATAAGAGCATATCTTTCACAGATAGCTACGAGCTTACGCAAACCTTTAATTGAGGGGCTGATCAGCACCATATCATCAGCGTAACTCAGATTGTTGACATATCTGCCATCTAATCTGAGCCCGACGGGAGTGCTGCTCAGCTCCTCAAGCAGCTCATTGACGTACAGATTAAACAGGTCGGGAGAGGTGAGCCCTCCTTGTCTCACTCCACAGGACAACCGGTAATCTTCGGACATCTCGGAGTCCCATCTGACATTGTTGACCTGGTGGCCATACCAGTACGCCAGCAGGTCAACGACCTCAGATGGCACGTCTGCATCGCGCATTTTATGCCATAACACACCGTGGTCGATACAGTCAAAAGCACGACTTAAGTCCAGGAAACAAGCGTATGCCGTAGTATCGTGGTCTGTGTAAAATTTGACAACTTGTTTTAGTGAAAATATTGGCATGTCAGTGGATACATGCGGGCGAAAACTATTAGTTTTATTATATCTTTTCAAAATATTGTCCATTCACGTCAATACACCGCTGCATGCGATGGAACCACTGGGAAAAGCACTTTGCCCACTCGTCCTTAGGGGTCTTTTCAATGGCATCGCGATACGCAGCCACCGCTTCTTCAGCATTCATAAACCGCTTTCCTTTAAGTTTTTCTTTAATTTTTGAAAATAAATAAAAATCACAAGGCGCGAGGTCGGGGCTATACGGCGGGTGACCCAGTAATTCAACGTTTGATGTCGCCAAATAGTCGATCGTTCGCTTGGCGGTGTGCGATGAGGCGTTGTCGTGGTGAAGGAGGATCCTACTGCGAGGTCGTTTCTCTCGAACTTTTTCCAAGACAAGTGGCAAACAATTGGTAGTGTACCATTCTGCAGAAACTGTTTTTTGATCCTCTAACACAATTGTTGCGAAATGACCTATCCTTCCAAAGAACGAGGCCTCCATTTTTTTCCCCGCACTTCGATCTCTCTTCACTTTAGTTGGCAACTCCTCGAAAGGAAACACCCACTGAGCAGATTGTCTTTTGGTTTCAGGATCATAACAGTAAATCCAGCTTTCGTCACCTGTTAGTATGTCGAACACAGCATTTGAGTCACCTCCGTTAAATCTTTCAATCATTTTACGGCACCAATCCACACGATGGAGTTTTTGAGCCTCAGTCAAATTATGAGGTATCCACCGGGCGCAAAGCTTCCTGACCGCTAAATGTTCGTGTAGGATTTTGTGCACTTGACTCATACCGATGCCTAAGCTTGTCCGAATCTGCTGATAGGTCACTCTTTTGTCAGTCTCTATCATACGCCGCACAACACAGATGTTATCTTCAGTCGTCGCCGTAGAAGGCCGTCCCTCACGTAAATCATCAGTGAGATTAGTGCGACCACGTTTAAACTCATTAAACCAGTTGTAAACAGTCGCACGAGATGGGGCTTCATCGTGAAAGGCCAATCGTAGTCTATCATAACTTTCTTGTTGACTTAAATGACATCGAAAGTCATAAAAAATCATTGCACGAAAATTTTCTCGTGTTAAATTCATGTTGACGTGACACAGACAATTTTCAATTTGCCGCCAAATCGTAAAACAAATGACAAATGAATGAAGTAGTTAATATTGGCAAAGAGTTCTATTTTCAAATTATAGAATTTTTTTTTTATTATATTGTTTATTTGTATTGTTTATATATGGTCAGATTGACAACCCTGCCGCGCTGGCTCGCTGCGCGCTGGCGGTGCCGGACCGCCCGCGCCCGACGCGCGCCTGCGCCGCGCGGCCGCTGTTCCAGGCTGTGCGCGTGCGCACCGACACGGCACTATACGCGCCCACAACTCGGGCACTTAATTTGCTCAACGCTCTGCTCGCTCAAAGACCGGACCTAGATTTATTTTCGGACAAATTTAAATAGGTATTAGGTATTTGTGTCTATTTTTTTACTTACATTAACGTATGTAGTTAATGTATTGTGTTCCTTTATCTTTTTTCTTATCTTTGTTTTTTTATATTATGTGTTTAATTTTTGTAATTGTGTGTGTATTATGGCCGTTTGTACGTGTTGGCTATGCTGTTAGCACATGTCGGCAATTATGAATAAATAAATAAATAATAAATAAGTGGCCAGTTCTAAGAACTTTCAGTTTGACCCTCGTATAAGTATGACGTCGATCACTGTCTAAGAACTGTGGCACCACACCTAATATTTATTCTGTGACCACACCGTAGAGCTTGCCGCTATAACAACAAATACTAAAAATAAAGTAAAAGCATTATTTAATGGGGGCTCCCATCAGTGGCGTAGCTAGGTAATCACGGGCGCTGGGGCAAATTAAAAAATTGGGCCCCACTATTATGTAAACTGATTAGGTTTTATCAAATAAAAATATGAAATATACAAATACTTACTTTAAAATTGCTAATCTAATTAAGCTATTTTTTGTGCACTGCAGGGCAGGTAATAAAAATATTAATGTATGATATCGAATAACAGTATCAATATATCGAGTAACAATATAGTTTTTTTTCCAAAATTCATACACATCACATGCTTCCGAATGGTCACTCGGACAACTGTGTTGTTTAGTTCTTTCTGGTAAATGCTTCCAATCTCGAATTCCCAATACACCAAACATTATTCCTTTGTGGCGCAAATTACCAGCAAGGTTGTCAATAGGCAGCGTCTGGTATTTTGGAATAACACAACCAAAAACGATTAACTGGCACATATTTAGACCACGAAATGTAGTAAGATTTTGTCTGGTTGATGTCTGTTGGAAAAGGTCCTGAAGGCTGTAAAGGTCCCATACTCCAATATCAAGAATTTAA
This sequence comes from Ectropis crepuscularia, assembly GCA_963693475.1. Classification (NCBI taxonomy): domain Eukaryota; kingdom Metazoa; phylum Arthropoda; class Insecta; order Lepidoptera; family Geometridae; genus Ectropis; species Ectropis crepuscularia. Next base: position 14,269,939 of record OY856339.1, on the reverse strand, counting down.
CGTTTTTCGTTATCACTTAATATTTTGTTTGTGAAATTTCCCAAGTAATAAGAAGTTTTGTCGTACACATTTTCGAAAAATGTAGAGGTCTGTGGTTCCTCCAAGCCGCTCCGCTCTTATGTGTGTCATGTAAACATCATTCACATGATCGGCGGCGGAGGTTCCAACTGTTATAATTGTCGAATCTTCTTCAGTAGACTTCTCAAACAACACTGCAGTTACCACATTATTTGAGTCTCTATCAATAGAAATATTTTGGCCAGATGTACTTGCAGAAGGCTGACTAAAAAAATTGTCAATTTTGGGCAATTTTTGTTTACCTTCTATCCTCTCTTTCTTGGTATTGTTTGCGTTTAAATGCACCACTAGGTTTCTTCTTTTTATCCATAATTTTATTTATCTAATTTATTTAAACGGTAGGTACCTACTCATAATCAACAGCCCACTAAATGTTCCCACTACTGGGACTCGGACCCTTCTCTCGCGAGGAGAGAGTTAAGGCCATAATCCACCACGCTAGCCCAGTGCGGGTAGGTGGATGACACATGACTTCGAAAGATTCTAGGTACATGTCGGTTTCCTCACGATATTTTCCTTCACCGATTTAAGCAAAGCGGGATTACGCACATGACTTCGAAAAGACAGTGATGCGTGTGGGGGTGTCCGGATCAGCAGGCGCCGTTCTCCCGAGTAGACCAGCCGTAACTTAACTGTTCACTGACGACGTTGAACGTAAAATAAAAGGAAAGATAAACACAATGATACGCTACAAGTGTCGTCGGAAAATCGCCGATCCCCGGATTTCTTTTTAACACCGTTAGTGTTTTAACGGTGGAGACCTTGAACGATCTCCTGCCCGCGGACCGTAATCAATGTACCTACTGCAGGTGACTTTTCGGGTGAGGTTTTCACGATATTTCGCGTTATACAAAGAAATACGAGTAGTGAAGGTGAGTGTTGACGTACGTCACAAAGGGGCCCCTTTTAAACCTACGTCCGAGTCACAAGTCTTGGGGTCTACTCGAGATTTCTCTCTCCACACGATGGACCCGGCACCCGCACGGTGAAAAGAAGTTCGTCTCTAGCTGTAGCCGAAATCTTAAAATTTTTCCCTCTTTTAATTTTTCTCTCTTTGTCTATAAACTCACGTTGAGATGTACCAGGTACCTGTACCTCTCCCTTTCCTTATCTTTTCCATCCTATCCGTTCTAATTTACGTAAGTTTGGAACGCTTCACGTAAATATTGACGTCCTTTCAAATTTACCAGTTTCACGGCATTTAATTTATTTCCAAATTAATTTTTAAACCGTTCTCGAAAAAAATATCCTAACAAGAATTCACAATAAAACGCACATCGATGAATAATAAAACGCACATATCACTATCCATCAAATTGACCACCTACCAACCACCACTTGCCAACCTACGGCAAAAATTTAGGAGAATTCCCTAGGCATAACTTTTGAATTTCTCTCAATTGAGTTGTTATGGTTTAAGTGGGGTTGCAACCTGCATATTTATTTTGAAAATGGGAGAAATTTCCAAAAGTTCAGTTCGATAGAGATTTCTGGTAAGGATTTGAGGGCCCCCTGAGCTTGAGGGCCCTGGGGCACTGCCCCGCCTTGCCCCTGGGCCCTGGGTAGCTAAGCCACTGTCTTCCATACAACAAACTTGATTTTTGCTCGATTAGTCCGTCACAAATAAACTAGATGGCGCCACTAGTACAAGTAGTACAAATAGATCGCGATGTAGACTTCATCGTGAAAATCATGAGGGAAAAATCGATATTCTAATAAAACTTTTTGCCTGTCTGCAGAAATTGCGATGTAAAAGAAATTTCGAATAATGCCAAAGAGGTTTTCGCCGTTTAAATAAGCTAATGGTACGGAACCTTTCGTGCGCGGGAGTCCCACTCGCACTTGGCCGGTTTCATTTATTTGAAAGCTAGTTTCCGTGCGGTGTTTCTTATAGGTAGGTACACCGTGAACAAAATTTATGGGGCATATGAAATAAACTCTTTTTATGGGTACAAAAAAATTAAAGCGACTTCAAAACCGCAAATAGGCTCTCAATAGCGAAAAATAAGTTAATTTAATCATTATAAATATATACATATAAGCGCTTCTCACTCATCTACCTATTTGAAGTCGGCTTAATTTTTTGTACCAATAAAAAGAGTTTATTATGTTCTACTAAGGATACCTACAATGGGTTTGCATTAACTAAAATTAGTAATTAATATTACTTACGTAGGTATCAATAATAACAAAGTACTCGTACTTATTAGGTAAGTAAATAAGATACCTACCTATTGGTGGTCAATTCACACACAGCAACATCTGACCCCAAACTAAGCAAAGCACAAGCTTTGTTTAGTTTGGGTTCAGATGTAGGTACATACCTACTATGGCGGCCAGATAGCTGATATAATACTTAAAAAAACGATTGAATCATAATTGATAATAATTATCTAATAATACTAATTATTACATACAAATTGCATATAGTGAACACAGAGTTACCCATAAGTAGTTAACTACATCAGCGAAGAACAGCTTACTTTCGGATACAATCGGCGCTCCCGAGTTGACCCGATCGAGCCTTTCACCTCAGAGCGTGACTGATTAGATTCACTTAAAGCTTACGAAAAAATCTGCGCGCGGTGCGCCTAAAAAAGTTTTCATTTAAAAAAACAAGAAGTACTTACAACCGAATCAGAAAACTCCTCTTTTTTACAGTAGGTTTAATAAAAATAAAATAGGTACTAATTTTTCCACAGTCAGCATAGGTACCAAACTCTTGGTCTAAGCGCGTACTCAGACCAACTATTCTTACTCAAAGACCACAAAGTACCGAAACCGAACCATAAACCTAGAAAACCTTTTTCAATGACAATAAGTAGGTAGGTAATCTGCCTAGTTTTTGTTTATGTATCAAACTCTACCGTTGCTAAGCAACCAAGTAACCATAACAAACAGAATGTGATTCGAAGTTTCGAATTGGTTTCGAAGTGATGTCATCAATTGGGTCAGCAATGCATTGTAGTGATTGTAACTTTGAAAGTGTTCTATAAATAATGTAACCACTGCGTTTGTTTTTGCTGCACCTCTGGCACTTAGAATAACGGCTTAGTTGAGAATGGTGGTAATCGTTAAGGCCTAAAATGGCGTATAAAACTTCATACGAGCTTCATCATCACTTTCCCAGACTGGCGGAGGAATCTGGGTTTACGTTTAACACACATCGACCGAGAGTTCATATAGACTGGAATAAAATAAGTAAATGAATACATACATACATACTTTTACAACTTAGATGAATACTTAGTTGTAGTGTTATGACTAAATATTGTTATTAATTTCAGAGTTAATCGACTTAGACAGTCTCATCAGGGAAAGAAAGTTTGTGCTTATTGAACAACACCTGAATGATGTGAGTACCTACCGTAAGATTTGCACTCTATCTCCACGTTTTATAACAATACTAGCTTTTACCCGCGACTTCGTCCGCGCAAAATAAATATTAAGGTAACTGAGGCAGTGCTTACAAACAAATAATACCCATACAAATTCACAAACAGCTTATATTAAAACAATTTTATACAATTTCATCAAAATTAGTTACCTAAACGTTAAAGCGTAACAGACAGACAGACAGAGTCACTTCCAAATTTATAATTTAAATTAAAATAGTATGGATTTCAAGTGTCTAGTTTCAACGGGTTTATCTTCAACATGGACGAACTTCCACTACTTAACTACTACTACTTACTACTTAAACTCTGTATTCTTATTTCCACCCCTTAATTTTTTTCTGTGGTAAAAAGTCGCCCTTGTCCTTTCCTGAGTCTAGTCTATCTGTGAATATTCCCCCATTACAACCCTTTTTCCGTAATAAAAAGTGTCATTTGGGATCTAGTCTATCTGTGTACAAAATTTCATTAAAATCGGTTCAGTTGCTTTCATGCTTGTAACTTTGAAAATGACGCATTTTTCATACAACCGTCCATCCCTAGTTTCACCCTCTTAGGGGTTGAATTTCGCAAAACCCCGTCTTAGCAAGCGCCTACGTGCTAAAAGACACCTCCATGCCAAATTTTAGACTCATAGCATTTGTAGTTCCATACCTTTCGCTTTTATATATTTAGATGATAAACATGCAAGTTTGTGGTTCACTGGTTTTAACAGTAAAGTAGAAATAACCAGCATCTTCCAAGAAAAAATCTTTCGATGACATGTTGTGTCAACCGCCAACCCGCATTTTTCAGATGTGATGGGCAAAAGTACCGACAGCAGGAATATAAAGTGGGCTGCTTATGCTAATAGTGATTGATTTTAAAATCAATTCATTTTTTATGAAAAAATAATAATTACATCAATTACTTCCTGACCCAAAATGAAATTAAGTGTATAGGTATTTTCAGATCTTGGACTGTGTTTTTGAATCAGAATTTGATGTGCGCATCCTAGATGAAGGTGTAATGAAGATGTTTCGCTTAGCACAACTGGCAGTAGAATATCAGCAATTTTGTCGACACTACCTGGATCGTAGTGTATATGTTCTTAGAGAAGAAATTACCACTCTAGCACAGGTAATAAATACAATTTTGTCACTTAAATGAAATTACTACTATTTTATAGATCTGAAACTAAGCATATTATTATCATTATTTTAACAATTTTAGGACCTTGATTCAACAAAAACGCAACTCCAAGATAGAGAGGAAGAATTAAGGAAGCTCAAGAGGAGATCTAGGCATTCGTACAAAACTCCACTACCGTATGGTAATGATAACATTGCCGCAATGATTTTAAAAACATTATCCAACAAAGGTGAAGGCATTTTCCCATCTACGACTAATGTAGATGCAATTCAGCATAACAGATGCAGCTACTGTGACAAAGTATTTCTAAATCAGCTCTACTTGCAAAGTCATATGACGAGACGTCATGCTGAGGTATTGGAAACACCACTAAATAAGATAACACTGGAACAAAACAACGAGAATGCCAGAATGAATGCAGAAATTACTGAACTCAGAACGAAATTAAAAGAAATGGAACAGGTAATAGTTAATTCTAACAAACAAAATAATGCAGTTCCAGTACATGCGGTAAATACTACGCCACCAGTAATAGCTGAAAACGTCGGAACAGTGCCCCAAAAAAATATGAAAGATGCCGAAGTTTCAACGAATACTGAAGAATATTTGTTAAATAAATTTGAGCAATGGAAAACCGAAGAACATGCAAAATATAACAAAGAAATTAATGAACTCCGAACTCAAATTTTAGAGACTATTAACTCTATGAAAAATAAACAAGATTCTCCGAAAATTGAGTCTAAAGAGAGTAATACAATAGATCAATTACACATCACAATTAAAGAACAAGGAAATGAAATTTTAAAATTGAAAGAAGAATTGTCTAATTCAGTAAGTATATTTACCTATTTTTTCGGAATGCTAATAAGTATAAATAATAAATAAAATACACATATATACAAATACAATAAGTGCCCGATATGCGACACATATATTTATATATATACAATTATAAATATATGCCATAATATGTTCTAAATGATCTATTTTCAGCAAAACGAAAAATTTAAGGAGGATTTGGAGAAGAGCAAGGAGACTGAAACCCAAATATTATTCTGGTCCAAACGAGCCGAAGCCCAATCTAAACAATATGAGGCTTTATTACAAAAGCTGAATGATGTAGCCAAAGATGCTAAAGAATCACGTGCTTTAGCTGAAATGGAAAGAGAAAGAGCCACACAATTGCAAACTGTTCTTCAACAAAATATTAATCGCAAAGCTTTTGAAACGGTTACAACATCTACTGATGATCTTATTATGGTAAGATAAAACTAAACTGTGTAGGTAAGTGTTTACTGAATTTGAAACTATTCTTCTTATTTTATTTAGGAAAATCACGTAAAACATCACAACGTTAATCATGTGAAGAAACCAGAAAACAAAAAGCCAAAAAACAATGTTAAGCAAATGACTGATCGCAATACACTTGAGAATTTACACAAAAAAGCGCAAGAACTTCTCAATATGGGTTCGATGAGTTCGACATCTTCGGAATCATCTGGTACACATTTAGAAGAAATTAGACCGGCCCATAAAAAGCATAAAAAAGAAAATGATTCACCGATTATAATTTCCAATCCAAAATCTGCTGCTAATCCAGAAGCACCAAAACCCAAACAAAGAAACCATATTACAGTTCCCGTGAAAAATAATGCGGAAAAGGTAATTAGAAATAAAATAAAGAAAACTGACAAACACAAACTGATTACGAAATCTTCGAATGAAACAACGCCAATTAAAACCGGAAGGTAAGTAAAGTGTTCTAAATTGCCTAAGTTTTCTAAAAGACGACACTGAACATCTCGTATTTTTTGCAGTCCAATGAGAGTAGTGAGAGCTAAGTTGACAGAAGAAGTAAACAGTCGCTTGGTTTCGTTCGGAGTAGATCCTTTAAAAAGTAGACTACCACGAAGTATCTTCCAGAAACAAAGAACTGAACTACAGCAATTGCATGAAACGAAAATAAAAGTAAGTACTGGATGTTTTATCACTGTTAGACATACTATGAATACCTATACCTAATTCAAAGATCTTAACAATTGATATTTATTTCTAATTCAGAAAACCCCCAGCTATGAAAAAGTGCGACACAGCATAATAGCATTCTTAGATTCAAACGTCTCAAACCCAAACAAAGAAGTCAACGGCATACACGAATATGTTTCCCCAAATAAAGTGAACAAACCATTTCGGAGTCTAACATCGGTAATATCTAACGTTAAATCGAAAGCATTATCTTTAGTAATGCTGAATGAAAACAACAAAGAAAAACGAAAACATATTAATTCTGACGTAGCTAAAAGAGCATTGGTTCTAGTGAATACTCCACCAAGCTCAGTTTCTGGAAGTCCTGTTAATGTACGTCATAATATACACAATAAACGTGGTCATAGCGAAAGTAAACATGATAGCACAAATAAAACAAAAACCAAACTAACTTCTGAAAGTAAATCAGAAACAGAAAAGCAAAAAAATAATCTAAAGCAAACTGTACCAAAACGTGCTGTACTAAATAAAGAAGTTATGAACTTTGATTCCGAAGACGAATCCACAGAAAGTGACCACAAGTACTATAACACTACAATAGTGCCGGAAGCTTCGAAATCTATTGAGAATTTAATCAAATCGCCAGCTAGACGACCAGCCTCAGCAGATACGAACATGAACAATGCAGCACGTAAATACACCGTTGAAAATGGTGACTTGTTCACACGCACTCAATCCGTTACTAACCTGTCTGACCCCAAAGAGGACGTTAAGAATATTTCCAAAAACTTGGAAAATTTCAATAATGAAAATAGCAGCGATGATTTAGAATCGATTTCGGAGACTCCAATAAAGAAGGCACTTTCTAACGAAAACGTTCAAAATGTCAAACAAACTAAAGGCGTCCTGAAAAATGCCAGTTCAATGTCATCACTAAGTAAAAAGAAAGTCCTATTCGACATGGATGCCATTCAAATGAAGTCGGTTAGTGCATCTCCTTCACAGAGTATTACGGAGAAAAGTGAAGTTAATGAGAAATATGAATTGGGTTTGGTAAATCTTGATGGAGAAGAATGGGATATTTCTAGGTGAGTGTTTACAGTACTAGCAGAGCTTGCTTATGTTACTTCTTTTTATCATTTGCCGACCTTCAAAAAAGAAGATTTTCTTAATTCGGCTTTTTTTTAAGAAAAAACATTATTTAACACTTTTTATTCAGGTTCGCCTGAATAATAGATCCTCCCCTACATAAAAACCTTGGATATGTAATTACACTTAAAACTCATCTTTCGAAACGAAACTTGTTCCATCCTCAATTTTATCCACATTACTAGCGGACCGCCTCGGCTTCGCCCGTGATCACGGACATATCCAACAGTTGAAGAATATTTGAAATCGGTACTTTAGTAGTAGTAGTTCTAGTACCATAGTAGTTTCTGAGATTAGCGCATTCAAACAAACACGCCTTTTCAGCTTTACCATATTAGTTTAGATTTAATTTCATTTCGTTCTGGGTTCCGATATGGCAGCATTTTCTGATTAAAGCTAACTTGTGTTTTACTTAATATATTATGTATTTATGTATTATAAATTATGTAAATAAATAAATATTGGTGGACATTTCACACATAGCACTATCTGACCCCAAACTAAGCAAAGCTTGTAGGTACTATGGAAGCCAGGTAGCTGATATAATACTTATGTATATAGTAAATATACATACTTATTATAAGTACATATAAACACCCGGACACAGTACAAATATTTGTATTCGTCACACAAATATTTGTACTGGTTGTGAATCGAACGCATGACCCTCGGCTTAGCAGGCAGACTTACTACCGACTAAGCCACGAGCCCAGTCAAAGTCAAGACCGCGTTGCCGGGATAAAAAATTTAAACCCGATCCGTTCATACGTTACGACGTGATTGAGCAAAAACCATCCAAATATTCAAACAACCAAACATCCATACATTGACATTAATAAAAATTGTATCCCCTATAGGTCCGCGTTTGACCACCAACTCGCCTGATGGTAAGCGACGGTGTGGTCGAAGATGACGCACGTTGACCTAGAAAGTACCTATTCACTCTGACTGAAAAGTTCTAGAGTGTATCTCTCAGGAAACAAGGAAGCCGGCAACTTATTCCACTCTAAAACTGTACGTACGAGAAAAGTGGATTCAAACCGTTTTGTACGGATTTTGGGAATATCCACAGTGTATGGGTGGTAGTGGGCCGACTTACGACTTGTCCTGTAGTGGAAAGGGGAAGGCAATATTAGGTCGTGTAAATCCGCTGCACACTCTCCAAAATGCATTCTGTAAAACACTGTCAGACTAGCCACTTTTCGATGATGTTCTAGGCTTAGCAGCTTTTTAGCTACTAAGTATCTATCACCTATTAGCCGAATAGCGCGCCGTTCTACCGAGTCAAGAGCTTCGAGTTGGTACTTTGCCGATCCATCCCATAGGTGGCAGCAGTATTCTACACTCGACCGAACTGGGGCTTGATATATAGCAAGTAAGTAGTTGATTCGGTGTGAAATACTGCCGGACCTTACTGAGATCACCAAGCTTTTTCCTGCTAATTTGGCTTATGACTCCAGGTAGCACCGTCATTTAAATTCGGACTATGGTCTCAATCCTAGAAGGTCCAAGTGGTCTGCCAATTGTACAGGCGCATTTCGGACAGTTGAAGATAGTGTGAAGCTGTGAAGGGTCACTTTTTTACGGAGAAAAGGCATGCCTGGATTTTATTGGCGTTAAATTGCGCTCGATTCTCATCACCCCATTTTACTACATCGGCATCGATGAGAATCTTATTCATCTGCTCGACCATATCCTTCCTCAACGCTTCAATTTCCGCCTCGCCAGTTCTTGCATTAGACATGTATGATTCTACAACTGTGCTGTCGTCTGCATACTCAAAGAAACAAGGCTTAAGCAGATCGTTTATGTGCAACAGGAATAAAGTTGCAGAAAGAACTGACCCCTGAGGTAGACCGGCATTAATTGCCGTTAAATCGGACGAACAGCCATCAACGACTACTCGAAGCTATCGTTCCCTCAGGAAGCCCGCAATCCATGTACAAAAACTGGAAGGCAGTCCGTATGCCGGAAGCTTAGCAATAAGTCCCTCGTGCCAAACTCTATCGAAGGCTTTAGATATATTAAGAGATACAGCTAAAGCTTCGCCGTGTCTTTCTATAGCCTCGCCTAGTATGTGAATGGCGTATGCTAGAAGATCACCAGTCGACCGGTTTCGACGAAAGCCGTATTGTCGATCACTGAGGAGAGAGTTGTCTTCTAGATATACCATGAGCTCCTTATTAAGGACACGCTCCATCACTTTGGCAAAGGATGGAGGTTACCGAAATAGGACGATAATTGCTCGGATCGGCACGACTACCCTTCTTAGGAACAGGTTGGACGTTCGCAATATTAGTAGGATTACTAGCAGCGCCCGTGGATTTCCCCTTTCCTTCATCTTCCCGGGTTAGGCTGTGTAATGTGTATGGTAGGTATGTGTTCTTGCAGACTACGGACTATAATCCCAACTTGTAACCCGATCCGTTCTGTAGTTACGACGTGATTGAGCAACAAACACATATAAACTTTGACAATTATAATAAGATTAGGTACTATGTAATGTAATAGTACCTAATTGTGAGTAGGTAGCGATTGAGTAAATATTTATTTATTCAATCGCTCTACCACCTAAACTATTAAAATTCGTTTATTAAGATCTAAATGCTATCTGGAAGAAATCGCTTATAGCGATAGGTTTATGCTTCTTATGAGTTGTATAATTTTTTTGTTAACTTTGTTCTGTATTGTAATGTTGATAAAATAAAAAAATAACCTAAACTCTAAACTGACATGTTTTTTCCGACCTTGTGTTGAATCGAGTCCTAATTCGTTTAATTTGATTTTATCTCATAGCATCGAAAACGAACCATTGAAGAACGATACCAAGATTCAAATAAACACACGTACCAGCCCGAAGATAGCGGAATTGAAGCAGACTATAGAGAATCAGTTGGCTCGACGAACCGTCACACCGTCCACCGCCATTGTCGGCGGCGTGGACATCCTCGCAGGGCCTGTGCCCCGGGCACCGAGCATCGGAGGTAGCAACACCAGTCTCGGCAGCTCCATCCTCGACGAGTCCGATGGAATCCCGACCGTCAGTCATAAGGCTTTCGTGAAACCGAGGAAAGTCGCTGAAAAAGACGATAGCGAATTGGATATCTCAGAGTTCAGTATCGACGGTATTGCTAATAAGAATGAATCTTTTTAAGAGTAAATGCATTTGAAGGTATACTTACTTTTTATTACTATTAGACATGTCTACTGACTCGAGTAGTGATTTAGATTGTGCGATTCCCAGAAACTCCAGCATGACTAATCATTTTACGGGTGGTAAATTTAATGGCCATATGTTGATAGATATCTTTGGTTAGTGTCTTATGCACTTGCTTTTCAATTAGTGGTATTAACCGAAAAAACGTTATTATTCTAAGTGACAGCTCGCTTTCGCTGCCGCTACCATCTCTTCAACGAGGACGCCCACCACTGCCGGCACGCTTGGGGCCTGCGGGGCGCTCTGCCTCGCGCCCTGCTCCCGCTACCGGTGGTTCAGTGTGCCGCATGAGATGGACTGAAGATATTAATCTGAACTGCATGCGAGCATATTACGAGGCTACAGAAGGGGGAATCAACCTGACTGCGTATTGTCGTAGAATGCTGTCTTTTTTTTCAGACCCTCGAACCAACCGTCACCGTGTCAGCTCAACGATTATCGGATCAAGTTCGAGCAATCCAGTGGTTAAAACTGCTGGATGACTCGACACTTGATCGGCTACCCCAGGAGATACTACGTGCTCGCCCGTCTCTTGCAATACCGCGCGTAACGCTCGCTGCGTCGTCTGCACCGACATCGGCGCAAAACCCGACAACGGTGGCGACATTAGCGGCATCAGTTGATCTCGATGATGGCGGAGATTGGAAGAGTAATGTATCTAACCAAGTAAACGAGCAATTGAGGAGTGCTTTGGAGGATGCGATCTCTAGATATCGATATAATACAGACTCTAGGCCGCGACTACCACGTTTGCCTATTCATAGAGTCAACTTAGCATTAATGGGAGCTGTTACGGAGCGGGTCAGGAGTTACTTTTTAAAAAACAATATTTAATTTGCTAAAAAGATATATTCAATAAAAAACGTTTACACTGTATGGAGGTCCAAACCGATCTGCCTATGCGCGTGAGAAATGGCATAACAACAGTATCGGTTTCCTATTGCATTGACGTCAATGCAATGGGAAACTCAGCGGTTTTCAGATGCATGTTTAGCTACGCATTTCCCGATATAACAACCCCCCCGTTAAGATGGATCATCACATCTAAAGTGATGAGGAATTACATTTTCCCTAGAGTCTGGACTTCCCAACTTAAAACTATGAGAGTAAAAATGGAAAAAGTTAAAAATAGACTAAGTTAGGAATTAAGTGCAAAGTAACTAAACATTAATAAAAACAGATTTTAAAATCTGTGAAGTTCAAAACAATCAAAAAGTTAAATTTTCAAATTAAAGTTACACAATTCAAATTTGTTAAGTCATGTAGTTTTTGTTAACATTAAATTCCTTTTGAAAGGAGTTGGTACTTGACTTATAGCCTCATCAGATGATGATGATGACTCTTCTGTTATACTTAAGTCTTTATTGCTTTTATTATTGCTATAGCAATTATTAATTATTTTAATGCAACAAGAGGATTGCCTCGCTGATGATGGCAATTTGTTTTTGAGAAAACATCTTAAATATTTATATACTAAAAATAGAAATAAAAGTAAGCTACTTATATAACTGAGAGACATATAGTGCATACCATATTTTTCAAAATGAGATGGGTCATTTAACTTCTTAAGGTCTTCTTCCATCATATCAAGATGAGTGCTGGCTTGGATGAGATAATCAAAATTATTTAAGTTATCTAACTTTTTTAAAGGTAGGTTACTTAATGTTTTATTTATTTTCGAGTGTTCACAACAGTCATCTTGTAGGATATTGAAATCTGATATTACATTTGTTACATTTCCTAAGTAAGTATCTCCCGATGGAGCAAATTGGAGAGTCTTGAAAAACGCTTTACATTTCTTTGGAATACTAAGTATGCCTGTACCCTAAGTATAATACTAAGTATGTAAGGGGGGCACAATAAGTGACGTCACGACTTGCGGAAATGAGATAGTCTAATTATCTATCACTTGTGAAAAAAAGAGAAAGAGATACTGATTTTCCGTCCTTATCACCGTGGCCGGCTTTTTCTCTGGCTAAATTACAAATCTGACATGGCGTTGCCCACAGATTACAGAAATAAACACAGATGGAACCTTCGTGAACAACACTGTGAGGCCCGTAGTTAGTCATGTTGACGTAAAATTGTCAAATCAACGTTCCAAATGACTTGTATAATGTTGTCAGTCTTAAGAAAAAAGTCCCACTATTGTTGTCTTAGCTTGGGAAATCTTCACGTATAATAAACACATCAATTGATATTTTAAAATATTAATATGATTACACCGATTATGCAAGGATTTTTTTGTTACTACTATTTCCATTCTATGAAGAAAATAATTTTGATTTTGCATGCAACTAGAAATTAACTGGAATCGCAAATAATAAAATTAGTGTTATTTACTCGCTTAGATAGGTTAAACAAAAATTAAAACAACCATCTTTACCACCAAACTATTTTTGATAAAATGCATATAGGCTACCAGTATGTCATAGGTCCAAACAACAAACAAAAAAAACTGACAAAATAATCATTTTAACAGTTCACTTATTATTCACCTTTTTTTTTGACGAAACAAGAGTTTAAAATCAAGTAACCGTATAATGACATTCTCGAAACATACGTAACGCGGAGAAGCTGGATGTCATATCACACTCTCTCACAAGTTACAAGGTCACGGAACCTAACTCACATAACCTGAAGATTATAACACTCTTCCCAAAATAGTTCGATCTGCCCCAAGTTTCGGCAGCTTCAAAAACAAATTAAAGTGCTGGCTTATCGATCAAACTTTTTATAGTTACACCGAATTTTTAGAGAGTGATGGCAAAGTCCTATAAAAATGTATACACAAATTTGACATGGGTCAGTACAATTGTTATAAAAACATATTATACTCATATAATGCTTGACAGTTTTCTGTACAATAATTATTATAATACAGTAAAGTAGTCATTTCAAACTTTGAAAATGTAGGTATACAATTTGTATACTCTTTCTTTTAATTTTATTTTTTATTTATTGACGTGTAAATTGTACATTTATGAATAAAGTACTTTGACTTCAATATTAATAAACTTTACAATATCAAAATATTTCATTTTACAAACAACGTTATGCATAATATTAACTTCAAAAATATCTTTCTTCAACAAATGTTTTATTTTATAAACCATCATTGTATAACCAATTATATAGCCGTTTCACTTAGATAATATATCGAATGACATTACAATATAATACAAAACACTTTATTGGCACCATAAACAAAGTTGACAAGAAGTAACACACATAATAACAAAACAAAATGGGCACAAAAGGCGCTCTTGTCGCTAAAAGCGATCTCTTCCATATAACCTTTTTGATTCATGAGGAAACAAAATTGGTAATATTTTGGGCAGTAGTGCAACTAACGAAATAAATAAATACAAATTTTAGGTTATATTAATGATTTTGTTTTTTGTGCATTTTTATGTCATAAATTACTCATTTCACAAATTTAACATTTACTTAAATAAAATTTGAAATGAATAATACAATGCCCATCAATAATTTGGTCTACGAGTATCTAAAAAAAATATAATCTATATTTTACCCTAAATTCAGGGAAAAAAAATTCCATTTAGTATCGCCACACTAACCTATTTTCGTTGAGGTGTTGTGTTCCATTCATCACCAAAACAAAATTGCCTAAATTATTTAAATAACAGTAAAAATTTTCAAATTTTCCTATGAAATTATATTTCTCTTTCTTTTTTTTGTTTTTGGGAACATTGTTTGAAGACACAAAACGGCATATTTTAAAACAAAACTTAAAATCACACGGGACTCCCGTACTACACGGAAGTCCGTTTCATACTGACTGGAGTTTGTATTTGCTTCAGCATTTGTATTTCCTTTGTCTGCTTCAGTAGCTCTGTTCTGCGCGCTCCATCTGGTTTTATTTCTGTAATCTGTGGCGTTGCCAAACAAAAGTCTGTTCAAAGCTCAGACTCGGATTTTTTATGTTTTATTAAATATTGTGTGTATTTAAAGAAGATTCAAAGCTTGTTTGTGAAAGACTGTTAAAAGATTGGTGATATTTGTGTTAAACAATGTGCGTTGTGTAGTATTATAAGCTGCAATAGCCTCTGCAAAAGAAAAATCAATGGAATCTCATTTTACACGTAAGTAGACAATATTTGTTATGACGACTTGATAGAAATTCATATTAATGCCTTCTAGACATCTACGTTAATTAAATTTATACAATAACGGCAGTATCTAATCCAAAATTTGCAAAATATGTAAAATGTAAACATAACCTAAATAACAAAACAAACAAAAAAGTGTGACCAGTTATTTCTTACAAATTTACCCATGAAATATACAAGTCGGTACATAATTGACAGTTTGTTTACTGACCGTTTACTAATAATAGGTACTAGATTTTGCCTGCGGATTCGCATTTGTTCGTTTTTTAAGTGAAAACTTCCTTTGGCGCACTACATACAGATTTTTCGTGAGCCGTGAATTGAACTCAAACATCATGCTTGGGAATGAAATAAATCTTCGGGTGAACTCGGAGCTATGGCCACAAATGCGTAAACATTTTTAGATGGTCATGGCGTGTTACCATGGTTACCATTACCTATACATATCTAGTCTAGATGGCCATGACGCTTCAATTTCTGTTTCTACTCCCACTGCCATTCCAACTCTTGTTTTCTGGAGTAGGAATTGCATCAAACTCCCATTAACTTACACTATCTCATCTCGCTAACAAGATAACATGATGCTTTTAGTAGGTATAAACCCTACTCACTACACCTACTTCATACCCACTCACACAAGAGACCTATCAATTGTGTGAGTAGATATGAAGCTCTAAGCTTTCAAAATAAAAGATTATTCATACACATTTTCACCTCTGATTTAACCCTTTTGTTTGAACTTTTACAGAAATAATTATGCAACTTGAATGTATCACTAGATTTCTGGTAATAATTTGGATTGTTTTATTTATTCAAATTAATAATTATTTCGCAGATGTGCCGTTCCGAAGAAGAGGGTAAAATATTGTGTGAATAATAAAGCAATATTTTTCATGAAGTACAGATTATCAAATAAATCAATCATTCTGAATTACCACAACATCCAAAATATAGTAGCCTGTCTACTACAACAAGTTCTACTAACATTGAAATGTTCTATACCTAAGTTCCGAGTTGCCCCGTGCGAAGCCTGGGCGAGCTGCTACTATGATATACATATGACAGGCAAACTATATTCTCATAACGGTGAATGTAAAGTACCATTTGAAATAAATGTTTTATTGCCCTGTTTTTGATTATTTAATTAAGTACCTCCTATTTTAGTTATGTTATTACATAAACCCTCTTTTTAAAATGTAATTTTAGAATGCACAGAACACGGGGTGAATTCATCAGACTATCGCTGCACTACCCATATTTAGTGGAATATTTTCTTTATGGCAATACTTTTTGAGTATTGAATTGAAAATTGAATTGAAATTGAATTGTAATTGAAAGAAGGAGAAGCACTTAGTAGTCATGAACTCTATAAATCTTGAGGTTAAAAATCTTTGCCTGTACCAAATAGTATGACATCAACGTCTGGGTAGTTGTCACAACTTATATGACATTTGCCAGGTTCGGATTGTACAAAGACCCAACGATTAAAACTTATTCTATGAAATAAATCTACGGAACCGTGAATTAACCTTGTAGCACATGAGTCTGGGAGAGTAGTAATCACTTCACTTAAAATCGTCGTTTCGCACATGGGGTTGGCTATAACTGAAAACACATTGTTTAGGGGACACACAAAACACTTTTCACTAACGACGTTACACTTTTCTATATCTTCTATTAGTGAGTAAAACATTCGATCAGTCGTTATAGCTATATAAGAACTAGTAGGTGCAATAAGAACAAAGGTATCTGGTCTCGTAACATTATAGGGTATAGGTAATGGGATAGTATTATATAGATTATATATTTGCGGTAAGACGAGAGGAATTTTGATAACAATAATAATTTTATTTAAATGATAATAACATACTAATTTAGAGATGTCGATTAATTCGTGTATGTTCTGCAATGAGTGCGAAATAGGAAGCTCGCAGTGCTTGGGTAGATAATTTCTATGCTTATCTAACTCATAATATAACTGATGCGGGCTAATTACTGTTGGGTGCAAGACATTAAGTTTTGCAAATAAAATAGCATTGTTTATATCGTCAATGTCAAACGATAAAGTTAATATAATAGACTCAAGCGAGTTTAATAATGAGCTTAGTTGAGACTTAATTTCTAATTTGTCATTGCTGTTGGATACAATTTCCAAAGATTTATGAATAACTTCCATGTTACTTAGTAAGCTTTTCTCATTGGCGTCGACTTTACTCATAGAATTATTAAAAGATGAAATTGTTGATTTTATAACATGAATGTTATCTTTCATGAGCCGAGCAAGTTGTTTTTCGTCTGACTGTACTTCGTCAATGGCCTTGGAGTACTTGACTGCATCCTCTGAGTCTAACGTGCCAAAAATGGTTTTAAGAACTGATCCCCCAAAATCTATAAGACCTCTTTTAGAGCGTTTGGTAGGCATTTTGTCGTTTAGCAGGTAAGATACGGAAGAGAACTTATTTATATTAGAAATATGCTGATTCTTAAGAGTAGACAAAGCATTAATACAGTCCGCCTGTATTTTAGAAGACGTAAAAGAATTGCAGAATACGCTAAGTTTTTCGAATAAAAATTCTACCTTATCTAAGTTAGGTTGTATATGACTTATATCTACGAATGCTAAGACATTCCAATTACAGCCTGTTCACACTAGCTACTTTCAGTAGCTGCGACAGGCGTCTAGCTGCTGTATCCTGCTTCAAAAAGAAGCTGCGACAGGCATCTAGTCGCTGCATCTCGCTTCAAAAAGTAGCTGCGACTCGCGTTTTTCGGAAGCGTGATGCAGCGGCAGCTGCAGGCGACTCAGTCACAGTATAATGAAAAACCCAGTAGGACGACAATATGCCATCAAAAATATAAATATGAAATTAAAATCAAACTAAATATTACTTATAGAATTTATTACAGAACAACAAAAGAAGTGAGATCTAAATGGGTGGTTGAGTGAAAAGTTTAATGGGCGATCCTGAAATATTTTCATAATAAATGAAACTGTACTCTCAGGATAATTGGTTCAAAACTAAGATCTGACTTGGCTAGTTTTCAAATACCTAATTTGCAACTGTTTATTAATTTCTTTTCCTACAGTTCAAGTGGCTCCCCATTTGCTTTCTTCGGAATGCTCATTTTCTTTCACTGCTTTACAGTATTATATTTAACACTGCCACACCACGATATCTGAAAGACTGCTTTACATTCTACAGTAGCGTCCATTCATGTAATCTTATATCAACCTATAATTTGTCTCTGCAAGCGCCCTCTGCACGTTGCAAAACATTCTACGGCAAATCTTTTGCATTCCAAGCAGTTGAGTTGTGGAATGCCATGCCCGTGGAAATAAGACAAGCTCCGTCCCTTTCCGTATTTAAAGTTCAAGGCAAAGATTATGTCGAAAGCCTGCTAAAATATGATTGAAGCTCGTACATCTTTATTATATAACATTTTGAATTCATTGTCTTTGTATTAGTATATGTAAGAAGGTTCATAGACATATGTTAGAATGTATGTTTATTATATTTTAGGCAATAATTAGTACCCTTTTTAAGTCGTTTTTTGCTTCTCTGCATTTTTATTATAGTATGAGATCTTAGCCACGACGATTTTGATTGTTTGTATTTAAGTAAAAGTACCTACGAAAACACATAAACTGGACATGCAATCATAGATCATGGCCAATGTTTTGCTGTTAGTGACGTCATGTCAGCCGGTAATGTTTTAGCGGGAAAAATCAGAATTACATTACTATTGTAATTATACTCATCAAAAATACACACATTTTTAAACTTTATTTTTTTAGTCAACAAGCTATAATCTTTAAGAAATAAAAACAATTCCGAAAAATTGTTAAAATCCCTACTGGGTCAGTAAATTGCTCAATAAATAATTAAATAATACTTAGTTAAAGCTTTAATATAGTAGAGTCAAAAGTAGCTACGAATAGTAGATAGATAGATACTCTTTATTGTACACACCATAAACAAAAAACACGTATACAGGAGATAATAACAATAAAACTAGTGTTACAAGCGGTGGCCTTATCGTTAGTAGATAGCACTGTTAGCATTTCTCCCAAATGAAAAAGCAAGTCGTCCTACTGGTATTTTTTTATACTGTGGTTGTTCTAGATTTAAACAAAACTACACTTTCGATTCAGTGTGGCCACCTTTACGTGTTTTTGCTTTTAGCGTATATCTACAATTATTAATGTCTGTTCTTAACACGGATAAAAATATTCTCGGGAATAAATTAAAAGTTGTTATGCACTTTAGTGGTATTTATTTTCCAGCGTACGTCCATGATCGTAAAGTTATAAATTTATATAATTGTAAATCCTCAATCAATTAGCAAAAAGACCTCGGTGTTATAATTACATTAAATTATAACAGCCGTACTCGAACCGTCTTGGGCGCGACGATGGCAGAAGACCTGACGGCATGATTATTGTGCATGACTATTGCAAGTATGCTGGGTACGCTTCCGATTGGTAGTGGGTTTGAATATCTTGATATCTGTAGTCCTTCATTGGTCTATGGATAATTCAGGTGTGCTTAGTGTAAGTAGTTAGTTAGGTATGTAACGTAGTGTAGTTCTCATTGTATTTAAGTTTTGTTAATAAAGGCTTTTTAAAATATTAAATTTAAAATGCGAAGAACACATTTCTGCAATTGTACAGAAAGCAAACTATTTTCTTTACGTTATTCTGATTCCTTTCAATCTATAACTGTGGAAATGTTTCTTAAAATGTATGAAACATATGTGAGGACTACTTCAAAAAAGATATCGATTTACTTGAAAGTCTGCAAAGAAAAGCGACAATATGGCCAAATACTCTTCGACGTAAATCCTACACAGACAAGTTAAAAACCCTGCACCTAACTACATTGGTACACTACATTTACTACCTTACTACTTCAAAAAAAAGTACGCAGTTCTATAAACTTTACATAATTTAATATTACTACGTATTTTTAAACCTGTCTACACTTTTTAAAAATCCAAGTTAGCAACACTGAACGGAACAATTGCTCGGCGGCCGCGACAGACGCAAACAGCCGCAAACAGTCGCTGCATCGCGATGCAGCTTCTTTTTGCAGCTAAATCGCGCGTTTCCGCTTCAGCTGCTAAAGCGCGCGTTTCCGCGTTAGCTGCTAAATCACGCGATTTTGCTGCAAAAAGTAGCATGTGTGGTCAGGGCCTTACTACTAGTAAATTTTACGTCTAGGAGTTTGTCAAAATAAAGGCCGGGACTGCTGACTATGGTTGTTACGTATTCGCACGAGCCCGACCGCAAGGATCTGAAATAGATAAGACGGTACGACATTGGTAACGTGAGACTTGTTATGAGATGTCGTCACGGGCATATTTTATTTCGTCATAATGATGACGTACATGCTTACGATTTATCAGTACGGTGACTGTATGATTTCCATTTAATTTTATTATCTTGTGAGGACCTTTCCACACCGGAGATAGGGCCTTGTTTTGTTTATGATGACACCGGATATAGACCATATCTCCCACACTATATGTGGTAGGTTTTGTACGAGAGTCGTAATAGTTTTTCGATCTCTCTTTTGAGCATTGAATGTTTTGCAGAGCTTTTTGTCGGCTGTAGTATAGCCGATGATTTAAAGCTCTTACGTAATCTGTGTAGGTGTTTGTGTCAAGACTATCTATACTAGAAGGGACATAAGGTTTGAAACCGAATAATAATTCTAATGGTGCAAATCCAGTAGTAGAATGTATGTTAGAGTTGTAAGCTATCATGGCACTCGTGACATATAGATCCCATGTATTCTGATTTTCGCCTATGTATGACCTTAAATACTCTTTAAGAGTGGAATGGCTTCTTTCGAGCGCACCACACGTTTGTGGGTGGTAGGGTGAGGCGAAAATATGTTTGATGTTGAACAGCTTCGCGAGCTGTTTAAATAAATCAGAACAGAAGTTCGTGCCTTGATCTGAAATTATCATCTTGGGTATTCCTACGTGTGCTATAAAATTTACGAATGACTTAGCTGTTTCTTCTGCAGAACACGATTTCATGGGATACGCTTGAGAGTATTTAGTGAGATCATCTTGGATGGTTAACAGGAATTTGTATTTTTGTTCGAATGTTTCGGGAAGTGGCCCGACTAGATCGAGAAATATTTTCTCGTTAGGCCTGGATGCTGTAGAAGTTATTATCATTGGGGCTCGATTAGTTTGCCTCAATGGTTTATTTATTTGACAAGAGCGACAATTTTTAACATAGTCTTCTATATCTTGACGCATAGATTTCCACCAAAATTGACTCTTAATTCTATCGAGCATACGTGAGATACCTGGATGACCCGCGAGAGGAGAGTCGTGATTGTCTCTCAGAATTTGTTTAACTTCGTCTGGTGTTGGGTATTTTATTGAGTTGTGGTAAATATTTACCTTAATACCAGAGTTATGAAATAAGAAGGTTATGATGTTATAGATTTTCGTCAAAGACATTTTGGTGAATGGATCTGTGAAATCTGAAATAGCTACTTCTTTTTCTTCCAAATACCAGAATTTTACCATATCTCGATATTCACGTAAAATGTTAAAAATGTCTTTGTAGGTCATTTCGTCAAAGTGATTTATCTTTACAAATAAATGGGTAAATACGTGTTTTTCGTTAGAGGTCGACAGATACGTATTTAGTTCGCGTTCAATATTTCGTATATCTGGTTCACTCGTGGACATGTCTAGGATGTCTTGACAATATGGAACAGAGTCATCCAAATCAATTGAGGTAGGATAAGCGATGAGTTTGGATTTGGCCTTGAGTAGTGACTCATTATGTTCTTGGACAACGGTGTTGAATGTGATACCCGGTTGTTTCATAATTTGTAAGAATTGTTCATATGTTTCAGATGTTGAAGGTTGACTCGACTCATTTTTACTATTATTAGGAGCTGAGCTTGGATTACATAATAAGGAGTAAGGAGTCTGTCTCGTCACTTAAAACGTTTACAGGGAAACGAGACAGAGCGTCGGCGTTGGTATTTAGTTTGCCCTTTTTATAGACAATTTCGTAATCATATTCCTCTAATTTTAAGCGCCATCTGATTAGTCTGGAACCCGGATCTTTGACATTAAATAGCCAGACTAAAGATTTATGGTCCGTAATTATTTTAAATTTGCGGCCATATAGATAAGGACGAAAATTCCTGACGCCAAATAATATAGCGAGGAGCTCTTTCTCTATGGTGGAGTAATTGCCCTCAGCTTTATTTAGAGTGCGTGACGCGTAGGAAATGGGCCTGTCTTTGCCTATTTCGCCTTGCGATAGAACTGCACCTACGGCATAATTGGATGCGTCTGTGGTTAGAAGAAATGGTTGAGTAAAGTCAGGATATTGTAATAGAGGCGCTGATGTAAGTTTATCTTTGAGAAGAGAGAAAGCCAGCTCTTGGTCATGAGACCATTGGAAAATGGCGTCCTTTTTTAATAAGGACGTTAGTGGCTTAGTAATTTGGGAGAAATTGTTTATGAAACGTCGGTAGTATCCGACGAGTCCTAAGAAAGACTTAATGTCTTTAGGATTTTTGGGAATTGGAAATTGAGTGACTGCTTTGACCTTTTCAGGATTTGGGGAGACACCTTTATCGGTGATTATATGGCCTAGATAGGCGAC
Organism: Ectropis crepuscularia; assembly: GCA_963693475.1. NCBI lineage: Eukaryota > Metazoa > Arthropoda > Insecta > Lepidoptera > Geometridae > Ectropis > Ectropis crepuscularia. The sequence continues at coordinate 14,247,202 of OY856339.1, read as the reverse complement.
TTCGCGACGCAGAAATTCACATTTATCCGGTTGAAGCTTTAGGTTAAATTTTCGCAGGCGATCAAAGATTAATTTTAGTTTTTCCATGTGAGATGTTAAATCAGAAGAATAAGCGATGACGTCATCGAGATACACGTATGCGTGAAGGCCTTGGAGGCCACAAAGGACTGTATTCATCAGCCTTTGGAATGTAGAAGGAGCGTTTTTTAACCCAAACGGCATTCTGGTAAACTCATAATGCCCAGATGTGCTAGAATTTGTGTTTACAGTGAAGCCGGTTTTTGGGGCATCCTTAGAACTCATCTTGGTCTGATGGAAGCCGCTAGAGAGGTCTAAAACGCTAAAATATTTAGAGTGACCTAGCTGATCTAAGATGTCCGTGATGAGAGGTAAAGGGTAACTCTCTGAAACAGTGACGTCATTAAGACGGCGATAATCAATGACTATTCGCCATTTCTTTTTACCTGAAGCGTCCATTTTCTTAGGAACTACCCAAACCGGGGCGCTCCATGGCGAAATTGAAGGACGTATGATATTTTGATTTAACATTTTTCTAATTTGGGTGTCTACTTCTTCCTTGTGACACTCAGGGAATCGATACGATTTTACATGGATGGGAGCTGCGTCTCCCGAATCGATAGTGTGTTCGATTGCGTTGGTATGGGATAGAGGCTCACCTTCTAAATGGAATATGTCTGCGTACTGCGAACAACATTTTAAAATAGACTCCTTTTCTTCGGAGTTTAAATGGGAATAGCGTATGAGGCTTAGTACTTTTTCTACTCGGTCAGTCGTAGAATAAGATATATTATTGACACGTTCACACGAATCGATGTCAGCATTTTTAAGATCAACAGGTGTGAGTTGTACGGCGTAGTCCTTGATTTCAAAGTCTGAATCGGTGGTATTTAAAACTGTGATATTTATACGACGATTTGGTTTGATAGAAACGATGCAGTTAGCGACATAGATACCATTACCTAAAGAGTGATCTAATAATAAGCCTTCATTATTATTGTAAAGCTCGGGAGAGTAATTCGATACTGTACATTCGATTACAGCTTCGGTTCGAGCGGGAATGACATAACACGGCTGAACATGGTTTATAACCAGGCTCTGTCCGTGAATGTTTAATGATTTGGTATCACAGTTGATATTTGCTTGGAAATAAGTCAAAAAATCATGACCTAATATGCCATCGTATTTTAGGTCAATGTCATCAGTTATAACATGAAACTTATAGTTGTAATTATTTCCCGAAATTTCGAAGTCCAATTGCATTGTACCTAACGTATCAGTGCCAGAATCGGTATTATCAATGCCTTTTATTTTTACTATTTCGTGACTTAAGTCAGGAGATTTAGTAAGACTTGATTGTTTTATAAGGCTGATACTAGCACCTGTGTCTAGGAGCAGATGCAAGGGCTTATCTGCAAAACTACTTTTTATATGAATGTACGGTAGTGAAATCTTGTATGTCGAGTTAGTGATTTCATGTACCGGAATTTTGGAACCGATTTTGTTTTCTGAACTTGGACCTAAGGACACCGTGGAATGATTATGATTGGGATCGACCTTGAGCGGAACAAGGTCTTCTTGAGGACCGAGTTGAGGTGTGAGACTCGACGAAGTAGGAACTCTTAGTGGAGCATGTCGAGATGTATGACTCAGCGACACAGGGGCTCTCGGCGGAGCATGCTGAGATTTAGGATTCAGCGTGACGTCGGTTCTCGACGGAGCTTGCTGAAATTTATGACTCAACCAATTAGGAGCTCTCGTTGGAGCGTGTTGAGGTTTAGGATTCGACGAACTAGAAACTCTCATTGGAGTATGTCGAAATTTAGGACTCAGCGAAATAGGGGCTCTCAGTGGAGCAGGCTGAGGTGTAGGACTCAACGAATTAGAAACTCTCTTTGGAGTTTGTTGAGATTGGAGACTCGACGAAGTGGCCGTAAGAAATTGTCGAGGTTTATAAGAATTTTGAGTGCCTGTTTGAGTCGGAAAACGGCGGCACGTTTTAGTAATCCGACGCTTCAGTTTAAATTATTTTCTGAATCGTCGGCATGTTCACACGGATAGTAAGGTGTTGGTGATGTTGGTTGGGATTGCGGCGATTCATTTGTAATCTGATGTATCGCTGAATTGTACTGATTATTCGAATTAGAAGTGTTGTTATTAGATCTTTCATTATTATATTTCCGTTTACGACATTCTGCTATGTCGTGACCTTTGTGTTTGCAATATCTGCAAAAAGCGTGTGACCTTACATTTTGCTGTGAAGTGGAGAAGTTGGCATTTGGGAATCTTCGGAATGTCGTTGGTTTTGATTTAGAATAACATTCTGATTCCGAATGCCCTAATTTTCCACAGGTTCTGCACTTAGGCTTAGCAACGGTTTTGAATAAAAGATTTTGAATTTTCTCCTCTTCAAAGGCGATATTGATAGCGTCGTTTAAGTTTCTGGGATTTCGGCACCTGACGTTGTTACTTAGCCTAGGATGTAATCCTAAACAGAAAGTGTGTAAAGCTAAATCCTCGGTCATTGCGATACGACCGGGTAATTCTTTCTTTGGATGGTCGGAATTATGAATTTCCGATTGAAGGCCAGTCAGACAACTTTCGACCCGTAGACCGAACTGCGAGACAGTTTCAGTTGTTTGCTGTTTACATGACTGAAGGTCGATTAGCAGGTGGTTGTGATGTTTTCTTTCACCAAAGTTTTGTTTCAAAAATAATTTTATGTCATTGAAATCATCAAAAATTTTATTGGAGCACGCTATTTGTGCTTTGCCTTCCAGACGCGCTAAAATATATTTGGTTAACAATTGTTTTTGGCTTTGGGATGCTAAATCTAAAGCATTTTGGCAGTTAGTGAGGAAAGCTGCCAAGGTGTCACGATCACCTTTGTAAGGGCTGATGAAATTGCATAGAACAGTAATAGGAAATTGTTCAGATAACATAATTTCTGCTTTCTTTGAGCTTGCGTCGGTCATGTTGAGAAATGAGATTTTGTTTGAGGAAAACACCGATGAAAACTGACGTAAGATCGTGTATGAAACTTTTCTTCTTAAGGGAGGAACTGTGAGAGGAATAAATGTTACATAAGACACAGACACACAGTTAAATTACGAGTAAAATGACGAGCAGTAACGATTGATCAAATACTGTACTCACAGGACTAGAAGGACGATCAGCGCTTTCACGTCCATTCCTCTGGAAATTGCTGTCGACGAATTCACGGAGCACGGAGCACGGAGTGGCGCACGTGCGACTGATGACGGGAAGAGGCGGCCTTACGGCAGCGTGTTGGAGAGCGGCGATATCGGCGACCTTGTGGTCGGCGTAGCAGGATAGCGATAGCAGGGCGACCTCACGGTCGACGTAGTCGGAGAGCGGTGGCAAGGCGACCTTATGGTCGGCGTTGTAGAAAAGCGGCGGCAAGGCGACCTTATGGTCGGCGTATCAGGAGAGCGGCGGTGGTGCGCGCAATGCACCAGATTGAAGGTTTGAGGTCGGTCGGCAGGCTTACCAGAATAAGGCTTACTGTCGCGACACGATTCCTTGGTAGATTTTGACGAAGCACCGAGAGGTATCGAGAACAGAGATTCGGCACTCCGGAGACGGTTGGTTTGAAGTTGAAGTAACTCGCGACGCGTTGATGGAATACCAGCGGAATGTTACTACGGAATATCAACACTGGTATCCCACTTCTGACACCACTGTTACGGAGCGGGTCAGGAGTTACTTTTTAAAAAACAATATTTAATTTGCAAAAAGATATATTCAATAAAAAACGTTTACACTGTATGGAGGTCCAAACCGATCTGCCTATGCGCGTGAGAAATGGCATAACAACAGTATCGGTTTCCTATTGCATTGACGTCAATGCAATGGGAAACTCAGCGGTTTTCAGATGCATGTTTAGCTACGCATTTCCCGATATAACAGAGCCCTGAATGCTTTACTAAACTCATATTTGAGGACTAGTGAAGACCTAGTTAATACTCACTCTATTCTGTATTGTGGTGCCATTGCAGCGTGTAATGATGTACGTGTTAAGTTTCTAGATAATAAGCGTGCTACACGATCTGCCAGGATGGCACTGAATAGCAAATGCGAATAGAGCGGCGAATCAACACATTCAGGGCACTCATTGCAAAACTTACCTGCTTCAGCAGGGGAAACAACCGCCCCCGGGTCATGCATTTCGTAACACAAGCTTTTGCTGGGACGAGTATCAGCCCCCAACACTACTTATCCAACGTTACGGAACGTATTGGCTATCTGAAGCAGAAGGTTTACGGGTGGGCAAAACGTATTCGCCGCTACAAAGAACGTGTTGATCGATACTGGCAGAATCGCATCTTCCAAAGTGACCAAAGGAAGGTATACCGTGACTGGGAAAGAACTGACCAACGTGTGACCGATAGGCAGCTGCCGGATGGCAACGCTATGAAAAACTTCTGGCGTGACATCTGGTCGTTGCCTGTCGAACACACGGAGGGTGAATGGATGCGCGTTGTCGAACGGGCAGGCGAGCATGTCAGACCTATGGAGTCTGTAACTATAGACCTTGTAGACGTTAGTTGTGCTATCAGGACGACTCAGAACTGGAAAAGTCCTGGGCCGGACGGATTGCACCACTTTTGGATAAAATGGTCTCGGTGCTCGCATGAACGATTGGCAACGCAATTTCAAGAAGCTATTGAGACAGGATCTCTTCCTAGCCTCCTCGGTATAACCTTCCTGCTCCACAAGTCCGGTAGTACCACATATCCTAAAAACTATAGACCAATAACGTGCTTGCCTACCATCTACAAGCTGCTTACATCCATTCTGAAAGCATAAATTAACGTGCAAATTGTCGCAAATAACATCTTGGCCTCCTCTCAGAATGGATGTAAGATAGGGTCCCATGGTACTAAGGAGCTGCTCCTCATTGACACGGCCATTACTCAACATGTCAAAAGAAACAAAGGAGCCCTCTCCGCTGCTTGGATTGACTATAAGAAGGCCTATGATGCGGTGCCCCATTCATGGCTGGAAAGGATTTTAGAGTTATACAAAATAAATCCAACTCTAAAATCGTTTCTAAGCAGATGCATGGGACAGTGGGTCACAGTCCTTCGTCATCCAGGTGGCGTAGACAGCTTGTTTGTTTCGGATGACTTGATAAAGATTGAAAGAGGCATTTTTGAGTGTGACAGTTTGAGTCCGCTGTGGTTCTGCCTAAGTCTGAATCAGCACTCTGTTAAAGGACTCAGAGTTAGGCCATCGTCTTCGTAGGGGAGGTGAGGTTATATCTCATCTGTTGTACATGGACGACCTCAATCTCTTTGCACCGAAACGCCAAGACGTGTTGGAGCTACTAAAAACCTGTGGTTTTAGTAACGCCATCAAAATGGAGTTCAGTGTCGACAAGTGTGCGGTTATGCATGTACAGCGAGGGAAAGTAGTCAATTCAGAGAATTTACAACTTTCTGAGACTATAACTCTCAGATCCCTCTCCGAAGACGAGACCTACAAATATCTCAGTATGTCACAGTCCTTGGGTATATCAGCAGATGACGTTAAGAAATCGGTGAAGGAGCGCTTCTTTTTCCGGCTGACAAAAGTACTTAAAAGTCTTCTTCAGGCGGTAACAAAGCGCGTGCCTTCATCGAGGGTTTTGTCTGTGCAATTGCGGATGAAGTTATCAAGACGAACAATTATCGGAATTACATAATGAAAGACGGAACGGTCGACATTTGTCGGGCATGCCGCCGTCCAGGCGAATCTTTTCGTCATGTTATTTCCAGTTGTTCGCATCTTGCTAACGACGAGTACTTGTACAGACACAACCTAGTAGCCAGAATCATCAATCAGCAACTTCCTCTTCGATACGGCCTTGTCGAGGAAGAGGTGCCGTACTACAAGTACACACCTGCCCCAGTTCTTGAAAATTGTGTTCGTGCGTTGCTCTACTGGGACCGATCTATCATCACAGACAGGACTATTATAGCCAATACGCCTGATATCGTGCTGATAGATCGGTCTCAACGCCAGGCTGTGCTCGTTGATATCACCATACCACATGACGAAAACCTCGTAAAAGCCGAAAAGGATAAACTTAGCAAATATCTCGACTTTGCTCACGAGGTTACTGCCATGTGGGATGTTGATTCGACGAGAATAGTCCCGATAGTCGTGTCAGTAAACGGTCTAACATCTTAAGAGGCTTTCGCACTTTCGCTAGACGATTGTATCAAGGTTCAGATACAATAAAGTAGCCAAGTGCGAGTTGGACTCGCCCATGAAGGGTTCCGTTCCAGCAAGTAACATAATATACATAGTACACATAGTTCTTGTAGTTCGTTTTAACTTTGATCGAAGTTTTAATAATAGTGTATTTATGACGTACTAAAAAAAAACTACTCATCAGATCGAGTTCAAACTAATTTTCGTTGGTAGTTTTCATGGTAATGTACATCATACATTTTTTTTAGTTTTTTCATTCTCTTACTTTAGAAGTTAGAGGGGGGGGACACACATTTTACCACTTTGGAAGCGTCTCTCGCGCAAGTTATTCAGTGTAGACAAAAATTATATTAGAAACCTCAACATCATTTTTTAAGACCTATCGATAGACACCCCACACGTGTAGGTTTGATGAAAAAAAAATTTTTGAGCTTCAGTTCTCAGTATGGGGGGCACCCCTAATTTTTCTTTTTTTTTAAACTTTTGTAAAAATCTTAATGCGGTTTACAGAATACATCTACTTACCAAGTTTCAACAGTGTAGTTCTCATAGTTTCGGCAAAAAGTGGCTGTGACATACGGACGGACAGACAGACAGACATGACGAATCTATAAGGGTTCCGTTTTTACGTTTTACGGAACCCTAAAAAGGCAGTTGTTCTGGACACTGTACGCATAGTCAGGAGATTCCTCAGTTTGTAGCCTTAACCACCGGTAGCTTGGGCTTTGCCCGCTGCAGGCGGCATTCAAATTTTTAAGTTTTTTTATGATTTTTGTTTATTGTAATATTTATTTAGTCCAGTTCAATTACGGAAATAAATTAACATTAAATTATGTAGTTTGGGGACTATTAAGGATCGATAGGGGGTGCATTCTGAGCATATATTCCAATTTGAGGGATTCTGGCGAGGTGAGCTCAAGGTAATTTCGATGAAAACGCGTTTAATTCGATATCTCGAGAACTGTTAGTGTTAGGCAAAAAATTGTGGAGACCTTTTCTCTTCTAAATTAAATTTACTAATTTTTATGTTAACAACTTTTCTTTTTTTCATCAATATTTTTCAAGTTATTGCTTCCGAAAAGCAAAAATTTTACTTATTTTCCTCCCTTTTTTATGTTTCGCCATTTTCTCCGCAACTGTTCAATTTTATGAAACTTTACTGATAATCAAAAGTGTAGATCTTTTAATAATTAACAACTTTTCCCTTGAACTATTTTCTGTAATGACAATACCACACCCTCGTCACTGGCTAAACGGCGCGAGCTATTTATTTACCTACTCGTTCGAGTCCTCCCGGGTGTTCTAAAATCTAAAATCACAGGGCCGCTGGCCGTTTGCCCGAGTTGACGTGCGAACGAACGCCGAGTGCGCGCATAAATAATGTCGCGGCGTTATTGTATTGTGGATGGCTGCAAAGCTGCAATAGCAAGACACTAAAATGTACTTATTTCAAATTGCCGAAACAGGAAGCGAGGTAAGTGTTTTTAACCGACTTTAAAAAAAAAGTAGGTTTCTCAATTCGACCGTGTATTTTTTTTTTTTATTGTTAATATTTATTTTTGAGCAAAATTTTGGTAGGTAGGTTTCAATCGCACAGAATATAGAAACAGTAGTGTGTAATATGTATAATATCTATTTAGGATATATACAGTAGAGATTATTTTGTCTGAAATACCTTGATCCCATATTTATTATGTCTCATTAAATTTAAATGATTTTTTGAGACATAATTTTTTGAATATTCATGTAGGTACATACTGAATGATTGAATGATACTAATTTGTTAATTTATTCGACGGTATGAAAACAACTTACAACTACCTACATTGTATAACTAAAATATACTTCAGTATCAATTAGAACTTTTATGGATTTCTAATTAATATCGATAAAAATACACAATGACAAACACGTGAATTACAAATATACAATGAAGATTTATATAATAATACTACTTAATTAAATTACAAAAAAGCCACAAGATCAGAATATAAATTACAAAACATACTACTCATTCTTAATCTGTCCCGCGATCGTCAGATCCCCGCCCAAAAGTGCCCATTAACTTGCGGCGTTCCCACGCTGGATTGCCAGGGAGACATTTTGAAATAGAAAACGACCGGACCTGGGATCACACCCCTTGTCTCTCAGGAGTCGACCCAACGCATGCACAAAATCCTTGGCCTCCGCGCACCATGGCCACCATGGGCCCGCCGTTTCCACCGCGAACGGAACAAAGTCATATGCAGAGTCCAATGCGGAATACTTTAGGTGTTTACCTACCTCTAGGCCGCTTCTGCATCCGCACCTGCAATCCGCTGAGTTGCAGGGAGATGGCAAGACGCAAAAGTGCTGGCGCACGTGGCGTCGCAAATTGTGGCGCAGTAATTGACTATAAAACGTACCTACCTAAATTTAACCGGATTCAAAGACGGAGGAGGTTTTGGGTTTAATTTTTATTGGATGTAAGATGTATGTATATTTCGCGATAGCTCAGCTAATTGTGAATCAATTTTTAAACCCCGACCAAAATAAGAGTATTATAAGTTTGACTGTCTATCTGTCTGTCTCTGTGTGTGTTTGTCTGCACCGTAGAGTTCAAACGGACGGACCGATTTCGATGCGTTTTTTTAAAAAGTTTTTTTTCGTGCGATGGTTCTTAGCTACGTTTGGTTAATATCGATTCAAAATAGCCCCCTCCACAAAATGGCAGACAAAATATTTCTTCACAACCTACCTCTATATGGGTATCAAATGAAAGGGCTTCTCTAGTGGAATACTATACACTATGACAAATTTCAAATCCAAGATGGCCGTCACCACAAAATGGAAAATTATATTTTTTTCCACTACTACCTCAATATATATTGGGGTCAATATTTGAGAGGTGTTATAAGTTTGACGTCGATGTTTGTCTGTCTGACCGCCTTTGTGTGTTTGTATATCTGTGGTACCGTAGAGCTCAAACGGATCAACCCATTTCAATGCGTTTTTTTTAATGGAGAGCTAGTTTACATGAAGTGTTTGGTTAATATTCATTCAAGATGGTGGATTCCACAAAATGGCGAATGAATTGTTTTCACTCTCAATATAGGTATCAAATGATAAGGCTTGACTAGTAGAACTCTAAGCACTATGACAAATTTCAAATCCAAGATGTCTGCCACTACAAAATTGCAAATTATATTTTATTCACTACTCCTTCAATATGGGTATCAAATGAAAAAAATCTAATCCAAGGTAGTCGGGATAATTCATTTTTTTTTAACTGTGTCTTATCTTGTTCTGTATATGTCTAATACTTCAAGAGTTATTGGACGCTATAGGAAAACCAGTTCATCGAATGGGCCATACATCGGAAACGGTGAGTTTTACCAAATAAAGTTTACTTGTAACAAGACATTATTTTGTACAATAATTTTTTCAACTTTATTTTTCCTTTTCATTTCATAATAATAATAATAAGACTATAAGAAGGCCTATGACGCGGTGCCCCATTCGTGGCTAGAAAGAGTTTTAGAGTTGTACAAAATAAATCCAACTCTAAAACTTTTTCTAAGCAAATGCATGGGACAGTGGGTCACAGTCCTTCGTCAACCAGGTAGCGTAGACAGCTCGTTTGTTTCGGAGGACTTGATAAAGATTGAAAGGGTAATAACAATAATAATAATAATACTTGTAACAAGACATTATTTTGTACAATAATTTTTTCAACTTTATTTTTCCTTTTCATTTCATAATAATAATAATAAGACTATAAGAAGGCCTATGACGCGGTGCCCCATTCGTGGCTAGAAAGAGTTTTAGAGTTGTACAAAATAAATCCAACTCTAAAACTTTTTCTAAGCAAATGCATGGGACAGTGGGTCACAGTCCTTCGTCAACCAGGTAGCGTAGACAGCTCGTTTGTTTCGGAGGACTTGATAAAGATTAAAAGGGGAATATTTCAGGGAGACAGTCTGAGTTCCCTATGGTTCTGTCTAAGTCTGAATCCTCTCAGCACCCTGCTGAGAGATTCAGGATTAGGCTATCGTCTTCGTAGAGGAGGTGAGGTTATATCTCATTTGCTGTACATGGACGACCTCAAACTTTTTGCACCGAAACGCCAAGACTTGTTGGAGCTATTAAAAACCACAGAGGTTTTTAGTAACGCCATCAAGATGGAGTTCGGTGTCGACAAGTGTGCGGTCATGCATGTACAGCGAGGGAAAGTAGTAAATTCAGAGAATTTACAACTTTCCGAGACTATAACTCTCAGATCCCTCTCCGAAGACGAGACCTACAAATATCTCGGTATGTCACAGTCGTTGGGTATATCAGCAGATGACATTAAGAAATCGGTGAAGGAGCGCTTCTTTTGCCGGCTGACAAAAGTACTTAAAAGTCTTTTGTCAGGCGGTAACAAGGCGCGAGCCTTCAACGGTTGGGTAATGCCTCTGCTGATATACTCCTTTGGCATACTGAGATGGACTCAGACTGAGCTCGACGCCCTGGATAGAAAGGTCCGTCAACTGCTCACAACACACCGCATGCTACACCCGCGCTCGTCTGTTATGAGACTGTATATCCCGCGGAAATGGGGAGGTCGAGGCTTTTTAAATGCCAAGAACCTTCACAACCGCGAGGTATGCAGTCTCAGGGATTATTTCCGCAACAGTGAGTCCGGGATGCATCGCGATGTTGTGGCAGTTGACAGGAGCTTCACGCCTCTTTCATTGGCAAACGAGAACTGGCGCAAACCATCGGTGCTCAGCACTGATGATCGCAAGGAGGTATGGAAGAGCAAGGAGCTACACGGGCGATTCTATCGGGCCCTAACGGGACCCGATGTGAATCCGCTCGCGTCGGTGAACTGGCTGCGCTTCGGGGACCTCTTCGGAGAAACCGAGGGTTTTGCCTGTGCAATTGCAGACGAAGTTATCAAGACGAACAATTACCGGAAATACATAATGAAGGACGGTACGGTCGACATTTGTCGGGCATGCCGCCGTCCAGTCGAATCACTTCGTCATGTTATTTCCGGTTGTTCGCATCTTGCTAACGGCGAGTACTTGCACAGACATAACCTTGCTCTTCGATACTGCCTTGTCGAGTCCGAGGTGCCGTACTATAAGTACGCACCTCTGCCAGTTCTCGAGAATGGTCGTGCGTTGCTCTATCATCACGGACAGGACTATTGTCGCCAATAAGCCTGATATCGTGCTGGTAGACCGGTCTCAGCACCGGGCTGTGATCATCGATATCACCGTACCACATGACGAGAACCTCGTGAAAGCCGAGAAGGACAAGCTTAGCAAGTACCTTGACTTGGCTCATGAGGTTACCGCCATGTGGGATGTTGATTCGACGATCATAGGCTTTCGCTAGACGGTTGGATCAAGGGTCAGATACAGAAAGCGGTCATCCTAGACACAGCACGCATCGTCAGGAGGTTCCTCTCTCTGCAGCCCTAACCACCGGTAGCTTGGGCCCTGCCCCGCTGCTGGCGGCACCCTAGTTTTTAAGTTTTTTATAATGTTTATTTTATATATATATTGTAAAAAACTTTAAAATTAAGAAGATCAATAAATGAGTGTATAATAAATAAATATAATAATAAACAATAAAGAAAATTACAATCTGCAGTATTTTTTTTTTATCATTTTATCATATTTCGTACAATCCTAGCACGTTTGGTCAGTGACGTAAGCAGACGACAAGTCACACGGTGTGCACGGCATTGACAACTCTGCGTGCGTGTGCAAAAGTGTATTTTTGCTTGCAAGTCACAGTAGGTAATTAGTATACGACAGTTTAGGTGATTATCGAGTAGGTATTTGCACTTTTGTATGGCAGTGGTGCATCTGTAACTATTTTCTGATCTGTGACAATACCTTCATAGACTACAGGCCCGTGAACAAAATTTACGTAGTAAATGAACCTCCAGGAGATCTATGTAACTAGGATGATAGAAGTGTATAAAGTAATAAGATTCAGCACTATGCCGTCACTTGTAAGCTGTCCAACTGAGTACAGCTGAAGAGGGGGGGTTCCAATCCTTGATCATTTCTCCTTATCGCATGATTTTTGTACGGCGTTGCGAAATAATGGATTAGAAGAGGTCTGGAAACTATAAAAATTATAAATTTTAAACACTACGGTACAGACGTGGTAATCGTAGAGGATGCGGATGGTCTGATTATCAGTACGGCTAAGAGAATTTTGCCGGACTCTACGGCTTGCTCCACCTCTATGTCTGATTTGATGAGAAAAGTTTTCAGTAGTGAGATGAATCTGGTCTTATTGCTCTCGTTGCTTAAAAACTTATCTTGAGTTGTGGTGGTGAGATCATATTGTTGATGAAAATGATATCCGCACATGGCTTCAGCTGGGATCGGCGCAGCCGTTTGGTAGAATTGGTGCCAAAGTTGGAAATACATTTCGGATAGCCATCGAATACAATTACCACGCCTGTACCGTAGTGTTTTTTTATGTACGTTAGTTACGTATTTCTGGCATATATCGGAGTAGGTAAATTTTATACATAATTTTGTAGTGGTAGGACTCTAAGCAGAGTCCGCCTGGGGAAGTATCACACATTTGTCAATTATTCTACCGCCAAGCAGTAATGTGCAAACATTACTGTGTTCCGGTTTGAAGGGCAATGTTTCCAGAGAAATTACAGGGCTTAGAGATATAACAACTTAGATCTCTGGGTGAAGAGCGCAGTGCAGTGCTAGGTAATGATTTGGACTCTTCGTGTTCCAATAGCTGCGTGTCGCTGTGCTGTTGTGTGGCAGGCGTGTTGCTTACCATCAGGCACATGTAAAAAAAAAGTAAAAAATATTTATTTGCCATATAAAATTACAATTATAAAGGAGACGGCCCATTTTCCATGGGCATTTGCCCCACAGAAAAAGTGCAAGAGACTTGACCAAAGTTGGATCATTGTATAGGATTTTTAATATATATTGAGGAACCGTTTATGTTTTTATCCTGCATAGCGGGGTTTAAAAGATATCAACTAAAACATTGAAAAAAAATAACGCCGCAAGTAGGTAATCAAGAACGTGATTATGTACTTACTACTAAAAGAAGGTAGTAAATTCAGTACTTTGCGACGTACTGTGCTCAGAATAATGTCGACTCAACACAGACAAGGACCGGAGATTCGGCCAAACCACAAAAAAATTACAAAACCTTTGGAAAAATAAAGAAATTCCATGTGTTGTGTGAGTTTCGAACGAATTTTTACTGTACGTAAACTTCAACTGAACTAAAATGAGAAAAACATGGCTGATTTTGACTATAGTCTGTACACATAGGTACAAATGAAAGGAGTGTTCACCGTAGTACTTATTTGTTGGGTTACTGACCCGAAGACATAACACGAACTAAACCTTAACAGGTTTATTTAAATTCACATAAACTTCGCTAGCGTGTTTTAACGCCGTACAACGCCATCTAGTTTGGTTTTATGGAACTACAGTACCTTAATACAAAATTACTTATACATAGTCATTAAGGTACTTTTTAATCACTAATTTGCAATCCCCGCTTGGCAGGTTAGTATTTAATGTACAGTTTGAATTATTTAATTATATGTTATTTTAATTAAATAACTTGTTTAGGTCTCCGGGGCTAATTAAGTACCTAAACTTGAAACGACTTGGGGCAGAAATGAGCCGTCTCCTTTACTCTAGACTAGGCTTACATACAGAAAATAATATCATGGTATATGGCTTTTACAATGGGTCCCAAACTAGGCAAGGCCTGTATTTTGGGCACCCTACATCCAGTTACCAAAAACAGTTTGCGCTCGGCTTATATTCGGATGAGGCACACAAAAAAAGTAAAAAAATAAATAACTAACACAATTATTAAATTAATTAATTAAATCCAAATCTATAATTACAGCAGTCTTAATGTACTTGAATGAATGAGATCATAATACTCGCACTATCTATTAGAGGGTGTATGTGAGGGTGTGTGTGTGTGTGACAGAGGATGTGTGTGTGTGAGAGGGTGGGTTAGGGTGAGAGGGTGTGTCTATGTGTGTGAGGGTGTGTGTGTGTTTGTGTTTGGTATTTCCCTGAGATTATTGAAGTTAAGTCTGTGACGAAAAAACGTTCTCCTCAATCAACTCACCAAACGAAACAAGTTGTTCGGTTTGTGAATATGATAACGAAGCCAGCCACTGTTTCAATTTCTTATTAAAATCGAAAAATGAGCCAATGAGGACATCCGAGCGTCTGGCAACCAAGTTGTAGGTAAAAAAGTGGACATACTATGTACTGCTCTGTACATGTACTGCTCGTCTCGCCACTCTCTATTTAAAAAATAATAACATTATAAATATCGCCGCACGCGTGATTTCTCGCAGAATAACCGGGCAAATTTCGTTATGTCTATTGATAGTATAGATTGGTGCGAGGTAAGCGAGAGAATCAAAAACGCTCAAACATTTGCGGTGGCACTGATCAATATTTTAGCAAATAAGTACGATACTTGTTTCCCTATAAAACGAACTCCAAATAACAAACGCGACGCGTCGTGGGTTACGCCTGACATACTTAATCTAAAATCATTGTTGTTTGATATTTCGAAATTAGTTGACCAATTTCCTGAGGAAGAGAACTTAATAGCTATATTTGACGATCTCAACAGGAAATACATTTCGATTTTGAATATGTCTAAGACAAATCATTATAGTAGTATAATACACGGAAGTACGAATCCATCGAAAACTATGTGGGGAATCGTGAACACGGAGAGGGGGAAAAACAATACCCCTAGGTTGAACTGCTCCGAGATCGTTAAAGATTGTAACGGCAGTAAGTTTAGTTCGCCTAAAGATGCAGTAAATGCTATGAACGTTCGGTTTTTAAATGCAGCTGCTGCCTGTGGGGCACCTAAAGCTGATACTGCTACTGTATGTAAAATTTTAGTGTCAGCACGTCAAGCATCTGACCGTTCCCTCAGACTAACAAGTTTCTCGGCTGATGAGGTATTCCGCATAGTATCCTCCAAAATACCCCCAAAAAAGTCGAAAGACATATACGGTATGTCGATGGAGCTAATTAAACTAGCAATTTTGCCTCTAGCTCCGGTTCTCGCCACACTGTTTAATAAGTGTCTTAGAGAAGGCTCGTACCCGTCGTCGCTGAAAATATCGAAAGTGTCCCCGATATTTAAAGGCAAGGGCAAAAAGGACGATATTGATGGATATAGACCAGTATCGATTATACCAGCAATAGCCAAAGTGTTCGAAAACGGCTTGAGTTCACGATTTGTGGCCTACCTATCGGAAACCGAGGCGCTGTGTGAACAACAATACGCGTACCGCGAAGGGAGGTCTACGATTTCTCTAACGCGTGAAGTGATACGTAGTGTGTTGGCTGCCCGTGAACGTAAAGAGCAAGTAGCTGTCTTGTGCTGTGACTTGTCGAAGGCCTTCGATGTTGCAGACCACGAGACCTTAGCTTTAAAGCTGAAACACTATGGCATAGCTGGGGAATCATACGAGGTGTTGACTGACACGTTACGAGGCCGCTCCCAGGTAGTGGATGCTGGCGATGGCGATAATAAATCAGATCCGCTGCCTTCGTCTATGGGAGTACCGCAGGGTTCGTCAATTTCAAATATAATGTTCTCTCTCCTACTAAACGATCTCCCTGATGCCGTAAAGGGTGCAGGCATATTCATGTATGCAGATGATGTGGCTGCCGTAGTAACAGCTCTTTCAATTGAGGATTTAGAAGAGAAATTAAATATTGTAATTAACGGCTTAAATTCATGGTTTAGAGCTAATGGTTTTATGTTAAATTCAAAAAAGACTCATTTCGTTCACTTTTGTCTGTCGGGCCATCATACAAAATCGCTTAAAGTTTCGCTAAACGGTGTAAGGATTTAACAAGTACAGACCACCACATTTTTGGGATTCGAGATTGATCGCAGCATGACGTGGGAACACCACATCGACAAGATGTGTGCTAAAGTCAGCAGTGCGTGCTTTGCGCTAAGACGAGTATCCCGAGTGGTGTCTGCTGAAGTGTCACGTGCGTGTTACTTCGCCACAGTGCATTCTCGGTTACAATACGGCGCCGAGCTATACGCGCGCGCTGCCGACTGGGAGCATGCGTTCCGCGCCCAAAAACGTGCCGTACGTGCCATCGTTGGCGTATCGCAATGCACATCCGTCAGACCATATTTCAAAGAGCTTGGTATACTTACGTTACCTGCTATATTGATCTACCAGGTGGCTGTGTATGTCAGAAATAATCTAGAATCATACAATACGCGAGGAGAGAGACATTCTCGAAACATACGTAACGCGGACAAGCTGGATGTCATATCACACTCTCTCACAAGGTCACGGAAGCTAACTCACATTATGGGACCTGAAGTTTATAACACTCTTCCCAAAATAGTTATATCTGCCCCAAGTTTCGGCAGCTTCAAAAACAAATTAAAGTGCTGGCTTATCGATCAAACTTTTTATAGTTACACCGAATTTTTAGAGAGTGATGGCAAAGTCCTATAAAAATGTATACAAAAATTTGACATGGGTCAGTACAATTGTTATAAAAACATATTATACTCATATAATGCTTGACATTTTTCTGTACAATAATTATTATAATACAGTAAAGTAGTAATTTCAAACTTTGAAAATGTATACAATTTGTATGCTCTTTCTTTTGTTTAATTTTTTTATTTATTGACGTGTAAATTGTACATTTATGAATAAAGTACTTTGACTTTGGGTAATTTTATAAGCATTTTATACCACTGAAACACGATCGGAGAAAACATTGGTAGGTACTTACCTACTTGGTACGATTTCTGTGAACTTTTATCATCCACCACCTTCTTCTTTGCAGTATTTTTCTCAGTCGTTCATCATTTTGATTCTTTTTCCAATAAAAATAAGTTAATCAAAAGGATATGGCAGCAACAACACCAAGATCCTCGCTGTCCGCCATGCTGGCACTGACTGACGACGGCGTGCGTGTGAACAGCTTGAACCAATTTTCGGCGGCCTGCATGCCGCGCAGCCCGCCAGGCTGCACGGCGTGCATGTGAACATAGCATTATAGGTAAGGTGCGCTTATACGGGCAACTAAAATTGCTCAATTCCAGTCAATACTCGTCAACTATGACGTCACTACTACATCAAGCAATTTACGGCAACGGCAACAAGCATCGCAGATACGAATTGACGAATATCCAATGGGATTGGAAATTCCTAGCAATTTTTGTATATATCTCATTCGCACTTGTTTCTTTTGCGGCTTGCAGTCTTGCTTCCGCGGGGAGAGCGAGAGGTCGGGTGGCGCCTAGTTGATGAAGTTGCGCCATATCGCTCAATATTGTATTGCGCAGTATTGATGCTTGTTGCCGTTGCCGTAAGTTGCTTGATGTAGTCGTGACGTCATAGCTGACGAGTATTGACTGGAATTGAGCAATTTTAGTTGCCCGTATAAGCGCACCTTTAGCGTTTTAAGAGTTCAATGTTCTGAAGGTATTGTCATTACAGAAAAAAGTTCAAGGAAAAAGTTGTTCATTATTAAAAGATCTACACTTTTGATAATCAGTAAAGTTTCATAAAATTCAACGGTTGGGGAGAAAATGGCGAAACAAAAAAAAAGGGAGGAAAAAAAGTAAAATTTTTACCTTTCGGAAGCAATAACTTGAAAAATATTGATGAAAAAAAGAAAAGTTGTTAACATAAAAGTTAGTAAATTTAATTTAGAAGAGAAAAGGTCTCCACATTTTTTTGCCTAACACTAACAGTTCTCGAAGTATCGAATTAAACGCGTTTTCATCGAAATGACCTTGAGCTGACCTCGCCAAATCCCTCAAATTGGAATATATGCTCAGAATACACCCCCCTATCGATCCTTTATAGCCCCCAAACTACATAATTTAATGTTTTTTATTCCATTTTTTTGCGTAATTGCACTAGACTAATTGTAAATAAAGTGGCCAAGTGCGAGTTGGACTCGCCCATGAAGGGTTCCGTTGCAGCAAGTAACATTATATACATAGTACACGTAGTTCTTGTAGTTCGTTGTAACTTTGATCGAAGTTTCAATAATAGTGTATTTATGACGTACTAAAAAAAACTACTCATCAGATCGAGTTCAAACTAATTTTCGTTGGTAGTTTTTATGGTAATGTACATCATATATTTTTTTTAGATTTTTCATTCTCTTACTTTAGAAGTTAGGGGGGGGGGGACACACATTTTACCACTTTGGAAGTGTCTCTCGCGCAGATTATTCAGTTTTTTTTACAAAAGTTGTGAATCATCTTTGGGGCTGTCCCTGTCTCCCTCCCCCTTCCAATCAAAATCACGTGTATTTTTATTACCTACAAAGAAACTTATTCTTTATGATTTTTTTTTTAAATTCCGGTATAAAGTATAATCTAATCCTATTCTAGGCGCGCGAGGACTTCGTTCGTTACCTTAACGGGGAGACAAGGTTACACTACACGTCGATTTTCGATTTAAAAATCACGCGTTTGACGAAAAATAAATACACGTGATATCGTACTATACCCCCCCTTGTGATATTTTGTGATTTTTGCCGAACCCCCCCCCCCCCCCCCTCCCCCGAACCTCACGTGATTAAGGACAGCCCCTTCCCTTTGTCATATCTATTGCATCCTGAAAACTCTACATTACTGTAAAAACATAAGCATACATAAGTAGGTAGTCCACTAAATGTTCACACTGCTGGGACTTGGGGCCTTCTCTAGCACACTGAGAGAGTCGAGGCTGTAATCCACCACGCTGGACCAGTGCGGGTTGGTGGGTAGCACATGACCTCGTTTGTCATGATGTTTTCCTTCACCAATTTTGAGTTAGCGGCATTACGCACATGACTTCGAATAGACAGTGGTGCATTTGAACTTAGAGTCTCCGGATCGGCGGTCGCCGTTCTTCCGACTAGACCAGCCCTAACTTCACTAGACCAGCCGTAACTTAAAATTACCATAAAAGCTACATAACAATTCTAGATGGAGATATAGCGCGGAGCGTCCAGTTGAGCGGTGTTTGAGAATAATATATCAATAGCCAATAGCGTGAAGCTGCTAGATAAATAAATTGTGTTGTAACGCTTAGATTTGTTATAAGCAAAGCTAAATAACGATGAAAACTACACTGCACTTCATTCAAGTATTTATACTAAGCACATGTCACAAGCACAAGTCTCCCTAAAACCATTAAGGTCTAGAGATAGTTAAGACATAGGTATATTAGTAGTGAGCCTGCCTAGCATAGTGACGGTATTATTACTCACATAAATAAATGCCAAATGAAAAAAGTTATCCACCTTGTCGCATATAATTTTCTTCGCACAAGAAAGAGTAAACGTGCAACATAAAAGACTTCACGGCGTTAATCTGCTCCTCACATTTTATGATCGCTTAAATATTGGTGCTTCCATCGTAAAATATCTGTACATACCATTATTAAAAAAAAATTGGCAGTCATAGGAACTGCCGATAGAAGTGAAAACTTATAACTCAGAATTTGATAGCATACTTTGGAAACTACACGAGTGCAACCGGAGGGCGTAATCTGGTCATCATGGCATGGCCATCTAGAAATGCGTCAGCATTTCCCATTGGCTCACGCAAATGGCCATGGTCCCAAGTTTACCCGAAGATTCTTTATCATACCCGAGCGTGACGCTAGAATTCAATTCACACCCCACGAAAAATCTGTCTAGGCGCGCCAAAAGAAGTTTTCACTTCAGTTAAGTTAAAACAAGTTAAGTTTGTGAGTTAGTGTGGTTGTATGTAGGGTGTAAATAAAGTAGCCAAGTGCGAGTTGGACTCGCCCATGAAGCGTTCCGTTCCAGCAAGTAACATAATATACATAGTATACATAGTTCTTGTAGTTCGTTGTAACTTTGATCGAAGTTTTAATAATAGTGTATTTATGACGTACTAAAAAAAAACTACTCATCAGATCGAGTTCAAACTAATTTTCGTTGGTAGTTTTTATGGTAATGTACATTATACATTTTTTTTAGTTTTTTCATTCTCTTACTTTAGAAGTTAGAGGGGGGGGGGACACACATTTTACCACTTTGGAAGCGTCTCTCGCGCAAGTTATTCAGTGTAGACAAAAATTAGATTAGAAACCTCAACATCATTTTTTAACAGCTATCGATAGACACCACACACGTGTAGGTTTGATGAAAAAAAAAAAAAAAAAAAAAAAAAAAAATTTTTGAGCTTCAGTTCTCAGTATTAGGGGCACCCCTAATTTTTGTTTTTTTTAAAAAACTTTTGTAAAAATCTTAATGCGGTTCACAGAATACATCTACTTACCAAGTTTCAACAGTGTAGTTCTCATAGTTTCGGCAAAAAGTGGCTGTGACATACGGACGGACAGACAGACAGACAGACAGACAGACATGACGAATCTATAAGGGTTCCGTTTTTACGTTTTACGGAACCCTTATAGATTCGTCATGTCTGTCTGTCTGTCTGTCTGTCCGTCCGTATGTCACAGCCACTTTTTGCCGAAACTATGAGAACTACGCTGTTGAAACTTGGTAAGTAGATGTGTTTAGGTACTTCTTCTGAGGTGTAGACAAAAATTAGTGTGCGTTCGCCCAGCAAAAAAGTATCGCCTTTCGAGAATTGAATGATGCAGATAATTAGTGCCCTATCTCGTGTAAATGTGCCCGAAATTTTAAATTTGTGCCCCCTAAGGTTTCAGATTTATTTAAGAAAAAGAGATTCTGCTGCACGAACGTTCGCCCAGCAAAAAAAATTATAAATGTTGGTTTTAGCTGGATATTAAATATGCAAAAAGGTAGCTTATATACGAGTATAAATGTGCCCTGAAACTGAAATTTGTGCCTCTTCAGGTTTCAGAGAAATTTCGTTTTTTGCTGGGCGAACGTTTTGGAAATTGCTATATATCGGAAACGGTTGGCCGCACAGTCATGAGTTTTTTTTTTATACAGATACATTGAATTTGTGCATATTTGTGCCGAAATTTTCATTAACTTGACTAGCATAGTTCAGGAGTTATTATTTTATTTCCTGAAAAATTGAAAAAAGCTCTGGCCCTCGAACGAACAATACTAAGGACTTCGCGTTTGTGCCGACTGGTACCTATCATATATACATACGATCCTGTAAAGTTTTGCCGATCTACTACATATCATTGGCGAGTTATTAACGATTTTGTCTGTTTTTTGAGGTTATCTTGAACGAAGTATTTAGCATACGAAAACACTACTTTTATGTGAGCTGGCTTATTACAAACTTCATCACTAATTAGAGCGCTATTTTAAGAATATGTGTGCAAAAAATCAGCTATGTATACCCGTTAGTTTAGATATTAATGATAGAAGCGGTGTTCCGGGAGGAGGCAAGGAAGAGGAAGATCTCCCTCCCTGGCGAGCGGCCCCCTCCCCCACCACGCGGGACCCCAGCACCGTCAGCCTCAACCCCTGCGAAGACCCAGGCGCCACTCAACCAGGGGTTCCGGGTGGCCCCAGAACCTCTGTCCGCCAGACCACACCGAGGCCCCACTCCGAGGCGGGGCCCAGAACCCCCACGCACATGGCCCATTACCGTGCCACCCTTTGACTGGGATTGGCACGTGGTGGGGCCACCCACACATCGGGCCCCAACAACGCTTGCGCCCCAGGCCAACTTTCCTGGCCAAGGGGGGCTGAAGAAGAGGAGGCGAGGAAGAAGAAAGAGACAGAGGTCCACTCCTATGGCAGTGTCCACTTTACTGCCACAGCATCAGAGGGCCCCTCCATTCGAACCATTCGCAACGGGGCTCCCACAGCTCCAGACGAAGTCTCCAACGGAGGGACAGCAGGGCGCGGCCAGGGCTGCCCCAGCTGACCCCCATCCCCCCGCCCCCGCACCCAGCGCAGCCGCCCCCCAGCCTGTGGCCCCCTCGGCCAAGGGCAAGGGGGTCGGAAAGAAGACGAAGCCGTCGGTGCAGGTGGAGGAAACTGTGGCCCCACAGGCCCAGCCACAGCCGGGGCCCTCATCCGCCCCCAACCTCCCTGCACCGGCACCGCCGCCAACACTACAACCAAAGGCACCCCAGCCGCGCCTAGCACCCAGGGTAACCTTCACCCAAGGGACCAAGGCAGCGGCGGGGTCCCTCCCAACACCCAGCACCGGGCCGGTGCTGACAGACACTGGCCCACGTCTGTCACGCGCGGCCATGAGGCGACGTAATCACAAAGCCCCCGAGTTGCGGTCTGGAGGACTTCCTCTTTTCTCTGGACCGCGGCCGGGCTACCCGCCACCCCCACCGCCATCAGGCTTCGGACCCCAGAAGGGGCCCCCATCACACTTCATACCAGCCTTCCCCTGCCCAGCGGCGGCGGGACCTCAGGCGGCGAGCCCATTCGGGACACCCATCTTCACCATATGGGAGGTCTTGAGGGGAGCGTGCGCCGCTGCCGCGGCGGGGGAACACCCCGAGCTGACGGCGGCCAAGGCAATGTCCCTACTTCTCCAACATCTTTATGGACTGTAGGGGCCTGCGTATTCTCTACTGGAACGCCGGAGGGGTGAGAGACAAGATGGCCACACTCCGGCAGCTCGTCCAAGCGCAGAATATTCATATTCTGTTGCTGGGCGAGACCAAACTGACCCCGCAACAACAACTGAAACTGTCCAACTACGTCGTGTACCGCCGCGACGAGGTCTCTCCCCGGGGCGTGGCCTTCAGAGGCACGGCCGCCCTGGTGAGGAGGGACATTGTACACGACGAGTTGGACCACCTGGAGTTCGTGCAGACGCGGACGGTGGGCATCAGAACCAACGTAGCCGGCAAGGAAACCAAAATCTATGCCGGCTACCGCCCCCCACTATCCGCCGCCCTCAACACCACTGACTTCAACCGCATTTTCGACAACGACTCCCCGACGGTGCTCGCTGCAGACCTAAACGCGAAGCACGTCGAGTGGGGGTCGCACCTGTCCACGACGAGCGGAAGAAGACTCCACGCCGAAGCAGAGAGGAGAGGGATTACTGTGGTCGGTCCCGACTCACCTACACACGTCCCCACCAACCCACTTCATCGAGCCGACGTGCTGGACATCGTCCTACACAAGGGGATTGCAACGCCGGTCTCCCTCGAGGTCCTGTACGACCTCGATGGCACGCACCTCCCCTTGCTCATCACTGTAGGCGGATCACTGGCCTGCACGTCACCTCGATCAGAAGTGAAGACGACGGACTGGGCCACATATCAGCAGCAGCTACAGTCGCTGACGGTCGGCGGTCTCTCCACACCAGACGAGGTGGAGACCTGCGCGAGAGAGCTGACCGAGGCGATAGTGGCTGCCAAAGAAGCCGCAACCACCACCAGCCCACGTACTAGATGGCGCGCCGAACTTCCGAGGGCCCTAAGAGCATTACGCGACGAGAAGCGAGAGCTCAGGCAGCTGTGGACCCGCACCCGCTGCCCAAGGGTTAAGACGAAGTTGAATGCCATTACAGAGAGACTTGCAAATGAGGTCAAGGCCTGGAGAGGAGCCGCCTGGGACGACCACATTACCCAGTGCGAAGAGAACAAGACAAATTTGTATAGTCTCAACCGCCACCTGACCCAGGCTAAAGCGTCCGTTTGCCCCCTTCTAGATGGCGCGGGGCGACGGCGTTACTCAGCCTTAGAGAGGGCAGAGCTCCTTGCTGATCACTTGGAAGATCAGTTCATGCCACACCCGATTCCAGAAGAGGCCTCTGACGAGGTGCATGACCACCACGCCGAAGTCGAGAGGATTGTCGCCGAGTTTCTCCAGACCCCGGCTACTCCGTTGGGAGGAGAGGATTTCATCGCCCCCACGGAAGTCGTCAGAGCCGTGAGGAGTCTGAAGCTCAGGAAAGCGCCGGGTCCAGACGGAATCCCGAATGACGCACTGAAGTGGATGCCGAAGAAAGGCCTAGTGTGTCTGACCCGGCTCTTCAACGGCATCCTGAGAACGGAACACTTCCCCTCGACCTGGAAAACTGGAAAGGTCATCGTCATCCCGAAGTCCGGTAAGGATAGGCGACTACCGTCCAGCTACCGCCCCATAACGCTGCTATCACACCTCGCGAAGTTGTTTGAGCGTCTGCTACTGCGGAGACTGCGTCCCCACCTCACACCCAGGGACGAGCAGTACGGGTTCCGCATGCACCACTCCACCACGCTTCAACTAACGCGGGTGATCCACCATCTTTCTGAAGAAGTCAACAGGGGTAGACGGGTCGTCGCCGTATTCCTGGATATTGAGAAGGCCTTCGATAGGGTGTGGCATGAAGGCCTCATCTACAAGTTGGTGAAGACCGCAACTCCTGCAGCGTTGATCAAGGTCATTACGTCCTTCCTCGCCGAGCGCCAGTTCTACGTGTCCGTCGAGAACGCCAGCTCCGGGCCCAGGCGCATCACGGCGGGTGTTCCGCAAGGGAGTTGCATCTCTCCACCACTTTACGCGCTGTTCACGGACGACATCCCGTGCCTGGAGGAGGGCGACCTCCTGCCAGGGGAAAGGGGAGTAGTCCTAGCACTATTCGCAGATGATAGCGCATACATCGCTTCGTCGCGCTCCAAAGAGTTGGCAACCAGAAGAGCCCAGAGGGTCCTGGATATTCTTCCACTTTGGCTCGACAAATGGAGGTCAGCCGTCAACGTGGGCAAGACAACGGCACTGCTGACCGGAAGCCAAAGGAGAAGACCACAGCCATTGCAGCTCAGAGGACAGGACGTCAGATGGGAAAAGACCGTTAAGTACCTCGGCGTCCATATCGACAGCGGCCTACGCATGTGCCCGCAGGTCTCATATGCCGTCAACCAGGCGAAGGCCGCGAGAGCACTGTTAAGGCCGGTCTTTCAATCTGGGTTGCCTATAAGAACAAAGGTCAACATATACAAGATGTATATTAGAACAAGATTGACCTATGGAGCACCAGCGTGGTACGCACTTTGTTCGGCTACGCAGAAGAAACGCCTCCAGGTGGTGCAGAATACCACCATGAGAATCCTCACGGGAGCCGGCCGGTACGTACGGAATGACGTTATCGCCAGGGACGTGAGAATCGAAACGGTGGGGGAGTTCGTGGCTCGTTTAGCGCGAACTATGTTCGACCGCGCGGACAACGGACCACACCCCCACCTGAACAACATCGCACCACTCCACACGCGTCCCCCCGACGTACGTAACTGGCGTGCCCTCCCGAGAGATCTTCTGCAAGCCGGACCGGCAAGCGACGAAGACGAAGATGAGGCCATACATCAACGACGATGAATAAAGTACCACCAAGCCAAGATGCGGCCACCGTGTCTGGGCTGAACCGGGCCCAAATTATGGACCTCAACACCCCCCCAAGTCCTTGAACTTGGGAGCCCTACCCCGGCAGAGAGGTTCGCCTCGGAGCCGGCTCCCTACCTTCCCCCATGGGGACAAGGAAGAATCCAATGAATAATGATAGAAAACCATTCGATATATTTACGGCACAGTAACCGACCAAATACGAGTGAACATTAAAAGGCGGCCGCACGATACTTCATGCTAGCCTTCTTCACTTGATGGCGTTGTAATGAATTTTTTATGGTACAGATGCGTACAGAATTGTTAAGTTGGAAATTATTTTGTATTAGGGACATGAAATAAAATGTAAATAAAACAAAATGTTGTGTTTTATATTACTATTACTGCACTATAATTTGTAATGCATTGTTAAAAATAAATTGTCCTTAGACAACGGTATATCGGTGGCATTAATAGGTTGAAATGAAAGCAATTTGGATAAAAGAAGATAAGAAAACAATATTGATAATTTTCCTATTGAATTATTGTTGGTAGACAATATACATATACTAAGTACCTATCAGAGTAGCGATTCTGAAACCATTCGGTTGCATCCGACACGGAATCTCATCTCTCGGTCTTTGTCTTATCTGGTTAGCATGACAAAGACCGAGAGATGAGATTCCGTGTCGGATGCAACCGATTGGTTTCAGAATCGCTACCCTGAGTACCTGTGAGATCATTAAAAGGTGTACATTAAAACTAACATACCAAAAAAAGCAAGTAGTACAACGTATTTCTTAAACATAATCGTGTTCTATTACTTAACAAAAATAATGGATCATAATGATGGACGAGAAATGTTGTAAAAGTCATTAATTCTATTCAATTTCTTATTAATTCAAAATCACAGTAAAATACTATCACAAAACTGTGTACTGTTACTACTACTACTAAAACAACGAGTAGAAAGGCATATTATAATAATCACAAATCATTATTTTCAGTTTTATAACACGTAGGTAAATATGTTGGTAAATAGATTTTTTAGCGATTTACCATGGCGCGTGATTAATCGTTTCTGTTTCTGGTGCTTCCTATTATAAAATTACTTCTACTCAACGACATATCCATTTGACATACTATGTGTTTGTGTTAGGATTTAACCAATAACATTAATTAAATAAAAACATAGGTGTACTACTAACTACTATCCGTTTCATCTCAAGTAGGTACCTACCTAATAATAAAAATAAATAAACATCCTACTAGGTAATGATTTATTTGAAAATGAGCCAAAGATTATTTTGAAGTGAAAACTTCTTTAGGCGCGCTATAGACAGAATTTTCGTGGGCTGTGAAATGGATTCATCAATCGTCACGCTTGGATATGATAATGGATCGGATCGGATATGAAATCTTCGGGTAAACTCGGTAAAAACGGCCAGGTAGGTACCAGGGCAACAGAAACAGTAAAGAGTTTAGATTACCTACCTCCAACAGCCCAGCGTTTATCTGCAGATACCAGGACAACAGAAATATAAGAGAGTTGCGTTTGCCCCTACGTACCAGTACCAGGGCAACAGCAAGTTTTCACTTCTATCGGCAGTTCCTATGACTGCCAATTTTTTTTTTAAATAGCTGGGGTACAATTTAGGAGCATAAAAACACATACCTACTACTTACTGCTTAGTTATTTGTTAAAATGAGCACTATTATTAACTTAACAATAAACATTTATAACTAAACGAGTGCAAAGGTTTATATTTGAAACGACGATTCTACTTTTGTACGCAACGTTCTCCAGACACGAAATTATATCATGACGATTTAAGAAGGCTAGCGTGAAGTATCGTGTGGCCGCTTTTTAATGTTCACTCGTATTTAGTCGGTTACTGTTCCGTAAATATTTCGAATGGTTTCTTATCATTATTGTCTAAACTAACGGGTATACATAACTGAATTTTTGCACACGTATTCTTAAAATAGCGCTCTAATTAGTGTTGAAGCTTGTAATAAGCCAGCTCACATAAAAGTAGTGTTTTCGTTTTTCGTATGCTAAATACTTTCGTTCAAGATAACCTCAAAAAACAGACAAAATCGTTAATAACTCGCCAATGATATGTAGTAGATCGGCAAAACTTTACAGGATCGTGTGTATATATGATAGGTACCAGTCGGCACAAACGCGAAGTCCTTAGTATTGTTCGTTCGAGAGCCAGAGCTTTTTTCAATTTTTCAGGAAATAAAATATTAACTCCTGAACTATGCTAGTCAAGTTAATGAAAATTTCGGCACAAATTTAATGTATCTGTATAAAAAAACTCATGACTGTGCGTCCAACCGTTTCCGATTTATAGCAATTTCCAAAACGTTCGCCCAGCAAAAAACGAAATTTATCTGAAACCTGAAGAGGCACAAATTTCAGTTTCAGGGCACATTTATACTCGTATATAAGCTACCTTTTTGCATATTTAATATCCAGCTAAACCCAACATTTAAATTTTTTTTTGCTGGGCGAACGTTCGTGCAGCAGAATCTCTTTTTCTTAAATAAATCTGGAACCTTAGGGGGCACAAATTTAAAATTTCGGGCACATTTACACGAGATAGGGCACTAATTATCTGCATCATTCAATTCTTGAAAGGCGATACTTTTTTGCTGGGCGAACGCACACCAAAAATTATATTAGCAACCTCAATATCATTTTTGAAGACCTATCGATAGACACCCCACACGTGTAGGTTTGATGAAAAAAAATTTTTTGAGTTTCAGTTCTCAGTATGGGGGGCAACCCTAATTTTTCTTTTTTATTAATTTTTCTGTTCAAATCTTAATGCGGTTTACAGAATACATCTACTTACCAAGTTTCAAAAGTGTAGGTAGTTCTCATAGTTTCGGCAAAAAGTGGCTGTGACATACGGACGGACAGACAGACAGACATGACGAATCTATAAGGGTTCCGTTTTTACGTTTTACGGAACCCTAAAAACTTAAAAAATAAGAAAATTTAATAAATAGTGAATAATATAATTATAGTCAGGAGTACCCTGAGGATTGTCCCTCATATTTGTAGGAAAGCAGTGAATTCAAACATAAAAATCAGTTTGCTTTGTTTTAAATAAATTTTTTGATATATTCCATTAATTATTATTGGCGTGGATGCGATGCTTGGACACTGGATACACTTCTCATTTTCACCCTTGACTCATACCTGAAAAGAAATGGGGAACTTATTAGTACAAATGGCTCTTCATTACTTGGGTGTCATGCTAACATTTGGTCACACCACCATCACCATCTCACAGGTGGGCTCTGATGATTAATGGTGGCGATAAAAGCGATTAATTGACATGCACCACGCAGCATATCGCATCAAACCGTGTTCTACCGTTGCTTTTAAGTACTTACCGTTTGTATAAAAAAACACGCACATCCAACACAAAAAAGCATCGACGCGCATTCTTTGGTTGCATTTTCTGTGTGTTTTCTACACCATCAGAGGTACTTACTTACAAGCAACGTTAGAACAAGCATTCACGCGCTAGGCTACGTGGTGTGTGATGTGTTAATCGCCCAGCCTTGATAGTTCACCACTATGATCAGATGTTAGCTGGGTATTTGAACTTTTTTGGCAAGCGGATTTTTGAAGTGTAAGCGGAAGATTAAATATTTTGGCCTTAGCGTGCGTTTTTCAGAAGGCGCAACTTAAGCTTTTAAAAGGGTTAGTAAAAGCTTAAGTTAAATTTGTGGACTCAACACGCTAGTCGCGTTGAGTCCACAAATTTGCTCCGCCATATTGGAAAAAGGTTATAAAGGGGTTTCGCGCTGCATTTCTATCACATTAGCGGCTCGTTCCGGCTTCGCTTGGATACTGTCATGTAAAGACTATTAATGGAAATAAAAACTATCCTATCTTTCAAGTTGGAGCAACTACACTACATGGTGTGCAAATTTTATTAAAATCAGTGAAGTAGTTTAGAAGGACAAAGGAAGTAGTTTAGTCATCACAGACAAAACGTGACAAGTAATTTTTAAAAATATTTATAGCAAATTCAATTAATCAAATTACATCTTTTGAAATATTCATGTTATGGTAAAAATGTTAGTCCAGTCATTTTAGTAAGTTCACCTCGGAATTCGAGATACCCAGCTGTAAGTCTGTAAATACTTGTATATTGACACCCTAAAAGTTGTCTCAAAACCTACATATGGTAGGGTGTGAGCAACTATTAAATTTCAATGTCAAAGTTCACGAAAATCGGATTTTTGCGCTTTTGTTGTAAATATTTCATTTCCTATGGGTTTTTTGCTATTTGAATGTATGATCAATATTGTAGAATACAAAATTCCCTACATATTTTGCTTTATAAACTTTTTTATACGGTGAACCGTTTTCGAGATAGAGGGTGGAGAGCTTGTGGTCACAGTATACACTTGATAATATACACATTTGAAATGTTGATGAGCAACTGCACTGTTGGTGGAATATTTGACAGGTGCACAGGTTTATTAAGTTTTATAGACTTGAAGTAATGCATATAATGAAGATGATCGAGACTTCACAGATTTTGGAACATGATAGACTTAAGGTTTGAGTTCCACTCTCTAATAATCTCTGGGCCGAACAATTTTCTTCCTACAATGCTGCTAGTTTTCTTCCTCCAATCCTGCTAGTGCAGCTAGTTCATCCAAATTTTCTGCAACTGCAAGAGTGGTTTGCGATGCGGATACGGGCTGGCAATGCTCTTTAGCTTGTGGCCAATGTAATGGGCAAGCTTGTCTCAATGCTCTACCATATCAGAGGGACATTAACGAATATGGAACCTTTGACCCCGAAGTCATGGAAGAACTTGAGAAAACTGTATACCTCTCGTTATCGGCCGGAGGCACCGGTTGACCTGAAGTGATGCGGTGACTGGGCGACTGGGCACTCTCCGCCCTCTATCTCGAAAACGGTTGACTGTATAAAAAAAATTTCAAACAAAATTTGTAGAGGATTTTGTATTCTACAATATTGCAATATTGATCATACATACAAATAGCAAAAAACCCATAGGAAATGAGATATTTCCAAAGAAAGCGCAAAAACTGATTTTTGTGACCTTTGAAATTTAATAGTTGCTCACACCCTACCATATGTAGGTTTTGAGACAACTTTTAGGGTGTCAATATACAAGTATTTACAGATTTACAGCTGGGTATCTCGAATTCCGAGATTCTTACCTAATTTAAGCTTAAATGACTGGACTAATTTGACATTTTCAGTGATTGCACTGTAATGTAAGGCTATTATTAGATGTTTGTCTCTATATTTATCACATGAAAATAACAACTCACCCAGCAAGAAAACTCCTCCCAACATGCACATCCAAAGGGTCACACTGATTGATCAAAGTAGATCAAGTCTGAAAAAAACAAATCATAATCTGTATGATTAATTATTCTCACAAATGAATGGAGTTGCACTATACGTAAAGAGCATCAGAAAGAGCCTCTATTTGTAATCATAAACAATCAGAGTAGGTAAGTAGAAAACATCATTTTGGTATATATTCAATTCGATTATCACCTGGCATAGCAAAATACTACAAATGTAAAACCAATTACTACACATGTCTCTTTTTAAGAATGGAGACTATATGAAGAGATAAGTGCAATAAGACGAACTAAATTCCACATCCTATGGTAGGTACACACCATCATTGTTAAAAAAAAAGCTGGTAATACAGCGTAGCACATCAATCACTGTGACAGTATAACAGGACCTTTTGACCTTTCAGCTCAGATGTCGTTCATCCCTACTAATATGAATGCAAAAGTTGGGATGTTTGTTGTTGTCGAAACGTTGCATACACTTCACTGGTTCTATTGAGCCATATAATTTTAGTAGGAAAACTAACCTGGATATCACACAATTTATATCGATACATGGGTAACTCACATGTGCTACACTCATAGTCAGTCTAATCCAAGTTTCAACCGCTTCTGGCAGCCTTTTCTAGGAGAGAGAACACACATAACCCGCTCATTTCGCATGTGCCAAACAAGTTTGACTAGACTGACTACAGCACACCTGAGTTATATGTGTATTCATTTCAAATGAGTAATATGATAATTAAAACTATTGGCTGGCAACATACCATAACCCTGGATTAACACATATGGTGCTTTTTATTTTTATCCCACTAAAGTTAGTAGTAGTTAAGCCACCATGGAGTGCAGCTGCAGTAAGCAGTATTACTATATTTGCACCAGGGTTGGAAAAAAAACAGTTTTTTTTAATTTTATAAAACAAACAGTTCAAAATGTTTTAAACAAGTGTTTTTTTTTTGTTTTTTTTATTCATTTTAGTTTTGTGCATTAATTTAATTTCAAATAGACGTCATATTCATTAATTGATAGGTTTATAGGCTAGGTACTTTCAAATTTGCAAAATGGTTATTGATTACACAGTTGTTTTATGTTGCGAGTTGCGAGCATACCTATATCTAATCTGTACTAAACGGTTTAGATTCACCTGTGTCTTCTAACAAACTAATGTTTATTTTTAACAGGGGAAACCCATTGTTAGAAATACCGTTTTTAATAAGAGTTCAATGGGGAAACTCCAATATTTCTATTTTAATACGGGAAATACCCTACTAGTCCATTGAATTACTTTCGTTCGACGGTCGACATTAGGGACTTTCCTAGCAGGACCAACGGGGAATTACCTATTAATTCTAGAGGTATACATTGAAGTGTCTTTCTTTGTAATGTTTCTTTTCAAAAACTCATAATTCCTTTTGTGAGTAAGTACAAAAAATAAAATAAATAGCATAGACTCAACTGGTTTTATGTCAATCTATTTCGAGCCCTAAATATTAATTTATTTTCATTCAAAAAGTAGTTTTAAACATTGTTTTTTTCTTTAATGTTTTAAACACTGTTTAATACTTGTTTTAATCTTTGTTTTTAAACATGTGATTAAAAACACTGTTGTTGTTTTAAACACATGTTTAAAACAACTTGTTTTAATCATGCCAACCCTGATTTGCACTTCTAGCCAACAACAACAAATTAAGCTACATTTGGTTTGTTATATTCTCTGGGGAATACTAAAACATAATTACTAGAAAATACTTCTTTCTATGTACCCGCTATCAAAGATATATTAACTTCGCAGGATAAAAGTAATAGTTAATAATTCAACTTACCAAGCTGTTTAAAACTGCTTTTATGTTGGCCAAACACTGGTTATAAGCCTTAACTCATTTCTGGTATTGTTGATCTGGAAAGAAATGTTTTTGGCATTACTTTCAAATACTTATATGTAATTAGATCATATTTGCAAATAAAACATCAGAAAGAGCCTCTATTTGTAATCATGAACAATCAGAGTAGGTAAGTAGAAAACATCATATTGGATACAATTTTATGGCATTTTTTAATCTATTCACACATCTGGAAAATCCTGTAGAATAAATACCAACTTCTTAGTACTTCAAAGTCAGTATTTTCTGTCAGCTATGTGTCAGCTAAGCTTACAATCGCAGAAATATTTTTACATTATAGCAGGTTTTTACCTGGCTTCTATAACACAAGCTCTGCTTAGATTGGTGTTGGACAGTGTGGTTTGGAAAATATTAATATTGATTGACTTTAAAGTGTATCAATATAACATACCATTAATTGCTCCATGTTTTGCATAACCGCCGATCTTTCAAGCAGCTCAGATACTGCAAAAATAATAATCAATTAATTTTGAATTCCCTCATCTCTCAACAATAAATTTATGATATACCAACCTTGACATCAATTATATAACTGAACTAAATATATCAATGAGAAGAAATATTGATGGTTTTCTGTTTTTATTGGGAATAAAAATATGTCTACGCCTCCTTCTTTGTATCGGTCTTGCCACCACGGATTCTTCCGGTCCTGCGCGCGGCGATGAGACCGACCTTGCGACCGGCGGATGTTCCTCTCTTCACCGTCGAAGCCTTACCTGGAAAATTTAAGATAACAATTTAACAAGTTATTTATATTAATTAACTTATTATCTACTAGCAGCTTTCAAGTACAAACATCTATACTGTTGTTACTCTTAAGAAACCATATTCATATATTCACCATTAGGTAATGTTTAAGTTTTAATTTAATCGGTAAGCTCTCTAAGCGATAAGCGGTAAGATCAAGATTGTAGGTTTTTTTTTAATAGACTTGGACATTTTTTCATTGTTTACTTTTTACGAAACATCCATTTCCATGATGATGATGTACAGTTTTACAACTGAATTGTTTATTTCATTTTATGTAAAAATATAAAAAATTACCATGTCTATGTGGCAGATAAGTAGAAATAAGTAGAATATTAAAAACTACATGGGCCACAGCAAAATATGTTCAAAGAGTCTAGTTCTTGCCTGAAAACAGCGCTTTATGTTCTAAAAAATGATTTTTTTTATTTTTTGAAAACTTAGCAGCAAAATAAGAAAAATGATAATATTTTCAAGGTAATTGAGCACTTTGTCATTAGAATACTGACCAATATGTTGGTGGTTACCACCACCGTGAGGATGCTCCACAGGGTTCATGGCGACACCTCGCACGTACGGCCAGCAGTTACGCTTCACCTTGTACTTGTGGTACGCGCGTCCTGCTTTCAGGATGGGCTTGTCGATACGGCCACCTCCAGCGACGATACCTACAATTGTATAAAGAGTATTATTTTCAGTAGTTGACACTGCATTTACAGCACAAGTTTCATGTCATCAGAAAGAGCCTCTTGTGTAATCAGAGATTATCAGAGTAGGTAAGTAGAAAACATCATATTGTAATTGACACATCTGTTGAACTGAAGCTTAAAACAGAATTTTATGACATATTCAAAACAATGTGAGGAGTATTTGTTGAGATCCCCGAGTGATATAGGCTATACACATGCATACTATTCTTAAATGTACCATGGATGAAGCCGGGGTGGAGCTAGTTAGTATTTGATTCAACAATCTAATTTTCTCAGGGCCTGAATAATTTTTATCACACTTGGTAACAGTTTACAAACAGTGAATTTGTTTGTTTTACTTGCAACATTATTACTACAAAACTTTTTGCTCTTACAATAATAACTTTATTAATATACGGAGTCCATTACTTACCAACCATGCCTCTGTTGCTGGAAGGCAAAACTTTTTTGGCGCCTGAAGGCAGCTTGACTCTGGTCCTCTTGGCATCAGGGTTGTGTCCGATGACTGTGGCGAAGTTGCCGGAGGCGCGAGCGAGCCGGCCTCGGTCACCCATCTTCTCCTCCAAGTTGCACACAATGGTACCCTCAGGCATGGCACCCACGGGCATCACATTGCCTAGAATATTAAAATTTTCAAAACTAAGAAAAAATTTTACACAAAATCAACAAAATGTATTTATTGTCTGTATGTATGTTGTAGTAATGTATTGTGTAATTGTTGTATTGTACTAATCAAAATATCACATAGCTTCACACCATCCTAAGAAATTACATTTTACAAAACCTTTGGGGTTTGTCAGTGTAATTTATAAGGTTCTAGATGTGCCAGTGGTTTCACCCACATTGTAAGGATTTCTTACTTAAACTCTTAATTATTGTCCTGAATTAGGAGTAGCCTATGTTATGCCTTAGAAGAAGATCAGGTATCTGTTAGTGAAAGTCCTGTCATAATCGGTCCAGGCATTGCGGAGATTATCCAGAACAAATAGACAAAAATTTTAAAAAAGTGTTTTAGGTATTTGTACTCTATTTACTTTCATTAGAACTTAGTTAAAAGCTGTTAGTTTGATATTACATACAAACAAGCTACCTTTATTTATTTGTTTGGATTATTCCAAAATTTAAGCACAGTTATATTCAGTTGGGGTTGCTGCTAGTAACCCCATGGTTATACCTGCATAGTTCGCATTCTTATTATTTTTTTCAGTATTAAAGTGTTATTCTAGACTATAATCTAACTGTGTTCCATCAACCCAATCCGTTCATGATACAAAGTGATTAAGCAACAAATATCCAAACATGGTCATTTTTATCTAATATTAAAAAACTATGCTATGTACCTCTGACAATATGAATTCTAATGATGTTGCTTTCAATTGAGGAGTTAAAGTTACCTAGCATTTCAATATCTTGGCTATCACTCTTATTTCACAGTCATCTAGTCACAAGGTCTGCATTGGGCACTATTATTATTCTTAAGCCTTTTGTTTACATATTTACACAGCAATCTATTTATGGATAAGTACCAGATTTATTTTTTATTTAGCTTCAAAATACACAACTACTCAAATTTAACAGTAGCTTTGGATAACTGATAAAAATTAGATATTATTGATAGTATGTTTTTTATTACCAAATTTTTTAAGCAAATACAATGCGTTTGACATAGTCGGTCTAGTGCGACTCAAGTTTCGATCGCGTCCAGCGATCTCTTTTCAAGGCGTGTGTGCGCGCGTGTTTGCAGTTTGATTAGCATTGAATAGCCGGAGGCGATCGAAACTTGAGTCGGACTGGACTATGTCAAACATGAGTTATAGTGACCTGCAACCAAGTTGAACCATAAACTGACGTGGAAGGGGAAAGTTTGTGCATGTACACTTCTACCAAAGAAACCTTAAAAACGTTTCTGCACAGCCAAGCACAACTAACTTCATTGGGTCAACTTGTTTGCTGGCACCAATACAAGTGTGTTAATTTTAAAATATGTATTTATTTTTGTACATTTTTTATTTGTATTTGTAACCACATTGGTTTTCATACCAAAATTACCTAGTTTATGAAGTAGGTATATGAATAAGAATTGTTAACTTACCAACTTCAAGTGTGGCTTTCTTTCCGCAGTAAACAAATTGGCCAGTGTAAAGACCCTCAGGGGCAATGAACAGCTCCTTGCGTGTTTTGAACTTGTAAGGGTCACGGAAGTGCACCACAGCAAGGGGCGCACCTCTGCCAGGGTCGTGGATTATGTCCTGTATCATGAACATCAAGCTGTACTATTTGAATTGCAGCATCATAGCTCCCAAACATATGATTTCTATTGTTGGTCTTGTCAATTTCAGATTTTGATCGAAGTCTGCAATGTGTGTACAAATTCCTAAAACAACTTTTAAATATTTGTTTGAAAGGTGATATTATCCCCTGGCGCTATTCAAATACATATATTTCACAATATGTTAATCATGAATATATATGCTATCCCATGACACCCATGCAAAGCCAAGATGGGTCGCTAGATAATAGTAATTTTCGTTGATGTTGACAAGGATGTTAAACAATTACAGCATTTGTATTTTTTTATTTGATACATTAAAAAGTCAATGAGTACTAATACTAATAGGTCATAACCAGATCTTGAGACTCGTCATATTAATGTATAGAGTTCTCAAATTGTTCACGGACGGTGTATGTCTCAATAGCACTTTGTGTGGTAAGTGTAAAACGACTTTCAGACAATTCACCTTTCCATTCCACATAGTAACGAAACTTAACAGGCAAGTTTGAGTACATCACTTTATCACATTCTAACAAATAGTACGAAATCTTTTACTATAAAAACCATTTCCATAAAAAGCTTTATTAATGTCGACAGCACATTTCATGCTGCAGACCTAGGCACCAACAATAACAGAAAACGATTATCAAAGATCAGTCAAAATATTAAGAATTGATGATATTAGCAAAGGTCAGTAAAATAATTACTTATAGCGTACTAGCGGCCCGTTCCGGCTTCGCTCGGATTTCGTCATATAAGGACTATACTAAAAAAAAACTATGCTATCTCCTATCTCTCAAGTTGGACCAGACTGCTCACGGTGTGCCAATTTAATTTAAAATCGGTTTTTTAGGAATCCATCGCGGACAAACATCGTGACAGGATATTTATATCTAAGATATTAAGATTAGGTATGCGTATGGACGTCATATCCAGGATCCAGGGATATAGCACAACAGAATGTTATTGTAATGTGGAGATATAGGTTATGTTTTGTACAAACCTTTACAACACCCTTGATGTAGCCATGACGCTCGGCGTAATCTAGAGAACGGAGCTTCGGGGCTCCTTTCCTTTTCTTGGTGTGTGAAACAAACACTGAACCGGCACCTTTACGCTGCGCACGAATAACCCGACCCATGATTGCGACCCGTCACTGCAATTTTTAAACTTATCAGTACAAAAATATCAACATGTCTCATACTACACCATAATAGATAATATTATTATATAATTTCCAGAAAGAAATATTCTATATACATTAGGATAAATAGAGATTTAACACGAAAATTAAATATTTTACGTACACCTTCAAGACGGTCACTTTTGAAAGAACAAATTGGTGTTGCCAAATCTGAAACAACAGTTCGAAAAGTTTGTTTTTTCGTTATGTCAATGTCAAAAAATAAAACAATATATACCTACACTTTACATTTTGCTGCCCGCCTTTCGCTTTCGGTACATGATGAACGATGATGTATTGTACCGATTGCAATGAATTTACATAATATACTTCACATAGAGTTAGAACAAACTCTTTACACCGAAAGCAAGTCACCACCTCTCTACCTAGTCTGTGGTCACCACTTTCATGTATATAGTCCATAGGCATAGGTGGAGCCTGGTGGAGCCAATGTTTTATTTTGTCTGACTTTGTCGAGAAATTTCACAAATAACACAAAAACAAACAGTGGTGCCACAAAGGTGCCACGACTTGGCAAAATTTATAACTATTTTCGACAAGTCAATTTGCATCTGGGTAGCGATTCTGAAACCATTCGGTTGCATCCGACACGGAATCTCATCTCTCGGTCTTTGTCATGCTAAAGAGATAAGACAAAGACCGAGAGATGAGATTCCGTGTCGGATGCAACCGAATGGTTTCAGAATCGCTACCCTGGAAAATGTCTCAGTGAACACTTTTTTTTCTTTTTTTTTCGTAGGCTGTAAATGAACCTGTGTGTTTCGACCGGAAAATTATTTGTCAACTTCAACTTCAACTTTTATCTTTGGCTTCTGTAGGCAGCTTTGCCGCAACTTCGCCAATGTCTTGTGTGTATAAAGTCCATTTCACGAAAGAAGTCCCGCAGACGCAGCGCTGTATTCGCGCGACATAATGTTGCCACGGTTAAATTTATATGGTATGGGGAAATCAGGGGAAATAATTTATAGTTCATTAGTTTCATTTTATTAACTTCGAACTCGAACAGTTAGATAAGAAAAAAAATGTTTTTAATGGAATATATTTTTTATATAGGTACCTATTTGATGTTTATACTGCTAAGGTCAGATTAGTGAAAAATTAATCTTCCTGTAATTTCTAGAATATAAAATGGAAATATAGATGTTCAACCAACTTCAAATTAGAAAAATAAAATAACATTTAAAAAGTTTTATTCAAAGTTTTATTGAATAATTATGATCGGTCATACTATGATCACTGTCAGAAGAGTGAATAGAAACAGAATCAGATTCTGCTTCACTATCACTAGCCGTAGATATAATAAATCGATCCATTTCTTCATCCATAAGACCATCATTTTTTAAATATTCTTCCTCAAATGCTGTACATGTTTACATTGAACTGCCCAATCTTCCGCTGTAACAGACTCGAAAGCCTCTTCTGTTAGGCGTACAATTTCTTTTGGATCTTGGCCCACGTTTTTATCCACTACCCGTCTCTTTACAAGGCTCCACATTTTTTCGATCGGATTGAGATCACAGTGGTAAGGCGGCAATTAGGGCATGGCGGTATTGGACTTCTGACAAAACCGGTATTTTTTCGGTATTCAAATTTTCAAAACCGGGATCCCGGTTTTTCGGTATTTTTTCGGTATTATACTTCAGCTATTCGGTATAGTAAATCCGGTACCTACCTACTTAATTTAGCATTTCAAACTATTGATAAAACTAAATAAAGAAAGATGAGGTACGCTCTAATATAAAGACAGCATAATGTGGCGAAAATCTCACACAAGTATACGCAATGTGCACACAGTTTCACTTCCATCGTGAGATACGTTTGAATGAATGACAAAGACATCATGATGATCATGACAAGTAGGCAGTAGGTGTAAATGAGATAGCTATACATCACATTTGTTTGGATATTTTTTTTGACAAGAATAGAAAGACATACGAATGCACTGGCGTGAAAGAGACAAAATAGCCGGAACTAACATATCGCCGGTCGTATTGCACTCTTACGCTGTGTGTATATCTGTCCCTTTTTACAAATGGCACATTGTTTACAACAGAAAAATATTTTAGATGAAATCATTGAACTGTAATGGATATAATTCAAGATTTTGTGTACTTACAGTGCCTGATTAAGAGTTCCGACCGCCCTAGGCTAACCATGAGAACGCGCCCCTGCACGGGTCGCCCTAATAAGTAGTATGTTAGTTTTGACTTTGCTTACTGGTGTTACAGTTTTAACATTGTTTATACTAAGTACGCAAACATTTTCAGATCGATCGATCTTTTTTTTAACTTTTATAGCACTTGACCGCCATCTCGCCTGATATTAAATGAAAATGCGGTCTACGATGAAGCGTAGGTACCTATTTACCTAAAATAAATCGGTTTGACTAAGATTGTAACCATTGAAAAAACCCACTCAGGCATCGCAATCCACAGCATAGACGTTATTATCACAAAATTAGAGTCAAACCTCTTCGTTCGAATCCATTATACGTCAATCATGATACCATGTCGCTCTTTTGAGCTACGAGTAGTCCGAAAAAAAAAGCAAGGTGGTGTTGATTTGATCATGCAGTTCAGTTGCACACTCTTCGAAATGTACCTGTTTATAACCCCAATTAGCTAGCGATTTTGCTGTTATGTTCAAGATTTTGGTGTCATTGCTTATGAGCCTTTGGGGTACGTCTCTCGATCGATTCCAAGGCCTGAAGCTGGTACTAAGCCGAGCCACCGCAAGGGTGTGAACAGTATTCTGTACAAGAATGGATCTCTGCTTGGTACAACATGAGCAACTGTTCAGACTTGAAGTACCTTCGCACCTTTGAGAGGACATCTAGTTTTTTGGCCGCTAATTTAGTCTTGTGACATGAGAAGGTGTTGCCTATAGTCACCAAACTAGGTTGGCGACCGCAGGGGCAAAACTTTTTGTACCGGTGACGCTGCTGCCCATCACCGGCCGAGATTTAAGCTGTGCTATTACTGTGATGGTTGAACTGGTATCAGTCGGTTCCCCATTTGTGGGCTCTTACCCCAAGCAAGGGAGACCGATGCCACATTCTATGCCCGGGCAGGGCCACATCCTAGGGACACTGACAGTCAAAATGGTCCTAAAACTCAAAGTCGTTCAGCGATCTATTTAAAAGACAATGCTCAGGGTTTCTCTGAGGGATTGCATCCACAATGAAGTAATTCGTCAGAGAACTAAAGTCTCCGACATAGCTCAGTGTATTAGCAAACAGAAGTGGCAATGGGCCAGTCACATCTGTCGTAGACCCGGTAACAGTTGGGGTAGACGGGTTCTGGAGTGGCGACCGCGAATCGATAAACTTAGTGTAGGACGCCCTGAGACTAGATGGAGTGATGATATTCGAAAGTTGGCTGGTGGCGGTTGGAAACGTAAGACCGAGGATCGGGCTGAGTGCGGGGAATCTGAAGCCTTTTAGTTCACAACGCATTTAGTTACAGTGTTTTATCTCGGTCTAATTGAAATGTGTAGAGTAGATGCAATGATGCTAAATGAATAGTGCATGCTAAGACACAATTTCAGCGCGCCCCCCAAATCTTCGCGCCCTAGGCTGCAGCCTAATTAGCCTAAGGGTTAATCAGGCCCTGTGTACTTACGCATGAAAAGTGATACCATAGAACTTGTTCTTGGTCTTTCAACTGTTTGTGCGCCTTGTAAAAGCAGAATAAGGCATTATTACGGCTTATATCGGATTTTTTTTAATTGTTGGCAAACGTCCACTCAACTTGTGGCTCCTGTTGCGACTGAAACTCAATCAGGAGACGTCACCTGATTTTGCATTGCCATCGTAGAAGAGCGCGTGCCGCTTCTTAGTGTTTTAAGAGTTCAATGTTTCAAACTCGAAAGTTAAACAAATAT
Source organism: Ectropis crepuscularia (assembly GCA_963693475.1). Taxonomy (NCBI): domain Eukaryota; kingdom Metazoa; phylum Arthropoda; class Insecta; order Lepidoptera; family Geometridae; genus Ectropis; species Ectropis crepuscularia. The sequence goes on along the minus strand of OY856339.1, from coordinate 14,205,596 downwards.
CAATAAATACGCATAAATTTAAACTAGTTGATGCTCGCTCGTTTTATACGAAAAACTAAACCAACTTCAAAACCACAAAAAGGCACTCAAAAGCGAAAAATAAATTATGAGTAAGTAGCGCTTAAAATAGTTGTAATAATTTATTTTTTGCTTTTGGGTGCCTATTTGTGGTTTTGAAGTTGGTTTAATTTTTTGTATAAAAATAGTTGAAATCCATCACAAGACCAAAATAAAAAAAATAAAAAATTACCCCCGACTACCTCGAATATGTAATCTGTACGACATTCTACTAGTCAAGTCCTTTCTTTTGATACCCATATTGAGGGAGGTTGTGAAGAAATTGTGTAAGTATATTTTTTTAACAAATTGAGATGCTTTGTGGAGGCGGCCATCTTGGATCGATATTAACTAAACATAGCTAAGAACCACCGCACGGAAATTACCCTTTAAACAAAAAAACAGCATAATCGGCCGATCCGTTTGAGCTCTACGGCGCCACAGACAGACAGACACATAGAAAGACCGACATACTGACAGACACACATAAGTTTGACACATCGACGTCAAACTTATAACACCCCTTTTTTGTCGGGGGTTAAAATACTTTATGTTACTCTTTTTAGTGCAAAACAAGTTTTTATGTTAAACCATGAAAAAATGACGTAAGACTGACGCTCATCAAGTTTACAATTATAAAATAAATTAAGTGGATTGATTATTGATTGTTATTTTCGTAGTCTAGAGCTGCCTTATGGGTTTTATTTATAAATTTAATTTCTTTATTCAAAATACCGAAAAACCGGTATTTGCAATTTCAATACCGGTATTCAGAATTGCCTCAAATAGTCCGGTATTACCGGTTTTTCGGTATTACCGAATACCGGTATCCATGCCCTAGCGGCAATCTTAGCAATTCATGATTGTGAGATTTTAATAATTCATCCACGGCATATGTAGGTGGACCTTTGTTTTGCTTAATTAATCCAAATGTCCAAGTATCTTCAAAATATACTCCCTTTCCTCGCAGCCATTCCTGCATGTCACGTTTAATACTTGACATTGTAGGTGCTTTATTTATTTGAGTGCAATGATACGGAGCGTTGTCCATTACCACAGGTGACCTTTCAGGTAGGTTAGGAACGACTTTCTCACTCATCCATTTCAAAAAAATTGTTGAGTTCATGTCATCGTGGTAATCTGAGGATTTGGATTGGGATTTGAACATTAACAATGCACCATTAACAAAGCCATTTTCAGTTCCTGCATGAGCAATTATCCAACGACTCCTTGATGACTCTGACACGAACACCCCAGGCTCCTCCTCACTTTGCCAGCAACTTTTGGCATGATAAGTGTTGTGTATATGGGTCTCGTCTAAATATACTACAGGTTTTTTCCACATTGCGATTTCTTCGGATTCTCTCCAAATATCTTGAACGCCATGCAGTAATATCATAACGTTCCATTAGTAATTTAAGTTTCGATTGGCATCGCTTATACTTGAAACCGATGCTATGCAATATACGGTGCAATGTTGTGATACTTCCTTGATAATTTATGTCTTCTCTCAAAGCTACACGTAATTTAGCCAATGTAGGTAATTCCTTCTTCACAACATAAAAACTATGAATTTTTTGCCGTATAGCGCACAAATCAAATCCATCCAAGTCGAACTTTTTGGGATGCGGGCGACTCTTCCCTGGGGTGATGATAACTTTAGAAGTACTCGCCGCTGTTGCGCCTTCTTTTGTAACTCTCGTTACAGTTTTCTCTGACACACCTGCAATAAAATGAACAATTTAAAAAAAAATCTAACCATGACTATTTCCGTATCTAATTACATTATAGTTGAATATAACTTTACAAATTTTTGTTGTGTTGTGTTAATTCCTTTTCAAATTTTCCTTAATAAAAATCGTGCATTAAAAAAAACTTAACTCCAATCTATAAATCAATCGGGAAAAAATATGTATAATATGGCAGCCCCAAAATTTACCTGTCATGGCGGCGACTCTTTTGCGAACATTGTCTAATGGTATTAAAACGCCGCGATTCTTGTGTTCCGCTTCACAGAACTCCTTCACCTTTAATATCATTTCTCGACCTGCAGTTTTTACAACTTTTGGCATAGTAAATAAACCTTATATATAACGCACTAATCCAATAATACACTCACAAAATATCTACCACAACATACGCACCTTGATAACATCGACAAACGACAACATGGCCGAACTCCCCGTCTGTCAAATTTAGTTCCACAATTGTCCGCGGGACTTCTTTCGTGAAATGAACTTTACCTTTCTAAATTGATTCCAAATCTATGTGAATAAAAGGTAAACAAACCAATGTCACTCTCAATATGACATACCAGTATTTTTCAACCATTGTTTTACAAGATAGTTTGTAATACCTTTCATTGCTTGCCCTTTTAAATTTTCGTCGCAAAACAAGGCTAAATATATATGTATGCATATCATAAACACCCAAATAAATGTTCACACTGCTGGGACTTGGGAACAATCAACACATTGCCGCTGTAAAAAATCGTCAGACACAAGAATCTGCAATTGCCGAACATTTGAATGATGCTAAAACTGTCATTGGATCGAGATCCACGACCCGAAGGTTCTATCTACCAAATGTCATTACTACGCAAGAATGGTTCGGGAAGCATTGGAAAATAAAAAACATAGGTATATATTTCAACTACGACGCGATGACCACGATGCCAATAACCGAAAACTACCCAGTTTACGGTTACCGGCGTCGCGGAATCCTCTACTAAATAAATGTGTGCATAGCGCACTAAGTTTGGAGAAACCTGGTGATATGGTTAGTGTTGTGTGTAGTATTGGTCACCCTGCGATTTTTGAAGTGAAAACTTCTTTAGGCGCGCTATGGACAGAATTTTCGGGGGCTGTGAAATGGATTTATGATCACGTGATCATCACGCTCGGATATGATAAGAAATTTCGGGTAAGCTCGGGATGCTAGAGCGAGAAAGATAATGTGGTCAACAAACGTGCCAGACCGAGAAAGATAATTGTTAGAGGAGGACATGGGACAATAGATACTCTCTCTCTCTCTCTCTCGCTGCTCGCTACCAGTTACCAGTGTTGACACTTTAGCGACTTTGGCGCTGAAACTGGCGAATTTTTAAAACCTTTTAGCGGATTTAGACGACGTGTTACCGACAAAGGGGAATATACTAGTGTAGTGTAGAAGGTTGGAGAAGGAAAAAGCTTATGTATTCTTCCAGACTGTTATTCCCTTAATAATTCAATCAAAACCGGCGACTTTGTTTCATAACTATTTGGCGACAAGCTCAAAATCATAGTGGCAACACTGACGGCTACCAACTCCAAAATACTTTTCTTTGGGCGGGAAAACACGACGGGTGCTTTATAATTTTCACAATCAAATTAATTAGTTTTGCTGTGTAAATATTTCGTTTCTTTCGTGTAAATATTTAGTTTTGTATATAGTCAATAGTATAAATAAATATGAGCGTCGCTAGCAACGGGGGTGACCCCGTCGAACAGACAAGAAAAAGAAAACTATTGAAGCCAAATCCAAGTGAAAATGTTTCTTACAAACTATTTAGAAAACCCCTATAAAAGAGAAAGAGACTATTCCCAGAAAATCGTAGTGGAGAATGTGTAGTGTATGTGGAATCGACGGAACAGGAGAAAGTCGGTAACAAAAATCCTATTACACTCACCAACCTTTTTGCGGACAATGTTAGGGGCATCATAGGGGTGCACCGAGTGAATGCATGTATGCATTCACACAAGTTGGAGTAACTTTTAAAAAGCCGGCCCCGGCCAACAACTTTTTGGACATGGACACTTTTTTTACTAACCATAAATGTGTATACAATCTGGGTATACAAATAAGTACTGCCTGAGTAACCTTAGTATTTATTTCGCGCGGACTAAGTCGCGGGTAACAGCTACTTTGTATATAAATAAAATTTCAATAAATATTTACTCTAATTTCTGGCTTGTTTTACTCATTTATTCAACTAATACGATCCATAATATTTTATTATAATACGACATACCTACCTAATACAAAAATCAGCTAATGAAGTTTTCACTTCTGCCGTGTGGTCTTAAGCACACACCTTTTTTTTTTTAAGCCCATATGAGGGTAGATGGAGATCACCTCTCGTTTCACAATGAGAGTATGGTGGGCATACGTACATTTATTTTCCCCACATAAAAAAAGGAAAGGCAAAGCATTTGAGTTCGGAAAAGAATGTAACACTAGAACCAGTAATTTAGAGAAGTAATTTAGATGTTTCCTTATATGAAAACGTTCCTTTTATTTTTAACAATAATTAAATCTTGTTCGAATTGTCCTCGTACTACCCAAAACTGATCATAACACTGTGATGTAATATTCTGAAAACACATACAAAAGTTTCGATCAAAATAACACAAAATTTATCGCATTTTAGAGTGAAAATTATACAAGCTTTTGATAGTAAACAGCGTAATTTGGAACACGTATTTAGAGGTTTGCGATTTTCTCTCAACTCGTTACGACACAAGAAACCTTTTTCTCGGAGTTCTTTAGTCATACTCGTACTCTTTTATTGATAACGAGTAGTTACATGTCATAATATTCAAGATATTCAAATATTACCAATACAAGTCAATAATTTAAAAAAAACAGACGTCAATTTAAAATCCCATTACAATAAAAATCAAATAATAGGTACATTATGACATTAAAATCAAATTACATTACAATTAAAAATTCCAAATAAATGACAAAATTAAATAGAGTAAAATTAATCCATACTTGAATATAATGGAAATGGGCATTTTCACAACATGGGCAGGAGAGGGGTATGTTAGAAAAATAGGCGCGTCCTTAATAAGAATAATTTGATGGAAAGAAGTATAAATGTCTTGAATGCAACATTGAGAGTTTGAGAAACACAGATCAAATTGCTAGTACTTAAAATCATATTTCTATCATCCTACCATTGCTTTCTATAACTTTTAAACTAAGATAGAATAGAATTATTTGATCAATACAAATCTAAGTATATGGTATTTAAGATCGCAATAAAGTCGAATCCTATTTGTGAAAAATATTTTAAGGCAATTTTATAAAAATACTAAAATTCAACGATGTTTATGCTATGGTATCTTTTTTTGGTTTGTTTTGGTTTTCTACACGCCTTAATGGAACGCACATAGTTCAAACTATCTTTGGTGTAGTCAGTGCACATTCTTCTGTAGTTGTTTCGGTGTCAATGTAGCGTAGCGTTGAAGATGGTGGATGTTTGGAGAAGTTCTGGTACTTTTTGGTAGTAATGAGCCGTTTTCCGACGAGACAAAAAGATATGGTTTAATAAAACGATAATAGGAGGCGCTTGTAGGTCTTTTGGCTTGTTGTCAAAAGCGGTAGGCATAATGGGACTCAATTCATTCAATTTGCGAAAGTACGACTTCTAGTAATGAATAATAAACTACTTTATCCATGTACGCATTTTATTCGAATGAAAACTATATGAAAACATCAAAGGACAATGCCCACGTCCCATACATTGAAAACCCTGTCAAACTTTTTTTGATACTGAAAGTGCATAGAGATGAATAGTGTCTAATTAGGATTGTTCATGCTTCTTAAAACGTCTGCTGTAGGTGTTTTTTATTTTCCAAATACCAAAAATGAGTTACAGTGAAACCAAAAGTAAGGTTATGTTTATTGTCAAAATACATTAGAATTATGTTTTCTTTCGGATTAGAAGAGAAAAGAAAAGAAAGAACTATGGTATTATCTTTCAAAACATATTTCCTATCAGAATAAATAGGAATAACAGTACTGCTCAATACCAACTGCATGATTACCATCCGTATGAACACTTCATTTGCATATAAATATTGTCACAGAAGGGAATATCTTAATTGTGATATAAATATCTCATTATTTTGATATTCGAGTTAGAGGTTTCCATCAGACAACACAAGCATATTATGGTTTTATGTAATTATTACCACAATTATGTACCTAAGTAATAAGGAGCACTGAATCACATAATTCCCAGTTTTGTTAAAACCAATATAAATTCCCTCACAAAAACTGGATGAGTTGCCGTTGACGTCCGATTAGGAATTAATAATATACTTCTAATTCCTAATATTTCTCTACGCACCGCAAAGAAGCTCAAAAAATCTTCCTGCAGCAATCTCTTTTGAACAATCGGAATAATTTTACTGTGTCTGAAATCCGACATTGAAACATTGGTAATCGGAGTTTGTTGTGGTGAATAATGCATAAATATTACACCGCTTAGAAAACACGAAGAAAACTATAATATAGGACGAAAACAATTCATTTTGCTTGTTTACTTTTTGAATTTTTGATTTGACAACTTGTCAATTTGACATTAATCTTTGACCACAAAGATTGTTTTACCTCTTTGTTTGACCAATTTGGTTTGGTGAAAACGTTTCGTTCCACAATGAGGGAGTTTCCGACGAGACAAAAATAGTTCCAACGGACGCACTAGATGATTGTTCGAGATGCAGATAGATCTGTCTCTACCATATACTCTCAACAGTGTAATCCCTACCCGTTTTCAGGGAAAAAATCGAATCTAAATTATTTGTTATAATTTAAAATTTTAGAGTTTTCGTTAACACATCAATTATTTATATACTTAAATTTAGATACATCTCTTCTTAGCTTAGCTGATTAGTTTGGTATGTCTACCTACTATAAAACCCCTAAATACATTAAGGAATTTAATACTAAAACAATTTTTATATTGTGTTAAACTTTTAAAATATTGGGAATAAAAATAGCTAATTAGGTTGATAATGTAATAAAAAACCTTCACTGATCACAATCCCTTTTCAGTAAAAATCTTTAGAACTCCCGAGGCAATAGACACCAACTAAGCCAAAGTAGAAGGATAATTCAAAGATATAAATAGCAACACTGAAAGGACAATATTTTATCCACAGACTAAGTAGAGAGATACTCTCTCGGCTGAAGGATTAGTATCCATAACCAAGAATAAATTTAAAAAATATAAATTTTGTCTTTCATCAGGTTTACGAATTTGTTTTGAAATTTTGATGTTTTGATATAGTTTTCATTCGAATAAAATACGTACCTACATGGATAAGTAGTTTATTATTTATTACTAGAAGTCGTGCTTTCGCAAATTGAATGAATTGAGTCCCATTATGCCTACCGCTTTTGACAACAAACCAAAAGACCTACAAGCGCCTCCTATTATCGTTTTATTAAACCATATCTTTTTGTCTCGTAGGAAAACGGGTCATTGCATGCCAACTTCTTTCTCGTTTACATTGCTATAAAATGCAATGATAATTTCTTTGTTGCCGTAATTACATATATCGTTATTTAAATATGTAAAAGGGGAGCACAATAAGTGACGTCACGACTTGCGGAAATGAGATAGTCTAATTATCTATCACTTGTGAAAAAAAGAGAAAGAGATTTTCCGTCCTTATCACCGTGGTCGGCTTTTTCTCTGGGTAAATTACAAATCTGACATGGCGTTGCCAAACAAAAGTCTGTTCAAAGCTCAGACTCGGTTTTTTTATGTTTTTTTTAAATATTGTGTGTATTTAAAGAAGATTTAAAGCTTGTTTGTGAAAGACTGTTTAGAGATGGTGATATTTATGCTAAACAATGTGCGTTGTGTAGTGTTATAAGCTGCAATAGCCTCTGTAAAAGAAAAATCAGTGGAATCTCATTTTACACCTAAGTAGACAATATTTGTTATGACGACTTGATAGAAATTGATATTTATGCATTCTAGATATCTGCGTGAATTAAATTTATACAATAACGGCAGTATCTAATCCCAAATTTGCAAAATATGTAAAATGTAAACATAACCTTTAAAACAAAACAAACAAAAAAGTGTGACCAGTTATTTGTTACATATTTACCCATGAAATATACAAGTGGGTACATAATGGACAGTTTTTTTACTAACCATTTGCTAATGATACGTGCTAGATTTTGCCTGTGGGTTCGCATTTGTTCATTTTTGGAATTAAGACTTCCTTTGACGCACCACATACATATATTTCGTGGGCTATGAATTGAGCTCAAAGTGTGACGCCCTTGGGAATGAAAGAAATCTTTGGGTGAACTCGGGACCATGGCCATAAATGCGTAAGCATTTTTAGATGGCCATGGCGTGTTACCATGGTTACCATTACGCATATCTAGTTTAAGGCCATGCTTAGAAGACTTGTGTAGATGAAAGTGTTTTGAAGACTTGCAGTGCCCTCCGGTTTCATTCGCGTAGTTTCCAAAGTGTGCTGTCAAATTCTGAGTTAAAAGTTTCCAGTTATATCGGCAGTCCCTATGACTGCTATTTTTTTTCCCGTTACCAATGCTTCAATTTCTGTTCCCACTCTCACTGCAATTCCAACACTTATTTAATAGAGTGGGAATGGTATCAAACTCCTACATATTATCACTGTCCTTCTATTATTACAATTATCAATTCTTACTTACAAATCCCGATTTTAACGAGATTAAATGATGCCTTCGGTAAAAGGTGACATATTTTTTATTGTGCGAGAAGGTGTGAAGCTATGAAGTACTAAACTTTAAAAATAAAACATTATTCCTACAAATTTTCACCTCAGGGTAGCGATTCTGAAACCATTCGGTTGCATCCGACACGGAATCTCATCTCTCGGTCTTTGTCTTATCTGTTTAGCATGACAAAGACCGAGCAGCGAGCAACACGGAAGGGAGTAGTCTTAGCTAAAAAATATTGTTCAAATCTTTCTGTCATTTCTTGCGGGAGGGGTCGTTGCACACTAGCGCAAAGTCGCACTATTACATACAAAACATACCTGTACCGATCCATTACCGATCATACTCACACAACCAAATCACTAACACATAAAAAATAAAGCACCATTCACAAATCTAGCCCCGCCCTCACGCCACAGTATATTATCAAAGTACTTGGTCCACGCGGACTTGTACTTTGACAGAGGGGAAACGCTGTGTATGCCTACTCCCTTCCGTGTTGCTCGCTGAGACCGAGAGATGAGATTCCGTGTCGGATGCAACCGAATGGTTTCAGAATCGCTACCCTGATTTAGTTACATCCTTTTGTTGGAACTTTTACAAAAATAATTATGGAATTTGAATTTATCACTAGATATCTGATAATAATTTGGATTGTTTTATGTATTCAAATTAATTATCATTTTGCAGATGTGCCACTCTGAAGAAGAATAGGATAAATATGGTGTGAATAATCAAGCAATATTTTTCATGAAGTATAAAATAAATCAATTATCCTGAATGAGCCGTTTTCCGACGAGACAAAAAGATATTCAATTCAATTCATTTGTTCAGACCATAGGATACAGGGTTATCACTTGGTAGCGTCACATAATACAAAATTCAATAACGTAATTACAATCTTAATACGAAGTAATTAAAGGCAATAAAATCAACAGTATCTAATTAAAGCGGCTGTAAAGATGCCTTGTCAAGTATTTCAGCTGTAGAGGGGCTTTGTCAGAAAATGTCTTAAATTAAATACATATGATACTTACTAGATTATTATGTACTTAATGTAACAATTATTTATGAAGTCAATCAATTGCTCAAATTTGACGCTATTACATCTTGTCTCCATTGTCGTCCGTCTCGAATAAAGCCTTCCGTACAGTAATATGCTTTACTTAATAGACGACTCCTTATGGCATTTTTAAACCTTCTCCCTTTGAGACCTACCAACTGTTTTGGGATTATGTTGAAGAAACGTACACAATTTCCAAGAAAAGAAGCATTTGTTTTTTGTAATCTACATCTTGGAAAAACCAATTTGTGTGTGTGGCGAGTATTTGGGTTTAAATCAGACAATTTCTTATAGTTATTTTCATTTTTCTTGGCGAACATAATACATTCATAAATGTATAGACAAGGAACTGTTAAGATTTTGATATTTTTATAAATTTCTCTTAGTGATTCCCTAGTAGGTAAATTATAAATTGCGCGTATTGCCCTTTTTTGCAATACAAAGACTTTATATCAGCACCTGATCCCCATAACAAGATGCCATACGACATAACACTATGGAAATATCCGAAGTACACCACTCTAGCTGTTGCGACATCTGCTATTTTCCTCATTTGACGTACTGCATAGGCCGCTGAGCTAAGTCTATCGGTTAATTTCTTAATATGTACACCCCATTGCAGTTTCGAATCTATTGTGATCCCTAGAAAGGTAGTTGTTGTGATAGGTTCAATGATTTTTCCTTTCATTTCAATTTTGAGTTCGGGTCTTTGTACGTTGGGCAGAGAAAAATGTATGCACTTTGTCTTTGCTGGATTCAAGGCCAAATTATTTGCATCAAACCATTTACATAGTATATTGAGGATATTATTAATTTCTGTAAAGTTTGTATTACCTCGCTTGGTCTTGGTTTAATAATGGTTTAATAAAACGATAATAGGAGGCGCTTGTAGGTCTTTTTGTTTGTTGTCAAAAGCGGTAGGCATAATGGGACTCAATTCATTCAATTTGCGAAAGCACGACTTCTAGTAATAAATAATAAACTACTATATCCATGTACGCATTTTATTCGAATGAAAACTATATCTATATTAAAACATCAAAATTTCAAAACAAATTCGTAAACCTGATGAAAGACAAAATATATATTTTTTAAATTTATTCTTGGCTATGGATACTAATCCTTCAGCCGAAAGAGTATCTCTCTACTTAGTCTGTGGATAAAATATTGTCGTATCAGTGTTGCTATTCATATCTTTGAATTTTCCTTCTACTTTGGCTTAGTTGGTGTCTATTGCCTCGGGAGTTCTAAAGATTTTTACTGAAAAGGGATTGTGATCAGTAACGGTTTCTTATTACATTATCAACCTAATTAGCTATTTTTATTCCCAATGTTTTAAAATTAAAAAAGACACTTTTTACACTATACTTTTTCCCTGAAAACTGGTAGGGTCTCTAAAGGGATTACACTGTTGAGAGTATATGGTAGAGACAGATCTATCTGCATCTCGAACAATCGCCATCTAGTGCGTCCGTTGGAACTATTTTTGTCTCGTCGGAAACTCCCTCATTACCACAACATCTAATAGTAGTATCTCTACTACAACAAGGGCTTCTAACATTGAAAAAGTTAAATGTTTGTTCTATACCTAAGTTCCGAGTTACCTGTGTGAAGTCTGGGCTAGCTGCTACTATATGGTAAAAATTTGTCAAACAAACTAAGTATGTATATTTTTATAATATTTAATGAAAAGTACAATTTGAAATAAATGTTTTATTGTACTGTTTTTGATTATTCTGCCTTCTATTTTATTTACGTAACATGAAACCTCTTTTTAAAATGGATAGAACACGGGCAGAATTCATAAAACTATCGCAGCACTACCCTTATCCAGTGGAATATTTTCTTTATGACAATACCTTTTGAGTATTGAATTGAAAATTGAATTGAAATTGAAAGAACGAGAAGCACTATAGTAGTCAGGAACTATATGCATCTTGAGGTAAAACTATCTTTGGTAAAAGTAGTAAGTAAACGACATTGTGAAAGAAATTGACATACATAACATCTACATTCAATCTCAATCTAACGCGGATCAATAAAACGAAACGCAAGTACCGATTCGTTATTGCAATATTTTCCAAGTCAGCTTTGTTGGAAAATGGTAGGTTTAATTTAAAGAAATGCAAATTATTTTATTTTGTAATGTTAGAAAGTTATATAACTTCGCACACGCGTACAACAAAAAAATCATCGATTTTTTAATATATCTATACTAATATTATAAAGCTGAAGAGTTTGTTTGTTTGTTTGTATGTTTGTTTGTTTGTTTGTTTGAACGCAAGGATCTCTGGAACTACTGGTCCGAATTGAAAGATTCTTTCTTTGTAGGATAGTCCATTTATCGAGGAAGGCTATAGGGTATTTAACATTACGCTACTATCAACAGGAGCCGAGCATAAATGAAAAATGTAACAAAAACGGGGTAAAAATATTGCTTTTAGAGAGCTTTCGTTGCGTGACAGCATTTGTCATAATATATGTTAAAGGTTGCGTCATTGGAACCTAAAGTAACCGAATTTGAACAAAATTTGAATTGGTACGACCAACTTTCGATAGATGGCGTAGCAACGCGCGCGTGTTCAGCTAGTAACTCATATGTCTACACCAATGATATTTGAAACTATGGATTTTATGTCAGCGTTCAAAACCGGCCCCACTCAACAACAGACAAAACGCCTCAAGTCAGCTAATTTTACGTCAGTCGTTGTATGACTCTGCACCTTAGCGGTCGTATTGTGTACTCCTTTATGATGGTGTTTTGCACAGCAACGTCGTGCAAAAGTTATAACAAAAAGGTGAAAAAGAGAGATGGTATACCATATTATCAGTAAATACATCTCATTCTGTCAATTTAGGGTCGTTAATACTCGAAAAAGCAATTTATAAACAATTCTTTAGTATACTTCAATACCTACGTAACGTGTCCGATAGGGATTGCCATCCGGAAAAACGAATTTGATATTCCGGTGGATCCGGCATAAGGTGTTATCCCGAACGGATGAATCGATTTTATTTTTGAAGTGAACATTTCTTTGGGCTCACCACGCAAAGATTTTTCGTGGGCTGTGTGTGAATGAATCATCGTGACGCCCGTAAATGAAAGAAATGTTCTGATGAACGAGAGAACGATGCAAGAAAGAAACAATCAGCTGCTGTTGTCTGGCTGCTGTTGCCGTGTTTTGACGTGACTCCGTCTTATAAATCGATGAACGCCGGGTGCATCTGTGAAAAAGTGTCCCGTTACGCTCATTGTAAGCTTATACCGCATCTATTTTAACCCTCAACCAAAATATGGGTGGTGTAAGTTTTATGTCGATCTCTGTCTGTCTATCTGTCTGTTGTCTGTCTGTGGCAACGTAAAGCTCAAACGGATGGGCCGATTTCAATGTGATTTTTTATTTGAATGTTAATGTTTGTGCGGTGGTTCGTTGCTATGTTTGGTTAATATCAATTCAAGATGGCCGCCTCCACAAAATGGTGGACAAAATACGTCTTTACAACTTACCTCAATATGGGTGCCAGTGAAAGGACTTGATTAATAAAATACTAAATACTATGACAAATTTCAAATCCAAGATGGCTGTCACCACAAAATGGCGAATTACATTACTTTTTCACCACTACCTCAATATGGGTATCAAAAGAAAGGGCTTGACTAGTAGAATACTATGCACTATGACAAATTTCAAATCCAAGATAGCTGCCACTACAAAATGGCGAAATACGTTATTCATACAGTCTAACCATTTCCTGTACCTTGATTCACAACGCAATCGAGTTGATCTTGACACGGAATTAAACTTCTCAATCTTTGTCTTATCCGTTTAGAACGATAGATGTGAGAATTTTCATTCCGAATTTCAATCTTTCGGATTGGGTTGCAATTAGTACGCATATTTTTTGTCCATAGATTCATGTTCGTGTAATATCGATTGGTGTGATTGACGCATATTTCGACAAATTTCATTCGTAAAACCAATATTTGTAACATTGGAAATAATATGAGTACTGTTTCTAAACGTAATCCCAATGGCTAACATTCGGAATGATAATAATGAACCATTGTTTCTCTCATTCATTCTAAACGGGTATGAGAAAGACCTAGAGGTTTGATTCCGTGTCGAAATTAATCCGACTGGGTTCAGAATCGCTACCCTGGTGTTCACGTATTTTAAATTTAATAGCAATCTATATTAATTATTCGATCAAAATCAAAATTGATAAAGTCGTGACTTTTATTTCTATAACCCACCTTTATTTTGCCTGATATCCTTACTTACACTTGACTAATTTACTAACAGTTCGTTTTGAGCCGAAAAACGAAAATTATCCCGATTTGATAAACCAACTGATAAGTGATCGATGGGAATTCAGCCGGATCCGGCCGGACTGTAAATTACGCCGGATCGCAATCACTAGTGCGATATTACGAGTCAGTTGTCAAAGTCACTTGACTTTGACAAACTTTGGCAAGTTGAACTGGGGGCTGTGTATTGGTGATTTTTGTTTCAGACATTATGTCCATTTCTATAATACGTCAATGGTCTACACGACAAATATTTTGGCGAGTCAAAAATGGACATTGTCCTTTCAAAACAAATTCGTAAACGTGATGAATGACAAAATATATATTTTTAAATTTTTTTCTTGGCTATGGATAATAATCCTTCATCCGAGAGAGTATCTCTCTACTTCAAAGATTTTTTACCTCAACTTAGTCTGTGGATAAAATATTGTCGTGTCAGTGTTGCTATTTATATCTTTGAATTTTCCTTCTACTTTGGCTTAGTTGGTGTCTATTGCCTCGGGAGTTCTAAAGATTTTTACTGAAAAGGGATTGTGATCAGTAACGGCTTTTTATTACATTATCAACCTAATTAGCTATTTTTATTCCCAATATTTTAAAATTAAAAAATACACTTTTTACGTTATACTTTTTCCCTGAAAACGGGTAGGGTCTCTAAAGGGATATTACACTGTTGAGAGTATATGGTAGAGACAGATCTATCTGCATCTGGAACGGAAAACTTCTTTAGGCGCGCCTAGACAGATTTTTCGTGGGCTGTGAATTGAATTCATTCGTCACGCTCGGGTATGATAAGAAAGCTTCGGGTAAACTCGGGAAATGCTGAAAGGGCGTGGACAGGCCATCTAGAAACGCATCAGCCAATGGGAAATACTGACGGGTTTCTAGATGGCCATGCCAAGATGGCGAGGCCACGCCCTCTAGTGACACCCGTGTAGTTTCCAAGGTAAGCTATCAAATTCTGAGTTATAAGTTTTTACTTCTATCGGCAGTTCCGATGACTGCCAGTTTATATTTTTGTACTTATTCTTGACCATGTACCTATACTCTTTCAGCCGCATTTGTCACTGTCGTGTTGTTGTGCTAACATGTTAATTAAATTTATGATATGTTTTCGTTTTTACTAAATTTAAATAAATTAAAATTATATAATGATATTTAAGTAGTTATTTCTGATTTTAGTTTTTACTTATACATTTTTTTACTCGAATTTTTTTTTGTAAATTTCACTATGTTACTGAAAGATGTCTGCATAATATTTTGTGATCTTTGATACGTAATACGGATACGTTTGTGTAAGTTTGTTTTATTAGTTTGCTTAGAATTGTCAAACTTAAGTAACATTTTGTGTAGTTAGCAATCAATGTTCACACTATGAGTTCTGTTATCTGCGTTGCTATTAATTTTTCCAATATAAGGATTGTGCCCATGCTATGACGTCTACCGCAAAGGGCAATGTCCATTTTTGACTCGCCAAAATATTCGTCGTGTAGACGTATGAGTTATATATTAAAAAATCGGTGATTTTTGTTGTACTCGTGTGCGCAGTTATATAACTTTCTAACATTGCAAATGCATGCATTTGTTGCATTTTTTTGCATATGTTTAAATTAAACCTACCATTTTTCAACAAAGCTGACTTGGAAAATATTGCAATAACGAAACGGTACTTGCGTTTCGTTTTATTGATCCGCGTTAGATTGAGATTGAATATAGATGTTATGTAAGTCAATTTCTTTCTCAATGTCGTTTACTTACTACTTATACATATTTAAATAACGATATATTTTATGTAATTACGGCGACAAAGAAATTATCATAGCATTTTATAGCAATGTAAACAAGGAAGAAGTTGGCATGCAATTGTGAAACGAAACGTTTTCACCAAATCCCAATTGGTCAAACAAAGAGGTAAAACAATCTTTGTGCTCAAAGATTAATGTCAAATTGACATGTTGTCAAATCAAAAAAAGTAAACAAGCAAAATTAATTGTTTTCTTCCTATACCTATGTAGTATTCTTCTTGTTTTCTAAGCGGTGTGATATTTATGCATTATTCACCACAACAAACTCCGATTACCAGTTCCAATGTCGGATTTCAGACACAGTAAAATTATTCCGATTGTTCAAAAGAGATTGCTCCAGGAAGATTTTTCGAGCTTCTTTGCGGTGTGTAGAGAAATATTAGGAATTAGAAGAATATTATTAATTCCTAATCGGACGTCAACGACAACTCATCCAGTTTTTGTGACGGAATTTATATTGGTTTTAACAAAACTGGGAATTATGTGATTCAGTGCTCCTTATTACTTAGGTACATAATTGTGGTAATAATTACATAAAACCATATATGCTTCTGTTGTCTGATGGAAACCTCTAACTCGAATATCAAAATAATGAGATATTTATATCACAATTAAGATATTCCCTTCTGTGACAATATTTATATGCAAATGAAGTGTTCATACGGATGGTAATCATGCAGTTGGTATTGAGCAGTACTATTATTCCTATTTATTCTGATAAGAAATATGTTTTGAAAGATAATACCATAGTTCTTTCTTTTCTTTTCTCTTCTAATCCGAAAGAAAACATAATTCTAATGTATTTTGACAATAAACATAACCTTACTTTTGGTTTAACTGTAACTCATTTTTGGTATTTGGGAAATAAAAAACACCAACAGCAGACGTTTTAAGAAGCATGAACAATCCTAATTAGACACTAGTCATCTCTACGCACTTTCAGTATAAAAAAAAGTTTGACAGGTTTTTCAATGTATGGGACGTGGGCATTGTCCTTAGGGAAAAAACAGTTTTATATGGCAACTGGGAATGTGTTTTGCTTGCGTATTCGGTACCTATTCGACTATAGTATAGATGTTGTTTTTCATTGGATTGCTAGATTTGTAGAAACTAGAAAATAATTTGAAGTAAAGTTAAATATTATGCAGCAATTGTTTATTAATTTGTGTACGCGTACAGAAACCGTTGAATGTGCGAAGTGTTAAAAAAATCATTTTTGTTCTTGAAGCAATACTGCGCCAAAGCATTACATAAAAATGTACGAGCGGGCTAACACAATACAAAACAAATAGGTCACGTTGTCGACTTGCTTTCGGTCACGTTGCATGCGGCGTGGACGGCTCTGACATTTATGGATTCCTCATAATTCTGTAGCTTGCTAGTACGCCATACCAGTGGACGTAAATTTGCCTCCTTCATTTCTATGTCTATATAATGTTCTAAAAGTTCTAGAAGGCGGATACTAATGGTTATTGGTATGATAATGTTTGTAAATAGTTTTCATCAATAATTAAGTAGGGTAAACCACCCAATTGTTGGCACTTTAAGAGTGAGCTTCGTGTCAGTCTGAAATTAAATTGCCATAAAACCTCAATTGCAAGAGCTAGTAACCAAAATATGTGAGAGAATCAAAGTATATACTCTAATGTTTGTTTTCATACCCTCTTTTTATTCAATTAATACTATTAAATTATCATTTTATACTCAAATCAAAAAGACTACAGAAAATCCTATTATTGGCATCGAAATCCTCAATATTGGCATCTACTCGTCTAATTATTGGCATGTAGTTTGAAATAGGTAGTTAGATACCTTCCTAGCATTAAAATTAAAAGAAACAGATACCTAGAGTATCATTAAAACAATATTTTTATTTACTAGGTCTGCTTTTATTGAGGTATATTATCTACCCATATTTATAATTTTCAGAAAATATTTAAATAATCAACTTTTACAACATAAACACTTTTTCTTATTCTAGGTTCTTGTTTTGGCAGTCTTTTTTATCAATACTTAGATGGCTACCCTTGAGATCTTTTAACTTTAACACCTACAAAATATTAATCAATGGAAATAGTAAAAAAGTAACATTAAAGCTTATCTTAATCTTCAGTCAATATCCTCTCGATTTCAGTGATGCTAAGCTTTGTCTTAGCTCTATGACCATCATCAAATGTCTTGTCTTCCTCTGTGTCACTAAATGCTTCTTCAGAATTTAAAATATCTTTTAAAATAGTATTTTTAGAATCATCTTTTGTTGGTTTGTTTAGTTTCTTAGTTATTTTATTCATAGTATCACATTTTTCTTTTTTTATCTTAGTATGGTTATCATCGTTTAAATTATAAAAATCTTTTGAAAATAATATTCTCTTTGCAAATTCCGCAGTTTCACGGTTTTTATCAACTTTTCTCTTGACAATTTTTTCTTCTTTTTTTAACATTTGTTCAGTTTTGGCAAGTTTTTTTTGTTGTCGTTGCTCCTTTCGTTTTTGTATGCCTTCTTCCTTTTCTTTCTTTGCTTTAATTTTTTCACGTTCCTCATCCTTGAATTCTTTTGATGTAATAACATAAGGTGTCTTCTTAGTTTGTCTCACTCCCTTCCTTTGAGGTGTTTTAGGAAACACCAATATGTCATCAAGTTTTGTTTCACGTAAGTTTATCTTAATAGGGGTCATGAAAATAGGATTGCTTACAGTTTCTAGAACTTCAATTTTGTTAAAATCCTGTTGAGCTTGACGGACGACGTCATTACTAGAGACTGATTTGTTTGAACTACTGTCTAAACTGTAGTGACTCCTTTCTTTATGTGTTTCAATTTGAGCAATGTGAGTAAGTTGTATACATTCTGTTGTTTCAGTATCTTCTTTGGGTGTATAAAAATCCATGTTCTCAGTGTATTTTGAAAAATAATCAGTTCGAGAATCTTTGATGGTCATGATGTCATTTGTGTTGTCTTCAATCAACACTTCTTGAGCTAGAGGAATGTTACATGTACTATCAAATTCATCACACATAATAAAATCCATATTTTCAATGTCCAAAAGGTCCTGTTCTTTAAGAGAAGCATCCGAGGTATTTGTCCCATAGATTTCTTTATTGTCGTCTTTTTTATTTGTATCAGAGTTCTCATTTGGTTTTCTCACTCTTTTTTCTTCAAGGTTTTCTTCACACGTTTGCTTGTTTCCGTTTTCATCAAAAAAATACCACAGGTTTTGTAAAATTTTCTCAGCAGCTGTCAAATCCTGCTTGTTTATAAGATCTGTTATTGTCGACTGTCCTGCATGTTTGATAAAATCATTTCTGCTCATCACTCTCGAAGTTACCGGTATTGCTTCACCTTCCGGCTTATTCTTTAGATTCTTCCCCAAGCACTTCGAGTAATCTATAGCATTTGAGTCCCATGGACAAAGACCGGTAGCCCGGAATCCATTAATAATTGTATCTGGTTTTACGCTTTTAGCAATAGTTTTTTCCAATAGTGGTACAAAATCGACTTTTGTGAGAGCTCGTGATGGATTTTCACGCCGCCACTCTAAGACCGTCTTCTGCCAACCACCTTTTAAAGGTCTGAATGCTGAGACATCTGCAGGCTGAATCAATCGAGTACAATTGGGATAAAGTGCTATGAGCACAATATCCAATGAGGAACAAAGCTCGCTGACGGCATAAGTGAGGTGAGTTTTGTGTCCATCCACAAACAAAATGACCGGGAATGGTACTTGATTACGCACGAGATGCGGATGTAATACTTTTTCTATATATTGAGCGAAAATTTCTGTTTTCATCCAGCCATTGTCACTGAGACCTATACCCCAATCGGATGGTACTTTTGAAGCAATTTCACTTGGCAAACGTTTGTAAGGAAATATTACCATGGGTGGGGTGGTTTCACCATTGGCAGCAAAAGTAAACATCACTGTTAGTGAACTTTTAGCAGGGGCGTGGTCGACCTCGTAAACGTTTTTTGCACCCTTTGGTGCTAAGACTACACCAGTTTTTGCGCAAAGAACGAAATTGGTTTCGTCACCATTCAAAACTCTTTTCGGGTCTGATAAAACATCAAACAAATTGTGATTTTTCAGGTATATTTCAATTGCCTGAAACCATCCTTTTATATCGTTTTCTGATACGGCAGCACTTGCCCCTGTTACTGCTTCAGGTGTTCTTACAGTAATATCTGGGTGTCTCTTTAAGAAGAGTTTGTACCATTTATCCCCGGGAATGTTGTTTCTGAATGGGTTAGAACGGCCGCTTTTTTTTATAAACTCTGCTACACTATTTAAAAGATCTTCTTTCCTTTTAGGGAAACCCTTTGCATGGCTAATATTTAACCAACTCTTAAGTTTATTCTCTTCCTCTTCGTTGAGTACTGGACTCGGACCAGGCTGAAGTTTATGTTCAGGTTTCTTGATGCGAAACTGCAATGTGGCTCGAGGAACCTGATAAATTCTTGCTGCTTGTTTTTTAGCCATGCCATTTTTAATCGCATCGATAGCTTTGTTAATATTTTCTTCACTATATTGCTTTCGTGTACTTTTTTCTATTCCTTTTGATTTCTTTTTGTTGTTTTCTTTTTCAATGTGCGTTTTCATTGTTCACAACAAAATCTAAACGAATAAAAAACATATTATTAGAATTCAAATTTCTATGACCGTTACTACTGCCAATAATTAGCTTTCGTTATTGGCACTAGTGCCAATAAAGGGAATTTGACGAAATCATTGTTCCATATGTTGGCACATGGAATAAAATAAAATGTGATAAAAATATTGCAGAAATAATTTATGTATCTACTGTCTACACTACCAATTAGTTTTGTTAAATTATTTCAATACTACCAATTAGCCAAATAGCCGCGATTTACCTAAATTGAATCAAGCTCTTACCTTAACAAAAAACCAAAATAACTTCACCAAATCACTAGCGCGAAATGTCAGCTGCCGTTTCTAAATCGCCATATTAGTTTTTGGATCAATGTTGCCAATTTTGAAAAGAAAAAATATTCTATTTTACTTTTAAATGCGTTCCAAGCGTGAATAATCTATGGTTTCCTTGTTTTTTCGAAATAAAATCTAAAGTGCCAATAACCGGAGGAGTGCCAACGATTGGGTGGTTTACCCTATTCAGTGACAGAATATTGTGTGGCCGTTTTGTGTAAAAGTGAACCTGGTTTTGTTAGATAAACTAAATTCAGTGCTATACCATCAAGGTTTTAAGTTCTCTTTTGGTTTCGATCTCTTACAAATGCAGTTGAAGGTATGTTACATTTTTTTGTAATTATTTTATATTTATAAAACATTGAATGAGCCACTATCTCACAATTTGCAACATAGGCTATGTAGAAAAATTGCTGTACATAGTACCTCAGCTGAACTCAAGCATAGCAATTTTTCTATGTAAGTAATATTTACTTTTTCTGTTATGTTGTTTTAGTCCAAAACTACTGAATCAATGGTTTATTGTTGTGTGAGCTAAGTTTGTAGCTAATTGATGTTTATAATAGAAAAAGAAAATGAATTATACTAGGTAAATATTTCACTTTTGATTTTTGATTACTATGAGTTAGAAGGTTCAGAACAATAATTATCTAAATGTACAATTTTGTGTAAATTTCATATTAGGTGCCTATATTGACAAAACTAAATTAATGAAGACCAAGATCTTCACTACATTATCCTTTGTAATCACATCTGAATTATCAATATTATTTTTCTACTAAGATTATCATCAATTATCTTTGTGTCCAAATTATGAACCTTATCAATATAAATTTAAATGTTTGGATATTTGTTGCATAAATTGAACAGTTTATGGTGAAGTTTAGAATGCAGATTGTAATACAGTAATGCTTGTACACCACTGTTTGGATACCTGCTACTGCCCAAGCTGAGGTTCTACTTTTTGAGGTGCTTTTGTACTAGTCATCGTATAAGATTTAGTTCTAGCTGAGTTTGGCAAGCAAGTATATGGCTTTAAGATGCTTTGTTGTATTCTGCAAATGTTTGTATGGTTAGTTAACAATCTTGGGTTAGTTCCCTGTGCCTTCTGGGCTAGTTCAAAGTTTCATGGGTTATAGAGGCCACATGAATCAGACTGCTATTGGTCTGAAAAAAAAACCTGTAATATTTATAGTACCATAAAACCAATTTCCCCTAACATTACAGCAGCCAACTGTATCTTAATTGTCCTGTTACTAACATGACACAGCATATCACAGAACAAAAATATTGCAGCTCTACAAATGGCGGCCTTATCACTGACATAGAAATCTTCCAGATGACCTACACATAAAAAATTACTTGTTAACCTTTAAGTACCGACGTGCCATTATAGTCACATAAGTACCGACGTGACGTCTGCCAGACCACCATAGTCTAAGTGGGGAAAATTTTCATATTTTAAGATTTTCTTTGAAAAAAATATTGTCTATGTATTGTTAATATATCTAGTTATTGTACAAACAAAACAACATTCAGAAGTTTTCACGTTTAATATTAATTAAAAATATAAATTTGAAGTCTTATGACCTTTGGGAGAGAAATATCAGACATATCTTAATTATTCATTTTTATTAATATATTAAATGTTTTTTAAATAACAACATTTTTTTTCTTAAAGATTAATAACTAAATAAACAGTTAAAATATTAATTAGATAAAACATAAAACGATTTTGTTATAAATGCAAGGCACTAAATCATAGGAACTTTCACAATTTACAAACACTCTTTGCATACTGGCTTGCTGCATTGTAGGCACACATTTTGCATGCAAGTGCGACATTTGCTTTTCTTTTTAGATGCCAAATCATGGTCACTCTCTAAGACAATAAAATTCGGGTCGATATCATGAGAGTCAGACTCTGAACTCTCATTCAGCCATTCCGCTATTATCGCTTCGTGATCTATATTTTGAGGTGTTGTATCACTTTTCTTTCTTGAGACCGAAACACAGTTTTTTTTCATTTGTGGCTGCCTGTTTTACACCTGAAGTACTCGGCTCAACCATTTTTATAACTAGCTGAAAATAAAAGAGAAAGAGACGTACTTCTTAGCATTCCATGGATTCACCGTGCGGGTGCCGGGTCCATCGTGTGGCAGAGAGAGAAATCACGAGTAGACCCCGAGACTTGTGACTCGGGCTGTAGGTTTAAAAGGGGCCCCTTATATTGACGTACGTCAACACTCACCTTCACTACTCGTATTTCTCTCCCTGCCCAGCCAAATCCGATATGATCCTACTAGTGCAGCTTTAGATACTCGTTCTAGTATAGAACTTACTGCACTTCTGGACAATCCAAGGTCTTTAAGCAGGTTATAGAGAGATTTTGCTGGTATACCTCTCGCTCCTACTTCTACAGCGTATAAATTAACTACATAGCCATTTTTTGTTAATTCATTTTGTAGGTCGTAATACTTATTTTGTTTCATCGCGTGGTCTTTAGGTATATTAGTTTCCCACGGTACGGTAAGTTCTACCAGGACTATGCGTTTCGTAGCCCTAGAAAAAAGGAAAATGTCCGGTCTGGATGACGAAACACCTACATCCTCTGGGATTTTGTAGTGCTTTTCATACGTGTCCATTAAAATAGTCCAATCAGGTGCTGAACCCAGGATTGAGTAAGGCTTGTTCTTGGAGTTTGAAGTTGAGCCCTCTTTTACAAAGTTAATTCTGGTCAGGGAGGGTCATTTGGAAAGCGTTCAGATAAAATTTTAATAAGGCAGGAGACCAGTCATATAGCAAGGTGCGCCACTTTAGAGCTAATGGGATACAAAACTCACCTATGGTTAACCACTCACTTTGCATTTCTAAATTCATAGCGTGCACTTTGTAACTATCATTTTCGTCTTGTTGTAGAAAGGTTTTTACCATGTCTCGGTCTTCCCTTTTCTTTCTCGTACCCAACCCAGCTGTATTTACTTGCGCGCCTGCCATAAATTGTTTGTGGAATTGAAGTCTAGATTCAAGGTCCGAAGCGCTTTTGTCTTTTGGGAGAGATCAAATTCTCAAATTTTTCAGTAATCTCTGAAAAAAGACGTATCCAAAAAACTTACATAAGTACAGACGAGTGGTCTGTCAGACCACTCGTAATTTTATAAAAGTTGTAACTCACCGAAATCGCACGTGCTGATACAGCCACTCTCCTCAAATGTTTCCGGGCGATAGCCCGAGGGGTATATGGAAGTACGGAGGGATACGTCTTCGTTTACTAATGAAACTAGTGCTTTCGACCTCTTCGATTGTCTGTCAGACCACGCGTCGGTACTTAAAGGTTAAAGAAGACTTGAAAATTGAAAAAGCTTAGTTGAATATTTAGATAGAATACAGTACTCATGAATTGAGTAAAATTAGTTTTTAAATCCTACTAAGTACCTCACATGATTTACTCATTAGAGATAAATAAATGTAATCTGTAGTTTTAATTCTTGAAATAAGCTTCTACAAATTATTTATAATGTCAGTTATAAACCACACTAACAACACAAAAAAGTAATAAATATAAGAGCTGTTTTAACAAATGTGACCATTCTTGTGAATACAATTTTCACACAAATAGTTCATTAAGAATACCAAAGGAATATTTCATGATACTCAGTAATGATTTTTTAATATTTCAAAATTAGAGAGAAATGAGATGAATGTAGCAACTGCATAAAATATTCACCATAGTTACTCTGAGCTGCAGGAAATGATAAAAAAGTTAGTTAGTTATTTATCCTTTATTTCATATTTTAATTTTGACCCTGCTTAATAGGTAAGCAAACTGAAAAAAAAAATCTAATTAAAGGGTCAGTTTTATAATGTAGATTGATGGGTCAATCAAGATGTGTTATGATGATAAACATCACTCTCACCCATAATGGTACAGTGTGACATATTTGCTGAAAACTGCACAGCATCATTCAGAGATCTTAAGATGATTTCTCTGGAAAAATTGCTGCTCAAACCAAAACACACT
The DNA here is from genome assembly GCA_963693475.1 of Ectropis crepuscularia. NCBI lineage: Eukaryota > Metazoa > Arthropoda > Insecta > Lepidoptera > Geometridae > Ectropis > Ectropis crepuscularia. The sequence continues at coordinate 14,180,908 of OY856339.1, read as the reverse complement.
AAGGTTTGCACATTACTACTTGGCATTAGAATAACTGCCAAATGAGTGATACTTCTGCAAAGAGTCTGACTTAAAAGTATGCTTACAAATTACAAATTAGTTTAACCCTGATCATGTTTTGGGGACTGAGTTATCTGCAGCAGTGGCAAATCATCCTTGCACGGAAACTACACACATGATCCCTGGCATTCCCTGGGTGGTGCTAATCAGGTCACTTCAGCTGAGGCTGGTGACCACCTATGACGCCTTACTAAGCATCCTATATATGGTGACGCCTTACTAAGCATCCTACCTGTGTTATGGCATGATGTCTGGTGTTGCTATCAGGACATCAGCAAATACTGATCAGAACATTTACAACACCACATTGTGCAATATGCTAGACCACATTGTCACACACAAGTACTTTGCCTTCTACTTGTGTAAGTTAGCATGATCCGGGGCACGGTTGCCGCTCCTGCCGCGACCGACTGCAGATAGTAGGGGCATAAGTAGTGACATTGCCACCCATGAAAGGCTGTCATTTTGCTAAAAATCCCGAGCTGCGCCTTCCTGCTGAGGGGCAACCTGATGGACATCCCAGGGGGTCTCAGGCATCACTGCAGACTAGTTTGCCGTGGTTGTATTAGTGTTGTGTATTGTGACCATTGGCCAGTAATATACTGCTTCATTCTACTTCCATTTGCCCACCAAACCACCCTCAATATAAAAGTAAAAGACCAAAAAAGGAAGTTTAGTGAAACAGCAATTGCACTACTTGTCTCTTGAAATTCGTGAATTGCGAATATCAGAAAACTTCACTCCAATCTAACAACAGTCTCTTACCATCTTGAAACTGCCCAGCAGTCATTTCTGGTTCTTACCGAGGCGCAGATCGAATGCCAGTTGGAACTGGCGTGCCTAGCTCATCCAGGCAACACGATGGAGCACAAATGTAAGCCTCGTACTTGAGTATGCATGTACGCCCGTGACGATATCTGCTGTCAGCGTCTCTGTTAGTTTGAAGACCCGAGATTATCTATTCATTGGGTAATAGTGGAAACCTAAGTCGGCCTGGACTGACTATAAAATTGAGTCACTGCAAATGTGAGTTACCCGGTTATTCATTCAAAAAGGTCGAGACAGGCTTTGAGAAAATTCTATATCACTATGTGTCCCATAGTGGAGATCACAATCAGGAGCTTCACATGCTAGTCGAATCAAAAGTATCCCACAGCCCAATTAGTGTTACTGGGGTATCATAAAGGATGGTTGTACCCATACCGGGATACTGACCACGCTGGATTAGAGACGAAAAAGCTTGCTTTAGCGTTAAGCTTAACCCCGCGCCTCCCGAGCGCTGCGCGGGCGCCGCGACGCTTAGTCTAATATTATATCGGCCAGACATGGCCGATTCGGGCTGGCGACGCATTTCCACGAAGCGGGTTCAGCTGAGCGGAGACGCCGGATGTGCTGGTGCACGATGCGTGCGTCCGTCCGGGCAAGCTACTACGCGCGCGGAGCTCCCGGTACGGACAGATGCGCAGGTAGTTGTCGACTGAGGCGCGCGCTCTCTGTGGCGCACTAGTCAACTCCCGCGGGGGAGGACTCGATCCAGGCCGACAGAGGTACGTGGGGCAGGTGACTATAGTCCTCGAACGTGAGCGTGACGAGCGTGTCAGTGACGCGAGCGCACGCGGAGGACCTTTTTTATGGTTAGTCTGATGAGTGATGTCGTGGATATCGGATTTTTTGAGGGGTCTATCGACGAGTGATCTTTGATGGCTACACGTCAGATGTCGCTCGCCAATGCAATGCCGGAGTCACTTAAGGATCGGTGCTTTTGGGACGCTGTTTCTGCTGTATGTATATCAACGATCTGTTGAAGCCTGGTATCTTAAGGAACGCAAATAATAGCACCATTGTTTAGAATTACATATCTAGAGCTATGCAAGAGCTAGTGGTCAATAACCTCGGGCACTGAGAGAGAGTATATGATCGAGCATTTGAACTTGGCCATTGATACAGTCTCTGTATGGGATGAAACCAATCTAACCAACGAGAGAAAAATGCAGCCTTGTCTGTTCTCTCCAAAAAGGACTCAAATTCAACTGAATTACTACTTTTCGAGGTGTATCTGCCCCCTATTACAAATCTTCTCGAGCTTTTGGATGTTGCTTTGACGTCTACGATCAACTTTGGCTCTTTCAAAGGGTCCAAGCCCGATATCCGTGGTCCAAGCCTAAATTAGCCGCCAAAAAAGTAGATGTCTCAAAGTTGCGAAGGTACTTCAAGTCTAAACAGTTGCTCGTGTTATTCCAGACACAGATTTTCTCTTTTATGGCAGAGAAATGTTCGCACCTTTGGAATGGGTCAACTAAATACCACCTGGATACTTTTACCTCGAAAATCTAGATAGGCAATGACATCCTTGTTCGAAAAAGATTTCAAAGAACTTCGTAGCAAAGTTGGTTATCGGTTTCTTACCGCATACATTTCGAAGAGTGTGAAATTGATCTACATAATCTAATACCACATTGCCCTCTTTTTCTTTGGACTGTTCGCTATAAAAAGCGAAATCCTTTCAGGGTTGATGTGTCAAAGGCTCGAACGAAGTGGTTTGACTCTAATTTTGTGATGAAAATGTTTTTCCCGATGCTTACAATCTTGGTGTCGTCAATTCGAGAGTTAACAGATTTCTTCTAGGAAAGCCCGCTCCATCGCATCGTCGCGTCGCCTAATTTTACGCGAGATGGCGGTCAAGAAATCTGTATTTGTTTTAAAACTACGTGCCACAGACAAATACGAAAATACAGAACTGATACATATACCACATGAGGACATGTCTAACTTATTACACCCTGTTTTCATATTTTATGTGGCGGGTCAAAAAGATGGAGAATAAAATTTGTGTAGTTGCGAACTAACTTTAGTGAATTATTCCAAATACCTTTTAAATAGTGTATTGTTATTGATCAAAACATGTTTTCATCTTAAACCTGTTTATTGTTTGTATTCCAGCATCTAAGTCTTCTTATGTAGAGATGTGTAGAGAGCCTCCCGCCTTTTTTTGCTTGAGGAGAGTACAGTAATTTCAAACACAGGTTGGTATAGAGGTATAAACATATTTTATTCAATTAATTTTCCACATTTTTTTTTATAATTAGTTTTATTTTCGTTCTGTAGAATGACGAAACGAGCATGACATGCGCCTAATGGTAAGCAACATGCCTGCCCATAATTCAGTAAAGCGCCACGTAACGCAACTATTTGAACATGAAGCGTCCAAATCACTGCTTTGCACTGTACATCGCTCGTCACCCGAAGATATTTGAGGATTTATCTCTTGGCACAGTAAAATTTTCTGGAAACATTGCCCTTCAAACTGGAGCCCAGTAATAGTTAATACGCATTACTGCTTGGCGGTAGAATAACTGGCAAACTTCCCTAAGCGGACTCTGCAAAGATTCATAATTATTTATTTATTTTCTAATCCCTCTCCAAACTCGACCTCGAAACAATATTAAAAATGCAAATTAGCTTAGAAACTGTTTCGCGAAACGAAAACACCAAACACAAGTTTATAGAATGGTTCGTGAATTCGAGCGCGAGTGTGGAGAGATAGATAATTACAATCTTGGTCAAAATCAATCGAGAGAGAAGCGTTCAGGAGTCGTGATGGAATTGCAAAATGTACTTACCATGTTTACCTACATTTGTGATCCCAGAAAACTTGACAACTCAACGCTTTAATGTTTTTCTACTCTTTTTAAAAACTAAAGAGTTGTTTTAAAGACACGTAAGTATTTCACTACTCTTAATCAAGGCTTAAGGGTGGATGTGACTCCTAACTACGAGATTCGAACCTTTTTCTCATATTACAGGACCCTGATTTCGATGTAGAACGGAACCCTAAATAACAGGAAGTGTAACAATAATAAGGGAAATGAAATTGTGAAATGTTTTCCTCGTTTTGTTGGAAACTCGGAAAAAACTGTTTCAATAGCCGAACTGCCGCGTTTTCACCATACTTTTGAAAGTAGCGTTTTCTAGGCTTCCGGAATAATGGCGAAGTTCATTTGTAAAACAAAACAAAACAGGAGTTTTTGAAATATTGAGGGAAAATATTTTTTCACAATGTTACGACAAGGAAACGTGCCGCATTACTTCGTTGCGTAGGTACGAAAAAGAGCACACACTGTTGTGCTCGTTGCTTATTAAAGTTCACAAAATACCAGTCTACAGTGCTGGATTTATCTATACTAATATTATAAAGAGGAAAGATTTGTATTTTTGTATGTTTCGAATAAACTCAAAATACTGAACCTATTTCAAAAAATATTTTACCAAAAGAAAAGCTACATTATCACTGAGTAACATAGGCTATTTTTATTATGAGAAAAAATTAGAGATACTTGGATTTTTTTACTAAAACCAACGCAAGGTATTAAAAAAACAGCCATAAAATGGTTTTCATCGCATACGCTGCGGAAAGTACCAATGATAGAACAAAACTATTTTCTACAATATTATAGAACGTACTAAAATCTACAAAAAACCTCGCGAGACCATATGTCTGACTACAGTAATTACGTCGCTACAACTGCTTTTTTTACATTTTAAAAGAAGATAAAAATGCCGATCAAATTCAGACTATGTTATCCATACATTTGTATTAATTCTTATCCAAATAAACTATTTCGTATTCAAGACTGCTTTAATACCTATTGATTCCTTTTTGAATTATTAAAATCGGACATTTAATTCAAAAGATGTTACGAAATTAAAAATTTCCATCCTATCGAAATTTTCAACGACGCGACGGGCCGGCGCGGCGGGCGGCGCGTCGACGGTGGCGCGGCGCGGCGCAACGCGGCGGTAGATGCAGAATTAGGAAGAGTGTGCAGCGTTCATCCTTCCCAGCCAGAGTGCTTTTCACTCAGAATACTTCTTTATCATGTACCACGTAGGTACATCGTTCCAAGACTTTAAAATCGTGTAAAAGAAACTTACCAAGCCGCATTGCGAGAAAGGGGGTTTGTTACAAAATGATAACCAATGGGAAATCCCTTTAAGAGAAGCTTCAATTTCCCGGTGTCCGTTGAGGCTGACAGTTGTTTGTGGTAATATTCATCGATATAAATCAATAGATGTGCCCTGAGCACCTTGAAATTGGTAATAAACTGCGTCTCTCTGTGTATCGTATGTGGTTTACAAACAACCAATCTACTTGACCCCTACAATCGCTAGCGGCGAGATTTGCTGTGGTTCTACTTATTTTGGTTGTTGACAACGAATAATGATAGGTAAAAACGTCTGGGGTCCACCGCGTCCTGCAACCGACTAGAACGGAAAGAGTGAGCTCACTCTTCCCAACGTTGACATGATTGCGTGCGTCCTGTAGTTTGGGAGGGCCCATCTTGGGTTCTGCGATGTAGTAATACTATCATTTTGTTTCCGCCGTATTACATTACGGCTAGCCGTTTTGAAAAACAGGGCCTTTTTGTAATGCGTCGGTTCAACGATTAGCCGTATTGTCATTGCGATACGTTCTTCAATAAGGCGGCCCACGTTCAGCCGCATTGTATTACTGTAGGGTGACCATATTTAAAAAAATATAATTTAAATAAACAAAATCAAAATTAATTTCATTATTCAGAAAAAACTGACCGATTACTTCTTACGATATTCCTTACAATTTTTTTACAACATTTTACCTCTCACATAATGTTTGAAAGCCCATAACTTGATATCGGTGACGGTACACCTAAGAAACATGGTGCACTTCCATAGACAAGGTTCTATCATCGAGATTTGACTACGGGTGGACTCCCGCCAGAAGCTCTGCGGTCAGCCCTGAGTGTCGCTTCTCCATACTCGGCCTGCGATCCACTACGGCTACTTGCATGGCTTGCTCCACTCAGGACCTCCCTTGAGCTTCTAGCTCCCGTATTTTTTTAAATACACTCTATTGGTAGTAGCGCCAAGACTAGGTGGAGTCGGTGTGCTCCGAGTCGGATCTGGGTCTCATGTAACCTACCCGGTCCGATTTAGTCTTAACAAGGTGGACGGTGGAAACGAAATAGTTTCCAAGTAACACCCAGGGTGACAAGTGACACTCCAATAATATTGTGCACAATTCCTCCGAACTCCAGAATCCACTGTCACTTTAGCAATTTAGCAACACACTTACAGTATTCAATGCCATAGTTGTTGTTATGTCAGGCAGCGCCACGAGTGTTAAGAATCGGTACTAAAAATTGTCAAAGAGGCGGCTAATCTCTCGCTTTATTACTTTACGGCTAGCCGTGTTGAATGACGTATGGCGTCGAATACATTCCGGCAGTTTTTTAATCAGCCGTATTCAATCCGGCTGATCTTTAAACCGCCGCTTTACAAAACGACCCTCAACCAACTAAGCTACTAGGCCAGCCAGTTTAATGTTTTTACATTTTAAAGTTTTGGTTACTAATATTGATCATTTGGAAAAATTTGGTCATGTACGTTTAATTTAGCATTCCTACTTAACAAAAAATATTGACCCCGTGCGAAGCCGGGACGGGCCGCTAGTCTTTCATATATTTCAAATGAATAATAACGTGTCGTGTTTGTAACATGTGCTACTGAAACAGTTTAGTTTTCGTTATAGATAATAACATACGGCAGGTGGAACGAGCGCGGTGCTAGCGATGTGATTATGTCGGCGGCGCCCGAGACGTTGCCGGCGACGGAGCCGCCGCACCGGCCGCCGGAGCCCCTGTTCTTGGCGCCCGCACCGCCGCTGCCGCGCCCGCCCCGCCCGGCACCCGCCAAGCACACCGTCCACTGGTTCCGGAAGGGACTACGGCTACACGACAACCCGGCCCTGCGAGACGGACTCCTCAACGCCGTCACCTTCCGATGTGTCTTCATCATCGATCCGTGGTTCGCGAGCTCCACCAATGTCGGGATCAACAAGTGGAGGTGACCATTACAAAACACGCAGATACATCTCCGTACATAGCTACACAGCACAGCTCATTAATTCGAGAAAAGACCGACTACAATAATGTGGTGCTATAAGGCGGCCTATTCAACTTTGTCACCTTTTAATGATATTTCGTCGTCGATCTTTTGTTCGCTAACTAACGTCAAAACCAACAATTGTCGCTTTTCACGTTACATAATCCACTGGTGTCGTCTGTCTTTGAGTGCCGTACGGCCTGTACGTAATCAACGTTGAAATCAACATGTATTGTATCCTATGTTATGGTGTTCTCTACCGACAGGTAAAGAACTTATCAACTCATCATACACCGAATGCACCACGTTGCACTATTTATTCTATAGGTACATGACCCTCTCGCTCGATCAGTTGTGAGAACGAGGCATTCTATTTAACGAGTTCGAAGAAAGAATGCCGAAAAAAAAAAGAAGTATAGAATATGTTATGTTTATGTGTTATTTCGTATTATAAAATAACTTTCTGTTAGAGTCCCTTATCTAATTGTAACTATCTAGTTACTGAAACATTCCGGTCTCCGATAGCTAGATATACCACCAATAGTCTAATCCATAGAAATTCCACAGCGTTCATTTGTCAACGTTTTCAGATTTCTACTGCAATGTTTGGAGGATTTGGATAGAAGTTTGAAGAAGCTAAATTCGAGGTTGTTCGTCGTCCGAGGCCAACCGGCGGATGCGCTACCGAAGCTGTTTCAAGAATGGGGCACAACTGCACTCACGTTCGAAGAAGATCCGGAGCCCTACGGGCGCGTTCGCGACCACAACATCATGTCAAAATGTCGAGAACGTGGCATATCCGTTACATCGAGGGTTTCGCACACGCTCTACGAATTGGACAGGTGAGTGAATTGCTACTTCCGATGTCTAGTTCAATATGCAAGTAAACTTTTTTATTCGCATCTTAGGTAGATTTTATGGTCAAGTGCTCAGGGTCCACGAAACAAATTCGTCCTTTTTTTGGGCCTAAGCATTTACTAGCAAGTACTACTTTCCGGAAATATAAAAAATTACATTATATTCAAGTCTAGCGGTCCGTTCCAGCTTCGGCGGTGGTACGTAAAATATAGCCTATAGCAATCAGGGATCATGTACATATCCAACGTGTGGAGTCTCTTTACACTATTAACTGTGTATAAAAGTCATTATATTAGTTGTTACGCTTTTAGATGCCATAGGTCTTAAAGTCAGTTAAGATAATTATTGCATTTCAGTATAATAGATCGGAACGGAGGCAAAGCGCCGCTGACGTACCATCAGTTTCAAGCGCTCATCGCCAGCATGCCGCCGCCGCCCCCCGCCGAAGACGTCGTGAACTCGCAACTTCTAAACGGCGCCACGACGCCACTGACCGACGACCACGACGATCGTTTCGGAGTGCCCACGCTTGAGGAGCTAGGTTAGTTGGTACCTACACGAATGCGTAACTATAGCACAGTACAAAGAAAATCTACCAGTACAACGATTTAAATTGCGGTGAATTCCGACAATGCAGAGAGCTGTGACGTATAAAAAATGCTTATTAATTAGAATTTTTTTTATTAGTTTAATATGAAAATTGTCAAGTATCAGCAACATTATTGGAAACATGTAAGTACTATAAACAGTTTCTAATTATTTTATATGAACAAAATAAAATCAAAACATGCGTCAAACGACAGGCTACCAAAGCACACTACCAAACTGCTAACATTTTCGTGTTCGCAGCTTGGGAGCTGGCTTCACGCGTCTCGACCTGCATGTTGGCTCGTCTTGATCTCTTGATGTCTTCGTCTAACGACAGTATGATTTAGACTGATGATGGTGATAATCAGCGCCTTAGATAATGAATAAGTAAATAGATCAGGTTTTTCCGCACTGTTCCTTTGTACCAATCGCAAGCAGATGAGGTGTATGTTAGCTATGGCGACATAGTGATGTGCCGCGACAAATGTATGACACTTCCACAAGAGCGATCAGACCCGTGCTTTCGGTGTAAAGCGTTTGTTCTAACTCTGTACGTAGTATATGTAAACTATTTGGACTCTTTGGTCAGCGCCTAATACTAAACAACACACCTGCCGATAGCATTGTCACACAGTTATTTGAACAGGAACGGTCCAAATCACTGCCTAGCTCTTCTCTGCGCGCTTCACCTACATATAAGATGATATATCTCTACCCTGTTATTTCCATGGAAACTTTGCCCTTCAAACCGGAACGAGTAATGTTTACATATTACGACTTGACAGTAAAACAGGTAAAGGTTTGAAATTTCCCCAGGTTTAGTTATATATGTAAATATATATTTATCGCGGTAAACTATGTACTACGATATTCAGTTTCTAAATGCTTCGTTGTCCAGTTACTAAAATAACTATAGATAAAACATTGAGATCTTTGTAATATCAAATAACTTAATTTTGATTAATCATTGATTTCGTTAATTTGTTAGTTTTATTTAAACAATGTTTTACCAGATGCTTAATAAAGTTAAATTTCAGGATTTGACACGGAGAATTTAAAACCGCCTATGTGGCTCGGCGGGGAAACTGAAGCTCTAGCTAGGTTAGATAGACACCTTGAAAGAAAAGCTTGGGTGGCGTCATTCGGCCGACCCAAAATGACGCCACAATCACTACTGGCTAGTCAAACTGGCCTCTCACCGTACCTGAGGTAAGCAAAACGTGAATTAATTAAGATTGTTATTTATATTAGTTTTTCATACTTAGTAATTAAGTCCCACGCCATGAAAGTTAATTGAAATTCGTTGGATTGCATTTGTTTAGTTATAATTTCCAAGGAAATTCCTGTTACCTGCACTCGCAACGAGCAAACTGTCCGCAAATCTCTATCATCTGAAATTGAGGTGTGTAGTCTATGATGTAGAGTTGTAGAGCTTACATTGTGATGCTAATGCTCTTCATCTAATTCTCATTCTGATTCTTAAATCAGAGAACGAAATTTCGGAACAAACTCTAGAGTAGAAGCTCAGTAAGGCATGAGTCACAAAGGTGGCAGAATATCCCTCCAACGATGATGAAACTTAAATGAGATCGGTGACGGGCAGCAGCGACAACAGTAGCCAGTATAAAAAGCTACGTCTCAACCCGTAAACTCAGCGTTGCGACAATGGGCAAAACCGTCCACCGTAAATAATGACCTTCAGTTACCGGTCGTCTTTCTACTCGTAGTCCTGGCTAAGGCTAAATAGAACAGTAGGGGATGAGAAGAATCCCGGGGCACCGCATGGCGCCGGACCCCACTGTCTGGCAACGTTTAATGGACAAACGATTTTGAGAGCATGATGAAATCGCGTTGGCCGTTAAACAGCTCAAAAATGGACGAGCCGCGGGCGAGGACTGAATCACAACAGAGCTCCTGAATGCTTGTGGAACGCAAATACTAAAATACTTCCAGCAGTTTGATTACATCGTCTTTACCGGGGGATTCTCTAAAGTGGAGCTCAAAAGCTTCGTAGTGTTCGTCAAAAAAGCGTATGGTGTTCTTCAAAAACGGTGATAAAACACTTTTGCAGAACTATCAACCAATATCCCTGAGTTATGTCTTATAAGTTGTTTTGAAACATTCGAATCGTTTTACTTAAAGACTAGACGACTTCTCGTCATCCATCCCACAAAGACTAAAGTTTTCAATCATTGCGTTCTACCGGTCATGACGTACGGAGCCGAAACGTGGACACGTACATTTAACGCATCCACAAGTTTAAAGTCGCACATCGCGCTATGGAATGAGCTATACTTGGAGTTTTGCTTTGATTTTTGTAACCACCAAATTTTCCAAAAACTAGTTTTCTTAATGCCTTTTGCCAGCAAAATCTGCTGCTATCATTAATAACGTCAACTAAACAACATCCGAGACGCGAATTAAAATATTACGTCTATTATAAAACTTCTCTGTTCGTGAACTCGGTTCGTTGTGTTTGTTAATAATAATCTGATAAGTCGTGTGGTTCTGCGAAGTACGAAGCCGTATTCTCACGTACCGTAGTCGGGATCAATACAATGAGTCGTTAAGTTTCAGAGAATTCCGTTTCTAACATGAAACAAAACTACCTACGTAAAGTTACGGTTGTTAATTACGTTCGCAAAATCAAGTCACACGATCGGACGGCGTTATTGTAAATATATTACAGTAAGTTTCGTCATAATAGGTGCTAACGTTAGTTGCGAAGTGGAAGTACAGTAGGTATTTTCTAAACACAGCGACGGAACAAGTACACACAGCATAAACAGCCCACTAAATGTTCCCATTTCTGGGAGTCGGAGAGAGTCAAGGCCATTATCCACTATGCTGGCCCAGTGTGGGTTGGTGAATGACACATGTCAGTGACACATGTGGCATGACCACGAAAGATTCTAGTAACATGTCGGTTTCCTCACGATGTTTTCATTCACCGTTTTAAGTTAGCGACATGGGATTTGAAACCGGGGGCTCCAGAACGGCAGTCGCCGTTCTCCCGACTAGACTAGCCGTAGCTTAGTACTCATAGATAGAACATACTTAGAACATAGAACACACGTCACGATACTGGGTACCTAACTGTAACAAATATCTGAAACACATAGTTCATATGATACGTTGCAATACCAAAAAATAGAAACGGAGCACTTAACTTTCATTCGGTTGAACCAAGCCAAACTGCGTTCTGAGTAGTATTTCTATTTACGTGATGCAATTAGTACTGAAGAAAATGCAGCTAATATTGATCGATTAACTATTCTGCCAGCAACTTACATAGGTAGTCCGCGTCATATTATGCATGAATATGCGCAAGATGTAATGACAAATGTACGTCATTACGGCCGGCCAGATCTTTTTATCACTTTTGTAATTCAAAATGGATAGAAATTGTTCAATTGCTGCTTCCCGGCCAAACATCAAGTGATCGTGCTTCACTAAAGAGTGGAACCCATGCACCAAAATACATGGCCAATAAAGAATCATTAAAATACTAGATTTTTTTGAATTTACGATAATTCTCCAAATAAAAAATTAACTTTGATAAAATCAAAAGTCTGCTCATTTATCGTCTCTAAAGGTACAAGTTCGCGCCGCGACCGCGACGCGAGACCGCGACCGGAGACCGAGACCAGAGACCAAGACTGGCACTTGACACTATGGAATTGTATGGGCGCCAGTTCGCGCCGCGACCGCGACCTGTCTTGGTCTCCTGTCGCGGTCTCAGCGCGAACTGGCGTCCATACAATTTCATAGTGTCAAGTGCCTGTCGCGGTCTCCGGTGTCGGTCTCGTGTCGCGGTCTCCGCGCGAACTTGTACCTTAAGACGGAACAAAGTTCGGCGGGTTTATTATAATATAATTCAAATTAATATCTTGTACTGCACTGAACTCCTTACCCAGAGAGATAGAAGATGATTTGTATCGTTGCCTGTAATTTCTTTGAAAACGTTGCCCTTCAAACCGGAACACAGTGTTTGCAACTGTTTGGCGATAGAATGACTGGCAAAGGTATGGTAATTCCCCAGATGGGCACATACCTTTTCAGTCATCATGAATACGACCTTTGTGATGTGTGCGCTGTGCATAGTGCATACTGTATGTTTGTGTGGGGCATGATGTAATAATATGACGTCGTTTTCGCAAGTCTCTTATGCACATGTTATGTTCGAATGTGTTTCGCGTTTCTTATCAGAATAAGTGCATATTTATTTCTATAAACAATTTACCGCAATCAATTTTGCCAGCGCACAGTCGCTAACTGCTAATCTAAGTAATTTGATTACAAAGTAAAAGCTAGATAGTCTTATTAAACAGGGTCTAATGGAAATGTTTCCACGGGTGTTACGACGTGTTGTGCAAATCAATGCAACTAATACTTATTCCAGGAGACGACAATCGAATTTGAAGAAATCCATATCTATAGAAATAATTATCGTAATGAACTCTTACGTTTTGTAGGGTTGTTGGGTTCCTCTGAACTGCCCTTGCGCTAGTCGTAGGCTGAGATATATTAAATTAGGAGATGCACTAAATTAAAATGTCTAGCTTATAGTGTACTTCAGTTTCTTATATATCTTTTTTGTGTCTAATAAAAAGTTATCTTACCTCCTTATCTTACTCGTTGAGTATTGTAAGTATGTGAATGCTTTCATGTACCTACTTCGGTGACTGTGCGGGTCGCCAGTTTACTTGAATGAACTTGGCTGGCCACACTGCCGTGTGTCTAGATGTATGTCCTCGCAACAGCTAGATGCTTTGAAGTTTTCGGTTAATAGTGCCCGGCACCTTCTTGCCAAAAATTGGTCGGTATTATGTGAAGCCAGAGAGCATAGATCACTTTCTAAAATTAAACAAAAGAAAATACAAAGTGTTCAGTTCCTCGTCGACTACCCTTATAGTTCCGCCGTCCCTTTTAATGTTAAATGTACCGTAGTCGTGTTACTCGATGTTATGTTTATTCGTTTTAGATTCGGATGCCTGTCGACGAGATTATTCTACTATCAATTAACGGAACTGTACAAAAGAGTAAAGCGAGTCCGGCCGCCGCTTTCGCTCCACGGACAAATATTATGGAGGGAGTTCTTTTACTGTGCCGCCACAAAAAACCCTAACTTTGACCGGATGGAGGGGAACCCTATATGCGTGCAGATACCTTGGACACGGAACTCGGAGGCCCTTTCCAAATGGGCGAACGTGCGTACAAACTCTTATAAACATCTAAGCATGTTAATGATAATTGTGTAGGTGACTATTGGATTTCGATGTACATTGGAATATAATTAATACCGATTTATCTAATTTGGGATTATTCTAATCGAGTATGGATCACTTTCTTTTGGAAAACACACTATTACACTACATCAGTTATAGCAATTTTTGTAAAGAAAACTAAATCCGAATTCAATTTAAAAAATTACTCGCTTAATCCACTAATTTTAATAACAGTTTTGAAACCAAAAAATATGGATAGGCCAACTAAACGCACTGTTCCAATGATACAAAGAAGTTTCGGAGTGAACGAAAATATCATCGATAGTTAACATTTTTGCATTTTTATTAATTTTTCAAACAATGATTTTTGATTGATTAAAAAAAAATTTACTTGGACAGTAATCAAACAAAGATTTTTCGAAATCGGTTCAGGCTCGAGTAATATATGTACAATAATGTATAACATACACAAAAATCACTACGAATTTTGTACCGCCTTTTTTGAAATCGGTTAAATTAAGGTCATAATTTTCAAGTTACGGTCAGGCTTGACCTACATATATATATGTTGAGAATTAATTAGAATGTAAGATTTAAAAATATAAATAGAATTAATTTGGAATGAAAAGACACATAAACCTTGGTAGAATTTCAGTTCGACATTGACACAGTGGCAAAAAAATCAACTAGACATTCATGATTTCTTTAAAAAAAGATAGTATTAGGTAACTATTTTCTGATCTGTGGTATTAGTACTATCATGTATGAGCAGACTTTAGGTGTGCATAAAATTAAACATTATATAAATGCCAATTTAGCGCTACTGCTGAAACTTCTTGTGGGCCACAAGAAGTCTCATAAGAAATTAGTCATAGCCATAATTCACCGCATGCCATTTATGTGTATATCCTCAAAAAGATGTATTTCTTGGAAAACGCCGGTTTCCTCACCATGTTTCCATTCACCGTTAAAGTAAATGGTGATGATCATAAATATCATACACTTATACACATAGGTACACTTACTTGTACCCTGGTACTCATAAATCTATCTACACTTGGAAAAAACTCAGTGATGCAGGCGGGATTTGTATCTACGATCTTACTAAGGTGAAATCGGACGTTTTACGCACCGGCAGGTCTACAACTACATCTACAACTACATCTGCTTTCCGTTCCGCTGATGCAGATGCAGTTGTCTGCTTTCATCGGCGTTATCAAATTGGCCGATGACATGACTGATGATACAGTCCAACTCTAACGTATATTCATAAATGTATAGCTGTGTGTGGAAATGTTCACATAGTTAGAATTATCTTGAATGACTAATTATAGAGATAAATACATAATAGTGTTTCGTTCAGATTACAAAACGTACGTACTAGTTACATACATACATACCTAGTATATACTAAGGATGATTTATTATAGCAATATTAATATTTTCTCCATTTGACTACAAACTCTAACAATAAACAAAAGAGTATTATTTATCAATGTGTGTCAAATATATGGGTTTGTGTGTGTAATATTTTTTTTATTGATTATAATATTTTTGTTTTTTTTCTTTTTTTTAATATTAGCTTTCTGCACTAGTGCACTTCTCCTTCTCTATGTAAACCATTAGCAGCCCCCCCCCCGCGGTTTCACCCTCGTAGTTCCCGATACCATTATTTTCCCCGAGATAAAAAATAGCCTATGTGCTATTCCAGACCATTACTATCTGTCTATATGTCCAAATTTCATCTAAATCTCAGCATAGTCTTATAATTTAATAACTTTCGCATTTATAATATCAGTGTGATTGTGTGTGAAATTTCATACTTCGTCTGCGGAATTAAAAATGGGTACGAAGTTTTCGCTTCACGTTTAATAAGTATATGTATAGAAAACAAAATAATATAACAGCAAATTGCTGGTATTGTATTCAGTATCGTAGGGAATGGAAATATTAATAATTAAACGTAAGCTATCACGATATTCTACAAGCCTACAACATTACTAGTAATAATGATTATCTGACTAATTATGTATGGCGTGGAAATGGTTTGTTAATTTCTTGTACCTCTCTTTCTCTTTAATTTGGCCTCTCTGTCTAAGACGAAAATGAATCTTTTGTAACTTACAAACGATTCAATTTCGTGTATATTTTCAAAAGCCGTTTTGGCCAAAGTTAAAAATCGTTTATTAGTAAATTATAATGTATGTAATTTCAGTATCCAAATTATGCCCTATTGTTGCGAGATTAAAATACCTATATTTCGTAGAACATAAAAACATTATACTTCCTCTCTTTATTCCTCGTGCTAAGAAGTCTAACTTCAACTATAGAATATGTAGATAATATTATCTTCAACGCAACAAGAATTAACATGAAATTAGTTGCAATGTTTACTAAAATGTTAACTAGCTAATTTCAGGGTGTCTGTTTTTCGTGGCGATGTGCGGACGCGTATAA
The DNA here is from genome assembly GCA_963693475.1 of Ectropis crepuscularia. Taxonomy (NCBI): domain Eukaryota; kingdom Metazoa; phylum Arthropoda; class Insecta; order Lepidoptera; family Geometridae; genus Ectropis; species Ectropis crepuscularia. The sequence goes on along the minus strand of OY856339.1, from coordinate 14,164,796 downwards.
TAAAAGTACATCCATAATTTTACCTAACACTTCAAATGAAGTATTTAACTGTTTTCGGAGAATTTACAACGTACAGAGATAACTATGGGAAGATGAAGAGTGCAAGTCATTACCTATCACTGCGCTGCGATCTTCTTCCAAAGATATATGATGTTTTATCTCTTAGCCTAGTAATTTCTCTGACAAACATTGACCTTCATACCGGAACACAGTAATGTTTGCACACTACTGCTTGACGGCAGAATAACTGGATAAAAAATTAAAAAAAAACTGTAATTTAAAACAAATTTGCAGGGCACGACCGGTTTCCCGTGGATCGACGCTATCATGATCCAGTTGCGCGAGGAGGGCTGGGTGCACCACCTGGCGCGGCACGCGGTCGCCTGCTTCCTCACGCGGGGCGACCTCTGGATCTCCTGGGAGGACGGCATGAAGGTCGGTACCGAGTCACGGCCGTCACTGCCATGATGGTCGTTTTTTTTTTTTACTTTTATAGGTTTACACTTGACCGTCATCTCGCCTGATGTTAAGAGCGACGATGCGTTCTACGATGGAGCGTGTTTACCTAGTAGAAAACGATTCACTCTCGATTTGAAGACACAAATATTGTAACTAACAGGGAAAACCCACTCAATAGTAGAGTCAAAAATCTCTTCGTTCGTGTCTTTAGTGAGTTTTTAGTTGATTTCCTTTCTGCGCATCGCTGGGAATACCTTAATATGGGATAAATCCAAAGAAATTGCTGCAAAGAGATGAACTTATATCTCTGGGTGAAGCGCGCAGTAGACCGCTACGCAGTGATTTGGACTCTTCGACGACGCGTTTTACGCCCGTAGCCCGTAGCGCGGTAACCGCGAAAATTTGCAGTCTCGTGGGTTATGAATGGGATGGTCCCGCGCCCGCCACTATGAAATATTCCATGGAAGTTTTGTCATTTCTGAAGCTAGAAGCTTAAGGGTGCCTCTGTCCATTGGAGCGGAGCGAGCTGGCGGTGCGAAGCGAGCGAGTATTGCGGAGCGGAGTTACGTAACTCTGCTCCTGTGCATGTCCATTGACACGGAGCAAGGCAGCTGAGCAGAGCGAGCGAGCATTGCGGACGCACGCACGTACTGGTCGAAACATTAGCGGCATACTAACATTCCACGCCGGCTCGCTCCGCTGCCCCGCCCGCACCGCTACCTCGCTTCCGTAAATATATGAAATGTTAGCTAGCTCGCCAATCCCTGTCCACTACAGCTGAGCGGAGTTTTTATGCAATCCTATTGGTTAATATTTCTCCGTTTCTCCGCTCAGCAAGCTCGCTCCGCTTCAATAGACAGGCAGCCTAAAACTTATTTTTAGGCTTTTGATTCGATATAAATAAATATGGCAATGAAAGTGAGTGTGTTTCGCGCAGGTGTTCGACGAGTTACTCCTGGACGCGGACTGGTCGGTGAACGCGGGCATGTGGATGTGGCTCTCGTGCTCCTCGTTCTTCCAGCAGTTCTTCCACTGCTACTGCCCCGTGCGCTTCGGCCGCAAGACCGATCCCAACGGAGACTTTATAAGGTAACATACACTTTTTTATAATTAATTTCATTGGCTGTCCGAGTGTTTCTATGTATAATAAGTAGGTATGTATTTACAACTATGTATATAAGTATCATATCAGCTATCTGGCCGCCATAATACGAGCTTTACTTAGTTTGGGGTCAGATGGTGTTGTGTGTGAATTCTCCACCATTATACATTTATTTATTTCTTTTCTCCGAAAAAACAAAAACCGACTTCATTTTTGTGTAGAAAAAGATATTTTTATGGACTACTATTATTACAAAAAAACTTTTTTAAACAGACACAACAGATCGAATGTGCACAGGTCGAAGTTCTGGTCACCATGAAGGTCGATTCACACATATAAGTGACGGCTCAGTTCAGTATCAGTGCTTCAGTGTTACGTCAGTGATTCAATTCACACGTCAGTAGGTACTCAGTTCACGGAGCTTCAGTGAAAACGTGTCCGTCGTCGAGTATCGTGATTTTTGTTGTGGCTCTCTGTTCAATACTGCGAAGCTAGATAATATAATATAATACAACAAATACATACATAAATAAAGTATTAAAACTATGTGATGGTATTTACCATCTAACTTTATTTGCGCTCCTATTTTGTTCCACAAATTGGTTTTGTATGTCGAATCCATGTACTTTGGATGAGACAAATCATACAAAACCATATGAAAAATATTCCGCACTGTGCCGGTACTGTGTCGGCACTGTGACTTCACTGATATGTGTGAATCAACCATAGATGAAGAATTTTTTTTGCTACGCAAAAAGATCAACAAAGCGAGTGAGCGAGAAATCATTTTCAAGTGGAAATCGCTCGAGAGAAGAAGAGAAAGTGAATGAAGTAACGTCATTACAATATTTTAGTATACCCGAACGTAACAGTCTGATTTCGTCGCGGTGAAAATCGTGTATTTTTTAATTAATCCTTGGATTGCAGACGATTTTATTAAATTATTTATATTATGGCATGTTCTGTGCGTGAATGTGATACAAGACGATATTATAATCCGAATCATTACACTAGTCACTAACACATGTAAATATGATTTTTTATCAGGTCTCCGAGCAGCCTTTGTGTGTCTTTTACATTTGACGTCTTTGGAATCAACCTTCCGTCCATGGTTGCCGGTGTCGGTATGAGAGCACTGTGTCGTCACTGACACTGACAAGTGTGGGTGCGTTCATAGAGAATGTATGAAAAAATATTCCGCACTGTGCCGGTACTGTGTCGGCACTGCGCCATCACTGATATGTGTGAATCGACCTTTAGTCTTCGTTTGCCCATGCGCCGATTGAAGTTGCGCGAAATTGCCTTATTGTGCCAGAGTTCAGAAGTAAAACGTTACAATTCTCAGGATGTTTTCTTGATATATTCTTTTGGTGCTCATGGGACCACCTCGGAAGTGTACTCTTACTAATAAAAAAATAATTTTGAAAAGCGCTCCACAATTGACGGAGAAATCGTTGAAAATAAATGCACATAGAAAAAAAAATAGCGCGGCGTAGTTCCCGGGAACTCCTGCGTAGTTCCTATTAATTTCCTGGGATAAAAAAATAGCCTATGTGTTATTCCAGCCTATTATCTATTTGTATGTATACCTACATAACAGATACAAATCCGTTCATTAGTTGTTGCGTAAAAGAGTGACAAATAAACCTCGATAGATAGAGTCTAAATTTGCTTAACTGGGTGGTCTTCCCGTTCCACTAAGAAGTTAACCCTTTTATGGACAGGGAGGGAAGAAGGCCCAGTTAAGCAAATGTAGACTCAATCAACAGGAGTTTAGGTTTAAATCTAACAGGACGCGCGTGACCACCGGTGGACGGAAAGCATTTAGCCCGTTCCACTAAGAATTTAAGGGAGTGGTCATCTGAAATTGCAGACGGTACGTCCCCGTGCTGAAGGACATGCCGACGCAGTACATCCACGAGCCGTGGGAGGCGCCCGAGGCGGTGCAGCAGAGCGCGCGCTGCATCGTGGGCCGCGACTACCCGCTGCCGATGGTGGACCACCAGCAGGCCTCGCAGGTCAACATCGAGCGCATCAAGCAGGTCTACGCCGTGCTCGCCAAGTTCAAACCCTCTGGTAAGCTTTTGGCTTTTTTTGGTTTATAACACTAGCGGCGACGTTTCATCCACGATAAAAATTAGCCTATGTGTTCTTCCGGGCTATAAACTAACTCGTGTTTCAAATTTCAGCTCGATCCGTTCATACGTTACGATGGATTTTGCAACAAACATTGCCTACTAACGGCCCGTCCCAACTTCGACTAATCTACAAGGTGTCCACAAAGGGTAGCAGGCAGTTGTTAGTTCAATAAAACAAAAACTATTAAGAATTTACCTTTTTGAAGTGAAAACATTTTTTTAGCGCATCATACACAGAATTTTTCGTAGGCTGTGAATGAAGCACAGCGTCACGCTCGGAAATAATGAAATCTTAGGGTGAACTCGGGACATCCGAGTGTGCCAGAGCGAGAAAGACAGTCAACTGCAACTGTCTGTCAGCTGCCTTTTTTTTTGAAGTGATAACTTCTTTTGGCGCACCTCAAAGAGATTTTTTCGTGGGCTGTGAATTGAACTCAAGCGTCACGTTTTTAAGTTAGAGATTCGGTCGGGTTACCTCGGGACCGCCGAGGGTGCCTGTGATAACCTATACGCCTATTATAGATCTCGGGGATCATGTTGGTATCCAACGGTGAAATATTTTTGAAATCCGTCCAGTAGTTCCTGAGATTAGCAGATTAGTGTTCAAACAAAACACTTCTTTAGCTTTATATATTAGTATAGAATAGATTTAGATTTTTATTGAACTGAAAACTTTTTTTGGTGAACCACAGACCACACATGTCTTTTGTTTTTTTTTAAATTCATTCTTGGCCATGTACGTATTACTCATTCAGTCGCATCTTTCTGTAATTGTCGTATCGCTGTGTTAATTCTCAGCAATTTATAATATTATGTCATTGTTTTTATTTTTATTTATTAAAATTATTCAATTGTAACCTGTGATATAATTATGATGATAATATACTTTTTTTTTCTAGGTGCAAGCACAATAAATCCTCAGAACGTGCAGCGGCCGAGCGTGACGCAGTCGTCGCCGAGTCCCACCTCCATCATCAGGAGCATCAACCAGTCCAGCTTCCTCTGCAGCCAGTCCCCGGACCCGCAGGCCGCCGGCAAGAACCCAACACAACCAGACGTCAAACAACCCCCCTTCAAAGAAATAGTCATCATACAACAACCACAAAACTCCAACGTATCCATCGGAAACATCGCCGACCCGCGACAAATCTTCGTCACTAACGGAACGATAGAAGCCAAGACGTACAAGATAAACAGCGTTCAAGCCTCTCATAAAAATTACGAATTCAGGAATTTAGCTATTCACAATTATGTCGCGTATTCTAATTCAGAGATTTATCAGAGTCCGCCGATCCCCAACGAGTTGTTCGAACAAGTCGTGAAGATGAACAGTTTCGGATTGGAAAAGAAATACTATATGGCGTCGTATCAGGAGGGGAATGCGTCGAGCAAGGCACGCGCCGCTCGCAACGTGCCGGAGCCCTTGATCTCCTCGCCTCTCTCCGAGTACACGCGACGGCCGAAAAGCAAACCTACAAAAGAAAACGGAGAATTCTTAAACCCAATAAACGAAGATCGAGATGAAACCTACAGATCAACAAACAATGAAACTAATCAAAATGACCAATAGAGGAATGCGATTTTAAACTATGTGTCTGTGTTAAATTGTATGTGTTAAATGTGATTTAGGTGTCGTTATGTAGAGACATTGATATATTTTTTATAGAAATGTGTCTAGAATATGAGTACATAATGTAAATTATGTATTTTTGTATAAGCTTTAATTACCTTGAAAACATTGATCTATTTACGTTGTAATCGGGTATAACGCCCTACACCTGTTTGTGCAAAAAAAACGTATGAATATAGAAACAGTAAAATAGTAAAAGTATGTACATAATAATAATTATTATTATGTCAAAAATATTAACAGCGTAGCGTTGTTGCTGTTGAAAGAGATCTTTTATTAAATAGTATTGAATTTAAAAAAAAATCTTTTATTTTGATATTACAATTACTTAATTGTGAAGTTTCATTGATGCATCGATCAAGATTGATTATCTTGACGGAATCAGAATCTCCTTATGAAGGATCCGGCTCCGCGCAGTGGAAATATAAAATGGACTGCTTATGGTTGATGATGCCAAGTAAGTCGGTTACGAAAGTGGCTGAAGGGAGAATGATTACTCGGCTGCAAGCATGATGGCTATAATAAATTTAAAACATATTTTAAAATTAAAAAAGGTATTCCAATATACCTACTAGATACTTTAGTATTCATACATGTTAAATTGTCCATCCACATTCACACCGTACAGTTAGTTATAGGTACGAAGTTTTCTGCTACCTAAAAACCTATAAATGTGAGAATGGTTGTTACGCAACTTTAAATCGATACACAATCTAAACGGTCGGCCGAATCGAAAAACGTAGTAGTCCATTGAAAAGATACATTTGGGGTTGGGTTTTTTAGAGGACGCAATTTTATTTTCTTGATGTGTAGGGGGGTTCAGTGTAAAGCTAAAACCAAGTTTGTGGGGTCGTAACCCTTGTCCCACGGCCGCAATCTTGAAAATAGGGGTTCAAATGGTTTCTACGGTATATCTCTTAAACTATTTATTTGATAAAAAAATGTGTTAATATTTTTTGTTGCAAATTAAATTCTCTACAACTTTGGTCCAGTAACTTTTTGTCGTAGAACTGTAAATAAAAAAGTTATAAGCGAATAGCTAATAAAAAGAATATAGTTATCACTGAAGTTTAAATCGTATCTAAAATTATTCGAAATCGTCTTCACAATTAAAAACAGAATAAAATACATCCGCACGTGGAGAAATATGTAGCACAACTAAAAGATATAGGTTAAGCGACAACTTCAACACAATGTTATGAGCTATTCTTACAATAACAGGTTAGGAATAACAATAGCAGGCAGCTGTTGTTTTATTCCCTCATGCTCACTTGGGTATTTTCTACCTGCACAGTAGTCTCGGTAACGGCTATAAGATTTAAAATTATTAAAAAAAAAAAAAATTGTTAAATTCTGTTATGGAGTGAAAATGAGTCAATAATTATTTTTTTATAATATTGCGCAATTTGTAATTGAACTTTGAAAAAATTTTTACTTTGAATATCTATCTATAAATCCTATGTTCCTATGAAATATTTTTTGAAGTGAAAACTTCTTTTGGCGCTCCACAGACAGATTTTTGACAGACGTAGGCTGTGAATTGAATTCTAGCGTCACGCTCGGGAATGATAAGACATTTTCGGGTAGATAAAAAACTCGGGGCAATGGGAAAGTAAGCAATAAAATTCTGAGTTATAAGTTTTCACTTCTATCGGCAGTTCCTATGACTTTCCCGTTTTTACCCTTTGGGTACGGAACCCTATTACTGAGACTTAGCTGTCCGTCCGTCCGTCCAGGCTGTATCTCAAGAACGGTGATAGCTAGACAGTTAACATTTACACAAATGTTGGATTTATATTGCCGCTATAAAACAAATACAAAAAATAAAATAAAATGAATGTTTAAGGGCCCCTTAAATATGTATTCATTTTATTTTATTGGGTTCAATTAATATTTAACAACAAACTTGATTTTTTATCGTTTCTTGCTCGATTAGTCCGTCCCAAGCAAACTAGATGGCGCCACTAGAAGATTAAAAAGCGGTAACGAATTCGAAACAAGCTAAAATCAAAATTTTAGTAAAATCTTTTGGATAACAGTCTGTGTGCGACTCTGCGGTAACTGCGATAGTCTTCTCATCATCATCATCAGTCGCAAGACGTCCACTGCTGAACAGGCCTCCCCACTAGATTTCCACAACGGTCCTGCGCAACCGGCAACCAGCGGTTTCCAGCGACCTTTGTGAGGTCATCTGTCCATCTAGTGGGAGGCCGTCCAACACTGCGTCTTCCGGTTCGTGGTCGCCACTCGAGAACCTTTCTTCCCCATCGGTTGTCAGTTCTGCGAGTGATGTGGCCTGCCCATTGTCACTTCAGCTTGCTCACTCTTTGAGCTATGTCGGCCACTTTCGTTCTTTTGCGAATATCCTCATTACGGATTCTGTCGCGCAAAGAGACTCCGAGCATAGCTCTCTCCATAGCTCGCTGTGTGACTTGGAGCTTAGACAGCTTTGTTATGAGGCCCACAGTTAAGATAGTCTTCTATTAATACGGAATTCGAAATAAAGCCTAAGAGGTTTTCGCCGTTTATTTGCTAATGGTACGGAACCCTTCGTGCGGGAGTCTCACTCTCACTTGGCCGGTTTCTTTTTTTTTTGGCTTCTGTTTTTGCTCGAGGCCCCGGGCTATTGCCCTTTTATAATTGTTTATAATAATACTGTATTGTAATGCAATTGCAGTTTCGTTGCAATTGCATTACGATACTGTTAGGGGCCATCCATAAATTACGTCACACGTCAAGGGGTAGGGATAGGGGCGAAGAAGATTAAAGTGTGACAATGTTATTATCTATTCTATGACATTGTGTGACAAGGGGCGGGGAGGTCTCAAATTTTGTAACGTCACATAAAAAAAATGTTGTATTTCATACGTAAGTAAATATTACAACATTAAATTCAAACGAAAGTTTCAATGTGACGTCAGGACGTCACACTAGGTAGGGGAGAAGCCTCAAACATATGACCAACTGTGACAAGGACAGGGAAATTTATGGATGGCCCCTTTTAAGATTTCGGAAAAATTTAAAACGTAACTGTTTAACTGTCTTAATATTTTATTAACTGAACTAAAACTACATGTCTAATGACGCCACAACTTCCATATGCAGCTTCATTGCTTTCTTTACTTTTCTAGATGGCTGTGTTGGTTTCGGAGGGGGTTCTCTCTTATTCCTGACAAATTCATTTTGTATGGTGTTCACTATCGACATCTGGAATCAAATATTACTTATTAGATTAGTAGGTTAAGAAAGTGGTAATTACACTGGTCAGCATCAAAATAAGAGCAAAAAAATGTATATATGTCGTAATACATAATGGATTTGTTAAATCCAAATATGTACATAGGTAGTTAGAATTCACCTAGCATGTATAATTTAGACGCAATAGCATTGTTTGTACGAGAACTATTTTTCTAAAATTGCAGACAGAGGAATTTGTGAAAGTCGGGTACATGTATTTGCTTGTAGTTGTGTTCGGTGTCTAAATATTTTTGTTGCCACTACAAATACTAATAATTTTATATTCCGTGTCTATTTATGTTTATTTCAAGTTATGCTTAAAAAAACATTGTCAAAGCAATGAATAGGTATGGAGAGGTAGTTTGTTTGACGGGGCCTTTTACGCACTTAGCCTCTCAATTGGGCCATTGAGCGTGGCTCAGGTGTGGAGAAGTAGGTATTCAACTAAATATCTAAAAACAAAATTTTCTCATATAAGCTACGCGAATTTAAAAGAGGGAAAAATATTGAAAGTCCAACTGGACAAATAAAAGAAGCTGGTAGATAAAGAAATAAGAGTACAGGCCCGTGAACAAAATGTAGGTGTCAAATGAAGCACCAGGAGACCTTTGTACGATGATAGAAGGGTATAAAGTACTTAATAAGATTCAGCACTATGCCCGTATGCCGTCACTTGTAAGCTGTCCAACTGAGTGCAGTTGAAGAGGGGCGCTTGCAACCCTCGATCATTTCTCCTTGTCGCATGATTTTTGTACGGCATTGCGAAATAATGGATTAGAAGAGGGTTTTTTTTACATTGATAAAAAAAGTATGGTGGTATTAAGCTATGAAGTTCACCGGGTTCAGCTAGTTTATTATCTATACTAATATTATAAAGAGGAAATATTTGTTTGTTTGTTTGTAATGAATAGGCTCCGAAACTACTGGACCGATTTCAAAAATTCTTTCACCTTTGGAAAGCTACATTATTCCCGAGTAACATAGGCTACGGCAGATGGCGCTGCAGTTGATATCTAGGTTATTATTCGAGCGAAGCCGGAGCGGGCCGCTAGTAATTATTAAAAAATAGGTGCAGGATGATAGAGTCAATAACAGGTACTCACTTCTTCAGGTATATGAACATATCTTATATTTCTCCCTTGTATGAAGAATTCTTCAAAAGAGAACTCATTGCCTTGAGGATCACAGTAGACTGCATTTGTGAATGAAATATTCATGTATCTGAAACATTTTGAAATTGTGAAGATAGGAAATGGCGCCACTAGTACATACAAAGAAAACCAAAAAAAAAAACTTTGAGGGGCCATACAGGCCACACAGTTACCCTAAGGTAAAAATAATGTTTCATAAAAGTGCTCGCGGATGTTTGGCCGCTATAGGAAATGGCGCCACTAGTACATACAAAGAAAACCAAAAAAAAACTTTGAGGGGCCATAACTCAGCTGCGATATAGTTTGAAGCAAATCTGATTGCATAGGTACCTTTAAGTAAAAATAATGTTTCATAAAAGTGCCAACGGATGTTTGGCCGCTATAGGAAATGGCGCCACTAGTCCATACAAAGAAAACCAAAAATAAAACTTTGAGGGGCCATAACTCAGCTCCGATATAGTTTGCAGCAAATCTGATTACACAGGTACCTTATGGTAAAAATAATGTTTCATAAAAGTGCTCGCGGATGTTTGGCCGCTATAGGAAATGGCGCCACTAGTCCATTTAAGAAAAACCCAAAAAAAACTTTAAAAGGCCATAACTCAGCTCCGATATGACTTACAGCGAATCTGATTAAACGAATACAATTGTCGTAAGCTAGTGTTTAAAAAAAGTGACAACAGATCTTCGGCCGCTAACGGAAATGGCGCCCATATATAAATAAAATATATTTAAAAAATACCAAAAAAAAAAACTTTGAAAGGCCATAACTCAGCTCCGATATTACTTACAGCAAATCTGATTGCACAGATAGCATTAGGGTATTTTATTGTTCCAAGAAAGTTATAACGGATCAATGGCCGCTAAAATGAAAAAACGAGGCCACTTGTCCATACAAAAAATCCAAAATATACATATATTTTATTTTTTTTAAATAAAGAGTGTCGAGACGAGCAGGACATGTGCCTGATGGTAAGCAACATGCCTGCCACATAACAGCACAGTGACACGCAGCTATTGGAACATGAAGAGCCAAATCATTACCTAGCACCGCACTGCGCTCGTCACCCAGAGATCTAAGTTGTTATATCTCTAAGCCCTGTAATTTCTCTGGAAACATTGCCCTTCAAACCGGAACACAGTAATGTTTGCACATTACTGCTTGGCGGTAGAATAATTGACAAAGGTGTGGTACTTCCCCAGGCGGACTCTGCTAAGAGTCCTACCACTACTAACTAACTACCACTATAAATAACTTTGACAGGCCATAACTCAGCTCCGATATGACTTAGAGCAAATCGGATTGCACAGATAGCATCAGGGTATTTTATTGTTACAAGAAAGTGATAACGGATCTCTGGCCGCTAAAAAAAAAACGACGCCAACTTTACCCAAACCCCTTTCATTCAAACCCGTTAAGTGGGTTAAGTAAAGACGGACAGACACACAGACAGACAGAATTACTTTCGCATTTATAATATTAGTATGGTTATTATACTAAAACAAAATTTTATTGATTATATGACATACTTTCTAATATAAAATAATAAATATTCACTTATAAATATGCTACTATAACATTTAATACTAACATATTAAATACTAAAAATAAACTATTGTTATACAAAAATTAAACCAACATCATAACCACAAGTAGACATTCAAAAGCAAAAAATAAGTTATTTATTATTATACTCACCCATCTATTTAAAGTCGGCACCAGTCAAATCAAAATGCTAGTAGATAGAGACTATGTACATAGTAAGTAAGCATAGGTAAGTAGTATTATATACTACCTGTAAGGCTTGGCTGGCACCGACTTCATATAGATGATTAAGTATCGCATATAATAATGAAATTAACTTATTTATTGCAGGCAAAGGAGCAAAAGTGCAGGAGACTCGACCAAAATTGGATCATTGTATAGGATTTTTAATATATATTGAGGAACTGTTAATGTTTTTATTCTGCATAGCGGGGTTCAAAAGATATCAACTAAAACGTTGAAAAATAATAACGCGATGTGCGAGTTTCGAATCGACCATATTTTACATTGTTTTTGGAATCGAGTTTTGAACTAATCGGATGATGTGTCAAGTTTGTTCACTTTTTTTTATTTTGGCGTCGCACGCCTTTTGTGTTTTCCCATATTATGTATTTCAATATTTTCAAGTTTTACTAAAAATCGTCAAAGAAGTACGTTCACGAACATCAAATAGTAATTTGTAATAATCCACCATTTATATTACACATTGCCACTCGAAAATACACAAGTTAAAGAAAATAATACAATGAGGTGACATGTTTTTTTCACGTTGGCGCCAAAACTACAATTTCGCAATCCGGGCAAAATGACACAAGCACATTCACTTTACGTAAACGTCAACAGAAGAAAATAAAGTGGCCAAGTGCGAGTTGGACTCGCCCATGAAGGGTTCCGTTGCAGCAAGTAACATAATATACATAGTACACATAGTTCTTGTAGTTCGTTGTAGCTTTGATCGAAGTTTCAATAATAGTGTATTTATGATGTACTCAAAAAAAACTACTTATCAAATTGAGTTCAAACTAATTTTCGTTGGTAGTTTACATGGTAATGTATATCATATATTTTTTTAGATTGTTCATTATCTTACTTCAGAAGTTAGAGGGGGGGGGACACACATTTTACCACTTTGAAAGTGTGTCTCGCGCAAACTATTCAGTGTATACGAAAATGATTTTAGAAACCTCAACATCATTTTTGAAGACCTATCGATGGACACCCCACACGTGTAGGTATGATGAAAAAAAAATTGTTGAGTTTCAGTTCTCAGTAAGGGGGGCAACCCTAATTTTTCTTTCTTTTTAATTTTTTTGTTCAAATCTTAATGCGGTTCACAGAATACATCTACTTACCAAGTTTCAACAGTGTAGTTCTCATAGTTTCGGCAAAAAGTGGCTGTGACATACGGACGGACAGACAGACATGACGAATCTATAAGGGTTCCGTTTTTACGTTTTACGGAACCCTAAAAAGAGAAAAAACATGGCTGGCTTACAGTCATTAAAGTACTTTTATTCACACCAATTTGCAATCCCCGCTTGGCACGTTAGTTTTGAATGTACAGTTTGCCTTATTTGAGACAAAGTTCTTAGCATTCCATGGATTCACCGTGCGGGTGCCGGGTCCATCGTGTGGCAGAGAGAGAAATCTCGAATAGACCCCAAGACTTGTGACTCGGGCGTAAGTTTAAAAGGGGCCCCTTATATTGACGTACATGCTTATGCGTATATGCTTATTTATAAAACGATAATTAAACCAATATGGATATACGGAATCCAACTGTGGGGTAGTGCCAGTAACTCCAATATCAATATCATCCAAAGAATGCTAAACAAAATCTTACGCACTATATCAGATGTTCCATGGTTTGTAACTAATAATGAAATCCATGACAACCTGGACATGAACACCATCAAGGAAGAAATCAGGCTGTATTCCAAAAACTACCAGGAAAGACTATCAGTACATCCAAACAACCTAGCGCTGCAACTGAATAGCCAGAACTATCCCAAGCGTCTTAAAAGGCATGACATCTTGAGGTTACAGGACAGGGAATAGCCTCACTGGAATAAGAGGAGTGTCCTCACTGCAGGGCACACTCCAAAGAGAACCACCCACAGGTCATCCGCTCAAAGTTCTTGGACTGATTGCAGATATTATCAAAAAAAAATTAATTAGGTATATGTTATTTTAATTAAATAACTTTTTTAGGTCTCCGGGGATAATTAAGTACATAAACTTGAAACGACTTGGGGCAGAAATGAGCCGTCTCCTTTTAGGTTTATGGACATATTTAAAAAACCACCACACCAATTTCAATAAAATTTATATGGGACCATTCGGGAAGCATACCCATCCGAACACAAAAATACATTTTAAAATTGGTTTGCGCATTCTCGAGAAATTGGATAGCATACATTAAAAAAATGGTGGTTGAATTGATAACCTCCTCCTTTTTGGAAGTTGGTTAATAAAAAAACGCCTAGAAGAGTGGACTATTGATTCAAAGACAAAAACACAAAACAATTACAACAAGTAGAAAACAATAGTGCTACAACTTACAATTCTTAATTAACTTAATATTACTTGATATTTTTCATTAATAACTTTTTTGATTTTTTTTTTGATTTGAATTGATTTAGTCTATGATAGAAAGTGTACCTTACTCATAATATTCTTGATTAGATACAAAATTTGATGATTATAGTGAGTAATAAAAAAACCTTACCCATCCACTGATGCTACGGTACCACAAACATAAGAGTCATTCCGTAAATCCACTGTAATGTTTTTGCCTTGCAACGCTTTCACTAAGCATAGCAATGTATTGTGGTAGTTAAACTTTTCTCTAGCCGCACCAACAAACATTTTGTTAAGTACTATTTATTCCTGAAATTTATTAAAAATATAAGGTATTGCTACAAGGCCACCTATGCCCTAAATAACATTTTAACAATCAAATTAACAGGTCAAAAAATTAAAAGACTAAAACCAGGCCCTAAGCAGTCCTGTTAAAATAAAAATGAAAAGCTTTATACCTAACCTATACGGTTTTCATAGTGATGTCTTAGGAATAATTTTATTGAGAATTTGTATATTAATAACGTAGACTTTATTTACATTTGACTTTACTGCTATAGAAACACGTAAAAACATTACATCAATAAATTTCCAGATTGTTATAATCACACACCAAAACTTACTTTTTATTTGAAGGCAAAATCTAAGGTTGGTTCTCTTTAACGATCACGAGCCTCGCATCGGGCTTTGATTTCAGTTCTAATTCAGCTTTTGAAAGTTTCCAGTCTTCTTTTTCTTTCACAGCCCAAATATAATATACACCTCTATCTTTTGGCCCAGAAACAGGTATAGCAAATCTAGCCTTTTCTTCGTCTGAATTGTTTTTTTCTGGGTCGGTTAATTTAAACCGTTTATCCTTTATAGGTTCACCCAAGTAATAAACGGCACCCGCATGTGTTCTTAGTCTTTTTAAAGCTAATTTGTAGTAATCATACTCACGATATCTGTCCACTAAACGATTTGATAAATAGAAACCTGTACTGCTAACTATAAAGCCGCCCCATGCAGCAATCTGTACCAGAGTTCTGTTTGAAATTGTCATTATACTTACATCAAACTCCGCTTTTGAACTTATTATTTATCAAATTATTATGCATTAATTATCCATAATTTTATGTATTGTATATACTGTACATACCTAAAATAAAAATATATTTATGTAATATTACAATAATACAATATTAGGTTTCTTTTTTTTTTATTTTTTTTTTTAATATTTGGTTTACATTAGAGGTGGGCGATTATGAGATATACTAATGAAATCATTCGATTATGACAATGTCTCGAGATATCTCGATTATGACAGTTTGTAGTTACTAATTAGTAGTCAGTCACGCACGCACGGTCGCTAGTCGCGCGTGACTCGATTCACTCACAGCACAGCCGCGTGGGGTGAGAAAGGGACAACACGATGCGGACTCTCGCCAGCCCGGTATAAAAGCGGGACAACGAGCGAAAAGAGTTAGGTACCTACCTAAAACTAACAAGTATAAAACATATCAATATAAATATCGATAAACTTACCGTTAAATAATTCCACTAATACAAGTAAAAAGAGTCACGTTTCACACCACCGTATTAAAAAAAAATTGGCAGTCATAGGAACTGCCGATAGAAGTGAAAGGTTATAACTCAGAATTTGATAGCTTACCTTGGAAACTACACGGGTGTAACCGGAGGGTGTGGCCTCGCCATCTTGGCATGGCCATCTAGAAATGCGTCAGCATTTCCCATTGGCTGATACGTTTCTAGATGGCCAATAGCCTATGGTCAGGGCCTGATTAACCCTTAGGCTAATTAGGCTGCAGCCTAGGGCGCGAGGATCTGGAGGGGCGCGCTGAAATCATCTGGACTTGTCGAAGGGACAGTTCGGGTTTCAGAAAGACCTCTCCACGACCGATGCCGTTCGTCCGAAGGTCCGAAGGAAGGTGTACTCCAGTAGCGGCTTATTGGTTACGGTGTCTCCTAACATAGTAAACGCGTTCTAAATTCCAATCTACCACACCACAACCACAACAGAAGTGATGGGGTACCCCAATATCTATGGCGCATCGTAAGAGACTACCTCTTTCACAGAGAGGTGGTGTCCCCAACAATAGAAAGGGAGGGAGCTTATCCTTATGTCAAGCGGGGTTCGACAGGAGTTTGCTCCTACGCTACCCCTGTGGCACTTCGGTTGTTCGGTTACAAATAAGCAGCGCTAACTTTTTTTTTTCTATCGCGTATATATCCGCGTTTGACCACCAACTCGCCTGATGGTAAGCGACGGTGTGGTCGAAGATGACGGACGTTGACATAGAAAGTACCTATTATCTCTGACCTTGAAAAGTTCTAGATTGTATCTCTCACGGAACAAGGATGCCGGCAACTTATACCACTCTAAAGCTGTACGTACGAGAAAAATGGATTCAAACCGTTTTGTAAGGATTTTGGGAATATCCACAGTGTATGGGTGGTAGTGGGCCGACTTACGACTTGCGAACTGCGTTGCATCGGTGTCGCTTATTATGCCAACGGCACGCTGGTTATTGTGAGAGGGGCGGAGGTTTCACGAGGTGGCGGTGCTAGCGACAGTGGTAGCCAGGATTAGGAGCATCGGCCTAGAGGTGGTTTTTTACAAGTTGGAGGCCATCTGTTTCCGTGGTTTCTGACAGACACCTTCACCTGCACCTGCAAGCTCTGCCTCTAATATTGTGGTGTGTGGCTGTGTGGCGTGTCTGTCGCTGGCAAGCTGACACTGTAACATTTCGGTATTTGATAGCAGATCAGCTGATTAGATGGAAGTTTGGGGCGTATTTGCGTCAACCTGAAGAGCGAACTGTCTCAGGACCGACGCTGAGTGGGTTCAGTGAGAGCGACATAGGTACTAGGTATAGGGCGCGGGTGCATCAGACTGTACCTTATTTCTTTTAGCTTGAAATTATAGAGACAGCAATAGCAAACCCAAAACCAATTTAGTTAAACGGTAGAAAGGCTGGTGTGTCACCAGTGCAATTGCGCGGATCACACCGATCAACACGCATTGAAGATGTACCCGGGAGAAGTGGCGGACCTCTTACTGCCTACTACCTTAGCCAAGATGTTCAACAGTGAGAGGTCATGGGAGGCGGTGGTTTCCTTTTGAGAAATCATTATCTCGCAGAAGTCGCAGATGAAGATAGCTGAGGAGCAAGAAGGAGGTGGACTCTCGTTTCTCCGCGAAGGAGGAAGTGGTGACGAGAGCGAGCCACTCTGCTCGTACCTACACCATCTCCACTTACAGAAGGTGAGGTGGTGGCCCTCCCGAAAAGGTGACGCTAAAGTACTGCTGGTTTCCGTTGCATGGTTGGTGTGCAAGGGTTCTGTCCCCCGCGACAGGGTCAGTGACAGCTCTACGATAGAGTCAGCGATAAGGTCGCTGTCGAGTGTGAGAGCGCTCTCGCGAATCAGTCACCTAATTACTGCCGAAGAAATCCGGGGTATACTTTCGAATCCTTTGAGGGTACTGTAGGCTCTTGCGTGCCTTTTTAAAAAAGCCCTGGGATAATTCATGTTAAAATTTGTACACAAGGAAACAAAGTCAATACTAATATAAAAATGTATCTAAAAGTACCTAAAAAGTACTTTGTACTTTTTAGGCCGACCATAACATACCTGCCTTTTTACTGTTTAACTAAATCGGTTTTGCCTATTGCTATCTCTATAATATCAAACGAAAAGAAAAGAGATAGCAATACCAAAGCTAAGACTTTTAAGCTAAGCACTTTCCGTTTGGCGGTAGACCTGGTGGTCTGGTGGGGGCGCGTCCTCATAATTAGCCTAGGGCGGTCAGAACTCTTAATCAGGCACTGGCTATGGTCCCGAGTTTACCCGAAGCTTTCTTATCATACCCGAGCGTGACGAATGAATTCAATTCACAGCCCACGAAAAATCTGTCTAGGCGCGCCTAAAGAAGTTTTCACTTCAACAAACCAAACTGAACCAATGTCTAGAGTCTAGTCACGGAACAACTGTCGTTGACGTCGTAAAACACGATTAGTAGTACTAATTATTAATATCATTCGATTTTGAAAACATATTAGTAACTAATTCCATAATCGCTTATCAACATTAGTAATACAAATTAAATCGATTTAGCAAATCATTCATAATCGCCCACCTCTAGTTTACATTAGTGTTTCCACAGTCCACACTGTACACAGACTAGGTAGAGAGTAGAGACTAGACAGAATATAGAGTATCTCTCAGTGGTTACAATCACGGGGGGTAAACCTCATACAAATCTTATGTCATTTTTTTTTTCTTTTCACTATGTCATTTGAGTTTGACAACCAGACTAACAAAGCTGACACTTCTGCTCCCCGCGATTTACTTCAGTAGTCACAATTGGATTACATGCCAACGTCACTTCTTGTATAATTTAAAAGAGTTCTAGGTACATACTTAGTCTGTGAATTTAAAAAATCCAAAATTCCACGTTAGGGATACCTATAAATTGGACGGTATCGGTTTATCGATTGTCATTGTCACTAGATCAAATTCATAGTATTCGTTTTATAGTATTGAAACTGTTCTATGGTTGTAAAACATGTATGTATATTTTAAAATTTGTCACATTGTCTTCAACCGTGTTTTTGTCGTCATTTTTTATATGAAAACTTTTGGCTCACCACAGACAGATTTTTCGTGGGCTTTCTTTTTGAATTGAATTCTAACGTCACGCTCGCAAATGATAAAAAAATCTTCGGCTAAACTCGGGACCAAGGCCACTGGCCATGTTTGTTTTTTTAAATAAAGAGTGACGAGACGAGCAGGACATGTGCCTGATGGTACACACACATGAACAGCAACATACCTGCCACATAACAGCACACTCAGCACAGTGACACGCAGCTATTGGAACATGAAGAGTCCAAATCATTACTTAGCACTGCACTGCACTCGTCCCCCAGAGATCTATGTTATATCTCTAAGCCCTGTAATTTATCTGGAAACATTGCCCTTCAAACCGGAACACAGTAAGGTTTGCACATTACTACTTGGCGGTAGAATAACTGGTAAAGGTGTGGTACTCCCCAGGCGGACTCTACTAAGAGTCCTACCATTACTAGAAATGCGTTAGCATTTCCCACTGGTCATCTAGATATGCGTCAGGATTTCTAGATGACCATGATCATAGTGACGCCTTCAGATTTCACCCGCGTAGTGTACAAAGTAAGCTATCAAATTCTGAGTTATACGTTTTCACTACTATCGGCAGTTCCTATGACTGCTATTTTTTTTAACCATGCTCAAATAAAATCACAGAGATCAAAGGTTAGTAAGGACTGCATGAAAGAAAATTGGCCAAGTGATTCAATGTTTTTTATGGAATAATTTCATTCACTGAGAAATAAACAGTATTTACACATAGGTCAAAAGCAAAATTTAAACTTTTTACAGCATACAAATTAAATAAATAACCCACACACAGAGAGACAATTCAAAATGTGGAACCTATCTCATAGCCCAAATTTTGTAATCGATCGATCGATATTTGACTTAGTTTCGATATTACGATAAAATTATCACATTATCGGGCATCTCTATGACACTATTGGTATACTTTTTTCATAAAATTATAGTATTTATATATATGGTGAATATGACGTTGTCATTGTGTGTTGATAAAAATAATTATTAGGTATTGTTTACATGTTTACATTTTCGTGTATTTTTGTTCTTTATTAGGTGCAAATGTTCTTTTCGCACCTTACCTAAGATTTATAACAAGTGTATTGTACCAGGCTGCAGTTACTTCGGAAAATACGTCTGTTACATACGTTTCCACATTGGAAAGAAAAACACTCCAAATATGACTTATATCCTGTGAAGTGGTGATTCTTTTGCTAAAAAACTGTTGCGGAACTTAATCAAGATGAGTTCTGACTCTAACATTGGACTCGCACTATCGTAGTTAAAATTAAATAACAGAAAGTTTATTGGTACCTACGGCTCAAAACATTTTTGAAAGAAATTGTTCAAGAAGAAATAAATGTATCAAGCCAATTTGCGCTATATTTTTCTTATAGAAACTGGTTCCTTTTAGGCGTAAAAAATTAAATAATGTATGATGTATACCTACCTACTGGCGCGAATGCACGAGTTGGCAAATTAGATCTTTGTGTTGATGCAGTATGTTTAATTAAAAAAAATAAAAAAAATGGCGGCGTATCATTTTCAGCACAGATGAAGTGAATTTAGTCTAGTAACCATAGACCAATGTTCCTTGTTCCCGACATGTCTGTCTGAGAGTATCTCTCTACCTGGTCTGTGGCATGGACGTACTAATAGTAAGGACTAGAAATACCTACAAAAAAAAGGTGCATACCTACAACGCAAAACGTTACATAAGATGGCGGCCATTGTAAGGGTTGTCCCTATCAGGGTCATAGGTGTTACTATAACGAGTATCGATACTAGATATCAAGTATTACTAGAAATTAGGTATGTTTTACTAAATAACGTCAAATCGAAAAATGTATTTGGAAACCGAGATCAAATTGAGAAAAAGCACAACTTTCATTTGTAAAGTCTAAAAAGTATAGCCAAAGCAAGATCCTATTAATATAATAAATGTGAGAGTCACGATGTTCGGATGCTTGTTCCTTAATCATGCTCTAACGTATGAACGGATTGGGCTGAAATTTGGAATGTAGATAGATTATAGTCTGGAAGAAAACATAGGCTACATTTCATCTCGCTGGAAAAACGGGAACGGGCGCTGCTAGTATATATATAAACGTTGTATAGCCTCGGAATAGTTTAATAGTGTTTTGTCTCTTTCGATCGTTTTCAAAATATCAAATAAAAAGAGAAAACACTGTATAACTATTCCAAGGCTTTACAACGTTTACTGCTAAAGGGAATAAGTATGGGTAAATGAGTGGGTAAAGGAGTAAAAATGAAATAACAATATTTTTTCATAGATTTGTTGATATTTAAGTATAATGTTTGATTAGTACTCTACGTACAATATTATTTGTGTTTACAGTTTTGTTTAGCTAATCAAGGGTTCTGATTTTTTTTTCATAACATTTATTTTGATAAAGTGTTTCTGTGTTGAGACGAATAAATGCACAAACAAAGCGAGTAAAAAAATATTTTAAAGTATTTTGTCAATGAGAGAGTTTCAGACGAGACAAAAGTAGTGAAAAGAATTGTCAAATGCAGTTTCCAATTTCACCAATAGATGACGCCAGTGATTCATTTTCTTAGAAAAACATCACAAATACAAACAGTGGTGCCACACTAGGTAAAATTTGGAACTATATTTGACAATTAAGTGCACTGTTTTTGTCTCGTCTGAAACTCTCTCATTATGCATTACTAAACTTAAGCAGTAAATGTTCAAGAAGCGATTATAGAACATTGGCGGCCATCTTTCTGATGTCTTAACTTCGCGTGTTCCCGCGACAGAACTCTAAGACCTGTGAAAGAAGAAGTGTGAAATTTATACCAATTCAGAGAAGTTTTTTATTTATATTAATTTAATATTAAGTATTAAAGACGCTGTAATTAAGTTTTTTTATTTTAAATTGTTGAAAACACTGCTCACAAGGAAAAAAAAACGTACTTAAATCTTTTTACTTCGATTTCAAGTTGGACTACACGAGTAGTCCGCGCGACCATTCTTGTCTAATTCAGATGCGTGACCACTGCAGGGTTAATGTAATAAGCACATAACATAACTCACTGATAATAATCATAACTAGAATTTATAACCTTAACCCTTTCACCGAACTTGTTTGGCTCAGGTCTACTAGCAAAATTCATCGCTTCTAATGGTGAATCACTATGCATAACTAAACATGAAACGTCCAAGCGCCTTCTATCGCCGTTTTATTTGGCCATTTTGTTGTTTCTTCGGAAAACGACCCACGAAATGTTAAAGTAAATTGCACATATTAAAATATTCTGACTAAGTACCTACATACTTACATTTCAAAATATGATGTTCAATCTAAATATATCAAAGTCGTAGAACAATCATCTTAATACCTTACATTTACGTGCACGTTAACTTACGTGATATTTGTGTATTTAACATAATACGAATTTAGTAAATATCAAGGGTTCGAACAAAGTTTACACACTATCTGCAATGAGTCGAAGTCTAATTATTATTTCTACTGAATTAGAACTAACCATCGGAGAGAACTAGTTCGAACAGATCTCTAAGCTAAATTCTGCGGTCATAATGACATCACTATGTAAAACGCTTTTGACAACTAATCGAAAAACCTACAGGCGCCATCTATTGTCTAAGTACCTAGGTAATAATACCTATAGCTATAATCTATCTGCAGAGATTTGTACCTTTACCATGAGTTGCTATCGAAAACTTCCTTTAGTCGATAGAGTCGAGCATCTAATAAAATACAATTAATACAATACCAAACAAGCTATATACCTACCTATAATACTCAACTAAGACAATTTACCTACGTAGTAAAAAATAGTTAATGAAAATATCTAATAATTGATGTAAGTACATAAAATAACAAAAAAAAACTGAGATGTTACGTTTGCACCGGGCTTGGGTCCCAAATGAATTAATATATAATGACCCACAGATTACAGAAATAAAACCAGATGGAGCACGCAGAACAGAGCTACTGAAGCAGACAAAGGAAATACAAAAGCCGAAGCAAATACAAACTCCAGTCAGTATGAAACGGACTTCCGTGTTGTACGGGAGTCCCGTGTGATTTTAAGTTTTGTTTTAAAATATGCCGTTTTGTGTCTTCAAACAATGTTCCCAAAAACAAAAAAAGGAAAGAGGAATATAATTTCATAGGAAAATTTGAATATTTTTACTTTTATTTATATAATTAGGCGATTTTATTTTGGTGATGAATGGAACACAACACCTCAACGAAAATAGGTTAGTGTGGCGATACTAAATAGAAATTATTTTCCCTGAATTTAGGGTAAAATATAGATTATATATTTTTTTAGATACTCGTAGACCAAATTATTGATGGGCATTGTATTATTCAATTTAAATTAATTTCAAATTAATTAATTTAAGTAAATGTTAAATTTGTGAAATTAGTATTTTATGACATAAAAATGTACATATAACAAAATTATTAATACATCCTAAAATTTGTATTTATTTATTTCGTTAGTTGCACCACTGCCCAAAATATTACAAATTTTGTTTCCTCATGAATCAAAAGGTTACATGGAAGAGACCGCTTTTAGCGACAAGATCGCCTTTTGTGCCCATTTTGTATTGTTATTATATGTGTTACTTCTTGTCAACTTTGTTTATGGTGCCAATAAACTGTTTTGTATTATATTGTAATGTCATTCGATATATTATCTAAGTGAAACGGCTATATAATTGGTTATAAAATGATGGTTTATAAAATAAAACATTTGTTGAAGGAAGATATTTTTGAAGTTAATATTATGCATAACGTTGTTTGTAAAATTAAATATTTTTACATTGTAAAGTTTTTAATATTAAAGTCAAAGTACTTTATTCATACGTGTACAATTTACACGTTAATAAATAAAAAATAAAAACAAAAGAAAGAGTAAACAAATTGTATACATTTTCAAAGTTTGAAATGACTACTTTACTGTATTATAATAATTATTGTACAGAAAACTGTCAAGCATTATATGAGTATAATATGTTTTAATAACAATTGTACTGACCCATGTCAAATTTTTGTATACATTTTTATGGGACTTTGCCATCACTCTCTAAAAATTCGGTGTAACTATAAAAAGTTTGATCGATAAGCCAGCACTTTAATTTGTTTTTGAAGCTGCCGAAACTTGGGGCAGATATAACTATTTTGGGAAGAGTGTTATAAACTTCAGGCTATGTGAGTTAGCTTCCGTGACCTTGTAACTTGTGAGAGAGTGTGATATGACATCCAGCTTGTCCGCGTTACTTATGTTTCGAGAATGTCATTCATTATACGGTTACTTGATTTTAAAAATAGTTTGGTGGTAAAGATGGTTGTTTTAATTTTTGTTTAACCATCTAAGCGAGTAAATTACACTAATTTTATTATTTGCGATTCAAGTTAATTTCTAGTTGCATGCAAAATCAAAATTATTTTCTTCATAGAATGTAAATAGTAGTAACAAAAAATCCTTGCATAATCGGCGTAATAATATTAATATCAATTGATGTGTTTATTATACGTGAAGATTTCCCAAGCTAAGACAACAATAGTGGGACTTTTTTCTTAATACTGACAACATTATACAAGTCATTTGGAACGTTGATTTGACAATTTTACGTCAACATGACTAATTACGGGCCTCACAGTGTTGTTCACGAAGGTTCCATCTGTGTTTATTTCTGTAATCTGTGTAATGACCATTCTTCTTTTCGAATAGAATAATTCCTATATTGTGTGGCAGTTGTAAGTAGATACATACCTCTATGTGCACTGTTTCCACAATTTGTGGCGGTAACTGCAAGGAAGCCACAGTGGATGCACAAGAAACATCAAGATTTTGTGTTTCACACAAAACTGAGGACTTTTGCTGTTGTTTTTTGTCGAGTGCCTGAAATAAATAGATGCATACTAATATTGTGCCGTGACTGCCCTCGTGGCCTAGTGGGTAGTAACTCTGCCTGCGAAGCCGAGGGTCGTGGGTTCGATTCCCACCCAGGGCAAACATTTGTGTGATGAATTCAAATGTTTGCACTGTGTCTGGGTGTTTCTATCTATAATAAGTATGTATTTAAAATTATATAAGTATATATGTCAGCTATCTGGCCACCATAGCACAAGCATTGCTTAGTTTGGGGTCAGATGGTGTTGTGTGTGAATGTCCACCAATATTTATTTATTGTGATAAACAATATGTTTTCTATTACGTATTTTTTTTTAATTATTTAAGGGCAAAAAGCCATGAATAATCATTACATTTCATACTTACCAAAAATAATGTGGGAACAGAGTTATCATGTAATCTCATCACATCAAGAGTTCTATTGAAACAGCTTTCTTTAAAGTGAAGTGAGCAGAGGAACCATTCTTTAAGTCGAGGATTAATATTTTCTTCACCAATAGCATCTAACCATTCTTTCTTCAATTTTTCATTTCTAGGAAATCTATAAAAAAAGGGCAGTTATTATTATTTACGTTTAGATAAATCACCCCAGTTACAGCTGCTAATATGTATTAAGGGTCAACATTTCGCTCATGGCACGAAATTTTAATTCAAAACAGTTATAATTGTTTTAGCGATACCGATATTGTTTCAACATACGCACGCACTAGTTTTAGATATACTATTACGTTAACGGTACAACACTATTCCACTATGTAATCAAAAACAAATGAAATACTAAAAATAATGGTCTGTTTTACGGAAATGAACCCAAATCTCAATACTTTACTTGTGAATTCATGATCGAGAAACGATTTTCTCATGAGATGTGTAAGATTTTGAGTACTTTTATTAGAAAACTGGATATTAACCTGTGCAACGACAATTGAGGTTGATTTTTACCTTTCCTTGCCCCACAGTTCACAATACAACACTTAGTCATATTGAATTGGTGTTTTTCACCAGTCACACGCAGTTTTAAAAGTTATATCTTCGTAAATTTCTCGAAAATCACAATATTTCACAAAGTAAACAACCATCTGACATTTAAACTACCACGAAACTCGCCACATAAAATGGCCGATTATGGCACTTACCTACAACTGTCTCTACGTCACATCAAAATGTTGCCAAAATGAGCAACAACATAAATATTGTTGTCTCTTTTATCAAATATAATTATTTCATTAGAAAGAATGAGACATAACGATGTTTCACATTCTGTACCCTTGTTTCACTCATATTAGTATAGGCAAATGTAGGTATAGAATAACGCGGCAACTCCATGTGTTTCTGATCTCAATGGGTCTGTGGTTACAATCAAATCGAGAGTGAATCGGTTTCTTCTAAGTAAGGACGTTCCTGGCGAGATGGTGGTCAAGTGCGAACCTATTATAGTTAAAAAAAATAACTGAAAAATTTCAAATTGTCAACGCCAGAAGTCAGAACACAAAAGTCAAATGTTTATTTTTATGTAGGTACATGAGCATTGAGCATGAGTCCTGAGCTCAGTGTGACCATATGTGGCAGGTTCCTGCCATTTTGGCAGGATTTGGGCGTTATTTTAGCCTTTGGCATGATAGGTTGACGTTTTATGAAAACTGGCAGTTTTTGGCAGTTTTGGTGGATCGGAAATAATGTTTGTTACCATAACTCATATTCCCGATAATGACCACTCGGGGGTGAAAATAAGAGCATAACGATAGACAAAATTGACTCACGCTTAGTTGATTAGTTCTCACACATCCCTAGTAAACTCAGTTGATTATAGTAAAGCGTCACTAGTGGGGAATTCTCCGATAAATTCAACTATACTTCTTCGTTCTTTTGTAGGTATGTACTGTAACTTTCGTAAGTCGTAACATTCAGCTCTATGACGGTTGTATTTCATTTTAATCAACCAAAGAAAAGTTAAATATAATGAATAAATAAATGTATTAATCATGTAAAAATGGAGGTATACAATGAAAATTGCAATGCTTAACATCCCACTGATATTATAAATGGAAATGTTTGGAGATTTTAATGTCAGAATGACGTTGGTACGTCTGAACGCATCGGGTTGATATTTGGAACACAAATAGATTATAGTCTGGAAAACTACGTTTTATCCCGAAAAAATAACGGAAACGCGAAATACTTGAGAAACCGCGGGGACTGCTAGTTTATGATATTACTAGGATGTCAATGTTTGGATGTTTGCTCAATCACGTCGTAAAGTATAAACGGATCTTATTGAAATTTGTAACACGGTTATATTACAGTCTCGAAGAAAATATGGGCTACTTTTTATCCCGGGAAAATAACAGGAACGGGAACTGTGCGGATAAAACCCCGGGGCGCTGTATTACGACATAATCTTGTGTATTTATGGTTTTTCTTTCATAAATACAGCGATAATTGCGGTTGGCAATATTTTGGCATTTTTTGCCCCAGGCGTTGGCAGGATTTGGCAGGATTTTAGCCGCAGTATGGCAGGATCCGTCAGTGTTGCCAACTTGACGGATTTCCCGTCATATCTAGCGGATTTGGGTACGTTGAAAACGGGAAAATAATTTTCTGACGGCTAACGGGATATTTAACGGAAATAAAAACTTCACATTTTCATCAATAAATGTCTACTATTGTGTTTTTCAAACGGTAAGGTAAGTACCTAATATGAACGAATAATATGTATGATGACAACAAGGTTGATCAGAGACTTCTTTTGTAATCCAGACACAAACTTTTTTTTGTTTTTAATTGGCACTTGCCTTTGCTAACTGTAACTGCTACGCAGTGCGAAGCCAGATCACGCGATTTCTAACGCCCATCTTTAGGCTTACGGGTGTTAGATTACGGGCTTACGGGGGTTAGGCTTATGGGATGGGTTTCAGACGGAGCTAAAAAAATCGCGTGGTAGGAGTTCACTGCTACTAAGCAATCAGCAATCGGACACCAATGTTTAGGTATATATTATTACTAGCACCGCTCCGCAGATTTATCTGCATAGTTCCCGTTCCCTTGGTTGTCCCGGGATGAAAAGAAGCCTGTGTTCTTCCAAACTATAATCTGTGTTTTAAATTTCAGGCCGATCTGTACAAACGTTACGATGTGATTAGGCAACAAACATCCAATCATAGACATTTATAATATTAATAGGATACTGAAAACTGATGAACCTGCAAATATAAACTTTTCGAAATTAAACGGTTATTATTAGCTCATAAAAAAATGTTTGTCTATAAAGGCGGTTTACTGACGATAGAAAGCGACAACGTCTTAAGAAAATACTGATGGAATGGTAGCATTTTTCAAAAGAAAATTTTAATTTCATTTGTTTAATAGATTTGTATGTAAAAAGTAATCAGTAGAATTTAGTCATTTTCAATCAAAACAATGCAAAAAAGCTTTTAGATGCCGGGGATCGAACCCGGGGCATTTCACATGCACAGCGAACGCTCTACCACTGAGCTACATCCCCGCTTGAACTACTGGTCGAAATAATTAATACAACTATAACAAACATGCGGCGAGGTAACGACCGACGGTAACGGTACATGACGTCATGTTTTGTGAGCGTGCAGCCGGCTTCATCGAATTATAAGACGTTATCACGTCAAAAAATATTTAACGGATTTTTGACGGAAATTCACAACTGACTTGGCGGATTTTAAAAAATCTTGTTGGCAACACTGGGATCCGTGATTTAGAGATGGTCACACTGCCTGAGCTCCCGAGTGGTTTAGGTTATGTTTTTGAAAGTAAATAGACTTCGTATTCACGTTATTTAACCCTTACTATTCTTCGTGATCTTACAAGGACACATATAATATAAGCGTAAATACCCCTGCTGTACGAAATGAGCTCTGCAAGAGGCAATACCGACAGAAAACGACCACAGAAACATCAAAACCGAACTGCTTTTAAAAATGATTTGCATGACTCGAGTCACAAGACAAAATTTATAAACTCACTTTCAATAGCTGGTGTTTGCAAACGTTGTAAAGATATACTAGATTGGAAAATAAAGTACAAAAAATATAAACCACTGAATGCACCGCGGAAGTGCACTGGTTGTGAACAGAAGAGCATTAAGCATGCCTATCATATGTTATGTGGTCAATGTGCTAAAGAGAAAAATGTATGTCCTAAGTGTTGTAAATTACCTCAGGTTAGTATAACGTCTTAAGGATTTGTTGTCTTAAAACATTAAATCAACAAATGTTCAATTGTTGATTTTTTAATCCATACTTTCTTTTTATCTATAATTGATACATAATGTTGTAAGTACTAGAAACAACACGGTAATAAGCTCTGCATTTGATAAGCAAGGACTTCTGTCTTGCAGAAAGATACGAAAATATTAAAAAAAATAACCTATGGAGATTCCATGTTCATATTTATATTCTATTTTTGTGATCAGGATCAAGAAATTATAGAAGAAACAGAAAACAAAAACCAAAATGCTGAAACAGATTTGAAGTCAATGTTAAAAGGTTTACCAGAAAGAAAACGGCGCACCATCTTGAGGTAAATATGTACACAAATAAAATAGGGCTCGACAATTATTACAAATTCAGATTTCAAAATCACTGATAAAAATGGTTTACTTATAATGTAAAATATTTATAAAAGTTATGCCCTTTTACTCTTTTGGAAAGTCAAAGAGCATAACTTTTAAGAGCTCGGAGCACCCCGACTCCACCTAGTCTTGTCGCTACTACTACCCCTAGAGTGTAAATAAAAAATGCGGGAGCCAGAAGCTCAAAGGAGGTCCTGAGTGGAGTGAGCCATCCGAGGCCAAGCGAAGCGACCCAGCAACCTTGACGCGAGTATGGAAAAGCGACATTCAGGGCTGACCACAGAGCTTCTGGTGGGAGCCCACCTGGAGTTAAATCTCAGTGAGAGACCCTAATCAGAGCTGTGATCAAAAGTCAATGACAGAACCAAATCAGAATACAGTTTACATAGACAATTTATTGGGTACTTTTAAAATAATTCTTGTAAATTCTATTTTTCTAAAAGCTAAATTTGCAAAAAGAATAAGTTATGAAATGAAAAATGTACAATAAACAAAATGTCACTCGAAATATTGTCTTAATTGAAACATTTGCTTGGTTAGTAAAACATAATATTTGTTGATGTAAGATATTTTTGAAATAAATATCATGTGAAACGTTGTTTTTAAAATTAAACATTTTTATATTGTAAAGTTTTTGCAACAAATATCAAATGTCAAAAAATGTTTGTGAAACATTAGTGAACCTATGTGTCTTGTGACATAAACAGTTTTTGATATGTTTTTTTCAAACAACTTTTTGTTTAATATTTTGATTTGCTTCTAAACTCATCCATTTTGGGTGTGCAAATTTGTGTACAAGTTTATGTTTGTATCAGAACCATCCTTTAGAGCTAAGTATTTTCAGATTAGAAATACTGTTAGAAGTAGTTCTCAATATCACCACAGGTGGTGTAAATGTTTAATTTTTTAAAGAAATTTAGTAAGCATAAGTGAATAATTTGACATTTTACTAAATAGATTTTCTGCTTATTTTACAGAAAATTCAACAAACAAGAAGGAGGTCAAATAGAATTAACACCTGAAATTAAGGCACAAGTCGAGGAAATGTTATCGAAAATGGAAGACATTAATTTAGATGATGATAGCTTTTTTGGTGAAGATTTTAGTGGTTCAGAAGATGATAGCAAAAATGAGGCCTCAAAATAAAAATTAGCATACTTAAATGTTGTTACCTACAAAACAAAAAAAAAATATGTCACCATTAAATTATAAAGACTGTTGTATGTCACATACTGTTTACAAAATTTAACGCATTACCTATTTATCACTTTAGAACTGAAACTGTCAAATTGTGAAATGGTATGCAACAGAACGCATCTCGTGCGCTGATTGGTTAAATGTCACGTGCCCCGCGCCGCCATAGTTCATAGTAAGATAGGTTTAGGATAGTTTACAATCTAAAATAAACTAACCAAACCAAGACACAGAACTTCCTAACTGTAAGTCCGTCCAATCGCGCGTCGGATCGCGATCTGTTTCACTTCGATAGACTACAATCCTACCTAAAAATAATGCGTTAAATTGTAAAGTGTGTGACAGTTCCCAATATTTCGACAGATTACAATCTTAGTACTGAGATTATAATATAACGATGTTTACAATCTTACGGTGACAAATATAAAACAATACAATAATATTAGTATGAAAACTAACGTGGTTATTACACATTTTAAAACAAATACACGGGTAACTCACGTATAAAATTGTCAAAAAAGAGACAGTCGTTTAACAGAGATGGTGAATGGCATGTGCCGCCCGCTTGGAAACCTTGCCTCCAAAAGGCTCAGCAGTGTGTACAGAAAAGTAGTGAGGATACAGTGAGCTCGGTGTGCTGCAATATTCCCGACGCGCAGCCTTCCAGTGACGAAGAGTTCCGGTGTACACCGGCGCAGCCCTCCCGCACCCTCGCGACACAACCGTTAAGCTTGCGCGCGCGCCGTGCAGCTGCCCGCAGTGCTAATCGAGCTGCGAACATGCGCGCGATCTCGCCTTGAAGAAGATCGCCGGACGCGATCGAAACTCGAGTCGGACTTTTCTGACTATTTTATACGCGAGTTACCCGTGTATTTGTTTTAAAAATACAATAATAATTATGACCTTTTTGTATCAATCCCCTCGGAGTTTACTGTAAAGGCATACATACTATGTGCAATAATTGAGATGTACATAGAAGGATCTTTCATTATGATAAGCCATAATATCAAATCAAGCCTCATTGGATCATATTGGTTGGTGATTTTGATAAATTTCTATCTATGACATTTATGAATCCAATGAATGGTTAGCCATGTTTTTCTCTCGCAGTGACAATGACCAACAGAAACCAGCTATGTATATTAAACCCAGACTATTGTTTTTTTTAAATATAGAATAGTGACGAGATGAGGTCATGTGCCTGGTGACACACAGCTATTGGAACATGAAGAATCCAGATCATTACCTAGCACCGCACTGCCGCTCATCACACGGAGATATAATGTATTATCTCTTAGCCCAGTAATTTCTGTGGAAACATTGCCCTTCAAACCGGAACACAATAATGTTTGCTATTGCTTGGCGGCAGAATTACTGGCAAAGGTGTGGTGCTTCCCCAGACGGACTATGCAACTCCCGGACGCCGTCTAACGGGAAACCAACGGGAACTACCCGCGTAAATCGCAGGCCGCTACTAGTAGTATTTTTTTAATACTTAAATATTAAACGAGTTATCAACTATTAAGTTTCATTGGTCATTTGCCCACTTGCACAGGTTACTCCCTGCATGCAAACTATCAACAGCGTTCTTGACTAATGAAAATGTACCTTATAAGTCATAGCAGAGTAATCTATTTCTTTTTATTCGTAAGTTGTTATTATACCTATTAATTGAACTAGTTATTGTATCAAGCAAGGTCTAAATGGAGAAGTAAAACACATGTTTGGTTATGTAGAATAATTTAAGCATAAAATGTTTAATTACATATATTTCCATAGTTAATATTATAGTTACAATACAACCGATTTGTCAAAATCATTAACTTTAATATACTCTATCATAATCTTGCAGGTACTGAATTTACTAGCTAAAAAATGTACAAAGTTAAAGCAATGCCACATATTTAGAAACCTTAGAAAAGTACTAAAAATGTTTTAAAACATCTATGCTTTTTCTTATGTGTATATTGCTTATAAATAGATACATAATTTTAAAAACCATGTACCAATGGCCTTTAGAGCTAAATTATAACTATTTTAAATATTTTTTTCTTTTATTTAATTACTTTAATTTTGATTTAAAATCTGTTTCGGTGATTAATCAAATGGGTTTTGCGTATATTGCACTCAGAATAACACCATATTATTTATTATATATTACATTAACAAGTGTATAGTGTATACTAGTCCAGATTCGATGATTTTACATAGCATTTTTATTAATTATGATATATTTATGTACACTTAAACTTTACCTTTCACTATTACCTGAAAAAGAAACAAGTGAAAACACATTTTTACACTTCTCTCGGCAGTTCCAATAATGACTGCCAATTTTTTTAATTTGATTACTGGGTTCCTCATGTATGTATGAAAATAGGTCAATATCACACCACATATACGTTTTAAGTTAAATGGAGGATGAAATGGCATACAACTAGTATTATTATATCATGTACTAATGCAGTTTTAAATATTATGCAGTAACACTGAACCCATAAAAAAAATGGTTGCCTGTAAAGTCGGGTTACTGACGTTATTTGAACGTGACAACTTCAACTACGCCTTAGAGCGAGGTAACGCCGGCGGGGAGGTAACGGCGTTACTTCCGGCCGGCTTCATCGAATTATAAGACGTTGTCACGTCAAAATATTAATATTTAACTAGCTAAGCTACCAAAAAAGATGTACCAAGCCAAAAGTGAAATGTTTATATACAAAAGTTAATATAAAACTTTTGTGATCATGTCAAATGGTGGAGTCAAATCACAAAATAACAATTGTACACAATGAATAATATGTAAGATTTTCGTATTGGGCATATATCAAAAAATAGCCCACATTGAAAAACGTATTTTAGCTTTGAACATCTTTTCAAAGTATTGTTATTAAATTTAATTTTACACAACACTATATGAAAACTAACTTAATAATATGTAGTTAAGATCCACCCAAGTAGTGCAGAGGCAGGCAACAGTTAGATATAGATAATAAATGTTATAGAATATAGTGAAATATTACTTAACAACAATACTTACAGATAAATTACAAAAAATAAGAATAAAAAAATGTTCATTTAAATTCATAATTAATTATGGACCAATTTTACTTCTATCTTGTTCAATTTTCTTCTTTTAGTATTAAATATCAAATGATTCCAAGTTGACGTAACTGAAAACAACAAATCAAGTATTAAGAACTAAGAATAATCATGTATAACTTGGAATTTCATCATCATCATCTTCAACAGCCCACTAAATGTCCTCACTGCTGGGACTCTGGGCCTTCTCTCGCAAGGAGAGTTAAGGCCATAATCCACCATGATGGCCCAGTGCAGGTTGGTGGATGACACATGACTTCGAAAGATTCTAGGTACATGTCGGTTTCCTCACGATGTTTTCCTTCACCGTTTTAAGTTAGCGGCATTTCGCATATGACTTCGAAAAGACAGTGGTGCCTGTGGGGTTTTAACCCGGGGTCTCCAGATCGGCAGGCGCTGTTCTCCCGACTAGGCCAGCCGTAACTTAAAATTGAAGTAAAACATAAGGTTAATGTTTTAAGTTAATCATATAAAGGAATATCAAGCTTTATGATTATTATAAGGCAAAGTTAAGTAGCCAAAAGACGTAGTGGCCTGCTGGCCCACTGACTAGAATGTATGATTCACAATCATGAGGTTGCCGGTTCGGATCTAGGGTGCACCTCTGAGTGTTTCCAAGTGCAGATGTTTACAAGTTTGTTTTGACTACTGGTTTTAACGGTGCAGTAAACCATCATGAGGAACCTGGAAATTTTCATTAATCTAATATCATACATCATCCAACACATGGTGAATTTTGGCCTTGACCCTCTCTCTCTCAGCAGTGGGAACATTTAGTGGGGCTACTTATGCTATGAAAGCAAAATATACAAAGCCAAAATAAACTTTGTTTTTTTTTTTAAATAAAGAGTGACAAGACGAGCAGGACATGTGCCTGATGGTATGCAACATGCCTGCTACATAACAGCACAGTGACACGCAGCTATTGGAACATGAAGACTCCAAATCATAACCTAGCACTGCACTGCGCTCATTACCCAGTGATCTAAGTTGTTATTATCTCCAAGCCCTGAAATTTCTCTGGAAACATTGCCCTTCAAACCGGAACACAGAAATGTTTGCACATTAGGGGAACCTGTTGTACCTTGGTCACTTTTTCATACAACGATTTTTTGAAAATTACCTACTGCTTGGCAGTAGAATAACTGGCAAAGGTGTGGTACTTCTCCAGGCGGACTCTGCCAAGAGACCTACAATAATGGTGAATTTTGTGTGCGTTCGCCCAGCAAAAAAGTATCGCCTTTCAAGAATTGAATGATGCAGATAATTAGTGCCCTATCTCGTGTAAATGTGCCCGAAATTTTAAATTTGTGCCCCCTAAGGTTCCAGATTTATTTAAGAAAAAGAGATTCTGCTGCACGAACGTTCGCCCAGCAAAAAAATTTTTAAATGTTGGGTTTAGCTGGATATTAAATATGCAAAAAGGTAGCTTATATACGAGTATAAATGTGCCCTGAAACTGAAATTTGTGCCTCTTCAGGTTTCAGAGAAATTTCGTTTTTTGCTGGGCGAACGTTTTGGAAATTGCTATAAATCGGAAACGGTTGGACGCACAGTCATGAGTTTTTTTATACAGATACATTAAATTTGTGCATATTTGTGCCGAAATTTTCATTAACTTGACTAGCATAGTTCAGGAGTTATTATTTTATTTCCTGAAAAATTGAAAAAAGCTCTGGCTCTCGAACGAACAATACTAAGGACTTCGCGTTTGTGCCGACTGGTACCTATCATATATACACACGATCCTGTAAAGTTTTGCCGATCTACTACATATCATTGGCGAGTTATTAACGATTTTGTCTGTTTTTTGAGGTTATCTTGAACGAAAGTATTTAGCATACGAAAACACTACTTTTATGTGAGCTGGCTTATTACAAGCTTCAACACTAATTAGAGCGCTATTTTAAGAATACGTGTGCAAAAATTCAGTTATGTATACCCGTTAGTTTAGACAATAATGATTAGAAATCATTCGAAATATTTACGGAACAGTAACCGACTAAATACGAGTGAACATTAAAAAGCGGCCACACGATACTTCACGCTAGCCTTCTTAAATCGTCATGATATAATTTCGTGTCTGGAGAACGTTGCGTACAAAAGTAGAATCTTCGTTTCAAATATAAACCTTTGCACTCGTTTAGTTATAAATGTTTATTGTTAAGTTAATAATAGTGCTCATTTTGACAAATAACTAAG
Organism: Ectropis crepuscularia; assembly: GCA_963693475.1. NCBI lineage: Eukaryota > Metazoa > Arthropoda > Insecta > Lepidoptera > Geometridae > Ectropis > Ectropis crepuscularia. The sequence continues at coordinate 14,129,286 of OY856339.1, read as the reverse complement.
CAGTAAGTAGTAGGTATGTGTTTTTATGCTCCGAAATTGTACCCCAGCTATTTAAGAAAATAATCTTTGGCTCATTTTCAAATAAATCATTACCTAGTAGGATGTTTATTTATTTTTATTATTAGGTAGGTACCTACTAGAGATGAAACGGATAGTAGTTAGTAGTACACCTATGTTTTTTATTTAATTAATGTTATTGGTTAAATCCTAACACAAACATAGTACCTATGTCAAATGGATATGTGGTTGAGTAGAAGTAATTTTATAATAGGAAGTACCAGAAACAGAAACGATTAATCACGCGCCATGGTAAATCGCTAAAAAATCTATTTACCAACATATTTACCTACGTGTTATAAAACTGAAAATAATGATTTGTGATTATTATAATATGCCTTTCTACTCGTTGTTTTAGTAGTAGTAGTAACAGTACACAGTTTTGTGATAGTATTTTACTGTGATTTTGAATTAATAAGAAATTGAATAGAATTAATGACTTTTACAACATTTCTCGTCCATCATTATGATCCATTATTTTTGTTAAGTAATAGAACACGATTATGTTTAAGAAATACGTTGTACTACTTGCTTTTTTAGTATGTTAGTTTTAATGTACACCTTTTAATGATCTCAAAGGTACTCAGGGTAGCGATTCTGAAACCAATCGGTTGCATCCGACACGGAATCTCATCTCTCGGTCTTTGTCATGCTAAACAGATAAGACAAAGACCGAGAGATGAGATTCCGTGTCGGATGCAACCGAATGGTTTCATAATCGCTACTCTGATAGGTACTTAGTATATGTATATTGTCTACCAACAATAATTCAATAGGAAAATTATCAATATTGTTTTCTTATCTTCTTTTATCCAAATTGCTTTCATTTCAATCTATTAATGCCACCGATATACCGTTGTCTAAGGACAATTTATTTTTAACAATGCATTACAAATTATAGTGATATAAAACAGTAATAGTAATATAAAACACAACATTTTGTTTTATTTACATCTTATTTCATGTCCCTAATACAAAATAATTTCCAACTTAACAATTCTGTACGCATCTGTACCATAAAAAATTCATTACAACGCCATCAAGTGAAGAAGGCTAGCATGAAGTATCGTGCGGCCGCCTTTTAATGTTCACTCGTATTTGGTCGGTTACTGTGCCGTAAATATATCGATTGGTTTTCTATCATTAATATCTAAACTAACGGGTATACATAGCTGATTTTTTGCACACATATTCTTAAAATAGCGCTCTAATTAGTGATGAAGTTTGTAATAAGCCAGCTCACATAAAAGTAGTGTTTTCGTATGCTAAATACTTTCGTTCAAGATAACCTCAAAAAACAGACAAAATCGTTAATAACTCGCTAATGATATGTAGTAGATCGGCAAAACTTTACAGGATCGTGTGTATTTATGATAGGTACCAGTCGGCACAAACGCGAAGTCCTTAGTATTGTTCGCTCGAGGGCCAGAGCTTTTTTCAATTTTTCAGGAAATAAAATAATAACTCCTGAACTATGCTAGTCAAGTTAATGAAAATTTCGGCACAAATATGCACAAATTCAATGTATCTGTATAAAAAAACTCATGACTGTGCGGCCAACCGTTTCCGATATATAGCAATTTCCAAAACGTTCGCCCAGCAAAAAACGAAATTTCTCTGAAACCTGAAGAGGCACAAATTTCAGTTTCAGGGCACATTTATACTCGTATATAAGCTACCTTTTTGCATATTTAATATCCAGCTAAAACCAACATTTATAATTTTTTTTGCTGGGCGAACGTTCGTGCAGCAGAATCTCTTTTTCTTAAATAAATCTGAAACCTTAGGGGGCACAAATTTAAAATTTCGGGCACATTTACACGAGATAGGGCACTAATTATCTGCATCATTCAATTCTCGAAAGGCGATACTTTTTTGCTGGGCGAACGCACACGTGAATTTTGGCCTTGACTTTCTCTCTCAGCAGTGGGAACATTTAGTGGGTCGGTTATGCTATCTATGAAAGCAAAATATTCAAAGCCAAAATAAACTTTGTTATAATGTTGTGTGGCATCTATTCCAATCAAGCACTACAATAATGCAAGAACACCAAAAGATCTACCTCACACATTATTTCATCTATTGAGGTTGTACATATTGGGAATCACATAAAGTAACAAGAACAAAATACATTTTTTTAACTACCTTGGATTTCAAATTTGTACAGTATTCTACTAGTCCAGCCCTTTCATTTGATAACCATATTGAGAGAGTAGTAAAACAATATAATTCGAAATTTTGTGTTGGCAAATTTTAAATCCAAGATTGGAATTGGATTTGAAATTTGTCATAGTATTTATTATTCTACTAGGCAAGCCCTTTCAATTGATTGCCGCCATCTTGAATCAATGTTGACCAAACATTGACTGGCCTCGTGGCTTAGTGGGTAGTAGCCTGCCTGCCTGCCTGCGAAGCCGAGGGTCGTGGGTTCGATTCCCACCCAGTGCAAATATTTGTGTGATGAGTTCAAATGTTTGCAGTGTGTCTGGGTGTTTCTATATATAATAAGTATGTATTTAAAACTATATAAGTATTATATCAGCTATCTGGCCGCCATCATATAAGCTTTGCTTAGTTTGGGGTCAGATGGTGTTGTGTGTGAATTGTCCACCAATATTATTATTATAGCTAAGAACCACTAAGAAACTAAACCAAAACACTAGTGCCAAACGAGCAGCGGTTGCGCGCGTGCACACTCCATGAAAAAGGTCGCCGAACGCGGCCGAAATTTAAGTCGGACTAGACGGACTGTATATCATGTAAGTTATCCGTATATTCATTTAAAATGTGTAATAACCACGTCAGTTTTCATACTGAGAAAATAGCTTTCAAATAAAAAAGCGCATTGAAATCGGTCGATCCGTTTGAGCTCTACGGTGCCACAGATAGACACACACAGAGAGAGACAGCTAGATAGACAGACATCGACGTCAAACTTATAACACCCCTTTTTTGATTGGGGGTTAAAAGTAGAACTTATAACTTACCTGCCCTTGTGTACCTCTCATTACATCCTTACATAGTTGTTGGCAAAAATACTTGATTTACGTAATAAGTGAAAAGCCAGGCCCCAAAATGGTATCAAGTTGAAATAATGTAATATTTTAATAATACTTACAAATCCCTGTCTTTCTTTCTCTTTCTGAAGAACCAGTTGAGTCTGTCCTTCATCAAACTTAACAATTGCTGCTAGCACCTTAGCAAGAGTAACAGAGTGTGTACCAGAGCCTGTCAGATATTCATAAAGGATATTCCTCAAGTATTCTAACTCTGTATTCTCTTGTAAAGAATGTAAATGTCTTAAACTGACTAGTGCTTCATCTAAACGTCGTTCTAGTTTTTCATTGGATAGTTTAAGTCGCTCATTCTTTTCGTGCAATTGTTGCATGTTATTATTTACAGATTTATTTATTTGTTCCAAGTCTATATTCTGTTTTTCTAAATTGCCATTAGCTTCTAACAGTTCATTGTATTTCTCCTTAAAAGTATCCAGATTTTTATCGTTATTTGAAATGATTTTGGTTTCTGCTAGTGTAGCATAGTTTTGTGATTGTAGTTGATCTCTCAATTCTAGATTTTCTTCAATTAGTATAGAATTTTCCCTTTGCAGATCATCAATCTTCTCTTTGTTTATCTGCATTTCATTTCTTAATTTTTTAACATCACTTGATAATTGATCATTATCAACTGAATGTTCACTTGTAGCGATTAATTCTCTTAATTTATCATTCAGAACACTATTTTCTTTTGATATCTTGGTCAAATACGATTGTAGACTTTCAACATCGGATTGTAATCGTCTGTTTTCATCTTTTAATGAATCATAACTAATTTTTAATGCACTGTACTGTTCATGCAAATCATCTATATTCTCTTTCTTTAGGTTTAATGATGCTGTGCTAGATAAAGTCTGTTTATGTTCTGTAACCCATTTATTTTCCAAAACTGCAACTGGTTCTTCTTTTGGAATATTGTTATCATTATCAGGTTCCGTTTGACAGTTGTTATCAATTTTCAAGGGAACACTTTCTTCGCTTTGTTTTTTCTCTAGATCTTCAATAATATTATTTAAGTGATCTTTTTCTGCTTCTATCTTAGCATGTGATATTTTTATGTCATCAATTTCCAATTCAAGTTTTTTGATATTAGAATCAAAATTAGCAGTTTCATTTTTCAAAGAAACATTTTCCTCAGTTAAATTTCGAATTAGTTCTTCTAAACTCTTTAAATGTGATTGCTTGGCATCATTTTCATTAGATTTATCTTCAACAATTTTAGTTAATTCCTGAATATATTCTTCAGAGGCATTAAGTTTCATATTGATTTCTTTTAATTCTTTATTTAATTGAATGTTCGAGTCTTCAATGTGTTTTAATTGTTCGTTTAATTGAATTACCTTGTTGTTTAATTCAGAGGTTAGGTTACATGAAATTGTATAATCATTTTGTAGTGAAATTTGTTTTTCTTTATACTTTTCTAGGGCAACTGATTTTTCATCTATTATTTTATTAAGGTCATTTAGTTGTATGTTTGATGATTCGTGTTTCATATTCCAATTCTTAATATCTATTAGTAGATTGTTATTATCATGTTCTACACTTTTTATCTTACCAATTAAAGTATTTTTGTCAGTCTCTAGTTGTTGCATCTTGTCAATTAGTTCTGAGTTATGATTTCCTTCCAGAGTCAACGTTTTGATAACCTCTTCATGCTGTTTCAACATATTATTGTGATTCAATGTCATTGCTTCTAATGATTTTTCATGCTCTTGCTTTATATGTTCAACTTCGACTTTTAAATTTTTGTTTTGTAATTCCAAGGCTTGAATTGTATCATTTAGTTTGTCAGCGGTCGCTATGTGTTGTGCTTTTTCAATCTCAAGCTTGGTGTCCTTTTCAAGATTAGCTTCTTCAATTTCATTCACTTTTTTATTCAATTCTCTATTGTCATTGCTTAATGATTTGATATTTTCTACAGAAGAATCATGATTATGAATACTGTTTTGGAGTTTTTCATTTAAAACTTTTATTTCTGATGCATTTTCGGTGAGTTTTAATACTAGAGTGTTATTTTCTTTTTCTAACGCTTGCATTTTATTAAAATTGTCCGTTTTTTCAGAGTCATTCGTAGACATTGTGGTTTGTAATTTGTCGTAGTCGAGTTTTAAACTTTCGTATTTTGCTTTAGTTACATCAACATTTTTAAGCAAAGTTTGAATAGAATTGGTTAACAAACTGTGGATATTGCTTGTTGCAGCCGAGAGTTCTTCGGTGTTAATTTGTAAACTCGCATGAGTTTCCTCGCGTGTCTCATTAATTTGCTTTTTTAATTGATGCAGTTCTTGCAAAGTGGTTTTTAAAGTTACATTTATAGCTTTTTTGTAAGTCAATATATCTTCTTCCTGTTGTGTGTATTCTGAAGTTAAATTAGCAATTTTTGTACGAAATTCGGCATTTTGTGTTTGTATTAATTCATGGTTAGACAAAAGTTTTTCTATTTCCGCCTGCAATTTGATTAACTCTTCTCGCTCTTCTTGTATCTCTAGTTCTAATTTACCACATTTTTGTTTCCACGAGTTCATTTCTTCTTGTAATTGATTATTTTCCGTTTCTTTCAAGATACGATCATCATCTTGATTTTTAGAGGTAAATACTTGTAGTTCGTCTTCTAATGCGTTAATTTTGGAATTCTTTTTCGTGTTTTCTTCTGAAAGTTGTGTATTTTTAGACTCAAGATAAGTGTTCCTATCAATCATAGCTAACTTTTCAGCGGTTTCTTGTTTAAGTTGTAATTGCAAACATTTGTACTCCTCATCTGCTTTTGCTTTAATTTGTTCTAATAATTGACATTTTTTAGACATTTCTTGCAGTTTCGAATCCATTTCACTCATTTTGATTTTTATGATATTAAGTTCAGCACATTCATTATTAAGTTTTAATTTTTCTTCTTCTAATGCTGCAGCATTGTTTTTGTAATCGTCAATTACAATTTTTTGTGATTGGATTTCTTTCATGCTTGATGACAAGCTGTCTTTTAAAGATTTTATCTCTGATTCTTTACTCTCTAATTCTTTGTGTATGCTTAATTTGTTTTCTGCGAGAGAGATAGCATACTCTTCTTCTCGCTTGTTGAATACTTCAATTTTACTACGCAATTCGGTTATTTCATCATTGGCTTTCTGTAGATCAAGTTCCAGTGTGGATAGTTCCTTAGTTTTTGTAAAATCGAAAGTATTAAGTTGATTTTGTAGCTCTTCATTTAGATTGTTGAGTTCCTGAATTTTAGTTTTCGCTTCGTTAAGTTGTTCTTCAGAATTCTTCAAATCTAAAATGTAATTGTCTTTGTTTTCCAAATCTTTTGAAAAAATCTGGAGTTCAGTAGTAAGCTGTGAATTTTTTTCCTTACTAGTTTTGAGGGATTCTTTGTATTTGTTTATAAGTTGTTCCATCTTTTCAATTTTGTTGTTCAAACTAGATATTTCTAATCCCGAATCTTCAGTTCTATTAATATTACTTTCAGTGTCCAGGTTAATTAAGTGGACTTCGTTTTCCGTTTTCTCATTAACACGGATATTGGCTTTATCGCTTTTCCTATCAACCTCGCTCTGCGCATCTGTTTGTAAAAGTTGTACTTTTGTATTTAAAGTTTCAATTTTCATGTTTTTCTCTTCAATTTCAACACGTAGAGCTTTTTCGAGATGGGCCTGTAAAAATCGATTTATTTTAATTAAAAATTGATTTTGTAAATTTCTGGAATGAAGATCCTTATGGCAGGACCGACCGAACTGAAAAAAATTGTGAGACTAAAACCGTAAGAGCCGGTTTTCACGGCGTGGTTACACACAGCGCCCGCGCGCGGGCGCGGCAGATTTGTATGTAAAATTGAATTCAAAACTCACGACGCGGTTTACGGCCGCGGCGGCTGCGGCAGCCGCGCGGCGCCCGCGTCGCTGCGCGCGGTTCTTGCGCAGTAGAAACCGCGAAAACCTGCGGTCTCGTGAGTATTGAAACAAAACCGTCGCCCGCCGCGGTGCCGCGCCCGCGCGCGGGCGCGATTGGAATCCGCTCCGTGAAAATTGGGCCTAAGAAAAATATATAACGGAAGTGACGCGTAAAAAATGCCCGTGACCAGTGTTGGCAATTTTATTTTGCAGATAGTACCATAAATAATAAAATTAAGCAATATATTTTTTAGTCTTTAAACATATGAGTAGCGCATATAATAATGAGGGGGTTTCCGACGAGACAAAAATAGTTCCACCGTACGCACTAGATGGCGATAGTGTAGATTCAGCAAGATCTGTCTCTACCATAGACTCTCAAAAGTGTAATCACTATGAAACCCCTCCCCATTTTCAAGGAAAAAAACTTATCTAAATTATTTGTGATAAAATAAAATTTTAGAGGTTGTGTAAACACATAAATTATTTATTTTAGATAGGTAATTATATCTGAGGGCACGGCAGTGCCCCGCCAATTATAATTTTCTTCTTAGCTCCGCTGATTAGTTTGGTATGTCTACCTTCTATGAACCCTAAATACATGAAGGAATTTCATACTAAAACAATTTTTCTTCTTACCTTTTGGATTAAGCTCTTAAAATATTGGGAATAAAAATAGACAATTAAATTGATAATGTAATAAAAACCGTTACTGATCACAATCCATTTTCAGTATAAATCTTTAGAACTCCCAATGCAGTAGACACCAACTAAGCCAAAGTAGAAGGAAAATTCAAAGATATAAATAGCAACACTGATACGACAATATTTTATCCATTAAGTAGAGAGATACCTACTCTCTCGGCTGAAGGACTAGTATCCATAAAAAGAATAAATTTAACAAAAAATATATTCTGTCTTTCATCAGGTTACGAATTTGTTTTGAAATTGAAAAATGCGTACATGGATAAAGTAGTTTATTATTTATTACAAGAAGTCGTGCTGCAAATTGAATGAATTGTTTATTTTTTTTTTAACTTTTATAGGCTTACACTTGACTGCCATCTCGCCTGATGTTAAGCGACGATGCGATCTACGATGGGGCGTGTTTACCTAGAAGAAACCGATTCACTCTCGATTTGAAGACACAAAGATTGTAACCAACAGGGAAAACCCACTCAGGCAACGCATTCCACAGCCTAGACGTTCTTATCACAAAGGTAGAGTCAAATCTCTTCGTTCGTGTCTTTGGAACATCAACCATGAAACGATGTCGCTTTTTCGAGCTACGAGCATTCCGATAGAAAAAAGGGCAAGGTGGTATTAGATCATGTAAATCAGTCGCACACTCACCGAAGTGTATCCGATAAAAACCGAAAGGCTAGCAACTTTTCGGCGATGTTCAAGACTTTGTAGTCTTTTTCGCACAAGAGTGTCGTTGCCTATGAGCCTTTTGGCACGTCTCTCGATCGATTCCAAGGCCACCAGCTGATACTTAGCCGAACCATCCCAAAGATGCGAACAGTACTCCATACAAGAACGAATTTGTGCTTGATATAACGTGAGCAACTGCTCAAAATTGAGTCCCATTATGCTTCACGCTTCTTACAACTAAGTGAAACACCTACAAGCGCCTCCTATCATTGTTTTATTGAACCATATCTTTTTGTCTCGTCGGAAAACGCCTAATTGTATCAGTTTATTTGTCGCTTTTGAGTATCTATTGTAGGTTCAGAAGGCGGTTTATTTTTTTGTAGAAAATAGTTTATTTTACCCTTTTTAGTGCAAAACAAGTATTCATCAATGCATCTACACAATTTCGTGTTGACAGGATCTAGTTTCAAAACTTTCGTGAAATCGACAAATTTATACCTACATCATCCTGACAAAATTGTAGGCAAAGGGGTTTGGGTAAAGTTGGCGTCGTTTTTTTTTAGCGGCCAAAGATCCGTTGTCACTTTTTTGAAACATTACCATAATCCAAGGGCATTTATGCAATCAGGCCATAACTCAGCTCCGATATGACTTACAGCAAATCTAGTTGCACAAGTACCTTATATACCTTAGTATAAGTATAGTAATATTATATAAGTACCTTACATACCTACCTTACCTTACATACCTTATATACCTTAGTATAAGTATAGTAATATAGTGTTATTTAGTGATAACGGATGTTTAGCCGCTGAAGAAAATGACGCCACTAGTTCATTTAAGAAAAACCCAATAAAAAACTTTGAAAGGCCATAACTCAGCTCCGATATAGTTTGCAGCAAATCTAATTGCACAGGTAGCTTTAAGTAAATATAATTTATTTATTTATTTATTTATTAATTAAAACGGCAAGTCGCCAATTACAATAATTAACATAATTCAACAAATTTGTCAAATATCTCTAATGTAATAAATTTAAAATAACAAATCAATCAAAATATGTCAGAAATATTAAAAATAATAATTATTAATGAATGAATAAATAAAAAAATAATGTTTCATAAAAGTGATAACGGATGTTTGGCCGCTAACGGAAATGGCGCCACTAGTCCTTATAAAAATACCCAAAAAAATACTTTGAAAGGCCGTAACTATTACTTACAGCAAATCTGATTGCATAAATACCCTTGGAGTAAGGTAATGTTTCAAAAAAGTGACAACGGATCTTTGGCCGCTAAAAAAAACGCCGCCACTTGTCCATACAAAAAATCCAAAAAATAAATAACTTTGACAGGCCATAACTCAGCTCCGATATGACTTAGAGCAAATCTGATTGCGCAGATAGCATCAGGGTATTTTATTGTTACAAGAAAGTGATAACGGATCTTTGGCCGCTAAAAAAAAACGACGCCACGAGCCCATACCACTGAAAAAAATACCACACCGATTTCGATAAAATTTATATGGGACTATTCGGGAAGCATACCCATCTGAACACAAAAATAAATTTTTAAATGTGTTCTGGCGTTCTCGAGAAATTAGGTAACATACATAAAAAAAAAACATGGTGGTCGAATTCATAACCTCCTCCTTTTTGGAAGTCGGTTAAAAATGATTTACCCTCGACTATCGCAGATTTGTAATTTGCGCAACATTTTACTAGTCAAGCCATTTCGTTTGATACCTATATTGAGAGAGTAGTAAAAAAAGAAATGTAATAAGTACGCCATTTAGTTGTGGCGACCATCTTAGATTTGAAATTTGTCATAGTGTACGTATAGTAGTCTACTAGTCAAGCCCTTTCATTTGATACCCATATTAAGAGTGCGCCTAAAGCCAGGAAAAAATCAGATTTCACCCGCGCGACGCGTTTCTTAATGTGATGTACATAAAGTCGAGAATAGCATGACACAGTTTGGAGGAAAAATCAATATTTAATCAGGAGTCCATTTTTGACCAAGTTTTATTTAATTACTCAATAACTAAACATAAATTTAAAAAAGTGTTCGGTTACTTTACTAGAACGTACAAATAGGAATTTTATTATCAAAAAATAATGTGGGGTCATCGCTGATAATTTCGAGTACTCGAATTAAAACGGGTTTTTTCGGTGTCATTTTTATTTTTTTATTGTAAAAAACTCTGATCTATTTTTAAAATTCTATTCGGTTATTGTGCTTCTTCTTGATTGTACCCATACGTCAATATTTTTTTTGTCGTAGTTTTTAGTTTCTTAACTTCAGTGAGCGGCGTCGAAAATGTCCTTATTTCGTTTTCTGGCTTTAGGCGCCCCCTTAAGGTCTACTACCTTGCACCCTATGCAAGTTACATTTAGTATATCACAGTCTCTTTTTCCCCGATCAAAAAAGGGGTGTTGTGGGGGTGTTTGACGTCGATGTCTATCCGTCTGTGGCACCGTGAAGATCAAACGGATGGACTGGTTTCGATGCGGTTTTTTTATGTTTGTAATTTAGTTGCGATTAGTTCACGTGCGGTGGTTCTTAGTTCTTAGCTATGTTTGGTTAATATCGATTCAAGATGGACGCCTCCACAAAATAGCGTATAAAATATTTTTTTACAATCTCCTTCAGTATGGGTATCAAATGAAAGGGCTTGACTAGTAGAATACTAAACACTATGACAAATTTTAAATCCAAGATGGCCGCTCCCACAAAATAAGATAATTACATTTTTGTAGAGAAAACTTCTTTTGGTGAACCACACAGATTTTTCGTAAGCTGTGGATTGATCTCAAGCGTTCGTAATGAAAGAAATCTTCGGGTGAACTTGGCATCATGGTCATCTATAATACGTGTTAGCAGCATTTCTTCATGACTATGGCGTATTACCATGGTTGCCATAAACGTAAATGTGTCACATTTACACATCTATCCTCTTAGAAAACTTATATATGTACACGATAATGTTTAGATTTTTTTTTTCTAGATTAGCAGCGCCCTCCGGTTTCACCCGTTTAGTTTCCAAAGTGAGCTATCAAATTCTGAGTTATATCTTTTCCTTTCTATCGGCAGTCCCTATGACTGCTAATTTTTTTTACACTACTACCTCAATATCCGTATCAAATGAAAGGGCCTGACTAATGTTGTACCTACAAATTATAAATCCGAAATAGCCAAGGGTAAATCATTTTTTTTTTCTTGTTTTTCATATTAAAATAAACGAAACACCATTATATAGCATATTTATATGTATGTTGTACAATGAACACCTTTATTATAGGTTTTCAGTAAACCGCGATAAGGCGGAGAACGAACAAAATGTGTACACGTTTTTTTTATATTTAAGAGTAGCTAAGCCCGCGGTTTTCTTTTTGTACACGCGGAACCCTAATTATGTTCCTCAAATAAGAGTCGCCTATGTTATGCCTTAGAACTTAGAACATCAGCTATCTGGTAGTGAAAGTCCCGTCATAATCGGTCCAGCCTTTTTGGAGATTCGCCGGAACAAACAGACAGACAAAAAAAATAGTGTTTTAGATATAGGTACCAAACATACATACCTTTGTTTTAACTTAGTAAAAAGTTGTTAATTTGATATCACATACTCATATTTTATTTATTTGTAAAAATACCAACCTTTGCACTTTGCTCCAGAGAGCATTGTTCTTTAAGCTCTGATATCCTTCTCAGAGCTTTATCTTGGGTTTCGACTAGCACGCTCTAAAAAACATAAAAAAATAATTATTAAAACATGTGGTGGCATAGTCCGAAAGGAATTTACCATTATCATTATTGTGAACAAGTTGGGCACTATAATTGAACTCTGAACAAAGTCGAATCAGCTCCATTCCTTCGTGGGAGACGTCCCACATCTTCAGAAGCGCTTTGAAAGGTATTTCATTAATCGAAAATGTGGAACTGTGTCAGCAGCAGTGTTTTCACCCTCCTACAAACTAGGAACTGTGACACAGTGTCACACAGTTATTGGAACATAAAGAGTCCAAATTATCACCTAGCACAGCACTGCGCTCGCCACCCAGAGATATCAGATGTTCTGTACCCTGTAATTTCCCAGGAAACATTGCCCTTCAAACCGGAACACACTGATATTTTCACATTACTGCTTGACGGTAGAATAACTGGGAAAGGTGTGGTACTTTCCCAGGCGAACTCAGCAAAGAATTCTACCACTACAATAGAGAAAACTGGTAATTCCATTAGAAAGTATTTTATTTGAATAAATTATTTTATAAATACCTACCTATTTTGTACTTAAATACAAAAAGCAAAATTATTTTGCATTTGAAATAGTATAATATGTATTAGAAAAGTATTTGTATTTTGTACTTTTTACATCTCTGTTTGATGACATTTTAGTTTATTACTGATAGCGCCCCGCCATTTCACCCACGTTCTTCTCGTTTCCATTATTTTGGTGCGATGGAAAGTAGCCTATGTCTTATTTCAGACTGCAATATAGGTACTAATAATAATATATTGTGTTCCAAATTGTAACACGATCCGTTCGGGCGTTTGCACGTAATTAAGCAATAAACATCCAAACAACTAACCTGTCGCATTTTAGTATTACAGTAGAACCCCGATTATCCGGATCAATTAAAACCAGGGGTATTCCGTATACACGAAAATCCGGATAATCGATTTGAAAGCAAATCAAACAAGATTTAAATAAAAAAATTTACCTTTACATTATGTAATGGCTCCATGCGTAGTTTAGGCAATACGATGTATAAAACCAAGATATAACGATAGATAAAGACTTACAAACATATTAACTTGTTATTGATCTTTGACGTCATGAATCACATCTTTTCATTTGCAGACAAGTTAAGTTGCCCAAGTGTTTGATTAAACCGAATGCTTTTTCACATAACAGAGGTCCAGATATGGGTTGGCCGCATGCTTTCTTTTTTACAAAAGTTAAAACTGCTTTATCTAGAGAATTTCTTTTCATGTTTGATATCGTAGAAGGACCCACGCCATGCACTTGTGCCAACTTACAGCAGCCAGATCCACCATTTTTTTAAACTCTACTAATTTTAGCTTGGACATTTTAAATTTCCAACACAAGACGTAACAAATATAAAAGACAACCTATCAGTTGAACGCTGTCAAGGAAAATTAAACAAAAACAACCACTATTCCGATTCCGAAAACAAATGAGAGCTCCGAGTACATGATCGGAGGCGGGAATAAACTTATCGTGACTTGTCTCGTTGCGCCTTTAAAACGTTTGAAATTGGTATGTAATTAGAGCTGGCCGAATGAGGCCGGATAATCGATGTTCGGATAATCGGGGTTCTACTGTAGTAGGATTCTATTAAAATTTGTAAACTGTGACTTTAATTTGTAAACATGAAATTGGTTGTTTCATTTTTGCGGCTTCTGCGCTAGTCCTAAGTTCCGTAGACAGTGAAGGCAGTCTGAGACAAACTGACATTAAAAAAAAAGACGTGTGGCACTCGGGGACTGCCGCGGTAAAGCTATTGCATACCAATAATAGTATTTACTAAACTGGAAGAACAATTTGAAAGGCAAACAATAAGAATTACCGACAATGTCATTAAAACTCTTTCCGCAACTATAGACGAAAAACTCAAACCCCTACTAGAAGAAAACCAAGAAATGAAAAAAGAGATAACTACTTTGAAATCAAAAATATATTACATGGAAAGGGATATAAGAAAAAACAATTTAATAATACATGGATTAAAAGAATCTGAAAAACACCCTGCAGATCTTATATATATGGTACTAGAAATATTTAACAAAACAGGGGAACAAGCTAACTTGGAAAACTGGGACAAGTGGGAAATCAGTAATGTTCGAAGACTTGGAAAACCAACTCAGAACAAACCTAGACCTATTCTTGTCTCTCTCACCCTTGAATGGCGCAAAATGGAAATATTAAGGAATAAAAAGTTTTTCCCAAAAAATATCTACGTCAGCGAAGATTTTTCAAGAGATACCTTAAATAAAAGGAAGGAGCTGAAAACACAACAACAAGAAGAAATTAATAAAGGAAAACTAGCCTATATTCGCTACGACAAACTAATAATAAAAGACAAACCCAATGACAAAAGGAAGCGGCAACCATCAACATCACCTAAGAATGCAGTGCTTAGTGAGGAGAAAACGACGCCAGCTCCAGCAAAAATAAATAAAACAAAAAAATTAGAACAAGTGCACAGAGCTAGATCCAACTCACTAACTGCAGTAAGTTCATGGTCAAAAGACAAAAATAAGACACAGAATATAGAAGAAACACAGTCAAAAAACTAACAACCTTCGAAACCCGGAATGAAGAAACAAACATAACTAAAAATACCAACCAATCAAAACACTCAACATTCCTCAATACGGTTGGTCACCGCGAGGAATCAGACCGCCACCTTCCAGCGAAGGAAAGAAACTCACGAAGATCACAAAATAACAATAACACAAATTGCAAGAAACTAGATAGAAAAAGAAAGATATACATATCAACCTTAAATTGTTTATCATTAAGAACTTCAGAACATAAGATGTCCGATCAAAACCCTCCAGCTAGAATAAACAACAAAAGATGTGTAACATTTCAAATTGCAACCCTAAATACTAGAACACTTAGAACCTACGAAAGCTTACTAGAACTAGAAGAAGCTCTAGAAGAAATTAACTACGATATCCTGGGCATCAGCGAAATGCGAAGAGCAGGAGAAAAGATAGAAGAACATGAAAAGTACATATTATACCAAAAAGGAGAGCCAGGAGGTCAAAAGGGAGTAGGTTTCTTAATAAAACAGTCTTTGAAGAAATACATACGTGAATGGACTGGAATTTCTGACAGACTAGCGATTCTCAACATCGATCTACCAGGATACAAGAAGCAATGGTCGATCATGCAAGCATACGCGCCAACTGAACAATCTGATGTGGCAGTATTGGAATCTTTCTATGACGAGATGTCACAAGCGATAAGTAACAACGCAGATAAACACATCATACTCATGGGCGATTTCAATGCTCAAGTTGGTGCTCGACAAAATAATGAAGAATATGTGCTTGGCAAGTTCGGACACGGGAAAAGAAGTCGCAATGGACAAAAACTAGTCGAATTCCTTATGGAACATAACCTCACAGTACTTAGTTCAACTTTCAAGAAAAACACACGGAATAAGTGGACCTGGATCTCACCCGATGGTTCTTTTAAAAACGAAATCGATTATATTACAAGCAATCACCCCAAAGCATTCACCGACACAACGGTCATAAGCAAGCTGAATTTCAACACGAATCATAGAATGGTGCGCTGCTCACTAAGGAAGGAACAGATTAAAACACCAAGACATCACATAACAAATTTCACCAAAGAACAGAAAGTGCTTCCGACCACTGTAATTAAAAACCACTTTGAAGAAATCAAAAAACAAGTTTCAAGCGAAGGTTTAGACACAATAGAAAAATATGAACTACTGGAAAAAAGACTTATAACAAATATTAACAGAAATCAACAAAATAATAAATATCAGCTAAGCGACTACACCCTACATCTGTTGAAGGACCGAAAAGACCTAATATCGAGCAAACCGCGAAAGGAAACAATTAAAAAGATATCAGATCTAAGTAAAAAAATCAGGGAAAATGTACGAAAGGATAGAAAAAGAATAAGGCTGAAGACTTTAGAACACCACATAACTAGGACGGGAGGAGTGAAAAAGGCGCTGAAAGAACTGAGAGAATCAGGGAAGGAATGGATACCTAGGCTTAAAAGAAAAACAACAACCACCTCGAAAAGAAATAACATTAAAGACCTAGCCACGCACTTCTACAGCCAGCTTTATGCCAGACAAACTCCCAATGCAACAATCAGGCAGAAGGACACACTTTTGGAACCTACGTGGGTAAACACTGAGGAACCAATACCTGAAATATTACAATGCGAAGTTGAGAAGTCAATAAAAAGCCAAAAGGTGGAGAAATCCCCAGGGCCAGATAAAATATCAAACGAGTTGTTAAAGGGTACAATGGAAGAACTGGCTCCTATTCTTACAAAATTATTCAACGAAATCATAATTAAATGCAAAATTCCAGAGCAATGGACTAAATCCCACATTATTCTACTGCATAAAAAGGGTAATAAAGATGATATAGAAAACTACAGGCCAATCAGTTTGATGTCAAATGTGTACAAAGTATTTGCAAAGATAATGCTCGACAGAGTCACTAAAATTCTGGACGAACAACAGCCAGTTGAACAAGCAGGCTTCAGAAAAGGGTTTTCGACAATCGACCACATCCACACTGTCAAACAAATACTCGAAAAATACACAGAGTACAACAAAAACATCTATGTAGCTTTCATCGACTACGCCAAAGCATTCGACAGTATAAGCCATGTTTACCTCTTAGACAGTTTGGAACAACAAGGAGTACCCGCAGCATATATTGGCATCATAAAAATGATATACAACAAAAATAAAGCTAAAATCCAACTAGAAAGCTTGGGAAACGAGTTCAAAATTGAGAGAGGTGTGAGACAAGGGGACCCATTATCCCCCAAACTGTTTTCAGCTGCTTTGGAGGGTGTATTCCGCAAACTGGAATGGGAAGACTTCGGAATTAATATAAATGGCAAAAAACTTAATCATCTAAGATTCGCAGATGACCTGGTGCTATTTGAAGAAGACCCAATCAAGCTCGGACGCATGGTTTCGAATCTAAACGAAGAGAGCATGAAAATCGGACTTAGAATGAACACAGAGAAAACGAAAATAATGACGAATAGCACCGAGGTCGACATTGGCGTTGTCAACGAACCATTAAAGTTTGTGCCGGAGTATACATACCTTGGACAAGTTGTTTCCTTTAGGGACCAAATGGCAAAAGAAATCAGCATGAGAATCGCCATTGGCTGGAAAAGGTATTGGACCCTAAAGGAGATAATGAAATCCAGAGAACTGAGCATGGCAATCAAGAGGAAGACCTTCAACACATGCATCTTGCCATGCCTAACATACGGCTGTGAAACTTGGGCGCTCACTATGAATCAAAGGTCTAAACTTGCCAGCTGCCAAAGGGCCATGGAGAGGAGCATGACCGGCCATAAGAGAAAGGATAGGGTGAGAAATACTGACCTTCGAAACAAAACGGGGGTCACCGATGTCTTATCACGCGTCGATCAGCAGAAATGGCGATGGACCGGTCACATGCTAAGGGACACAATGGGGAAGTGGAGCAAACAGGTGACGGATTGGTACCCAAGAGACGGCAGAAGGAATCGGGGCAAACAGTACCTCAGATGGGAGGACGACATAAAACTTACAGCGGGACCAAACTGGAGAAGAGTCGCAAATGACAGAGAACAGTGGAAGCTGCTGGAAGAGGCCTATGCCGAAAGGCACACTGTGCTAAGGGATATTTTATAAACAAAAAATGCAATGTATATAAAAAAAAATGTAATTTCTTATCACAGAATAAAGGGCTAATTATTATTATTATTAATAGTATTTAAATGGGCGGCGTTACCGCTTCACACATCACCAGGGTTCTCGACGAGTTCCCATGCATCATTGTCTTCGAAAGACATCACATGTTTCCACTGCTCCTTCTCAGGCCTTTCAAGAGCCTCTGAGATTGAGATCTCCTCATGTTGAAACAGTACTGGATACGCACATGCTTTCTCTGACTTTTTAGTCTAACACAAAGCTCTGGCTCTGGAATTAATATAGTCTGAACTTGCTGCACCGGCACGTTCTTTGGTGAATATTCATGCAGTGTCTTAATTATAATAGCCTCTTCGCTGAATGTTCCCGCCAGTCTTTTCTTCAGACAATGACATCTCTGCTGGTGATGATAGTGTTTTTGGTTGGATTGTACCTACAATCTTTATATTTTTGTTTGATCAAAATGTACCGCCATATTAGTTTGGCTTAGAGGTTCGAGGCAACCCTCCATTCTTTCGAGAGTGAAAATTATTTGTCACAACGAATGCAGCACTTCTATTTTCAGACACTTCAACTTAGTCCATAATGCTGCTGAAGTTTCCGAGTTATTGATTTGTGATTGATTTGGTTATTGATTTGTGACATTGTACAATTAAAAATTGCAAAAAAACTGTAGAAACAATTCACTGAATTTACAGGAAATTTCAACCAGTACCTATTACAAAGATAATGTAAAATACTACATATGAACATATGAATAAATATTAAATCCCACCAAAAACATTCTGTAAAAACCTAGCCAAGTCTCGATGAAGCTGCATATTTATCTCTAAAAAGTAATGAAATCTAGACAAAGCCGTGCCAAGTCTAAGGTTCCTTACTGCGATTTCTTTATTATTATAGTTAATTAATTAATGTTGTGTGAATTGGCCGTTGAAGGGTACACAAGGGTACAAAACCAGGTGCTCCATGACATCATTGCACCAATCTGTCGCCAGAACCACCACCATTGATGATGGAAAATGGCCAATTGGAAAACGTTGATTCAATAACCAGTCAATTGTTTTTGTTTTACTATTTACCTAAATTGTGTGTATCCTATATGGTGTGAACAATAAAGAATTTCAATAATGCTTATGTGTAGGCCAGCCGGAAACAAACAGTTTAAAAAAATATTTCCAGTCTAGACGGACTTCTATTCATTGATAGAAGTCCGTCTGTACAGCAGACGACCGTCTGTACCGTCTGCAGAAGTCAGCATTCGATGCTGAATGCAGTTGCTTGCTGTTGATTAACAACAGCCTATTAAAAGACACTAGCGTCCAATTACCAATACCAGTATAGGGTATTATCTCGCTTAACAAACATAAGTAGTTACAACAGATACAACATAACGTGTAAACAAAATTGACTTGTATCCACTAACGGGCTAACGTATAAAGAATGTTCAACGGCCAAGTCACACAACATTAACTATAATAATAAAGAAATCGCAGTAAGGAACCTTAGACTTGGCACGGCTTTGTCTAGATTTAATTACTTTTTAGAGATAAATATGCAGCTTCATCGAGACTTGGCTAGGTTTTTACAGAATGTTTTTGGTGGGATTTCACTTCTTTTTGTAGAAACGTGGACTTATTGATTTATTATATTAGATGACTGTATTATTTGACACATATTCTTTTTTCCGGTTCTGATTCTTGTACAGTAGCAATTACAGTAGCAACAGTTTTTCGTATTGCCCACTCGCATTCATTATTTATGTAAGTGGACTCTCCAGATTAGACAAAGAACTTTAGAAGATTGGAAGAAGACTGCAAATAAATAAAGGCCAGTCTAGCTTTATCCAGAGTTTTCCTTTAATTTTATTTATATACATATATGCGTATTAAAATTTGGACTCTGACCAAACATTATATTGTTATCCTAACGTTACAAATCTTTCTTTTCTTTTTTCCGGTTCTGATTCTTGTACAGTAGCAACAGTTTTTCGTATTGCCCATTCGCGTTCATAAATAATGAACGCGAAGTAGACTCTCCATAATAGGCAAAGAACTTTAGAAGATTGGAAGAAGCTAGCAAATAAATAAAGGCCCGTCTAGCCTTATCCAGAGTTTTACTTTAATTTTATTTATATGCGTATTAAAAGCAGAAAGGGAGGCATTCGCCCAGTAGTGGGAAGCAATAGGCTAGATTAAATTAGAAGATGTGTCCCACTACGTTGGATTTTTGCAATGACAGTCGATTTTTTATGTACCAATAGTAAAATGGGGCATTACTATATCTCTTATACAGCTGAGACAAGCTGAGGGTTCTTCATCAGATACTTCAGACCTTCGATTTTTGACATCAAATTAAGAGACAAACAAAGTTGAATATTTTTTGTAAAGGCGTGTTTTCAAATAACCAGGTATACAACAAGGTACTCCAGATTTTCGATATTCCTAGTTTTTATAGTTTTCCCTTTATGTGGTCATTAAACCCTAAGTCTGTACCAAATTTCAGCTCTCTGAGTTTATGGGAAGTACTAGTTCTATTTTGATGATCATGAGTGAGTGAATGAGTGTCGTAAATACAAAACTTTACGTTCGCTTAACTTCGGAACTAAATGACGTACAGACTTGAAATTTTGGATTTTAAGTACGTGATTATAGCTTACTAGATGACGAAAATTTCAGCGTTCTGGTTTTATCCAGAGGTTCTCAAATTTTCATTCATTCATTCATCAGCCGCAAGACGTCCACTGTTGGACATAGGCCT
This sequence comes from Ectropis crepuscularia, assembly GCA_963693475.1. Classification (NCBI taxonomy): domain Eukaryota; kingdom Metazoa; phylum Arthropoda; class Insecta; order Lepidoptera; family Geometridae; genus Ectropis; species Ectropis crepuscularia. The sequence goes on along the minus strand of OY856339.1, from coordinate 14,108,689 downwards.
CCCCCCTAGATTTCTACAACGAACGGTTCTGCGCAACCTGCAACCAGCGGTTTCCAGCGACCTTTGTGAGGTCATCTGTCCATCTAGTGGGAGGCCGTCCAACACTGCGTCTTCCGGTTCGTGGTCGCCCCTCGAGAACCTTTCTTCCCCATCGGTTGTCAGTTCTGCGAGCGATGTGGCCTGCCCATTGCCACTTCAGCTTAGCTACTCTTCGAGCTATGTCGGCTACTTTCGTTCTTTTGCGAATATCCTCATTCCGGATTCTGTCGCGCAAAGAGACTCCGAGCATGGCTCTCTCCATAGCATCACCATTCATTCAATCATAAGATAAGTCATCACTGTCAACACGCACTGATTGAAGACTTTCGTCTTCAAGCATTGGGGTATTTTGGACTCCAAGATGTGCCGTAGTTTCCCGAACGCTGCCCATCCGAGTTGGATCCTTCGCTGGACCTCTTTGTCGAAGTTGGATCTACCTAATTGGATCTTTTGACCCAGGTAGACGTATTCGTCAACAACTTCGAGTGTGGTATTCCCAACAATAACCGGTACAGGTGAGACATGAACATTTGACATGACCTTCGTCTTGTCCATATTCATCCTCAAACCTACCTGTTGGGATACTCTACTGAGGTCTCTGAGCATAGCACCGAGGTCCTCCAGCGACTCCGCCACAATGACTATGTCGTCGGCAAACCGAAGGTGAGTGATACATTCGCCGTTGATATTGATGCCATGTCCGTTCCAGTCCAGTAACTTGAAAACATCTTCCAGCGCGGCAGTGAACAGTTTCGGAGATATAACATCTCCCTGCCTCACGCCTTTCTGTAGCTGGATATGTTTTGTGCACTGGTCCTGTAATCGAACAGACATTGTGGCTTTGCTGTAAATACACTTCAACACTTCGATATAGCGATAGTCCATGCGGCATCGCTGGAGAGACTGAAGCACTGCCCAGGTCTCGATGGAATCGAAGGCTTTCTCATAGTCCACATACGCTATACATAGTGGCCGATTATACTCCTCGGTTTTCTGTATAATCTGCCGAAGCGTATGGATGTGGTCTATGGTACTATAGCCTTTTCGGAAACCGGCTTGTTCGGGTGGCTGGAAGTCGTCAAACCTGCGTGCGAGACGATTCGTGATTACCCTCGAAAACAACTTATAAACGTGGCTCAGAAGTGAGATGGGTCTGTAATTCTTCAACAAGGTGTTGTCACCTTTTTTGAAGAAGAGCACCACCACACTTCTGCTCCACGCTTCTGGCGTATTACTGTCAAGTATGACGGAGTCGAACAGCTTCTGGAGGACTTTAAGTACCGGTTTTCCACCCGCTCTCAGAAGCTCAGTCGTAATTCCGTCGTCGCCAGGTGCCTTGTTGTTTTTAAGTTGCTTGAGGGCCATCCTAATCTCGTACAGGCTGACTTCCGGGATATCTTCGGTAAAGTGTCGGGTCAGCTTGGCTCTGGGGTCTTTAGCCATATTAACGACAGGTTGTGCTTGCGCAGAGGTGTATAACTGTTCCTAGAACTTCTCGATCTCCTCTAAAATCTCGGGCTTCGACGAGGTTCGTTCTCAAATAGGGGCCTGAAAATGCGACGAAATGGTTCCAGTAAAGGATGGTACGGCAGTGTTTGCTTCGCGCTCGACTTGGCGGGGGCACCGCCGTGCCCCCAGATACATAATTATTATTGTTTTGAATTTTGACATTTAGCGTTATACGCTCGTACGTCATATAAATCAAAGAGAATGTAAATTAATCGACAATTTCTAGGAGTCCTCTACCATATAGTGCTCGCAATATAACTCTGCGCGTAGCAAAATATGGAACTAATTGACAGGCCGTCAACTTCTTATTTACGTCAGTTGACAAAAGTTTGTTTACGTTTGGTGTATTTATTAATTTCCAAAATAATTAATAGCTTTGTGCCGAAAGTGATTAAAAGTGCTGGCCGTGGCTGGTTCTTGAAAATCAATCGTGGTTGTGAAGAAGAACGATATAATAACGGGCCAAAAGTGAAGTTTTCCAAACGCAGAGCTATTTGACAACTAACATGTAGGGATACCATAGCAATCAAATCTCCACCTATTATCGGCATATTTTAAAGCTGAGGCTTTAGGTTGAGGTGCGGCTTTGGGTTTGATTGTTTTATCGCTAATTTACCCGTGGGAAAAAATGTGTGTGCTTAAGACCGAATGTGAGAAACTAGTTAAAAATGTTTTTTTTTCATAATATACAAATCAAAATAGAAAACACAGTGACACAGCAGTGAAAATCAGCTGATTGTATCTTTCTCGCTTGGGTACACTCGGCGGTTCCATGTTCACGTGATCGACCCTTTCACCTAACAGCGGTGTGCCAAAAGAAATTTTACTTAATTTTTTTTTCAACGTTAGCTTGGATGCTCTTTGATCCTTAACTCTATATTCATTACTGTATTTTTATTGTAGGCGCTTCAGAACGTACTGTCACGTGGTAATGGACAACGCATTATACCACTGCACTCAGATAAATAAAGCGGCTACAATGGGCAATGTAAAAGAAAAAAGCCAAAAGTGGCTTAAGAAAAATGAAATAGATTTCGACGATTGTAGGACAAATCCGCAGTTACTCGAATAAAGAGGCACAAAGAAGACCCACAATACCAAGTAGAATAACTATTAAAGGAACATGGACAGGAACTTTTGCGGTTACCGCCGTGATTCATCGTGATTTTAACCCTATTGAAAAAGGAAGATGATTCTATGGAAGCCAATGACTCATTAAAAGAACGTTTATGCGCCAAATTTTCAAATAGTGTTATTTATGGTCTCAATAAAAGATTTACAAGTTTAAATTAAATTCTTGTTATTTCGATGTTGGAGTAGGTTGAAAATGACAGATTTTTTATAATGTAATAAACTATAATAAAGTTTTCCTGGTGGTAAGAGACTCAGACACCCTTCACCAATTACCAATGATACTTGGTCACACTGAACCAAGCCAGCACTGCAAAGGCGTTCATTACTTCGAGACATTCGTTCTTGAGTCTCAGTTGTCGTGTAGTTACTTAAATTGCTTCCCTGAAAAATCCCTTCCCGTACCTGTTTTATGAAGTTGTACGTTCCCAATGAACGGGAAGGGAACCTATTGGCTTGACCTGGCAACATTAAGTACGCCACCAGTCGCGCGCAGACTTATACTGCGAGCACTATACTGCTATTTTGTGGGCAAGAAGCAAATAAGGTTAGTCAAGTTAAAATAAGGCCTGAACAAAATAAGGTTCAAAAGCAGCAAAGGTGAACCTGTGACATATGTCCGATGTTGAAGGGCCGTAGTCGACTGTCCAATGACCGAGCAGGGAGGACGACGTTACGGTCTTCCAGTCTTCCATCTCTCTCTTTCTTATGAACACAAGAAAGAGATGCACGATGCTCTACGATGTCTAAAAATTCGGTCTCCAGGCCCGCGATAAAAGCTATGCAATAGCTTAAAAGAAATGGGTACATAGACATTAATGCAGTGCAATTAAGGAAATAAATAAACATTAAATTATGTAGTTTGGGGACTACATGAATTTTGGGTTCAGCCCTAAGTCCGCAGGTGTCGCGGATTTATCGCAGTGTCGCGGAGGTATCGCAGTGGCGCGGATTTCGCTCGGTAAAGTAACATAACTCTGAAGGTATTGCCATTACTGAAAAAAGTGCAAGGACAATGTTGTTCATTATTAAAAGATCTACACTTTTGATTATTGGTAAAGTTTCATAAAATTGAACGGTTGGGGAGAAAATGGCGAAAGGGAGGAAAAAAAGTAAAATTTTTGCCTTTCGGAAACAATAACTTGAAAAATATTGATGAAAGAAAGAAAAGTCGTTACTTTAAAAGTTAGTAAATTTAATGTAGAAGAGAAAAGGTCTCAACAATTTTTGCCTAACACTAACAGTTCTCGAAATATCGAGTTAAACGCGTTTTCATCGAAATGACCTTGAGCTGACCATGCCAGAATCCCTCAAATTGGAATATATGCTCAGAATGCACCCCCCTATCGATCCTTTATCTGCCGTCATACGGAGAAAAGACGTATCTAACATTTTTGTCAAAATAGAGTTACATATATATTCGGAATCAGCAGAAAAAGACGCATCGGCTAGTATTTTTTAAATAGCTTAAAAACCAATCAGAGCCTAGTTTTTCACAATTAAAAAAGACGCATTTGCGGTTTGGCTTGTATATTACTTAATAGAAAAGACACTTCTGATGAATACTAAGTAGAAAAAACACATCTGAGTAGAAGCGTCTTATTTATTTATAAAATATGTTTTTGGTCATAGATTGAAAAGGCGTTTTTGATTACTCATAAGAAGAAAAGACGGTTCTGCGTAGAAACGCCTTTTCATTGTCACAAGTAACTAAATTAGTGAGACGCAAGTGGCAGTACCGTCTTTCCTACTTAGTATTGTTAGATGTGAGAGGTGAAGTAGGGTACGGGGTTGTGAGACTCCTAGTCAGTTGCGCCCAATCCTGCTGTTTCAATTGATAAGCGTGGAACTAATTCTAATTTAAAGAAAAATGATGATAAAAAATAATAAAACAAATAAATTCATTCCGTCCTTTAATATCTCACTACAGAAGAGAACACGCCCCAAATATAAAATATCTGCCATTGAACCTTACTGCAATGTATGAAGACTTTTGCCAGAAACAAAATATTAACAACCTTCTTGCTGATTTAAACACAATCTTTCAATCCGAATGTGTTGGTATCACCAGGATGGCACAGGCAGTCGGAGCCAGATGTGTTGGGGACCTGAATATCAATATGATCTCCTACAGTACCTCAGTGCTTCAAGCCCCAAAAAATAAACTCTTATAACCTCTGTCCTTATATTGCTATAATGCACTCCAAAAAGTGACCCTCCCTTGAATTAAAGGATATAACGACCTCTCTAGATAACGACGCAGCAGATGAACTGGCCAAAAGAGGAGCGAAGACAGTAGTATATGGACCGGACTTCTAATGTCCATACCTCAGGCCGAAATAAAAACATGGCTGCAGGAAAATACTGAGTAAACTCATTTAAAAGAATGGAGAAACATTAAAAGATGCAGGCAAACCAAAAATGCTGTTTCGGTAGCACCAAAAAAACTTAAGAAGAGACTATATTCATAAAGTTATAGGTACGTAACAGGCCACTGTCCTCTAAATGAGCACCTATTTACTATATGTGCGACAGCTAGCCCTCTATGCAGGGGATGCATGGAGGAGAAAGAAACACTACAGCATGTGTTTGTGGAATGCAGGAGCATGGCAGATCAACGGGCAGAATTCCTTCAACTTCCAGCAGCTGTCCCGGAGGCCTTCAACAACCTGAATAGGCTGCTTGGCTTCTGGGATTGCCTGGGATGGCTGGAGTAGAAGGGAAGTATGAGCCACGCTCAATAGCCCAATTGAGAGGCTGAGTGCGGAAAAGGCCTAGTCCAACTAACTAATTAACCTTCCTGCTGGTGACCAGATTTCCTATGACCTCTACAGAAAAGTTTTATTTTGAAGAAATTAAACATAAGTTTTACAATAATACTCGGTCATGGGAAATCTGACATGTGCAAAACATTTTTCCACAATTTGCAGTACAAGGGGAAAAGACACAGAAACTGTCAAATAAGCCAAAATTACGAAAAGTACTGTGATAAATAAGATACTTCAGCTAGGCTAGCATCTCAAAAAGATATAAATGAACAAAATAATGCGAACCACAATTCAAACCAGATACTAGATATTTTGCTGCTGTGACAATAAATACAACACTAATTGTCAAATCTTTGCTGCAATATGGCACGAAGCTATTTTTGGCCTCATTAAAAAAAGTACCGTTAAAGTAATGAACGTGGATGATTTTTGTCAGTTTGAGGACTGTTCTTCAACTTACAAACTGCAAAATTCTTCGCCTTTTGTATGTTTAAATAATATGTGTGAAGTCACTTTCCTCAGAGACAATTCGAGTACGAGAATTACTTTTCTGACGGAAAAGAATACGCACTTGATTTTCTGAGACTAAAAGACTTTCTGGTACACCACCAGATTTAACATCCAAAACCTATGAATGGATGTAGAGGCATTACTCGCGAGCACAAATCAACGATTCTACAAAAAATTACACCGTTAACGCAAGATAAACAAACGCTACTTAAGTGTTGTATTCCTTAGAAAACATAAGTCTGTTTCTCATAATTTTCGTTTTAATTAAGAAAATATCTTCTAACTCCAAACTCCAAAAACAAGCCTTACTCAATCCTGGGTTCAGCACTTGATTGGACTATTTTAATGGAGACGTATGAAAATCACTACAAAATCCCAAAGGCTGTGGGTGTTTCGTCATCCAGACTGGACATTTTCCTTTTTTCTAGAGCTACGAAACGCATAGTCCTTGTAGAACTTACAGTACCGTGGGAAACTAATATACCTAAAGACCACGCGATGAAACAAAATAAGTATTACGACTTTCAAAACGAATTAACAAAACATTGCTATGTAGTTAATTTATACGCTATAGAAGTAGGAGCGAGAGGTATTCCAGCAAAATCTCTATATAACCTGCTGAAAGACCTTGGCTTGTCCAGTGCAGTAAGTTCTATACTAGAACGAGTGTCTAAAGCTGCACTAGTAGAATCTTATCGGATTTGGCTGGGTAGGGAGAGAAATACGAGTAGTGAAGATGAGTGTTGACGTACGTCAAAAAGGGGCCCCTTTTAAACCTACGCCCGAGTCACAAGTCTTGGGGTCTACTCGAGATTTCTCTTGCTGGCCCGGATGGACCCGGCACCCGCACTGTGAATCCATGGAATGCTAAAAAGTTCGTCTCGTCTCTCTTAGGTTCCAACTTTCTGCTATAAAGATATTAATAACTTACGGGCTTAGCTGCGTGCTTTTTATAATTAGCAGGTTGTATACTAAGTAGAAAAGACACTAATGGCTAGTTACGTCTAATTTTTTTTGTAAACATGTACTTTTAATGGACTTTTAAAAATGATGTCACTAAGATGAAAAGACGTTTCTAAAAATACTAAGTTGAAAGGACGTATCTAGCCAGAAACGTCTTTTCATTGTACTATAAAGTATTTCTTTAGATTTTTATTACTAAGAAGAAAAAGAAAAAGTGATTTAATTAATAAACTAATTAATTAATATATTTTTTAAATATACATACTGATAGCTTAAACTCCAATGCACTCAGTTGCATTTAAAAATGAGTTGCTTATGTATTGTGTTTTGGACAGCAAACGATTAAATCATAAATATACTAAATATTTTTTTTCTCCGTTTCGGTGTTCATGAAGATACGTCTTTATACCGTATGACGGCAGTATAGTCCCCAAACTACATAATTTAATGTTTTTTTATTCCATTTTTTTGCTTAAATGCATTGGGCTACATGGACACATCATTGGATATAAATTGTTGTGTGGGACTGTGAATTGTCCATCAATATTTGTTTAAAAATAAAATAAAAACTTGAACTAAACAGTAATTAAATTAAGTATAATTGAATTGACCGCGGCTAAAAAACTTGAGCGTTTGATTGCTGCAATCAGAAGATCTAACGTTACGGGTGGTCTACACGGGAAACTGCCATTCTGTTCGTAACCCACGCCCATCACCGTCTTTTCGAAGTTATATGCGTAATGCCACTAACTTAAACACGTTGAAGGAAAACATAGTAAGGACACCGACATGATCCTAGAATCTTTCTAGGTCATGCATTATTCACCGACCCGCCCTTCTACCGCCTAACTAACCCGGCTATGGCTTTGCTATTGCGGTCTCTATCATTTCAAGCGAAAAGAAAAGAGAGAGCAATATTAAAGCTAAGACAGTTTTAGTTAGGCGGTAGATCCGCCGCACGTGTCCAGATTGGTGGATTATGGCCTTGAATCTCCCCTAGCGTGACAAGGCCCAGAGTCCCAGCAGTGGAAACATTTACTGAGCTGTTCTTATGATCGTCAAACACATACCCTTGCTTTTGCATTTTCTCGTTCTAGTAATTTGTAATGTCGTGCCAGGTCACTATACTGTGTTCTATATTTCTTGTACCGTTCCTGTGTGCGTTTATAAGCCGCATATATCTGATCTTTCGTTACTCGATCAAGTGTTGCTGGTCCTCCGGAAAATCCTCGGTCATCAGCTTCACTCGCTGACACCTCCATATCAGACTAAAAGCATAAATAGCAATAAGTGTTACTTTTTCTTCAAAGTCTTCATGGTATAAATAAACGAATATCACATGTGTAAGGCAAACAATAGACCAGGAGTCACCAATTAGTTATGCTTGGTGTCCATTTTAAGAAATGAAATGACCTTCGCAGTTAACACATTTAAAAAAATAATTAAATAAAGGTCAAATCAAAAGTAATCAAAAATAAGTAAAAAATCTTAAAAAAGGTAAATTGTAATTTCCGTTTTTTACTTATCTTTACTTATCAATGAGAAAAGTGTAATTTTTTGTTGTTGATTATCTGTCTGAAGTTTGGAGTGAAATTGGTGCAAGCTATTTTGACATTACGTCAACAAAAATACTGCGAGTTTTTTTTTCGGTCCGCACACAATGGGTCGCGGTCCGCCATTTGGTGAACCCTGCAATAGACTAACAAAGATGAAACCTTTACTGTAAATAAGAAGTAAGCGCTTCACTGTCAACCCAACTGATGTAAGGCGACGTTGCGGTGTACGATGGAACGCGCTTACCTAGAAGACAGTAGTATGGTTCCATTTCAAGCAATATGTACAACATTCACATTGATTTGATATAATCTATTACCTTTCAACTTACTTGCAAGTGATACATAGATGGGGTCTCATAGCTCGGAAGTCTGAAGGAGACATCACTAGTAAATGAACTATTGGATAACCTCCTCTGTCTTTGAGCTTCCTGAAATTCAAACATAAAGAAATTAATAGTAGCACAGCAATTTCCTTAAAATTGTAAGATATATGTATGTAAGTAATCCATGTGTTTGTTAGCCCTCTTAAACAGAGTCATACTCTACATAAAGAATTGCAGAAGCAGAGGTTTTGATGAATCATTCCAAGATAAATCAGCTGTACCTATTATACGAAAATATCATCAAATGTCACACTGGCCTAGTAGTTTGATTGCACCCAGTGCAAATATATGTGTGTGATGAATACTAATATTTTTTGTACTGTGTCTGGGTGTTTCTATGTATAATATGTATGTATGTATTTACAACTATTAGGTATTATATCAGCTTTCTGGCATCCTTATTACAAGCTTTGCTTAGTTTGGAGTCAGATGTCCGTCATTTGTGTGAAATGTCCACCAGTATTTATTTATTTATTTTTATCAAAATGTTATGAACCAGCAGATATTTCATTTTCATTTAGTGTAAGTAATCATCTACATAAATATGTACCTAATTGTTATTTTTTTAAGGATTAAAAGTAGCCTATGTGATCTTCCAGATTATAATATTAACTATGTTCCAAATTTCAGCCCAATCCATTCAGACATTACAATGTTGAACCACAAACATCCAAACACTAATATTTATAATATTAATAGCATAATAAATTATTGAGACCATTAATCGAAATGAAAACTATTATATCAAATTACACATAATTGCCAACTTTTGTGAATATTTAAATAATGACTTGGTGAAGAGATCACTGAGAACATCAATCATGATACTGGATTTTTAGGGTTCCGTACCCAAAGGGTAAAAACGGAATCCTATTACTGAGGTTTGGATGTCCGTCTGTCACCAGGCTGTATCTCAAGAACGGTGATAGCTAGACAGTTGAAATTTTCATAGATGATGTATTTCTATTGCCGCTATAACAACAAATACTAAAAATATAATAAAAACATGATTTAAGGGGATTTAAACATAATTCCCATACAACAAACTTGATTTTTGCTCCATTAGTCTGTCCCAAATAAACTAGATGGCGCCAATAGTAAAATAGAACGGGATATCGAATTCATCGTCAGAATCATGAGCCAAAAATCAATATTTTAAAAACCTTTTTGCCTGTCTGCGGAAATTCCGATGCATAAGAAATTTCGAATAAAGCCAAAGAGGTTTTTGCCGTTTATTTGCTAATGGTACTTTGATCTTTCATGGCTTACATAGTCATTGATAATACAAGACTTTGAGTTATTAAGTCTTGTAAACAAATCTAGCACCTTACCATTTCCTGAGTAAAATCCATTGAATCTGCAGTTGACTGCATTAAAGATACGTCTTGGAATGTTTTGTGCTGTGAAGCTGGCGAGGATGGTACTTTATTCTGTTGCAGTGGTGGCTCATCTGAAAAGAAAATTTACCTGTTATGTGGCAGGCGTGTTTGCTTACCATCAGGCATATGTCTTGCTCGTCTCGACACTCTTTAACTAAAAAAAAAAGACGGGCAAGCCGCGGCGAGTTCGTGGAAGAATGCGAGAGCGGTTCGGCGTTCAAGCCGCGGGCGGCTGACATGGAACCCCGTGGAAGTTTTTTCGGTAATTAATTTTGGCGCACCATGGTGTCGAGTCCGACATAACTTGATGCTTTTACTGATGTCAAGCACATAATTTTGACTTAGTTGGTAGAAAAGGTAAGTAGTATTTATCCTGGGCAGGATCCGAACCCGTGACCCGTGACTGTAGGCAGACATACTATCAACTGAGCAACAAGGTCAATCTATTTTATAACATACAAGCTAAACCGTGCGTTGCTACGCCATCTAACGAAAATTGGTCGTATCGACGCAACCTTTAAAGGATAGACACATGCTGTCACGCAACGAAACTCTCAAAAAGCAATATTTTTTCCCATTTTGTAACATTTTTCATTCATGCTCCGCTCCTGTTGATAGTAGCATGATGTTAAATAAATAGCCTATAGCCTTCCTCGATAAATTGACTATCCAACACAGAAAGAATCTTTCAATTCGGACCTGTAGTTCCTGAGATCCATGCATTCAAACAAACTCTTCAGCTTTATGATATTAGTATAGATGATTCATTTATCACTCACCATCGTCACCAATAGCAAATAGATCCCTATTGGTGATGTCTGATATGCTGCTTGATGCTGAGGTGACTGCGGCCTGTAAATTCAACATTTTGTAGGCTTTAATTCTAAATTTATTACATACTATCTATTTTATTATTTAAGAGTGATAGGATTAATAATGTTTCAAAAGAATCAGGAGCTGTAGTATTACATAAATGAACTGTAATATCAATAAATACAATTTAAGTGAATACTATATGAAATGCAGCTACAAAGCTCCCGAAACGCCGATTTACATCAGACGAGCAAATGCTCATTCTATCCCCATTGCATCAAGTTCATTTGGTGTAAACAAACGTAGAGCATTCTTTCGTTGTTTTGTTTGCGTTTGCAAAGATTCTATGGAATATATAAAGGCCGATTTACATCAGACGAGCAAATGCTCATTCTATCCCCACTGTATCGAGACGTACTTCTTAGCATTCCATGGATTCACCGTGTGGGTGCCGGGTCCATCGTGTGGCAGAGAGAGAAATCTCGAATAGACCCCAAGACTTGTGACTCGGGCTGTAGGTTTAAAAGGGGCCCCTTACATTGACGTACGTCAACACTCACCTTCACTACTCGTATTTCTCTCCCTGCCCAGCCAAATCCGATATGATCCTACTAGTGCAGCTTTAGATACTCGTTCTAGTATAGAACTTACTGCACTTCTGGACAATCCAAGGTCTTTAAGCAGGTTATAGAGAGATTTTGCTGGTATACCTCTCGCTCCTACTTCTACAGCGTATAAATTAACTATATAGCCATTTTTTGTTAATTCATTTTGTAGGTCGTAATACTTATTTTGTTTCATCACTTGGTCTTTAGGTATATTAGTTTCCCACGGTACGGTAAGTTCTACCAGGACTATGCGTTTCGTAGCCCTAGAAAAAAGGAAAATGTCCGGTCTGGATGACGAAACACCCACATCCTCTGGGATTTTGCAGTGCTTTTCATACGTGTCCATTAAAATTGTCCAATCCGGTGCTGAACCCAGGATTGAGTAAGGCTTGTTCTTGGAGTTTGAAGTTGAGCCCTCTTTTACAAAGTTAATTTGTCTTTTGTTCATCGTCAATCCCTTTTGGGCTCTAGCTACCGAAAGGCTTACGGCTTCACGTATGATTTCAAGTACTCTGTCATGGCGCTGTGAGTAATGACCCCTATTAAGGAGCACCTTGCATCCCACCAATATGTGCCTTGCTGTACATATCGCCTCACCACAAGTATAGCAACATTTTTCAGAGGCTTTTCCCCACCTTACCAAGTTACTCTGGTCAGGGAGGGTCATTTGGAAAGCGTTCAGATAAAATTTTAATAAGGCAGGAGACCATCGTTCCGTTTAAATCGGCCTTAATATGGAAAACGCTAAGAACGATCTTTAGTTTACACTAAAAGATCGAGAAAGAATGCTCTTGTTCCAGCTCTAGCTAAAGTTCTAACTAAATACAAGATTTTTTATATTATGTTACTTGCTGCTATGGAACCCTTCAAGGGCGAGTGCAACTCGCCCTTGGCCACTTTATTTGTAATTTAGTGACAAAAAATCTGGTGTTTTTAGTGACTTTTTCATGACTAACGCATCAGTTACATATAATATCTTATTATAGCAGTAGAAGTAGAAACTGCGGTTGTATACATTTTTGTGGTTTTGGCTAAAAATTCAAGAGAAGAAGCATAAGTTTTGCATGTTTCAGTAAGATATTACATAACTGATGTGTTTGTCATGAAATAGTCACTAGAAAACACCAGATTTTTTTTGTCACAAAATCATAAAAAAAAATGTCACCAAAAACTCACTAAATCTAGCGAAAAAGTCACTAAAACGGCAATACTGAACATGGCTGACTATTTGCATCACTTGCATGCAGCAGCGTGGACATTAGCAAAGATGCAAAAATTGCCTGTCGTCATTTGTAGGATGCATGCATTTGACAAAAGATGCGAGCGTGGACAGTAGGCCTTATTTGCAAAAGCATTGCAACATCCATACTTTTGATATTAGATAAAAAAAAACTAGCTTCCCCCCAGGGCCGTCTTAAGTCTATTCTGCGCCGGGGTGCGGGACTCAGCCTGCGCCCTAGTTATTGCTACGTGCCAATGCTTTCCAGTGCCCAGGGCCGGATTTAGAGGTGTGGAGGCCCCAGGGCACCCCCCCCCCCCACCCCCAATAAAAAAAAATGTACACCTAATTGTAGTGATTTAGAGATCATTTCTCTTAAAGCGCGAGCGCCCGGACGGCTATGCCAAAGGACGCAACAGACGTACAGGTGCTGCGCCGCACGCCCTTTTCAAATGAACTTACACTCTTTTATTTTGCTGCGCGCGTGTTGTATTAAATAAAAAAAAATTTTGTGTAGTGTAATGCGGTATGACAAGCGCCGAAAGCGTAAAAAAAGTAAAACAAAAATATTGTTGATGACTTTTTTTTTTTGCTTGCGCATACATATTTGTCGTAAGTGGCAATTAAGTACATGAAACTGTGCAATAGCGTTAAGTTCAATGAAATATCCAAAAATTCACAAAATTCGCTAGACAAGCGCCCCCGGGTGCTCCGCGCCCGGGTGCACCGCACCCCTTGCACCCCCTGGTAAAGACGGCCCTGCTTCCCCCAGAACAAAACATAATCTAACATAGACATCTATTTATTTATTGCATAATAGGCAAGCAGCATTAACTGATATGCCTATATCTCAGTGTTGAAATAACAAATTGTAGGTAAATGTCTGTTAAAATTATACTGTCTTTCGCTATCCATTTGTCCAGTTTGTTCTTGAAAGAGTTCAATAACTTTGTTAAAATAACATCTTCAGTCTATCTGTTCCAGTTGTAAACAACTGATTGTGCATGGGACAACTGGACTTGTGAGTTTAGCTGTCTTTAGTGCACAAATCTTTTAACTCATTATAGTTATTAGTAAAAATTTAAAGTAATAATTACTTTGTGTTGAAACAAATTGAAAAAATAACTGCACAGGTAGCAGAGGTTTTTTTTTTGTGGGGGAAAATACACTTACGTGTCCCCACCATGCAGGGACATGATGAGGTATGTCGGGCTCGACACCATGGCGACGACAGACATGGTGCCCCTACCGACTAAAACCCACACAGATTTCTCCTGCATGGTCAGGGATCAGGGTCCCGGGGTCACTTTTCGTATTCCCGTCGAAGGTAGCAGAGGTAGCCCAACCGCTTTTCAACAAATTTTATGGTATTTCATTCTTATATACTATTGGAAATTGGAATAGAATTAGAGGTAATTTATGCTGTTTTTTTCTTGTATTTTGTATTTAACATATTCATTTGTTTTTTAGTAGAACTGATTGGATAATTGTTGGCTTTTATCAATTTCTTACAAGTATGATGTAAAAAGTACATTTCAACTATTTCAAGGCTGCATGCTGCATGATGCCTTAATTGTTCTTTAAAAGCTTTGTTTGTTAGTTAGTCAACTCTATGTTGAAGTAAGAGCAAGGTGCTAATAGTCTTTAAAGGAAGAGGACGATGGATACTCACCCCAATAATAGTCTACCATCTGTTTATATTGACTCACATTCTATTTTTACCTAAATGTTAAATCTGAAGTATAAAAGTAGAAAGTTTTTTTTTATTTAGCCACCACAGACACAAAAGTTGAACTCTTTATCAGTATAATTTACATTTTATATGAGTGACATTAAAACATTTGAGAGGGAACCTCAGACCTAAGTTCCAATTTCTATATAGCATAAGCATGTGCCACAAGCAGTCCAACTCCTGCAAGCAGCATCCATTCACAAGTTTGCATTGATTCACATGTATGATGCATTAACTCACAAGTATGACCCAAGTGTCCATCGTCTATCTCAACCATAACATTTGAAGGAATATGGCAACATACCACATGACACCACAGTGAGAAGAAGCCTTAAAGCAAGCAAGGGTGCTCAAGGTGCTCAAGCACATGCAATCCATATCTATTTATATATTCTGTGCTCTCTACATATTCTCTTTTAATTATTTAAAATTAACTACAGACTCTTATTACAGATTACAGGTACATATAGATGTCATCTCAAGGGTTGGTCCTTCTGGTAAGACAAATTTGGACAAAACTATGATTTGTATGTAATAAGCTATCGAAGATGATCTAGCTGTGAAATCACTTATCCAAGGTGTCATTTTGCAGTTATGATAATGGGATGGGATTTGATAACATCAGCAGCAACGGACATCATAATTCTGTTGACCACATTAAACATTGTGAGCTTTGACGACATTGACCTACAAAGACTTACTTGGGCTGCTTGAGCAAACAGTTGAATTCTTTGTGGTGAAGATTTGACTTCCTCTGCCAGCTTATCTTTTAGTTTTTTGAACATATTTTTGGACTTATATCAATAACGTAAGCACACACAACAAATAGCGAGTAATTGTGATGCTATGCTCCCATGTTGTAGTCTATGAGTAAAATAAACTTGTTTAGTTTATCTAACAGTTTAAATAACATTGATAATCATAATAATTTGATTTTTTGGAAATTAAAATCGCAAATCGTGGAATGATGATGAAGTGATTTAGAGATGTCATCGATGTCATTTAATAATGTCAAATTGCCAAAGCAAAACTTTTTCCGATTCTAACCGGTTTTTCGAGCGATTTTCTTTATTTCTTTTCACTTAAAGCCGCCTATACATACTGGACGAGTGGAGGCCAACGCCAGTGTGTGGTGCCAGCGTTTTGTGATGACTCGCGTCGCTCGCCTCGCTGGGTCGCTGGCCGAGTGACGGCAAGTGGCCAGCTGGCCAGTATGTATAGGGCTGTTTTGTCTCGACTCTCGACTCGTCTCGCGTGACCGGTGTCGGTTTTTGTGTATAAACCTGCCTATACACACTGGGCCAGTGGAGGCCAACGCCAGTGTGTGGAGGGTCGTTTTGTGATGACTCGCGTCGCTCGCCTCGCTGGCCGAGTGACGGCAAGTGGCCAGTGTGTATAGGGCTGTTTTGTCTCGACTCGTCTCTCGTGACCGGTGTCGGTTTTTGTGCAAAAAACAAAGGCGCTCGGCGAGTAGCGTCCTGTTCTACTATTGGCCTACCTCGCTTTTGCCAGCGCTGGGCCAGTGTGTGGATGCTACGTTTTGTCTCGTGCCGTTTTGTCGGTGCTCGCGTTGGCCTGCGCTGGGCTAGTGTGTGGATGCTACGTTTTGTCTCGTGCCGTTTTGTCGACACTCGCGTTGGCCTCCACTGGCCCAGTGTATATAGGCAGCTTAAGATTTTGATTATAGTGCGACATAAAAGAGTAGAAAATATAAAATAAATGAGGGCACCACTATCGCTCATATGACAGCAGAGTCAGTATGACGCATTCAATCTTGATACCTGAATGTTTTACCTAGATGGCGCTTAACACAAATACTAGACGTTGTCACGTTCAACTATCGTCAGTAAACCGACTTTACAGACAACCATTTTTTAAAATAAATAGTAATGGTAGGAAATGATTAGGAAAATAGGTAGGAAATGATTTAGCTAATTTTATATCTTTAGGTAATTTATTGTACAGGTGAGCTCCCTCAAATTTAATATATTTTATTCCAAAGTTTGTCCTAGGATTTTTGTATAAACATAAGTTATTCGCCCTTTTCGTTGAGACTTTTTGAACATCAATTTTCTTTGTAAATGTTAATTGTGAATGTATATCCTTCGTCATTTTTTTTCTAATAAGAATACAAGTATTGTACCTACTTGTATATTTGGGGTACTTCACTGTTTTTATTATTGCACCTTTCACAGTCTTTTTTAATTATTTTTTCAACTTCTTTTTGCTATTTTTGTATCTTTTTAATTTATTAAACTCACTCTCAAATTTTTCAGTTTGTGTTTGTATTTGTTCAAATAGTTTTATATTTTCTATTTGAAATTTTTTAATGTTTTGATTAGCTTTTAATAAACTATTTGAAATCTCGATTGGGTTTCGTCACACAATGTCAGATTTTACCTCGTTAAAAATGTCAGGACTGGGACAAAACGTTGTATCGGAGCTGGGACAAAAAGTCACGTCGAAGCTGGGACAAGAAGTTGGGTCGGCACTGGGACCGGTTATTGCTTCATCAACATTATCATCCATCGTGTTAATTGATAGCCTTGGGCTAGACAGACTTTCCAGG
This sequence comes from Ectropis crepuscularia, assembly GCA_963693475.1. Classification (NCBI taxonomy): domain Eukaryota; kingdom Metazoa; phylum Arthropoda; class Insecta; order Lepidoptera; family Geometridae; genus Ectropis; species Ectropis crepuscularia. The sequence continues at coordinate 14,091,510 of OY856339.1, read as the reverse complement.
GAAAGGTGACGTTGTAACGCTTTTTTTCGTTGTTTCGTTAAGTTGTCGATTCTGTCATTCAGTAATAAGGTTTCGAAAAATTTTGGACGACCAGTCGGCAATACGCCGGTATTGTCGCCCTTCGGTTTTTTGGAGTAACATGGCTTGCATTTCTAAGTAGTCTTTCTGGTTTTATCCATCATCTGGAATCTTGTGAATGACACATTGGCACATATAAGATCGTAGGTACATTGACAAACTGAGCACGTCATATATTGTCTGATAGCTGTTAGTTATTTTTTCTAGACATCCAGCGCAATCCAGGTTAATAACAGTGGGTATATAGTAATTAGATTGTGCAGTTATATGAGTCATGTTAATTTCCGTAAGCAACAGGATTAGGTATAAAATATCAATAATGTGCCAATGATAATAATAGTAGTAGTACTATGTTATGTAGTTATGAAGACAATTTCATGAATTTATACTAGGCTTCATGAAAGTATCACAGAGTAATCCGTATTTAATATAATTATATAGAGTGGTAATCACAAGTGGTAATTAATTAAAATGTCAACTTATCCGTGGTTACACAATCATTTTATTTTCAAGTGGTTATTTAAATTCTTCAGGTTTTCTCATAGGTGATTATGAAGGTAATATTTTGAGCTCATTCCAAATAAAATCGTTAAAAATCAATCGCTAATTTAGTAGGTAAATTCATTAATTTCAAGCGAATTTCATCTTTTTAGTATTTAGCATGAATTAAAGCCCTCTCTGGGGGAGTAGAGTAACTAATATTCCGCGCCAATTAGTGGAAAAAGTCCTCTTGCGTATGTGATCTGTGGTGTGGTGATTGCCAAAGAGAATCATTGTGACCAGAGTCAGTAGATTTCTACTTTTTCGGTAGATTTTGGAGTCCGTCAGCTTAGCGTCAGTTGAATGAGGATCAGTAAAGTTATAGCAAATTCAATAGATCTATCATCCACGTTATTCTTTATGACATAAGGATCATATATCTTTTTGAATTATCCAAATCGGACCATTACTTACGAAGATATTAAATAATAAACATATACCGTTCCTGTCGCTAAAAGTCAACGCACGCGGGAGCGTGTGACGTCACTGTGACGGAACCGAGCGCGGCCGGCCGGTCGGCCGGCACATTCGACGTAGCAGCGGCGACGCGCGACTCAGTTGGTCCCTAATATTTGGCAATTTATTTACATAAAGTGTTGTTGGAGTGTAATTTTGTGATACTTAAGTATAAAACGTACATAAGTAATATGAGTACTAATAAAGTAGAAGCGGGTTTCGTGCAAGCTCAGTCAGATAATCTTTCAAAAGTGGATTCTTTTATGGTATTTGATTATCTAGGTTTCTAGGTAATCATTCCAATTTCAGGTCATGGCTGCTTTGGCCAATACCTGTTCAGGATAGCCAGGAGAGAGCCAACACCTGAGTGTCACGAGTGTGATGGTGCTGAGGACACAGCTCAACACACCTTCGAAATGTGCCCAGCGTGGGCAGAACAACGGGCGCAACTTGTCACTGTGGTGGGAGCCGATCTCTCCCTGCTCGCCATTGCATCTGTAATGACGAGCAGCGAGACAGCCTGGCATGCTATCCGCAACTTCTGCGAGGAAGTCGTCGGGCATAAAGAGAGGGCAGAGCGTGATAGAGAGCTTGATCCGCAGAGTCAGCCTATGCGCAGGCACAGAAATAGAAGGCGGCTAGCGCACGAGCGCCGGCTGCCACCCTAATAGGGGGCTCTGGCGACAGGCTCAGGGGAACCAGTCGTCCGATAAGAGAGTCCCCAGAGGATGGGCCATGTCCCACACACATTTCGAGAGAAAGCTCGGGCAAGAGTTGCCCTCAAGAGGGGTTCAAATAGGGCCAGCGCAGTCGGGACCGCGGAGGAGTGCGGAAGCGTGCCCGTAGTCTCGATCATTTTTGCGCGCTGATGTAATAGCCCAGGGTTTTTAGTGGGTAGGCCGTCACCGGAGAGCCCCACATAACCACTGGCTCCTCCCCCCCCCCCCCCCCGGAAGGGCTAGTGGTATCCGTAATGGATTTTCCCTGGGAAGAAAAAAAAAAAAAAAAAAAAAAGGTAATCATTCCAAATTCACCAGCCTTGAAATCCCTGGTTGGAAACTACAAAGGTAAGGATGCTGCTTATTTATCTACGTACGTAGGTACTTATTAGTAATCTTTAATTTGTTAGTTAGTGGTTAAAAAATCATTCGCGAAATGATCTACATATTATGAATGAACGAAAACAACTATTTCATATACGTTCGATAGTATATACACTACTCGTAAGTTCTGAATATGTCCCTGTACCTACACTTTACATTCATTTTATTACACCCGCCTATGTAATAAAGCGAATGTAAAGTGTAGGTACAGGGACATATTCAGAACTTAAGAGTAGTGTTCATACTATCGAATGTAAATGAAATAATTGTTTTCGTTCATTCATATGTAGATCATTTCGCGAATGATTTTTTAACCTACTTGCGCTTTATTTAGTGCATGGTTCTCTCACTTGCTGATATCTTGGAGGTATGACAGAATCCAATATAAGATGTCATGGCTGTTTTTTTTGCCATCTCGCGTTTTGTTACAAATCGTTCGTTCAGTATGTACTTAGGTACCAGGAACAGGAGGTTCTAGTGACTTGAATATAAAGCAAAAACATTTTTTATCCATATATTTTATTTCTGTTTTATTTTTATTACCCACGACGCAACGCAGACCGTTTATGCGTTTGGGGGGGGGGGATGTTTGTTTGTGCAATTCATGTCGCCATTTTTCTCCAAGACTACTTGTCTGATTTTGATGCAGTTTTCAGTTATGGGTTTGGGTTTGATTGGTGCATGTTCTTAGATAGGTGTTACGGTAACAACTAACCAGAAGCCGCTGAAGCAAACATTGTTTGTTCCATGTTGCCATTTTTCTCCAAAACTACTAGTTTTATATCTTGTCTTTTCTTATAACCTGGTCGGTCAATTTTCTTTTTTTGAGGCTTTTGACATTCAAACTTATGAGGCAAAACTCCTTTCTTCAGTTTAAGCTTTCCTCCAACCAACTTAAACTTTACGTAATTTTCCATATCTTCTTCCAACTGAAATATAAAAATACTAGTTAAGCCCCGCTGATGATGATGATTGAAACCTTGGTAATCGGTTATGTTCGACCAAGCGGACTGCGCTACGTGTGTTACAATTTATGCGAGTGTTATATTAGTAGGATATATTAATGTAGTTGCTTCTAACAGTAAAGCATAGCTGAGGCAGATACATAAATGCACCGCTGTTGTGTAGATGATTAAAAAATAAATAATATATCATTCACTCTTTGATTTTTACCTAAGTACGTTTCTGTGCTTTAACCTTGGAATATTACATAGAAATGAGAACGGGCAAATAGGTAGGTACGTAGGTTTATACACAATACTCAGAAAAAGTAAGAAGGTATGTTTCTATTAATACAGCAGCTTAAAATAAAATAAATAGAAAGGTACACTGCACTTAATACCTATATTTATATATAGTACAACATTTATACATAGTTTAAAAAGTTAATTACACACAAATCGGACACTTAATTTGTTTTAAAGTCACAATTAAAGAAACAAAACACTGCGCGCCTTATCGCTGCCAACGGCTAACTGGCGGCGACCGTCACAGTGACGTCACAGCTATCGCGACGGCCACTCGGTGAACTTCGCTAGTAATTCGGTCATAACTTCGTCAATTTTTGTCGTAGAACAAAAATTTTTACATTGTTTGTTTAGGATTTCTTAGCTCTATAAATCTGCATACTCAACTAAAAACGTTACGGATCCTCATTAAAAATGCAGTATATTTTAGTAGATTTTTGAATTTCTTGGTGAACTACATTTTTCCTTCGGTCCATCCCTCAATTTCGTCTTCGATTGTGAAAGGAGAAACGGGGATTCCCATGTTTTCCCCGCAGGTACTTGAAACCACGCCCTTACTCCCACTCGTTATTACTTTTGTAGCGGCTGCATCGTATATTTCATAGTTCAAGTGCCCAGCTACTAACTCCATTGCCTTTGTTCATTGTGTCCCTAGCGGATAAAATAAATCTTATAACATAAACACTAATAACGTAAATATTAACCACAACTAACAGTGCTCCATTGTATTAGGAAATAGTTATAAGCGACAGTCACATTGTAAAAGTAAGGAGTCAGATATTAAACACCATCAAGTGAACACGCATATTTTATTTTGCCTGTCACCCTTCACGCACCCATCGGCAAACTTTTATTTAACTGATTAATTCGTTGGTCGTCTAACTAACGTATTGCACGAATTACTATTTGTATAACAATGAATAAGAATGAAACAAAGGTTTACTTAAGGGTATCGCGTAGAATGGGAACTAGCCCCCTTGTTCAAAAATTAGGTTGCAAAGTCCAAAACAAATTATAATCAAGTGCTCGTTGCAAAGCTTGCAATAGTGATATATTGAGCAGAGTTGCTTCTTTAAAAGAACATATAGTATGGCCTCTTCAAAGCATTACAAGAACATAAAAGGATTTTCGGGAACCAACTTTTTACTTCTACTAGCGTTCCGCCCCAACTTTGCCCGTGGTATATAAGTATAATATATAGTTAATATATAGTTAAGTCATCTCGTAGAAATCCAGTGGTGAAAGAATTTTTGAAATTGGTCTTAATAGTTCCTGAGATTAGCGCGTTGTTCAGGTAAAATATGATATATAATTATCGTAGTATAATAGATTGTAAATTATTACACTATAAGAGTAATTATTTTTAAATAACGAGTGACGAGACGAGCAGGACATTTGCCTGATGGTAAGCAACATGCCTGCCACATAACAGCACAGTGACACGCAGTTATTGGAACATGAAGAGTCCAAATCATTACCTAGCACTGCACTGCGCTCGTCACCCAGAGATCTAAGATGTAATGTCTAAGCCCTGTGATTTCTTTGGAAACCATTGTCCTTCAAACCGGAACACAGTTTAGTTTTAAAATGCGTTTTTATTTCACATATAAGCGTGTCCACATACGTTTGGATATGAGTAGACATTTTAGTAGATTTCTGCATATTGGCTAGTAGAATTCAGTAGATTTCGGCCTAAGATTTCGGCCTTTCCGTGAGTAGATTTGCCAAACTATAAACTACAAACTAAATCTGGTCACACTGAAGAGAATGTAGATTGCCGATCGTGGATTTGTCGAATTCCTGTTGTGAGTGTTGTGTTTCCGACGTTTCCGTCACTCTGTCTACTTGCTGTCCACCATTTTATGGGCTGGCCCTAGCACACGGACTGCTGAAGAATATATTGTGAGCAGAGTGGTTAAACAAGTCGGTTTCTTGGTGGAATTGGGTTTGGGTTACCTATTAGACCCCAACCAAAAAACAGTACTGCTCACTCCTAGCCTACACTGTACCCTGTACCGAAAGAATCGATAAAATGCATAAGTCTTTCATGAATGGCCCTAATAATATCTATCAAAGACGCAATAATCAAAACTTTGACGACGATTGTTACGATGATAACTTCGCTGATGGCAATGAGTTTCATCCGCCTATGGGACCAGGGAATTTCAAGTAAGTATTGCTGTTACAGCAATAAGTATACTAAGATCAACTCGGCGAAGACCGGCGAAGGATACTTATTTTTTAAAACGTAATAAAGTAAATAAATATTGGTGGACATTTCACACTCAACAACATGTGACCCCAAACTAAACAAAGCTTGTACCACAGTATAAAGAAATACTACCAGTAGCCTTTGATCTTGGGAGAAACGCCGATAATGTCTAGAGCTAGACACGGGTAGGGTTGTTCCAATTTTAAAAACGTGGCACCAAAATAAAATTATAACCCAGTCATAAGCCCCAGCTGTCCCATGCACCATCACTGACAAACGCTGCACATCCTTAGCTACAGAGTGGTTTACAACTGGAACAGGTTGCCTGAGGATGTTACTTCAGCAAAATCATTGAACTCTTTCAAGAACATACTTGACAAAGGACAGCAAAAGACAATATCATTTTAACAAACAATTACTTATAATTTTGTTACATATTTCAACACTGAGATATAGGCATATCAGCTTATGCTGCTCGCCTATTATCTATATATCTACTAGCTGACCCCGCAAACGTTGTTTTGCCTTAGTGAACAACCCTTGTCACTTAGGGGTATGAAAAATAGCTAGTAGCCGATTCTCATACCTACAGAATATGCATATAAAATTTGGTTAAAATCAGTAAAGCCGTTTCGGAGGAGTAAGGAAACAAACACTGTGACACGAGAATTTTATATATAAGATATATATAAAAGCGAAAGGTCACTCATCAAGGAATCTCAGAAAGTACAAATGCTAGGAATCTGAAATTTTGCATGGAGGTCCCTTTTAGGACGTAGGTGGTCGCTAAGATGAGGTTTTGTGAAATTCAACCCCTAAGAGGGTGAAACAAGGGATAAACGGTTGTATGAAAATTTGTAATTTTCAAAGTTATCAAATTTTGACACGAGCCAACTAAATGTTTGTTCTATCAATTTTGTAATTTCGAACTGTACGGGGGGAAATTGAGGTTAAAATGGGGTCAGTATGGAAGTTCCCAACCATTGAAGATAAACCGTGAAACTCTGTATAGAGACACTTGACACGAAGCAAACTAATGTTTGTTCCATCAATTTTGTAATTTTGAACTGTACGGGGGTGAAATGGGGGATGAATGTCAACATGGAAGATCCCTACCGTTGAAGATAAAACCATGAAACTCTGAATATAGACACTTGACACGAACCAAACGAAGATTTGTTCTAGCAATTTTGTAATTTCGAACTGTATAGGGATGAAATTGGGATTGAAATGGGGGATGAAAGTATACATGGAAGCTTCCAATTGTTGAAGATAAAACCATGAAACTCTGTATATAGGCACTTGACACGAAGCAAATAAATGTTTGTTCAAGCAATTTTGTAATTTTGAATTATATAGGAATGAAATTGGGATTGACATGGGGGATGAAAGTATACATGGAAGCTTCCAATCGTTGAAGATAAAACCATGGAACTCTGTATATAGCCACTTGGCACGAAGCCGATACATGTTTGTTCTAGCAATTTTGTAATTTCGAACTGTATGGGGATGAAATTGAAGTTGAAATGGGGGACGAATGCCTCTTACGCTTCCACACTTAAACAACTGAACCGATTTTGATGAAATTGTTTTATTATAAGCTGTTTTTAGTAACCGTAAATGTATCTAGGTATAAAAATAGGTACTGCATGCTGCCTGAGTTACCCTAGTATTTATTTCGTGCGGACGAAGTCGCAGGTAACAGCTAGTTAAATAAATAAATAACATACAGCCAGCCCTGACCTGCGCTCCAGCAATAATAACATTGTAATGTAGGCAATACAGGAGCATGCTTGTGTACAAATATTTGCACTGGGTGGGGAACGAACACATGACTTCACAGCCGGACTTACTACCAACTAAGCGACCAGGCCAGCCAAATGGAAACATGTTGGGTATGTTACACAATATGTTTCAATGATATTGCAATTTGTATATCAAAAAACCATAAAACTCAGTGGTTCATGAAATACCAATATTTTAGAATACACAGTCAAAATTTACGGATTTTGCTAACATATCAGATAATTTTTTATTTTATTTTATTTATTTTTGGGAATCTTACAGCTAAGTATACAATTATTGTAATTTAACAAATACATAAGGCCAATTACAAGGTTCCACAAGTAAAAACGTATAAAAATAGATATCTAAAGAAACAAGTAGACTAAGAAAAAACTAAAAAGACAGTATAAATTTGCACAAGTACAAGTAAAACAAAAGACTAGCCAAAGAAGGCGCTTGCCAGTAGCTTCTTGAGCTGCTGGACTGATGTGTTAAACAGGTCAATATCGTGTCGAGTAGCTACATCATTGAAACTTCGGCTTGCTCTCAATAAATAACTGTTTTGCCTGTAATTGGTATTAGCTCTGGGGATAAACAGAGTGCATGGCCTCCTGATAGGATCAGCCGAGACCTTAAGCCCTATCCGGTCCAGTAGCTCCAGGCAGTCAACTGAGCCATTTGCTATCCTCAACAGGTACGCGACATCCGCAATGTATCGTCTTGTAGCTAAAGGTAACACATGAAATTTGTGACAACGTGTAGTATAGTCTGGAAGATATTTTTTCACTTTAAATTGAAGGTGACGTACAAAACGTCTCTGGATTCGCTCAATGCGAGTAATGTAAATGTTATAGCTGGGGTTCCAGATTTGTGACGCATATTCCAAGTGACTACGTACATATGCACAATAAAGAATTTTAATGGTTTTAATAGATTTAAATTCAGATGATAAACGCATAATAAAACCTAAAGCTCTCGATGCCTTGCCGACGATGCTATTGATGTGTTCATCGAAGAGTAATTTATTGTCAAAGATTATACCTAAATCACGGATTGAGTCTACTCTAGTAATATTGATATTTTTAAGTGTATACGTAAAAGAAAGAGGTTGTGGCTTACGAGTGAAAGAACATAAGTAACATTTGGATACATTTAGGTCTAATTTGTTCAACAAACAGAAACGGTCGAATCGATTGAGATCTTCTTGCAAATAGTGTGCACTTTGTCGTGAGTCAATCGGACAGAGTATCTTCATGTCGTCAGCATATAGGATTACTTTGCAGAATTTGAAGCATGAAGACACATCATTGACTACGATGTTAAACAAAAGCGGACCTAATAGGGATCCCTGGGGCACTCCTGAGGGAATTTGCATTGATGATGACGTGTATCCGCTAAGAGCCACAGTCTGGCACCTGTTTTGTACATAGGATGTAAACCACCTATACAGGTTTCCACGAATTCCTACTAATTGGAGTTTGCGTAAAAGTACAGAATGATCAATTCTATCGAAACATTTGCTATAATCGGTATAGATGACATCAACTTGAGAAGGTAAGGACATATGTTCCGATATATAATCACTACAAACGACCAGGTTAGATGTGGTAGACCTTCCTCTCAAAAAACCGTGCTGCTGTGAGCAAAATGTATGCTTTAGAGTAGAATATAACTGGTCATAGATAACTTTTTCTAGCACCTTAGCAAACAAACATAGTTTGGAGATAGGCCTATAGTTTTCAACCAGGTTTCTAGGTCCTTTTTTATGAATAGGCGTAATATATGCAGACTTCCAGATCGAAGGCATCACGCCCTCAGAAACGGATCGCCTAAAAAGTAGGGTAAGTGGAGCCGAAATACTCTTAGCACATTTGACAATAAAAAATGGTGGGATACTGTCTGGACCGGCAGATTTGTTTAAATCCAGAGACTCTAACAGTTTACAAACCTTTGAAAACTTAAATTCAATGTGCGCTATATCCGTTGTTGACACATCATTATCAGGAATGTCTGGGGAGTAATTAACGTCACTGGATAAAAAAGTGGAGTGAAAATATTCACTAAACATATTACATATATCGTTCCCAGAATCAGACGAACGATTACCGAGACTTAATACGGCAGGATATGAGTTGTTTTGGTTTTTAATTTTGACATATGACCAGAATGCTTTGGGGTTTTTAGTGATATTAGATTCTATGCCAGATATATATCTGTCAAACATCTCATTTTCTAACGTCTTAGCACGATCCCTCAAAGTAACAAAGGATTCAAGGTCAGCACGATTACCGTAAATTTTGTACTTTTTGTGATATTTGTGTTTCTCTTTTAACATTTTGATAAGTGGTATTTTAAACCAAGGAGGGTATTTATGGGAAGGTGTAACTGTTTTGGAGGGTATATGAAATGTCCTAAGATCGTATAAAGTAGTATAAAAGAAAGTTACGGCATCCTCCAGCGGCTTATCATATAACTCCTGTTGCCAGTTTATAGCGTCAAGTTTAGATTTAATAACGTCATAATCACCGCTGTGATATATATATTTTAAATAGGGACGGGGTTTTAGCTTGTGTAGTTGAACAAAATCTGCAAAAATACAAAGAGCTGGGTGGTGTGCTGCGTCTATTTTGGACAGAGGATGTAAACAAATGTCAACCGTGATATCATTATTTGAAAAAATTAAGTCAAGTATTCTGTTGTTAGAGTTTAAAATATTATTGTATTGTGCTAAATTACAAAGGTAAAGATCATCAAATAGATTTTGTTGGACAGTGCCCTGAATATTATTAGCAGTATAAAAAGAATTATCGTCCGACACTTTCCAAGTTAAGTTTCGCATGTTAAAGTCACCCATAATTAAAAATTTATCGCATGGGTTTTTCAACACAATGTCTGACATATTATCGCAAAAGTATTGTAACTGTTCTGACATGGAATTACCTGTGTTTTCATCACAAATGTAAACAACGCACAGATGCAACTTATAAGTTACCCTTGGCCTCCGGCAATGAAGCGTTAATGTTACCCACAGATCTTCGGCATTCGAACACCAGTCGCTGCGGGCCTCAGCTATAATCTCACGACGCACAGCCAACAATACACCACCCCCCTTTGTTTCGCATGTTTTTTCATAATCCCTGTCACGTCTAAATACTATATAACGATCGTCAAACAATTCACTACTTCTAATGCCCTCCAATAGCCAAGTTTCCGTCAGACAAATAACATCATAATTATTCAAAGAGACGTTTCGGTAAAGATCGGAAGTTTTCGTTCGTAAGCCACGAACGTTCTGGTAATAAATATTATACATTGTTATATTTTAATATTAGCAACAGAATAATAGGCAATACAACATAACAACGAGCACAAAAAATATAATAATCTAAAGCATTCATCAAAACGCGGTAGTGTTGAATAAAGCAAATGACCAGCCGAGTGCAAGGGAGATGGACCGACGGCTTAATTAAGGAGTGTGAGCTATACGCATGCGTACGGAGATAGTAAGCACACCTGAGTGGGAGCAAACCAATGTTTCTCAAAGTTTCTGAGCGAGATTTAAATTGAAAAAACTGACTACAATAATAAAAAAATGAAAAAATTAAAACGTATGTAAACAATAACAAAACCATGAAATTTACGAGATCTTCTTCAAATCTGACTCTGAATTTATAGTAAGTACATTGGAAGTAGGACTTTTCCGTGTGAATATCTTGCATCCTTTTACCCAAATGAATGCAAACCCCCGTTCCCTGGCCAGGGCCTTTGCTTTATTGAGAAGCATCTTGTTGTCCAAGGTCAGGTGATCGTTGACAAATATTTTCTTGTCACCGCGAAGGCCTAAATCGGCCGGCACAAAAGTACACTTTTTAGCTGCGGACACAAAATTCTCTTTAATGTATCTATTGTGTACGGAGACCAGAATCGTCTTGTTATGCTTGTCATTTCGCATAGGTATTCTTGCAATGTAGTTTATCTGCTCCTTGGCAATAGAACAGCTGACGTGACTTCCGATCTTTGCAAATATCTCGAAAAGATTCTCTGACTGAGACACTGGGACTCCTTTTATCTCGATGTTGTTCATACGTGATCGTTGTTCATTATCTCGTGTGCTGCACTCTAGTTGTTCTAATCGTTCTTGCAGAAGACGGACATCATCTTTAGTCTTCAGAAGTCCCTGAACTTCCTGGCCGATTTCGGAGATCCTGCCAGTCAGAGTCTCAACAGAATCCTGCGTAAATACAACCGAAGCCTTCAAATCAGCCACATCAGACTTCATCAGTTTTAGATCTGCGATATCTGACTTCAAGGTTTTGAGTTCATTGACGTCAGTCTGGATTGCTTTGACAGTAGCCATTAGGGTTGGTAGCGACGCCATCTGAACACTAAGTCGCTTTATGTCTAGCGCAATACTTTCCAAATCCGCTGGTACTGGAGACGGACACGGAGACCTGGCCGAACTCGCACCCTTACAGGACGGGCATTTCCAGGTTGACTTCCTGTCTCCCAGTTTGCGATAACCGGGTTCGGTTATACCGGAGCACGGGAAATCGAAATGCCCCCGACAAACCGAGCACAGTGCGCCGTCCCGAAACTCGCCTTCGCAGCGTTTGCATTTAAACGTTTCCATCGCGATACTGTCTGTTATTTATTAATGGACGCCCCCTAAATGTTGACTTCAAAAAGTTTGAGTATCGCGATCGGTCGGTCAGTTGCACTTGCACAATGAACGCGTATGCGGTTGCGATTAACGTAGGTACGAGTGGCAATACGCGTGCGCGCGGGTAGGCGTCTACGAAGACTAATATAGTGGCAAATATACCTGGTTATCGGGAATTGCCTTAGATATTGAAATCACATACAAATGGCGGTTTGTAATAGACTTCAGTCCCGTGAAAATTTGTGGGTCATATGAACCACCAGGAGACCTTTAATATAAGATGATAGAAGAGTATAAAATAATAAGATTCAATACTATGCCATCACTTGTAACCTTACCCTATAGGCTGTCTTTGCCGAGTTGACCTTACTTACTTTGTAACTTGAAATATTGATATCTTGAATTGAATTTTTACAATTAACATTTTTTTCTTAAAGGTTCATATGGTCAGAAATAATATTATAGACTACAGGCCTGTGAACAAAATTTATTGGTTATATGAACCACCAGGAGACCTATGTAGGATGATAGAAGGGTATAAAATAATAAGATTCAGCAATATGCTGGCATTTGTAAGCTGTCTAACTGAGTGCAAGTTGAAGAGGGGGGGTTACAACCCTTGATCTTTTCTCTTTGTAGCATGATTTTTGTACGGCATTGCAGAATAATGGATTAGAAGAGGTATTGAAACTGTATGGAACCAATGCCATACATAATCAAATGACCAAATTTACCCGGTAAATCATAAATTTTGCCAACAAAACTAATAATTAATAAATTAAGATTTAAATTTTGTATAGTTTCAATACCTCCATATAATCTAATTCATTATTCCGCAATGCTGTACAAAAATCATGCGACAAGGAGAAATGATTGAGGGTTACAACCCTCCCCTCTTCAACTGCTCTCAATTGGACAGCTTACAAATGCTGGCATAGTGCTCAACCTTATTACTTTATACCTTTCTATCATCCTACATAGATATCCTGGTGGTTCACATGAATAAAAGTGGTTTCCCATCAATTTTGTTCACGGGCATGTAGTCTAGTAGTATTGTAACACATTTCTCTTGCTTAAAACAAAGGATTCCATTCCAATTTACCACATTGGTTACTTTCAGACGACCTCGTTATGGTGATGCATATGGTGACTATAGAGGTGGATATGGTCCAGGTGGAGGATTCGGGCCAAGACCCATGATGCCAGGACTGCCGCCACGAATGCCACCTCCACTAATGCATCCAATGGGAATGGGACCCCCAAGAGCCCCCCCTATGTGGGGCCGAGGAACAGGATTTGGTGGTCGACCTCGAAAAGTGATTCAGGACAACAAGGCTATCCAGTATTTAAAAAGTAAATTTGATCAAAAGCAGATGATGATTAATAATAGGCTAAGTTTTTACTTCCTAATTTGTTTCATTTGGGAGTGTTCAAGTATTACGTAATACAATTCTTAAAGATTTTAAACCCTCTCCCCCCCTTGTAAACGCTCCTTAACATTTTTAACACCTTTCCTCTCACTCTCTGGAAACATTACGTGACATCCAAGTGATTGTTTTTACTTTAAAGTCACCACACTAGTTGCCAACTAGGGAGATTTTAATTTCCTGATTATTTTAAAGTAAAAATTGAGTGTGCGAATGATAAAATAATAAAAAAAAAACTTTTCACCGTGTGGCCCATGGCTCCCAAAACGTGGCCGACCCCTGATCTTGAGGAATATGCGTGCCTATATGTGTGTATTAACACAAATTTGCCCTAAATTTTGTTTACTTATCTATTTATAATGTTATTTACTAGAACTGTAGAATAACTCCATGTATCTATCTAACACATTGTTAAATTTAATTTAGTTTTTATATTATTTTTATCCTAAAAAAAATGTGTTATAACTGTACTTAGTTTGGGGAAGGCACTGTCTGTTGCAACACAGCTCACGATAAAGCAGCAGACAGGGGTTTTCACTTTATTTCGTTCTACCCTATAATATGTACAATAGAATACAGCCGATACAGTGTATATTAGAACTTAAGTTTAGATCTAGACAGTAATCCTAATGGATACGTATTCAGCATGATTATATGTACTAGTATTTATTACGAGTTTAACAATGAAAAAAAAGGAAGAGATAGATAATTAGATAAATCATAAGAATAATAACAAGCTATAGCCAAATTAGCAATTATTAATTCCTATTACTAATGACATCCCTCATCCCTCTCGTTAGCATTATACCTGAAAGTACAGGTATAATGCCCCCTCCAGGTTTTAAGATTTCGCAACGTAACGTAAAAGGTGTTTACTGTCTAAATTTGATTTTTTCCCCAAGTGTCTGTTGTGGAGGCTCCCCGTTTGCGGAGGCCCCGAGGCGTATGCCCCGTTTGCCCTCCCCTAAATCCTGCCCTTCTTATATTGTCTATGAGGCTGTTGGCTGTTGTTCAAAGTCGTAATTTACAAATATAACTACAACACCTCGACATCGAGCTAAGCATTGCATAAGAAATGCCCTCCCAAAGTCATCTATAGACATATGAGACACTTAATCCGTACATGTTTCAGGATGTGGTGTGACTAAGGAACATTTGAAAAATCTGCCTCATGATCTGCTGATCCTGATTCAACCTGATCACTGTGGACTCTGCGATTTCAGCTTTGATTCATATGCCACCTGTGAGTTTTTATTCCTATTTATCTTACAAATCTATATAAGCCTAAATTATGATCTAAGAATTGTAATATTACAAAGTAAAACAACTGCAACTGGTGGATTCTCCGTTATAACATGTATTTTATCCAACAGCACAAAAGAGTTATGATTGACATCAACATAAATGTATGTACCTAAAAACCTGAAGGTATTAATTTAAAACTGATTTTTAACTTTAGCGCCCTCGCAGTACCAGCGACGTTCCGAGTGTTGTCTGTTAACTAAGTATATGACTTCCGATGAGACATTATCAGACAAAACGAAAAAAAATATTTAAAAAAATAACAGATTGTGCTTATCTCTCGCTTAAAAAATATTGGAACATATTTTCTCAAAACCTTTCTTGAGGTTCTTTCAATAGTCCAGTAACTTTATACATTACCTATATACCTATGCATTAAATCCGGTATAGACTACAAGCCCGTGAACAAAATTTACGTAGTAAATTAATGAACCACCAGGAGACCTATGTAGGATGATAGAAGGGTATAAAGTAATAAGATTCAGCACTATGCCGTCAGTAAGCTGTCCAACTGTGTACAGTCGAAGAGTCGAAGGTTGCAACCCTCGATCATTTCTTCTTGTCGCATGATTTTTGTACGGCGTTCCAGAATAATAGACTAGAAGAGGTATTTAAACTATAAACATTATGAATTTTTAGTTTTTAATATTAGTTTGTCGGAAAAATTCGTGATTTTCTGATGATTTACACATTAAATTTGCGCAGTTGATTATGTACGGCATTGGTTCCATACAGTTTTAATTCCTCTCCTAACCGCTTGCTTCACCCCGCGCCGCGGTGTTTTTGCCGTCGACGAACCTGCGCGTCAACGTTTTTTTCTCGCATGGCGCGCGGCTGACGGCCATGCACTTGAACGATATTTATGACTTAAATATGGAACAAAGACCCCACTTGTTATTTGTTTTCTTAGAATAGTTGAATAGACGCTTCAAATGGTAGTTAATATATTAACATTTGTGACTCTTGTATGGGTATAAATCAGTGTAGAACCGCTTATTTTGAAAAAAAATGGACTTTGAACTATACATTTTTTTATTTAAAAAAGTAAAGGGATAATGTACGTTTTAACAAGTTAGATTTAATAATAGACTAAATCTACACTATAATGACAACATTCCTCACCATACAAGTGTTTAATTTTTTTTTAAAACGCACATTTGCAAACCACCAAATGAAGTTTTGCTACGCGAGTTTTTCTGTTTCTACTTAAAAAATATTTTCTGTGCAATCATAACATGCACAATAAAAATATTAGTATTTTCGTAAAACTTGTTTCATCCTTTAAGCTAGGTAATAATTGAGATGATATTGAATTAACCAATACATTAAAATATGGGAATGAGTCACAAGAGTACCACATTCTCAACATTTGACTTTACGGTTCTTAAAACCCTTTGTACAGCAAACTTTATCATTTGGACAACTTAAAATATATTGTAACCAACCTCGTTTACAAGTTTTCGAAGTTATATTTCTGCACAACACCAGCTTTATATGATTTTATTTACGTAAAAACCTGTTTTTCGACAGCCGACCAACACAAGCGCAAACAAGATTGACTGACTGAAAAGTTTATTTTTTTCTTATAATATTCATAGAGTATAAAATGTTCTCGCTGCTTAAATTGAAGTGCCTTTCAACCCGAGTGAGATAGCATTCATTCTATAAGCATTCTTTCCTTAGTAAAAGCAGGATAGAGAATTTTACTGAGTCTGGCGCGAAAAAATAATGCGGACACTACAGTGTCCGCGTTGCTTTTGAGCAACTATAGAAAACGGACACTACACTGTCCGCGGTGAAGCAACCGGCTAATCCATTATTTCGGAATGCTGTACAAAAATCATGCGACAAGGAGAAATGATCGAGGGTTGCAACCCCGACTCTTCGACTGTACTCAGTTGGACAGCTTACAAGTGACGGCATAGTGCTGAATCTTATTACTTTATACTCTTCTATCATCCTACATAGGTCTACTGGTGGTTCATTTGACCCATACATTTTGTTCACGGGCCTGTAGTCTAGTAGATCAGATTTTTTGCAGATTATGTTGTTTATGATGTTGGCCTATTGATAAATCCAAGTTTGTGACCTCGAGCGTCGAACGCAACTTTGTCAAAAATCGAAAAAACCGCGAAATTATCGTTTATTTTGGCGAAAGACTAGTTTTTGAAAAAACTTTTTTATGGCGTTTATCTAGTAGATTAAATTTGCTACAATATGATATTAGGATTGTCTCAGTATACCCAATAGTTTCTGAGAATAAGTCTTTCAAAGTTTATAATTTTTTTCGAATTTGGCAATTTTTTGCAATACTTTAACTCCTACTTAACCATTTTATGGCACAGTTACTGAGTTTTTTTTTTGTTTTTTGATCCGCCATTTTGTGGAGGCGGCCACCTTGAATCGATATTAATCAAATATAGCTAAAAACATCAACACAGAAATTAACCTTCAAATAAAATAAAGTGGCCAAGTGCGAGTTGGACTCGCCCATGAAGGGTTCTGTTACACATAGTTTTTTTAGTTCGTTGTAACTTTGATCGAAGTTTAAATAATAATGTATTTATGACGTACTAAAAAAAAACTACTCATCAGATCGAGTTCAAACCAATTTTCGTTGGTAGTTTGCATGGTAATGGACATCATATATATTTTTTAGTTTTTTCATTCTCTTATTTTAGAAGTTAGAGGGACACACACACACATTTTACCACATTGGAAGTGTCTCTCGCGCAAATTATTCAGTGTAGACAAAAACTATAATAGAAACCTCAACATCATTTTTGAAGACCTATCGATAGAAATCCCACACGTGTAGGTTTGATGAAAAAAATTTTTTTGAGTTACAGTTATTATATTAATTATTATTTTTTTTTTTTTTTTTGTAAAAATCTTAATGCGGTTCACAGAATACATCTACTTACCAAGTTTCAATAGTGTAGTTCTCATAGTTTCGGCAAAAAGTGGCTGTGACATACGGACGGACAGACAGACAGACAGACATGACGAATCTATAAGGGTTCCGTTTTTACGTAACCCTAAAAAACCGCATCGAAATCGGCTCATCCGTTTGAGCTCCTACGGTGCCATAGACTGACACACCCACAGGCAGACACACAGAGAGACAGAAACTCGCCGGAGGAGTACCGCAAGGTTCAGTTCTGGGCCCACTCTTATGGAACATCCTCTATGAGGGCTTACTGAAGCTAGCACTGCCCACGAATGTTAAACTAGTGGCATATGCAGATGACGTGGCAGTGGTGATCGTCGCTAAGCACCTCGAAGAAATAAAACTTGCATTTGACATCGCTTTCGAGACAGTTAACCGGTGGATGGAAACGGTAAAACTACAATTAGCTGAACACAAGACGGAGGCAGTGCTCATCACTAGCAGAAAAAAGACTGAGACCATCACGCTAAGAGTCGGAAAACACGAAATCACATCACAACCGTTCATTCGGTACCTGGGAGTGATGCTTGATGCTCGACTAAATTTCAAGCCGCAGGTGGAACACATAAGTGCTAAAGCGGCTGTGGTGAGGGCGAGTCTGTCGCGGTTGATGCCTAACGTTGGAGGACCCAAACAGATCAGGAGGTCACTGCTGTCGTCAGTGGTCACGTCGGTGTTGACCTATGGCATACCTATTTGGGCTGAAACCCTTAGAACCCAAGAAACATGTCGAAAAGTCGCATCAATATACCGACAAAGCGCCCTAAGAGTTGCCAGTGCCTTTCGCACAGTATCGGACGAAGCAACTTGCGTTATTGCAGGAGTGTTTCCAATCAGAGTACTCGCTCAAGAAAGAAAAACTCTGTATGAGCAGCGGAAGAAGTCTGAGATAAGTTCTGAGGAACTCAGAACCAAAGAACGGGAGCACAGTACCAAACGTTGGCAAAAGCAGTGGGATGCCGCAACTACAGGCAGATGGACGCATCGTCTCATACCTCGAGTAAACGTCTGGATAAACAGAAACCATGGCGAGGTCAACTATTATCTAACACAGATGCTCTCAGGACATGGCTGCTTTCGAGCATACCTACATCGCTTCAAACACGATGATTCCCCGGAGTGTCCGTCCTGTCCAGGAGTTCATGAAAACGCAGAACACGTATTTTTTATGTGTCCTCGGTACACACTACCGCGCAGTGAGTTAGAGATTGTCCTCAAAAAAACAGTCCAGCCGGAAAGCTTGGTAGAGGCGATGCTTGCGTCAAGGAATTACTGGGATGCTGTCAACGACTTTGCCACGAAAGTCCTCAAGGATCTTCGTGTCAAAGAAAGAGAGCGAGCAAAGGAAAAGGGAGAAAAGTTACAGAAAATGGTTATAAAGTGAAGGAAGAGCTATAGAGCTAGACCCTCCCCCCGCGAAGTAATGCCTAGCGGCGGTTTCCACGGGGGATATGGAGGCAAGGGACAGAGGAGGTTTTTAGTCGGTATTGAACATCTGAGTCCGACATACCGGGGTATTTATTATACCCTGACGATACGTAAATGTATTTTCCAAACTCTGTATAAAAAAAAAAAAAAAAACACAGAGAGACAGACCTGTATGTCTGTCTTTCTGACAGACAGACAGACTGACTTCGACGTCAAACTTATAACACCCCTTTTTTGGTCGGGGGTTAAAAAACGCAGTAACTGTGCCATAAAATGGTCAAGTAGGAGTTAAAATATTGCAAAAAATAGCGAAGTTCGAAAAAAATTATAAACTATGAAAGACTTATTCTCAGAAACTATTGGGTGTACAGAGACAATTCTAGTATCATATTTTAGCAAATTTAGTCTACTTGATAAACACTACAATAAAGTTTTTTCAAAAACTTGTCGTTTAGGGTTATAATCGCCAAAATTTGAAAAATAAACGATTTTACGCGGTTTTTTCGAATTTTGACAAAGTTGCGTTCGGCGCTCGAGGTCACAAACTTAGATTAATCATTATGCCAACATCATGAACAAGTCTGCAAAAAATCAGATCTACCGGATTTAACGCATACTACTCCATACTTTCAGGCGACAAAGTTACTGGACTACAAAGTTAATTGGCATGATTCATACATAGTTTGACAAATAACATTCGTAAATCGGACATTTTTATTCTCGTATGGCTATCTTTTGTTTTCTCCGTTTACTTTTACATATTACTAGCGACCCGCCCCGGCTTCGCACGAGTGCAATGCTGATACTAAATATAGGTACTAATACTAGTAAAACTGGTTATTATGGGTTATACCTAAGAGACATAATACTATTACAGACAACTTCTTCGTAGACCTTTTGAAGGGGTACAATGTACAATAATACTACTGTACATTATTTTGATCTAGCTCATAGGGTTCAGCCAGCATTTGCAGTGTAAGCACAAAAAATGTGTTTATATAATTATGATATTACATTAGAAACCTGTAAAATGATCCTTGTTTCTTTGCTATTTTGTGTATGTACTATACATAAGGTTAATACCTTACTCTTGAATCACTCTTATTTATTCAAAAAAACCTGCATCAAAATCTGTTTGGTGGTTTTAAAGATCTAAGCCTAAGCATATGTGTATAGGGACGGACAGACGTGAGAAGTGACTTTGTTTAATACTATATGTATCGATTATTTAGTACGCCAATTTCAATACGCCACAGTCATGGAATAGTCTCTTTGTGTGATATTTATTTTTACATACCTACAATGAAAAAAGAAATTACAATTTTTGCGATGTAGTAATAAAACACTCACTACCGCCATCTAGTTCGTAGTTTGGAACATTTTTTTTCATCTGAAAATGGCTCATTCGAATTTTTCCTAATATAATTATTGTGATTAATATAAGTATTTTATAGGTTTACACTTGACCGCCGTCTCGCCTGATGTTAAGCGACGATGCGGTCTATGATGGAGCGTGTTTTCCTAGACAAAACCGATTCACTCTCGATTTGAAGACACCAAGGTTATAACTATCGGGAAAAACCCACTCAGTTAACTCATTCCACAGCCTCTAGACGTTGTTATCACAAAAGTAGAGTCAAACCGCTTCATCCGTGTCTTTGGAATATCAACCACGAAACGGTGCCGCTTCTTCGAGCTACGAGAAATCCGATAGAAAAAAGGTGGTATTAGATCATGTAGATCAGTTGCACACTCTCCGAATTGTATTCGATAAAAAAATCGATAAGCTAGCTATTTTGCGGAGATGTTCAAGACTAAAGTCTTTTTCGCACTAGAGTGTCTTTGACCTTTGTGTCTTAGATCGATTCCAGAACCTCCAGCTGACACTTAGCCGATCCATCCTTTTGTCCTCTCAAAGGTGCGAACAGTACTCCATACAAGAGCGAATCTGTGCTTTGTATAACAAAACTTTGGGGTCAGATGGTCAGATGTGTGAATTCTCCACCAATATTTATATATATTTATTTACTAGCAGCGCCCGTCGGTTTTACCCGCATATTTCTCGTTCCCGTTATTTTCCCAGGATAAAAATTAGCCTATGTATTCTTCCATTTTTATATTTCCATCTTTATATTTATTTCTTTATCTGTTCAGATGTTTCAATGTGATTGAGCAACAAATATATAACATCCAAACATTAAAATTTATAATATTAGTAAGATATTAGATTCGCATATTTTCTTAATGTAGGTACATGTTTAAGAATAGGCAGTAATAATAAGTTGTTGCTTAATTTAGTTTAATAGTATGAAAACATAATACAATGTTTTGAATTACACAAGTAATGAAGTCAGTGGAAAAAAATAATTAAAGACATCTTATCCATTACAGAAATAATTCCCATAAAACTATAGAATAGTGGGTATCTTGTGAACACTAATTTGAATTTTAGAAAAATTTAAATGTTCTGATAAATATATCAATGGCCACCCATCCATTTCTCACGATAGTTATGGCGATGAGACTAATTATTATAATGTTATTTTTTTACAGCACGGATGCATTATATTTCCAAAAACCATTTGAAAAATCAAAAAAAATGGTTATCGAAGACCCAAGGCCATAAGGGAACTAATGAGGTAATTAGACAATTTGGCAATGGAATGTTTCTTTAGGTATTTTGACGACTGTTTCTGTTCACATAATTTTTATTCTATTTGAAACACAACATTTTGAGTATGATCAGCTCATCATACTTGAAAACTGCATCACATGTGAAAGCAAGTATACTCCTGCAATCAAATTAGGGAGATATTATAGAAGTACACATAAGTAGTATCCTAGTAGTAGTCCTCAAAAGTGAAGTATCCTAGGCAAATAGTTTGATTTACTTTCACAAATTGCATTACAAATACAAACAATACTAACAATATTGTTATGTCATGTGTTAACTAAGCGTGTACACATGTTTTCAATTCATATAATGTATTTAAAGAAATTCTTGTATCGAAAACATGGAAATATTTTATTTTCAGAAACAATAATAATTGAAAGATTATTTAGGAGAACATGTTGAGTACCCAACAGACTAGGATTTGTTATTGGGTACATGGCTTAGAAGATATATTATTACCCATAAGGTTGCAAATAATATATTATATCACTTGCACAGCTGTCAGCACTTGACCGTTGACAGCATGTGGCCAGTGAGAGTTATGTGAATGTTGTCGCCAAAATGAAACTTGCATTGTAACCCAATTGTCTTCCCATACGTCAGCAAGGACGTAAGGGTCTTACTATTTCGGATTCTGTACCAACTACTTCTTTTCCTGAAGACTTTACATCTGCAGATGGTTATGTAGAGCAATACTACACAAAATTTATTTCAAATTGCTTATCGTTTTATTTAGAGATTCTTACTGCCTGCAAGAGATTTATTTAGATACCGGAGAATTTATTTTATATAGATATATAGATCGTCATTATGAAAAATGAAGATCAAATTAATGAAAAAAAAAAGATTTATTTTCGTAGTTACCGTGTCGCGAACAATACCAATTATTTTGTAAATCTAACAAACGATAGTGGTGAGTTGTTGAATCAATTACTTTGACCATTAGATGGTCAGGATTTTTTCACCACATTTTGACATGAAAAAAAAACATGAATATAAATATATTTTTTTAAATAAAGAGTGGCGAGACGAGCAGGTCATGTGCCTGATGGTAAGCAACATGCAACACAATAGCACAGTGACACGCAGCTATTGGAACATGAAGAGTCCAAATCATTACCTAACACTGCACTGCGCTCGTCACCCAGATATCTAATTTGTTATATCTCTAAGCCCTGTAATTTCTCTGGAATTTTTTGTCTCTAAGCTGCTGTCTACAGTTGGAGAAGTAGTTGCTTTGTTTACGCATTAGGTATATATTTTTCTTATAGTTATTTGTCAGATTTTATAGAATAATGGAACAACTCTTTTAAAAAAATAGTTAAATGAAATACATTCATGAGTGACATGACAACGAGTCATGTCATATCTCGTAACCTCTCAGTAATGTCCGGTTTCTATGTAAAAGTAAAAAAAAAAGTAAAAAATATTTATTTGCCATATAAAATTACAATTATAAATTTACTCTAGACTAAGTTTACATACAAAAAAATAATATCATGATATATATATGGCTTTTACAATGGGTCCCAAACTAGGCAAGGCCTGTATTTTGGGCCCTTGTATATGTTTGGTTGTATTAACATATGTGTTTTAGGCGCCTTTTAAGTCTCGGGACTTGTATTGTGAGCTGTGCGACATCCAGATAACGTCCAAGGCTCATGGAGATGCTCACTATGAAGGGAAACCGCATCGATCGTAAGAAATTTTTATACATTTTTTCTTCTTAATTTTATATTTTCAATTTACTTGTAAATAGACGAATGTTTGGTCAAGTTGTGTAATTACAATAACTCCCGAAACATGAAGGGACATGTTGTCTTTTGGAGGATGAGAGATGAGGTGGTCCTCAATTTGATAAAGGTGTATTCCACCGCGTCAGATGCTAGAAAGATGTAGTATTACCTGCAACGTTTGTCGCCAATCGTATCACGTCAGTAGGATTACCGGGGTGATTTAATGCTTGAGGCAAGTACAACGGCTCTATGGCACACACAAGAGTGCAATGTATAAAGTTCAAATTAAAAGCGTAAATGTTATGTTATATATTGACGAGGAAGTAGTTGGAAAACAGAATGCCACAAATCTTATGGCTGGAGACAACTTTCTGACATTGCGTCGTTGGTTGTTTTAAAGGGGCCTATGGAAATTGCCCCCTACCGATTTGTGTCATTGGAACTGTGTAATATTTGTAGCAATTAATTTGTAAACGATGTCTGAGCGATTCAAGACGCCGCGTTATTTGGGTTGTTGGTGTGACATAGATGGCGCTGGTTGTATGTAGGTACCGCGCTACTTACAATATCATGCATCATCATTTTATCTTTATCCCACTCTTGTGGGGCTGGTTCAATATGTATGTTTTTATACATTTATTACTATCACGCGATAGATACTCATCATTATGAAAAAAAAGTGACACTCTTAGTACGTAAATACACAATACAATAAGTACATATTTACAATATATACATATACGGAGTTGTCTGTAACAGTAAGTGCCGCGACTTATGGAGTGGACTTACTTATGTGAAACAGGAAAACAATTCCTGTTTCAAAAAATGTCCAATGAGACTGAAAAATTTATCACTTCATAAAAAAAATTAAAAATATAATATTTTTCAGGATCGTCGAGGGTCGCAAGAAACCGAAAAACCCGTTGCTGCTGCAGGCTAACATGAAAAATCGTTGGTAAGTATTTATTTATTTGTAAACTTGTAATCTATTTGCGTCCTTTAAACCACAAGCTACTATTTGCCAAATATTCTACCGCCAAGCAGTAATGTGCAAACATTACTGTGTTCCGGTCTGAAGGGCAATGTTTCCAGTGAAATTACAGGGCTTAGAGATATAACAACTTAGATCTCTGGGTGTCGAGCGCAGTGCAGTGCTAGGTAATGATTTGGAATCTTCTTGTTCCAATAGCTGCGTGTCACTGTGTTGTTATGTGGCAGGCATGTTGCTTACCATCAGGCACATGACTAGCTCGTCTCGTCACTTTATATAAAAAAAAAAAAAAAACTAGCACTAAATTGTGGGTAGGTATTTGAGGCAAGTTGAAAACTTGTCACATACCTCTCCTATTACCTATACCCCACCACGGCGGTGCAGACCTGACTGGTGAGTAGCGGGGCAAAATAAATCCTTCAATGGAAGATCAACTGGCAAGGAAAAAGTCCCACTAAAATTATCTGTCTTTTTGAGGATTCCTATTTTTTAATCTTAAATAATACTCAATTAAAATTTCAAATGCCTCAAATCCATTTTTTATATTTTTTGCTAAACATTTTTGCACGCGTCTGGCGATGTTAAACTAAATCCCGACCCGACTAAATCGTTTGGTTTATTGTTTTTTTTTATTCTTTAAACATTAAACTACAACATACACTACTACGTAATCGCATGTTACCTCAAACATATTATTTGAATATAAAAATACCTCAAAAAAAAAACTAGAGTCAAATTATTAATAATAATACAAAGTCGTCACAAAAAATACATTAATACAAAAAACACGTAACAAGATAAATCATGTTACTGTCAAATAAAAACTCCCCCACGCGCCGAGTGTCGCTCAAAGGTCCCCATAATACTGGTCGCATTCCCCCGTTGAATCGCCATGAAGATCCGCTGAACCAGATACCAGCCTGCCCGGGAATCGCGCCCTCTGTCACGCAAACGACGTCCGAGGTCCAGCACAAACCTTCGAGCCTCTGCACACCACGGCCCCGCAGTCTCAACGGCAAACGGGACGAAATCATATGCCGACACCAAACACGAGTATTTGAGGTGCTTAGCTCTGGCAGCCGCCTGTGCTCCTGCGCCGGCACTTTGCTTGGTAGCGGCGAGATGGCAGGATGCAAACGTGCTTACACACGTTGCATCCCACACGAGACAACGTTCTCTTTGCCATGGGATCAAAGTAAAAAATATATTTATGTGGTTTCATTTTGTCTCGCTACTCACCAGCCAGGTCTGCAGCTTCGTGTTGGGATATAATAGGAGAGCAATCTAACAAGTTTTCAGCTTGCCTCAAATACCTATATCTAAAATTGGGTGCCGGCTCTTGGAATATTACCTGTGTCCATTTTTCAATCGTCCGATATCAAAGCGTTCACACTGACACGATCGCCAACTGCGGGCATGCAGCATTCTGATTCAGCCTCAGCGTGCATGGCCTTGTTTGTCATACACCTATTGGTTCCCTTTGATGTATGACTTTCACGGCTCTTAACCGCGCGTGTGAAGATTAATTCCAAAGGACGCTCTTAAGAATCCTACTGTGTCATAATCATAATAGTCGTGGTCACGACACAAAACTGTGATAAGTGCGTGGGTGCGTTTTTATTAGTGTTCCACTAGGTACTGGACCCAGCACAATCCATGACTCCCATGACCCTGGATCCGTTCATCATCATCATCTTCATCTGCAGCCTGCAGACGTCCACTGCTGGACATAGGCCTCCCCCAATGATTTCCACAATGGTCTTGTGCCGCCTCCATCCACCGACTTCCGACTCTATAGACACAGTTTTTGTTTTAGCGATACTACGTCCGATTTTTTTATACGTCCATGATTAACTGGTAATTTGTATGAATAGTGAGATGTTGATTCGCCGCGAGAAGCGTTCGTTGAAGCCAGTCGGCGAGACCGCCACTGTAAGCGCTGCGGACGAGGCCACTGCCAAGGAGACTAAAAATGTATCGTCGGAGCTTTATTGCCAAATTTGCAAGGTAAAATTTTTTTTTAGAAAAAACTTGTTTGTTTGTTTTTCAGCTCAGACACTTTACAGACACTTGACTAAATTTTGTGAAAGCAACTAAGGGGCCGTTTGAGTATTACGGAACGCAATTTAGGGGGGGGGGGGGGGGAGTGCCTTGTAAAACGTTACGGTGCGTCATGGAGGTATGCTTTTTACATAAAATTAATCAGGAAATTAAAATCTTTCTAGTTGAAACTAGTGTGGTGACGACTTTTAAGTAAAAACGATCACTTGGATGTCACGTAATGTTTACCGAGAGTAAGAGGAAGGGTGTAAAAAATATTAAGGTGCATTACGCAATTACTAAATATTTTCATTTTCAATTATAAAATATGTAGAATATGCGTTACGTAATACTTGAACGCTCCCTTCCCTAAACATACTGCTCCAATGAGACTGAGTTATCGGAGTAAGCGAATACAAACATAATCATTGATGCATGCGAATTTTAGATTTTTGTTGATATTCCATGAACCGCTACACCGATTTCAATAGAAATTATATATATTATGGGTCCACCTTGGAAGTATGATCTACCTATCTACCACATAAAAAAGAATACGCAAAATCGGTTCTCAATAATTGGCGGAGGTATCGTGTAACATATACATAACTAGTGGCCCGCTCCGGCTTCGCTCGAATAATAACCTAGATATCAACTGCAGCGCCATCTGCCGGGCTGATTTGTGAGTCTAAACCTTCCAGGGCCCTACCCAAACGTATACAAAAAAAAATCATTCAAATCGGTCCAGCCGTTTAGGAGAAGTTCAATAACAACGAAAAGTGGCAATGATTTTTATATAAATAGATACTATACAAAAAACATACAATCAAATTGAGAACCCACTCTTAATAAAGATGTAAGTACATTAGAAAGATACACAGTAGGTAAACTTATACTGAAGTATGTATTATACTCATCATTATAACAAAATTTGACAGGATTGAACTATACTGAATGGAATAAATTGCAAAATTTTAGAGTGGTCAAAAGATATCTTTTCAATTCATTGACACCTTGTGCAGTGGAGCACCTAAACTATTGAACTAAAAGAGTTCAAAGAGATGAATTGATTAATACATGTACTATCACTTCAGTGTCACATTTGGCACACGCCTAGTGGATCACCAAATTTTTTTGGGGTTTGGGTAACATTTAAGTATTATCTATAAACTAATTAAGAATAAAATGCTGCCGGTTGGATTAAATTTGTATTATAGTATGCAATTAGTATTATATCAGCTATCTGGCTTCCATATATAGGAAACAAATGGATATAAGGCTGAACAAATGAATGTTTTTTTTAACAAAGCATGTTTTGTTCACAAAATTGTATTTTTTTTATGCAGACCACGGTGACTTGCTCCGAACAGATGACAATGCATCTGAACGGGAAACGGCACCTGTCCAAGGAAAAACAACATATTCTGAAGATGATGAGTGGCAAGCCTGCAGGTGAGTTATTTTTAAGTGCACCAAAAAACGCTAAGGTGTTATTATATATAAGGCGTGTTATTTTTTTCAATTTTATTTTGATCTCTATCTTTTGAACCGTAATCGTTATGTTATTGGATTTTTTATATTAATAGCCATACTGGAAAAAGATTTTCGAATTCACGACTAAAACCACAAAATCTGAAATGTTCTCCATCCTGTTTAAGAGTTTTGTTTTATTTACTTACTAGCGGCCCGTCCCGGCTTCGCACGGGGTCAAATTTTTTGTTAAGTAGGTATGCTAAATGAAATGTACATGACCAAATTTTTCCAAAAGATCAAAATTAAAAACCAAAACTTTAAAGTTCAAAAACATTAAACTGCCTGGCCTGGTGGCTTAGTTGGTTAAAGGCCGTTTTGTAAAGCGGCGGTTTAACGATCAGCCGGATTGAATACAGCTGATTTAAAAACCACTGGAATGTATTCAACGCCATACGTTATTCAACACGGCTAGCCGTAATGTAATAAAGCGAGAGATTAGCCACTTCTTTGATAATTTTTAGTTCCGATTCTTAACACTCATGGCGCTGCCTGACATAACAAAAACCATGGCGTTGAATACTGTGTGTTCCTAAATTGCTAACACGGCTAGCCGTAATGTAATAAAGCGAGAGATTAACCGCCTCTTTGACAATTTTTAGTTCCGATTCTTAACACTCATGGCGCTGCCTGATATAACAACAACTATGGCGTTGAATACTGTGTGTTCCTAAATTGCTAAAGTGACAGTGGATTCTGGAGTTTGGAGGAATCGTACACAATATTATTAGGGTGGCACTTATCACCCTGGGCGTTACTTGGATACTATTTCGTTTCCACCGTCCACCTTGTTAAGACTAAATCGGACCGGGTAGGATACATGAGACCCAGATCCGACCCGGAGCACCCCGACTCCACCTAGTCTTGGCGCTACTACCCCTAGAGTGTATTTAAAAGAATGCGGGAGCCAGAAGCTCAAGGGAGGTCCTGAGTGGAGCGAGCCATGCAAGTAGTTTTAAAACTATAATAGGTCGTAACTTGACCACCATCTCACCTGATGTTAAGCGACGATGCTATCTACGATGGAACATGTTTCGATAATAGACCCTTGTCTATGGAAGTTCACCATGTTTCTTAGGTGTACCGTCACCGATATCAAGTTATGGGCTTTCAAACTTTATGTGAGAGGTAAAATGTTGTAAAAAAAATAGTACGGAATATCGTACGAAATAATCGATCAATTTATTCAGATAAATGAAATTAATTTAGATTTTGTATTGTTATTTTTTTAAATATGGTCTTCCTACAACATAAGCAGTAATACAATGCGGCTGAACGTGGACCGCCTTATTGAAGAACGAATTGCAATGACAATGCGGCTAATCGTTGAACCGCCGCATTACAAAACGGCCCCGTTTTTCAAAACGGCTAGCCGTAATGTAATACGGCGAACTATACAATCCGGCTGCGACATATACATAATAATCCGGATCTCGTTGTTGGGCTGTATGATTGATGTCTTGACACAAATTGTCTTCAAAAATATGCCATAATTCCGAGGGAAAACAAAATAATAATATTACCACAAACAACTCTCTCAGCCTCAACGGACACCGAGAAATTGAAGCTTCTCTCAAAGTGATTTCTTTGATTTTGAGTACCTAGTCTTGGAACGATGTACCTACGTGGTACATGATAAAGAAGTATTCTGAGATAAAATCACTCTGACTGGGATGAACGCTGTACTGTATGTACACTCTTCATAATTCTGCCGGCCGTCGCGTCGTTGCAAATATTTAGGATGGATATTTTTAATTTCGTAATATATTTTGAATGGAATGTCCGATTTTAATAATTCAAAAAGGAATCGATAGGTAATAAAGCAGTCTTGATTGAAAAATAATTGATTTTGATAAGAATTAAAACAAATGTATGAATAGCATGGTCTTAAGTTGATCGGCATTTTTATCTTCTTTTAAAATGTAAAAAAGCAGTTGTAGCGACGTAATTACTGTAGTTAGACATAATATGCTCTCGCGAGGTTTTTTGTAGATTTTAATACGTTCTATAATATTGTAGAACATTGTTTGGTTCTATCATTGGTACTTTCCGCAGCGTATGCGATGAAAGCCATTTTATGGCTGTTTTTTTTTATACCTTGCGTTGGTTTTAGTAAAAAATTCCAAAGATCACTATTTTTTTCTTGTAATAAAAATAGCCTATGTTACTCAGTGATAATGTAGCTTTCTCTTGGCAAAAGAATTTTTGAAATCGGTTCAGTAGTTTTTGAATTTATTACATACATACAAAAATACAAAAATACAAATCTTTCCTCTTTATAATATTATATTAGTATAGATAGCTTATAGACTATAAAATACTAGTCCTGACGTCAATAGACACACGTTCCCAAACAAGGATAAATCCAGGAAAATCTTGACGAATAACAATATTAAACATGCAAAGTATATTTCCAGAGAAATTATAGGGCAAAGAGCTATTAAATCATCTTAAATGTCTCGTTCAGGATTAAGATGCAGTGTTGCAATGAAATGGAATCTTGATGAAAAATTTGCGTGGCGCTATACTGTTATGTCCAGGGTCCAGGCGTGTTGTATACCATCAGGGGCATGTTTTGTTCGTTTGGAACTATTTTAAAACATAAAAAACATACTACATTTACTAACAAATAAATATTCCCTAATGTTTTAAGGGATAGTCAAGCTCAGATTGTAACTGATCCAATTTCTAAAACGTATGTACCTTGTGTACTATGAGGTGCCAGATTTAATTGTCTTTTTCCTCTGGGATTGTCGATTTAGTACCATACGTACCTATGTAGCATTGTTATTTAGTGCTGCAAAATTGGCTAAATCACTAAATTTTTTTATTCTCAGATGAAGACGAAGATGCAGAGAATGGTGGTGAAGACGAAGGTACTCTTTCTATTTCTTTTATCAACTCACATTTCTCAACTCTAATATAAACAAGCCATTATACTTTTAAATAATAATAATCTTCGGGCTTGCGTTGCTCTACTGGGCTCGATCTATCATAACGGATCGGACTATTGTCGCCAATAATCCTGATATCGTACTGGTAGACCGGTCTCAGCGCCGGGCTGTGATCATCGATATCACCATACCACGTGACGAGAACCTCGTGAAAGCCGAGAAGGACAAGCTTAGGAAGTACCTTGACTTTGCTCATGAGGTTACCGCCATGTGGAATGTAGATTCGACGATCATAGTCCTGATAGCCGTGTCGTCAAACGGCCTTATAGCGAAAAGCCTCGACCAACATCTCAAGAGACTTTCGTTAGACGGTTGGATCAAGGGTCAGATGCACGCGGCGGTCATCCTCGACACAGCCCGCATCGTCCGGAGGTTCCTCACTCTGCAGCCCACCGGTAGCTTGGGTCCTGCCCCGCTGCTGGCGGCACCCTAGTTTTTAAGTTTTTTTTATGTTTATATTTTTTATAATGATGTAAACAACTTTTAAATCAGTAAATTTGTGAATAATCTTTGTTTATTGTAAAAAACTACAAAATAAGAAAATTTAATAAATATATGAATAATAATAAATAGGGATTGTGAGTAAAAATAATTATCAGTTTTGTCTTTCTGTTTCAATTCAATAATTTTTCATCTTTAGAAAAATGAAGCCTTTTGGGAAACGCATTTATAATGCGTTTCTATTTTTATCAAATCCGTTTCAATTTTTTTTTAATCTTCTCTTATGTAATAGAGACGAGATTGACATAAATTAACTTTGTAGTTGAACAAGAGATTTCTTCCTGTTCCAGAGAACGTTGAAGGGGAAGAAGAAGAAGATGAAGAAGGAGGGGGCGAGGCTGAAGGTGGTGAGTATTTTTAGTTATGTGATTTTTTCTCGCCATGACGAATAGGGGTTTAAAAAGACGATTTCATCATCATCATCATCAGCCTCAAGACGTCCACTGTTGAACATAGGCCTCCCCCCTAGATTTCCACAGCGAACGGTCCAGTGCAACCTGCAACCAGCGGTTTCCAGCGACCTTTGTGTTGTCATCTGTCCATCAAGTGGGAGGCCTTCCAACACTGCGTCTTCCGGTTCGAAAAAGACGATGTATGCTTCTGGAATTCCTTCTTTATGATAATTGTAAAAAAGATGATTCCTCTTTGGTACCTTTTCACATGTGATCAACGTAAAGCGGTGATTTTGACCCTCGGTTCGTCTTAAATAGATTAATTGCAATATGAGGATGTTACCTTGCACAAGCTCTACCAATAACTAAAACTGGTTAGTAGGCATGGGTATCGTTCTAGTTAGTAATCAGTAATAATCATATAAATTTAAAATATACAACTATTCTTAAATAACGTATATTCAATTCTGTATACCAAGCTGAGCTCGTCGAACGCAACACTGTGAGAACATGAGCGCAAAGTGGTGTACCAAATTTTTGCTATACAAAAAAGATAAGCCGTTTCCATTCCAAAAAAAAGTGGCCAAGTGCGAGTTCGACTCGCCCATGAAGGGTTCCGTTGCAGCAAGTAACATAATATACATAGTACACATAGTTCTTGTAGTTCGTTGTAACTTTGATCGAAGTTTCAATAATAGTGTATTTATGACGTACTAAAAAAAACTACTCATCAGATCGAGTTCAAACTAATTTTCGTTGGTAGTTTACATGGTAATGTACATCATATATTTTTTTTAGATTTTTCATTCTCTTACTTTAGAAGTTAAAGGGGGGGGGGGGGGGACACACATTTTACCACTTTGGAAGTGTCTCTCGCGCAAGTTATTCAGTGTAGACGAAAATGGTTTTAGAAACCTCAACATCATTTTTGAAGATCTATCGATAGACACCCCACACGTGTAGGTCTGATGAAAAAAAAATTTTGAGTTTCAGTTCTCAGTATGGGGGGCAACCCTAATTTTTCTTTTTTTTTAATTTTTTTGTTCAATTCTTAATGCGTTTCACAGAATACATCTACTTACCAAGTTTCAACAGTGTAGTTCTCATAGTTTCGGCAAAAAGTGGCTGTGACATACGGACGGACAGACAGACAAACAGACAGACATGACGAATCTATAAGGGTTCCGTTTTTACGTTTTACGGAACCCTAAAAAAGGAAAACCCGCTGATAGATTCTTGTAGAGCTTGTAGGGTTCTTGTTGAATAATCGTTTGGCTTATATGTAAAACAATCTGTTTCAGGAGAAAATAAAGAAGCTGATGATGACTGGGGTAATGAGGCTTGGGACAACCAAGAGCAGCAAACTGAAAATGCTGCTTAAAAGGTAATATTTTTATACTAGTGGTCTGCCCCGGCTTTGACTGTGTTACATAATACTTGTGTTACTGGAATGCATTGGCGCTGGATTGATGCTTTCCAGTGCCGGTTTCCATTATTCCAGTAAGCAATCCAGCGCTGGATTCGGTCGCTGGACTGGAATCATTTAAACGGGGTATAATATATGGTGAAATAATTTTTGAAATCGGTCCAGTAGTTCCTGAGATTTCAAACAAACAGCAAACTTCTTCAGCTTTATGAGATTAGTATAGATTATCTCTGGTCATTGAAATATTTATTTTATCTGGGTGTTTCTATGTATAATAAGTATGTATTTAAACTTACTATGTAAATATTATATCAGCTATCTATCTGCCCGCCATAGTACATAGCTTTGCTTAGTTTGGGGTCAGATGGTGTTGGCTGTGAATTATCCACCAATATTTATTTATTTATTATCTTTCTTATATATAAAATTCTCGTGTCACAGTGTTTGTTTCCTTACTCCTCCGAAACGGCTTTACTGATTTTAACCAAAATTTATATGCATATTCAGTAGGTCTGAGAATCGGCTACTAGCTATTTTTCATACCTTTATTTATATGGCAAAACAACGTTTGCGGGGTCAGCTAGTCTTATATATAAAATTCTCGTGTCACAGTGTTTGTTTCCTTACTCCTCCGAAACGGCTTTACTGATTTTAACCAAATTTTATATGCATATTCTGTAGGTATGAGAATCGGCTACTAGCTATTTTTCATACCCCTAAGTGACAAGGGTTGTTCACTAAGGCAAAACAACGTTTGCGGGGTCAGCTAGTAAACTATAATTATAAAGGCCTTCTCTCACTACGAGAACTAATTTCACAATCGAGAGTTCTGAACCTGCCTCGACCTCTCGAGCGTTTTTCCAAGAACGAGTTTGTCATCGTCACTGTTTTTAACGGTGGAAGAAAATATCACGAGGAAAACGGCGTGTTCCAAGAAAGACATCTTTCGAAAACTTGCGTCGTCCGTCAACCGGCACTTGGCCAGCGTTGTGGAATATTTATGGCTTTTAATCTCTTTTTTTGTGAGAGAAGGCCCTGAGTCCCTGACACATGTTGATGAATCAAAAATATGCTTATTTTCTCAAAGAAAAAAAAATGAGGTTTGCTCTTAAGGTGCAAGGAAGCAATACAGTTACCTAATCGTTTGTAAATAAGTACTGTATTTTATATAGGGATATAGAAAGTCTGTGTTGACGTTGTTTAATAAATACTATATTTTTTTTTCTTTTACAGATTTCAATGAGAAGCTGGCGCATTTGCAATATTCCGTTAGACTTCAGTCTACAATCTACGTGCGATAGTTTCATTCTTGTATAACCTATTCGTATCATTAAATAAAAACTTTTTAATTTAATGATCGTTTTATTTCTAGTAACACATTATTTCATCCTCTTGATTCACGAAACATTGTACAAAACTTCTTCACGAAAGTAAGTATTTGCCTTTCCTTTCGTCTGAAATTGAAAATTATTTAGTTAGCAAATACTGCCTAAGGGTCGAAACTGCGTGACGCTGTCTATACAAAACTGGACGTCTACTCTATTTCTACGAAAACGTAATATCGAAAAAAAAACTCGCGACTTTCCTGGTCTAGTTCTACTTCGTTTCGTCCGATACAACATTGTTTGATGTTTAAATGTTCTAAGCATACTCTAATTAGAGTAGGCTTAAAACATTTAAACGGACAAAACGACGGATCGGAGTTGGAAAGTTGCGAGTTTATTTCGAAATTACGTTTTCGTAGAAAGAGTCTCTTTGCGCGACAGATACCGTAATGAGGATATTCGCAAAAGAACGAAAATGGCCGACACAGCTCAAAGAGTAAGCAAGCTGAACTGGCAATGGGCAGGCCACATCGCTCGCAGAACTGACAACCGATGGGGAAGAAAGGTTCTCGAGTGGCGACCACGAACCGGAAGACGCACTGTTGGACGGCCTCCCACTAGATGGACAGATGACCTCACAAAGGTCGCTGGAAAC
Organism: Ectropis crepuscularia; assembly: GCA_963693475.1. Lineage (NCBI taxonomy): Eukaryota > Metazoa > Arthropoda > Insecta > Lepidoptera > Geometridae > Ectropis > Ectropis crepuscularia. Next base: position 14,056,098 of record OY856339.1, on the reverse strand, counting down.
CGCTGGTTGCAGGTTGCGTGGGACCGTTCGTTGTGGAAATCTAGGAGGGAGGCCTATGTTCAGCAGTGGACTTCTTGCGGCTGATGATAATGAAGGTTGGTCGATGTTATCAGATAAGTTACAGAGCAAATATAAATCATCTTATATCTATGGCTGACGAGCGCAGTGCACTGCTTGGCAGTGATTTGTTATCTACGTGTTCAAATAACTGAGGGACCCTACGCGAAGACGTCTTGCTTACCATTAGATGTATTGTTGTAAAAAAAGATAGGTCCAAAGACAGTGCTGTTAACAACCAAGACCAAGGAGCAAAATATTCGAAGACCACGCTCACAGCTCAAAACATTCAGAATCCCATGTAATGTTAAATGTAATACCTACTGTGATAGTTGCTGACGTTGCTGTAGATATATGGTTTACTAGCATCGCCCCGCAGTTTTACCCGCGTAGTTTCCGGTCCCGTTATTTTCCTATGACAAAAAGTAGCATAAATATGTGTTCTTCCAGACTATAATCTATGTTCCAAATTTCAACCCGATCTGTTCATACGTTACGACGTGATTGAGCAACAAACATTAACATTTATTAGGTACCTATTTACTTACATAAAAAATATGAGTCATGATTGGTAGTTGGACGCTATACCTATTTGTATATTTATACGTCGAGAAACTGGACTAGGAAAAAAGGTTCGTGTTAGCAGGAGCGGCGCCGACGCCTCGGGCTGCGCCGCCGCAAGCACCCTCGCGAGTACCCCAACCACAGCAACACCGCGAGCACTGCCAGCAAGCCCATCAGAACTATCGTCTGAGTCTGCGGGTCCGTCAAATCAAATTTGCCACTAAACGACATGCTGGACCTCTTCGAGGCCATTGTATCAGACGTTACTGATTTTTCTTCCAAATTACCCATTTTTAGTGGGTTTACTGGGCTCACGACATTTTTTTTAGTTTTCGATATCTTTCGCATGGGTGTTTGTTTGATATTCTTGTTGATTTTGGATAAGGTATGTAGCCGGGGAATTGTAAATTACATTTTTACTTGTTAAGATAAATTTTGTTTTTGTTTAAGTAGGTACATGAAGTCACATGAAGTAGGTAACGCTGAAAGTGACTGTGACAACTTTGTGAATCGTTAAAATCTTGTCATGATGACTTATAAGAATGAGTTTATATGCAAGAAATTGATAATCTGAACTACTTAATATAATAGAGGAAGATCCCGTGAATCCTAGATCTTCGTTGTTTTAATAAACGCTTACTGCTGAAAGTTTGCCAGCGGATGCTCCCGAGCAGTCTGCTAATCAGAGTACTCGCGGAGGTCCCTCATCCGGAAGACTTAGGAATTTTACTTGACCGATATATCAGCCGAGTAATATTCCCCCTCCCCCCAACCTCTACACGCACTGCCCAAGGGGGTGAGGAGCGCGTGTAGAAGTTCCCAGCCCCGGCCAGGATTCGCTATCACACAACAAGATGCCACCGAGGCAAGTTGTTGTTATGCCCAGGGTGCACCACATGGAGGTTCCCGAGCTACGTACCCCGCGTCATTAGAACCTTTTTTTGTTATGTTTGGGAAATACATTTACGTGTCATGCAGGGACATGATGAGGTATGTCGAGCTCGACACCATGACGACATACACGGCGCCCCTACGGATTAAACCCCCACAGATTTCTCCTGCAAGGCCTGGGGTCAGGGTTGCAGGGTCACATTTCGCACTCCCGTCAACGACCCTGACCCTTGCCACGGCCTTTGCGGACCCGCCTCGCGGGGGGCGTCAGTACCCCCGCATTTAGCTGTAGTGACGCCGGAAATCAGCGGCGCATCATTCTCCTCGAAGGCCTATCCCTAGGTGGGGGTGTCGGTCGGCCCTAAACGTCCAACGCTCCAGGCCCTCCTATGGAAACGGGATTCGAGCCCAGAGTGGCAACCTCCAGGCTCGCCCCCGTGTTTACTTCCGCCTCAGTGAAGGAGTGAGAGGTTTCCAACTTTCGCTCCTTAACTCACAGTACCTCTCACTGCCGAGAGACCTTTCACCTCACCTCTCAAGGCGATGATGATCGGCAGCGAGAGGTCCGCCCTCAACATCGCGATTAGGGATAGCCGCGGTTCCTCCTCTATGGCTGCATCGACCTTGTCCTTCCACTGAGTACTATGCTAAACAGAGCGCTCGTGGAGGACCCTCATCTGAAAGACTAAGAATTTTACTTGACTGATTTATCAGCTGAGTAACCTTCCTAAGTCTTCTAGTCTCTCCCCAAACGTTGTTTGACATTGTCACGCCAAAAAATGTTTTAAACCATGTACCTACTAGACGCCATGCTGTTAATTCTGTATTTTATTTTATATGTCTACACTTGATCGCCATCTCGCCTGATGTTAAGCGACGATGCGGTCTACGATGGAACGTGTTTACCTAGAAGAAACCGATTAATTCTCGATTTGAAGACACCAAGATTATAACTACCAGGAAAACCCCACTCCAGCAACTTATTCCACAGCCTAGACGTTCTTATTACAAAAGTAGAGTCCATCTCTTCGTCCGTGTCTTTGGAATATCAACCATGAAACGGTGCCGCTTCTTCGAGCTACGAGAAGTCCGATAGAAAAAAGGGCAAGGTGGTAAGGTGGTATTAGATCATGCAGATCAGTTACACACTCTCCGATGTGTACCTATTTGATAAAAAGATAGGCTAGAAATTTTGCGGCGATGTTCAAGATTTTAAATTTACTTTACTTTACTTTTCTTTTTCGCACTAGAGTTTCTTTGCCTATGAGCCTTTTGGCACTCCTCTCGATCGATTCCAGAACCTCAAGCTGATACTTAGCCGATCCATCCCAAAGGGGTGAACAGTACCTACTCTATACACGAGCGAATCTGTGCTTTGTATATCAAAAGTAATTGTTCAGATTAGAAGTACTTTCGCACCTTTGAGAGGACACCTAATTCCTTTTAGTTTTTTTTATTTATGGGCAAGGGGGGGCGGGGGTATTTAGAGGACCAAATGTTATTTTGAAACTTTTTAAGCACTTCTAACACACCTACCTATATGTAATAACACACAGGAAAATTGGCTCATTGAATATATCTACTTTTTACGACTTGGAAGAATATTATACATTTTAATAAATAAATAAATAAATATTGGTGGACAATTCACACACAACACCATCTGACCCCAAACTAAGCAAAGCTTGTGTGATGGCGGCCAGATAGCTGATATAATACTTATATAGTTTTAAATGCATACTTGTTATACATAGAAACACCCAGACACAGTGCAAACATTTGAATTCATCACACAAATATTTGCACTGGGTGGGAATCGAACCCACGACCCTCGGCTTCGCAGGCAGAGCTACTACCCACTAAGCCACAAGGCCAGTCAAATATGAATATATAATGAAAGTATATAGGTATCTACTCGCTTAACTATAAGGTGCAAGTATTATATTATGTTGCACGCCAGTTAGGACAAACTGTTGACGACAAACTTTTAAGCACCATCAATGTCACGGTTTTATGCAATACAATGTATTTCTATTTTAAACGGCTCCTTAACGTATCAATACCCAACTCTCGCACTCTTTGGCAGTCATCAACACAGAGAGATCATAATCGTTTAGCGCCATCTCCGCCTCGACCTAGTATCGGAAACAAAATCAAAATCACTGCCCCCAGAAACGTTGCGACATTTGCTTTCAAATCAATCACGACTGAGTATTTACAATTTCTGTGATGTCATTGTGTTTAAAATGCTTCAAATCGTTCCATAGGTAGGTACACCTGCTGAAATAATAAAAAAAAGAAGAAGAAAGTTCTTCTTTTCTTCAATTCTAACCATAAATTAATGTGGAATTAATAAAAAAAATTATGTAGGTATGTTGCCTTTTGTATTTTTTTTAATCATTCGCATTTTTTATTCAATGCGTCATCATCGACAACTCGTGTGTTTGTTAGTTGTTTGATGTTGTATTATAATGTGTTTTGTATAATTAAGATTTTTGTATGCATTTTTTGTACAAAGAATCGTCACCGAAATTGTTTGTTGTATCATTTTGTGTTTTGTACACATGTGATTTTTTTTCATTTCTATGTTTACATTTATAGTTACAAGTTACAACTATATGGTTTTTCCACATTTGTATTTTATTCAATTTATCATAATCAACAGCTATCTATTTATTGTATTATTTTGCGTTTTGTACACATATGTATATATATTTTTTCATTTCGTAGCATACAAAGTTATTTTGTAGCAGTTATGTACCACTCAGGTAAAAGATCATACTGATTACATTGCGTTACACTAATAGTTCTATTGGTTGCTATATGAAAGTCTAGTGTTATGGGACCGGCTGAGGCAGGATAATGATGCATTTCAAAGGTGTTCTTAACAAATGTTAAGAAGTAATTTAGAAAATTTAATGTAGTCTGAGGATCCCATTCTCCCTGAAACAAAAGAAAAATAAATAAATCAATTTAAATATTGATCGTCATTTTTTTCACACAGCAGCATATAACCCCAAACAAATAGAATAGAATAGTACTTTTGTATTTTTTTTCCGATTTTATTAATTAAAAAATATGTACCACGGTTGGACACATTCGATAACTATGTCCGAATAACTCCTTCGTTTGCAAGTTTTGCTATTGTCAAGCTGTGATGTGGACACACCACACATTCTGAAATGGAGAGGTTTCCCTACTTCTTCCTTAACTCCAGAGTAAAGCCAAAAGCAATCATACATAATATCTGTATTAGTTTCTCTGACTGACGAGTAGGTACAGTGCAGTGATTTGAATTCTTCTTGTTAAAATATCTTTTTGAAAATGAAATTGCCGTTATGAGCTAACGTGTTACTTTTATATTTAAATTACTTCAACAAACTCGTTGGTCGACTAAAGTAGAAAGCAGGATGGGAAGGACGCACAGCGGAAACTTTGTAATGACGACAGGGCGTTTGCGTCCCCATTAGTCACTGATGAAGCGTTGTATTGGGTGATTAGCACAGTCCAACCTTTCAAGGCTGCAGGAGTCGACCAAATATTTCGGGTACTTCTACATCGCTGAATAGGAAAGTTTAAAAACACTTTGCAGCTTTATACAGAAGCTGCCCCCCGCTTGGAAGTTTATTCCTAAAGGCCGAAAAGAAGTGAAAGTGGTATTCTTGCCAAAATCAGACAAATCGGATTACACCATATATACATACGCATATTTAAGCCTAATTAATATCCATCCTGCTAAATCTACTGGAGAGACTGAATACGTTCGAAATGGCCCGCTGTTTGATAGTTCAATTCATAGACACCACCATGCATATTAATCGGGCATTACGCCCGAAAGCGCTCTAGGTAGTACACAAAATTGAAAGCGCAATAGAAGACAAGCAGCCATTTTCCATAACCTTAATTGATATTGAGGGAGCCTTTAACAAACGACTTTTACTGGTATAGAGGGTGTCGATGCATACCCACGAGGAGGTGCCCACAGGGAGGAGTAGTAGCTCCTCTTTTATTTAATTGACTGGCCTCGTGGATTAGTTTTCAAGATTCTGCGTTTGGATTGGAATAATCACTGATCAGCGTATGTGTAAAGACTACACTACCTGAAATACTGGATATAATACTTGGCATTTCCCACACCATTTACATATACAACAGGCAATGGCGGCAGCACTAATAGTCAAACCGACATATCTATGGAATGCCTCAGGGTTCCCTACAAGTCCCTTTAAGATCCTAGGATCTTGGATCGTGTAACAAGCATTGTTCCAATCGTATGCCAAGGCACGGCAGACATATTTAAGTTAAAATAATTATGGGCTGGTTACAGAGGAACTTACCCAAACAAATACTACTAGAGAAAGCAATAATATATGCAACATATTTACATGGTGCTAATTATAGTAAGGGAGTCGGGTGTGAGTATCAGTATCGCCTGTGTAGGCCAATCACCCCCCCCCTGATTTTGAGTTGGACGTGTTACTTATGGTCAACTCCCTTCCAATGGCTAAGCTTATGTTCGATTCTCATTGTTTCACGACCTCGCGCCCGGATGTGATCGACTGTAACAAATCTATCAAAGTGAAACACCATTTGATGTTAGGATATATTATTTTCCTTACCCGACAATATTCTGCAATTTCCGCCGTATCGTACCACTTAAGTCGTTGCACAATACCTTCATCATTTCTGAACCCCATTAATAAACCCTTATAGTTTGCCAAGTAACACTGACACCAACATGTGAGCATTTTGTACCTCCTGAAATAAAATAAAAGCTGTGAAAACAACATTTTCTAAACATTATTAAAGGTTTTAGGTATCTATTCTAATGCTATTTTAGGTACAATACAAAACACTAAGTGTTACCTAAATTGAAAGTTTAGATAGTAAACACGATAATATTAGATACTTATCTAATAAGGTTTAAAAACAGCTAGTTAAAGATGCTCATCTAATGGACCATGTGTTTGTTAAAATAGATTATAATATAGAAATTTCGCCATTATTCCATAGACGTAAAAGTTAAATTTTATTCATGATTCACTTTTTACCCAGGCGCGCTCGCAGACTCAAAGTTTTTTAAATAATTTTATTTATTCCCGGCTCATATAACTATAGATTTGTCACTGCAACAACTACTTGAAAAAAAAAAGCTTTGGGACATCAACGATAGCCGAGCAAAAAGATATCACTACTTGATTGGTGAAATGATCGCTGTTGACAACGAGCCACTTTCCATCGTCGATCATCATGTGGGCTTTAAACGTCTTATTAATAATGCTTTGCCGCAATACACCATTCCTGGTAGGATATATTTTACCGAGAAAATAATTCCAGACATGTATGAGAGAGTGGTTAGCAAACTAAAAAACGAGTTAGAAAGGGCTGAAGCTATAGCATTCACTAGCGATCTTCTTCTGTAAATGTCTTCATTTCTGAGTTTCACCGGACACTGGATATCAGAAAACATGAATCATGCCGTTCTAAACATGGCGCATTTTCCTGAATCACCCACATCAGAAAATATCAAAAGAGAACTGTTATAGTGTGTAACGAAATGGGACATACCCATCACTAAAATTTAAGCGATTGTTCACGATAATTGGGCGAATATGGTTAAAGGAGTTAAGGAAACTCTACTTCCTTCACAGCGTTGCTTCACACATACTCTCCAGCTGGTGATAAATAATGCATTAGATAACAGTTCTCCAATAAAATAAATTCTTACTAGTGCCCGCCGCATAGTGACACATTTTAATCATTCAGGATATACAAAACTTGAAAGTATTCAATCTGAGCTCGGACTCCCTAACCATAAACTGATTCAAGATATTCGACACTTTTTACAAACTCGCTGGAACTCAACAAATTACTTACTGGAGCGTCTATCTGAACAAAAAAGAGCAATTTCGGTGTATATTTCAGAATCAAGGAGCGTGAATTTTGAAAAATTTGACCAGTGATCAGTGGGAGGTTATAGAACATCTGTTAAAGCTCTTAAAACCTTTCGAAGAGATAACAAAAATCACGAGTTCCACGTATGCACCTATATCAGATGTGATACCTAGCACTGTTTCATTAATCAGATACCTAATGAAAGATGCGCTGATTCAACAAACTGTATGATCTATGCTTTACGAAGACATATTACTTGTCGACATTTTTAGACCCCAGCTACAAGAACTTTTACTTTGACGCTACCCAAGTTGAACGGATCCGTTGAGCTGCGCTCAGAGAAGGTCTTAGGCTTTCTTTAGATGACGAAAATGATGATTCGGATCCAGAAACGGCATCCAAAAGGACTCGTTTAGACAATGAAAGTGAGCATGATTCGGAAACTCATAAACTATTTTAGGCATGTTTTGAAGAATCATCTATAGAGCAACCTACTGAAGAGCAACCCAAGAATGCCACTGGTGAAAAAATCGCCAACTACATTGCATTAGCAAAGGCTGACAGAAAAAAATGGTTGTCTGTAAAGTCGGTTTACTGACGATAGTTGAACGTGACAACGTCTAGTATTTGTGTTAAGCGCCATCTAGGTAAAACATTCTGAAGCTTTTGAAAAGCTGTTCAAAGCGCCATCTCTGGGTACATCATTGTACTAGCACAAGTTCTTAACTTCATATCGTCGCTTTTCTAAAACATGGACAGACTCCTTGAACGTAATACACATTTCACTCACTAGATGGTGCGAAAAGTAATAAGGCGAGGTAACGGCGGTAAATATTATCTAATCTATGGCGGTAACGTTACATGACGTCATGTTTTGCGGGCGTGCAGCCGGCTTCATCGAATTATAAGACGTTATCACGTCAAAATAAACCCATTTGAATGGTGGGCTTTGAGTACCAATAAGAATAGATTTCCTATTTTAAGTAAGCTTGCTAAACGATACTTAATCACACCAGCAAGTTCTGTTTATTCAGAAAGACTATTTTCCGAGGCAGGTTTAATTTACGAGGAAAAACGAAACCGACTTGCTCCAGAACGTGCAGAATAAATTGTTTTTTTGCACCACAATCTGCCTCTGTTGGATTTTAAATATTAATCAAAAAGCCTTACTAATTTAATTTCATGAATATGATAGGCACAGGCACATATTACAGATAATAATTGATATTGTGTATTGTTTTATTAAGGAAAATAATTTATATAATGATTATTTTTTAATTCTTAGTTCTTTTGTTCGTTAAAAGTTTATTTTCGACGACTATTCGCCGAATGCCGAATAATACTAGCTATTATTCGGTATTCAACGAATATCAAAAAAATGACGAGTAATGCCGAATACCGAATAATATTAGCGAGTATTCGTGGCAACTCTAGTATATACTTACACAATTATTCACCTCCATTTTTTTTTAAACTATAGAGTTACGAGACGAGTGGGATGATGCACCTGATGGTAAACAACATGACTGCCCATAACAGCACAGTGACGTCAGTGACACACAGCTATTGGAATATGAAGAGTCCAAATCATTACCTAGTAGTGACTGCATTGCGCTCGTCACCTAGAGATATAAGATGTTTTATCCCTATGCCCTGTAATTTCTGTGGAAACATTGCTCTTCAACCCGGAACACAGTGATGTTTTCATACTACTGCTTGGCAGTAGAATAACTGGCAAAGGTGTGGTACTCCCCCAGGCCCCAGGTAGACTGCAAAGAGTCCTACCACTACTTTTAACATAATCACATTGTACCTACAGTAGAACATAGAACCTCATCCTTTTTTGAATTCATGCAGTGTAAGTACCTGAGATTTCGTTCTTGTCTTGGGTTGAGAATTTCCTTAATTGTTTTTAGCTCAATGTATTGATGCTGTCTCAAGTAATTAATAGTTTCCTGTACATCAGTTATTTCTGGTGGAGGAAGTATAGGGCTAGTTGCGAGTAGTCCATCCACTTGTGCTCCATAGAAGAGTTTGTGGTTTCCGAGTTGAGAACAGAAAAAGAGGGAAAATTCTTCATTCTCGATAACAGGTTTGTCAACATTTGGCCCCTGAGCTGGATGATCTGCAATAACATTTTTATTTTATAGGTTTACACTTGACCGCCATCTCGCATGATGTTAAGCGACAATGCGGTCTACGATGGAGCGTGCTTACCTAGAAGAAACCCAATTCACTCTAGATTTGAAGACACCAAGATTGTAACCATCAGGAAAAACACACTCAGGCAACGCATTCCACAGCCCAATGCATTGCCCTCACACAAAAAAAGATACCGACAACATTGAGCAAAAAATACTAAAAACATCTAAACTTTCGCATTCATAATATTCATCATCATCAGCCCTTGTTCGTCCACTGCTGGACATAGGCATCTCTTATAATATGCCACTCAGGCACTCAGCCCGATCCTCGGTCTTACGATTCAACCGTCCGAACAAAAAATTGGACAATGGAAGCTCAGAACTGCAATGGAGAGTGTTTAAAAAAAAGTTAAATTATGTGTATACCCAAAAACAGCAGTGTTAACAAAGTATTTGTCTTATTTTAAGTAGGTACTATTCTTTCCATAGGTTTTCTTTTGTATAAGCTAGATTTAATGGAGAAGCAAGGTGCACATCTAGTGGTAGGTACACAGTACACTCATAACAGTCCAGTGTTATGCAGTTGCTTGAACATGAAGAGACTAAATCACTGCAAAGCAATAAACTGCAATTGATACTTTAAGATATCAGATGACTTTTATCTTTGCCCTGCAATTTAAATGGAAGCAGTGCACTCCAAAATGTAGCAGTTTTTTTGCAGGTAGTAGTATTTCTAATACAATCACAATAAAATTTAAAAAAACTACCTGATGACATATATTGCTCAAATTTGTAACCCCAAGCACAAAATATTTTTTCTTGTTCGCTACGAGATTGTCTTCTTTGGATTTCTAGATCTGATTTCATTTCATCCAAGTAAATATGATTGTTATACAGGCATGCTCTAACACATATTGGTTCAGACATGTGAAATGCACTGTTCATTACTTTAATCAATGTGTACCTGTATGTGATGAAAGTGTTTTTTGGCAAATTAAATCTATTTTTTTGGTCGAGAAAAAATTTCAGAAGTAGGTCAATTTTCTCATCGCTATTATCAGTAGTGCGTTTTACAGCGCGTTCAATGTTATGGTTGAGATTCCAGGACAATCGGCCTTTGGGTATATTAGTAACAAACTTCAATTGAGAAATGTCTGAATGATAATTTCTTGAAACATCCACACTCATGTATCCAACTATCCATGGCTGGTCTAGAAACACGTCTTGATTTATATTGTTTGTTTGGGTCAAGTTATGTTGAGTGCTCGAAGTTCTTATATTCATTTTAAAAACCGGAAATTCGTTTTTCGTTTTATAGTTTAGTAGGTATTTTTTACCTACTACCTATGTTTATCACAGATAGAAATAGGTCACAGATCACTACCTACATACTAACATACTTATAAACTATGAAATAGGTAAATTTAAATGTTTTAAGTTTGTTTAGAGTAGGTATAAAGTATAAACATAAAAAATAAACCATATAACATATAACATATTTATGATAACATATAACTAGAGGTTTTTTTTTATTCATGACCATGGATACTGAGTCTTTCAGTTGAATAACTAGAGGTGAGACGTCAGTGTGATCGTCTCTAAATCACGGATCCTGCCAAACTGCGGGTGAAATCCTGCCAAATCCTGCCAACGCTTGGAGCAAAAAATGCCAAAACATTGCCAACTGCGTATTTATCAAAGAAAACCATAAATACACAAAATTATGTCGTAATACAGCGCCCCGGGGTTTTATCCGCACAGTTCCCGTTCCTGTTATTTTCCCGAGATAAAAAGTAGCCCATATTTTCTTCTAGACTGTTATATAACCGTGTTACAAATTTCAACAAGATCCGAATATACTTTACGACGTGATTGAGCAACAAACATTTAAACATTTCTCATTGAGACACTATGTGTCTTAGTTTTACTTGTAATCGAAGTAGCATAATTGTTTTGGATAATCGTGCTCGGTTTAGTAATATATTCCCGTAGATTTGAGTGATCACTATTTTTTTAAAAAAGTTAACTTACTTAGGTTCAATAATACTGTTTTATTTTTTAAAATCTCTATATCTTAATCAATAGTAAGAACCTCTAATCCATTCGATTCATTCTTAGTGGAAACAAGCCTATTTGTTGGCAACGCTTTCGATGAATGAAATGATTTAGCTGAAAGAATAGTATCCATGGCTTAGAATAAATAAAAAAAACATATTACCTATCAAATTATTATTCATATGACGTTTGAAGTTTGACGTTGAGAGAACAGTTCCGAAACTTCCGAAGCCAATGAAAAAAGGAATCGATTGCAAGAACTAGAAATACAATATTGTTAGATTTTCCCACAAACTATTCAATTGTAAGTTGTTGAAATTTCTATATTTGTCTCCAGTTATATTTACAAGCAAGCCATCAAACTTACACAATATTTATTTCAGAAGTACAATGACATCAAGTCTAGTTATCACGCCGCCTTCCGTTTCATGGGCACAGAGAAGCGCCCGAATATTTTTGACATTCAATGTGGAATGCGAGAAACCCGATATAAAGTTTGAAAAGAAATCCGTTTACTTTAATGGGATATGTGCCCCTGACAAAAAACAACACGAGGTTACTATACCTCTATTTGGTGAAATAGATTCTGAAAAATGTGCATTCATTAACAAAGGGAGGTTAATTGAAGTAGTTTTAGCTAAAGAAAAGACTGATGAATCTTTCTGGCCCACATTAACCAGTGACAAGAAAAAACACCACTGGCTTAAAGTCGACTTTGAGCGCTGGCAGGATGAGGACGAGAGTGGGGCTGAAGACTTTGATGATATGGATATGTTCCCTAACAAGATTAACGACTTCGGAGATGAAAATGAAAAGGATGAGTCCAGCTCAAGTGAAGAGGAAGATCTTCCAGATATACAGTAAACATTCAAACAAGAACATGATATAGCCCAAAACATCACTTAGATTTATTATAAAATTATGGACAATATTTGTGCTTTTATACAAGAAAAGTAGCGTCATAGGGGTAGTATTAACCTAGTTTATTTTTAAGGAACTCATTTGAACAAGTACCTACAAGTTGATGATGACAATTGCTTAGTACTGTATGAAAAATATAATGTTTTAATAATCATATTTAAAATTAAAGGTTCTGTCTGTTATTAGTTCATTTTGGAGAACTTTTTGTGATCTGGTACTTGTTTAAAAAGCTTTAAATAAATTTAAAGAGTGGTATAATACATATTTCTTTGATTTTACTTGTTTCACATTATCGTGAATAATAATTTGATCTACATCATTATTTCATGTTTGGAATGACTAGTTCATTGTTTTTTTAGTCTTTTTGGAATATTTCATTATGCTTGCTGTGTACTGCTGAGTTATGTGTGGGTATAAGTAGCCTGGGTTAAATATAGATTATGTGAAATAAGATAAAACTCAAGGAGCATAATTTGTTATTAGTGTGGTTTTCACTTAGTTAAAGTCAGTGATAGTGGTAATTTTATTGTAATAAAGTTTATTTGCCTGTCCTATAAACTGTCCGGGAAGTTCACTCAAAAGAAGGAATCATTCCATAAATGTATTTAATTGTTTGTTTGGTGTTATTAAATACTTCATTTTTTTATACTGCTTGATCACATCAACGTTTTGTGTGGCTCGGTCTGGCCAGTTCCATATTCACTGTGTCTCACTTGATTTGTATCCAAAAGTGTCTCACAGACAGCACATTCATATTGTGTGTGGAAAGCTGCATGTTAATGTGATCATGTATGTTGTTGTATTAACAATTGATTTTATTGGGAGAAGAAATCGATTTCTGTTACATTGTTCCATTTACCCATTCCTTTGAATAAACAAACACTCTAATATTCAGTAATAATTATCTCTTTATTTTTATTATTAATCCCTTTGAATTAAGAAAAAAAGCAGCCAAGTGCGAGTCGGACTCGCCCATGAAGGGTTCTGTAGCAGGAAGCAATATAATATAAAAGTTCCTGTAGTTGTAACTTGGATTGGTGTTTTGAATAATAGTGTATTTATGTCATATTAAAACAAACTACACTAGATCTTGTTAACTGATTTTCGGTGCTATTGGAACATGAAAAGCCCAAATCATTACCTAGGACTGCACTCCGCTCGTCACCCGGAGATCTAAGATATTATATCACTAAGCCCTGTAATTTCTCTGGTAACATTGTCCTTTAAACCGGAACACAGTAATGTTTGCACATTTCTGCTTGGCGGTAGAATAACTGGCAAAGGTGTGGTACTTTCCCAGGTGGACTCTGCCAAGAGTCCTACCACTACAGAACTGGAACGGCAACTACGCGAGTAAAATCGTGGGGCGCTACTAGCACAGTATTTTCTACTCGATTTATTGTATTTCTACTGGTGACCCCCTCCAAAATTCGAGGCTGGGACCGCCTGTGCGGTTCAGAATACATCTAGGTACTTACCAAGTTTCAACAGTATAGTCCACAGAACAGATATCTTTTCTGTGGTATAGTCAATCAATCGATCATTTATTGCATAATTATACAAATCTGACAAAATAAGCTGAGCATGTACCCGGTTAGGGCATAGCAATATTAAAGGGGTTTGGGTACTTTTGTGGTCCTTCGTGTGATTCGCCGCGGAACATACAAACGGACGCCCGAGCCGCCGGCCTATCAGATTGAGGTGCGAGAGAGAGAGCACAGTGCTGTGATTGACTCACAAGTCAAACTCCGACTCCCAGCCTGCGTCTGTGGGCAACTCTGTTTGCTGCAGAAACCAAATCATACTATGGGAAGAAAGAAATTCTCAGCGAGAAGGAAACGCGCCAAGCTAGCGACAACCGCCGAGCCGGCGATTCCTACCTCCAAGATAATGCCCGCCATCCCAGCGACTCCCCCAGCGACAAGTCTGGGCGCGTGGTCACTGATCTACCCATGGCCGGCAACACCGCCGGGCCCTACACCCTACACCGAGTTACTCAACACAACCATCCCGATCAATCATGATTGGGTAGGATGGTTGAACGAGAACTGGATGCATTTAACCCAAGCCGAATTCTACGAGTGCCTACCTACAAGTATTTTTTTTTTTTTTTTTTTTTTAAATAAATAGTGACGAGACGAGCATGACGACATGTGCCTGATGGTAAGCAACATGCCTGCCACATAACAGCACAGTGACACGCAGCTATTGGAACATGAAGAGTCCAAATCATTACCTAGCACTGTACTGCGCTCGTCACCCAGAGATCTAAGTTGTTATATCTCTAAGCCCTGTAATTTCTCTGGAAACATTGCCCTTCAAACCGGAACACAGTAATGTTTGCACATTAAGATTGGTGGATGCAAGTCTACGAATACCTCAGCAAGTCGGAGTCGGAATCACAAGGCGAGTATGACTCCGAATCTGATATCAGCAGCGAGTGTGCGGAGTACCGCGCACCCATAACCCATAACCCATAACCCAGCCGCATACCACCGAACCCGCTGAACAAGGGATCGCCGCACTGATATTCTCTATCGGATCGGCGAACCCCGCGTGCGCTGTGACCCACAGCGCTACGACCCACGCGGAGGTTACGACCCCCACCGAGCCGGCGTGTACCGCCAGGCCGGTGCCCCGCCGAGCCGGCGTGTAAAATCGCCAGGCAGGTGAACCCCACCGAGACGGCGTATATCGCCAGGCCGGTGACCCCCAACGGGCGTGTGCCGCCGGACCGATGTCTCCCACCAAGCTGACAAACATTGTCAGGCCGACGTCCCCTACCGAGCCGGCAAGCGCCGCCGGGCCGGCGTCCGCCGCCGTGCCGGCGCCCGCTGCCGTGTCGGCGCCCGCCGCTGTGCCGGCAACACCACCAACTGGGCCAGCATGGCCCACACCCGAGCCGGTGAACGCCGCCGGGCCGGCATCCGCCGCCGTGCCGGCGCCCGCTCCCGCGTCGCCGCCCGCCGCTGTGCCGACGCCCGTTACTATGCCGGCGTCCGGCGCGACGACGGCGAACTTAGCCGTGCCGGCGACAACTACCACGGCCCACTATGGAAGAGGATGGTGCGGCGCCCGATGCGGAGTTAGACAGCGACGATGACATGTCGCCACCGCCGTCTCCCACTCCATCGGCAACGCCATCATATTCTCAGATGGCAGCCTCCCCTACCCCGCGGAGGGATACGCCATCCCCCCCGCACTCCCCGCTGAAGCCCCCCGCGCATCCCGCCGGGACGAAGGCCCGCGGCAATTACCCGCCGATCATTGTGGACAGGCTCAACAACTGGGACGTCTACCTCACGGCGCTAAAGAGAAGCCTAGGCCACGCGCCTAACGTAAGGCTTTACCTGCAACGCTATCTGGTCGAGGAGCGAGCAAAGAATCCGGACGTCGAGTTCCATTGCTACGCTCTCGACCAGGACAAGCCCAGCAAGGTGGCCCTGTGGGGGCTACCCGATGCAGCCGAGCCGGACCAGGTCCTCAAGGCTTTGAGGGACCTGGGTTTCCCGGCAACATACTGCCGACCTCTCCCGCGGAGGCCTAACGCCCGCAGGAAAGTCTTCTACGTGCAGTTAAACAAGATGCCGAAAGAACAGCTGGACACCCTGTACTGCTGATGCCGAATTTGGGGAAAAAAATGTCCTGTTATCACCCTTTAAGTTTAAACTTAGACATATTATAGTGTTCGCAATATAAGTCTGCTCTGGAAACTCAAAATTAATAGTGCTAAAACTGAAGCAATAATGTTTACCAGACAACGCACGCTCCCATCCCGAACCCTTAAAATTGAGAATTTTAAAATACCTTGGAGTCGTTCCGTTAAATACTTGGGTACAATACTAGACTCAAAACTTAACTGGACAGCAAACACAAATAACCTTTGCGTTAAAGGCATCACAGCATTAAACGCGTTAAGCCCTCTCATGAACAAGCGATCATGCCTCAGCAACCAAACAAAACTACGAATGTATTGCACCCTGGTCCGACCTTGTATCACGTACGCATGTCCTGTTTGGAGTAGTACTTGCAAATCAAATTTCAAAAAAATACAAGTTATTCAAAACAAAGCTGTAAAGTATGCTTATAACACAGCATATTGCACCAATCTTCATAAATTTCACCGCAAAATAGGTCTTCCAAAAATCGATGCCTATGTGTACAATTTATCTGAAAAGTTTTACTTACATAAAAACCGTGAAAGCAAAAACCCACTTATTTATAATTTATGCCGAACCCGTAACAAAAATCTCACATTTATCGATAGATACTATCGATACAAGTTACCTCACCATCTATTCCTAGCGTGCAACGACTAGACAGCGTACCATACATCGGCCCAGCCCGGGCGTCCGGTTGCAAATACACCCTTATTACTAGTATTAAAAGGACGAAAACAGCTTGCAGCCGCGGACGACCGTGTAAGTAACTGGCTCACTAGCTCCTGTCGCCTAACCGCTTGCTGACGCCAAACATTGTTCCAATATTACCCTCAGTAAATTTATCACAAACGAATTACTCACATTACTAAAAATACGCAACCTACTTGGGTTCGTTATTATTTTTAGCTATAATTTAACCACATAATGAACTAAATGTAATGCTTAATACACTAAAGCTTACATAAACTTTTCTAAACAACCGTAACTTTTTACAAACTATCACACATACATTTACCTATTAATTTGATCAATCTCCAGCTGAAAGTTTTAAATGGACCTGCGTGTCTACTAAACAAAATACTTCGTTGCATTGTACTACTAGGATTAGACACTGGTAATTTGTACTATTGTAAATATTTATGAATATTAATAAAGACTTTTTAAAAACAAAACAAATATAAGTCTGCGCGCGACTGGTGGCGTACTAAATGTTACCAGGACAAGCTAATGGGTTCCCTTCCCGTTCATTGCGAACTTACAACTTCATAAAACAGGTACGGGAAAGGATTTTTCCGGGAAGCAATATAAGTAACTACACATATAAATTACACGACAACTGAGACTCAAGAACGAATGTCTCGAAGTAATGAACGCCGTTGCAGTGCTGGATTGGTTCAGTATGACCAAGTATCATTGGTAATTGGTACATGCTGTCTGAGTCTCTTACCACCAAGATAACTTTATTATAGTCATAGTCATATTTATTTATTTCCATTGGATTCAATTCGAAACACTTGGACAAGTCCAGAACAATTATTGACAATCAAAAAACACAATTTCTTAACAACTTAAACAAACTAATGTATAACAATTCTATGCAGCGAATAAACTTAAAATGCTTTATAACTATGCGGCTGTAAAAGGGCCTTGTCATCGGTTCGGTTAGTCAACTCTTAAATTAAAATCGGTTAAATTTAACTTTACGATGTTAACGTCTCATGCTCGATGCCTTTATGCTATTCAATTCATTCCTCTCAGAGCTGGACAATTTCCACACCCGTTTGTCCACTATAAACTGTTTAAATCCATAAAATGCTTTTTGTGTCAGGTAGTTTTTAACATATTTTTTAAAATCTGACTCGCCTAGTTCAAGAACTTCCTTTGGAACCTTATTATAAAACAGTATTGAATTCCCAACAAAGGAGTTACTGCTTTTTGAAAGTCTGATCTGGGGATAGCCTAGCTTGTGATTATGGCGGCGACTTCGAGCCAGAGGCCGAGCCCTTTCTTTAAGAGAATCAATATTTTTCCGAGCATACATAATATTCTCGTAAATGTATAAAGAGCAAAGTGTGATTATTTTGGCCTCTTTACATTTTTCAACTAGTGATGTTCTTTGGCTCAGATTGTAAATAGCTCGCACTGCCCGCTTTTGCAAAACAAAAATGTCAGAAACATTTGCAGCTGTACCCCATAGCAAAATCCCATAGCTCATCAAGCTGTGAAAGTACGCATAGTACACCATGCGTGCTGTTGTTGAGTCAGTAAGTTTACGTATTTCTGTGATAGCATAGACTGCTGAACTTAGTTTACCTGCCAGAATATCAATATGCGGACCCCACTGAAGTTTTGCATCTAGCGTAAGACCCAAAAACGTAGTTGTGTTTGACAATTCCACTTTTTTACCCATTAGTTTAATTTCGGGATCCACCTTGGGCATACATTGGGCATGGTGAATTTGACACACTTGGTTTTGTACGGGTTCAGTACCATTCCACTAGCAGAAAACCATTTGCTTCATTTAGTACTTTCTCTGTAAAACTATAGTCACTAGAACCTCTTCTAATCTTAAATAGGATTGAAGTGTCATCCGCAAAAAGTATAACTTCCGTATTTTCTTGGTCTCGTAACATATATGAGAGATCATTCATATTGATCAAGAACATGGAAGGTCCAATGACAGAGCCTTGGGGCACACCCATTTTATACGTAGTTCCCGACGAATTAACATTATCTACGCTGACACGTTGCGTTCTATCAGAGAGATAAGACGCAAAAACATCTACGGCCCTCTGATCCAATCCATAGAACTGCAGTTTGCTCAGCAAGGTTTCGTGATTTACGCAGTCAAAAGCCTTGCTGAGATCGCAAAATACTCCAATGACATCGTATTTTCCTTCAAAAGCGTGTAATATGTACTTAACCAAGTTAGACCCGGCATCAACGGTTGACCTGCCTTTGGTAAATCCGAACTGCTGATCATGCAAGATGTGGTTCGAGTTGAAATAAGCAAGCAGTTGTTCCAATAGAAGTTTTTCGAATATCTTGCTGAGCGATGGGAGTATAGAAACAGGTCTATAATTTGATGGGTTAATTTAAGCGTTTTAAAAGTCTTAAGTACCCCCTGAGCCGTAACCGAATGAAAAGTAAAAGACGTTGTTGGTTGTGCTACGTGTTGCTTCAAAATTGATACTGCTTTTGAAGAAGATGCATCTAGATGATTTGTCAAGTTAATTAGATAGAGGGCGCCGGTGGGATACCATTCACTTCTACCCGCCATCTCAAAAGAGTTTTAGAGGGGTTTTAGAGTTTTAGAGGGGGGGAAGATGTGTCCCACTACGCTGGATTTTTGCAATGACAGTCGATTTTTTTTATATACCAATGGTAGAAGAGGGCAATACTGTATTTCTAATACAGCTGAATCAAGCTGAGGGTTCTTCATCAGAGACCTCAGACCTTCGGAGTGCAGCAGTGTGGCAGATCAACGGGCAGAATTCCTCCAATCTCCATCGTCTGTTCCGGATGCCTGTCGCAACCTTAACAGGATGCTTGCCTTCTGGGACAGCCAGGGCTGGTTGGAGTAAAGGGAAGTATGAGTCACGCACAATGGCCCAATAAAGAGGCTAGGTGCGGAAAAGACCTCGCTAAACTAACTAACTAACCTCAGACCTTCGATTTTTGACATCAAATGAAGAGTCAAACAAAATTGAATATTTTTTTGTAAAGGCGGTATGTCGATCTTTAATAGTTTGGTTGGGCTCTTGTGTTTTCAAATAAGGGTCATCAGGTACTCCAGATCTTCGATTATCCTAATTTTTATAGTTTTCTCTTTATGTGGCCATTAAACCATAACTTTGTACCAAATTTCAGCTCTCTGAGTTTATGGGAAGTACCTACTAGTTCTATTTTGATGATCATGAGTGAGTGTGTGAATGTCATAAATGCGAAACTTTGCTTTCGCTTAACTTCGGAACTAAATGAATTGAAATTTTGAATTTTAAGTATGTGATTATAGCTTACAAGATGACGAAAATTTCAGTGTTCTGGTCTTATCCAGAGGTTCTCAAATAGGAAGAATAGAATAGGCCTGGAAATGCGGCGAAATGGTTCCAGTAAAGGATGGTACCTACGGCAGTGTTTGCTTCGCGCTCGACTTGGCGGGGGCACTGCCGTGCCCCCAGATACTCGGAAAAAAGAGTAATGAGTACATAATATCGGCCGTTTAATAAAACTAGTTGACTTCGGAATTGTGGCTATTTCGCACGTTTCAGGATTTAACCGTTACGCGGCTGACAAATTTGCCGGCATGCCCTAGAATCAGATTCAGGTCGACTCGGTTGGTGTTAGCGGTTAGACAAAAAAGAGAGAGAGAGAGAGAGAGATAGTAAAACAATTATGAAAAATTTAGTAATATTTTTTATTTTATTTATACTTGTTTTGTTTGAGGATGACCTCTATGGCATTTATAATGGTGATGATTGATGATAAATTATGAAAACATTTGATAATTTTACTTATCAGCTTATGTCATAAGCTTAATACTAATACTTGGCTTATATTTAATTATTTTAGTCAAATAAATAACACAGTTCATTCTCCGCACAATAGGTTTGTCCTAACAATTTATTTAAAAGATAAAGAAAGCATTATGATAATTTAGATTGCGATAACATAATTATACATAATTAAAAATGCATAGAGCTTTATTAATTTTAATATGTCAATACTGGACGAAAACAATAAAGGCCAGGTCACACAGAGGCGATACGGTAGCGATAGCGATAGCGATCCGATACCGAGTATGGGATCGCGCCCGCTTGCTGTGTGTCAGGTTCCATACAAATTCGAACATTACAAAAAATATCGTCTCGCTATCGGATCGCTATCGCTATCGGATCGCCTCTGTGTGACCCGGCTTTAACGTAAAATGCGTAAATCAGATAAAATTCTTGTGCGTGTAGTTTCTTCATCTCGTCATCGTAACTGTCATGGGTAGATACATTTAGTTTAATACTAATATCTAATGATATTTAATTAACGAAGGTATGAATTTAGTTTTTATGTGGTTGGCGTTGTTCCCACCTCAGCTCTTTACAAAACAAATAAAACAATTTTATTCTAAATAATATCTACTCTTCACGTCTTAGAGTCCGTTGCAAGTACCTCCTTCTCATTAATTCATGTGTGGGGCTAACTTACTTATACTATACCTACCCACACTTCTCCTAAAAAGATCAGACATGACAAAGATTGTATAAACTGTTAGATGCAAGCAAATTAGCCAGACTAAAACTATTGTAGGTATGTAGTTTTTTAAACTTTTATAGGTTTACACTTAACCCCCCATATCGCCTGATGTTAAGCGACGATGCGGTCTACGATGGAGCGTGTTTACCTAGAGATTTTAGGTCCTAGAAGAAACCGTTTCAACCGCTTTTGAAGAGCCCAAGATTATAACAATCGGGAAAAACCGACTCAGGCGAAACATTCCACAGCCTAGACGTTTTTATGACAAAAGTAGAGTCAATTCTCTTCGTTCGTGTCTTTGGAACATCAACCATGAAACGATGTCTCTTTTTCGAGCTACTAGAAGTCCGATAGAAAAAAGGGCAAGGTGGTAGATCATGCACACTCTCCGAAGTGTATCCGATAAAAACCCGATAACCTAGCAATTTTGTGGCGATGTTTAAGACTTTGCCTTTGATGGACTATGGCATGTGATAGTGCTAAGAATCAATAGATAAGTCTCAGACTATCCCACTATGTGTAGGTACATTAGATTGATAGATAAATAGAATCACTTTATTGTGACACAAAAAAATTAAAATATTACACAAAATTACTTATTAACTAGTGCCACAAGTTACCACATTAGGTAATCAAATTTTTTGTAAAATGTTGTATCCTTCATACAATTAGGTTATTCACAGTAGGTAGGTACTTGTCCTAAGAAGGTACTTAATCGTCTATTACCGAGCAAACAATTCAATCTCCCGAAACAGAGAGCTATATCCTAACAATTCCTTGCGCACAATCACTACATGCCTATATGTATGAACTAAATAATATTACACAATCGACAACGACTAATGATAATCGACATAGGTACCTAAGGTCTAACTATGGATTTTCCATAATTTGCATAACAGTACAGCTAAAGTCGACGAAAGAAGTGTTTTTACTAAAATTACTAGTTGTTATTGATAAGGTCGCCGACGCGACGCCTTGTTTTCTGTTTTATATAAATTATGAAAAACAGTATTTTTTACATATGAAACTCATAAAAATATCTAAATTAGAGGAATGTTTATCCATACAAACAAATAAGATAAGTACCAATGCATTATTCAAACACATTATTACTTATCCTAGTGAATAGTGGGGCTATATGACTCCACCGTTATTGAGATAGGTATTTTTGGCGATCTGTCGAAGTTGTGCGGACATTTTATCGCTGGTTTCGGCGACCATCTTGGAGAAGTATCCGTCAGGGTTTGTGAGCAGTTTGTGCGGGTGGTCGAACTCCACCAGGCGTCCGGCTTCCATCACCATGACGCGGTCGGAGTCCATGATGGTGTTCAGCCGGTGCGCCACCGTCAGTACCGTGCACTCCGCAAACCGTGTTCGGATCGTTCTTTGAATGAATTCGTCCGTTCTAGAAATAAAACAGATTATTGTTTATTGTAAAGGAGTCGCTCGGTGCCACCAGCAACAGTTAGAAGACAATGCTTGAAGGGATAAGCGAAGGCTTCTTTTTGACGAATCTTGTTCAGTTTTGATAATTTACAATCCTTTTCTAGCTAAGTTATGGGACACTGATCACCCGGGTAGTTGGAACACACTGCCGACACATTGAAAGCTATAATGGCTACCAAAATTTAGTAACCATCTTATGATCATATGTTCATATGGTATTTGATAAACAATATAGGTATAAGTGACGTCATAGGAGAGGCTGAAGAGATTAATAAATATTGGTGGACAATTCACACACAACAACATTTGACCCCAAACTAAGCAAAGCTTGTAGGTACTATGGCGGCTAGATAGCTGATATAATACTTCACTGGGTGGGAATCGAAACCACGACCCTCGGCTTCGCAGGCAGAGCTACTACCCAGCTACCCACTAAGCCACGAGGCCAGTCGATTTTTTTATAATATAGAGTAACGAGACGAGCAGGGCACGTGCCTGATGGTAAGCAACATGCCTGCCCATAACAGTACAGTGGCACGCAACTATTGGACCATGAAGAGTCCAAATCATTACCTAGCACTGCAATGCGCTCGTCATCTAGAGATATATTTATCGCTGCCCTGTAATTTAACTGGAAACATTGTCCTTCAAACCGGAACACAGTGATGCTTTCACATTACTGCTTGGCAGTAGAATAACTGGCAAATGTGTGTTACTTACATGTGACCCTGCAAAGAGTTCTATCAGTATGAAAATAGTAATGAAATTGTCCGTACTTGGGGTCGACATTGGCGGTGGCCTCGTCCAGTACGAGGATGCGGTTGCCGCGCAGGATGGCGCGCGCCAGGCACACCAGCTGCCGCTGCCCGAGGGAGAAGTTGCTGCCGCCTTCCGAAACTTTGAAGTCCAGGGCTGGGACCGCGGCCTTCAAATCAACCTGCGACAGAGTTATACTTTTAGCACGGAATAAATATTAGTACAAGTACAGAAGCCTCACTTACCGAAAACCATTATATAAATAGCGACTCTTGCTGGGACACAACAAAGTTCAATTCAGCTCGCAATACCTGTCGCGATTTTCAAATAAACATTTGCGCTCTTTCTAATGCGTAACTCTGTCCCTGTCTAGCGCGGAGGGTTATCGACATATCTACTAACAATATGCGCGGGAAACGTGTTGCGCGAGCGCTCAGCCGTGCGTCCGACAACCGACTGGCACTTGTTCCCTGGGAGGAACGGTCTAGCTGTAGGCTAAAACCGCGCGACCTTGAGCGAGTGATGATGCACTGCTTTTAGTTAACTTCCTTTACTATTTTCAATACATACACTCACGTTTAATATAGTCAGTCTAGTCCGACTCAAGATTCGATGCGTCTTGTTCGCGAATTTGTTGTCATTTTATTCAGATAAAGAAACCCAATTTATCCAATTGCCATTCAATTACACTTACCGCTTCTAGAGCATTCCAGAGTTGATCGTCATCGTAAGTGTTGAAGGGATCCAGGTTGTACCGAACTGTCGCTGAAAACAGCACAGGCTCTTGCGGGATTATTGAAATTTGCGACCTCAGCTCCTGGAAAATGGATGACAATAATGTTATCTATATGTGGAAATACTCGCAAACCCATAATCCACAATAACGCAATAAGTGCATTTGTGGACATTGCTCACTCAACACCAAACTAAGCAAGGCTTGTATGGGAGAACCAGTATTATGAAACACATCCTTTCCAAGATAGGTATACTATATTATTTGAACTAGATTAAAGGTTGTGAGAAATCCAGGTGATGTTTTAAACTTTTTACAATGAAACAAGGAAATAAATAAATCCCAAAGTCCTAAAGTAACCCTTTTTTTGCTCAGGAAAAATAGTTTTAGTACCTATACGACCATAAGTACCTACCTACCTAAGTAACCCTGAATTAAGCTATACGAAACAAAAATAATGCATCATAAGCAGTCTACGAAGTATATATTTGCACTATCAAATACCTGAAGGGCCAAGTAGCTAGTGTTGATATCGTCGATGAGGACCTCTCCCTCCACAATGGCCAGCCTGAAGAGAGATGATATTAAGGACGATTTACCGGCTCCCGTTCTGCCCACTATGCCAACCTGGAAGAAAAATTAACAGTAAGTTTACCCGCTATCGTAGAATAGATAAAATTGGACCAATTTGATCAGCTTTTTTCAACTACTTTTTTTTAACTTTCAAGGTTTACACTTGACCGCCATCTCGCCTGATGTTAAGCTACGATGCGGCTTACGATGGAACGTGTTTACCTAGAAGAAACTGATTCACTATTTAGTAACTTTAGCAAATATACTTTATGACATTCATTTTGATTCTAACTGACTGATTGACAATCAGTCAGTTAGAAACCAAATATCGTCCAGATCCTTTTAGTCTTTTTTGCTTCAAAGATTAACAAACATCCGTAAAAACTTTTGCATTTATAATAGGTAGGTATTAGTAGGGTTTGAGATTCAGACACGACACTATTCAAGACTTGTTTTTGCGATGAAATATGCAAAGCAATCAAAATAATATAATTTCAATTCGAATTTTTGTGATCTATTTCCTGCGGTTATATAATGTCATATAGTACCTTCCAACCACTTTCAATAATCAGGTTGAGGTTTTTGAGCACGGGCAAGTCTTCTGGTGTGTATTTCATATAGCAGTTACGGAACTCGATACGACCTTGAGACGGCCAGCCTTTCGGTGTCTCCCGCTCTGAAAAAGAATATGAATTATTAGGTATGTTTGACATGAGCCAAAATGATTCGGCTGAAATACACTAATAGTTCTTTTTAATAATATGTATACGCTAGTCCATCGTCTCGCCGGGTAATAAGCGATGATACTGCCTAGCATTAGAGTGCAATTATCCAGAAGAAACCCACTCGATTGAGAAACTCTCGATTGAGGCCACCCACTTATAGTATCTGTGGTTTAGGATACTTCGCATAGTCTCGTAGAGCATACTCGTAGACTTGAACGAGATGGACTTGTATCTGGCAGGGTCAGAACGATTAAATTTTTGGGTACAGGTTGCATGTTAGCAAGTTTCTATGAATGCGGTAATGTCCCAGTTTAAAGAGAGAGTCTAAACGTCTAAAGAGGCGTGTTCAATACTAAAACAGAAATACCACCAGACTGCAACCTCTGGTCACTAGATCGTATGGAATTTTACCTACCTCCACTAGTGTCGTGCTACCTGCGATTTCAGTGCAGCCCAATTTACATATACATTTGCGAGGATGTTCGGTGAGGAATAGAAGTAAAACGAGGCAACATACCTGACCATGCATGGGCACAACGTACAACACGAATATAGTAATGGAAAATAATACTCTTTATTAGTTTTTGTTGTGCTAATGATCAAGTAAAATAACCGGGCAAAGTGACAAGAATTCGTAAAGCACGATTTTTACAAGTACCTATCGCTATCATGTACCTACCAAGTACCTAGTAATTTATAATTTTATGTTTTAAGAGTAAATAATGTAGATCTGGTACTGAGTACCTCCTACGTTAGGGTCGGCATATCAGTCTATTTATTATGGTTATTTATAAATGATATGGTTTTTATTTAAACACACTGTAGACATAAGTACCTCCTTTCTCCCACTGTGGCTCGCGTTCTATGTGCGTGTATTGCAAAATACGTTCAACACTCGTCATCTGTGAGATGACCTCGGCCGTCTGCCGGACCCCGAACTGCAGCATGCCTGTCAGGATCAACGTCTGAGAGATGGCCAGGCCCACGTTCCCGCTGAATATCGTTCCTGTCACAATATAAATATGTGAGAGTGAGCTTAGACTGATCGTCAAAAGCTAAACTAGAACGTTCAAATTACGACCAAACCTGAAACTGAAAACTTATAGATGGAGAGCTTTAATTCTGCTTAGAACTGTGCTTCAAAAAAATTGTACTATGATGTGGCGTCTGCGACACATCCTATCATACATCGGTGCATCATCGCTTAGCTTGCTTAACTTTTGCATCGTGGCAGCTTATCTGAATAGCTCATCTCTGATGGAAAAGCAGCCTATAGAATCTGCGTGGCGCTGACTTAAATAGTATGTATCTATGTATTGATAGGTAGTTATAGTTACTGACTGCTGTCGATGACGAGGAAGGCCACGATGACGATGGCCAGGTAGATCACGCAGATGAAATCAAGCCAGAATCCGAGCGTCACGCCGCTAGCCAGGTAGCTGGTCCATGTCGACGTGTGAATGTCCTGCCACAGACGAATCATCGTTAGAATATTTTAACTAAAACATCGGACTGTCCGACCATTCTTGTACAAATGTGGTTTCTGTAATTACAGCGCTCGATGATGCCGATCAAAAACGGGAGAAAACAAAGATAAGGGAAAAAAAATTGGCAGTCGTAGGGACTGCCGATAGAAGTCATAATTTGAATTTGATAGCTCACTTTGGAAACTAAGCGGGTGAAACCGGAGATAAAGCCGCTAGTCTGCAATAAATCTTAAAAGCATTATATCGTGTAGGTTCATTTGAAAATATTCTAAGCATTGCCATCTCATATGTGCATCTACACGACAATGCTTTGGAGATTTATTCAACAATAGCAGCACCCTCCGGTCCCGAGTTAAACCGAAGATTTCTTTCATTTATGAACGTGATGCTTGAGGTCAATTCACAGCCCACGAACAATCGGTGTATGGTGCGCCAAAATAAGTTATGAAATAAATCAACGTAACACAGACTGGCCTCGTAGCTTAGTTGGTAGTAGGTACCTAATTCTGCCTGCGGAGTCGGAGGTCGGGTGTTCGATTCTCACCCAGGACTAAATTTGTTATGAATACAAGTTAATATTTGTTCTGTGTCTGGCTGTTTCTATGCATCATAAGTAGGTCTTTTCAGTTATATTGGATTGTTATTTGGACGGCTAATAGTTTGTTGAAAACTAAAAATGCAGTCAAACTTCGAATTTCTTTTTAGAAGCTTGATTAAGAACTGAATTTTAGTAACGAATCATTATGCAAAGTAGGGTAAGTGTACCAGTGAATGAACACACCCCAGTGAATGAAAGAAAGGTGTTTTTTTCCAAAAAATAAGAAAATAAACAATTTCTACTATGAATATTTTCGTGTTTTTCGTTGGTAACACTATTTCGAAAATGGAAATACTAATTCTGATGAGATACATAGCTCAGTTGCAAAATGCCGTCGAGGTAAAGTTCACGTGAGGCAGGAAAAAATATTTTATATGAACAGGAATTTAGAAGCCAGGTGAGACTCTGCTATTCTTATTGTAGATTTGTAGCCATATTTAAAGATTTTACTGTGATTGTTACTAAAATAAAGATTATATATGAATCAATGCTTGCACTTTCGTACAATTTTATTCAGTTTTGTAAGTAAATTTTGAATAAAACACGTGTTCATGCACCAGCTCAAGAAATAGCAAAAATTCTAGTGAATGAACGGCCGTTCATTCACTGGGACATTGCCTATTTTAATGTTTTTCTTATAAACCAACTTTGGCTGATTGTATTAAGATCGTTTTTACAAGTTACGTTCCAAAAATGATTTCAAATCTATTGGCTAGTGTTGGAACATAGGTGTTCATTCATTGGTTTTTATAATCCAGTGAATGGACTATGAAAAAACTGACGTTCAATTATTGATATTTTAACTTTTGTTGAACCAATGAATGAACGGATTCAAATTTGACTTTATAATCAAAAATTATTTAGAATTATGTACCTTTCATCATGATGAGCTGATGGCCCGTCATGCTGAGTCGACATACGGACTTTCATATTATATTTATACAAATAATTTTCTACTGTTTTAGACCTGTACGATTGAGCCCATAAAAAAGACTTGCACTAGATTTCGGTACACCCATAAGACACAGGTGAAAGCACTTAATGATATAATCAAAGGTGAAACTAGTATAAATTAGGCGAGCAAAGCATACAACATACCAAAGTCAACTTTACACAACAAAATCAACAATAAAGTTCTATGGCAACCAATGTTGGAACTATCATTCAAAGAAGATAATATAACGCGGCACGCTGGATTTTGAATAAAGCTAAAGTTGGGTTTCCTATGCACCTAGAGAAGGTTAATGATATAGACAAATATTTTTAGACACTAACCAACGAAATACAAAACTCACTGATAATAGACCTGGTAGAAAGAGGTTGTCCCTGTTTCTAAATAGACATCAAGATAAAACAAAAAGGAATTCTGAATTCATATCAAAAGCAAGAGCTGCTGTTACAAAAGAAAGCTTAAGGAAGTGGTTTTTAGGCTTGAATGAGTTTTTTGCTGAAGGAAACTTGCTAAATATAAAAGAAGGAGGAGAACCTAGTCGTATTTTTAACGCTGACAAAACTGGCATCATGACGCCTAAAAACGGGGCTCATTCTCGGACCAAAAAATTACAAAAATATTTACGAGATCGCAAATGGAGCAGAAAAAGATTCCAAAAACAGTATTGTACACGTTTGCAGCAAACGGGTGCCAACTGATGTGCCACCTTTTGTAGTTTATCCGTACAAGAGGATGCCATCAGCAGTCATACGATTTTTTTTCAGATTCTTTGCATGTAGGTCGTTCAGATAGTGGCTTGATTGTGTCTGAAACTTTTGTATCTTATATAGTCCTGTTCTATGAGTCGTCACCAGCCCGTTGTCGTCCACTGCTGGACATAAGCCTTTCCCATGTTGCGCCACCATACCCGGTCCTCGGCTCTCCGCATCCATCCGCGTATTGCCATTCTCTTCAGGTCGTCAGTTCAACGAACGGGAGGCCGCCCCACGGACGTCTCGAACGTGGTCTCTACTCCAGAACCCGTCTTTCCCAATGTCCATCGGCTCTGCGTCATATGTGACGCCCGCTGCCACTTAGCTTGCTTATTCTCAAGGCTATTTCAGTTATCTTAGTTCTGAGTTGCGGATTTTGCCCTTCAGAGATACATAGCATAGTCGTCTCCATAGCTCGCTGTGCAACTTGGAATTTGTGGACGAGGCATTTTTTCAGTGTCCATATTTCCGCCCCCAAGGGTTAGGACCGGGAGGATGCACTGGTTATACGCTTTGGACTTCAGACACTGAGGCAGTGGCGACTCAAAGATTTGACGCAGCTTCCCAAACGCTATCCAACCCAGACGTATTCTTCTGTCAGCCTCTTTGTCGAAGTTGTTTCTACCTAGTTGAATAACTTGACATAGATATGTGTATTCCTGAACAACTTCGATACTGACATTATGGACTGTGATTGCGAGTGGATCTGCGAAGGAATTTAACATGGCTTTCGTCTTGTCCAAGTTTATTCCCAAACCCACCAGTCAACTGACTAATTGACTGAAACTGAAAGGCATTTTTAACCGACTTTTCAGTTAATTATGTTGACTGTTTTGGTGGGTATTTTAAGTTTGTTTTTAAGTAATGTTGCAGTCCTTTCTAGTTATTTTTATCTCTTAAACTAGTAGTTTAAATAAAATAAATTAGAAAAATTGTATTATAAACTGTTGAATATCTGTAAAGTATGTGATACAGATAGTTTTTTAAACTTAAATAAATACAGTATTTGTGTTCATTTACTGGGTTTCACTGCGTTCATTTACTGGAAAATGTCGTTCATTCACTGGTGTTTTAGGGTATTTTCGGATATTTTATCAAATATTTTGATAATTGTGCTAACTACAGCTCTGAACAATTGTTTTAATAAATCTTGAATAGTTTGAGGTCACCATGGTAGACGTCAGAATATTAGAATACTGAAATTGTATTTTTTATCAAGTTTCAAAGTTGAGGATTTCCTTAAGGTTTCATTCACTGGTATACTTACCCTAGTTACCTATATCTTATCTACTTTATCGTAGTCACGAAAAACTAGGGTTTGAATGTGAGTTCAAATAGCCCAATTTTAAAAATTACATACATGTTCTATCGTTATCATACTCACTTGGTATCTGTCGAAGTCCTTGATCAGTCTTTGTTGAGCTCCTGCCGAGCGGATTGTGCTTATTCCATTCAGTGTGGCAGACATGTGTGAGAAAACGGGACTCCGGGCTGAATAAACATAAGAAAATAAATCAATCAAATGTGTAAATACTTTGTTCGATTTGTACGAAGTTGATAATACGTGTCTTTACACGACAAAGCGCTATTTATAAGATGTTTAAAATTATATAACTTCATGCAACAGATATTCGATATTCGATATTTCTGCTGATATTTATCACTAACACTCTTTGAAAATGTATATACTTTTAGGATCACATAAGTTACTAGGTACAGGATATAAATAAACTTATTATTCATCGATACAAAATGAAGATAACGATGAACGTACCTACCTCATCATCATCATCATCATCAGCCGCAAGACGTCCACTGCTGGACATAGGCCTCCCCCCTACCTACCTACAAAGTTGAAAATACAGTCTAATTGCCCATCCTTTTACGAAGTAGGTTGTTGAATTAACAAACAAAACATCGATAGGTATATAAAATGAAAAGAAAATACTAAATTATATTAAAAACCAAAACTTATCCTCACTTGTGCCTTCCAATCGTTTGATGGACTGGGCAGATTTGAGATAGATCTGGAGAATGGTGTAGAATAGCAGTAGGATGATAGTCGTAGGGAGTAACGTCCAGATGAGGGCGGCAGCGTTCAGCGCGAGGATACTGAACATCACGAGGTAGATCTGTATACACTCCAACAGGAACCGGGGAAGAAGCTCGTCTAGCGCGCCGATATCTTTGGAAAATCTGTTCAAGATTCGCCCTAAAAAAAAAGAAATGAAAAATTAAACAAACGTTGGCGAATCATTTTCCAAATGGACTGAGCCCTGGATCTATGAGACTATGTTCACAATTACTTTTCCACACAAAAAAAATACATGTAACTGGATTTTTTTGAACCTCATGTACGTAACCTACCTAGATAATTATAAACTATTTCAAATAAAATTCAAAGTCTTTGAAATCTATTTGATAAAAACTAAGATGAAAATATAAGGTCATTACTCACCAGAAGAGTTGTTATCGAAGAACCTCATAACGCCTCTCAGCATGGAGTGGAACATGTCGTTGTGGAGGTTGCGCGAGGCCGTCATGCACACTTTGAAGAACATAAACGCTCGCGCCGTGATGAAGAAGATGCAGCACACGATGAGAGCAGAGTACACATACAAGTACTGAGATGTGTCCAGAGGACCTATGTATGCGTGGATGTCCATGTCTGAAAGAACAATTATTAGTGAGTTATTTATATTGAGCGAAAGTGCGGTCTAAGATGGAGCAAGTTTACATAGAAGAAGCTGATTTTCTCTCTATTTGAAGATTTCCAGATTGTTTCTCCTGGGGACCAAACGCCCAGCCAAACGGGCCGCAAAAGTCTACTGTTTTTGTTATATAATCCAACTTTTTCGAAAATACCGAAATGATTGCAACAAACAAATATACGAGTAAAATGAAAATGTAGAACTATACTAACTCTATGGACCAACACTTTGGTTTTTGGCATTAGATACATTCATTTGGAAAATAAACAGAATCGAATATTTGGAAAGTAAATGATAATGAATCTACTCGTACATTTTTTGTAAAGGGAAAATGTTACTAAAGAAAATTAACTACCTGGCCTCATATCAATCCCTGAGAAGTAGCTGGCGAAGTTGAATGTACTGTTCCCGGTCGCCGGCAGTCTTTCGTTGTAGTTGGTAGTGGTGCTGTTGCTTTCTTTCTCTTTGAGCCTGGTCACTTCGTTTGTCCTAGGAAAAAAATAAAGGGTGTGAAATTCCAAATTTAATTCTCAAACGACGGAAATCTAATTAAGTGTTACGTTAAAGAATTGGGTTATTTAGAGTCGTGTTTACATGATTCCAGTCCAGCGACCGAATCCAGCGCTGGATTGCTTACTGGAAT
Organism: Ectropis crepuscularia; assembly: GCA_963693475.1. NCBI lineage: Eukaryota > Metazoa > Arthropoda > Insecta > Lepidoptera > Geometridae > Ectropis > Ectropis crepuscularia. The sequence goes on along the minus strand of OY856339.1, from coordinate 14,023,283 downwards.
AATGGAAACCGGCACTGGAATGCATCAATCCAGTGCCAATGCATTCCAGTGCCGGTTTACATTATTCCAGTAAGCAATCCAGCGCTGGATTCGGTCGCTGGACTGGAATCATGTAAACGGGGTATAACACTTACAGCTGAGCTACTCGCTAAATGCGAGTGTCGAACTCAAAGAAATTAATAATAATATTCAAAAAATGAAAGTTACAATGAGCCAATGTTTTGAGCGCAACCTGATCTGGAATTTTAAACTATTGTTTAACCGTTACAATGTTTATAGTTCTTACCAGAATGTGACCCAGTAATCACAGAGTGTGGCGGACAGCTGGCCCACAACTAGCAACAACACCATGAAGAGCAGCCTTGGCGTACGTCCGCCGGCTCTAAGGTAAGCGCTGTAAACGCGCCAACTCATGGACCCCGTCTCTCGCTCCTCTTCTTCCATCTCTTGAGCGGGCAACTCGTAGCCGCCGATGGATTCCGTGATGGATGGCCGACGAGTTGTCGACAGCTGGACAAGATTTGCAAAATATAATTATATCTTCTTTTCCCTGGTGTATTTCATGGTGATAGCGAATTGATGAAAAAATGTTTCCTATTTTACTGCAGTATAAGCACCAACACTTCGGAGAGGGTTAAGTGACTACGCAGGCCATTTTAGTGTTGAGATAAGTTTCTCAACTTGGTGTAACTAACGTTTCAAAATTTACGTGGAGTGGCTATTACCACGTCTGTGATACTCGTACTTACTCTAGCGGATGTTCGCCTCGTCATTGCCGGTGGTTTATCAAGATCCTTTTTCTTTTCATTTTCATCGTGAGTCGAAGAAAGCAGTTTGGCGAAATCTTTCCCCGACGTCAAAAGTTCCTCGTATGTTCCCTTGGCTTCCACAGTGCCCTGTGGAATGACAATAAATGATGTCTAGGTGTTCATCCAAATAGACGTAATCCAACTATGATAATATGTCATAGTACTAATGTTTACCTAGTAGCGCCCCGTGGTTTTACCCGCGCAGTTCCCATTCCCGTTATTTTCCCGTGATAAAAGTAGCCTGTGTACTATTTCAGACTATAATCTAACAGTGTTCCAAACAACCCGATCCGTTCAGACGTTTTAGACGTGATTGAGCAACGATTATCTAAACATCCAAACTTTCGCAATTTTAATATCAAATAAATAATAATAAATAAATAAATATTGGTGGACATTTCACACACAACACCATCTGACCCCAAACTAAGCAAAGCTTGTACTATGGCGGCCAGATAGCTGATATAATACTTAAATAGTTTTAAATACATACATGTTTGTAGGATATTTCATATTCTTGTAATACCAGTATTTTTCTTGTAATGTTTCTGTGGCTTACAAAAAATATGTATTTTTAGGGTTCCGTAAAACGTAAAAACGGAACCCTTATAGATTCATCATGTCTGTCTGTCTGTCTGTCCGTCCGTATGTCACAGCCACTTTTTGCCGAAACTATGAGAACTACACTGTTGAAACTTGGTAAGTAGATGTATTCTGTGCACCGCATTAAGATTTGAACAAAAAAATTAAAAAAAAGAAAAATTAGGGTTGCCCCCCATACTGAGAACTGAAACTCAAAAACTTTTTTTCATCAAACCTACACGTGTGGGGTGTCTATCGATAGGTCTTTAAAAATGATGTTGAGGTTTCTAATATAATTTTTGTCTACACTGAATAATTTGCGCGAGAGATACTTCCAAAGTGGTAAAATGTGTGTCCCCCCCCTCTAACTTCTAAAGTAAGAGAATGAAAAATCTAAAAAAAATATATGATGTACATTACCATGTAAACTACCAACGAAAATTAGTTTGAACTCGATCTGATTAGTAGTTTTTTTTTAGTACGTCATAAATCACTATTATTAAAACTTCGATCAAAGTTACAACGAACTACATGAACTATGTGTACTATGTATATTATGTTACTTGCTGCAACGGAACCCTCCATGGGCGAGTCCAACTCGCACTTGGCCACTTTATTTTTCTTATTTTGAATTGATGCGTTCAAACTAAGAATCAACATTTTCTGTGTGTAGTAAGTAGGTATACTATGTACCTATACATGTAATTGTGTAATAGGTTAAGGGGTTGACAACCTGAAAAGGACGCTGGCTTTCTAGGACAGCCTGGGCTGGTTGGAGTAGAAAAAGGGAAGTATGAGTCACAAACAATGGACCAATTAAGGAAAGACCGCGACAAAGTAACTAACTGGCTAAGGGGAAATCGGTCTGCAAACGGACAATGTGTCCTACATAACTGCTTACATTGGACATGATAATGATGAGGTCGGCATCTTTGAGGTAGTGCAGCTGATGAGTGACGAGTATGCGCGTCGTGTGACGCAGGTAGCCGCTGATGCACTCGTCGAACAGCTGCCGGCCGACGTGGGCGTCCACCGCCGACAGCGGGTCGTCCAGGAGGTAGATGTCAGCCTGTAAAGGAACGCAAATAAACTAATCTGTACCACCTGACCCCAAACTAAGCAAAACTTGTACTATGAATGCCAGATAACTGATACAATACCTACATAATTTAAAATATAAGCATACTTAAACAAAGAAACACCCAGACACAGAACTTCAAATATTTGAACTGGGTGGGAATTGAAACCAGAACCCTCGGCCACGCAGGTAAACCTACTACCAATTAAGCCACGAAGCCAGTCAGTGGTAGAGGCTATGTCATTCGACATGAAAAAGTTTTATAAAAAAAATTCGAAGCGGTTGGCTTTCGCCTCAGGGGATCTCAGTGCTGATACTTACTTAGCCTAAAAAATAAGTATCACCTTCCAACGTGGCAACACTGCTAGAATTCTGGGAACACTGTCGTGCGACAGTGACCTGTACGGCGTGTATTTGTGGAGAAACTTTTTTAGAAATATTAGTAACATGTTTTCATTCTTCATAAATATTTAAGTTTGTGTTAGTATTTCTTTGTTGAAATAATGTAAATAAATCGACTTCGTTCAATAAATGGAATAAAGTAAATGACAATGCAATTGCATCAGTCTCCTGTATGTTTAAAGCGTGGTTTAATAGTGGGATTTTTGTAGAACCTTGATCGAAAAATTATGAAAAAAAATTGGTAGTCATAGGGACTACCGATAGAAGTGAAAACTTATAATTCAGAATTTGATAGCTTACTTTGGAAACTGGCCAATATGGCCCGAGTCCCAAGTCCCGAGTCCCGAGTTTGCCCGAAGATTTCTTTCATTTACGAACGTGACGCTTGAGGTCAATTCACAGCCCACAAAAAGTCTGCACAGTTTTCACTTCAAAAATAGTCATATTATATTAAGAGAATACAACTAACTTGTCTATAAACTGCTCTCGCCAGATTGATGCGTGCCCTCTGTCCCCCTGAGAGGGAAGCACCTCTCTCGCCGACCAGCGTCTGGTCGCCGTGAGGAAACTGTTGGAAATCCTTCTGAAGCGCACACACCCTAACAACCTGGAACATGAATAAATTGTAATAATATAATTTCTTGTTACATCGCATTAGCTCAGGAAAAGCCATTTATTAAAATAACGCTATTTCCGTAGGATTTATTCATGGGCATTCATTGTGGAATCCACCGACTCACAGAACCAGTTAGTTAATGAGATCAAATAAGGAAAATTGCATATCATACCTCTTTGTACTTCTTCTGGTTGTAAGGTAGCCCGAATAGAATGTTCTGTCGTACGGTGGCGACGAAGAGCCAGGGTTCTTGGCACGCGTACGACAGTGGCCCGGAGAGGTAGATGCGGCCACTGGTCGCTCGTAGCTCGTTGAGAAGCAGCTGAAGTACTGAGCTCTGGAAATTTTTAGAAGTACAAAAATCTTTCTCGAAAATGTGCTGTTGATGGCTCTTCCCGACGTCGAGGTCGCTTGAACGCTTGAACGCTCTATCAGTGCATCATCACTCGCTCAAGGTCGCGCGGTTTTAGCCTACAGCTAGACCGTCCCTCCCAGGGAACAAGTGCCAGTCGGTTGTTGGACGCACGGCTGAGCGCTCCCGCAACATGTTTCCCGCGCATATTGTTATTAGATATGTCGACAACCCTCCGCGCTAGACAGGGACAGAGTTACGCGTTAGAAAGAGCGCAAATGTTTATTTGAAAATCGCGACAGGTATTGCGAGCTGAATTGAACTTTGTTGTGTCCCAGCAAGAGTCGCTGTTTATATAATTGTTTTCAGTAAGTGAGGCGTCTGTACTAATATTTATTTTGTGGCTCTACTTTGAAAATATAGAAGAAAATAGAAAAGGCCGCATACTTTTCGGACAGACGTCATAATAACGTTTTAGACTGTGATTTTAGATCGTTATTTTTCGAAGCAAGCTCAGTAGATATGAGTTAATAGTTACCTTGCCCGATCCAACAGAGCCGATGATAGCACAGAGCTTGCCCTTTGGTACGGTCAAGTTGAGGTTCCTCAGAGTGACAGGCCCGTCTTCCGTCCAGTTGGCACAAACATCTTGCAGCTGGACACCAGTGTCGGAGCTGGCAATCAGAGGAACCAGGGGCTGGCTCATCACGCTCTTCTCATTGTGGTCGAACCCTGGACGATGAAAGAGAGACAAAAATATTAACTGCCTTTGTCTCTTAAGCTTTATTTACCTATCATTTCTTTATGAATATTTCTTTTACAAATCGCGCAAAGAATAAATGTGTAAGTGTGTAAATACAAAACATATTCAGTTCAATTATTTCATTTAAAGATATTTACAGAGGTATATAATACAATTAGATAGGTACGTCAACTTATTTAATAACACAAGCTGAATAAAATAAAACCAATAATACAGCAGCTGTTCTATCCAATTGCTGTATTGTTTTATGGGTTTGGACATAATAAAAAAATATAATCATTTAAAATTAAAAGAAATAAAACTATAAGCTTCAGATACATATATGCAGCCTTTGCTCGGTAAACTATGAGTGGGAAGAGTCTTAATTTCATATATGTAATTGTAACATCTAATAAGTCAGGCATATCTTGGATTAAGATTGGAAATATCCCAGATTATTCTTTATTGTGATAATAGTATTTTTTCTGCTTCAGATGAATCTCCACCTTTTTTTCAGTTGATCTGGTTATGCCTTGGTGGATGACAACGATAAACAACGTGGATGACAGTCAAAAAACAAACTCAATTTGTAATTTACCAGGGTTATAAATTCCTTCTTCGTCGATTCTTTTGAAGGTGTTAGGTCGCAAGTCAACTTCGCTGAGGTTTTTCATCTTCTGTCTCTCCACGCTTTGGACCAGCTTAGCAATGTCCACGTCAGGTACACTACGCAAGTCTTCACGTTCATCTGCGAAATTTATCAAATAATTCGTGAACACTACGATTAGAGAGTTGGAGATGATAAGTTGACGACTTAGTTAAAGAAATATCATGCGTAGGAGGTGCTTTTATAACATTAGAGTTAGTAGACTCATTCCAACTGCATTTAAGAGTCACGTTTAAAAAAAAATGTGCTTAAGACAGCACGGCAGAAGTGAAATTATCTGAATTATGAAATATTATTATGGATCGTATTAATAGGATAAATGAGAAACAAGTCAGAAATTCAAGTATTTATAATTTTTAATTCTATACAAATCAAAATAGTAGTAAATTCAGCGACTCAGCAGTCAAGAGCAGCTGATTGTCTCTTTCTCGCTCGGGTATCTACACTTGGGAGTCCCGAGTTCACATGATAGAGCCTTTCACATCAGATCAGAGCGTGACGGGTCAGTCTCACTTACAGCCCACAAAAACTCTGTCCGCGGTGCGCCTAAAAATGAACTTGTAACAATCTAACCAGGTCACACCCAGCAGCTTCATTTGACGCTAGTTCCCGTGAGACTTCATCTATGACCACAAAAATTAGGTATTAGTAGTAGTAGAAATTACGTATAAGTATGCATCTATACCTACCTTAATTTTCATTTATAAGTAGGTATCTCGCGTAAGATTTTCCAAAACAGATGCAAACGCAAGGATCAGGTAGGACACGTTTACAAATTTCATCTATCTACTCTATTTCTTACGGTTTATGTTACACTTGTGCTAATGAAAATGTAGACATTCGCTTTATTATTTTTGATCCAAGTGTAGACATGTACTCTGTTGGCTTTATTACATCAATCATTCGCCTGACTGGATATATTTTACTTGTGTTAGTTCTTCGGTAGCTACAGTTTTACGCATGATAGAAACTAATGAAATTACTGGAGCATCTCTTTTGTTTTACCAGATATTATGTAAAATATATAAATAAATAAATAATAAATAAATATTGATGGACAATTCACACACAACACCATCTGACCCCAAACTAAGCAAAGCTTGTGTGATGGCGGCCAAATAGCTGATATAATACATATATAGTTTTAAATACATACTTATTATGTATAGAAACACCCAGACACAGTGCAAACATTTGAATTCATCACACATATATCATAGTAACTATGTGAAATAAAGAAATTTGCCTAGTCATTTGAATTCAAGTGGATATTAATAGCCGAGGACGTTTACAAACAAATTTACGTTATATTTTAATCACGTAGGTACTCGTATTTAAAATAAAATAAGATAATATGTGGGATTCTTATGATCGTGTAAGAAAATTTTGATCTTTTCTGATTCTATTTCGCATGGCATGCAAAGATACGTTTTGTCTTACGTTTCAACTTGTATAATGAAATCATAATTAAGTTTCTGTATTATTTCAAATGTAATTAGAATAACTTAATTAGAACATTCACTTAAATTATTCCATTCAAACAAGAATAACTAGGTCCCGTCAACATTATTCAGGCAACGACCCTTAAACCGATGTGCCGTAAGAATATAAACTGATTTTTTATGTTCTATCCGTTATTATTCTAGTCAAAATCTCGTAAACAGTACAAAACAAGGAAGTAATGCGCTGTTGTGTTTGTTTGTGAAATGATAAAATCAATCGGAACGTGCTCATTCATGGGAATATTAATAAAATGTCAATAAATTAAATCGTCATACATGCTCTACGTATGTGCGTAGATACATTTATAGTTGTAGTTTAATATGACCATACGCCTGCTGAACTAGCCCATACTGCGGAAGGCAGATCTGTGTATTACTATCATAGGACCCTTATAAAGATTCAGTTAAGACCTAAAATCGCGAAATATTTCTCGCTAAAGCTTCTTTCCTAATCAGTGGTCTCTATCTCTCTACATGTGTATATACGGTCAGTAGGTAGGTATAAGTTACGTACAGACAAAGAATAAACTTGAACGTAGGATGCATTTTATTCCTCATATACATAAACGATCTTCCAAAAATTCTAAATAAAAATGCCGAATTACCAGTACTGTTTGCAGACGACGTATCAATTTTAATCAAATGTGAAAAAGATCAAAACCCCAGCGAACTACTCAAAGAAACACTGAATAAAACAACAAAATGGCTATATGATCATAATTTAGACCTTAACGACAACAAAACCAAACTTATGAACTTTAAATCAAACCAAAGCCCTCCACTAAACTTTAGCTTACATTTTCGAAACACAATATTAGAAAAAGTAGAGTCATTTAACCTATTAGGACTGAACATAGATACACATTTAAATTGGAAATCCCATGTTGAACAAATTAAAACTAAACTATCACGATTTACTTACGCCCTCTTTGAAATTAAAAACAGTACTAATACACAAACAGCGTTAACTGCTTATTACGCATATGCAAACTCATGGCTGAAATATGGGGTAATGCTTTGGGGAAACAGCGTTAATGCAGAAGAATTATTTATAATGCAAAAGAAATGTCTCAGAATTATAGCTCACATAGATAATACCACCAGCTGCCGACCCCTCTTTCTGAAATATAACATACTCACCTTACCTTCACTTTACATCCAAGAACTTTGCACTTTCGTCCATAAGAACAGCCACATCTTTATTAAAACTAAAGACACACATAATATAAATACGCGTCATAAAGAACGACTAGCTTTACCATACTCTAGAATAAAAATGTTAAATGAGAGCCCTCATTACATGGCTATTAAAGTTTATAATAAATTACCACTTAGCATAAAAAACGTAACAACATTTTCTTTATTTAAATCTAAACTTAAATCATTTTTAATTAATAACTGTTTTTATTCCGTAAAAGAATATTTGAATAATAATACTTAATTTTCAACTTGAATAAAAAATATAAGAATATGTTTTAATAAACTTACATAAATATTGGGATGTTATCACATCTCGTATTTTTATATAAATAAAATTAATGTTATTATAAATGTTATAGATAAATGTAAGCTATGTACTTCGATAATTATATTTTATTAGTTATAGTGTCTTAATGTACAAAACTCTCTTGTAGTTACCATTTAAGTACTTATTGTAACATTTTTGTCGCTTTTGTGACATTTGCAATGCCCGTAAAGGGCGACTAAGTTGTAAGTGGCTATACCTATTATTATTGTAAGATCATAATGTACACTTAGTGGCAAATAAAGATTTGAATTTGAATTTTTAAATTATTGCTCGCTATCAAAGGTCAGGCGTTTATACAAGAACAATAAAAATAAGGTAACAATAATTTAGCACATTGAAGAAATAAAATATAAAAAGAAATCTTATCTATATTTTGCAAAGTTTTAGTGGTTCAGGTTATAAAGTTGATTGTTTTAAGCTATCACGGTTGTTCACTACACTAGTAGGTAACATTAATTAGGTACCTACGGAATATTCTCAGTGAAACTGTATCGAGTTATCGAGAATTATATTCACCATATAACCACTGTAAATATCCAGTAGTTAATACGATGATGATGATTAAAAAGTTGTTTAATAAATCTCTACAGATTAAATGCTCATTGGGTTTTTGGATTTACATTTGGAAAAGAGATAGCTAATGTTCCTTCAGGTTGAAAACAATGTGCTGTTCAACACGACATTCACTAATAAATGTTATCCTATTCTAGTATTTTCAGATGTCTTTGAATCATTGGCAACTAAATTCTAGTCGGTTATAAATCACAGTACCCATGCAGTGAAATAGCAGTGTCTTTTAACTTTCTCTACGCTAAGTTCATTCCATAAGGGCTAGACAAGTGAAAACGAAAATGAATTCTTTTTCTAGAGATGTATTCAGCTATCACGCAATATATCCTCCGAAAACTGTTCGATATTCTGAGAATATATCGCTGGCTTACAGCCTGTTCACACTAGCTACTTTCAGTAGCTGCGACAGGCGTCTAGCTGCTGTATCCTGCTTCAAAAAGAAGCTGCGACAGGCATCTAGTCGCTGCATCCCGCTTCAAAAAGTAGCTGCGACTCGCGTTTTTCGGAAGCGTGATGCAGCGGCAGCTGCAGGCGACTCAGTCACAGTATAATGAAAAACCCAGTAGGACGACAATATGCCATCAAAAATATAAATATGAAATTAAAATCAAACTAAATATTACTTATAGAATTTATTACAGAACAACAAAAGAAGTGAGATCTAAATGGGTGGTTGAGTGAAAAGTTTAATGGGCGATCCTGAAATATTTTCATAATAAATGAAACTGTACTCTCAGGATAATTGGTTCAAAACTAAGATCTGACTTGGCTAGTTTTCAAATACCTAATTTGCATCTGTTTATTAATTTATTTTCCTACAGTTCAAGTGGCTCCCCATTTGCTTTCTTCGGAATGCTCATTTTCTTTCACTGCTTTACAGTATTATATTTAACACTGCCACACCACGATATCTGAAAGACTGCTTTACATTCTACAATAGCGTCCATTCATGTAATCTTATATCAACCTATAATTTGTCTCTGCAAGCGCCCTCTGCACGTTGCAAAACATTCTACGGCAAATCTTTTGCATTCCAAGCAGTTGAGTTGTGGAATGCCATGCCCGTGGAAATAAGACAAGCACCGTCACTTTCCGTATTTAAAGTTCAAGGCAAAGATTATGTCGAAAGCCTGCTAAAATCTGATTGAAGCTCGTACATCTTTATTATATAACATTTTGAATTCATTGTCTTTGTATTAGTATATGTAAGAAGGTTCATGGACATATGTTAGAATGTATGTTGATTATATTTTAGGCAATAATTAGTACCCTTTTTAAGTCGTTTTTTGCTTCTCTGCATTTTTATTATAGTATGCAATCTTAGCCACGACGATTTTGATTGTTTGTATTAAAGTAAAAGTACCTACGAAAACACATAAACTGGACATGCAATCATAGATCATGGCCAATGTTTTGCTGTTAGTGACGTCATGTCAGCCGGTAATGTTTTAGCGGGAAAAATCAGAATTACATTACTATTGTAATTATACTCATCAAAAATACACACATTTTTAAACTTTATTTTTTTAGTCATCAAGCTATAATCTTTAAGAAATAAAAACAATTCCGAAAAATTGTTAAAATCCCTACTGGGTCAGTAAATTGCTCAATAAATAATTAAATAATAGTTAAAGCTTTAATATAGTAGAGTCAAAAGTAGCTACGAATAGTAGATAGATAGATACTCTTTATTGTACACACCATAAACAAAAAACACGTATACAGGAGATAATAACAATAAAACTAGTGTTACAAGCGGTGGCCTTATCGTTAGTAGATAGCACTGTTAGCATTTCTCCCAAATGAAAAAGCAAGTCGTCCTACTGGTATTTTTTTATACTGTGGTTGTTCTAGATTTAAACAAAACTACACTTTCGATTCAGTGTGGCCAACTTTACGTGTTTTTGCTTTTAGCGTATATCTACAATTATTAATGTCTGTTCTTAACACGGATAAAAATATTCTCGGGAATAAATTAAAAGTTGTTATGCACTTTAGTGGTATTTATTTTCCAGCGTACGTCCATGATCGTAAAGTTATAAATTTATATTATTGTAAATCCTCCATCAATTAGCAAAAAGATCTCGGTATTATAATTACATTAAATTATAACAGCCGTACTCGAACCGTCTTGGGCGTGACGATGGCAGAAGACCTGACGGCATGACTATTGTGCATGACTATTGCAAGTATGCTGGGTACGCTTCCGATTGGTAGTGGGTTTGAATATCTTGATATCTGTAGTCCTTCATTGGTCTATGGATAATTCAGGTGTGCTTAGTGTAAGTAGTTAGTTAGGTATGTAACGTAGTGTAGTTCTCATTGTATTTAAGTTTTGTTAATAAAGTCTTTTTAAAATATTAAATTTAAAATGCGAAGAACACATTTCTGCAATTGTACAGAAAGCAAACTATTTTCTTTACGTTATTCTGATTCCTTTCAATCTATAACTGTGGAAATGTTTCTTAAAATGTATGAAACACATGTGAGGACTACTTCAAAAAAGATATCGATTTACTTGAAAGTCTTCAAAGAAAAGCGACAATATGGCCATATACTCTTCGACGTAAATCCTACACAGACAAGTTAAAAACCCTGCACCTAACTACATTGGTACACTACATTTACTACCTTACTACTTCAAAAAAAGTACGCAGTTCTATAAACTTTACATAATTTAATATTACTCTACGTATTTTTAAACCTGTCTACACTTTTTAAAAATCCAAATTAGCAACACTGAACGGAACAATTGCTCGGCGGCCGCGACAGACGCAAACAGCCGCAAACAGTCGCTGCATCGCGATGCAGCTTCTATTTGCAGCTAAATCGCGCGTTTCCGCTTCAGCTGCTAAAGCGCGCGTTTCCGCGTTAGCTGCTAAATCACGCGATTTTGCTGCAAAAAGTAGCATGTGTGGTCAGGGCCTTATGTCATTAGCATTTATTTAAATTGAATTGTAACAACGGAATAGAAAATCGTAAGCTATCTCGGAGTGAAGATAGCATACGCATGTACAGCTTACCCAATAGCATGAATGTTTCCAGGCGCTGCACGGAGATGAGTGCCTCAGCGAGGAACGACACCGCGTTCGACATGATGATGGACAGCGTTCCTTGCAGGGTGTTGTAGAACTGTGCCAGCGGGAATACCTGTAAAGGAACGCTTGTTGATTTTTTAAAGAGACCTATCGCTGTTGCCCTAATTTGGCCTGTGGCTTACCGAACTTTGGGCTAGCGCAAAAGGCGCAGGGCCCTACTGAAACTTACTGTTCATATCTTGGGCCCAAAAACTATAAAATTGTACGACAGACAACTTCTACAAAATCCAGACACCATTTACCTATTTTGTATTAAAATTTCCTTGCCTTGTATTAAAATTTTCGTTAGAAAAAAACTTTGGGATAGCTTCGTTTCTCCTCTATTTTCAGTCCTCTTTAGTAAGTGGCATAACAATGTTCGATGAGTTTCTATTTTAAGCTTAATGAAACTGAGAAAAGGGCCTCATTAAGTTCTAAAACGGTACTCACGATGTCAGCGGTGACTTGGAACCCGAACAGTGAGTACGATAGAAGCGTGATGTACAGGGTGAGCCGCTCGGTGAACACCATGAAGCTGAGGTAGACGCCGCGCAGGTACGATGCAGACGTGATGCAGTTGATCTCATTCTTCCGAGCCAGCGCCACGACTTGCTCGAATGGCTTCTCCCAAGCGTACATTTTGATCACCTGCGATAAATTACTCTAAATAAATATTTATTTTTTGCATCAGATACAGAGGCAGGTGGATTCAAGCGGTTGCAGTTTGGTGGCCATTAGAAGGCAGAAGTGTTGGGCGCCCACCGGCTAGATGGGTCGATGACATTCGAACAGTCGCGGGTCGTGCATGGATGAGACTAGCACAGGATCGAGACAAGTTGCGTACACGAAGAAAGGCCTATGCAGTGGGCGATCAGGGGCTGAAGAAGATAAGATATAGTATAAAAACCATTTTTTATAGTAAATGTACTGCCGAAGCAAGTACTAGTGTAAACAAATATAGACCCTTAATACTTAATAGTATAAACATTGACATAAATCATTCAGTATAAACAAAATGTAATATCACTCTAACTTATGTGATAGATAGATACGAGTACCTATACTAGTACTTTACTGAACACACCAAATAAAAATAATTTACAACTTGATACAATGTATGCACTTAAAGATAATGTGATGATTAGTGGTACGCCATGTGACTTATCGCTATCAGCGATCTCTTCCAGGCAATCTGAGAGTGGAAATAAGACATGTGGAATGTTATAAACCACAGAACAGATATCAAGAAGAAGTAGCAAGTAGGCGGGGCAATCGTAGTAACGTTACAGACGTCTGCTTTTCTGTTTCCATTTTTGGTCATTTAGCAAAGCGTGGTATATAAGATTGGCTAATGCACTTTTAGTATGTCTCCGTAGTATTTCCTTTGATTTAAATTTTTGAATAAAATTGTTTACATCAAATAGTAAAAATTCCTTTCTTCTGCTAGTGGTAAGGTTGTATCACTATAAGACGGAGTGTGCATATGACATATAAATTAATTAACAAAACAATGAATTAACAGATATCCTACACAAATTTACGGAATAATAAAATATAAAAATGTCTATATGAGACAGCATTTTTCTGTTGGCATTGAACTGTTTCGTACACTACGAGACAGAAGTTTGAGTCTCAGATAGAAAGAATTCTTCTTCTCTAGCTACCGGCATCCAGGGTGCTGTGGCTGGCTTTCATTTCAATCCAGAGATTTAGATTTGATTAAACTTGCGGTTTTTGCGTCCAATCATTATAAGTATCATTGGTAGGTATAAAACAATAATATAGCAGACAATGCAAAAATGGTGATTCATATCCAACGAACTGTATTGTACGAATTTAGTGCAGTGTTTCAATGTTAACGTAAACTGTTGACTTATTAGATCACATACCTGCATTCCGCAGATGATTTCGTCCATGATGCGCACGCGCTCGTCTGTTTTACACGCGGTTCTCATCCGTAACCTTGCTGCCAATTTGCTCATGTAAGCTGAAACGTTCAATTCGATTAGGTATTGAATTGAATATGAAATTATCAAATTATGATCCAAAAAATCTAGTGGGAATTCCACTGATATTTCAGAAACAACAAGATTTTTGTCTTAGAGTATAATAATGTACAAATAATTATAATTGATTAAATATTCACATTTATTAAAATATTTTTAAATATCATTCTATGTACCTATATCGAAACGCATACTTCTAAAGTACTATTTTTATTATTTTCTTAAATTCTGTACTCACACCATGCTACTGTGTGGTAACATAAAATAGAGCAAAAAATAAATAAAATATTTTTAGGTTTCTGAAGTAACCTGTCCGTTAATTTTAGTTTGATCAAGGAGTTTTAATTATTAAGCTGTACTTAATCGCAATACCCTCGGAAAATCAAGAATTATATAACAATACTTTATACATTTAGACACATTTAAAAAAAAATACATCACGGCTAATTATGTTTTAAATAAATATGGTGACCGTATTTCTTACGTTAATTATATAAGACATTTGATTAACTTACATTGCACAGGTATAGTCTGCAACACAATGCCGACGACGCCGATGATGGCGGCGTATCCAATCTTGATATAAATGAGGTAGCAGACAACGACGACCTGAAGTGGCAGCAGCCAGATGAAATGGGAGTAGATGAACGCGTAGTCGAATCTGTTCACGTCGTTCGAGAGGAGGTTCACCACCTGCCCGGCTGTGGTTTGCGCCAGTGCACCAGAACTCATGCGCATTACCTGGTCACAAAAATGATATTTTAACAGAATGTTTCTCTTCCGGTAACTTCCAGGGGTGTATCAGAATTTGTACACATTTTAAAAAACTCTGCTTTTGAACAGAAAATGTTTACAACACTTATGACAATTATTTTTGCCGGTACTCAAACCGTTTATTCTTTAAATTCTTCACCAGAAATGTTTATACGAGTAAGTTTCTGTACCTAATTATGAGGTTTATGCATTTTATTAAGTAGCTTTTTAAAGTTTTCGATTCCTGAACTTCCAGCCCCTTTCTCTTTTTAATCAGGATTAGTATTTCGATGAAAAAACGTATGGTTTGCCATCGGCTACTCAACTGGCTCATCATGTTACATGGCTTAATGAAAAGATCAATTTCGGTGTACCAATGTGGTGGATGATACAATTGTGCTATGCTTTTTAGTAAAATTGCATAATAGGTCGTAGAGGATTCAATTGCCCGTAAGCGGCACGGAATATGTGGATCGACGTCAATGAAGGAAGGTCACCGGTGAACGGCCAAATGAGAGCTGACTAACCCGGAAATTATAAGTAACACGATGGGACATGAGAACTGAAACTTCACTGAGACGTGACGTAAGTATTCTGGTGACAAATTTTCGTTCATCATAAACATACTCGTATTGATAGTCAAACTTAATGCTATCTTTGAAAGCATGATCTGCAAAGATCTGCAAGCGTAGATATTTTTGCCTGTTTTCTCAAAGCTTCTGAAAAATATTTTTGATACGGCATAGTGGGCAGTGCTACATTTTATATAGCTCAAATCAAGAGCCTTTCGTATCTGTACCGACAGAATTAGAACGCAACATTTACCATCTTTCTTCTTTAGTTGACATTTCTGCACATTTGACGAATTTCTTACCTTTCTATAGATGAGCGAACAGGCAGCAATTCTGACTTTCATCCCGAACTGCTGCGTGGAGTAGGCACCGTGGTGGTTCAGGAACGCGATGGCGAGCGACATCATGATGACAGCAGTGGCGCAGTACACGGCCTGTTCGTAAGTCATGTCCGAACCGGGCTCCCAATACGCCAGCATCATGCTCAGTGCGACTGGTTGGAAAGGTCTGGTAAATAAGAGGTTTTTAATTGCATACATTGCGGTCCAGTTTTGGACCGAATGACGTACTCGGTAATATTATTTAATGTTAGGCATGAAAATATAGTCGTAATTTTTATAAATAAATACAAACATATTGGTGGACATCACACACAACACCATCTGACCCCAAACTAAGCA
This sequence comes from Ectropis crepuscularia, assembly GCA_963693475.1. Taxonomy (NCBI): domain Eukaryota; kingdom Metazoa; phylum Arthropoda; class Insecta; order Lepidoptera; family Geometridae; genus Ectropis; species Ectropis crepuscularia. The sequence goes on along the minus strand of OY856339.1, from coordinate 14,007,347 downwards.
AAGCTTGTACTATGGCGGCCAGATAGCTGATATAATACTTACATAATTTTAAATACATACTTATTATACATAGAAACACCCAGACACAGTGCAAACATTTGAATTCATCACACAAATATTTGCACTGGGTGGGAATCGAACCCACGACCCTCGGTTTTAACTAGGTAGGTTGGTTATAACATGATAAATAAAGCGTGGTGTCAAAAAACGATTTTATTAGAGTATATTAAATAATTATAAAGAATTCTAGGAATATTCGAAATATTTCTGAATCTCAATACGAACATGTAAAACAGTTTACATTTACTGAGTTAAAATAAATGAAGAGTACAACCCAAGCCGTGGCGGCCTAGAGAAACCAAGCAAGCAATCAGTGCACAGGAGTTCAGTTCATCTTTGCACCTCACTTTTCAAACTTATGTTTCGCGGTCGCGACAAGCTTAGCGAAGTAAACATCGTGGCAGCGGCATTTGTATTTAGTTATTTTATTGACTGTTAATACTAAACAAATAGAATAAAGGAGAACAAACAAATCAATGTTACAAAAAGTAAAAAACCTTTTTTTGGTGTTCCATCTTTGCAAAAAAACTTGAAAAGATGCCAGTCTGAAGCGTGTGGCACTCGTGCTTGCGCTGTTCCCAAACGTGCTGAGACAGCGCGTCTGTGAGCGATGTCTGTGTCGAGCGCCCGTTCAATGTAGCGTGACTTTTGTTTACTAATTTTATTATTTGAGCTATTGGCACCATTGTCTAAGTTCAAAACCCTGAGGACGTAGATTCGTAGTTTCCGCTTGCACATCTGGCTATTTTCAACACTGTTTTTAACGGTGTAGGAAAATATTGTAAAGAAACCAATAGGTACGTCTAAAAATGCACCATCACACACAGATTTCGGAGATGTGCTATGCACCAACCCGAACTTGGCCAGTGTGGTACATTACAGCATGGAGTCTCTCATTGTGAGAGACTTATAAATAAATAAACAAATAAACACGCACTCAAACGTCGATAGGACAATATTATAAATCAACAGGAAAGAAAAAATTGTAGATCATCCCATAGATAAGACCTTCTCAATAGAGATGATAGTATAATAAAAAGGATGTGAATGAATTAGACGTGTGAGAAGAGACACCAATACAAAGTCTTCAATCTCTATTTTATGACAAACTAAATTAATACTAGGCCAATTTATCTGCAGATGTGGAATAAAATACATGCGCACTATGACTACTATAAAGTTGCGTATTCACATACAATTCATAGATATTTAATATAATCTATAACAGTCTTGTGCTTGACCGACATCTCACCTGGTGTTTGTTAGTGATTGTATTTCTGAATTTTAAAACCAATAATATAGATATGTACATAATAACCCAAAGACAGTAGTAATAAGACTGAAGTTGTAGAAGTGACACCGGAATATACAAAATTTAATATCTAGTGATTTTTTGGTTGATCAAAGCCAAGTATCTATGTACATAATATGTACATAGATACTTGCTTATATCATTATGTATGCTAATATCGGTATTTACAATGTAGCCTGTGATAAGTGCTTCACTGGTCGAGTATCGGATGCAATAGTGTAATGTCGTTATCGCGTGGTCACGTCAACAAAGATATTAAAGCAATTACTCACTTGAGTAAGAGGGCTTGAATCAGGAACATGATTCCAGAAGGCATGTAGCTCATCCAGAACGCTTTTGTCATCGCTCGCAGTAGCGACGGTTTTCTGCCTTGTCTGTTTGCCAACGCTATTTCTTCTAGCCATTTTCTGTAAAGAATAGTAATAATACATAAAACAAAACAAGTAATTTAAAATACAGATCCATCCCTTATTATAATTTATAGGTACGTGTATTTTCAGCTCGTTCACACTCTAACGCGTCTGAAGAAAAAGGTGTGTCCTAAAAAAAATGTTTAATATACCATACTATAAGATTGATTTACCTGATCGTCACGTCGTTACTGAACTTAGTGAAGTAGACATACATACATATAAAGCGACAATGTTTATTTTTATCCATGGTATAATCTTCAGAACTTCTCTAAGTCAACATGAAATACAAATTTACCTTTTGTTATTTGAATACCTACTGCATATTGTAATCTTACTATTATTATAAATGCGAAAGTTTTGATGGTAGGAGTCTTGGCAGAGTCCGCCTGGGGAAGTACCACACTTTTGCCAGTTATTCTACCGCCAAGCAGTAATGTGCAAACATAACTGGGTTCTGGTTTGAAGGGCAATGTTTCCAAAGAAATTATATAGGATTTCGAATAGAATAGAATATGCAGTGCATAGCATAGCAGTGCAGTGCTAGGTAATCATTTGGACTCTTCGTGTTCCAATAACTGCGTGTCACAGTGCTGTTATGTGGCAGGTATGTTCCTTACCGTCAGGACATGTGTCCTGCTCGTCTCGTCACTCTATAAAAAGAAAGATGTTTGTTGTAGGTACAATCACAGGTAACGGCTAAAATAATCTGGTTAAAATTTGGAACAGATATATAATCTAACTGTGTTCCAAATTTTAGTCCGATCCGTTCAGATGGTTCTACCTAATTGAGCAAGAAACATCCAAATTTTCGCATTTGTAGTAGAATTCATCGGCTTAGTTGATAACAAGGGCTTATTTGCAATGCAACCCGAACAAAGAACTTAATAAGTATAGGTTATTTTTTAATACACACGTATATTCGTGGGTCGTGGGTTCGATCCCCACCCAGTGCAAATATTTGTGTGATGAATTCAAATGTTTGCACTGTGTCTGGGTGTTTCTATGTATAATAAGTATGTATTTAAAACTATATAAGTATTATATCAGCTATCTGACCGCCATCACACAAGCTTTGCTTAGTTTGGGGTCAGATGGTGTTGTGTGTGAATTGTCCACCAATATTTATTTATTTAATATTTATTTACTAAAAAGTTTAATGTGCTGGACTAGATAAACTAGCATAGTTCTTGTAACTAAAAAGGAATGTTTAAAGAATGTACAACGAAGTATATAAGTACCTAAGCGGACTAATAACAATTACATTGAAATATATGTTTGCACAATACAATTTTATTGAATACAAAATATTTTTTCAGATGTTCTGTGTCGCAGCCAATGACGTGGTCTAGAAGAAATCACATTGTAACCGTGCACAATACAATAAAGGCCAAGTTCAGATTAACATATAGGAAGACAAGTTCACAGTTAAATTATTAAACATTTAGTGTTTTGACCTCAGAGCCACTTCAATGCCCAAGAAGCTACTTAAGTATAAAAAATTCCACCAAACGAATTGTTAAAGTATTTATGATATCATCGTTTTAACTTGTAAATTGTAGGCACACATCTCTCAAATGCTTTGAAATACTTAGGTTCATTACTTCGCTTCCTACCGTACTTGAATATCAATTAAATTGAATTGTACCGACATTATATAAATTGCGCCGGATCGTAACTAAACGAAACCTTAAATAAGAGTTTGGAGCATTCTTGATAGTGCAATTGATGCGTTTCGTTTTACAAGTTGGTGAAATTGAAGAGTCTTTTCGTAAAGTATGCGCAATTAAAAGTCGTGCAGGGGGCTAGGTGTCGCCAGACGACCGGCGGCGGCGGCACCTCCCTCGCATAAGAATCGACATTCTAGTCGTGACACTGTTTGTAAAACAAGCTGATTCGATCGTGAGAGATTTACTCGCTTTATTGTTGCCATACATGTGCAAGGAATTTGGATAAGTGTTGTTAATTGATTAGATAAATTTTAAATATAAATTGTTTACAAGTACATGGGCTAAACTATTCAAAGTTTTGAAACTTTTTTAGCCACGCTGAACACTTTATGGTTGAGAAAATTTTTATTGGTTCGCCACATCGTCCTGTTGATGTTAACTGCATATACTCATGTATATTAGTTTTATATCTAGATATATCTATAACACCTACAACTCTGATACTACACTGGCACATGCTAAGTGGCCAGTGTATACGAAAATATATTTTATGTGATCGTGTGCTGTGCTGTGCATAGACATGTGACAAGTGCAGTGTAGCTATACCTACAGGTAAAGTATTGTGCATGTTGTACAACACTTTACCTGTTACATACTGCTGTTTTAATACAAAATTTAAAGTTGTACGTGGTCACTTCTATCGGTAGACCTATAACGGTTGGTTTCTGTTGGACTCGTACCTACTGTCTACTGCTGGTTTGGCTGCCGCAGCAGTCACAGGGTCTTAATTAATATTAAAATTTTGCATTATAACAAAATTATAAACGACATTTGAACATTGTGTATCGTTATACACAATGTTCAGGGCTTGCCCAGTACAGTTCTGAATACAATGAACCGACTTACGAAATGGAGAAAATTTTCGATTGGATTGTATTTTGAAAAGTAGGATTTGTTTTCAATCGATAAGATAAAAAAATATAGAACAAGAGCCCGTGAACCCCAGACCTTCGTTATTTTATAAAAGCTGAAAACTTGTCAGCGCATGCTCCTGACACAGGTAAGAACGATGGACCATTATGAAGTTTGGGTAATCCTGGCTTTGGCAAATAAACGGTACTAAGGCCCCGAGTCCCAGCAGTGGGAACTTTTTGTGGGCTGCTTATGATAATTAGGCTGCTAATTGTTACCCAAATATTATGTTTAAAAATAAGCGCGCATATTATGGCGCAAGTAGAATTATAATTGCATGAACATGTGGTACACACAGGGTGTCTGGCTGTCTGGCAAGTGCTTACCACGATGTTAAGTGTCTAGCAATTATTGGTGTAATTTTTAATAATACTCTGAAGGTATTACCAAAATATCAGACTTTATAATTTGACAAATTTAGATCGGTACACCTTTAGTACCGTTTATCTGCCAAAGCCAGGATGATCCAAACTTCATCATGGGCCATCGTTCTTACCTGTGTTGGGAGCATACTCTGACAAACGTTCAGCTTTTATAAAATAACGAAGGTCTGGGGTGCATGGGCTCTTGGTCCAATATGTATATCTGAAAGACAACGTTATCGAATAGGTTCCACAAGAATCTTTTAAACCGACCGATAGAATTTTATAGACCGTTTTAAACTGAACGAGCATAGAGCTAGAGCTGGAACAAGAGCATTCTTTCTCGATCTTTTAGTGTAAACGAAAGATCGTTCTTAGCGTTTTCCATATTAGGTATTCCATAGAATCTTTGCGAACGCAAACAAAACAACGAAAGAATGCTCTACGTTTGTTTACACCAAATGAATTTGATACAGTGGGGATATAATGAGCATTCGCTCGTCTGATGTAAATCGGCCTTTACTCGAAGTCGATTGTCGATTGTCTAGCTTTTCGGACAAAAAATCCAAACGCAGATGTAGGTATCGGTAAGTCATTGTCTTTAGCTTTAACAAAAATAGCTCCAAAATAGATGACTAGCAACAGCTAGTTTCTAATATGTAGTGATCACAATCACAACCGGTTGGAATTCAAGTGCTTTGGAATTGCGATGTTCATGATTAAAACACAAAAAAAATAGAACCGTGTTAAAGCTCACCAGGTTTTTGTGTCAAGACACGTCTGACCTCGGAGGTTTTTATCTACACGTCTCAGAATCTATGTGCAGGCTACCTATGTTTCAGTGCATGAATTAATGACGTCTTTAAACGCAAAATGACAAAATATGCTAGCCTCTTATATACCTACTATGTCCCGTTTAATTTTAGTAACCAGTTTCAGTTCCTAAAAGGGTTTAAGGCAAGGAAACCTTTTGTATGCGGATGTTAATACTCACGTCGCTTCTGATATGCAATTTCTCATTGCGGCTACATTTCCATAGTACCTACAGGATGTATTGTTTCCGTGGAATATTTTCTTACATTCTAATAGTAGTAAGACCTAGTGTAGGTAGTACAGCAATATAGAATGACTCAAACGTTAGTCTTTTTAAACACCGAAGTTACTCGTACATAAGTACGAGTAGGTAAGAACGTTCGGGTACGAGTTATTTTTTAAATTTCAGTAATTTTTTTTTCGATTCCCAGTTTTGCAGGAAAGGTACTTATAATATTCCGTCTTAAAGTTGTAAAAAAATTCTAAATTGAATTTCGATCAACAGTAACGTCTTTAACTAGGTATATTGTAACTTTTTCAAAATAGTTTTTTGGTGCTCGTAACTTGTAGAGTATCTAGGGTACGAACCATGCGAATTACTTAATAATTCTCGTGAACATTCCCTAAAAGTCTTTAAAAAAAGTACATGGTAATAAATCTATCGCCTATTTATAGTGATAGATAAAATAAGACACCACAAATATAGATGTTCATGCAAATGAAGTACAAGTGAAAGCGTCCGGGGACTCTAAATAAAAGTGATGCCAACCGGTATGTGTACGTTCAACTCCGCGGTAGATTGCGTCTAATACATTGCCTACTCGTTCGTTGACATACAAATACCGGTGTCATGTGACAGTCGCGGCCGCTACTAGATAAAAAACAAATATGGCGATTACCGTAGTTGAGATGAATATCGATTTTGGTGAATTGAAGGGCTGGAGTAACGCAGTACTGTAGGTAGGGTGGGTAGGTACGTGATTGGAATTAGTATGAAATTTAAAAGCTTCGGATTCGACATAACATGTTTCAAAATTTCGTAATTTCAAAGCTTTTCATGATTTGCCTTTCACTTTAGATACAATTTTATCAAAATCAAAACAAAACAGATCAGAACAATATCAAACAAGTTTAAATTAAGATAATAAAGAATAATAGAGTTGGAGTTAACCCTGGATTGAGGATTTTCCAATCGATGAGGACATTGATGTATGATGTATCACCAGTGCGCCAGGTGTCATTTTCTCAAAGTTATGAAGTTCTGCATATGGCATGTATGCAGCATTCCAATGTTAATCAAATCACGTTTCATGACCGTGTGGAGGAACCATTCATTGATACAAAAAGGTGCTAAATTCTGTTAGATGTCAGTTATTTACCTGACCAGCTTCATATATTCGTGTTGATCCAATGCGTCATCGGGACTTACAAATTTACTTATACACTTTGTGGTCATCAGAACCGCGTAGTAGGCACCTATACGAAAAAGAAACTCAAGGTATATCACGTAACTTGATACCATTAAGTACAATTTCGTAGTTACATATAACATGGAAAATACTTTTTTCTTTCTAATGCGAATCGCCTACTATAATCTTACTAATCTATATATATACTAGCTGACCCCGCAAACGTTGTTTTGCCTTAGTGAGCAACCCTTGTCACTTAGGGGTATGAAAAATAGCTAGTAGCCGATTCTCATACCTACAGAATATGCATATAAAATTTGGTTAAAATCAGTAAAGCCGTTTCGGAGGAGTAAGGAAACAAACACTGTGACACGAGAATCTATACTAATATTATAAAGAGGAAAGATTTGTATTTTTGTATTTTTGTATTTTTGTATTTTTGTATTTTTGTATGTATGTAATAAACTCAAAAACTACTGAACCGATTTCAAAAATTCTTTTGCCAAGAGAAAGCTACATTATCACTGAGTAACATAGGCTATTTTTATTACAAGAAAAAAATAGTGATCTTTGGAATTTTTTACTAAAACCAACACAAGGTATAAAAAAAACAGCCATAAAATGGCTTTCATCGCATACGCTGCGGAAAGTACCAATGATAGAACCAAACAATGTTCTACAATATTATAGAACGTATTAAAATCTACAAAAAACCTCGCGAGAGCATATGTCTAACTACAGTAATTACGTCGCTACAACTGCTTTTTTACATTTTAAAAGAAGATAAAAATGCCGATCAACTTAAGACCATGCTATTCATACATTTGTTTTAATTCTTATCAAAATAAATTATTTTTCAATCAAGACTGTTTTATTACCTATCGATTCCTTTTTGAATTATTAAAATCGGACATTCCATTCAAAATATATTACGAAATTAAAAATATCCATCCTAAATATTTGCAACGACGCGACGGCCGGCAGAATTATGAAGAGTGTACATACAGTACAGCGTTCATCCCAGTCAGAGTGATTTTATCTCAGAATACTTCTTTATCATGTACCACGTAGGTACATCGTTCCAAGACTAGGCACTCAAAATCAAAGAAATCACTTTGAGAGAAGCTTCAATTTCTCGGTGTCCGTTGAGGCTGAGAGAGTTGTTTGTGGTAATATTATTATTTTGTTTTCCCTCGGAATTATGGCACATTTTTGAAGACAATTTGTGTCAAGACATCAAACATACAGCCCAACTACGAGATCCGGATTATGAAATTATGATGTATATGTCGCAGCCGGATTGTATAGTTCGCCGTATTACATTACGGCTAGCCGTTTTGAAAAACGGGGCCGTTTTGTAATGCGGCGGTTCAACGATTAGCCGCATTGTCATTGCAATACGTTCTTCAATAAGGCGGTCCACGTTCAGCCGCATTGTATTACTGCTTATGTTGTAGGAAGACCATATTTAAAAAAATAACAACACAAAATCTAAATTAATTTCATTTATCTGAATAAATTGATCGATTATTTCGTACGATATTCCGTACTATTTTTTTTACAACATTTTACCTCTCACATAAAGTTTGAAAGCCCATAACTTGATATCGGTGACGGTACACCTAAGAAACGTGGTGAACTTCGATAGACAAGGGTCTATTATCGAAACATGTTCCATCGTAGATAGCATCGTCGCTTAACATCAGGTGAGATGGTGGTCAAGTTACGACCTATTATAGTTTTAAAACTACTTGCATGGCTCGCTCCACTCAGGACCTCCCTTGAGCTTCTGGCTCCCGTATTCTTTTAAATACACTCTAGGGGTAGTAGCGCCAAGACTAGGTGGAGTCGGGGTGCTCCGGGTCGGATCTGGGTCTCATGTAACCTACCCGGTCCGATTTAGTCTTAACAAGGTGGACGGTGGAAACGAAATAGTATCCAAGTAACGCCCAGGGTGATAAGTGCCACCCTAATAATATTATGTACGATTCCTCCAAACTCCAGAATCCACTGTCACTTTAGCAATTTAGGAACACACAGTATTCAACGCCATAGTTGTTGTTATATCAGGCAGCGCCATGAGTGTTAAGAATCAGAACTAAAAATTGTCAAAGAGGCGGTTAATCTCTCGCTTTATTACATTACGGCTAGCCGTGTTAGCAATTTAGGAACACACAGTATTCAACGCCATGGTTGTTGTTATGTCAGGCAGCGCCATGAGTGTTAAGAATCGGAACTAAAAATTATCAAAGAAGCGGCTCATCTCTCGCTTTATTACATTACGTCTAGCCGTGTTGAATAACGTATGGCGTTGAATACATTCCAGTGGTTTTTAAATCAGCTGTATTCAATCCGGCTGATCGTTAAACCGCCGCTTTACAAAACGGCCTTTAACCAACTAAGCCACCAGGCCAGGCAGTTTAATGTTTTTGAACTTTAAAGTTTTGATTTTTAATTTTGATCTTTTGGAAAAATTTGGTCATGTACATTTCATTTAGCATATCTACTTAACAAAAAATTTGACCCCGTGCGAAGCCGGGACGGGCCGCTAGTTTTATATATAAGATAAAATCAATGCCACTTTTCGTTGTTAGTGAACTCCTCTTAAACGGCTGAACCGATTTGAATGATTTTTTCTGTATGCGTTTGGGTAGGGCCCTCCATGGTTTAGATTCACAAATCAGCCCGGCAGATGGCGCTGCAGTTGGTATCTAGGTTATTATCCGAGCGAAGCTGGAACGGGCCGCTAGTAATTCAAATGTCAATCCCACTAATATTTTAAATGTCAAAGTATGGATGTTTCGATATTTGGATGTTTGTTGCTCAATCACGCCGTAACTTATAAACGGATCAGGTTGAAATTTGGAATACAGTTAGATTATAGTCTGAAAGAACACATAGGCTACTTTTTATCCCGAGGAAATAACGGGAACGACGGGAACGGGTACTACGCGGGTAAAACCGCGGGGCACTGCTAGTGTTTGGATATTTTTGGATGTTTGTCATACCTAACGTACGTACGGATCGGTCTGAAACTTGAAACACAAGTAGATTAATATAATCTGGAAGAATAAATAGGCTTTATCCCGAAAAACAAATATATAAACAGGAACTACGCGAGTAAAACCGCGGGGCACTGCTGGTTAGATAATATAAATACACCTTTGTCGCGTCAATAATTCAGTATTTTTATACAAACACTAGCAGCGCCCTGCGGCGTTACTCGCGAAATTCCCGTTCCCGTTGTTCCCGTTGTTTTCCGGGATAAAAAGTAGCCTATGTGTTCTTCCAGACCATGATCTATCTGTGTTCTAAATTTCAGCCCGATCCGTTCATACGTTAGGACGTGATTGCGCAACAAACATCCAAACATCCAAACATCATGATGGTGGACTATACAAACCACTGATATCGGATGTCTATGTTTCAAACTCTTTGATCTTGAAGGTTCAGAGTCCTAACATTTGGAATGTAAAGAGGGTAGCTTTTTCTCATGCTGGGGTATTTAATGTTACACTTAGGTATAGTAATTATTTTCGCATTAAATATAAAAATACAAACATATTGTATACGACACGATTTTTATGGAATTACACTGAGCAATTAGTATGTAGGTAGGTAATAAAATGCAATTGAGATTCTCACTGCTAACGTCATCATATTTGCGGTTAGGTACTACAAAAAATGTGTTATTGATGTCTTTCGGTATCTTAATGGTATTATTAGTAAATATAAACTTTAATAACTTCCACTGCATGCACTCGAGTTTACAGTGATGTTTTTTTGAGGTAATGAAGGGATACGTGGTTCGTAGAATTAGCTTCTGGTGTAAATTTACTTATGAAGTATCATATTTTGCATACATATTGCAAAAACAATAAAACACACAACTTTAACGAAACCCATTTTTCCTCCAAAACTATTACATTATAACGCGTCGCCCGCGCCCGCGTCATGTTACCTTGTCCTTCTTTTAGATCGAGATTTGAACATATTTACACAATCCCTATTCTACCTAACTGATGTTAGCGTTATTAATTATGCGATGAGATGATACGATGTCCTTTTCGTGACTGAAGTGTTTGAGTAAATGAGGACTTGACGTCATAAACAAAGGCACGAGCAGTTAACCGACTATACCCATTTAAGGTACAGAGTTGATGAATAATGATAAATAATTAAATGAGATAAATAACTGATTACAAAGTATAATATGTTGTAGTGTTTGGCCAGCAAAAATTATACCTCAATCTCAATGTTATCACGTTTGAGCCTTGATGACGATATCCCCATAAAGAGAAAAAAAAGAAACTAGACACGAGACACAGACGCTGACCTTTCATCATACGAAATGCATAACTGGTTACCACATTTTACGAGTTTGATTTGGAAATTATGCTGCAAAAGCACTTTTTGTGATTTAAAAGTCTTCTCCTAATCACACATAGCACATATATACATAGGTTTCTATATCTGATTGCTGGTAATAATAAATTATTATTTTCCTCGGTCCCGTGTCATTTTGGTCCAGGTTCATTGAGGCCATAAACCTCGGCCCCTCAACACTTTCCTATTCTCAATCATATTAATATTATTAGGTACATCTACGTTCCATATTGATATAACAGCGCTTAGTAGCTCCGACGACTAGAATTAGCAATGCTGACAATAAGAACCTTCCTTTTCTGATCTAGGTAGTCGATCTTGGAATTTGTTGCCAAGTTGCTCAAATTTAGCAAGCTAAAACTGAAAAATAAAACCTTTATACCCTTCTTTATATCAGCAGATATCTATATATTCTACCCAAAAATTTAGTTAAAAAGCGCCGATTTGGGACGTTTCTAAATACCATGAGTTTAGTAATTCTTAGTAAGGATTTTGTCAACATGATAAAAAAAATATTGCTTTGGTGTAGATACTTAATACATTGATAGGTAAATAAGTAAGTGCTTAAAGCAGCATCGCTAACCGACTTGCCTGGGTTCAAGTAAACAAGGATGTAACGAACTTGTTCCAGTCGAAGGCTAAGGCAACGTTCCGTATATGAGCTGGTCAGGTATATATGAAGGTGCGTGTACTTGTAAGTTCATAGGATGTGTCTGTGGATATTCAAGATTTATATATTATGAGTACAAGAATGTATTTAGTAGGACTAGCTTTTTTTTTTTTTTTTTTTTTTTTTTTATAGCATAGAGTGACGAGACGAGCAGGTCATGTGCCTGATGGTAAGCAACATGCCTGCCACATAACAGCACAGTAACACGCAGCTATTGAAACATGATAGTCCAAATCATTACCTAGCACTGCACTGCGCTCGTCACCCAGAGATCTAAGATATTATGTCTCTAAGCCCTGTAATTTCTCTGGAATCATTGCCCTTCAAACCGGAACACAGTAAAGTTTGCACATTACTGCTTGGCGGTAGAATATTTGGCAAAGGTGTGGTACTTCCCCAGGCGGACTCTGCTAAGAGTCCTACCACTACAATTTAATGTGTAAGCTCATGCATTTGCGTCCATTTGTTATAGCTGATAAAATACCCAACATTTGGTTCTGGTTTTGGTTGTGTCAGTATCAGCGCTTCTCATGACCGAATTTTACAAAAGTAGTCGGATACGGATACAAATGTGTGTCAAAATATTTACTTATTTTTTGTATTAAATTGTTTATTACACATATACTTGCACAATTATAAAAATAAGTTATGACATTTGTTTGTGACAAACAGAAAGGCTACTAGAACTGTGACTAGAACTAACAGAAGGCTAACAGAAACGACTAGAAGTCCGATTCCAAGTAGATAGGAGGATATATATTTTGACGAAATCAAAATGTTCGTAATTTTTTTATAGTGTAGAGTGACGGGATGAGCAGGACATGTGCCTGATGGTAAGCAACACGCCTGTCCATAGCAGCAGTGTTACGCAGGTATTGGTACATGAAGGGTCCAAATAATTACCTAACACTGCACTGCGCCATTAAGTCAAAAAGTTTACAAAAGTTATAAACAGTACCTAAGACTAATTAGATAGATAGATAGATAGATAGATAGAAACACTATTGTTCGCAACACAAAAAGAAAAATAAATAAACAAAAAGATAAATTCTTAACTCTAGTGGAACAAACGGCGACCTTATCGCTAAGAGCGATCTCTTCCAGGCAACTAGAGTTTTAATCGTTTGTTACTGATAAAGCGTGACAGTATAAACGGATTTTAATATTAATTAGCTTACTATTAGAAATAATCGCTGCATAAAAGTCAAAATAGTTATAAATTGAACCATATGAAAATGCTACATGAATTCTAATAAATAATTAACGCCCAGTTTAGATTAAACTCATTGAAGAACAAACTTTTCTTTTGAAATTCAAACGACATCAGTTCATTGCCCTGTACAAGTAAAAGTTATTTATACGTAGATCAAATAAAGTTTTAAGTATTCTAGTTTATAAATAATTTTCCTTGTACATTTTGGTAATTAAGCATACTTCCCTCTATAGTAACTTGGACGTATCGTGGTAATTTGACTGCTTCCTCGTAGTGACGCAATTTCATTTTGTGTATCTTCCGTGTTAACACACTTTTTATCATAAACAATAGAATTACTTATTTGTTTTACAACTTTACAGAATCTGTTTACAATGCATGATGTTCGATCTCAATTTGAGCTCGGGCTCTAAAATGTAAGTAGAGTATGGAATTGACTAAAATCACTGCACAATTAATGCAGTAAAATATTAAGAAATAAAAAAAAATTGGCAGTCATAGGAACTGCCGATAGAAGTGCAAACTTATAACTCAGAATTTGATTTGATTTCTGTTGCCCTGGTATCTGGAGATAACCGCTGGGCTGTTGGAGGTAGGTAATCGAAACTCTTTACTGTTTCTGATGCCCTGGTACCTATCTGGCCGTTTTTACCGAGTTTACCCGAAGATTTCATATCCGATCCGATCCATTATCATATCCGAGCGTGACGATTGATGAATCCATTTCACAGCCCACGAAAATTCTGTCTATAGCGCGCCTAAAGAAGTTTTCACTTCAAAATCGGAAGCTCTTTGAGCTTCAAAAACATACAACATAGGGATATTGTTATTATTTGTTTTGAAGTAAACACACAGTTGACAAGTAATTTAAAATAAAATACTGATTGTGAAACATTTATAGATATCAAAATGAAAACAGACTTCACAGTCACTGATCATAGTGATGCTCAGTTGTGTCACTGATCATGATGAATAATCACAGAAGAGCACAAAAGTACCAATACGCTTTCTAGCACTAAACCAAACGTTACTGCGTCCAAACTAAACGCGTGTGGAAAATTTTCGGAATAACCGGTTGAGGATTACTGATATAAAATTCAGTTTCAAAATGTGACGCAAACATATACTCAACCATTACCAGTTAAGTAACAGCTTGTTGGACTGAAATTTATAAGACCAACAATTTCACTTTTGTCCGAAAATACAAAAACCGACTTAAATTTAAAATTCAATTCAGACACTCTAACAAATTTTATAAGAACCTATGATTACGTCGTCCAGAAATATAAATCAATAAAATAAACAAATAAATAAACATTGGTGGAATTCACACACAACATCATCTGACCCCAAAGTGACCAAAGCTTGTAATATGGCGGCCAAATAGCTGATATAATACTTATATAGTTTTAAATACATACTTATTATACATATGAGAGCGAGTTTTAGTTTTTGTTGATAATTCTAAACGGGTTGCACCGATGTCGATAAAATTTATATTATATACTACCAAACAAAAAAAAAAAACTTCAAAATCGATTCATAAATAGCGGAGCTATCGCGTAACATTTACAAAAACATACAACTGAGTTGAGAACATCCTTCTTTTTTGAAGTCAAACAAAATTATTTTTAAGAATATATTCTCAATATGGAAGTTTGAGTTTGATGATGGATACGTAGAGTTAACAGATCAATTAATTTGACAGCACAGGTTTCATGAAAGCTACACACAAACATAGCAAATATAAAATGTTCGATTTATTTAAAACTATATAAGTATTATATCAGCTATCTGGCCGCCATCACACAACCATTGCTTAGTTCGGGGTCAGATGGTGTTGTTTGTGAATTGTCCACCAATATTTATTTATTTTAAAACGATCAGAACTTTTATTAACTTAAAACTAGGAAAATTATAATGAATTCTGAACCGACCTGACAATTACTCACCTAATTAATTACTTAGACTAAGCACATCTGGATTATTTAGAGACCGATGAAGATCAAGAGAAGATTTATATGATCAACTCAACCAACAGTCGAAAGTGTGCCCCGCATTGATTCTTTTTTTTGCGTTTTTAAATACAAATACAAATATTTATAATGACAAAGGTTATCTTAAAATTCGCAAGCTGAATGGCAAACCAAATAAATGCTAACATTTTGGTCACGATACTCGTCAAACCGCTCTGAAAGGTTTTTGAAATATTGGTGGACAATTCACACACAACACCATCTGACCCCAAACCAGATAGCTGATATAAGCCTTATATAGTTTTAAATACATACTTATTAAACATAGAAACACCCAGACACAGTTCAAACATTTGATTTCATTACACAAATATTTGAACTGGGTGGGGATCGAACCCACGACCCTCGGCTTCAAAGGCAGAGCTACTACCCACTCAGCCACGAGGCCAGTCGAGGCGATAATGATAAGATTTAAATCGGCATCGGCTTTGATCTCGAGAACTAAGAAATGAAAAACATGATCAAAACAGAATGTAAAGTTTAATCACGCAAATGGCTAAGAAACGAGAGCTTAATGATTATAATGGCTACTAATAATGAGGTGTTAATATACCTAATGGTAGAATATGTTGTAATAATTGTCGTTTCTTTCGCAACTTATCGACAGTGGACGACTGCAAGGTTGAATTTATATAATTGACTGGAACGTTGTGGAATTAATAACCTTTTCTATAGGGTATGCATTTTTTAATTGGATCTTCTGGTAACCACGGTCGTGGTAAAAATACTAAATGGCAATTGGGTCCAATAAAATGATTCCATACTCTAAAATATATATTATTTTGTTTCCTATGTATATTTTACGATTAGTTTTCAAATATCTTTGTATACAGTATACACATGCCCATGAAAGGAAAAAAAGAAAGTAAATGGAGGTAAATTAAATTGGTCTCCCTAATTATTTTGAAAATGCTTTGAAAAAAAAAAAATTACATAGTTAATATTATAAAGCCGAAGAGGTTTTTTTATTAGAACGCGCTAATCTCAGGACCTACTTACTGGATTAATTAAAAAATCTTTCATCGTTGGTTTTGTACGTGATCCCTGAGTGATATAGGATGTATACTACGTACCACGGGCGAAACCGGGGTGGACTATTAGTACAATAATAACTGAAAAGAAAAAAGGAGAAGAAAAAAATCCGTAAAATTTAATCTAGGAACTGTATCGTTGCCGTTCACCGGGGCAGTACTACCATCTTAATGGGCACGGGTAGTGACGGGGTTATTTGAAATGGGTGCCATTTAAAACGATTTTTTTCCTAATTTACTTTGTCATATTGATGTGGCATACATACTATAATATAGTAATAACATACATGATGACATTATATTATAATGTCATCATGTAACTTTTGCATAATAGTTTTTGGGCATAGTGTGTTTTAAGCATAACAATAAATTGTACTACATGAAATTCGACTATTGATGAGACGCATAGTAATCTTTAGGCATATTGATGAGACGCATAATAGTTTTAAGGCATTTTTTATTTACTTGTTGTGCTACTAAATATAGACCCAGGTTACATAGGATCCAGATCCAACTCGGAGCTACTACCGTAGCGGCAAGACTAGGTGGAGTATATTTAAAAAATGCGGGAACTAAAAGCTCAAGAGAGGTATGGAGAAGCGACACTCAGGGGTAACCGCAGAGCTTCTGGCGGGAGCCCACCCGGAGTCAAAAAGTACACCATATTACTTAGGTGCACCGTCTGCTTTTCTCAATGTGTGCCTTTGAATATTATGCTATCTTTACACTATACATGATTATGTGTTTAAACATTATGGTAAGTTTTGTTTATGCCATATATGGTTATGTGCTTAAACATTATGGTAAGTTATCTTTATGCTATATTTGGTTATGCTACTAAAAATTATGCGAAAACAGTTATGCGTTTAGTTGTTATGGTAAATTATCATTAGTCATAAAAAACGTTATCCCTACTTAAATTAGCACAAAAATTGTTATGCTACCACCGCGCTTGTACCGCCTAACTAAATCGGCTATCGCTTTGCTAATGCTGTCTCTATCATTTCAAAAGAAAAGAGAGAGAAACATCAAAGCTATGACATTTTTCGTTCGGCGGTAGACCCCCCGTTTGAAATATGTAAGTATGTGGTAAAATTAATTTCAATGTACCTATTTATGTCAATAATTATCGTCTGCACCATCGTCTACATTTCTCTCACGGATCTCAAATACGTGTAAGTGCAAACTTATAATTGTTTAGCATAAAAGTCTTACACGAAATCATAAAAATTAAATATAAAAAACTGTCTCTGTTAAAACAATCATCCATACAAATCTATACTAATATTTTAAAGCTGAAGAGTTTGTTTGGATGTTTGTTTGTTTGTTTGAACGCAAGGATCTCTGGAACTACTGGTCCGAATTGAACGATTCTTTCTTTGTAGGATAGTCCATTTATCGAGGAAGGCTATAGGCTATTTAACATTACTATCAACAGGAGCCGAGCAGGAAATGAATAATGTAACAAAAAACGGGGAAAAATATTGCTTTTTGAGAGCTTTCGTTGCGTGACAGCATATGTCATATTTTAAAGGTTGCGTCATTAGAACCGAAAGTAACCGAATTTGCTCAAAATTTGAATTGGTACGATCGATTTTCGATAGATGGCGTAGCAACGCGCGCGCGTTCAGTTAGTAAAAACTAAAAACATTAATGACGATGTCATTATATTTGAAAAAGTCATTACACTTTTTATGGATATCATCGTCCGTTCGACTACACTAAAACGTCGATATGATGCGCCAAGTAAAATTAGGACAAATGCGACGGATAGTAGGTAACTAACTCAAAGGTCTACGCTATGGACGAAGATGGGTTTGTTCTGTGTAGGTATGTTTTCTACGTCTGTCAACATTTGAGTTAAAACCGGCTCTTACGCCTGTTGATATAACTGTGCTTGTAGGCGAATGTATCCCAGAAGTGAATCGTGATAGACTCATCTGAGGAACCGTGTTTATTGATTTTATCCATTGACTGCAGCATGAACCTCCCACAATGGTCATAGTTAGCACTTCGCTATACGCATTTAAATACTTGAGTGAGGTATAAATGTTCCTCAGTATTAATCTGTATTAGGTATATATTTATGAGGCTGTAATAATAGGTTGGGGAAAAAGTTTCTTCACATTTTGAAAAAATTCCAAACTTTTTTTAAATAAATATGATAATGTAAATGTCGTTGGAGTTAGCTACATGGATGATTAAAAGTATAAGCAACCCACTAAATAATATTCCCACTGCTGGGACTCGGGGCCTTCTCTTTCATGGAGAGAGTTAAGGTTATAATTCACCGCACCGACCAAGTGCGGTTTGGTGTATGACGCATGATTTTGAATAATTCTAGGAACATGTCGGTTTCCGCACGATGTTTTCTGTCACAGTTTTAAGTTAGCGGCATTTCGTGCATTGTTTCGCGTGGAGTTATAACCAGGGGCTCCGGATCGGCAGTTGCTGTTCTCCCGGCTAGACTAACCGTAATTTGAATGTACGATCGATGTGCCGTAAATAAGAGACTTACCTATAATACTATAATAAAAAACGTATGAATGGACCGGAAATTATTATATTATAGGCATATACATACTCGGAAAGTATACTAATGGGGCACACACAGTATAAGTGTATTGCTTCTTTCTTAGACAAACAAAACCTTCAGTCTCTTCTTGGCAAACACTTCTAATGTGAGATTTGAGGTCAATTATCTGTAAAAGTGTGTTGGTTTTGGTTTTATTGCTTCCGTGATGATTACAAAAGTCCCGAAAGTTAACCACAATATATACTTTCGAATTCTAGAGTTTGATACATTTCTGAGAAAAGTTTCGACTTGGGTCTCACTAAAATAAGAGGTCTACTATCTATGTAGTAAGTACTAGGATTACGCAACGTTAACATACGCTACGTACTATCGTAGCTCTCGTAGACGCCTCCTTACCGCGTCGTAAATAAATAAATTAGAACACGCTGCGAATAGAGATTAGGTAACAATAGACTCCATACCAAGGCTTCCTTCATTCATTAGCAGGTTCCTACGCTCAGTTGTGTCGTTTGGTATAAGTGAAGTATACGTATATTTGGGATAAACTACTATATTTATCAAAGGTACATTCATACCGCAAAACTTTAAGGTGATAAGTGTTTTACAACTTTCTTTAAGACACAATATCCCCAATTAAAAAAAGATAAAAAAAAACATTCTTTAAGCTAGTACAAATTTGATAATTTTTCAAAGTATTTTTAAATTAGATTCAATTATACCCACGTTAGTGTAATAAATGGATTAATTCTTTATGCGTTGTCATGAATATTCGTAAGTAATGCCATAGTAGGTAAATCACAAAGTTATTCTATATCTATGGTAAATCATTACTTAACTTGTATAAATGATTCATCGTTCTAACATATTATGTATCTTTACATTGATCTATTTCAATATATAGTATTACCCATGACTGATTCAGAAATATTAATACTACTTTTGTATGGAGTATATTAAATCTGCATTTAATTAAAACGCCTCGACTTCCTTGATTTACGATATTCATAATTGAACTGCCTGTAAAATGCTTTAGGGTTTTTCATTTATTTTAAAGTTGATTCAAATGAAAAATATCAAGATGTTTTATTTTTTATTACATCCGAAAGGGTTATGCAATGAAAGAGCCAATAGTAATTAATGTTACCCAGTTAAAAATAATTGAGATCATATTTTATGAACAAAGTGCAATAAATACAAGGTAGGTACGAGTATTTATAAGTTTAGCACAGCAGCAGGCAAAATGCGCGATCTCGTTTATTACGGACAATTCATACAAATCAACCTTACAATTTATTTAAAATGAGTAAATTAATAATATGAACATTACTTTACTGTATAATAAACTATTTAACTATCCTATGTTTTACCAGGGTGAGTCCATTTAAACTGTCGGAAGTAAAAAAAATATATTGGAAAGGTTTGTTTGTGGTTATATAATCTGCATGAAGTCTACTAAGATTTTTCTAGAATCATGATCAAGTGTGACAAATTTGGTTTTATCTGAGTACATTTACGATACAGAGAAGATTAGCAATATACTTAATTAGTAAAAATAAAATAAATAATTAAGGGGGTTTCATACAATAAAAGAGTCTTTCGCCGTTTATTCGCTAATGGTATGGAACCTTTCGTGCGCGAGTCCCACTCATTGGATGTTTGTGCAACACACATATTGCCCTTTTTCTTCAAAACTACTTATCCGCTTTTGATGCAATGTTCAGTGGTAGGTTAATATTTTATTGGTACATGCTTTTAGATAGGTATTACACTGACAACTCACCAGGGGGCGCTGCAGTAAACATTTTTTGTGCAAATCAATGTTGCAATTTTTCTACAAAACCACTTTTCAGATTTTGATGCAGTTTTAGCAAACTAGTTCATTTAAAGGCAGCTCCAAATGGATATTATTGGATTTTTCATTAAGTTTGACGTTAATTATCTCGCGCTACATTTATTTTTTAATTTGGGCATTTTAAATTATTTTATTCTTTTTCGATTACTTCTTAACAGTCACGGATTAAAAAAAAAGCGTTTTATTTAACTATCTGATGGTAAACTAACTATCAATCATGAGTATCTATCTATCTATAATCCAGAGCGATATATTCGCTAAATAACCTAAGTTACTTAGGGATAACGTAGTAGTATTCTAATGATGAAAGATTTTTTAAATCAGTTAAGCAATTTTTTTAGTTTACTCGTTACTGACAAACAAAGCTGTCCTTTTTAAAATATTAGCATAGATCACTCTTATATTGAAACGACAACACAGGTCTAACATCGCTATTAAGTCATGAGTAATAATTTCAGTACAATGTATCTTGACTTGACCTTATAGCAATAGTAGTACCTAATGATTAATGTAATTCATCATTTCTAAGCTTCCAGAATCATTACTTACCTCTTTATCAGTACTTGTAAATTGTAACCTTAGTATTTAATAATAAGAGTTGCCATCTTGCGTGCGATTACTCTGCGTGCCTTTGACTAACCCTAATCATTGTCTCGCACACAAAGGGATATAAATGCAAATACGTTCAGTTTTGTGTAGTAGTAACTAGATAAAGTTAGAAATAGCAATAAAGTACCGATGAGTAATAAACGACATATCAATGTTGATTCAGCTTCCATCTAATGTTATTTTTTAATTGCTTGTTTATCTTACAAGCAAAGTAAATAGGAGAATTTGAATTTGTCACCCTCAAAGTTTACTTATATAAAAATGCTTATAGTGCAAAATGCTAATATTTAAAAATATATGCATAAAAATACATTAAACCTATAACACACTATCATTTATTGGACAAACACGCCTATTTATTAGTCTTTTATTTATTGTTAGAGTCTGTGGTCAAATTGATTTTACTTTAATATTGGCCGAACTTCAAGCAGCAGGCAGACTTTCGAAGCAGGTGACGACTAGTTTTAGTAATAATTTAATTTATGACGTAGCGTAAGCATAGATGATGCGTTCAGCCTTCGTGATGATTACCGACGTGTAAATAATAAACAAGCGGCGACACCCGCGAGCTGTGTGGTAATCTGGTGGGATAATGACCACACAATGCAACCATGCAAATCGCTTGCTAGCCTTGGGTCGATGCTCCACTAACATCCACTGAGTTCCGAAGATAGAGTGTAGGTACTAAGCTACAACGAAACATTGTATAAGCACTGACATATGAATAGTATTAACAAATGCTTGAATTAATTAAATACCCCATAAAAATAAGGCGCTGCTTATAAAAAAATATCGTTGGGATACTTTAGACCGAATAAAAAGTAGCTATTTTTTCGCAATTTTAGGGTATGTCTCAGAAAACATTGTTCATAATAATTATGAGGTCTTTAGACACTATACTTCCTTTTAGATTTACATAACCGGGTTAGTAAAGGAAACAAATAAACTTTAAAATATTTAAGGAAGCGTTATACCGATCAAGAATATAGAGCTTTTATGCAGGGTAGCATTTAGTACACAGATACGAAATCATTCGAGTGCAGCTATCATCATTTCGAGAACAGAGTAAACAATCGTAGGTACCTACGTGTTTTGTTTTATAGACTGCAAAATAGGTTCAATAACAAAAATTTGACTAAGAACAAAAAAAATGCACTTTTGCAAGCGAACTCGTAAACAACAGCTAAATATAAAATGTTAAGTATTATATAATTTGATCCAATCATGCATTCATGATTACGTCATTTTATGATATCTAGTGGCTATTCAACTTAATTTGGCGTCACAAAGCCTAACACTAGGGTGATAATTATGATGCCTCCTACATTACGTTATTTTAAAAATTATGATAAACAATTTAGATGCTGGATACAATGCAACAACGTTGTTCTGCCATTTATAACAATAATATAATTCTAGGGCGCAGGCTCAGGGAGAATAAGGGTGACACCCGCTTCGGCGCGTTCCTGAAGCAAAGGTTGGCCATTGCCAGTCAACGTTCGGGAACGCGGCGAGCCTCATAGCCACCTTGGGACCGCGAACAGTTAGGGGTGGGTTATTCGGAGATAAGTCTTAAGGTGCGTCCCCCAGGAAAACGAGTTTTTTGTCCAGTTTTCAGAGCTATCTACTCATTAGCCAAAACAAATATCAATTTCAAAAATTATTTCACCGTTGTTTATGTACGTGATCGCTGAGTGCTATAGGTTATTATAATTATACTAGCGGCCCGTTCCGGCTTCGCTCGGACATAACCTAGACACTGTCTGCAGCGCCATCTGCCGGGCTTATTTGTGAATTTAAACCATTTTCGAATACACACACATTCAAACACAAAAAAAACATTCAAATCGGTCCCGTCGTTTAGGAGTTCACTGTCAAATGATTAAATTACTAAAATGGCTATAAAAAACAGGGGTTGGTGATAAAATAGTAAAAATTTAGGGTTGTATGTATTTTTTAACGCCACATTATAAAAAAACAAAAAAAATTGACCAAAAATTAAAAAAGAAATGTTTGGGGTGAACAACCCCTAATACTTAGGGGTATGAAAAATAGCTAGTAGCCGATTCTCAGACCTACTGAATATGCATATAAAATTTGGTAAAAAATCAGTAAAACCGTTTCGGAGGAGTAAGGAAACAAACACTGTGACACGAGAATTTTATATATAAGACAAGAATTGTATATATAAGATTATGTACCACGGACGAAGACAGGGTGGACCACTAGTCCGAAATATAAAACAATGCGACACTTCATGTACCTAAATGACTTCAAGTCAACGAATGGCGGTTTGAATGAGTGTATTGTTGTTCATTCAAAAATATTCTCATTCGCGAATCTTACAATCGAGACTAAAAAATGGACAATGGTAGCGAGTCTAATGTTATTCACCTTCCTAGGCAGGAGGGTGATAAGAACTTTTACAATCTATTCTCATACCTAATCACCATGCAAAAAACATTCTTAAATACATTACACAGCTAGCTATGTCTAGTCAGGTAAAATTTGAGATGGCATGATGATGGCATGAGACGCATGGATTGCAATACAATAATAGAGTATTAAATTATATTGGGAATATATTGGGAATCTAAACGAAAGTCAGTTATGTTGGTAATCGTATTCCGTATTAACCCGTATTAAAATCGATTGAGCCGTTCAAAATACCGTGATACGAGATTTTCAGAGAGTAAGCAGTTCCCCGCGGTTTTACCCGCGTAGCCCCCGTTTCCGTTATTCCTTCAAGGTAAAGTAACCTATGTGCTAATCAAGACTATAATCTAAATGTGTTCCAAATTTCAAACCGATGCGTCCAACTGTTCCGACGTGATTGAGCAACAAACATCCAAACTTTCACAATGATGTTAGTAGGATAAGAAGATGAGGTAGAGAACGCTGAGGATGATGTTGGTTTATATCAACTACATACCTGGTAAGTATACCTCGTCATGGTTTTGCTGTAGTACCTACCTGTACGTGTCTATGTGAATAACATTGACTAAAATATTTTTATTTTGCTTATGTTGGAACGTTTATGTAGATCAATCGTCAAATAACATATAAAAAACTCTAGGTCAGTATTTGAATGGATCGACTTAGAGCTAAAAAAGATGTTTTATCTAATTTTTAAACAAATACCTGTGTTAGCGACTAATAATAGGTACCTATTTACAGTAGGTACCTACTAATTTTAATGCTAAATTTGAACGTCACAACTCTATATTTTGTAGTGTATGGCTCTTTGCAGAGTCCGTCTGGGGAAGTACCACACCTTTTTCAGTTATTCTGGCACTAAGCAGTAGTGTTCAAACATTACTGGGTTCCGGTTTGAACGGCAATGTTTCCAGATAAATTACTGGGCTAAGAGATAAAACACCTTATTTTTTTAATTTTTTTTTTATAGCATAAAGTGACAAGACGAGCAGGTCATGTGCCTGATGGTAAGCAACATGCCTGCCACATAACAGCACAGTAACACGCAGCTATTGAAACATGATAGTCCAAATCCTTACCTAGCACTGCACTGCGCTCGTCACCCAGAGATCTAAGATATTATGTCTCTAAGCCCTGTAATTTCTCTGGAATCATTGCCCTTCAAACCGGAACACAGCAATGTTTGCACACTACTGCTTGGCGGTAGAATATTTGGCAAAGGTGTGGTACTTCCCCAGGCGGACTCTGCTAAGAGTCCTACCACTACAAAATACCTTATATCTCCGACGAGCGCAGTGCGGTGCTAGGTAATGATTTCATGTTCCAATTGCTGCGCGTCTGTGTTGCTGTTGTTATGGGTAGGCATGTTGCTAACCACCAGGCACATGACCTAGTCGTCTCGTCACTCTACATATAATGCACGAAAAACAAAACTATTCTTTCAGTCGGGTAATAATACATAATTGATGATGATATTATAGTTCACTAGCCTTTACCCGCGACTTCCGCGCTAAATAAATATTACGGTAACTGAGGTAGTACACATTTGTACACCCATACAATTTTTCTCGAACTTTCTCTTTTTTTAACGAACTTTTTTTAAAAAAAAAGTTCATTAAAACCAGCGATTGAAAAGTCTGTTTGCCTCATCGTGAGTTTCAATACTTTGAGACTCACAGACTTATATAGTCCGATGACCAAAAATGAAATTCCCTAACGAACTTTTTTTTTAAAAAAAGTTCTAGTTAAAGTCTAACGAACTTTTTTAAAAAAAAAAGTTAAGTAGAAATTCTTTAAAAAAAAGTTCGTTAGGGAATTTCATTTTTGGTCATCGGACTATATAAGTCTGTGAGTCTCAAAGTATTGAAACTCACGATGAGGCAAACAGACTTTTTAACCGCTGGTTTGAAAAGATTTTTTGCAACCTGTGGTAAGAAAGATACGCTGTTAGGGTGTTAGGCCAGTGTGATGTTGCTAACAGGTTGACATACATAGATATATGTATATGTGGAGGAAACAGTCAAGTTTATTGATTTCTTTTATTAAGTAAATTTAATCAAACTGAACGAGACATCTGCAATGTTTTCATTATAAGTTGACTCAGCATTTAGGTTGTTTACGTATTTACCTGCATTGATTAACAACGCAATACAGATGCTGAGTTGCGTAGGGAAAAACGTGATAATTACCTAAATAATAATGAAACACGATTTGCATTGTGTGTGTAAGTCTGGTGGATTATATAACACATACGCATGAGTCACCTGATTAAAACCCTAGGGTGTTAAATATGTAAGATGCGTGGTACTACAAGTTGTTCGCCGGCAGTTCGTAAATAAATTGTTAGTCAGGCGAATTACCTAAGAGTCTTCTTAGTCTTGGACTAATAAATGTGCCATCCTTTGAATTAGTTTATATGCATGGACGTCCTATATCGTATATACGTCCATGTTTATATGTTATATTCTCGGGAAAGAGTCCTTTGAAAAAATCCGTTAAAATCAAAAAAGTAATTTGATTACCCTATTTGATTTTTCTGACCTCGGAATTCAATTTGATTATCCCTAAAGTGTAACATCGGGTCATACAATTTACATGGGACCACCTCTGAACAATCTATCAAACAAAAAAGAACGATCAAAATTGATTCACAATAGTTGGCGGAGGCGCGTAACAAACATACAAAAAAAAAACATACAACTGAATTGAGAATCTCCTTTTTTCAGTCGGTTAAAATTAATTGTAGGTACTTTATAGTATATCTTATTTTGTTTTTGTACGGCCTATAAAAAACCTAAGCAGTGGTGTTTTGCAATAAAAAAAAACACTGCTCTAATTTCCACGAATAGAAAAATTATAACATCATTTTTCATTCATAAAATCCGAACAGCGAAAATGAAGAACATTCTGTTACCAGCAGTGTTTCCACAGTTCTATAATCTAGGAACCTTTAACCGATGTTACACTTTAGGCCTTTTCTATACCCCGTATAACTTGGTAAGGTGAAGTTAAAAGCAAGCTCATTCTAGTAATACAAATTATAAATGCGACAGTTTGGATGTTTGTTGCTCCATCATTAAAGCATTAAAACCGAGAATAGCACATTCATAGGAACATTCAGAACGGGAACTATGCGGGTGAAACCTACTACTTCATCCTGCTAATATTATAAACGCGAAACTTTGTAACAATGTATGGATGCATGTTTCAAGCAAAAACTATTGAAGGGATTTTGGGTGAAATTTTGTACATGGATAGTTTGTGATCTGGAATAACACATGGGCTATTTTTTATCCTGGGAAAATAACGAGATCGCGATATAGGTACGCGAGTGAAACCATGGGGCACAGCTGTTATAAAAAAAGCCAAAAGAGTCGCTCACATTTGTATTTCGCCTACAGAATGTTTTTGAAAAATTATAACATCAAATAAAACGCCACGAAAATATATTTTCAAAGTTAAACAAAAGTTAAATAATGAAATACAAGGTCTACGCGTTGCATGCGTCATTTACTGCCTGAGTATATTGGCGAGTTCACGCTGTCGAGGTAACCCGTGAGCAATCGAAATTAATTTGTTTTAATAGAAAGATTGGGCTCAGCGAATGTGTAGACGAGATGAGTAAGTCCGTCAATGTAATGTACACAAAGTGATGCGCTAACGAGGCTCAAGCGACCAGATGAATACTTCCTATTCGCACTGATTCTGAGCCTTTGTCACGCGCCTCGATGACCCCACTCTATACTTTGCCATCGCGAATGTAAACACTTTTTTATCGGGCAAATAGAATAGACACTTGCGAGTCATTTCCCTGAATGAATGCGCTAGAAATGATACGGAGGTGGGAGAGGGTTTAAATTTGCTTTATTGGAGTCGGAATCGGAATCAGGTGCGGTGCAAAAAAAAATTGTAAAAAAAAACAGACTTGCCATGTAAACAGATACTTAAAACCTACTCGAGCTAAGTATTGGTTAAGACACGGAAAAGGCTATTTTTCCAAAAATATCACGTCCTTTTCTTTAACCTCCGACTCTATATTTTCGAAACCGAAATCGGATTTGTAACAACAGATATTATGTAGGTAGCATTACGTATCGGAACTTTAAATCAATCGAAAGTTCCGAGTTTTTCGAAGCAAACTCGAAGGTCCGTAACATAGCGTATCTACCAGAAAAGCGGATAAAAAAAAAACTCGCGGGTAAAACCGGGGTGCTGCTAGTGTATTATAAATTTATACGATAGTCAGAATAATAACATTTAAAATAAAATAAAAATGATTTCACAGTTCAGTTACTGTGACTTATATTGAGCGCTAAATAATAAATCGAGCATCAATAATCCATAAATCTAGTCCAAAATCCAGTTAGAAAAAGTTAAGTAAGATGTCATGTAAAAGTGAACGCGTCTAAAACCGGTTTTACGCGTTTTGTTTAGGCAATGCAAATAGAATAGTGTAGGTAGTTTACAGACTTGGTGATTAAAATAACTTGATTTGAATATACGACTGCTATGCAGTTTCGTTTTTTTACGAATAATAAGAAGAGGTCATGGGGATCACGTCGAATTGAATTTACTTTTGTGGTACATTCCTTTTTTGATTAACAGGAGGGAAATCTTACTCACTAAAACCGTCTTGGTTATATCAGTGTCTAAAGGAATCTCCGTTTGAGCGCACCGGCATCCCATTATTGTGGCATGCACTATTATGGTATACATATACATGGGAATAAATAAATATTCGTCGTACTTTTTCACACAACACCCCAAACTTGTGGCCAAAAGCAAAGCTTGTTATATGGAAGCCACATAATTGATATACAGATATTTTATTGGTAAAAGGCATTTACAAGTCAAAACAATACATTTCAATTATTCAATAAAAACAAAAAGTAAATAAGAAAAATTATAACACTATTATTGTCTAGAACAATCGCTTGTGGTATTTGTCACCAAAAAACTCTTTAAGACAATAATAAGCGTTTTTTTATTAAATGTGTCCTTAATCGTTTCTTAAACAGTCCGACGGACGGACGGATAATTATTATAAAACTACTAGCAGCGCCCCGCAGCTTCAGCCCCGTAGTTCCCGAGCTCTTTAATTTTACAGAATAAAAAATAGCCTAGGTATGTGTAACTCCAAACCATTATCTATCTACAGTCTAAAATATAAATTTCATCCAAATCCCTTCAGCAGTTTTTCCGTGACAGAGTAACAAACATACATCTCCAGACATTCTTACAAACTTTCGCATTTATATTATTCGTAGGATATAAGTATTACACAAATGTATCGAGGACTTTTTTGAGGATTTGTCTAATACTGGTCCAACTGAGCCAAAAGAATAACATAACTTTATGATATTTATATATAAGGTATCGTAGGTATGTTAGAGTTTAAAATCACAGTAGTCGCTAATTATTATACGTAGATAATAGAAAAGGTACTGCAATTGCTGTAGTTAAACTTTTTTGGCGCTTTAGGGAAAAATTATAAACAATTTTTTTACGAAGCGCGCGTACCCCTTCACGAAATACCGACACCTTGAAGGTAGCCAGTCAACACTTCAGTAAACATTGTAACTAACTTCGTGTTAAGGTGGGTCCCCCAGCAAAACGAGTTTTTTGTCCAGTTTTCAGAGCTATCTACTCATTAGCCAAAACCAATATCAACTGGTAAAAAATAATTTAAAATTCTACAATTTCTTGGCTTCAAAATAGTAGTTTTATTTTTTTGTTAATGGACTTATTGTTTAAGTAATCGCCTCACAACGAAACCATGAAAAAATTAAATAATTGTAGTTATCGTGCATCTCCTCGGAAAACCTCCATTATTTTGATTTTGTACTTACACCAACGGATAGACAATTCCATTACGAACATTTTGGTAGAAATATTTTTTTGAAAAGACTAAAATCTGATTTTATAAAGAGTGTATTCTAAAAATTGAGCGTAAAACAGCGGCAAATCGTACTGTTTCTCTCTTGCTCTTTCTTGCGGTGTGCGATAAGGTAAGAAATAGTCAAGGTCATTTGCTCGGGGTACGCCCTTAATACTTCTTGCGTGGAAGATAACTATCTATTGTATGGTTGAAGTTAGACTTCTTAGCACGAGGAATAAAGAGAAGATATGCTAACTTTTAGCGTGCGTAGGTACATAAGTACACATACATGGGGTCCTAGTACTAGAATAATTAAAGGATGATGATATCTTGTTACACAAATTTGTAAGATATTAAGTGAGTTTATGTTGTAGGTAGTAGGTAGGTATGTGAACTCACTTCACACAGATTCACTGAACATAAGACATCTGAGATGTTTATTTGATTCAATTTCATAAAAGTGACTTATCACAAAGATACCAAGTATAGGAATCGCTCTTTCGAATGAATCTTATAGGAAGCAGACACCGAAGCATCATCTTGCGCTTATCCGAACGGTCCAAAGTCTCATCATGTATTGAATTGGTTAATGACACAAAGTTCCTGTAGTAGCAGAGTTATCGAAGTGCCGACTTCATTGTCGACATTACCCAATGAGAGCAAGTAAGTGCACTCGTACCTCCGCTATGCCGATTACAAGGAACATGTTCAATTGGACAGGAAACGGTGTCCACTTCAACTTTTTTTCTTTAATAAAACACTTTTTACACGCTCAGTAATATATCGCTCGTGCAATAACTCTGTTTGCTGTTGTCATAATGTTACTTTCCGAGGTAAGATAAGTAAACTATTTATTAAAAGCCACAACACAGGCGAATAATCACAAAATAAACCAGCAGAATTTTAAAATTAATTTACACATCATGCTAATTATCGTGCTAAAATATTATAAGTAAGTACCTATGTATTTATTGATGTACCTAAACATAATAAGAAAGGCGACTGAAAAAAAACTAATTAATTACCTACTAACTTAGTCCGTCATTGAAAAAATATTGTACTTCTAAACTAATATTATAAAGAGGAAAGATTTGTTTGTTTGTTTGTTTGTAATGAATAGGCTCCGAAACTACTGGACCGATTTCAAAAATTCTTTCACCTTTGGAAAGCTACATTATTCCCGAGTAACATAGGCTATATTATATTTAAAAAAAAAAATTAGGGATCCTTTCTAAATTGATATCTAGGTTATTATTCGAGCGAAGCCGGAGCGGGCCGCTAGTATACGATATTTTTTATTTCCCAAACATAAAATGACGAAGATTCAGAGAGTCGATTGACGTCACTGTTTCGATTTTTACGAAGATGCGACGCCATCCACTCCGGTAGTTGGTATTGCACTCTTTACAATTATGTACAGTAAATAAGCGCCTCTCTTATATGTTTAATACATTATATTAACTGATATGGGATATTCTCCCAGTACAAGGTCTTTACTTTCTACCTGTTCGGTCGAGGCCACTGATACCTAATTATAAGAAAATGCTGTAAATGTGCTTTAAATATCGCTACACAAAGTTCTGAAAGATTTTACTTAACTAATTTCCAAAAATATAAGGTTTTGTGATTTTTTCAGGTACTTACAATTCAAGAAAAAACAATAAATCTTCAAACAACTTTGCATGGGTTTTCCATCACTCAATGCTTCTAAGAAATAAAAATCCCACAAAAACAGTTGTATCACTTATTTTGCCTTTTTATTATCATTAATTTGTTGATGCTACTGAAGAAGTGCGAAGTACTTAGGCTCAAGTTTACCGATGACAGAATAAGGCATGTTAGCACTTCCACAAGTACTGTCAATATACCAGAACTTTGCGGTTAACCCATGATGTAGAATTTCAATTTCAAGTAGTCGATTTTGTTTTTAACCGGCGACGTAAAAAAGTGATGTTTATAAATACTACGTGTGTCTGTGGCATCTAAGCTTATAATTTAAAATACCTACTTAATCTAAGTTGAAAAAGGGGGAGGTTATATTGTGATATTATATGTTTATTATGTGTGTGATATTGGGGTGCGTGGCTCGGGAATCTCCACGTGGTGCACCCTGGGCATCACGTCAACAACTTGCCTCGGTGGCGTCTTGTTGTGTGATGGCGAATCCCGGCCGGGGCTGGGAACTTCTAGCTTCTCACCCCACTTGAGCAGTGCGTGTAGAGGTTGGGGAGATGGACTGGAAGACTTGGGAAGGTTACTAGGCTGACATATCGGCCAAGTAAAATTCCTAAGTCTTTCAGATGAGGGTCCTCCACGAGCACTCTGACTAGTAGAGTGCTCAGTGGAAGGATAAGGGCCGGCGTGTGGCCATAGAGGCGGAACCGCGGCTATCCCTAGCCGCGGTGGTGAGGGCGGACCTCTCGCTGCCGACCATCTTCGCCGTGATGCTCGACAGTGAGAATTCGTATGAGTTGGAGGAGCGAGAGTTGGAAGCCTCTCGCTCCTTAACTGAGGCGAAAGCGGACACTGAGGCGAGCCTAGAGAGTAGCCAACTCTGGGCTCGTACCCCGTCTCCACAGGAAGGCCTGGGGCGTTGGATGTTTAGGGCCGTTCGACGGCCCACCTAGGGATAGGCCTTCGAGGAGATGACGTGCCGCTGATTTCCGGTGCGTCACTAGAGTCAAACGCGAGGGTACCAACGCCCCCCGCGAGGCGGGTCGGACAATCGGAGGCGCGAGGACAGTGGCAGGTGGGTCAGGGTAGTCATAGGAGTGCGAAAAGTGACCCCGCAGTCCCGACCCCTGGCCATGCAGGAGAAATCTGTGGGGGTTTTAGTCGGTAGGCACCATGTCGTATCCCATAGTGTCGAGCGGGCTCGACATACCCCACCATGTCCCTGCATGGTGGGCATACTTAAAAGTATTTCCCCCACATAAAAAAGAGGATATTTATATATTGGAGGAGGATATATTTTTGGTTGTACTTATGTACCCTATGAACGAGTACCTATATTCTGGTGTATTTTTTAGAGCGAAAAAAACCTAATCGATATTGTTTCAACTTATGCAGTTGGAACGTCTTGTATTGTGATGACTGACGCGGTTATTACAGATTTCAATAAATCAATTAGATTATTTGGGACCCACAAATTACACGTATAGGTATACTCATACTTTTTTAATGTGGCTCACCATTATTTGGAAGGCATATACCTACCGTGAAACATGCCAACTTTGCCCGCTTTTAAAAAGAAATATTGATTATTTATTGTTTTTTCTATGAGCGCTTGTGTATTTTTTTTTATTTGCTGCATCTCTGACATCATGTGCATGGATTGGCTTATTAAGATTTTTAAAAAGTTCACATTTTATGCAGCTTTTCGTTGATTTTGATGGCGGGCAAAGTTATCTAGACTTTTAGCCAACATTGCCCATGTGGTTTTTTGGCTCAAATTTAGCCTTTATGCCAATGAGAAAGAAACTAGCTAAAGGATTAGAGTAATGACGACGTTACCTTTAAAAACCTTACCGATAACGACCCAAGTTTCCCTATTAAGTTAGTTGGCAAAATTACCCTGACATTTTTTCTATATTCCATACTAGACAAAAGTTGCGATGTCAAAATGTTAGGGCTGCCAAAAGCAAATATTTTTAGTAGGTACAAAAAACAAAATTACAATATTAATGTTTATATTTTTCTCAAAAATACAAACGTTCAGCCGTTTACTTATAACTCTAACTCTTATATATAAACTTATTATTATTAATACTAATATCAAAATCGAGATCAATCAACGTTCGAAATGAGGTAGATATTCGAAATATAAAAATAGTGTATATCGTACAAGCTTTGCTTAGTTTGGGGTCAGATGATGTTGTGTGTGAATTGTCCACCAATATTTATTTATTTATTTTAGTGATATAAAGTGATAACCAAGTTTTTCCTTTCAATCAGTGGAGAATAGAGGTAGGCACTTATACGATTATTTCAGTAGGCGTATTAGGAACTTAATTAAAAAAAGCTTAATAATTTGTATTTCAGCCTGAGTTAGCTTACTGAAATTATCGCAGAAGTAACTAGACACTTAAATGCACATAAAAAAATATTTTATTATTTTTGCTTCATTATCCTTTGGAAAACAGTCTTAAAATTTTAAATCTAAAAATTCATCCGCTAAGTTAGCATAAAAAAATCACAAATATTCAGAATAAACTTATGTGTAATTAATACATATAACTGAAAGTATTTTCTTATTTCAATTATTATTTGTAAAACAGACATAAAAATTAAATTAAAAAATCAACCCGTTACGTTAACCATAGAATACACTTTTTTTTAACAATTTCACTCAAAGCTATTTCTTTCTCTTCTTCAGCGGTTAAAACGGTAGGATGACCAACACAGTTTTTATGAACCTTTTTAAATTTATTCGTTATCGTCCGTCTTGGGATACTAAATTGTCGTTCAGCATCTCTGGAAGTGTTTTTTTTCGACTGCTTCACATGCTATTTCCAGCATTTCGACAGAATAAGTTTTATACATTCTGGAACCTATTTGGCGTCTTGACTTTCTTTGTCGGATCCAAGACTTGTGTTTGGTTTTCTAAAATTCAAAATAATAATGTACATTACTAAAACTCATTTATCTTAATTTTATAATAACATAATAATGTGGCACGGGGCCCGGTAATTCCAGTATCAGCCTGGTAGTCAGTTACGGAACCTCAAGTTAAGTGCAAAGGAAGAACACACAAGTAAACAAATTTTCACGTTAAAGTATAATTTTTTGGTTTTACTAGTTCAATGGTTAATATAAGTTAATATTACTGACGCAAAATAATCACAAAAATAAACATTATTTTTTATACACAACTATTATAAAGTGACAACCCTAGTGCTTTTTCGAACTTGGGCAAAGTTGTCATTCAAAGATCGGAACATTTCTAGGTAACATTGCCCATTGTCATAACTTTTGTTTTAATTAAGCTTTAACACTGAAACTATGATTTAAATACACTGCAATTCGTTTGCTACAACATACAATTATATAAACTTACCTTCGTATTCGCCATGAATAAGAATTCAGTTCAACCTTTTTTCAAAAATTTGCCCGCAAAAACACCCACCACACTCAACAAGCCGCAACAGGATACTAAACGGAGTTGGCTTGATGCACGATTCTCAGAGATGTCATACGTTAAACCTAATTTCTTCCAAAGTTATCAATATTACCATAATACATAATAATTATTCTACACAAACGGTTTTCCATAATTAGTGTATTTTGGGCAAAAATACCTCTGTAGGCAAAGTTGGCATATTTCACGGTACCTAATTCACAAATACAAAAGTATATAAACACTAGCAGCGCCCCGTGGTTTCGCCCGCGTAGTAACTCATACCCGTTATTTTCACGGGATAAAAATAGCCTATAGATGTGTTATTTCAGACCATTATATGTCTGTGTCAAATTTCATTCATATTCCTTCAGTACTTTTTCTGAAAGAGTAACAAACATACATCCATACATTTTTACAAACTTACGCGTTTATAATGTTGGAAGAATATTAAAATGAATTTTAAACGATACTAATAAGAGCCACATACTCATAAGGTCATAAGCTACTATTTAATTACTAACGACGAGTACCCGTCTAGACTGGCGCGCTGGGATAAATCTGGCGTTCTCAAAGTCCCTGGGGGTAAAATACCTGTCTCACGGACTGGTTCCCGGGTAATGAGCGGGCTATTTGTGGCACAATGCAGCTACTGGGCTGTGAAACATAGAAACAAGTACGATATCCTTAGGGAGCGTGGACAATTTTACAACACACCGGGCCCGAGCGGGACAGGGACGTGTAAATATGTATTTAGATTAAAAAAAAAACATTACAATTTTAAATGTCATAACACGAATAATAAAATACAGAAAAATGTATGATGAAAGTAAATAATTATATTTTTTGGAATTCGTTACTGGATTTAGCATTTATAAGTCATAATTGGACAGGAGATTACTATTGTACCTGTAACTAAAAAATCGTTTTAGTTTTAGGTACAATAGTAATCTCCTTAGTAGGTAATGCCGTTTTAATGTCTATGACAAATATAATTTTACTAGCAGCGCCTACGGTTTTACCCGCGTAGGTACCGTTCCCGTTATTCCCCCGGGATAAAAAGTAGCCTATGTGTTCTTCCCGACTATAAACGAACTGTGTTCCCAATTTCACCCCGATCCGTTCATACGTTACGACGTGATTGAGCAACAAACGTCCAAATAACCAAACATCCATACACTGACATTTATAACTTAATAGGATTGTAATGGTTAAGTATGTCTTTATGTGAGATTTAATGGTTATTTTCAACATTTATTATTGTAAGTTGAGGTGCGTTCGCGCTGTTGTAAAAGCTCGGTGTGTTGTGAATCTTCTTTTAAACTAAATATAGCCTGGAGAGGTTGCGATCTAGTTTTTTCTTCATACAGGTTGCGAGATTACTGCACTTAGATGAACTACAAAAAATAAGAAGCAGTCATACGGCATAGGTACTGATAGTTAATAGACTACATAAGCAGTTTAAAACAGCAATAAGATTGTGTTCTTTAATCGATTTTATACTGTTAAGTAATTGAACTTGTATTAACTAAACTGGCTGTATGAAAAGCGGAATAATAAGATTGTGGTGGTAGTGGATCTGAATTTAGTTAAAATTCCATTAACTGCTATAATATCCAAAAAATAATCTAAACGTCGCGTCGCTCTTGTCGTTCATGGACATGAAATCATTTAAGTAGTTGTTATCTACATAATATATGTTTGCATCATGGGTTGCTCTAAACTTTTTTTTTTTTATAGCATAGAGTGGTGAGACGAGCAGGTCATGTGCCTGATGGTAAGCAACATGCCTGCCACATAACAGCACAGTAACACGCAGCTATTGAAACATGATAGTCCAAATCATTACCTAGCACTGCACTGCGCTCGTCACCCAGAGATCTAAGATATTATGTCTCTAAGCCCTGTAATTTCTCTGGAATCATTGCCCTTCAAACCGGAACACAGTAAAGTTTGTACATTACTGCTTGGCGGTAGAATATTTGGCAAAGGTGTGGTACTTCCCCAGGCGGACTCTGCTAAGAGTCCTACCACTACAATAAACTGTCGAAACATAAATACCTATGTTTTTCTCAGTAAGTGTAATTGTCGATTCTAATTATTATGAATGTAATCAGTAGGACATATAAAATGTATCCTGCATTTTTTTATTTCACTTTAATCAATTTAATAATTAACATTCCATGATTTGCACTTTTCGCTGTACCTACAATGAGAGCTTGTTATTATAACTAGTTACTTATTTATTTATCACTACTAACTGTATCTGGAAGCCCTAATTTAAATGCAGTTTAAATTTAAATGTCTGCAACTAATGTATGTATCTAATGTAAGTAGTCTAGGTGCATAAGATACCAAGAAGTAGTTACCATTAAGTAGTTACTGAGTTACTAACTAGCTAACTTATAGACACTATCTCACTCGAGTCCACTAATAACCTATTCCATCCAAATTGAAGGCTCTGCACTGCTTGAGACCAATTCGTTCAGGAGTGGGCCTATTACAAATATGAGGAAAAGGTATAAGAATAATCGAGTTATGACTATGTATAATAAGTAAGTATCTAAAACTATACAAGTATTACATCAGCCATTTGGCCGCCATATTACAAGCTTTGCTTAGTTTGGGGTCAGATGGTGTTGTATGTGAATTGTCCACCAAAATTTATTTATTTATTAAGTATAGAATCAATGAAAAGATTTTAATAATCGATTATCATTGTAGGTAGGAAGGTTATGTATGATAATTTCAAAGTGCTTAACTTGATTTGTATTTAATAAGCGCTTACGATAAAAGCTAATACCTACTGTAATTTTTTGTTCTTCGAGCTAGTGTAGGTAGGTAGGTACCCTACATTTTAGATGAAATTAAAATCTTGTATTACTGATAGCTATGTACGTACCTACCTAAGTAAGACGTAAATTCAGTCAAATTAATACCTACTTACGATATTTAGTTCTACATTTAAAAAAACCTAAAAAAAAATAATAGGTATTATAAATTGTAAATGTTCGTATTCATAGTATTTACAAAAAGCATTTACTGTGAAAATTCATATCAATAAATTATTATCTACGTTATGATTCCCTTGCTAATACTGCAACCTATTATTTTGGTGATAATAGGTACCTATTGTAAATTTAATCAACTTTTAGGTAAGTACATGACCTGAAATAAAACTGTTAAGGCTACTTTTGCCAAGTTGCTAATTTATAATTTGAATTCGATCATAAAACGACACCTAAAACGTGTTCGTAACTTGATCTAATTAGCATTCAAGTGATAACCGATATATTTACGCACTTACACACTTCAATTCCTTTTAAGAGAAGATACACTTCTACTACGAGGTAGTCGAGGTACCACGATATTGACTCATGATGCTTTTACTAACTTAAATAATTTGTTTTAAAAAACAATAATACTACTGTTGTCACCTGTATTTGTTTGTAGTATATTTAACTTATAGTATTATATATACTGGGATTTGAGTCTAAATATGTGTCATATAATAGAACAAGTATCTGATTATTTAAAGAAATGAAAATATGACTGATAAAATTTAGTATAGAGGGCGCCGGTGTGAAACTATCCACTTCTACCCGCCATCTCAAAAGAGTTTTGGAGGGGTTGGGGTTATAAGTAGATGGAGCTAAGCCGTTGACGGGCATTCCTTTTTGAAATACTCACACACTCACAGTCAACAAAGAAATTTTCAATACATGTAGCCAATGTTCCCTTTTTCGTAATCGCAACCCTGGTTGATTCGACAAATACCTCCGACAAGTTAAATGATTGGCATAATAAAATAATTTTACTTTTTGCTGAGGAATCTACTAAAGTATTGAAATCACCACACACAACTATTTGCTTACTTTTACTAGATATCCTGCACAGAGTTTCTTCCATTACTGCTAAAAAGGTCTCAAAGTTAGCCTTTGGAGGTTTATATACTCACACAATTACACTAGATTCTAACTCTATACATGCAAGTTCACAGTGATTCTGGACACTGAGTTTTTCAATGTCCTTGCGTGATTTGAACTTTGTTTATTTTCACAAAAACTATACACCTTCCTCCAAAGGCTTTTTTTCTGTTATAAACGCTACCTTTTTTATAATTACTAAGGCAAAAATTAATGTCTTGTTTCGACAACCAGGTTTCAGTAAAGCATATAACTTCAGGTTTATTTGAACTGTGCAAATACATTTCGATTTCATCCAATTTGCCCAAAAATCGGTTTATGTTTTGATACAGAATATTTAATGTATTGTTCTTATTCTTAATAACACTAGTTTTAGTGTTCAGGGAGACCTTGAATGTTTTTACGTTTTGTAGAAACGTAATGATGATGGCCCCCTGTTGTCTCATTTATCAGTTTAAACCTTTATTGGTATTGGTGTCAATTGTGATAACGTTACAGACGTCTGCTTTTCTGTTTCCATTTTTGGTCATTTAGCAAAGCGTGGTATATAAGATTAGATAATGCACTTTTAGTATGTCTCCGTAGTATTTCCTTTGATTTAAAATTTTGAATAAAATTGTTTACATCAAATAGTAAAAATTCCTTTCTTCTGCTAGTGGTAAGGTTGTGTTTTGATTTTGAGCTTTGTTTTATGACGCCGAATATGGAAATGTGCAGAGTACAATTTTATGTATATTACCGTTACTATAATACAACTTAAATTTTTTTTTTTTTTTTTTTTAATATTTGTGGACAATTCACACACAACACCATCTGACCTCAAACTAAGCAAAGCTTGTGTGATGGCGGCCAGATAGCTGATATTATACTTGTATAGTTTTAAATACATACTTATTATACATAGAAACACCCAGACACAGTGCAAACATTTGAATTCATCACACAAATTTTTGCACTGGGTGGGAATTGAACCCACGACCCTCGGCTTCGCAGGCAGAGCTACTACCAACTAAGCCACGAGGCCAGTCAATTAATTAATTTATGCAA
The DNA here is from genome assembly GCA_963693475.1 of Ectropis crepuscularia. Taxonomy (NCBI): domain Eukaryota; kingdom Metazoa; phylum Arthropoda; class Insecta; order Lepidoptera; family Geometridae; genus Ectropis; species Ectropis crepuscularia. Next base: position 13,967,603 of record OY856339.1, on the reverse strand, counting down.
TTAATTATAACATTTTTTGTAACACCTACAGCACTTCCCGTCATTATAATAATGTTAGAGTTTTGGTATTTGCGCAATAAAATTTTATTTATCAGTTCTTCGAATTTTACATTTGGGATACATTTGTGTTCATTATAGTTTCTTTATTTAACATATTATTAAAATAATATGTTAAATAAAGAAACGATAGGTAAGTAATTCGTACGATAATAAAGTAATTGATATTTAGAAATTCACGTAGGTACGTTTCCGTGGCAACTATGAGGACTCTTGGTTTTTATTATGTCAGACATGCGTGAATTATTTCAATGCGTACCATAAAATTAAACCCTATTTTTTTTCTCAAAAAAAACTAAAAAAAATCGTTGGAATTTAATTTTCATCTTCGATTCTACGCATTCAAACGACTTGAACTCGTTTAGTCCACTGATGAACTACAACTGATATTCACATTTTATTAAATAAGGGACATATTATTATTTATTTATATATTCGTAAATGCAAAATTGTGTATTATTTCCTATTCCATTTACCAACGTAATTTTCCAGTACCGGACATATTACTAAGAAATTTGTACACTATGACGCACAAGACAGCTTAGATACAATGAATAAAAAAATATTAGCTATGTAATACGTTTCTTGTAACTCTATAACCATACATTTAATAACAAATACCTTGGTTATTGAAATAGTAGCATTATTGTAAGGTTTATAGGTATTTATGTTGTTTGGTCTTTGATTTTCAAATGACAGAAAAGGTAGTGAAATCCTAATGAAATTCTGGGAATATTTATCTACTAACAATTTACGGACCAAAGTAACATATCATTGCATTTTATGTCAACTAATAAGGTCCCGTAGTACAAGTCTTGCTCAGTTTGGGGTCAGACAGTGTTGTGTGAGAAATGTCAACCAAATTTCATTTAAACTAAGTATCCTAATTACTTACTAACCTACACTCAGGCAACATATTCCACAGCCTAGACGTTCAACCTTATTACGAAAGTCGATTCCAATCTCCTTGTTCGAGTTTTTAGAACGACAAACAAAAAAATGACACTTTTAGAGAACAAAACAAATATAATTTAAAAACTCAAAACAACTGCGTAAAAACGCAGTCGGGTGATCCAAACTACGGACTTGCATACAAAAACCCGAAAAGAATAAAACAAGCACTTAGATTTCTGGTGTTCTAGAATTCAATAATATGTTTTTAAATTAATAATCTATACTAATATTATAAAGCTGAAGAGTTTGTTTGTTTGAACGCAAGGATCTCTGGAACTACTGGTCCGAATTGAAAGATTTTTTCTTTGTGGGATAGTCCATTTATCGAGGAAGGCTATAGGCTATTTAACATTACGCTACTACCAACAGGAGCGGAGCATGAGTGAAAAATGTAACAAAAACGGGGAAAAATCTTGCTTTTTGAGAGCTTTCGTTGCGTGACAGTCACATTTTAAAGGTTGCGTCATTAGAACCTAAAGTAACCGAGTTCGTTCAAAATTTGAATTGGTACGACCAATTTTCGATAGATGGCGTAGCAACGCGCGCGCGTTCAGCTAGTATTGAATAAAATAATATATTTTATATATAAAATTTTCGTGTCACAGTGTTAGTTACCTTACTCCTCAGAAACCGCTTTACTGATTTTTACCAAATTTTATATGCATACTCAGTAGGTCTGAGAATTGGCTACTAGCTATTTTTCATACCCCTAAGTGATAAGGGTTGTTCACCCCTAATTTTTTTTTTGAAATTTTTTTTTGTTTTTTTTTTTTTTTTAATAATGTGGCATTAAAAATACATACAACCCTGAATGTTTACCCTATTATCACCCACCCCTATTTTTTAATAGCCATTTTAGTAATTTAATCATTTGACAGTGAACTCCTCCTAAACGGCGGGACCGATTTGAATGATTTTTTTTGTGTTTGTACAAGTGGATTCAAGGATGGTTTAGATTCACAAATAAGCCCGGCAGATGGCGCTGCAGACAGTGTCTAGATAATGATCCGAGCGAAGCCGGAACGGGCCGCTAGTATTCTAATAAAATAACAGTTTAGTTGTTATGTTCTTTTATTAGAATATATTTTATTCAGTTATAAGTCCGTAATTTGGTTCACTTTTTACGCAGTCTGGTTTTTGAGTTTTTAGATTATATTTTTTTTATTTTATACTTTTTAGTTATGAATGTTATTATGCTCAACATAAGATGCATATGTTGGTTTTTGACCAAGTGTCTTCGTTTTTATTGATATGATATGTAGGTTTTTCTACTGCTTGTAATTTGTATAGTTTTGTGTAAGTACCTAGGTATATAATTATAGATTTTCGATTGAAGTTGAGTAGGTACTTAATCGTTTAAAGTTGGAGATGGGCGACCGAGGCGGAGTAATACGAGAGCGGTTCCATGTGCCCACCATCAGCGGCAGAGTTGAAACCCCATGGAGGTTTTAGTAGACAGGGGCACCATATACATACATGGTATAGAGTGCAACATAACCCGGCCGTGTCTCCCGGGTATTTGTCCCGGTTATTTGTCGTGCTACTATTGATCCTATGTAACTTGTACATAGGACTCAGATCCGACTCGGACCACCCCGGCTCCACCTAGACTTGTCGCTACTACCCCTAGAGTGTATATAAAAATAGTGGGAGCCAGAAGCTCTGCGGTCAGCCCTGAGTGTCGCTTCTCCATACTAAGCCTGCGCTCCTCTAAGGAGCTCGCCACCTCCCCCTTCGCTACCCTTGGCCTTCGCTGCGCTTGGCCTCGCATGGTTCGGTCCACTCAGGACCTTCCTTGAGCTTCTGGCGGGAACCCTCCCGGGGTCAAAAAGTGCACCATATTTCTTACCGTACCGTCCGCTTTTCTCAGTGTCTGCCTTTAAACTTTTTGCTAAGTTATCTCTATGCTATATATGGTTATGCTAGTTAAAATTATGCAAAAACAGTTATGCGTTTAGTTGTTATGGTAAATCATCATTAGTCCTAAAAACGTTATGCCTACTTAAATTAGTACAAAAATTGTTATGCTACCAGCACATAGGTATAGACCCTCTATAAAAGATGATAGTTACAAAATAAAATAAATTTGTAAATTACTGCATTTTTTTATAGTACAGGAAGATGGGACAAAGAAGTATGATGGTAAACATCACAGCCGTTCACAACCGCACAGTGGCAAGCTACTATTTGAACACGAAGAGTGCAAACCACTGCCTATTACCTACAAGCCATTTGTAACCATTTGCCCTGTAATTTCCCTGTAAACATTGCCCTTCAAATCGAAACACTGTTATATTAGCGCTTTACTGCTTGGCGGTAGAGTAACAGGCAAAAGTGTGTTACTCCGAAAATGCTAGCCTTAAAATACCGATTTCAGATAATTTCGTTGATGTTTTGATGATGTTACTTAGTTGATAATTCTGTTGAAATACTACCGCAACACGTATAAATACGTAAACAAATGCTTTAATAATAATCTTTTCTCGGTACTAAATGCAAAACAATGTGATGTGAAGATGTTTATCTTGGGGTGCGATGAGAAAAAAATTAATAGGTATTAGATAATCATAATATTAAAAACAAAAGAATTCAGTATAATTAAAGACCTAACAACGACTGTTAATTTAATTTCATCTCCGGTTGTTATAAAAAAAAAAATGAAAAAGAAAATGGAAGTTATTTAATAATATAACCGCATCACCCTCGCGATTTTAACTTTCAATCTAATATATTTTGGATTTTAAAGCCAGATGAATGCCTTTCCATGGACCCTTATTATAGAGCATTAAAATACTATCTACTTATTCTATGTTTTAAACGTTATGTGGCCTTTCCACATGATATTTGTCGTCCGTTTAGGAGTTATGAGCGACGAAACAAACTAACTACACCAAACACATTTATAAATAAGACTGGTAGTGGGGTTGATCATCCTAATTATTTTAGACTCTCATTGGTCTACGGATAATTCAGATGTGAGTAGTGTAACTAATAGTTAGATAAGTTGGATCTTTGTAGCGTCGGCGTCGTGTAGTTCTCGTTGTAATTTAGTGTTGTTCCTTACTTTGTAAGAAAATACTATATACATATAGTAATATATAGTAAAATCAACAAAATTTATCTCGTGTTATGGATAAATTTGAATCGGTTTCTTCTAGGTAAGCTTCATCGAAGGCCGCATCGTCGCTTAACATCAGGCGGTCAAGTGTAAACCTATTAAAGTAATAAACAAAATGTGATTATTACTGTAAATGTTGTATATTATGCTGTCTATTCATATTTCTTTAATATTGTTCCTCTTAGTTTTAAGCTTAAGAAAAATAAATATAATCATTTAAAACACGCACTTCCTCACACACACAGCGGCAAGCTGCGGCGCGGGGACTGCAGGGAACTCATCCTAGGACTCATCGAGGATGGAGCCATGCAGTGATACCAACATTCTGATGCCAAATTAAACATTATTTAAAATACTACATATTTTTTATTCTTTGATTTTTCTGCTGTCTATACAGAAAAATACACTGTGACGAATTTACTATTCTCAAACGAGGATTGATATAAAAAATTGAATTGTGACGAATTTACACATACTTTTTTTGTGACGAATTAACTTTGTGACGAATCGCCTATAACCCAAATAAATAACAGCATTGAGTCGAGTTCAAGTGATTTACTGGTCCGTCAGTTTAACCTTAGGATCTTGAACCTTCTACGCTAGTAATAACATTAAATAAACTTATTTATTTTGTCGCTCTTGAACGGTGTCGTGTTGGCCATGGCCGAAAATGTACCTATTTATTAACATGTCTTTCTTATGAGTGTACAGAACTGCACATATCCATACTACAAGTGCTAGGTATGTCTTTTATTTTTTGCACATCACCTTGGGAAGACAAAGGTCAACATTTGTAAATTGATAATACTAAGAAAACGGAGCTAAATATCAGTAGGTAGGTTATAAAAGCATTCAAATTTTGTATGTGTTTCGACTTTCAATTAAGTTCACATCTGCATTATATGGACGTACATGCATAGGTGGTTTTAAATTTTGTGTTGGCCGTCAGTTACTCTAAGCATACAATAGTATATTATGATATAAGTGCGGCAAGTTGATAATAATTTGATTATAGCCGAGGCGATATTGCTATCTCGAGCCGTTGGCAAGAGCTATAATTTGCAGAGGCTGTAATTATCAAAGCGCACGGATGTCATACGACGTTTTATAACATATTTGCGAGGAAATAAATAAAACTACGACTATATTTTCAAATAAAACCAATATAGCGGAAAAAAAGCGCGTGGAGCGTGGAATAGTTTATATCTACCTGTAATACCTGTTCACAGATTAGCGATGCGCGCGCATCAGCACTTTTTTTAAAACAATGGCACAGAACCAGCCAGTTGACCTTAGTAATAAAGTAAATTAATATTTTAGTGTTTTGTTACGACAAATTGTTATAATTTATGGTCAAAATTAATTAAATTATTCCTTATAACCTATATTTGATCTCTCAAAAGTAAATTTCATTAATAAAATGTTGAAAACTTTTCTGACATAAACACTCTTTGCTAAGATTTAAAAAGGTATCGTTCGTTTTAGACGGATCATTTTGATAAACCGTGCGTTTTACATTACATTACCGCACGAGTAAGTAGGTACGTGATGAGATATATTACGATACAGAAATTGGTGCAATAGGAGACCCCTGACGAGCAAATCTGTTATAATAGTACATTATGATATAAGTGTGATAAGTTGAAAATAACAGTCGAAGCTACATTGCTATCTCGAGCCGTAGGCGAAAGAGCGGCTGTAATTATTTTTATAACATATTTGCTCGTAAAGGGTCTCTTATTGGACCAATTTCTGTATCGTAATGTATCTTATTACGCACTAGTGCTGTAATGTGTAATGTAAAACGCACGGTTTCAAAATGTTCCATACACAGACTAGGTAGAGAGATATGCTCCGTCTAAAACGAACGGTACCTTTTTAAATCTTAGTAAAGAGTTTTTATGTCAGAAAAGTGTGGTCAACATTTTATGAATAAAATTAACTTTGAGAGGTAAAATATAAGAAAGAATTATTAAATTCGTTAATTTAATTAATTTAGACCATAAATTACTTTAATTTTTCTGTAACAAAACACAAAAATATTAATTTACTTTATTATTAATGGCATACCGGCTGGTTCTGTGCCGTTGCTTAAAAAAAAAAGGCGCCGATGCGCGCGCATTGCTAATCTGTGATCCATAGTGATTACTTATACTCTGTGCTGTGATCTGTGATCAAGTAAATATTATTCCGCGCGTTTTTAATAATTTGGAATTCTGACATACAAAATATAATTATCATTAATCTTGACATCAATTGAACCGTGACAAATATGCCTATTTTTATTGTATAATATTTCCAAATAGTTTTCAAGAATTTTTAATGTTTTTCAGTGTATTTTTGCATGCCGAAAGGCAGAGTGTGGAGCTCTTATTTTCTGTATCTGAACACCTGTAAATACCCATAATATGCGCAAATAAAGAAATTTTGATTTGATTTGATTTTTTTCGCTGTATTGTTTTTATTTGAAAATGTCGTCAGAGTTTTGTTTATTTCCTCGCAAATATGTTATAAAACGTCGTATGACATACGTGCGCTTTGATAATTACATCCTCTGCTAATTATAGTTCTCGCCTTCGGCTCGAGCTAGCAATAAAGCCTCGGCTGTAATTATCAACTTACCGCACTTATATCATAATGTACTATAAAGTAAAGTAAAGGCTGTAATAATATTAAAAATTATATTATCAAAGCACAAGTATGTCATACGACGTTTATAACATTCTTGCGAGGAAATAAATAAAAATCTGACGATATTTTCAAATGAAAACAATACAGCGAAAAGCAAAAAGCACGCGGAATAATTTTTACTTGTCCAGATTAGCGAAGCGCGTGCATCAGCGCTTTTACTAATAAATCATGTAAACTAATATTTTTGTGTTTTGTAATTTATGGTCAAATTGAATTTAATTAAAGTGTTAAATGTTTATCTACAAATTTAATTTAGACCACCATGTTTTTTTATTCATTAAATTTATTTCAGAAAGGTAGTCAAGATTGACTATTTTTCTGACATAAAAACTCTTTGATAAAATTTAAAAAAGTAACGTTCGTTTTAGACGGATCATTTTGATAAACCGTGCGTTTTACATTACATTACCTCACAAGTACGTGATGAGATACATAGCTAGCTTAAGTTTGCAGTGTACGTGTGTTTATGTGTCCGTTACTCCTTCACTATCCAATGACTCATTTATCTTGCTGGAGCTTTATGAGCAGAGCGGCTGGGATGACTTATTGGTTCATAAGAAGTTTTGGAATAAAGATCATATTAGAAACACTTCTTAGTAAAAACTGTACACCTATGTACATTGAGAGGGAATCGGTTTATTCTAGGTAAACACGCTCCATCGTATACCACATCGTCGCTTAATATCAGGCAATATGGCCGTGAAGTGTAAACCTATAATAGATAAAAATAAATGACAATATATTGTCTTCGAACCGCACATTTCTTCGATTTTTTGATGTTCCTCCCACAGGCATGACACGTGTCACTACGGTATATATGTATATTTGTACCTAATAACAACTCCCTAACATTAAGTATTTAAGTAAAAATGTGCATGTGTACTCGTATTACAGCTCCACGTTAAAGTAGAGGGATTCAGATGAAAGAACAGTTTCTTAGGGAATAGGTACTTAGTGATTGATTAAATGTACAAAATTCTACGCAGGTGAAGCAGCGGAAAACAGCTAGTACCTATATTTAAATTTGTAAACTACCAAATTTTAATTTTAATTATACCGATCAAATATTTTATGTCAGTAATATCCCAACTATTCATTTTGAAATCACTCATTAAAATACAAATACATATGATCTCTGCGAGCGTACTGACCCTGCCGCGCGGCAGCGATCTCGACGGCGTGTTTGTTTTGTAGGGTAACGTATTTCTTATACAAAATATTAATAATAGTTATGCTGTATTACAATATTGTATATCATTCCAATTTTAATGATTATGACTACCAAATTCGAGGAAGTAATTGAAAAGGATTGATATCAATTACACAAAAAAAAAATAACACTTAAATTGATCTACCTATTTGAAGAAAAAAATATTAACGTGCCATTAATTAAGACAAGAGGCATTGACCTTCAAATCAGAACAAAGTAATGTTGGTCCGTTACTGTTTGGCGGTAATGGTAAATGGGTAGTTAGTAATGGTAAATTTTGGGTATCAAATAAAAGAGTATGTGTTATTATCAACTGAGTAAAAGTAAACCAATTGAATAAATGTAAGAATTTATATTGACAACTGTTCGATCTTTCCCATACAAAATTTCACAAAGGAATGCTCTTTAACGGCTTAGCTCCATCTACTTATAGCGCCAACCCCTCTAAAACTCTTTTGAGATGGCGGGTAGAAGTGAATGGTATCCCACCGGCGCCCTCTACACTAAATGACACATATTTAAACTCAAATCCCAGTATTAAATATAATACTATAGTGAAATACACGGTAAACAAAATAGAGGTGATAACACGGCCCTCCTGCGCACGCTGCCAACCTTGGCAGTGTCACAGTCCGGTGTAGTTGCTGTGAACAAAATACACAATTTATTCATTTTATCAAAGTTAATTTTACTCTTCCAGTATTATCCACTTAAGATGAGTAACTTTCCCAAGCAGTTGCGCTGTCACATTGTCGCAACTCAAGGTACGTCATTACATTACCACATTCTCCATAAATCCACTTAAGATGAGTAATGAATAGCTTTCCCAAGCAGTTGCGCTGTCTCACTGTCGCAACTCGAGGTACGTCACTACATTACCCACATTCTCCATAAATCTCAAACATATACCTTTCCCTAGTTGCCGCCTGGTAACTCTAGATACGCGGCATTAAAGTCATAGTCAAAGTCAAAGTCAAAGTTCATTATGTTCACTCTTAATGCTTTCTCTAGCAGTTACACTCTTAGGCAGATACTAGGTACGTCAGTTTATGTCCAAGGTATTACGGTTTCACACTAACGCTTACTTTGTCAATGGATCGAAGCCATTGCACTTCACTACGTTATTCAAACGTTAACTCATCAGCAATCAATCATAATACCTGACAACATCCTAAAGCCATTGCACTGCTCGATTGGGTTTGACTTTCAATTACATATATCTCCAAGTCTACTAATCGTACCTATTCAAGGTTTCATATTTTTCTCACATATTTATGGCCTTCTATGTAGTTTTTTTAAACGCTCCCAAGTGATATTTATAGCGAATTAAACGGTCTCATTATTGAAACAATACCAAAACAATTCACTGGTAACGTACATAGCTCGGCATCATCTGACTAAAATCTTTCTAATTTCAACGTAAGGGTATCTTATAACTGCACTGAACATAACCATTTTGTAACCCAACTACGGTAACCAAATTCAAATCAAAGATGTAACACTTTCTATTACTGTATTATGTTTTAAAATGCATGACCTTTTTCAAATAGTTTCCTTGAAAGATATTTAAACCAATATCCAACTGATTTACACGTTTTATCTATGGTTGCTGTGCCTCGCACACACTCTTCCACAAAATAAGCTACTTCTCATAAATTTTCATTAAACAGTATCCACAAACTTTAAAAAAACCGAAGGTGTTTCATTCTACGAAATGGTCTGATTGCAGTTCCCGGAATTGAAGGATTTTTTTACAGTACCCCCTAACGAGATAATAATTAATAGTTTTAACTTGTCGGTGATATGCAAAAATTTCATTTGAAATGCAAAAACAAGGTTAAAACAATTTTTAAAATCGTTTCTTAAAAGTAAATCGTAATATAAAACTGTTGCTTACTCACGTGTACATTATGCACTTACTGAAACCACTGATCCAAGAATAACATTTTTAACTAACTGCGGGCGACGCTTGCTTTTCCGATTATTTCTCATCACCGTTGTGATTTCCAGGCGTGGTGTTCATAGCACTTCTGATATTATCAACTGAGTAAAAGTAAACCAATTGAATAAATGTAAGAATTTATATTGACAACTGTTCGATCTTTCCCATACAAAATTTCACAAAGGAATGCTCTTTAACGGCTTAGCTCCATCTACTTATAGCGCCAACCCCTCTAAAACTCTTTTGAGATGGCGGGTAGAAGTGAATGGTATCCCACCGGCGCCCTCTACACTAAATGACACATATTTAAACTCAAATCCCAGTATTAAATATAATACTATAGTGAAATACACGGTAAACAAAATAGAGGTGATAACAGTGTAACAAATTATTCAAAAAGAAATCCACTACTCGATACTTCACGGAACTCACCAACGTGAACGTTCAGGTTGGCGGTTGGCACCGACTTCACGTACCTACATATTATTATTTGGCAGCGAATATAACAATTTAGTTAGTAGTAAATGCCCGCGACCGCTCTTTAAGGGACTTTACATTTATTCGATGTAAATGTTAAAAAGTAGGTATTCAAACCAAAATTCTAAATTAATTATTTACGGTAAAAAATCTTTCAAAATTGTAAAAAACTGATCGAATGTAATCCGTTTTTCTGACGTAATTGAGCAAAAATTTGCTTTTTAAAATTAATTGAATGATATGCCATGGTATTAGAAATACGAATCAAAAGTTTACCAAAACACGTCCAGACGCTATAAATGGTATACTTAGCATGTGGAAATTAAAGTTGTATATACTTCCTCTAAAAGTGCAGTTTTAATTTTCTATGCAAATGCTAGTCAAGATTAATTATAGATATACTATGTAGGTACGTCTGGCATTCAAATATTTATTTCCTGTGAATTTAAATGGTTTTAATAAGGGTAGATTACTTTTGCGGTACTTTTTGTGGTAACTAATCGCATTCCTCGCATACCGGTTAGGTTGGTGTATGCAAGCAACTACGTACTTGTACATCGTATGATCGGGTTCAAATCATAACATAACCACGCATGGTAATCGTTCGCACACCTACTCTGTTATGGTTTAAATTAGTTTTGAAATTAACAGTTTATTGTTTCCACATACATTAATAGCAGCGCAAAAAACAGCCCATAAAACCCATTTAAATATTGCTATAATAATTACTTTTGTAAAAAACTTACCAACCATGACTAAACTTATATTTCTACCATTAAATTAATACTAATAAAATGTATCTGAGCAATTTGAAAGTATTAAAGATTATTATAGATTATTATTAAAGATTTTCAATGTCAAATATTGCACTTTTAACCATAAAGTACGGAGAAATGGGGCTAGAAGCATGCATTAGGTACTCTATAATACCACTAATACTTATTATAAATGAGCATGTTTGGAAGTTTATTGCCCAATTACGTTGGTGCTGGTGAACGGATGGGATTGTAATTTGGAATACACACTTTAGTCTGGAATAACACGTTTAATCGCGGGACGCTGCTAGTTAAGGATACTTCAAAATTACTGGTTAGATCTTGATTAAATTTAATGGTAATACAACTGAAAGTCAAGCATAAGCTTTCAAATTAAAATTAGTCACAAAACGGTTAGACACTTGAAAAAATAACTGAAGTAACCCATCACAAAAATACGTCATAATTCACAAAGGACACAAAGGATTTCTTTTTTGGAAGTACTTTAAAACAAACCAAGTGTTGTGTGTATTACAAAATTAATAAGTTCAAAGTGAGCGGTGATGATGAAACGTCAAACAGTGTCGTATTCAGCAAATAAATTATTTTTTTTTGGTAGGAATAGTCGAAACGGTGAATTGTATTGAGCCCCAAGGTATAGGTCTCATAATTTATTTTTGGGTCCATTACCTAATAATTACCTATTAGGAATCTCGTGCTTTAAGTGGAAATATTTTTAATACTTATTGAGTGCTGAATGGTGGAAGATGGTCACAATGTGCCTACGGTCTACATATTATTATGTGTCGAAAACATGTAATAGGTAAAATGAATGGGCTCAGGTAAAGCAAATTTAATTAATATTTGTTTGTTTTCTCATCAGCCCATAATTTACTGCTGGACATAGGCCTCTCCCATAATACACCACTCAGCCCTATCCTCGCCTTTCCGTTTCCAACTGCCACCGGTTGCGTGTCGTTGTCGATTGTGTACAGGCATGGTTCGGTTTTTAAAAATATTTCTATACGAAACTAAAACGCGGGAGTATCATTTGTTCATCAGACATTTTGTAAAATAAGAGCTGTACGGCAGAATCTTCGATTTTCGCTGAACAGCAAAACAAAAAAAGAAAAATACGAAATATTAGGAATTAAAATATGGCTATTTAAATCGTCTATTAACGTCGAAAGAGTATTAAGTCTAGGTACTCACTTTTCTAAACGGTCTCCCAGCTTGTCAGAAAGATGATTATCTTTTGGCTTGGTGAGGTCCGCGTCGTAGAGGTCCCTCTTGTAACCCCTCCAGAAGGTCGGCATCATCCAGATGAACCATGTTTTAGACAGGAAATTTGCCCGTTTGTAATTATTCGTTTTCTTTTCACGATCCTTCGGCGGTATCTTCTTCGGGTCGCAGTCCTTATTTCCACTGACCATTTTGAATTAAGTTTGTGAATTAACGTATAAAATGCGAAATTAAACTGAAGTTGGAACTCGAATAGTTCTAGCCACGGTTTAGTGCGTTACGTGAATCGTCATTTTCGTGGGATGAGTGGTCGGTGCAACGAGTGTGGCGGGACGGAGCGGAGCGCGTACGCAGGCGCGCGATTGACTGCGACACGGACCGTGTGATAACCGCCCTTCTACTGGCGGCCGCGCGCGATTCTCACGCTTATATGATCCAACAGCACTTGGCAAGCACCACTCCGTACCATCAAGTAGAGACCGCAGCGGAGACAGGGCCTATGTTAAGTCTATGTAAACGAGGATGGCGGTCATCGAGGCATTATTTTTGCTTTTGAGACTTTTGCTCTGTGACGTCAAAAAAAAGTGCATGCTGATAAAAGTAGGCATCTATCAACAAATATGTACTTAAGTCCCCAACACTGCCCATTTTCAAAACTAAACTCAAGCGTAGGGTTATTAGCCAAACTTTTTATGACATTGAATGTCTCAAAGGAAACAATGTAGGTTTGTAGGTACACTGGGGTACCTTAGGAACTTTAGCCAATTTAATTTAGTTTTTAGTCTTAATGTATTATCTGTGTTTGCAACTAATTATCGTATTATACAATTATAATGTACCTATTTTCTGAAAATTATGATTTTTTGGTTATTATTGATTGCCCAAGCAATTTTATTGTATTTCGCTGACATTATCGGCTGTAAATCGGGAATCATTATAGGTATCATTTTACTAATAAATATATATAAACATAATTATTTCTTTGTAAAATTGAAGTGTACTTGCTGTATGAATAAATTAATTTGAATATCTATGTAGTATACGTAGTTATGTTAGTATACGTTGTAAGCATATGAAGTTAAGATATGAAAAAATATTCGCTTGTCGTTTTACAGCACGTCATTTACATACGAACTTTCCGAGGTGAACATTTTTCAAATAATAATGTATTTTATTATGTAAGTATTGAGTTGTAAGGCACTTAATTAATATAAAATTACCATAATAATTGTCTGAATGAATGAAAATATATAGCAAGTATCTTAATTTATTTGTATCGAGCTGCAGTCAAGAGTTTTGGAATGGAAAATAATAACTGGAAATCCTTGAATGGTCGGTTGCAAAAGGCACCATCGTTGTCATGAATGGGGTAACACACTAAAAGTGTAAACGCGGAAAGGTTACTCTATTTTTTGGACGCTCTTTTGATTTGGAATCGTCACTGTAATTGACAAGAACATCATCAGACGTACGTTGTTGACGTTTTGATACGCTTAGAGTATTTGGTGATGTAGATACTAAAAAAATGTTTGTATTATGTATACATTGTGGACCTTTTCATTTATACCCTTTCTGGTGTCGCTCATATCAAGTGGTACACTGTAGGTCACTACATTTTGGCTATCTTCCGCATCTCTTTGTCACGAAATTGAATGATCTCAGTGCACGGCGAGTGAGTGAATAATAATCACGCTAATATGAAGGTTTTGGGTGTGTGAGTATGTAGTACTAAGTGTAGTATGTATGTATTTCTGTGTATGGTGTTGTCATATTTAAAACAGATGAAACTATTTTACAAAATTGACTTGTATATGTTAGTTAGTCAGTCAAATAATGAGAATGCAGATCTGTGAGAGAAACCTGATAGGAAGTTATTTGACACAATCAGTGTTCCCACAGATCCGACACATTTAATATATAAACAATTTTATACAAAACAATTAAACCGACTTCAAAACTACAAATAGGCACTAAAGAGCGAAAAATAATTTAATAATTAAGGTGGGTGGACCATGGAAGGCCACTGTATCGAATAAACAGTTTTTATTCGTTAATTTACCGGATAAATGAAAGAAAATGTGTTAAGTACTGCTTTGTTTTAGTGTGTATCACATATATTAATATTCTTTGTTGTAGATGTAATGGATATTTAATAAACTCAAGCTTTCATAGGCTCTTCCATTTGGCCTTACAAGAAAAAGGGTCCAAACAAGTCCGATATTATAAATCAGACGTTTAACTTAAAACTTTAGTCGTATCACTCAAAATAGTCACTTTTTCTAGAACTACATAACTATCTCTTTCATATAAACGAAACATTTAATGCTTAATAAATTATTATCATTCATAAAAAACTAATCGAACAGTCTTTGAATATCATCGTCTAACTAAGAATATATTCACTGAAATGATATAAAAGTAATAGTAACAAGTATAATGTTGATATTCAATAAGCTGCCAATGCGTTTTAGAATAAAATTATTAAATAAAGAATAAACATAGAATGGCCTTCTTACGGGTCCGTTTTTGTAAAGCCAACATGTTTCTAAAAATACCAAATTAGCAATTATCATTAATGACACTTTTTTAATATGATCAAATTATAGGTTTTGAACAGAACAATGTTTCTGTTTTTTTGGCACTTATATACCTAAGTACTGACTAAGCGCTCATACTTTCATGATTTGTATATTTACTAGTAATTGATAAATGTACTGTATGCCTCAAAGGAGAAATACGTAGTTAATGCATGAATGGCTGGTTTAAACATGAATGGACGCTTTATTTAAAACTATTAGAGTTGTCAATGTCAAAATGATTCTCTCTCTTCTCTCTGATCGCCCGTCATGGCTGCCGGTTCGCTCTGCACTCTAAGCATTAATATATTAATATAATTGTAATCCTTATTTTATATGTGAATCAGTGACGACGATTGTGCCTCTATATTAATGAGTAATATAGACTGCAATTACTGGACAACCTCATCTTTTATTTCCTGCACGAAACCATCCACCCGGCACATGGTGCGCTGCTTAAACGCTAATAGGTTATTTAGCCCAGACAACGAAAGAAGTGCCAAGCCAAGAAGGACGAAGACAATATTAATTGGTGGATGTTCGTTTCGGTGCGGAAAGTATTGCAGCAATGAATAATGAAAATGGAAGCGGTAATGTTGGTGTCTCGCAGCCGCCGCCATCACATACGCAGTCGTCGTCCATGATTATTGGAGGTGCTGGAACAATTGATAAATTGGATGGACCGTCCAACTACAGCGCATGGAAATTCGCCATGCGAATGGCGCTTATCTTAGATGGTTTGTGGGACCAAGTCGAAGGATCGACGGCAATCGACGCTGCGCGTGACCAACGGGCGTTGGCGCGAATTTGCCTTTCGATCAAGTCGAATTTATACCAATATGTTCGCGATGCCAAAACTTCTAAAGAAGCGTGGAGCAAGTTGAAGGATGTTTTTGAAAATAAGGGCCTTTACCGGCGTGTATTGCTGCTTCGTCAACTTCATAGTATACAGTACAGCGCATTCAACGATATGAATGAATACATTTCTGGTATTATGACCCTCGTTCAACAGCTGGCGGATATTGGAAAAGTGACTGAAGATGAAGAGGTAGCTGAATTATTATTGAGTGGATTGCCCGAGGAATATGACTCCTTAGTTTCTGCACTGGAGACGGCTTGCATTACTAGCACTTTCAATAGTGAGCTGGTCCGCTCTCGTCTCCTTCAAGAAGCGCATAGGAAAAGTGAAGGAACTAGCAATGGAAATACTGCATTTTTATCGAAGAAGACACAGATTATATGTCATTATTGCAATCGTCCTGGACATGTTCGTGCAAAATGCTTTAAATTCAAACGCGATAAAAAGAAGAAGGATAACTCGTATTCAAATACAGCGTCCGCATTTATTGCAAGCAGTTCAAGCGATTTCTACATTGATTCGTGCTCGTCAAATCATTTGTGTAAAAGCAAAGACTTAATGGTGAACACTAAAGACTCTAAATGTCAGCATAGTATTGCAGTAGCCAATAATGATAAACTTGTTAGTGACTCGCAAGGTGAAGTTCATATTCAGTCAGGGAAAGAGGTAAGACAATTAAAAAATGTACTCTATGTCCCTAACTTATCCACGAACCTCATTTCAGTCAGTCAGTTAGTTAAAGATGGTCTCACAGTTACATTCGATAGTAGTGGTTGTAATATTTTCGACAAATGTAAAATCACTGGCAACTGTATTGCTCAGGGCTCATGTGTTAATGGGATTTATAAGTTTAATGGTTCTGTGTGTCAGTCTAGTAGTGTTTCGCAATGTAGGTTGCACTCTTTGCTCCTTCGAGATGGGCAGGAGTCACTGAGTGCTGCAGTCGCTACTTCTGAGCCACAACTGTCACAAGCGTCTTGGCCATCTGAGTTTGTCAGGTATGTGCATGTTGAAAAATCTTGCAAACGGTTTTCAATTCCAGACACAAGATCAGACTCAAGCTTTAAAAAATTGCGTAGCATGTCTTGAGGGGAAGCTATCGGCCGAACCTTTCCCCAAGAAACAAGCAAAGCGCGCTAGCAAACCATTGGAGTTGGTGCACACTGACGTCTGCGGCCCGATGCAAGAAGCAAGCTGGGGAGGTGCGAAATACCTTGTCACGTTTACGGATGACTTCACAAGAAAAACTTTTGGATATTTAACTGGCAGTAAGTCCCAGGTAATTAAATGTTTTATTGATTTTAAAAATTTGGTCGAAAAGCAATTAGATTTTCAAATAAAATGTCTTAGATCTGACAATGGTGGTGAATATTGTAGTAAACAATTTTCTGATTATTTAAAGAGTCATGGAATTATTCACCAAACTTCTGTTCCTTACACACCTGCTCAAAATGGTGTTGCAGAGAGATTAAATAGGACTTTACTAGAGAAAGCTAGGTCTATGTTGCAGCAAGCGAATCTTTGTAAGCGTTTCTGGGGTGAAGCAGTTATGACTGCAATATATTTAAAAAATAGAAGTCCCACAGTTGCTTTAACAGGATGTACTCCCGAGGAAGCTTGGACTGGGTCTAAGGTTGACCTCAGCCACCTTAGGGTATTCGGCTGTGCTGCTTACTCTCTGATTCCTGAACAAAAGCGCCAAAAGCTGGATGCCAAGGCGAAATGTTATATTTTTGTGGGATATTCTGATACATGTAAGGGTTACAGATTGGCAGATCCATTTGATCCTAGAAAGGTTATTTTATCTAGGAATGTGACATTTTTGGAAAATGTATTTTACAACCAGGCAGCAGAGAGAGCAAAATCAAATGATAAATTTAATAATAATATTATTCCTTATGTATTAAATTCTAATGATATTGAATCTTGTTCTAATGATGATAATTTTAATATTGACATTCACAGTAATAATAATAATTTGAATATTGACAATGTTTCTAATGCATTATCATCAGATTCTAATATCAGTGGTATTGTGGTTTCAGATGAGGAGTATTGCACTGGGAGCGAGGTTGATACCAGCCAGGCTGAGCTGTCTGCTGATGAGTCAGGCGATGGGCCAGTGACGTCATCAAGCGAGACTTCAGATGGAGATAGAAGTACTGTGACTACTCCCATCAATGTCACATCTTCTTCTGGTCGTCCTATACGCTCAACACGTTGTGTTGCTCCTAAGAGGTTTGAAAGTTATGATTTATCTTCTATGTTAGTCCAGGAAAATCCTCTATACTATGATGAACCACTTACATATCAAGAGGCTATGGCTAGCCCCAATAAGGAAATGTGGCTGGATGCCATGAGGAGTGAGTATCAAGCTTTAGTTGCAAATCAAGTATGGGAATTGGTAGATAGACCCAACAGTGAAAATGTTATTAAATGCAAATGGGTGTTTAAAGTAAAGCAGGATGCTTCTGGGAATTTTGAAAAAATACAAAGCCCGTTTAGTTGCCAGGGGTTTCTCTCAAAAGGAAGGTATTGATTTTAATGAGACCTTTGCCCCTGTGGTACGTCATTCAACTATGCGGATATTATTTTCACTAGCTAATCAATTAGACCTTGATATTGAACATGTAGATGTAGCAACAGCATTTTTAAACAGTGACTTAAATGAAGTGATATTTATGGAACAACCCTTAGGTTTTTGTGATAACAGTGATAAGGTTTGTTTATTGAAGAAAAGTTTATATGGGCTTAAACAGTCTAGTAGAATGTGGAACTGTAGGATTCATGATTTCTTATGTAAACAAGGTTTTGTTCAAAGTAGGTGTGAACCTTGTGTGTATTTAAAAAACACCAATAATGATATGGTAATACTTGCTTTGTATGTAGATGATTTCTATATATTTTGTAGTCCTTCTAGTAATAATAAGAAGGATTTAGTATGTAATTTAGAAAAAGAGTTTAATGTTAAAAATCTTGGTGCTTTGAAAAGCTGTCTAGGTATTAATGTTACTCGAGATAAGGCTAAAGGTGTTCTTAAACTTAGTCAGTCACAATATATTTCTAAATTACTTGAGCGTTTTGGTATGACTAACTGTAAGCCAGTGTCTAGTCCTATGCCTGTAAACACTAAGTTAGAGAAGTCAAATGATACTGACAATTGTTTACAAGATGAAGTTTACCAATACAGGCAATTGATGGGTAGCCTCATGTATCTTGCTGTATGCACGAGGCCTGATATATCTTTTGCTTGTAGCCAACTTAGCCAGTTTAACAACTGCTTTAATAGAAGTCATTGGTTGGCTGCAAAACGCATTTTACGCTATTTAGCAGGTACAATTGACTATGGTTTATGTTTTATAAAATGTAGAAATTGGAAATTATTTGCTTATGCGGATGCGGATTGGGGTAATGACATCACAGACAGAAAATCTTATACTGGTTTTGTTATAAAGTTAGGAAATGACACTATTAATTGGGAGTCGCGTAAGCAGAAATGTGTAGCACTCTCAAGTACTGAATCAGAATATCTTGCAATAGCCGATTTATGTAAAGATATCTCTTTTGTTAAAAATTTACTATCAGAGTTCATACCTAAGACAATTGATTGTATTGTATATAATGACAACCAAAGTGCACAAAAATTGTTGGAAGCTAAAGAGTATTGCCACAAAAGAACGAAACATATAGACATAAGATATCATTATGTGAAAGACTTAATAAGGGACAATGTAATTTCAGCAAAGTCTATGCCTCTATATAAAATATAAAATATGCCTACAGAGAAAATGATTGCCGATGTATTAACTAAGCCGCTCAGCTCTTGTAAACATGATTGTTTTGTGAAACAAATGAATGTTATGTGATATAGTTAAAGTTTTCTTTTTAATGTAAGTTTCTTTAATTTTTGGTTGTATGAATCACATGTATAATTTGTAGAGCTGACAAAGTTTTTGTAGAGACTAGTTTTATATAAATTTTTGTAGAAGTCACATGTAGAATGCCATGTTTGTTAATTGTTTTTTTTTTGTGTATTGTCTGCAATCCTTATGAGGCATAAGGGGAAGTGATAAATGTACTGTATGCCTCAAAGGAGAAATACGTAGTTAATGCATGAATGGCTGGTTTAAACATGAATGGACGCTTTATTTAAAACTATTAGAGTTGTCAATGTCAAAATGATTCTCTCTCTTCTCTCTGATCGCCCGTCATGGCTGCCGGTTCGTTCTGCACTCTAAGCATTAATATATTAATATAATTGTAATCCTTATTTTATATGTGAATCAGTGACGACGATTGTGCCTCTATATTAATGAGTAATATAGACTGCAATTACTGGACAACCTCATCTTTTATTTCCTGCACGAAACCATCCACCCGGCACATGGTGCGCTGCTTAAACGCTAATAGTAATGCCCATGTAGTATCCTAGCAAGGCCAATCGCCAAATTTTTGATTATTGTTGATTGGCCTTATAAGGAACTACCGGCTTTCCTAGGAACATAACCAATATTTTAACTGAAATCGAAACAAAACTATACAGATCCTTATATGACAGGTCACAATAAAAAAAAAGAAGAAAAGAGTAGGTTTTTTACTTTAAAACTTACGTTTTGCTGAACCCGGGAATAACAAATTTAACGACGATGACCAAAGTCAATGAAACCAGGGACCGTATTTAAAAAATAGCGATGCAAAAGACTTAAGTGTTAGTGTTAGTGTTAGTGTTCTTAAGTTTGATAGATCTTACTGTGAGTAGAAGGAATTTGTCGTCACATGACAATAACTAAGATTTTTTAATAGTTGGCCTTCAAAGGAGCATGGCTTTCCATGGTCCACCCACCTTATTATAAGAGCTACTCACTCATCTATTTGAAGTTGGTGCCAGCCAATATAATTTATTATCTCCGAAAAGACATGAACCAACTTCAATTTAAAATTAAATTCGGGCATTCCACCAAATTCAAAACGGAGAAATTATTATCTCATCAAGGTAACGAAAGTAAATTTTAGTTGTTTTGTGTTCATATTTCGAAAACCACTTTCCCGATTTCGATAAAATTTATATGGGACCGCCTCTGAACTATGATCAAACAAAACATGCAAAAAAATAAAAATAAAGTGGCCAACTGCGAGTTGGACTCGCCCATGAAGGGTTCCGTTGCAGCAAGTAACATAATATACATAGTACACATAGTTCTTGTAGTTTGTTGTAACTTTGATCGAAGTTTTAATAATAGTGTATTTATGACGTACTAAAAAAAACTACTCATCAGATCGAGTTCAAACTAATTTTCGTTGGTAGTTTACATGGTAATGTACATCATATATTTTTTTTAGATTTTTCATTCTCTTACTTTAGAAGTTAGAGGGGGGGGGGGGGGGGACACACATTTTACCACTTTGGAAGTGTCTCTCGCGCAAATTATTCAGTGTAGACAAAAACTATATTAGAAACCTTAACATCATTTTTAAAGAGCTATCGATAGACACCCCACACGTGTAGGTTTGATGAAAAAATAATTTTTGAGTTTCAGTTCTTAGTATGAGGGGCAACCCTAATTTTTCTTTTTTTTAATTGTTTTTGTAAAAAAATTAATGCGGTTCACAGAATACATCTACATACCAAGTTTCAACAGTATAGTCCTCATAGTTTCGGCAAAAACTGGCTGTGACATACGGACAGACAGACAGACAGACATGACGAATCTATAAGGGTTCCGTTTTTACGTTTTACGGAACCCTAAAAACATACAGCCGAATTGCCTCCTCCATTTTCGAAATCGGTTAAAATGAAAAGAAATATTGTCACGAACAAATTCAAGATACCTATCACTATTTTGCTATTAGACACAAAAATAAATTTAATCGTGGCTCGCGTACGTAAATCTTGAATAATATTCGGAGTACGGCGGTTTATAGCTGAGCGAGTTGAAATTAAAATCTGCACAATTCATGTTTTTTTTCCTTTTCATAAAACAGGTAAATATTTACACATAATGACGACGCTCACTCAGGTGTAAGTTTTTTAAGTAATGGATGCGAAATATGATCCAACAACAACAAAAACAAGAGAAATATCTTACGAAGCTAATTTGACGGAACAGTGTTCTGTAAACATTATTTTTTTCTTTTATTTAACAAAAAAATATAAGTTTTTTAAGCTTATACAGGGATATTGGTAATCAGCCTGCATCCGTTTAATATTCCGTTTAGTAATCCGTTTAATATCCGTTTATGTTCTGTATATTTAAACAAACAACTTTTGTTCTACAACTTTCGTTAAAACTCAATAGATAACCCAAAAAAAATTAGTATTTGTTGCCCTTTTTGGTGCTGTTTAGCGACTTTTTAGTGTTTATTCACTTCGGCACATCATTTTTTGCGCGTTAAAGAGCATACGCGCTCTTGTTACGAATTGTTACGAAGAGTTTGCTTTTAGACCGTGCAATTTTTTTTTAAACTGTAGAACAAAAGTTGACGTATTGAATGTACCTAACATCCCCTTAAAAGGATGCAGGCTGATTACCAATAACCCTGTATACACATACATAGTTTCATTTACCGTGATGTTTGTCACCAAATCTAGCAAATTAAATTTGAGCCACTTCCTGGTTAACTATTACCGATTGAGCTGAAATTGTGCATACCTACATATGTCCTAAATCCCGTGATAACGCAATATTATGATGACATGGGACATGATGCTGGTCTTTTGATGGAGCCGGATTGCGGCCATAAGAACTTTGCAATGAAACAATCTTATCGAGTTTGCGCTTATTTGAATCTTTTTTACGAGTAGATTGTCTTTCCATTGGTAACCTGGAGATGGCGCTGGAAGGTATAAGATTATAGAAAGTCCGTAATTAAACGAAACAATCGACGTTCGACTCTTTTCATTCATCCCGACAAGTAATTTGGAGTGTGGGCTCGTTTGAATCGGTATTTTCTGGGTAAGCACGCTCCGTCTTAGACCGCATCGTCACTTAACATCAGGCGCGATGCCGGTCAAGTGTAAACCTATAAAAGTTAGACAAAGCTTTTTTATTGCTTAACCCTTATTTCTTTATAGATTACTTATACTTTAGATTTTATTGAAGTGAAAACTACTTTTGGCGCGCCTAGACAGATTTTTCGTGGGCTGTGTATTGAATTCTAGCGTCACGCTCGAGTATGATAAGAATTTTTCGGGTGAACTCGGGATGCTAGAGCGAGAAAGATAATACCTAAAGAATGTCTCAGTAAGAGTGCACTTTTTCATTTTAAAATAAAAACAAGTATTTAATGACAGAGTTGTGATATTTTTATTGTATTGTAAATAAGACATGTTCCGATTAAGTATGGAATAAAATATCCGGCAAATGACCCCCACGGCTCTGATGACAGACCATTACTCTTTTCATGAAATTTTCCATGACTTTTGCACAGAGATGTATCTCACCGATGACGCGTTGGATTTCCAATTTGAGCTCAGGAATTGTTTCGGGTTTATACGCATAAACCCGAGATTTCACAAAACCCCAAAGAAAGAAATCGCACGGTGTTAAATCGCACGATCTTTGCGGCCAAGTTGACATCAGAATTTCATGAGATAATGTGTTCTGGAAATCGTTGCTGCAATAAGTCGATTGTTTCATGCGCGGTGTGGCAGGTTGCGCCGTCCTGCTGAAACCACATGTTGTCCAGATTCATGCCGTCCAGTTGAGGCCACAAGAAGTCCGTTATCATATTCCTGTAACGAAAGCCGTTCACAGTCACTGCAATTTCGGCCTCATTCAAAAAAGTAAGGTCCAATCACGCCGCCTGACCAAAATCCGCACCAGACAGTTACTCGTTGCGGGTGCATTTGTTTCTCATGGATTGCATGAGGATTTTCTGAGACCCAAATTCGACAATTTTGTGTATTGACGAAGCCATTTATATGGAAATGCGCTTCATCGAAAAAATGACTTTTTTCGAAAAATTGGCGAAGTTTTCGAGCGGTTTCAGCGTAACTTTCCCCATTTTTGTAATGAGTTTTCACAATTATAACGCGTTGATTTTTCGAAAAGCGCTCCATTTTTAATAATCGGAATACAGAGAGGTGACAGCTGTCAAATTTCAGAGTAGCCTAGCATGAAAAAAAAAATCTTCCAATTTTAAAAAGTGCACTATTACTGAGACACCCTTTATAAGTTCGCCAGAGCGAGAAAGATAATATATAGTCAACTGCTCTTCGCTGTTGTGTCCTTGTGTTTAGTATATTTAATTATGTTTTTTTATCGCGACATTAACTTTTAGGCACTAACCACATTAATTGAACCTGTTACGAAATATGAAATTTGCATTTCACATCAATTGCAAAAAAGTTTTGGTTGTAAATAAAATTAATAAATAAGCAAATATTAAATTTGCCAGTCAAACGCTATATCCAACCCCTGTAAAACTTTGTAATTTATTCTTGGCCATGGATACTAAGTCATTCAGCCGCATGTTACTCTTGTGTTGTTGTGCTTCCTAGGCTTAGATAAAGTATTAAACTCTTTGTTGCTGGTATATTCAATTTCAATTTATAAATCGTTTTGATTTTTAATTGTTAAAATTATTTAGTAGTATTTAATAGTTAAGTATTTCTTATTTTAGTTTTCACTTCTGACGTGCGGTCTTAAGCGCACACATTTTTTAAAAATTTATTCTCTACCATGGATTTATACTTTTGAAACGAAGGCGGGCTGCCAGTATTAAACTATCTTTAGAATGGCAAATTGCAATTTGCAATAATGTGTTATTATAATCTTTAAAAAAAAAAACAAATCTTATGCACGAATATAACACGCTGACTGAGTTTAACTTTAGTAGCTGTAGATATCTAATACGAACAGTAGCGGCGGAATGTTTGAAAAAAAAGCAGTCATAGGAACTGTCGATAGAAATTAAAACTTATAACTCCGAATTTGATAGCTTACTTTGGAAACTGTTGCTTAGTTTGCTGACGCATTTCTAGATGGTCTATGGCCATGATTTCGAGTTTACCCGAAAATTTCTATTACTCCTGAGCGTGACGCTAGAATTCAATTCACAGCCCAAGCAAAAGCTGTCTGAGGTACGCCAAAAGAAATGTTCACTTAAAAAAATAGGAGTAATCGCCTCTAACGGTCGTAAACGGAATCGTATTTTAAATTAATACATTTGCGAGTCCTTACAGACAGACACAGATACTCTTGTGTGTTAACTTTTTCAAACTACACCTTCTAGACCCCAAATTAAGCAAATCCTGTACCTACTATAGAAACTATTTAACTCATATAATTTAAAATAAGTACATTTTTACATACAAATAAATAAATACAAACACTTTTGTATTGGTACTTTTACGTTAAAAATGTAATGGCCTAAGGCCTAAGTTATTCTAGAGATGCGGTGCAGAAATAGAAAACCAGTAAGCCGAGCTAACGAGTAACTATTAGCATTAACAGGTAAATCGCTCTCTTGGAGATGGGAAGCGGCTTGAATCAAGATTTAAGCCTCAATACAAAAACACTTCTAAAATGTAAAATAACATCTAAAGATTGTGAGTTCTACGATCTTTGTACGTACTTAATATGTGGTTCACTAATGTTTCACAAACATTTTGACAAAACATCACATTAAACCCAACTAATCGTATAATATTCATTGCAAAAACTTTACTATATAAGAAACATAGGGCAGGACAGGACTCAATAGCAATCTAAATGATTTCTCTACTATTTGAACATCTAAAGTAGTTTTTTTATTAATAGTTTGTTTGGTATTTGATCATTTCGATCATCTCCATAAATATGTTCTCTATCAGACGTAGCTAAGATTGGCAAAGGAGAGTACCTAGGTAGTTGCACATCCAAAAAAGCGAAGTAATTTATGGACTTGGTTAGATGGTTAGTTCAATTGGACAGGTTGAACAAAATTTCTAGCTACTCTAATGGAACATGAGTGTAGAAGATTATTACTTGTTCTATTTAGAAGTGAAAACTTCTTTTGGCGCACTTTTTGTCTCGTCGGAAAACGCCTCATTGTCATTTGTCCCTAATATTTTCTAGATTTGTACCTAAAATTTTATTTTCAGGGAGATTTTTGAAGTGAAAACTTCTTTGGCGCTCCACAGACAGATTTTTCGTGGGCTGTGCATCACGCTCGGGAATGAAAGAAATCTTCGAGTAAGCTCGGAACCATGGCCTTTCGGTTTACCCGCGTAGTTTCCAAAGTGAGCTATTAAATGCTGAGTTATACGTTTTCACTTCTATCGGCAGTTCCCAAGACTGCCAATTTTAAAAAGTAATTAATGAATTAGTTAAAATACGCAATTTTTTCCACTTAACAACATTTCTAAGAAACAAAACTAAATATTCATACAAATAAAAGAAGGAAGTATTCATTAAGGGGGCGCCTAAAGCCAGAAAACGAAAAAAGGACATTTCCGACGCCGCTCACTGAAGTTAAGAAACTAAAAACTATGACAAAAAAAATATTGACGTGTGGGTACAATCAAGAAGAAGCACAATAACCGAATAGAATTTTAAAAATAGATCAGAGTTTTTTACAATAAAAAAATAAAAATTACACCGAAAAAACCCGTTTTAATTCGAGTACTCGAAATTATCAGCGATGACCCCACATTATTTTTTGGTAATAAAATTCATATTTGTACGTTCTAGTAAAGTAACCGAACACTTTTTTAAATGTATGTTTAGTTATTGAGTAATTAAATAAAACTTTGTCAAAAATGGACTCCTGATAAAATATTGATTTTTCCTCCAAACTGTGTCATGCTATTCTCGACTTTATGTACATCACATTAAGAAACGCGTCGCGCGGGTGAAATCTGATTTTTTCCTGGCTTTAGGCGCACTCTTAATTGATTTGTAAAAAAAATTACGGTGACGTTAATTGATTTAAATATTATTATCTCCAACATTTTAGTGATTTGGAAAATTATCATCACGGAATATTTTTTTCTTTACATGTTTTGTTTTGTAAGTAGCATGTAGCATGTAGGTAGGTAAATATATTATGTTAGGCCGTACTTATACGGTATAATTTTCCCAGCTGTGTGCAAGCGGCTACGTAAATATGCCGCAGTAGGTACCTACCGAGCAGTCCGAGCACCAACTTAAAAGACATTTTTTTTAAACGGAAAAATTGTACGTAAGTACCTTTATTACAATGCTTTTCTTTACTTTTACAGGTTTACACTTGACCGCTATCTCGCCTGATGTTAAGCGACGATACGGTCTACGATGGAGCCTGTTTATCTAGAAGCCGATTCTCTCTCGATTTGAAGACGCAAAGATTGTAATCATAAGGGAAAACCCAACCAGGCAACGCATTCCACAGCCTAGAAGTGAGATATATTTATAATATAATTATATATATATATATATAATATAATATATATATATATGTCAAAGTATGGATGTCTGGAAGAACACATAGGCTACGTTTTATCCCGGGAAAATAACGGGAACGACGGGAACGGGAAATACGCGGGTAAAACCGCGGGGCACTGCTAGCATTACAATAAATTTTAATATTTTTTACAATACATATTATTCTATTCTATCACAAAAGTAGAGTCAAATCTTTTCGTTCGTGTGTTTGGAACATCAAGCATGAAACAATGTCGCCTTTTTGAACTTAGAGGATTCTGATAGAAAAAGGGCAGATCAGTGGCGCAATCTGCGAAGTGGATAAAAAACCAATTTTGCAATTTTGCGACGATGTTCAAGACTTTGAAGTTTTTTTCGCACAATAGTGTCGTTGCCTATGAGTCTTTTGGTATGTCTCTCGATCAATTCCAGAGCCTCCAGCTAGTACTTAACCGATCCATCCCAAAGGTGCTTGCTCTGATAAGCTCCGTTGTAGAGTTGTATTTTTTCTGTGAAGTAAAAATGCTTGTAATAAAATATTTTTATTCACTTAAAATTACAAATAAACTCGTAAATGCACATCCTTTGTTGCTTCTGTTAATTAATGCAGCTATATCGGTTTAATTGAATCGTAAAAATGAATTGAAGTTTTTTGCCGTGGTAGGAATGCTTTGCAGAGTTATCCAGTTTAAATAATAAAGTATTTATTTTACTACTAAACAAGACTGAATAAAATGCTGTTTAGGTTTGAATGGAAATAGTGTTTTCATTATTAACATACCTCTACATAGTAAATAGATGAAACTATCTTCAAACTACAACAGAGCGCATAGTGCAAAGGCATATTCAAATAGTTACTTGACAGCGTGCGGTTCTAATGTGGCTTACTAATCGGCTCACAACTAGTTATAAAGACAAGTTGTCAAGTGCTTTTCTCTTCTCGTTGGAAATTCTGCGTTCCGTTGCTCATAAGCAAAATTGCTTGTCAATTTCAGCATCAGGCAACTCGCCAATACAGTTTATTTCCTAGAAAAACATACGTGAAACCGGTAGGCACATTTAAATAGAGGACAAATAAATATCGGTGTACATTTTCAAACAATACTATCTAGACCTTATTTTTTTTTTTTGGTGAAATGCCTTTATACGCTCCGTCCACCGTGAAAGGACACGGCATATTATTTATGTGTCGGGCTCGACACCATGACAGCGACATACATGGTACCTTCTAAAACCCCCACAGATTCATCCTGCATGGCCAGGGTCGCAGGTTCACTTCGCACTCCCATCAACGACCCTCCACGAGCACTCTGATTAGCAGAGTGCTCGTGGAGGACCGTCATCTGGAAGACTTAGGAATTTTAATTAGGCCGATATATCAGTCGAGTAACCTTCCCAAGTCATCCAGTCCCTTTCCCCAGCCTCTACACGTACTGATCAAGAGGAAGAGGAGAGTAGAGTAGAAGCTCTCTTCCCTTGGGTTTGTTGGCGATTTGGCATCACACAACAAAATGCCACCGAGGCAAGTTGTTGTGTGGTGACTAGGATGCACCACGTGGAGGTTTTCGAGCCACGCACCTCATACTATATAGATCCAAACTAAGCCAAGCTGTTGAGGCCAGATAGCTGACATAATAAATAATTTTTGGTGGACATTTCTCATACAACACCATATAGCCCTAAACTTTTTTAAGTTATTATAATTAAATATTGGAATGCCAATTATGCTTTTGGACAATTTAAGCCCTTCGTTACGCATGCTTTTGTGCAATGGGAAAGATACTGATTATTAAGAGATACAATTTGATTGCAGCGATCATTATCAACGGCCCAGAAGCTGGAACTGGTCAACTAACTCGTATACCGAGGGTACCGATACTTTGATAAAACTGATCTGCCAATCCCACTTAAACGGGTCCGATTTCCAGTAAGAACATATTTCGCGTTAACTATTATTATTATTACTTACTAATTGCTAAATGTGCGTTGTCATATCGCGGGTCGGAGCTCCTGCAAAATTATAAATTTTACTGCCACAAAATAAAACAACATCAAATATAGCTAGTTTACACTCTGACCAAATAATATTACTGAAATATATTTTATACAGTCACATTATTTTACATATTATCAACTTATTTTATTACCGTTTTTAGGAAATTAAAAATAAAATTCTTGAGGCGGTATCTAAATGGGGCGACGCCAATCTGGTTAAGTTCAACGAGAATAAGATGCAGGCGTGTCTGTTCTCCGCAAAAAGGAGTCCATTCCAACAGACTCCAACTTTTAGAGGTGTATCCGTGCCGGTTTCTGTTTCTCGGCGTTACTTTGACATCATTTGTCTTGAAAATCGCCGAAAAATTGCTAGCCTATTCGGTTTTTATCCGATACACTTCGGAGAGTGTGCCACTGATTTGCATAATCTAATACCATCTTGTCATTTTTTCTATCGGAATGCTCGTAGCTCGAAAAAGCGAAATCGTTTCATGGTTGATGTTCCAAAGACACAAACTAAGAGATTTGCCTCTACTTTTGTGATAAGGACGTCTAGGCTGTGGAATAATTTGCCTGAGTGGGTTTTCCCCGAGGGTTACAATCTTTGTGTCTTCAAATCGATAGTGAATCGGTTTTTTCCTAGGTAACAAATTATTGACCGCATCGCTTAACACCAGACGAGATGGCGGTCAAGTGTAAACCGTAAAAAGGAAATAAAAATGTTTGTTAAAGGTGGAAATCGACCTAAAGACTCAGTGATTAAGCTCAGTACCCACTGAGCCACGAGGTCAAACATATCTAGTATCTCTGTGCGCCGTGTGGTATGTATTGAAGCGGTAGGTCGTGTAGTGGGGTCATCACACGGCATCGGCCCGGCGACATTGTGTTCACACAATGTGGCTCTATTGAGGACCGCGTGACGATCGCGGAGTCGCGCCTCCGAGCCGTACCGTCGCGTCGTCACTATCTATCTACCATATATTTATCACAACATGCTTTGTTATTCACATAAGAGTTCAAGATTTTGCATCGGACCGGTTGAAGTGGTGTTTATCCAAAATAACACGCAACTTATACCTGTTAGATTAAGTTTACGCAACTAACTTGCATGACATTGGCTTTATCTCGTATAATAATGATTAATAGAGTTTTGGAATTCAGGTAGATGAGATAAAACGATTTAGTTTCAACATTTCGGCACTAGAGTTTTGTATAAAATTACGATCTGCTAATCCCCTACAGCAGCTACATGTCTAACAGGTATTTGACATTTATTTTGTCTACTTGCGCTATGTTAGGTCAATTTGGTCAATGCTGTTAGGTGCCTACATTTAGTTAATTATGTCCAGTTGCACAAAAAGTTGCATCAAGATATTGTTGCATCGCTATATTTCACCGAATAATATGAACTATCATATTATGGCATATCATATCACATTATCATAATATCATATTATATAATCAGTTGCCCCATGACGTCAGGGCAACAGAGAACTTAAGTCTATTTAAAGTAAAGCTTAAAAAATAGCTTGTCGAGCAGTCTTTTTATGACTTTGGTGAATTTTATGACTTCAAAATTTAAGTTTGACATTTAATTTATGATTGAGTGCGACGGCTCAGTTACTAGTTTTTTATTTAATGACATATTATGTAATTATTATTTTGTTGACATGTAAAATGACATTTTGTTAATAAATTATGATTATGGCAGTGCTATAAAATTAACTAAAACCCAGGCCGCTTTTTTGTCCTAATAACAATTCAGCAAAAACGTACCACTGAAAATATTGGTAGTACTAATCCTTTGCACTGTTATGTCCGGCCTGTCTAAACCGTTCATTTTAGTGTCCAGTCTATGGGATATTGGCGTGAACGTATTGTAGGGTATATAGCATAATAATAAGTAACCCACTAAATCTTCTCACTGCTAGGACTCGGGGCATTCTATCGTAAGGAGAGAGTTACGGTCATAATCCACCACGCTGGCCCAGTGCGGATTGACGATGAACCTAGAATTATTTTTAGAACATGCCGGTTTCCTTAAGATGTTTTCCGTCATCGTTAAAGCCAGTAGTGATGACATACTTACATCTACACTTGGAAAGATACTCAGTAGTGCCTACGTTCGACCTCACGATTGTGAATTAGCTTATTATACACTATAACTGATAATAATTCCGCTAAACTTGTACTCACTCTTAAGTGGTAGTTGATGCAATTGCAAGTTGCGCAAGACCGTTCGTTGAGGAAATCTAGGGAGGAGGCCTATGTTCAGCAGTGGACGTCTCGCGGCTGATGACGATGATGATGATGAATGCAATTACAAAATGCTTCATGACCGACCTAGAATTTTCCATTTGTTGCTCCAAGTTTCTTTATCCAAATCAATGACATGAATAGTAAAGGTAAACAAGTCGATCGAGGCCTTCATAATTGTTTTGTCTGTCCGTGTTCGCTTTTAAGCGTGCTTAGCTCGGTACTCACAAGGCAAATAGGCATGTATGATCTGATTGGCCTGGAAAAAACCAAGACCTAGAATTGGTACTTGTCCCGAACATTCACAAATAACGGATCTTCACTTCGATTAATTTTGCCCTCGATTGTCAAGTTGGTTCCGATGAGCGATCAGTGATGCAGAGCTGTGCCATGCCGGTTGCGACATACCGTCGCCACTCTCTGCCGCTCTGTCGTATGTCGCCTAGTCCGCCTACTCACTAGTAGGTACTCGGTTATTGACTATTCATATTAGGACTGCTGTGCAGCTGTCGATATCAGTTAATGGGTAAGCTTAGATGACGCGTATTTTTTGATAACTATTAGTGTCACAGCACTAACTTGGTTTCGATTGGTCTATTGCCGTGATAATATTATACCTACTTAGGACGTTTAGACAACATTATATTTGTTTATGTATTGATGATTACACAATGATGTTTTCATCTTACTTTTTTACAGCATAGACTTACGAGACGAGCAGAACACGTGCCTGATAGTAAGCAAACGCCTGCCCACAATAGCACACGCACAGTGCCACGCCGGTATTAGAACATAAAGAGTCCAAATCATTACCAAGCACTGCACTGCGCTCGTCAACCACATATGTCTTAGAATGGATGTTTTATTATTATGCCCTATAATTTCTATGTATTATCTACATGATGTTGATTCGAACAAAAATATTAGAGAATAGGTATTAGGTGTGTATTAATTCGGTGTGCATAATATTCAATTAGAATGTACCACTTACAAAATATATTTCATCGAAATTAAATCAAGTAAATATTGAATTTATGCGTTCAACTATACGTCGTTTAAAAGTTCTTATTGCGTTTTAAAGCGGCAAAGATAGCTGCTTTGATCAGTTTATTCGTAGTGTATTGATGATTAATGGAGGTGACAGCGGAAAGTTAGGTGAGTGTCAATATTTAGACTGGTTATGAGTGAACGAGCCATCTACTTTCAAGTAGGTACCTAAGTGGCTTAAGTGGCTATATAACACGGGAATATCTATACATTTAGTGAGAAGGGAAACCATTGCCATATAGAGAAACTTTTTAAACGAAAATACAGATACGGTATCTTTTAAAACTATGCGAAAATATAGACTTGATAGGAAAACTTTAAATGCAAAAAATACCTACGTAGCTAAAATTCAAAAAGGCTATTTACAAGTACCTACCTCTAACCTTGGCAACATTACACATTTTGGGGATACCCTTAATTCACCAATATATAAAATAAGTAAGATTAAAACATAAGCAGTTTAAGGTATTTACAAATATATAAAAATTAAACGAATACAAAATATATATCCAAATTTACAAGTCGAACACGCCGTTGAGATCGCCACAGCGCGGCAGGGTACCCAGAATGCTGGCAGCGTTGCCTCTTTGGACAGCTAAACTCAGCTTTTGGGCAAAGTAAGTGCCAGCCCTGGGATCCCCTGAGGCGAGGACCAAACGCTTCGAAAGATTAATGTAAAGCAATTTGCGATCTTTTGTTTTAGATTTACCTACACTTGACCGCCATCACGCCCGATGTCAAGCGCCGATGAGGTCTACGATGGAGAGTGTTTACCTCATAGACATAATACATATTGTTCAAGGAGTTAAACCTACTTCAAGAAATAAAAATATGCTTACTTCAAAGTTGTTTGTTAGTAGATTTCGCACCTCGTCGATGATGTTTGTGATGCTCAGGTTTAATTTTATTTATTCTACGTAGTATTTACATTCTCTTTGTTCTATGGCTCTGGTAAAACAATGTATTTTTCGGAGTAACCTAGAATGTGTGTGGCTAAAATGAGCTGTCAATTAGGTGATAATCATGGCCGGTTAAGGTCTTCTATGGTATGGTTCTATGGTATGGTGTGATTATGACACTTGCGTCATTTTAATATTGTTTTCTACTAGAACAAATGGTTTACACTTGTTACTACTATTTGGCGCTTTTTAGGGTTCCGTTGAACGTAAACACGGAACCCTTATAGATTCGTCATGTCTGTCTGTATGTCTGTCCGTCCGTATGTCACAGCCACTTTTTGCCGAAACTATGAGAACTACACTGTTGAAACTTGGTAAGTAGATGTATTATGTGAACCGCATTAAGTTTTTTACAAAAAAAAAAACTAGGGATGCCCCCATACTTAGAACTGAAACTCATTTTTTTTTCATCAAACCTACACGTGTGGGTTGTCTATCGATAGGCCTTTAAAAATGATGTTAAGGTTTCTAATATTGTTTTCATCTACACTCAATAATTTGCGCAAGAAACACTCCCAAAGTGGTAAAATGTGTGTCCCCCCATCTAACTTCTGAAATAAGAAAATTATAAAATTAAAAAAAAACATGATGTACATTACCATGCAAACTACCAACGAAAATTAATTTGAACTCGATCTGATGAGTAGTTTTTTTAGTACGTCATAAATACACTACCTATTATTAAAACATCGATAAAAATTACACCGAACTATAAGAACTCATTTATTATTTCATTTTTATTTTTTTATTTTATTGGTACGATTATGTTACTTGCTACTATAGAACCCTTCATGGGCGAGTCCGACTCGCACTGTGCCGCTTTTTACCTAATCGAGTGGAAATCACCAGAACTAGAGTTTTCTTGAACGTTGTACACATGTTGTAATGATCAATCACTTGTTATCACTTGAGTAAAAGTAAACCAATTAAATAAATGTAAGGGTGTATATCGACAACTGTTAGATCTTTCTCATATAAAATTTCACAACGGAATGCCCTTCAACGGCTTAGCTCCATCTACTTATAGCGCCAACCCCTCTAAAACTCTTTTGAGATGGCGGGTAGAAGCGAATGGTATCCCACCGGCGCCCTCTACACTAAATGACACATATTTAGACTCAAATCCCAGTATTAAAAATAATACTATAGTGAAATACACGGCAAACAAAATACAGGTGATAACACGGCCCTCCTGCGCACGCTGCCAACCTTGGCAGTGTCACAGTCTGGTGTAGTTGCTGCGAACAAAATGCACAAGTTATTTTATTAATTTTACTCTTCCAGTAATATCCACTTAAGATGAGTGACTTTCCCAAGCAGTTGCGCTGTCACATTGTCGCAACTCAAGGTACGTCATTACATTACCACATTCTCCATAAATCCACTTAAGATGAGTAATGAATAGCTTTCCCAAGCAGTTGCGCTCTCACATTGTCGCAACTCGAGGTACGTCACTACATTACCCACATTCTCCATAAATCTCAAACATACACCTTTCCTTAGCTGCCGCCTGGTAACTCTAGATACGCGGCATTAAAGTCATAGTCAAAGTCAAGTCAAAGTTCATTATGTTCACTCTTAATGCTTTCTCTAGCAGTTACCACTCTTAGGCCGACACTAAGTACGTCAGTTTATGTCCAAGGTATTACGGTTTCACACTAACGCTTACTTTGTCAATGGATCCGAAGCCATTGCACTTCACTACGTTATTCAAACGTTAACTCATCAGCAATCAATCATATTACCTGACAACATCCTAGAGCCATTGCACTGCTCGATTGGGTTTGACTTTCAATTACAGTATATCTCCAAGTATACTAATCGTACCTATTCAAGGTTTCATATTTTTCTCACATATGGCCTTCTATGTACATAGTTTTTATAAACGCTCCCAAGTGATATTTATAGCGAATTAAGGGGTCTCATTTTTTTAAACAATACCAAAACAATTCATTGGTAACGTACATAGCTCGGCATCATCTGACTAAAATCTCTCTAATTTCAACCATAAAGGTATCTTATAACTGCACTGAATATAACCACTTTGTAACCCAACTACGGTAACCAAATTCAAATCAAAGATGTAACACTTTCTATTACTGTATTATGTTTTAAAATGCATGACCTTTCTCAAACAGTTTCCCTGAAAGATATTTATACCAATATCCAACTGATTTACACTTTTTATCTATGGTTGCTGTGCCTCGCAACAACTCGACTACAAAATAAGCTACCCTCTCATAAAGTTTCGTAAAACAGTATCCACAAACTTTAAAAAAAACCGAAGATGTTTCATTCTACGAAATGTTCTGATTGCAGTTCCCGGAATTGAAGGTTATTTTACAGTACCTCCTAACGAGATAATAATTAATAGTTTTAACTTGTCGGTGATATGCAAAAATTTCATTTGAAATGCAAAAACAAGGTTAAAACAATTTTTAAAATCGTTTCTTCAAAGTAAATCGTAATATAAAACTGTTGCTTACTCACGTGTACATTACGCCCTTACTGAAACCACTGATCCAAGAATAACATTTTTAACTAACTGCGGGCGACGCTTGTTTTTCCGATTATTTCTCATCACCGTTGTGTTGTGATTTCCAGGCGTGGTGTTCATAGCACTTCTGATGTTATCACTTGAGTAAAAGTAAACCAATTAAATAAATGTAAGGGTGTATATCGACAACTGTTAGATCTTTCTCATATAAAATTTCACAACGGAATGCCCTTCAACGGCTTAGCTCCATCTACTTATAGCGCCAACCCCTCTAAAACTCTTTTGAGATGGCGGGTAGAAGCGAATGGTATCCCACCGGCGCCCTCTACACTAAATGACACATATTTAGACTCAAATCCCAGTATTAAAAATAATACTATAGTGAAATACACGGCAAACAAAATACAGGTGATAACACACTATTCTGATTATAGATGTGTCTTAGTGTTTCAGTAATTTATTTATGACAATATGTATAAAAAGTATCGATGATAACATAATAAAGCGATAACCCCGATTTCGACAATTTTGTTCATACTCATATTTTGTACAACGTGTGAGGTAATAATTCTGAAGAACTGCAACAATAAAAATTAACCTTATCTACACCATTCAAACGGGTTTTGTTTAAGCAATGAAATAAAAACAAAACGTTTATTGCTGGATTTCTTCCGACGGTAGTATGTAGGCTATATTTTATGAGTACCTACATCACGTTATTAATCCGAAGTCAGGATGGTTGTTAGTTGTTAATCAGATTACACTAATAAATATTATAAAGGCGACAGTTTATCTCTTTGAAAGAGTTTCTGTGTGAACAATCAGAAACACTTTCAAACATCTATAACGGCTGAACTGATTTGAATGAAATTAAATACGTAATAAGTTTATCCCGTTAAAGTAGTAAATTAATTAAAGGGAGATACTTAAAGGGATTACCTGTTGTTTGAATCGTATTTGACGAAAATAAATTATCGTGTTATCGTAAATAAATCATCGTGACAAAGAGGGTACAATCCTAAGAAAAACTAAGTAGCCCGTTAGTTAGATTGGCAAAAAATATTGTACACGTATATTTTCTTTTGTTTCAGAAACAAAAAATGACGCAGATACAGCGCTTCGAAGTTCCGTGTGACGTCACTTGTGAGTACAATTTTTACTCACGAGTGACGTCGCGAGCGCCCACTCTCGAAGTTTGATGGTCTACATCTTGGTCGATTTTTAATATTATAAAAAGACTCAAAATACGTGTCCAATATTTTTCCGTTATCTAGCTGACGGACTAATTAGGATGGTGTATTTTGACCCAGTCCGGTACCCTATTGTAAAGCCACGGTACTATGACAAAAAAATGTAAATCTTAAGGTAAGTTACATCGTGCTACTTATAGGATTTTGTGTGTGATAAAATGAGTATTGAAGGCTTTTCTAAAATAAAAACAGAAAAATTCAGAGAGTTAAAACATTACATTTTAAATTAAGGTAGTAAGTAAGCAACATTTTAAATGTTTTTTTTTAAATTTATTGAAAGAGCTTTGTCGCCAAGCGACCATATCGCCCTGTAATTCAAAATCATATATTACAACACAAAAACAATGTCTTACAAAAAATGCGACTATTTTTTTAAGCCTAGAATAGTATATAATTAAGCCTAGTCGGTATCAAGGGAAGATAAAATAGCATTACAATATCCCCTCGGTGATGTCGCTCCGGTTGAAACAAGATCTTCTAAACCCGTAATTCCGTACACATTCCATCAAAATGTGCAGGACATCCTCAATTACCCCGCACTCATCACAGTTGGGAGATGAAACCTTCTTCATGAGATAGGCAAATTTATTTGATGGAATGTGACCAGAACGAAGCCTGAGAGCCGATACCAAAACATCACGAGGTAGGTGGGCATTGCTAATCCATGGATACCTTGTTATCTCGGGCTGAATAGTTTTATACCAAATGCCAACTTCCTTGGACTGCTCATCGAAGTATTCCTGCCACAACAACCTACAACAATTTTTGATTTAGCTGGTATAATCAGAGATCAGGGGGGTCACTTCCAATGGAATTCCGTCTGTTGACGCCTGCCTAGCTAGCAAATTTACCGCCTCATTATCTTTTAGCTGGATGTGAGATGTTTTTTTTTTGTATTAAACAGAAAACAAAATTATAAATACTTCACGCGAGTATGGATTCGTCAATCAGCAACATGACACTGTATAGAAATACCGGGAACTCGTTCCACAAAGCAGCTACGGTAAATATTCCGCTACTAAACGTTCAATGTTATAGTTACCTGTTATGACTTTATCTTCCACCATCTAATTATAACGAGTTGGGTGATTGCGCTCCTGCGTCCAGTACAGGCTATTTGTATCACATAATTACCATGGCGTCTTCACCATAGTGGGCAAGTAGACAGTGAGCGATGTTGGCATAGCTCGGGCTAAAAATAGCATCAGGCTTCTAGCTAATGCTGTACTTGGAAGGACCGCCCGCTCCCGCCCCTGGGTCGCGTCGCCGAGGGAACTGGTCGTGCGTTGGCGCCGGCCAGCGACCGCTATGGCGCCACGGGCCTTGTTGCCTCCAACAGGCGTAGCTTTTTGTTCTCAGAGCATCGCCATTCCAACAGATTATGTTGCAGTAACTATGCCGTAATTACGACAGATTAGTTTGTAGTATGTATGAGACTTTATGCATCATGAATCACCCGCAGGGCTAATGCGTACGATTAATGAGAAAATGCGTATAGCGTTGTCGCCAATGACCTGTGTAGTATCGACGAGTAGTTTATTCTATCTGCTAGCTAAACCCGCTACTTCGTTCGCGTACGTTGATCTTGCGACCTTATTAGTACATTAGTAGCACTTACGTAAAAATATTTGGATGGGTGGCCATTACACAAACCGTGTGAATTTGTTTTTCCACTCAAAAAAATATTTATTCGAGTTTAGGAACTTCATATTTTATATTTTAGCAACATCAAACATACTCGTAGTAAGGTTGTGGAGTATCGAACAAAGCCGTAGTGTTAAGTTAGTAGGATTTTTATAGGATACATTACGAAGAGTCTGTAGCTGATGTGCGTAATCTGATATTAACAGGATGATAGCCTAAGTAGGTGATAGACTTATTAGCCGATGTGATATTTTAGACTCTAAGCATCTCTAAGCCATACTCTAAGACCATGTGTGTTTCAAATGTCAATCTAATTGGTAATGTCGCTCTATCGTTAATATTTGTTTCGTTAGGGCCCATGCTTTTTCCGAGATGATAGGTAGTATATGAGACTATAAACTATATGTGCAAAATTTTAACGAAATTAAACATTTACAAAATATACTACATATAAAAGTTAGTAGTAAGATAACATTTTATTAAATTTTAGAAAAACAACGGTCTACGGCTTTGGTCACCGAAGCTTGTTGAACACTAAATTTAGTACAGTGTTTGGATTGAAATAATATCCGAAAGAACAAAAACTGACTTCAATTATTATCATTTCACGTCAACTAACTAACTTCTAGACAAGTAAAAAGTTCACTCGACTAATTTAAGAAGCTATAACTACGTCGTCCAGATAAATAGGTACTGGTGGACAATTCACACACAAAACTTTGGCTTTTTCCACCGCCAATGTCCCAGCCATACTCAAACCGGAGTGGTCTTACCCGTGACGATGGCAAAAGACCTGACCCCATGAGTTTTTTGCCTTGGAAGTTGAGTCGGACTTAGTGTGGGACGCACCTTGCGTCGATACTCTGGCACCATCACATCTTCCAGAGACACATAGTAGTGCAGCGGCTAATTCAGCTGAGCGTCTCAAACGGTGGAAATATGGAACCCTCGGTAGTGGTTTTATATTTAAGCCTTTTGGGGTTGACTGCCTGTGAAGGCCGGGAGGGAGCTCACCTCATCTTCAAAAGCCTTTCCAAGCTCTTGGCCGACGCAACGCGTGACCAAAATGCTGGCGTTTATTTGGTCCAACGCATAAACATTGCTATTCAGCGTGGTACTGCCACCAGTATGCTGGGCACGCTTCCGACTGGTAGTGGGCTTGAACATCTTGTTATCCAGTTTTTGTTAATATTCAAAAAACCGCCTCCCTGTTTTCTATATAATGTATGTACATGGTAAAAACGGGACCCTATTACTGAGACTTCGCTGTTCGTCCGTTCGTGCGTCCGTCTGTCACCAGACTGTATATAAAGAACGGTGATAGCTAGACAGTTTTAATTTTCAAAGATGATGTATTTATATTGCCGCTACAAACTTAGATTTTGCATGCAACTAAAAATCAACTTGAATCGCAAATAATTACTTAGTAATAATTAATAATAATTAGTAATAGCACGATCTTCGATACTAGAACACGTATCGAGAAGAGTGTCCCATGCTAAATCGCAGATCGGTTGATCGCACTATCACTGAGCTGACATAGGTATATCTGTTGCAATAGTTGTTTGGACAAGCCAGCCTCCAAACATTCTTAGCCTCGCACAAATTAGTTACTACTATGGCCTAATGAGCTACACCCTATTGGCCTAAAGCGGGTGTAAGAATTTTTCTACTACCATGGACTGAGGACAAGAATGCCGATAAAGCCCTCTTAGTCGCATCCACATTCAACACCAATAATAGAGATTCCTGTATGACTTTGTAGTTGTTTCCACAGTAGACTACATCATATAGCGCACAGAAAATTCGAAACAAAGAGACAACGCCCAATAATTATAAACGCCATGTGTGTCTTTACTTCGAAGAATCTATCGGAGGTTCTCGTAAAATTTTGATTATTTTGCTCGACAAAACGTGGTAACTATTCATTTAATATCGGTGAATACAGGACTTTAACAGTAGGCTTAAAGACGAATATGGCCAAGACCAAGGTAATGCCCGAAGTCCCTTTATGAAATAAATATACCATTAAACAGTGACAAGTCTAAAATATCGAAATTAGTCATTTTTGTTCATAGCTGTAAGTAAAACATGCAGGTGTGCAATATACAAACCTTATTCCACAACTATCTTAAAACTAATTATTATCGACACTGGCCATAAACACTAATCGATCTTCTCTTTTCCTAATCATTTCTGTCTTATGTCATTACCAACGAAAAATGGTGCCAAAATTGCAATGATGTATTTTTAATTATAAATTTCCAAATTTCAAGGTTAAAGTAAAACTTGTACTGAAATGCAGTGCTTGAGGAATAAAAAATAATTGGTGTGTTAATCAAACTGAGCTGCCATAGCTTTATATTTTGGAAGCGATAAAAACATGGAACTGATAATGGATTCCCAAGAGGTACCTATGACAAAAATATGTTATTATTATTGTTACTCATTTTATTTCATTATACTTATGTTCAGTCAAAACAAGCTTAAATTGTGATAATGTTAACTTATGTACCTATGCAATCTATCTATCTAACTTTCTATTCAAAATTTGTGAGAACTAAACTTTGGACAACGAAACTTGTATTTTTTCATGTTTAGGTACGGAGGTACCTACCTAGCAGCACACTACATTTACTTTCTTTGGAAATGTTGAAATAAAATCCGAATCATTCGTAAGAAATATCAAAAATCTGTTGCAAAGCTATGGATATTTTTTTTGAAACAAACAGTTTTTTATCATTTTCAAGTGGATTACAGTGTGCATCTAGTACCAGAGCATCGCAACGCCTTATATTCTACTAGTACCAGATACCTACTAATAGGGAAAACTACTTATAATTTCAATAGGATTAGTACAAGTAGCCCAAAATACTCTGACATCGAAGACATTTGTTACCTGTGCCTACTGAGTCAGAGGAAAAGTTGAATGAAATCGGGCTTACAAGAAGGATGAGGTTCGATTCGTAATTACAAGAAATTTTTCATACCAATTATGTACTTGCCTACTATTTATTTATTAGGTAGGTAGGTACACCTATTTTATTTACGGTTTAAGTTACGGTTGGTCTAGTCGGAAGAACGGCGGCTGCCGATCCGGAGACCCCGGGTTCAAACCCCACACGCACCACTGTCTTTTCGAAGTCATGTGCGTAATGCCGCTAACTTAAAACGGTGAAGGAAAACATCGTGAGGAAACCGACATGTACCTAGAATCTTTCGAAGTCATGTGTCATCCGCCACCCCGCACTGGGCCAGCGTGTTGGATTATGGCCTTAACTCTCTCCTTGCGAGAGAAGGCCCCGAGTCCCAGCAGTGGGAACGTTTAGTGGGCTGTTGATGATGATGACCTATTTTATTGGTTAAGTACGTTTAGTGGGATGCTTATGCTTTATGCCATTTCGTAGATTTGCTCTTTCGAAACGTTAGCATAGCATCTAACGTTTCGAAAGAGCAAATCTACGACTTTTAATTTTGCTATTTTATATTTATATTTTATATTTATTTCTGTTTAAGTCAGGACTACTTACATCCATATTATTGTTTTTTCAGCTTCCAATAAGCAGCAACAGTCAAAACATCTCTTCCCACATTCCAAGACGGACGTCACTGAGTACTCTGGTCGTGTGGAATATTTCAAAAGCTCTTGAAAAGAGTCCCTCATTGAATTTAAAGGTAAAGATTTCAATAAGTTTTCTGCGACTTGACTAGGTATTCACTCTACATGTCAAACGGGTGCCATCATGCATATAAGTAAATAAAATAGGTATAATATCAGTTATACCTACTGCTTTTCTATATTTTTTTGGATTTATATTTTAAAATCCTACCTACTACCTACCTACCTATTATAAACGCGAAAGTTTGTAAGCATGGATGGATGGATGGCTGGATGTATGGATGTTTGTTATCTACTCTTTCACGTAAAATCTACTGAACGAATCAGCCTGAAATTCGGAACATAGATAAATTTATTACTTATAGTCTGGAAGAATACATCAGCTACTTTTTATCCCGGAAAATGGGAATTACGGGAACGGGAACTACGCGGGTAAAACCGAGAAGCACTGCCTGTTAATCATAAAGTTCAGAAAAGCGCCTGGTGTATTTAATTTATTTCAATATTACATCAGCGTGCATTGCTTGTTGTTAGTCTGTAGTGAGTTTTGTTACATTCGTTTGGGGCAGTGGTTCCCAAACTTACTTTGTCTACCTGCCCACTTTGTAAATAAATTATTCTTTAGCGCCCCTCCCCCCTGATTTCATACTTCAAAACCACTACAACTTTAAATTACATATTAGCGGAGATTAAATATTAATTCTAAGAGAAACTTTTTCTATAATCCGCAAGAACCCTTAGTTGAGACCTGAGACCTGAGCCCGTCCGGAGTCAAACACTAAGCATTTACACAACGCCCCCATTTTTTGCTGGATCTCGTACCGCCCCCCCTTTATGCCTGCAGCGCCCACAAGGGGGCGCCGTTATCGCCCACTTTGAGAAAGGCTGGTTTAGGGACATGTCCCAGAAAATTAAGGTCCAGATAAAATTCCGTTGTGTCAGTTGTGTGGTTAATATATTTATAATTGGGGTCAGATGGTGTTGTGTGTGAATTGTCCACCAATATTTATTTATTTATTTGTCCACCA
This sequence comes from Ectropis crepuscularia, assembly GCA_963693475.1. NCBI lineage: Eukaryota > Metazoa > Arthropoda > Insecta > Lepidoptera > Geometridae > Ectropis > Ectropis crepuscularia. The sequence goes on along the minus strand of OY856339.1, from coordinate 13,924,043 downwards.
ATTATCCAGTAATTTATTTGATTTCTTAGATTTAAGTTTTTACAATATCAAAATAAAGCTTAAAAACAACATAAAAACATTGTCAAAACCTAAACCTAGATAGCCGCCAGCAGCGGGGCAGGGCCCAAGTTACCGGTAGTAAGGGCTGCAGAGTGAGGACCTCCTGACGATGCGCGCTGTGTCGAGGATGACCACCTTCTGTATCTGGCCCTTGATCCAACCGTCTAGCGAAAGTCTCTTGAGGTGTTGGTCGTGACTTTTCACTATAAGGCCGTTTGCCGACACAACTATTGGGACTATGATCGTCGAATCAACATCCCACATGGCGGTAGCCTCATGAGCCAAGTCAAGGTACTTGCTGAGCTTGTCCTTCTCGGCTTCCACGAGGTTCTCGTCATGTGGTACGATGATATCGACGATTACAGCCCGGCGCTGAGACCGGTCTACCAGCATGATATCAGGCGTATTGGCGTCTATAGTCCTGTCCGTGATGATAGAGCGGTCCCAGTAGAGGAACGCACGACCATTCTCGAGAACTGGCAGAGGTGCATACTTATAGTACGGCACCTCGGACTCTACAAGGTCGTATCGAACAGCAAGTTGCTGGTGGATGGTCCTAGATAGCTTATGTTTGTGCAAGCACTCGCCGTTAGCAAGATGCGAACAAACGGAAATAACATGACGAAGAGATTCGCCTGGACAGCGGCATGCCCGACAAATGTCGACCGTACCGTCCTTCATTATGTATTTACGATAGCTATTCGTCTTGATAACTTCATCTGCGATTGCACAAGCAAAACCCTCGGTTTCTCCGAAGAGGTCCCCGAAGCGCAGCCAGTTCACCGACACGAGCAGATTCACATCGGGTCTCGTCAGGGCGATAGAATCGCCCATGCAGCTCCTTCCTCTTCCATACCTCCTTGCGATCATCAGTGCTGAGCACCGATGGTTTGCGCCATTTCTCGTTTGCCAATGAAAGAGGCGTGAAGCTCCTGCCAACTGCCACAACATCACGATGCATCCCGGACTCGCTGTTGCGGAAATAATTTTTATTATAATTTTAAAATTGAAATAATTATTTTATTATTATATTAATTATTTTATTTTATATTATTTATATTTTATAAAAATATAAATATTATTATTGTGTCCTATTTTACCGATTCCAAAAGAAGTGGAGGTTCGCAGTTGGCACTTGTTTTGTGGTTTTTTTGCATTTTTTTTGTAATCGGGCAGAGGGCAGAGGCAGAGCCATGATTGACAAAACTAAAATAAGGCGGTACAATGAGAACTTAACTATGCTACATACATAACTGCTTACACTAAGTACATCTGAATTATCCACAGACCAATGAAGGTCTACAGATAATCAAGATGTTCAAGCTCAATACCAGTCGGAAGGATGCATGCCCAGCATCCTGGCGGCATTACCACGCCGAATGGCAATTCTGATGCGTTTAACCAAATAAACGCCAGCATATTAGTCAAGCGTCGCGTCGTAACAAAACGTAACTTCACGATACACAGTTCTTTTATTACAATTTTAAATATAATTATATTTCGAAATTGAATCATATAAATCGAACTAAAATCATAAAACAAATAACATTAACGTCTGCCCATAGACCGTGTGTCAAAATGGAAAAGATGTACCTAATTCCAAAGAAATTCAATAATTTTCAACGAATAAATTATCAATGTAATTTGTGATACATTTATTTTTTAGCTTGCCTTTTTTAAATTCCTAAGTCGTAGTTTAATGAATATTTGTGTAGCTATAATAACAAATAATATCAATATTGAAAAGGAAATAATATTTGAAAGGCGAGCGGATGAAACTGGCTATGACATATTCGCACACATCCGTTAATGGGGTTGACGTAATAATAACTGGTATCACATTGAAATCTAGGAATCTGTAAATAACAAACCCATTACATCGTCATGGTGATGTTAACTTGAAAATTGAGAATTGTATTGACTCTTCTTGTTAATGTCGAGTGTTCTAGTTAACTCAGTGTTGTCGAAATTGGTAAAACTTTTCGGATAGAAAACTCGGTGCCTTGTTAGTTAAATACCTATTGGTGATTGATGATTTTTATGGTCGGTCTTATCATAAGACTTTTTTAGAACGAGGGCTATATTGTGCCCCTTATGGTTTAGTTCAGGCGTTCCGTATAACTAACTACATTTAACTCACAGCTCCTGGTTATCACAAATTCGACGTTTTTGGTATACGCGCTGAGGTAATAAAAACATTTATGAGGAACCATGGCAGCCCCGTCAACCTCATCGGCAAGGTAGACTTTTAGCAAATCTACTAGCTTTTTATCAATAACAAGTCAGCCTATACCAGTCTCAGTCCCTCAAACGAGATACCCATCGACATTATCTTTAAATTCCTTGATAACAATCAGTAAGTTGACATCAGTTACAAACTAAAAATCAGTCTACCGAAAATTTTAAGAAAAACAGCAAGCCAGCCGAAACAGACCCGCTTTTAGCGATGCCATCCCCAAATAGTAAGTGGATGTCATGTATTAGACAAAAAATGTAGTATTAGCTCTACAAATCGGCTACAAGTAGGCAGGTGCCAGATTATCCCCGCTAGGGTCTTGAAGTCCTTTCGGTTGTGCTAGACCAAACCATGTTTTTTCCCTACCAGCGGCACCGAAGTCGAGGTGATGCCATGTAATTCGAAGTCCTCTTGCGTTATTTGTTGTACGAGACGTATTATTCGCCGAGTACGGTAAGTTATTCTAAATAAATAGAAATCTTTCTGACCTATTTCGTTTGTTGTACAGGAAGCAGTGTTGGCAGCACAAAATCGTTTAGATCAAATTTCGGGCTTGTTGGATATGCAGAGTAAAGTGTCGGACAGTCCACACGAGCGACACCTTGCCTGCGCGCTACTCGCTTGGCAACAACTTGGACATAAAGACGCGGAGAGCCTTTGCCGGTAAGCAGCCCCGCCCACATTTATGTTCCATCTGCTGGGACTTAGGACCTTTTCACACGACCTTTTGACGAGAGCTTTACCACGCTGAATGAGGGCGGCAGCGAGCAGGTATGAATAAATTTGCTCCTGTACTGAACCGTATGGAATGTTATATTATTATATTTCGCTTTGTGTGTACTAATTCATTCATTTAGTTACCTATATTGGTATAGCTAATAAATGTGGGTAGGTTTCCTATTCCTATTCACTTCTTCATTCTAAATTTCTTTGGATATAGTAATAAATAATGATACATTTTCTTTCTACAACTATCATTATCGTCATCATTTAGTAGGTACCTGTTTTATTCCACTTCTTGAAATAGACCTCTCATTTATAATGATAAACGCCCTCTCTGGTTCCGTGCTAATGGAGTCCAGGTTTGACCCGCAGTAGAGAACTGTCCAAAATTAGTCATGGTCTACCATAGTATCTATCGTAGAAAGCAATGGTTAAATTTTCTGTATAATAAATATTTTTTAAATGATTCTATGTATCCATCGCGTCAATCAGTAGGTTTTACTTTACAAATTCAATGTTGAGATTCCTAAAATATGAATGTTGTTCCAAATACACAACAACACTAAGTTGGGAGCCGCAACTTTTGTTATTGGAAGTATAAATAACGTCGGTGACAACACAGAACCCTGTGGCCAGGCCGTTACTCTGGACACCGGTACTTAGTCGGTCGCTATGTTCGGTGGTAAGCACACGTTCGTGGGGTGGAGGCCGCTGGTATTACGGTACGATGATCTGTTTCGCCCGTTCGGCGCTCCATCTAGGAGGCCTGAAGTTCCAGCGTACCATGGATGTGCGTTGGAGCTGGGGTTGTCAACACTAAGGTGGGCTCGGAGACGGCCAGGCAAAGGCAGGTTCGCGGAAGAATGCAAGAGTGTGTCCTCGCGTTCTTGCCGTGGCCGGCAAAAGTGAAACCTCGTGGAGTATTTAGTCGCGGCACCACTCGTCGTAAGGAGCCCCACAGAGCCTTTTACGCGGAAGGGTATGCGTGAATGCGTTTCTTCTCTGGAAGTTTATATCGATCTTTCGTATTTTTTTAAGCATGTAGCCTGAAACTAATGTTTAGGTTTTGAAGTGAAACTTCTTTAGAATCGATGTAATTTCAAACCGGATGCAACGGAAAAAACGATAGGTAAGAGACACAAATACAAAAATGTGCAGGAAAGAATGAGACAGAAATATACATACTATTTTGTCCCATACTGCAAGTAAGCGTCATTTTCGACCCATCTCTCAAACGGCGTTTGGCGCAATTGTTACAGTTTCGGCTTAACGATTGTTAAGTGCTGGGTTCGATCCTTACCAAGGTGTATTAAGATTTTTGTTTTGCACGCTTTTTGAACTTCTTTAGGCGGTAGTTTCCAAGGTAAGCTATCAAATTCTGAGTTTAAAAATTAAGAAAAATATTGTGTCGCTGGCAAGCCAATCTTCACTTTTTAATCACTTGCGCGGTGCGCAAGTTATTAAAAAGTGAAGATTGGCTTGTTTATCCTACCCTTGTAATATTTATTCATCTCATTCTTTTGTCGATTTACTGAAGTTTCACTTCTATCGTGTGTGAATCGCACACACACCTTTTTTTTTATTAGATTTAAATTCATATCCGTAGTTTTATCGTAGTTTTAGTGTAAGTTTTATCCTGGAATAGTAGGTCGTAGTAATAGGTATAGGGAGCAAATAAATTATCGTAAAAAAATAGTAAACCGCGAGCACAGAATAAATATTAGTACAAGTGCCGAGAGTCACACAGCGGGCAGCTGCTAGTATTAAATAAAAAAAAAACTGATTAACTAACTTTAACCTCACAAATGACTGTTTGGCATGACATTACCAAAGGTACCGACTTACTATAATTTTGAATTACAGGTTCGTGGAAAACAAAGCAAAGATGCAAGAAAGCCCGTTAATGAGATCTACTGATGAACTAATCGGCATGAAGATGCAAGAAAGCCCGTTAATAAGATCTACTGACGAACTAATCAGCATTGATCGTATACGTCATAATTTCACACAGTCCAACATGAACACCAAAACATCATCACCATCTTCCATGTGTCGACGCTCTAGAGAAAAAGAAGAAGAAGCGAAGGAATTTTATAACGTTAACTCGTTTTGTACCATGGGACCTGTCGTCAAGTTACCTGCCGAAGCTAAAGTAGTAATGCGCTTGGATAACACCACGCGCGCTAGACGTCCGTCACCGTCAGTCAAAAAACCAAGGGCACCAGAGAGCGATACTATACGGAAAATTGACCAGGTACGTATAATTATGTATAATTTTAGATAATTACGATTGATGTCGGTTTTATGTATGTATGTACATATTTATAATGATGTCACCGTAAAATTGTCAACACCGTCAGATTAAAATCTGACGCATGAGATTATAATCTCACAGTAGGTTAGGTTAGTTTATAATCAGACGTCGTTGTATTGTAATCTGACGATTTTTACTATTTTTGGCGTTGCTGGTAATCAGCCGACATCGTTTTAAGGACATGTAGTGGTAGGACTCTATTACTGTGCAAATATTACTGTGTTCCGGTTTGAAGGGCAATGTTTCCAGAGAAATTACAGGGCTTAGGCACAAAACAACTTAGCTCTCTGGGTGGCGAGTGCAGTGCTAGGTAATGATTGGGATTCTTCAATGGAGTTCCAATAGCTGCGTGTTACTGTGCTGTTATGTGGCAGGCATGTTGTTTACCATCAAGCACATGGCCTGCTTGTCTCATCACTATTTATTGAAAAAAAAATATGGTTGGGGTCCGTTTGGATTGAATATTATATTGTACTAAAACCGTAATGAACAAATCTCAAAATGACCTTTTCCCATAATGACTGAATTTCAAAATGTCTTTGATGTGTAATGTCCGATAATCATAATATCTGACGGGACATGTACAATCAGGCGCAACATCAGTACGTCATGCTAGATTATGTTATAATCTTTAGCGGATAGACCAGAAAAATATAATTGTTTCATCAAAGGCGTGTCTGTTCTCCGCTAAAAGAAGTCCATTCCAACTGACTCCAACTTTTAGAGGTGTATCCGTGCCGATTTCTGACCGTCTTGAGCTTTTAGGCGTTACCTACATTGACATCTACGCTCAACTTTGGCTCGTATATCGAGTCCAAGGCCAAATTAGCTGCCAAGAAGCTAGGTGTCCTCTCAAAGGTGCGAAGGTACTTCATGTCTGAGCAGTTGCTCATGTTATATCAAGCTCAAATTCGTTCTTGTATGGAGTACTGTTCGCATCTTTGGGATGGTTCGGCTAAGTATCAGCTGGAGGCCTTGGAATCGGTCGAGAGACGTGCCAAAAGGCTCATAGGGAACGACACTCTTGTGCGAAAAAGACTACAAAGTCTTGAACATCGCCGAAAAGTTGCTAGCCTAGACGTTCTTATCACAAAGGTAGAGTCAAATCTCTTCGTTCGTGTCTTTGGAACATCAACTATGAAACGATGTCGTTTTTTCGAGCTACGAGCATTCCGATAGAAAAAAGGGTAAGGTGGTATCAGATCATGTAAATCAGTCGCACACTCTCCGAAGTGTATTCGATCGGTTCCAATATTTCCAATCCCTGTTGGTTACAATCTTTGTGTCTTCAAATCGAGACTGAATCGGTTTCTTCTTGGTAAACACGCTTCATCGTAGACCGCATCGTCGCTTAACATCAGGCGAGATGGCGGTCAAGTGTAAGCCTGTAAAAGAAAAAAAAAATACAAAGTGTGCACTGTGCAGTGCTAGTTAATGATTTAGACCATGAATGATTTGAATGATTTGAATGTTCCAATATATGCGTCAGGCATGTTGCTTACCGTCAGGCGCATATCCTGCCATCTCGTCAGTCTGCACCAGGGGTTCCCAAACTTATATTGTCTGCTGCCCACATTGAGAATTTAATTATTTTTTTGACGTCTCCATTCTTTCATATGCTTAATAACCGCTATAATTTCAAATTCAATTAATTAATTACTGTGAGCCATATTAGTGAACGTTCAACATTTTTCATACTTATTAATTCATAATACTGTTCATGTTTGCATCAGATTTAATTATTATCATTAAATTTTCATCAGCTTTCATCCAGCTCATCATGCTTATATTAAACTTAAAAATAGAAATTGTTTTTTGGCAAAAAATATAATATTATATCATTTTTATGCTTTTAAAATAAAATGTTACTAACTATACTTTTATTTGACAGTTTTAATTCTGGCATTCTAGAATAAGTACATTTTGAAATTCAGTCATTATGGGAAAAGGTCATTTTGAGATTTGTTCATTATGGTTTTAGTACAATATAACATTCAGTCCAAATGGACCGCAACCAAAAATAAATACATATTTAAAGTGCATTAAAATGTCGACAAAAATGTGTAAGTAATGTGTTACGGTTTTTAAAAATCCTATATTTTTCTCATATCTCTCTCTCTCTCTTCCGGGCTATATATCTCACATTGTGTTGTGGTCAGCGTTCCTACTTTTACTTCTATTTTTTTCGTACAAGATAAAAATATGTAGGTATCCTATTTTCCCGGACTGTATTTTAAAAACAAAACGTGTAACTTCCTTTTTAACACTGAAAAATGTTTATATCCTAAGAGTACCTACCTATGAGTTTTCGCTCCTATTTTTAGATTTTGCCTTTTGGGTTCAAAAAACAAAAATACGTCCTGTTTTTATTACTTACTCTTGCATATTGTATCACCTGATGGAAAACGATGAATGATAAGTAAGATTGTCATTGCTCTACAACATTCTGCAGGAAAATTTGCAATGTTTATCATTCGTGTTTATTTTTAAATCATGTTATATCGCTTTATTCACTATACTTTTAAAACAATAACAATTTATCAATTATTATCAGATGATCGAAAAACGAATAATGTATGGAACTAGCAGCAGACATAGGTTTACCTCTAAAATGGTATATTTTTTGCTACTAATACTCCAAGCGCAGATGCACTAGTTTACTATCACTGCTGGCTTTATTAACAGCGAAGAGAAAAATCGTGAGGAAACCGGCTTTTGTATAATAAAAAGAGATGGGACGAATAGGACATGTGACTGGTGGTAAACCTGCTTATAATAACATAGTCTCTTGCAGCTATTTGAACACGAAGAGTCCAAATTACTGCCTACACCTGCAATTCGCTCGTCATTTGTGATGCTATGTCTGTTTTCTCTATAAACGCTTCAAACCGGAATATAGTAATGTTTGCACATTACTGTTAAGCGGTAAAGTAACTGGCAAAGGTCTAATATTTGTCCTACTACACTTTTTTTTTAATCGTTTATAGGTTTACACTTGACCACCATCTCGCCTGATGTTAAGCGACAATGCGGTCTAAGATGGAGCGTGCTTACCTAGAAGAAACCGATTCACTCTCGATTTGAAGACACCAAGATTATAACCATCGGGAAAAACCCACTCAGGCAACTCATTCCACAGTCTAGGCGTTCTTATCACAAAAGTAGAGTCAAACCTCTTTGTTCGTATCTTTGGAACATCAACCATGAAACGATGCCGCTTCTTCGAACCACGGGAAGTCCGATAGAAGTGCTAGTGGAAATGCATCATCCGCCAACTCGCAGTGGGGCAGCGTGAGAGCGGTTTCGCACTACGTCCGATCCGAATCCGATCCGAACCCGTGAAAACATGGATCTAGAAAACTCGGACCGACGGTTTCGGACTACATCCGATCCGACATCTATACTAATACTAGCTGTTACCCGCGACTTCGTCCGCGCAAAATAAATACTAAGGTAACTCAGGCAGTACCTACCTATTTTTATACTCACACACATTTACGGTTACTAAAACAGCGTATAATAAAACAATTTCATCAAAATTGATTCAGTTGTTTAGCGTAAGAGACATTCGTCCCCCATTTCAACTCCAATTTCATCCCCATACAGTTCGAAATTACAAAATTGCTAGAACAAACATTTATTGGCTTCGTGCCAAGTGCCTATTTTCAGAGGTTTTATCTTCAACGGTTGGGATCTTTCACGTTGACGTTCATCCCTATTTCACCCCCTACAGTTCGATAATACAAAATTGCTAGAACAAACGTTAGTTTGCTTCGTGTGAAGTGTCTATGCACGGAGTTTCATGGTTTTATCTTCAACGGTTGGAACCTTCCATATTGACATTCATCCCCCATTTCAACCCCAATTTAACCCCATACAGTTTGAAAGTACAAAATTGATAGAAAAAACATTTAACTGCTTCGTGTCAAGTGTCTAGATACAAAATTTGATAACTTTGAAAATCACGAATTTTCATACAACCGTTCATCCCTTGTTTCACCCTCTTAGGGGTTGAATTTCGCAAAACCCCGTCTTAGCGAGCGCCTACGTGCTAAAAGGGTCTTCCATGCAAAATTTCAGATTCCTAGCATCTGTAGTTCCTGAGATTCCTTGATGAGTGACCTTTCGCTTTTATATATATAGATTATAAAGAGGAAAGATTTGTTTGTTTGTTTGTAATGAATAGGCTCCGAAACTACTGGACCGATTTCAAAAATTCTTTCACCTTTGGAAAGCTACATTATTCCCGAGTAACATAGGCTATATTATATTTTAAAAAAAATTAGGGATCCTTACTAAAACTCCAATAATGTAACATAAGGTGTAAAAAAATGACCTGAAAATTCCTTATGTCGCGTGCGCTGCGAAAACTATTGATGATAGAACAAAATCATTTACTACGACTTTGCAGAACTCATTATTATCTACAAAAAGTGTCGCGACAGCATATGTCTAAATATTATAGTTATGTCACAGTAAGCAGTTTTTTATTCTAAAATATTAATTTACATATGCCGCCTCTTGAAAAGGCTCTTCATTTGTACCTTGGTATTAATCCTCATCAAAATAAATCTTAATATATATAAATCTTCTGTCACGATGTTTGTCCGGGATAGATTCCTAAACTACTTAACCGATTTTAAATTAAATTAGCACACCGTGAGCAGTCTGGTCCAACTTGAGAGATAGGATAGTTTTTGTTTCGATTAATAGTCTTTAAATGACAATATCCGAGAGCAGCCGGAATGGGCCGCTAGTACAATAATAAGCTGCCAAATAACCTGAAAAAATGCCAATTTTATTGAGTTAAAAAAATAACCATTTCATTAAATAAAGAATATGTTAGAGAATAAATGGTTTTACAAACAATAAGATTTTTTTCAAGAAAATTTGAGTTCCGTTGCCACTTTTGTCATGCCATGAATGATTCAATTCGGACGCAGTGCGGGGAGCGTTCATCATACAAATAATACTATGGCTACTTCGGTTAGTCAATTATCTATTCCGAAATGGAAATTTACGGATGACGGAGACAATTCGGATGACGGATATCGGATCTAGTGCGTAAACTATTATACAAATAGCTGGACGACAACTTCGGAAACTGTTTTCACGGATTCTAATCGGATTCGGATCGGACGTAGTGCGAAACCGCTCTGAGGGATTTTAGTTTTGAATCTATACTTGCCTACGAGTCCAGCAGTGGATCTAATACCGGCACTGGAAAGCATTGGCACTGGATTGATGCTTTCCAGTGCCGGTTTCCATTTTTCCAGTAAGCAATCCAGCGCTGCATTCGATCGCTGGACTGGAATAATGTAAACCGGGTATAAAGTTAACATAGTGCACGGCTAAATTTAATCTACTAAGTAATATTAATATGAAAATATGCTGAAATATGCGATAAAGAATTTGACGGATCAATCTGAAATTTAGAACTTTAATGTAGATTTTGTAATTTGAAATAACACATAGGTTACATCATCTTACGTGGAAGTTACTGGAACGAGAACTACGTGGGTAAAACCTCATGGCTCTGCTGGTGTTAATAAAATGACATGCAATCAATTATTTGAAGTGTAGCAAAGTGTGGGTTGGGTATGTTACATACATTGGACGAACGCCCTATCGTGGCTTTGGTTTTTTTTATATTAAAGAATGACGAGACGAGCTGGCCACGTGCCTGTTGGTAAGCAGCATACCTGCCACATAACAGCACAGTGACACGCAGCTATTGGAACATGAAGAGTCCAAATCATTACCTAGCACTGCACTGCGCTCGTCACCCAGAGGTCTAAGGTGTTATATCTCTAAGCCCCGTAATTTCTCTGGAAACGTTGCCCTTCAAACCGGAACACAGTAACGCTTACACATTACTGCTTGGAGGTAGAATAAGTGGCAAAGACGTGGTACTTCCACAGGCGGACTCTACCAAGAGTCCTACTGAGTAGGAGTTGGTATTCAATTGTAAATGAGGTTATTGTATACAGGCATGTTGCTTGGATTCGGTGTGCGTCCAGAGCCTTGCAGCCATGGACGCAACGAGCGCGGAACTGCGCGCTCGCGTGAGTACTCTGGCGCGGAGGGAGGCCGACCGAGTCGAGCTGTTGGAGCGCGCCGAGGCCGCCTGGAGGGACCTCGAGCTCGGCTACCAGCGGCGGCTCGGGCTCACACAGGAAAAGGAGGAAGACGTCGCTAAACAAGTACGTTTCATTATATTTCATTCTGAAATTAATTGATTGTGATTTTATTTTTGTGTTGTGGGTCATAGCAACCTACTACTTGACGAACTAAAATTATAATGTTAGGTATATTTTGACTCAGACTCTCTATTATTATTAAATAAATGCATTAATATTCGATTCGAAAGGTCGACTCCTTTTCACACAAAACCATCTAGCCCCAAATGAAGCTATCGCGTAACATACCTGAAAAAAAAAGGTACTAAAATAGGTACAACCAAGTTGAGAATAGTAGAAAATTAAATATCTATCTGCTTGTTAGATCACGAAAATGTTGGAAGAACGTATTGCTTACAAGAACGTCTGTACAACTTTGGAGAAAGAATTGAAAGAGAGGACTGGCCAGGCTGAGATTGAACGCATTTCCCTCATGGATATGGAAAAGCAAGTGTGCGAGCGCGCTTGTCAGCGGATGAGGCTTAGCGAGGAGTCCGCCAAGGGCGACGCACAAGCGGCCGAACTGTCTTCTAAGATAGCGCAATTGGACAGAGACCTTCAGGTAATTACGTTTTTCTATATTTGGTTAATCGATCGAATCGATCTGCTTATCAAAGCTATCATTATATCCTTGACTAAATTAGGACAGGATCGACACAGATAAACCAGTAGATAAAGAATAAGTAGATAGATCAGAGTTTTCCGCACGTCTACTTTGTACCAATCGTAAGCAGATGAGGTGTATGTTAGCTATGGAAACATAGTGATGTGCCGCGGCAAAAGTATGAAACTTCCCGTGCTTTCGGTGCAAAGCGTTTGTTCTAACTCTATACGTAATATATTTATGTAAACATTAGACATGGGCGTTTTCGTTAAATTTTGTCATCGATGCGCATCGTTATTATCTAAGCCGCATCCGTTGCCGGCATCGTTTTTTTCGGCATCGATGCCGGTCAACTGTCGATGCGACTTGATCAAATAACTGCCTGTAACGGTGCCATATGATAACTTTGGTTGGCTATTCGTGAATAATTAGATACGTTTAACGTTACAACGACGCATCGTTGCTCAAAAACGTTTTTGTTTTTCAAATACAACCATCACTTTGTACTTTCTTGTGGTTGTGAAGGTTGTGGTTAGGGCATGGCGGTATTGGACTTCTGATAAAACCGGTATTTTTTCGGTATTCAAATTTTTAAAACCGGGATCCCGGTTTTTCGGTATTTTTTCGGTATTATACTTCAGCTATTCGGTATAGTAAATCCGGTACCTATCTACTTAATTTAGCATTTCAAACTCTAAAGTTAAACAAATATCAATACATACGCATAAATTTTGAACTAGTTTACGCTCGTTCGTTTTATACGAAAAATTAAACCAACTTCAAAACCACAAAACAGCACTCAAAAGCGAAAAATAAATTAATGTAACTATTATAAGTCCAACTCACTCATCTATTTGATGTCGTAGCCAGTCAAGTGAAAAAGCTAGTAGGTAGATGTTATGTACCTAGTAAGTAGTGCAATTACTTGTAGGTAGATAGTATTTATGGATTGATATGGCTGGTACCGATCTCAAACAGATGAGTGAGTAGCGCTTAAAATAGTTATAATAATTTATTTTTCGCTTTTGAGTGCCTATTTGTGGTTTTGAAGTTGGTTTAGTGGATATGCATCACAAGACCAAAATAAAAAAAATTGATTTACCCCCGACTACCTCGAATTTGTAATCTGTACGACATTCTACTAGTCAAGTCCTTTCTTTTGATACCCATATTGAGGTAGTAGTGAAAATAATAATGTAATTGGCCATTTGTTGTGGCGGCCATCTTGGATCGGCCAAAACTTGTCAGTGTATAGTATTTTACTAGTCAAGCCTTATCATTTGATTAGGTACCCATATTGAGGGAGGTTGTGAAGAAATTTTGTATATTTTTGAATAAATTTAGATACTCTGTGGAGGCGGCCATCTTGAATCGATATTAACTAAACATAGCTAAGAACCACTGCACGGGAATTAACCTTTAAACAAAAAAAACAGCATAATCGGCCCATCCGTTTGAGCTCTACGGTGCCACAGACAGACACGCACAGAGACAGACAGACATACTGACAGATGATAGACATCGACGTCAAACTTATAACACCCCTTTTTTGTCGGGGGTTAAAAATAATTTATGTTACTCTTTTTAGTGCAAAACAAGTTTTTATTAATACATTTACACTATTTCGTGTAAACCATGAAAAACATTACGTAAGACTGCCGCTCATCAAGTTTACAATCATAAAATGAATTGCAATTGATTGTTATTTTCGTAGTCTAGAGCTGCCATAAGGGTTTTATTTATGAATTTAATTTCTTTATTCAAAATACCGAAAAACCGGTATTTTCTATTTCAATACCGGTATTCAGAATTGCCTCAAATAGTCCGGTATTACCGGTTTTTCGGTAATACCGAATACCGGTATCCATGCCCTAGTTGTGGTAGCGGTCGTTGTGATAGCGGTGGTGGTGGAATTATCGTAGTATCATCTGATACCTTTAAACGAGCAATTCTTGTATATATGTATATATATAAATATAGAATCTGAAAGTCGGAAACGGCTGGAAAGATTTTCATGAAATTATGTATGCAGGGGGTTTCAGGGACGATAAATCGATCTAGCTAGGTTTTATTTTTTAAAAACATCATTTATTGGGCGTTTTTACCCAATGAAAAACTGTCACATTACACATTAGAATGCGAAGGTAAATTTCGCCGCGTGACGCGATGGTACAATAGCTCAGGTGGGAAATCGGGCGGTCACGAATTAGTAGATCCGGGTTCGAATCTAGGAGGCTTCTCTTTTTTTTTCATCATCATCATTTTTTTTAGTAAACTATTACTTGGAGCCTCTTATCTGTCGGTATCCACGTATACATATTTAATATTTAAACCGAGCAAAGCTCGGTCACCCAGGTACTTTAAGTTTAACAGAATACAGAATAAGTATGTGGGTGCTTTTTTTTAAAGTGAGACCTTAAGTTTCTTGTCGTCGATTTGTAGCTGATATACTGGCTACAGTATTTACAAATCCCTATTGTGTCATCTTTTTTATCGAAGTGGTGGCAATCAGGATTTGCTGGTCTTTCCCGTCGTGGCATGCTCACAGATGTAGGTACGTACCTACGTCTGTTATAGAAAAGATGACGTAACACAGAGAAGCACAGAACTGTCAACTTGCACAACCAAGCAAAAAAAAAATTTAAACATAAACAAACTTAACCTTATCAAGCAGTGGCGCTATTCTCACCCATATCTGTACATCTGGACCACCGTAAATGTCGTGCTCACAAGAAGAGACATGAGCGCCCTTTAAAAAAAAATGTAATAATAATATTTATATTCATCTACCTTGTAAAGCAGATTGGGGCTTGAGAATATAGAAAAAAACGTGTCATATTTTATGTAGTTCCTATCCTATCGATCTTTGTGAGAAATATTAAATTATGCTACAGAACATAAGTTATCATATCTACATATTATACAGATACACTGAAAAATGGTCTACATTACAGTCATTACATGATTTAAAACTTTTATGTAAAAGCAAAAAAACAAACTCTTTGAAATTCGTAGTAGGTAGATAGATACTGTTGTAGTCTTGTAGTAGTACACTTGCGCCTACCTCATGTCGCTTCTAGTAATGATAACTCCGCAAGCGTTTGCCGCGCCGCGCTCCATTGTTATTTTGTCTTTGGTTGTCTTCCTCGCACATTCTTCAAGTGCAGCGAGAGTGAGAGAGCAAGCTACACTTCGAGCCAGTCTTCGTTCGGTTGTGGTGCCAATGCCACCAAGCCGTGCGCTGGCGCCACCGTGCGTTTTTCCGTTGCCGGTCAACTGGCGTTACTCGCATCGGGTGTCGCTGGCATCCGTTTTTCAATACATTCGGCATCGATGCCTAGAAACGTTTTTACAAAAACGACCATCTCTAGTAAACATGTAAACTCTTTTGATAAACCTCATTGCTTGAATGATTGGTAACTAATCTCTAGATCCTATGATAATAATGTCCAATCGTAAGCAGTGTAATCGTGTACTTTGTCAGTTAACCTTTGTGAACGCAGTATTTTTATTTTGTATAGGTGACGTTTTTTCATTTTCATGACTGAGAAAGAGTTTCCAAACCAAAGTTTTGAGAAAAAGTGTGTGTGTGGACGGCAACTTAGTTTGGGAAGGACTTTACATTTCTTAAACTTATTTGTTAAATATTACTTAGATTATTATAGTCTAGAATGGCACAATATCATATTCGCTACTAGCTACTATGGTAAAATACTTGGGGAAGTACCACGCAGGTGTGCGAGTATATGTATTCCGGTTTGAAGGGAAATGTTTACCTACGGAGAAATAGCAAGACATGAGAAAATCATCATAATATATTTGTATATCTGCGTGACGAGCCAATGCAGTGCAAGGTAACGATTTGGTCTCTTCATGTTCCAATAGCTGCCTCACACTGTCCTGTTATAGGCAAGCGTGTTGCTTACCATCAGGCACTTATCCTACTCGTCCCGTCACTCCAGGTCACTAAAAAAAACTATAAAATAATGGGACAGGAGCTACGCGGGTAAAACCGTGGGTCCCTGTTAGTATTTAATTAATAGAATCCGCACGGGCAAAACCGCGGGCGTACTTTACCTACTCATATTAGAAATAGTTACATTCTTCTTAACGTGTGTTAAGTCATCTTCAGCTGGAAGAAGTATCTACAATTTGCTTAATCATTATTAAGCAGATAAGAAGATACAGTAATAATTTATACTTATACCTCACTAGCCGAGACCCGCGGTTTCACCCGCGTCTATTTAAGGAAAATCCCTACTAAAATATACGTTGCTTTAAAAAGCTATGATCAGTAAGAGAACTCCCTATAGAAAAATAATAAAGGAACGCTAGGTAAACGTACTGGGATATACTAAAAAGTGTTTTATAGTACAGGTATTTTTAAGTACTTCTGTGTATACGATATTTTTAGTTTTTTATTTCTTACGGTAGAAGAACAATTTGGTTATCTCTATAACCTGATGATCTTGATAACGCAACAGATACCTAAATTGTTGTCCGTATGAAAAACCGTCTGGCGTGAATCGATTCTTAGGTGCTTAAATGTTTGCCCCTGTGCTTTAGTAATAGTTACAGTAAACGACTCCTTAACGGGAAATTTTATTATTTTGAAATTAAAAAGCAAATGGTGCCATTTTATATGGAGGTTATGCATTAACATACCATTCCGCTTGAAGGGAATGGTCGATTTGTGTCAGATTCGACATGAGTGGTGCCCCTACCGCGGGATAATGCACGCCGTGATCACCTCGGTAACCAACCGCCTCGTCGGTGCAAGACATTCTTACGTCTAGACATCATCCCTTTGTATCCCGCGGCGGGCCAAATACTCGGCCTCATCACATACCATCATCCGGCTGAAGAGGACGGGGACAGCAGCTCACCGATATACCGCCTCTTTATCCCCTACAGCCCCACCGCGTCCACCATCATACGTTGGCGACCACGCAAGGCCGCAGTGGGCAAGGAGAGCGGCGCACCGTTTTACCGGTATTCCTCTTCTTCTCTACGGCCACGCTTCATCGCGGCACGTCTCAGTCGCGCCGGCACCATCTACGCCGCGCAACTTTTACTCCCCCCTGACCGAATTGCTTAGACCGCAAAGTTTGGAGCCCATGGTCACGCATTGACCATAGTGGGATATGTCGGGATCGATATTACGTACGGATATCCTACATCGCCTCGAAGAACCTCAGCTGGAAGACAACGCTAAGAAACACCACTGGACCACGTGCCTACATTAAAGTGGTGTATTATTTTGTTACGGAGTTGTTTAAAACTACGATATCTCCTAAAACATTCATTTAAAATCAAACAACATCAATGGCAATTTTGTTCAAAATTATATATTTGAGATAAATAATGTATTTGTTCAAATACATATTAACATCATATTATTTATAAAAATACCTCCGGCAACAATGCATTATTCTGCCATTCGGTAATAGAAGGTACGTATGACCGCAATTTTGCCAACGCCCAGCGTTTGAACATTGAGAGCATTGTTCTATAACTATGTTCTATGTTACTCATTGGAGTGTAATTTTTCATTCAGGTGATCAGTCTTCTTGAGAAAATCTTGAGCTTGATTATCGAAAACCCCTTTGGTGTACAATCGAGGCAGCATGGTTCTTTCTTCAAGTACTTTTTTAATGTACGATTGTATGTGAATAGGTATGTCGGTGTAGAGGCATAAAATCCAACGGAGAAATTTAATATAAACAACATTACACAATATAAGATTAGAGAGATTTTTAATCTAGATGTAAAAATGTAACAATGCATTATTGCAAATTTGTTTACCTAAAATGACGCAACCTTCTAATCTGTGACACGTGTCTACAAAAGTCTTTGACACGTGCCGTCACAGACTTCAGGCCACGCCAAGGAGAATGGCACACGCAGTTTTTGTTACATTGTTCAACCCCCCAACCCTTTCTCCGCAATAAAAAGTAGCCTATGTCCTTTCTCGGAGTCTAGTCTATCTGTATACCAAATTTCATCAAAATCGGTTCACTGGTTTAGACGGTAAATCGTTACAGACAGACAGACAGAGTTACTTTCGCATTTATAATATTAGTAAGGATTAGTAAGGATTCCAAATCTACGTGAATAAAAGGTAAACAAATCAATGTCACTCTCAATATGACAGACCAGCATTTCTCAACTATTGTTTTACAAGATAGTTTGTAGTACCTTTCATTGCTTGCCCTTTTAAATTTTCGTCGCATAACAAGGCTAAATATATATGTATGCATATCATAAACACCCAAATAAATGTTCCCACTGCTGGGACTTGGAGCAATCAACACATTGCCGCTGTAAAAAATCGTCAGGCACAAGAATCTGCAATTGCTGAACATTTGATTGATGCTAAAACTGGTCATTGGATCGAGATCCACGACCCGAAGGTTCTATCTACCGAATGTCATTACTAATGTTAATATTAGTATGTTAATATGGATTGTAATATCTAAAAATAAATGAAATGAATAAATGAATTACTACGCACGAATAGTTCGGGAAGCATTGGAAAATAAAAAACATAGGTATATATTTCAACTATGACGTGATGACCACGATGCCAATAACCGAAAACTACCCAGTTTACGGCAATCAGCGTCGCGAAATCCTCTAATAAATAAATGTGTGCATAGCGCACTGAGTTTGGAGAAACCTGGTGATATGGTTAGTGTTGTGTGTAGTGTTGGTCACCCTGCGATTTTTGAAGCCCAAATGAGGGTAGATGGAGATCTCCTCTCATTTCATAATGAGAGTATGGCGGGCATACGTACATTTATTTCCCCCACGTAAAAAAAGGAAAAGCATAGCATTTGAGTTTGGAGAAGAATGTAAGACTAGAACCAGTGACTTAAAAAAGTAATTTAGATGTTTCCTTATATGAAAACGTTCTAAACTAAACTTTTAAACCCGTTTTTTAAAACTCTAAACTTAAAAACTCACCCCCATCTCCTTACCGACCTCAGATCGCCCGTAAATTATTTTTCCTTTCATTTTTATAATATTCCCCTTCTTTTCCAATGGGTTTCATCCTACTATTATTTTTTTTGGTTTTAAAAATTATCGACCCTAGTCTAAAATGGAAATGGGCATTTTCACAATATGGGCATGAGAGGGGTATGTTAGAAAAATAGGCGCGTCGTTAATAAGAATAAGTTGATGAAAAGAAGTATAAATGTCTTGAATGCAACATTGAGAGTTTGAGAAACACAGATCAAATTGCTAGTATAGATGGTAGGATGATAGAAATATGAGTTTGAGTATAGATAGTGCAATCCACGAAGACGCGCCCCACCAATTTTCGTTTCCACCAATCGCGTTTGCTCCGAGCGTCAGTCACGAACCATTCACCAGTCATTGTAGTGTGCGTGTGCATTCAATTCATAGGTAATTAGTGTGTACCGATAACACTCATTGACTCATTGACGGAAGCTTGCACACATGTAGGTACTATAAACGGTTAGGAGGAATAGTGGGGCGCGTCTTCGTGGATTGCACTATCTATACTCAAAATCATATTTCTATCATCCTACCATTGTTTTCTATAACTTTTAAAATAAGATAGTATAGAATTATTTGATCAATACAAATCTAAGTATATGGTATTTAAGATCGCAATAAAGTCGAATCCTATTTGTGAAAAATATTTTAAGGCATTTTCATAAAAATACTAAGATTAAACGATGTTTATGTTATGGTATCACCTTTTTTTTGGTTTGTTTTGGTTTTCTACACGCCTTTCTGGAATGCACTATACATATGTAATACAAAAAAAGTCTTGTAACATTTTACAAGACTTTTTTTGTATTACATAAGTATAAATTATTATCATCGATAACTGCAGACTATTTAACAGACCGTGTAAGGCTATTGATGATATTCAAGGTCGTAGCACTCCGTGGTGTAATCATTATAATCTTCATCGTTATCATAATAATTTCGATTAGTTATTTTTGAGTAGGTATGCGCGATATTATCCACGTACCGAAAGAATGATGAAATATGATAAAGCGACAAAATCTTTTCCGGTAGTCAAGTGCATTTAAAGGGAAAACCTCTACATAATCAAAAGCTTCATTTAAATTAAATTTATCGATTAATATCTAGTTATTTAGTGTAATCTCTTTGTTTAGTGTACACAAAATTAAATTTATGTACAATGTTTTTGTTTCAAAAACTTGAAAACCATGTATACTTGAACAATAGCATGTATTATTAAGTAATTAAATAATAGTATTTTAAAAGATAATGGAAGTAGGTTAATGTTTCAACAGATGGGTGGGTGCACCCTAGTTACCACACAGCAACTTGCCTCGGTTGTGAGGGTTTTAGTCGCTAGGGACACCATATCTGTCTATCCATGGTGTCGAGCCTGACGCACCTGTTGTGTCCCTTCACGGTGGACGGTGCGTAAAGGCATTTCCCCCATAAAGGAGTTGGTACGGTACCACCCAGTTAATTGAACAGGCCGGCCGAGCCGAGCGCCGAGGTCGTTGCCCTCTGGCACCCGCTCGCGCTCGGTCGTGAACGCGTATCGCCACCAGATAGCGAGCGCTCACTTTAGAAGCGCCTCAAGCGGTCTATTAGCTCGATAAGCACTTGACACTTACACACCTGACTTGTAAGAGTGCGATGATCACTCGGTATGTATGTATGCAATGTCAGATAGTTCGAATATATGACTAGGGCATAGTTCGAATTTTCCTTTCCAGGTATCATGGGGCATATGGTATGTTATGTACGTAAGTATGTTAGGCTTTTAGTTTTAAGTTAGGAATAGGGGGGTCCTGCGCGGTAGCGCTAACCCCAAAGTCCGATAGGTAGTAGAGGCAC
Source organism: Ectropis crepuscularia (assembly GCA_963693475.1). NCBI lineage: Eukaryota > Metazoa > Arthropoda > Insecta > Lepidoptera > Geometridae > Ectropis > Ectropis crepuscularia. Next base: position 13,903,071 of record OY856339.1, on the reverse strand, counting down.
CCACCGCCAGCTACTATAGGTCCTTTAGAAAAAAAAAAAAAAGTACCACCCAGTATGAATAAAATCATGGATTGACAAATATACTAACTCGTATGCGGTATTATTAGTAGTCGGTAATGGGATGGCCGTATTCATTTGTAGAGTTCGTTTGCACCACATTTTCCATTTATTATCCTAACAAAAAATTACAGTGTTCTGGCTTAGCCACATTCCCAGAATTAATAAGAGCATCCATTTTCCAAGATTAATTAATTAATTTACTATCTCCAGATCCAGATGACGAGTGAATGCTTAGCTGTTGGGGCAGTTGTTTGAATTACTTATTATATTTAAAAATATATCGTGGCCGTATGCTTTTATGGACAGGCGTGTTCGTTTAACCATCTAATAAGTGTACACAGTTCTCAACTCTTTGTTTTTATTAAGGTTCCGTAAAACGTAAAAACGGAACCCTTATAAATTCTGTCCGTCCGTATGTCACAGACACTTTTTGCCGAAACTATGAGAACTACACTATTGAAACTTGGTAAGTAGATGTATTCTGTGAACCGCATTAAGATTTTTACAAAAAAAAGAAAAATTAGGGTTGCCCCCCATACTTAGAACTGAAACTCAAAAAATTTTTTTCATCAAACCTACAAGTGTGGGATGTCTATCGATAGTTCTTCAAAAATGATGTTGAGGTTTCTAATATAGTTTTTGTCTACACTGAATAATTTGCGCGAGAGACACTTCAAAAGTGGTAAAATGTGTGTCCCCCCCCCCCTCTAACTTCTAAAATAAGAGAATGAAAAAACTAAAAAAAATATAATATGATGTACATTACCATGCAAACTACCAACTAAAATTGGTTTGAACTCGATCTGATGAGTAGTTTTTTTTAGTACGTCATAAATACATTATTATTAAAACTTCGATCAAAGTTACAACGAACTAAAAAAACTATGTGTACTATGTATATTATGTTACTTGCTGCAACGGAACCCTTCATGGGCGAGTCCAACTCGCACTTGGCCACTTTATTTTTCTTCCAGTAGGCGCAAAATGTTTACTAATATTTCAGTTTCTTTAATGTAGTTCAAAGAGGAGCTCCTGCGACGCACCCTGCAGAATTTGAGGGGGGAACTGTCAGCGTTGCGTACGCTTGCGTCCGAGGGCGAGCGCGCGACACGCTGCGAGCTTGGCGCACTAGGCGAACAGATCGCTGTAGTATCCAAGAAGCTGCTAGAAGAAGATGCTCTCAACGCTGTTACTATGGTTGAGGTAAGAATGGTGTAGAAGGTAAATCTGTTTATTAGTATTAAAAGAAGCCAACGTGGTGCTACTAGTAGAATTTGAAAGGGGGACAGTGAGGTGGTGGTCTACATAAAACCATGTGCTCACTCACACATCACATTATTTCTAGGACTGACCTAGCTATCTAAGAATTTATTCTGCCAGGGCCGTGGTGGAATAAAAAAGTGTTCCGTAGTTCGGCATATTAGTGCAGAGATGAAACAATCCAGGGTCTTAGTGGGTAAGCCGTCATTCACTGACGTAGAGGCCCACACAGTCCCACCGTGTTCCCGGTGCCGATAGAATTCTTGAAGAATATTCCAAGAACAAAAGGCTATGTATTCATTCAAATAGAAGCTGTTGCTATACAAACTGCACATTTGGTGGTGGTATTGTAGAGCCCGATCGCTGAGTTTTTTAGCTGTATAAAAGATAGGGTAAATAATGCTAACAAGATAGCCAAAAAGTGTCTAGTTTTTAGGGGTTTTTTAAATTAAAAAAACCCTGAAATCTTAGCTCTTTGCGGCTGAGATATGTGTATTACGCAGACTGTGTTGTTGCCTTTTTAGCTCGAAAAGTCGCCATCGTTGCACGGTTAACGATCAAAAGACTCTAATGAAAAGTTCTAAATACACTTACGAAAAAAGAAAAGAAAACTGCGGAATAAATGCATTGTCTAAGTGGGCAGCCCGTGATGGTTATATACATATATTCTTTAAGTCGAGAGTTTATCGTTTTCTTATTATGTAGGTACGCTTGTACGCGGTCATGGTGGACCTTATTATTATGTGACATGACTGACAAAATCATATAATGCAACGACACCGAACCTGAACCTTTACGTAAACCAGAACATAATATTAATAGGTAGCGAAAATTGTAGAAGGTTATATTTAGTTGTTTACCACATTTTTAATGATTAACAAAACCTTTATAGCTTTGTATGGTGTTTTTATCGATTATAATATGTTTTAGAGCGGTTTCGCACTAAGTCCGATCCGAATCCGATCCGAACCCGTGAGGGTATATTTAATAATATAGTGCATAGTAGTCATAGTGCATAGTAGTCTACTAGTTAAGCCCTTTCATTTGATACACATATTAACGCATTAGTGAAAAAAAAGAGCAATTCGCCATTTTGTGATTTGAAATTTGTTTTACCGTAAAATACTCTACTAGTCAAACCCTTTCATTTGATACCCATATTGAGGTAGATTGTGATGAAATATTTGGTCCGCCATTTGGTGGAGGCGGCCATCTTGAATCGATATTAATCAAAAATAGCTCAAAACATCAACACAAAAATGTATCTTCAAATAAAAAAAACCGTATCGAAATCGGCCCATCCGTTTGAGCTCTAAGGTGCCATAGACAGATACACACACAGACAGATACACAGGGAGACAAACCTGTGTGTCTGTCTAATAGACAGACAGACAGAATCAGAATCAGAATCAGAATTTCTTTATTGCGTAAACTGTGTACATTATGATATAAGTGCGGTAAGTTGATAATTACAGCCAAGGCTTTATTGCTAGCTCGAGGCGAAGGCGAGAGCTATAATAATGCAGAGGCTGTAATTATCAAAGTGCACGTATGTCATACGACGTTTTATAACATATTTGCGCGGAAAAAAACAAAACTCTGACGACATTTTCAAATAAAAACAATACAGCGAAAAAAATGGCGTGGAATAATATTTACTTGATCACAGATCACATCACAGAGTAAGTAATCACTATGGATCACAGATTAGCAATGCGCGCGCATCGGCGCCTTTTTTTTTAAGCGACGGCACAGAACCAGCCGGTATGCCATTAGTAATAAAGTAAATTAATATTTTTGTGTTTTGTTACAGAAAAATAAAAGTAGTTTAGGGTCAAAATTAAATAAATTAACGAATTAAATAATTCTATACTATATTTGACCTCTCAAAGTTAATTTTATTCATAAAATGTTGACCACACTTTTTTGACATTAAAACTCTTTACTAAGATTTAAAAAGGTACCGTTCGTTTTAGACGGAGCATATCTCTCTACCTAGTCTGTGGACGGAGCATTTTGAAACCGTGCGTTTTACATTACACATTACAGCACAAGTACGTAATAAGATACATTACGATACAGAAATTGGTCCAATAAGAGACCCTTTACGAGCAAATATGTTATAAAGATGTTTTACAGTAGAGATAAAGACACAACAGTTTTACCCTTTGCGGGCATGCAAAAATAAGCCTCTTTGGTATGAGGTTACAAAACAATCAGATACGATTAGGGATTAATTAAACTAATTAATATATCTAACATTACTTTAAAGTTATTTAACTGTATCTATACTTTAAACAAAAATAAACAACAGAGACAAAGAAGTTTTGAGTGAACAAATAATATAAGAATTAACTTAAATAATTAAATCCTACTAATATTATAAATGTCAATGTATGGATGTTTGGATATTTGGATGTTTGGATGTATGTTGCTCAATCACGTCCTAACGTATGAACGCATCGGGCTAAAATTTGGAACACAGATAGATTATAGAATGGAAGAACACATAGGCTACTTTATATCCCGGAAAAACAACGGGAACAACGGGAACGGGAATTACGCGGGTAACACCGCGGGGCACTGCTAGTATAATAATAAAATAAAAATAAACGCAGACAAAACTAATAATCAGCCCGACAACACAAATGTGGTGCTGTGATCTTAACATAACTGTCAGACTGAAGTGCATATAAATTGAGACATTCAATTTATATGCACTTCGACGTCAAACTTATAACACCTTTTTTTTTGGTCGGGGGTTAAAAACCGCAGTAACTGTGACATAAAGTGGTCAAGTAGGAGTTAAAAAATTACAAAAAATTGCGAAGGTCGAAAAAATTATAAATTATTGACTTATTCTCAGAAACTATTGGGTGTACAGAGACAATTCTAGTAGCATATTTTAGCAAATTTAGTCTACTTTATTAACGTCTTAAGAAAGTTTTTTCAAAAACTAGTCATTTAGGGTTATAATCGCCAAAATTTGAAAAATAAACGATTTTTTCGCAGTTTTTTTCGATTTTTGACAAAGTTGCATTCGTCGCTCGAGGTCACAAACTTGGTATTATCATTAGGCCAACATCATAAACAAGTCTGCAAAAAATCAGATCTACCGGATTTAACGCATCCTATTCCATATTTTCAGGTGACAAAGTTACTGGATTAATTCCTCCGTGTTATTAGTAATGTCCACAATATCTGAACTACAAAACAGTCAATAAAACATAATGTTTATAGTTACTCAGGAACACGTCTACTCCACCGGTTATCGTTTCTGCGATAGATATGACTGACCCATTGCTACTTCAGTTTGTAAATGCGTTTAGCTATATCGGTTCTCTATCTATATATCTAATCTTGGTTCTCTGATGGATGACTTCGTTCCGAATATGATATTATGTTTGAACGAATATGTTATGACGGAGGAGGGTATGTTTCGACTGCTAGGTTTGCGCTTGGATTATAATCGTTGCGGAGTTACACAGACTTCTCAGGACCTCACACAGACTTCTCAGGACCTCACACAGACATCTCAGGACCTCGAAGTACCGCCACTCGACGTGACACTCGTTTTAAACATACAAGGTTCATCACCATTACTGTTGCTGTGGCACTTAATAATTTACGTTTCCGCTTTTAAACGGAATAAATAGCTACCTAAATTCACAAAGCAATCGGATTGATCTCGACACGGAATAAAACTTCTCGGTCTTTGTCGTATCTGTTCAGATGTTTAGAACAACAGAGACCTGTTATTCCGTGGTAAGTAAGATGCAATGCACTTGAAAAAGTGCCTTGGGACTTACATAATAAAAACCACGTAATAACAAAAACTAACAACAGAAACAACTATTAAATCGCAGTGAGATAGGAGAAAACAAAGTATTCGTTCGTGTTCACAAAAAAGGTAGATGAATGTTTGCAAAATTGAAACCATGTACATACTGTACATGGTTTCATATTATTATAATCTTGTAAAGGTGTTTTCAGCGTAGGTATGTAACTGTATTTAAACTTCTTTAGTATTCTTATGTAGCACATCCCGTTTTTTAACTTTTTCTTAACTTTTCTTAAAAACCATTTTCAGCCTAAGGTTGCCTGTAAGATACCACACTTTTAGCGATAAAGCCGCTTAATACACCAAGATTTTTGTTCATACTAAGACATCACATTCTCTATAATTTGATCACTCAACTTTAGGCCAGTATAATCCAGTCAGCTCACAATTTTTTATCAGTTTTTATTAAAATCTGGATTCGATACCAAAAGTTTGTCGATCACGCATAATATCACTTGAGCATAGTGTCTAACTACAAGTGACCACACTATCACGATATGAATTAGCCGTAGATATCGCAAAGTCGTTTCTTCGTCTGCTGCTGTTATATTTGCAGTATCATGCTGCCCGTACACTTTCACCGGAACTTTGTTGCTAGCGAAATAATCGATCATTGTATAATGTCATATCAGGACATCTGGCATTTCAGCTAATTGGTTTCCTGTATACAGCTATGACCTTCATTGACAAAAAGCAAATAATGATTTTAGGCAATCCTCACAGCTGAAAATACAAGTTTAAAGATACAGTTTTGTATTGTAAGTACTTGAATATTTGTACAACTTTTGCTATGGAGCCCTAGTAAGATCCTTAAACAAAACTTAGTAGGTGTGTAAACTTTATATAACGTCACTGAATGGACATGGTTCGGTGTTATGGAGAGTGGTAGTTAAATAGAGAGCAATAAAACATGAACGTGTAATCACTTTTTTCACATAGATTTTAGAGTTGACCGCCGTCTCGCCTGATTTTAAGCGACGATGCGGTCTACGATGAAGTGTACCTACCCAAAAGTGTACGTACCTACCCAAGTCACTGTCGTTTTGAAGATACCAAGATTATAACCATCGGAGAAAACCATTCGACGCATTCCACAGCCTAGTTACTCTTATCGAGTCCTGCCTGTTTGTTTGAGTTTTTGGAACGTTAACCATGAAACGATGTCACTTTCTCGAGTCACGTGCAGTTTGACAGAAAAAAGGGCAAGGTCATGGACATCAGTGCTGTATTAAAATACAACTGAACCGAAAACAAAAGAACATATCTAGCTATAGTTTTTACCAATGTAGAGTGGGTGTGACGTTATATAGGGCGTATCATTGTAGAGAAGCGGTAAACCAACCAAAGTAGCAATTTCGACGCATTGAGGAGTTCTTAGATGAATTAAGTAATCTTATAAAGAATATACACTATATTTCAAAATCATATAAGTGAGATGGCGCTGTGAGAAAAAGTGTCAACTAACCATGTTATGCTCCAAATAAAAATGGCGATTGCATTGACGACTTGACATATCTTGGACTCATTACTTTACACCCGATATTAATAATCCTCAAGCCGTTTGCACGATTATGCTGATGCACGTGAGATTACGGTTAAATTGATGCAAAGATATAATATTTTAGAAAAAACAGCAAAATTCTAATTAATTTGTTATTGATACCAATTTATGAATAATCCGATAGCGAAATTTGCTAGGATGATTAGATATGATTGTAATTTTACTGATGACTCAGTTACCGATCATGCTTATTTGCAAATAATTATTATGATAAGACGTATTTTCCAATTTTGCAGTTGGAAGATTTGCGTGAGGAAAAGACAGAACTAGTTGAAGATTTGGATGGTTGCAAGGAATTATGTGATGGTCAAATGCAGGGGAGGATGAACTATCTCACCGAGAAAAGAGAACACCTCGAAAAACTCAGGGAAAAAGTAATGGAATGCCGGTGTAAAATGCCTGTAGATATTGCGGTGGAAGTAAAACGCACGCCTTCACTCGCTGCTCTGTGCAAATGCTCCCCAGAAGATAAAATTTTGGTATTTATTTATTCACGCCATACATTATCAATGTCGTATTTTAGTATCATTATCACTGGAGTAAGTGATATAATACTAACCAGGGATATAACGGAGGTCATCTTATCGGAACCGAAGTCGGAGTCGGAGTTTTTAAATTTGATTTATCGGAGTCGGAACCGACGTCGTAGGCCTAGGCAGGATCAAAAGTGATATTTTTGCAAGAGAGATATTTTTATTGAGAACAAATAAAACATTATTTTATTTGTCTTCCATCGTCCATTCGTCCATTATTAAAACTTTCCACCACAGTTATCTCAAATATTTATACACCTTACCTCCGATTAAAACATCCGATATAAAAGTTTCGGAGCCGAAGTCTGAACCGAAGGTGTAATAATAATAATCGGAAGTTATTTTTTTTCTTTTTTGATCTTTTCCTGCATACATAAGAGGAAAATTTGAATATAAATCATGCTAATTTTGATAAATATTTTACCTTGTTAGTAATAACGTTTTTATCCTATCTTGATATTGTTGGAACAGCTTATCATTTCTTATCTGTTAATGCGTAAGAATGACTTATTTTTTTTGTGACAAAAAATATCATAATTCTTTTTAAAGTTAACAATTCTTTGGTAATGATGACGCAATTTTCAGGAGTGTTGTTCTTGCACGTCTATGCGCACGAAACTTTTGTCCAACCTGTTCGTGGACTTGTTTGGTGGCTTGCAACACGAGCTTGGTGGAGCTGTAGCAATGATGCCTTGTCAACTATTGAAATGCTTGGAGGATAAACACAACTGGGATCGTGCCTCGGTTGTGAAGACCAATTTGAAGAACTACTTTTCAGGATTGCTTGTCGGAGAGCTCGATATAGCTATCGCAACATCAATTGAGAATTACCACGTTAAGGTATTCACGTTTTCAAATAAACCCCTTTTAAATTAAGGATTGATTGAGCTGACAAGTATTTCGTCTGTTTTTCTGAAGTTTAAGTACCAACTGTTGTATAAATATTTCTTTGAAAAACTTCAATGATTTTTTTCTGATTCTTTGATGAATTTTATTCCTTCTCTGCAGACTGAAGATTTTAGTAAAAAAAAAGATATATTTTCGTCTCCACTTATGTAAAACATACTTTTTAAATAAGTGACAATTATTTTTAAAACAGAAGGTCGTGTCATACAGATGACATACGTACAGACGTCTAAATAAGTGTAATATTGCAGTGGGTGGGCGAGTCGTGCGCGGACGCAGCTAAGATGAGGCCGGGCCCGCAGGACGACCCGGAGCGCGAGGGGTGGGAGCAGCGCGCCGTCGAGCGACGCGCGCAACAGCTCGCCGAGAAACTCGCCGAGCAACTGTTCCAGGAGCGTGCCGACGAGCTCACGCAGCGAGCCAGGGACATACTGAACGCTGGCCCGCCGCCCTGCGAGTGTGACCTCAAAGGTTTTCAATTTTTACTATAGAGTAACAAGACGTACATGTTCCTGGACTTATAACAGCATGGTGACTCGCAGCTATTGGAACATGAAGAATCCAAATCAATACCTACCACTGCGCTGACTGCATTCCTCACCTACATACTTCCTAGCACCCCTGGCGGGTCCTATTAGTCCAGTCATTTTAGGCATTTTAAGCCCCAATCTTGGGAAAAATTCCTAGTGGGCTGAATTTTTGTAAACACCTTTTAGTCCGGTCAATTTAGACATTCGAAGTTACCTAAATTCCCACCAAGCTGAAATTCGGTAAGATTGTTAAAAATATCATTAAAAACAAAATTTGAAAGTTCCCCATCTTTCCCCTGTCAGCAAAAAGTTTTATTAAAGGTCAAAGGTAAAAAAAATGAGTTTATCGCGATTTTCAGCTAAACGGTAAGTTTTATCATAAAAATACCACAGGCAAAAATTGTAGATCATAAAATTATCTACAAAAAATGTTAACACTTTTTTTTCTACGAGCCTCCGTTTTTGAGATATAACGATTCAAAAAGTTGTAAAAGTTGTAATCGTATAATTTGCACACGTTTCCTCGCCACCTATGATGATTTTTTTTTAACTTCTATAGGTTTACACTTGACCGCCATCTCACCTGATGTTAAGCGAGCAGCCGCTCTTTAAACTTGATTCTGTAATTGACTTGTTTCATATTTGTTTTGAGAGGGGATCGGTGGGAAAAACGCCAGTAGAACGAGGCCGCACACTACTGGCCATTGGTTACAACACACAACACGAATACACCAGTGGGGAGCTAGCCTGGAGACTGCGGGTACGCCCGAGTCCCCCCGGAGATGTCTACCTGGCGTTGTCATCCGGTCGCCAACCGGCAGGATAGCGCATCCCGGGATTTTTCGCTAGATGGCGAGCCGCCTTTCATGAGGGGCTAGCACACTACTTGGGCCCCTTACTATCTGCGGTCGGTCGCGGCAACCGCGCCTCGGATCCCGCTACCCTCCATGACAAGCTTCCCGATGTACAGTATTGGTGTGTGACAGACCGGTCTTGCAGTTGTGCAGCAACTGATCTAACCCGTTTTCCCCTAATGGTGTCACTAGACAATACGTCGGAACACGGCTAGGCCACTTGGCGTCGTGAATTAGTCTAGTGGGTGGTCACCAACCACGGCCGAAGCCTACCACCGGTAAATTGTCACCTGATTAGAACCACCCAGGGACCACGAGTGAGGTTTCAATATATAGTTGCTTCCTCACGAACGTACTCATGCATATTATTATGATGATTACAACTTTTTGAATCGTTATATCTCAGAAACGGTGGCTCGTAGAAAAAAAATATGAAACAATTTTTTGTAGATAATTTTATGGCTTACAACTTTTGTCTGTGGTATTTTTATGATAAAACTTACCGTTTAGCTGAAAATCGCGATAAAATATTTTTTTTTACCTTTGACCTTGAATAAAACTTTTTGCTCACAGGGGAAAGATGGGGAACTTTCAAATTTTGTTTTTAATGATATTTTAAACAATCTTACCGATTTTCAGCTTGGTGGGAATTTAGGTAACTTTACTATTATTTTTTGGTCTAATTTGACCGGACTATTTATTACGGTGATATTATGAAGATGTGAAAAATCGACATCGATATCGTGCCGGCTAAAAAAGTTACAAAGGTCAAAAGATCACGAAAATCAGTGTTTTGCTAATATTTCGCAACATTTTGCTCGGTGGTCAATAGAGGTCTTGATTAAAATTGTTCCTCATAAAATTATCTAATCCTCAATTAATTTTCTTTTGTTAAATCGATTCGATGAGATTTTTTCTTGACTGATAGGAACTTCCATTGATTCGCTGAAGTGCACTTCACAACATGTTGAAACGGCAGCGGTTCGTCTTAGTTGTTTCATTGCTTTAATATTTTTACTGGTATTAGAATAACCATAAAAAATGACAACTGATTTTCGTAATCTTATGACCTTTGTAACTTTTTTAGCCAGCACGATATCAATGTCGATTTTTCACATCTTAATATCACCGTAATAAAGGTGTATACAAAAATTCAACCCACTAGGAATTTTTCCCCAGATGAAACATAAAATGACTGGACTATACATCATCTAATGATAATGATCTATACGAGTGTGATGAGTTAGGTTTAAAGATATTACTTCTGGCACAAAACATCACTTCTATCTATGATAATCCTACTAATGTTAAAAATGTTAAATTTTAAATTAAATTGGCACACCGTGAGCAAGTCTGGTCCAACTTGAGAGATAGGATAGTTTTTTTTTGATTAATATAGGTAGTCCTTAAATGACGAAATCCGAGCGAAGCCGGTACGGGCCGCTAGTTAGACTATAGATTGGAATAACACATAAACTAGGTACCTATTTTTATAGCGAGAAAATAACGGGATCGGCAACTACCCAGATTAAACCGTGGAGCATTGCTAGTAAAATAAAATAGAAATAGTCTCCATAAATTAATGGGATGACAACAAAATTAATGAAATCGTTTAGGTACTTAATTGTTTTTTTATTTATGTACCCACCTATACCTACACTCGACTCACTCGCACATCTGGTCAGCAGTCTAGCTGATAATTATCTAATCGACTTTCTTTATCTGTAAGTAAATTTGTTTGTAGTCAGATTTGTATCTGACTAATATATTCTAAATTAGTATAATCATTTTTTTGTTTTTTTTTTTAAATTGGTGGCAACATGGTCCAAGATAGATATTTTAGAATGTTACACGTTCTAGTACAATATTGCACGTGTCTCGATTCCTTCAAAGGTTTGTTTATATCTATATATATATATAGCGATAACTATATTTTTTTTATTAGCTATTCGCTTATAATTTTTTTATTTATAGTTCTACGACAAAAAGTTGCTGGACCAAAGTTGTAGAGAATTTAATTTGCAACAAAAAAAATTGACAAAAGAATTTTTTTTTATCAAATAAATAGTTTAAGAGATATACCGTAGAAACCATTTCAACCCCTATTTTCAAGATGGCGGCTGTGGGACAAGGGTTGCGTCCCCACAAACTTGGTTTTTGCTTTAGACTGAACCCCCCTACACATCAAAAAAATAAAATTGCGTCCTCTAAAAAACGCAACCCCAAATGTAACTTTTCAATGGACTAATGACCGCGCTAGAATAAGGTTTTAAGTAGATGTAGATGGATAGCTATCGTGGTAGAGAGCATCTCTAGAACTATTTTCTCGTTGAGACTTACTTTATTATCTGGACTTGGACGTAATTTGATTTGAATTCTTGATATTAATAAAATCTGACTCAAGTGACTCTATTCTGCTTTGACCAAGAATTACTGTTTCTTCTAGGAGTGTGACATCTTTTTTATACTCAACAGTATTCAGACAGTATGATCTCTGCAGGTGACCTTAAGTCGTTGTGTTTAAGCTTATGTGTGACCCAGATATCAGTTTATAATTTACTTACTATTTGTCTAAATATATTTTGTAAGTGCCCGTTATGTCTCCAGAAATACGTTTTTATCAACTTGCCAATTAAAATGAGGCCTCTTGTATTTTTGATTAAAACTGGATTCATTTAGTTTATTCAAAATATACATTCATAAAGTTTTAAATTAAACCGAACTTGAAAAGGTATGGTTGCAGTTACGCACTCGGTCGCTACCTATTCACAGTAGATATGCCTACAGGAAGTATAAGCATAAGTACGCAACTAAATGTTCCTACTGCCAGTGCATCATCACTCGCTCAAGGTCGCGCGGTTTTAGCCTACAGCTAGACCATTCCTTCCAGGGAACAAGTGCCAGTCGGTTGTCGGACGCACGGCTGAGCGCTCGCGCAATACGTTTCCCGCGCATATTGTTATTAGATATGTCGACAACCCTCCGCGCTAGACAGGGACAGAGTTATGCGTTAGAAAGAGCGCAAATGTTTATTTGAAAATCGCGACAGGTATTGCGAGCTGAATTGAACTTTGTTATGTCCCAGCAAGAGTCGCTATTTATATAATTGTTTTCGCTAAGTGAGGGTTCTGTACTTGTACTAATATTTATTCTATGCTTCTGCTGGGACTCGGGGCCTTATCTCGCAAAGAGATAGTGAAGGTCATAATCCACACTAACCAAGCAGGCAACGAAACAGGCAACCAACGTTTCGTTATATTTAAACGTTCACCACTTTCATAATTTATAACTTTGATCAAAGCAATTTTTTTGTGCAAAATGTGAAAAAGAGCAAGCGAGAGCGGAGTTAGCGTTCTTCATCGATTGTCAGACGAGAAGATTGTAGATTGCATGTTTTCTGGAAATAAGGATGGTGGTAAAGTAAGATTCCTAGTATTCTTATTGCAGAGTGAAATAATTGAGGAAAACTATTTACTTAATTAATTTGTTTCCACATTGAACGCCGTGTTCTGCAGCGGGGAATTTTAGTGAATGAGTATTTAGTTACGCATTAATAAACATTACGACAGGACTTAACTTATTAGTTTTAGCTATTATTTATCGAGTTTTTTTGAACATGTTACAGTTTAAAGTGTAGCGTTCTTGAACAAAAATAGAGTAGGTGCACTTTGACTAAAAAAATACTCGAACCCAGCTTTTCCCGGGTCACTGTTTTGCAATAAGATCATCACCACGTTACTTTATTTGATTGTCTATCAAATAATGAATATCTATGGAGTTGCGTAAGGTGTTTTAAGCGATATCTATTCTATCGGCTATAGAGTGGTAGTTATACCTAGTTTCCGTAGCAAGCTTTTACTATCTGATCTGAATGAAGTCAAGAAGTGTGCTGAAGATTTTATTCCAAAATAGTGACCTAGAAAAGCTGGGTTCGCGTATTTATTTAGTCCAGGTGTACCTACTCTATTTTTGTTCAAGAACACTACCCTGTTGCATGTCTCAAAAACTGGATAAATAATAACTAAAACTAGTAAGCTAGGTTCAGTCTTTATGTTGATTAATACGTAACTAAATTACCTACTCATGCAATTCCCCGCTGCAGAAAACCGCGTTCAACGTAGAAAAAATATAACTAAGTAAATAGTTTTCTCCAATTATTTTACTCTACAATAAAACATACAAGGAACCATATACCTAACCATATTCGTTGTTTCCTAAGAACATGCAATCTGTAATCTTCTCGTCTGGCAATCGATGAATTACGCTAATACCTCTGTCTTAGTCTTTTTCACATTTTTTCACAAATTTCCTTGATTAAAATATGTTTTGACCCGACACTGCATGTTGGCTGTAACATTCGTTTCATTTACTAACTAGTAACTACTTTTTACGATTTGTGGGAATAAATCAGGAGTTCTGTATCAACAAAATAAAACCTGAAACCTATACTTTTCGTTTAGTTCTAAAGTCATGTCTTGCGCCCAATATATGCTCGAAAATCTTTGATAGGTACTTGTTGTACCTCTTTGTGTTTTTAACAACATAATCGGTAGTAATAAATTACGGCAAGACAAATAATTCTACAAAATTTTAGTATTTTTTATATTGGTGGACATTTCACACAACACCACCTGACCGCAAACTAAGCAAAGCTTATGCTATGGAACCCAGATAGCTGATATAATATATATAGAAAACATTATACATAGAAAACACCCATAGTTATGTGAATACTGTCATGAATGCCAAAGACTGAAGTAAAGACGTCGATTTGGTACGCATATAACTATGTATTACACAATTAACACCTTCAAGTGAATGATAATATCCTAAACTACGTACAAAAACCTGACCATTGGGATGTGAGCGACTGAATTACGGTACGATAGAAAAAACATCCATCAAAAAATAAAGTTCACACGTTCGAAAGTGTGCCACAATCATAAGGAATTACACAGTAACCTTCTGTATCTGATCTATCAAACACAGTTCTGCGTCCTGCTGACATACCTACCTACCTACTATACATACTGGACGTGTGCTGCTGACAAGTGTGTGTGTATAACAAGCTGCACTCCTTCTATTGGTCAATGCTTTTCTCAACCCCCGGGTGGATGCTTCGTATGCCAGCCTGTTCTCAGAATGTCTATTCAAGCTTTGGATTTACAAAGATATCTCTAACATATATTTTTTGGAGGATTAACATAAGGTAACGCAAGGGAATTGTCTCGAATTATTTAGTAAAATCACTATTAGAGCTCGTGGTATGGATAATAAGTGTTTTTTGCGATTACTTTAATCGTCAAATCTATGGACAATATTTTAGTTCCGGTTTGATAAAAATGTCTTTGTATTTTACCTAACTGATCGATTAAGCAGATAGTAGATATTTATTGTTTTGTAGATATAGTGCTTGGAATGTACATCAATTTGCATCATATTATGTTATGTTGGTTGGCAACTTCAAAGGGTGATCCATTAAAAATTGTATGTTATAATTATTGTGTTTACAATTATAATATTGGAATTCCACTCAAAATTCATTTTAAACATAATTTAATAGAGCTTAATAACGTAATAACACCACAAATTTATAAAATATTTAGAGCCTATACGAAGGAAAAAACAGTTTTTGTCTCAACTGTAAAATCAGTTCTAGCTGACTTAGCACAATTTTATCTGAATTGACGAATGTACCAAATTGGTCCGCAGAGTGCACTTTACGAAAATGCTTTTTTCGTTGATTTCGTTGATTTTTTTGTACAAATCTATATTAATATTCTAAAGCTGAAGAGTTTGTTTGTTTGAACGCAAGGATCTCGGGAACAACTGGTCCGAATTGAAAGATTATTTCTCTGTTGGATAGTCAATTTTTATCGAGGAAGGCTATATATAGGCTATTTGACATTACGCTACTATCAACAGGAGCGGAGCATGAACCAACAATGTAAAAAAACGGGGGAAAATATTGCTTTTTGAGAGCTTTCGTTGCGTGACAGCATGTGTCTTTTAAAGGTTGCGTCATTAGAACTTAAGGTAACCGAATTTGTTCAAAATTTTAATTGGTACGACCAATATTCGATAGATAGCGTAGCAACACGCGAACGGTTCAGCTAGTCCTACATACAGTTAAAATCAGCTTGCCTTGTACAAGAAATGAAAACAACCAGGATTTATGATTTTCCTTGTTTACCATTTTACAGTAATTGTTTATTGATAAGCCGGTGGGTATCAAATTTCTATAATTGTTTAGTAGTAAATCTATCCAAATGACTGAAATTAACCAAAAATCTAATAATCTTACATTCATTACATGTAATGCGTGAATTATTGTTTTTTAATCTGGATTAAAAAACAATTCACGCTCTCGAGGTTTAATTAAAACTTAAAATAATGTCATAAAATGCATGCATGTAATATTTTTTCAAAATTTTTGTGACGGACCAGACTTGTATTGAACCTGGGAGGGTTAATACATTATGAAATATTGAACTTACCAATATACCTTGAGTAGGTCATGTTACTCTCAACTCACCTCGTGTCCCCAAAAGCTGTTGCCGGTATGGAGGGAGACGCAAGAAGAAATTCAGGTGGACTCGTTCAGGTTAGTGCTGATTATTAGGAGTACGTACTTATATTTATCAGCGCCTCATCTCATTTTATGTATATCATATCGTATAGTTGAGCTCATATTTAAATATATGGGTACCCTTTATTATTATACTCATGTAATGAGACGGAGCTACCTTATAGGTGCTATTAATTTGCCTGATGTGTTACAAGTTCCTACCTAGTCCTGTACATAGGCCCCCAGCTTCGTCAGCGTAATAGTCTCTAGGAGACCTTGTGTAGCGATTGTTTTGGCTTTTATAATAACTAACATGGACCTGAGACTATTTTGGAGCTCGGAAAGACGGTTACCAATAAGCTAAGTTTAGCCCTTGCAGATATCCTGACTATCGCTATGTGTGAGCGCCGCGATACTGCAACGGATTAAGGAAGCTCTAGTCTGCCAAAAGCATCAATTTCCTTCAGTCACGACGATGCGGTACCTAATAAATTAAGGTTAGTGATTGTTAATATCGAGACAATTAATAATGTTGGATATTCCCAATAGCTAACGAAATTCTAGCTTACTCAAGTGTCGGACCATCCTAAGTCACGATAATAAGACGACTGTAGACTAAAGCTAGCTATTCCCTACAGTTAGCGAAGTCCTAGTCAGCCATAAACGTGACTATATTTCCCGTAGAAGGTGAGGTGTTGTCATAAGTCATCGCGTAAAGTAAATGCCCCACGTCATTATACTACTATAAGACAGTTATTTCTACAGGTAATCAGACTCTGAACTCAAAGTAAATGCAGCAAGATGCAATAGTATGTAGGTGCGAGATGCAATAGATTATTGCTTAGCGGGCGATGTAGTGACAAGATATCATCTACTTAAATTAATAGAATTAGGGAGTAGAATTAAAACAATGAATTATCGTTCCAACTGCCTCTCATATATTTATGAAACTCTACCTCAAGGATCGTATTTGGAAGCCTTACACTAAACTTGTACACTATAATACAACAAACAAAAATAAGAAAAACAAAAACTATACAGAGAGTTCGCGAGATAGCTGCACCTAAAACCTAAAACCTAAAAGTAAATACAAATCTAAAATAACATTACGAAATCTGATTGAATCTAATAAATTTACTTTACAAACTAACCTAAACATACAAATAAAGTAGAATAAAATTACGAACAAAATTATATAGTTAGGTTTTACACATAAGCTTCCAATACGTCCTAGGCATTTATATGAGATCTGGCCCAGAATTCTCTGCTAGGATCAAAGGAAAACCCGAGAAGGGGGAAAAATCTGATCAGGCCACTCAAACAGTTTAGTAGAACGAATATAGTTTTCAACACAAAATTAGGTCTTAGAATAATTTGCGTTTGATCTAATCTAAAAGTCCTCCCTTTGCGTGATGCTAACGCAGAAGATGCGCGGACTTTGCGTATCAGATAATATAGAATCTAGTAAGTTGTGGAATTAAGATGGTTTATACGCTATTTATTTCTCCAATGAAATGCATCAAATTATACTAAACGTATCATAAAAAGATCTTAAATGACTAAAGCTCTAACTACTTAATTTTTTAAAAAAGTTACTTAAAAGTAATCACGCCAAGATGCCAAGAGGATCCTCACACATATGGTGAACAATGCCACAGGTGTCGATTTGGCGAGACTCAGGGCTGTATCACAGTCAGAATCCGGGGCATGGTTGCACGCGCTACCTTCACCTCACCTGGGCACTTTATTGGACGACGATTCTTTGAGGATAGCCGTGGCTCTTCGCCTGGGCTGCAAGGTGTGTGAACCTCATAGATGCACTTGCGGTTCCATGGTTGAGGCCGACGGTCACTACGCGTTGAGTTGTCGTCGCTGCCTGGGTAGGTTTCCGCGTCACCATGCCCTCAATGATATAGTTCGCAGAGCGTTTATTTCGGCAAACGTTCCTTGTGTCCTTGAGCCAACGGGTCTTAATAGATCTGATGGCAAGCGTCCAGACGGTATGACCTTGGTGCCCTGGAAGCACGGCAAGTGCTTAGTATGGGACGCTACGTGTGTCAGCACTGTCGCGGCTACGCACCTGGGTCGCACCGTCCATACTCCGGCAGCAGCGGCGGAGGAGGCCGCTAGTAAAAAGCGGCAGAAGTACGCGGCAATGGAGCCGCAATACTTCTTTGTTCCAGTGGCCGTGGAGACCATGGGCAGTTGGGGAGTCGAGGCCAAAGATTTAGTCCGCGAGATTGGGCGTCGTTTACGTAACCAAGGTGGTGACTCCCGCTCTGGCTCGTTCCTGAGGCAAAGGATAGCCATCGCCATCCAGCGAGGCAACGCAGCCAGTGTCTTGGGCACATTTGCACCAGGAGCGATTCAAGGCGGGTTATTTTAGTGTATGACTCTGTGCGTGACGTGTTTTTAAATATGATTTAATTTTAATTTTATTTGTGATATTTTAAATAAAATAACTAAAACTTAAAAGTTACTTAAAAAGTTTCAAGATTGGACTCGGTAAGATGGCCCTGGGGTTATCTGCTTGAAGCTGCTACACGATTCACAACACTTATTCACAATAGCAAATTAAATATCTCAAATTTTAACATAAATTAACTCAGAAGAAGGAAACGTGTTTTCCGCTACACTGCAGTTTTCTGACTATCTATACCTCAACCCCCGCCCTCGGGGTTATTATATGGTCTCGCGTAGACCACACCTCCCGATGTCTCGAGCATTACGGTTGGCCACCCTGCTGCAGCGGCTTTGTACTCGGAATCAAAACGTCGTATTCGCAGGTGCCGCAGATATCGCCTTGGACCAGGTGTCTTTCGGGCACCACTGGATGTCGCCTCAGTTTCCAGCCATAACGATAACCCTGGAACATGATTTCCCAAAGTGTACAGAAGAATCCTTTTAATACATCGGCACAGTGCTTTCAGCAACACTGTTCGTTTCGTTTATTTTGAATACATTAGGTATAATTAGTCACCACGTCTAAAAACAACTGTTTCTATATATTTATAATAAGTATGTATTTACAACCACACAAGTTTTATATCAGCTATCAGGCTTCCATAGTATATATAGGCCTTGCTTAGTTTGGGCTCAGTTTACTGTTATGTGCGAACTTAGCACTAATATTTATTTATTTTATAGGCCCTTTATAGTCTGTTAAAAATATAGCATGCCAACTGTTATCGCTGATATATCTGCTGAATAGATTGTCTATCCTAAATATATTAGTTTAATGTTCTATATTTCATAAACATTCAAACGGCACATGACTATAGTTCTTATGTAAAGAAATTAACCAAAAAATTAAATCTAATAGACTTAATTTTAATAAATAATATCTTTACACAGATAATATATCTATACTATGTATATAAAGCAAGGGTCATTCAATAGCATTCCTTTCCCACGGAAACCGACGGCGTCAGGTCAAGTAACAAAAAAAAACCCTTATCTACTAAGAAACGGCAAACATGCACATGATAAAAAATATAACCCACTTCGTTCATCCAAAGCTCAAAACAACAACATTTGACATATACAAACCAATTGAGTATCGCTGAGAATTGCGCTAAGTTCAAATGTGCAAGTCGTAAATCCTTAGAATATTTTTAAGTGTTAACTCAAAACGATGTTCTTTGTTTGTTTCGTGTAATAGTGTCGTGTCACATTTATTGAGATAAGATGCCCTTTTCACTTTTAGAATAATATTATAAAAAGAAGGAACATATGTAGACGGTTTTAACTAAGACGGTTCATTAACTAAGACAGAAATATATAATTATGAATTTACTATTCCATTACACTTTTCTACAAATAAACTTGTGTTTGCGTCCTTAGCTAAGTTAGCAGAGAGCTGTGGGACTAAGCGTTCGCAAACACCCGCGTCTCAACCGGAGCCAGAGACCAAAGTGTACTGGCACCAAGCTACGCAAGACGTCACTCAACTCCGGGTTCAAGTTGACGACTTCAGGAAGGTGACAGTGCTCTCATTCTACCATAATGTCCATAATTGAAGTGAAAACTTCTTTTGGCGGGCCTAAATAGATTTTTCGTGGGCTGTGAATTGAATTCTAGAGTCACGCTCGGGTATGATAAGAAGTCTTCGGGTAAACTCGGGACCATAGCCATTGGCCATATAAAAGTGCGTCAGCCAATGGGAAATGTTAGAAGAGCGTGGCCTGCCCATCATGGCATGGTCATCTAGAAATGCGTCAGCCAATGGGAAATGCTGACGCATTTCTAGATGGTCATGTCATGATGACCAGGCCACGCCCTCCGGTTACACCCATGTAGTTTCCAAAGTAAGCTATCAAATTCTAAGTTATAAGTTTTCACTTCTATCGGCAGTTCCTATGACTGCCAATATTTTTATCAATTAACATTTGATTTAATTAACTATTTAGAGTTTTGCTAATATTTTTGCCAATAAATAATTCTTTTTAATAGACTTATTAGTGATATAATTAAATACATCCCTGTGCCCTGAGCACCTTGAGATTGTTAACAAACTGCGTCTCTGTGTTGTAGCGTGAGTAGTTTACAACTACCAGTCTACTTAGCCCCTAGAATCGCTAGCAGCGAGGTATTTTCTTATTTCTAGGTAGAGAGGTAGATTCTACTTATTTTGAGTGTTGACAACGAATAGCGGTAGGTATACACGTCCGGCGTTCACCGCTTGCTACAATCGACTGAAACAGAAAGAGTGAGCTCACTCTTCCCAACGATAACATAATTCCGTGCGCCTGAAGTTTGGGAGGGCACATACATTGATTTATATATCAATGATTAAATACCACAAAATTACATTTTTATTTTTTCTTTCAGATTAACAGTCCACCAGACCGTGATATAAATAATGGAATGGATCGAAAGCTTACTAAAAAAAGTATAGGAAACACCCCACACTATAGGAATATTAAAAGGAACATTGAACCAGTTAAAACTCGTAAGTAAATAAAATATTAAATTAGGTACGTATTTATCATGGCATATAACTGCCTTGTAGCTAAATAAAATTCAATTTGCTCCAAAATTGATTTATACAAATGAAACATTCATTGTGTTGCTTAGCTTAAATAAAAATATAACATAAAAATACAAACCCCGATGAGCTAACTTTCTAACCTACAAAAACGAAGTAGGTCTCAAGTCCACATGTATATTTTTTATCTATGTATCTACTTAAGTATTTAAAAATGAATTGCTGTTCCAAGGTCTCCTTAAACTCGACAACGGCTGGGTCAGTTTGGGTGATTTTGGGTTCGAAATGTTTGTCGTAGCTAAGGGAAGGTTTAAACGAGGATTTCAAATAGACGAGTGGGTGGAGCTTGTAGGTATTCTTATTATAATTTTGAAGTCGGTTTATTTTTTTGTGTACGCATAATCCTACTAATGTTATAAATGTCTATGTATAGATGTTTGGATATTTGGATGTTTGGATATTTGGATGTTTGGATATTTGGATGTTTGAATATTTGGATGTTTGTTGCTCAATCACGCCGTAACGTATGAACGGATAAGGGCTAAAATTTGGAATCATCATCATCAACAGCCCACTAAACGTTCCCACTGCTGGGACTCGGGGCCTTCTCTCGCAAGGAGAGAGTTAAGGCCATAATCCACCACGCTGGCCCAGTGCGGGTTGGTGGATGACACATGACTTCGAAAGATTCTAGGTACATGTCAGTTTCCTCACGATGTTTTCCTTCACCGTTTTAAGTTAGCGGCATTACGCACATGACTTCGAAAAGACAGTGGTGCGTGTGGGGTTTGAATTTTTTGAACCCGGGGTCTCCGGATCGGCAGTCGCCGTTCTCTCGACTAGACCAGCCTTAACTTCTAATTTTGAATTGAAATTTGGAATACATTTACATTATAGTCTGGAAAAACACATAGGCTACTTTTTATCCCGAAAAAACAACGGGAACGGGAACTTCGCGGATAACACCGCGGAGCGCTGCTAGTTTTAATGGTAAAAGTAAGTAGGTAAGCCCATCTATCTTAGCTTCTTAGCTGACTATGACTTACTACATGTTTTAATAGGGGTTTATTAAGTGTGGTTTAAAAATTGCTTGTGTTGTTAACAGTTTCATTTAAAGAAAACGTTATTTGCTCGAGCCTGGCAAAGCAAAACACAATATGTGCTAATCAGCCTACACCACACATTCCTTTTTCCTGGCAGCAGGCCTTGAAAGATGTCGCACTCTTACGTTTACAAATAGAAGACCTCAAAAAGGTATGTAATATTCATAATGTTATAGTTGCTGCTAGAGATTGTTTTATTTTATCAGTACGAAGTTCTTAAATTTTCATGATAAAGCGATTTCAGGGTACGAATTTTAATATTTAAATTGACATTTTGTAAAAAAAGAATAGTGTTCATAAGGCTGAAAACATACAAAAAAAATAAAGTAGCCAAGTGCGAGTTGGACTCGCCCATGAAGGGTTCCGTTCTAGCAAGTAACATAATATACATAGTACACATAGTTCTTGTAGTTCGTTTTAACTTTGATCGAAGTTTTAATAATAATGTATTTATGACGTACTAAAAAAAACTACTTATCAGATCGAGTTCAAACTAATTTTCGTTGGTAGTTTTCATGGTAATGTACATCATATATTTATTTTAGTTTTTTCATTCTCTTACTTTAGAAGTTACAGGGGGGGGGGGGGGACACACATTTTACCACTTTGGAAGCGTCTCTCGCGCAAGTTATTCAGTGTAGACAAAAATTATATTAAAAACCTCAACATCATTTTTTAAGACCTATCGATAGACACCCCACACGTGTAGGTATGATGAAAAAAAAATTTTTGAGCTTCAGTTCTCAGTATGGGGGGCAAACCTAATTTTTTTTTTTTTTTAAACTTTTGTAAAAATCTTAATGCGGTTCGCAGAATACATCTCCTTACCAAGTTTCAACAGTGTAGTTCTCATAGTTTCGGCTAAAAGTGGCTGTGACATACGGACGGACAGACAGACAGACAGACAGACATGACGAATCTATAAGGGTTCCGTTTTTACGTTTTACGGAACCCTAAAAACGTTAAAATGTAACACATTGTTTTTACTGTTAAATAGTATTTTAAAGCTTGTCCTAAGACTAAATTCGGCACACAGAAGTTTAAAAAATAGATAAGTTCTAATTTACTTGTATTTTAGGAATCCATAAAAAAAGAAGACCTAAAAATGATGGAAGATAAAATAACTAAAATTGTGAATCGTGCTTCGGTGAGTAGACGTAGGTACTTTATTATTATTTTAGCTATGTAGTCGTTCTTTTACGTTTTCTGACATTAATCAATCGCTTGACCTAAGGTATAAAAAGCCTGAATGTTCAATTAGATAAGTTATTAATGATTAGAATAAATACAATAAAGATTACAGAGAAAGGAAAACATTTTGCTTGTCGTAATTAACATGTTCTACTTACCAAATACTTTTAAAAGCTGAAGTAGCTAATAATAATGATCTTTAGTCATATAATTTTGTTGCAGGGAAATGCGGCGTCAATAAATTCAAAATTGAAAAATAACCCTGTTGAAAATTACGGCAATGCCAACAAAAATTTGAAGATTAATAGAGCAATTCAGTCTAAATTCCAGAAAGATGCATTTTCCGAAATCGATAAATCTGCTACAATTAAAACGTTTGGTTCAGTAACCAGAGAAATAAAATCAAAATTCTCCTTAAGCCGAGGCGTTAATAAACCTTACAAGAAAGTTAATCCAGCTTATGCAGTTAACATGTGTTTGTGTAGCACAAAACTTCAAGCACAAAATGAACTAAATGAGAAACGAAAACTGAGAATAAAATCTAAAGATGTCATATCCCAAATGTCAAGCAGTTTTTCTAAGCCAATAAATAATAGCTTTTTATTAGGAGATATCACCTCACAAAGTTACAGTGAAGATATTAATCAACAACCATGCCCTACCGATTGCGTATGTTTTCATAAAATACCGTCTAACAAATCACTTGATAAGCTTTTAGAAACTCTTGCAAAATGGAAAGGTGATCTGGACGCATCATGTACAGAAAAAAAATCAGTCAACATGTTGGGTGGTAATTTAAGTGCATCTAACTATAAATGTTCCCTTGGCCGTGATTCTTTAGAATATAAAACTAGTTTAAAGTCGAATTCAAAGGAAATATCGTTACAAAAAAGAATAAATTCTACTATTCCTCGAGGCAATTTGGAACAATTAAGTCAAGAATCCTTTAACAAAATGAGCCCTAAATTTACTGGAGCGTTTGCTACTGATTCTGTCTACATGGGTGCGGTAAATTTAGACAAAAGCCAAGAAGAAATTTGTGACTGTAAAAAGGTTGTAAAAAAATTAAAGACGACATTCCATTGTATAGATTCAAGCAATTGCAATTGTGTGAAAATATTAGAAACCAATACTAATGAAAGTATAAAGAGCGAAAGCAAAAGCGAAAACCAAGAAGAAATAAATATGTTTAGAGAACAGGAACCAAAAACAAAGCAAATAATTGTAATACCTAAACAACAAGATATAACCAAAAATAAAATGACACCCGATGCTTTGTCACCCGAAAATGAATTTACAAGCAATGTAACTACCAAACCAGTAGACTTTCGCGCACATAAAATGTCAGATTACCAAATTAATTTTCTAGGTGTTACACTAGTTGATGTTAGCCCTGTCTCAAAAAATGAAATATTGGATCATAGTAGTAATTATGAACTTAATAAGAATAATAAAAAATTGGCAGAAACCAGAAAAATTATACATGAAATACGTCATGATAATCCAAATTATTTAGGTGATATAAATCACGCAGTATCGCATGTAACTGATGACATTAAGACGATAAATACAGACATTATTTCAACAAATGACGCTCTAATGAAGAATTCTAATTGTTTCGTAATTGATGATAAAAAATCAAATGACGCATGTCAAATAATATACTATGATAATACAAACAACAAAGAATATAAATATAATACAAATAACAAAGAACATAAATATAATACTAATAACAAAGAATATAACAAATATAAATATGTCACAAAATTGAATTGCACGGAGCAATTGAATACAACCGAACTCTACATCAATACTAAGAATAAAAATAGTGATTTTGCATACAAAACAGTCAGCGAACAAAATGCGTCAAATCTGTATTGTGATAATAATCAAATACAAATGCATGTTAATGAGATAATAGCCCATACGAAAAATAGCCATGAGTCTGAGATATCTAAAAAAACGTTTAAAACGGCATTCGAAAGTATCCAAATATTTGACGGTTCACTAGAAAAGGCAGATTGCCAAGAAAACTTAGCCAAGGAAAACATTCAAAAAGATACATTAAAATTATCTCAACGTAGCAACCACTCTAACCGACAGATGATCTCATGTGAGTGTAAAATGGTATTGGATGAATTTAAAAAAATTGTCAATGCAAATCTTAGAAAAGAATCAAACATTAAGGATATAGCTTTAGATGTTCAAAGTTGGAAGCACAGTAAAGGACGTGCCGAAAGCTGTGTTTGTTGTAGCAAATTAAATGATTTATGCAGAGATCTAGAAGACAATGCATTTCATTTGCTTGAGGAATATTTAAAAAAGAAGTTTGATAAATTGAAAGCATCGACTCGACTAAATGAAACATTTACTATCCCGACAGAAGAAGAGGAAAAATTTTTCTCAGTTATTGTTCAACGAGTAAAACGCCTTATTTCAGAGAGCACAAATCAATTAGCTAACACAAAGATTGAAAAAAAACCAGAAGGTAGTTGGGATAGGGCCTACGGATTACTTCAAGAATATTTAAAAATTAAAATTAAAAAAGTTCAATGTTCCTGCCTTTTGGCTGAAGATAATAAAGATACTATATTACCGGATGTTTTAGAAAAAATAAGTAATTTGATTGAATATGATTTCCAACGTTTGAAAAACATTTGCAGGTATCCAAACGATCAAAATAATTCTAACAAACCCTGTGATGGGTTACATGTTAATTTAAAAAATCAAAACAAAGTGTCAACAACTAATCTTTTAAAATTTTCTCCTTTAGAGGACCAGTTCAGTTTAAGTTGCTATCAAACGAACCAGGACAAAAAATCAAATCAAATTATCAAATCAAAGCAACCACTAATTTTACCAGAGAAAAAAGAGCATTGCATCTTAAGAGGGAAGAATGACAGACATTGTAACGTGAGTCCAAGTATAAATACAATACAGAAACTCTTTGATTACAACCGTACCAGTATTAGTAAAGAATCATCTGAAAAAGCTTCAAAGGAATTAGAAAATATGAATATTTCTTCAAATGCTACAAGTCATTTTCAAATGTCTAACTATTTTGCTGAAAGTGTTAAAGAAGTTAAGCCTTTGCTAAAAAAATCTACCAGCCTATTACACGAGAAAAGAAACCAAAATATTAATTCTTACGATAATAATGAACTACGAAGCTGTGATTCAAATGTTGATACACGTTTAATCTCAAAAAATTCTAAACTAGATTGTAATAAATCTAGTTCTAGCAAAGTATATTGCCATAAAAGCACGGCTTCAATGAGTTTTTGTGAAGCACCTTACTTTGGATATACTATTAGTTGTTCCTGTGATAAAACTTTGGGACTTTGCATATGTCCCAAGAACGGACTGAGCACCGATTTTCAAATGGCTAATTATATATCGCAGAAAATGGTGCCAGAGAAAAAGACAATTGAAAAGTTTTCATACATCTTATCTAAGAAACCAGACAAAAATGTCAATACTAATATAGACTTACTTGTCTCGACCAAAATATCCAATTCCTCAAATATATTAACAAACAATTTCCTGAAGTCAGAAACTACTTTTTGTAATAAATTAGAACCAATGGTATTAAAAACATCGATATGTGATATTAGTATTGGTCACGCCGAAACAAATACTTGTATAGATAACGTCAACATAAATACCGAATGTTCTCATAATAAAAATATGGATTGGTCCGAATGTTCTTCTAACAGTAATCTCAGTAAAAACATAGCCAGTGATAGAGTTCAAAGATCGATGTATTTCCCAGCTCAAATAGAAAATTATGATGAGAAGCCAAGATGTGATACTTTAGATGGAGATACTTCTACCTTATGGCAGCAATATGTATGTGAATGTGAAAAGATACCAATATGTCATGTAAAAATGTTGGTTCAAAATATTGAGACTAAACTAGCAAATGCTAATTGCACCTGTGATTCACTGACACCCAAAGTATGTCCTGTACATTCTAACATGTGTTAAAACTTGTAAAAATATTGTGTTGTGATGGAAACCGGATTAATTTCTAGCGATTTAACTCTTCTTTGATTTTGACATAATTAAAGTTATAGTAGTATATTAATAAACAAATAAACTGTTTTAGCGAAGTGTTTGTTTTCTCAATATTAACACACGAATGACATGCCGTGAGAGATAATTTTAAGGGTTTTGTTCCAATAAATAAAACTATTTTACGAAGATTTCGTTGTATGTAGGTATAGTATCGTGAATAATTGGAGATAGAGACAACACCTAGACAACATAGACAACACAGACAACACTTACTGGGCACTTACACTTACTTAATGGGCTGCCCGTGTCCCTACAGTGGGACCTTTAGACGTTAATGATGATACTTATTTTTACTTACGATGAAATTTATAAAAGTGATGGTAGCCCCGACGAATATTTTTTTTTTTTAAATTTGCGTTATATAGGTATCTCGCGCTACATTTTTATCATGGTAAAGTACACGAACGAACAACGCCTGCAAATTATAAAAATTTACTACAGAAATTTGGAGTTGGTGATCGCTACCAGCTGTCTAGCCCCAAGAGGCCAAATTTGGGCAAAACCGGTTTTAGGACTTAAAAACCTTATTTTTTCATTATATACATATTCGAATATTAGTTTATTTTGATGCCTAAGAGATAGGCAATAATATTAAATTAGTACATTGTCGTTTACAGACACACAAAATTTGGTTTCATTTTTTAGTAATGATTTTTTGTGTGACGTCACGACGCCGGCCGCGTCGCGAGTCGGGCTTAATGGAATTTTCGCTTTGAGAAATTATATCTCAATGAATTTTCAGTCGTAATTTTCGCAGTTCATTTTTGGCTCAATGAGTTCGTCAATATGCGAAATATGCGTTATTGGTCGGGTGAAAATCCAGAAGTGCTTCATGAAACACCACTTTATCCACAAAAAATAACTGTTTGGTGCGGTTTGCCGGCCGGCCGGTTTGACATGCCGGCGGTGTCATAGGGCCATATGTTGTCGTCGACGATAATAATCGTCACGTTATTGTGAATGGTAATCGTTATCGCGCCATGATTGCCAATAATTTTTGGTGATAATTGGAAGATATGGACTTGGCCAACATGTGGTTTCAACAAGACGGTGCCACAAGCTACACAGCTCACGTTACAATTAGGGAACGCAATCCCGTTCTCGCAGGATCCCGTTTTCGCGAGATCCCGCGTCATTTTTCGGGATCAATCCCGAAGCATAATATGATGAGATCAACGGCATTAAATATTGGGCAGCAACTTGTTTGTGATTGTGAGTGCCGTCGAGATACTGGTTTAGTAAGTGCGGAACATACATTGCGTTTCATGACTCAAAGCCAGGAGACCTAAAACTCCTCTTTCAGAACACTTTTTTTTTTCAGGTTCAGTTCAACAGGTCGCATTGTTCAGTCACGCTGTTGCCAACCAGTGTTGAGTCGGAGATGGCATTCTCAGCCACTGGGTATATTGCAACCACAGAAATCTATTATTTAGATTTTTGTGATTGCAACAGACATTAAATGCCGTTTAGCAGATAACAATACGAGTATACTAATATACTTTTTTTTAAATAAGCTACTTTCTAAACTACTTGAGTTATGGGATTTTTTTGTCAAAAAAACTTAATTATTTAAGTAGTTAATAATATTCTTACTATCACAAACAAACAGTTTTCATTGTTTTCAGTCATCCGAACGTTTCATCTTTTTAAACTAGACGAGATCTCGAAAATTCCGGGATCTCGCGTGATTGATATTATGGTATCCGTTCTTTTGAAAAACTTTTTTCACAAATCTACACCTGATAACCAACGTTCGACAAACTCACGGGTCGTCAAATGATTATTACACAAAAAAATATTTAACAAATTGGTTATATCTCAAAGTATTTATTTGACAAACTTTCATTCTATAACGTATTATTTGACAATCGATCCTTTTAATATTTTAGTTAATTAACAAATGTTTAAAAACAAAACCAACAGTTGACACATTTTTATTTTACAAAGTCTTGTTTGACAAACAATTCAATTTATATCTTAATTACTTAACAACTTAAAAATAAAAACAGTTTATTTAACACAAATATTTTTTTAATTCATCGGACCGGTTAGGTGTCTTTGGACCCAGATCCGACTCAGAGCACCCCGACTCCACCTAGTCTTGTCGCTACTACCCCTAGAGTGTATATAAAAAGTGCGGGAGCCAGAAGCACAAGGGAGGTCCTGAGTGGAGCGAGCCATGCGAGGCCAAATGTAGCGAAGGGGGGAGGTGGCGAGCGAAGCGAGCCGGCGACCTCCGTAGTGGAGCGCAGGCCGAGTATGGAGAAGCGACACTCAGGGCTGACCGCAGAGCTTCTGGCGGGAGCCCACCCGGACGAATCTCAGTGTTAGATCCTAATCGGACCGGTTTGGTCAAAAGTATGTGACAGGACCTAATCAGAACGGTTAACTCACTTGATTTATTAGGTACTTTTAAGATTATGTATTTAACTTCTTAACGGAGGATGTTCATTTTCTCGAAAATTATGGGTTTCCTTACTTCTTTCTTTAGGGGTATATTTTTGCATCCCGTCTCCCCGCTACCGCAGGGTATGTTCTAGACATTACCCACAATAGCGAATCTTGAAAATGACGATGACGAAATTAATTAATGATGAAGTTCCTTTATTATAGGAATACCCATCTAGATAGATTTTGGTTCCACCTTTAATCAACCTAAATAATGCAAAAATTTGCTCGTCGCTCATTATGCCTGGAATACAACAGAACCGATAACTAAGAACGCAATACACGAACGATTCACGTTAACTTGTCAGTGCAATGATGGTTCAAAAAAATATTTTTGTTGGCAGTTACATAAAATTATTTTAACGATACTATACAAGGTGTTGCAAAAAGGTGCAACAATATTTATGGTAGTTCATCTACATTAAGTTTTGAATCATGTATGTGAAAATTAGAAATGAAAGCTCAAAAAAAATTTCCATAAAAAAAAAATTTTTTTGGTTGTTATTTCATTTGACATACCCCTAATGGCCCGATCTCCGCACGGATTTTTGTACGACGCGCGACGTCGCGGCGTCCGTGGCAAGGTCGTTTGTCTGCTGTACAAGCTTTAGGGTTGAAGCTGGTGATTTGGTGGGAATTTTACGTCAAACTTTGACTCCAATTATCTCGTGATCTACCGTGCTGAGGGGAAAGAGACCTTGGGTGATGAAGTCTACATCAGTGTTAGAATGGACTGTTAAAATATTGTTGGGGGTAAATCCAACACGTTGTATATAAATATAATTATATCCGCATTATTGGACATTCTCATCTTGATTTACTCTTGAAATTGGGGCTTATACATTCAAAATATTCGTTGTAAAATTGGAATTTGGTAAATGATAAATTTGTAAAATGAATGGTATATGAAACAAAAAGTGTACCAATAACAAAATATCATTCGATGCATTGTTTAAATGTAACATTTGCCGTATAAATAGTTATAAAATGATGGTATGTAAAATAAAACATTTGTTCATGTAAGATATTTTTGAAATAAATATTATACAAAACGTTGTTTTAAAAAAAACATTTGTATATTGTAAAGTTTTTGCAATAAATATTATACGATTAGTTGGTTTTGAAGTGATATTTTGTCAAAAAATGTTTGTGAAACATTAGTGAACCTGATATTATGTCTAATCACGCGGTATCTCGAATTTGCAATCTCGAGTCGCGATTGCATTCCCTATTTACAATCGATATATTGAAGAGTAACAAGTCCTTATTGGGAAACCCTTTATATAAGCAGTAAGCACATATACAGAACATATAGGTACCTACGATATTTTTATTTTTTTGAATATGATACGATATTTTTATTTTATTTGATATTTTTTATTTTTTGGTGGTTAACCGCATAGGTGAGTTTTGTATCCCATTAGCTCTAAAGTGGCGCACCTTGTTATATGACTGGTCTCCTGCCGTATTAAAATGTTATCTAAATGCTTTCCAAATGACCCTCCCTGACCAGAGTAACTTGGTAAGGTGGGGAAAAGCCTCTGAAAAATGTTGTTATAGTTGTGGTGAGGCGATATTTACAGCAAGGCACAAATTAACTTTGTAAAAGAGGGCTCAACTTCAAACTCCAAGAACAAGCCTTACTCAATCCTGGGTTCAGCACCTGATTGGACTATTTTAATGGACACGTATGAAAAGCACTATAAAATCTCAGAGGATGTGGGTGTTTCGTCATCCAGACCGGACATTTTCCTTTTTTCTAGGGCTACGAAACGCATAGTCCTGGTAGAACTTACCGTACCGTGGGAAACTAATATACCTAAAGACCACGCGATGAAACAAAATAAGTATTACGACCTTCAAAACGAATTAACAAAAAAATGGCTATGTAGTTAATTTATACGCTGTAGAAGTAGGGAGGTATACCAACAAAATCTCTCTATAACCTGCTTAAAGACCTTGGATTGTCCAGAAGTGCAGTAAGTTCTATACTAGAACGAGTATCTAAAGCTGCACTAGTAGGATCATATCGGATTTGGCTGGGCAGGGAGAGAAATACGAGTAGTGAAGGTGAGTGTTGACGTACGTCACTAAAAGGGGCCCCTTTTAAACCTACGCCCGAGTCACAAGTCTTGGGGTCTATTCGAGATTTCTTTCTCTGCCACACGATGGACCCGCATGGTGAATCCATGGAATGCTAAGAAGTACGTCTCCCTAAGTACTGTTGGTGTTCTACTTACTTGTCGAATTCTATCGAGTTACATTATTGTATAATTACTACGACAAATTAAAATACATTAATGCACTACCCCTTAATGACCTAATATCGTAACACCAATTTAAGAACCCTCATTAATCAACTACGAACCTACTACAAAGTTTTATTTTTAGTTTTGGAGAAAAATTACAACATGACAACACAAACAATGTTTACTGCTGCGCCCCCTGGTGAGTTGTCACGGTAATACTTATCTAAGATTATGCTTTAACCCATCACTGAAAATTTCATCAAAATCGGGCTAGTAGTTTTGGAGAAAAAATGGCAACATTGATTTGTACAAAAAACCTTTACTGCAGCGCCTCCTGGTGAGTAGTCACCGTAATATCTTTCTTAAAAGATGCAATTATCAAACATAAATCTATAATTGAAAGTTGCACCAAAATCAGACCAGTAGGTTTGTAGACCAGGGTAGAAGCCTTTAAAAATAATAAAAAGAGAAAAAAAATAGTAGTAGGGTGACCATTGGAAAAGGAGGGGAGTATTATAAAAATGAAAGGAAAAATAAATTACGGGCGATCTGAGGTCGGGAAGGGGATGGGGGTGAGTTTTTAAGGGTAAAAAACGGTTATTCTCGATTTCCGGCAAAACTAAAAGTCCTATTGAAAAAAATTGAATGGCAAAGTTGTAGGTAATAAAAAGATCTAAAACTTTTGTATACACACTTTTTTCACATAACCTCAAAATGTATGTGAAAAATTAAAAAAAACCAAGTTTTTGGTTTTTTATTTTTATCTTTTACAAAAAAAATTTTTTAACGAAATTTGGTGAAAACTTATCTTTTTATGTCCCAAATACGCTGTAATTTATTTGATCAAAAATAATAATTTTTTCACATTATTTTGAATGAATATCGAAAAAAAACACCCTAACTTTCAATCGAAAAGTCACCCGTCAAAATATCAGCTTTTTTCAAAAATTTCGTATGTTTTCTGTTCGTTGAAATCTCTACTTTCCGATGGTGAAAAAAAAAATATGTTACCATAGTAAATCTTCTCAGAAAATGCAAAAAATCGAAAGAAACTCGAATTCGATTTTTTTTTCATTATTATAAAAAATGTTGAGCTATTTATTAAAATTAACACTTTAATTACTCGAAAAACGTTAGATTACATGTTACATTGATAAAAAAAGAAAATTGCAAATTAAAAATATCCTACTATAATTAACAAACAAATAAGTTAATAAAATTAATATTTAATAAGACATCTACAATATTTGGAGAAAGTGGTCGAATCTTCTTTAAATTATATGCGTAGATGTCTATTTATTACTATTTTAAGATAAATTATATACCTGAGTGACCTACGAAAAATAGTAGCCCATGAAAAGGTATTTCATGGAGAAGTGGGGAAGGGGCTAGGCGGGTCTGGGTCTTACTACATACATACCTACTATTTCGTAGCAGCTGTTACAACCGTCAGATGAAAATATGTTTAAATATAATAAATAATGATAAAAATTTCATACCGGCTGAACGTGCAGGTAATTTGGAATTTTATTTAAAATGCGTGGAAAGAATGCTTACTTATTTTCATGCAAGTGGGCACTTTCTATACGCAAAATCTGCTCATCTTTATCTCCAAGATATGCGTAAGCTTAAAGACACAATAAATGATGATTATGAATGTACGCGATTCACCGAAGGATTCTTTACAATTAGACGTACTGACAAGTTTTGGTCGGGAGTTTGGTCAGATATGACGATCGAGCAAGTTTTGATGAGATCTATGAAAACTGAGGGTGGACTTCCACATGGTCGTGGTTTGTCTGAAAGTGTTTTAACAAAATTCGTATTAACAATGATCATACTTTAAGCTAATGCATATCTTCTTCTCCATGAAATACCTTTTGATGGGCTACTATTTTTCGTAGGTCACTCAGGTATATAATTTATCTTAAAATAGTAATAAATAGACATCTACGCATATAATTTAAAGAAGATTCGACAACTTTCTCCAAATATTGTAGATGTCTTATTAAATATTAATTTTATTAACTTATTTGTTTGTTAACTATAGTACTATATTTTTATTTGCAATTTTCTTTTTTTATCAATGTAACATGTAATCTAACGTTTTTCGAGTAATTAAAGTGTTAATTTTAATAAATAGCTCAACATTTTTTATAATAATGAAAAAAAAAATTCGAATTCGAGTTTTTTTCGATTTTTTGCATTTTCTGAGAAGATTTACTATGGTAACATATTTTTTTTTCACCGTTGGAAAGTAGAAATTTCAACAAACAGAAAACATACCAAATTTTTGAAAAAAGCTGATATTTTGACGGGTGACTCTTCGATTGAAAGTTAGGGTGTTTTTTTCGATATTCATTCAAAATAATGTGAAAAAATTATTATTTTTGATCAAATAAATTACAGCGTATTTGGGACATAAAAAGATAAGTTTTCACCAAATTTGGTAAAAAAAATATTTTTGTAAAAGATAAAAATAAAAAACCAAAAACTTGGTTTTTTGAATTTTTCACATACATTTTGAGGTTATGTGAAAAAAGTGTGTATACAAAAGTTTTAGATCTTTTTATTACCTACAACTTTGCCATTCAATTTTTTTCAATAGGACTTTTAGTTTTGCCGGAAATCGAGAATAACCGTTTTTTACCCTTAAAAACTCACCCCCATCCCCTTCCCGACCTCAGATCGCCCGTAATTTATTTTTCCTTTAATTTTTATAATATTCCCCTCCTTTTCTAATGGGTTTCATTCTGCTACTATTTTTTTTGGTTTTAAAAATTATCGACCCTGGTCTATTGGAGAAAAATGGCAATATGTGTTTGCACAAATATCCTCTCACCCTATATATATCGTCTCCGTTCCGTCGCGGGTAAAATATACCTTTCCTTAAAATAAAGGTACAATAAAACAAACAAAAGTAGTTTTTGTTTCATCAATTTTATACGTTATTTTCAAGGAAAAAGGTAAATGCTAGTAATTGATCGAACCTTGCAATCGAACATCTATACTAATATTATAAAGCTGGAGAGTTTGTTTGTTTGAACGCAAGGGTCTCGGGAACTACTGGTCCGAATTGAAAGATTATTTTTTTTGTTGGATAGTCCATTTATCGAGGAAGGCTATAGGCTATTTCACATAACGCTACTATCAACAGGAACGGAGTATAAATGAATAAAGTGGCCAAGTGCGAGTTGGACTCGCCCATGAAGGGTTCCGTTGCAGCAAGTAACATAATATACATAGTACACATAGTTCTTGTAGTTCGTTGTAACTTTGATCGAAGTTTCAATAATAGATTATTTATGACGTACTAAAAAAAACTACTTATCAGATCGAGTTCAAACTAATTTTCGTTGGTAGTTTACATGGTAATGTACATCATATATTTTTTTTAGATTTTTCATTCTCTTACTTTAGAAGTTAGAGGGGGGGGGACACACATTTTACCACTTTGGAAGTGTATCTCGCGCAAACTATTCAGTGTATACGAAAATGATTTTAGAAACCTCAATATCATTTTGGAAGACCTATCGATAGACACCCCACACGTGTAGGTGTGATGAAAAAAAAATTTTTGAGTTTCAGTTCTCAGTATGGGGGGCAACCCTAATTTTTCTTTTTTTTAAATTTTTTTGTTCATATCTTAATGCGTTTCACAGAATACATCTACTTACCAAGTTTCAATAGTGTAGCTCTCATAGTTCCGGCAAAAAGTGGCTGTGACATACGGACGGACAGACAGACAGACAGACAGACATGACGAATCTATAAGGGTTCCGTTTTTACGTTTTACGGAACCCTAAAAATGAAATAAAAATTTGAAAAAATATTGCTTTTTGAGAGCTTTCGTTGCGTGACAGCATGTGTCTTTTAAACGGTTGCGTCATTAGAATCTAAAGGTGCGCACTTACACGAGGGCAATAATGCTCGGCGACACGAATGGACCGATCTGGAGCAATTAATGGAGCAATTAAACGCAATTTGTTCGCAAAACCAGCTTGTTCGGGTGCTATTTCGCGGGACAGAAACGACTGCAGCCGCTTGTTTATCACATGTAGTCACAGCATGTAGTAGCACTTTGCTAGCGTGGGAGATGAGAGAGATCAACCTGTAATTGTTGCACTTTTTGGTGGAGCCCTTTTTGTGCAGCGGTATGAAAAGGGAGCGAGACCAGTCCTTTGGCCAATCGCCGGTATACCATATTTTAAAACAGATGGTGTGTAATATTTCTACTCCTATATCCTCCATTGCCTTTATGATCTCAACGGGTATTTCATCTACACCCACAGCTTTATTCAAGGGCTTCAAGTGATTGATTGCTGCTCTTACTTCGTCTTTCAATAAACTAGGTTCCGATTCCGCGGGTTGAGAACATGTTGTAGGACTCCGCGACGAGTGAGCGTCAACAAACAGCGATCCACAGTAATCCTTCCACGTGTTAACAATTTCTTTGATCTCCGTAATTGTTACGCCTTCCTTATTCTCAATAGCCCAGGTTCTTGGTTTGTATTGGCGAGTGATAAATCTTATCTTCATGTGAAAATCTTTGGTTTCGCATTTTTATGAGTGTCTCTCTAGTTCTGTGCAAATGTCATTCAGGGCTGCATTCCGGTCTCTACGGCAAGCGGCTTGTATTTTTGAAGTGAGATCGTTCAGTTCTTGTACGCTTGTGCCACCAGCCTTCAATTTTCGGCGGTGTTCAATCATATGCCACGTACTCGTGGACATCCAGTGTTGACGCTTTACTGTAAGAGATTTTGGTTGTGAAATCTGTACCAACTCGTTGATATAGGTTTTGGCATTCTGCCAGAGTGTATTTGGATGGCCATCGTCTTGATCACCTCTCCAATTATGTTGGAAGTCTCGTAAAGCTTTGGTAAAACTTTCTCTGTTGGTTATTTCCATAAGGCTAGCTATCTTCTTGTTAATGGTGTTGCGAAGCTGGGTTCTTAGATTACACACTACGAGTTGATGATCAGAGTGGCAGCCAGCTCCTGGCAGCGTATGTGCATTGGTGATCGAACTTCTCCACCTAGCCCTGATCATTATGTAACCTTTTTGGTTTCGATAATTTCCACCGGGGGATGTCCAAGTGTAGAGTCTTATCGGGTGTTGGTTAAAGACTGTGTTCATTATAGTCAGATTATTATCGGCTGCAAATTGTATGAGATGTTCGCCTCTTTCGTTTCTAGTACCGTATAGTATAAAATCTACTTAATATTAAATGAAAATTCTATCTATCTCTTGAGGAAGACATTTATAATACCGTCTGGATAGGATGTAAATAGGCTATAAATTCTTGACGTCAATCGTCACGTTGCTCCATCCTCTCCTCGAGTTAATTTGTGAACGTAATTGTTATGGTGTCCACCAAATCGTATTACTTGATATTCAATACATTCGTGCCATACATTTTCTTCATATCATATTCGTTTGCTAGCATTAATTTGAAAAACATATTGTATAGACTTTAATGTATTTAGAAAGATTTTTATTGATGATTCATAACTCTATAACTCTGTGCTAGTTGATAAGACAACAGATTATTACACAAAGATAGTATTATTATCAACAGCTAGCGCAGCCCCGCGTCTAGACTTACTTTTAAAATTACAATTTAATTTTATCAAGAGTACAATAACTCCAATTGAAACTATGGATTATGTATATTTGAGTTCATTGTATGGATTATGTATATTTGATTCGTAAATCAAAATCTCAAAAGATCTCAATAATGCCTTGTCTTAACGCGCTGTTTTTTCTGCGTGAACCTCGTACTTTTTTCTGTTAAAAGTGCTAATTACTCTACAGTGCTGTAAATTAGCTGTAGGTACCTAAATAGCTACTGTAAATTTCGCTTCAGAAGGAACGACAGGTTAATTATTTGAATATTGTTAATTAAGAATTAAAAAGTGCATGACAGTCAAAAACACTTTACAGCCTTTATTGACGACACGAGATATTAGTATATTAGATTATTTAATAGCACAGAAACTTACAACAACAATTTTATAATTCATTCATTAACGACATTTACGTTAACGGTTTTAACGGAGTTTAGTATAAAATTTAAAATAAATTCTAGAACATTATGGATACATGTGAATTTTAACATGGGATAAACTGATTTTAATTCAGCTTGTCAAGATTTTTGTGGCTTCACCAAACAAACTAAACTTTTTAAAATTAACAAGCAAAGTTAAAATTAATTAATTTTCATTTCAATTTAGATTTTGACAGATTGTCTGCGTTTAATTTTTTTTTAAATATCACGTCGTATTATACCTACCAACATAAAACAAACACACACATCTTTGCCATTATATTTTTGAAGATGTTTATTAGTATGTCAAGATTAGAAGAATGTACACAAACAACCATCCACGTGGTATGATATAAAAAAGTTGCACAATATGTTGTATGTACAGTCGAGTGATGGTGACGGCAATGTGTTTAGGGCAATAACTTGATACAGAAGTTGCACCCATAGTTTCATTTATTGTGCAATACAGAAAATATCCCAGTCGCAAACGTTAGTAAAGCACAATCATTAGCTGGTCGCGGTAAAGACGAGCGCGTTTACTTTCTGTTATTTACGTGCTGTGTTTTATAATAAATATACAATAATAAACTAATTAAAACATGGATGACAGGACAAAAGCACAAGCAAACAGTGAATTTTGTGGTATAGTGAAAAATTCACACAGAAAAAGGAACAATCCGAATATATTCTCAAAGTTGTTCTTTTGGTGGGTCTGCCCAGTGCTAGTGACCGGAAACAAGAGAGATGTGGAAGAAGACGATCTGATAATCCCTCCGAAGAATTATGATTCTGATAGCCTCGGAGATTATTTACAAAGGTAAAATTCGATATTTTGTGTAAATTCACTGTGGGATTATTTCGCTTTTATCTTAATTTAAGACAAAATTATTAATTGTGTTGTAAAATCACGTAGAAAAGGTTTGATCTTATTTATAATATGTTGCATATAAGTTATATGCTCAGCATATATGTTCCAGCTATCTAATCTTTTTCTTGACCTTTAAAGGTATTGGTTTGCTGAATATGAAAATGCAATCAACAAGAATAGAGAACCAAAACTATGGAAAGCCTTATTTCGAGCGTTTTGGCTCTCCTACATGCCAGGAGCGATTTTTATTGTCACTGACGCCGTCTTATCGTAAGTTTCAAATGATTTTATCTCTAGTGTTGTGATAGTTAAACTGGGGAAAACACAAATTAATGATGAGTGCTAACATAATATACAATTTTATTGTTATATTTACATTAGTTTATGTCTTTACGATGCTTCACTCATAGACGCATACCTGTGTGATGTGCTGGCACTTTATGACGTGGTGCTTTTATTGAGTTAATATTGTACATAAATAAATAAATATGTTTATGAACGCCACTTCAACAGGTCGTCACCAAGACGTCACCAATCACCATCAAATGATTCAATTTGAAAGTTATAAATACCAGCTGATTCATTCGAGGACAGTGTGACAACGAAGTCTCATTGTAGCCGAATGAGTAATGAACCATAGAGTTTCTGATACGGTGTTGCCTTTTCGCCGCGCAGTGTGGCCAGTTTAACGGGCCAATAGCCAAAACAATTTTGGCAAAATGTAAATAGTTTTAAAACAAAATAGCATATTATTAACTGTATTTAAGTATATATTTAGCATTACAAAACTATAA
The DNA here is from genome assembly GCA_963693475.1 of Ectropis crepuscularia. Classification (NCBI taxonomy): domain Eukaryota; kingdom Metazoa; phylum Arthropoda; class Insecta; order Lepidoptera; family Geometridae; genus Ectropis; species Ectropis crepuscularia. The sequence goes on along the minus strand of OY856339.1, from coordinate 13,863,192 downwards.
TTCGACGGAATAGTGACTTAAATAAAGCGGTAATATAAGTTATCTATGTTAAACAAAAAAATGTGTGTGCTTAACACCGTACGGCAGAAGAGAACTAAACTAAAATAAGAAATACTTATTAAAATGGCAGTCATAGGAACTGCCAATAGAAGTGAAAACTTATAATTCAGAATTGGCTAGCTTTCTTTAGGAACTACGCGGGTGAAACCGGAAGGTGTGGCCATGAGGAATTGAGGATGGCAATCTAGAAATGACGCATTTATAGATGGCCAATGGGAAATGTTGACGCATTTCTAGATAGCCAATGGCCATGGTCCCGAGTTTACCTGAAGATTTCTTATCATTCCCGAGCGTGGCGCTAGAATTCAATTCACATCCCACGAAAAATCTGTCTGTGGTGCGCCAAAAGAAGTTTTCACTTCAAAAACTATCGGATAATATTAATAATTAATAAAAATAAAAAAAGATTACATATAAATTGAATTTAGTAAGCACAGCGACACGACAGTGACAGCAGCAGCAGCTGACTATCTTTTTCGCTCAGGCACACTCAGCGGTCTCGATTTCAAACGAACTAATCTTTCACTTACGAACTCGACATTGAGCTTGATTCACATCCTACAAAAATTCTGTGTGTGGTGTGCAAAAAAAGTCTTCACTTCAAAAATAATCCCCAGTTCTCAGTAGCCCCCATAAAGCTACATTTTCACATAACTGGTAACATTGCCTATGGTGACTCGATGTGGTTAAGACCTTGAAATCTATTAAAATGATCACCTAATTATTTACTATCTACGTACATTGAAGTCAAAGTCAAAGTTGATATGCTCCTAAATATTTATAAGCTTTTTAAAATTATCACATGTAAACAAATTACAATTATTGAAATATTATTTCATAAAATAAAATATTAAGCCAAATTTTTGGGTTCAGACATTTTTTTCGTCATATTTGTTAGAACTTGTTGGTTTGAAAGAATTCCAAATTTTACTAATTAAATTACCTGTTTTTTAGCGCATACCAACCTATAATATTCGCCCGGTTACTATCTTATTGGTCAGTGGACTCGCCTTTGACCAGGACAGATGCAAGTTTCTATGCGTTGGCTATGCTGGGAACAAGTTTCATTACTATGATGTGTGCTCATCATAATTCTCTGTTTGTTTCCCGCTTTGGCTTGAGAGTAAAAGTGGCTTGTTCATCGCTTATGTACAGAAAGGTAAGTTCTAAAGTTTTAGAGACGATTCACACGGCGCGGCTGCCAACCGCGACCGCGCGCGGGCGCGGCAGATTTCCATATAAAATTGAGTTCAATTCACACGACGCGGTTTACGGCCGCGGCGGCTGCGGCAGCCGCGCGGCGCCCGCGTGGCTGCGCGCAATTCTTGCGCAGTAGCTTTCCGAAGCAGAAACCGCGAAAACCTGCGGTCTCGTGAGTATTGAAACAAAACCGTCGCGCGGCGCGGTGCCGCGCCCGCGCGCGGGCGCGTTTGGCAGCCGCGTCGTGTGAACCGGCTCTTACTCAGACGAGCTTTTAAGATCTTAAAAGCTTTCTTCTTGATCTTTGCTTTTGGGGATGCGCTACGTATGTCCATCCGTCCTGTATCTATATATGTATATATATAATTAAAAAAGAACAGTTAAAAAGTTTAGGTTATTGGGGCCTTGTGCCCTTCTGAGTTAGTCTAAAGTTCGGTAGACAGTAAAAGTCATTTGAGGCCAGTTGCTACATCCTACTAAAATTATAAATACAAATGCTTGGATGTTTGGATCTTTGTGGCTCAATCACGTCGTAACGTATTAACGGATCAGGCTTAAATCTGGAACACAGTTAGATTCTAGTCTGGAAGAACACATAGGCTACTCTTTATCCCGGCAAAATAACGGAACCGACGGGAACGAGAATTGCGCGGGTAAAACCCGGGGGCACTGCTAGTAAGTATATATAATAACTAGCATCGGCTCAACTTCGTCCATGTAGAACTTGAAAAATTACTGTTCCATAAGGATAGAAACAAGTACTCTACAATTTTACGGGATTAAAAGTAGCGTGTGTATTGTTCGGAGACTATAATCTACTTATTTGAGTTCCAACTTTCAGCTTGATCCCTTATGACGACGTGATATGAATGATTGAACTGTAAACATACAAACACCTAATCATTCAAATATTCGTTTTATCATAATTTTAGTCTAATATTAAATCGTTCCTAAAATTAAATAGTTTATTTGGATTAACATCTTCTCGTTTTGTCGGTTTAAAAGTTGAAGGTGTGCCTCGTGGGGAAGATTAAATCTATGCTTCTATAAGTACTAATGTTCTAAAGAGAAAAGGTTTGCATTTATGTGTTTGTAACAAACTAACTTAAATACTTGTAGCCCTATGTAAAACAACCTTAATTGATTTGAGTACTATAATTATTTATTAAATCTAAGTAACATGACTAAATAACTATTTTTGTAAAACAAAATATGGACCCTTACCTACTAAAACTTCAATAGTATAAGCAAAGTGTAAAACAGAGCCAAATCCAAATGTCTTTCATCGCATGCGCTGCGGAAATTATAGATTTTAGAACCAAAATATGGACTATCTACGATATTAAAAAACTTAAGGCCCGTACCGACTAGTACATTTTAAGTAATGTCATAACTTTGTCTTAATTGTATCTACTATTTATTAAAATTATTCATTTGGGGCACTTAATTCACTGTAGGATTCATTGATATTGGTGATGTGCTTCCAATGCTCCAAATATTACCTAGGTATACATGTAAACAGAACTAACAATATCGGCGTTATCTTTATGAAACTAGTAGCCCAAGATACCAGAGCCACCAGACGTCACGTATTTTCTGATGAACGAAATGTGGACGATTGAGTAGAGTTAGTACGTACTAAAAACACATGCTTACTCCCTAACTTGCTTAGACGGGCAATTTTGAGATATGGGGTAATGAAGGTACATAAAAACATTACTTAATGTATTTTCCGATAAATGATTTTTACGTATGTTATAGGCAATATCCTTAAAAATACGGCCCGAATACTTCCAGAACCTTTCCGTTGGCCGTTTTGCTTAACAGACGCTTTAAAACTCCCAAAATAATAACTTACCTTCACTTAAATTCCCATACTCCATTTGTAAATATGTTCGTCAGACAACTGTTTTAAAGCCTTTTCCAATAAGACAGACCAATTTTAATGCCTCTGTGGGTAAGAGCGTGAGACTGAGTGAGACATGTATTAGGAAATATTGACTTAAAGGTTAGGGGATGATTGGCCCCTAACATCGGTCTGTCTTTTTGAAAACGGCTTAAAAAAATTGTCTGGCGAACATATATACAAATGGAGTAAGTTAATTTAAGTAAAGTACTTAAGTCATTATTTTGGGGAGTTTTAAGCGTCTGTTAAGCAAAACGGCCGACGGAAAGTATCTGGGAGTAATGGGACCTTATTTTTAAGGATATTGCCTACAACATCCGTGAAAATCAGTTATTAGAAAATACGTGAAGTAAGGTCATGTTTGTATGTACCTTCATTACCCCATATATCAAAATTGGCTGTCTAAGCAAGTTAGCGAGTAAGCATGTGTTCTTAGTACGTACTAACTCTACTCAATCGTCCACATTTCATTCATGAAAAAATACGTGACGTCTGGCGGCCCTGGGATCTTACTCTATAGTAGATACATATACAATATACATAGATATGTATAGACATAGAAATGTTTAGGTACATACAAGATTAGTTGTTCAACCAAAAAGTAGTATTACAATGCATATATAGGGTTTTACCTAGAATGAGTTCAAAAACAAAATAAACGTGTGTTGCAGTTGTTACGTATGAATCAAGTGGCTCTGGGCGAGGTGGCCGGCGGTAAGCTGGTGAACCTTTTATCAAATGATGTGGCGCGGTTTGACTACGCGTTTGACTATTTGCACGACCTGTGGGTGGTGCCCATACAGGTGGCCGTCGTACTCTACGTTCTTTGGCAGGTCGGCGGCTGGGCGCCCTACGTCGGCCTGTTTGGGGTCGTTATTATAATACTTCCCATTCAAGGTGGGTTCTCATTGTATTTATTCTTGTAATTGATTAATTTTAGCTGTTTATTTTGTATGCAGCCACAATCGACCACGACGCTGATAGTGTATGTCGTATGTCTGGTGGATTGGTTAAGAGTGCGCCTAATGATAATGACAACTTATGACAACTATATTATATGATAATTATGACAACTATACCTACAAACGCTTCCTGGTAAAAGATCTATGAAATTAAATATTGAAGCTAACAGAGTAATTGAGAAACTACTTGAATAGCTTGAAGATTAGTTAAGTGTACCAATTGAGTTTCTACTTTATTATTTCAGCATGGCTAACAAAGTTAACAGAAATTGTCAGACGAGAAACTGCCGAAAAAACTGATAGTAGAATTAAATTAATGAACGAAATCATAAATGGAATTCAGGTAAGTGTTATATTTTATACTTGTATACCTAATGTTACTAATGTTAATATTTATGTTAGCTTCTCAACTATCTCTTTGACGTCTGTCAAACGAGCAAAAACACACTCGTAAATTCATGCGTTATCATGGGAACGGCGGCAACAACAAATATTACCCAAAGACGTTCCGCAATAATCATAAATCAGAAAATTATTCTTCAATAAAATGATGATAAAAATAACAAATACATATGTACATGCAACAGAAACAAGATACTCTAAATGCTTTTAATGAGAAAAACATTTTTTTTTCTTTAATTACCGGAAAAAAATATGTGGCAACATTTTCCAAAATGCTGAAAGAGCGATTATGTAGTCTATAAAGTGTATATCTTTCCGCATTTTTTAAATTAAAATATTGTTTTTGGAGGAACTGAGAACATGTGATGTGATCTGATGAGAACATGTTTTTTTTTTCAATTTTACGACCCCATTCACCAGAAACTCTAAAATCCTATATTTTTGACACCTATGAATACCTATCAGCTATGAAAAACTTGATCAAAAATAGTTTTACATAAGTATGTAGTATAACTTTCCCATGTAGGTACCTGTATAAGAGATAATATTCCGAGAGATGAAACCAATATTAGTGTTGGTATTTGAGGAAAGATGAAAACTGGTCACGTGGTCACATACCTCTTCTGTTATACGGTATAACTATACCTCAATACGGAGCTGCAGACCTAGCTGGTGAGTAGTTACCTACCTATCCAAATATTGGTGCCAGCTCTTGGAATATAATACATAATATATATATACCCACTACTTTGCTTTAGTCAAAATATCCGTCCCGTCGTTTTTCTGTTGTAAAAGTTGTTATTATAAGTGATCGTAGAATTGGTAACATCTTGATAAATATGCATTATGAGAGCACCTTACACCAGGCATATCGTCCATCGCTAAAGGTTTTACAATTTGGCCATTTAGCCTTAAATACCTTTATCGTGTACCTTTGTCCATGATGTTATCAAATGTTAGGGTAGATTAACATGTTTTTATGTCGGCTGCTTAGTAATTGAAGTAAAAAATAAAAAGAGTTCATCTAATTCGACTATGTAGCCTACTGTGTTTTTTTTGAACTAAAAAATCTGTCAGATATAAATGTCTATATCGCAATTATTTTCAAATTCAATCACATTTAATGCGTATTCAAAAAACTTTTCGGCAAAATAGTCCCGTTGCATGGTAGGGTACCTCTCTTGATCTCGACATATTCCATTAAAATAAAATAAAAACTCCTTAACTGTGGGCCTCATAACAAAGCTCAAAGTCACACAGCGAGCTATGGAGAGAGCTATGCTTGGAGTTTCTTTGCGCGACAGAATCCGTAATGAAGATATTCGCAAAAAAACGAAAGTGGCCGACATAGCTCAACGAGTAATAAAGCTGAAGTGGCAATGGGCAGGCCACATCGCTCGAAGAACTGACAACCGATGGGGAAGAAAGGTTCTCGAGTGGCGACCACGAACCGGAAGACGCAGTGTTGGACGGTCTCCCACTAGATGGACAGATGACCTCACAAAGGTCACTGGAAACCGCTGGTTGCAGGTTGCGCGGGACCGTTCGTTGTGGAAATCTAGGGGGGAGGCCTATGTTCAGCAGTGGACGTCTTGCGGCTGATGATGATGATGATGAAAATAAAAACGGAGCGCGATAAGACAGCGACCACTATCGGCACAAAATGCAACCATTTCAAGATCGGCGGATCGGATGGTTATGCTGAGAATATTGACAAATACGTCATTCTCGTTGATACGCCTAACATTATGCAATTCACTGTGCATATATCGAAATGGCTAGACAAAACATAAAGAGCTGGCGTTTCAAGAAGTACCCGACTATATTGGAGTCTGGTCAATCTAATGACAAATACGGAACACGGTCGGAGAAACACTGTTTTCGTCGACATCGTCATTACCTACTGGTTACTGGTTTTGTGGGCGTTATCAGGGTGAGATGTGAGCACAAAGCACAATGATCACGGGTTTTCACACTTTTTAACGTACATTGCACAATATCTCAACAATTAAGACCGAGGAGCGAGTTCAGGCCACCGATCTCACTTTAACCAACATTTCGAAATACTTTCTCATAGACGACACAACGATCACTCGATCGGTCGTTAGCTTTCGAATCAATCACACGAAAACTGCCCGTCTGCCTAAAAGTAAAGATGGCACATCGACCACGCTCGAGACTTATGTGCTCTGCTCTGATTGGTTAATTCAGTTTTAGTTTTCATGACTTTTATTTTATGACTAGTTAAGTTAAATTTTTAAATCGTAGAAAGGTTAATGGAAGAAAGTGAAATGTTTAATGTGCTTTACTTAATGTTTTGGACGCAAACAAAAACCAACAGGACACTAGCTTTATCCGACATTTACACACATATACAATTATACATATAGACTAACCTACCTATATCGTGTTACTTTTTTATGATATTTTAGGTAATCAAAATGTACGCTTGGGAAAAACCGTTCCAGAGAGTTGTGAAAGCTGTAAGAGCAAATGAACTAAAATCTCTAAAGAAATCAATTTATATTAGAAGTATGTTTATTGGGTTCATGCTCTTCACAGACAGAGCTATACTCTTCGTTACTTGTTTGACGCTGATTTTATCAGGCACCAGCGTTACCGCCACATTGGTAAGTTCTTAATTGTTTCATGCTTGTTATATTAGCAAATGTATAATTTATAATTTACCCTGTAACATTGTGTATGTGTTACCGGAAATGTATGAAATCAAGGAATTGTATACAAATCCTAGGAAATGTGTACAATTCCGATACTATTTAGGAAATGTATAAAAAATATTGTTTGAAAAACTATTTAATTTATAGATATCCTAGGAAATATATACATTTCCTCGGAATTATTTATAATTCCAATATCGTATTAGGAAATGTATAAAGTAAATGCTTTCTGTAATAAAACTCTAACCTAACCTATTTTGTTAATTAGAAGCCCAGGTCCAACAATCAAACGTATCAAATAGTGTATGAACTGTTGGGAAACCATGGAATCGGGAAACAAAACATAAGTTGTGAGTCAATAGCAACCTGTAAGTTTTCAAAACTCGAAGAAAACTCGAACCTAAATAAAATAAAAAATCTAACCTAACCTAAAGCAATACCCTGCCCTCGTCCCGCTGTCCCCGCGTACCCACCAATTTCTAAAATGTTTTACATTTCCGATTGCTATTTAGGAAATGTATAGATTTCCTAGAAAATGTGGATAATATAATTTATTTCACACATTTCCGTGCGATTTTAGGAATTACATACATTTCCTAGGAATTGTATACAATGACGGATTACATACATTTCCGTTAACATATGCATCAATATAATATCATATGTTTTCTTAAACGTCGTAGGACGGGAACATGGCGGATTTTAATGAATAAATAAAAGCTAGCAAACATCAATCACACAATTTTGTTTTGGGCTGTGCTGTGTTTATGAGAATTGAATAAAATAGGGGTTCTGTTCATTTATTTTTTCAGATTTTCCCCATACAACAATACTTCAGCTTAATTCAGTTTGGTATAACCTTATTAATGCCGTTTGCCATCGCAAATATTACTGAAACATTAGTCTCGCTCGAGCGCATACAAAGTTTCTTAGTTATGGGTAAGTCAGAGGTATATCATGTAGATTTTAAGGAATTACATTTAAGCATTTTATCATATTTGTCAAACTTTAGTATTTGCTACCCTTTAAAAATTGTGTCATCTAACTATAAGTTTTTTCCCCGTTAGACGAAAGAGAAGACTTGGCTACATTTAAATTTAGAAAAACATCGGAAACAGGTGATACAAATGGTTATAACATCTCAAAGAATAGTTACATCAGAGAGACTTCCGAGACCGCAGGTGGATCTCTTACTACGGGTTTGTTCCTAAATCATTATATTATTGTTCATAAATATTGCTGTGTTTTTACTGTTACGTTTGACTTTATGACATAATTATATCTGTACAGAATTGATAGCACAACAACCATCTACTGAGAGTTTGAAATATCCAATCGAGTTAAATAAAGTGAACGCTTCATGGAGTGGCTCAAAAGATCCATCAAAACAGTTTCTCAAAAACATATCTCTCCGATTAAGCAAAGGACAATTGTGCGCTGTCATTGGCCCTGTTGGTTCCGGAAAGGTGATTCGACATTTTTCTTCTTTGGAAACTATTCTATTCGTAACTCGTATATATAAATGTATGTTAAATAAAATAATATTTCACAATTCTTTTGTTTTAGTCATCTTTACTTCAAGTGCTCCTGAAAGAGTTATCAGTTTCTCACGGTCATGTGAAAATTAATGGTGACATTTCCTACGCCAGTCAAGATTCTTGGTTATTCTCGGGTACAGTCCGAGAGAATATTCTGTTTGGATTGCCTTATGACTCCAACAATTACAATGAGGTATTTGCAAATATTTTTTCCTTTATGTCAATGGATGATAATATATTTTTATCATGATTTGACGTGAACAATTGTACAAAGTTACATCTAGAGATTTTTATTTTGGCCACCACTGGCACAAGGTTTCGATTTGTCAGTATTTGTTACATTTTTAGTATTAGCGTCAATAAATTAAAGAGTTTGTAAACTTTTACAGCTTGAACTTGCCCAAATTGTAAATATGACAAGGAACTTCATTACGGTCTAAATTAGATATTATTATTTTAATTATCTGGACGTTTCGGCAGTGTTACAGCCGCACTAGTCACAAAAAGGCTACGGAAAAGTTTTAACGGGGCTCTTTTTTGGATTTTGTAGCAGTGCAAGTGAGAATCTCCCGATTGTGTTCACATCATGTAAGAGCAGCATACATTTGTCCCTGGATTTAACTACCCTTTGTATAGATCTTCGCTTCGCTAGAGAATCGGTATCTTCGCTACATCATAGACCGTATCGTCGCTTAACATCAGGCGAGATAGCGGTTAAAGTGAAAAAAATCTGTTGTCCGTTTATTACGAAGAGCTGAAGCTTAACATATATATATTTGTTTTACGCGGGTGGGGTGAGACTGATGACCGTTGGCTGATCTAAGTAATGAACTTCTGGTTCGGGATCTGTATTCAGCGACTATCATAGAATATCAAGACTATCATATCTGTAGTCTTGGGATAACTTGCTCCTTGCTGCGTATATAGACTGTGAGGTTAAAATATCTTTGTTTGTAGGTGTGCGAAGTTTGCTGTTTACTGCCTGATTTCAAGCAATTTCCTTACGGAGACCTATCTCTAGTAGGAGAGCGTGGAGTAACACTGTCAGGAGGGCAGAAGGCAAGAATCAACCTTGCCAGAGCAGTTTATCGTAAGGTTTGTATTAGTGTATTAAAAACTACCTCCCCTTTTCGACTTCATCTGGGTTCAACGTCATGAAAACTCACAAGTCTGTCTAGGAGAAAGAGCCTTTTAAATTTTATTTTATTTATTTCTGTCACAAATGTTCATTCTATCGTACGAATTGTGTGGGCATTATCAATCAAGTTTATTAAATGTTATACGTAACACACGCTATGCCTCAATCTCATTCAGATCGCTGTTTAAACGGAGCTGTTTAGTACTAAAGACTACTAGATTGTTGATTGAACTGCTAATTAAACTAGTTGGCAGTGACATATATAAGACAATTACCGCATATTCAGTTTCAAACCGACTTATATAGTGCTCGCAATATAACTCTGCGCGTAGCAAAATATGGAACTAATTGACAGGCCGTCAACTTCTTATTTACGTCAGTTGACAAAAGTTTGTTTACGTTTGGTGTATTTATTAATTTCCAAAATAATTAATAGCTTTTATTATGCCGAAAGTGATTAAAAGTGCTGGCCGTGGCTGGTTCTTGAAAATCAATCGTGGTTGTGAAGAAGAACGATACAATAACGGGCCAAAAGTGCAGTTTTCCAAACGCAGAGCTATTTGACAACTAACATGTAGGGATACCATAGCAATCAAATCTCCACCTATTATCGGCATATTTTAAAGCTGAGGCTTTAGGTTGAGGTGCGGCTTTTGGTTTGATTGTTTTATCGCCAATTTACCCGTGGGAAAAAATGTGTGTGCTTAAGACCGAATGTGAGAAACTAGTTATAAATGTTTTTTATTTTCATAATATACAAATCAAAATAGAAAACACAGTGACACAGCAGTGAAGATCAGCTGATTGTATCTTTCTCGCTCGGGTACACTCGGCGGTTCTATGTTCACCCGATCGACCCTTTCACCTAACAGCGGTGCGCCAAAAGAAATTTTACTTAATTTTTTTTTCAACGTTAGCTTGGATGCTCTTTGATCCTTAACTCTGTATTCATTACTGTATTTTTATTGTAAGCGTTTCAGAACGTACTGTCACGTGGTATTGGACAACGCATTATACCACCGCACTCAGATAAATAAAGCGGCTGCAATGGCCAATGTAAAAGAAGAAAGCCAAAAGTGGCTTAAGAAAAATGAAATAGATTTCGACGATTGTAGGACAAATCGGCAGTTACTCGAATAAAGAGGCACAAAGAAGACCCACAATACCAAGTAGAATAACTATTAAAGGAACATGGACAGGAACTTTTGCGGTTACCGCCGTGATTCATCGTGATTGAAAAAAGAAGATGATTGTATGGAAGCCAATGACTCATTAAAAGAACGTTTATGCGCCAAATTTTCAAATAGTGTTATTAATTTATGGTCCCAATAAAAGATTTACAAGTTTAAATTCAATTCTTGTTATTTCGATGTTGGTGTAGGTTAAAAATGACAGATTTTTTATAATGTAATAAACTATAAAAAAGTTTTCCTGGTGGTAAGAGACTTAGACAGCCTGTACCAATTACCAATGATACTTGGTCATACTGAACCAAACCAGCACTGCAAAGGCGTTCATTACTTCGAGACATTCGTTCTTGAGTCTCAGTTGTCGTGTAGTTACTTAAATTGCTTCCCTGAAAAATCCCTTCCCGTACCTAATTTATGAAGTTGTACGTTCCCAATGAACGGGAAGGGAACCTATTAGCTTGACCTGGCAACATTAAGTACGCCACCAGTCGCGCGCAGACTTATACTGCGAGCACTATAATTGTTTTACTAACTACTTTTGATCCATGGCTTATAGATCAGACTATTTATAATTTACACCAAAAGAAAAACAGATTTCTTGGTTTAAGCTCAATTAATTCACGGAGGGTTAGTTTAGGTTAGTGTTACTTTGCAGTTAAAATTACTTTTAAAGCTTGTATAGTAGGTACTTTATTCAAGTAAAATACTGTACAAGCTATGGTCCGTAATGACTGCTCTTGTCAGTATCATGTATCTACCTCGAATTTGCTTAGCTACGCCACAGTCTATTAAATTATGGCAGTATTTCATGATAATGTGGTACTTTCTTGGTAGGGAGTGGTGAACATTTTATACGTAATTCTAGTGCTAGTCAGTCCGATTTCGTCTGTTGAGCCGATCACTACCGGTTGGGATTCCGATAGTAATCGACTCGACATCGTCTTTTGCCTAAGCCGCCTCCTCCTGGCCCAGAGCCTCCACTACAGCCGCATTTCTGTCTCTAATGGCCATCTGCAGGTTGAATCGATGTAAGGCAACTGATTGATGTCTCCGATGAGGACAATTTCGCCAACACCAGACAGCCGTGAGACAATCACAATGGCCCCGAAATGGTTCATGAGAGCTTCATCCACGGCTGAATTTCTCTTTTCCGAAACCATTTACCAGAGCAAAAACCATAGTTCGCACCCTGGTTTTGACCAGGTTTCCGATACGGTGCGATAGCTTCTCCCTTAGATCTTTTGCTGCCTCAATTGTTGTGGTGATGATAGCGTCTTTGTCCACGTCGAAGTGTCTAATCACCCACGTTGTCTTTCCACATCCTGGAACTCCGTTCACCCACTGTATTCTTGTATGTTGATAGAATACTAGTAAATGTATTAAGAAGTTTACTGCCTCTGCCTCTTCTAACTGCCTCTTAAAATAAAGACAATCGAAGGTGAGCGTTGGTTTGGACCTTGAGAGATTGCTGCTCTAGAAAGCCATTTATAGTTTACGCGAGTTTTAAGCCGACGACCTAAGAAATTTCGAATATGATACATTAATCAAATTCCACTGTCAAAAACCAAAATTTGGTTGTTGACAGTGGAATCAGACACTTTGCTCTAAATGATTATTAAATTGCAATGCCCCATTGGGGTACGCTATCTTACGACTAATGTGATATTTATCAATTCTTGTAATCTTTACTATCATCTGTAACATGATCAAGCAATAAAAATGATTGAGTATTGAGCATCGATATAAACCAATAGATGTGCCCTGAGCTCCTTGAAATTGGTAATAAACTACGTCTCTGTATGTATGGTAAGTATCGTCAACCAATCTACTTGACCCCTAGAATCGCTAGCGGCGAGATTTGAAGAGGTTCTACTTATTTTGGTTGTTGACAACGAATAGTGATAGGTAAAACCTCCGGCGTCCACCACTTCCTGCAACCGACTAGAACGGAAAGAGTGAGCTCATTCTTCCTAATGATGACATGATTCCGTACGCCCTAAAGTTTGGGCGGGCACATCTGTGTATTAAGATCGTTGGTATTGAGTACTTAATGAAATCAAAAAATAAACAATATCAATCCTCACTCTTTACTTATTATTGCCTTGATTGACTGTGCAGGCGGATACTTACTTGCTGGATGATCCGTTGTCTGCTGTGGATGCCAATGTCGGTCGGCTGCTGTTCGAAAGATGCATCAAAGGTTACCTGCAAGATCGTACCACTATCCTGGTCACACATCAAGTTCATTTGCTTAAATCCGCCGACCTTATTATTGTTTTAAATGAGGTACGCTATCATATTATTGTTTTTAGGAAATTTTAATGGAATAATAATGAACTTGATAATTTATTTTCAAAATCAATTTTATGTCATTTCTTAAAAACAATGGTTCAATATGTTTGTATTAACAGGGCACCATTGAAAATATGGGAAATTACGAAGATCTTATAAAGTCTGGCAAAGAGTTCACAAAATTATTGGCACGACAAGAGAGTAAGACCTCTGATGAAAAAGGTTCAGAGGTATGTGATTTTTTATTTACAATGTGTTACGTTTCCAGCCATATCTTGAGTACCTTTTTCTCAATTAAGATACTTGTTTATTTTAGAAACAAAAACTATTGCTACAGCGAGGCATGTCAAGCTTATCGAACAAAAGTGAAGACGCCTCTGCTTTCGAAACAACACAAACTCAAGAGGCAGAAGAAAGAGCTAAAGGAAACCTGAAGTTTGAAGTGATTTGGCGGTATTTGAAGTCTGTTCAGTCGTGGTTCATAGTTTTTCTTACGTTATTAACGTTGGCGCTGACGCAAGGCGCAGGCACCGTAGCAGATTACTGGCTCGGATTTTGGTATGCCTAATTTTTGAATAATATAACTTATACATAACTTTCAAACGAATGTAACTTTTTAGTTCTAATACAGTAGATACCTATACCACAATATAGCGTAACAGACATCCACACCTACGGCCATATTTCCGATGGCCAACAAGGTAAACACAGACAAGCGCCGGTTTAATCTGATTGCAAATTGTGCAGTATCTTTAGTATATTTTCAAATTGTGCAGTATCTTTATCGGATACACTTCGGAGAGTGTGCGACTGATTTGCATGATCTGATACCACCTTGTCCTTTTTTCTATCGGAATGCTCGTAGCTCGAAAAAGCGACATCGTGTCATGGTTGATGTGCCAAAGACACGAACGAAGAGACAAATCTCTTCGTAGTAACACAAAAGTAGAGTCAAAACTCTACTTTTGTGATAAGAACGTCTAGGCTGTGGAATACGTTGCCTGAGTGGGTTTTACCCGATGGTTACAATCTTTGTGTCTTCAAATCGAGAGTGAATCGGTTTTTTCTAGGTAAACACGTTCCATCGTAAACCGCATCGTCGCTTAACATCAAAAAAAGTGTTAGGATAAAGTTTTACTGTCAAAACACACACAAAGTCAAAGTGTTTTATTGATAAATATACATTTACAAGTCAGGCATAATAAATAGTATAACAGTAATTATACGAATTAGAATAAAATTGTAAACACGGAATTAGACAAAAAATAAATAAGTAATAATAATTAGACAACTATAAATATGAACTGATTATTAAATTTATAAATATAATTACAGGACAAATGCAGTCGATTTACATGAACAAGGGCTGACAGAAGGACAAGAGAGTGGTATAATTTCTTAAAATATGCTTTCAGAATTTTAGCTTCTCAATAGGTATAGCCCAAAAAGCACTTCAAACTTACTTTTAATACTTTTTTCAGATACCAGTTTGGATACCCAAATGGGAGCTCTAACCACCGGACAGTATTTACTTGTGTATGGTTGCATTGTTCTGGCAATAATCATATTCTCTCAAATCAGAATCTTGTCATTTGTAGAGATGTCAATCCGTGCTTCTGCGAATTTGCACGATATCATATACAGGAAACTTATTGTAGCTATTATGAGGTTCTTCGATACTAATAATTCTGGCAAGTATTTATTGATTATTAACAGTGAACGATTTTTTTTTGGAAAATTAATTAACTTTAATTAAATTAAAATTACTTGAGGGCACTTATTGACTTCCAATCAATTATCAATACTGGAAGAGCTCGCTTTTAGCGATAAGGTCGCCACTTGATTCACTTGTTCTAGGCTAAGTCTCTGTGTTTTGTAAGTTTTATAATATTGTGAACAATAAAGCGATTCTATCTATTCGATCTATCAATCTAAGTATGTATTCTCCTAATCATAAATGTATGTTCAAATGTGAATTTGATGATTTGTGATTTGATTTGATGTGAACTACGCGATGAACGTAGAGATTTTGCAGCCGGATCTCGTACTATAAGGATTGCACTCACAGACTGCCTTTAAGCTGCTATAAGCTTTTTGTTTTATTAAAATTACTTAGCATTAACGTAAATATGGGTGTCATGCGTCGGTTATTCGTTTTAGAAGAATTCTTTTTCAATTTAGTGATTTACTTCAATGATTAAACTTTTTAAAAGAATACTTCTCAACAGGTCGAGTCTTGAACAGATTTTCCAAAGACATAGGCACCATGGATGAGTTTCTACCCAGGAGCATGCTAGAAACTGTACAGATGTATATGTCAATGACAAGTATTCTTGTTTTGAACGCAGTGTCTCTGCCTTGGACTCTCATCCCTAGCGCTATTATTTTAGTAATATTCCTGTTTTTATTGAAATTGTACCTGAATTCTGCTCAAGCCGTGAAGCGTTTAGAAGGAACAAGTAAGTACATAATTATCTGCTAAAATTGCAATAACATTATTTTGACTAAAACATTTTTTTTTTAATATTGAGTGACGAGACGAGCTGGACATGTGCCTGATGGTAAGCAATATGCCTGTCACATAACAGTGACACGCAGCTACTGGAACATGAAAAGTCATGATCATAACCTAACACTGCACTGCGCTTGTCACCCAGAGATCTAAGATGTTAATATCTCTAAGCCCTAATTCCTACGCCTAAGCCTAATTTCTCTGGACACATTGCCCTTCAAACCGGAACACAGTAATGTTTGCACACTACTGCTTGGCGGTAGAATAACTGGCAAAGGTGTGGTCCACAGATGTGGTGGCAGAGTCCACCTGGGGAAGTCCCCAGGTGGACTCTGCCAAGAGTCCTACCACTACTATTCTACTACGACTTCTGTCCTATCACTAGGGTTGATATGAAAATGAAAAAAAAACTTACCTAAACTTTTGCTTGATAGCAAAACCAAAACCAAAGTTTATTTTTATTGTTTGAAGAAAGGGCCTTGCAATGTCGATATTGAATCCAACTGTCTATTTAATTTTTTAGCAATGAGTCCAGTATTTGGTATGATTAATTCAACCATTTCGGGATTATCGACCATAAGGAGTTCAAATTCACAATCTAAGCTGCTGACAAACTTTGAGAATGCACAGGTAATAAAATAAAAATATGTGATATGTATAGTTCTAACAATAATTATTGTGATTAATATTATTAATCAAATTGCATTAACATAACTTGTATGGGGTTGTTTTATTATTATATAATTATGTAATGTTCTTTACAGAATCTCCACTCGAGTGCCTATTATACTTATATAGGATCATCGAATGCGTTCGGATTGTACCTAGATAGTTTTTGTTTGCTGTATCTTGGTGCGATCATGGGATTATTTCTTATTGTTGATTTATGTGAGTATTTACTTGTAGGTAACTAATATTATAGAGAAAGAGAAAGAGAGAGAGAGAGAGTGAGAGAGAGAGAGAGAGAGTGAGTCGATTTGTGTGTTTATGAATCTACTAGCTGAACCGTGCGCGCGTTGCTACGCCATCTATCGAGAATTGATCGTATCAATTAAAATTTTGAACCAATTTTTTAACCCTAGGTTCTAATGACGCAACCTTGCATGCATGTCACATGGCATGGCATGCTGTCACGCAACGAAATCTCTTAAAAAGGAATATTTTTTCCCGTTTTTATTACATTTTTTATTCATACTCCCCTCCTGTTGATAATAGGATAATGTTAAAAGCCTTCCTCGATAAATGAACTATCCAACAGAGAAATAATCTTTCAATTCGGATCAGTAGTTCCCGAGATCCTTGCGTTCAAACAAACTTCAGCTTTATAAAATTAGTATAGATTTGGAGTTGGTAATCTCCGCAACCACGGCTTCTACTGGAAAAACCTTTCAATTATTTTACGCTGGATAATTATTTTACGCTGTATTAATGGTTCTACTTCATTAAGTTAAAGTAATGCAGTTTGTTTTAGATTATATGATTTATATTTTTCCATGATTGTGTTAAAACACTTGTCTAACATTTTTGGTCTCGTCACACCACAGATACCGTTCGTATAACTTCAGTTTGAGCAAAGTTTTAATATAATTTAAAAAATCCGTGCAGCTACCGTGATACCAGTAGGCAACGTGGGCCTGGCGATATCACAATCGCTTGTGCTGACGATGATGCTGCAGATGGCCGCATCAAACACAGCCGACTTCCTCGGAGAGATGACGGCTGTCGAGAGAGTACTAGAATACACACACCTTCCCATTGAGGATGATATTGATCAAGGACGTGAGTATTTATGACCATTGAATAGTTGACTAATCGCTATCACTAGATTTGCGTGTTCAAAATATCGATAATATACCTACGGATATAAATATAACCAAATATTTACTGGTGCCATACTATATGACATGCGATACTACACTATACTTTTTATATTCTATGTAAAAACTTGTAAAATTGGAGGGTATTTTTATACAAATACAAATACAATTTTTTTCCGGGTTAAATCAAAATTCGACTGGGCTATCGTAGTGTTTTTCGCAATCACCGTGCTAACCATCGACGCAAAAAAGAGGGGTGTATTAAGCTTTTCACGTCTGTATTTATGTATATTTTTTGTAGTAGGTTTTATAACATAGTATCATTTACGCGAATGAATTGACTTTCATGTAGATATCTGTCATAGTAGCATCTAAATCTAAACGATTGAATTAATTTTCATGCGTTTTTTCTGTTTGAAAAGTGACAAGATAGATATGGTTTCCAATACATTTACTTACTACTTAAAATCTTGTTCTTACTACATTGTCATTTTTTATAGCGTCGAGTGTAGCTAAAGAGTGGCCACAGCAAGGCAACATCAAGTTTAACGACGTGTACATGAAGTATGGCGCCGATGATCCGCCGGTGCTCAAGGATCTCAACATTGATATTAGAAGCGGGTGGAAGGTAGACATTTGTCTTTCATAGTAGCTATAGTTAACATTAATTTAATTTGATCAGACTAAAGCGCGAAGTGGTTTAACAATGGTCGTTTGTTAATGAGCCTTGGAGCTCATGTTGTAGGTAGGTACCTAATTCTGCAAGTAAAATAATGATCGGTCTGAGAGGTGGTCCGGCCGGATCTCTTTATCATGATTTTGTAGTCATCGATTTCAAAGGTTCATTGCTATAGTTGGACCTGATAATGCTATGCGCGTCATACATTATCTATAGTTACATCAACTTCTCAACCGATGTAAAAACTTATTTTAATAATAAAAAAAACGATTATTTTAATATACTTATTTAAGTAAGTTGTTTATTCATTAGGTGGGCGTGGTTGGTAGAACGGGCGCCGGTAAATCCTCGTTAATATCGGCTCTCTTCCGGCTTTACGACATAGAAGGAAGTATCAAGATAGACGGAGTCGACACTCGTGAACTTGCTAAAAAGGTATTTGAAATAAACATAATTAGTTCCAAAATATTTGATTTCAGTTACAGTCAATGTATTAAAAAAAAAAGTCAATGTTTAACAAAACAATAAAAGACACTACCTACAAAACGTTTAAATTAATAACATCCTATTAATACTCATTCATTGCTGTAAAAACCTGGGGCTAGTACTAAATATTCAGGAATTCATTTAAATTGCCTAGTCATCTTGTTTTGTCCAGTAAAAGAGCATTTATATTTTTTTTAAATCAACAGTTAATGTTATTAAGAAAAAGTGTAAAAACCCTACAATTTTCAGGATTTGAGGTCGAAAATCTCGATAATTCCTCAAGAACCGGTGCTGTTCTCAGCCACACTGCGGTACAACCTGGATCCCTTCGACTCCTACAGCGATGACGAGATCTGGAGAGCTTTGGAGCAGGTACACTTACATCGTTGATAACTATTCAAAACAATATTCTCGACCACGTATGTATTTGTTTCCGCTTGCATACAGGATAATTCATTAATAGCTCATAGACGTGTGATCGTTTTTAAGTAGATTAGAAATCGGAAAGTCGTGAGTTAGGGCAGATTATTAAAATAGACCTAAAAATTTATGGTATTAAAAAAGCTCCTAGTATCCGGTGGAATTTGACAGTCGTACGAGCTATATATAGATATATAGATATATATATATATATATATAAATATAAATGAATTGCTGTTCGTGGGTCCGCTAAAACTCGACAACGGCTGGGCCGAATGGCTGATTATGGTTTGAAATTGGTTTTGAAATGTTTGTGGTAGTTAAGGGAAGGTTTAAACGGTGATAAAAAATTGAAAAGTCGCGAAAAAGATAGTAAAAAACAACAATTTCATTTTCTCATATAAATTCCAGTCAAACATTTGACATTACCGATCAAACATTTGACGTTGCCGATCAAACATATTTTTTTTTTCGAGAGATTTAATCAAAGAGTATTTAATATACGTTTTTGAAGTGAAAATTGCTTTTGGCGCGCCTAGACAGATTTTTTGTGGGCCGTGAAAAAATCTTAATGTCGTGGAGTATGTGCAATAGTAAAATTGTACAGTGAAGGACCACACAGACCATCATAATGTTTTTAATTGTCGGAGACGAATGCACTAGCGCTGAACCTTGTCAACGAATGGTACGAGTAGTTTCGAATGGACTAAGCCAATATAGCTCACTATGATTTGCCTCATTTTTGTTGCATGAACCCGGATTTTTCTTGCCTCATTTTTGTGTGTCACAAGTGTTATTATTCTATGTAGGTATCTAGGCAGATGCAAGAAAAAGTATAAAGTGAGTGTTTTAGATAGCTGTGATCCTGTAATTCAAAGAAAATCTCTAAATTTAGAGTTTAATAAAAGATACTGCTGAATACGCTATCCAGGTGGAGCTGAAAGACGTGGTGCCGGCGTTGGACTTCAAGGTGTCGGAGGGCGGCAGCAACTTCTCGATGGGGCAGCGGCAGCTGGTGTGCCTCGCGCGCGCCGTGCTGCGCTCCAACAAGATCCTGGTCATGGACGAGGCCACCGCCAACGTGGACCCGCAGTCAGTATCTCTCTCTGTGTATCTCTCGCGCGCGCGAGCGGAGCGCGGCCGAGCTAACAGCGCATGCTGTCTTACAGGACGGACGCGCTCATCCAGAAGACGATCCGGCGCGAGTTCAGCGAGTGCACGGTGATCACGATCGCGCACCGGCTCAACACCATCATGGACTCGGACCGCGTGCTCGTCATGGACAAGGGCGTGGCCGCCGAATTCGATCACCCGCATCTGCTGCTCGCAAACTCCAGCAGTATCTTTAGCTTCATGGTCAACGAGACCGGCGACTCCATGAGCAAGGCGCTCCGAGATGTCGCCAAACATAAATACGACAGTCGCCCTGATAAGTGATATAAATAAATATGAATAATTGGTTGTGAGTTGTGAGTAACGTAATAGCAAGTTGTTGAGTCTAATATTTTAAATGTAAACTAATAATTTTATTAGGCTATCATAAATTTATTTATTAAATAGCTGTAGATAATATGTAGTTGCTGCTCTTTCTTCTATACCTCACTGGCTTAAATAATGACCTATTTTCAAAAGATAGTACAGTGACAAACTATGTTTGTACTATCAGAATCATAATAATTTATTGTTAAACTGTGTCGAGTACAAACTAGTTGGTAGGTTACAATAATTCCTGTTCTTACAACAGTCTACCCTGTGCGAGCTTACAATAATTTGTCAAACAAATTGTCTGCTTATAAGATGTAGGTAAGTGGATAATTTCAAATTATTAATCTTCCAAGTTCTGGTATTGTCCACATAACTATTCATCAAACATTTTATTTTTACTTATATTATTCCAAATTTTCCACATTATTTAATTTCCACATTATTAATTTTACAAATTCTTAAAATTTCTCATTAGGAATTTGACATAGGTAACTAAGTAAGGTCGTATTAAAACAGAGTAAAGTTGAATACCTTACGGTTATTTGATCCAATTCGATTATTTAACAAGATGTACGATAGTTGATACACAATGAACACACGTGGACAAAGATGAGCCATTGTAAAAAAAACTTTACACGGTTCACCCAGATGGACTGTTGGACTCGGTAAGTGAACGGTGGTAATTAGCCCTCCTGCTTAAAATATGAGTATTCTATATAGTATTATCCCAATTTAATACGTATTCAATCGTATCGTATCAATTGAACATACCTTTGTCTGTTCAATGAATACGATTTAAAAAAAATGATATCCTATTGATAGTTTGATTTATAATGCTAAGGAGTAGTAAGTGCAATATTTGAAGTTTTAATAACATAGTGTCATCTTCTACTAGTCATTTAAAACAACTAATTAAACTTGATGTACCATAGGTGCACTCATCGACTTGCTGAACATGAAAAAAAAGGAATGTGCTTAAATTTGGGTGTAAGTAATTATGATAAGCAGATAAATATACATTTTCATACATTAAAACGCGTTTTATTAAAACTTTTATAGGCTTACACTTGACCGACATCTCACCTTGTGTTAAGCAACGATGTGGTCTACGATGGAGCGTGTTTACCTAGAAGAAACCGATTCACTCTCGATTTGAAGACACCAAGATTATAGCTATCAGGGAAAACCCACTCAGGCAACTCATTCCATAGCCTAGACGTTCTTATCACAAAAGTAGAGTCAAACCTCTTCGTCTGTGTCTTTGGAACATCAACCATGAAACGGTGCCGCTTCTTCGAGTTACGAGAAGTCCGATAGAAAAAGGGCAAGGTATTAGATCATGCAGATCAGTTGCACACTCTCCGAAGTGTATCCGATAAAAACCCGATAAGCTATTAATTTTGCGGCGATGCTCAAGACTTTGAAGTCTTTTCCGCATTAGAGTGTCTTTGCGTATGACCCTTTTGGCACGCCTCGATTCGAGAGCCTCAAGCTGATAGCTCAAGATTAGGCGATCCATCCCAAAGGTGCGAACAGTACTCCATACAAGATCTAGATATCGGTTATAGATATCGGATCTGTGCTTTGTATAACAGCAGTAATTGTTCAGATTTGAAGTACTTTCGCACCTTTGAGAGGACACCTAGTTTTTTACACCTAGTTTATGAGTAGCACCCCTATTTTTTTATTTTTTTGTAAAAATCTTCATTCGGTTCACAGAATACATCTACTTACCAAGTTTCAACAGTGTAGTTTTCATAGTTTCGGCAAAAAGTGGCTGTGACATACGGACGGACAGACAGACATGACGAATCTATAAAGGTTCCGTTTTACGTTTTACGGAACCCTTATAAATCATGTACAATTTTAATCGTCCTTTAAACAAAGTTAGCAGAAAGTGTTGCTTTTTAGGGTTCCGTAAAACGTAAAAACGGAACCCTTGTAGATTCGTCATGTCTGCCTGTCTGTTTGTCCGTCTATATTTTACTGCCACTTTTTGCCGAAACTATAAGAACTACACTGTCGAAACTTGGTAAGTAGATGTATTCTATCAACCGCATTAAGATTTTTACAAAAAAATAAAAATAAAAATTATATTCTGAGCGCTGTAGCATGAACCTTATAACAGTTACGACTAGTTTCGTAATACAAAACATTTCATGAAAATTGCCGTGATTTACAATATTATTACTTAGTATTACAACTGCTCCATATTTGTAATATTTTGAATCATTAATAGCTATTATCAATGTATTAAAAGAGACCCAACTATAATGTTCTAGCCCACAAATAAAATGAAATTGAAATGAATTAGCAGCTGAAGCGGAAACGCGCGATTTAGCTGCAAAAAGAAGCTGCATCGCGATGCAGCGACTGTTTGCGGCTGTTTGCGTCTGTCGCGGCCGCCGAGCAATTGTTCCGTTCAGTGTTGCTAACTTGGATTTTTAAAAAGTGTAGACAGGTTTAAAAATACGTAGAGTAATATTAAATTATGTAAAGTTTATAGAACTACGTACTTTTTTTTGAAGTAGTAAGGTAGTAAATGTAGTGTACCAATGTAGTTAGGTGCAGGGTTTTAACTTGTCTGTGTAGGATTTACGTCGAAGAGTACATGGCCATATTGTCGCTTTTCTTTGCAGACTTTCAAGTAAATCGATATCTTTTTTGAAGTAGTCCTCACATATGTTTCATACATTTTAACAGAGATGTGAAAAATAGGTTAGTAAAAGTATTGAAATACAAAATGCAAATGCATAGTTGATAGCACTATTCCAAATAGAAATACAAAATAGTTTTAAATAAAAGTATTTAAATACAAAATGCAAAATACGTATTTTCAAAATAGGTTTTGATAATAAAATACCTTGTTAAGCATATTTAAGCTTAAGCACTTATACGAGTATGTATTTAACTGATTTTAAAACTAGTATTTGTTCAAAGAGTTCATCTTTCATGTTCCGCTTATGGGGTGTCATAATCATTCCACCAAAAGAAAATAGTCGTTCAACAGGGGCAGAACTCGGTAAGCAGGTATTATATTTAAGGAAGAGTTTTTTTACATTTGGATACCTGTTCAAGGATTCTAAGGTATTGTCTTCATCTTTTAAATATTGTAGTGTTTCCAGATCTATTGTAGTAGTATTAACATTATCACTGGCTGCTGAAGAATCAGAGTCCTCAACAAACATATAATAAGATTCTGTCCTTTCCTTCTTTTTATCAGAGTCAGTATGTTGGACTTGGGAACTCTTTTCGTTTTCTTGTTTTATCTTTCTCACTTCTTTGATATCTTTTGGCACCCATTTCATTTTGAAAAAGGGATAAGATACTGATGCTATTATGCCATTTTTTGCTTTTGGCTCTTCTTATTTATAAAATCTCTCAAAACGCCTATCAAGACTTTCTTTAATAACATCTATCAATACATCACAATATGTAAGGTTATCCATTTTAACCAAACTGCTTAGAATTCTTTGCATTCTCATCAGTTCTGGTATAAGACATCCATAGTAAGTATCTTTGTCCCCTTCTAAACTTCTGATGCCATCAGCAATAGGTTTTGAACACCTTACATATTCAAGAAAAAAATTAATTTCAATTTCTTTAAAAATGGCCAATCCTAATTTTTTTAAAGTTTCATTATAGTTGACAATTACAACACTACGATCACGATCAGTGCGTACATAAATAAGGTAATCTTGGATTTAACAATGAAAAATTTGAAAAATGAATTTAAAATGTAACAAAACTATTTTGTATTTTATAAATACTAAATATTTATATAATGTATTTCAAATAAAATACTAAATACCTTTAGAAAAAAACTATTTCAAATATAAAATATAAATAGGTATTTTGCATTTTGTATTTGCATTTCAAATATATGTATTTCAAATAATTCACATCTCTGCATTTTAAGAAACATTTTCACAGTTATAGATTGAAAGGAATCAGAATAACGTAAAGAAAATAGTTTGCTTTCTGTACAATTGCAGAAATGTGTTCTTCGCATTTTAAATTTAATATTTTAATAAGCCTTTATTAACAAAACTTAAATACAATGAGAACTACACTACGTTACATACCTAACTAACTACTTACACTAAGCACACCTGAATTATCCATAGACCAATGAAGGACTACAGATATCAAGATATTCAAACCCACTACCAATCGGAAGCGTACCCAGCATACTTGCAATAGTCATGCACAATAGTCATGCCGTCAGGTCTTCTGCCATCGTCACGCCCAAGACGGTTCGGGTACGGCTGTTATAATTTAATGTAATTATAACACCGAGGTCTTTTTGCTAATTGATTGAGGATTTACAATTATATAAATTTATAACTTTACGATCATGGACGTACGCTGGAAAATAAATACCACTAAAATGCAAAACAACTTTTAATTTATTCCCGAGAATATTTTTATCCGTGTTAAGAACAGACATTAATAATTGTAGATATACGCTAAAAGCAAAAACACGTAAAGTTGGCCACACTGAATCGAAAGTGTAGTTTTGTTTAAATCTAGAACAACCACAGTATAAAAAAAATACCAGTAGGACGACTTGCTTTTTCATTTGGGAGAAATGCTAACAGTATCTACTAACGATAAGGCCACCGCTTGTAACACTAGTTTTATTGTTATTATCTCCTGTATACGTGTTTTTTGTTTATGGTATGTGCAATAAAGAGTATCTATCTATCTACTATTCGTAGCTAATCTTGACTCTACTATATTAAAGCTTTAACTATTATTTATTGAGCAATTTACTGACCCAGTAGGGATTTTAACAATTTTTCGGAATTGTTTTTATTTCTTAAAGATTATAGCTTGTTGACTAAAAAAATAAAATTTAAAAATGTATGTATTTTTGATGAGTATAATTACAATAGTAATGTAATTCTGATTTTTCCCGCTAAAACATTACCGGCTGACATGACGTCACTAACAGCAAAACATTGGCCATGATCTATGATTGCATGTCCAGTTTATGTGTTTTCGTAGGTACTTTTACTTAAATACAAACAATCAAAATCGTCGTGGCTAAGATCGCATACTATAATAAAAATGCAGAGAAGCAAAAAACGACTTAAAAAGGGTACTAACTATTGCCTAAAATATAATAAACATACATTCTAACATATGTCCATGAACCTTCTTACATATACTAATACAAAGACAATGAATTCTAAATGTTATATAATAAAGATGTACGAGCTTCAATCAGATTTTAGCAGGCTTTCGACATAATCTTTGCCTTGAACTTTAAATACGGAAAGTGACGGAGCTTGTCTTATTTCCAAGGGGAAGGCATTCCACAACTCAACTGCTTGGAATGCAAAAGATTTGCCGTAGAATGTTTTGCAACGTGCAGAGGGCGCTTGCAGAGACAAATTATAGGTTGATATAAGATTACATGAATGGACGCTACTGTAGAATGTAAAGCAGTCTTTCAGATATCGTGGTGTGGCAGTGTTAAATATAATACTGTAAAGCAGTGAAAGAAAATGAGCATTCCGAAGAAAGCAAATGGGGAGCCACTTGAACTGTAGGAAAAGAAATTAATAAACAGTTGCAAATCAGGTATTTGAAAACTAGCCAAGTCAGATCTTAGTTTTGAACCAATTATCCTGAGAGTACAGTTTCATTTATTATGAAAATATTTCAGGATCGCCCATTAAACTTTTCACTCAACCACCCATTTAGATCTCACTTCTTTTGTTGTTCTGTAATAAATTCTATAAGTAATATTTAGTTTGATTTTAATTTCATATTTATATTTTTGATGGCATATTGTCGTCCTACTGGGTTTTTCATTATACTGTGACTGAGTCGCCTGCAGCTGCCGCTGCATCACGCTTCCGAAAAACGAGAGTCGCAGCTACTTTTTGAAGCGAGATGCAGCGACTAGATGCCTGTCGCAGCTTCTTTTTGAAGCAGGATACAGCAGCTAGACGCCTGTCGCAGCTACTGAAAGTAGCTAGTGTGAACAGGCTGTAAGGGGTGGCAAATTTAGTAAAAAAATATGATTTTAGAGATCGATATTTTTCCTAGTATAAAATAATTATGTCATTGATTGATTTAGGAATTAAAGATTTGGACTTGGATCAGAATCGTTGATTAGTTACTTTTCAAATATAATTTACGATGTGTTTTCTCTTTTGGTAGGCTTATTAAGTCAAAAAACAGTTTGAAGATGAGAATTGAGCCCCCTGATTCAAAATGCACCACCATTATAGACCACATTGTCGCTTAACATCAGGCGAGATAGCAGACATGTGTATCCTATAAGAGTTAAAATAAGATGTGGTGTCATGGGCGGGTGCCTATTAAAACGCATCATTTTTGTTCCTAATTTACTTTGTCATTATGAATGTAGCATAATGTATAGTGTCATACTGCAACTTTTGCATAATATCTTTTTGGCATAATGTGTTTTAAGGATAACAATCTATTGTACTACATTAAATTCTACTATTGATGAGACGCATTAATAGTCTTTAGGCATATTGATAAGACACATAATATTCTTTAGGCATTTTTTAATTAGTTGTTGTGCTACTAAGCATAGACCCAGGTTACATAGGACCCAGATCCGACTCGGAGCACCCCGACTCCACCTAGTCCTATCGCTACTACCCCTAGCCTAGAGTGTATGTAAAAAATGCAAGGAGCAAGAAGCTCAAGGGAGGTCCTGAGTGGAGCGAGCCATGCGAGGCCAAGTGTAGCGAAGGGAGGAGGTGGCGAATGATGCGAGCCGGCAACCCACCCGGAGTCAAAAAGTGTCATATTTCTTAGGTGTATCGTCTGCTTTTTTCGACGTGTGCCTTTAAATATTATGCTAAGTAATTGTTATGCTATACATGGTTATGTGTTTAAACATTATGGTAAGTTATCGTTATGCTATATATCGTTATGCTTGTAAACATTATGCGAAAACAGTTATGCGTTTAGTTGTTACGGTAAATTATCATTAGTCCTAAAAACGTTATGCCTACTTAAATTAGTACAAAAAATGTTATGCTATCCCATATAGACCCGTCATGGGCATAGCTGGGCACCGTAAGTGAAATAGTTAACTTCGTTAATCCACTACAAAAAAAGTTAGCTTCGTTAAACGTAAGCGTTACATTTCGTAAAAATTAACGCAAGTTAACGTTAATTGTTAATCCGTTAATATGCCGAGGTGCCGTGCCGTAAATAGTAGGCATTGGTTTAACGATTAACGGACTTCTGAACGGAAGTTAACGTGTCCGTTAACATTTTTAAAAGTTAACTCAAAAGTTAATCCGTTAATCAAAATGTTAACTTCGTTAATTAACGATTAACGGATTAACGAGTTAATGCCCAGCTATGGTCATGGGATACAGAACCCAATTGGCAAAAAACTGCCTAATAGGGATGTTGTCAGTTTTTCGGAATTGCTTTTATATTACAGATTGACGCTGGTTGTCCATAAAACAAAATGTGATTAGTGGTTATATCCCTATTTAATAATTTTTGGTACGATTGTCTGAAAAAATAAAGTTGGCAGCACTGGTGATGGACAGTTTTTGCGCGTAATTTCCGTTACATATTTTTCTTACAGTTTTAGTCTCACACCTTTGTCAGTTCGGTCACTCAGCAAAATCACTATCTCCAATCATTTGATATAAGTAATCATTGATAACTGCTCATCGGATCAAATAGCTATCGAAGCCGAGATTCCTTAGGGATCTTTACTTTCTGCGACTCTTTTGTATCTTATCGATTTTATGTAGCAACGATATGTTGAAGCCTCGTAACATTAAAAACGCAAATGACAGCATTGTTGCAGAGAGCCACAACACATATCTAGTGCACGAGAGGCAGTGGGCAGCAACTTCAGGTATTAAATGAGTATGTTCGAGCATTCACACTTGGTCGTTGAGGCAGTCTTTAAATAAGGCGATGCAAACGAGGTAATGTTTAACGAGGAAAATATGCAGGCTTATCTGCTCCATGTCAAAAAAAGAATGCGATATACTCTGCTATGTCCGTGCATGGTGGTCGTGCATTTTCCCTACATGGAATAATAAATAAAAAACAACAATGGATGTGTTACTTCCGGAAGAATTATTTCGAAATGTGAATCAAGTAGAGGACATTTGGTAGATGAAATTATAAAGATGATTAATGAAACAACAAAATATATCTAAATGGGTGGGGCGGCATTTTTCCAATTTTTGCCGTGCCTAAAAATATGTAAGATCCGGGGCTGCATAAAGTCACATCCCTCGCTAAATAAAGGTGTACCTGAATCTAACGGCACTAGAATAATATGGACAGGAGGGCGACATAATTACTTAAATAATTTAATATTTCCTTTCCAAAATTATTATTTTTAATCTGTCCTTCGAATGTCTCAAACGCTATACAACGTCACTGGCTGGTGTAAACAAAAAACTTGATCATTGTTTTCTATTGATAAACCTACATATAATTGTTTCAGTAATTGTTGTACAATTATCGATATTCTGTAACAACAATAGAGCATCTGTCTGTGTGAAAGAGCTATTCACTTATATCTTAACAGAAATCGTATTTATTTTAGTCTAGTGGATATCAACTTCGGATCTCTTCTTGATAATTAATTGCAATCGTGAAGTTCTCATTTTTATAGCAGTTGGCACTTGAAGCCATAATGTTCCCGGAGTTTTCACACTTGTGTAATCAACACACACTCACACACCTAAAATTTGGGAAATTTGGGGAAATCGGGCATCGGTAATCCTGGTTGTCTTGACGACGGTGTTAGTTCCCCGTTTTGGCCACGTGCCATTAGATTATTGAGCACATATACGTGATACTGACAATTTCCACGTTATACTGTTTACAACTGTCTCCCGGGTTATGCTTACGTTTGAACTCAAACAAGTTTGAACTCGATCTGATGCGTAGTTTTTTTAGTACGTCATAAATACATTATTATTAAAACATCGATCAAAGTTACATCGAACTATAAGAACTTATTTATTATGTTACTTGGTGCTACGGAACCCTTCATGGACGAGTCCTTCTCGCACTTGGCCGCATCTTTACCATTTGATTTCGACAAAAACACTGCAAATTCTGTGCTCAACAGTGATGATAATATGTCAGTTTGTAGACACTGATTGTGATGGCATAAGAAGCTTAAATTATAGTAAGAAGAATATTGCCATTTTTTGAGCCCAATCCCGAAGTACAAATTAGTTATAATGATTTAACACAAACAATATTTTAAAAAGGCATTGAGTAAACCTTGAAAAATAAACAATTTTTTACATATATACGCCAGGGCTTGACAAAATTCCAAAAATATCGATATTTCAAAGTAGGTCGACACTGTAGCTTCGAAAAAACAACTATGAACACCTGCAACATCCTGCACCATGCAACATCATCGTGTGCATTGCTAGTTAATTGTTTCTTTTTTTAATAAAATATTTCTCAGTTTTCCTACTCCACACGGAAATTACGGCTGATTTAGTCGGGAGAACGGCGACTGCCGATCCGGAGACCCCTGGTTGAAAACCACGTGCACCACTGTCTTTTCGAAGTCATGTGCGTAATTCCACTAACTTAAAACGGCGAAACAAACATCGTGAAGAAACCGACATGCACCTTAGAATCTTTCGATGTTATGTGTCATCCACCAAACTGCACTGGGCCAGCTAGGTGGATTATGGCCGTGACTCTCTCCGTGCGAAAGAAGAGAAAAAGTGATACACTTCTCGAGACCCCATTAATTTTGTGACCAAAAACAAGTTTTATTAATTTACTAGTTTTTACCCCCGATTTCGTTCACCCAAAATAAATATTACAGGTTAAGTTAACTCGAGCAGTATATTTTATATTTATTTTCCAAAAAAATAGCTTACTTATATTAAAACATTCTTATAAAATTTCATCAGCATTGTTTTAGTTCTTTATGTGTGGAAGCGTAAAAGACAGTTATTTTAATATTTTGATGTATAGCTGCACGTCAAATTTCTAGATACAAAGTTTCACGGCTGCTGTCAAGAGAGTAGAGTTTTGTGTTGGCACAGTGTTGAATACCTTGCCATTGAGGATGATATTGATCATGGACGAGAGTACCTATGACTATAGGTTAGTTTGACTTATTAGGATCCTACGATTTGCATGCATTCACAATATCGATAATAGTCGTATCTTTAAGCAAGGATCGTTTGACAGACAACCTAGAGGCCAAACCAAGAAACGTAATAAAAATATATAATTTAAAAACTGAAAAACCCGACTGCGTAAAAAGTGAACCAAACTACGTACTTACACACTATAAAAACTGAAAAGAATAAAACAAGCACTTAGATTTCTGGTGGTCTAGAATTCTATAATATGTTATTGAATTAATACTATTGAATTTGATAAAATATATTCTAATAAAATAACATTACAACTGAAGAGTACAGATCACACGTACAGTTAGTTATACGAAGTTTTCTGCTACCTAAAAACCTATAAATGTGAGAATGGTTGTTACGCAACTTTAAATCGATACACATCCTAAACGGTCAGCAAATCGAGAAACGTTAAGAGAAAGCTAAAAATTATTTTTAAATACCTATTCAACGATATCCCTTTTGACCGAGTAGTTTGGTGAGTTTCATTTTTAATTAAAATTTTAATTAATATTTTAATTTTAATAAAGGACGCCATATAATTCCAATATGGCGTCCGATAGCCGCCATATTGGATTTACACTAATGTCATGTCTTTAGTGTCACTCGCCAGACTAAGAGGAATCGATTGACGTGTTAATCATAAAAATCATCCCAGGCGTTTGGTCTGTATAGTGCTTCAAAGGAACATACATACATACATATGTACATATATACATAGACTGTTAAACACATTACCACTCCTTTGCGTCGCGCAGTCGGGTAAAAATGCTGGGTGTGTATTTAAAATTATTTGAACATTTTCCATCCCAAATAACGCCTACCTATTTACGAAGTTTAACCAATAAAACTCAAAAATGTTGTAAGAGATCATGCTAGTAAATTTTTCTATGGTTACAATCTTACAATCTTGGTCTCTTCAAGTCGAGAGTACCTACTTAATTCAGTTTTATTAGATAAGCACGCTTCATCGTAGACAACGAGAGACGAGACATCCGGCGAGATGATGGTCAAGTGTAAATCTATCAACGATATCGTTACAAAAAAAACGAAATTCTTCATGCATTTAACTTTCTCAAACGCATGTCAATGACCTCTTATCAATTAAGTAGAATTATGATTGTATCATTATTAGGAGTTCAGAAATCGTTAACCTCGTATTAAATTCACATTGACATAGTAAGCATTGCTGGTAAGTACTTACTGTAATCATGTGCACATAGCATGGAATTTTAATTTTTTTATATTCTAACAACGAATTGTTCTTACCAGCGTCGTACTTAATGAGAGGGGTGTATTAAATTGGCTACGTCTGTCTGTATTTTTATGATCCCTATATATATTTGGTACCTATCATTACTTCTAAACAGCGAGCAACAAGGAAGAGAGTAGCCTTAGCTAAAAAATATTGTTCAAATCTTTCTGTCATTTCTTGCGGGAAGTTGCACACTAGCGCAAAGCCGCACTATTACATACAAAACATACCTGTACTTATCCATTGCCGATCATACTCACACAACCAAATCACTAACACATCTTATACCTTTAAACGAGCAATTCTTGTACCTATATAAATATGTATATATTAGGGTGTCCCTTAAAATTCAATGTCAATATATTTTTACGCATACCTTCTAAAAACTTTTATATGGACCTAATATAGTACAGAAATAAATATTAGCCCGATTTATAAACGATAACCCGTGCCGACTTAAGTTTTTAACTTGTCCATACAATTGCGCGGGTGCCGCGCTGCGACCTGTTACTGCGAGTTTCAATTGTCATTTCATACGTGATTTCTAACATTATTAGTGCGTCTATGTTTATTGTGTGAAGATGTCTGTGGAATCACGAAGTCATAAACAAAATATTTACCTTATCGGACTGCCAAGCCACCAGATAAATGGTGCAAAATTACCATCTAATCGACAAGTTCTCACCGTTTTATTACAATATACGTGAGATCAAGTTGACTGTTAGTGAATGTGCGAATCTTGTTATATGAGAGTGCATTATATTTTGGGAAAAGCCAGAATTCCTACAAAGGCATTTCCTAACTGCGTGAAGAAACTTGTTGATTTATACCATGTATGGAGGGAGCTGCAAAAAAACTGTAAGAAAACTCAGGAAACGTTCAAGAACCGTGAAAATAATTTTGTAAAAGACCTTGATAACCTGTTTGATATTGCACATGCTGATGCCTTCGACAGAATGAAGATAGAGGAAGACCTGGAAGACAAAGATTTTTTAAGGAAACAGAGAGAGGCAGGTCGACTGAGATGTTTAGGTGGAACTGACAAAAAATTGGCGGAGAAAGAAGAACGAGTTAGGCAAAGACGATTGGAAGAAGAGGAAAGAAAGGTAAAACAAAGAGAGCTATTGGCTGATGCATGTACTTCTTCGGTAGATAGCTTGGAATGTCTGGAGAATTCGAATGAGGAACAGATTTCGAACTCTGTACTTAGTACTCAGATTCCTTGCCCTGAAAAAAGTTCTAAAAGAGGCACGAAAAGTTTCATAACTCCTAAACTGGTGGCAGTTTTAGATCGATGCCAATTAAGCATAAGAGACGTTTACATTCTCCATGCGGTTGTAGAAGCGCTTGGTCTGAACACTGATGATTTTCCTATTAACAAATCTTCGATTCAGCGAAATCGTACTCAGGCGAGAACATCCAGGGCAGAAGCAATAAAAACTGACTTCCAGAATAATTTGCCTGACGTAGTCACAGTCCATTGGGATGGAAAACTATTACCTGGATTGGATGTATGAAGTTCAAAAGAAGAACGCTTGCCAAGTCTTGCTTCATTTGACGATAGAGAACAACTTCTTGCAGTGCCAAAATTAGAGAGTTCTTCGGGAAAACATCAAGCTAAAGCTATTTCAACTGCACTCTTTGACTGGAACCTCCATGATAAAGTACAGATAATGTGCTGCGATACAACAGCTTAAAATACTGGCCGTTTCAGTGGAGCTTGTGCTATTTTGGACTTTAGAAAGGGAATTACTGCTTTTTGCTTGTCGTCATCATTTTTATATGTTGGTCCTCAAAGCTGTTTTTGAAACCAAGGTAAAGCAAATTGCAAGTAGCCCAGATATTCCAATTTTCAAAAAGTTAAGAGTATACTAAATCTTGGCTCGAATGTACAGTGGCAATTAAAGCACGTAACCAAGACTTATGCTTTTTGAAAGCTCTAAAAGAATATGAAAAAGTAGACGCGACAAGTTCCATGGCTTCCACAAGCAAGTTTGTTCATCATTTATGGTATTTGTGTGAAGAAGCAGTCATGTTATTACTCTTTGATGAAGAAGTTGATTTCAAAACCAAGACAAAAATGATTAATAATTTAAACAGAGATGAAAGTTCAGATTCCGCCAAACGCTATATCCCATCGAAGGAAGAAAATACGCAAAATTTCTTTAGTAAGCTTAATATTTTCTTGTTTATTTTTTCAAAGTTTCGTGGCTTAGTTTTTGCTTTTTTAGACTGTTTTTCTTTCTTTCAGATATTATGATGATGGATGATTTTATGACTCAAAGAAGCAAACAATTTCTATCTCGACTGCAGATCGACGACAGTTTTCTTCGGGAGGATGTATCTTCTTGGGGTGACAAAACTACTTTTTTGGAAGCTAGAAGACGAATAAGTTGTCTGAAGGTCGTAAATGACACTGCTGAAAGAGCTGTTAAATGAATGCAAGTTTTTAATGGACTTATCACGGCTGAAGAAGAACAAAAACAGTTTTTGTTGCGTTGTGTTCAGGAACATAGAAATCTGTATCCAGACTGTAAAAAAACTACACCAAAGAGAAGTCACCCTAATTAATTATTATTATAATTTGTATTTAAATAAAAGTTTGTGTTGATCTTATTTTGTTATAACTCATATTTACTTTATTTGTTGCATTTTAATTAGTTTGGATCAAACCAAGATGTCAGGCCAAAACACATTTTTTAATAAACTTTAGAGCTCGGTCGGCACGGGTTGCAATCATGCTACAAATATGAAATTACGTATTTAAGTACATTTTAGCATTCATAAAAAAGTAGAGGGTATGCGTTTCGAAATTCAAAAAAAAAATTTTTTTTGCCATATAAGGGACACCCTAGTATATATATATAGAATCTGAATCTCGGAAACCGCTCAACGGATTTTCTTGAAATTATGTATGCAGGGGATTTCGGGGACGATAAATCGATCTAACTAGGTCTTATTTAAAAAAAAAATGCATATTATGCGCGTTTTTAGACAATGAAAAACTGTCACATTAGACATTAGAATGTGAAGGTAAATTTCGCCGAGTGACGCGACAGCATAATTAGCTCAGACGGGAAGTCGGGCGCTCATAACGGTCACGAATTAGTAGCTCCGGGTTCGAATCCAGACGGGTTCTCTTTTTTTTTCAATTCGTTTTTTTTCAAGAAAATCTATTTCTTGGAGTCTTTTATCTGTATTTAGTATTTAAACCGAGCAAAGCTCGGTCACCCAGGTACTAAACAATAAAGCACCATTCACAAATCTAGCCCCGCCCTCACGCCACAGTATATTATCAAACTCCATGGTCCACGCGGACTTGTACTTTGACAGAGGGGAAACGCTGTGTATGCCTACTCCCTTCCGTGTTGCTCGCTGCTTCTAAACGAAGCAACAGATGTTAATGTATTATTTTTATTCAGAAGCTGACATGATCGATGAAATATTTAAATATGTCTTATATATCCTAGTCTACATTTGCATTGTTGATAGTGTCGAGTGTACGGAACAAATGGTCGCAGCAAGGCAACATCAAGTTCAACAGCGTGTATTTGGAGTTTGGCGTCGCGTTGGTGATGGTGGTCACTGCCTCTCTACTTAGTCTGTGGTCACTGCTCAAGGATCTCAACATCGATATTAGAGGCGGGTGATAAGTAAACTTCGTATTCGGGCAAGCCGTATGATGGACCGATTTCAAATATTCTTTCACCGATGGATATTATTATGTACGTGATCCCCGAGTGCTTTATTAGTATGTACCATGGGCGCAGCTGGGGCGGACCCCTATAAATAATAAATATTCATAATTTTCAATTTACTTACTGCCAGTTTCTGTTAGGAATGACAACCGTGTAAAACTAAACAATTAATTTTTACAAATTCGGATTTCAATGTTGGATTGTAAAATCCTGGTAGGCCAATCCTGGACCAAAGTCCATAATAATAATAATTAGATCCACGGTTAAACGGAAATTGCTTAAATACATAATTGGTACTCTTAATGTTTTAAATAATCAAGCTAATAATTGTTTTGACTATTCATAAAATGAATTCATATTAATTACATTCATTGTGATCTATGTTTTCAACACAGTGTGGACGGTCGGGCGTGTTACACAAACTGTTTATGTTTTGAGTGATGTCACTTGACGTATAATAAATAATTATACCCGTTATCGCAGTGATACTAAGCGATAAAGGAACTCGTAATCGTAACGTAATAGAAAGGAAGGATAGCGAATACACGTAGAAATCATTAATATAATCAGATCGATATATTAGGGACTTTGCGATTTAAAATTTGGTTTATAATAGCTGGGGTTTCTCGAATACATTCAGTTGTTGTGTAGGAGTGCTTGGCGCTCACATTTAGTTAATTTGAACATGACATAAATGTATGTGGTGGTGATGGATAATTGGGTGTGAATATAAGTACATTTTAGTGAAACAATATTTAAGAACAGGTATAATAATTTAAAATGGAAGACGGGACTAAGACCTCAAACAATGCATTTGTTAGTAACGACAGTACTTCCAATAAAAAACGAAACAATCCGAATATATTCTCAAGGTTGTTCTTTTGGTGGGTGTGTCCTGTGCTAATCACAGGTAACAGAAGAGATGTAGAAGAAGAAGATCTGATTATTCCTCCGAAGAGTTACGATTCTAACAGGCTTGGAGATTACTTAGAAAGGTAAATCAA
This sequence comes from Ectropis crepuscularia, assembly GCA_963693475.1. Taxonomy (NCBI): domain Eukaryota; kingdom Metazoa; phylum Arthropoda; class Insecta; order Lepidoptera; family Geometridae; genus Ectropis; species Ectropis crepuscularia. The sequence goes on along the minus strand of OY856339.1, from coordinate 13,826,322 downwards.
TTTTCCAATTATTTTAATATTCGTTGTAGATTATGATATTAGTTAAGAGGCCCGCCCCAATTTTCTTTGAGTTGAGTATTTATATATTCGAAATTCGAAGGACAACAATTATACTAAAGATAAAAAATATCTTCAGAATATATATAAATACAATAAATATGTAAACTACAGACTTACCTATTTTTAAATATAAGTTATGTTACTTAGTGGTAGTGTAGTAGGTAATCTATTAAAAAAGTGATTCTGAAATTTTTGTTTTTTTTATAACAAAGATACTTAAAAATATAAAAATGTTGTCTTTAGTAGATACGAGTATATTATAGAAATGTATTTTTTACACCTATATATAATAATCATAATTAATGAATAAAATAAATAGTATTACCTATTAATTTTCCAATTACTTACAACAACTTAGTGAGTGACCTGTGCTCCGGTAAACTGGTAGAAAACTTAGTTTGAGCTCAAATTTCCTGAAGGATTCCAGGAAATTTGAGCTCAAGCTAAGTTTGCTATTAGTTTTTGAAGCGTTTCTAGGATTCCATAGTTAAACAGGGTTATACTCAATATAACATCGTTAATGTTATTCTAGTTTCACCATGACCATCAGTCCATCATACGTACCTGCTGGTACATACCTACCATAGGACCAGAAAACGAACTTTTTGATATAAATTATCAATTTAAAAATATAGCAACCATACAAACTTCAATATATGTTTAGAATTTTTTTTTGCCAAATACATAATATGAGGCACTATTTCTCTAACTTTTATTCTCTTCCTCTATATTGCTGATTAAGTTTTTGTTTTTTTGTTTATTAACAATCCTATTTATTTTACTAAACCATCAATTAATAATTAATAAATAACTTACTTAATAACTTAAGCACAATGTGACATCCCTTTGACACCCTTTATGTTAATAAATACGCTTTGGTCGTTATTGCAAGCGGAAAACAAAATTGTGATCTTCTGTAATCCGGTTATACAGATTTCTTCAATACTGTACAATAATTCTTTATTTGTCTTAAAGACATACACATTTAATTATTGACCACGCCAAGTCCGAACTAGTACGTAGTACTGTATCTCGGTACCTAATTGCTTCTCCCAAAACAAAAAAATTAAATGTCATCTTACACATCTTACATCTGTAAACATTATTTACATAATCTTTCGTTTGGTAGTATTATTATTTTCATAAATTCTAATAGCTGTATTTTAAATTATTAACACGTGTTTACTTCTTTGTTTATTATATCTGTGTTCTTCTTTTCGTATTTTTACCATTAATGAGTTCCCTTTTTTTACAGGTATTGGTTCACGGAATATGAAAATGCCATGATAGAGAACAGGGAACCAAAATTATGGAAAGCTTTATTCCGTGCTTATTGGCTCTCCTACATGCCGGGAGCATTATTTGTTATTACTCAAGCAGCACTGAGGTAATATTTTAAAGGTTTAGCGTTTAGCATGTATCTAAATAATTGAATTTGTTACTATTGATTCCGCAAACATCGTTTCTAAAGATATTCAATATATATGTATGAATAGTTTCATTTCTTTGAAAAGCAAAAACGACTTCTTAAAATTAAAATCAGACACTCGAACAAATTTCAAAAACCGCCACACCGATTTAGATACAATTTATTATGGAACTCTTTCAAACTATGGTCTACTAAATAAAAAAGAACGATCAAAATTCACAATTCAGTCACAGGTGGCGAAGCATCGCGTAACATTCATACAAACAATTTTTGTAGTCGGTTAAATAAAAAATTGTTCATATGAAACAAACAATTTTTGAAGTCGGTTAAAATTGACATTTAAAAATTATATATTGTTTAATTCCGTACTTGTTTTTTTATCAGCATAGGTTTTTTGCATAGACTTCAAATTTTCAGCATTTCTGTAGAACTTACTAAATTCAAAATGATTCAAATTTTACTTTCGCCAACTAAATAAAATGTATATTTCAGGACATATCAACCGATACTGTTTGCTACTTTACTGTCATACTGGTCTGTGGATTCTACTTTGACCACCATGGAAGCGGGTTTCTATGCTCTGGCCATGCTTGGAATTAATTTTGTAAATATGATGTGCCAGCATCACAATTCGCTCTTTGTATCGCGATTTGGAATGAAAGTAAAAGTGGCGTGCTCTTCGCTTTTGTATAGAAAGGTACGCTATAAACGAGTAAGAACGTTATTCTTGATATATTTAAATATTGACCCAATTTATAGAGTTTTACTGTGTGATTAAATCTGAGAAGAGACCGATAAACGAAATCCGCAGAAGAACCAAGGTCACCGACATAGCTTTTAAAATTAGGAAATTCAAGTGGCAATAATAAGCAAGTCATATAACTGGCCGATAACCGCTGGTAAGTAAAGATTCTCCAATGGGGACCACAAACAGGTAGACGCAGTGTAGGACGGCCCCTTACACGATGGACCGATGATATCGTGTCGGTCGGTTGGGGGAAGTCGGTGGCTGGGGCGCGCGCGGGGCGGCACAAAACCGAATTCTATGGGAGAAGACATATGCCCTATAGAAACTCGTATGTAAGTGCAGACTAAAATATCTGGGTATCCCGAATTATTTTAAACCAATAGACGAGATTACAAACAGAACATTCTAAAATCTTATATTTGATAATTTTTAACCACTTTATATTAAGAGACAATTTTACTTTAACTGTTCATCGTGTTTTAATTGGTATAAATGATCATGATTTCATTGCCGTCACCCTGAGACATCAATTTGTGTGTTATCGTAACATATATCTATTTGTATTAATTCGTCACGGTCCGAGTCATGATATCTAATCGATAGTATTCTTATAAATTATGAGTCATTATTTCAGTTGTTACGTATGTCGCAAGTGTCCCTGGGCGAGGTGGCCGGGGGCAAGCTGGTGAACCTGCTGTCCAACGACGTGGCGCGGTTCGACTACGCGTTCATGTTCATGCACTACCTGTGGGTGGTGCCCATCCAGGTCGCCGTCGTGCTCTACTTCCTCTGGGAAGCCGGCGGCTGGGCGCCCTATGTCGGACTCTTTAGCGTCGTCATATTTTTAGTTCCAGTACAGGGTTAGTTCTCTCATATCCTGTTACTACTTTTTTTTCTTTGACAGCTTGATTTGTAGGGCAAATGATCTAATCAAATTATAATATAAATTTTATGAATTCAGCTGTGTCATTTGTGAGTTATTTAGATTGTTAAAACACTTTTCAGATCTATGTCTATTGTATAGACTACGTCTGACTCACTAAGTTTATGAAATTGACAACTGGATGTAAAGAAGGCGCTGGATGGAGTTGAGTGTGCAAAATATGAGGACCGCATTCGGTGTACGGGTTTGAACTTAGAAAAGCATGCAGAATATGATTCTGGATATTGCCAGAACATGTATCGGTTAATTTTTTTTTATATCCTACCCTCTTAGATATCCAGTAAATGGACTGAAAACATGAATAAAAACGGACAAAGAGACAGTGGGAAGTCACTTTGTTCTACAGATTCGGTATTTTTCAGTAGATAAAGTGATTCAAGAGGATGGTCTAAATGTATGATACATGCATGAAGTAGTAGCAAAACACTGATAATTTTAAAGGTTTCTAGTGTAATGTCATAAATACACACATTCTTGCGCTTAAATTGCAAACGCTACTAAACCCTACGAGATAGATCAAAATAATGTACTGCGGTATCGTTTTTGTACCCTTTAAAAGTCTACAAAAAGTCGATGGTAAATATCTATATTTTAGGAATAACCCACAGTAACCATTGCATTGTTATTCGGGTGCCTATTAAAACGCATATTTTTTTGTTCCTAATTTACTTTGCCATAATGAATGTAGCATAATGTATAGTGTCATAATGCTACTTTTGCATAATATTTTTTTGGCATAATGTGTTTTAAGCATAGCAATCTATTGTACTACATTAAATTCGATTATTGATGAGACGCATAATAGTCTTTAGGCATATTATTGATAAGACACATATTAATATTTTTTTTAGTTTTTTTTAATTAGTTGTTGTGCTACTAAACATAGACTCAGGTTACATAGGACCCAGATCCGACTCGGAGCACTTCGACTCCACCTAATCTTGTCAATTCTACTCCTAGAGTGTATGTAAAAAATGCGGGAGCCAGAAGCTCAAGGGAGGTCCTGAGTGGAGCGAGCCATGCGAGGCCAAGCGTAGCGAAGGGGGAAGTGCCGAGCGAAGCGAGCCGGCGACCTCTGTAGTGTAGCATAGGCCGAGTATGGAGAAGCGACACTCAGGGCTGACCGCTGAGCTTCTGGCGGGAGCCCACCCGGAGTCAAAAAGTGCCATATTTCTTAGGTGGATCGTCTGATTTTTTCGATGTGTGTCTTTAAATATTAAGCTATGTCATCTTTATGCTATATATGGTTATGTGCTTAAACATTATGGTAAGTTATCGTTATGCTATATATGGTTATGCTTGTAAACATTATGCGAAAACAGTCATGCGTTTAGTTGTTATGGTAAATTATCATTAGTCCTAAAAACGTTATGCCTACTTAAATCATTACAAAAAATGTTATGCTACCCCATATAGACCCTTGTTATTCATGTGTTCAGTCCATTTACATGCTTTAACTCTAAGTGTGTAGGGTGTAAAAAATGAACGAATACACCTCCTGGCAACATCCAAAATCATAATCTGTTTGCTTTTCTGGGTCCAAAACCGTACACCGTGGGTCCACCGCACCGTAAACAGAGGGGTCCTCATATTTTGCACACTCCAACTCCAACCTGCGCCCGCTCTAATGTACCTAATCTATTCATATTACAAATAATTATGTGGCTCTGCATTTTATATGAGAAAACATTGTGATATTTGTTGAATCTCACGTAACAAATCCTTTTACAAACATTATCGATTTTGATTAGTGTTGAATGAGCAATAAGAATAAGAAAAGCATTAATGTATTTTTTCTTGTCTTCAGCCGGACTTACAAAGTTAACTGGTATCGTACGACGAGAGACTGCTCAAAGAACTGATAAAAGAATTAAATTAATGAGCGAAATAATCAACGGAATACAGGTAACGTCTCATTGATATTTGCCTTTCTAATTAATCATAAACTCGTTCCATTGTTTGTGGGTTTATGTGTTCCTTTATTTGTTCTCCGTGCATGTCTGCAACAGTTAAACGTATTTAAATGAAATTAAATCCATGAATAGTATGTTACCTATGTATGTAAAACATACGCTTCTTTTTATACCGTTAAAACAAGTGGTTTCCGTCGGATAAATGTTTGCTAAAGTTGTTCGTATTTTTGAGATGGGAGACGAACTTCTTAGCATTCCATGGATTCACCGTGCGGGTGCCGGGTCCATCGTGTGGCAGAGAGAGAAATCTCGAGTAGACCCCGAGACTTGTGACTCGGGCGTAGGTTTAAAAGGGGCCCCTTTTTGACGTACGTCAACACTCACCTTCACTACTCGTATTTTTCTCCCTGCCCAGCCAAATCCGATATGATCCTACTAGTGCAGCTTTAGATACTCGGTCTAGTATAGAACTTACTGCACTTCTGGACAAGTCAAGGTCTTTCAGCAGATTATAGAGAGATTTTGCTGGTATACTTGTATATATTAATTTATGCGCTCGCTCGCTCCTACTTGTATATATTAATTTATGTAAGTACCTATTTGGTCATCGTAAAATTGTTAAAACCGTCAGATCCAACGACGTTAGATATATTGTAAACTAACCTAACCTACCGTGAGATAATAATATTATAATTCACGCGTTTGGTAAGTACTTATATCGTAAACTGACGATGATTGCAATTTTACTGTGACACATACAGACGTGTATTATTGGAGAGTTTTCAATATCAAAATTTAATTGCCTTTTTTTCAGGTTATCAAAATGTACGCTTGGGAGATACCATTCCAAGCGGTAGTTAAGGCTGCAAGAGCGTTTGAACTGAAATCTCTGAGGATGTCTATTTTTATCAGGAGCGTGTTCCTCGGATTCATGTTGTTTACTGAAAGGACCATCCTTTTCTTGACTTGTTTGACACTGATAATGTCTGGAACTAGTGTCACTGCAACCTTGGTGAGTTAAGAGTTAATGCGATATTTTATTATACGTTTATGTTTTTTAAACATACCTATTGTTCACTGTTTCTTAGTTCCCTAAATATTTCAGTTTCAACAAATGAAAATCAATTAATTTATTGGTCCTGAGTTGTTTAATTAACACGCACCAAACGTAAACTTTTTACCCAACTGTGCAAGCATTTTTTGAGTAAAAATGAATTTAAGAAGCAACCTACAACTTAAACAGTTATACTGAATTTGATTAAAGCAATATCTATAGCATCTTTGCATTAACGCGAGTGTTATATATAGTAGGTTAGTTTCATTTTATCTAACTAATATAATAAATGTCAATGTTTGTTGGTCAATCACGTCCGAACGTCTAACCGGGTCGGGTTAAAAACTTAAACAAAGTTAAGTAGATACTGGAATAACACATAGGCTACTTTTTATCACGGGAAATAACGGACCAGGAACTGCGCAGGTAAAGCCGTGGGGCGCTGCTAGTAATAAATATTATCTAGCGCGGCCGTGATTGGAGGATGTAGGGTTATTAAAATCTTAATCTAATGTTAATCTTATTAAATTTACTATCATGAAGCAGAACTCGATAACAATATTTAAAAAATAAACTAAATCGTTTGATTTTTAGGGTTCCGTAAAACGTAAAAACGGAACCCTTATAGATTCGTCATGTCATGTCTGTCTGTCTGTCTGTCCGTCTGTATGCCACAGCCACTTTTTGCCGAAACTATGAGAACTACACTGTTGAAACTTGGTAAGTAGATGTATACTGTGAACCGCATTCAGAGTTTTACAAAAAAAAAAAAAAATAGGGTTGGCCCCCATACTTAGAACTCAAACTCAAATTTTTTTTTCATCAATCTTACGCGTATGGGGTGTCTATCGATAGGTCTTTAAAAATGATGTTGAGGTTTCTAAAATCATTTTTGTCTACACTGAATAATTTGCGCGAGAGACACTTCCAAAGTGGTAAAATGTGTGCCCCCCCTCTAACTTCTAAAATAAGAGAATGAAAAAACTAAAAAGTTATATGATGTACATTACCATACAAACTACCACGAAAATTGGTTTGAATTCGATATAATGAGTAGTTTTTTTTAATACGTCATAAATACACTATTATTAAAACTTCAATCAAAGTTACAACGAACTACAAGAACTATGTGTACTACCTATGTATATTATGTTACTTGTTGCAACGGAACCCTTCATGGGCGAGTCCAACTCGCACTTGGCCACTTTATTTTAAAAGTGAGCAGAACCTTTATAACAAAACCAATTTACAATGAGAACCACGCTACTTTTTGTCGATAATTTTTGAAACGAAAAAAAATTACAGTAGGATGAAACCCATTAGAAAAGGACGGGAATATGATAAAAATGAAAGGAAAAATAAATTAAGGTCGATCCGAGTTCGGGAAAAGGAAGAGGGTGAGTTGTTGTTGCAATTAACCAAGTTTTTGGTTTTCTATTTTTATCTCTTTCAAAAAAAAAAATCTACGAAATTTGGTGAAAACTTACCTTATAATGTCCTTAATACACTGTAATTTATTTGATTTAAAATATTTTTTTTTCGCCTTATTTTAACTTCATATCAAAAAGCACCCTAATTTTCAATCGAAAATTCTCGCGTCAAAATATCAGCTTTTTCCAAAAAGTTTGGAGGCTTTTTGTTTGCAGAAATCTCTACTTTCTGATGGTGTAAAAAAATATACTTTACCATAGTAAATGTTCTCAGAAAATGCAAGGCGAAAAAATAAGTCTAAAATAATAAAAAATACAAATAAAAATAAAATAAGGCGAAAAAATTAATATTTAAAAAAAAAATTCAAATAGATTACAGTTTATTGAGGACATTAAAAGGTAAGTTTTCACCAAATTTCGTAGATTTTTTTTTTTGAAAAAGATAAAAATAAAAACCCTTGGTTATTTGAATTTTTCACCTAAATTTTGAGGTTATGTGAAAAATCGTGGATACAAAAGTTGTATATCTTTTTATTACCTACAACTTTGTCATTAATCTTTTTTCCAAAGGACTTTTAGATTTGCCGGAAATCAAGATAAACCATTTTTCACCCTTAAAACTCCCTTTTCCCGATTAATTAATTTAATTTTTATCAAATTTCCCTCCTTTTCTAATAGGTTTCATCCTACTGTATTTATTTTCTCGAAAATCTCGAAATTTATGCACAGAATACAATCCATTAAATTGAATTAACTTATTGAATTTACGTCTCTAATATTCTTCTTGAAAGTTTGTCGATTGCAATTGTTACGAATAAAAATTATTAAATATCTTACTACAACATTTTGGCAACAATGAGTAAAAATCGTTTAATTTCCTGTTGAACCTGCTGTTTTTGTCTTAGTCCTACTAATCTTTTTTCTTTGGTTGACAGATATATCCTATTCAACAATATGTGAGTGTCATACAAATGAGTCTAACCATGATCTTGCCGTTTGCCATTGCAAATATTTCTGAAATGTTGGTCTCCCTAGAACGTATCCAGAGCTTCTTAATCATGGGTAAGTGAAACAATTTTCTCTTCAATATATTTGCGTACTATACTAAAGTTATGACATTTCTAATAATACAAAATAGTACCTAATGATACATTTTTTACCGAGTTGTATGTAGTTTTTTTTTGTTTTAAAAACGTACGTACCTATCAGTGAAATAATTGCATAATTTTATCAGATATTTTTTTTCATTGTTGTTATATTGTTTGTATTTTTATTTATACTTACCTATGTGTGAAATATAGTAAACCAATATAGTTTTGTTTTAATTTTGTATGTAATGCACATAATATATGATGTATAGGTTTAATTTTGTGACATGTAACATTACCTTTATAAATAAAGAACTACATTATGACTATTGATGACTTTTAGTAATTAAACTGTTGAAAATCGGGTTTTGTCAGATGAAAGAGAAGACTTAGCGACTTCAGAGATAATTAAAGGTGGCGGGAACAAAACTTCCAACACTAAATTCGGAAACAATCCGGAACCAAGAGCAGCCAGCCAAATCGTACCTAAAAAGATCTCACAAAAAGATGACGCCGCTGGTATATCTGCAGGTGAGTGTAAGGCCAATTGTCCACGTAGCTGCACGACATCCGCACGATTTCGACAATTGTCGGATGCAAGACGAATGCTTGCGTCTTGCGTACAAATAATGAAGTCTGTGTCCACGAAACGACAACGACACGACAGCCGCACGTCTTGCGTTTGTTCGTAGGATGCATGCATTCGACAAAAGACGCGTGCGTGGACAGTAGGCCTTACAGTCGTGCTAAAAGTTGTATACGATTGTTATTTTACTAAGTTACTAGCGACCCGCACCGGCTTCGCACGGGCGCAATGCTGATACTAAATATAGGTACTAATAAAAATTGTTATTGTGGGTTATTCTTAAGAGATCGACATGTATTATTGCAGATTGTTTTGTAGACCTTTTGAAGGGGTACAATAATGGACCTACATTATTTTGATCTAGCTCATAGGGTCAACGTTTGCAGTGTAAGCGCAAAAAATGTGTTTATTTATGACATTACATTAGAAACCTTATCATTATAAGTATTTCTCTGCTATTTTATGCACGTATTATACATATGTATAAACCTTCTTCTTGAATTACTCTGTTTATTAAAAAAACCCGCAACATGTTTGGTGGTTAAAGATCTAAGCATATACATATAGGGATGGACGCGGAAATTTACTTTTGAATTTATTTTAATATCAAATTTATTCTCAAAATCTGCTTAATATGGCTGACAATTGGTACTAACTACATTCTTCTTAATTATTACAGAGTTAGTGCCACGACGTACCTCTGTAATGGATGTTGAGTATCCTATTGAATTATCTAAAGTCAACGCTTCTTGGTCTGGATCGAAAAATCTTTCTGAACAATTTTTGAAGAACTTGACTCTTCGATTACGTAAAGGCAAACTTTGCGCAGTTATTGGACCTGTAGGTTCTGGCAAGGTATTATATTTTTTTTCTATCCTTTTTGTATTTATGTCTTTTTTTCAATATCCGATCTGATGACATACAGTTTGCAAGCATGTTTTCATAAATACATACATTATTTATAAATACATTTATTTTACAGTCGTCTCTGCTTCAAGTACTTCTTAAGGAGCTGCCAGTGTCACAGGGCAATCTGAAAGTAAACGGCAAACTATCATACGCCTGTCAAGAGTCGTGGCTGTTCCCGGGTACAGTGCGGGATAATATTCTGTTTGGACTACCGTATGACTCCAACAGATATAAAGAAGTATGTAACTAGAATAATTTCACTTTTTTAATGACTTTGCTTAATAAAGCACACGACACTGTCAACGCTAAAGTTTAATACAATAAACACCATTATTGTTTCCATCACTATCCAGAATCAGGTGCAATAACTAGTGTAAAATTTTGATTATTTTTTAATCTAATACGTAAATGATAGGTCTGAAAATCACTTGACGTACCTTTTGATCTCCTCAAGTATATTTTCATTTCGTATAAGAATGTCATGACAAACACCATACCTATACCTACACACCCATACATGCACCAGACACGCATATAAAAGTTCACACACTCTTTGCTACGTAGCTGATTTCAATTATTATTTCCAGGTGTGCCGAGCTTGCTGTTTACTGCCTGATTTTAAACAGTTTCCGTATGGAGATCTGTCACTGGTGGGAGAGCGAGGAGTATCGCTGTCCGGAGGACAGAGAGCGAGAATCAATTTGGCTAGAGCTGTTTATCGTGAGGTGAAGATTGTATAATTGTTTTAACCAATGTTGACATGTTAAAAACAATCAAATTCTGTAAAAGTTACAGCTTTACTAGAGATATAACAGGGTACCATAAGATTTCCATCTAATTCTGTTTCCTAGTTTGTAAAAGTATCGCTCTGCCGTTTTACCGTCGTAGCTTTCTTTCTCGTTATTTTCCCGGGATAAAAACCTGAGTTTATTTATCTGTGTTCCAAATTTCAACCCGATCTGTTCATCCGTCACACATTTTTGAGCACATTTTTGAGCACATTCAAACATCTTGATTTAAGCTCTGTACTCATTATAGGCTGACATCTACTTGCTGGATGACCCGTTGTCTGCTGTGGATGCCAACGTCGGCCGGATGTTGTTCGAGGGGTGCATTAAAGGTTATCTGCGAGACCGTACCACGATCCTGGTTACTCATCAAGTGCATTATCTCAAATCTGCTGATCTTATCGTAGTTTTGAATGAGGTAACTTTTTGAACATTTTTTTTTTGTAAAATGCATTAAATATTTTTTTTTTTTGGTAATCTTAGAGGAAACAACATTTGTTTTAAAGTGGTGCGCAGCAGAAGCTTACACTGTGAACACTGGTATTTTTTGGTGAACCACAATGTTATCATAGATCTTAAATCATTTCTAAACCCGTTTAAGGTCGATGGTATTCTGGAGGGATCATGGTAAGATAATTTCCAAGATCTGGAGACGTTTGTTTTTCGTCTCATGAAAACTGAGTCTAGAAGTAAATCCCGTCCAGTTCGAATTCTGTCCCGGTTGCATGGAAGCTCGCACCCACTTGTTGCGATTCATTTCTTTTTTGCCTGAACTCACGTAACTGTTATCTAGCTCCTTTAGGGTCCCTGTTAGGGTCTTCAAATTTCCGGGAACCAATCCAGGAAATTAGGAGACTCAAACAGCCTAAAACAATTAGTATCTATCACGCAAAATAGCTTCTCCTGACCGTTTGAGACAGTTTTGCTAATCTGTATGATGATGTGGTGCAGATGTTATAGCGTTTCCCCTCCTCTTAGTTGATTTATATGTTACGAACTGTCCCTATCTTGTTTGTTTTGAAGAAAAAATAAGTTACAGCTGGTCTAGTTGGGAGAAAGGCGGCTGCCGATCTTGAGGGCCTAGTTTGAATCCCACGCACAAGCACTATCTTTTTGAAGTCAGTTGCGTAGGAAGAAACCTACGTCTTGTATTAGACGAACACAGGCTGATGATGATGATGATTTTATATAAAAACTGTGAATGACTTTGGTATTAATTTATTTTTTTAGGGATCAATTGAAACTGTGGGAGACTATGATGAGCTTATGAAAACAGGAAAAGAGTTCTCTAAGCTTTTGGAGCGCCAAGAGAGCAAACATCCTGACGAAGAAAATCCTGAGGTATTGTTTGTGAATTTTAATTAATTATGACATTCAATTCAAAGGGTATCTAGCAATTTTGTAATATTTTTATTAAACAGAAACGACCATCTCTTCAAAGAGGAATATCGAAGATGTCAAACAAAGATGCTGCCGCTTCGGATGTAGAACAAAAACAACATCAAGAAGCTGAAGAGAGAGCTAAAGGCAACCTGAAGTTTGAAGTGATTTGGCGGTACTTGCAATCGGTACAGTCTTGGTTCGTAGTATTCTTGACGTTGTTCGCATTGGCTCTAACCCAAGGTGCCGCTACCACATCGGATTACTGGCTCAGTTACTGGTAAGTTTGCTATAAATGTTATTGAATTTCAATGATACTTCTACTTTTATTTGGTTCATACATAATTTATTTTAGAGGATATTGTGAATAAGCGTTCAGAGCTTCTTGTGTTCTGTTACGATAATTTTTATCACTTCTGAAAATAGATTTTTATGGTTAAAAACCCGTTAAGTATTAATATCATGCATTGAAGAAAAAAAATATTTACAGGACTAATGCAGTTGATTCTTATGAACAAAATCTGCCAGAAGGACAAGAACTAGGTAAACACAATTTAAGCTATTATGATAATTCACGAACATTGTGTCATTGACTGGCCTTGCCTTGACTGGCCTCGTGGCTTAGTTGGTAGTAGCTCTGCCTGCGAAGCCGAGGGTCGTGGGTTCGATTCCCACCCAGTGCGAATATTTGTGTGATGAATTCGAATGTTTGCACTGTGTCTGGGTGTTTCTATGTATTATAAGTATGTATTTAAAACTATATAAGTATTATATCAGCTATCTGGCCGCCACCATACAAGCTGTGCTTAGTTTGGGGTCAGATGGTGTTGTGTGTGAATTATCCATCAATATATTTATAGATTTATTTATTTATTAACGATGTGACTTTGTTTATTTTGATAATCAAGCATCAAATATCCTATATGAACACAGGACATAAAACTGTGCTAAATATTGGGCGCTCAATTTATAGAATAACTTTGCTACATATTTGCGAACTAACTAGGTAAGTCCTAATAATGGTATGCTGATACTCTACCTACGAATTCGATTATTTTTCATCTTTGGCTTACGCCGTATTGGCTGACGTAAAGCGCCGATGCACTCAGTCACAGACAAACGCTCAGCATAAACTAATAAAAACAAGACTAGACTATTTAATTTCTATTTATTTTACAGATACCAACTTAGATACACAAATGGGTGTCCTGACCACCGGACAGTATCTCATTGTATATGGTAGCGTCGTCCTGGCAGTAATCCTATTTGCTCAAGTCAGGATATTATCTTTCGTGTCGATGTCAATGCGGGCATCTGCAAATCTGCACGATATAATTTATAGGAAACTTATTGTTTCTGTCATGAAATTCTTCGACACTAACCCATCTGGTAAATATTGATTTACTCCTATATGCCATCAATGCGCTGAAAGATTGCTGCGCGAATTAAAACAATTCTAAACCAGTCCTTTTCCAACAGGTCGAGTCTTAAACAGGTTCTCCAAAGATATGGGTGCCATGGATGAATTCCTTCCCAGGAGCATGTTGGAGACTGTTCAGATGTACTTGTCTTTGACAAGTGTACTTATTCTGAATGCTGTATCTCTTCCATGGACCCTGATTCCAACTGCTGTCCTCTTGGTTGTTTTTATCTTCTTATTAAAATGGTATTTGAACGCAGCTCAAGCTGTGAAGCGGTTAGAAGGAACTAGTAAGTATATTGTCTTGGAATGGTAAATTACATTAAATTTGTAAAAAAATATAGTAATTTTTTTCTTCTTTTAGCTAAGAGTCCGGTGTTTGGAATGATAAATTCAACAATATCTGGCTTGTCTACAATTAGAAGTTCAAATTCGCAACAAAGACTACTAACAAACTTTGATAATGCTCAGGTACTGAAGAAATTTGAAACCAAATGTAAAATTCTTTAACATTTTGTAATATTAAAGTAATGGAATAATTTTAAAGTTAAGTAGAAACAGTAGTAGCTTCTTAATACACATGTGCTGGGCCAATGAAGTACTCTACTAATTCATTTTTACTTTTATTATGTCACACTCTAAAAGTGTAAAGATATTAGTGACCTTCCATATGGTCCACCAAGTTAACCATTCTATTCATCTATAATAATTATTATAGGATGATCATTTATAAACAACAAACGATAATTAATAATTATTAAATACAGTGAAGTGATCATTTCAAACTTTGAAAATGTATACAATTTGTATCCCCTTTCTATTGTTTTATTTTTTTATTAATTGATGAGTATATTGTACATTTATCAATAAAGAACTTTGAGACTTTGACAAATATCTGCTTATGTGAATAGTAATGTTTGGTGCATCGATTAAACTCCTTACTCTACACGCCTGTTTCAGAACCTCCATTCAAGCGCATTCTACACATTCATTGGATCATCAAATGCCTTCGGATTATTCTTGGACAGCCTTTGCCTAGTATACCTCGGTGTAATTTTGGCGTTGTTCCTCGTATCCGATTTAAGTAAGTTTACATTCATGCTGCCTTAACGATGATTACGTCGATCTATCATCGATTTTTATAATCTAGAAAAATCTTGGCCTCCAGGACATGCAAGACGGATATGGCGAAACTATAAGGGTTTCTTGTTGACTATGATAGAGAATAGAAAATTATAGGTGTAAAGTGGTGTAATGCGAAGTAGCGAAGTGATGTGCAAACGTCACTGTGTTCCAGTTTGATGGGCAATTTTTCAGAGCAATTACAGGGCATAGAAATATCTCTGAGTGAAGAGCGCAGTGCGGTCCTAGGTAATAATTTGGACTATGCATCTTACAATGGCTGCGTGACACTGTACCGTTATGGGTAGTCGTGTTGCTTACCATTAGGCACATGCCCTAATATAGTCTCACCACACTATACTATAAAAAAAAAACTTTTTTTGTATTTCGTTGAAAACAGTGACGCTTTATATCACTGTCGCCTTTTCAGCTTCTGTGATACCTGTGGGTAGCGTGGGACTGGCGGTATCGCAGTCGATGATGCTGACGATGCTTCTACAGATGGCTGCGCGGTATACGGCAGACTTCCTCGGACAGATGACGGCTGTGGAGAGAGTACTCGAATATACGCAACTACCTATCGAAGATAACATCGACAAAGGACGTAAGAATTTGTTTTTTGCACCGATCTATCCCTATTTCACGTTAACTAATACGAACGCGTATTATTGCGCTCGATTTACCAAAACGACATTGACATAACATTATAGATAATTTATGAAGTATTATTGTTTTAGCGACGACTCCGCCTAAGAATTGGCCGGTACAAGGCAACATCAAGTTCAACAGTGTGTTTATGAAGTATGGAACCGATGACCCGCCGGTGCTCAAAGACCTCAATATCGATATCAAGAGCGGATGGAAGGTAAATTTATTTTATAAGTCCTAAATTTACGATAAACCATAATCGATATTTATACAACGCTCGTACTTGTTTGATTTCGACTACCTTGTAGTCATCGAATCCATACAACGATACGATACGATACTTGTTCTTGAACATGGCGCATGAAGCTGTATTGAAAAATTGGGGCATCCTTCCGCTGTTTAAAGGCCTGTTTACATTTTATTTTAATTATTGCGAGTTTGAGTGAGAAATAGAACACGCTTCTAATCACTACGCAAGTTACTATACACTCGCGTTAATCAATCGGTGTCCACACGTGTTTTCTACTAATCACTAAACACCTGTAATAATCACTCCCACTAATCAAAATGCAAGCTGGCCTTAACGATGGTAAATATTCTGTAATTAATATATATAAAATAAAATACTTTCCAATGATAATTAATCGAACCTTGAAGTAATCATTTTAAATGACGGCTGATTAGCTGTAATCTTTTTCATTCCTCCCTTGGACACGTTTTGAAAATTAAATTAAAGT
The DNA here is from genome assembly GCA_963693475.1 of Ectropis crepuscularia. Classification (NCBI taxonomy): domain Eukaryota; kingdom Metazoa; phylum Arthropoda; class Insecta; order Lepidoptera; family Geometridae; genus Ectropis; species Ectropis crepuscularia. Next base: position 13,810,067 of record OY856339.1, on the reverse strand, counting down.
TTTTTATTTAAAAACAAATATTTTTTTAGCATTAAATCGGTACACATAGCATGTAGTAGATATATGATAGAATAATTTAAGTGTTTTCAAACTATCCAGGGCTACGTATAATGCCTGTACTATGCCAAAACGGATGCGTTGTGTTGTACTTATAATGATAATTATGAACATTATTTACCATGACACCAATTTAAATTTATTCTCTTTTGTCATTATTATGTTACAAATTGAGTTACGAACACATTTTTGTTTTGTATTTCGACAATTACCTATCATTTTACTTGCTGTTCCGTACCTACGAGTATTATTCCGTGAGCTGGCAGCAAGTTTTGGGGGAAGGTGAAACTTTTCACATAGTTCTCTTATTATAATCCAGACCTGACTCGTGAGTAGAGTGGCAAAATGAATCCCTCAATTTAGATCACTTGGCAGGTAGAAAGTCTACAAAAATGATCTGTCTGTTTGTTGAGAATCCTTATTTTTTAGTAGTTATTATAACCCAATTCATATATCAAATTGCCTCAAATAATTTTTCTTCAAACCATTTTTGCATTTTTGCAATCATTTATGTTACACGTCAGATTTAAAATAATAATATACGGAATTACCTCTGGATGGCCGAACATTTATTACATTAATCACAGAATATCATTAACAATAGTATAATAGATACTAAAGTCAGATAATAATGTTACGTGTCAGATTAAAATAAATTAGTAATACATAATAGGTATAACATTAGATATGATCGCAAGGAAGTTTAGAAGAGCAAGGAACTGCACGTGCGATTCTATCGGACCCTGACGGCACCCGATGTGAATCTGTTCGCCTCGGTGAACTGCCTGCGCTTCGGGGATTTCTTCGGAGAAACCAAGGCTTTTATCTGTGCAATTGCGGACGAAGTTATTAAGATGAACAATTACCGGAAATACATAATGAAGGACGGAACGATCGACATTTGTCGGGCATGCGCCGTCCAGGCAAACCACTTCGTCATGTTTTTTGCGGTTGTTCTCATCTTGCTAATAGCGAGTGCTTGCACAGACACAACTTATTAGCCAAGATCATCCATCAGCAATTTGCCTTGTCGATTCCGAGGTGCCATGCTATAAGTACGCACCTCTACCCGTTCTTGAAAATGATCTTGCGTTGCTCTACTGGGCCCGTCGATATCACCATTCCACATGACGAGAACCTCGTGAAAGCCGGGAAGAACAAACTCAGCAAGTACCTTGACTTGGCTTATGAGGCTACCGCCGTATGGGACTTTGATTAGACGATAATAGTCCTGATAGTCGTGCCGGCAAACGGCCTTATAGCAAAAAAAATGTTTGTCTGTAAAGTCGGTTTACTGACGATAGAACGTGACAACGTCTTAAGAAAATACTGATGGAATGGTAGCAATTTTCAAAAGAAAATTTTAATTTCATTTGTTTAATAGATTTGTATGTAAAAAGTAATCAGTAGAATTTAGTCATTTTCAATCAAAACAATGCAAAAAAGCTTTTAGATGCCGGGGATCGAACCCGGGGCATTTCACATGCAAAGCGAACGCTCTAACACTGAGCTACATCCCCGCTTGAACTACTGGTCGAAATAATTAATACAACTGTAACAAACATGCGGCGAGGTAACGACCGACGGTAACGCGGTAACGGTACATGACGTCAAGTTGTGTGGGCGTGCAGCCGGCTTCATCGAATTATAAGACGTTATCACGTCAAAAGAGTTGACCAATATCTCGAGAGACTTTCACTAGACGGTCGGATCAAGGGTTAGATGCAGAAGGCGATCATCGTCGGCACCGTACACATCGTCAAGAGGTTACTCAGTCATCAACCCTAACCACCGGTAACTTGGACCCTGCCAAACTGCCGGCGCGGCGGCGTTATAGGTTTAGGTTTTTGTAATGTTTTTATGTGTTTTTGTATTTTAAAATGGTAAAAACTTAAATTAGAAATTGGCTTGGTTTGCTACACTTCCAATACCGCTAAGATGCGGTATTCGGTTTTATTCTGTACCGTTCTTTTTATTTCAGGTGGGCGTGGTCGGTAGGACAGGGGCCGGTAAATCGTCCCTGATATCGGCTCTCTTCCGACTTTACAACATTGATGGCAGCATCAAGATCGATGGTGTCGACACAGAAGGACTTGCCAAGAAGGTAATATATCAGTACCGTATACTTATATTATAATGTAAAATACTGTTTAATTTATAAAATATGTTTACTATCGTTTGTGTCGAAATTTTCAAATCTACAAACGTTTCTTAAAACTCACTACTTTTGTTTTTATCGCTTATAGGTTGGTTTTTGGTCATAAACTCGCCTGATGGTAAGCGATGGTGTGATCGAGCTGGCATACGTTGACCTACAAAATACCTAATCAGTCTAACCTTGAAATATTGTAGAGGTAGATTGTATCTCGTAGGGAACAATGAGGCCGGAAATTCTAAGGTTATAGGTACGTATGCGGAGAGTGGATTCAAACCATTTGGTACGAATTTAGGGAGTATCCACAATGTATAGGTTACCGACTAACTACTTGTCTTGTCGGTTTTTGAAAGGAAAAAGGTCACACTTTGATCTACGTTTAAAATAAAACTAGCCGACCCGGCAAACGTTGTTTTACCATATCATTTTTTTAGGAAATTTCTAGTGATAAAAAAAAATTGTTGTCTGTAAAGTCGGTTTACTGACGATAATTGAACGTGACAACGTCTTAAGAAAATACTGATGGAATGGTAGCATTTTTCAAAAGAAAATTTTAATTTTTTTTGTTTAATAGATTTGTATGTAAAAAGTAATCAGTAGAATTTAGTCATTTTCAATCAAAACAATGCAAAAAACAATGCAAAAAAGCTTTTAGATGCCGGGGATCGAACCCGGGGCATTTCACATGTAAAGCGAACGCTCTACCACTTGACTGAGCTACATCCCCGCTTGAACTACTGGTCGAAATAACTAATACAACTGTAACAAACATGCGGCGAGGTAACGACCGACGGTAACGCGGTAACAGTACATGACGTCATGTTTTGTGGGCGTGCAGCCGGCTTCATCGAATTATAAGACGTTATCACGTCAAAAATAACTGAGTAAGGTAAAAATAAGTGTGTAAGGATGTGGTATATGCGTGAAATAGGCATGTAGCGCCGTGAACGATGAGGGAATATAAAAATAACAAACGCCAAACATTATTATTAAGTTATTATAGTTTATTTCTTAAAATTACATATCACTAATTAATTACGACAGTAACACTAACAAACAACGTCAATCTCTACTCTAATTAATGATAATCATAAACATAACTACTACACTTGATGCATTAACAATAATGATGGCCGAAAACTGTATAGGGAGTGAGAAAAGTCTTATTGTGTGAGAGAAACAGGAGACCGGCTTCGGTCTCATCCCTACTCCGTGCTGTTTACTGAGAAGTGACACCGGTATCGTCTGGAATTTCACTCACTAGTAAAAGCGCGGCAAATTTTTTAAAATCTAACATTGGTAACCTTAAACTTTAATAATAAAAAATAAATGTTTATTTTTATAAAACAATTTTAGATTAGCCATAAGCTTTAATCGAAATAGAGTGAAAAACATTTACAAAAAGACGATAATTGATCAGTTAGCGAGCGGGATGAAAAATGATTAAATTACTAAAATGACTATTAAAAAACAAGGGTTGGTGATAAAAGGGTAACAATTTAAGGTTGTATGTATTTTTAATGCCACATTATAAAAAAATGAAAACAAAAGACTATGTCCAAAAAAAAATTAGGGGTAAAAAGTAAGAGAGGAACAACCCTTATCACTTAGGGTTGTAGGTATAATTTGGTAAAAATCAGTAAAGCCGTTTCGGAGGAGTAAGGTAACTAACATTATGACACGAGAATTTTATATATAAGAGGAAAATGCACGCATAAATAGTTCAATTTCATAGTAAAACTAGGAATATGCGTGTGCACAGTACGCAATAAGTTATGTGGTATCGCTAATACGTATAATAATTGTGATATTTTGGGTTTAACTTATACGCTTTTCCATAACAGATGTGCGATATTCAACACTTCGATTTTTTTTGTTAATATTTTTTCGTGTTAAACATGGTCATAGTAATAATAATTTTTTCCAATCAATACTTTCATTATCTTGTTACAGGATTTGAGATCAAAAATCTCGATAATCCCTCAAGAGCCGGTGCTGTTCTCAGCTACATTGCGGTACAACCTGGATCCCTTCGACACCTACAGCGATGACGAGATCTGGAGAGCTTTGGAGCAGGTAAAGCTCAACAAACTTACAACAATTTGTTATCAAAAACAATAAATTTTATGTAAGGTTTGACCAATTTATGGGTGACGAGGAGTTTTTATTTTCCAATAGTACCTACATATTTATGCGGTATCGGAATTCACATGATCGCATAGTGACGACACCCCAATGTGGTTTTGCTTGCTTTCGTAATACTTGCACGGCCCCAAATCGTAAAATTAAAAAACACAACAACATATTTTGCGAGAAAATGGTGGTCTAGAAAAATAAAAAAACAATTTATGCTATTGAATGCAGTTTTTATTTTATTTTTTAACGTTAATTTTTAATTTAAAACCTAAAATATTTATAATTTAGCTTCTAGACTACTTGAGAACTTAAAAACACTTTGCCTAAACTATCAAAATTGTTAGATTACATTTTAAGTATATTAGTTACTAGCTGTTACCCGCGACTTCGTCATAAATACTAAGGTAACTCAGGCGGTAGGTACTTATTTGTATACCCAGACACATTTACGGTTATTATAAAGCTTATAATAAAACAATTTCATCAAAATCGGTTTAGTTGTTTAGGTTTGAAAGCCTAAGAGACATTGTTCTCCCATTTCATCCCCGTACAGTTAGAAATCACAAAATTGGCTAGAACAAACATTTGTTTGCTTCGTATCATCGTATCAAGTGTCTATTATATCAAAGTTTCATGGTTTTATCTTCAACGGTTGGGAACTTCCATATTGACATTCATCCCCCATTTCAACCCCAATTTCACCCCCATACAGTTCGAAATTACAAAATTGATGGAACAAACATTTAATTGCTTCGTGTCTAGATACAAAATTTGATAACTTTGAAAATGATGAATTTTCATACAACCGTTCATCCCTTGTTTCACCCTCTTAGGGGTTGAATTTCGCAAAACCCCGTCTTAGCGAGCGCCTACGTGCTAAAAGGGACCTCCATGCAAAATTTCAGATTCCTAGCATTTGTAGTTTCTGAGATTCCTTGATGAGTGACCTTTCGCTTTTATATATATATAATAATAATAATATAGATAAACAAATGACACCGCTAGAAGCATCTTGAAACGCTCTTAGGAATAATGGGATCAAACGTGTACTCATAATCAGGGGCCTAAAGAACGCACTTACGTAACTCGTTCTCACGCCAATTTCGTAAACCTGCGCGGCCACCGGTGTACTCGTACCTACCCAGCGACTACTAGCAGTTCCTTAAAAACACAAAAAGGTGGTATTAGATAAAGCAGATCAGCTGCACACTCGTCCTACTTCACAAATATTTCCGATAAAACCTGGTTCACCCACAACTTTGTAGCGACGTTCAAAGGTATTTTTAAACACAAAGGTCACCTATGAAAATTTTGGCACGTAGGTAGATTAAATCCAGTGGCACTTAGCTAACGCACCGGAAAAGTGCGAATATGTCGAGTTTACTTGCAGTATACTAGTACTACTGGTAATCATTGATTCTCAGTTTCCTGTCAGTATAGCCATCTACGTACACTAAAATGCGTAAGAAGTCTGTTACATCTCGTTTATTTTTTGTGATCAATGTTGTTATGATGATCTAGGTGGAGCTGAAGGATGCGGTGCCGGCGCTGGACTTCAAGGTGTCGGAGGGCGGCAGCAACTTTTCGATGGGGCAGCGGCAGCTGGTGTGCCTCGCGCGCGCCGTGCTGCGCTCCAACAAGATCCTGGTCATGGACGAGGCCACCGCCAACGTGGACCCGCAGTCAGTATATCTCTCTGTGTATCTCTCGCACGCGCGAGCGGAGCGCGGCCGAGCTAACAGCGCATGCTGTCTTACAGGACGGACGCGCTCATCCAGAAGACGATCCGGGGCGAGTTCAGCGAGTGCACGGTGATCACGATCGCGCACCGGCTCAACACCATCATGGACTCGGACCGCGTGCTCGTCATGGACAAGGGCGTGGCCACCGAGTTCGACCACCCGCATCTGCTGCTCTCAAACCCCGCCAGTATCTTCAGCTTCATGGTTAAGGAGACCGGCAACTCCATGAGCAAAGTGCTTCGCGACGTCGCCAAAAATAAATACGACAATCGACCTGATAAGTAGTAGGTAGTAGTACAAGTAAAAATTATGCGCTGTATTCAAATTACATAGATTATTTTTTTATTAAATTATTATTAGCAGTTAAATTATTCTTTGATTTATAAATTAATGTAAATAATCATGAAACCGTAGTTTAATTTGACATTTTGTGCTTAAGTGGATTAATTATTTAATCCACATTAATTATTTAATTTATTAATTAAAAAGCCAGTACATATTTCGTTGATGTGATTGTGAAATTCATTTATGGCGATAAAAAAATAAATTTCTCCAATCAATAATATAATATTATAATTCAGAATCAATACCTGATATTAGCTGTGATTAACGTAATAGATTATCTGTAGACCTAGGTATTTGGGGAATTAAAGTATGCTTAGTGTAAGTGTAACTGCTTACATTCAATCAATCAATAATTTATTGCATAATAATACAAAGCTTCGACCGCTTCGAGTCCCTTAATGAGTGCGTGACGGCGGATGAAATTAATGACAGGCTAGTGACAACTGTTCACGCGGTCGGCAGAAAGTTCTACAAGAGCCGACGCCAAAATAGAACACAAAAACTCTCCGATCATACTCTGAATCTCATGGCGGTTAGGCGAGGTATGCGTTTGCAGTCTTCGATAGACATGACGGTCTACAGACGGCTCAATAGACAGATTTCTACTTGTGTGCGACGCGACATACGCTGTTACAATACTACGAGTATTGAAGAAGCGATTAAGCGGAACCAAGGCTCGAAAGTGTTCGCAAGAAATCTGTATCTTGGGCAAAGTCAATTGACCAAATTGAAAACCGATGATGGCAACGTCACCTCGTCGAAGCACGAAATTTTGGAGGAGATTGAGAGGTTCTATGAACAGTTGTACACATCTGCGCAAGCACAACCTGTGATTAACATGGCTAAAGACCCCAGAGCCAAGCTGACCCGACACTTTACCGAAGATATCCCGGAAGTCAGCCTGTACGAGATTAGGATGGCCCTCAAGCAACTTAAAAACAACAAGGCACCTGGCGACGACGGAATTACGACTGAGCTTCTGAGAGCGGATGGAAAACCGGTACTTAAAGTCCTCCAGAAGCTGTACGACTCCGTCATACTTGACGGTAATACGCCAGAAGCGTGGAGCAGAGGTGTGGTGGTGCTCTTCTTCAAAAAAGGTGACAACACCTTGTTGAAGAATTACAGACCCATCTCACTTCTGAGCCACGTTTATAAGTTGTTTTCGAGGGTAATCACGAATCGTCTCGCACGCAGGTTTGACGACTTCCAACCACCCGAACAAGCCGGTTTCCGAAAAGGCTATAGTACCATAGACCACATCCATACGCTTCGGCAGATTATACAGAAAACCGAGGAGTATAATCGGCCACTATGTATAGCGTATGTGGACTATGAGAAAGCCTTCGATTCCATCGAGACCTGGGTAGTGCTTCAGTCTCTCCAGCGATGCCGCATGGACTATCGCTATATCGAAGTGTTGAGGTGTATTTACAGCAAAGCCACAATGTCTGTCCGATTACAGGACCGGTGCTCAAAACATATCCGGCTACAGAAAGGCGTGAGACAGGGAGATGTTATATCTCCGAAACTGTTCACTGCCGCGCTGGAAGATGTTTTCAAGCTACTGGACTGGAACGGACATGGCATCAATATCAACGGCGAATGCATCACTCACCTTCGGTTTGCCGACGATATAGTCATTGTGGCGGAGTCGATGGAGGACCTCGGTACTATCCTCAGGGACCTCAGTAGAGTATCCCAACAGGTAGGGTTGAGGATGAATATGGACAAGACGAAGGTCATGTCAAATGTTCATGTCTCCTCTGTACCGGTTATTGTTGGGAATACCACACTCGAAGTTGTTGACGAATACGTCTACCTGGATCAAAAGATCCAATTGGGTAGATCCAACTTCGACAAAGAGGTCCAGCAAAGGATCCAACTCGGATGGGCAGCGTTCGGGAAACTACGGCACATCTTGGAGTCCAAAATACCCCAATGCTTGAAGACGAAAGTTTTCAATCAGTGCGTGTTGCCAGTGATGACTTATGGAACTGAGACGTGGTCCTTAACTGTAGGCCTCATAACAAAGCTCAAAGTCACACAGCGAGCTATGGAGCGAGCTATGCTCGGAGTGTCTTTGCGCGACAGAATCCGTAATGAGGATATTCGCAAAAGAACGAAAGTAGCCGACATAGCTCGAAGAGTAGCTAAGCTGAAATGGCAATGGGCAGGCCACATCGCTCGCAGAACTGATAACCGATGGGGAAGAAAGGTTCTCGAGTGGCGACCACGAACCGGAAGACGCAGTGTTGGACGGCCTCCCACTAGATGGACAGATGACCTCACAAAGGTCGCTGGAAACCGCTGGTTGCAGGTTGCGCAGGACCGTTCGTTGTGGAAATCTAGGGGGGAGGCCTATGTTCAACAGTGGACGTCTTGCGGCTGATGATGATGAATACAAAGCTGACAAAATAAGCTGAGCATTTACCCTGTTAGGGCATAACAATAATAAAATCGTACAGTTACAATCTTAGCATAAGTAGATACCTACTTGTAATATTACGTAATACATATACATTATTTTTAATACTAATGCCGTGAGAGTGGGATATATTTATAGTCATCTAGGTATTCGTTAATGCTATAGTAACTTTTTTGTATCAGCAGCGTTAGGTTAGGTATTATGTAGCGTAATGTAGTTCCTATTGTATTTTAGTTTTGTTATTAAGGCTCTGCCTATTTATAAAAAAGTCTGTTAAAGACAAATTAAAAAACGGAATCGTAAGTTATAGAGCCTATGATGTTATATAAACTTTAGCTCAAAGAGTTTACATGTACCAATAGAGTAAGAACAAATGCCTGAGAAGGTCAGAACAGGTTAGATCGTATTTATCATCGTCGTTTCTTTTAAGTCGGTATCAATAGGGTATCGGACAACTTTTCAAAAAGTGCTTAAAATTAATCTTAATGGCTAAATATAGCCCTACATTTTTTTATTTTAAACAAATATAACTTTTTAAGTACTTAAAATAGTGTGTAAAAAATAATTGTTTTAAATTGCCGCGTAAACGGTATGTCACGTGATCTCAGAGCGTGTGACGTCATACGTGTTTCAAACTGTAAATAAACACAGTTATTCAGTGGAAAGTGTTGTTTTTGTTTTCTTTCTTTAATGTTATAATGGATCACATAAGATATCGTACGTGTGTAGTTCCTCAGTGTAGTAATAACAGTAAAACCACACCAGCTAAATTATTCATTGATGTGCCACGAAAAGCAGATATACGAAAAAAATGGTTGAAACTAGCAAGACGAAATTTCGATGGAATGTCTGTAACTTCACCGATTTACTTCTGCGAGGATCACTTTGATGTAAGTACACAAATTTACATTACGGTAAATAAGTACATAACACTGCGAACACTTCATATTTAAAGGCGGTGGAATATTAGATGCTATTAATTATGTAAGTACTTACTTTGGATTTTTTGTTTTAGCTACCGAATGACATGGAAAATTACATGAGATACCGAATTATGGGTTATGTAAATAAAATTATGATGAAACCAGGATGTCTTCCATCAATATTTCAATGTCAAACTAATAGAAAAAGAAGTTTCCCATCAACTAGTATGCCTCGACCCGCTGCTATGAAAAGGCAAAGATTGGCCCTAATACAAGAAGCCCTAGAAGATAGTAAATTGAGCAGTAGTAACGAAAATGAAAACACCACTTTGCCTATTAGTAAGTATTAATTCAATATTGAACTTGGGTAGGTCGGTATACCTATTTTTACTGATGAAAAATAATGAACTGTCAATTTCTTTCAGATTTACAAACGGAAGTTGTAGCAGTAGAACATCAATCAAACTATCAAGATAAAGGTGTACAAGCTTTTGTAAAAAGTAAATATTTCAGAAGCAAGTATACCCAAACCAAACATAAATCTCAAGATATAGCAGTGTCACCATTTAAAACATTGACCACAAGTGTTTCAACATCTCCCTTCAAAGTAGAACAACATTCAAAGCCAGCTATGCCTAGTGGTCCTAGTGTTATTAGAAAACTAATTGATCGTTCTGATAGTGACATATCACAGAACAACCCATCATCATCATCATATCAGCCATCATCACCTTCAGTCCAGTCATTAGAGTTTAAATTACCATCGGATAGCAGTAGCTTAAATGAAGAATATTCTAAAATGGAAAAAGAAAGCGAGGCAAAGCAAGCCATAAATGACATGTGTAAAAGAATTAAAACCAAACCTCGTTTATATATCGGCATACCTAATGATTGTTATTTTTTGGTTGATTTGATACATACAAATACCATGATACCTACAGAGCATATATTACTATGCTTAAAAAAAATTAGGTTGAATACAACATTCTCAGAACTTGCAGATCAATTTGGAACATCTGAATCATATGCTGGCAAAATATTTCGGAAGAATATCCCAATAATCTCTAGCATTCTCAAACCATTTATTGTAGACCTAGATAAAAAAAATATTAAAAAATGTCTTCCAATAGCATTTAGACATCGCTACAATAAAGTAAGCTGTTTAATAGACTGTTTTGAAATTGAAATAGCGAAACCCTCAAAGCCACTACATCAAGCTCTAACATGGTCTGAATATAAGAAAGCAAATACAATTAAATATTTAGTATCAAGTACACCTAACGGCTTAATAAATTATATATCATCAGGGTATGGAGGACGGATAAGTGACACATTACTTGTAGAAAAGTGTGGGTTTCTACAACAATTAAAACCTGAAAGCTGGGTTTTAGCTGACCGTGGTTTCAAACACATAGAACAAATGCTAATTGAAAATAAATGTCATTTACTGAGACCCCCAAGTCTAGGTCAAGGTCAAAAGTTATCCAAGCAAGAAGCCATAAAAACAAAACAGATTGCAAGTTTAAGGATTCACATTGAAAGGGTCATTCGTAGAATCCGGGAATTTTCTATGTTGAAACCACATTCTGTTGTGAATTCGAAGTTGATAAGTATGCTAGATTATTGCATGATAATAGCATGTGCTCTTATCAACTTACAAAGTAGCATTGTCTTTTAAATTATATACATCCCAATAACAGGCACCAGATTATGTTAAACACTATTAGTTAGTACTTTACTATTTAATGTCTATAACTAAGTTAATGTTAACATACTGATTTAAATAACTATTTTTGTTCAGTGGCTTCTTTGAAACTGAAACATATTGTTGTCACCTGTAATGTTTGTAGTATATTTCACTTATAGTATTATATTTAATTCTGGGATTTGAGTCTAAATATGTGTCATATAAAAGAACAAGTAGCTGATTATTTAAAGAAATGGGTATGACTGATAAAATTTAGTACAGAGGGCGCCAGTGTGAAACTATCCATTTCTACCCGCCATCTCAAAAGAGTTTTGAAGGGGTTGTGGCTATAAGTAGATGGAGCTAAGGGGTTGACGGGCATTCCTTTTTGAAATTTTATATGAGAAAGATCGAACAGTTGTCAATATAAATTCTTACATTTATTTAATTGATTTACTTTTACTCAATTGATAACAATATTTTGTACTTCTTTTCACTTTGTATTTCTCGCTTGTGTCATCTTAAATAAACGGTTTTTTAATACTTAGGAAACCACTTAGATTTGCATACAATTTTTGTAATGATTTCTCATACTGACTGGCCTCGTGGCTTAGTTGGTAGTAGCTCTGCCTGCGAAGCCGAGGGTCGTGGGTTCGATTCCCACCCAGTGCAAATATTTGTGTGATTAATTCAAATGTTTGCACTGTGTCTGGGTGTTTCTATGTATAATAAGTATGTATTTAAAACTATATAAGTATTATATCAGCTCTCTGGCCGCCATCATACAAGCTTTGCTTAGTTTGGGGTCAGATGGTGTTGTGTGTGAATTGTCCACCAATATTTATTACACCTAATTACTATTTTAATCACGTGATTTTTACATCTATATATATATAAAAGCGAAAGGTCACTCATCAAGGAATCTCAGAAACTACAAATCTGAAATTTTGCATGGAGGTCCCTTTTAGCACATAGGCGCTCGCTAAGACGGGGTTTTGTGAAATTCAACCCCTAAGAGGGTTAAACAAGGGATGAAAATTCGTGATTTTCAAAGTTATCAAATTTTGTATCTATATATCACTAGACACGAAGCAATTAAATGTTTGTTCTATCAATTTTGTAATTTCGAACTGTACGGGGGTGAAATGGGGGATGAATGTCAATATGGAAGTTCCCAACCGTTGCAGATAAAACCATGAAACTCTGTATATAGACACTTGACACGAAGCAAACGAATATTGGTTCTAGCAATTTTGTAATTTCGAGCTGTATGGGTATGAAATTGGAGTTGAAAAGAGGGACGAATGTCTCTTACGCTTTCACACCTAAACAACTGAACCGATTTTGATAAAATTGTATGAAATTGTTTTATTATATGCTGTTTTAAGTAACCATAAATGTGTCTGGGTATAACAATAGGTACTGCCTGAGTTACCATAGTATTTATTTCACGCGAACGAAGTCGCGAGTACCAGCTAGTTATAAATAAAATCTATTGTCAATTTAATTGAATATATATGTTTGTATCACTACATAGTAGAAAACAAATTAACTTCCCGTGTCTCTCTGTCCCTGTGTATGTTTAGATCTTTACAACTACCTAACAGATTTTGATGCGGGCTTTTTTAATAGATACGAGTGATTTAAGAGGAAGGTTTTTGTGTAGAATACATGCATAGTACAGTAGAGAGACACTGATAATTAAAAAAAAATCTAAATGATGTCATTAATAAACACAATTTTTGCGCTTAAATTGCAAACCCTGGCTGAACCCTGTGAGATAGATAAAAATAATGTACTGCAGTATTGTACACCTAAAAAGGTCTACAAAAAAGCTCATGGTATGTGTCTTATCTCGTAGGGATAACCCACAATAACTATTTTAATATTGTATTTACTGTAAATTTTAGCAAATAAAACATAGCTGATCATGAAAATCAAATTTTATTTTCTACTTTCATACAGAATAGGATATACATTATTTTTCCAAAATTGGCATATGCTTGATATATAGTGCTTAACTAAAGCTTCATCATAATGAACTAACAACATTTCCACGTGGTTGGTGATTTCGAAGTTAGGATCAGCAACACAAAAGTAACAATTTTTCAAATTTGTCACAAACATTTGGATTTGCATTTGTACCATGTATTTTTTTGCCACTTTATTATCTTTTAAATAACTTTTGTATGTTTTTTCACTGGTAGGACATTTTATTTCAATACAAAATTTATCATCATAAATACCATCTGGTGAACCAGCAATGAATGGGTATTGACAGGAAATAAATAAGCCACATTCCTTCACTTTCTTACCTAATCTCTTTTCCACTGCTATTTTCACTTTGTTTTCTAAATTCCTTCCTCTCATCATGGCTTTTGTGTCAGGAATTTTGGCTCCCATTATCATTGCGATTAAAGACCCATCTGTGGTATGACATTTGCTTACTTCGTAAGCTCTTGAAGCTGTAACACGCCCATATCTCAGTTCATACCACAACTTGTTTTTGTATTGTGCCCGAGTATTTTGTTCAATTCTTTTAATATTTTCTTCGATAAAATACTGTGAAATCTTATTTAAAAATAAGTCATAATCACCATCACCACCATTCAACCATTAGTCATCTTGCTGCCATTCCTACTACAAATCCTTCTCCTTTTGCTTTTAATCAATTTACCGAGTGTGATGTTAGGAAGAGTTTTATGTCGATCTCCTCCAATGCAGTGGGCGGTGACAGCATAAGCCGGAACATGCTCTTGCCCATCCTAGATATCATCCTTCCCGTCCTTTGTACCATTTTCAATAACTCAGTTGAAAGTGGTATTTTTCCTGCTTTATGGAAAGATGCCTATATTTTACCTTTACCTAAGAAATCCAACCCACAATCCTTTTCCGAATACCGTCCAATTTCTATACTTCCTTTTCTTTCCAAAATCCTTGAGCGTCTTGTTCATAAACAACTCAATGATTTCCTGGTTAGGCAAGACCTCCTTAATCCTCTTCAGTCCGGTTTCCGTCCTGGGCATAGCACTGTGTCTGCGCTTGTCAAGATCACTGACGATATACGCTTGGGGATGGATGACGGCAAGCTTACTGTTCTAGCACTGTTAGATTTCAGTAATGCTTTTAACGCCGTCAACTTCGACATTTTGCTTGCTTTACTCCGCTCCAATAACATATCTCCACCGGTAATTGATTGGTTCCATAGTTACCTACAAGGACGCCGGCAACGGATTCGCCTAGAAGACCGTTTTTCTTCTTGGTGCAATACAACAGCTGGTGTTCCTCAAGGCGGCGTGCTATCTCCTCTTCTTTTCGCAATTTTTATTAATTCCATTTCCCAGTACGTTACTTCTTCCTACCACCTTTATGCAGATGATCTTCAAATTTATATTCAAGCGCCTTTGAATGATCTTGATACCGCTATTGTTAAAATAAATGCAGACTTGAATCGAATCATTCAATGGAGTATCTCTTTTGGTTTAAAAGTGAATCCCACTAAATCACAGGTCATAGTAATTGGCAGTCCGTACTGGATTTCAAGGACAAACTGGAATAATTTACCTAATGTTGTATTTGATGGAGTTCCTATACCTTTTAGCAATTCTGTGAGAAATCTAGGAGTAGAGTTTGATCGTACCTTATCATGGGATTGCCATATTAAGTCAATTAGTGCTAAATTATTTGCGTCCGGTAGTTCTTTAAGGCGCCTTCGCAACTTTTTACCCACTGCCACTAAGATTGCTCTTGCCCAGTCTCTTCTTCTCCCTATTCTGGATTACGCTGACGCCTGCTATCTCGATCTTAGAGAGGACCAGCTAGACAAACTTGAGCGCCTCCAGAATTACTGTATAAGATTCATATTTGGCCTACGCAAATATGATCATGTGTCCCATTTTCGCATGCAGCTCAAGTGGTTACCCATTCGCCTTCGTCGGAATGCTCACATACTTTCTTTTCTGTATAATATTTTGTTCAATCCTGCCACCCCACAGTACCTCAAAGAGCGCTTTACCTTTTTGCATAATTACCATGAGCTATCGTTAAGGTCTAAAAACAATCTTTCTCTTAAGATGCCATCTGCTCGAACTGAAGTTTTCTACGGCAAGTCATTCACTTTTAGGGCTACTCAGTTGTGGAATGAATTGCCTGTGCATATTAGGCTTTCTCCATCACTTTGCACTTTCAAAAAATATGTGAAACAGTTTTATTTATCAAAATTGTAGGTTGCTGTTTGTCGTTTGATGTCATCGATTGCATAGATATACAGTATTATATATATTTATTTTATGTATTATGTATAACCATATGTATTAGTTTATTATGTTTTAATATATATAAGTACTGATATTTCATGATAGGTATTTGAATAACTGTTATATATATATATATATTTTATTAATTAATTTTATTTTCTTTACGATTTTCTACGTCTTATTTGCGCACCCCGTTTTCTCAATTATCCTCATGTTATTTTCCATCCCAAGGTTGCCTGGAAGAGATCGCTTTTAGCGATAAGGCCGCCGACTTGTCGCACTAGTTTTAAATGTATTTTTAATTATTTTTGTGTATCCTATTGTTTTGGTGTGTCAATAAAGTGTATCTATCTATCTATCTATCTATCTATTCTAAAACTAAATAGTGAAGTGACAATTTCTCGTAATCTTCCATTCTGTTTATTTTATACTTCAATAATTCACAGTTTGTAACACCTCGATTTGCCGCTGCTTCAAGAAATTGTTCCAGCATGTTTTTTTGCAGAGTAGCCTGTGTAGAGCATGGATTTCTTTCATTTGACAGATCCTTCGAATTTATAAACTTGAGACTAGTGCCAACTTGAGCCAGTTTCGATTTTTTCCAGTAACACTGCACTTCAGTACTGGACGGTTCCTCACTTCTCCTGTGGACCCACATCAGAAAAGCTACAGCATGTTTGCAGCCCCCAGTTGATGCAGCACAATCATGACACTGTACGCTTACAATTTTACCTTGTTTTTCGTCAACTATCATAGTCACTGCGTACAATTTTGAATGAACTTTGTGTTCTGGACACACCTTACATTTAATAGTACACATGTCAGAATCACGCCGAAGTTGTACGTATCCTATCGCGTCATCACCGTAAGACTTTCTCGCCGATCTGAAAAGATGTAAAAACAATAAGTTTTAAATCTTGAAGTAATAGAAAGTACATAATATAACTACGAGTACAATAAATATGTTAGGTTAGACTGACATTTATTTTATACTGGAAACAAATAACAGGTGAAACAAGGGATTAAAGTTTATATGAAACTTTCTATTCCTTGGACATTTTGCATGAATACTTACATAGATGTTTTAACATTTCTAAATTCAGCAGCACAGAAGTCAGAATTTGTGGCAAAGAAATTTCCAACCATGAACATATCCACTCTTGGGAGATTTCGGCAGTCAGCTTTCAAATAACCTGCTTCCATAGTTAAAACGTGTTGTTTTAATTACTGTTCCTCAATTGTAATAGTTTTAAATACTTTAAAAACGGCAAAGAATCGTAAAATTCGCAAATACTCTATACAAAATACTGTTATTTAGACACAGTTGACGTCACGCGCTGTGATTGGTGTTTCGTTTACGGCGGCCAACAGATGAAAAATATTAGAAATATTAAACTTTATTAATTGAATTAAAATTATAAATCAGTATTCCTTCGTGTAAATTTTAATTGAATGGTTATTTCACTTCATAAATGTACTAACTAACTTAATTTCAGATTTTTTTGTGACTACTGTCCGGTACCCTATTGTTTGTCATTGAAGATTGTTTACGGTACAAAAATAATAAGAAAAACAATGCAATATGCCACAATGTACAGTTTTATTATGCAAAAATGATACTCGACAGTGAAATAAAAAGACCAGTGACATATCTTCATTTATTTTTTGTAAAAAATCCCTTATTTTCCAAAACAGTTTAGGGCGTGGAAGGGGATCGCGGGAGGCAAGCAGGGCGTTATTGTTCCTCACCTCTCGCTTCTTTTGTGAAATTATGTTGTAGTAGGGTTGGGACTGGATACTAACTAAGGAATCGAGTTATTACTAATAAGTCCAACGTCCAAATTATAATATTCATAATAATATTTTCATTTTAGACCATTTCAAGCAAAAATTGGTTTTATGGAATTGTTATTGTTCAAAAGATGTCCTCACAAATTATATTATGCTCAAACTTTGCAAAACTACCAAAGTCAAGATAAGATGTCTGCTCCCGAGATAAAAGATATATTCCGGATTCCAGTAAGCCCGAAAGCAACAAACCCATTATTGTAGAACTAACCTCTACTATGAAGAACAACAATATTTTAAAAGCGATAATGACATAAACACTGCGATTGAACAAAATCAATACCACACATTTGGGCTTACGTAGTAATAGTTCCCCGATTTTTGTAGCAGAACATCTCACGAGCAAGGCCAAACCATCTCCACTTTTTAGCCCTTGAATTAGTTAAAACAAACCAATTCAAGTATTGTAGGACTTTGGCATTTAACCGAAGTTTGTGTCGCTGTAGATCTATCTATACGATCTGTACGAAGCGAGCCGGCGACCTCCGTAGTGGAGCACAGGCCGAGTAGGTATGGAGAAGCGACACTCGGGGCTGACCGCAGAGCTTCTGGCGGGAGCCCACCCGGAGTCAAATCTCAATGATAGACCCTTGTCTATGTAAGTACACCATGTTTCTTAGGTGTACCGTCACCAATATCAAGTTAGGGACCTTCAAGCCTTATCTGAGAGGTAAAATAGTAGAGTAAAATGTTGTAAAAAAATGGTCAAGAATATCGTAAAAAGTAGCCTGTCAGCTTTTTTTTCTGATGAATAAAATTAATTTTCATTTTAAACATTGTTTGTTTTGTAAGTATGGCCACCCTACAATTTAAGCTGTAATACAATGCGGCTAAACGTTGCCCGCCTTATTGAAGAACGTATCGCAATGACAATCCAGCTAATCGCTGAACCGCCGCATTACAAAACGGCTCTGCTTTTCAAAACGGCTAGCCGTAATGTAATTCGGCGAATTATACGATCCGGCTGCGACACATATACATCTGGTGTACTACGAGTATCACAACTACTTATTTGATATTGTCCTTCTGGTAAATACACCATACCATATACTCACTGGTGCTTAGCATTGAAGGGACGATAACATCTTGGCTACAGGCTTCACCATAATCAGGAGAATCCAAAATTGATTGACTCTCTGATTGACTCTTCTATAATACAAAACCAAACATGAGTGTTTAGTAATAATATTACCATTTTAATTCAAACACGGATATCGGCATTCATAATAGTACATTATGATATAAGTGCGGTAATTATCAAAGCGCACGTATGTCATACGACGTTTTATAATATATTTGCGAGGAAATAAACAAAACTCTGACGACATTTTCAAATAAAAACAATACAGCGAAAAAAAACGCGCGGAATAATATTTACTTGATCACAGATCACAGCACAGAGTAAGCACTATGAATCACAGATTAGCAATGCGCGCGCATCGGCGCCTTTTTTTTAAGCAACGGCACAGAACCAGCCGGTATGCCATTAATAATAAAGTAAATTAATATTTTTGTGTTTTGTTACAGAAAAATTAGAGTATTTTATGGTCTAAATTAATTAAATTAACGAATTTAATAATTCTTTATTATATTTTAGCTCTCAAAGTTAATTTTATTCATAAAATGTTACCACACTTTTCTGACATAAAAACTCTTTACTAAGATTTAAAAAGGTACCTTTCGTTTTAGACGGAGCATATCTCTCTACCTAGTCTGTGGACGGAGCATTTTGAAACCGTGCGTTTTACATTACACATTACAGCACTAGTGCGTAATAAGCTACATTACGATACAGAAATTGGTCCAATAAGAGACCCTTTACGAGCAAATATGTTATAATAGTACATTATGATATAAGTGCGGTAAGTTGATAATTACAGCCGAGGCTTTATTGCTAGCTCGAGCCGAAGGCGAGAGCTATAATTAGCAGAGGCTGTAATTATCAAAGCGCACGTATGTCATACGACGTTTTATAACATATTTGCGAGGAAATAAACAAAACTCTGACGACATTTTCAAATAAAAACAATACAACGAAAAAAAACGCGCGGAATAATATTTACTTGATCACAGAGATCACAGCACACGCACAGAGTAAGTAATCACTATGGATCACAGATTAGCAATGCGCGCGCATCGGCGCCTTTTTTTTTTAAGCAACGGCACAGAACCAGCCGGTATTCCATTACTAATAAAGTAAATTAATATTTTTGTGTTTTGTTACAGAAAAATTAAAGTAATTTATGGTGTAAATTAATTAAATTAACGAATTTAATAATTTTTTATTGTATTTTACCTCTCAAAGTTAATTTTATTCATAAAATGTTGACCACACTTTTCTGACATAAAAACTCTTTACTAAGATTTAAAAAGGTACCGTTCGTTTTAGACGGAGCATATCTCTCTACCTAGTCTGTGAATGGAGCATTTTGAAACCGTGCGTTTTACATGACACATTACAGCACTAGTGCGTAATAAGAGACCCTTTACGAGCAAATATGTTATAAAATATTTTTATAACATATTTGCTCGTAAAGGGTCTCTTATTGGACCAATTTCTGTATCGTAATGTATCTTATTACGTAGGGTAGACTGGATACGGTTGAAACGGTGGACGGTTGAAACAGAGTGAACATCTTGTGAATAGTGCGCGATGAGGTACAAGGGGAGTACGAAGCGGGCGACAGGTCGAAACATGAATTTTAGTATTGCGTCGCTCTTCGGGCGCTGTGCTTTCTGTAGGAGGCCCCATTGTGTTTTTGAACGGAAAAGTAAGTATTTCGATATGTACATTTTTGCAATTATTAAGATTTCATTTATAGTTAGAGTATTGAGAGTTTTGTTACAGTTAAATTGAAGGTTGTACAATATCGTAGTATGATTAGTTTTTATTTAAATTTACTGTCATTCTTACTGTGAACCGTTTTATACCAAGATGGGGGGTGGGGGCAGTTGAAACATTATTTGCGGGTACGGTTGAAACAGTTTATTTATTAAACTTTCTTGTTTTTTAGATGCCGAGGGTACGCCAAAGAAATACTACAAAAGGTCAAGGCGACTTATCATACCAACGAGCCTATGAAGATGTGAAAGCGGGATCTTCGTTGAGAACAGCGACAGAAAAAAATGGACTGAACCACTGTTCCCTGTTCAGATGTACCTACCTATACGTAAACGAGATTCGACTGGTAACGGTGACAATCAAGAAATGAGATATAAGGCCTAAAATCGTGTATTTACCCAGCAACAAGATCGTGAGTTATCTAAATATTGAATTAGATGATTAAAAATAATGTTAGATTATAAATATAGTCAAAGACTAGAATATTACTTAATAAAAATATTTGTGATAGTCAACTGCGCCATTACCATTCGAAACATGTTATTAAAAATATAATAAAAGATGATAATTGATTATATTTTGTATTATTTGCATGTGTTTCAATTGACCCCAGACACTGTTTCAACCGACCCTGGCATGGGGACGGTTAAAACAAATTACTATTTTTTTTAAATTTGATTTTGCTCAGAAACTACTTTACAGTGATCTTAAATAACATTGCCCTATTGTAGACAGTTATAAGGTCTTTTATTTAGTATGTTTCCGATATCGCTCGCTTAACAAATCCCGATGCTATGCATGATAAATGCTAAAATGTTTCAACCGTACCCAGTCTACCCTACTTGTGCTGTAATGTGTAATGTAAAATGCACGGTTTCAAAATGCTCCGTCCACAGACTAGGTAGAGAGATATGCTCCGTCTAAAACGAACGGTACCTTTTTAAATATTAGTAAAGAGTTTTAATGTCAGAAAAGTGTGGTCAACATTTTATGAATAAAACTAGCTGAACGCGCGCGCGTTGCTACGCCATCTATCGAAAATTGGTCGTACCAATTCAAATTTTGATCAAATTCGGTTACTTTAGGTTCTAATGACGCAACCTATACCTACTACCTATACTACACCTTGTCGCCACGCAGATGACTTCTGAGCCACCAGTACCCGTGTTCTAGTTTAGTCTTCGTCGAACTGACAGACCTGAGTCAGCTTTAAAAATGGTGTTTTGCAGCGTAACCAATTGTGGAAGTTCTTCTACAACTTGTAATTATACCAACAATGGGATTACATGTCACCGATAAGTATTTTTTAAAATTCTAATTGTGTTTTCTTGATCAAATAAACCAAGCCCAATGATTTACTATGATAATTATACGATTGTACATTATGGACTGTTTCACTAATCTATATATACTAGCTGACCCCGCAAACGTTGTTTTGCCTTAGTGAACAACCCTTGTCACTTAGGGGTATGAAAAATAGCTAGTAGCCGATTCTCATACCTACAGAATATGCATATAAAATTTGGTTAAAATCAGTAAATCCGTTTCGGAGGAGTAAGGAAACAAACACTGTGACACGAGAATTTTATATATAAGACTAGCTGACCCCGCAAACGTTGTTTTGCCATGTAAATAAAGGTATGAAAAATAGCTAGTAGCCGATTCTCAGACCTACTGAATATGCATATAAATTTTGGTTAAAATCAGTAAAGCCGTTTCGGAGGAGTAAGGAAACAAACACTATGACACGAGAATTTTATATATAAGATAAAAATCAATGCCACTTTTCGTTGTTATTGAACTCCTCCTAAACGGCTGGACCGATTTGAATGTTTTTTTTTTGTATACGTTTGGGTAGGGCCCTGGAAGGTTTAGATTTACAAATCAGCCCGGCAGATGACGCTGCAGTTGATATCTAGGTTATTATTCGAGCGAAGCCGGAGCGGGCCGCTGGTAAATAATATTATTATCAGTTTTGATATTAATTTTATTGACAAGGTCTTTAAAATAAAACATTAAATAAACATAAATTTTGTAATCGTTTATCCATTTCATTACAGATTGATATCAGATCTGCAATGAAATGGGTAAACGAAGTCGATGACGATCTGACTGCTGTTTTAGGGCTATCACACAAAGCTGCGATGCGACATCGCATCGCAGGAACTTGCGATGCGAATTGCTGCGATGCAATACGATGCGAATTCGTGCGGCAAACCGTTGCGTTGGTTAGGGTAACCATACCTTCAACGGTAGTCAGCCGTGTTGGACGTGTTTTTCGGAAACGTAACATGGATCGCAAAAATATTGTTGTACTGCTGTTATTGTTAAGTAGATATGAAAGAAAATAAGATTTTGATTAAATACACATATTACGATTATGAATGCTGATGGGAACTATTATACTCGCAAGTATTATGGGTTGAGAATAGAAGGATATATTTTTTTTGATTATTTTAGAATGAGCATTTCTTCATTTGAAGAGCGCCTTTCTCTTCTTCCGTCTCAGAGCTGATTAAAATGGTGGTGACACCATTATGACCAGTATGACGTAATGTCGGAGGAATGGGCGATGCAAATCAAATCGGAAGTTCTTGCGATGCATTCGTGCGAATTCGCAGATATTTCCGATGCAATGCGAATTCGTGGTTTTGTGCCCTGGGAGCCCTTACTTCTGTGTTAGGAACTAAAACTGTGACGGAATAATAAATCTTATTTTTAGAATTAATTTTTAATGAAGGCACATCTCCCTAAACTCTTTCGAGAAGATTAGACCAGAAGACCAGTAGAACTATCTAAATATTTATCTGTAATTGTAAGGATTTTTTAACTATGAATAAAAGCTAACCAGGATCTTTGATTCATAATTCATTCATCCACGGTTATATCTCGTGATATAATTACTTGGGTTCGCCTAATATTTATCAAAAACTAGCTGTGCCCCGCGGTTCCACCTGCGTCTATTTGAGCTAAATCCCTACTAAAACATTAATCGCTTTAAAAAGCTATGATCCGTAAGAGAACTTTAGAAAAGCAATAAAGGAACGCTAGGTAAAAGAACTGGGATCTACTAAAATGTGTATGCTCTCGCACTCTTTTACGAACCCGCCGCGGCCCAATGCACGCTGTGATCACCTCGGTGACCAACCGTGGGAGCCAGACGTCCTCACGTCTGGACACCCTTGGTCTCCCGTGGCGGGCCAAATGCTGGGCCTCATCACCTATCACCATCTAGCTGAAGAGGACGGGGACAGCAGCTCACCGATATACCGACAATCCTCTTCCCCTACAGCCCCACCGCATCCGCCATCATACTGCAGTGGACAGGGAGTACGACGCACCGTAATACCGGTATTCCTCTATAGCCAAGTTCTCGCCTCTACGGTCACAGTGCCTACCACCAAGCATCACGGCACGTCTCAGTCGCGCCGGCATCGTCTGCGCCGCGCAACTCCCTCCCGGCCGCGTCGCTTGGACCGCAAGGCTTGGAGCCCAGAGCTCTGGCAAGCAGTCCCACTGCGGGTTTCTCTTAGCTTCACTGTCCTGCTGACCAGGTCACGCCTACTGGACCCCCGCTTCGTCAATGCGGGAGCTTAGTAGAACAACCGGCGGCCGACCACCGTCTTCTTTCTATTCGTCGTGATCTTTTATTAAATAAGTACCTAGTTGAAAATTATTCGCATTTTTTATTTGGGCGAACAATTACGCACGGTCACACATTGACATAGTGGGATACGTCGGTATCGCCATTACGGACGAATATGGTACCGACAAAAACCCCCGTAGACATCTCCAGCCGTGGATTGGCAGCAGAGTCTTGGGACCTTTATGGCACTCGACCGCAACTCTGCCATTGGCTCCATTTATTGCGAGAACACCTCGCGGAAGGCATCCGAACCACCGCATGTGGTTCCAGTGACGCGTCAGAAACCAGCAACGCGTCACGTCCTCGGAAAATCATATCCCTAGGAGCGGTGCCGGACCGCCCTAAACGACCGACACCCCAGACCCTCCAGTGGAAACAGGATCCGAGTCAAGTGCACTTTTAGGATCGCTCCCATGTCCACTTTCGTCTCATTAGATGAGTGAGAGGTCATGACGTGCTCTCGCTCCTTCAACTCACACGACCTTTTGCTGTCCAGCATCTTGGCTAAGATGGTCGAGAGCGAGAGGTTCACCCTCACGACCGCGGCTAGAGATAGCCGCGGTTCCACCTTTGTGGCTATATCACCTCGAGGAAGACTGAATCTTAAGAAATCCCTCATCTCGAATACAATTTGCTCAAAATTATATGTTTGTGATAAATAATGTATTTATTCGGATAAATATTACATCATGTATATGAAAATTCCTATGCAAACAATGCATTCTTCTTCTTCTTTTTTCTTATGGCTTCCATTCTGTAATTGGTATTAGCGTAATTTAATTTAAATTAAAACATTGAGAGTATCGTTAATGTTCTTCATTGAAGTATGATTCTTCATTCAGGTGACCAATCTGCTTCAGATAATCTTGAGCTGGATTGTCGGAAAACCCTTTAGCGTAATTTGAGGTAGCAGGATTTTTGCTTTGTGCTTCTAACGTTCGATTATATGAATATTATAGTTATGCTAGTGTATAAAAACCAACGGACAAACATAACAACAATAGGTACACAAAATAGAAATGAGAGATATTAAATTCGAAAATACAAAAGTACGTAAATATGCAACAATGCATTGCTCACAGAGTAAGTAATCACTATATACGTGCATTGCTGTAGAACAAAGATTACTTCAAATGACACAAACTTCAAATACGTCAGACGACAACGTCGACATGTCTTGTCACAGACTTCAGCAACCAAAGATAATGTAAATTCACGGAACTAAAGCTCTCAAAGAGAAATATTTTTTCCCGTTTTCGTTACATTCTTCATTCATACTCCGTACCTATTGATAGTAGCATAATGTTATATACCCTATAGCCTTCCTCGATAAATGGACTGTCCAATACAAAAATAATCTTTCAAATCTGTTCAGTAGTTTCCGAGATCCTAGCGTTCAAACAAACAAACTCTTCAGTTTTATAATATTAGTATAGATAGTATAGATTAAGCTAATCATTGTTTTGACCATTTATAAAATGTTGTTTATAATAATAAATTACATTAAGAGTACACCTAGTGCCAGGAAAAAAACAGATTTCACCCGAGCGAGGCCCTTCTTAATATGACATGCATAAAGTCGAGAATAGTATGACACAGTTTTTTGGAGGGGAAATCAATATTAAATCAGGAGTAAATTTTTGACCAAGTTTTTTTTTTACCAATTACGCAAAAATTAAACATAAATTCAAAAAAGTATTCGGTAACTTTAATAGAGCGTACAATAACAAATTTTATTTGCGAAAAATAATGTGGGGTCTTTGCTGATAATTTCGAGCACTTACTCGAATTAAAATGGGGTTTAAAAAGAAGAAGCACACGTCAAGATTTTTTCGTAATAGTTTTTAGTTTCTTAACATCAGTGAGCGGCGTCGAAAATGTCCTTTTTTCGTTTTCTGGCACTAGGCGCCCCCTTAATTGTGATCTACGCGCTCAGCATAGTGTGGATGCTCGGGCGAGTTAAAGCGACTATTTATGCGCTAAATGATGTCATTTGACGTAAAATTAATACGTAATTATACCTACGTACCTACCCCTTATCACAATGACTCTAACAGATAATACTAGAACTCGTAATTTCACGAGCTACGCTGCGTGGTGCGATAATCGCTTTAGGTTGTTTGCGACTTAAATTTGGTTTATAATAGGTGGAGGTTTCTCGTATAAATTCAGTTGTTGTGTGAGTATTCCTGGCGCTCACATTTAGCTAATTATAATAATATAAATACATATTATGTGGTGTTTGTGACGGATATTTGTGTGAAGATAAATTTTAGTGAAAGAGTAATTTTGAAAAAATAAATAATACAAATTTAGATTTTGATAGTAATTGTAATTTTTAAAACAGGCATAATAATTGAAAATGGAAGACGGGAGTAAATCATCAAGCAATGCATTTGTTAGTAACGACAGTACTTTAAATAAAAAAAGAAATAATCCTAATATATTTGCGCGGTTGTTCTTATGGTGGGTATGTCCGGTGCTAATAACAGGTAACAGAAGAGATGTAGAAGAAGAAGATCTGATTATTCCTCCGAAGAGTTATGATTCTGACAGGCTTGGAGAATACTTGGAAAGGTAAATTTATTTTTAAATTATTGTCATACTCGTTGTTGACTGGTTTCGGTGATTTACTATATATTTTAATCTAGACACCTGTATAAAAGTTATGTAATACTGGAGGCCAACCCCAAAATTATTCAGGTTGAGTTCTAAGGCATCATCATCATCAACAGCCCTCTAAACGTTCCCACTGCTGGGACTCGGGGCCGTCTCTCGCAAGGAGAGAGTTAAGGCCATAATCCACCACGCTGGCCCAGTGCGGATTGGCGGATGACAAATGACTTCGAAAGATTCTAGGTACATGTCGGTTTCCTCACGATGTTTTCCTTCACCGTTTTAAGTTAGCGGCATTACGCACATGACTTCGAAAAGACAGTGGTGCGTGTGGGGTTTGAACCCGGGGTCTCCGGATCGGCAGCCGCCGTTCTCCCGACTAGACCAGCCGTAACTTCTAAGTAGAGTTCTAAGTACAAACTTGGAACTCCCTCAATTAATAGGATTAACAATAAAACCCATGGTACTCAGGGTAATGTAGTATTCTATTTAAAAAATGTAGTTTACGTAGTTTTTAAGTTTTTTGGTCAAATATAATTTCTCTTTTTTATAATTATTTGAATTTAGAAGTGTATAAAGTCAAAAGTACAATGCTGCAAAAAATAAATTGCCACACTACACTTCTATATTCAAATAATTATAAAAAAGAGACAAACAATTATATTTGACCAACAAAATCAAAAACTACGGAAATTCTACATATTTTTAATTATTGTCATATTCGTTGTTAACTATAGTTTCGGTGACTAATATTTTCATCTAGACACCTGTATAAAAGTTATGTAATACTGGAGGCCAGCTCCAACTTTTTTTAGGTTTAGTTCCAAGTACAAACTTGGAACTAGGATTAACAATAAAAATCATGGTACCTACTCAGAGTAATGTAGTATTCTATTTAAAAAAGTAGAGTTTCCGTAGTTTTTGAGTTTTGTGGTTTAACTCTTTTTTATAATTATTTGAATATAGAAGTGTAGAAAGTTATATTTCGCAGTTTTTTTTAGTTTTTTGGTACAATGCTGCAAAAAATGAATTGCTACACTTCTTTAACAAAATAATTATACGAAAGTGTAAAAGCAACTTTTTGGAGTTTTTGGTACAATTATCGAGTAAGTAAGTAATTATTACACGAACTAGCACCACAAATGGCGGCCTTATTGCATAGAGCAATCTCTTCCAGGCAATTTTTTCAAAAATTTCTTCATGTACAATTATTTTAAGCCTTAATGTCAGTAGTACCATTGATTTGTACCATTGATGGTACAAATGACACAACTTTGTATCTTTAGTACCATTAATGGTACTAGAGACAATTATTTGCAGATCAGTAGTACCATCAGAAATATTTATGTATCGCTAGTACCATGAATGGTACAACTAAACAAATTTAAAGTACCGTAAAAGTGGTAATAGGGTCGGTTCACGTCAGTCTGATACATATTATTTCATGTGTCAAACAAATAAATTACTGCCTAAACCTTGAACTGGAATTTTCATAATAATATCTACTATTTTTTTTCATAATAATTATATAATTTGCGAAGCGGCATCGACGGATGATGCTTCGGAAATGAAGGTAGTACGTAGCCGAGGAAAAGTTTTTAGTAGTGGTAGGACTCTTAGCAGAGTCCGCCTGGGGAAGTACCACACCTTTGCCAAATATTCTACCGCCAAGCAGTAATGTGCAAACATTACTGTGTTCCGGTTTGAAGGGCAATGATTCCAGAGAAGTTACAGGGCTTAGAGACATAATATCTTAGATCTCTGGGTGACGAGCGCAGTGCAGTGCTAGGTAATGATTTGGACTATCATGTTTCAATTCAGTAGCTGCGTGTTACTGTGCTGTTATGTGGCAGGCATGTTTCTTACCATCAGGCACATGACCTGCTCGTCTCGTCACTCTATGCTATAAAAAAAAAAGTTTTGTTATTTGAAGGTTTTCAAAATTATTTTCATGCCAAACATGAAAATGGTAACTAAAACAGTTGCCATTTTTACCATTGGCGATGCAAACATTTTCAAAATCCTGAAAAATGTACCGGAACTGTTACGGTAGGTATGTTTATTTTGTTATACAGCAGGTATGTTTTTTCTCTATACGGCAGGTATGTTTATTTTTTATACGGATTAGGTTTGCGTTTGACCACGATCTCACCTGATGGTAAGTGACGATGCGTTGTAGGATTGAGCACGTTTACCTAGAAGATACCACTTAATCACTCGAAACTTAAATACTACCGGACTGTAACTTTTGGGGGCTTCGGTAAACAGTTCCAGCCCTTGGCAGTACCTATGCATCATAAATATAGAAGCAACATCTATCCATGTGAAATAATCACTCTTTTGAGTTTGTTTTAATAATCCTCATTCAAGTCATTTCATACTGTGAACTTAACATAACTGCAACACAGCCTGATTTAAGCAAATCAGCATCATGTTGCTTGCCTATGACTCCATAAATAAGTCAGAGTAAGAAAAATGTCGATCCCAAGTTCGTACTGAACTCTAAAACTTTTTTTCTATACTTAATATCAAAAATGTAATTACGTGGAATATCTTTACTATTCTTTAATGGTGCTAAAGATACAAAGTTGTATCACTAGTTCCATAAGTATCGGTTGACAATTACGGGGGAATATCTTCATTTTTCTTTCATGGTACTAAGGATACAAAGTTGTGTCATTTGTACCATCAATGGTACAAATCAATGGTACTACTGACATTAAGGCTATTTTAATACAATTATAATTGTACCAAAAACTCAAAAAGTTGTTTTATTCTCTTTCGCACAATTATTGTGATATAGCAGTATAGAAGTTTACTTTTTGCAGCTCGTAGTATACAACTACAATACCTAACTGCGTTTATGCAATTAATCAGCAAGATGAACCAAAACTAGCAATTCGAAATGTGA
Organism: Ectropis crepuscularia; assembly: GCA_963693475.1. Taxonomy (NCBI): domain Eukaryota; kingdom Metazoa; phylum Arthropoda; class Insecta; order Lepidoptera; family Geometridae; genus Ectropis; species Ectropis crepuscularia. The sequence goes on along the minus strand of OY856339.1, from coordinate 13,780,475 downwards.
AGCATTGTATTGAAATCGTATTCCTAAGCCGAAGTTTTCGTAGAGTCAAATAAATAGATTAAATTATAGAACATGCCAATCATATATATATTCCGTTTATTTAAGGTATGCTCACGCACCTCATTATTAATTGTTATTGATTTCCTGGGAGTTCAGGGAATTCAGACTCAAACAAAGTTTTTTTGTAAAGTGTTACTAGGAATAGCTAAATGTAACATCACGATTTTTGGTTTAGTTTCGCCATGTCTAACTGCCCGTCCTAAAACTACCCTATGACATATTACTTGTACACTAGATAGCTGAAAATCCACTGTAGATGATTTTGTAAAGGACAGCAATGTTTGGAAAAGAGATATGTCAAAACTAGAACTATTGAGTAAGGTAAAATGATACTAAACATTAATGTAAATTTGTTTATGTACTGTAGGTATGTATTCATTATTTGGATAATTTGATTTTTCACAATGACAAAGCATTTTTACAGCTGCACCTAAATGACAAGGCCCCTTTACAGCTGATTATTTTTTATTTGACATTATTCTTTGGTATTATTTTACACAGATTAATTACCTATGTATAATTTTATTGTAAGTGACGTTACCAAGTGTTCTCTTGAATTAATGGTTCGAATAAATAAATTGAAATTGAAAAAATGTAGTTTCCGTAGTTTTTGAGTTTTTTGGTCAAATATAATTTTTCTCTTTATTATAATTATTTGAATTTAGAAGTGTATAAAGTCAAAGGTACAATGCTGCAAAAAATAAATTGCCACACTACACTTCTATATTCAAATAATTATAAAAAAGAGACAAACAATTATATTTGACCAACAAACTCAAAAACTACGGAAATTCCACATATTTTTTAATTATTGTCATATTCGTTGTTGACTATAGTTTAGGTGACTAATATTTTCATCTAGACACCTGTATAAAAGTTATATAATACTGGAGGCCAGCTCCAACTTTTTTTAGGTTTAGTTCCAAGTACAAACTTGGAACTAGGATTAACAATAAAAATCATGGTACCTACTCAGAGTAATGTAGAGTATTCTATTAAAAAAAGTAGAGTTTCCGTAGTTTTTGAGTTTTGTGGTTTAACTCTTTTTTATAATTATTTGAATATAATATGTAGAAGTCAAGGACGTTTAAAAAAAGTCGGACAGAGCCCACCCTGAGACAAGACTGAGGCACTCAAATGGCGGCGGATATTCATGTGTGGAATAAATTCTGGGTTGCCACGTTAACCAAATTTACACCACAAAAAACAAGTACCTAATCAGTAAATTATTTAATTTCTTAATCATTTTGCTGGTCCATCCTAGAGAATTAGAGCATTTAGGCATTGTCATATATGTCATTAACTTCGAAATGCTTACTGCACTTCGAACGACACACTGACACTGATATTTGGGATCCAATTGTTTTCACAATTGGGGTGTAAGGGGGAAGCGTATATCATCCAGTTTCCTCAAATGTCAACCTCCCCTGCACGTGGTGCACCCTGCTGCCAACTAACGAGGCTCTGACGACCGAACCAATGGCGGTATATCCATTTAAAAGCCAGTCCTAAATTGACCAGGCCAGTGACGGGCAGCGGCGTCACTGGTGCAAAGGGCTGGCCCCGCGGTCACCAACCCGCCTGCCAAGCGTGGTGACTATGGCAAACACCCCCCCTTATGAAAGACACAAATAAGAAACGGCCCCTAGTCCCCGGCGGCTCCGCTATTCCAGGCACTGGTGGCAGCCTTGGTTCCGGCAGAGCATGGGGTGCAAAGAATCTCCGGCAGATGCCCCGCCACCAAACCCCACGACTCGACCTGGCAACTTATAATGCACGGACGCTGAGGGCTGACGGAAAGATTGTGGAGTTGGAAGAAGAAGTGGACAAGTTGCGCTGGGATATTATAGGGTTATCCGAAGTCCGAAGACAGGGCGAGGGCAGGATAACCCTCGATTCCGGCAACTTGTTCTACTACCGGGAGGGAGATCAACAATCCCAAGGGGGTGTCGGGTTTATCGTCCGCAAGTCTCTTGTTAACAACGTGATAATGATCGAGAGTGTGTCGAACAGGGTTGTATACCTTGTACTTAAAATTACCGACCGATACTCATTGAAGGTAATACAGGTATACGCACCGACCTCGACACATCCCGACGAAGAGGTTGAGGCCATGTATGAGGACATCTCCAAAGCCATACATGTCTCGCCAACACATTTCACAGTTGTGATGGGAGACTTGAACGCGAAACTGGGGAAACGTAGCGGTGATGAGTTGAGAGTAGGGCAATTCGGATATGGGCAGCGGAACCCAAGAGGGCAACGTCTAGCTGATTTCTTGGAAAGGGAGAGCCTCTTTATGATGAACTCCTTTTTCAAGAAACAGCCACAACGAAAATGGACATGGATTAGCCCAGATGGTTCCACAAAAAATGAAATCGACTTCATTATGACGACTAAACGGCAAATATTCAGCGATGTCTCTGTGATCAGTAAGGTCAAAACCGGCAGCGATCACCGTATGGTAAGAGGCACGCTGAATCTAAACATTAAGTTCGAAAGGTCACGTCTAATGAAGTCCACGCTCCGACCAAGTTCTGCTCAAATTGAGAATCCCGATAACTTTCAACTCGAACTTCAAAACCGCTTCGAGTCCCTAAATGAGTGCGTAACGGCGGATGAAATTAATGACAGGCTAGTGGAAACTGTTCACGCGGTTGGCAGAAAATTCTACAAGAGCCGACGCCAAAATAGAACACAAAAACTCTCCGATCATACTCTGAATCTCATGGCGGTTAGGCGAGGTATGCGGTTGCAGTCTTCGGTAGACATGACGGTCTACAGACGGCTCAATAGACAGATTTCTACTTGTGTGCGACGCGACATACGCTGCTACAATACTATGAGTATTGAAGAAGCGATTAAGCGGAACAAAGGCTCGAAAGTGTTCGCAAGAAATCTGTCTCTTGGGCAAAGTCAATTGACCAAATTGAAAACCGATGATGGCAACGTCACCTCGTCGAAGCCCGAGATTTTAGAGGAGATCGAGAAGTTCTATGAACAGTTATACACCTCTGCGCAAGCACAACCTGTCGTTAATATGGCTAAAGACCCCAGAGCCAAGCTGACCCGACACTTTACCGAAGATATCCCGGAAGTCAGCCTGTACGAGATTAGGATGGCCCTCAAGCAACTTAAAAACAACAAGGCACCTGGCGACGACGGAATTACGACTGAGCTTCTGAGAGCGGGTGGAAAACCGGTACTTAAAGTCCTCCAGAAGCTGTTCGACTCCGTCATACTTGACGGTAATACGCCAGAAGCGTGGAGCAGAAGTGTGGTGGTGCTCTTCTTCAAAAAAGGTGACAACACCTTGTTGAAGAATTACAGACCCATCTCACTTCTGAGCCACGTTTATAAGTTGTTTTCGAGGGTAATCACGAATCGTCTCGCACGCAGGTTTGATGACTTCCAGCCACCCGAACAAGCCGGTTTCCGAAAAGGCTATAGTACCATAGACCACATCCATACGCTTCGGCAGATTATACAGAAAACCGAGGAGTATAATCGGCCACTATGTATAGCGTATGTGGACTATGAGAAAGCCTTCGATTCCATCGAGACCTGGGCAGTGCTTCAGTCTCTCCAGCGATGCCGCATGGACTATCGCTATATCGAAGTGTTGAAGTGTATTTACAGCAAAGCCACAATGTCTGTTCGATTACAGGACCAGTGCACAAAACATATCCAGCTACAGAAAGGCGTGAGGCAGGGAGATGTTATATCTCCGAAACTGTTCACTGCCGCGCTGGAAGATGTTTTCAAGTTACTGGACTGGAACGGACATGGCATCAATATCAACGGCGAATGTATCACTCACCTTCGGTTTGCCGACGACATAGTCATTGTGGCGGAGTCGCTGGAGGACCTCGGTGCTATGCTCAGAGACCTCAGTAGAGTATCCCAACAGGTAGGTTTGAGGATGAATATGGACAAGACGAAGGTCATGTCAAATGTTCATGTCTCACCTGTACCGGTTATTGTTGGGAATACCACACTCGAAGTTGTTGACGAATACGTCTACCTGGGTCAAAAGATCCAATTAGGTAGATCCAACTTCGACAAAGAGGTCCAGCGAAGGATCCAACTCGGATGGGCAGCGTTCGGGAAACTACGGCACATCTTGGAGTCCAAAATACCCCAATGCTTGAAGACGAAAGTCTTCAATCAGTGCGTGTTGCCAGTGATGACTTACGGAACTGAGACGTGGTCCTTAACTGTGGGCCTCATAACAAAGCTCAAAGTCACACAGCGAGCTATGGAGAGAGCGATGCTCGGAGTCTCTTTGCGCGACAGAATCCGGAATGAGGATATTCGCAAAAGAACGAAAGTAGCCGACATAGCTCGAAGAGTAGCTAAGCTGAAGTGGCAATGGGCAGGCCACATCGCTCGCAGAACTGACAACCGATGGGGAAGAAAGGTTCTCGAGTGGCGACCACGAACCGGAAGACGCAGTGTTGGACGGCCTCCCACTAGATGGACAGATGACCTCACAAAGGTCGCTGGAAACCGCTGGTTGCAGGTTGCGCAGGACCGTTCGTTGTGGAAATCTAGGGGGGAGGCCTATGTCCAACAGTGGACGTCTTGCGGCTGATGAATGAATGAATGAATGTTTTCACAATAACAATTTTTAACCGTTTCGATCCAGTCGTTTCTTCGTCGTCGTTTTCGTTTGCTTCATTTTCTTTTGGAAATCTAGCATACAGAATATTAAAATACGTAGTGACAATGGCAACCAAAATCATCTGTGTGCTATACAAAATAAGAAACAACTAGTACAGAAAACCATTTAATAATTTTAATAGTTCAAAATAAAAATGTAATATAGTAAACTTAGGCTCGGGCACAGACTGCGGTCCCATTTCACCTAAACGAATCTTTTACTTCCAAACGTGACCATGAGCTTCATTTACATCTCTGACAAAAATTCTGTGTGGTGCGCTAAAACAAGTTTTCACTTCAATAACATAATTATATATCAACTATCTCAATACAAAAATGTGCCCTCCCAAACTTGAGGGCGCACGGAATCATGTTATCGTTGGGAAGAGTGAGCTCACTTTTTCCGTTCTAGTCGGTTGCAGGAAGCGGTGGACGCCGGACGTTTTTGAAGTGAAAACTTTTTTAGGCGCGCCTAGACAGATTTTTCGTGGGCTGTGAATTGAATTAATTCGTCACGCTTGGGTATGATAAGAAAGCTTCGGGTAAACTCGGGACCTTGGCTTTTGGCCATCTAGAAATACGTCAGCCTGTGGGAAATGATGAAAGAGTGTGGACAGGTTATCATGGCATGCCCATCTAGAAACGCTGACGCATGGGGCAATGGGAAATGCTGACGCATTTCTTGATGGCCATGCCAAGATGGCGAGGCCACGCCCTCCGTTTACACCCGTGTAGTTTTCAAGGTATGCTATCAAATTCTGAGTTATAAGTTTTCACTTCTATCGGCAGTTTCTATGACTGCCAATTTTTTTTTCTATCACTATTCGTTATCCACAACCAAAATAAGTAGAACCACAGCATATCTTGCCGCTAGCGATTCTAGGGGTCAAGTAGGTTGTTTGTAAACTACTTACGATACACACACGAGACGCAGTTTATTACCAATTTCAAGGTGCTCAGGGCACATCTGTTGGTTTATATCGATGTTATATGGATTATTAAGTTACGGCTGGTCGAGACGGGAGAACGGCGACTGCCGATCCGAAGTTCAAATACTAGGCGCACCACTGTATTTTCGAATTCGTATGCATAATGCCGCTTACTTAAAAAACGCCGAACGATAACATCGTGAGGAAAACGACATGTACTTATCTAGATGGCCTTGACTTTCTGCTTGCGAGAGAAGACCCCGAGTGAACATTTAGTGGGCTGCTTATAATATGCTATTGCTATATTACTTACCATATATTTTGGGTAATTATCACGCGGTAATATTGGCAACACTGGTCTTGGGATTCCCTATTTTGTGTTAGGAAATAAAGATTTGTTTTAATATTTAAAATGGGGAAATAAGTGATTAAATTATTCAATCACATAAGAAACATGATTCCTGGAGGTTTATTGCGTTGGTCACTACGGCTTTTACAGGATTTCAAGGCGCAGGTCGTTCTGTGTCTCAAGATTTGTTTTTATCGCGAAACGTGTTGGCTGCCCGAGTTTTGCGGGCATAATGGCCGACTAGTGTGCGAATGTGTGCGTGTTAGCCTGTATGTGACAGAGCTCTGGCCGACTCAATATGACACAACTTGTTCGTTAGCCAGACTCTGTCCGACTTTTTTTAAACGTCCTTGGTAGAAGTGTAGAAAGTTATATTTCGCAGTTTTTTTTAGTTTTTTGGTACAATGCTGCAAAAAATGAATTGCTACACTTGTTTAACAAAATAATTAGACGAAAGTGTAAAAGCAACTTTTTGGAGTTTTTGGTACAATTATCGAGTAAGTAAGTAATTATTACACGAACTAACACCACAAATGGCGGCCTTATTGCATAGAGCAATCTTTTCCAGGCAATTTCTTTCAGTACAATTATTTTAATACAATTATAATTGTACCAAAAACTCAAAAAGTTGTTTTATTCTCTTTCGCACAATTATTGTAATATAGAAGAGTAGAAGTTTACTTTTTGCAGCTCGTAGTATACAACTACAATACCTAACTGCGTTTATGCAATTAATCAGCAAGATGAACCAAAACTAGCAATTCGAAATGTGAAGCATTGTATTGAAATCGTATTCCTAAGCCGAAGTTTTCGTAGAGTCAAATAAATAGATTAAATTATAGAACATGCCGATCATAAATATATCCCGTTTAGATACGGTATGCTCACGCGCCTCATTATTCATTGTTATTTATTTCCTGGGAGTTCAGGGAATTCAGGCTCAAACAAAGTTTTTTAGTAAAGTGTTATTAGGAATAGCTAAATGTAACATCACGATTTTTGGTTTAGTTTCACCATGTCTAACTGCCCGTCCTAAAACTACCCTATGACATATTACTAGATAGCTGAAAATCCACTCTCAAAGCAGTGAAAAGCGGAGTATTTTAAAGATATGGCGATCGATAATCGTACGAAAATTTTGATTTAGGAATCTGTTTTCGAAATATGAAGCTTTATATCCTTAGTTTTTGTTCTCTTCCCTCATCTAACTGATTAAGTTATTGGACTCATATGGAGTTTACTAATGATTCTTTAAATTAAGACATCAGTTAATAAATATATCCCATTGATATTGTTAAGTACCTGGAAGACAGAGCTTCACTCGGTTTCATTCCCTAAAAAAACGGATAAAAAGCGTTTTTAAGTTAACCCTTTTTATACAAAAAATTAAAACGACTTCAAAACCACAAATAGGCACCCAAAAGCGAAAAATAAGTTAATATAATTACTATACAAGGTGTTGCAAAAAGGTGCAACAATATTTATGGTAGTTCATCTACATTAAGTTTTGAATCATGTATGTGAAAATAAGGCATGAAAGCTCAAAAAAAAATTTCAAAAAATAAATTAAATTTTTTGGTTGTTATTTCATTTGACATACCCCTAATGGCCAGATCTCCGCACGAATTTTTGTACGACGTCGCGGCGTCGGTGGCAATGTCGTTTGTCTGCTGTACAAGCTTTAGGGTTGAAGCTGGTGATTTGGTGGGAATTTCACGTCAAACTTTGACTCGAATTATCTCGTGATCTACCGTGCTGAGGGGAAAGAGACCTTGGGTGATGAAGTCTACATCAGTGTTAGAATGGACTGTTAAAATATTGTTGGGGGTAAATCCACCACGTTGTATAAGCGCTACTCACTCATCTAATTGAAGGCGGTGCCAGCCAAGTCTTACAAGTTATTCAGGGTATTCATTTAAGGATATTTCAGACAAAATAAATTGTATGCATATTCTCTACTGTATCTATTCTAAATTGATATACTTGATACTGTTTCTATATTATAAGCAATTGACACCAATCAAAATTTAGCTCAATAACAAATTAATAACAACAAAAACACCTCCCTTGCTTCCTGTTTCGGCAATTTAAAAAAGATAAATCAGTACAAGATTTCAGTTTTTGGCTATTGCAGCCATAAAAATGTAAAGTGCCGCGATATTATTTTTGCGCACGCTCGGCGTTTGTTCATATGTCAACTCGGGCAAACGGCTGGCGGCTGGCGGCCCAGTGATCTTGACACTGCCGGGAAGCACGGAACGAGTATGTATACAACTCGTGCCATTGAGAGAGTGACGGAGCCCAGCCTCGGTGCGAAATCACTTGACAAGAAAAAAAAAGATTCATTAACAATAGATACATTTATACATATTTTTAACATGTCACGTGAATCGATTGAATTTTTGAAAAAACATAACTTATTACTTTGGTTTTACTCAATGCTTACGAAATTTCATGCAAATTTGTTCAAAGAATCAAAAGTTTCATAAAACCTTATTTCACCCCTTTAGAGGTTTAATTTTGAAAAACATTGTAATATGTTACTCATTATTTTGATCATGCTCAATTCATGCAAAACTTTTTGCGATATTAATGTAATGGAATAAAAAGTTTCATTAAAACTTTCATCTCCTATTTCATACCCTTAAGGGTTGAATTTTGTTATGAGATATCATAAGCATTGAGTAAAGCCTAAATAATAAGTTATGTAATATACAGTGTTTAGGGTTCCGTAAAACGTAAAGGAACCCTTATGGATTCGTCATATCTGTCTGTCTGTCCGTCCGTATGTCACAACCACTTTTTCCGAAACTATAAAAACTATACTGTAGAAACTTGGTAAGTATATGTATTCTGTAAGCCGCATTAAGATTTTTACACAAAAATATACAAAAAAAACAATAAATTTTACAAACAATTAGGTAAATGGCAATCGTTTCAATTAGACAAAACTATAGAATGATATTTTGTTAACCGACTTTCAAAAAGGAAGACGTTATCAATTCGACCACCATATTTTTTTTTGTTTATCACCTGATTTCTCGAGAACGCCCGAATCGATTTCAATGTTTCTTGCTTTGTTCGGATGGTTATGCTTCCCAAAGATTCTGGTGGTAGCATAACAATCTTTGTACTAAGTACACCAGAAATTGCAATGTAGCTGTTCGGCTCAAACCCATTCACAAAAACTATTTGTACTCGATTTCTTTGGTAGGATTGGAACCAACTCAGAAAAGATCCATGTAATTTGATGGAACCCAATTATTCCATTAAAACAAAAACAAACAATTTACTTTATCATAATGCTCTACTATGAACTCTTTTAATACAATAAATTAAATTCGCAGTGTTACAAACAATTAATTAACAAATATTACCTGAATCTTTGTTAATTAATTGTTTGTACGATATAGTACAAGTAGAAAAAAAATAGTACAAGTTGGATACTTGTCGTGGGTCGGAAACCCACTGGTAGCAGAGCATTTAAATATTATAAGTTATTTATAAGTTAGTTAGTTATTCCGGGGGGAAAGATGAACTTGTTTGTTTGTTGAACAAGAGAACTCCCTTCCCCGCACATTTGCTGTCTATTAGCTTTTTGACTTGACTGGCACTGACTTCAAAAAGATGAGTGAATAACTACAATAACTATATTAACTTATTTTTCGCTTTTGAGTGCCTATTTGTAGTTCTGAAGTCGGTTTAATTTTGTTTTGTATTAAAATAGTTTATAGATTTTAGAAAAAAAAAACCGAAACGTTGACGAGTGTCTTGAGTATTACTGTCTTGAGTGTCATACTTAAATGTTTTTTTTTTCGGTGAAAATAAATTATTATTATAGGTACATTAATTATTTTTAAATACAACAGTCTGCCGGATAGACCTAGAGAACGCATTCGGTTCTGTGCAGCATGAACTTATGATATTTGCCCTAAAAATACTTTCCTGCTGTAATTATTGACATAATTAATTCATATTATTGTCACTTAAAATTCGTCATAGCAGTAAACAAGGAAAATAAAAAACACTTTAATACAATGTAGGACTATTCCAAGGGTGCTGCTTTACACCAATAGTATTAATACCTACCTAAATTTTTTTAAAGTCGGTTAAAAATAGTTATGCGTTTAGTTGTTATAATAAATTATGATTAGTCCTAAAAACGTTACGCCTACTTAAATTAGTGCAAAAATTATTACGCTACCACATATATACCCTCCCAAACAGTGTCAGGAATTGTTGAATGATGTCGATAAGTTCTGTACATTAACGGAGGGAATGAGGGCAAAACTAAGTAAATGTCATTGTCTATGCCTGGGTAGACGAAATACCAAATGTATATTTGGTATTTCGTTTCCTACGATCTATCTAGTTTCCTACGATCTATCGAGTTTCCTACGATCCGGGACTCTCCATAAGTGGCCAAAGAGTTGCCAAAATTGCAGAGGCAGTGCCTTTCAAATTTCTTGGTAGAAAGATAGATTACAAAGGACGTACACCATCGTTAGGGTAGTTGTTGAAAATTTCATGAACAAACTCAATAAGGTAGACCAGCAGCCTATCAGCAATATCAAAAAAGCATGGATATACGACAACTATCTCACATCACGTCTCACTTGGCCTTTCCTAGTATATGATATCGATAAAACCCTCATGGCAAAGCTAGATGCTAATATCATAAAGATATTGAACTCATGGTTCGGATTGGCACATCCGGCTAATCCTTCTACTCTCTTTAGGGATCACAATAGTTTTGGGCTGAAACTAAAAAAAACATCCGAACTCTACAAACAGCTAAGAGTTACAAAAACGCTAAAGTCGCAAGACGAATTAATTGCATCTCTCCCAAAAGACAAAAGCGCTTCGGACCTTGAATCTAGACTTCAATTCCATAAACAATTTATGGCAGGTGCACAAGTAAATACAGCTGGGTTGGGTGCGAGAAAGAAAAGGGAAGAGCGAGACATAGTAAAAACCTTTCTACAACAAGATGAAAATGACAGTTACAAAGTGCACGCTATGAATTTAGAAATGCAAAGTGTGTGGTTCACCATAGGTGAGTTTTGTATCCCATTAGCTCTGAAGTGGCGCACCTTGCTCTATGACTGGTCTTCTGCCTTATTAAAATTTTATCTAAATGCTTTCCAAATGACCCTCCCTGACCAGAGTAACTTGGTAAGGTGGGGAAAATCTTCTGAGGCGATATGTACAGCAAGGCACATATTGGCGGGATGCAAAGTGCTCCTTAATAGGGGTCATTACTCACAGCGCCATTACAGAGTACTTGAAATCATACGTGAAGCCATAAATAAGCCTTTCAGTAGCTAGAGCCCAAAAAGGAATGACGACAAACATAAGACAAATTAACTTTGTAAAAGAGGGCTGAATTTCTAACTCCAAGAACAAGCCTTACTCAATCCTGGGAACAGCACCTGACCTTATTTTAATGGACACGTATGAAAAACACTATAAAATCCCAGAGAATGTGGGTGTTTCCTCATCCAGACCGCACATTTTCCTTTTTTCTAGAGCTACGAAACGCACAGTCCTTGTAGAACTTACCGTACCGTGGGAAACTAATATAGCTAAAGACCACGCGATGAAACAAAATAAGTATTAGGGCCTTCTAAACGAATTAACAAAAAATTGCTATGTAGTTAATTTATACGCTGTAGAAGTAGGAGCGCCAGCAAAAGCAGAAAGGTTCTTCAGAGAGCTCGTTTTGACCACATTCGTAGGTAGCTTAGTTGGATCATATGGATTGTTGGATGTTGGATGTACGTCAAAAAGCGGCCCCTTAAACCTACGCCCGCGTCACAAGTCTCGGGGTCTACTCGGGATTTCTCTCTCTGCCACACAATGGACCCGGCACCCGCACGGTGAATCCATGGAATGCTAAGAAGTTCGTCTCAATTATAGATTCGTTGCGCTCGCTGTTTTATATCTTATGCCTTTAAACGAGCAATTCTTGTACCTATATAAATATGTATATATATATATATCTTATGCCTTTAAACGAGCAATTCTTGTACCTATATAAATATGTATATATATCAACATCAACATCAACAGCCCACTAAACGTTCCCACTGCTGGGACTCGGGGCCTTCTCTCGCAAGGAGAGAGTTAAGGCCATAATCCACCACGCTGGCCCAGTGCGGGTTGGCGGATGACACATGACTTCGAAATATTCTAGGTACATATCGGTTTCCTCACGATGTTTTCCTTCACCGTTTAAAGTTAGCGGCATTACGCACATGACTTCGAAAAGACAGTGGTGCGTGTGGGGTTTGAACCCGGGGTCTCCGGATCGGCAGCCACCGTTCTCCCGACTAGACCACCGTAACTTCATATAATATGTATATATATATAGAATCCTAATCTCGGAAACGGCTCGACGGATTTTCATGAAATTACGTATGCAGGGGATTTCGGGGACGATAAATCGATCTAACTAGGTCTTATTTAAAAAAAACATATATTATGCGCGTTTTTAGACAATGAAAAACTGTCACATTAGACATTAGAATGTGAAGGTAAATTTCGCTGCGTGACGTGACAGCATAATTAGCTCAGACGGGAAGTCGGGTGCTCATAGCGATCACGAATTAGTAGCTCCGGGTTCGAATCCAGACGGGTTCTCTTTTTTTTTCAATTCGTTTTTGACGTGAAAACGTCTTATAAATTGGTTTGCCGGGTGACACTTCAAGAAACTGCGTTACGCTCCGCTCACGTTATGCGCTCACAATGAGAGCGAGTGAGAGGGACGCGTGCCTTTCACTTTTTATGTCTGTCTCTCTCGCTCTTAGGCGGGCTAACCATGCCCGAGTCGCCGATTCGCTTAGGCGCCTGCATACAAGTTTACACGTTGCCAGTTAATTGTAAAACGATTGTGTAGTGATAATGTGACAGACTACGAATGAATATTCACATTAAAGTTATTTTACCACTCAAAGTCGTTGTCACGTAAAACTTTCGCCCGTATACCGACTTTACAGGCAACCAATTTTTTTTTAAGAAAATCTATTTTTTGGAGTCTTTTATCTGTAGGTATCTAAGTATATTTAGTATTTTAACTAAGCAAAGCTCGGTCACCCAGGTACTTTTACATTATACTAGTAATTCGTTTTTATGTCTGTTGCTTTATGCGGTAATTAGTAAGTAAGTAATTGTTTTATTTTAAAGGTATTGGTTCACAGAATATGAAAATGCTAATATAGAGAGCAGAGAACCCAGATTATGGAAAGCCTTATTCCGAGCTTATTGGCTCTCCTACATGCCGGGAGCATTATTTGTGGTTACTCAAGCAGCCCTAAGGTGAGGTTTTAATGATATTATTATGTGTTTCCAAATACGAACTTGATATTATTAGTTCAGCTTATTATATTGATTCAAATGTATGTAATAGTATTTGTCTGTATATAGAAAAGTATAAAAAAATTACAGAATTCTATATTTTGGAATTCAACAGCATTTCTGTAGAACTTACGATATACAACATTCACTTTACTTATCAACAATTTTTTTTGTAAATTTCAGGATATATCAACCGCTACTTTTTGGTCAATTGCTATCATATTGGTCTGTGGACCCTACTTTGACCACCATGGAAGCAGGTTTCTATGCTCTGGCGATGCTTGGGCTTAATTTTGTAAATATGATGTGTCAGCATCACAATTCGCTCTTTGTGGCGAAATTTGGCTTGAAAGTAAAAGTGGCGTGCTCCTCACTTTTGTACAGAAAGGTACGTAGTTATAAAGTGATCCTTGGAAAAGTAAGATATTGACAAACAATTAATTAAGATATTGACAAGTTTCAATCTAAAAAAGTGAAAAATTGTATATTAGTGTAGACTAAGATATGTGTTCCAAGTTTTTTTAAACAAATCTAAGAGATTTTTAACAAACATTATAAAATCTTACTAATATTATAAACGCGAAAGTTTGTGAGTATGGATGGGTGAATGGATGGATGTTTGTTACTCTTCCACGTAAAAACGACTAAACGGATTGAGTTTAAATTAGGAAAATAGATAGATTAAAGTCTGAAAGTGCACATACGCTACTATTATCCCGAAAAAAAAGAACGACGGGAACGGGAACTCTGCGGGTAAAACTGCGGGGCACTGCTAGTCTTAAATAATACTTTACGATTTTTAAAACTAATCAAAGATTAAGGAACAATTTATTAGTCTTTAACATTCTATCTATTTTAAATGACACCGATGATTTTTTTTTTGCTGTCATCGTGAAACATGAAATTGCGTGTTATCGTAATATCTATTATTTAATTGATTGGTTTTAAATCATCACGCTCTACGAACGATGATGTCTAATCCGCAGTATTTTTATTAAAAAAAAAAATGTCATTATTGCAGTTGCTGCGTATGTCGCAAGTGTCCCTGGGAGAGGTGGCCGGGGGCAAGCTGGTGAACCTGCTGTCCAACGACGTGGCGCGGTTCGACTACGCGTTCATGTTCATACACTACCTGTGGGTGGTGCCCATCCAGGTCGCCATCGTGCTCTACTTCCTCTGGGAAGTCGGCGGCTGGGCGCCCTATGTCGGACTCCTTAGCATTGTCATATTTTTAGTTCCAGTACAAGGTTAGTTTTCTCATATTCTGTTACGAATTTTTGAATATCTCTTGTATTATCGGCACTTCTATCGGCAGTGCCTATGACTGCCAATTTTTTTTCATGAATTCTGAATAGTGCGTTTATTTATTTCCTTTAAAATGTACCCTGATGCAAATTTAGCGCTACTATAATTTAATGCATTTGGGCGGACATATTTTCATGTACACATATGAAACTCCTTACCTCAATTGGTCAACTCTCCATACTTTCACGTCATATTGTTATTGTTAAAACCATGGCTAAATAAAATTAAAGTTTAAAACTTAGGTTAAAAACAGTAGAATTGAATACAAGTGAAAACCCGAAATACCATAATAATAAGTGATTCTAGCGACCAAGAAGTTTATTTGACGCCAACAGAATTGACTGAAACTGAAAATGCACAAAGCGTTTAGTAATTTCCTCGCTAAGGTGGGATGAAAAATTACGTGTTGCACTCGAGCGCAAAGATCGTTCACCTTGTGCCCTTTTGATTCCCTTGCTACGCTCAGGATTCTAATTTTTGAATCCCTCGCTACGCTCGTGATTCAACTTTAGAATTCTTCGCTTGCTCGGTCATTAAAATTGAGCACGCGGTTAAAAAGCCACTTTGCACTCTTGTACAACAAATAACTATTTTTTTTCTCCACGACCAACGCAAGCTTCTATTGTTAAAAACGAATTGTCATGGCGTGACCAGCAATCTGGCTGATCATGTCGATAAGTATCGTAGCGTCATCTATTGTCATTACTTAAAAATAATCGATTATTATTTTGCCCGTATTTTGTTTCTTGCCTGTGTTTCCCCTATATACTTGTATTATAGTCTACTAGCTTTAACCCGCGGCTTCGCTCGCGTTCTGTAACTTTCTTAAGGCAGGTTCCCACTTTGAAAAGTAATACGACTGTCGAATAATAACTTAAATAACTATAATCCTTTCTAGCTCTTACGATTTTGGGCTGTGCGTTGATCTGTCAGTCAATCACTTTTGCCTTTTATGTATAATAAAGAAGACCACCTACATGAAAAATCGATCCTAATTTTTGAGTTTCTAAGTAACCGAATTTGACCGGTGGGGTGGGTAACTTTACGATTTTACTAAATTTTTACGAAGTTTCATGTAAATATGTCCAAGGAATAAAAAGTTTCATACAAACTTTCATCCCTTATTTCACCCCCTTGAAGACTGAAATTTGAAAAACGCTTTCATACTTGCTTTATGATTTTTGTTGAACTCAATTTATACGAAATTTCATGCAAATATCTCTAAGGAATAAAAAGTTTCATACAATCGCTCATCCCCTATTACATTCCTTTGGGGTAGAATTTTGAAAAATCTCTCAGTGGGTGGGTGCCTACGTTATAAGAATATGCGTGCGAAATTTCAAGTTTCTAGCTCTTCCGGTTTGAGCTGTGCGTTGATCTATCGGTCAATCACCTTTGCCTTTCCCCTTCCGATTGGACCTCGATAGCGAACGGACGTGCTTTACCGAATTCTTTGTCTCCGTGTGTCTACCCTATTTTTTACGGATAGTCAAAATGTCACTCCTGCGATCTCCTTCGGGATCTAAAGCATCCTCTAAGAAGCCTTCCACATCGCTGACGAATCTGACATCCCTAAGTGATTCCGAGGACAAAGTCCTGTTAAAAGCTGCACGCGGAAAACGAAAGAGAGATGACACCGATTTCGAACCATGCTTATCAGAGATGCGACAAATGTTTGATAATTGGCAGAAGCTACAGGAAGATAAGTTCACGGCTTTACAGGCTATAATTGAAGAATTCAAAGAAAATTGTTCTCAAATGAAAGAGTCGTTTTCGTTTATATCAGCTCAGTATGATGATTTAAAAGTAAAATATGACAATTTACACAAAGAAAAAGATACACTTGCTGCTCGTACACAGATTTTTGAAAATGAAATTGAACGACTCCTACACAATACCAGAGCGTCTTGTATTGAAGTTCGAAATGTTCCTACTCTTCAAGAGAAGCCTGAATCGAAAAGCTATCTCGTCAATTTAATAATTAAAACAGCCCAAGCAATGGATCATAATCTACGTCCTACTAATTTTAAGAATGTTTTTCGCACATATACCAAGGCTGAAGCCCCTAAACTTATAATTGCGGAATTTTCCAGTGTCATTGTGAAATAATCTTTTTTAAATGCTATCAAAGATTAATTTATTAGATACAATACAAATAATCCGGGAAATAAGCTCAACACTTCTCACCTGCAACTAAACTGTCCAAAAACTGATGTTTATATTTCTGAAGCATTAACAAGCAAAGTCAAAAAAATACTTTATTTGTCGAAGGAATTTGCAAAATTACATCGTTATTCCTACTGCTGGGTCTCCAACGGGAAAGTGTATCTACGCGAAAAAGACAAGTTCCCCGTGGTGCGTATAAATAGTGAACGCGATTTAGAAAAACTTAAAATTTAAAAACGACTATTTAATCTCCAGTTATGTACGGTTCACCGCTCCCTTTTCGTTATTTTTCTCGTTGAAAATAATTAAACGATCATTTAAGTATTCTCATAATGATAATCAAGTATTTTTTAATTGAAGTTAAATATTTTATGTACCACCCACACACATATACACTTTCACAACTCACACAACATCTTCACGCTATTCTAAATTCACTGTAAAAACAAATAGAAGAAACTGAAATCCACACATCTGCATTATACAGCCTAACTTACTTCAACATACAACGTTTGAAAAAAGTATTCCATGCAAATAAGAGCGATCATTGTTATTGTTGTCCTAGATTGGCAAAGTCATTAATAGATCACTCAACTTACATAAGACATCGAGTACCTTATACTAACCAGTCCCCAACAAATTGGGTACGGCCACTAAGACTTGCGACACACTTCGCTATTTTTAATGGATAATCCCGAAAATATTGTAAATGAACTCGATTCAGTGTCCGTCTCCAAATCTTTTCAATGTATTCCTGAATTATGTTTGGACCTATTTAAAGAAAACCATTTAATTCGTGCTTTAAAAATATTTCACTTAAACATTCGTAGCATTGGAAGTAATATTGACGAAGTTCAGATACTTCTGCATAGGATGAACATTGATTGTGATGTGCTAATTTTTTCAGAATGTTGGCTAAGTTCCTGCCCACAAACCCCCATTCTAGATGGATATGATAGCCATAGATCGGGCTTCATGAACCAAAATGATGGAATTGTTGTGTACACTAAATCAAATGTTATTAACTGGACTATTATGGAACCCATCCTAGCTCATGCTAGCTGTTTGTTACTTACATGTCAAAACAATATTGCGATAGTAGCAATTTATCGCTCCCTATCAGAGTCTAATTTTCATACACAATCTCAACACACTACTTACCAGCCTTACCAGTTTTTTTTTTTACCTTTTTGTAGGTTTACACTTGACCGCCATCTCACCTGATGTTAAGCGACGATGCGGTCTACGATGAAGCGTGTTTACCTAGAAAAAACCGATTCACTCTCGATTTGAAGATACAAAGATTGTAACCATCGGGGAAAACCCACTCAGGCAACGTATTCCACAGCCTAGACGTTCTTATCACAAAAGTAGAGTCAAATCTCTTCGTTCGTGTCTTTGGAACATCAACCATGAAACGATGTCGCTTTTTCGAGCTACGAGCATTCCGATAGAACAGTTATCAGATTGTATCTGTTGTCGATGATATAAACTTAAATATTTTATCGCGAAGTAGCAACAAATAAAACCAAACATTTCTGATACTTATTTGAATATGGTTGCTTCTCACGGTATGTTACCAGCTCATTTGTACCCTACACGAGATTCCAGTTGCCTGGATCATGTTATCCTTCGAACAAAAAGTCCTACTGGTACGTTTGTGTTACCAAATACAGTTAGTTACCGATCACTCAGCTAATTTGCTGTGTTGCGTCCACAACGTAACAAAAAATAAAAAACGAGCACTCTCTCAAAGTAAAACCGATCATCGTGCAGTAGTGGCTGAGCTTCAAAATACAGACTTCACTTACATCTATGCATTGCACGATGAAAATGTTGCCATGAATTCCTTCATAAAAAATATCTCAGATGTAATGAAATTACATACTAAAATTATAGAAAAAATCGAAACAATATAATTATACCTCGGATCACTCCTGGTCTATTAAAATGTATCCGCAATCGTGACAAATTTCATCTTAAATATAAAGCAGACTTGAGTAACTCTTTAAACAAGCTCACGTACATTAGATATCGTAATTTCTGCAATAATTTGTTAAAAAGACTAAAACGAGAGTACGAAATAAAGCAGTTACAAAATGCTAAAAACCAACCGAAAGAAACTTGGAGAAAGCCATCAAAAAGATTGCTAATATTTCTTCTCCTAGATCGTCATCTGCTTCTTTAATCGATCAGACAACAGAACCGATAACTTATTAATATTAATTAGATAGAAACTTCATTAAATAAAATAAATGAATACTTTGTTAACATTGGTAGTAAATTGGCCAGCAAATTTGGTAACTGTTCAACTTAAAATGCGGCCAATAGTGGTAATAACCTCCTTCACTGTATGGTAGTTTTTGATACGGATTGCAATGAAGTGGCTAATGTAATAAAAAGTTTAAAAAGAAACTGTGCAGTCGGTTGGAATAGCATTCCTTTTAGTATAATTATAGATGCCAGAGAAGTGCTAGTTCCTTCTCTGACGTATACTTTCAACCTCTGTTTGAACACAGGTATTTTCCCCAAGTCACTAAAAAAGGCAATTGTTCTGCCAGTATATAAAAGTGGAGACAAAAGATGTGTCAATAACTACAGACCTATCTCAATATCAAATTCCTTCTCTAAAGTTCTAGAAAAAATACTAGGCTTACAAACTACTTAGATTAATTTAACTTATTAGCCAAAAACCAGTATGGATTTCGTAAAGGTAAATCTACTGAAGACGCCGTCTTGGATCTTACTAAGTAATTCTATTGTGAATAGTCTAGATTCAAAACTTAAAACAATTGGTATATTTTTGGACTTATCAAAGGCTTTCGATACGGTCAATGTTTCCAAGCTTTTGATGAAGATGGCAGCACTAGGCATAAGAGGCGTTACACTGGACATTTTTTAAAATTATCTCTCTGAACGTTCACAATGTGTAAAAATTGAAGAATTCATTAGTGATGACATGTTCTCATGTACCGGAGTCCCACAAGGAAGCATTTTAGGCCCAGTCTTATTGAAGTGAAAGTTTCTTTAGGCGCGCTATAGACAGAATTTTCGTGGGCTGTGAAATGGATTCATCAATCGTCACGCTTGGATATGATAATAGATCGGATCGGATATGAAATCTTCGGGTAAACTCGGTAAAAACGGCCAGGTAGGTATCAGGGTAACAGAAACAGTAAAGAATTTCGATTACCTACCTCCAACAGCCCAGCGTTTATCTCCAGATACCAGGACAACAGAAATATAAAAGAGGTGCGTTTGCCCCTAGGTACCAGTACCAGGGCAACAGAAACAGTAAAGAGTTCTGTATAATTACGTTGATATAAAACTAGATGGCGCAACCATCGATTTAGCTGGCGGTGTTGAAATTATGCGAATGTACATAGACCTACGCTGGTTTGACAAATAATTGGTCTTCTGGCAAGGTGATACATAAATTAAAAGTGAAAACATTTGAGTCACAAGTTTTCACTTCTATCGGCAGTTCCTATGCCTGCCAGTTTTTATTTTTTTTAGTATATGTAAATGACCTGTGTCTCTCAAAGATACCTCACTGTGACATTTTTTTATATGCGGACGATACTGCTTTAATCATTCAAGGAAATACTTGGTCCGAGTTGTATCGGAATGGCTCTCAAATAACATGCTAACTTTGAATATTGCAGAAACTAAACACATAACGTTCTTACTTAGGTCAGATTTTTAACCTCATTCAAACTCATTTTCAATAACGGCCCACAATTGCCAATTCCGTACGGTTTCAACATGTAACTGCAATATTTTATGTAGAACAGACAATATAAAATATCTAGGAGTGCTTTTAGATAGCACCCTTACCTGGAAATCGCAAATCGAATGTTTAGCAGCCCGAGCACGGCGCCTAATATATATTTTCAAAAAACTTTGCTCATCTGCAGACGCGGCTACTCTTAAATTAGTTTACATATCATGGGCTCAATCGATTATGACATATTGTGATACGGTATGGGAAGTGCCAGCGCGGAAATACTCATAAGACTAGAAAGAGCTCAAAGAGCTATCCTAAAAGTAATGACCAAGAAACCCATTAGATACCCAACTGACAAACTATATAAAAACACAGATGTACTTACCGTTAGGCAACTTGTTGTAGACACGTCATAATTCGCAAAAATAAATTAGTACCATACGATTCAAATCTAGGCAGTAGAGAGCAGAAAAGAGTTTGCTGCACCGTACCCCATCGTACCAAAGTAGCTAGCAGGCATTTTGTGCATCTTTCAAATCATCTATACACAATAGTGAGCGAAAGTCTGGACATTTACCCTCTCAATTTAAAAAAAATGAGAACAGTAGTGCAAGAGTGGTTTAAGTCTCTAACATACAGTGATACTGAATTTCTATTTAAAATTGTAACCTAATCCAATTCAAACATTTGTTTCTTGTCACCAGACCATCTATACTAATATTATAAAGCTGAAGAGTTTGTTTGTTTGTTTGAACACAAGGATCTCTGGAACTACTGGTTCGAGTTGAAAGATTCTTTCTTTGTAGGATAGTCCATTTATCGAGGAAGGCTATAGGCTATTTTACATTACGCTACCATCAACAGGAGCGGAGCATGAATGAAAAATGTAACAAAAACGGGAAAAAATATTGCTTTTTGAGAGCTTTCGTTGCGTGACAGCATAATCTCATATTTTAAAGGTTGCCTCATTAGAACCTAAACTAACCGAATTTGTTAAAAATTTGAATTGGTACGCCCAATTTTCGATAGATGGCGTAGCAACGCGCGCACGTTCAGCTAGTCACTCATAAACACATACAGTCCTACAAACTCACACATAATACAAACTTACTTTCCCACACAAAACACACACATGAAACACCATACACGTACCGTCACACAGATTCACATACTTACACACAAGGGTGTGTGAGTAAGAGTATGTGAGCAAGGGTGTGTGTGTGAGTGAGACTCACACACACACCCTTATATATTCTGCCGTACATAAAAAATAAACTTTTCTTTAACCTTTTTCGTATAGTTGTTCACATGAATTAAAATATACATATGTTTTTGCTGATTATTTTATGAACATGGATAAACTTAATGTATAAATAAACGAATAACGAACATGTATATCGACGGTAAAAACCAAACCTGCTGTAAACCGCACCCTTGGCAAAATTTTTTTTTGCAGATTTAGATTCAGAAAAAAATACTGCGTCGAATGGTCTCACTCCCGTGGCTCTACGACCTCTAGAAATTTTTGTACAGCATTAAATTTTTTTAAATTTTTCAAAAAAGACAACATTTCACTTGCTGTACACAACACAAAAACGGCCTTTTTCTTTCATTTGCCATTTACAACAATTTCCTTTTTGCAAATAATATGTGCATTGTAATAACAGCGTGATGAATTGTTGAGGACTGTGGGTTACAGCAAATTGCCTATAACAATTTTATTAAGTAACACATGGTATTTACTACATCTATTATATAATCAAACGTGGATAGTTTTAATTTACTACATTTTAAATAAATGTGGTATTATAGGCAATAGCTAGTTGCGCCAACTTAAGCTCACTAAAATTTACCGGACTTTGTTATTTAAGCTATTTTCAACACGGTAGCCATCTGCAGATTTTTCTCATTTACCGCCATTGTAAAATACGTTCGCGCCGGTTGCACCGCAGATCTCCACGTCGTTCAGTTATGTACGTTACTGTATGGCACTTGGGAAGGCGTGTGGAACTAGATTCAATTTATAAACGTAAGTGATTTGACGATGAATGTCTCCTCAATGTTTTTTATTTTTATCTTAAATCATTTCAACTAATTTAGAGATATAATTTGGAATGGAAAAGTAAAAGAAATTATGAATGTGAAAAGTAACCTAATTTATCTATTACCTCTTCATGCCTAAATTGCTGAACATTTGAAACATGGGATAATTTTCTGTAATAAAATCCTGGAAACGTTAAATTTACCGCGATTTTTGTACTGGTAGTACCTCGCCTGGTCTCGTGGCTTTGTTGGTGATAAGTTGTCTGCCTGCGAGCCAAGGGTCGTGGGTTCGATTCCCACCCAGGGCAAATATTTGTATCATGAATACAAATACTGTGTTTTGTGTCAGTATATTCATTTGTATTATGAGTATGTATTTTTTACTTTACAAGGGTGCTGCTAATCAGCATGTATCCATTTAAGAGCATATTCTGTGTATATACACAAACAATACTTGTTTTACAACTTTTGTTAAAACTCAATACCCACATCATCATCATCAGCGCATTCTAGTCTACTGCTAGACATAGGCTTCTCCCATGGCATGCCACTCAGCCCTGTTGTCGGCTTTTCTTCTCCAACCACTGCCAGCAGCCTTACGTATATCGTCACTCTATTGGGTTTCAGAACCTCCTACACTACGTTTACCTAATCACGGTTTCTGCTTTAGAACTTGTCTACCACAACGGTCTTCGGTCCTCCTACATAGTGCCGGCTTTAGGGTGGGGCGACGGGGTCGGTTGCCCGGGGCGCCGGATACTACAAGGGCGCTTAATTTGAAAAGCTGTTTTAACGATTTAAAGGAAAACTGGACTCGACGTATGAACTTTTATTTACTTATCTCGTAAATTAAGGTGCATAATATGTACTTTTAGTATGTCCAGTGTAGTGTTGTCCTTTAGTACGTCCGTTTAAATATCTCTTTACAGACAGACATCAACGTCAAACTTAAAGCACCCCTCTTTTTGGTTTGGGGGTTAAAAATATACCTAAAAGGGCGCCTAAGGCATGGCTCGCCCGGAGCGCCTAGATGGCTAAGGCCAGCCCTGTCCTACAGATATGACTAGCCCACTGTCTCTTCAGTTTGCTAAGACGTTGAGCTTTGTCAATGACGGATGATTTCATTTAGAAAATGTTATCTCAGAGAGACACAGAGCACAGCTCGTTCCATAGTAAACTGTGCGACCTTAAACTTCTGGACGATATTTGGACACCGATGCGTTGGGAAAGCTTTTCAGCTAAGCTATTCAGCATCTCTTGTATTTCCAGCGTTTCGCCCATTATAACAATGTCGTCTGTGAATCGTAGGTGTGAGGTGTATTCACCGTTTATATTGATGCCACGTCCAGTCCAATCCAGTGTCCTAGATATATCCTCCAATGCGTTTGAGAACAATTTCGGGGAGATTACGTTCCCTTGTCGCACTTCTCGTCACAGGTGGATCATTCATCTGCTAGTTTTGAACTTGAATGGTCATAGTACCGGCGTCAAACATATCATCACCTCAATATATCGCCAGTTAATTTGACATCGCTGTAAGGATTCCAGGACAGACCGGGTTTCCTCCGAGTCGAATCCCTTCTCACAGTCCGCAAACGCCAATCAAATGGGCTGATTTTACTCATTGTTCTTCTGTATGATTTGCCGCACGATGTCAATGCACGATGAAATTCGGCCTATTCTAGTGTTTGAAACTTGTTGAGTCCTCGAATAAGGCAACTCGTGATAACAACTCAGAAGGGATATTGGTCGATAGTTCTTCAAAAGGGTTTTGACACCATTTTTGAAGAAGACTGAGTATTTTGTGTACTTAACATGGTCTTAAAATGATGCAAGCTGATTACCAATGTTTAAACTATGTTTAGCTATGATATCAGCTATTTGGCTGCTATAATACATTTTTTACTAAGTTTGGGGTTAGATAGTGTTGTGTTTTAAATGTCTGCCCATATTTATTTAATCTACTTCTCCAATGGAAAAGTAGCACATTTTCGCCAATTAATCTACTGGCAAGTAGTAATACGCAAACATCGTTGTGTTCAAATTTGAAGGACAATATTTCTGCCAAAATTATAGGATATCAACCATATAAACCATCTTTTAGGACGGAACGATTTCTGCAGGACGCAGCCGACCGCAGCACAATTCTAGGTAATAATTTAGATGTTTAATGTTCCAATAGCCGCGTGATAATGTGATGGGCAGGTGTATTGCCTAAAATCATCATCAAGGTTCAGCATCACGGTCGATCCGAAAGCCTTAAGCGGAAGTTAAGTTACCTAAAGTTTTTAATTTCCGATGTTGTGCTCCAAAGTGCATTTTGACTGTTTTTAAATTGAAAAAAATGGTTGTCTGTAAAGTCGGTTTACTGACGATAGTTGAACGTGACAACGTCTTAAGAAAATAGTGATGGAATGGTACTGATGACGTCATGCGGCGAGCTAACGGCAGTAACGGCACATGACGTCATGTTTTGCGGGCGTGCAGCCGGCTTCATCGAATTATAAGACGTTATCACGTCAAAAAATCTCAATTTAGTAGTGGTGATTGTTCCTAAACGTATTAAAATAATGTCAAATTTATATCATCCCACACTTACATCGTTTTTATTTTACTGATCTCTCATAATTTGTTATAGTAACGACAATTAAGTGTACCGAGGCATTAATACTAATGTTAGTTACGTCATAATTTTCAAAACTAAATAAGTGCCATACGTTTTTAAGACAATCTTGCTTTTAAGTAAAATGTTTCTTTTGAAGCAGTCCATACATTTGTCTTCTTCATTTACAGCATTTTTGCGTAACAGAAAAAAAAGTGACATTGCTGTAACCCACAAAAACATAGACAAAAACAAACTTTTGGTTAGTTTTAGTTATTTTATTTAATAAACAATTAAATAATGCATTTTGTTTCTAAAAATTACATTTATAGGAATAATAGTTTTGAAGTTATGATTTTTTTTGTAAAATCTCAAAAGTTTTTTGGCTCTGGTGAACATTTTGCATTTTGTGGGTTACAGCAGGTTTGGTTTTTACCGTCGATATGATATTGTTACATCCCTGAATTAATTAATAATAAATATGAATGCCTATGTATCTCAATGATGATAACTATAAAAATAAATTAGCTATTTTTATGTCGGCGGTTACAAAACTCTCGGTGTGTCACCGGCCTTAGATCGAATAATTTGTCTACCTGTTTTCGGGGATGCCGGCCGACGCTTCAACCAGTGCATCATCACTCGCTCAAGGTCGCGCGGTTTTAGCCTACAACTAGACCGTTCCTCCCAGGGAACAAGTGCCAGTCGGTTGTCGGACGCACGGCTGAGCGCTCGCGCAACACGTTTCCCGCGCATATTGTTATTAGATATGTCGACAACCCTCCGCGCTAGACAGGGACAGAGTTACGCGTTAGAAAGAACGCAAATGTTTATTTGAAAATCGCGACAGGTATTGCGAGCTGAATTGAACTTTGTTGTGTCCCAGCAAGAGTTGCTATTTATATAATTGTTTTCGCTAAGTGAGTGTTCTGTACTTGTACTAATATTTATTCTGTGCTTCAACTTTGGTTCCGGGAATTTCTTCTCTAAGTACCCACATATATATACTCAAAAGTAAACAAAAAATATATAAGTATTACATCAGCTATCTGGCCGCCATCATACAAGCTTTGCTTAGTTTGGGGTCAGATGATGGTGTTGTGTGTGAATTGTCCACCAATATTTATTATTATTATTATATATAAATGTATAAAACACGGCGGGCTCTGGCACCAGTAATACAGTTTTTTAACTAGTTTGGGTGCCAGACAGTCATTACTAAGAACAGTTTTATCAACAATGCGCAGTGTATGATTGCAAATTTTGTTTAATATGTTAAAACTGTATGAATGAATGTATTATTATCTATATATATAAAAGCGAAAGGTCACTCATCAAGGAATCTCAGAATCTACAAATGCTAGGAACCTGAAATTTTGCATGGAGGTCCCTTTTAGCACATAGGGGCTCGTTAAGACGGGGTTTTGCGAAATTCAACCCCTAAGAGGGTGAAACAAGGGATGAACGGTTGTATGAAAATTCGTGATTTTCAAAGTTATCAAATGTTGTATATAGACACTTGACACGAAGGAATTAAATGTTTGTGCCATTAATTTTGTAATTTCGAATTGTACGGGGGTGAAAAATGGGGTATGAATGTCAATATGGAAGTTACCAACCGTTGACGATAAAACCATGAAACTCTGTATAAAGACACTTGATACAAAGCAAACGAATGTTTGTTCTATCAGTTTCGTAATTTCGAACTGTACGGGGGTGAAATTGGGGTAGAAATGAGGGATGAATGTCAATATGAAAGTTCCCAACCGTTGAAGATAAAACCATGAAACGCTGTATAAAGACACTTCACACGAAGCAAACGAATCATCTAACGTTTGTTCTATCAGTTTCATAATTTCCAACTGTACGGGGGTGAAATTGGGGTTGAAATGGAGGATGAAAGTTTATATGGAAGTTCGTAATTGTTGAAGACAAACCCGTGAAAGTTCGTAACTAGACACTTGATAAGCAAATAAATATTTTCTCTAGCAGTATGGCAATTTCAAACTGTACAGGGATAAAATAGGGATTGAAATAAAGGATGAAAGTTTACATGGAAGTTCGTAATTGTTGAAGATAAAACAATGAAACTTCGTATCTAGGGACTTGACACGAACAAAATAAATGTTTGTTCTAGCAATTTTGTAATTTCGAAATGTACGGGGATGAAATGGGAGATGAAAGTTAAAACCCTACCAAACCAACAAAACTTTGCAACTAGACATTTGACATATACTAATATGATAAATATGAAAGTAACTCTGTAGGATACGCTTTAACGGCTAAACCACTGAACATGTTTGATGAAATTTGGTACACAGATAGACTAGGCTCAAGAAAAAAGAAGGAGTACTATTTATCACAGAAAAAAAGTTGAAGGGGTGGCAATCAGGAATGATTGTTTACATGGAAGTTCGTCAATGTTGAAGACAAAACCGTTAAATTTTGCAGCTAGACACTTGACATCCCTTCTAATATAAATTATTATAAATGTGAAAGCAACTAATGTAATTTGGTATTGCGTACAAATACTGCCAGAGTTACCTTAATATTTATTTTGCGCGGACGAAGTCGCGGGTAAAAGCTAGTGGTTAATAAAAGTTTTTTGATTTGATTTTGTACATACATATAGATATATAGATTAATGTAGAACGAGGATTAAAAAAACAAGGTATTTAAATGTATTTTTTCTGATCTTCAGCCGGACTTACAAAATTAACTGGTATCGTACGACGAGAGACCGCTCAAAGGACCGATAAAAGAATTAAATTAATGAGTGAAATAATCAACGGAATTCAGGTAACGTCATCTTGATATTTATTTATATCACTAACATCCATCAGTCTAAGAGTGTAAATTTGTTCCTACGTATCTAGCGATGTCTCTGTGATCAGCAGGGTAAAGTCCGGCAGCAATCACCGTATTGTAAGAGGCACGCTGAATCTAAACATTAAGTTTGAAAGATCACGTCTAATGAAGTTCACGCTCCGACCAAATTTTGGTCAAATCTAAGATCCCGATAACTTTCAACTCGAACTTCAAAATCGCTTCGAAGCCTTAGATGAATGCGTTACGGCGGACGAAATAAACGTCAAGCTGGTGGAAACCGTTCATGCAGTTGGCAGGAAATTTTATAAGAGCCGACGCCAAAATATAACCCATAAGCTCTCCGATCATACTCTAAATATCATGGCAGTTAGGCGAGATATGTGGTTGCAGTCTTCGGTCGACATGACGGTATACAGACGGCTCAATAGACAGATCTCTACTTGTGTGCAACGCAACATACGCTGCTTCAATACTTCGTGTATCAAAGAAGCGATCAAGCTGAACATAGGCTCGAAAGTGTTCGCAAGAAATCCATCTCTGGGGCAAAGTCAGCTGGCCAAGCTGAAGACCGATAGCGGTAACGTAGTCTCGTCGAAGTCCGAGATTCTGGAGGAGATTGAGAAGTTCTATGAACAGTTATACACCTATACATAAGCACAACCTGTCGTTAGCATGGCAAAAGACCCCAGAGCCAAGCTGACCCGACATTTTACCTTAGATCTCCCGGAAGTCAGCCTGTATGCGATTAGGATGGCCATCAAACAACTTAAAAACAACGAAGGACCTGGCGACGACGGAATCACGACTGAGCTTCTGAGAGCGGGTGGAAAATCGGTACTTAAAGTCTCCCAGAAGCTGTTCGACTCCGTCATACCTGATGGTAATAAGCGTGGAGCAGAAGTGTGGTGGTGCTCTTCTTCAAAAAAGGTGACAACACCTTGTTGAAGAACTACAGACCCATCTCACTTCTGATCCACGTTTATAAGTTGTTTTTGAGGGTAATCACGAATCGTCTCGCACGCAGATTTGACGACTTTCAGCCACCCGAACAAGCCGTTTTCCGAAAAGGCTATAGTACCATAGACCACATACATACGCTCCGGCAGATTATACAGAAAACCGAGGAGTATAATCGGCCACTATGTATAGCGTATGTGGACTATGAGAAAGCCTTCGATTCCATCGAGACCTGGGCAGTGCTTCAGTCTCTCCAGCGATGCCGCATCGACTATCACTATATCGAAGTGTTGAAGTGTATTTACAGCAAAGCTACAATGTCTGTCCGATAACAGGACCGGTGCACAAAACATATCCAGCTACAGAAAGGTGTGAGACAGGGAGATGTTTTATCTCCGAAACTGTTCACTGCCGCTCTGGAAGATGTTTTCAAGCTACTGGACTGGAACGGGCATGGCATCAATATCAACGGCGAATGCATCACTCACCTTCGGTTTGCCGACGACATAGTCATTGTGGCGGAGTCGCTGGAGGACCTCGGTGCAAGGCTCAGGAAACTCAGTAGAGTATCCCAACAGGTTGGTTTGAGGATGAACATGGACAAGACGAAGGTCATGTCAAATGTTCATGTCTCACCTGTACCGGTTATTGTTGGGAATACCACACTCGGAGTTTTTGACAAATACGTCTATATAAAAAACACCTGGGTCAAAAGATCCAATTGGGTAGATCCAACTTCGACAAAGAGGTCCAGCGAAGGATCCAACTCGGATGGGCAGCGTTCGAGAAACTTCAGCACACCTTTGAGTCTAAAATACCCCAATGCCTAAAGACAAGTCTTTAACCAGTGCGGGTTGCCAGTGATGTCTTATGGAACTGAGACGTAGTCCTTAACTGTGGGCTTCATAACAAAGCTCAAAGTCACACAGCGAGCTATGAAAAGAGCTATGCTCGGAGTCTCTTTGCGCGACAGAATCCGTAATGAGGATATTCTCAAAAGAACGAAAGTGGCCGACATAGCTCAAAGAGTAAGCAAGCTGAAGTGGCATTGGGCAGGCCACATCGCTCGAAGAACTGACAATCGATGGGGAAGAAAGGTTCTGGAGTGGCAACCACGAACCGGAAAACGCAGTGTTGGATGGCCTCCCACTAGATGGATAGATGACCTCACAAAGGTTGCTGGAAACCGCTGGTTGCAGGTTGCGCGGGACCGTTTGTTGTGGAAATCTAGGTGGGAGGCCTATGTTCAGCAGTGGACGTCTTGCGTCTGATGATGATGTTGATGACCTCTGTAGCGGCTAAAGAGACGAACTTCTTAGCATTCCATGGATTCACCGTGCGGGTGCCGGGTCCATCGTGTGACAGAGATAGAAATCTCGAATAGACCCCAAGACTTGTGACTCGGGCATATGTTTAAAAGGGGCCCCTTTTGGTGACGTACGTCAACACTCACCTTCACTACTTGTATTTCTCTCCCTGCCCAGCCAAATCCGATATGATCCTACTAGTGCAGCTTTAGATACTCGTTCTAGTATAGAACTTCCTGCACTTCTGGACAAGCCAAGGTCATTAAGCAGGTTATAGAGAGATTTTGCTGGTATATCTCTCGCTCCTACTTCTACAGAAGAATCTATGTTAAGATCATACTTTTATTTTTCCACCCTAAGGTTGCCTGGAAGAGATCGCTATTAGCGATAAGGCCGCCATCTGTCGCACTAACTTTGTGTTTAACCTGTTTTAATTTGTAAATTATTGTAAATATTTTGGTGTGTTCAATAAAGTGTATCTATCTATCTATCTATCTATCTACAGCGTATAAATTAACTACATAGCCATTTTTTGTTAATTCGTTTTGAAGGTCGTAATACTTATTTTGTTTCATCGCGTGCTCTTTAGGTATATTAGTTTCCCACGGTACGGTAAGTTCTACAAGGACTATGCGTTTCGTAGCCCTAGAAAAAAGGAAAATGTCCGGTCTGGACGACGAAACACCCACATCCTCTGGGATTTTGTAGTGTTTTTCATACGTGTCTATTAAAATAGTCCAATCAGGTGCTGAACCCAGGAATGAGTAAGGCTTGTTCTTGGAGTTTGAAGTTGAGCCCTTTTTTACAAAGTTAATTTGTCTTTTGTTTATCGTCAATCCCTTTTGGGTTCTAGCTACCGAAAGGCTTACGGCTTCACGTATGATTTCAAGTATTCTGTCATGGCGCTGTGAGTAATGCATGTTTTGATATTCTTTCGTATCAGGAGCTTCTTGTGTAGGTAGTAGTTTTAAGGCGTTGTCGCAACATTCTGTTGAAATCAATCAAATGTGAAATAAGTAATAATTATAACAATATGGGCACAAAAGTAACACATTAATTTTGTACCCTTTATTACTTTTGTCCTAGTCCTAATTTTTGTTAACACTTGTAATATAACCTCAAAACGGAACGTGTGAGTCAAAAATAAATTAAAACAATGTAAAATCAAGAAACTATTTTCAAATATTCAGATTACTGTATTTTTTTACGACTACGTAAACATCATATAAGAAAATGTCGAAGAACTTACTTTTGACTTGAAAAAACACATTCATGCAAACACAAATACGTGCATGTGCAGCAAAACTGTGTGTGTCCATTGGATAAATGTTGGAAGCATTTGTTACTTTCAATCCAACGTTACTTTTGTACCCGGTCTATATTGCACTACTCTTTGATCCCAACAATGTTACTCGTTCTCTTCGGATAAATATTTACTAACTAAAGTTGTTCGTCGTTGTAAACATTTAAACGGAGTTTTCTTTAACAAAATTTAAAACCACTATTTTTTATCTAGGTTATCAAGATGTACGCTTGGGAGGTACCATTCCAAGCGGTAGTTAAGGCTGCAAGAGCCTATGAATTGAAATCTCTGAAGATGGCTACATTTGTCAGGAGTGTGTTTATCGGATTCATGTTGTTCACTGAAAGGACCATCCTTTTCTTGACTTGTTTGACACTGATATTGTCTGGAACAAGTGTCACGGCAACCTTGGTGAGTTTACATTGTTTAATATTTTTGTTCGATTTCCATACAGTGCAAACATTTGTGTAATTAATACAAATATTTGTTCTATGTCTGGTTATTTCTATGTATTATGAGTATGTATTTACGATGATATAAGTATTATATTAGCTATTTGGCTTCCATGATATTAAGCCTTGCATAGTTTGGGACTAGTTAGTGTTATGTGTAGGAATGCCCACTATCCCCGAAGGGCATTGACGAGGCTTGGGGGACTCAGTGGTTTAGGCATCTACGGTGAAGCTAAGAGGAATCCCGAGGTGGGGCCGCTCGTCTAAGCTTTGCCTCCAAGACGACGAAGCTGCGGTCATGTAGGCTGCACGGTGTTTGTTATCGGTACCGGCGCAACTGAGGTGGGCCGCGATTTTAGAGTTCTCTTGCTAGATAACAAGACAACATAAACACTAAACTCTTATATAAATTATTTTTGAGATAATTATATTTATTTAACAGGCAAGAACGTATTTAACGAGTAACCTACAATTTCAGCAGTCTAACTAAATTTGATGAAAGGAATATCGACAGAATACATTTGTAGTATTTACAAACATTTAACTTTGGCCAAATTTATATTTGGCTAGTATTTTATAAAAAAAATTGTAACGCGACCGTTATTAAAGATTTAGACTGATTTCTTACTATTACAATAATTTGGGTGCTAATTAAAACAACCATTTTTTAATCGCATTATTGGCCTAAGAAAATATATATGAGTTACCTTTTAAAGTACTAAGTTAATAGTATCTCAGCCACTAGTTTTCTTCTACGTAAGCCACTGTAAATATAACTCAGCACGGTGGTTATTTTTAGCATCTAAATTTGTGGCATGCATTCAAATATTAAAAAAAAAAATCCTAACCTAACTTTCGTGGCTGAGTTAGTAAATTAGTTGGCAATGTATAAACCAGAAGGACAAGTAAAAATAATTTATTATTTATAATTTACCATTAAGAAAACGATTGCTTAGGGTTTCTAGTATCAGAAATCAAGGGACCGGTAGGTACAATTACATTTAGTTTAGTTAGTTTAATCTTTACACGCTAGATAGGGTTAAAAAATAACGTGTTTTTTTTTAAATTAAAACACATAATTTTTTTGTTTCTAATTTACTTTGTCATAATGAATGTAGCATGTATAGTGTCATAATGCAACTTTCGCATAAATTTTTTTTGGCGTTAGCATAACAATCTATTGTACTACATTTAATTCGACTATTGCTGAGACGCATAATAGTTTTAGGCATTTTTAGGGTTCCGTAAAACGTAAAAACGGAACCCTTATAGATTCGTCATGTCTGTCTGTCTGTCTGTCCGTCCGTATGTCACAGCCACTTTTTGCCGAAACTATGAGAACTACACTGTTGAAACTTGATATAAGTAGATGTAATCTGTGAACCGCATTAAGATTTTTACAAAAAAAAAATAGGGTTGCCCTCCATACTGAGAACTGAAACTTAACTTTTTTTTTAATGAATCGAATTGAAAAATTTCAACATTGCCTTCATTTTTTTTATGAGTTAAAATACGTGGGTAAACACTACAGTGCGGAATGGCGACACAATATGTGTTACTACATGTAATCTACGCTAATCTCTTCGGACAAAGCTCTTCGTATAATTATGATAGATCTTCACTTAAAGGTAAGTTCGTTTAATCATCAATTATAATTCGTAGATACGTCAAAATTATCTTAACAAAAATAGTATTTAGTCTTAGTGGACAAGGACTTCGGATCTTTTTTTGATCATTTCAGCCATGAAAATCTCATTTTTATACCATTTGGCACTTGAAGCCATATTCCCGGAATTTTCACACTTGTGATTTTACAGTCCACTACAAAACCAATGATATTATGGACTTAAACTAACTCATTATTTATTTGCAGAAATATATTTATTCCCTTATAAATATAAACATATTGTATAAACCACTAGTGACGTCACAAATATGGCGGAGCATTCGATAGTGTTTTCCCTGACCCTCGAAAATTTAAATTGAAAATAAACATATATATTTAGCAATTTATTTGTTTTAAGAAAATGTTTGTAATTTTTTTATGCCATTTTATCAACTAAAGATTAGATTAAAATACTTTTAGGTGTAGCCTATTGCGGGAAAAAAATATTTCATAGTCATGCAAAGTTTACATCAATTTGGTAACGTTGGCTACACTTACTAGGTATGGTATCACTTTGCAGTAACTACACGCTGCAGGTGGATTAATTTCTTCCCAAATTTTGGGATTTTTACTTCATATTTTGGGAAATTTGGGGAAATCGGGAATCGGCAATCCATGTCCAGGCAATATCGTGACGACGGCGTTAGTTCCCATTTTGGCCACTTGCTATTAGATTCTTGTACGTGATACTGACAGTTTCCACGTCATACTGTTTACAACTGTCTCGCGGGTTATGCGTAAGGCTCACGTTGTATACAAAGGCATATACTATTCCTAATATAATATATTTAAACACTTTAATTTCATTGAATAGCATGACATGAGTATTGCAAAATCTGGCTATCCTACGGCGATGGCTGGCGACTGAATGTAGACATTTTTCCACAGAGTTATATTATATAGTATCTATTATTAACATTTACTAGTTTGGAGAAAAAAGTCTTTTCGCATTATAGTATGTATTATCTACATAAACAATAAAATCTCTTCAGCTATACTATTTGTATCTGGCTGGTTTTGGTATCATTAAAAGTTTAAATTTAAAAAAACATAAATCTAAATTCAAATTAGGAAAATATGTCATTTTCATTTGTTTTCCGTACTGTCAAGATGAGGAAAATGAAGAAATTTGATACATTTAAAAATGTAACTACAAAAAAGTTCAAAAGACAACGCAAGCCGCAAAAAAATGTGCGATGTTTACGGACCTAGTGCAGGTCTGTGAGAGTAGCACAAATTTTTGATGTCAAGGATGCACGTCGCTCTGGTCGCCCTATTACAGATAAAATTGATTATTGCATATCAGTAGCTACGACGTAGCTGAAAAACTGGGAATTGACCACAAAACAGTTTTGGCGCATTTGAAAAAAACTGGGTACACAAAAAATACAAAATGGTACCTACAATACCTACATACTTTAGATGAAAATATTCAAAAATTTTAGTATGAAAACTAACGTGGTTATTACACATTTTAAACAAATACACGGGTAACTCACGTATAAAATAGTCAGAACAGTCCGACTCGAGTTTCGATCGCGTCCGGCGATCTTCTTCAAGGCGAGTGCGCGCGCATGTTCGCAGCTCGATTAGCACTGCGGGCAGCTGCACGGCGCGCACGTAAGCTTAACGGTTGTTGTCGCGGGGGTGCAGGTGAGGGGGTGCGGGAGGGCTGCGCCGGTGTACACTGGAACTCTTCGTCACTGGACAGCTGCGCGTCGGGAATATTGCAGCACACCGAGCTCACTGTGTCCTCACTACTTTTCTGTACACACTGCTGAGCCTTTTGGAGGCAAACTAAACTCAAGTCGGACTGTTCTGACTATTTTATACGTGAGTTACCCGTGTATTTGTTTAAAATATTCAAAAATGTTTTGAATTTAATAAAAAAATGCGAAGAAACTTTTTTCCCCAACCAATTATAATGATAAATGTACTGTGTGTACTATTTCAACGATAAATTCTCTTCATGAAAATTTGTCGATTGTAAGTCCTATTGTTACGAATTAAAAAAAATATTGTTTTTAAACGACTTACTACTTTAGCCTTGATATAATAGCTTAATTTCATGTTGAACCTACTATTTTTTTCTTAGTTATTTTTTTATTTGATTGACAGATCTATCCCATTCAACAGTACGTAAGCGTCATTCAAATGAATGTGACCATGATCTTACCGTTTGCCATTGCAAATATTTCTGAAATGTTGGTCTCCCTAGATCGTATTCAAAGTTTCTTAATCATGGGTAAGTGAAATAATTTTGTTTTTAAGGGCCTACCCTGAGCAAATGACCTTGAGTATTTCTTACTTCATCGCACACCGCAAAAAAGAGCAAGAGAAAAACAAAAGGATTTTTTACTGTTTTACGTTCAGATTTTAGAATAAACTCTTTTAAAAAAAATATTTATTCCATAATGTTCGTAATTAAATTGCCCATCTGATAATGTAGGTAGGTATATAATCTAAATAATGGCGGTTTTTCGAGTAGATGCATGATAATCAAACTTATTTACAGTTATATTAGATAATTAAACAATATACTAGGTAACAAAAAATAAAGTACTATTTTAATGCTAAGAATTTGCAGAAGCTTGGATAAAAAATTTAAACTTGTTTTAGATAAAAAGTAGATAAAACTCCGAAAACTGTACAAAAAACGTTTGCTCGGGGACGCGCCCTAGTTAATTTTAACCGACTTTAGAAAAGGATGATGCTATCAATTCGTTTGTATGTTTTTGTGTCAACACAAAATTAATGGCGTTTCTAATATTACAATTTAGTAATTATAATTTAATGATGACCTTTTGTAACTCTCGAAAATTGTTTTTTATCAGATGAAAGAGAAGACTTAGCGGCTTCAGAAATAATTAACGGTGACCGGAACAAAACTTCCATAAAATTTGGAAAATGTTTAAAACCAAGAGAAGCCAGCCAAATCATACCTAAAAAGATCTCACAAAAAGATGATACCTACGGTATATCTGCAGGTGAGTAGATTTTTTTTATAATATAGGATGACAAGACGAGCATGTCATGTGCCATAGCAACATCCCTGCCCATAACAGCACAGTGACACGCCGTCCAAATCATTACCTAGCACTGCACTGCGTTCGTCACCCAGAGATATAAGATATTTTATCTTTATGTCCTGTAATTTCACTGGAAACATTGCCCTTCAAACCGAAACACAGTGATGTTTTCACGTCACTGCTTGGCGGTAGAATAACGGGCAAAGTTGTGTGTGATTCTTTTCCAGGACTCTGCAAAGAGTCTTACCACTACAAAAAACTAACACTTTAAAAAAGATATTACGATTGTCATTTAATTATGTGTGTAATTTTAGTGTTAGGTAGGTACTTGTTGCGTGTAGGTAATTGAATTTATGTTAACGTGGAATTTGTTTCAAAATCTGTGGATTCAAACAATTGGAACTAATAATATTCTTTTCCACTGTTACAGAGTTAGTGCCACGACGTACTTCTGCAATGGGTTTTGAATATCCTATTGAATTAAGCAAAGTCAATGCTTCTTGGTCTGGATCGAAAAGTCTTACGGAACAATGTTTGAAGAACTTGACTCTACGATTGCGTAAAGGCAAACTCTGCGCCATTATTGGACCTGTGGGTTCTGGCAAGGTATGATAGTTTTTATTCTATTTTTGCTGTACTTATGTGTTTTTAACTACATATTTATATGCTAGGCTTCGAGTTGGACTCCGCTCTTATATGGAATAAACATACAGATAAGATTGGCGGAAAAATCAGTAGCGCGTGTTTTGCCCTACAGAGAGTCTCACGCTTGGCATCGGCAGAGATAGCCCGCACTTGTTATTTCGCAACAATTCACTCTTTAATACAGTATGGTGCCGAAATCTGGGGTCTATGCTCCGAGTGGAAAAGAGTGTTCCGCCTACAGAAGCGTGCCATACGAGCGATTGTGCGAGTAACGCAGGATACTTCCGCGCGACCTTATTTCCAAAGCCTAGGTATTTTAACTTTGCCATCAATAATAATATTGCAAGTGGCAATGTACGCACGAATACACCTGTCAACAGATTTAACAGACGAACGAAAAACCACTCTTGTG
This sequence comes from Ectropis crepuscularia, assembly GCA_963693475.1. Classification (NCBI taxonomy): domain Eukaryota; kingdom Metazoa; phylum Arthropoda; class Insecta; order Lepidoptera; family Geometridae; genus Ectropis; species Ectropis crepuscularia. The sequence goes on along the minus strand of OY856339.1, from coordinate 13,742,676 downwards.
AAGTCGAGCAAACTCACGCATGTCTTGGGTACAGTAGTATATAGCAAGCTCCCAGAGTCAATCAGGATGGCTCCCAGCCATATCAGTTTCAAACACCGGTTTCAGCGCTGGCTTGTTGAGCACTCGTTTTATGACATTAATGAATTTTTAGAATTGTAATTGAATTATTATGATTTTTTTCGGATTTAATTATTATGAATTATTAATTATATGTGACGTGTAAATTGGCTTTACCAAATAAATGAATATGAATAATTGAATATGTATATTGACTGGTTTCGTGGCTTAGTTGGGAGTAAGTATGCCTGCGAAGCCAAGGTTCGTTGGTTTCACACAGTGCAACTATTTTTGCTTTTGTGTTTCTATATAATAATAATAATAATATAATAATAATAATAAATATTGGTGGACAATTCACACACAACACCACCTGACCCCAAACTAAGCAAAGCTTGTATGATGGCGGCCAAATGGCTGATATTATACTTATATAATTTTAAATACATACTTATTATACATAGAAACATCCAGACACAGTGCAAACATTTGAATTCATCACACAAATATTTGCACTGGGTGGGGATCGAACCCACGACCCTCGGCTTCGCAGGCAGAGCTACTACCAACTAAGCCACGAGGCCAGTACGAGTAAATATAAGTATATATTTACAACTATATAAGTACTATACCCTATCAGCTATACTAGGTACAAGCTTTGCTTAGTTTGGGGTCAGATGGTGTTATGTGTGAAATGTCCACCAAAATATATTTATTTGTAGTAGTGAGTATATTAAATAAAGTTAATGTCTTTTACAGTCGTCTCTGCTTCAAATACTCTTAAGGGAGCTACCAATATCTCAGGGTACTCTCAAAGTAAACGGAAAAATATCATACGCCTGTCAAGAATCGTGGCTCTTCCCGGGTACAGTGCGGGATAACATTCTATTTGGACTGCCGTACGACTCCAGCAAATATAAGGAAGTATGTGACTGAAATAATATTACTTTATTAATGTTTTTTGCTTAATAGGCACACAATATAGTCAACGCAAAAGTTTAATTCTATAAACACCATTCATTATTCACGGGTCACGCATCCTTACCATACATGAAGCTCAGGGATTGATATACGAGTCGGTCATCGTAATTAAAACTAAGGCAAACGTGAAGCTGCACGAGAGCATGCCCCATGCGGTTGTTGCAATCTCACGGCACACGGGGACCTTCACATACTACGGCGACGACACCGACGACGCCATCGGTCGGTTCGTAGGGCGAGCGTTGGCTGCATCACCGAAGACCATCCGAGAATTCAACCTACAGATGACCGTCAGGGACAGAAATGCAGCCGTAGTGGAGGCTCTGGGCCAGGAAGAGGCGGCTTAGGCAAAAGACGATGTCGAGTCGACATCTTCTTCTCCTAATCCAAGACATATGTAAAAAAAGATAGTTGTAATGACAAAGGTCACGGACCCCGGAGTCTGTGGAGTGGCTAAATTAAATAATAAAATAAACCGGCCAAGTGCGAGTGCACTCGTGCGTGAAGGGTTCCATACCATTATCTGTAACCTAATCCTGCATACATGTCACCGTTATTAGTATTGAGCAAGAAACCGTAAAAAATCAAGTTTGTTGTATGGAAATAAATATTTATTTTATTTTATATTTTTAATATGTGTTGTTATAGCGGCAATATATATATTATATATACATCATCTGTGAAAATTTCAACTGTCTAGCTATCAACGTTCGTGAGATACAGCCTGGTGACAGACGGACGGGCGGACGGACAGCGAAGTGTCAGTAATAGAGTCCCGTTTTTACCCTTTGGGTACGGAACCCTAAAAAACCCCAATCAATATTTCCATCAAAGCAATAATATATCATTCTTTAAGTGCTTTTTTTCTATAATTACGTTTAGGGCCTTATCATACTAGCGGGTTGCGAGCGGCTGTGGGGCGAAGCGGGCACGCAGCGAATGCGTCGCGAACACGCCGCGGCTGCGCAGCGAGGACGTCGCGGATGCGCAACGTTTTCGTCACGTGTCTGTAGCGAGTACAATACACTCAGTAACAAAATGGATTCCGACGAATTCCGATTCCGGAATGGAAACACTGCTGTGCTTTGTTACTTCGAAGACGCCGCAGACGAAAACAAAAGCATCGACGAATTTGGGAGGATCCATTATCAATTCATCGAATGGAAGAGAGCGACTACTTTGTGTTGTTCTGCAAACGAATAAAAAATAATCCAAAACAACTCCACTCTTACCTGCAAATGTCAAGACCTATAGAGTAAGACCCTAGAGCTCCCAGACGTCTCCTATTTTCTGATGAATGACATGTGGACGATAGAGTAGAGTTAGTAAGTACTAAGAACACATGCTTACTCGCTAACTTGCTTAGATGGCCAATTTTGAGATGTGGCGTAATGAAGGTACATACTCGTACAAACATTACTTACTTCGCGTATTTTCTAATTAGTGATTTTCACGTATGTTCAACAAAAGGTGACGTCTGGGAGCTCTGGGATCTCGGATTACTACATTTTATGAGTTGCTGTATCTGATACTAACTGACTTAACACATGAAGATACACATTTGTACGAGACAGTACAAAATCGCTGCACATGCGCCGCGTGTTCGCTGCGCGCCCGCAACGTATTCGTTACGCGCGCGCTTCGCTTTGAGGACGCTCGAAACCCGCTAGTATGATAAGGCCGTTACTGTTTAAATGTTCCGTTTCAGAATCAAGTTTTTATAAAAGTTTATAAGTGCAATTATCATTTAACTAGCAGCGCTCCGCAGTTTCACTTACGTATTTTCCGATCGCTTTATTTTTCCGGGATAAAAAATGCCTATGTGTTATTTATTCCAGTATTCCAGACTACTATTATCTTTCAAATCCCTTCAGCAGTTTTTGAGTGAAAGGGTAACAAATATACCTACATACATACATTCTTACAAACTTTCGCCATTATACATATTTTACACTCATTTATTTCTTTTCTTAATTTCAAAGTTTTTTACAATACATAATATAAAAAAAATATAAACATAATAAACAAATTATAAACTAGAGTGCCGCCAGCAGCGGCGCAGGGCCCAAGCTACCGGTGGTTAGAGTTGCAGAGAGAGGAACCTCCTGACTATGCGCGCTGTGTCGAAGATGACCGCCTTCTGCATCTGACCCTTAATCCAACCATCTAGCGAAAGTCTCTTTAAGAATACATATTCTTATTATTAGTAGGATTAATCGTAGATCTTAACTAAAAGATAGGTCAAAAAACCAATTGACCTACTTATTGAGTTCTTCAAGTAAATTTTCGTTTCCTACACTAGAATCCTATGACAAACAACATGCTTATTGCTTATAAACACAACCACACACATGTACCACAAGTCTACACACACATACATAAGGTCACACATTTCTAGTGCTTCTTTCGTTCTCTTTGTCACCCTCATTCGAACTTTAGAATAAATTATTTCCAGGTGTGCCGAGCTTGCTGTTTACTGCCCGATTTCAAACAGTTTCCGTATGGAGATCTGTCACTGGTGGGAGAGCGAGGAGTATCGCTGTCCGGAGGACAGAGAGCGAGAATCAATTTGGCCAGAGCTGTTTATCGTGAGGTGAAGATTGTACAATTGTTTTAAGCACCTTTTACATCTTAATAACAATCTAACGAAGTGAAAGATTACGGCTTTACTAAACATTTTACTGTACCTACCTACTATACAATTTTCATATGAACTAGACTGGAACCCATCAGTTCCGAACCAGTATGTAATACTGTGTTTCGGAACCGATGGCTTCTCCCTTAACACTCATGACACTAAAGGCGCGGCCCCACCGCGGTGCATGCTGTGCACGGGCACGCGGCGCATTTTAGCTGCGTCTATTCATTTGTTTGACAACGTGGGTCTACGTTTCCACTGGAGTACCTACACGAAGACCCACGACTATGTTTAGCGTGGCACGGCGCACGGAGAGGCTACACACATGCCACTGCAATCTACGGACACGGGCTTCACTGCGGGTTGAAGCAAGCGAGCGACGCCTGCGCCCAGTCTTGCCAGAAGAAGTCGTTCCACAACGTGTATGACTGAAAACTGCTCTGCGATAACCGAGCTGTACATAGTCGTGGGTCTTATTCGTGTACTCCAGTAGAAACGTAGACCCACGTTGACAGCGTTGAGCTATGTAACCGCCTATTCGAGCAAGCCACGCGTGTATCAATGACGTCAATTCATGCGTAGCCTCTCCGTGGGTTGCAGTGGACACAACCACATACATTTTCTTACAAAGCGAAGCTTAATACACGTGCGTAGCCTCTCCGTGCACCGCGGTGGGCCCGCGCCTTAAAATAAACAAACATAAATTAACATTAACAACTACTGCTATGACAAAATTTATATACTTATTTAAGTTTTAAGTAGAGAAATAATAAAAGTACCTACATTCCACTTGACATCAATACAAATCTTTACAAGACGAAGAAGATAATTGTATTGTTATGTTATTTTTTAAGTTATTCTTATTATGTTATATCTATATCTACAAGTAAGTATTCTTTTTTTTTGTGACGAGCAGGACATGTGCCTGATGGTAAGCAACATCCCTGCCACATAACAGCACAGTGATACATAGCTATTGGAACATGAAGAGTCCAAATCATTACCTAGCACTACACTACGCTCGTCACCCAGAGATCTAAGTTGTTATATCTCTAAGCCCCGTAATTTCTCTGGAAACAATGCACTTCAAACCGGAACACAGTAATATTTGCACATTACTGCTTGGCGGTAGAATAACTGGCAAAGGTGTGGTCCTTCCCCAGGCGGACTCTGCCAAGAGTCCTACTAATACCATATTCAATAGTATCATAATCGAATCTGGCCAACTATGATCTCAAAATCTTTTTAATGTCATTATTCGATTTTCTTTTAATTTTAAATTCTACGTCAATTTTATCATACAACAATGGAACAATGCAGTCGTATTTTCTTTTCGCAAACTTAGTTTTCCTGCCTGGAACAGGACAGGCACGATCTATTTTAGAATCATCTATCAAGAGGGGCATTGTTTTCCTATGGAACCGTCATAAGCTTTCGTAAACCAATATATTTCTCACACTTAGGACATTCAACAGCTTATATTAGGTACTAATGCTTATTTAGTTGTCAATACACATTTATTAACATAAAAACACCTAGATACAGAACAAAAAATTGTATTCATGATTATTGGTCCCATTGAAAAAACATTCTGTACCAACAGCACCCTGCGTAGTTCCTGTTTGTTTTACTTTCATGTGATAAAAGTACCAACATAATTAATTAGTGCGTTATTCTTGACTATAATATGTTCTATATTGTGTACTATACTGTGTTTTTGTCACGAAGTTTTTGAGCAACAACCAAACATCTTCAACTTTTACATTCATAATATGAGTAGGATGTGAACCTCATTCGCGGAAAAAACTATTATGAACTGCGAGCGAAATCGCCGGGAATAGTTAGTATAATATAAGATGAGATATTTCCAAGGATCACACATTATAGAAACTACGGGCCTGTCTACTATTATATCATTATGAGTAATTAACCATGTACTCTGTACCTTGACTGTTCCAAAGCTTTTGACTCTATATCGCCTCTAATATTGTTGAAAAAGCTAGAGTCTTTCGGTGTACGAGGAATTTCTTTGGCTTGGTTCACAAGTTATTTAAAAAATAGAAAACAACGAGTAAAAATCGGCGAATTCCAGAGTAGTGATACACACGTTGGTTACGGAATTCCACAAGGCGGGATTTTAGCTCCTACTCTATTTACATTATACATAAATGACATATTTGACCTGAGTATAGAAAATTGCAAACTCATTTGCTATGCCGATGACACCGTTGCTATTTTTCACGCATAGAGCTGGGACTCTGTCATCAAGAGCGCCGAACGTGGAATGTCTGTACTTACTCGATGGCTGAACTACAATCTGCTCACTCTTAACGTCAACAAGACTAACTTTATCACGTTCCACATTACGGCAGTTACGGGGACGCCAATCTCAGAACTCACTCTACATGATAACTGTGACAGAGACGGGTGCTCTTGCAGCTCAATGACAAGAGTACGATTTATTAAATATTCATATTCATATTCATATTTATTGGTAAAACCGATTTACACGTCAAGTAGATTATTACATAAAAAATATACATGTCAGAAACAAGATTACAACATAAGTATAGCTTATGAACTTCATAATTATACAATGTAAAAAAATTCAGAATTCAAATATAAAAATAATGTCAGTAAGTACATAATTACAAATGTAACTCTAGGAATTCCTTCACGTCATAAAAGGAGTGCTCGACAAGCCAGCGTTGAAGGCGATGTCTGAAGCTTAACAAGCTGGGGCTGAAGCTTAATACTTGGGGGTGATGGTAGACGAGAATTTGTCATTCTCACAACATATAACATACATATCAGGAAGAGTTCGCAAGTAATTATACGTGATGAGAATTTTGAGGGCCACTACCTTCGATAATATTAAAATGCTCGTTTATAAATCTCTTTGCCAATCTTTGCTTCTTTATTGCATAGGCGTTTGGGGAGGAGCAGCTAAAACTCACATGGAAAACATTGAAAGAGCACAGAGGGCTTTTCTTAAGGTCATGCTAAGTAAACCACGCAGATACTCTAAAGATAAACTATATGAGGAAGCATCGGTACTGAGAGTTCGCCAGCTGTTTGTCATGAGGGCTGTAGCCAAGTGCCACGGCTTATCTTGTACCGTCAAACCAACCAGACAGAGTCGCCCGCGAGACATACCTCTTCCTAGAATTAACACTGTATTTGCCGCCCGGTTACCCCCATACGTCCATATTTACACGTACAACTCTGTCTGCAGAATCATCGAAATCGGTGAGTGCTCTTTCTCTCAGTGTAAATCAAAACTACTACAGTGGCTGAGCACATTATCTGGTGAGCAAACCGAGAAACTTATACTGCATACAGAGATGTTACTCAAAGTAATTTTCCCTTTAACAGTATCTTTCTAACGATAAATATTTTTATGCCATACACCTAACTAGTTCCTCTTTTATTTGTACATAAACATACACTCGTACACACCCTCACACACACACCCTCACACACTATCACACACACACTCACATATCCAGGAAAGCATACTGGATATTCTTACCACAATATTGCAACTAAATTAAACATAGTTAAATGTCATGAATGTATAATTTTTTACAGATTTTTTAAAATTTTCTATATTATTCAATGTTAAACGACCTATTCTGATAATGAGGGTTTTTTTTAGTGGAATGCGTAGAGGGAATTCAAAAGCAGCTGATGAAAAGCGGTTTTGCATAATATCATCGTTTCATGTCTATACTCTACGTGTCTATATTGAAAAAAAGGGGAAAGAGAAGACAGTTCCTATTTTTCAAATTCCTCCTAGAGCCTAGAAAAACCCTCATTACAATTTTAATTTTAAGCGTAATATAACTCCTTATACCTGCCATATTATTAATTATGTAAATTACTGTTTTCATTATTTTATTAGTCATTACTTGTTTCTGTACAACGCGGTCAGCTTTAAGACCATTGTAATAAATCGTCGGACTATCTGGGTGCCCAAAATACAGGCGCAGCCTAGTTTGGGACCCACCGGGAAAAAATGTGGAGCTAATTTGTCAACAGTATTTGTATTGTCTAATTTGTAATCTACGTGTATATTTCTGGAAATAAATTAATTTTAATTTTAATTTTAATTTTAATTTTAATTTTAATTTTATTACAGGCTGACATCTACTTGCTGGACGACCCGTTGTCTGCTGTGGATGCCAACGTCGGTCGGATGTTGTTCGAGGGGTGCATTAAGGGGTATCTGCAAGATCGTACCACCATTCTGGTCACTCATCAAGTTCATTACCTCAAATCCGCTGATCTTATTGTAGTTTTGAATGAGGTAATTTTTAGTTTTTTTTTAATATAAATTATATAATACTGTCAATGTTAATTATATAATATGTAAGATTGATAAACTGGGAGGAAAATAATGTTTTTTTTTCAATAGCAATCGTATTTTTAGAGTCCCCTAATTTTCTGTATGGGGTACTAGAAGCACTAACATTACGCAAAAAAGCGGCTTCTGACTGTTCGAGATAGTTTTGCTCATAATAATATGTCTGCTTTTGGAGTGGTGATGGTGCGCTTGTCTTTTTCGGGCCTCGTTTATTTTAACGATGGCAAGATAATCATATCGCTTTGTTCCGATAGCTTGGTGATTTGATCGACCTTTACTTTACTATACCTATAAGTGATACAGTGGGCTTAGAACCTTTTATTATAGCTAAACTTCTATCGTTTAAAACAGTAGCTTATCGAGCAGTCGTTCTACAGCTACGAAGAATTCGTTCAATTGAAATGATTGTAACTGAAGTTTTTAGACATTAACGTTAAAATGAATGATTTAATAATTTATTATGTATTATTAATTTATGTTGACATTGTGAATGTAAAAATCAATTGACATTAATTAATTTAATATTTAAATTTTTGTATTATTAATAAACGAGTATACTGTAATATTAATTACTATATAAGATGTTGCAGTAGGTACACAGTACCTACACAATACACATGATTGTATATAATTAACCAATGTTTCTGACTTGTAACAAATGTTATAAATAAATGATTATGATTATGATTATCACATCACATTCTGAACACTTAGGGGTTTCTGATAGTCCCATTAAATATTTAAACGAATTTGACGGAATGTGTCCGGAGCGCAGTCTCTTCAATGTCACTACATGTTTTCTGCACATGGGTTCCGTATCAAACCATGGACGACGAAGAACCTGCCCATCTATCACCAGGCTTTATCTCATGAAACGTGATAGTTAGACAGTTGACATTTTCACTGATTGCCTTTCAGTTGCTGATGTAACAAAACTTTTTAAATATTTTTGCTTACAATAAACGTGAAATTTTTGCTCGATATCGATAACGGCAGTTGTTTGATATATTCACAGAATATTTAGTTTTATATTCACCTTAAAACTAAATATTTAAATATCAAAGTAAAACAAATGTAGGTATTTAAAGAGGCCCTCGTACGACATAGGTACATATTTTTGCCATTTTTCACAATGCTTTACAAGTGTGAACAAAATCAGTTCAAAACAACTGTCATATTTTTTTTAGGGATCAATTGAAACTGTAGGAGATTATGATGAGCTAATGAAAACAGGAAAAGAGTTCTCTAAGCTATTGGAGCGCCAAGAAAGCAACAATACTGAAGAGGAAAATCCTCAGGTAATATGGAGTTATTGTGACATTAAGTTCAAACGAGCCACTAGCACTTTTTTAACCGACTTCAATAAAGTAGGAAAGAGGTTTTAAATTCAGTTGTATGTTTCTTGATGTATGTCTGTTACGCAATAGTTTCACAAATTAAGAATACATTTTGATGATTCTCATTTTGTTTGGTAGATAATACGAGTAAATACTTTAGAAGTGGTCCCATAAAGTTTCTATCGAAATGTATGAGTGGTTTTTAAAATATAAAAAAAAAAAAATTACTTACTTACCTTAGCCAGGAGTCCGAGTTTTATTTAAATTGAAGTTGGTTTTTTTTTCTGAGAAAATTAAATTACTAAAATATGCAGTTTATTAAACAGAAACGACCATCTCTTCAAAGAGGAATATCGAAGATGTCAAACAAAGATGCTGACGCTTCGGATGTAGAACAAAAACAACATCAAGAAGCTGAAGAGAGAGCTAAAGGCAACCTGAAGTTTGAAGTGATTTGGCGGTACTTTCAATCGGTTCAGTCTTGGTTCGTAGTATTCTTGACGTTGTTCACATTGGCGCTAACCCAAGGTGCCGCTACCACAGCGGATTACTGGCTCAGTTACTGGTAAGTGTGATATAAATTTTGTGAAGTTTGGTTGTTGTACAAATTACATTTATTAAATTAATTATCACGGTTATACGACTTCGGCAAATAGATTTTTATAGAAAAAAAACCGTTAGGTTTACGTACCTAATTAATATAACGCATTGAAATTACTTACAGGACTAATGCAGTCGATTTTTATGAACAAGATCTGCCAGAAGGACAAGAACTAGGTAAATATTATTCAAGTACCAGGATATCCTGTGAACATGGTGAATAAAACTGTACCGAAATATTGGCTGCTAAATTCATAGAATAACTTCGGTAAAAGTTCGGTAATTAACTAAATAAGTAGTAATATTCATTTAACGTCATCGTCATTATAGACAACTTATTCTGCTCTCTGCAAGGTTTGACTCACGATTGCTCTCTCATTATTATAATTATATAACTTTTTCATCCCACCACCTCGGAAAGAGAACTTTTGCTCCTCGACATCAGGGTGAAAAAGTAGTTTTTCATCCCACCAGCTCGGAAAGAGTACTTTTGCTCCTCGATATCAGGGCGCAAAAGTCGTTTTTACCCTCTAGAGGGTAAAGTAAATTTGAATTTAGAACATCGTATGTACTGAGGTTTTGAATTCAAAACATAATTTAACCTATTAATTTCTACCTCCTTGGTGCCGAATTCATCATACATTTATTTTTAATTTGTTAAAAACTCATACTCGGAACCTCCTTGGTGTACTTTTTTTTAATGCTTTGCGCGCAATTTTCTTTTCACGTATGGAGGATAGAGGTAAAGAATGTTATTTCAAATGGCAAAACATTTTAAAATGCTATGAATGAATCAATTGTAATCGAATTGAAGTATGCCGAGTTGCCGAGTTAAATAATTAAATATTATTGACTACTAAAATAGTAACTAATAAATAATTTCAACTACTTGTGCAGTACAAAATAATGTAGTAAATATAGCATCAATTAAAAAATTACTATTTTGAGATTCTTCTAAACTTCTTTTGGCGCGCCAAAGACAGTTTTTTCGTGGGCTGTCAATTTAATTCTAGCGTCACGCTCGGGAATGATAAGAAATCTTCGGGTAAACTCGGACCATAGCCATTGGCCATCTAGAAATGCCTCAGCCTTTCCCATTGGCCTTTTAAAAATGTGTCAGCATTTCTAGATGGCCATGCTCATAGCCACACCCTCCGGTTTTACACGCGTAGTTTCCAAAGTAAGCAATCAAATTCTGAGTTACCACTTCTGTCGGCAGTGCCTATGACTGCCAATATTTTTCTTTCATGAATTCTGAATAGTACGTTTATTAATTTACTTTAAAATGTACCCTGACGCAAATTTAGCGCTACTATAATTTAATGCATTTGGGTGGACACTTTTTCATGTACACATTTGAAACTCCTTACCTCAATGGGTCAACTCTCCATATTTTCACGTCATATTGTTAAAACCATGGCTAAATAAACTTAAAGTTTAAAACTTAAAAAATTGAATACAGGTGAAAAACCGAAATCCCATAATAATAAGTGATTCTACCAAGAAGTTTATTTGACGCCAACAGAATCGACTGAAACTGAAAATGCGCAAAGCGTTTAGCAATTTCCTCGCTTGGGGGGATGAAAAATTACGTGTTACACTCGAGCGCAAAGATTTTTCACCTTGTGCCCTTTTGATTCCCTTGCTACGCTCAGGATTCTAATTTATGAATCCCTCGCTACGCTCGTGATTCAACTTTAGAATCCCTCGCTTGCTCGGTCATCAAATTGAGCACGCGGTTAAAAAGCCACTTTGCACTCTTGTACAACAAATAACTATTATCCAATTTTGCGCGCAATTATCTTTTCACGTGTGGTGGATAGAGGTAAGGAATGTTATCTCAAAACGCAGAACATTTAAAAATGCTGTGAATGTATCAATTGTAAACGAATTGACGTAAGTATGCCGAGTTAATATTAGTGATAATATGAGTTATAATTTAATATTATTGACGACTGAAATAGTTACTAACAGAAAATTTCAACTACTTGCGAAGTACAAAATAATAAATATTGGTGAAACTTCTTTTGGCGCTCTTCAGACAGATTTTCGTGGGCTGTGAATTGAATTCTAGCGTCACGCTCGGGAATGATAAGAAATCTTCGGGTATACTCGGGACCATGGCCATTGGCCAGCTAGAAATGCGTGAACATTTCCCATTGGGCATCTAAAAATACATCATCATTTTTAGATAGCCGTGCTCATGGCCACGCCCTTCGGTTTCACCCGCTTAGTTTCCAAACTAAGCTATCAAATTTTGAGTAATAAGTTTTCACTTCTATCGTCAGTTCCTATGACTGCCTATTTTTTTATGAATTCTGAATAGTAGGTTCGTTTATTTATTTCTTTCTAAATGATGATGCTAATTTGGCGCTACCATATTTACACAGATGACACACACCGGCGACACTTTTTATCTCAATCGGTCAACTCTCCATATTTTCACGTCATATTGTTATTGTCAAAACTAAATAAACATAAAGTTATATGTTAAAAACAGGAAAATTAAATACAAGTAAAAAAACGAAATAAGTGATTTTAGCGACAAAGAAGTTTTTTTGACGCCAACCGAATTGACAAAAACTGTCAATAATGCACACAACATTTAGAAATTTTCTCGGTAAGGTGGGATGAAAAATTACGTGTTGCACTCGAGTGCAAAGATTTTTCACCTTGTGCTCTTTTGATTCCCTTGCTACGCTCAAGATCAGATGTTTTGAATTTTAGAGTCCTTCGCTTGCTCGGTCATCAAAATTGAGCACGCGGTTAAAAAGCAACTTTGCACTCTTGTACAACAAATAACTATTTTACAACAATTTGTTATAACTCGTTTGTTTACTGAACTAAAAACATTATTAATCGTGGGTATGATTACTATTTAATGTAATAATATTTACTAGCAATAAAATTAATTAGTCCAAACAAAAATATATAAACTGGAGAAACTTCTTTATTGTGACTTACTAGTGAATGAGTCACGCAACTCATTAGTCATCTGATTTAAAGCGGCGATGCGCTCTGCTATTAAGGGGGCGCCTAAAGCCAGAAAACGAAAAAAGGACATTTTCAACGCCGCTCACTGAAGTTAAGAAACTAAAAACTATGACAAAAAAAATATTGACGTGTGGGTACAATCAAGAAGAAGCACAATAACCGAATAGAATTTTAAAAATAGATCAGAGTTTTTTACAATAAAAAAATAAAAATGACACCGAAAAAACCCGTTTTAATTCGAGTACTCGAAATTATCAGCGATGACCCCACATTATTTTTTGGTAATAAAATTCCTATTTGTACGTTCTAGTAAAGTAACCGAACACTTTTTTAAATTTATGTTTAGTTATTGAGTAATTAAATAAAACTTGGTCAAAAATGGACGCCTGATTAAATATTGATTTTTCCTCCAAACTGTGTCATGCTATTCTCGACTTTATGTACATCACATTAAGAAACGCGTCGCGCGGGTGAAATCTGATTTTTTCCTGGCTTTAGGCGCACTCTTAACAAAAACGTTTCGTTTTTTAAATGAATAGGTACGAGACTTTGACATTTTATTTTATTTTACAGATACCAACTTAGATACACAGATGGGTGCCTTGACCACAGGACAGTATCTCATAGTATACGGTAGCGTCGTCCTGGTAGTAATTCTGTTTTCTCAAGTCAGGATATTATCTTTCGTGTCGATGTCGATACGAGCATCGGCAAACTTGCACGATATCATTTATAGAAAACTAATTGTTTCTGTCATGAAATTCTTCGATACTAATCCATCTGGTAAATATTGACTATTATCTCATCAATGCGCTGAAAGAATACTGCACGAATTAACTCGTGCAGTAACATTTTCTGAGACAACTTAATTTTCTAAACCTTTTCAACAGGTCGAGTCTTAAACAGATTCTCCAAAGATATGGGCTCTATAGATGAGTTTCTTCCCAAGAGCATGTTCGAGACTGTTCAGATGTACTTGTCAATGACCAGTGTTCTCATTCTGAATGCTGTATCTCTGCCGTGGACCCTGATTCCAACTGCTGTCCTTTTGATCTTATTTATCTACTTACTAAAGTGGTATTTGAACGCAGCTCAAGCTGTGAAGCGGTTAGAAGGAACAAGTAAGTATATTGTCTCGGAATGGTAAATTGTAATAATGTAAATAATCAAAATAAATAATATGAATACCTAACAAATCAATTTGTATAATCTTTTTAGCAAAGAGTCCGGTGTTTGGAATGATCAATTCAACGATATCTGGCTTAACTACAATTAGGAGTTCAAATTCGCAACATAGACTACTAAGAAACTTTGATAATGCTCAGGTACTGAAGAAATTGGTAACCAACTGTTAAATTATTTTACGTACAATAATTTTTAAGTAAGACTGTAGTAGCTAGCTACTTAATACACCGGTGCCGAATCGAAGGGGTTGTATTCTAATTCTAGTAATTAGTTATGATTTTTACTATCACAAACTTATACAATTGAAAAAAAAAGATTTTTTTCCATACATTGGCTACAATTTACTATGCGGTTACTGTACGAAATACCGCTACTACGTAAGCCTAGTTGAAATCGTGTTAGGCCCATAAAAACAAAAAAGCCTCTAGGGAGGATCATTTTACAAAACGAAAGCACTTAAAGGCTGGTAAAACACAATTGATACAAGAGTTTCAAGACACGCGTTTAACACTGTTTTTTTTCTTACTTGAGGGCGTGGTCATTTTATTCTTCAAAAAGGGTGAGAAAGCCTTTTTGAAGAACTTTTGGTCAATGTCTTTAAATCATGTCTCAAAGCTGTTTTCAAGGAGTGTCACAAGCCGTCTTGTGCGAAGACTCGACGTGTTTCAAGTTCCAACCACTGAAACAGGGTTTCGAAGCGGGTACAATACCGTAGACCACAACCACACCGTGCGGTACATTATTATGCGGAAGACTATTGATTACAATCGGCTCCTTTGGTTAGTGTTTGTGGGCTAAAAGAAAGCATTTGACTCGATCGAAACCTGATCTGTTCTGGGGTCCTTGCAACGGTTTCAAGTCAGCTGGAGAAATATCGAGCTGCAAACATGTCTGTACGACGCAGCATATCCATCTTTGTCGAGCCTTCTGAGCTGGTTGTTGAGCTATGTTTTGTAATTTCTCTGAGGGATCATATTCGGAACGATGAGATTCGTCAAAGAACCAAGATTAACGACACAGCTCGCATTGGCAAACTGAAGTGGCAATGGGCTGCTTATATCTATCGTAGAACCGGTAACCATTGAGATAGACGTATCTAGAGTGTCGATATACGGAAGACAGCGGGCTGTAAGTGGAAACGTAACGCTGAGGATCGGGCTGAGTGATGAGTCTTGGGAAAGGCCTATGTACAGCAATGAATTAAATAATACATTGACGATGATGATGATTTATTATTATGAGCCCGATATATCCCAATTTTGAAGAAGAGATATCCTCTTTCTACTAGTCTCTATCTAGAACCATAACAGGTCAGTTCTTTTAGTTTTGGGATAGGTGGTCCCTAACATCTCTTTTTGGAGCTACCGTAACGTCTTTTCCGATCCTGTGTTTATAGGATAATCATTTATATTATAGGTACTAAAAATATCTACTTTTATAAATACCTAGTATTGCTTTGTGTGTCGACTAAACTTAATATTCTACACGTTTTTGTTTCAGAACCTCCATTCAAGCGCTTTCTATACATTCATTGGATCATCGAATGCGTTTGGATTATTTTTGGACAGCCTTTGCCTAGTGTACCTTGGTGTGATTCTGGTGTTGTTCCTCGTATCCGATTTAAGTAAGGCGAATTTTTTTACTTAAAAATGTACAATTATTGTATACAAGTAGTATACAATATACATACAGTTTAAATTTTTCTAAGCTTTTATTCTACTTTTAGTATTTTAGTGTGGGGCACTGTTAGTATGTTAGTGTGGGGCAAATCTTGCGAGTTAATTCAGAAGCACTTCCTGTCGTTAGATTATTTAACTTTGCCTTATAAGTTTACAATATTGCTGACTATGTGACAATTACGCCAATAAAGTAATGTGGAAATATCTTAATAGCTAGGATTTGAAGGACGGATATGGCGAATCTATAAGAGTTTTTAGCTGACAATATGTCCTTAAAATGATATAGAATAGAAAATTTTAGGTCTAAAGTGGTGTAATGAAAAATGACGTAGAATTATTGCTTTTTGTAGGAAATTTCTCTTTGAAAACAGTGACGCTATAGAGGTTTATCACTGTCTCCTTTTCAGCTTCTGTGATACCTGTGGGTAGCGTGGGACTGGCGGTGTCGCAGTCGTTGACGCTGACGATGTTTCTACAGGCGGCCGCGCGGTACACGGCAGACTTCCTCGGACAGATGACGTCTGTGGAGAGGGTACTCGAATACACGCAACTGCCTATCGAAGATAACATCGACAATGGACGTAAGAATTTGTTTTAAAACGAAAACGAATTCGTTGAATTGAGCTTGAGTTTCGAACGACGACTTTGGTCAAGTGATTATTTAATTAATTGATTGTCTGATATATTTTCTGTCTTCATGATATATTTTCAAAAGGATGTCCTTACCATCACGAATAATTTATTTTATTCGACCAAACTCTCAACCAAATTTATAAGAAGCTACCACTACGTATGTCGCTGTCGTCTAGATAAATGAAATGTGAATGGCAGTCCATCACCATCTTGAGACTGAACAGCCGTCACTTTTGTTCCTAACGGAGACGCAGATAGGTTGTCCGTCGGACGTGGCGTACCTCACATACCCAGGTTATACCTTAGAGCACAAATTTCGACCTCGTGCTGGTGTGTGCCTGTACGCCCGTGACGACATCTGCTGTCGGCGTCTCCGTAACCTTGAGGACACTAGATTTTCAGTTATTTGGGTACTACTAGACACAGGCATAGACAAAATTGTCTATGCCTGTGTGTATCGGTCGCACAGCGGAGACCAGGAGACGACTAGGCTCACGGAATATTTAAGTGAGGCGGCGGACGCGGCTCAACAGAAATACCCTTCGGCCCAATTAGTGTTACTGGGGGATTTCAACGGCCATCATAAGGAATGGCTGTTCCCATACCGGGACACTGACCACGCTGGGCAGGAAACGAGAAAGCTAGCTTTATCGTTAGACCTAACCCAGCTGGTCCAAGAGGCCACAAGAGTACCCGACGTTGAGTCGCATACACCTTATTGCTTAGACCTTCTGCTGACAACCGATCCAGATCGTTATTCCGTGGCGGTATCTTCGCCGTTAGGCAGCTCCGACCACTGTCTGGTGAAGTCAGTTTCCGTCTACCATCCGCCTGATCCCAGCCCCAGAGGCAACCGGCGGATGTGGCGATACAAGTCAGCAGATTGGGACGAGATGCGCTCTTTCTTTGCATCTTACCCATGGCAGTCATTGTGCTTCACTTCTGGTGATCCTTCAGTCTGCGCGGATGCTGTGACTAATGTAATACGAACGGCTATGGAATATTTCATTCCATACTCCGACGTTCCATTATCCAGCAAAGCTCGCCCTTGGTTTGGTCCTCAATGTAAAAGTGCTGAAGCATTTAAACATGAGGCCTACCTAGCCTGGGTTGATGCTCGACAGCGTAAGGCAAGGGACATACACCAGAAGAAGAAAGCGTTCAACAAGGCTGCTAAGGCAAGCAAAAAGGTTCTTCAGAGGGCTCGTTTTGACCACATTAGTCGAATAGGGAACAAACTAGCTTCGTACCCTGCAGGTAGCAAAGCGTTTTGGTCCCTAGCTAAATCGGTCGAATCGAACTTCTGCCGCCCCTCACTACCTCCAATGCTGAAACCTGATGGGACACTGGCTCACACCGCAATGGAGAAAGCAAACTTGTTTGCATCTCAGTTTGCGGAATCTTCGCGTCTAGATGCTGGTAGCGCGACACCTGCTACTCCACCTGGCTGTCCGACTCTCATGTCAGAGGTACACATTCGTCAAATTGAGGTTCGCAAAGTGCTACGCAGTCTGGACGTGAATAAAGCCAGTGGCCCAGATGGTATTCCTGCTCTAGTGTTGAAGGCATGTGCGCCTGAGTTGTCCCCGATACTGACACGTCTATTTAGACTCTCTCTCGAAACTGGATTGGTACCAAAGTCTTGGAAGCTTGCCAATGTGCAACCAGTGCCCAAAAAGGGTAGTCGTGCTGACCCTGCCAACTACAGGCCCATCTCAGTCATGTCCATACTCTGCAAGACTATGGAACGTGTCTTAAACCACAGGCTTCTGACGTACCTAGAATCAAACGACCTCCTCAGTGACCGGCAATACGGGTTTCGCCGAAACCGGTCCACCGGGGATATTCTAGCGTACGTCACTCACATCTGGAGTGAAGCTATCGAGAAGCACGGGGAAGCACTTGCAGTCTCCCTGGATATTTCGAAGGCTTTTGACAGGGTTTGGCATGATGGCCTCATAAGCAAGCTTTCTGGTTATGGTTTGCGTCCTGGGTTTATTGCGTGGATATCGGACTTTTTGAGGGATCGATCCTTACGAGTCGTCATTGATGGCTGCTCGTCGGATCAAATGGCTATCAATGCCGGAGTCCCTCAAGGGTCGGTACTCTCTGCGACGCTTTTCCTGCTACATATCAACGATCTGTTGAAGCCCGGTATCTTTGGGTACGCAGATGATAGCACCGTTGTAGAGAGTTACATATCTAGTGCGAGAGCCAGTGGGCAGCAAACTCAGGTACTAAGAGAGAGTCTGATCGAGCGTTTGAGCTTGACCCTTGAGGCGGTGTCTACATGGGGCGATGCCAATCTGGTCAAGTTCAACAAGAGTAAGACGCAGGCGTGTCTGTTCTCCGCTAAAAGGAGTCCATTCCAACTGACTCCAACTTTTAGAGGTGTATCCGTGCCGATTTCTGACCGTCTTGAGCTTTTGGGGGTTACATTAACATCTACGCTCAACTTTGGTTCTTACATCGAGTCCAAGGCTAAATTAGCTGCCAAAAAGCTAGGTGTCCTCTCTAAGGTGCGAAAGTACTTCAAGTCTGAGCAGTTGCTCACGTTATATCAAGCTCAAATTCGTTCTTGTATGGAGTACTGTTCGCATCTTTGGGATGGTTCGGCTAAGTATCAGCTGGAGGCCTTGGAATCGATCGAGAGACGTGCCAAAAGGCTCATAGGCAACGACACTCTTGTGCGAAAAAGACTACAAAGTCTTGAACATCGCCGAAAAGTTGCTAGTCTTTCGGTTTTTTATCGGATACACTTCGGAGAGTGTGCGACTGATTTACATGATCTAATACCACCTTGCCCTTTTTTCTATCGGAATGCTCGTAGCTCGAGAAAGCGACATCGTTTCATGGTTGATGTTCCAAAGACGCGAACGAAGAGATTTGACTCTACTTTTGTGATAAGAACGTCTAGGCTGTGGAATGCGTTGCCTGAGTGGGTTTTCCCTGTTGGTTACAATCTTTGTGTCTTCAAGTCGAGAGTGAATCGGTTTCTTCTAGGTAAACACGCTCCATCGTAGACCGCATCGTCGCTTAACATCAGGCGAGATGGCGGTCAAGTGTAAGCCTATAAAAGTTAAAAAAAAAAAAAAAAAAAAAAAAAAAAAAAATGAAAGAAAAATTTAGTTTTTTGTTGACATTTCAAAAACCGCCACATTGATTTCGATAAAATTAAATAGGACCACCTCAGAACTATGATGTAACCAACCAAAAAATAACCATCTAATTTCTTTCCCAATTGGCGGAGCTATCGCATGACACACATAAAAAAATATAAGTACAACCGAATTGAGAACCTCCTCTTTTTTTGAAGTCAGTTAAACAGGCCTTTCTATAAATTGGATGTAACTTGATTTAAATTAAACAGGACGGCAAGCCGCAAATTGATTGTCTGTAGGTACTAATTCACACTTAAGCAAGCACCTGGACGACTTTAGCAGGATGCTGAATGATCTCAGTAGAACCTCCGAAAAAGTGGGTCTAAAAATGAACATGGACAAGACGAAAATCATGTTGAACAACCATATTACACCCACTCATTTAAGAGACTCTACGCTCGAAGTTGTTGACGAATACGTCTACCTAGGACAAACGGTTCAGTTGGGTAGATCCAACTTTGAGAAAGAGATCACTCGTCGAATCCAACTTGGTTGGGCAGCGTTCGGGAAGTTACGTAATATCTTCTCATCCAAACTACCGCAGTGTCTCAAGACGAAAGTCTTTGACCAGTGCGTATTGCCAGTGATGACAAATGGAACAGAGACGTGGTCGCTTACTATGGGTCTCGTAAGAAAGCTCAAAGTTACTCAAAAGGCAACGGAAAGAACCATGCTCGGAGTTTCCATGCGTAATAGAACAAGAAATTAGGAAATCCGCAAGAGAACCAAAGTAACCGACGTAGCTCACCAAGTTGCCAAACTAAAGTGTCAATGGGCGGGGCACATAGCTCGCAGAATTGACGGCCGTTAGGGCGGAAAGGTTCTTGCTTGAGTGGCGACCACGCACCGGAAAACGAAGCGTTGCCAGGCCTCCCACAAAATGGACCGACGATCTGGTAAAGGTCGCCAGAAATCGTTGGATGCGGGCGGCGCTAGACCGGTATTTGTGTAGATCTTTGGGGAGACCATCGTCCAGCAGTGGACGTCATTCGGCTTCACATCAACACATCAACAGCCCACTAAACGTTCCCACTGCTGGGACTCGGGGCCTTCTCTCGCAAGGAGAGAGTTAAGGCCATAATCCACCACACTGGCCCAGTGCGGGTTGGCAGATGACACATGACTTCGAAAGATTCTAGGTACATGTCGGTTTCCTCACGATGTTTTCCTTCACCGTTTTTAAGTTAGCGGCATTACGCACATGACTTCGAAAAGACAGTGGTGCGTGTGGGGTTTGAACCCGGGGTCTCTGGATCGGCAGCCGCCGCGCCGTTCTCCCGACTAGACCACCGTAACTTCAGACCACCGTAACTTCCTTAACATTCGGCTTATATGATGACTAATTCACACTGATTTATTTATCTATACTAATACACACAAGTCCTATTTCGTTTGTTTTATTAGCGAAATTTTTCTGAATTTTGAAGCGAATTAATTTTTTTATTTTTTTAATATTATTACATGCGCGGTTACATATCATATAGGTAACATTGACGAGTGAGACCACGGAACACAGATAATACTTTATGGATTGTCATTGTTTTAGCGACGACTCCGCCTAAGAACTGGCCGGTACAAGGCAACATCAAGGTCAACAGTGTGTATATGAAGTACGGAGCCGATGACCCGCCGGTGCTCAAAGACCTCAATGTCGATATCAAGAGCGGGTGGAAGGTAAATTTACTTTAAAAATCTTTAATTTTCGATATTGTCCAATGTATATAAATACAATGCTCGTACTTGTTTGGTTTCGGATACGTGATGTCGTCGAATCAAAACCTTGAGAAAAAATTTAGTTTCGACTTGCCTGCATTTGATGATAAATAACACCTGTGTATCAACTCCCACAACGTTCGTTAGCTTGCCTTTGCCTTTTTTGCTGTTGTCCGGTGGAAGTAAGGATAAAAAAATATAATAGAGACCGAAATTAAGACAAAACACTCGTTAAAATAATAAAGCAAACAAAAATCTATATCATCATAATACACATTGTATTAAAGAATTATGTACAAGCGTAATTAACAATTAATTACGCATATAGTATTTTTTTTGTATAAAGTATGCTTCATTGTACTAACCTAATGGGGGACAAACAATCAAACACTTCATTAGATGTTTTGTCACCGGGAAAACCATTAAAATTCCAGTATAATAGTGATTTAATTTAAATAATTTACTCGTATGTTTGCTTAATAATAAGATAAATGCGACATGTACCAACAAACTAGGTACTTAATATTATTTAGAACTGCGACTATTGGTCAGGGACAAAACACTTCACACAAAGACAACAAGGACAACACACAAAATACTTACAGGACAAATAAAAGTAGAATGACTTATTTATAGATCGTTTTTTTCACAAGGGATCATAATATGAACTAAGTAATTGTAAGTATGACTCGTACAGTTTAACTGTATTTTCTAAGAGCCACCGCACACTAGCAACTTTTACACTTTTAGCATTGGCAAGTGGTGACTAGTCACTTATTAGAAACTAAAAACGGAGACCAAACATTCCCTACCTACTTAAAAACGCCAAATAGGGCGATTGAGCCGCTTTTCGGAAGGGCGACGTAGCGACTGAACGCTACCCTTTCGCACACATTTAGATAGGTACCTACCGGTCACATAATTTGGCGTCGGGCTCCTTTTAAAAAAGAAGTACGTTGATCTGCGAACTTTTCATAAGCAAATTTTGAAATTTTACGTATCGTTTTTACCCTGTCTACGCTTTTTTTAAAATCCGAGTTGAATCGATACAATCGCTAAAACGCGCGATTGCGGTGCCGCGATCGAACGCAGGCAGTCACGAAATGGTGGTGCAACAACGATGCAGTCGCAAAATCACCGATCGCCGATGCTAAAAGTCGGTAGTAAGTAAGGTCGATAAAGAAGAGCTATATAACTCCGAGGATGGCACTGAAACCTCAACAAAAAAATCACCGGTTGCTTTTGTAGAGTCCTCTACGGTTGAAATCTTGATAAGTTTGAAATGTTTCATAGTTTGCTGTAAGCGCTACATTAAAAAGCGTTTTGCTCATGATTAGCACGCTAACCTTTCGTCTTAGTATGCTTCCAATATGGCACTATGTTGCAGTTTTCGGTTTTGTTCTGTACTGTCTTTTTTATTTCAGGTGGGCGTGGTCGGTAGGACAGGGGCCGGTAAATCGTCCCTGATAGCGGCTCTCTTCCGACTTTACAACATTGATGGCAGCATCAAGATCGATGGCATCGACACGGAGAGACTTGCCAAGAAGGTAATATATCAGTACCGAATGCCTATATTAATCCAAAATACTATTTAATTATCACAATCTTCTGAGTATATCAATTTTCAATGTACAAAAGTAGCTTAAAACTCACTTTTTTATTGCGCATCGATCCGCGTTTGATCACCAAATCGCCTGATAATAACCGACGGCGTGGTCAAAGATATGCACGCTAACGTATAAAATTCCTTTTCACTCTGCCCTTGAAAAGTTCTCGATTACATCTGTCAGAGAACAATGATACTGGCAACTTATTCCACTCTAAGGATGTACCTACGTATGAGAAAAGTCGACCCGCACCGGCTTCGCACGGGTGCAATATAATTTCTTCGTAAATATTAATTTAAATTGTATGCTGTAAAGAGCCATATTGATCTCTATTAAATGTACAATGTATTTAAGAGACTTAATTAAATAAGGATTAATACTGTGTTCCTTTATAAAAAAATAACAAGAAAAAGTTTTAGTTTATAGTTTGTGATGTTGTTGTGATCACTTAGTGAGTGTAGATGTGTTTAAATACGATATTATTCGGAGCTGCACAACTATGATGTTTACAATCCGACGTCCGGAAACGGAAAAACGTGTTCCTTTACATGGCTTTGTAAATAAGCCATTATTTTTGAAAAGTAATGGATAAAAATGGTTATTGTGGACTATCCGTAGGAGATAGTTTCGTTCCAGTGATTTTTTTTTGTAGACGTTTTCAAGTTTTACAATACTGTAGTAGATACATTATTTTGATCTGATTTATATATATATATAAATAAGATCAAAATAATACATACATATGATACATTATTTAATCTCGTAGGGTTCAGCCAGCGTTTGCAATGTAAGCGCAACAAATGTGTTTATTTACGACATCAAATTATCAACCTCTAAAGTTATCAGTGTTTATTCATATTAAAAATATTTATGAGTCACTCCATCTATTTTAAAAAATCGTATCAAAATCCGTTGCGTAGTTTCATAGATCAAATAAATAATACATAGGAGCACACAGAGAGCGGGAAGCGACTTTGTTTAATACTATGATGAAGTAATAATGTATGATAGTGCGCCGAATGACGACTTCTCCTTTTGCACAAAGGAGAAGGCAATAAAAGGTCACACGAAGATCAATATTTATGATACGCACGCATCTATTTCTATTCCAAATAGGTAGTACTATTTTCCCACAATTTATTTTATAGTGGAACCATGAATATGCGTATGCACAGTAAGTTGTGTAGTATTAATTACTAATGCATAGATATAATACTTATTTGTGGTATCTTCGATTTATGTAACTCACAAATTTTTATATAGTAGATGTACAATGTTCAATACCTAGAATTTTGTCTTT
The DNA here is from genome assembly GCA_963693475.1 of Ectropis crepuscularia. Taxonomy (NCBI): domain Eukaryota; kingdom Metazoa; phylum Arthropoda; class Insecta; order Lepidoptera; family Geometridae; genus Ectropis; species Ectropis crepuscularia. The sequence continues at coordinate 13,718,425 of OY856339.1, read as the reverse complement.
TTTGTCCAAAAAAAATCATGTTAAATTTGTCAAATGTGTCATAGTATTATTTATTTTCATCTATTAATAATTTAATAATCTTATTCCAGGATTTGAGGTCAAAGATCTCGATAATCCCTCAAGAGCCGGTGCTGTTCTCAGCCACACTGCGGTACAACCTGGATCCCTTCGACTCCTACAGCGATGACGAGATCTGGCGAGCTTTGGAGCAGGTATATTGATGAATTTCGTGTTAAAAAAAATGATTTTGTAAATATTGGATAATTTATAGCTGACGTGGAGTTTTGATAAATTAAGGTTCCAGTGTGCCAAGACAAAGCCACGACTGCATGTGGGACTCTGTGATACAAATACACCTTCAACTTAGCATTGGTTTCAGCGATTACAGAATCGTAAATCAGTCCCTGAAGCTCATGGATTGAAGTTTGAGTTGAACTAAAAAAAAGGAGTGTTCGGGAGAGTTCGTGGAATGTTTGCCCCGTATCAAATTCTTTTTTTTATGGAGTAATGTTCGCATCTTTGGGTTGGTTCGGCTAAGTATCAGCTGGAGGCCTTGGAGTCGATCAAGAGACGTGCCAAAAGAATCATAGGCAACGACACTCTTGTGCGAAAAAGACTACAAAGTCTTGAACATCGCCGAAAAGTTGCTAGCTAGCCTTTCGGTTTTTTATCGAATACACTTCGGAGAGTGTGCGACTGATTTACATGATCTGATACCACCTTGCCTTTTTTTCTATCGGAATGCTCGTAATTCGAAAAAACGACATCGTTTCATGGTTGATGTTCCAAAGACACGACACAAAGAGATTTGACTCTACTTTTGTGATAAGAACGTCTAGGCTGTGGAATGCGTTGCCTGAGTGGGTTTTCCCTGTTGGTTACAATCTTTGTGTCTTCAAATCTAGAGTGAATTGGTTTCTTCTAGGTAAACACGCTTCATCGTAGACCGCATCGTCGCTTAACATCAGGCTAGATGGCGGTCAAGTGTAAGCCTATAAAAGTAAAAAAAAAATTGGCAGTCATAGGAACTGCCGACAGAAGTGAAAACCTATAACTCAGAATTTGATAGCTTACTTTGGAAACTACACGGGTGTACTGGAAGGCGTGGCCTGACCATCATGGCATGGCCATCTAGAAATGCGTTAGCATTTCCCATTGGCTCACGCATTTCTAGATGGTCATGCCGTGATGGTTAGGCCACGCCCTTTCAGCATTTCCCATTGGTTGAGGCATTTCTAGATGGCCAATGGCCGTGGCCCCGAGTTTACCTGAAGATTTCTTATCATACCCGAGCGTGACGCTAGAATTCAATTCACATCCCACGAAAAATCTGTCTAAAAGCGCGCCTGCGCGCCAAAAGAAGTTTTCACTTTAAAATACTTGGGAGGTGTCAAGAGACATTCTGATGGAACGAAGTTGTTCAAAATATTGCAACTCTTTACTGTTTCTGTTGCCCTGGTACTGGTACCTAGGGGCTAACGCAACTATTTTATATTTCTGTTGTCCTGGTATCTGGAGATAAACGCTGGGCTGTTGGAGGTAGGTAATTGAAACTCTTTACTGTTTCTGTTGCCCTGGTACCTACCTAGCCGTTTTAACCGAGTTTACCCGAAGATTTCTTATCATATCTGAGCGTGACGGTTGATGAATCCATTTCACAGCCCACGAAAATTCTGTCTATAGCGTGCCTAAAGAAGTTTCACTTCAAAAAAAAGTATATCGTCTCTGTTCCAAGGACCGTATACGTAGCATCGGCAACTAGCAGTTACCAGGCTTACGCGACAGTACATCATAGCAAAGATATTTTCTGTGTTGGTTCGCAACTGGTTGACATTTCCAATGAGGACAAGACAATGAGATAAGTATACTAGCTTTGGACAGCCACAAAGCGAGTGTCATGGCTCCAAAGTGGTTCATTATGGTTTCATCTACCAAAAGACGGTTGAAGATCCAGTCGAAGCCATTAACAAGAACCAAGTCCATGGTGCGCATATATATATATATATATCCATAGAAAGAAGGGAAAGGGACTATAATAAAATCATGGAGATCAGCTGCACACTCTTCGAATTAAATCCGATAAAATCTTATTAACTCGCAACTTTACGGTTACGTTCAAGGATATTTTTGAACACGAAAGTCCACTATGAACTTTTTGGATCGTATTTCGATTAAATCCAATGCCTCCAGCCGACTACTTATGTAGTTGACGCATCACAAAGGTTCAAATGTAAGTAGGTTACTCTCAGTATTTTTTTGGAATCCATGTACTATACTAGTACCTACTGATAATAATCATCGATTCTCAGTTTGCTACCTGCAAAAATGGTAAAATGGGTAACAATTATTACATTATGTAATGTTTTTTAACAATATGATAATCCAGGTGGAACTAAAGGATGCGGTGCCAGCGCTGGACTTCAAGGTGTCGGAGGGCGGCAACAACTTCTCGATGGGGCAGCGGCAGCTGGTGTGCCTCGCGCGCGCCGTGCTGCGCTCCAACAAGATCCTGGTCATGGACGAGGCCACCGCCAACGTGGACCCGCAGTCAGTATCTCTCTCTGTGTATCTCTCGCGCGCGCGAGCGGAGCGCGGCCGAGCTAACAGCGCATGCTGTCTTACAGGACGGACGCGCTCATCCAGAAGACGATCCGGCGCGAGTTCAGCGAGTGCACGGTGATCACGATCGCGCACCGGCTCAACACCATCATGGACTCGGACCGCGTGCTCGTCATGGACAAGGGCGTGGCCGCCGAGTTCGACCACCCGCATCTGCTGCTCTCCAACCCCGCCAGTATCTTCAGCTTCATGGTCAAGGAAACTGGCGACAGCATGAGTAAAGTGCTTCACGACGTTGCCAAACATAAATACGACAATCGACCTGATAAGTAGTTTAACAATTTGATTAGACCTTATAACAATTATTTTATTGTGATTTTTAAGAATTAAGTAGAACTCTAACTTGCATTAAATGTTGAGAAAATCACAGTAATCCTTTTTTAATCCATGCATACTTATTAATTGAGATATATCTGCAGATTTACTTGGTTATCAGGTACGAGTACATCAGCATTGCCCTATAGACTAGCAATAATGTAGGTCTAATAGAAGTTCTGCAAGATAGCTAGTTCTCTACCTTTATTTTCTACTTTTCTACTCTACCTTTTGAAACATCACTTCCCGAAAATATAATTTAGTCGAACATGTTTAGAAATTGAAAATTACGTTTCTATGTATCACAAAGGTATGTTAAATCCAGTCACAATAAATAATTCCGTAATAACGGCTGCTAAATCATTATTTTTTTAAGCCGTGTAGGACATACTCTTCCATCTTAGGGGATGGTTATAGTGGAGATACCGAATAAAATCTTCACGGGGTTCCGCCTTCGCCGCACTCGGCGGGAAGATGGGGATGCTTTCAAATACTTCCACGAACTCATCGTGGTCTTTTCGTCTCAGGACCAACCTCAGGCAACTCGCGCAACGCCCCGTCATGCCGGGCCAACCTCGGGGACTAATCAGTTCGAGAGGGGCCAGATGCTTTCACGTCTGGACACTCTTAGTCTCCCGTGGAACTCTCTTAGTCTCACTCTCACTCGTTTTCGAATTCGATCTCGATTACAACAATTTACTGGAAAATGAGAGGTGAAGGGGAAAAAATGACGGTGCTGAAACGTAGACACTGACTGTGAAAATGGTCCGTTAGCTCAAAGTTGCTCAGCAAGCTATGGAAAGGGATATACTTGGGGTTTCTCTGAGGCATTGCATCCGTAATGAAGTAATTCTCTAGAAAGTTACCGACATAGCCCAGCGTATTAGCACACTGAAGTGGCAGTGGGCCGGTCACATCTATCGCAGACCCGGTAACCGTTGGAGTAGACGGGTTTTGGAGTGGAGACCGCGAATCGGTAAACGTAGTGTAGGACGCCCTAAGACTAGATGGAGTGACGATGTACGAAAGGCAGCTGATGGTTGGTGGTTGGAGACGTAAAACCGAGGATCGGGCTGAATGGCGTATTATGGGAGAGGCATATTATGTCCAGCAGTGGACGAATTCAGGCTGATGCTGATGATTAAATTTGGTAAATTTTGATGTGAAATAATCTTAAATAATGCAAATAACAGCACGTCTTAAGAATTCGACCCTATAGTGTTTCATCTATCTTATCGACCTAAAGGTTTATAGTAAGATTAGTCTCTTTTAGGGTCCCCAACCACAAATATCACTTTGTTGTCAATCTGGACAGATTTCTTATGTATATATTGTATGTATCACATATTTTTTTCTATATTTACTTAGAAAATATATTTTCTATGTTTTGACTTGACCTAAATGGTAATTAGTAGTAGTTTTAATTTCAACTCCATATGTATCTCAATATTTTCTTTAGAGAAATGCTCTTGGCAAACTGATGGGTGGACAAAAAAGTGATCCTATAATGGTTCCGGTTTTATCCTTTTGAGATATCTTACGTTGACTAAAACTGTGAAATTTAGCATATAATAGCGTCTTGTACACTTATAGGAAAAATATACTATATAACTGTACACTTGTTATATCATATACTCCATATTTACAGCACGCTATCAATCATCGAGTTTAAGCAACCTACAAATTTGTACGGAACTCTTGGTGGGTGAATCCAACATGCACTTGCCCAATTTTTGATCTAGCTATGTTTTAAAATTTGACTAGATGATGTAATGTATAGCCTATAGTCATTATCATAAATTAGAATAAAGATGAAAATATGTCACACTAAATCTGATGTAAATCAAATTAACATTATCATACACAAAAGTTCATTATAGACCAGAGATAACTTCTGATACCAAAAAAAAAACAATAGTAAGAGGAGAAACCCGTCACCGTCAGATTTTTAATCGAACGCGGGAGATTACCTCGCGATAGTTAGTTAGATTTGGTTAGATAGATGGTTCGCGATGGTTAGTTTAGTGAGTAATCTGACGTTTTTACCAAAAATTGTAAAAACCGTCAGATTATAATCTAACATATAATCTGACGGTTTTTACAATTTTTGGTGAATATACCTTATTGAAATTTTAAAATTTATACATCGCGTCGTCCGCTTCCTTGTATAATATGTTTTTAAATGATTTGGTGTTTTTAAATCAAGGAACCAAGATTACCAGGGAAAAAGGAACCCTTCTTTCTTTATGTTTGCAAATACGATTTGTTTTGCAGAGTTACAGACATTTGATATTCGGACTGAAGTAGCGTCATGGTAGAATTGAACTTTGATAGAAAATTAAGTAGGTATGGAATTTTTATGTGATACTATTTATCTAATAACTAATATTACAAAACCTTATTTGTATATGAACGCACTAATCTCCATCAGTACTGGACCGATTTCAAAAATTCTTTCACTCATCCCTGAGTGCTATCTATATCTATATACCTATATATGTATATAAAAGCGAAAGGTCACTCACCAAGGAATCTCAGAAACTACAAATGCTAGGAATCTGAAATGTTGCATGGCGGTCTCTTTTTTCACGTAGGCGCTTGCTAAGACGGTGTTTTGCGAAATTCAACCCCTAAGAGGGTGAAACAAGGGATGCACGGTTGTATAAAAATTCGTAATTTTCAAAGTTATCTAATTTTGTATCTAGACACTTGACACGAAACAATTAAATTTATGTTCTATCAATTTTGTAATTTCGAACTATACAGGGTTGAAATGGGGGATGAATGTCAATATGGAAGTTCCCGACCGTTGAAGATAAAACCATGAAACTCTGTATATAGATAGACACTTGACATGAAGGTAACGAATGTTGGTTTTAGCAATTTTGTAATTTCGAACTGTACGGGGGTGAAATTGGGGTTGAAATGGGGGTGAATGTCAATATGAAAGTTCCCAACCGTTGAAGACAAAACCATGAAACTCTGAATATACCCACTTGACACGAAGCAAACGAATGTTTGTAGTATCAATTTTGTAAGTTCGAATTGTACGGGGGCGAAATTGGGGTAGAAATGGTGGATGAATGTCAATATGAAAGTTCCCAACCGTTGAAGATAGGGGGTGAAATTAGGGTTTGAAATGGGGGATAAATATCAACTTGGAAGATCTGTATAAGGATGAAATTGGGATTGAAATGGGAGATGCAAGTGTACACGGAAGCTTCCAATCGTTGAAGATAAAACCATGAAACTCTGTAAAGAGGCACTTGACACGAAGCCAATAAATTTTTGTTCTAGCAATTTTGTAATTGCGAACTGTATAGGTATTGGAGTTGGGGGACGTGTCTCTTCACGCTTTCACGCTTTTTATTATAAGCTGTTTTAAGTAACCGTAATGGTCTGGGTATAAAAATAGGTACTGCCTGAGTTACCTTAGTATTTATTTCGCGCGGACAAAGTCGCGGGTAACAGCTAGTAGACTATATGTTATTTATGTGTGGGTCTTTGCCCGTGGGCAAAGGCGGGACGGACCGCTAGTCTAGTTATCATTTATTTGGAGTCTTCGCAAATTCTTGGATGCAATACGTAAACTTGTGGTTTTAATATGCAAATGTTGTGACGTCTGGATCATGTGTGATGTGCGTAAAAATGTAATATCTATTAATGTGATATCGACACCTTATCAACCTAATCTCAATAAGTATGTAGCTGGTATACATTATATTATGTTTAGCGTGGGGCACACGTGAAGAGTTTACTAATACATGGGGCACACTAAAAATTTTGCACTTCTAGCTAATCGGAACCACAGACTAAGTAGAGAGTTACGATATCGGAACTACCTAGGTATTTGAATTTCGAATGTTACATTTTTCAAACGTTGCAACCTTATTATAGTAATAAAAAAAACAGTTGGCGGGAAATCATTTGCTAATTGATTTTTTCTCACACATCAAAATACAGTGGATCTACGTACGCAACGAAACTGCAATTAAACCAAAAAGATTTTAGAGCGGGATTTTTTATGATTTTAAAAGTTCTGTCTCTCCGCAAGACTGGGCCGCTCGTTTTCAAAATGCTTTTGGGGGAGAAGCACCTTGTTTGAGCACCGTGAAGCGATGGTTTGCCGAATCTCTCAATTCTTCAGTCGAGTTTCTTAACATGATGAATTTCGTGAAGGGCGGCCTTCAACTGCCGTGAACGAATATAATGTGGCTACTGTTAAGTGGCTAATTGAAGAAAACCCGCGCATTACTTATGAGATAATTAGAGGGAGATTGGTATATGCCAAATTCAGAAAATTTAACCCAAAGAATTTAACGTTCTGAAACTTTGTTGTTGTTGGATCCCTCATGAACTGACAGCGGAGCAGAAACGGGGTCGCGTGGAATGGTGCTAACAAATGCTACTGAAGTACAACCACGGACATTCTTATGTCTGTTGTTGTACTTCGACTGTTTATGACATTGTCACAGAAGACGAAAGGTGGATTTATTGTTTTAAACCCGAAAAAAAACAGCAATCTTGTGAAAGGGTTTTTGAAAATGAGAACAGGCCAACAAAAGTGAGGCAGGCAATAAAACGTTGGTAAAAAAAATGATCGCGCTTTTTTTCTCAGCTACGGGGCCCATCTGTACAATACCACTTGAAGATCAAAAAAGTGTTAATGAATGGTATTCTACCATTTGTTTACCCTGGGTGTTAGAAAAAAATCGCGAAAGACGATCAAACAGTTGCGTTCTCCTATATCATGACGACGCTTCTTCACACACGGCCAACAATACAAAGTAATTTTTAGCTTCCGAAAAAGTACAACTCGTCACCCATCCTGCGCATAGCCCTGACCTAGCACCCTGTGGTTTCTGTATTTTCCCCAAAATCAAAAATTTGATAACAGGTTTCACTTTTACCAACTCCGAAGAGGCAATGATAGCGTTTAATCAGCACGTAGAAAACATGACTTCAGATCTGTGGGTCCTCCTGTTTTAAAAAATGGTTCCATCGCATAAATTCCATAATGTCAAGTGCCTGTCGCGGTCGCCGGTCGCCGTTTCCTGTCGCGGTCTCCGCGCGAACGTTTAGACCGCTTTCATTTGAGATCCTCAGTAGCGCGGCAGAAGAGCGACCTTGTACCTTCAGTAATGAACTTTCATTGGTCTCCATCGTGAAGTTGTAACATATTGCTAAGATTTCATTGGTGATTCATTAGTTTACTTCATATCAATACTAATTGATAAGAGTCTAGATAACCACGAGATATAAATATTATTGCTATCAGTAGCTAGTTGTCACACCTGGCCTCGTTTGTAAATGCCGATATAAATTTTATCCTGAAGTAAAGATCCAAAATTAAGGAAGTACGAAATGCTCGAATGCTACAAAACAGAACGGCTATAATAAATAAATAAATAAATATTGGTGGACAATTCACACACATCACCATTTGACCCCAAACTAAGCAAAGCTTGTACGATGGTGGCCAGATAGCTGATATTATACTTATATAGTTTTAAATACATACTTATTATACATAGAAACACCCAGACACAGTGCAAACATTTGAATTCATCACCCAAATATTTGCACTGGGTGGGAATTGAACCCACGACCCTCGGCTTCGCAGGCAGAGCTACTACCCACTAAGCCACGAGGCCACGAGAGAGAGAGATAATCGTTAGGTCCTTTGTTTTCTTATATTTGAACTAACGATTTTAAACAAATTTAACTTAATTCCGTTTCATTTCTTTAGAAATAAAAGGGTTGGTTAACCAGTATAAAATGTTAATAACACTATTGTTACGTATGCCGTTACTTTATTAAATACGTCTCATAATATTTTTCTTAAATGTCATGGCATTTGATGTAACTATAGTACATACAAACTGACACATTTTTGCATTTATATATAAAGATGTTCTATTAAAATGATTAGAGTAACAAACACAAATAAACATTCATCGAATATAATATAAAATGTTGCTCAATATATTTTTTTATTGAGTGATATTGATTGACGGCAGATGTGTTCAGACCTAAATCTTAAAATAATTTTAGACAAAACATTAAATTTGAAGCAATATTAACGTACTTACTAGTCAGAACGACTGAGCTTTCAATTTAAATTTTTCGTGTAATTTATAGTGTAGTAATTAATCTCAAATAATGGAGGAGAGGACTAAACCTGCAAACAATAATGCTTTTGTCAGTAACGATAGCACTTCGCATAGAAAAAGGAACAATCCGAATATATTCTCAAAGTTGTTCTTTTGGTGGGTCTGCCCAGTGCTAGTGACCGGAAACAAGAGAGATGTGGAAGAAGACGATCTGATAGTCCCTCCGAAGAGTTACGATTCTGACAAACTCGGAGATCATTTACAAAGGTAACTTTCATGTTAATATTTAGATTGGCTTAGAACTGTTCGGATAAATTGACTTGCTTGTTAGCTTATTTCATAATATTAGATAGAACGTACGGCTATTAATTATTAATCATAAACTATAAATATATATGAATATAATATTTTTATTTTTATATGACATATAAAAAATTAAATAATAATGTCAGGTTATAAATGCACTTAAACATTATGAAACAAGCTAAAACTTAGTGTAGTATGTTCCTTTATTTGGTGTATTTCGTGTTTTCTAATTATTTAAATTTACTTTTAAGGTTTTGGTTCACGGAATATGAAAATGCAATCAATGAAAATAGAGAACCAAAATTATGGAAAGCTCTATTTCGTGGATATTGGGTTTCCTACATGCCAGGAGCTTTATTTATAATCACTGATGCTGCTTTATCGTAAGTATTAAATTAAATTTAACAAACGTTTTAGTCATCTTTTTTAAGAAGGGTTTTTGAACGCAACTTTTCTATGAATTGCGCTTATATAAAATACAAGATAAATTTTGCCAACCATGATGCAATATTTTAATGTGGTAAACATCTGTTGATGATGATTTTTTTAGAAAACATTATTTATTACAACACGGTAAATTAAATAAATACATTCATACCTTGCTTTTGTAAGAGAATGAAAAAACAAGTCTTAAAAAATAAGAGTTCAAATTTTTTATCCATTTCAAAATAGGATGGGAGGTTTTCGATTCCGTTGTTCGTTTTTTTGTATGTTTGCTACGCGATAGCGCCGCCAATTGTCAATCGGTTTTTATGTTTTTTTTTTCATGTAAATTTTATTGAATTCGGTGTGGCGGTTTCTGTAATATGAACGAAAAACTAAAATTTGCATACAAATCTCAATACCTATCAATACGACATAGCGATAGATTCTTATGAAATTTGGTCGAGTGTCTGAATTTATTTGCAAATTGAAGCCGGTTTTTTGTTTTTTTCGCAGAAAATAAATTATATGTTTCTTAATTTTCAGAACATACCAACCGATAATATTCGCCCAGTTATTGTCTTATTGGTCAGTGGACTCCTCATTGACCAGGACAGATGCAGGTTTATACGCTCTGGCTATGCTCGGAATAAACTTCGTTAACATGATGTGCTCGCATCACAATTCGCTTTTTGTTTCCCGTTTTGGTTTACGAGTAAAAGTTGCCTGCTCTTCACTCATGTACAGAAAGGTAAGTTCTTAAGATCTTTTTTCCATGCGGCGTGAAATATTTTCGAAGTTTAGACTTCCGTGTCATGAAAATCTGTTCAAGAATTTAAGAATATAATAATATTTAAATACAAAAATATAAGAATATACCGTATTCTTATATGTTTGCGCTACTGTTTAAACTGATTTATTTAAGATTTATACATACTTATGTAATTGTTAACACATACTTATGTCACATAGAAACACCCAGCCACAGAATAAAACCATTTCGATATATTTTTTTAAAATCTAAAATTTTGAAGCTAGTAGGTACACTCATGTTATAAAAATAGAAGATTTTATTTTTTGGCAAATGTGACTCTAAAATTATTTAGGAGCATGTACAAATATTTACATTTCATTCGTCCATTGTCCATATATACTATCAGTGTACCATATAACATATTCCTAAGTTATCCTCCATGCCGAAGCTCGCCTAAATTTGCACAGCCATTTTAACTTAAAAAATAACTTGAACAATTAACAATCTTGGTAAAATGTCACATTTGGGATTTTCCCTTTCCAATCCTACTATAATATTATTATAAATGTCAATGTATGGATGTTTGGATGTTTGTTGCTCAATCACGTAACCTAACCTAACCTAACCTATGAACGGATCGGGCTGAAATTTGGAACACAGATAGATTACAGTCTGGAAGAACACATAGGCTACTTTTTTATCCCGGAAAACAACGGGAACGGGAACTTCGTGGGTAACACCGCGGGGCGCTGCTAGTCTCCAATATTTGTCTAGGTAGCAATATTCACAGTGCAATAGAAACGGCAAGTTAGTAGGTCTTGAAACCGTGACCACAACATCATTACCTCCAAGTCTAAGGCATAAATTAGAACCTTTAGGTAATATATACAATATTACCTGAGTATTTTACGCGATGGCCGCGGTTACCCAAAATACCAATATTTTACTTATTTTCTCTTTATTTGAGATAATATTAATTATATGGACAAGTTTTCAATTACATTCTTTTCCTATCTGTAAGCGCACAAAGCGATATTTTCACCGTTTTTCTCAGTATAATCTGATTTTAATAAAAGACGAGTGTCATTTATTTTTATATATTTTAGAATTATATTTTTCTACTAGTTTAATGATAAAACATTATGCAATATAAGGTACTAAGAAAACTAATCATCAAAACCCAAGGTAAAGTAGCGTGATCAGTTGATGAGTCATAATTTTCGTGATAGGATATCTAATCCCAATGTCTTTATGAATTCGTAAACGCGTGTTAATTAATGCCATGTATGCATAAATAATATTAGCGCCTAACCCAACTTCATCTGGGAATAAACAATTGTTGTTAACCAACTGACATTTCCTAGTTCACGAAAAGCATAAATGCGTTGCTGTCGTTTATGCCAAAATGCATTAATTGCCGTTTTACATAAAATATGAATAAACTATTTACACGTACGTATATATCTAGCCATCTTAGCTTATGAACCACGACCACTCTGTCAAGAGTGTCCGACTGAGAAGAAGATATATCTAGCAATTTTTTTTATTTTCATTTAACAAGAATCCACCAAAAATTTACACGTTCAAAAAAAAACTTAATACTTAGCTAACTTGTCCATGTAATTGCGACGTCAGTAGTATCCTCAAGTAAATAAATTTGTCGACAATGAAATAAATGTAAAGTCGTAATCAAAACATCTGGGATCTACGATGTGAAATTGTAAGCATCCATCATCCATCCATCCATCGTAAATTGCACCACGGCTTAAAATCAGGCGAGATAGCGGTCAAGTCAAAACCTGTCATAACAATGTATAGAAATATGTATTTATACGACTGGAAATGCAATTGATATCAAAAAGTGATAGTATAAATAGGTAGGTACTTCTTAAAAGATTAGGGTCATCAACAAGCACCAGCGCAGCGTCTAAAATATAAAGCGTTTAACACTCAGACAAATTCTAATTCTATGGATAACTACTCAAAATTTTAATGCAATCAGTCACGGTTATCATAATGTTGCTTAAGGTATAAGTTGATGAATAAACGCGGACCTATGTGTGATAAAAAAAATGTGTGTAGATCATCATCATCATCATCAGCCGCAAGACGTCCACTGTTGAACAAAGGCCTCCCCCCTAGATTTCCACAGCGAACAGTCCTGCGCAACCTGCAACCAGCGGTTTCCAGCGACATTTGTGAGGTCATCAGCCCGTCTAGTGGGAGGCCGTCCAACACTGCGTCTTCCGGTTCGTGGTCACCACTCGAGAACCTTTCTTCCCCATCGGTTGTCAGTTCTGCGAGCGAGGTGGCCTGCCCATTTGATTGATGGCGTAGCAACGCGCGCACGGATCAGCTAGTTACAAATAAAGTCGAAGAGTTTCTTTCAACGCTATTAGGATCTCGGAAACTACTGCTCCGAATTGAAAGATTATTTTTCTGTTAAGTCCATTCAGCGAGAAATGCTATATACAGGCCATAACATTACGCCTACTATCAATAGGAGCGGAGCATGAATGAAGAATGTAACAATGTGGGAAACAAATATTCCTTTTTGAGAGCTTTTACGCGCTGACGTGCGCCGAGTCCATAACAGCATGTATTTATCTCGGTTGCGTCATTATAACCTCAATTTTTTTTCTTGGAGGAAATGAACCGTCATTCGTCAAAGCGTCATTAGAACCTTAGCTAACCAAATTTGTTCTAAATCTGAGATGGTACGACCAATTTTCGATTGGTGGCGTAGCAACGCACGCAGGGTTCAGTTAGACTTGACAGTTCAGTTACAGCGTGAGTTTAATTTTTGTATTTAAGTTGGTTGTTTGGTTTTTTTAATGATAATGATTAAATAATCATTCACGAGTTCAAATTGGGAATAGAAATAGATTAAATACAATCTAAAAAATACACGGGCTAATTTTTATTGCAAAAAATAACAGGAACTATGCGGTTAAAATCGCGGACGCTGCTAGTAATAATTTAAATGATCGATGTGAATGAATGTTTCAGCTGTTACGTATGAACCAAACATCCCTGGGGGAGGTGGCCGGGGGCAAGCTGGTGAACCTGCTGTCCAACGACGTGGCGCGGTTCGACTACGCGTTCATGTTCATGCACTACCTGTGGGTGGTGCCCATCCAGGTCGCCGTCGTGCTCTACTTCCTCTGGGAAGCCGGCGGCTGGGCGCCCTATGTCGGACTCTTCAGCGTCGTCATTCTTATCCTTCCCATACAAGGTTAGTTATGTTCCGAAATTGTCTTTGAAACTCAGTTGCTATTATGTGCAGACTTGCAGAGCAGTGCTATGAACTTAATGGCCTGAACTCTTCATATTCTCGTAGCTGCATGACACTGTGATATTATGGACAGGAGTGTTGCTTAACATCAGGCACATGTCCTGCTCGTTCTGTCATTATATGCTATGCAAATTATAATACTAGGTACGACATTATCTGTCTCGTATAATAATGTTGCAAAATTTCATCTCAACTCTACATTGGTGTTTGCTTGAAATTTTTGTTTCTTTATACCCAAGACTTGCAAGCCGTTTTCTGTTTAATGCCATGAAGTATTATGAACAGCCAAGGCCAGTCAAATTTAAAGACAACGACTACAGAGATTCCTGAATATTATTTGCACTTCCGATGAGTACAATCATCGGAAATATCACATCCATGCCAGTTATTTTATTATGTGCTACCGTAAAATTGTAAAAACCGTTAAATTTAAATCTAACCACGTTAGATTACAAACTAAGCTAAGCAAGCGCTCAGATTTAATCTCAGCGTTATATTGTAATTTGACGGTGCTGACAGTTTGACGGTGACATAATGATATATCAATAATGTGCATTGTGTGTAATTACTGTCCTCCGCTTTGAAGCCTTAAAGGGCAATGTTCCAGGGAGAAACACAGCCAAGAAATAAAACATCCTACTCTCTTCGTCTGGGTGTCCAGCACAATGCTATGCCTAAGAGTAATTTAGACTTTTCTTGTTCAAGTAGCTACGTGGGTAATAAATATGCTACAATAGACAGGCGTATTGCTTATCATCAGACGTTTGTCTGACGCGTCCTGTCACTCTATACTTCAAAAACCTTCCGTAATTTCTGACGATGACCATCACCAGGAGTGCATAGAGCAGCAATAGAGAATGGAAACTGGGAAAACTGAGAGATTTTTACTGTTTGAAGAGTTTTGATTTCGTAGAATGATTAATGAAACTAAGGGTAGTTGCACCACTAGTACAAAAACTCCCGTTCACCAACCTGAATTTAAACTACTTATTTTTCACCGCTGTTGCGATAGTTGTCAAGGAACGACGTTGTCTACGATGGAGAGCACTTATCCTAAAGAATCCGATTACTGTTCAATTAAAAGACACTTCGTTTGTAACCATCGCCACACAAGGATAACGCCTATCTTTTCAATTTTCGCATAATACTAGAATTAAAATTCTATCTTATCTATATTATTAATGAAAAATAATATATGATCATTGAGTTGATTTAATTTACTAAGTATGATTGTACCGCATTTTTTCTAATTTTAGCTGGTCTTACAAAATTGACTGCAATCGTGAGACGAGAAACTGCCCAAAGAACTGATAAAAGAATTAAGTTGATGAATGAAATTATCAACGGGATCCAGGTAATATGTAATAGTGTTTATATTGTGATATTGTCATTGTTGTCATATATTTTTAAATTATATGTGTCTATACAAAAAAATCGATATCCAGTCAAAACCATATTACTACAAAGAATATAACGTTTCTTTTTTTAAGGTTATCAAAATGTACGCTTGGGAAAAACCGTTCCAAAGCGTAGTAAAAGCTGCAAGAGCCTACGAACTGAATTCTTTAAAAAAATCCATCTATATTAGAAGCATGTTCCTTGGCTTCATGTTGTTCACAGACAGAGCTATACTCTTCGTTACTTGTTTGACGCTCATTTTATCAGGAACTAACGTTACAGCTACTTTGGTAAGTCCAATGATACGTTTGGTAATACTAATACCTATTCCTACTATTATATGTAGATAGGCGTTATATTCAAATATTAAAAAGTCTAGGTTCTCGTGGCACACGCTAATTGTCACAATTTTCAAAACGACTATTTTTTTCAGTCGAAGTTATAGTAGTAGGTCCTGTTGGAGTACGGTATATCGTGGATCGGAAGATAACGTACCTTAACTTTACTTGTGAAAATAACATAGTAGTCTCGTTGTCGTTGCATTGATCGTTTAAATAAACATCACTAAAAAGCTGCTAAAATGTTTAAATAATTGCGTAAATTGAAACTAACTGTGCTGTTACGGACAGGCGTGTTTCTTACCATTAGGCGCTTTTCTTTCTTTCCCTGTCCCTGTAAATTAAAACTTGAAAAGTAATTAATTTCGTTTTCGTTTCAGATATATCCCATCCAACAATACTTTAGTATAATTCAATTTGGGTTAACCATGATAATACCGTTTGCTATAGCAAACATTTCCGAAATGTTTGTGTCGCTCGACCGCATTCAAAGTTTCCTAGTTATGGGTAAGTCAAATTAAAATAATTACTTGACCGTTTTCTAGTAATACTCTGATATGTCAATTTTCGTAGATAAACTCTGATTGCTTTAATTAAAACAGTGTATGAAAATCAACATTTTATATTTATTTTGTCAGATGAAAGAGAAGACCTAGCTAAATCACCAAATACAACAACCGGCGAGGACAGCAGCAATACCAAATTCCGACAATCATCTGAACCAGGCGAGACGAAATATATCGTTCCTAAGAAATTCACACAGAAGAACGAAACCGGGATATCTGCTGGTTTGTAGACCACTTATTTAAGTTTAACTCGGTGTATTCCTTCATTATGAAACAATTAACTTATTATTTACAGAATTAGTGTCTAGACGTACGTCTATAGTGGATGTGGAGTACCCCATTGAGCTGTTTAAAGTAAACGCTTCGTGGAGTGGCTCAAAAGATCCTTCTGAACAGTTTCTCAAAAATATATCTCTTCGATTGAGCAAGGGGAAGTTGTGCGCTGTTATTGGTCCCGTTGGTTCAGGAAAGGTTGGAAGCCTTTTTTATTGCAAATTATTCAAATTAGTTGGTTTTAATTGCTAATTAATAATATATATGTTATTTTTTTTAGTCCTCACTACTTCAAGTACTTCTGAAAGAGCTATCAATTTCACACGGTAATATGAAAATTAACGGAAGGGTATCATACGCTTGCCAAGAGTCATGGCTGTTCCCGGCAACAGTTAGAGACAATATTCTTTTTGGACTGCCGTATGAATCACACAAATATAAGGAGGTAATTGCAATCATAAACTCAAATTATATTTCTGTTTAAATAATATTATCTAGAATTCTTAAAGGATTTTTTTTCTATGGTAATATTTTCCTGTAAACTTTTTATTCTGTATGTTCTGCCCACCATGACCGATGACATAATTATGGTGCTGAGATGTGGACGCTCACACACGAGGCTATGTATAAGATCAGGGTAGTACAGAGAGCCATAAAAAGGTCCATGCTTGGTATCAAAACAAGATCGAGTTCCTAACGCTGAAATCCGACGAAAAACCAAAGTTCAGGACGTCGGAACAGCAGTGGCAAAACTAAAATAGAGTTGGGCAGGACGTGTTCTTAAGCGGTGTGGCGACAGGTGGACCAAAATTGTCACAGAATGGTAGCCGAGGCAAGCAAAACGGAGCGTTGGACGCCCACCAGCAAGATGGGTCGACGATATTGTAAATATCGCAAGCCGAACCTGGACTTGATTGACACAGGACCGAGGCAGATGGCAAAGTAAGAGAGAGGCATATATCCAGCAGTGGGATGGAAAAGACTGTGGATGATGAAACTATGCTGCAGTGGTAGGACTATTTCACAGTCCGCCTGTGAAAACACTACATCTTTGTATCTTATTCTACCACGAAACAGTAACACGTGCTTAATCAATTGTGTTATTTCTATGCTATAAAGGTAAAATTAAATTAAATTAATCGTGTTAAAGGTGTGTCGAGTATGCTGTTTACTGCCTGATTTTAAGCAGTTCCCTTACGGAGACCTTTCTCTAGTGGGAGAACGTGGAGTGTCACTATCAGGTGGACAAAAGGCAAGAATCAACTTGGCTAGAGCTGTTTATCGAGAGGTGGGTTATAGTATATATAGTTTAATCAGTCACATCCGTAAAAATTTCCTCCTGATATACTTTTTACAAGCTATACCACCCGATTGTAGTCATCGGTGTCATACCCTTTGTAATAAATTTAGCTATCAGATACAACTTTTGTTTAATAGTTTAGCCAAATTGGTCCCGTTCAGTAATCCGAAATGAATGATTAAGTTGGTGTAGCATGACCTGGACTTTAACACTGGAGAGTTTGGTTTCATCATATTTAGGTATAATAATTATGGTGTTGAGCTTGGTGTGTGTGTCTACTTCTTTGTTGGCCCCGAGTTCAACTAGATGAGTGGGTAGCGCTTACAACAATTAGGTATATTCATTTATTTTTCGCTTTTGAGTGCCTATTTGTGGTTTTGAAATCAGTTTTTAACACGTTTGCTGCATTATGAGGTCGAAAGAGCCACATGCGTAGCTTCTCGAAGGTGCGGCAGTCAAAATTGTATTCTTTCACTCTGTGCCCCGGGGGCGATTTTGTTTACATTTCTATGAGTATAACAGAGACAAACATATAAAATTGCTTCGTATTGCTTCCAAATTTAACGTATATAATCTGTGGTTTCGACTAAACCATTATAGTCACTTAGAACGCTACTTCGAACTAGTTGTATCTTCAAGTTAGGTTTTGATAATATAACACTCATGACTCATGTATTACCTATATCAATACTTTTGAATGGTATGCCCGGTTTGAATTATACAAGAACTAATTTGCAGGTTTTGATACAGCCTTGATTACGAAGTGATTTATTTGGATAAGGATGACTAATACCAAGGTTACTATACTATTGCGTACTTTAACATGAAACAGCAGTTATTGTGACATAAATGTAAATATCAGACATTATTAGTATTGTCTACTTTTTTGTCAACATCATTGTGTTATATAATAGTACAAACATTATGATATAATATTCTGAGAGCTGGTAGCAAAATTTGGGTAGGTATTCGAGACAAGCTGAAAACTTGTCACATTGTTATCTTATTATATCCCTACACGGAGGTGCAGACCTGGCTGGTGAGCAGCGGGGCAAAATTAATCCCTCAACTTTAGATCCCCTGGCAGGTAGATATTCCATCCCAAATAATATCTCTATTTGAGAACCCCTATTTTTTAGTTATAAATAACACCCAATTTAAATTTCGAATGGTCTCATCCATATTTTTTTGTATTTTTGCAAAACATATTAACACTCACCAGCCAATGTTAAAACCCCGATTAAATCATCTGGATTATAATATTTATTAATTTTTTAAACATTAAACTATAACATACAAAAATGGCATATTACCTCAAAAAAAATAACTGAATAAATAAAAAATGTGTAGAAGATCCATTTTGCTCCGATTCTCAGCAGCCAGATCTGCACCTCTGTTGGGGAATATTAGGAGAGCTACCCAAACTACTACCCAAAATTTGCTAGCAGCTATCGGAATATAGGTAAGTGGGTTAAGTTGAAAATTACAGCCGAGGCGATATTGGTAGCCCTTTCCTACGGCTCGGGCTACAAGAAAGCAGAGACTGTAATTATCAAAGCACACTTATGCCATATTTTGTAGTGGTAGGACTCTTAGCAGAGTCCGCCTGGGGAAGTACCACACCTTTGTCAATTATTCTACCGCCAAGCAGTAATGTGCAAACATTACTGTGTTCCGGTTTGAAGGGCAATGTTTCCAGAGAAATTACAGGGCTTAGAGATATAACAACTTAGATCTCTGGGTGACGAGCGCAGTGCGGTGCTAGGTAATGATTTTGGTTCTTCATGTTCCAATAGCTGCGTGTCACTGTGCTGTTATGTGGCAGGCATGTTGCTTACCATCAGGCACATGTCCTGCTCGTCTCGTCACTCTTTATTTAAAAAAAATAAAAATACGACGTTTTATAACATACTAGCTGTCACTCGCGACTTCGTCCGCGCGATATATATACTAAGGTAACTCGGGCAGTACCTATTTGTATACCCATACACATTTACGGTTACTAAAACCAGCTTATAATAAAACAATTTTATACCATTTCATCAAAATCAGTTCAGTTATAAAGCGTAAAGACATTTGTCCCCCATTTCAACTTCAATTTCATCCCCGTACATTTCGAAATTACAAAATTGTTAGAACAAATATTTATTTGCTTCGTGTCAAGTGGTCTAGATACAAAATTTGATAATTTTGAAAATCACGAATTTTCGTACAACCGTTCATTCCTTGTTTCACCCTCTTAGGGGTTGAATTTCCCAAAACCCCGTCTTTGCGAACGCCTACGTGCTAAAAGAGACCTCCATGCAACATTTCAGATTCCCAGCATTTGTAGTTTCTGAGATTCCTTGATGAGTGACCTTTCGCTTTTATATATATACTAGCTGTTACCCGCGACTTCGTCCACGCGAAATAAATACTAAGTTAACTCAGACAGTACCTATTTGTATACCCAGACACATTTACGGCTACTAAAACAGCTTATGATAAATCAATTTTATACAATTTCATCAAAATTGGTTCAGTTGTTTAGGTTTGAAAGCGTAAGAGACATTCGTCCCCTATTTCAACTCCAATTTCATCCCCATACAGTTCGAAACTACAAAATTAAATTGCTAGAACAAACATTTATTTGCTTCGTGTCAAGCTGTCAAGTGCCTATATACAGAGATTCATGGTTTTATCTTCGACAATTGGGAGCTTCCATATAGACATTCAACCCCCATTTCAACCCCAATTTCATCCCCGTCCAGTTCGAAATTACAAAATTGCTAAAACGAAACATTTGTTTGCTTCGTGTCAAGTGTATATATACAAAGTTTCATGGTTTTATCGTCAACGGCTGGGAATTTCCGTATTGACATTCAACCCCATTCCAATCCCAATTTCATCCCCGTACTCTTTGAAACTACAAAATTGCTAGAACAAATATTCGTTTGGTTCGTTTCAAATGTCTATGAACAGAGTTTCATGATTTTATCTTCAACGGTTATGAACTTTCATATTGACATTCATCCCCCATTTCAACCCCAATTTCATCCCCGTACAGTTTGAAATTACAAAATTGCTAGAACAAACCTTGGTTTGCTTCGTATCAAGTGTCTATAAACAGAGTTTCATGGTTTTATCTTCAACGATTGGGAACTTTCATATTGAGATTTATCCCCCATTTCAACCCCAATTTCACCCCGTACAGTTCGAAATTACAAAATTAATAGAACAAACATTTAATTTCTTAGTGTCAAGTGTCTAGATACAAAATTTGATAACGTTGAAAATTACGAATTTTCATACAACCGTTCATCCCTTGTTTCACCCTCTTAGGGGTTGAATTTCGCAAAACCCCGTCTTAGTGAGCGCCTACGTGCTAAAATACACCTCCATGCAAAATTTCAGACTCCTAGCATTTGTAGTTTCTGAGATTTCGTGATGAGTGACCTTTCGCTTTTATATACAGGGTTATTGGTAATCAGCCTGCATCCTTTTAAGGGGATGTTAGGTACATTCAATACGTCAACTTTTGTTCTACAGTTTTAAAAAAAAAATGTTTTTTTTTTTTTCAAAAAAAAAATTAAAAAATATTTGCACGGGCTAAAAGCATCGAACTCTTCGTAACAATTCGTAACAAGAGCGCGTATGCTCTTTGACGCGCAAAAAATGATGTGCCGAAGTGAATAAACACTAAAAAGTCGCTAAACAGTACAAAAAAGGGCAACAAATACTATTTTTTTTTGGGTTATCTATTGAGTTTTAACGAAAGTTGTAGAACAAAAGTTGTTTGTTTAAATATACAGAACATGCCCTTAAACGGATGCAGGCTGATTACCAATAACCCTGTATAGAGATAAACGAAATAAAACTCGGACTTTCTATCTCTATCTCCCAAAGTTAATTTTACTCATAAAATGTTGACCATTTTTCTGACATAAAAACTCTTTGCGAAGATTTAAACAAGTATCTACTTACCGTTCGTTTTCGAGAAAGCATCTTGATTAAAATTTAAATTACAATTACGCACAAGTACGTAATGAAATACATTACGATATTGAAATTGGTGAAATAGGATGATAATGAGAGAACTCTATGTAAGAAAACATTTTATAGCCTATATTCATCAGGGATAATATAACATTCTAAAAGTGAAATACTTTTCAAACCGGCAAGTACAGCACAGTACAGTAGTTTAGGAGCTTATTCGATACAAGCAATCAAATGTATCCTCTTTGAATATTATAGTACCTGGTTGACTGAGTTTTACTCGTTTTTTTAATATTATATTTAGGCAGGTACAAATACATATATACTGATAAAATAATACTACATAGTGTACAACAAAGTTGCTTCCCGCTGCCCTTCTATCTTCTATCCTAATATGCTTGGATCTTAACGATGGAAAACTACGCAACGGATTTTAATGCATTTTTAATAGACGAAAATAATGTACTACAATACTGTAGTGTATAATATTGTACCTGTAAAAAAAATGCATTACATTCCGGTACGTAGTTTTAAAGATCTAAGCATACATAGGTACATAAAAAAGACGAGAGAGTAATCATCAGGATTGGAACCAGGGTCTCCTATACCCGAAAGCACCCTTCCTCTGTTTGAGCTATTTAACCATAGTAGAGGACGGCGAAATTTACTATCGTATTCTAAGGATATTGTAGAAGTTTTGAACTGAAAACTTCGGCGCGCCTAGACAGTTTTTTCGTGGGCTGTGAATTGAATTCATTCGTCACGCTCGGGTATGATAAGAAAGCTTCGGGTAAACTCGGGACCATGGCTGTTGGCCATCTAGAAATACGTCAGCCAATAGGAAATGCTGAAAGGGCGTGGACAGGCCATCATGGCATGGCCATCTAGAAACGCATCAGCCAATGGGAAATGCTGACGCATTTCTAGATGGCCATGCCAAAATACCAAGGGCATGCCCTCCGGTTACACCCGTGTAGTTTCCAAAGTAAGCTATCAAATTCTGAGTTATACATTTTCACTTCTATCGGCAGTTCCTATGACTGCCAATTTTTTTCATAGCCTGAAAAAGCACATGAAATATCTTTTTTTAATAATGCAATCTAGCTAGATCGATGTATCGTCCCCGAAGCCCCCTACATACATCATTTCATGAAAATCGTTCGAGCCGTATTCGAGATTCAGATTCTATATTAACTAGGTATGTACAATATATACAAAATTGCTCGTTTATAGGTATAAGGTAATAGCAATGCCCCGTATTAGGGTGAAACCAAGTTTTCGCGGTTTGTGATAATAGTAAAAAATGTACCTATGCCACGAAACCAAGACTAGTTACTAAAAAGTAAAAGTGGCCAAGTGCGATTCGAACTCGGCCATGAAAGGTTCCGTAGCAGCAAGTACAATAATACAAAAGTTCTTGTAATTCATTGTAACTTTGAACTATGTTTTAATAATAGTGTATTTATGACATACCTACTAAAAAAAACTACTTTTTATATTTTTTTAGTTTTATAATTATTTTCTTTTAGAAGTTACAGGGGCACATTTTACCACTTTGGAAGTGTATCTCGCGCAAATTATTCAGTTTAGAAAAAACTATATTATATTAGAAACTCCAATTTCATTTTTAAAGACCTATCCATAGACACCCCACACGCCACACGTATGGGTTTGATAATGAAAAAAAAATAATAATGAAAGTTTCAGTTCTAAGTAGCACCCCCAAAATGTATTGTTTTTTTATACTTTTGTGTAATAATCTTAACGCGGTTCATAGAATACATCTACTTACCAAGTTTCAATAGTATAGTTCTTATAGTTTCGGAAAAAAGTGGCTGTGACATACGGACGGACAGACATACAGACATGACGAACCCATAAGGGTTCCGGTTTTACATTTTACGGAACCCTAAAGATTGCTGTTTATACAATTAGTCCAAATTTAGGGCATTGCGATAACTTGTCCGAGATCCCAGAGCTCCCAGACGTCACCTATTTTCTGATGAATGAAATGTGGACGATTGAGTAGAGTTAGTAAGTACTAAGAACACATTCTTACTCGCTAACTTGCTTAGACGGCCAATTTTGAGATATGGGGTAATGAAGGTACATACAAACATTACCTACTTCACGTATTTTCTATTAAGTGATTTTCACGTATGTTGTAGGCAACATCCTTGAAAACAAGGTTCCAATACTCCCAGACACTTTCCGTCAGCCGTTTTGCTTAACAACTCCAAAATAATAATTTAACTTCACTTAAATTCTCATGCTCCATTTGTAAATATGTTCATCAGACAACTATTTTGTTGCTTTTTACAATAAGATAGACCAATCTCAGCGGGCAATCATCCCCTAAACTCAACTGTGTCCTATGGGTAAGAACGGGAGACTGAGTGAGACATTTATTAGAAAATATTGACTTAAAATTGAGTTTAGGGGATGATTGGCCCCTTAGATTGGTCTGTCTTATTGGAAAAAGCTTTAAAATAGTTGTCTGGCGAACATATTTACAAATGGAGCATGAGAATTTAAGTGTTGAAGTTAAATTATTATTTTGGAGTTGTTAAGCAAAACGGCCGACGAAAAGTGTCTGGGAGTATTGAGATTTTGTTTTTAAGGATATTGCCTACAACATACGTGAAAATCACTTATAGAAAATACGTGAAGTAAGTAATGTTTATATGTACCTACCTTCATTAGCCCATATCGCAAAATTGGCCATCTAAGCAAGTTAGCGAGTAAGCATGTGTTCTTAGTACTTACTAACTCTACGCAATCGTCCACATTTCATTCATCAGAAAATAGGTCCCGTCTGGGAGCTCTGGGATCTTACTCTATACGTTTTGTCGAGATCAACGTACATTTTCATGAGAAGTTACAATTTTTTTTTGCGCTATTTCCGTATTGGTTACATGGTAAAAGGTAATCAAAAATGAACAGAACGAGGCTGTAGGTATCGTATCAGTATAATAGATAACCTGCATGGCCCTATATCTTTCCGAATATTCTGTTTTCAGGCGGATATTTACCTGCTGGACGACCCGTTGTCTGCTGTGGACGCCAACGTTGGCAGACTCCTTTTCGAGGGTTGCATCAAGGGCTACTTGCGGGATCGTACCACTGTTCTGGTTACTCATCAAGTGCACTATTTGAAATCCGCCGACCTCATCGTAGTTCTTAACGAGGTATAGTACCATCATCATCATAATAATCAGGCCATATTTGTCCACTGCTGGACGTAAAACGTGTCTCTCCAATAAAACGCCACTCAGGCTGATTCTTGGTTTAACGTTTATAAACATCATCAGCGGCATTCGTAAATGTTGCTCCATTTAGCATCAGGACATCCTGCACTAAGTTTACGGATACGCGGTCTGCCCTCGGAAATCAATGATTATCTGGTTCGACGACAGATTTGACTGAAGATCTGTCACTTCAGATACATATATACAGTCGCTATATCGGCATCCTTAGTCTACTGAGGTATAACCTCATTACAAACGCAATACCTCTGAGAAACCTTACAGAAGTGCTATTTATCAGTAAAACCCAGGAAATATTAACTTAATTGTTGCATTATGCGTTACGTGACATAACTATCAAACTTCTACCACGTTACGTAAAATTATTCATGATAGGAAATACTTTTATTTGCTAAAATTGTATGTATTTCCAGGGATCAATTGAGAATATGGGAAATTACGACGAGCTTATGAAGTCTGGTAAAGAATTTTCACAATTATTGGCGCGCCAAGAAAGCAAAAATCCGGACGAAGAAGATTCCGAGGTTTTTATATTTCCCAAAAATAATAAAACCACAGTTGCTGTAGTTTCACTTTTATAGATGTATCTAATATGTGATGTTTTTTTAGAAACGCCCCTCTCTCCAAAGAGGTATATCAAAAATATCAAATAAGGATGATGACAGCTCAGAAATCGAAAAGAGGCAAATACAAGAGGCAGAAGAAAGAGCTAAGGGCAATTTGAAGTTTGACGTGATCTGGCGGTACTTGAGTTCAGTACAGTCTTGGTTTTTAGTCTTCCTCACATTATTTTCCTTAACGTTGACACAAGGTGCTGGTACTACAGCGGACTACTGGCTCAGTTACTGGTTTGTAACATTGGATTCTAATTGTTATGGTAACAAATACATACATTTGTTTTTTGAATTAATAAGACACATTTATTCCCTTACAGGACAAATGCAGTCGATTTCTATGAACAAGGACTACCGGAAGGAGAAGTATTGGGTATGCTTTGTCAAATTATAAACTTGTTTTTCTTGACATGCTGAGTAAGCTAATTTGAAAATATTTTGAAAATGTTGAGAATCAAATATCTTTTTTTTTTTTCAGATACTAATTTGGATACTCAAATGGGTGCTTTGACTACTGGACAATATCTGATAGTATATGGCAGCGTTGTGCTGGGAGTAATCATTTTCTCACAAATCAGAATCTTATCCTTTGTTCAGATGTCGATACGTGCTTCTGCTAATCTGCACGATATCATCTACAGGAAACTCATTGTTGGTGTCATGAGATTCTTCGATACTAATCCTTCAGGTACTTAAATCTTTATTATTTAGAACACAATTAGGCCTCAGCAAAAATCTTTGTAACTTAATTTAAGCTATACTTTAATGATCTGCATCATTAAAGTACTGATACTCAAATTATTGTTATTATACCTTACTCCTTGTAACCAATAAATTCAGTCAGTAATTCCTTAACAGGTCGAGTCTTGAACAGATTTTCGAAAGACATGGGTGCTATGGATGAATTTCTTCCGAGGAGTATGCTGGAGACTGTTCAAATGTATTTGACGATGACGAGTATTCTCGTCTTGAATGCTGTGTCTCTGCCTTGGACTCTTATACCTACTGCTGTTCTTTTAGTGGTATTCCTATTTATATTGAAGTGGTACTTAAATGCCGCTCAAGCTGTGAAGCGTTTAGAAGGAACAAGTAAGTAAATCATGTTTACGTAATCCTGCATATTATACCTATAATTAAACTCTTTTGAAAACAAACTGGATACGTTTGATAAAAAATAATTTAAATGTACATGATACTCGTAGGCGCAACAGAGTATGCTGCTTGTCTGTCCTAAATTAGAAATATTTTAGTTTAAACAGATATGTATCAATGTATTTAATAAGAAAACTATTTACAAAAACTAACAATCGGTTTTGTTCCGACTTAGTTTATGAATAAGTCTACAAATAATTTATGGTTACCTGTATACTAAGCCTAAAGTTAATGGAGTTTCCATTTTAGTTACATCCTACTAATATTATAAATGTCAATGTTTGGATGTTTGTTGCTCAATCACGTCACAACGGCTGAACGGATCGAGCTGAAATTTTGGGCACAGATAAATTATAGTCTGGAATAACACAGAGACTAAATTTTATTCCGAAATAATGCACAGTTCCTTAGAGTCAAGTATAAGTATAAGTAACGCCTTACTAGATTTTGTTGCAATGTGTAAAACAGATTCAAACATCGAAACAAAATAGGCTATTTATTATTCTGAAAACTAGCATAGTTCCTTAGTTCCATAGTTCCTAATGTTTTAATATGTTTAATCATGACATATCATATTTTATCACGACATAAACTGATTTCACTTTAATTCACAATATTTAGTTGTAAAATGAATGTATAATATATTATTTATCGTTAGTATAATTGGCGTTAAGCCGTTCTGATTGATTAAATAAATAAATTTAGGTATCAAGTATAAATGTAACATCGGAACGCCTAACTAGATTTTGTAGCAATTTGTAACACAGATAATTTATGGGATCAGTACGAGAGTTCACTAAGGAATAAAACATACAAACACCCCGTTGTATGTTGTAACTATTAACAAACAAAGTGAGACAACAACTCTAAATTTTTACCAGTTTGAAAGAGCAATGATTTTATACACAGACCAATTCTAAAATTCTAGGCGGACAAAGTCGCGGGCAATAGCTAGTTTAAAATAAATAATGAACAAAAATTTGTGTATTTCAGCAAAGAGTCCGGTATTTGGTATGATTAATTCAACTATTTCGGGTTTATCAACAATCAGAAGTTCCAACTCTCAATCAAGACTGCTTACAAACTTTGATAATGCTCAGGTACCTGAATTGATTTATCAAGTTTTGTATTCGAAAGTTTAATAATGTTGTTTGCATAATATTATAACATTGATAATTTTCTTTCAGAATTTACATTCGAGTGCATTTTACACATATATAGGATCATCGAATGCGTTCGGACTGTACTTGGATAGCCTCTGCTTAGTATATCTCGGTGTGATCTTGGCACTTTTCCTTGTCGTTGATTTAAGTAAGTTCATATTTCTTTGAATATTATCTGAATGCCTACTGATGTATATCACAATAAATTAAAAGACAATTTAAATGGTTTAGGGTACAGTTACTACCCAAAACATAAGATGGTCTTGTTTGTTATAATGATGTACCTGTTACAATGATTCCTGAGTCTGTCTTTCCGTTAGGCATATTTTCTGCTATATCTTGCGAACTCTAATTTAATTTAATGTGAATATAGGCATGACTTTATATATAACACATTTTCCCGTAGCCGCTGTGATACCAGTAGGCAGCGTGGGACTGGCGGTGTCACAGTCGTTGGTGCTGACGATGATGCTGCAGATGGCAGCGCGGTATACGGCGGATTTCCTCGGACAGATGACAGCAGTTGAGAGGGTACTAGAATACACGCACCTGCCTATAGAAGACAACATTGATCAAGGACGTAAGTATTAATGAGATCCTTTCAAATTAATGGCATAAATAATAGACACTATTTTGGGCTTCACGTGACGAAAATTATGCAAATCAACTTATCTTAAAAAGACGATAAAAGTCGGAATATTCAAATAAAATTACCTGTTATCTTATTTCCATTGTTGAGAACTTCTAAATATTTAATTCCGATTTTATCTAAATGAAAACGAAGCAATCGTTTGAAGAGCGGTATCACTCTGGTTACCTATATTATGTCAATGTTGTTGACAGCGTCGAGTGCACCCAAGGAGTGGCCGCAGCAAGGCAACATCAAGTTCAATGGCGTGTACATGAAGTACGGAGCCGATGACCCGCCGGTGCTCAAGGATCTCAACATCGACATCAAGAGCGGGTGGAAGGTAAACACTAGACTCTATGTTCTAGATTTTGGATTACGTTATAATAAATTATGCATTCCGGAAATCACGGTCATTGTAATAATTTGACTCACTCACGCATTATGCAACACGATTTTTCGTTTGTCTTAGCCTAAATTTTCCCACAATAATTGATTACCTATATCAATTGTTAACAAAAAAAAATAAAGTGGCCAAGTGCGAGTTTGACTCGCCCATGAAGGGTTCCGTTGCAGCAAGTAACATAATATACATAGTACACATAGTTCTTGTAGTTCGTTGTAACTTTGATCGAAGTTTCAATAATAGCGAATTTATGACGTACTAAAAAAAACTACTCATCAGATCGAGTTCAAACTAATTTTCGTTGGTAGTTTACATGGTAATGTACATCATATATTTTTTTTAGATTTTTCATTCCCTTACTTTAGAAGTTAGAGGGGGGGGGACACACATTTTACCACTTTGGAAGTGTGTCTCGCGCAAACTATTCAGTGTATACGAAAATGATTTAAGAAACCTTAACATCATTTTGGAAAACCTATCGATAGACACCCCACACGTGAAGGTTTGATGAAAAAGTTTCAGTTCTCAGTATGGGGGGCAACACTAATTTTTCTTTTTTTTTTAATTTTTTTGTTCAAATCTTAATGCGGTTCACATAATACATCTACTTATCAAGTTTCAACAGTGTAGTTCTCATAGTTTCGGCAAAAAGTGGCTGTGACATACGGACGGACAGACAGACAGACAGACAGACAGACAGACATGACGAATCTATAAGGGTTCCGTTTTTACGTTTTACGGAACCCTAAAAACTGATACATATTATTAGTAAACACGTATAATATAGGTATAGTTAAGAGTACTGAAAAATAGTACTCACTTCGGAGCGCTGTAAAACCTTAGCTATTGAGTTAATGAAAAAATGATGCGAATAAAAGTTGTTCCTCAAAAAACAATCTACAAAAATGGTCAGAAAACACTTATTCGTAAAAATGATAAAAAGAAAGTTGCATCGAAAAAATTTTTTTTTTTCTCGAATTCTGCAGATTTTCGCTTATAACTTTTTTATTTATAGTTTTACGACAAAAAGTTACTGGACCAAAGTTGTAGAGAATTTAGTTTGCAACAAAAAATGTTCACATTTTTTTTTATCAAATAAATAGTTTAAGAGATATACCGTAGAAACCATTTCAACCCCTATTTTCAAGATGGCGGCTACGGGACAAGGGTTGCGACCCCACAAACTTGTTTTTAGCTTCACACTGACCCCCCCTACACATCAAATAAATAAAATTGCGTCCTCTAAAAACGCAAGGTAAGGCCTAAAAAATGTAACATTTCAATGGACTACAGACGGACAGACGGACGGACAGCCAAGTTTCTATTTACTACTTACACTATTAGGGTTCCGTTTTTACCCTTTGGGTACGGAACCCTAAAAATAGTACAGATATAATTTAGCACTCTTAACTGTAGACGTCTACTTTATAACCCAAATAATTGCATTGATGTATAACGTGTCGTTACTCGTGTAGGTGGGAGTAGTCGGCAGAACAGGCGCCGGTAAATCTTCATTGATATCGGCTCTCTTCCGACTCTACAACATAGAAGGCAGTATCAAGATCGACGGAGTGGACACTCTAGGACTTTCTAAAAAGGTAGATTTAATACATCACTTGGTTCTAAATATTAGTGGACATTCCTCACACAACAATAACTAGCCCCAAACACAGCAAATTTTGTATTTTATTAGTCAAATAGCTGATATCATACTTGTACAATCGTAAATGTATGATACAATCACAGAAACATGAAACAGACCCAGGACGAATATTTTATTCGTTACACAAATATTTTTTTCTCTTAGGTGAGAATCAAACCCATGACGTCAGTCAAGTTGGTGTTCGATAAAGATGCAATTTTTTTTTTCTTATTTATTACATACATTTTGCAGATTAAATAAATTCTAACTACATCTTCCTTCACTGGTTAGTTTCAAATGTTGATGGAGATTTAACATAACACAACATGAGTATAGCTAGTCCAAAATTCAAAAGTAACAATAACCTTAAAATTCATGAGTTTTTGTTCAATTTTCAGGATTTGAGATCAAAGATCTCGATAATTCCTCAAGAGCCGGTGCTGTTCTCAGCCACACTGCGGTACAACCTGGATCCCTTCGACTCCTACAGCGATGACGAAATCTGGCGAGCTTTGGAGCAGGTATACTACATCAATTATTAATCCATCAAATTATATTTTCAGCGAACGTTTCAACCGTGACCATGGAGCACAGATCATATTTATATACCCTGGGTTCATTTTCTTTGCCGTGGTGTGTATCGAAAGCCAAAAAACAGAGCGAAGTGGAAGACGATTTATGGTCAAGCATTTAATTTAAATCCGAACCACGTAGGTACCTGTATGTGGTAATCTCTGCCAGCAAGTAGCAGTATTTTTGAATCTTGCAATCGATAATCTTTAAACAATAAATAGTTATTTGTTATACAAGAGTGCAAAGTTGATTTTTAACCGCGTGCTCAATTTGGATGACCTAGCAAGCGAAGGATTCTAAAATTGAATCAGTCACTGCGTTCGTGATTTAAAAATTAGAATCCTGAGCATCCCTTGCCTTTTCCCCTTATTCTCTTTTGATGGGAATCAAAAGAGTGACAAGGTAAAAAATCTTTGCACTCGAGTGCAACACGTAACTTTTCATCCCACCTATGCGAGGAAATGACTAAATGCTTTGCGTGTTATTAACAGTTTCAGTCAATTCTCTTGCCGTCAAATAAACTTCTTCGTGGCTAGAATCATTCATTTTAGGTTTTTCACATATTGTCAAGTTTCCTGTTTTCGACCTAAGGTTTCAACAACAAAAATATGATGAGAAAATATGGAGGGTTGAGGTACCTCTACGAGAAAAATGCGTGCAATTAAAAAAACCGGCCAAGTGTGAGTAGGACTCCGAAAGGTTCCGTACCATTAGCAAATAAACGGCAAAAACGTCTTTGGCTTTAATCGGAATTCCGTATACCGACATCGCAATTTCAGCAGACAGGCAAAAAGCTTCTATAAAATTTTGATTTTTGCTTCATGATTCTAACGACAAATTCGATATCGCGTTTTAATTTTACTAGTGGTGCCATCTAGTTTGCTTGGGACGGACTAATCAAGCAAAAAAACGGTAAAAAATCAAGTTTGTTGTATGGGAGCCCCCTTTAATATTATTTTATTTGTGTTTGTTGTTATAGCGGCAATAGTAATAGATCATCTGTGAAAATTTGAAGTCTCTAACTATCACCGTTCTTGAGATACGGACGGAGGGACGGACGGACAGCCAAGTCTCAGTAAAAGGGTTCCGTTTTTACCCTTTGGGTACGAAACCCTAACAAAGTACACCAAGGAAGTTCCGCGGTTGAGTTTTTAACAAATTAAAACAATGTTGTATTATGAATTCGGCACCAAGAGGGGAGAAGTAAATAGCAAAGAGAATGTAAAGACTAGTAAATAGGTTTATTAATGTTTTGAATTCACAAACTTAGTGCACACGATGTTCTAAATTCTACTTTACTTTTCTCTCCAGAGGGTAAAAACTACTTTTGCACACTGATATCGAAGAGCAGAAGTCTCCACTCTTAAGTCTTAGGTTGAAGTTCACTCTTTCCGAGGTGGTGGGATGACAAGGCCATTTTAAACGAAGAGCCAACTAAAATTAAATTTAGTAAGTTGCCATCAAGGTAACACGATATTTACTTACCAAGTCCACCGAATTAATTGCGATTGCTGTGACAATAATATGGTAGCATTGTCAATGCTGAAAAAATACGTAATTTTAATGGATTTAAAAAGTGATATTTATCATCTCGCTATCCGGATTATGTATCACGGCTATCCGAGGCATCGCTTAAAGTATCTTGAAATATCTACTGAATCTTAATGTTATACCCCGTTTACATTATTCCAGTCCAGCGACCGAATCCAGCGCTGGATTGCTTACTGGAATAATGTGAACCGGCACTGGAATGCATTGGCACTGGATTGAAGCATTCCAGTGCCAGTTTCCATTATACCCCGTTTACATTATTCCAGTCCAGCGACCGAATCCAGCGCTGGATTGCTTACTGGAATAATGGAAACCGGCACTGGAATGCATCAATCCAGTGCCAATGCATTCCAGTGCCGGTTTACATTATTCCAGTAAGCAATCCAGCGCTGGATTCGGTCGCTGGACTGGAATAATGTAAACGGGGTATTACCTAGTGCGTTCCAGTAAGGCGTGTAGAAAACCAAAACAAACCAAAAAAAAGGTGATACCATAACATAAACATCGTTTAATCTTAGTATTTGTATGAAATTGCCTTAAAATATTTTTCACAAATAGGATTCGACTTTATTGCGATCTTAAATACCATATACTTAGATTTGTATTGATCAAATAATTCTATACTATCTTTTTTTTAAAAAATATAGAAAGCAATGGTAGGATGATAGAAATATGATTTTAAGTACTAGCAATTTGATCTGTGTTTCTCAAACTCTCAATGTTGCATTCAAGACATTTGTACTTCTTTTCATCAAATTATTCTTATTAAGGACGCGCCTATTTTTCTAACATACCCCTCTCTTGCCCATATTGTGAAAATGCCCATTTCCATTATTTTCAAGTATGGATTAATTTTACTCTATTTATTTTTGTCATTTATTTGGAATTTTTAATTATAATGTAATTTGGTTTTAATGTAATGTATTATTTGATTTTAAATTGACGTCTGTATTTTTTTAATTATTGACTTGTATTGGTAATATTTGAATATCTTGAATATTATGACATGTAACTACTCGTTATCAATAAAAGAGTATGAGTATGACTAAAGAACTCCGAGAAAAAGTTTTCTTGTGTCGTAACGAGTTGAGAGAAAATCGCAAACCTCTAAATACGTATTCCAAATTACGCTGTTTACTATCAAAAGCTTGTATAATTTTCACTCTAAAATGCGATACATTTTGTGTTATTTTGATCGAAACTTTTGTATGTGTTTCCAGAATATTATTACATCATAGTGTTATGATCAGTTTTGGGTAGTACGAGGACAATTCAAACGAAATTTAATGATTGTTAAACATAAAAGGAACGTTGTCATATAATGAAACATCTAAATTACTTTTTTAAGTCACTAGTTAAACTAAGTGGCTTAGTTGGTAGTAGCTCTGCCTGCGAAGCCGAGGGTCGTGGATTCGATTCCCACCCAGTGCAAATATTTGTGTGATGAATTCAAATGTTTGCACTGTGTCTGGGTGTTTCTATGTATATTTATTATCTATGTATATTCAGTTATTTCTATATTTCTAAGTATGTATTTAAAACTATATAAGTATTATATCAGCTATCTGGCCGCCATCATCACACTTTGCTTAGTTTGGGGTCAGACGGTGTTGTGTGTGAATTGTCCACCAATATTTATTATTATTATTATTATAGTTCTAGTGTTACATCCTTCTCCGAACTCAAATGCTTTGCCTTTCCTTTTTTTACGTGGGGGAAATAATTGTACGTATGCCCGCCATACTCTCATTATGAAATGAGAGGAGATCTCCATCATGAGAGGAGATCATTTGGGCTTAAAAATCGCAGAGTGACCAACACTACACACAACACTAACCATATCAGGTTTCTCCAAACTCAGTGCGCTATGCACACATTTATTTATTAGAGGATTCCGCGACGCCGATAACTGTAAACCGGGCAGTTTTCGGTTATTGACATCGTGGTCATCGCGTCGTAGTTGAAATATATACCAATGTTTTTTATTTTTCAATGCTTCCCGAACCATTCTTGCGTAGTAATGATATTCGGTAGATAGAACCTTCGGGTCGTGGATCTCGATCCAATTACCAGTTTTAGCATGAATCAAATGTTCAGCAATTGCAGATTTTAGTGTCTGACGATTTTTTACAGCGGCAATGTGTTGATTGTTCCAAGTCCCAGCAGTGGCAACATTTATTTGGGTGTTTATGATATGCATACGTATATATTTAGCCTTGTTTTGCGACGAACATTTCCGTGGACGGCGTGAAGAACTTGACATCTCGAAAATGCCAATTTTACAGGGCGGCCATTTGAAAGTTTGATATCTTCTGTAGCGAGAGTATTTGGAGTAAGCGTACATTTTAAACGTGTTGTTATGGATATTTGGTGCCCTTTTTCTAATGATGGCTTAAAATGTATGAAATAGTTTATGGTTTCTGTGATAATCGACATATCAAATGTTGTTTTTTTTGTGTTTATATGAACAACTCAACTTACAGAGCACATTTTTCACTATTTCAAGAGTTATCAAGTTATTCACCACAAAATTTTTAAGTTTTGAATTTTTTTTTTAAATTTTTAATAAAATTGAGTTTAAATGAAATAAATATGATCAATTGTAAATATATATATACATTTGAGAGTTACAAATTAGGTGTTATTTAATAATTTTCAAAGAATACATAAAAATATTACGAAATTTTTAAAATTCTTGCAAATTCTTGCAAGATTTGCAAGAATTTGTAAAAGTTTTTATTTTTATTTGAAATTTTTAATAAAATTGATTTTTAATGAAATTTATATGATCATTGGAAAAAAATAAGTATATTTGAGAGTTATGAATTAGGTTTTATTTAATAATGTATTATCAAAATGATAAAATTCTTGCAAATCTTGGTTATCATCGTCCATATCTGGGTCACAAGGTACTTTATTAATAGTTTTGATATTAATGGAAAAAAATCCCTAAAATCTCATCCCCAAATTCTGGAAGATCCATCATATCTTTCTTCTTCTTGGAGCTTCCTGGAATGTAATAATAAGTATTTTAAGTAGTAATAGCACCGCCATCCACACACTTGCAGATTGTACAGAAGACCAAAGAGTACAATCGGTTCCTTTACCTAGCGTTGTACTATGAAAAGGCGTTTGACTCCGTCGAAACACGTACAGTTTTGTGATACTTACAGCGATCCCAAGTTAACTGGCGAAACATCGAGGTGATGAAGGGTCAATATGACGCCACTACGAGGACGGTACAAGTTCAAAACCAGCAGACAAAATATTTTCTTCAGCATCGAGGCAAGGGGATGTAATGTCCTCAAAATTGTTGTCCAACACAGTAGACATAGTCTTAAACATATCCTGTTTAAGATGCTGGATTGCACTAGACGTGGTAACAATATCTATGGTGAGTCCATCTCTCACATACGATTTGCAAATGGTATTGGTATAAATCTTGAATGACTGGAGTCTAACAATTGGTGCTGGACGGCTTAGCTAACTTATCTCAACGCAACGGTATCCTGATGAACTTGGACAAAACCAAAGTCAGGCGCAACCAGATCATTGCTCCAGAACCGATTGCCGTCCATGGAACTGTAGAGATAGTTCGAGATATTATGTTTGCCTAGGGCAGACGCTCAAACTGGGTAGAAATATCTTTGAGTGAGGACATGAAGAAAATCCAGTTGGGCTGAGCAGCGTTTGGAAAACTTCGTCAAATTCTAACCTATCCCACGGTGTCTGAAGAGAACAGTGTACAACAAGTGCGTCCAAACCGCTATGACCTACAGAGCTGAAACGTAAACATTGACAGTAAAAATAGTCCGTAAGCTCAAAGTCAC
This sequence comes from Ectropis crepuscularia, assembly GCA_963693475.1. Lineage (NCBI taxonomy): Eukaryota > Metazoa > Arthropoda > Insecta > Lepidoptera > Geometridae > Ectropis > Ectropis crepuscularia. The sequence continues at coordinate 13,681,925 of OY856339.1, read as the reverse complement.
TCGGCGAGCTATGGAAAGTGCTATGCTTGAGGTTTTCTGAGAAATTTCATCCGCAATAAAGCAATTCGTCAGAGAACTTAAGTCACCGACATAGCTAAGCGTATTAGCAAAAGAACTGGCAGTGAGCTGGTCACGTCTGCCGCAGACCTCATAACCGTTGGAGTAGACGGGTTTTGGAATAGTGACCGAGAATCGGCAAACGTAGTATAGGACGCCTGGAGACTAGTTGGAGGGTCGATCATTATATGGAAGACAACTGTTGGTAGTTGGAAATCTATGGCCAAGGATCAGGCTTTGTGGCATATTATTGGAGAGACATACGTCCAGCAGTGGACGAATGTGGGCTGATTATGATGAACGCAGAAACATCATTTCTATTGTGTTATTTTACTATTATATCCCATACAAACCTCTTTTGCCTCAACAGAGGCTAAATCGGGTATAGTACGATTAAAACTCCAAAGCGAAGTTGGTGGAAATTGTTGCAAGTCAAGTACATTGCATCCTTTTTCGCCCTTTTTCTTGTCAGTCCGTTTTTCGGCATGTTTTTTCAGATCTAATCCTCTTTCAGGTTCCTGTTTTTGCTCACATTCTTATTTTTCAAGTACCTATGTTTCATAGCTAGGGATGCTTTATATATGCTTTATTTTTTTTCTTCTGCAATTTTTTCAAGTTTTTCACTATCGTCTCAACTAGTTATACTATTTTGGGATGAATTTATCTGACAAATCTGTACTGTTTTACGTTTAATCATAATGAGTATTTGATTCTTCTTTAGTGATTCCTTTATTTTTTCAATTATGCAATTGGGATCATGGATGTTGCCTTCACCGTTACTTTGATAAAATTTTGTTTCAATATCAATATTGGTTTTGTTTTTCTCTATGGCAGGTCATGCAATAGTTTTGGGTAATCTATTAATAGATACATTTTAAAGTTCTGCAGTTCCTGGGGTATCATTGTTATATTTTGAAAGTTTATAAATCGCATGACAGTATAAAAGTAATATTAAGTTTTAATCATTTCGTTCAATTTGAGTCCTAGCATTAAAGGTAATATGGCGTTAATATTACCTTTTGTATTTAAAGTCTCATATAAATTCCTACTGTAGTGATTACGCGCTCTCAATAATAAATTTGTGGAAGTTACAATCACACTTTAAATTACAACCGATCTGTTTGTAACTTAACAACTAACCTAAATACTCGGGTATTGTTTTGTGTACTAATTGATTTATAAAAACACTAGCTCTGCTGACCCGGCAAACGTTGTTTTGCCGTATATATTATTAATACAAATTTTAAAAATCTAACATTGGTAACCCTATACTTTAATAATCAAAATTAATGTTTACTTTTAATAAAACAATTTTAGATTTGCCATAAGCTCCGGAAATTTTTAATCGAAATAGAGTGAAAAATATTTACAAAAAAGACTGATTGATCAGTTATCGAGCGGGATGAAAAATGATTGAATTACTAAAATGACTATTAAAAGATAGGGGTTGGTGATAAAAGAGTAAAAATGTAGAGTTGTATGTATTTTTAATGCCACATTATATATTTATTTTTTTGTCCAAAACTTTAAAAAAATTGAGTGGTGAACAACCCTTATCACTTAGGGGTATAAAAAATAGATAGTATCTGATTCTCAGACCTACTGAATATGCATATAAAATTTGGTAAAGTCAGTAAAGCCGTTTCGGAGGAGTAAGGTAACTAACATTGTGACACGAGAATTTTATTTATCAGAGATATCTAAAAAGAATGGACAAAGAAATTACTGAGTAAAAGTTGGCATTTTGACGTATCAGAAAAGTAACGTCATTTGTGTGGCCGCCCATAACTTGACATCTCAACATGTCACAAATTCAAGAACATTCTGTAGTGTGTGTTTAACTTAACATTTAAACATATCAGTTTTGTATGACACATACGAAGATTTCTATATTTTACAAGTCGAATTGTAAATTTTAGCACATAACGACTAGGATGACACTAAGTCAATATATGCACATGTCAACCTAAACACGCTAAAATTGGAGCCCTCCAGAGATATCAACTTTTTTTAAAATGACATATCTCCAAAATTTATGTATATTTTGGGCTGTCTTTTTTTTGACATATAAAGAAAACATGTAGAAAGCGTTTAAGCAAATTAAAAAAAATCATGCAACTCGAGATGTCAAGTTCTTCACGCCGTCCACGGATTTAAAAGGGCAATCAATTAAAGGTAGGGGAAGTACGTCCAAAATGACACAGTGTTTTATTAATAATCAATAATATTTTTATTATTCGTATTAGGAACATAATTTTTTTATAAAACTTTGCTTATATTCATTGGTTACCCATACCTTAAAGGATTTGTCACAAAAATCAACACTTACAAAAATATTTAGTCTTAAATGGAGATCAAGAAAAATCCGTTTTGTCCATACCGTATGGACAAAACGACACAAACCGTATGGACTAAATGACATACACAACCATCAACATGAATACAATAGTAAATAACAAAAATTAATTGCACAATTCGCAAACAAATATTTTGGTACGCTTTGGCAAATCAGCACAGGCCGCGTGAACCCAACGACTGCACTTCATGCACCTCAACCACCCCTCACCAGGCTTTGAACGTGAGTAAAGATCGTTGCAGTATATACAGGCACAATCGTCTTCTTCGACTTCTTGATCAAAACCTTCTTCATCTGAGTCTTCATTAACATAAAGAGATTTAGTAATTGCCTGGATTCTTTTACGAGTTGGTTTTTTAGCTTCAGTCTCAGCTCGTTTGAGTTTTAATTCTACCATATTTGGTGATGATGTCAAAAGGAATGTTGTAGTTCGTTTCTTTGGCTTTCGTTTACCCTGACCACTTACAAATTTACCTCTGGGAACTGGAGAAATGACATTAACTGGAACTGCTAAAGGACTTGTCATAGGAAAGGAACTTGTAGATGGTTGGGAAATGTCTGAGTGGCCAGTCAATATGTTAGGAATATCATTAGTGACTGCTATTGCGACTGAAGAATCCGATGGTTTAGATGGATTAGAAGAACTAGTGGACGGCTCTAATGAAGGTTCAGGGGCCTCATTCTGTATCTGTGTCATAATCTCACCAGCCTCCAGGTCAATTGGCAACGATGGAAGAAGGTCATCATCCTGGATTTGGTCTGGATTATCAGCTGTGGAAGCCATTGGTATATTTGTTGTTTCAGCTGGTTCAAAAAAGTGATCTGGAAATATGTCTGGATTAACTGGCCACAGACCCGTGTTTTTGAAACCATTGCATGCATTTTGAACTGAAGCAGTTTTTCCATAAGCTTGATTAAACAAATATCCGATCTGAAAAGCTGTCACCACTCTTCCTGGATGGTTTCTAAGCCAGACAGAAATTTCTTGGTTAAAATATGTCTTGAGAGGTCCATAAAAGCATACGTCGAGAGGCTGCATACGATGGGTGCAGTGAGGAGGAAGACAAACAATTTCGATTCCATTTTCCTTCGCAAAGTTCAAAGCTTCGAATGACTTATGGCTGGCATGGCCATCGACAATAAGCAGGACTTTATCATCATGACTAGCTTTTACAAAGCTTTGAAAATGATGGAGCCACTTCACGAATATTTCAGTAGACATCCATCCGTTTTCTTGAGCTACTCCTACGGTGCCAGTTGGTGCTTCATCCACGAGCTCGTTTTTCATATTCTTCCTAGGGAAAATCATGAAAGGAGGTACGTACGACCCAGCTGCGTTCATGCAGCACACGACTGTCACATTGGATCCTCGCTCTGCACTCGTAATGGCACCTACTTGCTTCCTGCCAGTGGTAGCCAAGATTTTTTGAGGTCTTTGGACAGTAGACAACCCCGATTCATCCACATTGTAGATCCGGTTTGCGTTGAATTTGTATTTGTCTAAGTATTCTTGATAATTATCAAAAAACTTTTTTACCTGGGGTCTATTGAAAGCTTGGGCTCTGGCTGCGGAAGTAGGCTCAGGTTTACGTAAAGATATTTCTTTATGGCGCCTTAAAAATCCATCTAGCCACTCCTGGCCAGCTTTGCCCTTTTCTTTATTAAAACTGTGTGCAAAGCCATTCTTTTCAGCCAATTCGAAAGCGAGTTCTTGGACCATTGACCGCGTTAATCCAAACATGCGAGTTTCAAGTAGCTTGATATGCTCAACCAATTGTCTCTCGATTTGAAGAGGAAATGTTACCTGAAATCGGCCCAAACCTTTTGCTGCTGGTGGAATTCTTTTATTTTGTTTCAAAGCATGACGCCTTAGTGTAGCTTGTGGTACTTTGAAGGTCTTAGAAGCCAGAAGCCAACCCATTTTTTTCTCCTGTACAGCTTCAATAGCTTTTTGCATCGCTTGCGGACTCCATGATTGCCGATTACTTGTTCTCTTATAATTCCGTGGCATATTGCAATCCTGTGAATTAAAGAGATTTATATGTTTACTATTCACCATCTCTACGGACAAAACGACACACTATGTTGTTTTGTCCGTATTGGCTGTATGTCATTTTGTACATAACCTAAAAAAAATAACGATCCGATAAATAATCTTATTGCAGCGACAATAATGTTGTATAATCTACACGATCACCTCAAGCACAAGATGCTTGAGTATAAAAAACTATTACACAGTAAAATAACAAAAGAAAACTTACCGAAAAACAAAAAACTGACGACCACTAACAAACTTTTCTCCAAGCGCGAAACACAAATGTCAACATGGCGTCCTTTACGTATTTTAAATGACTCTGAGAAATCCAATGGTATATTTCCGGTGGGGGCGCTTCCTAATTGGCTTATTTTTGACTGTCTAAACCGCGCTAATTTTTAAATATCGCCAATGTGTCGTTTTGTCCATATGTGTCATTTTGGACGTACTTCCCCTACTACAAACTATCTTGTAAAACAATGGTTGAGAAATGCTGGTCTGTCATATTGAGAGTGACATTGGTTTGTTTACCTTTTATTCACATAGATTTGGAATGAGGTATAGTAATAACATAAGTAGGTAGTTAAAATCCAATGGATTCTATCCCACGTTGGCATACCATACTACGAGGAGGCGCGACGACTGACGCGCTGAGCCACGTAATATCTTTCTTTTGTTTTTTTGTCACTTCCGTCAGATTACGCTAAAAAAAGATGTCAAATATCAGATGTCAATCTTTCGGTATCGAAAGGAGTTTGGTACAAAATTATTCAACCAAACCTAGTTCGTACAAGACCATGGTATGCTATTGCTGGCAACTATGAGACTTTGTGCTGCGCATAATAAAGGCCGGTTTGCATTTTGAGTAGTGCGATTGCGAGTGCGTGTGCGAGCAAGAAATCGCGATTGATTATTGCAGGTGTGTAGTGCGAGTACTGTCCAATTCTGTATAGTAGCTGTGTTTCGTTCATTGAGTTGCCAGCCGTCGGCCCGCAAGTAATCAGATGTAAGCAGACAACACAATGATTGGTCACATTGGAAATGAATGATTTAGTATTTATGACTTTTATACGTTAAGTTTTTAAATCTTAGAAAGGTGTAACAAATTCGATAACATTCAATTAAGATTTTTAAGAGAAAAAAAATATTTAATGTACTTTACTTAATGTTATGAACGTAAATTATAACCAACACGATACTAGCCTTTTCCGACATATAATATATTTAAAAAAATTAAACTGAATATTTCATTGTACGATAATAATTTTCGTAAAGCGCTAAAGAGTGCGCGTGTTCTTGTTACGAAGTGTTCGATGCTTTTAGACCGGAAAAATACACTTTTCTTTTATACAAATATGGGAAAAAATAACTTTACGACTTTTTTTAAACTGTAGAAAAAAATAATTACGTATTTAATGTACTTAACATCCCCTTAAAAAAATGCAGGCTGATTACCAATAACCCTATAAACATATCTGTGTCCAATGCTAATCGATATCGCACATTAAAAATCTGTATAAATACGGAGACATCTGTATACATGGCAACGCTGCTGTTTACTAGCAGGCAAACCGCGAGTGAGGGGGAAGGAAAAACGCGCGGGAGGAGGCTACTCGCAAAAAAATAGAACGCGCTTCTAATCACTTCACTTCCCAAGTTACTACACACTCGCATTAATCAATCGTTGTCCACACATGTTAATAACTAATTACTCAACACCTGCACTACTCACTCGCAATCGCACTACTCAAAATGCAAACCGGCCTTATTCCACTGAATAGTTTTCTACATTTGTGATTGATAGGAACTTGACTCGGCAAACTGCACCTGCACTGATGAAAAAAACAAATGAAATTAATTAAATTAAAAATAGCTATGAACACTTTTTGGTGGGCAAGTTGTGATAGCCATATTTGTTTACAAATTATATTTGATTAAGAATACGTCTCAACTGGTTATCAGATCGGAGAAGGTCAATCTTTAGCGGCTCTTAGACCAACTGGGAAAATTAACAATTTTTGTAAACAAGAATAAACATCAATATTATATTTGTTACACCTTCCCCGATCTGATAACCAGTGGAGACGTATTCTTAATCAAATATAAATTATAAAAAATAAATTTGTCGATCTCCATGGTACGCAAAAAGAAGGAAGTTATAATGGTTGGCAATTATCCAGGTGGAGCTGAAGGATGCGGTACCGGCGTTGGACTTCAAGGTGTCGGAGGGCGGCAGCAACTTCTCGATGGGGCAGCGGCAGCTGGTGTGCCTCGCGCGCGCCGTGCTGCGCTCCAACAAGATCCTGGTCATGGACGAGGCCACCGCCAACGTGGACCCGCAGTCAGTATCTCTCTCTGTGTATCTCTCGCGCGCGCGAGCGGAGCGCGGCCGAGCTAACAGCGCATGCTGTCTTACAGGACGGACGCGCTCATCCAGAAGACGATCCGGCGCGAGTTCAGCGAGTGCACGGTGATCACGATCGCGCACCGGCTCAACACCATCATGGACTCGGACCGCGTGCTCGTCATGGACAAGGGCGTGGCCGCCGAGTTCGACCACCCGCATCTGCTGCTCTCCAACCCCGCCAGTATCTTCAGCTTCATGGTTAAGGAGACCGGTGACTCCATGAGCAAAGTGCTTCGCGACGTTGCCAAACACAAATACGACAGTCGACCTGATAAGTAGTATCTATTAACGTTATTTAAATTATGATTACTTACTGCCTACAGATAATGATGTAAAATAAATACCTAAGATTAAATAAATAATTGCAAATAATAATGACTGTGTAGTATATTTTGATGCCTAGCGAAATCATGAAGCGGAGTACAGTTATTTAATGCCAATTTGGTGTAACAGGGCTGTCAGATTACAGATAATCTGTTGCAACGTATTGGATCCTTAACATTTATAAAAAAAAACTAAAATAATTTGTAATATTACTAGCGGTACGCCCCGGCTTTGCCCATGGCTCATATACATAGCCTGTATTTATCACTCAAGGATCACAAACGTATCCAATGGAGAGAGATTTTTTCAAATCGATCCAGTAGTTCCTGAGATTGGCTCGTTCAAACAAATAAACTGCTCTATAATATATTATGATGGCTTACTTTGGAAACTACGCGTGTGAAACCGGAAGGCGTGGCCATGAGCATGGGCATAGTCCCGAGTTTACCCGAAGATTTCTTATGATTCCCAAGCGTGACGCTAGAATTCAATTCACAGCCCACGAAAAATATGTCTGTGATACGCCAAAAGAAGTATTCACTTCAAAAACTAGCACATTCTTCAACTAATTCAAAAAATGTATTTGCCATTTTTACAACGTCTAAAGATTGTAATTATATTATAGAAAGGTTAAACGAAGTCTATTTTGATTTTTCATTCTGTTCTAAGAGTACTAAGAATAATATTCTCGCCAAAATTACTACAAATAATATCAACAATCATAGATTGATACTGTACTCAATGTAATTTCTGCCGTAAGCTTGACTAACTTGTTGGAACTGAGACGAAAGTTAATACAAACCTTTATATTTCTTAAATCATTTCTCCAAATTGGACACTTAACATCCTGCGCAGAGACTGTCGTGTTGGAGTAGGAGGCCGAAGAGAGACCCGGCTATTGTTGTTCACAGGAAGAATTAATATTTCTGGCTCCCTTGATAGTCTATCATGTTTCTCCTGGGTTTTCCTCTTTTTTCCTGGTTGGTCCTGTATTATTAAATATACAATTGTCTTTGGAGAATTATTCGAGCGTCACATTCTTCTTATTACTTTTTACACTATTTTTCCCGCTGTCTTCCCAATTTATAAGTTAAGAAGTAGGTTGCAGTTGCAATGTGTCAGTTCTTCTTAGGCGTCGGCTGATAATATACATTACACAAGTTTTAAACTCTTATAGAACGTAACTTTGGTATTTGTAAATAATATGTCGGCATACTTAGAGGTTAAAAGAAAGCTAACTTCTTTATAGGTGTTTGTAAATTGGAAATACACTTGCTAAATTCCACATGAATAAATTTGTTTACTAATATTAGAAACCGTCACATAATAATATGTTACAATACATTTCACCCGTACCTATGTTGGGTTATGAAATTTTGGGGTAGTATAAATAATTATGCAACACGTGCAACAAATCCTAAATTTAAAAAAATATTGAAATCGAAGAATCAGAATTTGTAAGTTTTTGAAAATGCTTAGTCACTGTCCAATTAGACACACTGTTCTACAAATAACGATGGGTCATTTCTTCGGACGAACAGTTTTTTTACGTCATTACCGCTATCATCCATAAATTATCTATTTATAAAATTGATAACAAACCATAGATCAAAACTGATCCCACACGACTGTTATTAATTTTATAGCAAGTTGCACCATCCTACTAATATTACAAATGCAAAAAATTTAATGTTTGTATGTTTGTTGCTCAATCTCGTCGGAACGACTGAACGGATTGAGTTGCAATTTAGACCACAAAGTATAGGTGTTCATACTAGTTTAATACTTTGTAGATGACATAGATGGCGCTAGTTGCATTCTAAAACACGCTAACGATGTTACACCTATAATTTGGATGACCAAACTGTGGGATGTATAAACTACTGGATTTACATAATATAGTGTTGCCTTTTAAATCATAACTTGTTTTATTTGCACACTTCGAAATTTTTGGGATTTGAACATGGTCCTTCGTATGCCGGTAAGGCATTGAAGTAGACCTGCGTCCGCCCTACACAAGTCGGGCAGTGGTACGCTATCGCTGTTCAGTGCCCTGGTGAAGAGGCACCTACGGGTTGGGAGTATCGCGCGCCTGCTGCAGCGTCAGCTTGGCAGCGGGGGGAGCACCCCCTGGGACATCCATTCATCGTGAACCAAGCAACCGTGGTAACCAAGAGGAGCATCCTATTCAACGTTGTAGCGAAAGTTCTTGTGAGTCTATAGTGCCGTATCTTGAGGACAAAACTGTGAGTACAAAATTGAACCTTATCTATTACCAGTCTCAAACATAGAAAAAATAGTGAGTGATCATTGACTTAGAAAAATTCGAAAAGTAATGCATGGACTTAGAATAATTTTAAGAAAAGTGAAGTGACGGGGAATCCATGCCGGTTTTCGGATAGAAGTTAAAACTTAGTTAAACACTTAGAAAAATTTGAGAAACTGTTTATTGGACTTGTGATTTTTGATTGTGTTCTACTTTTGTGTACATTCTTCGACTTCTTCAAGAAACTTTGTGTGCAACGGATATTCTAAAATTATTTGTATCTTATATTTTTACGTTTATTTAAGTTTGTTGTATTTTTGAATTTTTTTGTGTATTCATTATGGCTGATAAATATTTAAAACTTCAAGAAGACATAAAGCAAAATATTAATAATACTAAAATTAACTTCAAAAAGACACCTAAAGAACGTATTACGTTGGGTTATATTGAGACTCGTTTGGAGGCTATAGATCAGCATTGGTCTACGTTTGAAAGTAATCATCAAAAACTTGTGTCTGCTTTAGATGCCAAGGAATTGGAGCAAACTGAATACTTTGCAAATAATACTTATTCTGCAGTAGAAGAAACATACATTGATTACAAGGCTTTATTACGGGATGTTCTTTTCAAAGTTAAGCAATCGCTTCAGCCACCTCCTAGAGCTATCAGTCATACTGAGAAAGAACCATTGAGCAGTAACAATGTAAAGCTACCTAAGATAACCATACCGAAGTTTTCCGGTAATTACTCTGAGTGGAGCAGCTTTCGTGATTTGTTTATGTCTTTAATTCACAATAACTCAAGTATTGCAAACGTTCAGAAATTACACTATCTCAAGGGTTCTCTTACAGGTGAAGCAGAAATGTTGCTAAGACATTTTCCATGTACTTCTGATAACTACTATGTATGTTGGAGTCAGTTAGAAGGCAGGTACAATAACAAAAAGTATCTTGCAAATTGTATTTTAAGACGTTTAATAGGCCAAAAGAACTTGACATCGGAGTCCTCCAATGCTATTAAACAGTTGCTAGACACAACTAAAGAATGTATGTTAGCATTAGAAAATTTAGGTTTAGATGTAAACTCATGGGATGTAATTGTGATTTTCCTTATTAGTCAGAAACTAGATACGGAAAGTCGGAAACAGTGGGAACAGAAAGTCTGTGAATCTAGTAGAGAGTTACCAAGTTTAGAGGATTTTGAAGAATTTTTACAAATTAGATTTCGTTCGTTAGAGTTTCTTAATACAAAGATTCCAAAGGAAGAGAAAGTCTCTTCCAATCATGTTGCTACTACTGTTTCTTGCCTATTTTGTACAGAAAATCACAAACTGTTCAATTGTAGGAAATTTGCCAAGGATGATGTTACCACACGCCGTAGTTTTGTCCAAACTCACTATTTATGTTTTAATTGTATGTCTCCCGACCACTCAGTTTATTCGTGCAATTCGTCTACTCGATGCCGTTTTTGTAAGAAAAAACACCACACTTTACTTCATCTAAAAACTTTTAAATCGGTTGTTGGCGAAGCCACAACTGATCAGCCTCCAGAATGTCATGTTGTAGCTACGGTAACTGAAACAACATCGTCATCTTCTGAGGCCGAGAGTGTAGATCCAGATTCAGAATCACATATTGTTTCGTGCTTCTTAAATACAAGCAGTCAAGTACTGTTACCAACAGCAATTGTGAAGGTACCTTCAAATAAAACTAAAAATGTTAATGTGTTTAGATCTTTGTTAGATCAAGGTTCTCAAGCTTCCTTTATCACCGAAGCTGCAGTTCAGCTGCTTGGTCTTAAGAAAATACCAGGAACAAGCTTAGTCACAGGTTTAGGCGGCGACCAAGGTTCAACATTATCGTCGAATAGTTCAGTATTGGTAAAAGTTCAATCTCGTCTAGACCCCAGTTTTACGTTAACCGTTAAAGCTCATGTTTTAAGTAAGCTCACCAGTTTTCTTCCAAGTAAGAAAGTCATGGCTCACGTTTTTCCGGCTCTATCGTCTACGGAATTAGCAGATCCATCATTTGACACACCCAACAAAATAGATCTACTCCTGGGTGCTGAGGTGTACAGCCAAATATTATTAGATGGTTTGGCCAGGGACCCGCCGGGATCGGTGATTGCTCAAAACACTCGACTCGGTTGGATCCTCTCTGGCAAAATACAGAATCAGCCTAACAAACAAGATGATAGATGCCATAACGTCATAGTAAGCATGCATTCAATGCGCCTACATAAGTGACAGTGATGTGTATATTAAAGAGATTCCGGTACGTTGAAGCAAGGTCTCACCTTAGCAGCAAACATTTAACACACGAGGAAGCAAAGTGTGAAGAATTGTTTGCCCAAACAACTACCAGAAATAAGTTCGGTCGTTTTATCGTTAACCTACCACAGTACTACAGTATAAAGATGTATTATAATTATGTAGAGTTATAAATTAATATTTTTCTATAAGTCATGCGCAAAGGGTAGAGATGCCTGAAAATAACGGTTCTCCTGCTGTTTGTTTGCGACATCACGATGTAGTACGTCAAGATAGGACTGCTTCTAAGCTTTACGTGGGTTTTTGAAGAATCTTGCTCAAGCACAAACGGAGTGTCATTAAACCAAATGATTCAATGGTAGGCCCCATTCTCCAGCTCGAACTCAGGCACACAGTAATGTACTAGCATTGCTATCAAATGATACTTAACGCTGACATTGTTAAGATGTACAGGTAAGTTAAAGTTGCAGAGGAGGACGCAGACTATTCGCGCATTCTATGGCGTAATAGTCCAGATGCTGAGTTACAGCATCTCCGACTCTTAAGAGTCACATTTGGAACCTTCTCAGCTCCATATTAAGCCATTCGAGCTCTGCAGGAACTAGCACACACTGAAGGTGCTCAGTTTCCCTTGGCCTCTACCAGAATGCTTAATGATATCTACATAAATGAGTTCATGTCAGGATGTCACTCGATTGCTGAAGGTGTCAAAATTTATTTATAAGTTGAGTGTTGGTTGGCTGAACAAACACTTGAACCGAACTAGCTATTTGGAGTAATTATCACTAAACATTCCAGTCTGGACAACCTTACCCGTGTGGTAACACATAAATCTAAGAACAGTGTATAACTGATGCTAGATATTTGATACAGTTTTTAGATAAGCGTTTTTCCTATTTAATTTGCCTGTTATATTCGTTGTATTTTTGTTTAATGGACATGGTCCATGGCGGCCGGTATGTTCATACTAGTTTAATACTTTGTAGATGACATAGATGGCGCTAGTTGCATTCTAAAACACGCTAACGATGTTACACCTATAATTTGGATGACCAAACTGTGAGATGTATAAACTACTGGATTTACATAATATAGTGTTGCCTTTTAAATCATAACTTGTTTTATTTGCACACTTCGAAGTTTTTGGGATTTGAACAATAGGTATGTATTGCTTTGCAATAAGGCCGCCAATTAAGAGTCTCACCCGTTAGTTACTAAGTTTTTTTTTTTGTTTTTTTTTTTTACTGTGGGCAGAGCCTATATTAACAAAACTAAAATACAATGAGAACTACACTACGCTACATACCTAACAACTACTTACACTAAGCACACCTGAATTGTCTGTCCATAGACCAATGAAGGTCTACAGATAATCCAGATGTTCAAGCCCACTACCAATCGGAAGCGTACCCAGCATGCTGGCGGCATTACCACGCTGAATGGCAATGCTTATGCGTTGGGCCAAATAAACGCCAGCATTTTGGTCACACGTCGCGTCGACCAAGCGCTCGGAAAGGCTTTTGAAAATGAGGTGAGCTCCCGGCCCCCACGGACCCAATGTTTTGTTATGTTTGTGTTTTACTCTGTGTGGTCTTTTAATTAAGAGTTTTATTATTATTATCATGTAGCCAGGACGTCTACTCTATTTCTACGAAAACGCAATTTCGAAAAAAAAACTCGCGACTTTCCTACTCTCGTTCTACTTAGTTTCGTCCGATACAACATTGTTTGACGTTTAAATGTTTGAAGCATACTCTAATTAGAGTAGGCTTAGAACATTTAAACGGACAAAACGATGGATCGAACTAGAATCGGAGTTGGAAAGTCGCGAGTTTATTGCGAAATTACGTTTTCGTAGAAAGAGAGTAGACGTCCTGGAATTTCAGATATATTGCTTTATACCGCTGGAAAGTAACGGGAACGGAGACTACGTGGATAAAACTGCAGGACGTTATATTATAAGGATTCAATACTAGCAGCGCCCCGCTGTTTCACCTGCTTACTCTTCGTCCCCGTTATGTTCTCACTTCTCAGGATTAAAAGTAGCCTATGTTTAATCTGGACTATAATCTACAGGGTTACTGGTAATCAGCCTGCATCCGTTTAAGGGCATGTTCTGTATATTTAAACAAACAACTTTTGTTCTACAACTTTCGTTAAAACTTAATAGAAAACCCAAAAAAAATTGTATTTGTTGCCCTTTTTTGTACTGTTTAGAGACTTTTTAGTGTTTATTCACTTCGGTACATCATTTTTTGCGCGTTAAAGAGCGTACGCGCTCTCGTTACGAATTGTTACGAAGAGTTCGATACTTTTAGACCGTGCAAATGCACTTTTTATTTATTTTGTAAAAAAAAACATTTTTTTTCCGACGTGATTATGCAACAAAAATCCAAACTTTCGCATTTATATTAGTTTATTAAAGGATTTTGCAAATTCTCTGCGTACACTAGGTACTAAGGAAACGTTACGATGAAAAATAACATAAACTGGTTTAGATTAGCACGACGAACTGCTATAATAAATTTGAATGTTTTAAGAGCAAAGGTAAAAATACACTGCCTCGAACTTTCGCTATTCAAATTATAGGTGAATTACAACGACCTGTTTTCAGTTTGGGATTGGGTTCATGATCACCGAACACTTCATTCGACAATGACCTTGTCTTGTTGTTTATGGAATTAATTAGCTGGACTAGTTGTTCCATTGTGTTGCATATTTACAAAAAAAAGTAGTCAATATTTTGTTATCTTACGCGCTTACACACAGTGTTTATCGGAATGTTGTTTCACGAGCAACAATACGCGCGTCCGATCACTACGAACATTATTTATACTTAGTGTCGTCGTTTGACGTTGAATTAAATTAATCAGTGAACCTTACTGTTATCACATTGGTACTAATCGATAAAATAACAAATTATCAAAATGTACGTAGGTATGTCAGTAATCAGTTAGATATAATTCATGATTTACCATTTGAGGTATAATTGATACGTCTACTTCTTTATATTCAGTCATTAAATGATAGTGATGCGTAGACGGTGCTCGAATCGGTTTAATTGTAATATTTAAAATAAATATGGTCGTTGTGTTTTATAGTTGAGTGTAGTAAATTGTTACATTAATGAAAGCCACATTTTATTTAGGAACGTGACGTAGATTTATTTAAAATGGAAAACGGGGCTAAATCAACAAATGCCTTTGCCAGTAATGACACTACTTCAAATAAAAAGCGAAATAATCCGAATATAATCTCGCGATTGTTCTTTTGGTGGGTGTGTCCTGTGTTAGTAACAGGGAACAGGAGAGATGTAGAAGAAGATGATCTGATTATTCCCCCAAAGAGCTACGATTCGGACAGGCTTGGAGATTATTTAGAAAGGTAATTTAACGTTTTATTGATATTTTATTTTATGTTTTGTGAAATGATCGTAATGGGATTGGCTCATTTAATTTGATGAATTTTGAGCAAATCTGGTTTTCGGGTTTTGCGTATTTTGTGCAGACGTTTTGTAAATTTTAACAATATTCTAAGTATATTGTCATCTACAATCTTCGTAAAATTTAAAACCAAAATAGACATATTTAGTCACATTATTTTAGTAAATCATTATAAAAGCATTGATACGAAATGACTGACTCACCGGTCACATTGAAAGGATGGTCCGCAATGCAGCCTTTGTTGTCCGAGTTATATATGTAGATCCTGGACCTATGGACTCAACTATTTTTGGTTTAGTATCAAATGCTGTAGTACTGACCACACTGTGAAAGGGTCGAGCGTAACTGCATTACGCTTTCGGTCATCATGCGATCCATCGTGCACTCTATTTGTTATAGATCCCGGCAATTATCATGTACTAATGCTCTGAACATGTGTGACTGTGTTTATTTCCATATCATTTGAATATCACTAAATTTCGACAACCAAACAATTTAAAATTAATACAAAGTAACAGTGCTAAGTGTGTGCTTGTTAATTTTTAGTTCATTCTTACATACTACATTATAATGTGATTCAATACGATACCCATATGTTTCAATTAAATGATTAATTCGTGTAAGGTCAATAATTAAAGCATGTTATTAATTTAATTAAGTTGAAACTCTTTATCGTGGATAATACCTACCAATCGTTATATCTTTAACTTTGCATTATGAAATTTGGTAGCCAAATCCGGTATACTTTATAGGGTTGAAAAAAAACATATAGATGAGTCCAAAGCGCTTACATTTTGACAAGGAATATTAATTTAATAATCAAATTTATTTCAAGCGTTATAATATTATTTGCTTCCAGTAATTCTGTTATAGGATTTAACTCGACCTTTCCACGTTTTCAATTGTTTTAAACATGCATCATAATATTTACGCCTCGTTTTTTGGAAATTCCTTAAAAAATAAATCTCTTTTTTAAGGTACTGGTTCACGGAATATGAGAATGCAATCAATGAAAACAGGGAACCAAGACTATGGAAAGCTCTTTTCCGAGCGTATTGGCTATCCTACATGCCAGGAGCAATATATGTTGTTACTCAAGCAGCTCTGAGGTAAGATTTTAATCAATTCACGTAATTAATAATCAATTTGCCTATAACGTTGCAAATTTTCAAAAATTAAATTTCATAGCTAGCATTAAAAGGCTTATTACATATGGCTAAATTTAACCGTTTAGTCGCTACTGAATTCAGTGAAATGTTATTTCAGTGATATGTCATTATCAATATCATTTAGAAAGCCAGCATACTAAATTCGGAAGCGAGGACTGCTAGCTTCTAAACTTGTTTCTGAATTCAGTCGGCGAACCTTGCTTATAAAAGTAACAAAATTCCGAGCAAGTCCTAATAAGTCTTTAAAATATTCAGTATTGAGCGATAGTGGTATACCGTTTTTAACACATTAACATATTATCACCTAATTATATTCTGTATTTCAGGACATATCAACCCATACTATTTTCTCAGTTGCTATCGTACTGGTCTGTGGAGTCCCCTATGACCAGACAAGAAGCGGGTTTCTATGCTCTGGCCATGCTTGGTATTAATTTTGCAAATATGATGTGTCAGCATCACAACTCGCTCTTTGTGGCGCGATTTGGTATGAGGGTAAAGGTGGCGGCTTCGTCCCTGCTATATAGAAAGGTATGTTTTGAAAATACACATTGAGATAGTCAAATATTTATAATATGTTTTATGGATTTCCAATTCAAAGTTTCGAAGTAGGTACGCTGGAATGAATAAAGTAATACATATACATATGTTATAATTTTCAATACTGGTCATTTTTAAGAAAGTCTTTTAAATATTTTTTGTAACATTGTTTACTTGTTAAGTGCAATTCAGAGTTATTTATCTACCTATAGGTATATTAATACCTGCAGCATAAACTTTAAGCCCCTTTTTACGAAAATAGCGCGAATGAAGTAGTATAAATTTTTAAATATGAAATAAATTTAATAAATTGAAGAAAACATTACTCACGCTACCATGTATTTGTCACACACTAATAAATCACAATAATTCACTTTAGTAGTGGTAGGACTCTTAGCAGAGTCCGCCTGGGGAAGTACCACACCTTTGCCAGTTATTCTACCGCCAAGCAGTAATGTGCAAACATTACTGTGTTCCGGTTTGAACGGAAATGCTTCCAGAGAAATTACAGGGCTTAGAGATATAACATCTTAGATCTCTGGGTGACGAGTTCAGTGGAGTGCTAGGTAATGATTTGGACTCTTCATGTTCCAGTAGCTGCGTGTCACTGTGCTGTTATGTGGCAGGCATGTTGCTTACCATCAGGCACATGACCTGCTCGTCTCGTCACTCTTTTTAAAAAAAAAAACTCTTCTTTTGATTTTTAAAGTCTGTAGTCAAATTGAAATTGAATAGATAAATATTACTTTGTGGTCAAATTTTGACCGCTTGGTGACAACTAGTTTTCCTGTATTGCACCATCGAATATTCGTATGTAGGATACAAACACTCATTATCTGTAGAATAATAATCGTCGTTACATTTTTAGCCATGTCATTCTGAGCCATCAACTTCGATGATATCGTATTATGAATAGATAACGTTAAGTTGTAGATATTTATTTGTAGTAAGTACATTTATATTTACATGTAACTATGTTTTTAACAATTAGCTGTGTATATGGAGAAGTAGATCAAAATTAAACGGATATACCGTTTTTTGTTCAGTTTTAATGTTAAGTAAACACAAAGGCATGCCGATGGTAAAACTGACACTGCAGATACCCGTGGTTTATAGTGGGTATATTAAGAATTCAGTGGTTGGCTTTTACCTACTGATGTTTTAAAATATTTGCACTTTAGGGCAGATATGATTCTGAACTTTCAGATATTTTTTACAAATGATGCGTGATTGCAGTTGCTGCGTATGTCACAAGTGTCCCTGGGGGAGGTGGCCGGGGGCAAGCTGGTGAACCTGCTGTCCAACGACGTGGCGCGGTTCGACTACGCGTTCATGTTCATGCACTACCTGTGGGTGGTGCCCATCCAGGTCGCCATCGTGCTCTACTTCCTCTGGGACGCCGGCGGCTGGGCGCCTTACGTCGGCCTGTTTAGCGTGGTCATATTTCTACTTCCGCTACAGGGTTAGTCTTTATAATCATCGGCATGATTATTCATTTCTTTTGATCTATTTTATTCTATCTTTGTATGGGCTACGTCATTATTACCTATTGTTTAAAAACAACAATCCTGCATAAATAGAATCTATTCTCTTAGATCAGTTCAGTCTAAAGTTCAAAAACGTATGACGATCAACTAATTTAATGGTCTACAAGACAATACATTTTGTGCCAAAACTTTATGTCTGTGCTTTGTGCAAGTAGCAACACAAGGCCACGTGCATCAAATAGTAGGTAACTTGCTATTCAACTGTAAAACTATAACATTTTCATTTCCTAATTTCAGCTGGGCTTACAAAGTTAACTGCTATCGTTAGACGAGAGACTGCCCAAAGAACGGATAAACGGATTAAATTAATGAGCGAAATAATTAATGGAATTCAGGTAATGTTCATCTTGTTGATATTTCCTCTTCTTCTCCGACTGTGTTAGCATATTAATGTAAAATAATAAATGTCTTGTTATATTTGAAAACATAAAAAATCTGAACATTGTATAAATTCAAATAGTAATTAGTTATAGTTGTTAAACTGAATTTTTTTTGCGCAGGTTATCAAAATGTACGCTTGGGAAAAACCATTCCAAGTAGTGGTAAGGGCTGCAAGGCTCTATGAATTACAAGCACTAAAAAAGTCAATTTTTATCAGGAGTGTGTTTCTCGGATTCATGTTGTTTACTGAAAGGTCCATCCTTTTCTTGACTTGTTTGACGCTGATATTATCTGGAACTAGTGTTACTGCTACTTTGGTAAGTAACCTCTTAATTAGTTTTAGTTGCAGAAAGTTACAATTAGAAGTTATTATCATTTTCGTTGTTTAAAGAAAAAAATTAAGATCAGAAATTTAACACTGCTCTTTCACAATTGAACTTTTTAACTCTTTTCATTTCCAGATCTATCCTATCCAACAATACTTCAGTGTTATTCAAATGAATCTTACTCTAATTTTGCCATTCGCTATTGCAAATATTTCTGAAATGATGGTATCATTAGATCGTATTCAAAGTTTCTTGGTCATGGGTAAGTGAATTGATTTATTTTTTCAATATTTAGAAATGATTATTGTGAGCAAAAGTACAAGTAACCTTGTAAAATACTTTGATGAAGCGTTTTAAAAATGACAGATACTTATATGTATTTGACAGAAAGGTTATGGCAAATTATTGTTATAATCCCCGTTTACATTATTCCAGTCCAGCGACCGAATCCAGCGCTGGATTGCTTACTTGAATAATGTAAACCGGCACTGGAATGCATTGGCACTGGATTGATGCATTCCAGTGCCGGTTTCCATTATTCCAGTAAGCAATCCAGCGCTGGATTCGGTCGCTGGAATGGAATAATGTAAACGGGGTATTAACGTAAGCTGGCTAATTTCGCTAACAAAAAAAACATGAACGACACTTTCGATGTAATTGAGATTTGTTGTCAGTTTTATTGGATTCTAAAAACACCACAATTTATTTATTTTATTATGTTACAGATGAAAGAGAAGATCTTTCAACATCACCTTTGATAAAGGGTGGCGGAAACGGAAGTCCCACGAAATTCAGAAAATCTTCGGAACCGCGAGAATCCAGCTATATCGTCCCAAAAAAATTCTCACAGAAAGACGATACTGCCGGTATATCTGCTGGTGAGTCTCAAGAATTCGTAAATTATTTGTTACCTAACTTTATATTTACCGATAGTTTTCATTTTAAAAATAATAATAAATAAAGTGGCCAAGTGCGAGTTGGACTCGCCCATGAAGGGTTCCGTTGCAGCAAGTAACATAATATACATAGTTTTTTTAGTTCGTTGTAACTTTGATCGAAGTTTTAATAATAGTGTATTTATGACGTACTAAAAAAACTAGTCATCAGATCGAGTTCAAACCAATTTTCCGTTGGTAGTTTGCATGGTAATGTACATCATATATTTTTTTTAGTTTTATCATTCACTTATTTTAGAAGTTACAGGGGGGAGACACAAATTTTACCACTTTGGAAGTGTCTCTCGCGCAAATTATTCAGTGTAGACAAAAACTATATTAGAAATCTCAACATCATTTTTGAAGACCTATCGATAGACATCCCACACGTGTAGGTTTGATGAAAAAAAAATTTTGAGTTTCAGTTCTAAGTATGGGGGGCAACCCAAATTTTTCTTATTTTTAATTTTTTTTGAAAAATCTTAATGCGGTTCACAGAATACATCTACTTACCAAGTTTCAATAGTGTAGTTCTCATAGTTTCGGCAAAAAGTGGCTGTGACATACGGACGGACAAACAGACAGACAGACAGACATGATGAATCTATAAGGGTTCCGTTTTTACGTTTTACGGAACCCTAAAAACTAAATAACTTCTTCTGAATTTTCGCAGAGTTAGTGTCGCGGCGTACTTCAGTAATGGAAATTGAGTATCCTATCGAGTTGTCCAAAGTTAGTGCATCCTGGTCTGGTTCAAAGAATCCCACTGAACAATCTCTCAAAAATTTAACACTCCGTTTACGAAAGGGTAAACTTTGTGCTGTTATTGGGCCTGTAGGTTCAGGAAAGGTAAAATATATTTTATGTATTAAAGTGGTTGTTGTATTATATCGAGCGATTTACGAATTGAGTTTTGATTTTAGTCGTCTCTGCTTCAAGTACTTCTGAGGGAACTACCAGTTTCTCATGGAAATCTAAAAATCAACGGCAAGGCATCATACGCTTGTCAAGAGTCGTGGCTGTTCCCGGGTACAGTGCGAGATAACATTCTATTTGGACTACCATATGACTCTAACAAGTATAAAGAGGTAAGTTTAACAACTTCACACTGATTCACACCCAACAAAAAAAGTTATTCAACTATTATCTGCTCCATCGTAATTTGTTTTATTCGTCAGCCTCCTTCATACCCGTATGTACGAATCTCGGGTAGAGAATCGCTTTTATTACTTAGTAAAAAACCTTGTTTGAACTTAGTTCTATCTTAATTATGACGAATTGTTTTCAGGTCTGTCGGTCATGTTGTTTGCTGCCTGATTTCAAGCAGTTCCCTTACGGAGATCTGTCTCTCGTAGGAGAACGAGGAGTCTCACTTTCTGGAGGACAGAGAGCGAGAATCAATCTAGCCAGAGCTGTTTACCGCGAGGTAGGGTTTTAATTTGTTGTTATTTAATTAGAATGTGTAAGCAACAAATCTTTTATTAAATAATCATAATTACATGGAAGTAAAGTAATTCCAAACCATTACAACCAACTGATAATCAAGGTCTCGCACTGTGCGTTTTACAGGCTGATATCTACTTACTGGACGACCCATTGTCTGCTGTGGACGCCAACGTCGGTCGGATGTTGTTCGAAGGATGCATTAAGGGCTATCTGAAGGACCGCACCACCATTCTGGTCACTCATCAAGTGCACTATCTCAAATCTGCTGACCTCATTGTGGTTCTGAACGAGGTAAGTTTTAATACAGAGTATTTTAACTAATTATATATATTGATTCTTTGTAATCTGAGAGTAATGAGTATTAAACATTTTTATTCAAATAATGATAAAAACAGGAAAATTCCTATTTTATCTTTTGACAACTTAATTTATTAATCTGACTTTTATCTTTAGGGCTCAATTGAAAATGTGGGAGATTATAATGAACTCATGAAGACTGGAAAAGAATTTTCGAAACTTTTGGCGCGTCAAGAAAGCAAACACCCTGACGAAGATGATCCTGAGGTAACATTGAAAACTGAAATTAAATGTTTATTTCCATAAAAATGTGAGCTGTAGTGATTATAAACGATTTTAATTTTATAGAAACGGCCATCAATCCAAAGAGGAATATCAAAAATATCGAATAAAGATGAAGACAGTTCAGCGATAGAAAAGAAACAAATTCAGGACGCGGAAGAGAGAGCAACGGGCAATTTGAAGTTTGACGTGATTTGGCAGTACTTGAAATCAGTTCAGTCGTGGTTCGTGGTGTTATTGACGCTGTTCTCGTTGATGCTGACGCAGGGTGCTGCTACTACAGCGGACTACTGGCTCAGTTACTGGTATGCTGTACATTTAACGTAATTAGTTCTTACTTAGCACTAGCTGAACCACCGAACTTTATACCGTCATACTTTTTCGTGACTATCTCATTCAAAATTGTTTCAATTTTGTTTTCTCGGAACTCTATTTTTTTTTCTTAAATAAAAGTAACCTAAGTTACCCCCCATAATATTCGCTGCCTTTTGTGAAACTCTAGTTAAAATGGGCCATCCGTTTCATAGATTAGCCATAAGAGATATATAAAAATGTATAAAATAGTTTGTTTGTGCAAGTACCGTATATGCTTTCACATGCATTTAATGAAAAGCTGCAAATTTAGAATTGTAAACAGACATTTCAATTTTATTTTGACACAATATACATGAATAGATAAGTAGGTACCTATGTAGTTTTCAAACGTTATAGATAGTTAAGTAAAGTTAGTACCAGAGAAGTAGGTACTAATTATTATGGTTCGGGTACTTCGCTTATCGTCGTTTTTTAAATTACTGGTGTTCAAATTTACAATTTTCCACACATATTTATTTATTTATAAGTACATACTTTAAATTAACGAATTTATTTACAGGACAAATGCTGTAGATTTACATGAACAAGGATTACCAGATGGACAAGAATTGGGTATGTTTGTATCTGTAAGCCATTATCTGCATAAAATGACTATAAATAATTAATTAATTAACATACTTCACTTTGATTAAACTTTGTGAATAAATAAAAACAATCTCACGTAACATAAAACGTGCTAATGTAATGTAGAATACGGCGCATGGTCTAAAAAAACAAAAATATGAATCTTGTCCACGTAATTAAACATCTATTTTATTTTTTCAGATACTGAGTTAGATACTCAAATGGGTGCATTGACCACAGGACAATATTTGATAGTATATGGTAGCGTCGTCCTGGCAGTAATCTTGTTCGCTCAAGTCAGGATATTGTCTTTCGTGTCGATGTCGATGCGAGCATCTGCAAACCTGCACGATATTATTTATAGGAAGCTTATAGTTTCGGTCATGAAATTCTTTGATACCAATCCATCTGGTGAGTAATACCTTTAAATTGTCATAAACGTTTTCTGTTTCATTGCACAAATTAAACAGAGACTGCACATTAAATGTCGAATGAGTTAATTATTTTGCATTTTGGCGTAGTCCTAGCGAGACTGACTATTTTTAAATTATACGTCTTTTCAGTTTTTATTTTCAATATTTTCATTTCAACAGGTCGAGTCTTAAACAGATTCTCCAAAGATATGGGTGCCATGGATGAGTTCCTTCCCAGGAGCATGTTGGAGACTGTTCAGATGTACTTATCTATGACCAGTGTTCTGGTCCTGAACGCTGTATCTCTTCCATGGACTTTAATCCCTACAGCCGTCCTTATGGTCATATTTGTTTTCTTACTAAAGTGGTACTTGAACGCAGCTCAAGCTGTAAAGCGTTTAGAAGGAACAAGTGAGTAATTTCTAATAAGATAGTATATTATCAATTCTGGCAATTTTTTTTTAAATATTAATTTGATACTCAAACAATAATTTATCCTTTTAGCAAAGAGTCCGGTGTTCGGAATGATCAATTCAACGATTTCTGGTTTATCTACTATTAGAAGTTCGAATTCACAACATAGACTGCTTACAAACTTCGATAATGCTCAGGTAATATTTCATTTTAATATCACTTGTTAAGTTAGGTATTTGCCTAGATATGATTCATAAGTTTTGTTATTATATATTATCATATTACAAGATATTATTATTGGAACTAAGTTCCTCATCGTGCGTTACACGTAAAAAAATCTTCCATTAAAAAAAAATCTTGCTATAGTTACCGCGGTGTATGAGCTTCATTCCGACTCTTTTTTATAGGGTAAAATGTCTCGAATTGTACCTAAAGTAATATTATGCCGTTTTTGTTTTAGAATCTCCACTCAAGTGCGTTCTACACATTCATTGGATCGTCGAACGCATTTGGATTGTTCCTGGATAGTCTTTGTCTAGTGTACCTCGGTGTTATCATGGCACTTTTCCTCGTTGTTGATTTCAGTAAGTCTACATTTACAATAATTACGTTTTATAAGCCGGAATCTGTTGCATCAGCCAACTTTAGAAATACATATTATTGTTAACAACGTACCTACATCAATTTAATAAAATCCGATTAAAATAATTTAAAAGAAAATCAATAAATAAAGTAGGTATTGGTATAAGCAAGCTTTTGTCCTCAAAAATATTTTTGAATTCGAACTCTATATTGTATGATTGTTTGTCTTCAGCTTCTGTGATACCAGTAGGCAGCGTGGGGCTAGCAGTGTCCCAATCTATGGTGTTAACAATGCTTCTGCAGATGGCTGCTCGATTCACAGCCGATTTCCTCGGACAGATGACTGCTGTGGAGAGGGTACTCGAATACACACATTTGCCTGTTGAAGATAACATTGATAATGGACGTAAGTTTTGATTTTCGCACATTTGGAGATAGATAAATACGACACTTTAGATATGGAGATAGAAAACTCTTGATTGTAACACAAACAAACTAAAATACTACAGTAAAACACTTACAAACTAGCGCCAGAAGTGGCGGCCTTATTGCTGAGAGCAATCTCTTCCAGGTAACCATTATTGACACATTATTTACACGCAAAAGAAAAACACTTGCAGAAAGAATAAAATCTGAAACCAGTGTGACAGCTTATCGCTGAAAGTAATCTATACTGGGCAATCTGTCATCCAGTAAATGATTGTCGAAACCATAAAATTCAAGAATCTATATTAGAACATTCTTTTTTCTGCACTCGTTTACAAACGAGTTACGTATAGACAGATTTGAGAATAATAATACAACGAATAATGAATAATACACAAAAATATTGAATTAATCGTAAAACTAATCAAAGATAAATGTTTCACAATAATCGTGAAACCGATGATATCTTTATCAACTTGCCAGTATTTGACAACACTAGGATAAGTTTAGTTGTTTTATATCTACTTCCCTGATTAAGCTCTGGTTGACTGGACAAACATTTAACACGTAGGTAAAAGGTACATACTATATCAGCTATTTAACCCATGTTTCATTGTCCACAGCATTATGCTCATGAGTTTAGAGAATAGGTAAATGGTGAAGCACAACTTAATCGTGACACAATACAGAAAATTTGGCGTCACTAATTGTATTGCTTAGGTATACTTATGTAGTTTTATTGGAAGGAAATATTCTGACAAGTGTGTTTCATGTTATTATTTTCTTAGAACCCTACATTCTGGAAACTGATACTTAGTCAACCAATATGAAAGTCGTTGTAAACCCGTCCCATACGAAAATTGCGATTTGAAACAGCGGGTCCTGTAAAATTTGCTACCCATTCCAATAATGTGTCCAAAGAACAGAACGATCTAAGGTTTGATCTGAATTAAGCAGATAAGCATAGCTGTATAATTTGTGACGTATTTGACCAAAATTCTAAAAGAAAAACAAGATTCCTTTGTTTTTCTACTTTAACTGTAACTAGAAATTGTACATCAAGAACTGAAACTGCAACTTTTGAATAACTTTTTTAGTTTGAGGACATATTTTAGCTTAGAAAGAGTATAACCATTATTATGCTACTACTATAAAAAAATACATAGATTATTTACCGGACCGGCACCCGCACGGTGAATCCATGGAATGCTAAGAAGTTCGTCTCGTCTCTCTAATCACAATTACTTTAACTTGAAATTCAAATTCACTTGACACTATTCATATTGTTGACTATATTGCAATTGGTCCTACAGTTCTTCTTTGTGCTACCCACAGTTAAACTAATGTAATTAATGCTTTATTTGATTGTAAACAGCGACTACTCCGCCCAAGAGCTGGCCGGTAGAAGGTAACATCAAGTTCAACAGTGTATTCATGAAGTACGGAGTCGACGACCCGCCGGTGCTCAAGGATCTCAACATTGATTTCAAGAGTGGATGGAAGGTAAATATGCAACTAGACTTGTGGTAACACAATGTATGTACAAGGTATCGATAAGTGCGGTTACAAAATTAAATAGGACTACAATCTTCAAAAACTAATGTACGAGTAAGTTCATGCCTAGAGCAAATAGGGTACAATCCTCAAAAATACTAAGTAGCCCGTTAGTTAGATTGATAAAAAAATTGTACACGTATTTTTTCTTTTGTTTCACAAACAAAAAATTACGAAGATACAGCGCTTTGAAGTTTCGTGTGACGTCACTTGTGAGTACGATTTTTACTCACGAGTGACATCGCGACCCCCCACTCTCGAAGTTTGATGGTCTATATCTTTGACGATTTTTAACATTATGAAAAAACAAAAAATACGTGTCCAACATTTTTCCATGATCTAGCTGACGGACTAATTAGGATGGTGTATTTTTGACCCAGTCCGGTACCCTATTGCAGCTACGAGTATATTTTAATGTTCACTTTTAATATGTAAATCTTTGATTTTTATGTGGTTATTAAATATCTGAATGTAGTCAATAAATCTAAAAATTGAGTGTTGATTTTGTGTTTCCTCACAGGTTGGCGTGGTCGGCAGGACTGGTGCTGGTAAATCATCCCTGATATCAGCTCTTTTCCGACTTTACAACATTGATGGCAGCATCAAAATCGATGGCGTTGACACGCAGGGTCTTTCTAAGAAGGTAATATTATAACCTATCTACTTGAGACCATGCTAAGTATTGTATATTTATCTTATCAATTCACGTGTACCGAGGACTATCCACCATAGTCCTCGGTATGATTATTTGTGATAATGTTAATTTTTCTACCAATTTTTGACGTGATAACGTCTTATAATTCGATGAAGCCGGCTGCACGCCCACAAAACATGACGTCATGTACCGTTACCGCGTTACCGTCGGTCGTTACCTCGCCGCATGTTTGTTACAGTTGTATTAATTATTTCGACCAGTAGTTCAAGCGGGGATGTAGCTCAGTGGTAAAGCGTTCGCTTTGCATGTGAAATGCCCCGGGTTCGATCCCCGGCATCTAAAAGCTTTTTTGCATTGTTTTGATTGAAAATGACTAAATTCTACTGATTACTTTTTACATACAAATCTATTAAACAAATGAAATTAAAATTTTCTTTTGAAAAATGCTACCATTCCATCAGTATTTTCTTAAGACGTTGTGACGTTCTATCGTCAGTAAACCGACTTTACAGACAAACATTTTATTCGTAACTAAAGTGACCAGGTGCCATAGGTAAGGCGCATAATAAAAGTAAATATGTATGAGTTTTTTTAAACATTAAATAACAAAGTATGTTGCATCGAAAAAGTATTCATGTTTAGTTTGTCGTCATAGTAAACTAAAGTTATTTTTTCCAGATCATCTAATAGTGCTATTAGAAACATACGATTAATTATGTATGTTATTTACATATTTATTAAGATTTTGTAATTCATGAAGTTGGATGTGTATTTTTTTTTAATGTGTGTAGGATGGATGGTAATATGAATTTAATCTCAGAGCACTTTGTAAGATTGGAAAAGTTTTCGTTCTTATTCCACCTGAATAGATTAGATAAATAATAATCATTAGTTATAAATCAGATATCACTGTCCTTATTGATTGGACTAAAATAAAAATAGCAGGAATAGGATGAAGAAAAAACGAATTCGACCAGGACTATCAAGGATCATTTAAGTGGACCTACTGTTTGAAAATATACATTACATTCATTGATATCTTTAAATAAATATAGAAAGATCAAATTAGTAATAAACAAAAAATAAAATGAAGGTCATTTTATTATCTGTTTTAGAGATAATAATACAAATAGCTCAAATCGATCAACCCAATAATGTTTATTGTTTACTAAGTTCTTCATATTACTATAATATCGTAACTACCTTTACTAAACAAAAACGTTGACTGTTCCAGGATTTGAGGTCGAAGATCTCGATTATCCCTCAGGAGCCGGTGCTGTTCTCAGCCACACTGCGGTACAATCTGGATCCATTCGACTCATACAGCGATGACGAAATCTGGCGAGCTTTGGAGCAGGTATGTTATTATTTATCTAATACCCAATATTTATAAGAAGAGTTTTAGGGCTTCGCAAAAAACTACTCAATTCTAAGGAAACTCTGCCTGCCCGACGTATCATAGCGGTGTTTCTAGCAAATAATAAAAAAAACCTTGTACCTATACCTTTTGTAATCCTATGTAAAATCTTCGGAGAGAATATTTTGAAACTCGTAGTGCTTTTTATCACTTTTACAGAAGAAGAAGAAACACTTTTACCAAATTGTATGCTTCTAGACAAGAACAGTTAAGCCCTAGTTTGCCAGTCAGCTTGAGCCAAAATGTCAGATACAATGTCAACCCTAATACTCGGCACCATATCAAAACTTGATCCGACTATACTGACGACTTATTCAATAATGATCGGTCATAAATTCAACCTTCACCATCCATCAAATTCAACCTTTGGACCGGTACGACAAGACGGGCTACAGTTTAGTAGTTATCCATGAAAAGTAACATTTCTGTTCCAATTTAGGTGGAACTGAAGGAGGTCGTGCCAGCGCTGGACTTCAAGGTGTCGGAGGGCGGCAGCAACTTCTCGATGGGGCAGCGGCAGCTGGTGTGCCTCGCGCGCGCCGTGCTGCGCTCCAACAAGATCCTGGTCATGGACGAGGCCACCGCCAACGTGGACCCGCAGTCAGTATCTCTCTCTGTGTATCTCTCGCGCGCGCGAGCGGAGCGCGGCCGAGCTAACAGCGCATGCTGTCTTACAGGACGGACGCGCTCATCCAGAAGACGATCCGGCGCGAGTTCAGCGAGTGCACGGTGATCACGATCGCGCACCGGCTCAACACCATCATGGACTCGGACCGCGTGCTCGTCATGGACAAGGGCGTGGCCGCCGAGTTCGACCACCCGCATCTGCTGCTCTCCAACCCCGCCAGTATCTTCAGCTTCATGGTTAAGGAGACCGGCGACTCCATGAGTCAGGTGCTCCGAGACGTCGCTAAAAATAAATACGACAATCGACCTGATAAGTAGTAGTACATTTCAAAGTCATGTATTAAAGTTATAGAAAATTATTTAATAAATTATTATTAGTAGGTAAGTTATTTTATTAGAATAATAAATTATTGTAAATATTCATGACACTGTAGTTTAATTTCACATTTAAGTTTATATTTATGAATGAATAATAAGTGTTAAACCTAAAGAGGTCATTTTGTTCTTGTGTGCTGGTCGCGCCGCCCCCGATAGGTACCCTCCTTCACCTCTGCGAGAACAAACGGTTCGCAATACAATACAATATGAGCGTCCAGAGATCGCCAACCCGTCCGAGTTGCAGTACAAATGCCGGTGGGTCACAACCGAACTTATCAACATTGAGTCTTACAAATGTGGATACGAATATTACGCAACGTATAAAGCGTAGGTGGCAAGACCAATGCGAATGCTCTAAGGAATTAACGGAAGTCAGATCAGAGATGTCGCACATCAGCTCCTTACTAGAAAAATATGTTGGATCAAACGAACAAATTCTGAAGAAGATGCAAGACAGCATTTTTGACATTACCTCCCAAATCAGTGATTTGAGGTCCGCTAGCGAACAAACAACAAACATAATCCGAGATAAAGTAGATGGAGTTATGGTGCAAATCGGAGAAATTCAGTCATCGACAACGCGTATGCTGGCGGAACAGGAAGACATTAAGCGCAACGTCACAAGCCTTGAAGATTCTATTGCTCATGGCCAAGCCAAGATAAAGATACTCGAAGCTGATCTCAACATCTTTAAAAAATCTACTCACGCCACGCTTACATTAGAAAATCAACTAGGTCTAAACGAACAAATAATCCAAGAAATACAAAACCGTAATAACAGAGAGAAGAATATTATTCTAGTGGGCCTGCCAGAATCGATCTCCCCCCGTGCAGAAGAAAGGTTGATCCAAGATGAAACCAGTGTGCTTAATGTATTGTCTTTGCTGAACACGGGTTTAACAAAACCAACAAAAGTCTTTAGGATTGGAAAACCAAACCTGGGAAAAAACCGCAGTCCTAAAGTATGCTTCGAAACAGCAATCCCCGCTAAACAACTACTACGTAGCAAGGAGAAGCTACCCGAGGGCCTAAAAATCTACTCAGACCAAACCCCAGGTCAACAGAATTACATCAAAAGCCTAAAAGATGATTTAAAGAGACGTGAGAGCACTGGCGAGACAGATCTGACTATCAAATATATAAATGGCACACCAATGATTATAAAAACAGCACCAAAAAACCACAAACAATAAATATCACTGCCAAAACTGATGCTGAAAACTGTAACACTTACGAAATACTAGACAAATATCAGAATTTTCCAATAAGCAAATCACGCTTTACATTCCTGTACCTCAATGCTCGTAGTATTCGTAAGAAAGGCAAATTTGACGAACTAAAGTGTATTATACAAGCCATACCAAACACAGTACATATCATTACAATAACAGAAACATGGATACGATCTGAAGCTCAAGCCTTACAATACCAACTCCCAAATTACACACACTATTACAATTATAGAACGGATACAAGAGGAGGTGGAGTGTCCGCATATGTTCACAATGACCTAAAACATAGCTTATCAGAATTTAAATACACTGGAGGTAACAATTACTTATGGATAAAATTAGAAAAGTATGCACTCGAGGTAGGAGTGGTGTATAACCCCGGAGATACAGATTTTAAAGAATTCCTTGAAGAATATGAGTCACAACTGGAACGACGAGGACGATCAATTGTCTTTGGTGATTTCAACATAGATTTATTAGCAAAAACTAAAAGAACCAAACAGTATAAACAACTTTTAAAAGGATCAGGACATAAGATCATCAATAAAATTAACAAAAAATATTGTACGAGAGACGGCAATACTAAAAAATCAATCTTGGATCATATTAGCACCAATTTGAAAAATGACAACTTCCACATGATAACAATTAATTCATCACTATCTGATCATAAACAACTTTACGTAGAGATAAAGAAAACAAAACCTCCGCCGAAAACACATTCAAAGTATGAAGCCATAAATTATGATAAACTATTTCAAGCAGTAGAAAAATCGGGCCTGCAGAACAATAATGATGACTTTCAAACACTAGAAGAGCAAATTAAAAAATATACTGAAGACAGTAAAGTAGTGAAAACTAAAATACTCAATCAACCACGAAATGAATGAATAAATAAAAATGTGCTAAACGAAATATACTTAAGGAATATGTTATGGACAGAACTAAAAAGAAATCCTACCGATGATTATGCAAAACAAAAATTTTACTCTAAAAGAAAACAAGTGGCTCGACTAGTCCAAGACACGAAAAACTCATACTACAATAAAGAATTTGATAAATATAATAAAAACCCAAAGAAAATGTGGAATTTGGTAAATATCTTAGCACACAATAAAATTAAACAAATGTCTGCCCCTTC
Source organism: Ectropis crepuscularia (assembly GCA_963693475.1). Taxonomy (NCBI): domain Eukaryota; kingdom Metazoa; phylum Arthropoda; class Insecta; order Lepidoptera; family Geometridae; genus Ectropis; species Ectropis crepuscularia. The sequence continues at coordinate 13,650,067 of OY856339.1, read as the reverse complement.
AGAACTTATCGTTGGTTCAAAAGAAATTACAAATCTGCGTGATATCGCTCAAATATTTAATGAATATTTTTCTACTATAGGTTCACGTTTAGCGGATGAAATACCTAACAATTTCCATAATACTTTTAGTGTTGCCTTACCACAACCTTCCAGTCAAAATAATAAAATGCATAGTTTTGAACCCTGTACACAAAAAGAAATTTTAAACATCATTAACGATCTTGACTCAAATTGCAGTATTGGGCTTGACGGCATAAGCACGAAGGTTATAAAATGCATAAAAGATTTGATAATTCCGAGGTTAACAGCATGCATCAACAAGCTTTTACTTGATGGAACTTTCCCAGACTCTTTAAAAATGGCCAAAATTACCCCTATTTATAAATCGGGATCAAAAACTGACCCAGGCAACTACCGACCCATCTCAGTGTTACCAGTTTTGTCAAAAATTCTGGAAAAAGTATTACATACGAGGCTTAACAAATTCTTAGATTCTATTAACTTTATCTCAGAACCACAATACGGTTTTCGATCTAAATGCAATACACTAACAGCAACAATTGATCTAATTACAAAAATAAAGCAAAATATAGACAAAAAGAACTTGGTTTTAGGTATATTTATTGACTTAAAAAAAGCGTTCGACACTGTTAGCCATAAACTGTTAATAAAAAAACTGGAGGCCATTGGTATCACTGGAAAAGTTTTAGAAATGTTTAAATCATACTTAACAGGAAGACTACAGGTTGTTAAAATCAATGACAATGGCAAAATCAACGCCCAAAGTGACCCACAGCCTATGACATGTGGAGTCCCACAAGGCTCAATCCTGGGTCCTCTGCTATTTCTTGTGTATATCAACAACATGCATGAATTAGGACTAAACGGGCACATAACTTTATACGCTGATGATACCTGCCTGTTCTACTTCGGATCATCAATTCATGACATAATATCTCAAGCCCAATACGATTTAGACATCCTTCATAATTTGTTTCAACATAACCTACTTACAATAAATATCTCAAAAACCTGTTACATTATATTCAAAGCTAAAAACAAACAAATACCTACACATACACTACTCACAATAAATAATATTCAATTACAAGAAAAAACAACTGAAAAATACCTTGGTTTACATATGGACACCCATCTATCATGGAAAGTTCATATTGACTCCATTAAAAAGAAATTGGTAACACTCCGAGGTTCCCTCCGGGACATTGTGCGCTACATCCCTAATAAATTACGTCTGACAATTTACAACACACTTGTAAAGCCGCACTTATTATACCTTATCGAATTCTGGGGAAATGCAGTCAAAACTAGAATAGCTGAACTTCAAATCCTGCAAAATAAAATCATCAAAACTATCTTTAATTACCATTACCTAACATCAACTGACAAAATTTACAAAGAAACAAAATTAATGAACATAAAACAACTATTCATCTATAACACTTGCATTTTTATACGAAAATCTATTAATAAAAATATTCACACTGTTAAGGCCCTAGTGGGTTGATAAATGAAAGGTTTTGTGGACTGTGTTGAAATAGGGTTTACTCCGAATGTCACAAAGGAATATATAACTAGAACGCCCGTTGCGTGACGCGTCGCTGAGCCGAGTAGTGCAGGCGGCGGCCGCAGCTGACGACCGATGGCGCCGCCCCGCGCCCCGCTCCTCTCGTCCCCTCGTCCGGCGCTCGTGCGCCGACATCCTCCCCGGGTTGAAGTATCTTCAATAGCCTTCAGGAAGAGGGCAGATGTTGTTAAAGGCACGACGAATCGTGCCCTTCTTCGTCCGCAGCTCAGCAACCCTCGAGATGCCGTCCACTCCGGGGTAGGTCTTGAAGACCCGACCCAGAGGCCACAGCAATGGCGGCGCCGCTCGTTCCTTGACCAGGACCAAGGTCCCTGGCTTCAGCTCCCCTGTGGAATGTCGCCATTTTGTTCTGGTCTGCAGGAGAGAAACATAATCTCTGTGAAACCGCGTCCAAAAATGCTGACGTATGTGTTGGACTCTCTTCCATCTTGTCAGTCGAGTGATGTTAGCGTCAGTCACCGTAGGGTGCGGCACAGATAAGAGCGGTCGCCCAATCAAAAAGTGTGAAGGAGTGAGTGCCGAAAGGTCGTTAGGGTCTGTAGAGAGAGGAGTAAGAGGGCGGCAATTTAAGACCGCCTCTATTTGGGTGAGGCAAGTTGACATTTCCTCAAATGTGAAATGGGTCAGTTTAAGTAGGCGCTTTAAATGATGCTTACAAGATTTCACAGCAGCTTCTGCTAGTGAGTTAAAATGTGGACTATAGGCAGGCGTAAAAATAAATTCAATACCTTCTTGGGCCATTTCACCCTCAATATTCGATGAACTTAAAAATCTATGAATGTCGTTAGACGCGCCAACAAAGTTAGTGCCGTTATCGGACGTGATGCTTCGAGGCTTGCCTCGACGCGCCACGAAACGATCTAAAGCGGCCCTATAAGCCTCAGAGGTGAGGTCTGAGACGAGCTCCAAATGTACAGCTTTCACTGTGGAACAAACAAAGATGCACACGTATGACTTTGAAAGTTTGCAACCACGGCCTTTCTTATCGGCGCGGCGGTCAACACAGGGCCGAGATAGTCGACATATGAATTTTGAAATGGAGACTCAAGGTGTGTCCTCGAGACCGGCAGATGACCCATCAATGGCTGCACATTTTGAGCTCTCTGTCTAAAACATGTAAGGCACTTATTAACAGTGAATCTAGAGAGGTTTCTGCCTCCTATGGGCCAATATGTTTGTCTAATATGTGATAAGAGCAAGAGAGGACCCGCATGTAGTAAATCTAAATGTTGCATTTGAAACAGCAGTTTAGTTACTTGGTGTTTACTACAAAGTACTACGGGGTGCTTCACGTTATAGTCGTAGGGGGAATTGTCAAGCCTCCCGCCCACGCGAATGAGATTCTCACTGTCAATAAATGGAGTGAGTGAAAGTAATCTACTTTTCCGAGGCAATGACTGACCAGATTTTAAAAGTTTATACTCATCTGGAAATGCATCTAATTCTGTGAGACAAGTATAATTTGATTTAATGAATTATGCAACTCCATTGAAGAGAGATTACTACACAATTTATTAGATTTATTTTTCTAATTGTAAATAAACCTCTGTACATATGCAACTATTCGTTGAATCTTACTTGGGCTAGAATATTTTATAACTAAATGGTGTATGAAAGATGACTGAATGTCTGAAGATGAATGATTGGAATTATCACTATTAATGAAATGAGTCACTACTTCCGGCAAATTATGTTTCATTTCGTATGGCATTTTAGGCCACTCATGCTCAGGCCGTAATAGGAAAGAGGGACCCGACCACCAGAGAGGTGTGTCCGCAATGACGTCAGCCCCTAAGCCACGCGAAACAAGATCCGCCGGGTTGTCCTTAGACGGTACGTAGTTCCAGGTATGACCTAATGTACTTTCTTGTATTTCATTCACTCTGTGTTTGACGAATGCATGCAGCTGATTAACCGGAGTGGATAACCAACCTAACACGATCGTTGAGTCACACCAGAATCTACATCTATCGATGTGCAGAGTGAGTGATTCTTGTACCTTAGTACACAGTCTTGCACCTAACAAAGCTCCACAAAGTTCGAGCCTAGGAATCGTAGTTGGTTTTATAGGCGCTACGCGATTTCTAGATACTAGAAGTTGGACGCCTGCTGACCCGTCACTACCACAAGACCGAATATAGACACACGCTCCATATGCCTTTATAGACGCGTCGGAAAAGACGTGTATTTCGTGTGTGGCAGAAACGTCACGCAATACCCAACGTGGAATCTTCAAATAATTAAGACATGCAATACCTTGTTCAAATGTAGACCACAGATTAGCAACTTCATGTGATACTTCGTCATCCCAGTCATACTTGTCGATCCATAGACGTTGCATAATTATTTTTGCCTGGACAATGCATGGACCTACCAACCCCAGTGTGTCAAAAATCTGACTAATCACTGAGAGGACACGGCGTTTAGTGACCCTCTCAGCGGGTTTGATGTTGATAGCAAATACAAGTGAATCAGAGTCGCACACCCAGTTAAGACCTAGCGTTTTAGAGGGGCTCTGCTCAGAAAATTGTAAAGGACTCGACTCACCTGCATTTGTAATGTGTGACAAAATCTCAGGATGGTTTGAACGCCATTTCCTAAGGTTAAACTTAGCCGATGCACAGACGGACAGAACCTGCCTAGATAGCGCAATAGTGTCTGAAACTGTATTAGCCCCACTCAGAAAGTCGTCGACATAAAAATCTTGTTGTATTGCCGACTTCACACGACTGTCTTGAACCTTATCTGCTAAGCTTACGAGACACTTCGTTGCCAAGTAGGGAGCGCTCGAGGTCCCAAACGTCAATCTTGACAACGTATAGGTTTGAAGAGGTTCCTTGGGATCGAACCTAAAAATGATTTTCTGAAGAGGTCGTTGGACAGGATTTATTTCTATGGCCCTATACATTTTCTCCACGTCACTTGATACTACGTACCTATGCTGACGAAAACGTATTAAAATCGATAATAGATCGTCCTGGACTACGGGGCCGACCATCTGTATGTCGTTAAGCGACACTCCCGAACTTGTAGGGGAAGATGCGTCAAACACTACGCGCAGTTTTGTGGTAGTACTAGCCTCACGAATAACACCATGATGTGGAATGAAGTGGACTACAGCGTCCGAAGATGAAAATATAGGGTCTGTAGTGTCCAAAGTCATGTGACCTAACGATTCATACTCGCGCATGCACTCCATGTATTTATCTCTAAATAATGGATCGCGCTGAAACTTACGTTCTATAGACAAGAAACGATTTTTGGCAGTATTATAAGACTGACCTAAAGTATTGGGATCGCCTTTAAGAGGCATCGTGACAACGAAACGACCATCATCCTTTCGGTATGTGGTGTCTGAAAAAAGCTGTTCGCAATTTCTCTCTTCTAAGGATAAAGAGAGTTTAGAAGAAACAGTGTCAAGCTCCCAGAACTTCATAAGGTCGGGAGTTGACTGAAGATTTGCATGATTGCAAGTGTGTGAGCGTGAGGAACTTGATTGTTGCACAATAGCGCCAGAAACTAACCAACCAAATTTGGTTTCATACAATGAAGGCAATTGTTTACCTAACTTCATAGACTTGCTACATAGAACGTCCCAAAATACTTCAGCTCCGACAAGAATATCCACGGCATTCGGGATATTGAAATTTGGATCTGCTAGCTTAAGACCTGCGGGAAGAAGGAGACGGGAGATGTCTACAAATGAAGACGGCAGCACCGTTGTAATGGCAGGCAAAATATGACACTCAATATCAACCTTGTACGCACAGTAAAAAGACTCAATTGTGAGATTGCAAGACTGTGTACTTGTAGATACATTATTATTAAGACCTGATACCTTGGTACTCGCACCGCGTCGTGACAAACCCAGTTTCTCCGTAAGGCTCTCCGTTATAAAATTGGCTGTGCTGCCGTTGTCCAGCAACAGACGTACAGTGCAGCTCCGGCCCAGCGCGCTGGTCACGGACACCATAGCTGTGGACAGTAAAACATTCGCAGAAGTAGCAAGCTGATTTACAGATAAAGCGACATCTGAAGCAGTAGGCAAGGGATTCTGAATGGGTTGTGAATTACTAGATTCTAAGTGCAAAAGGGTATTATGTTTAGACTTGCAATATTTACAACCCGTTAATTTGCAATATTTGGCAAGATGTCCTGGGCGCAAGCAATTTAAGCAAACTTTAAAATGCTTTGCCTTTTGCATTCTAGTTTCGATAGAAAATCCTCTAAAAGACTCACAAGAATATAAAAAATGTGCTTGGGAGCAAAGCGGACATTTCAATGTCCTTTTATTATTATAATTATTATTCGAATAATTAGAATTTGTATTTTATGATTTTGAGTAAGATTATTAGAATTACATGAATGCTGATTATTTAACGTTACAATAGATTGATTAATATATAAATTTGAATTAAGATTAGACTCGACAGACTCCAACAAATCAGCTTTCCTGCTTAAAAAATTGCAAAATTGTAACAAAGTAGGATCCTCAGTTAAGGTATTGCGATATTCCTCCCAATTACGACTAGTGCTTATATCTAATTTCTTAGCCATAATAAAAATTAATAATGTATCCCAGTAATTTGTGGGCTGTTTTAATGTTGTAAGTGCTCTTACGTTTTTGTTGGTGACATCTACGAGATTTCGAAGCAACACACTTGGTTCTCGTCCTAACGGCTCAACATCAAATAAACATTGTAGATGATTGTTAACTAATAAACGATTGTTGTTGTACCGTTCACACAATAAGTCCCACGCAATCTTGTAATGCTCGCTTTTAAAATCGATATTTTTAATAGTTAAGGCTGCGCTGTCTTTAAGAGACGCTCTAAGGTAGTGGAACCTGTTAATGTTATCAATACAACCATTCTCGTGTATCAAAGAAGTAAAAGTGTCTCTAAATTCGAGCCAGTGTTGATAGTCACCGTTAAAAGTAGGCAAATTAATCTTAGGCAAACGAACAAAATTCTGATTGGAAACGTGTGCACCTGAGTTCGAACATCCGGAGCCCGCCACAGACTCCGCACCCGCCGAAGCTGCCAGCAGGCTGCGCGCGCGCGCCACTAGACTGTAGTACTGCCGGTCAAAGTCCTCCCGCTCAGCAAACGCGGAGGCGGCACCGGCGTCGTCCACGAGCATCTCGATGTCAGTCTGTAACGCGTCAAATTCCGAATATATGATTTCGAATTTATTTAGACGCTCCTCTATGTCCAAGCGCTGAAGTTGTGAAATATGCGGAATATCTTTTAGCAAATTTAAATAATTGCCAAATATAGTTACTTTGGATTTAATGGAACCTCGCTTTTTAATTAAACCTCTAAGGCTATCCAATTTAGGCTGCTCCAAAGCAGGCTGGTTGTCTACTATGCGAGGCGAAAGCGTAAGTGTAGGGTGATTTTTTCCATCCATTTTATAAGGCAATAAGAATTTTCGTTACGAAAGAAATAAATAAATTCAATAAAAAAATGCCAACGCAGTGATTAAATGCATATAAAAGGAAAGAATGCGCAAGCGTTGACAGGTAAGCTACGCAGCGGCGACGGTTAGCAACAGGTGATTGCAAATTCAAGGTCAAGACCGCTCGGCCTACCTTCGGCGCGCGGATAAAAATTGCATAGAATTCACTAATAGCACTGCGCGCGTTAGATAATAAATGAAATAATTACTTTGTAAGCATTAAAGCGAAGAAAGAAATGGAAGATACTCACCAAAAAAAATTGATTTGAAAAAAAATAACGACTTTTCGGCTAAGGAAGGTCAAGTTCAAGGTATTTATAAACCCATCCTGGGTTTGTAAATACCTTGATTGGAACGAACTCACTCAAAATACTGTGATCACTCCCTGTAGGCGACGTCGGCTCCCGACGCTCAGCTGTGGTGACGCTCCAGACTTCTTGTAACGGTCTCGGTAACGGTTTTTTCCGTCGCGACCGTTTTTTCTTCTGCCACGGCGAAAGTCGTCAGGCAGCAACTCCAAAGACTCCTCTGCGACGATAAGGCGACGCACCACTGACTTCTTGCTTGAAGACTCCAGACAACGATCTTCTAACGGCTTTTCAACTGCGCGACCGTTAATCTTTCTGTCCCGCGAATTCCGTCAGCTGGTCGTCAAAAGGATTCCTCGCGGCGGTTCTTGAAAAGGACGGCGAATGAAGGACCACTGACCGATGGCGCCGCCCCGCGCCCCGCTCCTCTCGTCCCCTCGTCCGGCGCTCGTGCGCCGACACACACAAAGTTGCTATTCATCAAACGGAAAGAAATTGTTTCATACCCCTGCACTCGCCGCGCTAGCTTCATTGTATTACCGACGGTACGAACTAACTACGGCAAGTCAATGATGACTTCTGAAGGTGCACGAATTTTTTATCAAATACCCTCGGATATTAAAAAAATAAACTCGTTTCACGCATTCAAAAAGGGACTTACTGCACATGTACTTAAGATGCATATGTAGTTAAAAAGACACCTATCCAATCTAAATCTGTTTTGTTGAACGTGTATCATTTGTTTATTGTTTTAGGTTTCAATTATTTAAATCTGTTTTTGTTTTTGTAAATTTATTATATTAAGTTTTTCTGAGGCGACGAACTACCTAATGTATTTATTTATAAGTGTTCTCATGGAAGTGATAATTATCTTATATGAGAATAAATGTCTTTAAACCTAAACCTATAACAATAAAGCCATTTAGTCCAAATTTCACATCGAAACATATTACAATGTGTGTTAGAAATTATTTTTGATATTTGTACCCCTGTTTGTGTAAAGACTTTTTCCATTCTTTTCCATGACACCTTGTCTTTTTCTCATTTTACGCAGTCGTTTTCTACGATGTGTGTTATTTCGTCAGCTTTCTATCGTAATTACTATCCATTTATATTCCCTTTTCCTATTTATCCTCTCCATCGGGATCTTGTAGCTAAATAGTTCATCTTCTGTCTGAGTATTGTGAGATGGGTACGGCCCATCTCCACAAGTAAAAGTGCGTGCTTGAGAGCATCAGTGAATTTGGTTTTTTGACCAATTTTTTTAGCCCTGATTTGTTTTATTCTAATTTTCAACATACTCCCTCCATTTGTGTTTAACAACATTTTTTGTCTTATTTTATTTGTAAATATCCAAATATGGCAACCATACAGCAAGCAAGGTAATGGGCATGTATCATAGATTGTCGTTTTCACGCAACGCGCAACCGCTCCGTGAAAACCGGCTCCAGTTGATTATGTTGGCGTCAAAGAAACTTCTTCATGACTAGAGGGTTAGAAGCTTTAGGACTACATCTCGATATGACTAGATAGCGGATTTGACTAAATAGATTTAAGACTAAATGTCGATATGACTACATCGCGTTAGGTCCACATCGCTTTTGAACTAGATCTCGAAATGACCAGATAGTGTAACGACTAAGTTGTCGTTTGTTTTCTAAAGTACAGTTACGTTGGTAAGTCAGAACAATGTAGTTTTTTCGAAATAGTTTCTTGTATTAAAGTTAAATAATATTTTTGAACATGAAAGTGTCAATAAAATTATTTAAAATTATTCTAGGTTTGGGAACTGCATGGTATGCAGATTGTTATTTTGTCCAAGAACCATATACATAAGAAGTACATATGAATATAAAAAAAATATCTACATACGTAGTCATTAACGTATATGTATGCAATCCGTCATTGTATACAATTCCTAGAAAATGTATCATCATCATCACCATCATCAGCCATAAGACGTCCACTGCTGAATATAGGCCTTCCCCCTAGATTTCCACAAAGAACGATCCCGCGAGATAACCTGCAACCAGCGGTTTCCAGCGATCGTTGTGATCTATGTGGCCTGCCCATTGCCACTTCAGCTTCCTTACTCTTTGACCTATGTCAGCTACTTTCGTTCTTTTGCAAATGTCCTCATTATGGATTGCGTCGCACAAAGAGACTCCGAGCATAGCTCTCTCCATAGCTCGCTCTGGCAACACGCACTGATTGAAGACTTTCGTCTTCAGGCATTAGTGTTTGTTGGACTCAAAATGTGCCGAAGTTTCTCGAACGCTGCCCATCCGAGTTGGACAAATGAGGGAATGTATATAATTCTTAAAATCCCCCGGATATGTCGGAAATAAATTATATTAGATAAATTTCATAGGAAATCTATACACTTCTTAACTGGTCATCGGAAATATAGCAAAACGTTCAAGATTGCTCGACTCGGAGCACCCCTACTCCACCTAGTGTTCTCGCTACTACCCCTAGAATGTTTCAAAAAATGCGGGAGCCAAAAGCTCAAGAGAGGTCCTGAGTAGAGCGAGTATGGAGAAGCGAAACTTAGGGCAGACCGCAGAGGTTCTGGTGGGAGCCCAGCCGGAATCAAATTTCAATGATAGACCCCAATTGTACATTCTAACAACGTGTTTTATTACAAAAGGCGTTATTTTTATACGTTTCCTAATGTGATATTAGAATTGTTTACAGTTTCTGGGAAATGTATATATTTCCTCTATTTATGTCTTTAATAATTATTAAAACATTTAGGAAAAGTGTGATATATGACACTTTTCCTAAATAGCTTCGGAATCGTATACGTTCCCTGGGAGTTGTATACAATTCCTACATTTCCAGTAACGTATATTATGCTGAAATGTGAGGTTGAACGAATGTACCACTTTTTAATGTCATTGTACGTCATATCGATATTAAGCCAATCTGATAAAAAGGCGGAGAGATATGTGGTCACACAGCTACTTAGCCCTAACGCGTTCTAGTCATATCGAGATTTAGTCTTAAACCTATTTAGTCAGACCCTCTATCTAGTCATATCGAGATTTAGTCCTAAAGCTCCTAACCCACTAGAATCACTCATTTTAGACTTTGCACTTGTTTTCAATTTTTTTGTTTCTTACCTCAGGTTTTACCAATATGACACGGAAAAAAAATAAAGAGCCAAGCAAAATTAAAAAAAGTACACCAAAGAGTCTGTTTTTAATAAAATAAAAAATCTTGTATGATAAATTCGGCACCATGGATGTTAAAGTAAACGTTGAAGATTTAATGTTGTTATGAATTATAGTGTACACGATGTTTTAAATTCAAAATTGCTTAATTCTCTAAAGGACAAAAACTACTATTGCTCTCAGATATCGAAAAGCGAATTTTTTTTTGAGATGGGGGGATAAAAAGTATTTGATTAGATGGCTATTGGAAGAAGTAAATGAAAAAGAATAAAAAGTGGAATGTGGAAAGTGGCAAATGGAATACGGAAAGAGGAAGATTAAGTAAAGTGGAAAATGAAAAGTACAACATGGAAAATGGTAGAAGGCAAATGGAAAATGCGTTGTGTGAAAATGGAAAACGGAAAGTTGAAAAAATTGGTAAATGAGGAATTTGGAAAATGAGAAAGAGGGAACTTGAAACCAGATTGGAAAGTGGTAATGATAATGAAAACCCCACCAAAAACATGACAATAAAGAAAGAAAGAAATAGAACTGCATCGTAATACTCTCATACTTAAAAATAACTAAATTACACATAACTCAACTTAAAATAATTCTTAATTTCTTATTGATTATTCGGGGGAGCCGGTTACTAAACGAATGAGTAAAGGATGTATGCAGACAAGAGTCGTCTACATGGGGCCCAGTATTTTAGAATTTCATTCTGGATGAACTGCAAAGTCGCCAGCTTTCTACAAACTGTTCAATACAAGCTTAGTCAGACGATGTCTTCCTTATTGTAAGTGTTAGCACTTACTCGTACTAACCGAGTTTAAACAAGGTTATTAAGGTTATCAATTTGGCCGGTATTTTGTTTTAAATAAATATGTAAAAAGTTTTGATATACCTAATTCATATTATAGGCAATTTAATTTTTCTTTAGGTTTATTTACGTTGGTTAATCTTTACAGTAATAATTTCGTAACAGTAAGTTGGTAAGTTGTTTTTAGCATTAAGTTTTATTTTGTTTAGGGCTTGGCACAGATTTCCAACGTATCAATAGGTATCTACTTAGCACATACAAATAATACCTAGTATTTTATTAATATCGAAGGTTTGCATAAGAGCTGAATGTTTTATTCGTAAATAAGTACTTCTTTATTTATGAAGGCGGTTTTTAAAAATTGCGTTGTTTTTTTATTTTTTACTTCTTAGTGTCTGTAATCTGTAACAGGTTGTTCTGTAAACTACGAGTACACTAAGATTTTTCTAGATTACATCAAGTAGACTACCTATATATACATATATGGTAATAACATTTTGTTGATCTTTATAGTCATATTTTAAATAGATTTTTTTAAGTAGCTACTAAAGCTGCCCCGCGGCTCAAATTATATAAGTATTTCGATCCCAAGAAACAGGTACGGATAAAAGGAATCAACTTAAAGATTAAGACAGTTAAATCAAGATTAATTTCTTTACTTATTTTTGAAATTACTTGTTTCTTTTTCGTTCCGAGATTTTATGCAATCGTATTGGTTATCGCATTGTTTAGTTTCTCTACTCCGCATGGACTAAATGGTAGCTATTTTTGCATCAAAATAAAGAAGAATCACGTAAATAGGATCATACATTTCAGAGTAATGGATGTACATAAATTGTAAAAATCCGATCGAATCTCGCCCTGTTTGAACTCGGCTAAAAAAGTTGTCAAAGTAATGAATTAAATTAATTTAAAAGTATGTAAATAAATATTAATTCAAATGTTTGCACTGTGTCTGGCTGTTTATATGTATTATAAGTATGTATTTAAAACTATTTAAGTATTATATCAGCTATCTGGCTACCATCACACAAGCTTTACTTAGTTTGGGGTCAGATGGTGTTGTGTGTGAATTGTCCACCAATATTCATTTATTTATCTTCCTGTCTTACAGCCAAAATAAATGACTAAAATCCATCTAGCTAATTTTTTAATATTTCGTCATAAACATTTATATCTGTTTAATCTTAGTACTATTGATTTACCTCATTATACGTTTTGCCAGTAACCAGTCAGTGATATGAATTTATCCTTGTATTTAGATCTTATATTTTCTATCTCAATAAGACTAGATACAGATATAATTTTTTGGGATTTAACGTTTGAATAATTACACCGTTTTTCCTCTAAATTCAGTCATTATGAGATAGTAGTTGCTTTAATGTTCACTGTTTTTATATTTGCCCAATTAAATTAAAAAACCAGTTAAAATTTGACTTGTTCTTGTAATACATGATTAACGGAGTTCTAATTTTTTGTTCAAAAATATTCTTCAAATTGAGTGAAAAAATCGCGTGGTTGTAGTTTTATTTAACATGGAAAATAGAACAAAATCGTCAAATAATGCATTTGTTAGTAACGACGGTACCTCAAATAAAAAGAGAAATAATCCGAATATAATCTCGCGATTGTTTTTTTGGTGGGTGTGTCCTGTGCTAGTACAGGGAACAGGAGAGATGTAGAAGAAGATGATCTGATTGTTCCCGCAAAGAGTTACGATTCTGATATTCTTGGAGATTACTTAGAAAGGTAATACGGCGTTTTATATTTGTTGATTTGTTAATTGTTATGAGATAGATACAGTATATGGTTATGACGGCCAAAAATAAGAAGTGATAATAACGTGCTGGTCGAATATAACGCTACAACATAGGTAAATGTTATTATTACTACCTTTTTATTACCACTTATTTATGCTCCAGAAAGCTACGACTCCGACAGGCTCGGAGGCTGTTAACCAAAGTATCGTTTTTTCTCTATTTTACTTGTTTTACATGACTGGATGTATCTTATTTCGTAAGACCAAGTGCTTTTCATTTACTTCTAAAGTTTACCTTCATCATATACAAACTTGTAAAATTTAATAAAGGGATAATCACAAGCTAAAAGCCTGAAAATGAGCTTTTAATATGGTGATGCCCTTTAAAATCGCAATACCTGTCAAAAATATAGCAATCTAGTTTCACAGTTACACGCATGTTGAAAGAAAGACCAAATTCGTTGTTATTTTCTTAATTTTTATTTGGTTTCTATTAGACTACAGGCCCGTGAACAAAATTTACGGGTCAAATGAACCACCAGGAGACCTATGTAGGATGATAGAAGGGTATAAAGTAATAAGATTCCACACCATGCCGTCACTTGTAAGATGTCCAACTGAATACAGTTGAAGAGGGGGGGTTCCAATTCTCGATCATTTCTTCTTATCGCATGATTTGTATACGGCGTTGCGGAATAATAGATTAGAATACATACATACCTCATGTATGGAAACTATAAAACTTATAAATTTTAGATGTTTGATTATTGTTAGAAAAAATTATGATGTGCTGACGATTTACAGAGTCAATTTGGTCATTTGATTATGTACGGCATTGGTTCCATACAGTTTAAATACCTCTTCTAATCAATTATTTCGCGACGCCGTACAAAAATCATGCGATAAGGAAAAATGATCAAGGATTGGAACCCCCCTCTTCAACTCACGGCTGTAGTCTATATAGGTAGAATTTTTGTCAAATGTTTGCTGTTCTCTAGTAAGTTTTGCGAAATAGTTATTTGTTGTACAAGAGTGCAAAGTGGCTTTTTAACCGCGTGCTCAATTTTGATGACCGAGCGAAGGATTCTAAAGTTGAATCACGAGCGTAGCGAGGGATTCAAAAATTAGAATCCTGAGCGTAGCAAGGGAATCAAAAGGGCACAAGGTGAAAAATCTTTGCACTCGAGTGTAACACGTAATTTTTCATCCCCCCCTAGCGAGGAAATTACTAAACGCTTTGCGCATTTTCAGTTTCAGTCGATTCTGTTGGCGTTAAATAAACTTCTTGGTCGCTAGAATCACTTATTATTATGGTATTTCGGTTTTTCACTTGTATTCAATTTTATAAGTTTTAAACTTAAGTTTATTTAGCCATGGTTTTAACAATAACAATATGACGTAAAAATATGGAGAGTTGACCGATTGAGGTAAGGAGTTTCATGTGTACATGAAAAAGTGTCCGCCCAAATGCATTAAATTATAGTAGCGCTAAATTTGCATCAGGGTACATTTTAAAGGAAATTAATGAACGTACTATTCAGAATTCATGAAAGAAAAATATTGGCAGTCATAGGCACTGCCGATAGAAGTGGTAACTTATAACTCAGAATTTGATTTTTACTTTGGAAACTACGCGTGTGAAACCGGAGGGCGTGGCTATGAGCATAGCCATCTAGAAATGCTGACACATTTTTAAATGGCCAATGGGAAAGGCTGAGGCATTTCTAGATGGCCATTGGCTATGGTCCCGAGTTTACCCGAAGATTTCTTATCATTCCCGAGCGTGACGCTAGAATTAAATTGACAGCCCACGAAAAATCTGTCTTTGGCGCGCCAAACGAAGTTTTGACTTCAAAATATATTGTACCTACATGTTTTCTCAAAATAGTAATTATTTATTTGATGTTATATTTATTAGGTACATTATTTTGTACTGCACAAGTAGTTGAAATTATCTATTAGTTACTATTTTTGTAGTCAATAATATTTAATTATTTAACTCGGCAACTCGGCATACTTCAATTCGATTACAATTGATTCATTCATAGCATTTCAAAATGTTTTGCCATTTGAAATAACATTCTTTACCTCTATCCTCCATACGTGAAAAGAAAAATTGCGCGCAATGCATTTAAAAAAAAGTACACCAAAGAGGTTCCGAGTATGAGTTTTTAACAAATTAAAAATAAATATATGATGAATTCGGCACCAAAGAGGTATAAATAAATAGGTTAAATTATGTTTTGAATTCCAAACCTCAGTACACACGATGTTCGAAATTCAAATTTACTTTAACCTCTAGAGGGTAAAAACGACTTTTGCGCCCTGATATCGAGGAGCAAAAGTACTCTTTCCGAGCTGGTGGGATGAAAAAGTATTTATGCACATTGTATGTTCCATCAATAGTTATTTGTTATACAAGAGTGCAAAGTGCCTTTTTAACCGCGTGCTCAATTTTGATGACCGAGCAAGCGAAGGATTCTAAACTTGAATCACGAGCGTAGCGAGGGATTCAAAAATTAGAATCCTAAGCGTAGCAAGGGAATCAAAAGGGCACAAGGTGAAAAACCTTTGCATTCGAGTGTAACACGTAATTTTTCATCCCCCCCTAGCGAGGAAGTTACTAAACGCTTTGCGGATTTTCAGTTTCAGTCGATACTGTTGGCGTTAAATAAACTTCTTGGTCGCTAGAATCACTTATTATTATGGTATTTCGGGTTTTCACTTGTATTCAATTTTATAAGTTTTAAACTTAAGTTTATTTAGCCATGGTTTTAACAATAACAATATGACGTGAAAATATGGAGAGTTGACCGATTGAGGTAAGGAGTTTCATGTGTACATGAAAAAGTGTCCGCCCAAATGCATTAAATTATAGTAGCGCTAAATTTGAATCAGGGTACATTTTAAAGGAAATTAATAAACGTACTATTCAGAATTCATGAAAGAAAAATATTGGCAGTCATAGGCACTGCCGATAGAAGTGGTAACTTATAACTCAGAATTTGAGTTTTACTTTGGAAACTACGCGTGTAAAACCGGAGGGCGTGGCTATGAGCATGGCCATCTAGAAATGCTGACACATTTTTAAATGGCCAATGGGAAAGGCTGAGGCATTTCTAGATGGCCATTGGCTATGGTCCCGAATTTACCCGAAGATTTCTTATCATTCCCGAGCGTGACGCTAGAATTAAATTGACAGCCCACAAAAAATCTGTCTTTGGCGCGCCAAAAGAAGTTTTGACTTCAAAATATATTGTACCTACATGTTTTCTCAAAATAGTAATTATTTATTTGATGTTATATTTACTACATTATTTTGTACTGCACAAGTACCTAGTTGAAATTATCTATTAGTTACTATTTTAGTAGTCAATAATATTTAATTATTTAACTCGGCATACTTCAATTCGATTACAATTGATTGATTCATAGCATTTCAAAATGTTTGACATTTGAAATAACATTCTTTACTTCTATCCTCGTGAAAAGAAAATTGCGCGCAAAGCATTTAAAAAAAAGTACACCAAAGAGGTTCCGAGTATGAGTTTTTAACAAATTAAAAATAATTGTATGATTAATTCGACACCAAGGAGGTAGAAATAAATAGGTTAAATTATGTTTTAAATTCAAAACCTCAGTACACACAATGTTCTAAATTCAAATTTACTTTAACCTCTAGAGGGTAAAAACGGCTTTTGCGCCCTAATATCGAGGAGCAAAAGTACTCTTTCCGAGCTGGTGGGATGAAAAATATATTTGAGATCTCAATTGACTGGACTATTTTACTATTATAATAATTTTTTTTTTTAATTTATGCTTGGCCATGGATACTAGCCCTTTAGTCGCACTATATTAGAATAGAGTTGTAAATATTACCAGCTAAACCCGATTTCAGGACAATTTAGGCCAAATCAGCTAAAAACGATTTAGGTCATATCAGCCAAATCCTTTAGCCGATCCGATGAACTGGTGATTGGTATTTTGGTTCATTCTATTGCCGATATGGGAAGCTAGTTTATCCTAGGCTGAACTAGTTGCACCTAGTCGTGGGTTCGATTCCCACCCAGTGCAAATATTTGTGTGATGAATTCAAATGTTTGCACTGTGTCTGGGTGTTTCTATGTATAATAAGGATGTATTTAAAACTATGTAAGTACTAGCGGCCCGTTCCGGCTTCGCTCGGATTTCGTCATATAAAGACTATTAATCGAAAAAAAAAACTATCCAATCTCTCAAGTTGGACCACTATATAAGTACTAGCGGCCCGTTCCGGCTTCGCTCGGATTTGGTCATATAAAGACTATTAATCGAAAAAAAAACTATCCAATCTCTCAAGTTGAACCAGACTGCTCAAAGTGTGCCAATTTAATTTAAAATCGGTTAAGTAGTTTAGGAATCCATCGCGGACAAACATCGTGACAGGAGATTTATATATATTAAGATTAAGATTATAAGTATTATATCAGCTATCTGGCCGCCATCATACAAGCTTTGCTTAATTTGGGGTCAGATGGTGTTGTGTGTGAATTGTCCACCAATATTTATATTTATTTATATTTAATATAGGTATGTAAGTTCAGGCAGGAAGCTTGAAACTGGCGGGGGGTGGGGAGTGTCCGTTCTATCTGTATTATCTATTCTATGTTATGAGGCTCGCTCTGAGTTTATTGACCCTTATGTTTAAGCGGCGATATGTCTACTATCCTCAGTTAACGACATCCAAGAGATACTCGTACCTGCCGTGATATGATTAACAACCATCGCAACAAGACTCCCAATCCTAGAAAAAGTAGGTATGTAACTCATTTTTCTAGTACTCAAATAAATATAGTGGGTTTATTTAGTAACTAGCTGAACCCGCTACTTCGTGCGCGTACGTTGATCTTGCGAACTTATTAGTACATTAGTAGTACCTACTTATGTAAAAATATTTGGATGGGTGGCCATTCCACAAACCGAGTGAATTTGTTTTTCCACACAAAACTATATTTATTCGAGTTTAGCTACTTCATATTTTATATTTTTAGCAACATAAAATATACTACATAGGTTGTGGAATATCGAACATAGCCGCAGTGTCAAGTTTGTAGGATTTTTATAGGATACATTACGATGGTGATGATCATTTTGGTGCTGACGCAAGCTGCGTCGATACTCTGGCACCATCACATCTTCCAGAGACACATAGTAGGGACAGTGCAGCGGCTAATTCAGCTGAGCGGGTCAAACGGCGCAAATATGCAACCCTCGGTAGTGGTTTTACATTTAAGCCTTTTGGGGTTGAGACATCGTGCCTTCGGGGGCCGGGAGCTCACCTCATCTTCAAAAGCCTTTCCGAGCGCTTGACCGACGCAACGCGTGGCTAAAATGCTGGCGTTTATTTGGCCCAACGCATAAACATTGCCATTCAGCGTGGTACTGCCGCCAGCATGCTGGGCACGCTTTGACTGGTAGTGGGCTTGCACATCTTGTCATCCAGTTTTTGTTAATATTCAAAAAACCGCCTCCCTGTTTTCCATATAATATATGTACATGGTAAAAACGGGACCCTATTACTGAGACTTTGCTGACCGTCCGTTCGTCCGTCCGTCTGTCACCAGACTATATCTCAAGAACGATGATAGCTAGACAGTTGTAATTTTCACAGTTGGTGTATTTATATTGCCAACAAATTCTAAAAGCAACATAGAATAAATATTTAAGGGGGGCTCCCATAGAACAAACTTACCATTACTTGCTCGATACTAATAATGGTGACAGGTAGACTAAAAGACGCTTTTACAGGCTGGTTTAGCCAATCAGATCTAAAGCAAAACTAAATTCTCAATAATACTCAAAATTAAAGAAGATCTTTTGAAGGCCCATGAATTAGGACTACAAATAACTTTAGCCTGGATCCCAGCTCATACAGGCATTTTAGAAAATGAGTGCGTCGATTTCCATGCTTAACAGGCTACCACTTTGGGCAATAAAGAGCACTACCATGTGTACTCCCATGTCTTATCTGCAACGTGCCAACCTAAGTAACTTGAAAGTTGGAATACACTCTGGTCTCGTACAAAGTCTATAACTGGCAAATTTTATGGTCAAGTACAGCCTACAATTCCCCCTAAACCCTGGTTTTTTAAATACAAAAATATCCCCAAACGGACCACATCTACTATATGCCGCCTGCGGTTAGGTTTTGCCTGCACTCCGGTGTTCCTCTCAAAATTAAGAATCCGAGATAACTCTCTGTGTGAATGTTCGTTAGCTGATGGTACCACCGACCACATTTTTTTTGAGTGTAGTAGAAATCAATTCTCTCTCTATGACATGATCCCACCTGACCTTCCCCGTCCCACTAACTTTTCCAATTTACTCCCCTTCGTATTTTCCTCATTTGTGTATGTCCTTAGTAAATACATTCAGAAAAATAATATTAAATTGTGATAGCTTTTGTGTAAATTAGATATTTATATATTTGTATTTTATTTCTACTATAAGTTTTATCTTTTTATGTCTATTTTGTGATGTTATGTTTGTATTTGTCCCATACAGTTATCTATCAGATTATATCTTATACCTTTAAACGAGCAATTCTTGTACCTATATAAATATGTATATATATATAGAATCTGAATCTCGGAAACGGCGCGAACGATTTTGATGAAATTATGTATGCAGGGGGTGTCAGGGACGATAAATCGATCTAACTAGGTTTCATTTTTAAATTACCAGACGTTTTTAATTTACCTTCCATTACCATTCCTTCGATTACCATCATGAAACCCAACCATGACTACCTGAAGTGGACTGATCACCTGTGGCAAGACTCCTATCTCTACTACAAAATAAACTTCAGAAGACTATAACAACAATCAAACGCTGGACATTGGCGAAATTACGGTAACATTACCAAATGGAAGCCATACAAAAAAGTTGAAGTTGTTGACGGATGGCGGATTTGACTGCGGTGTCATACACCGCCAGGGATGAGCTTCGACTCCAATAAGTCGGAATTTCCGATTACTATGACACCTTTGGTTCCGACTTTTAAAACGGAGGTTTTAATAATTGTAAGGTGTATAAATATTGCAGATTGTTCAGGTTTTCAACGTCAAACACAATATTGTAATGATGTATGGTTTATTTCTAAACCAGCTTTGTAATATTTTACATTAAGGCTCCGAAACTTTTAAAACGAAGGTTATAATCGGAGGTAAGGTGTATAAATATTGCAGATAATCCCTTATTGTGGTGGATACTGGATAGTAAATGGAAATACAAAATCCCAACTTCTTGAATCAATTGCTCGTCAATGTTTATCGTGTACACGTGTTTTACAAAAAAAAAAATATAGCCAATACAAATGTCTCTCTTTCCACCACTTCTAATCCTGCCTATGCCTCCGACTTCGGTTCCGACTCCGATTAATAAAATTTTAATACTCCGACTCCGAAATCGGTTCGGATAAAATTACCTCCATTACATCTCTAGTATTTACAGTGTCACAGTATACTTAGATGTTAGTATGTAACGAACTTATTATTATCGTTATTATTTAATTTCTATGTAATTTCCAAACCACACGACCAACAATGTTAAAATTTTGATGGAAATATATGTGTTCTTTCTAACAAAATAAGAACTAACGAAATTGAACAACGCAAACATAAGCTACAACCAAATACACATTCTGACTTTCACCCCGTCCTGCAAGAAAACCGTGCAGAATTTGGGGATTATAAGTAGACAGCTACCATCTACTTAGTATGATCTTAAATCATGTCAAGTTTCATTCGAATTGAATCAGTAGTTTCGGCGTGATGAGAGTTCCCTATACACACAGACAGACAGACAGACAGACAGACATGAAAGAAAAAAAAACTCAGTTTCACCATCAGTATCGACTATGGAGTGCCCCCAATTTTTTTTTTTCTAAATATCTTCAATGTACAGAATTCGACCCGCTACAGTTTTATTATAAGTACTAGCTGAACCCGCTACTTCGTTCGCGTACGTTGATCTTGCGACCTTATTAGTGCATTCGTAGTACTTACGTAAAAATATTTGGATGGGTGGTCATTACACAAACCGAGTGATTTGTTTTTCCACACAAAAATATATTTATTCGCGTTTAGCAACTTCATATTTTATATTTTAAGCAACATCAAACACACTCGTAGTAAGGTTGTGGAGTATCGAACATAGCCGCAGTTTGTAGGATTTTTATAGGATACATTACGAAGAGTCTGTAGCTGATGTGCGTGATCTGATACTTACCCACTTGTACATTTTTACAGGATGATATCCTAAGTAGTATGTGGTAGACTTATTAGCCGATGTAATATTTAAGACTCTAAACCATGTGTGTTTCAAATGTCAATCTAATTGGTAATGTCATTCTGTCGTTAATATTTGTTTCGTTAGGGCCCATGCTTTTTCCGAAATGATAGGTAGTATATGAGACTATATAAACTATCTGTGTTTAAAATTTCAACCAAATCAAACCTTTACATAATATAAACATAATAATACTTAGTAAGATAACATTTTATTCAATTTTAGAAAAACAACGTTCTGCTTTGGTTCTGCTTCTGCACCGAAGCTTGTTGAACACTAAATTTAGTACAGTATTTGGATTGAAATAATATCCGAAAAAACAAAAACCGACTTCAATTATTATCATTTCACGTCAACTAACTAATTTCTAGTCAAGTAAAAAGTTCACTCGACTAATTTAAGAAGCTATGACTACGTCGTCCAGATAAATAGATACTGGTGAACAATTCACACACAAAACTTTGGCTTTATCCACCGCCAATGTCCCAGCCCTACTCAAACCGGAGTGGTCTTACGCGTGACGATGGCAAAAGACCTGACGGCATGAGTTTTTTGCCTTGGAAGTTGAGTCGGCCCCTAGTGTGGGACGCAGCTTGTGTCGATACTCTGGCACCATCACTTCTTCGAGAGACACATGGTAGGGCCAGTGCAGCGGCTAATTCAGCTGAGCGTCTCAAACGGCGGAAATATGCAACCCTCGGTAGTGGTTTTGGTAGTGGTGAGACATCGTGCCTGTGAAGGCCGGGAGCTGACTTCATCTTCAAAAGCCTTTCCGAGAGCTTCGCCGACGCAACGCGTGACCAAAATGCTAGCGTTTATTTGGCCCAACACATATACATCGCTATTCAGCGTGGTACTGCCGCCAGCATGCTGGGCACGCTTCCCACTGGTAGTGGGCTTGAACATCTTGTCATCCAGTTTTTGTCAATATTCAAAAAACCGCCTCCCTGTTTTCCATATAATATACGTAGGCTTCGCTGTTCGTCCGTTCGTCTATCACCAGACTGTATCTGAAGAACGGTGATAGCTAGAGAGTTGTAATTTTCACAGATGATGTACCTATTCATATTGTCGCTGCCACAAAAAATACTACATTACACATTTTCTAATAAATATCAGATTGTGTTTCGTACCGTGAGCTGCTATTTTGTGGAAAAACATAAGACAGGTACTGTCATATTATTACCTGACGATAGATGACGGATGACGGATTTGAGTACTGTGTGTGTACCAGGAAAGAGCTTCGAATCCGATAAGTCGAAACCTCCGATTACTATTAGACCTTCGTTTCCGACTTCGGCTCCGAAACTTTTAAAACTGATGTCATAATCGGAGGTAAGGTATATAAATATTGCCGATAATCTTTTATTGTGGTGGATAGTACATTAAAATACAAAATCCCAACTTCCTAAATCAATTACTCGTCAATGTTTATCGTGTCCACGTGTTTGGCAAAAAAAATATACCCAATAAAAATGTATCTCCTGCCACCACTTCTAATCCTGCCCATGCCTCCGACTTCGGTTCCGACTCCGATAAATCAAATTTTAAAACTCCGACTCCGCCTTCGAATCCGATAAAATTACCTCCGTTACATCCCAGCAGGTCTACTACGAAAACAAACTCCGAATGATCGCATCCGACCGACAGCTGAATCGGATTGTAGCCTACCACGAAAAACATTCGGATCAATACATTTCGGGTCGAAAGTTATAGACTTAGGTCGGATGATGGCCGGATCGAACGAAACGGCCGATCTGATCAACCGACCGATTGTCTTTCGTGGTCGGAAACTTCATAAGTTCGGCCGATATATCGTTTATCGGACTTCGTAGTAGACCTGCTATTGTTTACATTGTCACAAAATACTTAGAAGTTTGTATGTACCGAACTTATTAATTCCGTTATTATTTAATTTCTACGTTATTTCCGAACCACACGACCAGTAATGCAAAAATTTTGATGAAACTATATTAGAAATGTGCTCTTTCTAACAAAATAAGAATTAACGAAATTGAACAATGCAAACATGAGGTACAACCAAAAACACATTCTGAATTGAAAATCCGCACATCAGAGGATCCTCAGAGGATCCCTTTCTGCACAAAAACCGTGCAGAATTTGGGGATTAAAAGTAGACAGCTACCATTTACTTAGTATGATCTTAAATCATGTCAAGTTTCATTTGAATTGAATCAGTAGTTTCGACGTGATGTGAGTTCCCTATACACACAGACAGACATACAGACAGACAGATATATGAAAGAAAAAAAATGCAGTTTCGCCATCAGTATCGACTATGGAGTGCCCCCAAATTTTTTTTTTCAAAATATCTTCAATGTACAGATTTCGACCCGCTACAGTTTAATTATAAGTATAGATATAGATAGATAGATAGATAAGTATATAGACTTAGGTCGGATGAGGGTCGGATCCAACGAAACGGCCGATCTGATCAACCGATCGATTATCTTTCGTGGTCGGAAACTTCATAAGTTCGGCCGATATATCGTTTATCGGATTTCGTAGTAGACCTGCTATTGTTTACATTGTCACAGAATACTTAGAAGTTAGTTTGTACCGAACTTATTAATTCCGTTATTATTTAATTTCTATGTTATTTCCGAACCACACGACCACTAATGCTAAAATTTTGATGAGACTATATTAGAAATGTGTTCTTTCTAACAAAATAAGAATTAACGAAATTGAACAACGCAAACATGAGTTACAACCAAAAACACATTCTGACGTTAACCTCTTTCTGCACAAAAACCGTGCAGAATTTGGGGATTAAAAGTAGACAGCTACCATCTACTTAGTATGATTTTAAATCATGTCAAGTTTCATTTGAATTGAATCAGTAGTTTCGGCGTGATGTGAGTTCCCTATACACACAGACAGACAGACAGACAGACATGAAAGAAAAAAAATGCAGTTTCGCCATCAGTATCGACTATGGAGTGCCCCCAAAATTTTTCATCAAAATATCTTCAATGTACAGAATTCGACCCGCTACAGTTTTATTATAAGTATAGATAGATTGGCGTAGGTACCCAAAATAGACAAGAATTAAATAAATTTGGCTAGATTGCGGTGATGCGGTCAAGTGAATAATAATAATTCATATCAAAACAATTCAAGACAGTTTAAAGGGCTGATTTGTCATTACCCAATAAATAGGTAATGCATTGATATTGATTTTAGTACCTATCTTCGCACCTCACCGAGCAGATGATCTTCGAATGTTATGACTTTTGCATTATCATCTAATGGATAGCTATTCAATCATCAGTATTAACTAAGAAATATTAATTCTCGTGCCTGCACTTACGGGTACACGCATTGCATGAGTTTAAATTTCCCTATTTTAATCGCGTCTTTATGTTACTAATACACTAGAATTATTCACTAAATCAATACAATTATTGAACTAATAGGTAATACCTGACCTTTATTGAACTAATAATATTCTGACTGCGTGACCTTCCGTCTACCGCTAGCTGCCAGCGTCCTCGCCGCCCGGCGCGCCCGGGCCCGGCCGCCGGGCCGCGCTGGTCGCGCTGGCCGTGGCTCCAACGCCCTGCCCGATATGGCGGACCCCTTCGTCCACCACCTTTGCAAACGCTCACGCCACCTGGCCGCCTTAGACTCGCGCACGGCTCAAGTATGCCCCGCGATGCTCCTGGCGCCTGCCGTGGCTCCAGCGCCCTGTCCCACTGTCGACATGGTACGACGGACTCGATCGTCCACCGCCTTTGCAAACGCTTTCTCCACCTGGCGCACCCTGGATGCACGCACGGCCTGGATATGCCCTGCGATGCTCCCGGCACCAGCCATGCTCCTGGCGCTTTGCCCATGTCTTGTTCGGAAGACCCTTTCGTCCACCGCCTTTGCAAGCGCACTCGCCGCCTAGCACGCCTTGGACGCACGCGCAGTCCCATGTCCTCGCGATGCTCCCGGCGCTTCCTGCAGCCTCGGCACCCTGCCTGAGCCTCGCGCCGGCCGGCCCGCCCGCAGTTCGGCGCGGCCGCGGCCCGCCCCGCGGCCCGCGCGCCGCCGAGCGGCCGCCAGCTCCACCACCTCCTTGTGCTGGTCCGATGGTTGCCCGCACTGTCTCCAGCGCCTGCCTTCCCCGCGTCCTCTCGACGCGCGCTGGAACCTGACATGTTCCACGCCGCCGTACCGACTACGTAGCGCGTAATGAGGTATCTCGAGCTTGGGATGCGGCGACTTATTCGTCGTCAGTCAGCCATCATAAACATAAAAATTTCGTCATCCGATACTGTGGGTTCCCGGTGATCCTCTGAGATTCTTTAAAGTTGCACGGATCTCTTCTCGCGGTATTGTGCTGCTATGTAGTCGAAACACACCTAAATTTGCCACTAGGCACGAAGACCCGCGGCATTCGTGAATTTACGTTCGAGTCAAATTCACAATTTCCACTAAACTGCATGCGTTCAACTACTCCTCTCCTCTCTGAGGTCACAAAGTTACCAATACTTGAGTTTAATCACTTGTAATTCCCGATTCTCGTCGCCAATGTAATTACGGGATGCGAATTGAAAGACGTGGTATGCGAGACTGATTTATTGCTATTAAGTAGGTACACAAAACATTTTAAGATTACCCTCATACATATACATTACAGTTAGGAATTGTACGTTCGTTTCTATGTTGTCTGTACTAAGTGTTGCGTCACGTGTGCGTTTTTTTTTTTTAAATAAGGAATGACGAGACGAGCAGGACATGTGCCTGATGGTAAGCAACATGCCTGCCACATAACAGCACAGCGACACGCAGCTATTGGAATATGAAGAGTCCAAATCATTACCTAGCACTGCACTGCGCTCGTCACCCAGATATCTAAGTTGTTATATCTCTAAGCCCTGTAATTTCTGTGGAAACATTGGTTAGGTGAGTATTTCCTAATGTTTGGTTTAATGATGTTCTGTACCTTGTTATATCGGTTTTACGGGGATTACGATATGGAACAGGGTCTGTTGACTTATACCGTAGTTGGAAACAAACGCGGCGGTGGTCCGCAAATGATGGCTCGTTTGATACGTGCCATCCCTCGATTTGGCTAGCCACCGCGTTGGTTTCCAATGTAATATCTATGATAGTTTGGTACCTAGAGCTTACAAAAGTAGGTTCCGTACCCCTGTTCATAATCTTAAGGTTGGTCTGGAATAGATATTCGGCTAAAGACTCACCCCTTTTGTTGGTATTTTTACTTCCCCACAGCGAGTGGTGAGCGTTGCTGTCCGCGGATGCGATCAGCTCCCAGTGAAGTGCTTCGCAGTGTTGTACCAGGTCGGCCAGTTCTTTTGGGGGAATATCACCCTCACCCGGCAGGTACACTGATGCTAGTACTAGGACGGTTTGGTTTTCTGTAGTGAGTCTCACTGCTGTGAGGTCTCTAGAACAGAATTGGTTAAGCAGAGTGGTTGTTGTGGATTTAGGCATATAAATACATGTCGGAGATAGGAGATGACTTCCGTCGCCGTTGTCCGCCATGTTGAGTATTTGTAAGAATCAGTGCACACTGTGATGCCGTCGGCGACAGAAAACAGAATGAATCGTCCTTCACTCCTGCGCTGACCGAACTACTGACTCTTAGATAGGTTCATTCGTGAACGAAGCCTCCAACTCGTTCACTCGTTTACTTCATTCCTCGTAGCTAGTAAGTAGTACCAGCATATCGAGACAGATGGCGCTAACAATACTTTAGCGAGTAGTACTGTTCATCGGAAATAGATGGCGCTAGTAGTAACAACAATAAAATACCTCACACGGCCATTCTGACAGGAAGTGCGTTCTCGCGCGACATCTACCTGTATCGCGGACACACGAAGGTACACCAAACGGTATTTCGTCTCGAAAACACTCGCCAAGCCATCAATGTGCACTGAACCATACGAAGCGCGGAGCTTCCAATATGCAGCAATCCATGAAACGCGGAGCTTCCTATGTGCAACCAATACATGAAGCGCGGAGCTTCCAATATGCAGCAATACACGAAGCACGGAGCTTCCAATATTCAGCAATACATGAAGCACGGAGTTTCCTATGTAAAACCAATACATGAAGCGCAGAGCTTCTAATGTGCAGCAATGCATGAAGCGCGGAGCTTCCAAAGTTCAAACAATACATGAAGCGCGGAGCTTCCGATGTTCAACCAATACATGAAGCGCGGAGCTTCCAATGTGCAGCAACACATGAAGCGCGCAGCTTCCAATGTTCAACCAATACATGAAGCGTGGAGCTTCCAATGTGCAACCAATACATGAAGCGCAGAGCTTCCAATGTGCAACCAACACACGAAGCGCGGAGCTTCCAATGTGCAGCAACATATGAAGCGCTGAGCTTCCAATGTTCAACCAATACATGAAGCGCGAAGCTTCCAATGTACAACCAATACACGAAGCGCGGAGCTTCCAATGTGCAGCAATACACGAAGCGCGGAGCTTCCAATGTTCAACCAATACACGAAGCGCAGAGCTTCCAATGTTCAACCAATACACGAAGCGCGGAGCTTCTAATGTGCAGCAATACACGAAGCGCGGAGCTTTCCAATTCTTTCGGTAAAGGGTGACAGACAATGGTGAAACAACTTTGTTATTGACAATATTAACTTATATTCCTCTTTATAACAAAGTATTGAAATGTGCAAAAATCAACTGTAACATAATATGATCAATTTCGTTTCATAACCACGTATCCACACGATATAATCCTGCACCACAGGGGCAATACTAGAAGCATCATCTAGTTTGTCGGATAACTCAGGTAAGTTTGGAAGGTAATTACCGAATTTTTCGTGTCAAACATATTGGACGCGTCCTCCTGACATCAGATCTGCTTTGTACCTCTCGTTATCGTAACCTTCTATAACTTTACAAGGATAAGAAAACTTCTCACCTAACTTTGTGTTTATTCTAGGATATTTTTTTCTACCAGGACTATAACACCGACGTCAAATGGCTGCACCCTTGCCTTGCCCTTATCAAACCGAGCTTTATCAAGGCGTGTTTGCTCGTCCATTCTGACTTTAGCTTGTCCTTTGATTTCAAAAAGATCAAGCTTCTCATGTTCCCGGACTAATACATTGTTCCGTGCTGGGCTCTTATTACAACCCATCAACATCTGCACTTTTACTCGTTACACTTTTTACACACTGGGACTGTACTTCCCGACATGGTTAATAGCAAGTTTAATCTCACCCAGGACATACTTCCATGACCTATGGTCATGGTTTTCAATTGGTGACAGTACACATGAATCTCTCCATTTGTCCATTTGCTCGACTTACGCCGCTTGCAATTTCCTAAAAATCGATGGTTCAGTCTCGACACAGATCCTGAAATTCATTCCCGGTGAATAAGGTACTTTGGTCACCTATAATTCCTAAGGGCGTTCCAAATAAAACACTAAGGTACGGAGCGCGTTATAGGCGGATTTCGCTGTTAAGTCTTTCACGGAGGTCAAGTATTTTGTAAATGCGTCTATAATTACTATCACGTACTCTTTAGAATTACGACTGGCGGTGAGTTTACCGCTAGTGTCAATGTGTAGTGTGTGTTTAGCTTCGAAGACATTCTCAATTGGGTGCAGAGTCAAATGCCTTGCATCTGAGGGTATCTTACCTATTTTGCACGGTAAACATCGAACAACGTAAGTTCTAACGCTAGTCGCCATGTTCGGGAACTAGAAATGTTCTCTTATTTTAGTGAGAGTAAATGTGCCGATCAAACATTTCACAGCTACAGCGAATCTTTAGAGAGCGATGCCAAATATCTCGTAAAAATTAATGGCACCGGACGTTTTTAGGAATTATTGCACGAGACAGTGTTTTATTGTTGACTCGAAAATGTTTGTAAAGCAAATTATAGTTCAAGGTATACGAAGACCTCCAGTGGCTCTAATCACTTTCAAAATCCTGAATAATTTTGTTAACTTCGTGCTCAAGCCGATGTTCAACTTACAGCTGGTCTTTACAAATACGCCCGATAATTATCCGAGTTGGATCGGTGGTAGGTACAATCAGATTTCTACTTAAAAAGTCAATATGAGGGTTTCGCTCACCCTTGCGATATTCAACCATAAAACCTTGCATAAACGCCTACGCCAAATAAAATGATGACGTTATAGCACGAGAAGCGTATCGAAGAATAACAAAATTCACTTTTTCAAATGCACGTCTTTGATACAAATGGGTAGTGTTACACGAGAAAATGAGTAGGTACTTACATTGAGGCAGAGCCAATAAATACCTGTAAGCTGAATATGTTCAAAGTGACGGATACCGTTTATTTCTTCGGCAACATATTTACGCAGTAGAAAACCATAAGGCACACTGTCTACCAGGGTCTGTAATTTAAACGTCTATGTCGGTTTCTATAACCGAGGTCTCAGACTACGAACACATATTGACAGATTTTGTTACATGTTTATTCTTAGTGTCCCTTTGTTTGGTAAAACAGAATTGATCTGTGTGCCCTACTTTGTTGCAATAGGCACACTGAATATTTTTCTCAGAATTCGGCACCTAACGAGGAGTTTCTACACTAGTAGAAACCCGGTCTTTGACTTTTGAATTGCAATTACGTTTATAATGTCCGAGTTTGCCACAATTATGGCACACAACGTGGCTACGATCGAAAAAAATCCACCTTTCGTCTTTTCTGTACGGGCACAAAGTTAGATGAGGGTAATCTTTTTAAACTTTTTACATTAGGGTAGGTACTAAAGTGTCTATCAAGAGATACGAAGTCCGTAGGAGTATTTTTTAACAAATCAGAACGTACCTGGTTATCAACGATACCCGAGATGACGACCTCTATTTTATTTGCCTCGCTCCAGTTTGGTTCCAGCCTGTCCACCATTGCCAGCTTGTTGGTCGAATATTCCACGTAGGTCGCCGCCTTGTCGCTAGTATAGTGCACCATGTCCCGAAAAAGGTCGTGAAACCTTTTCGTAGCAGCAAACTGGTGTGTCAGCCGCTCTTTTGCTTCGCCCCAAGTCTTGCAGAGGGGATACGATTTCGATGCCCACTTGCGAGCGCGTCCGCGCAGGTGTGTAAACGCCGCATTCCTTGTCTCATAATCGGTCCACGCGTTCTGAGTTCGATGGTGATCAAGTTCTTCACACCACTGCGCTGCTGAAAATTCGCAATCATCAGGGTCAAAAGAGGGTAAGTAGACGTCACTCGGTTTCATTTTCTTCGTTGTCGTCTGCGGGGTCGTGTTTCCGGTTTCGTTGGTGAAAAAGGTTTCAACCATACCGCGAAAAAACGATGTCCAAGTGGCGGATGAAAAATAAGAAAGATGATTGTCCGACGATTGCCCAATATTTTCATTCTTCTGGCGCGTACTTTGTACAGTAGATACAGCAGATAAAAACCGGATCGTTGTTTTTCTGGGTCGAACCAGAGTTCGAGACGTCGAAATATGCTTCAGAAGTCGTAGCCGTAGGTTGGTCAATTGTATCGGAATTGTGTTGTTCCGATCCCACCGCTGCTGTCGGAGATAGGAGATGACTTTCGTCGCCGTTGTCCGCCATGTTGAGTATTTGTAAGAATCAGTGCACACTGTGGTGCCGTCGGCGACAGAAAACAAAATGAATCGTCCTTCACTCCTGCGCTGACCGAACTACTGACTCTTAGATAGGTTCATTCGTGAACGAAGCCTCCAACTCGTTCACTCGTTTACTTCATTCCTCGTAGCTAGTAAGTAATACCAGCATATCGAGACAGATGGCGCTAACAATACTTTAGCGAGTAGTACTGTTCATCGGAAATAGATGGCGATAGTAGTAACAACAATAAAATACCTCACATACATGTTCTTGGGGTTTCGATAGTAGTGTCTACCATTAACTTACCTCCGATGTTACTGAGACCGCAGATTTTGTTATTTTTGATCCAGGGCTCCTGGATCATGGCGACGGTCTTGCTATTTTTCTCCAGCACTCTGCGTAGAGTGGCCGCCGTTATCTGCTTGTGCTGGAGATTGGTCTGAATGAAGGGGGCTTAAAAAATTGAAAAATTGAGGGGGCTATGGGTTACGCAGGACGCCATCTTCGTCACTGCTACAGCACCCCTCACTCAGCAACGGTGAGACTACTTCCGCTTCGCTCAAACTCTGTTTGGGAGCGGAAGCTGTGGGCTCCGGAGTCGAAGCCTCCTTTGCTACAGTCTCACTCGTTGTGGTTGTATTGTCGGGTTGTTTTTCGGCCGTTTTCGCTTCGACTGTAGAGAAGAAGCGGATGTACCCACTCCCCGTAATGTGGGCCACCCGGCGGTCTCGTTCTAGGATCGTCTGTTTCTGGTCCTCGGGTATTCCTAGAGTAAGGTGCACTACCTTATCCTTGGAGCCCGTGGCATCCTGTGGTTGGTCATCAACGGTCATATCATGGCACTGCCACGAGTCAACTTTGTACCACGGATTCTGGGCATAAAGGACTCGGTGCAGTGTGGCAGCGTCGGTAATACTGGTATGAATTAGAAGCCCAGCCTTGAGCCTCTTCTTCATATCCAACTGCCTGATGACCGTGAGAGTGGTGTCTGGTATTGGTGACGTGATGCTCTTGACCACTTCTTCCAGCCAACTGAGCGAATTCGCGTCCTCACACCACATCGCTAACGCCCCGTCCAACAGGAAGGGTCCACCGCGGAAAGACGGTGAGGGCGCGCTCGAGGAGGATGGAGACAGTACGGTTTGGATAATGCTGTCAGCGACAGCTACCCTCACCGCCTCTGCCTGGGTCTGCGAGAGGTCCCTCTGCGGGACGGTAGTAATCACCACCTTCAGGTGGTGATAACTAATCACCACCTTCAGGTGGTGATTACCGCCCCTGTACGGTACCCCTTGGCTTATGCTGGGTTTATGATTACCGCCCCTGTAGAGGTGGATGGTGTTATTTCACGCTGCGTTTCCGCTGCTGCGATGGTGTTTGGTTTGTTAGGCTGAAGTGCTTTCCTGTTCGTGCGCCTGTTGTGGCGACTGCATTCTGGTCCGCTCTTCTGCCCCTGGGTTTGGCTGTCAGCCTTCGAGTGGGTGGACTCCCTTTTGCGCTTATGCGCGACTAAAGTCCACTGCGACTTGAAGGTGGGTTGTGATGCCGGCATTGCCTTCATGAGGCCTGATAGATCCAGGCTGGAGCCTGGTTGAGAGCACAATTTCCTTGACATGAAATCTTCTTCCTCCCCCTAGGGGGGAAGTCAGGTGCCGGCCTCGAGGTATGACCTCATTACCGGGGAAGGTCTCGGGTATACACAGGCGCCCGGGAGTTTGTGGGGCCCGCCTCCTCGCTGGGCAGGCCTCTTCTGCCCTTCCGCGGATTTCTCACGCGTAGGGGCTGTGAAAGCTTCGTCTAAGTGTTTGTGTCCGCTATCCGTGCAGACGTTGCAAGATAGCGGACATTGCCCTTGCAACTGTACTATCCGGGTCAGCCCCGGACGCAACGGCCGCACAGGCGCCGCTCAGGGCCTCCCAGATTATAAAACTGGGAGACCCGAGCAAGGCAGCCGCAGGTGAGTCCGCCAGTGGGCGGGGGGACCGCGGGGCGAAGCCCAGCGGTGTTGACGGCGGCGCCGGACCGGCCAGCCGCGGTACCGGGAACATAGGGCGTTCCGCGGTCCACGACGGCGTCACGGCGCTCGGTGGCGGCGGGGGTCCCTCCCGCTGCTCGAATCCCAACTTGAGTCGGAGTCTGGGTGTCGAGCGCGGTCGAGAGGCCCAATCTTGAGGTAAGTTGGGCGTGCAAGCGAACGCGCGTTCGCGCTCAGCCTGCTTTTCGCGCGCAAGGCGCGCTGCGGTTCGTGGGTCACGCGGATGGGCGCCGGCAGCACCCCGCGGACCCGGCGTTATCGGGGTAGATGTTGTCCCTTGTTTCGGGGGGGGGGTTGTGAGCCCTCTTCGCACCGCGGCGGGGACCTGTCCGCCGCAGGAGAGAGCCCTCTTCTCTGCGCACCGCTTCGTCTTTTCCGCTTGCGTCTACGACCTCCCTGGCCTGAGATAGCTTGGGGCGTAGACGCAGCGGGAGCGATCCGGGTTGGAGGGCCGTTCGCGCGCCAAGCGCTGTCGCGCGGCGCGGTGACGGCTCGTGTGCGAGGCGTATCGACGCCTCGATTTAGAGATGGGTCCTCAGTGACGCAGTACAGGGCGTCCAGCTTCTCGAATGGCATCGGTGTGGGCGTCCAGCTTCTCGAATGGCATCGGTGTTAGTTGTAGGGAGAAGATCTTCCGACGGGCGTTAGACCGCCGCGGAAGAGCTCGGCAGTACGTTGCCGGAAACTCTAAGTCTTTTTTTAAGTTTGCGTAAACGACTGTTAAACTTGTTCTTATGCTTTTGGTAGACTGACTTTCGTTTTGTGTCTCCTGGATGCTTCTTCAGATCTAGGTGTAGTTTATCTTGGCGTTTCATACATTGCATGAGTGCAGGTGTGATCCAAGGTTTTAGTGGGTATATTGATATAACCCTGGTTGCTGGTTTTACATGACTCCGAAAATCCAAGGACATCCCCATAACTGCTATATCATGATCAGTAACGGAAGTTCTGGTGACAACTCCTACTATTTTCGTCTTTTTAGCATCGGTGAAGATGTGGTCAAGGCACCTGTTTTCTCTGGTGGCTTCAGTGATCACGGGCCTTAAACCATGCTCACTCATCATGCTTAGATATTTGCTGCCAGAGTTATCCACCGGGCTCATAATGTTTATATTTAGGTCCCCAGCTACTATAACAGGAGCTTCGGTACTGAATTCACTTAACCTTAAGCTCAAAGAGTCACAAAATTTATCCGTATTTCTAATAGAGGGAGATCGGTAAATACCAAAGATTGTAGTTATTTTAGGTATGACAATTATTAGACATTCTGAGTTTTCGATGATTGGTTCAGTAACTGTGGGATTCCAAGTGTTCTTTACATACACGACTACACCCCCGGATTTGTTCTTAACACATTGGGTGCTGTAATGCTTAAAACCTGGGATTTGGGAGATTATAGGCCTGGCCTGGCCTCCGAGCCAGCATTCAGTGAGGACTATCACATCAATAATCAAATTTAGTCGTTGCAAGACTACTAGAAATTGGTCTAAATTTTTACGTATACTTCTTATATTGTAAGTCAGGACTCTGAAGTTATATTTATCATGGATAATTCCCTCACAATCCTCCAACCGGTCGCAAGTATGGCAATCGATAGACAAGACGTTATCCAGATCATTGACAGTGTCTGAGTCAATGCGTGCCATCATTTTTGAGTTTTGTTAGATGAGCAATTTCTCGGTTTTGTTCCTTTACTAATATTATTTCTTCTCTCATTCTTCATTTCAAAATTTTGCGCGGGCGTCCGCCGCCGTTCCCTGGCAGCGCGAGGAGCACCGCCGAGCAGCGCCGGCACGCGGCGCGCGCGCGCAGGTACGTACGTGTGAGCGGGCTCGGAGCGCGGCGGAGCGGGGCCGGCGCCCGCCGCTGGGCCCTGGCAGCGCGAGGAGCACCGCCGAGCAGCGCCGGCACGCGGCGCGCGCGCGCAGGTACGTACGTGTGAGCGGGCTTGGAGCGCGGCGGAGCGCGGGCCGGCGCTCGCCGCCGGGCCCTGGCAGCGCGACGAGCAGGAAGGTCATATGTCTCTTGGCAGGTATTACATTCAAGAAAATCGAATGATAGTATGGGTTTGTTACACCTACTGCACTTAGTCGCCATGTTGCAGAAAAACTTGAAGAGCAAAAACAACTCAACTCTTTGAGATTCGATCTCGGGTTACCCGATTCGCAGGTCAGCGCTCCGACAATCTAGCCACTTGTTAATTATATTTAGTGACGAATTTTCGCAACAGCTCGCAAGCGGTGAGTCAGTTTGTACAAAAATGTATCGTTCAAATCAAGATGCGATCCCGTGCACCGTCGCATTTACTGGAGAAGCTACCGAAGGTTCAAATTATAGTCTTCTCGTGGACGAACTGCACAAATTCAAATGCAAAAACAAGTCGCCTCTAATGGGATTTGATCCCGTGCGACTTGGTTTTTAGACCAGGCACCTTATTGAATAGGACAACGCGTCGGTTCTGATATCGTCGAAATTACTCAATACTCAATCATTTATTGCAGAAATTGTGGTACATTAGTAGGTCTTATTTATAAATACATGATGTCATAGTCACCATAATTTTATTACCCTGAATGGGTGTGGCAATATAATTTGTATCGTGCGGATCGGATCGATTCATTCTATAATATAGTTATTGATTTGTCGTTTAGATATTCGTCTATTGTATAGTACAATTTATCGAGTTATATATTTTTTAAGGTTTTGACAAACTTTTCGTCAGAATTTATTTGTTTTAGTTTGTAAGGTAATTAATTTGTTGTCAATTTTTACTGACATTAAATTTGGACCCGAGCTATGCAATGTTAGTTTTGAATGTGGTAGATTCAGATTGAGTTTGTGGTTGGATCTAGTAGAGTAATTTCGCCCCACACTCAATCTTGTGAAGAATCGCGGATTTTTTTGAACAAATTTACAAAGTTCCAAAACGTACATAGAGACTACGGTTAGAATTTTAAATTTGACAAAATATTTTTTTTGGAACTGCACTATGTTAATGTACATATTTGGGAGTTTAATGTTTGCTAGAATCCGTATGCATCTTTTCTGTATAACGAATAGATCACTAGCATTAACACTGTTTCCCCAAAGGATTATTCCGAAATTAAGCCAGGAGAAAGCATAAGCATAATAGGCTGATAAAGCAGTGTTAAAGCCTGTTGCCTTACTCAATTTCCTAAGGGCATAAGTAAAGCTTGATAATTTTGCTTTTAATTTATCAATGTGTCGTTTCCATTTGATATGTGTGTCGATTTCTATGCCTAGTAATTTAGCCGCGTCAACAAATTCAAATGTATAATTTTTGTAAGAAAAATTAATGTCGAGGGGGGCTTTTTGATGGGGTCTAAATTGAATTAAATTCGTTTTTAGTAAATTTATGTCAAGATTATGATCAGTCATCCATTTGATAAAATTATTAAAAATGTCAATTAAGGTTTGAATTATATTACTATAATTTTTATTACAGGATGTCAATATTGATACGTCATCTGCAAATAATATGCATGGTTTGTCAATTGATTTTGGGAGGTCATTTATATAAATTAAAAAAAGGATACAGCCAATGACACTACCTTGGGGTATTGAATGATTTATTTTTGTAGGGTTAGATCTCGTAATATTTATAACTCTTGTTTATATTTTGTCAATTAATTTATAGACAGCTAACACAGTCGAGCGATTTTTCCTAAAACCGTTTTGGGAATCATCAAAGATTTCATATTTTTCGCAAAAAGAATTCAAACGGATTTGCATGGCCTTTTCAAATATTTTTGATGAGGTAGACAAAAACGCGATTGGTCTGTAATTGCAGGGATCTAATTTGGATGATTTTTTATGAACTGGTCTTACGAGGGCTTGTTTCAATAGATCTGGGAAAGTCCCTTCCGCAAAGGATTGATTTACGAGTAAATAAAACGGCAGAGTTAATTCCTGAAACATTGCTTCATTAATATTGGTGGGAGCTCATCTACACCATAACTATATTTACTTTTTAATTTTTTGATAATTAAATAATTGGCGGTTAAAAAGGTAAGGCTAATCGAAATTGAGATATCGGCGCTTGAAGCGCCACTACAATACATGCGGCCAAGGTGGTCATAATTTCAGAAGATCATAGTTTTCACTGCGGACTCGATAGATGGCGCTATTTTAAATAATTTTAACAATAATTGTACATTTTTAATTTGTGTTTTTTTCTCTTAATGTATGTTAATTGTAAGTAAATGTAGATTAGTATGATTTTTAAGAATAAATGTTTATGCAAAACGAATATTAATTGACTTTGTAACAAGTAACTTAGGTTTATTTATTTGTCTTTGATATGAAAATCAATTTTTATTGTCAGGCTAAACCGAAAAAAAAAGAAATAATCAGTAAATAGGTACCTACAGTCGGTTAGGTTTAAGCTGAGCTTTGCATTAGTGTGAGTGATCACCAAAAGTACAGTCAGACGCAGGACGCTGTGACCATGTTCTCTTAATAAGGTGTCAATTTTATATTCAATAAATCGTTGTTTATTATGCAGTATCAATAGATAAAGTTGTGGTTTAAGCATGGATACTGAGTGATCGATATTGCGTAACTTTTATTTTTTTAAGTAAATAAGTTATACGTAGGTGACGGATCTCATGCTTTTCCATTAAAATTTTTCTGTTATTCGCTGTCCTTGACCATTTGAATCCTAAAAGAGATACTTATTTTCGCAATGACCATATTGATCCTGGATAGTTAATGTCAGCTTGTTGTTTAAGAGTTTGTTGTCTGACTGTACTTTTGGTAATAGATGCGTATGCATGTGATCACTCACACTAATGCAAAGCTCACCTTAAACCTCGCGGACTGTAGGTACCTGTTTACTTACCTAAGATTTGATGCCAGCTTATTTATTTTCAAGGTTGTGTACCAACAATTTCTGATTGGATACCTACTTAGGTACTTGTAAAAAAGTCGATCGCTAAAACGAAAACTGTGTCTATAGAGTCGGCCAGTGCGCTGTATATGTGTGGCACATAAAGTTGCGCGCGTAATGGCCAACTGGTGTGTTTTTGTGTGCGTGTCAGCCTGCATGTGACAGCGCACTGGCCGACTCTATAGACACAGTTTTTGTCTTAGCCAGATGTCAATGATCGTGATTTGTTTCTTGTTTCTTGAATGAAAAGCTTGGTTGACGATGAATTATTTATTTTCTCAAAATATACAATTTGGTAATAGATAGTAGTGTGCGCTCGTCGAGTCCTTAGAGCGGAGTGTCGCTGCGTTCCCGCTGCGCCGCCGCCGTTGCGATCGCCGTACGATGCCGCGCCGGCCGCGTCTATGGACCGATGTCGTTATTTTGCATTAACATACCCCCGGCCTTGGAAGCTCAAAACTCCAACCAAAAAGATGTCAAGCTCAACAGATATGAGGCCGCTGGCTTTCATCTGTCACTGGCCACAAGGGGCATGTTTTGAATAAGACCGCTGGATACGCCATTTGCTGTCTGGATATCCGCAGCGCGTGAGATTTCATCCTGGCTTGGATACCTACGTCTTCTTCTCTTTGACTACCTCTTCATAAGTTGATGAATATGTTCCACTCGACCGTAGTGCATTGGGTGTCGAGTTAGTGTAGTCGTCAGGTCTTGAGACTCGAGCAGTAAGCGGTCGGCCAACCAGCAATTGACAGGGAAGGAAATTGTTGGGAGGTGACTTTGGATAGGTACAGAGGTCGGGAGTTATGGATTTATACCAACATAGTACCCACTTCCTTACTACGCGATATAAATGAAATTTACGAGACTTGATATTGCTTTTTTCAGAACCTCCTTTAGAGAAGCGAGAGACAAGTTATGAAATAAAAGAAAATTTTATCGAATTACCTGAAGTGCAATGAGTTGTATAGTGCTCGCAGTATAAGTCTGCGCGCGACTGGTGGCGTACTTAATGTTGCCAGGTCAAGCTAGTAGATTCCCTTCCCGTTCATTGGGAACGTACAACTTCATAAAACAGGTACGGGAAGGCATTTTTCAGGGAAGCAATTTAAGTAACTACACGACAACTGAGACTCAAGAACGAATGTCTCGAAGTAATGAACGCCTTTGCAGTGCTGGTTTGATTCAGTATGACCAAGTATCATTGGTAATTGGTACAGGCTATCTGAGTCTCTTACCACCAGGAAAACTTTATTATAGTTTATTACATTATAAAAAATCTGTCATTTTCAACCTACACCAACATCGAAATAACAAGAATTTAATTTAAACTTGTAAATCTTTTATTGAGACCATAAATAACACTATTTGAAAATTTGGCGCATAAACGTTATTTTAATGAGTCATTGGCTTCCATAAAATCATCTTCTTTTTTCAATAGGGTTAAAATCACGATGAATAACGGCGGTAACCGCAAAAGTTCCTGTCCATGTTACTTTAATAGTTATTCTACTTGGTATTGTGGGTCTTCTTTGTGCCTCTTTATTCGAGTAACTGCGGATTCGTCCTACAATCGTCGAAATCTATTTCATTTTTCTTAAGCCACTTTTGGCTTTCTTCTTTTACATTGCCCATTGTAGCCGCTTTATTTATCTGAGTGCAGTGGTATAATGCGTTGTCCATTACCACGTGACAGTACGTTCTGAAACGCCTACAATAAAAATACAGTAATTAATGCAGAGTTAAGGATCAAAGAGCATCCAAGCTAACGATGAAAAAAAAATTAAGTAAAATTTCATTTGGCGCACCGCTGTTAGGTGAAAGGTTCGATCGGGTGAACATGGAACCGCCGAGTGTACCCGAGCGAGAAAGATACAATCAGCTGATCTTCACTGCTGTGTCACTGTGTTTTCTATTTTAATTTGTATATTATGAAAAAAAAAACATTTATAACTAGTTTCTCACATTCGGTCTTAAGCACACACATTTTTTCCCACGGGTAAATTGGCGATAAAACAATCAAACCCAAAGCCGCACCTCAACCTAAAGCCTCAGCTTTAAAATATGCCGATAATAGGTGGAGATTTGATTGCTATGGTATCCCTATATGTTAGTTGTCAAATAGCTCTGCGTTTGGAAAACTGCACTTTTGGCCCGATAATTGTATCGTTCTTTTTCACATCCACGATTGATTTTCAAGAACCAGCCACGGCCAGCACTTTTAATCACTTTCGGCATAATAAAAGCTATTAATTATTTTGGAAATTAATAAATACACCAAACGTAAACAAACTTTTTTTGTCAACTGACGTAATTGACGTAAATAAGAAGTTGACGGCCTGTCAATTAGTTCCATATTTTGCTACGCGCAGAGTTATATTGCGAGAACTCTACTGTGCTATTTTTACTATTCATAAAAAAATATAAATTCCTTTATAGCTCCTTCAAAAGCCTTACAGTTATCTGAAAATATTTCCGATGGTTTACCGCGGCGAATTAACCTTTCGAACGCCGTAATGTAAGCTTCTGTTGCAAGGCTTGTAACCAATTCTATGTGAACTTATGATTTTGTTTTATTATTTTATTTCGACAATTATTTAAAGCGTTAAAATAAACTGTATTAAAGTTATTCGCAATGATTAAATAATTAATTTTGTGTTTAAAAATCTAGTACCTATTAGCGCACCACGTAGCGCTGGTACACTAACCGGTTTAACGGGAGCGACCGTACCTTTCGCACAAAATTAAATACATAGTTTTAACCGTGCGGTTATCTATGAGTAGCTAAGTATATAGGCGCACGCGCCTTACGCATCTTGCGATGCATCAGTAAATAATATCCAACGCCGTTTACATGGCTTTTCAACCTTAACGTAACGTGATATAGGTAGATTTTGCAATGTCTGTAACTTATCGATGAATATAATGCCACTTTGATAGTATAATGTAAGGTACACAATCGTCCCAATCTATTTTAGACAGCGGTTTTGAAGTAAATTTTTGCAATGATTATAGTGGGTGCTAAGAGACCCAAAGGATCGACAAAACTTTGACGTGAAATGTTCATGACTCGCGTCTGGATTTTCGTTTTGTTGAGAGACTAAAATCCAAACTTAACATTTTTTTATTTGTTGCATAACTATTTTTTTTTAAAGAAAAACAGCCAAACTTTAATATTGTATAAACCCCGTCGTATATTTCTAATAGCTTCGATTTATTGTACCTAATGTTCGGTGATAAGACCTGCCTAAGTACAAAAATATCTTCGTTGATAACTTTTTAATAACGTCATCGGTGCATTCGGATGCTAATAAATTGTATGCATACCTATGCAGCGAATGTCGATAACTATTTAATGACGTCATCGGTGCATTCGGATGCTAATTGTTGTATGCAGCGAATGACGATAACTTTTTAATGACGTCATCGGTACATTCGGAGGTTATATTTAATTGTTGTATGCAGCGAATGCTTAGATAAAAGCTATTTCTGTTAAATAAGTTACCTATAAAAAAAAAATGTAATTTTAGCCCCATAATATATTTATTGTTATTTAAACATTATCTTAAATTTGATTTAATGTTGTTTTAAGGATTTAATGTAACGAAAACGTGCTACTATGTTTTTTATATTTAAATGACGCAGTTAAAAATAATAATAAGGCGGTGAATATTCGAAGACACGCTCCATATGGTCCAATCTCAAATAGGTAATAATAATAATTATTAATAAATTTGCAATACATTTCGTTAAAATAATTAAAATTAAAATGATTAGTTCGTGATAACTTATTGCGCTCGAGTGATCGAAACCGGTTTTTGTCCAGAGCGAGTGTTTCGTCCAATGCATCGGCCGGCTCACTCAACGCACGCAAAAACGACCCTTTTCATCGCGTACTGTCGTATCTTCGAATATTTTTTCGCACGCACGTTCATCCTTCGTTAATATACGTTTATTAGATAGTGTGACTTCTTCGATATCCCCGAACGATTTTAATTTCGCATCTAATGTTTGCGTGTAGTTGCACTGAACCCGTTTAATGGGTGATGTTTTAGTGTTTATAGATCCCGATACTAACCAACCTAATTTAGTAGGTATTTTGCAAATAAGGCCCATTATTTAAACGAATTAAGCCATTATTTAATAAATCCCAAAACTGGTCCGCGCCTATTAATATATCTATATTTTTAGCTGAGTAGAAATTCGGATCGGCAAGCTGCACGTTATCCGGAATATTAAAGTTATTATTCTCCCGATCAAGAGAGGGTAGTTCTGCAGTAATGCGCGTCAGAACTAAACAATTGTAACGGGTAATATATGAACTCGTTTTTGATCTGATTCTGTAGACTGCGTAATTGCACTGCCTACACCTATGACGTGAACAGTGGACTGTAAAACTGATAAATTAAGTTGTTTGCATAATGACTCCGATATAAATGAGTGTTGACTTCCATTATCAAGCAACGCTCTCGCTGTGTGATATTTATTGGAGTCGTCTGCGATCTCCACGAGTGCAGTGGATAACAGTACTTTTGATAGCTAAAGCTGCTATCGCTGCCTTCATGGAGCGTGTGAGTGGTGGTTGTGTTATTTGTTTGCGTGATTGACGAATGTGAGTTAGTGCTATGTTCGCCCTGCGGCGATGCTTGCGAGGAGGTGCCGGCAACTGAAGATATTAATGCACCAGTTCCGACACTCTCGCGACGTAGTAATGTATTGTGTTATTTTATCACAAAGTCTACACGATCCATACCAGCAATCGATTATTGCATGGCCGGAACGTAAACAATTATGACAGAGATTTTTCTCATTAACGTATTTAAACCTATCAGCGTTCGAGAGGTTCAGCAACGAATCGCATGAAAAAAGCGGGTGGCTTGCGTTACACATTGTACGATCCCTAGGCTGGTTCAATGAAAATACTAAGATATTGATTAAATGTAGTTTATTGCTAATAATATTGATGGGATGCAAAGTGCTGATTTTGAGTGCTAATGAGTACGCGACGCGGTGGTCAATTACGAACTAATGAATAATTACTTGATTTGTGTAGAGGTGCAAATATGATGACTTGACAATTAAAATGAGGTGAATGAGGTGAGTGTACGATGCATAGCTCGTACATGCTCCCACGGGCAAAGAAGAGGAATGATTATTACATTATGATGATTATTATTATTATGATACCGCATTAGGAAGTACTAGAAATTTGTCTTTCGAGAGTGAGGGGAAACGCTACGACTGATCTTTCGCGGAAATATGCACTGCACTACATCGTCCTTGATTTCAATTCTTTCACTGTCAATGTTTGTGTTAGGCGAAGAGAGCGTAGACGTCGTTGTCGGTTGCTGATGGCGCACTCCAACAGGTGCAAGTGTCGTCCTCTGGGGTAGTGTTCTCGCTGGTGGCGTCGTGGAAGTATCTGTTCGCTGTTTCCGAAATCTCCTCCAAACCATTATAGCACCTACTATGCTGACCGCACCCAGGATCAGGTAGATAAGGATGTAATGATGTACGTCA
This sequence comes from Ectropis crepuscularia, assembly GCA_963693475.1. Taxonomy (NCBI): domain Eukaryota; kingdom Metazoa; phylum Arthropoda; class Insecta; order Lepidoptera; family Geometridae; genus Ectropis; species Ectropis crepuscularia. The sequence continues at coordinate 13,606,582 of OY856339.1, read as the reverse complement.
TGGTAATTTATCTCGCTGATGTTGGGACTCTTTTCTTTGTTGAATGTCGTGTGCAATAGAGTCTAGGGCTTGACGACTGTCGTCGGTAGTTTGGTTTATGGATTCCCACGGGATCGATATGTTTATAATGTCATTAATAGGATCCAAATTTGGGCGATAAATCATCGGCTTTATTTTTAAAATACTCTGATCGTTGCTGTGAGCGTATATGGTGAACTTATCATCTTTCAAGAAGCAACCATAACCTATGCTAATAATTCCAGTGACGTTTAGTTGTTCAATGGACATTTGATTCTCGCATACAATTCGTAGTTGGCATTTATCGCAGCAAAAGAATAGGTATTTATTCAAACTGTTTAGTTCATTCCATTCATTGTCACATGTTAGTGTGCTGAATCGACATTGTCCTGTGGTTGGGTCGATTTCACATAAGCTGTCTTCCGATTTCATATGAAATGATGGTTTTCTCAAATAGCAAAAGTATGTGTCTGTATTATGCTGACACGAACGGACGTCATTTTTTGAAATCTTTATATATGTATCCTTTGCTAAGTTGATAGCAATCAGTTCTGATACAGGAACTATTTTTATCATGTGAAGCTGGCTGCTTTTGATAGGTACTGGTATTATGTTGTAAATTTCATAGCTATTTCGACTTATGAGTGGAACGGAAAGTTCAAAAATTAAGTACTCTTTTTTTTTTTTTTTTTTTTTTTTTTTTAAATAAAGAGTGACGAGACGAGCAGGACATGTGCCTGATGGTAAGCAACATGCCTGCTACATAACAGCACAGTGACAGCAGCTATTGGAACATGAAGATTCCAAATCATTACCTAGCACTGCACTGCGCTCGTCACCCAGAGATCTAAGTTGTTATATCTCTCAGCCCGGTAATTTCTCTGGAAACATTGCCCTTCAAACCGGAACACAGTAATGTTTGCACATTACTCTTGTAGCATTCTTGTCTTTATATGTAGAAATTGATATATATTGCTGAAATCGTTGTGCGTGTTTTTGATAGGCAAAGATAGATCTTGGGATACTTGACTTGAGATAGTACTTAATTCATTTCTAAGTTGTTTTGGGGAAACCAAGTGGAAGTTAAATTTTCCATGATAGATATCTGTTACGGTGTTCAACAGGATTTCTTGAATATTTTTTAGATAATTCAACATGTTGCTTGCTGTTATCGTGCTTAAAGTAAATTCTCCGAGTTGTGCTAGTTGATTCACTTCTTTGTTTTGTGAATTAATTGCCTTTTCAATGTCTAAGGAATGACGATTTATTAATTTCCTCATTTTATCGATCTCTTGTTCTGATCTTTTAAGCAGGTTGTACTCGGCTTCTACTACCGAAGTCTGATTTCGCCATAGGTTAGCTAGATGCTGTTCATTTTTATTTAACAAGGTGATGTCATTTTTATACTGTTCGGCGAAACGCGAGTCTAATACTCCGAACAGAGAGTTGGCAACGTAACCGACACCATCGATAAGGCCTCGCCTGTGTCTCGAGAGGCGCGTGTCCGAGTGCTGATTAAGCAACAGCTGGTTATAGTAATTTAATTCGGAGAAACTGTGACGTAGCTGCATGACACTGGATTCGCAATGTGTTTTTGCTTTAATTTGAGAGCACATGGTATCTAGACATTTTAAGTATTCCTCAAATGTTTTAACACCTTCCCAGTATGGATCCATGTTGTAGTATATAACAATCTTCCAGTTATCTCGTATTAATTGCATGTTGCTTATTTTATCGAAGTAGAGACCTTGTTTAGTTTTAAGTGAACTTATATTGTATGCTGACTGTGATACATTTACTATGCTCATTAAGTATAAAAATGATATTGCGAAGGTGATGAAATTACCGAGTCGTTTTCTGACTGTCTTTTGTTGCTGTGGTTGCGGTACTTTATCGTTAACTACATTGCAATGATTGTATGTGGTTGATTCGGTATCTTCAACGTTTTTTGTTTCTATTAGTAAGAGGGATAATTTTACTACTGGTCGTTTTATAACACCGTTTTTTGTTTTTAATGATACGACTCTCACAAACTTATCAGCGCCGGGGTGTAATTCAATTATTCTTCCCATTGCCCATTTACCTGCTGGTAGGTTTGCGTCATTAATGGTAACTAAGTCGCCAATTTTTATATTGCAATTAGGTTTTCTCCATTTGCATCTTGAAGTGATCTGTGCTAAATATTCAGTACGCCATCTTTTCCATATGTCTTCAAATGTTTTTTGTACTAGGTACCACCTTGTTCTCAGGTCGTGTTCTGTTTCTAACACATCTAAGGTTGGACCGTTAGTTAAGAAGTGGGCAGGAGTGAGACAAATTGAGGTCTTCGGGGTCTTCATTCAAAGGACAGAGGGGTCTCATGTTGAGACACGTTTCCAACTGAGCTAGAAGGGTCGACAACTCCTCGAATGTGAACTTTTGCTCTCCTATCACCTTTTTTGTGTGCTTTTTTAGGCTACAGATGGCAGACTCTCATAGCCCTCCTGCTGAAGGCCAGGAGGCCGCGTTAAAGTGCCAAGTGATTTCCATTTCTGTAATCTCATTCATAAACTGCTCATTGAATATTTCTGTTAACTCTTGGTATTCTTCTTTCAGTGCTCGATTTGCTCCAACAAAGTTAGTCCCATTGTCACTATAGATGTGACGGGGGGTGCCTCTTCTAGCGGCCATTCTTTTAAGTGCTGCCAGGAATGATGAAGTTGATAAGTCTGATACGACTTCTAAATGTACTGCCTTAGTTGACATACATATAAAAAGTGCTATGTAACCTTTTGATGATTTAATTCCTCGGCCTTTACTGCTTTTCAACATAATGAAACCGGTGAAATCGACACCCGTGTGATAGAACGGTCGGGCCGGGTTACATCTTGCGCTAGGTAAATCTCCCATGATCTGGTGCGGATGATGAGGCGTGTTTTTTACGCAGGTTACACATTGTCGTAGCCTCTTTTTAACAGCTCTATTTCCGCCCATTATCCAAAATTTCTGCCTTATAAATGCAAGTGTTAGTCGAGGTCCACCGTGGAAGGTAAGTTGATGCGCGTGATCAATGACTAAGTCTGTAAGTTGATGCGCGTGATCAATGACTAAGTCTGTAAGTCTACTAGAATGGGGTAGAATAATCGGATATTTCATTCTATCATTAATTTGAGCGTTACGCAACCTCCCCCCGACTCGGAGAATATTCATTTCGTCTAGGAAGGGGTTCAAACACAATAATTTGCTTTGGTTGTTTAAGTACTTTTTCTTACTTAATTCATGTATCTCGTCTTGAAATTCGATGCTTTGTGTAGCTTTAGTCATTAAAGTTTTTGCTTTATTTATTTCTGATAACATTAAGTAGCTAGGGCGTTTTGTTTTGTTATTTGAGACAAATCGAAGTATCCAAGCGATAGCACGTGCTGCTCGGGAGTAATTGTTTGAATTATTTAATATTTGTAAAATTATGCTTTCATTGTCTTTCTGTGCTACATGTACTAATTGATGTTTCAATTTTTTCTCCGTAGAATAGTTTTGGATTTCTGACGTTTCTTCGAATGCTGATAGCGAAGGTGGTCCACACCACCATAAATTATGTTCTCTTAGTTTCCCGATGGAAATTCCTCGGCTTGCGCAGTCCGCCGGGTTCTCTTCAGATTTTACGTAATGCCAGCATGTTGACGGCATAATTTTTTCAATTTGCTTCACTCGGTTTGACACGAAAGGTTTCCATTTGTCTGGATCTCCATTTAACCATCCTAGAGTCACCATGGAGTCGGACCAGCCATAAACCTTCAATTCGTATTCGGTGTAACATTGTTTTACTTTATCCATTAATTTTGCCAATAAAAGTGCTCCGCTAAGTTCTAATCTTGGAATAGAAATTGTTTTATTTAATGGTACCAGTCTTGTTTTTGAGACAACCATAGATACGTTGTGATTAACAACTGCGTAGATAAATATGCAGGCAAATGCTTTGTTGGAACTATTACAATATCCATGGAGACTTATCACGCATTTTTCTGTGATTTTTAACCATCTTGGTATTTTAATAAATGCTATATTAGTGCTAATATCTATTTTACATTGTTCCCATTGTTTAATGATGTCATCGGGTAGTTTGTCATCCCATTTGGAGTTTGTGTTCCAAACTTGTTGAAATAGTAGTTTTAACTTAGTTATTGCAGGTGCTAACCAGCCAAGAGGATCGAAAAGTTTTGAAATATCTGATAAAAGTGCTCTTTTAGTGTTCTTATTTGAAAATTCAAACGATGACTGGAACATGAAATTGTCTTCTTTGGGACTCCAATATAGTCCTAAAGTCTTTGCTGTGTGATCGCATTTAAATGTAAATACTGGATCATCTGTATTTATGTTGCTAGTGATGCTGTTTAATATCGCAGGTTCATTTGACGACCATTTCCTCAGAATGAAACCGCCTGCCTGTAAAAGTGCTTGTAGTTCGACAACTGTTTTGGATGCTTCTTCAATACTATGTGACCCATTAATCAGGTCGTCCATATAAAATGATTGTTCCACAATTTTTGATGAAACTGGATACATTTCTCTTTCATCTGCTGCTAACCGTTTCAAAGTCATCATTGCTAAAAACGGAGCCGCTTTCATGCCGTATGTAACGGTCGTGAGTTGATAAGTTTGAAGTGGTTCGGTAGGTGAGTCTCTCCAAACGATTTTTTGTAGAGATTGGTCTTGTTCTTGTAGGTCTATGTTACGGAACATCTGCTGGATATCTGATGTGTATCCAAACTGATATTGTCGCCACCTCAAGATAAGTGACTGAATATCTTGCTGTAAATTTGGACCGGTGTACATTAAATCATTTAAACTTTTCCCGCTAGATGTTTTTGATGATGCGTTAAAAACGACACGCAATTTAGTAGTTTCAGACTGCACTCGATGAACTCCGTGGTGAGGCAAATAACATTCCACGGGCGTCTGGTTGCGAGACTCGAGTTTCATGTGATTTAATTTCTTGTATTCATTCATAAAATCCTTATACATACTTGATATATTTGACTGTGTACTGAGTTTTTTCTCTATGTTTCGAAACTGTGCGATTGCGATTGATTTTGAAGTGCCAAAATTTTCTTCATATTTTTCTTTCAGTGGTAATCTCACGGAATATCTTCCACTCGGCTGTCGTATTGTGGTGTCGTTGTAGAATTGTATGCAGTGCTGGTCTTCTGACGACATATTCGAGTGCTCTCCGAAGTTTGTCTCACTGACGTCTTCTATCTCCCAAAAGTGTTGTAGATCTTCAATGTTATTAATAACGACGTTACAGTGGAATGTCTTCATGCTTCCACATAGTAACCATCCGAGTTGGGTTTGCTGTGCTATAGGTTCCGATGTATCTTCACCTTTAAGTATACCTCCCATCATGATTAGAGAGTAAATATCTGCCCCGAATAGTATGTCTACGGGGCTGCTTATGTTGAAATCTGGATCCGCTAAGTTGATATTTTTTATGTGTTCCCACGTCGGTTTTGCGAAGGTTTAATTTGGCAAATTTTTGATGAGATTTTTCATAATTAAAACTTCTGATGTGAAAGTGAAATTATTGTAAATGGAAGCGCAGGTCAATGCTTCCTCATCATTTGCCCTTTGCAGGTATTTGGTGTTTCTCCGACTCCAAAAATCATACCCTGACATTTATCTCTTTTTATTTTCAAAATTTGAGCTGCTTTCTCTGTTATTAAAGAGATCTGAGATCCCTGGTCTACAAGGGCCCGAAATCCATATGTTGTACCATCGGCGGCAGTGATGTTTACTTTCGTTGTAGATAAAAGAATTTGTGCCGATGTTGCACGTGCTATCGTATTTGCGGTTTGTTGAGGGGTTCCATGTGACACGGTGTTTACGCTTTGTTGTGGTGGCTCATTATGCGCGGAATTTATGTTCGTTCGAGGAGCGGTAGTTTTATTGAAGAATTGTCTATGTTCATTCTTGTTAGTGCTGGCCTCGTGTAAGATAGTATTGTGTTTTTGTCCGCATGTCTGACATCTTTTTTCTGAAAAGCAGCTGCTGGAATCATGTTTGTGAAGACAATTCTTGCACAATTTTAAATCAGAGACGACTTTTAATTTTGTGGTATTCGGTAAATTTGCGAATTTAGTGCAATTAAACAACGCATGTCGTGACATTTTGCAATATATGCAGTATAATGAACTCGCAGATTGAGCATTGGTTGCCGTTGTCAGCACTCTGGGTGCATTGACATGGTTATTGTAATTCGATTTATAATTATGAAATTTTCCACTGAATGATGTCGCAATAGTTTATGTTTATAGATTTTATGTTTGTCTCTTGTTGTTTGTTGCTTCGACGTAGTTTCTCGAATGGCGTGAATCGATTTTCTAGAAAGTTCATGAGCTCATCCAAGTTCGGTATTTCTTTCTTGTTTCTGATGGAATCGTTGTAGTCGGAAAGCGTTTCAGAGTCCAGTTTCTGAGTCAGTAAATGTGCTATTATAGGTTCCCAAGTTGTAACTCCTAGTTTTTTAATACCGTTAACGCTCTCCATTGTGACGTCATGAAGCTTCTTAAGTTGCGGTAGGGATCTATGCTGCAACGTTGGTAGAGTTAATATGCTATCTAGGTGTGAATTAAAAATGATATTGATGTTATTGTGGCGCCGGTGTAGTATCTCCCAGGCTACATCATAATTATCGTTGCCTATCTGTAGGTGTTGAATTAGCCTCTCTGGCTCACCTTTTAACTTGCATTTTAGAAATTGCATTTTTTGAGCTTTGGTTAGAGCAGTGTTATTATGAATGGAATCACTGAATACATTTTTAAATGAAAACCATTGGTGATAGTCTCCGTGAAATACAGGGATCTCCAAATGCGGTGTTATGTGTTCTTTGTTTGCTGTCGACCACTTCTTTTCGTTAAGCTCGTCTTTCAGCTTTGTATATAGAATTTCGTGCTCGTTGAAAACTCGTTGGTATTCTCTGTCTTCCCCATTGAGTTCGCTGTCGATGTCGATGTGAAGTTTATCGACTGCTGCCCAACGTGATTGTAGTGTTGCTATGGCTTCGTCAATTTACCACTTGGTTTCCAATTGTTGCGTGTTGATGTTTTCTATTGTTCTAGAAAGGGCTCTGAAATATGCTGACTGTTTGCGGAGCATGTCGTCCAAATGGCTGTTAGCGCCCCGTGATGCAGTAGATTGAATTCTGTCATCTCTCCCCGTCATGTCTCCATATCGGTGGCTGAAGTCGACACGCGGTTCTTTCGATATTGCGGGTCCACCTTCCATGATTTTATATGCTGATTAGGCAACTGATGTGTAGTAATATAGAGAAAAAATGGAAATCTCTTACTTGAAAGCCGATGATTTTGGGGTCAGCGGGATGCTTTGCTCGGTGCTGTGCTCGATGCTGTGCTCGGTGCTGTGCTAAACTCGACGGCTCTGAGTCAACTCCTCAGGTTCGTCAATACTTATGTGCTTGTTCTCTTCAACTCCCTCCTGTGCTGTGCTGTGCTGCTTGTAGCGAGCCAATGGACTCGCTGATGCTGTGCTCGGTGCAGGATGTTTCCCAAAAACCGTTGTTTGGAGTGTACTCCACAATGCTAATTCTCCGGAAAACAGAACGTGGCCCTACACGTATCACTAAGTGCCGACGACACTAAATTAGGTCACACGCGTAATGGTTAATCCCGTCTTTCCGGATAGACTCGAAGGACCATGTACGATCCCTAGGCTGGTTCAATGAAAATACTAAGATATTGATTAAATGTAGTTTATTGCTAATAATATTGATGGGATGCAAAGTGCTGATTTTGAGTGCTAATGAGTACGCGACGCGGTGGTCAATTACGAACTAATGAATAATTACTTGATTTGTGTAGAGGTGCAAATATGATGACTTGACAATTAAAATGAGGTGAATGAGGTGAGTGTACGATGCATAGCTCGTACACACATAATGCAGGTGTAACGTTTCGTATTAGATGAATTTGTGGTTTTATTATTATTAGCTGTTGTGATTTTAGAACTGTGTGTTTTTACCGGACTCGACGAATCTTTTTTAATGTTGTAGTTTATTTCTTGTGTTTGTTTATTTAATGGCGCTTTGATAGTTTCTAGGACATCCGCCCGATCCTTAAGGAATCTAATTAGATCGGATAGTGTTAGTTTTTGATTATTATTTTGAAAATTGAATAAATTGCTTTTATGAAACTCCCACTCTCGCTGCGTTGATGAATCTAATTTAGTTGTGATTATGTATATTATTAAACTATCCCAATATTCGGTGGGTTCTCCTAGGGTTTTTAATGCTCTAATATTTCTGAGAATCGAATCTACTAATTTGCGAATTTGGCAACCTGATTCTTTCGTAATTGAATAGGTGGTAAATAATGCTTTTATGCGATTATGTACCAATATACGATGATTATTGTACCTATTTTCTAAAAGGTCCCAAGCTACGTTGTAGTTATCCGATGAGAATTCTAATGATTTAATAACCTGAAGGGCGGTACCCACTAATGCTGCTCTTAAATAATGAAACTTTTGAATATTATTTATGTCGTGGTTATTATGGACTAGCTGTGCCCTGCGGTTTCACCCGCGTCTATTTGAGGAAAATCCATACTAAAATATACATTGCTGGCCACTTTATTACGTTTTACGGAACCCTAAAAACACGTAATTAAGCAACAATGCATTGTTGTAGAACAAATTTGATTACTTCAAATGTAGACACGCGCCGTCACAGACTTCAACGACCTAAGAAAATTTAAATTCACGGAACTAAAGCACTCGAAGAGAAATATTTTTCCCCGTTTTCTTTACATTCTTCACTCATACTCCGTACATATTGATAGTAGCGTAATGTTATATACTCTATAGCCTTCCTCGATAAATGGAGTATCCAACAAAAAAAGAATCTTTCCTATCGGTCCAGTAGTTTCCGAGATCCTAGCGTTCAAACAAACAAACAAACAAACTCTTCAGCTTTATAATATTAGTATAGATAAGTGACGTTTATACGTTTTAAGTATCGCGGAACTCAAGCCACTGATCATAACTGCCATCAAATGAAGGTAGGGTATAAATAGTAGGTAATTTAACAAAACTTTTGTTTCCATGACATACAGAATGGTCAAAAGCAGTAACCGGTTCTTTAGACATTTGTATTTAGCCATAATTTCATAGAATTGGTTTTCAAAAGCCTCTCTTTCGGTCAATTTCCGTGACAGTTGGGATTGTTATCACCTGTATTTTGTTTGCCGTGTACTTCACTATAGTATTATTTTTAATACTGTGATTTGAGTCTAAATATGTGTCATTTAGTGTAGAGGGTGCCGGTGGGATACCATTCACTTCTACCCGCCATCTCAAAAGAGTTTTAGAGGGGTTGGCGCTATAAGTAGATGGAGCTAAGCCGTTGAAGAGCATTCCTTTGTGAAATTTTATATGGAAAAGATCGAACAGTTGTCAATATAAATTCTTACATTTATTTAATTGGTTTACTTTTACTCAATTGATAACATCAGAAGTGCTATGAACACCTTTTTTTTTTTTTTTTTTTTTTTTTTTTATTTAAATTAACCACTCCACAGACGCCGGGGTCCGTGATCTTTGTCATTACAATTCATTTTTTTTTTTTACATGTGTCTTGGATTTGGAGAAGAAGAGGAAAATAGGGGGGAGTTGGGAACATTTTACACCTAATTCTAGTGCTCGTCTGTTGAGCCGATCACTACCGGTTGGGATTCCGCTAGTAATCGACTCAACATCGATTCTTTGCCTAACTGTCATTTGCCCAAGCCGCCTTCTCCCGGCCCAGAGCCTCCACAACGGCCGCATTTCTGTCCCTGATGGCCATCTGCAGGTTGAAGTCTCGGATGGTCTTCGGTGATGCAGCCGACGCTCGCCGCACGAACCGGCCGATGGCGTCGTCGGTGTCGTCAGCGTAGTATGTGAAGGTCCCCGTGTGCCGCGAGATTGCAACAACCGCATGGGGCACGCTCTCGTGCAGCTTCATGTTTGCCTTGGTTTTGATTGCGATTACCGACTCGTATGTTAGTCCCTGAGCTTCATGGATGGTAAGGATACGTGACCCGGTGCCTGACCCATAACCCTGGTTTGTCAGGGTCTCCTTCTCTTCTTGAGTGTGAACTAAAAAGAGGGTGTTTGGTAGGGTGTTGGGTATTTGCGCTCCCTTGTACCTTCTCTGCTCTAGGGACTTTATACGGGACGCTGAGGAGTACATACCGGAGTATATTTCCCTCAGCGCATATGCGACATCCATCGGGTTGCGATGTGTGCAGAGCAACTCCTGGCTGATCTTTGTTACCAGGTTTGGGCGGTGATACCTCATTTCGAAGAGATTTTCCCTGTCGATGTAAGGCAACTGATTGACGTCTCCGATGAGGACAATTTCACCAACACCAGACAGCCTTGAAGCCATCACAATGGCTCCAAAATGGTTCATGAGAGCTTCGTCCACCATGAGGCGACTGAAACTTTCTCTTCCGAAACCATTTACCAGAGCAGAAGCCATGGTTCGCACTCTGGTTTTGACCAGATTTCCGATTCGGTGCGATAGCTTTTCTCTGAGATCTTTTGCTGCCTCAGTTGTTGTGGTGATGATGGCGTCCTTGTCCACGTCGAAGTGTCTAATCACCCATGTTGTCTTTCCACATCCCGGAACTCCGTTAACCCACTGTATTCTCGGTATCTCCCAATTTTCCCAATTCGCTTTGACGTTCGAGTTCCCTTCGATGGTCTTGGCCATCTCTAGGATCTTATCGTCCACCTATGAACACCACGCCTGGAAATCACAACGGTGATGAGAAATAATCGGAAAAACAAGCGTCGCCCGAAGTTAGTTAAAAATCTTATTATAAAAATGTTATTCTTGGATCAGTGGTTTCAGTAGTGCGTAATGTACACGTAAGTAAGCAACAGTTTAATATTACGATTTACTTTGAAGAAACGATGTATAAAATTGTTTTAACCTTGTTATCTAACATTGCATTTCAAATGAAACTTTTGCGAATCACCGACAAGTTAAATCTATAAATTATTATCTCGTAAAGGGGTACTGTAAAATAACCTTCAATTCCGGGAACTGCAATCAGAACATTTCGTAGAATGAAACATCTTCGGTTTTTTTAAAGTTTGTGGATACTGTTTTACGAAACTTTATGAGAGGGTAGCTTATGTTGTGGACGAGTTATTGCGAGGCACAGCAACCATAGATAAAAAGTGTAAATCAGTTAGATATTGGTTTAAATATCTTTTAAGGGAAACTGTTTGAAAAAGGTCATGCATTTTAAAACATAATACAGTAATAGAAAGTGTTACATCTTTGATTTGAATTTGGTTACCGTAGTTGGGTTACAAAGTGGTTATATTTAGTGCAGTTATAAGATACCCTTATGGTTGAAATTAGAAAGATTTTAGTCAGATGATGCCGAGCTATGTACGTTACCAATGAATTGTTTTGGTATTGTTTCAAAAAATGAGACCCTTTAATTCGCTATAAATATCACTTGGGAGCGTTTATAAAAACTACATAGAAGGCCATATGTGAGAAAAATATGAAACCTTTGAATAGGTACGATTAGAAGACTTGGAGATATATGTAACTGAAAGTCAAACCCAATCGAGCAGTGCAATGGCTCTAGGATGTTGTCGGGAATTATGATTGATTGCTGATGAGTTAACGTTTGAATAACGTAGTGAAGTGCAATGGCTTCGATCCATTGACAAAGTAAGCGTTATAGTGAAACCGTAATACCTTGGACATAAACTGACGTACCTTGTGTCGGCCTAAGAGTGTAACTGCTAGAGAAAGCATTAAGAGTGAAAACAATGAACTTTGACTTTGTCTTTGACTTTGACTTTAATGCCACGTATCTAGAGTTACCAGGCGGCAGCTTGGGAAAGGTGTATGTTTGAGATTTATGGAGAATGTGGGTAATGTAGTGACGTACCTCGAGTTGCGACAATGTGGCAGCGCAACTGCTTGGGAAAGCTATTCATTATTCATCTTAAGTGGATTTATGGAGAATGTGGTAATGTAATGACGTACCTTGAGTTGCGAGGTTGCGACAATGTGACAGCGCAACTGCTTGGGAAAGTTACTCATCTTAAGTGGATATTACTGGAAGAGTAAAATTAACTTTGATAAAATGAATAATTGTACATTTTGTTCGCAGCAACTACACCAGACTGTGACACTGCCAAGGATGGCAGCGTGCGCAGGAGGGCCGTGTTATCACCTGTATTTTGTTTGCCGTGTATTTCACTATAGGATTATTTTTAATACTGTGATTTGAGTCTAAATATGTGTCATTTAGTGTAGAGGGCGCCGGTGGGATACCATTCACTTCTACCCGCCATCTCAAAAGAGTTTTAGAGGGGTTGGCGCTATAAGTAGATGGAGCTAAGCCGTTGAAGAGCATTCCTTTGTGAAATTTTATATGGGAAAGATCGAACAGTTGTCAATATAAATTCTTACATTTATTTAATTGGTTTACTTTTACTCAATTGATAACAGGATTCAGATACATTTAATTCGATCTCGTCTTGAATATCAGAAAACTTATCAAATAACAATTCAGACTTTTGTAGGCGTTCGTTTAATTCTTCCTTTTGCAGTTCTGATAAGTTCGCTTTATCGATTGTTTGCACGTATTTTGTAAACTTTCCTTTAAATTATACCCCTTTTTTTGACTAAGTCACGAACGACTTCGTCTATTTATTTTCATGTTTAGACATCGCGAAATAAACAACTGAGCAAGATGTTGGTAGAAACAGAAACTTGGTAAGAAAGGTTGAAGGTAGGAATGGGAAATGAAAATTGTGGTTGGCCTCACTTTCCGTGTGCTGGTCTGCTGGTTCCACTTGTATGCGGCGAAGAAGGTGATTTGTTTCTTGTTTCTTGAATGAAAAGCTTGCTTGACGATGAACTTTTTATTTTCTCAAAATATACAATTTGGTAATAGATAGTAGTAGTGTGCGCTCGTCGAGTCCTTAGAGCGGAGTGTCGCTGCGTTCCCACTGCGCCGCCGCAGTTGCGACCGCCGCACGGTGCCGCGCCGGCCGCGTCGATAGACCGATGTCGTTATTTAGCATTAACACCAGACTACCTCCGATTTTTTTATACGTCCTTGGCCTAAACATTATCTTTTGAAATTAATTTATTATTAGATCTGATTAGGTCCATCTACGATTTGGTAACAACAAACTTACTAAAGTATTATATGATTATTAGCACAATATGAAGAAACATTACTGTGCTAGATATTTGGCTAAAGACGATACAACTCCATTCAAGGTATAATAAATCCCATCAAAAATATACATGTGAAATGACAGCCAAGTTCAATACTATGATATATGGCTTAATTGTTGACTTCAACAACAAAAGAAGTGAGGCGTAAATGGGTGCCAAGTTCAATGATCAGTCCTGCAATTGATTAAAACCACATACATAGAATATTTTGAAGAAACTTAACATTTATTGTTTTCTCAGTTTCTGCCTTTTTCCTTTGCACCCAATTACCTATCTGGATGCCAAATTCGAACTTTCTATATCATCTGGAACTGGATAAAATCTTTTATGTCTATACCTTAATCAGTGCTAAAAATGACGATTTTAGAACGTTAATATCTAAATAACCGTTTGAGGTATGCTTATGAAATTTGGAGCACATATTGATATCGAATATTGTATCATCTAGACGTAATGAACTATAGACGGTTTGCATCGTACTGACGTAGCGCGTGCGAGGCTCGCCGGCCAAGGCCGGTCACTGTCAATTCACTGTGAAGTCCTGCAATTGATTAAAGCCCCATAGAATATTTTTTAAGAACTTAACATTTGTTGTTTTCTTATAACTTAACATAACGTATTAAAGCTTCAGATCTTACTTGGCTAGTTTTCGCATACGATTTTTTCTTAAGTATGTACTAAAATAGTAATTTAAGACCCTTATTTTCGATGGGTACCTACTATCTATCAGCAAACTAAATTAACGAAGAATAAAATAATAGCTTTAGAATGTACGACGATTTAAGAAGTGCAAATAACTCGTATGCGAAAACTAGCCAAGTAAGATCTGAATCTTTAATACGTTATGTTAGTTATAAGCAAACAACAAATGTTAAGTTCTTACAAAATATTCTATGGAGCTTTATTCAATTGCAAGACTGATTATTGAACTTGGCACCCATTTAAATCTCACTTCTTTTGTTGTGGAAGTCAATAATCAAAGCCTTCAAGCCATATATTATAGTATCGAACTTGGCTTTTATTTTACATTTATGTTTTTAATGAGATTTCATTACTTTTTGTACTGGAATGATTAGTTATCACTTATCATACTAAAGTCAAAGTACTTTATTTATATATGTACAATTTACACGTAAATTAATGAAAAATAAGAACAAAAGAAAGAGCATGCAATTTGTATACATTTTCAAAGTTTGAAATAACTACTTTACTGTACTATTATAACTATTGTACAAAAAACTGTCATACATTATATGAGTATAATATGTTTTTATTACAATAATTGTGCTAACACATGTCAAAGTTTTTCTTTACATTTTCATAGGAACTTTGCCATCACTCTCTAAAACTACGCTGTAACTATAAAAAGCTTGATCGATAAGCCAGCACTTTAATCTATTTTTGAAGCTGCCTAGTCTTGGGGCGGATACAACTACTTTGGGAAAAGAGTTATAAACTTCCGGTCCCATAATGTGAGTTAACTTCCGTGACCTCGTGAGGGAGTGTGGTATAGCATCCAACTTGTCCGCGTTGCGTATGTTGCGAGAATGTCTCTCTCCTCGCGTATTGTACGATTCTAGATTATTACTGGCATACACAGTCCCCTGGTAGACCAGGTAACGTAGGTATGCCAAGCTCTTTGAAATATGTACTGACGGATGTGCATTGCGATACGCCAACTATGGCACATTCGGCACGTTTTTGGGTACGGAAACTAAAATGAAAGAAAATGAAACTACAATTTTTACTAATATGAAAGTTTAGATGTTTAGGTGTCTGTTGCTTAATCACGTCGGATCAGCTATATGATGAAGTTTCGGTTAGATTACAGTCAGAAATAGTACATTAAGCAGCTCACTAAATGTTCCCACTACAGAAACTCGAGGCCTCTTCTTACAATTATGGAATCAAGGTCTTAATACAGCACATTGGCACAACTGGTCCAAAGTGGGTTAGTAGATGACACAAGACCTTGAAATATTATGGGTGCTCATAGGTTTTCGCACTATATTTTACTTCACCTTATTTTAAGTAAGCGGTATTACGCATGTGACTGATAAAACAGTGGTGCACGTGTGGGATTCAAACCAAGGGCTCCGGATTGGCCGTCACCATTCTGCCGACTAGACCAGCCTTAACGTTAACTTAGCTGTAGAATAGCGCAGAGGCTCTTTTTATTGCTGGAAAATTACAGGAACAGGAACTACGCAGGTAAAATAACGGAGCACTGTAGTAAGTAATATAATCTTACACTTTCGATTTTACGGCTGATATAGATAGATACGGCTGATCTAACCAGGCGAATGGTGACTGCCGATTCAGAGCCCCAGGTTCAGATTCCACGCGCACCACTGTCTTTTCGAAGTCATGTGCGTAATGCCTCTAACTTAAAAACGGTGAAGGAAAACATCGTGAGGAAACCGAGATGTACCGATTGTCTATCGAAGTCATGTATCATCCATCGACCCGCACTGGGCCAGCGTCTAGGACTAAGACCTTGATTCTCGAGAGAAGGGCCAGAGTCCTAACTGTGGGAACATTAAAATGTGGGAGCATTTAAGAACTTCACAATTATAAGTAATAAATATAATAAAACTCCTGATATATCCATATTTTTTTAAACAGTATAGTGACGAGACCAGTAGGACATGTGCCTGATGGTAAGCAACATGCCTACCACATAACAGCACAGTGACGCGCAGCTATTGGAACACGAAGAGTCCAAATAATTACCTAGCACTTCACTGCGCTCGTCACCCAGAGATCTAAGATATTAATGAATATGAATATATTATGTCTCTAAGCCCAGTAATTTTTCTAGAAACATTGCCCTTCAAACCGTAGCACAGCAATGTTTGCACATTACTGATTGGCGTTAGAATAACTGGCAATAGTGTGGTACTTGCCTATCTACTATCCCAGGCGGACTCTGCTGAGAGTCCTACTACTAACAACGTTATATGTTCGGCTTAAAAATGATTAAAAAGAAAAAAAATATGTTTGTTGTACCACAACGAAGAGATTTATACATATCTATCTTTTTTTTTAAATAAAGCAATATATCAAACAGTCTTTTTTTAATTTATTTTAATTAAAGAGTGACGAGACGAGCAGGACATGTGCCTGATGGTAAGCAACATGCCCGCCAAATGACAGCACAGTAACACGCAGCTATTGGAACATAAAGAGTCCAAGTCATTACCTAGCACTGCACTGCGCTCGTCACCCAGATATCTAAGGGGTTATGTCTCTAAGCCCTGTAATTTCTCTGGAAACATTGCCTTTCAAACCGGAACACAGTAATGTTTCCACATTACTGCTTGGCGGTAGAATAACTGGCAAACATCGGCCACTTTTAATTACAATAAAAGGGTTGAAGGGGTTGAAATGGGGGATGGAAGTTACAACCAAATACACATTCTGACTTTCACCCCTTCCTGCAAGAAAACCGTGCAGAATTTGGGGATTAAAAGTAGACAGCTACCATCTACTTAGTATGATCTTATATCATGTCAAGTTTCATTTGAATTGAATCAGTAGTTTCGGCGTGATGAGAGTTCCCTATACAGAAAGACAGACAGACATGAAAGAAAAAAAATACAGTTTCGCCATCAGTATCGACTATGGAGTGCCTCCAAAATTTTTTTTTCAAAATATCTTCAATGTACAGAATTCGACCCGCTACAGTTTTTAGTGCAGTAACTTTATACATTACCGTATGCGTTAAACCCGGTAGATCTGATTTTTTGCAGACTTGTTCATGATGTTGGCCTAATGATTGTCCCAAATTTGTTATCTCGAGCGACGAACGCAACATTGTCAAAAATCGAAAAAAACCGCGAAAAAAATCGTTTATTTTTTCAAATTTTGGTGATTACAACGCTAAACGACTAGTTTTGTAAAAACTTTCTTATGACGTTTATAAAGTAGACTAAATTTGCTACAATATGATAATATAATTGTCTCTGTACACTCAATAGTTTCTGAGAATAAGTCTTTCAAAGTTTATAATTTATTTCGTACTTCGCAATTTTTTGCAATTTTTTAACTCCTACTTGACCACTTTGTGGCACAGTTACGGCGGTTTAAAAAAGAGGTGTTAAAAATTTGACGTCGAAGTCTGTCTGTCTATTAGACAGACACACATACAGGTCTGTCTCTATGTGTATCTGTCTGTGTGTGTATCTGTTTATGGCACCGTAGAGCTGAAACGGATGGGCCGATTTCGATGCGGTTTTTTTTATTTGAAGAAACATTTTTGTGTTTATTTTTTGAGCTATTTTTGGTTAACCTTTAAGTACACGCGTTGCTTAGGATAACATTCCGTCACGCGTGGGGTCCAGAAGTATCCCCAATATAAATTGACAAATAAATGAAGAATTGTTTAATATATTTTAAAAGCAGTTTTTGATTATGAGAAAATACATTATAATCTTTGTGAAAAATATTTATTGATCATGAAACAATACATCTTTAGACAGTAAGGAACATTTTAATCAAATTAACAATCTCACACAGAGAATTTGTCTACAGGTATCCCCACGTATGCAAAAAGTTAACTTCCCTTAGCAGAAGAGCGACGAACGTCCGCCTGCCGAAAGGCCTTGCGTCACAATGAGATTAGCTGAAAACGCGCAATCGTAACTAGTGAAATTCAAAAAAGATCGTTAAATAACAGCGCGTGGGGTCTGCGTAGACCCCGCCCGTGGCGTTAAAGGTTAATATCGATTCAAGATGGCCGCCTCCACCAAATGGCATACCAAATATTTCACCACAATCTACCTCAATATGGGTATCAAATGAAAAGGCTTGACTAGAAGAGTACTATACAGTATAACAAATTTCAAATCACAAAATGGCGAACTCCATTTTTTTTTTTTCACTAATGCTTTAATATGGGTGTCAAATGAAAGAGCTTGACTAGTAGACTAAAGCTTGACTAGTAGAAAGACTTATTCTCAGAAACTATTGAGTGTACAGAGACAATTCTAGTGTCATACTGTAGCAAATTTAGTCTACTAGGTATATAAGCGCCATAAGAAAGTTTTTACAAAAACTAGTCGTTTAGGGTTATAATCGCCAAAATTTTAAAAATAAACGATTTTTTCGCGGTTTTTTCGATTTTTGACAAAGTTGCGTTAGTCGCTCGAGGTCACAAGCTTGGGACAATCATTAGGTCAACATCATAAACAAGTCTGCAAAAAATCAGATCTAGGTACCGGATTTAACGCATCCTACTCCATACATTCAGGCAACAAAGTTACTGGACTATTTATTATAAGTAGAGATATAGATATAGAAGTGTCGTGAGTTCAACATTCCAATGTTGATGTGTTTCGTCGATTACTCAAAAGCGTTTGATTGTGTTAGGTGGGAATGCTTATGGAACATTTTAAGGGAAATGGGAGTACCTGAGCACCTCGTCGTTCTTATCGCAAACCTCTACCAGGATGGAAACACAGTCGTAAAGGTGAACAATATCCTATCGAAGCCCTTTAAGCCACAAAAGGGCGTTAGACAAGGATGTATCATGTCTCCAATTCTCTTTAATATCTATGGAGAAAACATAATGAGACGAGCCTTAGACGGTTGGGAGGGAGGAATCTCCATTGGCGGAAGGAAAATCAGCAACCTAAGATACGCAGATGACACAACTTTATTTGCATCGTCTGAGCATGAATTGGCACAGCTCCTGTCTAGAGTAGAGAAAGAGAGTGAATTAGTTGGCCTTACAATTAACAAGTCGAAGACCAAAGTGTTAGTGGTAGATAGGTCTGGTTCACTTATTCGTTCTAATGAACTCGGGGACCTAGAATTCGTTGAGCGTTTTGTGTACCTGGGGTCTCTTCTTAGTAGCGAGGGGGGCAGTGAGAGAGAAATTGCAAGAAGAATCCAAATGTCCAAAGCAGCAATGACGAAACTCACTAGGATATGGAAAGATCGCAATATATCCCGTAAAACCAAAGCGAGGCTGGTACGTACGCTGGTATTCTCAATTTTCTCGTATGGTGCCGAATCCTGGACGATAAGAAAGAAAGAAAGGACAAAAATCGATGCTTTTGAAATGTGGTGTTGGAGACGGATGTTGCGAATTCCATGGACTGCATGCCGAACCAACGCATCCGTTATTAAGGAGCTACGCATTACTAAAAGGCTATCCACTGTTTGTTTCCAGCAAATCCTCAAATATTTTGGACACGTTGCTCGTAGGGACCCTGACAGCCTTGAGAAGCTTATGGTAGTCGGTAAAGTCGATGGGAAAAGACCACGTGGTCGATCACCTACCCGTTGGTCAGATCTGGTAAAGACTCTCACTGGACTGCCAATAACCGAAGCTCTTAGGACCGCCGCGGACAGAAAGGAATGGAAGAGCATGGTGCATCGGGTGATCAATACCTCAGACTAGACGCGACCTTCAGCAATGAAGATAACGACTGAGAAGAAGAGATATAGATAGATATAGATACAAATTACAAATTGTTTAATTCAATAAAATAGGTTTTAATATTTTTAATAAAATTTATTTTAAAAAAATATATTTTTTTTAATATGGAGAATCCAAATCACTGCCTAGAACTGGACTGCGCTCGTCATTTACAGATATAAGATTATTTATTTTTTACCATGTAATTTCACTGGAAACACTGCCCCCGATAGTATATGAATATTACTGCTTGGCGGTAGAATAATTGGAAAAAGTCTGATACGTTTCCAGGCGGGCACCGTAAAGGGTGTTTGCTACAATTTTATGCTGAATATCACAAAAAATACTACAATAAATTAATCAAGTACAAGTTGGGCGCTCAATCAATTACAAACTGGTAAATAATTTCAACTGTATATCTAATATTGATTGGACGAAACCCTGGGCATAAAACTTCAACTCGGTCTTCACAGGTTCAACTTTTAAAATATCTGTCTCAAGTCACGGCATCTGACTATCGATTTATAACTCATTCCAGCCAACTTTGAATAATTTATTGACTTATTTTCACACGCCCTCACAAAATTAACTTCTATTGTGCGACGAGAGACTGCGCAGAGGACGGATAAACGAATCAAATTAATGAGTGAAATAATCAATGGGATTCAGGTACTTAGTCTATTAAAATGTAATATTCATACTTTATTGCTAACATTGGCTCAAGTAATTGGTTCAATATTCATAACATTAACTTTTACGTTCATTATTGATAGTTCTAAAGGTCATCATTTAAAATACCAACCTTTTTCTATGCACAGGTAATCAAAATGTACGCATGGGAAATACCATTCCAAGCGGTGGTAAAAACTGCACGGGTCCATGAATTGGAATGTGTAAGGAAGTCTTTCTTCATCAGAAGCGTGTTCGTCGGATTCATGTTGTTTACTGAAAGATTCATCCTTTTTTTGACATGTTTGACGCTGATATTATCAGGAACTAGTGTCACTGCTACTTTGGTGAGTTAAATCGCAATTTTTTTTGGTTGCTGCTAAAAACCACTTGTAATGTTTTTTTTGTTCTATGATCAATATTTTACTTATATGTTTATTTTCTGACTTACTTATCACATTCTAAGAGATTTCCTCTCTACGAAGGGGTTTTCGTTTTGTTTTTATAATTTTAAAAATAGTGTTTTAAGTACTTACCGATCTCTCTGGACTGGGAAAATTTCATCAGCATCTCTGTGATACATAAAAAATGCGATGCTACATGAGCAACATCTACCGATTAGGTACAGGTACAGGTACCGTTCTTGTATTCTTATTGCCACTTATCGAATAAAAAAGTTTTTTTTTTTTTTTTAAATCGTTTGTTTTAACCACTACTTTTTATTTTATGTCAATGTCACCACCATATTTGTCAACACCGTCAGATTATAGTGTAACGCGTGAGAGTTTAATCTCTCGGTAAGTAACGTTAGATTAGTTTGGAATCTGACATCGTTAAATTGTAATCTGACGGTTTTTACAATTTCACGGTGATATCAACAATAACGTGTTTCTATCTATAGATATATTTTTTTAGTCTGTTATAATATAATGTAATGCAATTTTCATAAATTTAATTCTTTCTCAGATCTATCCTATCCAACAGTACTTCAGTGTGATCCAAATGAATCTAACTCTGATTTTGCCATTTGCCATTGCTTATATCGCCGAAATGATGGTCACACTCGACCGTATTCAAAGCTTTTTGATCATGGGTGAGTGAATCCATGTCAGATAAAATAAATATGTTATATTATGTATTTAACCGACTTCAAAATAGTCAGAGGGTCTCAGTTCCGTTGTAAATATTAGTTTTTTTTTGTATTTTAATGTTCTTATTTATTAAATATTCATAAGAGAAAAATAATTCTACACATCAAATGAATACATCAATTATATTAAAAACATGCATTGTACTCGTACTTTTCACATTATATTTCAAATATTAATTACGTGTTAGCTCCGCCAATTGTGAATCGATTTTGATTTTGTAAATTTTTTGTGTGATAGATCATGTTTCAGAGATAGTCCCATGCTGATTTTATCAAAATTGGTGGAGTGATTTTTTAAATAATAACAAAAATCTAAATTTTGCATATCTTGTTAACGTATTTTTTCCCACCTCACTGTCTCATTGAAACAATAGTTCATTTCACAAAAATATGAAATTTTATCGAGTGTCTGAGTTTAATTTTAAATTGAAGTCTGTTTTTATTTTTTCGGACAAAATAAATTATTATTCAGCAAGACCAAACAATAAGTTTAAAATTATCTATGTTGGTTCTGAAACCCAGATGAAAGAGAAGATTTTACGACCTCGCCTACGATAAAAGGCGGCCGAAAAGGAAGTCCTACTAAATTCAGGAAATCTTCAGAGCCAAGTGAACCCAGTGATATAGTCTCTAAGAAATTCTCTCAAAAATTTGAAGCTACTGTCATATCTGCAAGTAAGATTTAAGAATTCACCAAATTCGGTTTAATTTTTATCTTATTTTTTCGTATTTCATACATTATTTTTTAAGATCACTAAGCATCTCCTTTTTAGGGTTCCGTAAAACGTAAAAACGGAACCCTTATAGATTCGTCATGATCTGTCTGTCTGTCCGTCCGTATGTCGCAGCCACTTTTTGCCGAAACTATGAGAACTACACTGTTGAATCTTGGTAGGTTTTGCATAATATTCTGTGAACCGCAATCAATAAGATTTTTACAAAAAAAAAAAAAAAAATATAAGGGTTGCCCCCCATACTGAGAACTGAAGCTCAAAATTTTTATTTTCATTTCACCTACACGTGTGGGGTGTCTATCGATAGGTCTTCAAAAATGATGTTGAGGTGGTTTCTAATATCATTTTTTCTACGCTGAATAATGTGCGCGAGAGACACTTCCAAAGTGGTAAAATGTGTGCCCCCCCCCCCCTCTAACTTCTAAAGTAAGAGAATGAAAAAACTAAAAAAAAAAAATGATGTACATTACCATGCAAACTACCAACGAAAATTGGTTTGAACTCGATCTCATGAGTAGTTTTTTTTTAGTACGTCATAAATACACTACTATTAATACTTCGATCAAACTTACAACGAACTACAAGAACTATTTGTACTATGTAGGTATATTATGTTACTTGCTGCAACGGAACCCTTGGGCGAGTCCAACTCGCACTTAGCCACTTTATTTATATCCACAGAGTCAGTTTCGAGTACAGAAGCACGTGTAATGGAAGTTGAATATCCGGTTGAGTTGTACAAAGTTAGTGCGTCGTGGTCTGGTTCAAAAAATCTCACTAAACTATCTCTCAACAACTTAACGCTTTGATTACGCAAAGGCAAACTGTGCGCAGTTATCGGACCCGTGGGTTCAGGAAAGGTATTTGATTTACTTTTGTACTTTATTAATGCGTGCTTTGAACATTTTAATGTCCTTATTTATTCTATGATGCGATATTTATCTACATATATAATATGCATATGCGTTATTTATATTTACTTAATGATCTGTTTGAGTTTCACCAATATTTATTCATTTTAGTCGTCTCTCCTCCACTATTGAAAGAGCTACCTACCAATTACTACCGGAAATTTTAAAATCAACGGGAAAATATCATACGCTTGTCAAGAAGAGTCCTGGCTATTCCCAGGCACAGTTCGAGATAATATTTTGTTTGGACTACCGTATGATTCTAACAAATACAAGGAGGTAACTGCAACAACAACAATTTCACTTTGTTTTTGTGCATTAAGACGCTGGCAATAGCTAACTGAAATTCACGAATTCGAAATTAAGCCACGCCTCTTTACTACTTCGATAAGACAGCGCCGCGAGAATTGATGGAAACAAAAAGCTACCGCACGAAGCTCATAGATGGCGCTTTAAAAAAATTTTGTAATTAATTTAACATAACTTTTTGTTATTTCAATATCTTTTTGCACGTTTTCAAATTGTGAAGAACATTATCGAAATTCTATGAGTAAAGCCTATAAATAATAATTAACTTTCCACCGGTTACAGACATAATGAGATTTTTTTCGCCGGATTTCTGTCTAGTGATTTTAGTGAATGTACGTAGTGAGTATATGTAGTGAGTCTACAATTACAATAAACTCTTTTTATACAGAAAATTAAACCGACTTCAAAATCACAAATAGGCACTCGAAAGCGAAAAATAAGTTCATTTAATTATTATAAGCGCTACTCACTCATCTATTTGAAGTCAAATAAATTCATTCGACACAAACATTAATTGCATAAAAGTACCTACAGCAAAAAGCCAACATTACGTGGTGTTCCCATGCGGTCACCCATCCAAGTACTGACCACGCCTGGAGTTGCTTAACTTCGGTGATCGGACGAGAGCTAGTATTTTCGACGCGCTATGCACGTTGTCAATTATATTATACAAACATAATAGTTATCATCATCATCATCAATAGACGAGCCCGCAAGTTAATAATCCACAACTATTGCTCATTACAACACGAAGAACAAGTTTTAGAAACAACACCATTTCGCTGCTTTGTAACAAAAGGTCCACAAACAAAATTTTACAAAAATATTTTTATTACAAAAGTAAATATTTTTTAAAAATTTAAACCATTCGCAACGTTTGTAAAATGAAACATTTATAAATTGTAATGGAAAAGATTTGGAATTTATATCATGCAAAAAGTTGGTTTTAAAATGTCAAATAACAATGTAGAAATGGTTATTGCAGCTGTAAAGGAGTTTCGTAAATTACAACAGCTTTTGTAAAAAGGCTTTGTGAAAGTCAAAGTAACAAATAATTATTACATTCAGTATACATACATATCCTAAATGAGTACAAATTCGTACTATATAGAGGGGTTTGGGTTAAGTTGATGTGGCTTTTTTTTGCAATCAGATTTGTTGTAAGTCATATCGGAGCTGAGTTATGGCTTTTCAAAGTTTTTTTTTGATATTTTTATATGGATTAGTGGCGCCATTTCCTTTACCAGCCAAAGTTCTGTTGTCACTTTTTTAAACATACCTTACTCAAGGGCATTTGTGCAATCAGATTTGCTGTAAGTTATGTCGGAGCTGAGTCATTGCCTTTCAAAGTTTTTTTTTTGGGTTTTTACATGGACTAGTGGCGCTATATTCTATAGCGGTCAAAGATCCGTTGTCACTTCAATGATTTTTTTTTTAAATACCAACAAAAAGACTTTGAAAGGCAATAACTCAGCTCCGAAATAACTTAAAGCAAATCTGATTGCACAAATACCCTTGAGTAAGGTATGTTTCAAAAAAGTGACAACAGATCTTTGGCCGCTAAAGGAATTGGTGCCACTATTCCATATAAAAATACCCAAAAAAACTTTGAAAAGCCATAACTCAGCTCCGATATGACTTACAGCAAATCTAATTGCACAATTACCCTAGAAGTAAAGTAATATTTCAAAACAGCGATAACAAATCTTTAGCCGCTAAAAAAAACACAATGTCACTAAGCCCGTACAAAAATCCAAAAAATAAATAACTTTGATAGGACATAACTCCGCTCTGATATTACTTAGAGCAAATATGATTGCACAAATAGCATCAAGGTAATTCATTGATACAACAAAGTGATAACAGATCTTTGGCCGCTAAAAAAAAACGACGCCACTAGTCCATACAAAAGTACCCAAACGCCTTTGTTGTTGTCCCATTTCACAGATTATTATTTTCTTAATTTGAAAAAAAAAAAATATGAAAGGGTAGGAAAGGGTTCAAAATGGGTTATCCGTGGACAAAATATTCTTGATAATTTGATTTTGTCAAAAAAAATTTTTATGAGTAATTAATGCATTATTTTAGTACCCAGATTAATAAGCTAAAAGTTAATTGTAAAAGTAATTTAATCTTTATTTCCAACTTCTCAACCAATTATGTTGCCAGTCTTTAAGCTTTGAATGATGGCGATTTTTTTCTCGAATAATATCAATTTCTGCAAAACGCTAGAAAATGTCATATGTTAATAATTATGCGTGAATTTGATAACGTATTTAAGTTGTTTTCAAGCAATTCTGTAGCTTTTTTTATGTGTAATGGTTTTTCATCGCACCCGGTTTCACTTCACAACGCCGCGAAAAACAAAATCATCTAGTTGGGCAGTTTGCCCACTGCCGGCGAGAAAACAAGTAACTATCGGCTATTTTCTCGCTCAAGAAACGTACAATAGATATTATACATTCCGTGTACCTAAGTAAAAGAGATGCAAATACTCATATATAAACAGTAGTTGATCGCTGACTGTTCACACTCCCGGTGAGTGCTCACTTCACTAGTTTGTCGCTGAGCGACATGAGCTATTAAAGTTAATACTCGCTCAGCGATTAGAACACGCCAAGAGAGCAACCAGCGGTTCATTTCTCTACAATGCGGATCTGAAAGTACACTTTTTTTACGCCTCGAATGAGTGATGCGAGTAATCGCTCGTCTCACTCGAACATTCGCTTAAAGCCGAGCTACAGATCTATCGGAACTACGCAAAATCTCCCCGCGACTCACCAACTCGTTCCTAATTCTAGCTTTATTCGTTCGTTGTTGCCGGTGAGACAACTGCTTAATACTGAATAAAAAATAGTAAACAATAATTCCGTACAGCAGTATTAATAATCATCTAACCACTAACTTGTGAATATTTTAGTTATTATTTTAAACAACGGCCATAATAGAATAGCATCGATTTTATCCACACGGTCACGATCGATTCGATATTAAGATATTATTTACAATGGCAGCACTGAATACGTCAATACAAAATACAAAATGCGTTGTTATCAGCTGTTTGTTTGTTTTGTTGTGTCACGTGTTTCTTATTTATTAAATTGTGATATATGTGGTTTTGGTTGATGAAAAAACATTCTTAAGGGGGCGCCTAAAGCCAGAAAACGAAAAAAGGACATTTTCGACGCCGCTCACTGAAGTTAAGAAACTAAAAACTATGACAAAAAAAATATTGACGTGTGGGTACAATCAAGAAGAAGCACAATAACCGAATAGAATTTTAAAAATAGATAAGAGTTTTTTACAATAAAAAAATAAAAATGACACCGAAAAAACCCGTTTTAATTCGAGTACTCGAAATTATCAGCGATGACCCCACATTATTTTTTGGTAATAAAATTCCTATTTATACGTTCTAGTAAAGTAACCGAACACTTTTTTAAATTTATGTTTAGTTATTGAGTAATTAAATAAAACTTGGTCAAAAATGGACTCCTGATTAAATATTGATTTTTCCTCCAAACTGTGTCATGCTATTCTCGACTTTATGTACATCACATTAAGAAACGCGTCGCGCGAATGAAATCTGATGTTTTCCTGGCTTTAGGCGCACTCTTAATACCCTAGTTGACACCTCGGAAATCGATGGCATCATCCAATAACGATTTTGGCTCACCGATGGTACAAAATGTTGTAGTTTTGTTTAAAAATAACCACGTCAACGTTCGCATTACTTATGGGAAATACGAGTAAATTGTATTTTTGCTACTACCTAAAGATACTATTCTGATATCAACTGCTAGAAGCCATCATGTTTAATTTATGATATCAGTGACAGTCAATGTCCACGTTTATCCCCAAGTCCCTTACAAATGAACAATGTCATTTCTCAGTAAAGTGACTTTTAGATGACATTCGGTTACATTGTATGCAATCATTTCATCTATGATTTGTTATGATGGTGTCATATTAAACTATTATCTGTAAACCGACTTAACCGATTCGTTGCGGAAAACACGGCATCCGTGTCATTCAAGTTTTTGTTTTAAGGCGTATGACACGGGAAGCGGGTAATTTTTTATAACCATCGTAACTCGCACAAAATCAGCTTCAAAATGTTGCTAAACAATGTATTTATTATTTTTTATGTAGATTATGGCTGTAGCCTTCTTTCTGGATATTGATAGATTTGGATAGTTTCAAGGATTAGCAATCTTTTTCGACTGCATTAATATTTATAAAAACGATTCAAGCAAAACGTACATTATGACACTATATATTTATTATGCTACATTCATTATGACAAAGTAAATTACGGAAAAAATGCGTTTTCAAAAAAAGTTTTTTTTTAAATAAAAAAAACATTAACTTAGGCATTTGTGACTCATATCAAGTTTGTGTTATTTTTTGTACTTGTAGAAACTGTTTTTGTCATGTTTCGTTTTGCTGGCCGGTATATGATACGAACTTCTCTTTTTTTCTGCGATATAATGAGCTGCAGCTTCTTTCTCTCAGTCTCAAGAATCATCTGTTGGTTTCTAAGTGGGTGTTCCATTTTTGTATTTTTTATATTTTATTGCATAGGTCCTCAACATTGGTAAGTATAGGTGACATTTAGATTTTTCAAATCATATGTAATAAAACTAATAAGCAACTTAAATAATATAATTCATCTTTGCACATGCGAGTAGGTCCAGGTATAATGTGCACAATGTTTAGTATTTTAGTATAGTTTATTAATAATGTTTCATACAGCTGTTCTGTTTTGTGAATTTGGCTTTAGCAATGACTATTAATTTGTGATTAACTTATCCGCGAAGGATGTTGCGCGATAATATAATTATCAACTCATAGGGCTCCTATGCCGAAGTACCTGGTATCTGAGCTTCAATTGATGAAGATGCATGGTTATTCATCTGAACGTTTTGAGTTAGAGGTGATAAACCTTATCCTCACTAATTGATCAACAAGCTAGATCATCCTCGATGTGGCCTTCTCATTCTCTGGATATTTTTTATCTCAACTTTTATCTCCTAATAATAACAAAAGAATCTTAAAAAAATACTTTTATACTATAAAACTAAAAAAACAAACTCAAAATATTAGAAATACAATAGTAAATAAAGTGGCCAAGTGCGAGTTGGACTCGCCCATGAAGGGTTCCGTTGTAGCAAGTAACATAATATACATAGTACACATAGTTCTTGTAGTTCGTTGTAACTTTGATCGAAGTTTCAATAATAGTGTATTTATGACGTACTAAAAAAACTACTCATCAGATCGAGTTCAAACTAATTTTCGTAGGTAGTTTACATCGTAATGTACATCATATATTTTTTTTAGATTTTTCATTCTCTTACTTTAGAAGTTAGAGGGGGGGGGGGGGACACACATTTTACCACTTTGGAAGTGTCTGTCGCGCAAATTATTCAGTGTAGACGAAAATGATTGTAGAAACCTCAACATCATTTTTGAAGACCTATCGATAAACACCCCACACGTGTAGGTTTGATGAAAAAAAAATTTTTGAGCTTCAGTTCTCAGTATGGGGGGCACCCTTAATTTTTGTTTTTTTTTAAAAACTTTTGTAAAAATCTTAATGCGGTTTACAGAATACATCTACTTACCAAGTTTCAACATGTAGTTCTCATAGTTTCGGCAAAAAGTGGCTGTGACATACGGACGGACAGACAGACAGACAGACATGACGAATCTATAAGGTTTCCGTTTTTACGTTTTACGGAACCCTAAAAAGTCTGCTTAATACTAAACTTCGTCGATTTGACGAGTCATGGTTGCTGGTCTGGCTATCACAGGCCTCCCACATAAGAAATACTACCGTGTGTTGTTGTGAGGGGAACAACTCAACTAAGATTACACGGAAGCAGCAATGGGTGCGACAGCGCACTTAAAATTTACATAATTTTTTTCACATTCGCATCGATTCCACGAAGCTTAGTAGGGTTAATGGGTTTTCGAGGGGTAAGAGACTAATTATATGGTAATTTTAGATGAAACATTAGATAATATATCAAATGTGTATAAAATAAACCAAATGCAAGTCGAATGAAGGATTCCGTACCAATACCTATGAAAACGACAAATCTAGTTATTTTATAGAAACCCCACTTTCACACATTTATATTAATTTTATTTGTATGATTATTAATTTTAACACAATGTAGAAATAATCAGGTAATAGCCCATTAAAATACAAAGAGAATGATAGAAAATCGTCAAAGTAGAAAAGTTGAAAAATAAAATAACTGAATTTTGAGTTGTGGCTCTTTAGTCTCAAGGCAGCGAATTTTCAATTCATCGCCATATCTACAAAAAAAATTGTATTAAAGAAATGACGTCTCTTGTAAAATTAAACTACGTAGTGCCATCTTCCAGCTTAATCATCAGACCCAGTTACAATCTGCGTAAACAACCCACTATTTGTTCTCATTGCTGGGACTCGAAGCATTCATTCGCAAGGAGAGATCTAGGCTGGGGCTAGGTTATAACCCACCACGCTGGCCAAGTGTGGGTTGGTAAATGTCACATGAGGTGAAAACACTAGGTACATGTCGGTTTCCTCACGATGTTTTCTTTCATCGTGTATAAGTTAGCGGCATTACACGCTGGCATCGAGTGGTGCGCGTGGGGCTCCGAATCGGCAGTCACCGTTCTCCTGAATAGATGAGCCATAACGTAAACTTTAACAGCGACTTGGACTTTAACACCAATGTACTCATTTAATTACTGGCATCCCTTAACCATATCCTGGGTGTTTATATGTATAATAAGTATGTATTTAAAAACTATATCTTATACCTTTAAACGAGCAATTCTTGTACCTATATAAATATGTATATATATATAGAATCTGAATCTCGGAAACGGCTCGACGGATTTTCATGAAATTATGTATGCAGGGGATTTCGGGGACGATAAATCGATCTAACTAAGTCTTATTTAAAAAAACGCATATTATGCGCGTTTTTAGACAATGAAAAACTGGCACATTAGACATTAGAATGTGAAGGTAAATTTCGCCGCGTGACGCGACGGCATATTAGTTCAGACGGGAAGTCGGGCGCTCATAGCGTTCACGAATTAGTAGCCCCGGGTTCGAATCCAGACGGGTTCTCCTGTTTTTCAATTCGTTTTTTTAAGAAAATCTATTTCTTGGAGTCTTTTATCTGTAGGTAACTAAGTATATTTAGTATTTAAACCGAGCAAAGCTCGGTCACCCAGGTACTAAGTATTATATCAGCTATCTGGCAGCCATCATACAAGCTTTGCTTAGTTTGGGGTCAGATGGTGTTGTGTGTGAATTGTCCACCAATATTTATTTATATTTATTTATTTATTTATTTATCTTCCAGCACCTTCATCAGACCCTTGTTACCATTTAGCACCAAAGTAGGTACTCCTCAAGACAAATCAAATGAGCCCAAACTCGATGGGGTTATGTCAGTTAATTGTTGAGTTCCTATGACCACCTTCCGGCTCCATCATCAGACCCTGGTAACAATCTAGCACCAAAGTACTCGTCAAGACAAAGAAAACGAGTCCAAACTCGGTGGGGATATGTCGTTTAATTACTGAGTTTCTATGACCACCTTCCGGCTCCATCATCAGACCCTGGCTACCGTCCAGCCTCAAAGTACTCCTCAAGACAAATCTAAAGAGCCCAAATTCGGTGGGGATATGTCGTTTAATTACTGAGTTCCTAAGACCACCTTCCTGCTCCATCATCAGACCCTGGTTACCATCTATCACCAAAGTACTCGTCAAGACAAAGAACATAAGTCCAAACTCGGTGGGGCTATGTCTTTTAATTCCTGAGTTCCTATGGCAACTTTCCGGCTCCATCATTAGATCAGCATCATTCAATTTTCATACCATTATTTGCAAAAAAAATTACACACGCGAACTATAATGCGAGATTTCAACTTTTTGCAAGATTTGATAATAAGCATCCGGTTTCGTAGTAACTATTTTCTAATCTGTGGCTTCGGCACAGGTGAAACTATAATAATCTATATCTATAAAACTCAAAGGTGACTGACTTAGTGATCTATCAACGCACAGCCGAAACCACTAGAGGGATCGAGCTGAAATTTGGCATGCAGGTAGATGTTGTGACGTAGGCATCCGCTAAGAAAGGATTTTGATAAATTCTACTCTCAAGGGGGTGAAATAGGGGATGAACGATTGTATGAAACTTTTTATTCCTTTGAGATATTTGCATGAAATTTCGTACACAATAAGTTCAACTGAAATCATGAAACAAGTTTGAAAACGTTTTTCAAATTTCAGTCTCCAAGGGGGTGAAATAAGGGATGAAAGTTTATATAGAAACTTTTCATTCGTTGGAGACATCTAAATTTCCTCAGATGTTTTTTGTATGAAGCAAGCTAGCCGGAAGGTTTTTTTTTAAATTCATACCCCAATGGGTGGTGACGTAAAGGATACAATTTTGTACGAATGTTTTCTGGCTTAAACATGTTCTTAATACTATAAAGAAGAGCTCTGACGGGCTACTTTTGTGATATGAACGTCTAGGCTATGGAAGGCATTGCCTGAATGGGTTTTTCATGACGGTTACAATGTTGGTGTCTTCAAATTGAGACTGTATCCGTTGTTTTCTAGGATAGCAAGCTCTACGATAGACTGCATCATCATTTAACTTCAGGGGCCTTTGCGGTCAAGTGCAAACCTATAACAGTTAAGACACCTACTTATTTGCATGAATATTCAATTAATTGATCATGGAAAAAATAATGAGTTACGTATTACAACGTGAGTTTTCCGAAATTCAAACCTAGAGATGGTAAAATAGGGAATTGAAGTTACATATTAACGCATAAGCCTACGCTTTGGTATATAATAGCCAATCTTTATTTAAATTATCATTCGACGCTCATGCTATCCAATATCTACAATAAAAAAATTATCGAACGCGGGCGAAGCCGCGGGTTAAAGCTAGTTATATTATAAAAGCTTGAAAAGATCGGAGAAAGAATCTAACAACAACGTTATGAAAAAAAACATGCAAAAAGATTTCACAGTGGTGAGATTCGATCTCAGTGTTACATCCGTCTACCGCTGACGTACGTTGCTCTCTAACCGTTGAGCCAAACTTCCTGATTACTAGGGTGTCAAATTTTTAGACCATATGGACTCTATTAACGTTTGTAAGAATTGATCATTTTTATTTATTGAATATTGAACGGCGAACGGAGCAAAGAGCGACGTACGTCCGTGTAGCAAGACGTCTCTTCCGACACTGTCAGATAGGGAATGTGTCAGATCTTAATCTTATAAGAGTGAAAGAGAAGGAAGATGCGATACGTTTCGACTTTTTAAAAACAATTAAATAAGTGTGAGTTTTTTAATTAACCCAAAATATAAACCAGCAATGTCCTTTGTCAAAATATAATACGTCATAATTAAAAAAATTACTAGTGTCCGTCTCCTAATTACACTGATATCTAAGACTAAAACTAATTTTTAGAGGTTTGTTTACGATTTTTTTCTATCGTGATTTTTTTACCAAATCTTGTATTTATGACCTCGGGTCACTCATAAATATGTTCAAGAATAACATATATTTTACTCATTATCCCAAACCATATACACATTTTGCTAAATTGGTGTTGAAAAAAGTGCCATTTGGCGATTGTCAGCGTCATAATTTACAGATGTGACTTGTATCATTACTTTGTTATACCGATAGTAAATGTAAGTACATAGAGTAGATAATCTCTTGACCCTCAAACTTGGTCATCATTGCAAATCTGCTTATCCGCGAATGAGTTGGACCTACAATGCCAACTGCATTATGGTAGATGGCTACGCTACACTGCACTTTTGGCCAATTCTTGTTTACGATGTCATGTGAGCTATATTTATTTAGACGGCTAAATTATATTTTAAAATATAGGATAATCCAATCTAAAATCATTTCTGCGTGGTAAAATTTTAACATATTTGCTAGTTTTACTTCGTACTCATTCATCTTGTTTTTCCTTTAGTTTTTTCAGGGTGAACTCTAAAAAAGAGACATAAGAACACGTCCATTCTCCAAATAGTATTTTAGGTATCTAGTATAAGTTCCCATGATATAATTTTAATTGATTTGTATTATTTATAGGTTTGCCGAACATGCTGCTTGATGCTTGATTTCGAACAGTTTCCTTACAGAGATTTATCTCTGGCGGGGGAACGCGGAGTGTCACTATCGGGAGGACAGAGGGCGAGAATAAACTTGGCAAGAGCGGTTTACCGAGAGGTTACTGTGTTGTTTCATTTAATAATTATAAACGTCAACTTTTAAACAATTGAATAATGAAGGTACTTAATTATGAAAAATAGTGCAGTACATACATAGGTAAATACATCAGGTAAGGTTTTTAGTTATTGGATAAATCGTTTAAAACGACCTGTTCCAGGAATTAAAAATTCCAGTGCAATTTCCGATAACAGTTATTTAGAGTAAAACATACAAGGGTTAAGACGATAAATTAAAATTTGAGCTACTACGGACACAAGACACAACAATTTTATTGTAGTTTACTGGTAAAATTGCATCAAAACCAGTACTTTTGATTTGGAACTATATATCTAATGCTAAAAATGTACAAGTTACACTTTTAGTGTTTTTGCAGGGACAGCACTGAAATGTGAAAGCTAACCGAAAATAAACTCATAAATTATACCATGAAAGGATCACCTATTTAATTCCAATGTTCCAGTTTTGAGCAAATATTTTGACTACTACGCTCAGATCTTTTACTTAAAACTTAGAACTTTATATCAATTAAAAATTACAAATCAGAACATCCCTTTTGAAACGGGTGGTGCAGTCAGATACACCGAATAAGTGACAGACTATCGAGGGAAATTTTCACTTTCAATACTTTATTTTATTGCAATAAAGATAATTTTTTAGTTGTATCATAGATTAACGATATGAGTCTTTATCTAACACTGTGTGTATTCCAGGTTGATATCTACTTATTGGACGATCCATTATCTGCTGTAGACGCCAACGTACGTCAGATGTTGTTTGAGGGATGCATCAACGGTTACCTACGGGATAGTACCACCATTCTGGTCACTCATCAAGTACACTACCTTAAGTCCACTGACATCTTAGTTGTTTTGAATGAGGTACACTTTTAATGGGATATTAATAATTATTACAAGATTTTTTACTAATGATAACAAGACATTGTTTATTTATATCATTCTGAATTTATAAAAAAAAATGTTTACTGATACATTTTGATAACAACTGACGAAACTCAAACTAATTTTCATTTTAGGGCTCAATAGAAAATGTGGGAGATTACAATGAACTACTGAAGACGGGGACAGAATTTTCGAAACTTTTGGAGCGTCAAGAATCAGAACAACCTAACGAGGAGGATTCTCCGGTAACATTGGTCTTACTTTATATTCAATTTCTGTTCATGGTACAATAAAATAAAATATTAGGTGCAGTAATAATTATTTTTCTTTGATAGAGACGTCCCTCAATTCAAAGTAGAATATCGAACATAGATGAAAATAGTTCAGAAAAAGAAAAGATTCAAATTCAAGAAGTGGAGGAGAGAGCAAATGGCAGTTTGAAGTTCGACGTGATTTGGCAGTACTTGAAATCAGTTCAGTCGTGGTTTGTGGTGTTATTGACGCTGTTCTCGTTGATGCTGACGCAGGGTGCTGCTACTACAGCGGACTACTGGCTCAGTTACTGGTATGCTACAAACTTTAAATAATTAGGAATACCTACATTTTTGTATTGGTATTGAAAGTGTCGGTTATATGGTAATGCAATTCCAAATAGTTATCTTTAGCGAGAAATGCAGTTCTGCGGCAGTACGAGTATGATGCATTCATGAAAACTATTACTTACAAGACAAATGCTGTCGCTTTATATGAACAAGATTTGCCAGATGGACAAGAACTTGGTAAGTTTATTTCTGAATCCATTACTCTGGCGTTGTTAAAATTTAGATCTTCTCAAGTAATTATGTGAATTAAATCTACAATGAAAGTAGAGATGTAATAAATATACATCAAATATTATTTTATCTGTGTATTTTCAGATACCGAGCTAGATACTCAAATGGGTCTCCTGACTACCGGACAGTATCTCCTAGTATACGGTCGGGTCGTCCTGGCAGTACCTAATCCTATTTGCTCAAGTCAGGATATTTTCTTTCGTGTCGATGACAATGCGCGCATCTGCAAACCTACACGATATCATTTATAGGAAACTCATTATTTCTGTCATGAAATTCTTCGATACTAATCCATCTGGTAAGTGACACCATTGATTCTTGCCCGAAGTGTAATTCGATAAATAAGCATCATTTCTAATTCAGTATGACCATACTCTGACATGACATGAGTGTGTGTTATAAGTGACAGTTAATTAATGTCTCTGTACTTTTTCTTTAACAGTATTTCGTTTCAACAGATCGAGTATTAAATAGATTCTCAAAAGATATGGGCGCCATGGTCGAGTTTCTACCCAGGAGCATGTTAGAGGCCATTCAAATGTACTTACTTATCTATGACTAGTGTTTTGATTCTGAACGCAGTACCTCTTCCATGGACCCTTATCCCAACTACCGTCCTTTTGGTGATGTTTATCTTCTTACTAAAATGGTATTTGAATGCAGCTCAAGCAATGAATCGTTTAGAAGGAACAAGTGAGTAGAACGTTTAGTTTTGTCACAAACAGTTTAAGTTTGTATTTTTTCATATTCGTAAGTTTACATTTTTATAGTGATATAAATACTTATATATTAATAAATACAGTATATATTTCAACATTTAAGATAGTGCTTCTATTTCAGCAAAGAGTCCTGTATTCAGAATGATCAGTTCAACAATATCTGGTTAATCTACAATTAGAAGCTCGAATTCACAACAAAGACTGCTGACCAACTTTGATAATGCGCAGGTAGCTACTTTTGTAATTTTAAATAACCAGTCTGTGCATAACAAGTTAATTGAATAGGACTGAATGTATATTTATTTTCAAAATGTTTCGTCAAATATTCCGTATAAGCTGGAGGTGAAAGAAAAGGAAGTGATTGAGCGAGTGAGCCAGTCACTTTATTTGCTCAATCTACATGCTGGCAGCACGAGCTGAAGGTGCTGCTGGTAGAATGTGGTTTAACTACGCTTTACTTATCACTTTCTTAACATCGCGATAGATACATTGGGCAGTTAGATGCAAAGGGAAAAAAAGTGAAAGAGTTGCGCCGTGGAAGTGACTCGCGCTCCGGTTCATATTTGGTGCAAATTCTATAATTTGCACCAAATATGAACGCATTATCGCAATCCATTCACCGTTAAGCGATTTTTTGCGCCGGCTTCAGTTATGGGGTTAAATGATTTACTTGATTGTCCACCAATATTTATTTATTTATTGTTTGTACCTTATTTTTAAGTGACACGTATTTTGAAATTTGATTTGACAATTTTGTTATTTTTATAATCTAAAATTAAATATCGCGTTTGTTTTTAGAATCTCCATTCAAGTGCATTCTACACATTCATTGGATCATCGAACGCATTTGGATTATTCTTGGACAGCCTTTGCCTAGTATACCTCGGTGTAATTATGGCGTTATTTCTCGTTGTTGATTTCAATAAGTTTACGTAATATTTGAATTTTCCTTGAACATTTACTACTGCTATATTATACTTTAGGTGCGTTGTCTATAAAATCTGCTTTGGATAATATTTTTTTACCTGAGCTTAAATATTTTTAGTAGAGGATCTGTAAAAATTGGCCCCTTTAATGCATTTTTTTTTGCTTACAGGTTCTATAATACCCGTGGGTAGCGTGGGTTTAGCATTGTCTCAGTCGATGGCGTTGACAATGCTTCTGCAGATCGCTGCTAAATTCACGGCTGATTTCCTCGGACAGATGACTGCTGTGGAGAGGATACTCGAATACTCATTACAATACAATTACCTGTCGAAGACAATTATCGATAATGGACGTAAGTTTTTAAAAAAGAAAGCTCTTCTGTTTTTAGGGTTCCGTTCGCAAAGGGTAAAAACGGGACCCTATTACTGAGACTTAGCTCTCCAACCGTCCGTTTGTCTGTCACCAGGCTGTATCTCAAGAACGTTGCTAGCTAACCAGTTGAAATTTTCACAGACGATGTATTTCTATTGCCGCTATAACAACAAATATCTACTAAACATAAAATGAACATTTTTTTATTCCCATACAGCAAACTT
This sequence comes from Ectropis crepuscularia, assembly GCA_963693475.1. Lineage (NCBI taxonomy): Eukaryota > Metazoa > Arthropoda > Insecta > Lepidoptera > Geometridae > Ectropis > Ectropis crepuscularia. The sequence continues at coordinate 13,568,850 of OY856339.1, read as the reverse complement.
GACATTTTTTTTTACCGTTTATTGCTCGATACTAGATAATAACGGTGACAGGTAGACGCTTTAACTATTCACAGAATATTTCGTTTTATGTTCTCTTTAAGTATAATTAATTAAAATAAAATAAATAATTATGGGAGCCCATATAATAAAAGAGGTTTTCGCTGTTTATTTTTAGTACGTCATAAATAAATACACTATTATTAAAACATCGATCAAAGTAACAACGACTTACAAGAACTTATGTATAATGTTACTTGCTGCTACAGAACCCTTTATGGGCGAGTCCGACTTTTTTTTTTTTTTTTATTTTTTTTTTTTATTCAAAATTTGCTACTCCACAGACTCCGGGGTCCATGACTTTTGTTATTTCAAATCTTATTTATTTTTACATATTTCTTGGATAATTAGAAGAAGAGGAAAATAAGGGGGGAATTGGGAACATTTTAAACTTAACACTAGTTAGTGCTCGTCTGTTGAGCCGATCACTACCGGTTGGGATTCCGCTAGTAATCGACTCAACATCGATTCTTTGCCTTATTGCCATTTGCCTAAGCCGCCTCCTCCCGGCCGAGAGCCTCCACTACGGCTGAATTTCTGTCCCTGATGGCCATCTGTAGGTTGAACTCTCGGATGGTCTTCGGTGATGCAGCCAACGCTCGCCGCACGAACCGACCGATGGCGTCGTCGGTGTCGTCAGCGTAGTACGTGAAGGTCCCCGTGTGCCGTGAGATTGCAACAACCGCATGGGGCACGCTCTCGTGCAGCTTCATGTTTGCCTTGGTTTTTATTGCGATTACCGACTCATATGTCAGTCCCTGAGCTTCATGGATGGTGAGGATACGTGACCCTGTGCCTGACCCATAACCCTGGTTTGTCAGGGTCTCCTTCTCCTCTTGAGTGTGAACTAAGAAGAGGGTGTTTGGTATGGTGTTGGGTATTATCGCTCCCTTGTACCTTTTCTGCTCAAGGGACTTTATACGGGGTGCTGAGGAGTACATACCTGAGTATATTTCCCTCAGCGCATATGCAACATCCATCGGATTACGATGTGTGCAGAGCAACTCCTGGCTGATCTTTGTTACCAGGTTTGGGCGGTGATACCTCATTTCGAAGAGATTTTCCCTGTCGATATAAGGCAACTGATTGACATCTCCGATGAGGACAATTTCACTAACACTAGACAGCCTTGAAGCCATCACAATGGCACCAAAATGGTTCATGAGAGCTTCGTCCACCATGAGGCGACTGAAACTCTCTCTTCCGAAACCATTTACCAGAGCAGAAGCCATGGTTCGCACTCTGGTTTTGACCAGGTTTCCGATACGGTGCGATAGCTTTTCTCTTAGATCTTTTGCTGCCTCAGTTGTTGTAGTGATAATGGCGTCCTTGTCCACATCGAAGTGTCTAATCACCCATGTTGTCTTTCCACATCCTGGAACTCCGTTGACCCACTGTATTCGCGGTACCTTCCAGTTTTCCCAACCCGCTTTGACGTTTGAGTTCCTTTCGATAGTCTTGGCCATCTCAAGGATCTTATCGTCCAGCATAATCTTGGTGCATCGGGCAGTAACTACGATTGGGTCGTTTGGTGGTGTCGCATAAACCGGCATTCCCGCGCGCTCTGTCTCTTTCTCGTTCAGTGTCACGAAGCCACTTTCTGCACTGTAAGCTGCCATATACTGTCCTGTCATAGTTCCCTTGATGACCCGGGAAGTGACATTATTGTAAATGGCTGCTTCAGCCTCCTCGAGTTTCGCCTTTAAGAGGCTTTCACTTCCTAGCCTATAGGACTGCATGATGTTTTCGTAGGTCTTGAGGTTAACTTGTCTTGTCGCTCTCAGTGTGGCTATGAATTCGATGAAGGCGTTACGTGCATGACTTCGCGGCTCCGAAGCCAGGACATAGCGGGGCGGTTCAACCTGTCCCATGTCGGCTCTCGTTCGGCTCAGTTGTTGTTGTGAAGCTGCGTTGGGGGTCCTTGACGTCAAGGGGGGTGATGAGTGGGATGTGATTCGGAATATGCTCCTTGCTGCTGCGTTGAAGGCAGTCACGAAGGTCGTGTTGGTGCCTTGGCAACCGTTTTGATTGGCTGCGGCTTTTTCCGTGGCTGCCCTCTGCTGTGCTCTTTCGGAGCCGGTTTGGATGGTCGAACTAGGAACCGGATGTCCCCAGCTGTCAGTTGCATTTGTTTGGTCGTGCGAAGGGACTCTGAGAAAGCTCAGATTTTCTCCCCTATCTTCATATACGACTACCTCATGATGTTTAGAGGCCTCAATGCAACCCAGCCGGTCTGCGACTCGCGCTCTTGAGTATTCGATTGCCATCGCATCCACGCTTATCACCCGGGGTGTTTCACCTGCATTTCTGCTCAGATGTGCGAGCAGCGCACTTGCCTGTGTGAAAGGGGTCCGGCCTTCCGAGTACTCTATTAGTGCAATCGTTTTGTTTTTCGATCGCACCAACCGAAATCGGTGGCCGTCTACCTCACACACTGGCATGGCGTCGTAAGTTTTCCGCTTCATTGTAACTTTTGCGGTACTCCCATTGAGCAGGCAAGACAATCCAGGTGACAAACGGGCTCGTTTCCGTTCCCAGGCGAAGCAAAAGCTTATTCCGAATCTTTCTTTGTTGCTGTCCATGAAGAGAGCCACTCCGCGGATACAGATCCCTGCCTCTCCTCGGTCTGCGTTTTCCAGTAGTTGTTGGAAAGATATACTTTTCGAGGAGTTATGTTGGGCGGGAACCTCATTCCACGTGGCGTCCACGGACAGCGGGTCAGGGTGTGGTGGCGAGGGGGGGCGTGTATTTGAGATTGTGGAGTTTCTTTTGGCCGCTATGCGGAATGAGCTCTCCATGAAGGACAGGAGCCGTGTTCTGTTATCTGGATCTGCTAAGATGTTATGGAGATCCGAGACAACCAGCTTTCTGTCGATCATAGATTCGAGTTCATGTCTTGCGACCATGAATCGGGGACAATCGATTAGCACGTGCCAGATCGTTTCGGGTTGGTCGGGGTCACACTCGCATGCAGGACTGCTCTTAAGCTTAAATCTGTACAGGTATTCTGCTATTCCTCCGTGTCCCGTCAACGCTTGTACCTGGAAGGGAGTCAATTTTATGGTTCTCATCATTCGATATGCGTTTGCTATATCGGGGAGGAACGTCTGGGTGACTTTTCCGGTGTCCGAGGTCTCATATCGATCTTGCCATTTCTTGACCGATTCTTCGCGGATTTTGCGTTTGACGTAGGACAAAGGGATCCCCTCGTAGTCTCTGGGTGATTCCGTGAGAGCTGCTGATTTGGCTAGTTCGTCAGCTCTTTCATTGCCGACGGTGCCCACATGCGCTCTTACCCAGAAAAGACGAAGAGATCTGCCTTCAGCTTTTATCTGTCCAATGTTTTCCTTTATACACTTTGCCAGGGGGTGACTCGTATTTGGGTTACTTAGCAGTTCGAGTGAAGATCTGGAGTCACTCAGGACATTGACTTCTGGGTCTTCGCTCATTAACACCATTTGAGTTGCCCGGCAAAGAGCATAGAGTTCCGATTGAAAGACTGTGCATTCGGAGTGGAGCTTGAAGGTCGAGCTCTTGACCTCTTTGCCGTTCTCCCACCATGTTAGAGCAGCTCCAACTTTACCCTCAATCTTACTGCCATCAGTATAAATTTGAGGTCCTTCTGGAAGATTGGAGGTGTCTTCTAGGAGCTCGTACTCTACGGATACCAGCGTGGACGGATGGGCTTGGTCCAAGTAGTTAACGTTTCGTTCGAGTTCCACTTCTGGTGGGAGGTAGTCTTGGGAGAGGTTCTTTTTTACTCTGTACAAATTTGCTGCTTCCTGTATCCTCAGATCCAGGGGGAGCAAACCGGAAAGGGCAAGTGCTGATTTTAGGGAAACGGTACGGTATGACTTACAGATTTTCTGGGCAAAACCTCTTTGGATCGCGTTCAAGTGAGACTTGTTTTCCTCAAGGTCTGCCGCTTGCGCCCATACACTGATACATGATGATGGGTTCCGCCACAGCGACGTAGATCGTTCTCGTGATTTCGCCATTTAATCCCCAGGTCACCTTCGCTGCACATGCTAGCTGTCTATAAATGTTCGCCACTTTTTTACATTGGGCGGTCACATGTGCTTTAAAGTTGAGCCGTCGGTCGATTAGTAGGCCTAGCAGTTTGACTTCCTCGACCAGATCGAGCCGGACGCCGGACATGACTATGTTTGGAGGTTCGTACTTCAACTTTTTTGTGAAAAGCATTGCGTTGGTTTTATGCGCTGCAAAGTTGAGTTTGTTAATTTTACCCCATTCCACTGTCATGCTCAACGCCCTGCTCGCTTGCTGTTCGATGATGTTCGGGCTGCCTGTAAACACGAGAACGACGTCGTCCGCGAATGCTTGACAGTATACTCCCTCAGCTTCCAGCATTCGTAGTAATGAGTCTAGAATCACATTCCAAAAGGTCGGTCCACAGATTGAACCTTGGACGCATCCTTTAGTTGTTTCCTTCTCATAGACTGCTCTTGCATAGTTGACCTTGATTTTACGGTCGCTGAGGTAAGAGTTTACGATGTCGTAGAGGTTTGTTGGGCACCTCTTCTTCGCTAATTGATTTTTGAGGGCGGGCCACCATGCATTGTCGAATGCACCCTCTATATCCAGGGAGATTAGGAGTACGGTGTCTTTACTGTCAACTCCTTTTTTGATGTGCTCTACCAGGTCATAGAGGGCATCCTCGGTGCCTCTTTGGGGCATGAAGCCGTACTGTTTCCTACTGATGGTTGGGAGGAGATGCCATTGGAGTCGGTTTACCAGAAGCTTTTCGACGATTTTTCCGGGAACGGACAGAAGACCTATGGGACGGTAAGATTTTGGGTGTGTGTAATCTGTCTTACCAGGTTTGCGTAATATGACCACGTGCGCCTCTTTCCATTGCTTGGGAAAGTGTTTCAACGACAGGCATTTGTTTGCTATCGCCAAAAAAAAAGGCGAGTCCGACTCGCACTTGCCTGATTTTTTCACATAGTTTTGACTAAGTTTAAAGCAAAGTTCGATAAATCTCTGTTTGAATTCTCGACTAGTACCAGCAAAATAAAATGTAACTAATTTCTTTATTATCGTGACACATTGGCAATTTAGTTGAAAATATTGGTATGACTATATACTATATACTAAATATGTTTGTCTTTTTAACAAACATTTTCATGTAATTCACAACATAGTATGCTAATTCTCTAGAGTCAATTTTAGAAGGATTCAGTACGAACGGGCCTTATAAATTTTAAAATAAGAACAAGTCTAGGTGTAGGTGTCCTCTCAAAGGTCCTAAGATACTTCAATTCTGAACAGTTGCTCACTCTGTACCAAGCACAGATTCGCTCCTTTAAGGAGTACCTTTGAGATGGATCGGCTAAGATTCCAACTCTTAGCTTATCAGCTGGAGACTCTGGGATCGATTGAGAGACGTGTCAAAAGGCTCATAGGCAATGACACTCTTGTGCGTAAAAGACTTCAAAGTCTTGAACATCGTCGCAAAATTGCCAGCTTATCGTTTTTTCATCGGATACACTTCGGAGAGTGTGCAACTGATCTGCATGGTCTTATAGCGCCTAGCCCTTTCTTCTATCGGACTTCTCGCATCTAAAAAAAGCGACATCGTTTCATGGTTGATGTTACAAAAAGACGAACGAAGAGATTTGACTCCACGTTTGTGATAAGAACGTCTAGGTTCTGAAATGCGTTGCCTGAGTGGGTTTTCCCCGATAGTTACATTCTTGGTGTCTAAATTTCAAATCGAGAGTGAATCGGTTTTTTCTAGGTATGCACTAGCATCATCGCTTAACATCAGGTACGTGAGATGGTGGTCAAGTGCGAACCTATAATTGTTAAAAAAAAGTCGTTAGCTCTACTCTAACCTATGATCCATCTCATTCTGTCGGTATCGGAAATGTGCCAGAGGCTAATTATTTAGTTTTTAACGACGCCTGCCAAGTGCTTTCATTCGTGCAACATTGTAAGCATAGAGGTGTTATTTTAGGTGTAGGAATTTACCATAAAACCAATCAAAAGATAAAAATATCAAACGACAATATTATGAAATAGCTGATACCCTTATCAACGTGGTGGTATTTGACAACACAAGCATAGTTGATTTATTGCGCTCCGTTACAAACAACATGTTGATGAGATCAGCACTTGCATGTTCGCATTAATCGCATTACTTAGCTATTTGATCTATGGTCCATGAACCGGCATCACATGTTTATGTTCAGAGAAAGGGTAGGGTCACCTTACACTTACGCTTTTCAAAACGTATTTTTTTCATAGTACGGAGTGACGAGACGAGCAGATTATGTGCCTGATGGTAAGCAACATGCTTGCCCGTAACACAACCGAATAAAAGCTAGATATGAAAATAAGAAGAAGACTTTTATTTGCTGACTATTCATTTATTTAATATTTTTTTACTAATTTTATACATTACTAGCTGTGCCCCGCGGTTTCACCCGCGTCTATTTGAGGAAAATCCATACTAAAATATCCATTGCTGGCCACTTTATTACGTTTTACGGAACCCTAAAAATACGTAAATAAGCAACAATGCATTGTTGTAGAACAAATTTGATTACTTCAAATGACACAAACTTCAAATGTAGACACGCGCCGTCACAGACTTCAACGACCAAAGAGAATTTAAATTCACGGAACTAAAGCTCTCGAAGAGAAATATTTTTCCCCGTTTTCTTTACATTCTTCACTCATACTCCGTACCTATTGATAGTAGCGTGATGTTATATACCTACCTATAGCCTTCCTCGATAAATGGAGTATCCAACAAAAAAATAATCTTTCCTATCGGTCCAGTAGTTTCCGAGATCCTAGCGTTCAAACAAACAAACAAACTCTTCAGCTTTATAATATTAGTATAGATATTATTTTTTTATTGTATAAATTGAGACTAAAACATATTGTTTTCTAGGCATTTTGCTTGCCTCTAGAAGAAGAAGCTAGTTTGTATGGGTCAACTTTTAAAATGTTTTGTATCATCTTATCTTACATGCAAACAGCAATAAAGATTTTTGTATTAGTATAACATCACAGTGACACGCAGCTATTGGAACATTTCAAATCACTACCCTCTGCACTATTTTCTCATCTGTGCCTCTGCACTGCACTGCGCTCCTCACCCAGAGATATGAGATATTTTATCTTGATGCTCTGTAACTTCACGGGATACAAACGACACACCTGAGTACTTACGATGACGTTTTCATTACTAGTTTTATCAGTTTGGATAAATTTGGTACTTCAAATGGCGCGCTTATGAATGTAATCAAGTAAAACAATGGTATTTCTGAAATATGTACGACATTTGACCCATCTCAAACATAAACCTGCTTTGGAGGTTCTTCGTTAGGAACCTAGGAAAATATTTTGAGTCCATGTTTGTTTCATAACCACTAATCAGCTATCCTGTGGAATTAGATTTCACAGTATATTTACCGATGGATTTGATGGTTTTAAATCTCTGGCCGATGAGCGCAGTGCCATACTAGATAAAGTTGGTAAGACTTGACTCATCATATTCCAATAACTGCGTGACACTGCTATTATGGACAGGTGTGTTGTTTACCATCAAACATACACCCCGCTCGTCTCGTCACTATACAATCAAAAAGGTAATCGGTACTGAGCTACCACCACAGTTCATACTTCGGTACGCGTACAAGTATTTGTTTACCGTGGGTAGAAAATTAGAATTTTATTTTATATATCTTATCTTTTCGATACTCCACTTTAAGTACATGAAACACTAGAAAACTGTATTTAATCGATGAGTTATCGGTCAACTTCGGTTATCGATACTTAAGGGGAAAATGTGCGTATCGAGATACATCGTTATTACACACTTGATAAAGGTAGTCCAAGAATAATGCAAAAGATTTCGGAGATGTAAAATTCTTGTAGAAAGCTAATACGCACAAAACATTTTTAATTTATACCTACTTGCAGCGCCCCGCGGTTTTACCTGCGAAGTTCGTGTTTCTGTTATTTTCCTCCGATACAAGAACTCTATGCTCAATTCCTGACTTCTCTCTTACTGTGTTTCGAATTCCGATCCAATCCGTTTAGTAATTTCGACGTTATTGCGAAACAAACATCCAAACATTGACAATAGGATTAGGAGGATATAAGTTGTTTTCTACTGAATTCGTTTTTATAATAGCTGGCCTTTTTGTGAGGTAAATGCATTTAGGCACGACGTGTCTGACTCGACACCACAGAAGTTGTGCCTCTACCAACTAACTATATTCAGCACATTACAGCCCATTTTAGTGTCAGAGTCGCTTTCGCACTCGGCGACGTGACTCTGACACCGGCGGCTCCCTTGCGGAACCACCTCGCCTGGGGATGGATGCAGAAGGAGACCACCGCCGTCTCCCACAACCTCTCACTGTCGAGCATCTTAGATAAAATGGTCAGCAATGAGAGGTCCGTCCCCAGGGAATATACCCAGCGCGTGTTGAGCGGACCAGTGTGTTCTCTCGAAGGTGCGAAGGTACTTCAAGTCTGAACAGTTGCTTACATTATATCAAGCACAGATTCGCTCCTGTATGGAGTACTGTTCGCACCTTTGGGATGGATCGGCTAAGTATCAGGTGGAGGCTCTGGAATCAATCGAGAGACGTGCCAAAAGGCTCATAGGCAGCGACACTCTTGTGCGAAAAAGACTTCAAAGTCTTGAACATCACCGAAAAATTGCTAGCCTATCGGTTTTTTATCGGATACACTTCGGAGAGTGTGCCACTGATTTGCAAGATCTGATACCACCTTGTCCTTTTTTCTATCGGAATGCTCGTAGCTCGAAAAAGCGACATCGTTTCATGGTTGATGTTCCAAAGACACGAACGAAGAGATTTGATTCTACTTTTGTGATAAGAACGTCTAGCTGTGGAATACGTTGCCTGAGTGGGTTTTCCCCGATGGTTACAATCTTAGTGTCTTCAAATCGAGAGTGAATCGGTTTTTTCTAGGTAAACACGCTCCATCGTAGACCGCATCGTCGCTTAAAACATCAGGTGAGATGGCGGTCAAGTGTAAACTTATTGAAGTTAAAAAAAAATACGTTGCCGGCGTCCAAACAAGCAACTACGAAACCAACTAATTACTGACGGCGATATGTTAATGGAGCGTAGTGTCCCAAGCAAGTTGTCGAAATCGACGGCATTAAAGGCATTACTGAAGTCTAACAGAGCTAGAACAGTAAGCACACCGTCGTCCATACCTTTGCGGATGTCGTCGGTGATCTTAACAAGCGCGGATACAGTGCTGTGCCCAGGATGAAAACCACATTGGTAGAGATTATGGAAGTCTTGCATGTTGAGAAAGTGATTTAGTTGGGTGTGGACAAGACGCTCAAGGACATACGTGCGCTTTGATAATTATAGCCTCTGCTAATTATAGCTTTCGCTTACGGCTCGAGCAATATAGCCTCGGCTGTAATTATCAACTTAGTACACTCATATCATAATGTACTATTATTGTCCACAGCGACGACTTTCCCCAAGAGCTGGCCAGTGCAAGGTAACATCAAGTTCAACAGTGTGTACATGAAGTACTGAGCCGATGACCCGCCGGTGCTCAAAGAACTCAATATCGATATCAAAAGCGGGTGGAAGGTAAATGTGCAACCGGATTTATGATAAGCCGTAATCAATAATGTCACATTAGTACAATAGTTGCTTCATAATTATTTAACGACAGATATTTATTTTTCTCAAGTATAGAGTGACGGGACTAGCATGTTACTGATTTTAAGAGATCAAATTATTTTGCACTGCTATGCGCTCGTCACTTACAGAGATGTAAGTTGATTTAACTTTACAGGGCACAGCCTGTTATGTTATGTTATTTATAACATATTTGCTCGTAAAGGGTCTCTTATTGGACCAATTTCTGTATCGTAATGTATCTTATTACGCACTAGTGCTGTAATGTGTAATGTAAAACGCACGGTTTCAAAATGCTCCGTCCACAGACTATGTAGAGAGATATGCTCCGTCTAAAACGAACGGTACCTTTTTAAATCTTAGTAAAGAGTTTTTATGTCAGAAAAGTGTGGTCAACATTTTATGAATAAAATTAACTTTGAGAGGTAAAATATAATAAAGAATTATTAAATTCGTTAATTTAATTAATTTAGACCATAAATTACTTTAATTTTTCTGTAACAAAACACAAAAATATTAATTTACTTTATTATTAATGGCATACCGGCTGGTTCTGTGCCGTTGCTTAAAAAAAAAGGCGCCGATGCGTGCGCATTGCTAATCTGTGATCCATAGTGGTTACTTACTCTGTGCTGTGATCTGTGATCAAGTAAATATTATTCCGGGCGTTTTTTTTCGCTGTATTGTTTTTATTTGAAAATGTCGTCACAGTTTTGTTTATTTCCTCGCAAATATGTTATAAAACGTCGTATGACATACGTGCGCTTTGATAATTACAGCCTCTGCTAATTATAGCTCTCGCCTTCGGCTCGAGCTAGCAATAAAGCCTCGGCTGTAATTATCAACTTACCGCACTTATATCATAATGTACTATTTTGTTTATGTCATTTCTGGAAAATTTGCTCTTCAAAACGGGACACAGATGTTTGCATGTTACTGCTAGGCGGTAGAATAAGTAGAAAAGATGTACCTTCTTAATGTGGACTCTGCAACGGCTCTTACAAAACAGTTTCACATTATTCAGGACACATGACAAATATTTTAATAATTCAAGGGGTGAGTAACGTGCGATATGATTCTCTAATGCCGCCAAATGCGTATTACATCTGTGTAACAGCTACGTTTGTTTTCATTGTTAAATTATATTAGATATTATTAAAATTATCTCTCCTCCTCACTACCGCTATACCATCCATCCCACGTCGTGGCCCGTCTCAGTTCCGCTGGTGCCCATTAACCACGAAAATTTCATGGCTCTGTTTTTGTCGGCTTAGAGGCAAAGACCATACAAGCGGTCGCACCGCGTGTTCCTTTTCGCTCCACAGTGGGTGACCAGCCCAGACCAGCCTCTACCGCCTACTAAATCACCTTTGACTTTGCTATTACCGTCTCTTTCATTTCAAGCGAGAAAAAAAGAGACCGGAATTTCAAAGCTAAGACAGTTTTTGTTAGATGGTAGATTCCCAGGCCATAACTACTAATCCCCCACACGCCCACATCCCAACAATGTCCTCAAAAATAGACTTTCACCCTATTTTTCAAGCCTATTTAGTTCTTTTGAATGCATTAATAGAGATATAATATAGTTACTTTCGCACTTACAATAATAGTAGGGATAAAACGGTGATAGCTAAGTTGTAAGATTGTCCGAATTTTAAATGCAATGCCGTAGGCTCGAAACTCACTGTTTAGTTTTTTTAATAAATGTATAAATTTGCTAACGCTTGCTCTAACGGCGAATAATTACTTTTTAAGGAAACCGATAAGAGAACGAAAACATTTCTTTTTTGACTATATTATTCATGAACTGCCTATGCATGTGTGTAGGTATAATTGCGTGTATACCAAAATATAGTTAATGCGCAAATTTGGTATTATTTTTGTTTGTTTTGTTCGACTTATCAGATTATTGATACCATAAACAAGGTTACGTTATCTTAATTTCAAAGGTAGGTATACAAATAACTTAAATCCGCCAATGTGATATTGCATTAACTATTGCTAAATGTTTTTGTCAAGATTATCGTATCTTTAGGATAAAAAAATAGCAGGCATCGGGACTGCCTGTGACGGTACCAGGTGGTCACGTGACAGTGGTGGAGAGACACAGGGCACAAGAACGGAGTAATTATCATCATGTTCACGTTCCTTTAAGAAGAATTAACAATAAATAATTACTCACTTTTTAATAGATAAATATATTTATAATATTTATACTGTGATATTTAAATTGTTTGTTTTCCTCAGAGTTAGAACAATATTAACATGAAGACTTGTCCGGGGTTAGAGGATGACTAAGTCTCCGTAGACATTGGAGCGATCCAGAAGCAGGGATGGCTTCTTTCCGCTTGACTCAGGCTGAAGAGCAGTGTGTGACTGTCAGGGTAACGTTGGGACTGGTTGAACAGTCATTCTGTAGACACAAAAGGTATAAACTTTAGTGATTTTAAATTAACTGTTCTGAAATCTATTGATACTTGGTTAAAAGTTGGGTATAATTGAATTTATTCATACAAAAACTGAATGAATGTTCAGTAAAATTAATTGTAAACTGGTATAATAGCTAGGATTGAATTTATTGTATAAAGATTGTAATGTAGTAATGTACAGGCAATACATCATATTTAAATTCATATGTTATCAAGGAATGATCTATGGTTCTGTAAACCAACTATTGTATTGTGTATTAATAATAGTTGTTATTGTATTATGCGTTGAAAAGTAACATTGTAAAGGATCTGTTATTACTTATATAGGTAGTTAGGGAGGGTTTATGAAGTCAAAGGTAAACTATACAATGATTGTTTAGATCCATGATTACAAATGATTGGAATGGGTATATTGCTGAAACTAATTGAGAACTTTGAGCTATATAACGGAAGAATTACCCTGATGAGTACCTGCTTTGTATCAGAAGATATCGTCGTTGTTTTTCGAATTGATCTGCGGCGTATTTACGTTTCACAAAACACCAGGAAGTTTGCGAGATGTCCTTGGCGAATTTGATGAGCACTGAATGCAATACTGTACATAGTTTAGAATGCAGCAATTTATGCACTATTTACAAATTGGAGATCTCACATATTCGGATACATACATATCTGTAATAAAGAAAAAACCCGTCGAAATTTTATTTTGGGTTTGTTTACATAATAGCGCGAATCTAGATGACAGAGCGGAACGAGAATTGCCAAGCTTAAAAATGTATGATGAAATAAAAAAATAGAAAATATAAAATTGGAAAAACTAATGAATTAATTAGTGGAATTTTGAATAAAATTCATTATTTTATTGGATAAATCTTTCTGGATATCTGGATATTGATATTTGCTCTGATGTATGACGAAGTACGGTAGAACGAGAATACCGGCCTCTTTATTGTATTGCTCTATGATGGTATAGCTGAAAAGACGGATTTTGTTTTTTCTGGCTGTTGACATGGAAGTCCGTGGGAGATTCTAGAAGAAGTCCGTGGAGAGAGGAAGAAAAAAATTGGATTTTGGAGAAAAGTTGATTTAGTTCCATAAAAATTAAATTTCAAGAATAAAGTTTGATTAAAAAGTATTACCTGATATGGAAAAACTATATGACCAACTATAACATACAAGATGTGTTTGTATAACTTGAAAGGCGAACTCCGGTGAGTTGTATGTGTGCTCCACTTCTGTAATCTGTGATGTGCTCATAGTCTGCGTTGGTTTATGTATTTTGCCTGGACTAACTTGATAATATGCTGAAAAATCTATAAATATATTTCACTGATCCTTGTACAATGGAGAACTCTATAGGTAATATAACAGTGTGGCGCTGACTGTCGTCATAACTCTGGTAATCCATGTTTCCACGTTTGCCTGATGGAGAGTGGTTGGAATGACATAGCGACATATACTTTATATAGGAGCATAACGTTGAATTAATTGATGTTAGAACTATGTTGAAGGAATTTCACTATCGCCTGATGTATAGCGCATACTTCCACATAGTGGTATAGACACGGCTAATTTTGTAATACTATCTGATGGTTGAGGTTACAAGTGTAACGTTGTAAGAAACTCGCTACAAAAGTGTGTAGTATGTCTTATTTTCATATACGTGATTTCCATTGTGTGTAAAAATTGTTTACTTGCCTGATGTATAGCGCATACTTCCACATAGTGGTATAGACACGGCTAATTTAGTAATACTATCTGATGGTTGAGGTTACAAGTGTAACATTGTAAGAAACTCGCTACAAAAGTGAGTAGTGTGTCTTATTTTCATATATGTGATTTCCATTGTTGTGGAATCTGCTTACTGTGCTGCATGATTTTGCTATAATCGCTTACTTGAGATTTTACTACTTAGAATGTAATACATTTTTGCTCTGTATATCTGACGAGAAGATATATTAACTTAGGAACTGTTTTAAAATGTCATGTAGGTATAACATGATATCCAATGATGTTAAACGTTGATGAGGATTATTATTGTGCTTGACTGGTTTCTATTGATAAATATGTTGATAAATATGTAAATTTGAATTCCACTGAACAACTGATGGAACGTAAATTGCTACAAGTATAGTTTAGCTAACGTCACGAGATCGTTTATACTAATTGTGTACATTTGAGCTGGAAGATAAAGTTGTTCCATAGTCAGCTTAATACCAATTCTTAAAATATTAAAAGATTATTTTAAAATTTTGTTCGATAGTCTCGCTGATTTGAGATTCTCCATGTATCTTGAAAAGTTTAACAATACTTATCACTTTATGCAGAAGTCTGCTAATTTTCGGACATTCTTTTAATAGTCATTCACGTGAATGCATTCGGATATCTAGCTGAAATGGGATTGAAGATGTTATAAGCTATGTCCTTAAATTATCTGATTGGATCGGTTGCATCTTGGTTAGACCTTCCTAACGGAAATGGGGAACGTCTGCCAACTCTACATTGAAATATAACAGCTCAGTAGAAGCTAAAACCTTCAAGGATGCATGGGAAGCGTAATCTTTGAGGCTTATCTAACAAATTGATTTGTATAATTCGTACAAACAAAAAGCCCGTGCTCCAATACGCGTTTGATGGCGCCAGTTTTATTGCCCTTCTTTCTGGTTGTCTAGCTTAGAAGGGTGGTCGAGTCATTGGAATCCGGAAGTTGGCATCCTCGTGGAGCGCTTCTGTTAGGGGCAAACTATATAAAAATACAATAAATAACCTTTGAAATAACAAAAAAAAAAAAAAAAAACTTTGAAATTTAATGTATCCAACACAAATTTATATCTAATAATAATACATTACTAAACAAATATCTTACCAAAACGATTAAACTTTTATAAATAAAAGTTCAAAACAAATCTCAACTACTCTTTTCTTTCACAAGTAGATAGACAACGTTCTAATTAACAGCACAATTACATTCAGAACTAAGCTTGTAATACTCTATTTGTAGAAAGGAATTAATTTTGATTCATAAAATCGCTTGCTGTTAGTTATAACTATTATTCTGATCCTATAGAACTCATAATTAAAGCTAGTGTTCATACAAGTCACTTTCTCAAAAGCACACTTGATTATTTATCTTACCTCAATATTACATTTTTATAGAAAATAACTTTATCTAAGTCTGGTGCCTTTTTCTCTACGCTGGTATTATTAGTTTTCCATGATTTAGTCAGAGAAAGTAACTCAAATGAATACATGTTTTAATTTAACGCCACCTATATTATTACTTGAGAACTAAAATGATTTTACTGTAGGATATCCATAACATAATATATTTATCTTGGCTAGAAGACTTGATAACAAGGGAGTTTCAAGTATTTGAGTTATAGTAATTGTCTCTAAATAAACTGATGAGAGATAACTACAACTAACTTATAACTTTTAAAATATTCAGAGAGATAAGTTCTAATACCTACCTGATGTTTTGTTGTAGATCTTTATTTGGGAGACTTAAGTTAAGTAGAATATAAGTTCAATTTTATTCAAGATTTTGCTTCTGTTAGGCGTAGCAGTTGTTAGGCTTATACATACTTACTTAGGTTGACAGAAATTCCTTGCTTGGGTTATCTCGAATCACAATGTAGTCCTATATTACCACTAGACGATCACATGGCCAATTCAAATATCTACTACAGGGTAAATTATTTCTACGACACAATTCAAATATCTACTACAGGGTAAATTATTTCTACAACACAATTCAAATTCCTACAAGGTGATTTTAATTCTACTACAGGGTAAGTTACTTTTATATCTTAATTGATTTCTACAATTTAACTTCTTTAATCTTAGTTTGTTACTCCGGACCAACATACATACATTATTCATACATAATACAATATACTTAGGCGGTTAGATTTCTTTTTACATATTATGTTACTTCTTATTTACTTTAGATGACTTATTTAAAGCCTTCAGCTAGTACATTTTGGTCCCGTTCAACCAGGATTAAAAGCACATTACATTTTAAACACACTAGGTTCACTTTATTTAGGCAAAAGTTTTTTATAGGTAGGCTGATCTTTTACAAATTTGAAAGTCGTGACCAGGATCACAGAGTGGTCCATCACACACTGGTCTTTTACAATTTAGTTGCCATATGACCAGGATACGAAATACCTCATAACTTCACTTACTTAGTAGGTTTTCCAAAATCATTCTCAAGTAATTTGTAAAACCAAACAAACTCATACATATTTCTTTAGTAATATTAGTTTCAATAACACATTTTGCTCTCAGACAATAATCATACACACAAAGTCCTCAACAGGACAATTTGTTGTACATGAAAATGGATGCGTGGAATTTCTGTCAATTTAAATTTAGTAGGTCTAGCAGTATATTATCTTATAGTAGAATTACTCTAGGTACTTATATAAAGATCTACAACTTTAAAACATGGGGGGTTGAAAAATATATCTAAATAATAACACAACCACCATAAACATATTTATTTTAAAGTTATTTGTAAATTTTTATCTCTCTTTATATTA
Source organism: Ectropis crepuscularia (assembly GCA_963693475.1). Classification (NCBI taxonomy): domain Eukaryota; kingdom Metazoa; phylum Arthropoda; class Insecta; order Lepidoptera; family Geometridae; genus Ectropis; species Ectropis crepuscularia. The sequence goes on along the minus strand of OY856339.1, from coordinate 13,552,143 downwards.
TAGTATCTAAAACCATAAAATTTTAAAACGCGAGGGGTTGTATACTGTACAACACATGGATTCAAAAATTAATAAATATAAAACAATAGCTAATTTCCTGACAACTATTTTAAATCACAGTAAATTTACAAACAAACTTTAGTTTTAAACATTGTATAAATTCATCAGATAGGACACTTTGTAATAGAATCTTAATATCTAATTTTGTAAACTAGTTTGACAATCATTTAATATTCTTTAATATTTCTAAATCTACACTTAGAATAATACAATATTTAATACACCAACACATATTTATAATATGTACCTTTACTTGACACATTTCTTTAAATATACTATCTGTATTATTTACATAAATATAATCACATGTTACATATGAATTATTTTCTTTAACAGCTAGTTGAATTTACATAATACATATCTATCATAACCAATTTGATTCTAGATTTTATAGTAAGTAAAGAGACACAAGTTCAGAGCACATGGTGGATAGTAAAAGCAGGAGTCAATTCATTACATAGATACAATAATAATGAGCTTGATAATTGCAGGATTAGAATCAATTATTTAAATACTTGCAACTTATCTGGTGACATTGCCCTTCAAATAGGAACATGGTAGTGCCTACACTCTTTGGATAGCATTCAGAAGTTATTACATTGCTATCAAAGCGGTCTTGTTTGTCACAATAATATGAATTCATTATTAATAATCAGCTTGTACAATTTTAACAGTCGGATAAATTATACATAAATTAAAATAAAAATAATAATAGATTCAAAGAAAATACAAAGACTTTAAACATAATAATATGTTACTAGAAATTTTCTAATACCAAATAAACTTAGTTTAAAACGGTTAGATTTATTTGAGACTTGATTCATAACAACTAAGCGACATTCTGTCAATAAAATAACTTTGGAATTACCTTCATGCATTGATTACTAAGTAACTTAAAATTTCAGTTGTATAGGAAAATCTTTACTATAATCTAGAAAGTTATGTTAACTTAATTTTAAATTAAATTTTTCTTGTTGCTTTGCGGGTTTGACTTCCTAATTCTTGAAGATGTTCTTGGTTCTTGGATTTTTCTTTGTCAGGTCGTTGAACTGAAAATCAATAATAACATAATATTAGTACATTGATTTACAATTGGAGTAATATTTCTACTTAACTATAAAGTAAAGTAATGTGAGGAGTTTTAAATATGAATGAACTTGTAAGAGTTCCATAATAAATAAAGCATTGAAAAACTCAAATAGTATAAATTCAATACTGAATTTACATAATTTAATCTGAAATAACGTTAGAAAATTATAACTTCAATTATTACTTGTTTAAAATTTATTGATATGAGATTATCTTAGCTATGCTTTGCTATGGGATTTCGTTTAAAATCAATTAGGAGAAATAAGTTGGTTTTTCCAACTAGAAAATTTTGATTAAATCAATGTTTTAAAATCAATACTTTAGAACATTTTCTCGTAAACTGGATAAATATTTCTAAATTATAAGTCTTGATTAGATTTCTTAAGAATGCAAGTGCATTTTGAAAGTCTTGAATAACCTGTACTAAATAAACATGTACTAATCTTTATATGTCAATATCCAAGATCAAAGTAAAGCAGGAACGGATCACTAATTTTATATAAACAAACAGCTATTACAATCCTTTTGAGAGCTGAAGCATACTTATTTATATATTATGTAATTGTGAACATACACGTATACATAGGAAGATACTAGAACAGACAAAGTTTTATGCACACTCTGGCTTATTATTGAACTAGGAATCTGACATATACTTATATTACATAAATACACATTAGCACTACATACTTACATGTTTAACTCACATATATTCAGAATAAAAATATGTCAGCACACTACAAAACATTAACAAATGATACTTACTTGGAAATGTTTTGCAACGAGGAAACAGGGAACGTTAGAATTTATAGTTCGCTAGCAATTCGCCTTGATTATGCCGTAGTACATAATATATAACACTCAGGAATCACGTTCAAATTTAACGGTGGTAGAATTTTTAAATAGCTTCAGTGGTTCAAACACGGTTTAGCGCGTTCGGACAAATTATTCTGTAATTCGGCATATTAGTAAAGATATCCATTTATTCCTTGGTTTCACAAGTCCTGAAAATAAACGTAAATGATGTTTATATGCAATACAATACACCACACTATGTAAACAAACGTCACTGTATTCACATATCACAATATTGGCTATATCTACATTCAATCATGTTTGTAAGAAAGAATTACCTTTTAGTAATTATTTATTATACTAGAACGTATGTTATTATTTGTAACAATTAAGTTTCCTTTCATTTAATTGAAGTAATTCAAATTTCAAATAAATTTTTGTTCTTGATTTCGTTGCGCGGTAAAATTGACTTTGACAGATCGATCAAAACCTAAATGACATTAGCAAAACGATATTCGGAATATTTTTTTTATTTACTCAACAGATATAGACGTTCGAAAATTGTTTAATTTCAACAAATAAATGCAAACCTATTTATTAAAAATTACTTTGATAATTATAATTCGAGAAAAAAGTAATAGATGGATAGTTTATTATCATCGGAAAAATCGATTTGGATGTAATACAGTTTATGATGACATTAGGCTGCTGAGAGCACCATCTTGCGGCGAGTAGAAGTTAAAGACTCGTTCAAAGCGAATTCGTTCATCGGAGTTCGAGGGTTGCCAACTTGGGAAAAATAAAATAATCTAATCAAAGTAAAATAAATAAACGTGTTTAATAATTATTAATTTAAAATGGTATTCATTGAGTTCTATGGATCAAAATAATAGAATGGTGTGTGTTATGATAGTCTGTTGTATTATTATTTTAACTTTTATTTCTTCTTTTCAGCTTCTAATATGTTGTTATTTCACAGGTGTTTTAATATCAATTCTTAAGGTTTCAGATATTCTAAATAAAACTTATAATGGTTAAAAGAATAACTACATGAGAAAGCTCGGTAAGAGGGACTTCATATGGATGGAGTTACCTAATACGAACAGGAGAACATATGTGTTGAAAACAGGAACTAATTTATTTCATATTTACATAACTTTACTAACCTTGGTTTAACTTTGAACTTTTATATTTGTTTAATATTTTTATATTAGCAATCACTTTTATCTTGAAGTTTTTTTTTGATAAACTGGTTGTTGGTTTTTCTTAAAGGATGTGAATAAGTAACAAATAAGGGAGGGATATATATCTTAAACTGGTTATTTGTAAAATTTTAAAATAATTTTAACGTAACATTCTTAGGTTATTTACTGGTACCCGTTACAGGAAACAAAGGGTAACTTTCTATATTTAATGGGTTTAAACATTTAATGGATTGGTTAAATTGAGTGTTTCAGTATGCTAGTTAACAGAATTTTGTGGGGCGCGGAACTTCAACGGTCTCATATTTCTGAGATAGTGTTGACATTTTGGTTCAGCGTGTTTCAATGATTGTGAAGGGCTTGATAGAAGAGATGAGTGGATTAGGGATGACTATGACTATAAACTACTTTGACTAATAGAGATATAGGAGGGGATTAAATTGTTAACACTGTTGATTTATGAGACAGTTTGTCAAAAGTTGAGGAGCGGCAACCACACTTTTCAAATCGTTTTCAGGGAAGGAGACCTTGGTGTTAGGTAGAGAGACCTAAATTGGTAAAATTCACTGCAAATTGCGGTTTCCCTGAATTCGGTACTCTACACGCGGCTAATATCTTTACCCACACTTACATGTTCCAACTATAGGACCATTTGATTGAGGTCTACGGCTCATGATGGGGTATTTGTTATATTGTGTTTTACTATTTGTATGCATGAGTCATTTCTGCAAATCGCGGAAGGGGACAGCAACACGTAGTTAAAACAGGGGTTTTAATTATTTGAGGCTGTTTTATGTCATTAGGGCAGAGTGGAACTCACAACTCCGCTTATCCAGTGATGAGCAGAGATGCGACTGGATAGTAATATATCATATAGCTATTTACTAACAAATCTTGAGTCTGAGATGTCATGAAAATTGTCCATGGGTGGTCTAAAAATACATTCATATTGTTGTAGGGATACATGTTCACTATTTACACATAGTTCTGTTACTGTTACTTGAATTTTGACAAATCTATTCGTTTTATTAGATTTTGTTCTTGTGCTTTGTTTTTATTAAGTTATTTTTCTTGGGAAAAAATTACTCCGTTTGAATTTTAAAGTCTACGTAATTTTTTAGGGGTTGAACTGTGACGGTACCAGGTGGTCACGTGACAGTGGTGGAGAGACACAGGGCACAAGAACGGAGTAATTATCATCATGTTCACGTTCCTTTAAGAAGAATTAACAATAAATAATTACTCACTTTTTAATAGATAAATATATTTATAATATTTATACTGTGATATTTAAATTGTTTGTTTTCCTCAGAGTTAGAACAATATTAACATGAAGACTTGTCCGGGGTTAGAGGATGACTAAGTCTCCGTAGACATTGGAGCGATCCAGAAGCAGGGATGGCTTCTTTCCGCTTGACTCAGGCTGAAGAGCAGTGTGTGACTGTCAGGGTAACGTTGGGACTGGTTGAACAGTCATTCTGTAGACACAAAAGGTATAAACTTTAGTGATTTTAAATTAACTGTTCTGAAATCTATTGATACTTGGTTAAAAGTTGGGTATAATTGAATTTATTCATACAAAAACTGAATGAATGTTCAGTAAAATTAATTGTAAACTGGTATAATAGCTAGGATTGAATTTATTGTATAAAGATTGTAATGTAGTAATGTACAGGCAATACATCATATTTAAATTCATATGTTATCAAGGAATGATCTATGGTTCTGTAAACCAACTATTGTATTGTGTATTAATAATAGTTGTTATTGTATTATGCGTTGAAAAGTAACATTGTAAAGGATCTGTTATTACTTATATAGGTAGTTAGGGAGGGTTTATGAAGTCAAAGGTAAACTATACAATGATTGTTTAGATCCATGATTACAAATGATTGGAATGGGTATATTGCTGAAACTAATTGAGAACTTTGAGCTATATAACGGAAGAATTACCCTGATGAGTACCTGCTTTGTATCAGAAGATATCGTCGTTGTTTTTCGAATTGATCTGCGGCGTATTTACGTTTCACAAAACACCAGGAAGTTTGCGAGATGTCCTTGGCGAATTTGATGAGCACTGAATGCAATACTGTACATAGTTTAGAATGCAGCAATTTATGCACTATTTACAAATTGGAGATCTCACATATTCGGATACATACATATCTGTAATAAAGAAAAAACCCGTCGAAATTTTATTTTGGGTTTGTTTACATAATAGCGCGAATCTAGATGACAGAGCGGAACGAGAATTGCCAAGCTTAAAAATGTATGATGAAATAAAAAAATAGAAAATATAAAATTGGAAAAACTAATGAATTAATTAGTGGAATTTTGAATAAAATTCATTATTTTATTGGATAAATCTTTCTGGATATCTGGATATTGATATTTGCTCTGATGTATGACGAAGTACGGTAGAACGAGAATACCGGCCTCTTTATTGTATTGCTCTATGATGGTATAGCTGAAAAGACGGATTTTGTTTTTTCTGGCTGTTGACATGGAAGTCCGTGGGAGATTCTAGAAGAAGTCCGTGGAGAGAGGAAGAAAAAATTTGGATTTTGGAGAAAAGTTGATTTAGTTCCATAAAAATTAAATTTCAAGAATAAAGTTTGATTAAAAAGTATTACCTGATATGGAAAAACTATATGACCAACTATAACATACAAGATGTGTTTGTATAACTTGAAAGGCGAACTCCGGTGAGTTGTATGTGTGCTCCACTTCTGTAATCTGTGATGTGCTCATAGTCTGCGTTGGTTTATGTATTTTGCCTGGACTAACTTGATAATATGCTGAAAAATCTATAAATATATTTCACTGATCCTTGTACAATGGAGAACTCTATAGGTAATATAACAGTGTGGCGCTGACTGTCGTCATAACTCTGGTAATCCATGTTTCCACGTTTGCCTGATGGAGAGTGGTTGGAATGACATAGCGACATATACTTTATATAGGAGCATAACGTTGAATTAATTGATGTTAGAACTATGTTGAAGGAATTTCACTATCGCCTGATGTATAGCGCATACTTCCACATAGTGGTATAGACACGGCTAATTTTGTAATACTATCTGATGGTTGAGGTTACAAGTGTAACGTTGTAAGAAACTCGCTACAAAAGTGTGTAGTATGTCTTATTTTCATATACGTGATTTCCATTGTGTGTAAAAATTGTTTACTTGCCTGATGTATAGCGCATACTTCCACATAGTGGTATAGACACGGCTAATTTAGTAATACTATCTGATGGTTGAGGTTACAAGTGTAACATTGTAAGAAACTCGCTACAAAAGTGAGTAGTGTGTCTTATTTTCATATATGTGATTTCCATTGTGTGTGGAATCTGCTTACTGTGCTGCATGATTTTGCTATAATCGCTTACTTGAGATTTTACTACTTAGAATGTAATACATTTTTGCTCTGTATATCTGACGAGAAGATATATTAACTTAGGAACTGTTTTAAAATGTCATGTAGGTATAACATGATATCCAATGATGTTAAACGTTGATGAGGATTATTATTGTGCTTGACTGGTTTCTATTGATAAATATGTTGATAAATATGTAAATTTGAATTCCACTGAACAACTGATGGAACGTAAATTGCTACAAGTATAGTTTAGCTAACGTCACGAGATCGTTTATACTAATTGTGTACATTTGAGCTGGAAGATAAAGTTGTTCCATAGTCAGCTTAATACCAATTCTTAAAATATTAAAAGATTATTTTAAAATTTTGTTCGATAGTCTCGCTGATTTGAGATTCTCCATGTATCTTGAAAAGTTTAACAATACTTATCACTTTATGCAGAAGTCTGCTAATTTTCGGACATTCTTTTAATAGTCATTCACGTGAATGCATTCGGATATCTAGCTGAAATGGGATTGAAGATGTTATAAGCTATGTCCTTAAATTATCTGATTGGATCGGTTGCATCTTGGTTAGACCTTCCTAACGGAAATGGGGAACGTCTGCCAACTCTACATTGAAATATAACAGCTCAGTAGAAGCTAAAACCTTCAAGGATGCATGGGAAGCGTAATCTTTGAGGCTTATCTAACAAATTGATTTGTATAATTCGTACAAACAAAAAGCCCGTGCTCCAATACGCGTTTGATGGCGCCAGTTTTATTGCCCTTCTTTCTGGTTGTCTAGCTTAGAAGGGTGGTCGAGTCATTGGAATCCGGAAGTTGGCATCCTCGTGGAGCGCTTCTGTTAGGGGCAAACTATATAAAAATACAATAAATAACCTTTGAAATAACAAAAAAAAAAAAAAAAAACTTTGAAATTTAATGTATCCAACACAAATTTATATCTAATAATAATACATTACTAAACAAATATCTTACCAAAACGATTAAACTTTTATAAATAAAAGTTCAAAACAAATCTCAACTACTCTTTTCTTTCACAAGTAGATAGACAACGTTCTAATTAACAGCACAATTACATTCAGAACTAAGCTTGTAATACTCTATTTGTAGAAAGGAATTAATTTTGATTCATAAAATCGCTTGCTGTTAGTTATAACTATTATTCTGATCCTATAGAACTCATAATTAAAGCTAGTGTTCATACAAGTCACTTTCTCAAAAGCACACTTGATTATTTATCTTACCTCAATATTACATTTTTATAGAAAATAACTTTATCTAAGTCTGGTGCCTTTTTCTCTACGCTGGTATTATTAGTTTTCCATGATTTAGTCAGAGAAAGTAACTCAAATGAATACATGTTTTAATTTAACGCCACCTATATTATTACTTGAGAACTAAAATGATTTTACTGTAGGATATCCATAACATAATATATTTATCTTGGCTAGAAGACTTGATAACAAGGGAGTTTCAAGTATTTGAGTTATAGTAATTGTCTCTAAATAAACTGATGAGAGATAACTACAACTAACTTATAACTTTTAAAATATTCAGAGAGATAAGTTCTAATACCTACCTGATGTTTTGTTGTAGATCTTTATTTGGGAGACTTCAGTAAAGTAGAATATAAGTTCAATTTTATTCAAGATTTTGCTTCTGTTAGGCGTAGCAGTTGTTAGGCTTATACATACTTACTTAGGTTGACAGAAATTCCTTGCTTGGGTTATCTCGAATCACAATGTAGTCCTATATTACCACTAGACGATCACATGGCCAATTCAAATATCTACTACAGGGTAAATTATTTCTACGACACAATTCAAATATCTACTACAGGGTAAATTATTTCTACAACACAATTCAAATTCCTACAAGGTGATTTTAATTCTACTACAGGGTAAGTTACTTTTATATCTTAATTGATTTCTACAATTTAACTTCTTTAATCTTAGTTTGTTACTCCGGACCAACATACATACATTATTCATACATAATACAATATACTTAGGCGGTTAGATTTCTTTTTACATATTATGTTACTTCTTATTTACTTTAGATGACTTATTTAAAGCCTTCAGCTAGTACATTTTGGTCCCGTTCAACCAGGATTAAAAGCACATTACATTTTAAACACACTAGGTTCACTTTATTTAGGAAAAAAGGTTATTATAGGTAGGCCGGTCTTTTACCACTCTTGGTGCCTTAGTCCAGGATATGTTTTAGGATCACACCAGTCTTTTTACATGCCGATGGATGCGAAAACGTGTTACTTAGAATTTTAGTACCTATTAAGCATTAATATTGCGCACTGCGTCATATAAATAGCGACATATTTTATGTACTGGTATTACACGTGTCGGATTCGCGAAATCATAAGATTTCACACATTCAAAAAGCGTCTAACGCGCACGTTCCGCTGCAATGCTCCGCCACAGCTCCGACGCTACGCCGCTATATTAACAGCTACTTGTTCACGCAATGACAATGATTATCACTTTATACGTAATTTGTATGTTATGTAATGTTTTAAACTTTTGTTATATTTTTTGACTTATATATATTGGCTAATACCCCGTTTACATTATTCCAGTCCAGCGACCGAATGCAGCGCTGGATTGCTTACTGGAATAATGGAAACCGGCACTGGAATGTATCAATCCAGTGCCAATGCATTCCAGTGCCGGTTTCCATTATACCCCGTTTACATTATTCCAGTCCAGCGACCGAATCCAGCGCTGGATTGCTTACTGGAATAATGGAAACCGGCACTGGAATGTATCAATCCAGTGCCAGTGCATTCCAGTGCCGGTTTACATTATTCCAGTAAGCAATCCAGCGCTGGATTCGGTCGCTGGACTGGAATCATGTAAACGGGGTATTATTCCAGTAAGCAATCCAGCGCTGGATTCGGTCGCTGGACTGGAATAATGTAAACAGGGTATTAATGTCGAAATTGAATTGAACTACTATGAAACTCGTTTTTTGGTAAAATTATTAAGAAATTTATCTTTGTATCTGACTTGCCTAATATCTCACACACAGAAATCTAAATAATAAGTTATTATTTAGACTTCTGTGATCTCACAGCATGGGACAGATGTCGTAATATACAGCATGGTTATAAAGTTATAATGTCAATAAAGAATTACACAGGCAAATTACTAAGCATTTTCCTCAACCAAAAAGCTAAAATTTTCACTTCAAAAACGTTGAATGTTTCAGGATTTGAGATCAGAGATATCGATAATTCCTCAAGAGTCGGTGCTGTTCTCAGCCACACTGCGGTACAACCTGGATCCCTTCGACTCCTACAGTGATGACGAGATCTGGACAGCTTTGGAGCAGGTATGCTATTTCTTTGTTTTACTACTAGATATACCCTGCGCGCATTGCTACGCCACCTGTCGAAAATTGACCGTTTCAGCTCAGAAACCTTCTGTGGCTCATGCACAACAACTTTGCTAAAGATCATCACTGCATGAAATGCATAGTTTACGATTCTACAAAGGAAGTACAGACAATCATTTTTAAGGTTCCGTACCCAAAGGTTAAAAAACGATTAACGGTAGATTACATTAGCCCGAGTTGATGCTAGTGACGAAATTGTACCTAGTTGTAGAATTGCACCTAGTAGACTCTTTGTAGAGTTCCGGGGTAGTACCTTTGCCAGTTATTCTACCGCCAAGCAGTAATGTGAAATGTTAAACATCACTGTGTTCCGATTTGAACGGCAATGTTTCCACTGAAATTGCAGGACATAGAGATAAAACATTTTATTCCTCTAGGTGACTCGTAAATCATTTAACTACTTGTAGCTTCTCAAGCTATACCGCTCCAAGAAACAATGTGTCGTATATTCATAATTTAATTAGACTGTGAATGGGTATTGTTTCGCCACAGCTTTATTTTAATTGACAAACCAACTGCAGACCGTAAATATTTATGTTGTTGAAGAGAACACAACTGACAATTACGTAAAATTAAATTAAACTCGTTGGAAACGTGCTGAAATTTCGTAATTTTACGTTTTGACTAGCCAGGTCTGAAACTTTTTAACATGGTATACAACCATTTCAATTACTTTTAACGGGAACAAACTTTTTTAACAAAACTAAAAATTTTATGCAAACTGCACTACGCTACATGTGCTAAGCACATCTCAATTATTATCCATAAATGAATGAAGATCTGCAGATAATCAAGAGGTTCATGCCCACTACCAGCCAGAGGCATGGTATGCATACTGGCGGCATTACCACGCTGAATGGACCCAATGCATATGCGTTGGACCTAATAAAGGCACGCAATAAACTTCAAATATCCTTCCTCGAGAACTTGACTATGCGATAGTCTAGTTTTGTTTGCTGTGCAATGATCATTTAATTGGACAATATGATGATCCAGGTGGAGCTAAAGGATGCGGTGCCGGCCTTGGACTTCAAGGTGTAGGAGGGCGGCAGCAACTTCTCGATGGGGCAGCGGCAGCTGGTGTGCCTCGCGCGCGCCGTGCTGCGCTCCAACAAGATCCTGGTCATGGACGAAGCCACCGCCAACGTGGACCCGCAGTCAGTATCTCTCTCTGTGTATCTCTCGCGCGCGCGAGCGGAGCGCGGCCGAGCTAACAGCGCATGCTGTCTTACAGGACGGACGCGCTCATCCAGAAGACGATCCGGCGCGAGTTCAGCGAGTGCACGGTGATCACGATCGCGCACCGGCTCAACACCATCATGGACTCGGACCGCGTGCTCGTCATGGACAAGGGCGTGGCCGCCGAATTCGATCACCCGCACCTGCTGCTCGCCGATCCCGGCAGCATCTTCAGCTTCATGGTCAACGAGACCGGCGACTCCATGAGCAAAGTGCTACGCGACGTTGCTAAAAATAAATACGACAATCGACCTGACAAACAGTACCAACAATTAAAAATAATGTACTTACTGTATTAAAATTACATAAATTGTTGTTAGCGCAGTGCAGGTAACATAAAATCAGTTCGTTAGATTTATATTTAATAAGTATGCGAACAATTTAGATAAGCTTTAGATAAATAAAAATGTTTGCTTAATTAATTAGCGTAAGAAATGATCGTAATAAATCATTGTTTTTATAAAATGATAATCAGTTTTTATTAACCCGCTCGTTACTCTTGCGCGATCTCGCGTTTACAAATTTGGTAGGAAAACGGCTGTCAGGTTAAGTAAGTGCGTTGTTTACACTTTGGTTTATGAAGTGCTGTTTTACTTATACCCGTTTCAGCCCATTTTTAGGATTCCGTAAAACGTAAAAACGGAACCCTTATAGATTCGTCATGTCTGTCTGTATGTCTGTCTGTCCGTCCGTATGCCACAGCCACTTTTTGCCGAAACTATGAGAACTACACTATTGAAACTTGGTAAGTAGATGTATTCTGTGAACCGCATTAAGATTTGAACAAAAAAATTTAAAAAAAAGAAAAAATTGGGTTGTCCCCCATACCGAGAACAAACTCAAAAAAATTTTTTCATCAAACCTACACGTGTGGGGTGTCTATCGATAGGTCTTCAAAAATGATGTTGAGGTTTCTAAAATCATTTTCGTCTACACTGAATAATTTGCGCGAGATACACTTCCAAAGTGGTAAAATATGTGTTCCCCGGATGGGGAAGAGATGGGGGGCCTCTAGCTTCTAAAGTAAGAGAATGAAAAATCTAAAAAAAATATAACATGATGTACATTACCAAGTAAACTACCAACGAAAATTGTATTAATTATTGTATAAATAACTATTTGTACTAATTACTGAAAATATTGAAAATTGTATAAATAACTATTTGTACTAATTACTGTATTTTTATTATAGGCGTTTCAGAACGTACTGTACTGTCACGTGGTAATGGACAACGCATTATACCACTGCGCTCAGATAAATAAAGCGGTTACAATTGGCAAAGTAAAAGAAGAAAGCCAAAAGTGGCTTAGGAAAAATGAAATAGATTTCGACGATTGTTGAACAAATCCGCAGTTACTCGAATAAAGAGGCACAAAGAAGACACACAATATCAAGTAGAATAACTGTTAAAGGAACATGGACAGGAACTTTTGCGGTTACCGCCGTGATTCATCGTGATTTTAACCCTATTGAAAAAAAAGATGATTCTATGGAAGACATTGACTCATCAAAAGCCACCTTTTCATAAATATAGTGTTATTTATGGTCTCAATAAAAGATTTACAAGTTTAAATTAAATTCTTGTTATTTCAATATTGATGTAGGTTGAAAATGCCAGATTTTTTATAATGTAATAAACTATAATAAAGTTCTCCTGGTGGTAAGAGACTCAGACAGCCTGTACCAATTACCAATGATACTTGGTCATACTGAATCAAACCAGCACTGCAACGGCGTTCATTACTTCGAGAAGTTCGTTCTTGAGTCTCAGTTGTCGTGTAGTTAATTATATTGCCTGCCTGAAAAATCCCTTTCCGTACCTGTTTTATGAAGTTGTAAGTTCCCAATGAACGGGAAGAGAACCTATTAGCTTGTTAAGTACGCCACCAGTCGCGCGCAGAGTTATATTGCGAGCACTATAGTTGGTCTGAGCTAAAATCAAACTAGCTACTTTTTTAATTTAATTTAGCCAACCTCTTTATCTAATAAATGAACGCAAAATAAAACGTACAACATCCAATATTTTACATCATTTATGTCACAGTCAATTTAACAAATTTATATCAAAAATCACAGATTACAGAAATAAAACCAGATGGAGCGCGCAGAACAGAGCTACTGAAGCAGACAAAGGAAATACAAACGCCGAAGCAGATACAAACTCCAGTCAGTATGAAACGGACTTCCGTGTTGTACGGGAGTCCCGTGTGATTTTAAGTTTTGTTGTAAAATATGCCGTCTTGTGTCTTCAAACATTGCAAACAATGTTCCCAAAAACAAAAAAAGGAAAGAGGAATATAATTTCATAGGAAAATTTGAATATTTTTACTGTTATTTATATAATTTAGGCGATTTCATTTTGGTGATGAATGGAACACAACACCTCAACGAAAATAGGTTAGTGTGGCGATACTAAATGGAAATTATTTTCCCTGAATTTAGGGTAAAATATAGATTTTATATTTTTTTAGATACTCGTAGACCAAATTATTGATGGGCATTGTATTATTCAATTTAATATAATTTCAAATTTAATTTTGGTAAATGTTAAATTTGTAAAATGAGTAATTTATGACATAAAAATGTACAAAAAACAAAATCATAAATACATCATAAAATTTGTGTGTGTATTTATTTATTTCGTTAGTGGCACCACTGCCCAAAATAATACAAATTTTGTTTCCTCATGAATCAAAAGGTTATATGGAAGAGATCGCTTTTAGCGACAAGATCGCCTTTTGTGCCCATTTTGTTTTGTTATTATATGTGTTACTTCTTGTCAACTTTGTTTATGGTGCCAATAAAGTGTTTTGTATTGTATTGTAATGTCATTCGATATATTATCTAAGTAAAACGGTGGCTATATAATTGGTTAAAAAATGATGGTTTATAAAATAAAACATTTGTTGAAGGAAGATATTTTTGAAGTTAATATTATGCATAACGTTGTTTGTAGAATGAAATATTTTTAAATTGTAAAGTTTTTTAATATTATACGGCTACTTGATTTTAAAGTCTTGTTTTGTCAAAAAAACGTGAATAATAAGTGAAATTAAAATGATTATTTAGTTAGTTTTTTTTTGTTTGTTGTTTGGATCTATTACATACAGGTAGCCTATATTCATTTTATCAAAAATAGTTTGGTGGTAAAGATGGTTGTTTTAATTTTTGTTTAACCTATCTAAGCGAGTAAATTACACTAATTTTATTATTTGCGATTCAAGTTAATTTCTAGTTGCATGCAAAATCAAAATTCTTTTCTTCATAGAATGGAAATAGTGGGACTTTTTTCTTAAGACTGACAACATTATACAAGTCATTTGGAACGTTGATTTGACAATTTTAAGTCAACATGACTAATCACGGGCTTCACAGTGTTGTTCACGAAGGTTCCATCTGTGTTTTATTTCTGTAATCTGTGTCAAAAATAGAGTAAACAAATTATTTTAATGGCCCATTTGTAACAAACATGTATTACTTTTTGATTAGCAAATAATGGCACCAAATCATAAAGTTTTATAAGTTTTCAGCGGCTCCAATTAAACAATATTACACAGTAATCAAATGCAAGACAAAAATAATCGTGCAATTATGAATCGCGTTTTAATATGTGGTGAAAAAAGGTTACAAACATCAATGATTACAACAACAGTACCTAAATGCTGCGCAACTTCGTTTGCGTATGTGTTAGATCAGAGAGCTTTGTCAGCTACTATCGTGATGGCATTTCTAATCGCTTACTTAAGTTGGACCCTTTACAAGTCTCGGATGTGTCAAGCTTATTAAATCTGAAAAGTTGAAGGTGTTGCAGAGGTATGTTGTAAATAGTAGGACAAAAGTAGCTCCAAATGGTTCGTGTAATATTACAAACGGTGCGGCTCGCCAGTTTACTTGAATGAACTTGGCTGGCCACACTGCCGTGTGTTTAGATGATCAAATATTAAACTGAATGGACATTACCGCACAACCTATGTTTGAGCCCGGTAGGGCGACCGCCCCGGCTACGGAATACAAAAGGGCGCCTGCGCTTGCGGCGCGTCTCCAAAATCCGTTAAGTAACTAGGTCCCGCTCCTTAATAAATAATAGTAAAAAATTAGGCTAGAACTATCAAAAAAAGTTTTAACTCATCGACCATACTTACTACAAACATCGAGACACGATAGGACAAACTAGGTAAGGTATAGGTAGCAGAGTGCTCAGTAGAAGGACAGGGGCCGCGCAGCCATAGAGGCGGAATCGCGTCGTTCAGCCCGCGGCATTCAGGGGAGACCTCTCGCTGCCGATCATTTTCGCCGTGAGAGGTGAGATGAAAGTCTCTCGACAGTGAGAGGTAGTGTGAGTTAAAGCAGCGAGAGTTGGAAACCTCTCTCTCCTTATAGTCCAGTCATTTTAGTAAGTTCTCCTTGGAATTCGAGATACCCAGCTGTAAGTCTGTAAATACTTGTATATTGACACCCTAAAAGTAGTCTCAAAACCTACATATGGTAGGGTGTACGCAACTATTACATTTCAATATCAAAGTTCACGAAAATCGGTTTTTTGCGCTTTTGTTGTAAATATTTTATTTCCTATGGGTTTTTTGCTATTTGTATGTATGATCAATATTGTAGAATACAAAATTCCCTACATACTTATTATACTTTAAAACTTTTTTATACGGTGAACCGTTTTCAAGATAGAAGGTGGAGAGCTCGCGGTCACAGTACGCACTTGATAATATACACGTTTGAAATGTTGATGAGCAGCTGCACTGTTGGTGGAATATTTGACAGCTGCACAGTTTTATTAAGTTTTATAGACTTGAAGTAATGCATATAACGAAGATGATCGAGACTTCACAGATTTTGGAGCATGATAGACTGCTAATAAGGTTTGAGTTCCTCTCTCTAATAATTTCTGGGCCGAACAATTTTCTTCCTCCAATGCTGCTAGTGCAGCTAGTTCATCCAAATTTTCTGCAACTGCAAGAGTGGTTGTGGTTCGCGATGCAGATGCGGGCTGGCAATGCTCTTTAGCTTGTGGCCAATGTAATGGGCAAGCTTGTCTCAATGCTCTACCATATCAGAGGGACATTAACGAATATGGAACCTTTGACCCCGAAATCATGGAAGAACTTGTGAAAACTGTATATCTCTCGTTGTCGACCGGATGCACCGGTTGACCTGAAGTGATGCTGTGACCGCGCGCTCTCCGCCCTCTATCTCGAAAACGGTTCACCGTGTAAAAATTGTTTTTAACCAAATTTGTAGAGAATTCTGTATTTTACAATGTTGATTATTCATACAAATAGCAAAACACCCATAGGAAATGAAATATTTACAACAAAAGAACAAAAAAAAAAACGATTTTTGTGAGTTTTGCCCTTGAAATTTAATAGTTGCTTACACCCTACCATATGTAGGTTTTGAGATAACTTCTAGGGTGTCAATATACAAGTATTTACAGACTTACAGCTGGGTATCTCGAATTCCGAGATTCTTACCTAATTTAAGCTTAAATGACTGGACTATTAACTGAGGCGGACACGAGGGCAGGGGATCCTAGAGACTCGACACTCTGAGCTCGCACCACATCTCCACAGGAAGGCCTGGGGTGTCGGACGTTTAGGGCCGTCCGACGCTCCACCTAGGGATAGGCCTTCGAGAACGAGTGACGCGCTGTTGATTGCCAGCGCGTCACTAGAGCCAAATGCGGGGGTATTAACGCCCCCCGCGAGGCAATCCGGCCCATTCTCCCTGAATGGGCCCAGAGAGGACACGGAGTCCTCACATTTCGGACTACGCAGGTGCTCTCAGGACATGGTTGTTTCTGATGACATTACTTAGGTACTAGATCGAGTTCAAAACAATTTTCGGTGGAAGTTTGCACGGTAATATACTTCATATTATATTTTTTTAGTTTTATTATTTTCTTATTTTAGAAGTTACAGGGGGGCCGACACATTTTACCACTTTGGAAGTGTCTCGCGCGTAAATTATTCAGTATAGATAAAAATGGTATTAGAAACCTCAACATTATTTTTGAACACCTGTCCATGGAAACCCTACACGTATGAGTGTGATGAAAAAAAAAGAGTTTCAGTTCTAAGCATATTGCCAAATTTATTGGTACTTTTTTAATTTTTGTGTAAAAATCTTAATGCGGTTCACAGAATACATCTATAAGGGTTCCGTTTTTATTATGGACCTCTAAAAAGGTAAGATTAGATATATCTAGGTTTTCATACAAAATTTTATTTTCTTGAATTTTGAATTTACGTTGCGCCCTTTCGACGTACTGAAATAGATCTGTAGGTTCGTAGCATAGGTATGTACCTATATATCTGCTTCGACATGATTGTTTTATCAAATCACTTTCTTCCAATCACATTGACAGGATCAGGTCTATACGTAATTAAAGTTCTTAAATATTTTAAATAATAATGGTTCTGCGTACATTCGTCAAAATTAATGCAGCCGGTTAGACCTTAGGTAGGTTTTACACACTGTACAGTTTTACAAATTTATTTTCACTTTTGAAAAACAATAGGTGCCGTACCTGTTGTCTAATTGGGGTAAAAAATAAATTTATTGAGTTTTACACTCATATATAAATCTACTATCTACTAAAACTAAGGTAAAATAGAAAAATGCAACAATGTAGGTACAGATTCTCCTCACCAATAACTAAGAATTCCTGAATAATGTACAGTTTGGTTTAACAATCGCTGTAATCTTGCTGAAGGTTCGACTTTATCGTATCCTTCACGTTCCCTGTTTTTGTAAAATGTTTTGTATAATTCAAGCGCGGGCTTAATTACGCAGCGGAGCGCAGACGTGCCGCATTGCGGCCGGGGATGCCATGGGAAACGCACCCCGTGGGAATGTTCCCATTTTCCAACGTCGCCATGCCGGCTGCTATACAGAGATAGAATAATATATGTAAGAATAGTATAGGTAAACTACGTGATGCTTACAAGATATTGGTTCTTCATATTACTTGGTAGGTTAACTTAGTGTGATAAAGACCCGTCGGTCTTTAAAATCCAAGCTTTTGCTAAATAACTAACACAGCACAAGCAGACCACTAATTATTAATGTTCACTGCTGGGACTCGAGGACTTCTCTCGCAAGGAGAGAGTCAATAAGGAGTCAATGAGGTCAAGTGGCCATCGACCACGATGGCCCAGTGCGGTTTGATAGATGACACAAGACTTCGAAATATTTTAGGTAGGTACACGATTTCCTAGCGATGTTTTCCCGCACCGTTTTTAAATTAACGACATTACGCACATAATGACACCGAAAATGCAGTGGTGCGCGTGGGATTTAAACCTGGGGCTACGGATCGGCTGTTTCCTTTCTCGCGATTAGATCAGCCGTAATAGTTCAGTCGGGGCAGACATAAAATTAGCCTGAAATAGAAAAAAATCCGCGGAGCGATTAATTTTTTTTAAACGTCGAAGATGACTAGTTACTGACTAGTTAAAGTGCGACAACCAAAGTTGAAGAAAATAAAATTACACCCATTACGATTTTTTTGATAAACTTGATGGTATAACTCTGCAAATATTGATCCTAGCGTAAAAATTATTTCGACCAAATGAACTTTAAAACAAGATGGCGGCGAATCCTCTACCGGGTTTAGTTAGAAAATCGAGATTTATACTTCCAACAACCCTTCCCGACGTTTTAAAAAAAATCGCTCCCCGGAATTTTTTCTATCTCAATGTCTGCCCCGACTGGGCTATAACAATTAATACGCTAGGCCACAATAGCATCTTGCCAGGCAGCTTTTGAACATGACAAAACTACACTAGTCTTGACCTCTTGACACTCGGAGATTTAAAATAATGATTAATGATTACTAGCAGCACCCCGCGGTTTTACCCCCGCAGTTCCCGTTCCCTTTATTTTACTGCGATAAAAAGTGAATAGTAAGAGCATGGTATTTCCTATTCCAAACTATGATCCGTGTTCCAAGTTTCATTTAGACGTTCCGACTCGAATGAGTAACAAACATCCAAACTTTCGCATTTGAAATATTGGTAGGATAATGATTATAAATGTCGTTGATTGAAAATTGTATGATGAAACATTATTATGATATTTTAATTATACTCGTAGAGATTTACTGCGATAACGTGGCCCGCCCCTCCAAATTACTGTTTTAATGTATGTAGTCACATCCTTACGAAAGAGTTTGTATGTAGTTGTAATTATTCGTAGGCAGTAGCAGTAGGTACGCACACATGCGTGGTGGTGCATTGTAAATACTTTCACAAATACTTTCAAACGTTTTGAATTCTGGAGGGGCGGGTCATGTTATCGTAGTAAATCTCTAGTTGAGAAACTACTAAAGTATAAAGATTCTTTGTGTAAAAGAATCTGCTTTTTCATCTAGTAATTATCATTAAACTTATTAAGTACTAGCTGACCCGGTGAACTTCGTACCACCATGTATTTTTTCGTCTACATTTTCTAAACTTTCTGCTGTACAAATCTGGTGCCGACAATAACAAATACATAAAACAAAGAATCATCCTATTTGGTGCAGTCATTCAAAAGTTATGAGCCTACATACATTTCAAAGATCCATTTTTAAGGTTCCGTAAAACGTACTTACTGAACCCTTATGGGTTCATCATAACACTGCTTTAAATGTGCCAGGTAATCAAACAAAACACATCGTATATCACAAAACACTACAATGAAAATAAAACTGATGTTTGGTAATAACTTGAGTACTTAACAATAAAGAGATTACTTGCTTTTAAAAGCAATACGTTCAAATAAATATGTTATTAATGAAATACTTACTTAATGCGGTTCACAGAATACATCTACTTATCAAGTTTCAACAGTGTAGTTCTCATAGTGACTGTGACATACGGATGGACAGACAGACAGACAGACATGACGAATCTAAAAGGGTTCCGTTTTTACGTTTTACGGAACCCTAAAAACTGCAAAGTCTTGAACATCGCCGGAAACTTGCTAGCTGATCGGTTTATTATCGGATACACTTCGGAGAGTGTGCATCTGATCTGCATGATCTAATACCACCTAGCCTTTTTTCTATCGGACTTCTCGTAGCTCGAAGAAGAGGCATCGTTTCATGGTTGATGTTCCAAAGACACGAACAAAGAGGTTTGACTCTACTTTTGTGATATGAACGTCTAGACTGTGGAATGTGTTGCCTGAGTGGGTTTTTCCCGATGGTTATAATCTTGGTGTCTTCAAATCGAGCTCTATCTTAGACCGCATCGTCGCTTAACATCAGGCGAGATGGTGGCCAAGTGTAAACCTATAATACCCCGTTTACATTATTCCAGTCCAGCGACCGAATCCAGCGCTGGATTGCTTACTGGAATAATGTAAACCGGCACTGGAATGCTTTGGCACTGGATTGATGCTTTCCAGAGCCGGTTTCCATTATTCCAGTAAGCAATCCAGCGCTGGATTCGGTTGCTGGACTGGAATAATGTAAACGGGGTATTAATGTAAAAAAAATATATCTTTCTATACTTTTTCCCAGTTGTTTTGGGTTGGGAAACAGACAATCAGTTAAGGAGATATTAAGAGAAAAATAAAAATCACTTTTTAATAATTATATTCAAAAAAAAAAAAGTTACTTAGAAACTAAATAATCAATGTTTTAAGTTCAAAATAAATCAGTGAATATTACTGAAACATTTTTGACACAGAAAACTTTCACATACAGAGCATTTTGTAGTTGTTTGAGCTGCTTTGAAAGTCTTGCCACCAATAACTTTCCTGTCATTACTGTTTATAGCACCTCTGCACATCTTCAGTGTACAATTTTCTCACCAACTTTGTTCCTTATGTGAAAATGTTTTCTATTAGAAGGTCTTATTGTCATAATAGGGGTTGATGATATTTCATCTCCGGCTAACTGACAAATAGATCGTTTTAGTAAAACTAAAATTATTTGTTCCCTGAATTGAATGATAGTAAGTTTCTTGAGATAATATTTGGTTTAATAATAAATGTGCATTTAAGAGAGAAACAAAGATAAATAATATTACGGAGTGTGTATCTTTATATATATCCATATGGCCTGTATCCACGTGTATCAAAAAATATATACACCGGTAAAAAAGAAAGGGATGATGGGGGAGGGGGTGTGATTATTTTGTATACTATTTTAACACCTCACAATTCACAACACTAAAAAAACAAAAAAATTAAGTTATGAAAATTTGGTGGTATTTGCATATAGAGCTTGGCGCTGAGCGTATTAAGATAAGGTACATCAGTCGGAATCATTGGGATTCGTGGTATCAAAACGTCTTCTGCTTTATACTTTCCTTTCAGTTTAGTTGCTTCTATCACGTTGTTCAGTATTTTTTATAGCATATTTCGCATCATTTTAACTACCGATACAACTGTTAATTGTCTTGAATTTTGAAATTTAATTCATTTACATCTAACTCGTTTACATAATATTAATATTTATTCATCATCTGGCTATCTTGTCCCAATGGTGGCCAACGGCTTCCATACTCTCCTTCCACTTTTCCGTTTCTATGGCTAATACAGCCCAGTCTCCTGTGGAGACAACCTCCACAAATATCGGAAATTTGTGGAGGTTGTCTTCTTCTTTGGTCTGCCGCGTCGTCGTTTGCAATCTGGCTTCCTCCGCGTTTCGTCCGTTTTTTGGCCATTAGGCCATTATGATCATGATCATTAGATCATCCGACATGCGGCAATGCGATCACACTTCAAATTGGCTGCTTTTTTAGTCACATCGATCGGCTACTCCGGTTTTGGAACGCAGTATGGTGTTTCGTATTCTGTCCGTTAGTTTTACTCCAAAAATACTGGAGCACAGTATTTTTCACAGAACAGCCCGTTGGAAAACGTATGTATTTAAATAATTTTACACAGATAGGGATATTAAATTAATAATTCAAAATAATAAAACAATTTTGAGAACGCCGTTTGTGTTTGACTGACACTTGATTGATACAATGACGTGAAAACATTACATTCTTTTTGGTGAAAACTGACGCATTTCACATCGCGTGGCGAAACTAAATCATTGGATTTGATGGAATTTGAACCTTGTGCAGCAGTAATAAAGTGCAAATTGTCTCCTTGACGTTAGGACCACACATATATTGCTTAGACATAAGTGAGTGCTTGTAATTAAATATGATTTTTATTTCATAGCAATAAAGCTTAAATTGCCTTAAAATTTTAGTTAGAAAACGTTTGTATGGGAAACCACTTTTTTTAATATGAACTTTATTACATATATATAAAGCTCAAATTGCCTTAACGTTTTAGTTAGGATACGTTTGTATGGGAAAAAGAAAAGGGCTGTTTTTAGGGTTTTCCCGGCAATTATTTGATCTTTTCTCGTCGTAAAAACCATCCTTGGACTTCAACGAACATTTTAAAAAAAGAATTGTCCAAATTGACCCAGGCGTTGTTGAGTGATGCGCTTACCAACACATTTTGCGATTCATTTTTATATTATAGATATGTAGTTATATCCTATTACCTAGGTGCACCCTTTCAAAGTGCAGATGTTTCTGATGTTGTAACTTCTTTAGTGGCCTAAGTCTGTTGCGTCCTTTTCAGAAGTTCAATGACTCTTTACTGTCAGCTGTCTCCTTTGTCTCTGTCATTTGACAACGTTCAGTTTTGTCACAAAATTAGTCATGGTTTAATCATGAAACAAATGTAATCTAAATTGTATGTGATCTATAGACAAAAATAAGGATATTAAAAATGGGGCCGACGTGATCGGAACCTCTTCGACATCTTTGTAATTAAGTTAAAAAAATGGGTTGTTGTAGTGGCGGCTGCGTTAACCCGCCAATCTGCGATGTTGAATCAGTGACCAAAGACTACAAGTACTACAGATGCCCGGCTCTAGGGCTATTCCTGGGACTATTGTCACTGTTCCTCATTTACAAGCTCTACAAATGTTCATATAGAAGACGCTCCCGCCGCTCCAGTTGTTAGTAAAAACACAAATATGGTAAAAACATAATTTATTTAAAAACTTACCACTAAATCTTACACATTTTATAGCTTTTACATATTAATTATTTACATTTCTAATTAGACTATAATAGAAGGCAGCTCCGGACCTGAACATTTAAGTTTGATTTGTTTAGCATTTGCATTAATTACCTAAAACAATTGAAAAAATGCAACCAGAAATACCTATTTACAAAGTTTATGTAATAACTTTCTCTTCTCTGGGAAGGAAAGCAGATAATTTGATTCTATTGTCAACGATCATAGTACATATTTTGTTTGATTTTCTTTCATAAAAGAAAGGCTCAGGCCATCGGATGCCTCTACTACCTACTAAACTTTGGCCTAGCGCAAAAGCATAGAGCCCTACTAATATTCGGTCAACTGGTGTATGGGTGTATCGTAGGTACATGCTTGTCAGTCGAGAAGAATACATAAAGTAATGATTAGTCTGTTTTTCAGTACGTAAATTAGGTAAATTTTCTAGAAGCGTTATATTTGAATTAACGATAAACTTGGGCCCGAGGCATAAATTATGGATGATAATGTAAAGTGAAAATTTATAGCGTACATTGGTATTTATGTTTATTTATAGGAAATAATGAGATGTACATTTACTTAGCATTGCGAAAATGTATCTATTTAAAGCTAAAACTTTGACTGGTCTTCTTATATCACACGCACACTATCTACTCTTAGATCTGCAAGTGGCGCCGAAACCAAAACTCAACAGTCACTATTTATTAGAAATCATTGAGTGTTTTCTTTCAGGTTGCTCTGGAAATACGCGTCCTTGGCTATCTGGAAGAGCTTGGCGCTGTTTTTGTCGCCAGTTTCCCTGACCATGGAGGAGAGAGCGCTGTTCGGGTCTGAGAGGAGGATGTAGGGGTGATCGAACTCGGCGACCTCTCCGAAGCTCATCACGAGCACGCGGTCCGAGTCCATGATGGTGTTGAGCCGGTGAGCGATGGTGAGAACCGTGCACTGAGCGAATTCCCGCCGGATCGTTTGCTGGATGAAGTTGTCCGTCCTATAACACAGATAGCATTAACATGGAACAAGTCATCACTTCAAACTTATAATACAAAGAAATACAATACAAGGATATACTCGTACAGTATCTACACACATTTTTAAAGACTAATGGAACTAATTTACCAAAGGTGAAATTTACTAACTTTGTAACTTAAAAATTCGTTGTAAAGAAAAATACAGCAATGGGACATGAAATAAAAACCAAACAATTTTGTTCAACCAGATTGTCCCATAGAAAAACTTGTTCCTAATAACACGCATATTTTGCTAATTATTTATACTTTGATATGCCACAACGACCACTCACAACTAGAACAGAGTCAAAAGATGCGAGCATGGATGGGCGCTGAAATTACTAGTAGGACTTTCTCGAGAACTGGTATTATACAGATATCTGGTGATGGTGATGTACTCACTGCGGGTCCACGTTAGCGGTGGCTTCGTCCATGATGAGTATCTTGTTGGAGCGCAGCACGGCGCGCGCGAGACACATCAGCTGCCGCTGCCCAATGGAGAAGTTGGCCCCACCTTCCGTTACCTTGAAGTCTAGCGACGGCACTGCAGATTTCATGTCCACCTGAAAGATGCAAACGATGTAAATTGTTGCCGGTAATGATGTTGCTCCTGAATAAACCATGCGAACAAGTATCTACCGTTTTCTTAAAATCCTGGATACAGCAGTGTCAAAGAAAAAAAGAAGGGGGTTTGAGTGTTTTTATAAGATAAAGTCGACGAGCAAAACATGGGTTATCACCATTAGGGTAATCAACACTAGATCTGGAATCATCAGGATCAGGGTAGATATTTAGTCAAAGGTAGAGGATTTAGTCAAAGTATCTACCCCATAACCACAGCTGCCACAGAACTATCTTTAGGTACATGACTAGTCCAAAACTCTGTCTAGCATTGCAGTACGCTCGTTCCCTGAATTTATAAGCTGACTAGCAGCGGCTCGCGGCTATACCCGCATGGTTCCCGTTCTCGTTACTTTCCCACTATAACATATGTTTTAATACAGACTATTATCTGTCTGTTTCATCTGTATTACTCAGGGAGCAACACGGAAGGGAGTAGCCTTAGCTAAAAAATATTGTTCAAATCTTTCTGTAATTTCTTGCGGGAGGGGAAGTTGCACACTAGCCCAAAGCCGCACTGTTACATACAAAACATACCTGTACCGATCCATTGCCGATCATACTCACACAACCAAATCACTAACACATAAAAAATAAAGCACCATTCACAAGTCTAGCCCTGCCCTCACGCCACAGTATATTATCAAACTCCATGGTCCACGCGGACTTGTACTTTGACAGAGGGGAAACGCTGTGTATGCCTACTCCCTTCCGTGTTGCTCGCTGGTATTACTCAATCACGTCGGAACAGGTGACTCACATTTTTAATATTAGTGAGATTTGTCTCTTTGACTGCAATTTCTGTAAAAACATTGCGCTTACCCGAAACAAGAATTATATCAAACAACACGGAACTAGAGTTATGATATCTGATTTATCTTCATTATCGTTTTCCTCGTTGTATTTTAAGTACCTACTCATAAACGTGATAAAGTTATCATAAATTATATTAATTGTCAATTGTCATAATACAGTAGTTCATAACAGTTTGCACTCAAACCCTTCTTTAACACTTCTAAAAGTGCAACTATTTTGCTGGTTCAGTTTTTTTCTTCTGATTAATGCATAATTGACTTTGCAACGATTACACCAAAAGTTTCAGTATGTAAAGTTTGTGGCGCAATAAAATTGCATACAACACTACGCACCGGCATGCCACAGATTTTTTTATATAGGACAATGTATAGCGCCTCTTATACGCTACGTACGATCGTAAAGCAACGTAATGAAACGCTGTGTGATACATCTTAAGCAGTAGACAAAAGAACAGTAAAACAAATTATATGTGTTTTTCATAACATAAATAAGAATAGAAAACTTAATTACATATGAGTACAAACGTACAGAAAATGAGTTCGTCGTACGTACGTAGTAAGTACGTAGTATACGTAGACCTCCTATGTAGAAAATCATCGGGCAAGATCACATAGCAATGTAAACTGACCTTGTCGTTCAGTCGGTAATAGTAACTCTGCCTGCAGATCCATAGATCATACATTAGATCTTCACTTAAGATAAGTATTTGTGTGATGAATTTAGATATGTATTATGTGTCTGAGTGTTTCCTATCTATACTAACTCGGTAACTAATATTAGCTAACTCGTACTCATAGTACAAGCTCTGCTTAGTTTAATGCAAGTTAGTGTTGTGTAGATATGGTTTTGTGCATTTCAAAAATTTTAATTTCCTTATTCTCGTACTTCTTTGGTCTAGTCCCAAAGTATAGTTTTGTAAGGGCTGCTGTTTGCTTTAGCAATTTCAGTGTTTTCCTAATAGAAGAAGTACAAAAGTTTATAATGATAAGCGACAAGCGCGATAAAAATGACCCCCGCGTCCGTGGTAAACATAAGAACACAGTTAACACAATTCCTTACAAAAATATACTTTGGACTCGACAAAATAGTAGGTGCAAAGCTATTTTTCGTGATGTTATAGATCGATTATATAGCAGACATTGTTTATAATAGGGTACAATCCTCAAAAAAACTAAGTAGCCCGTTAGTTAGATTGCCAAAAAATATTGTACACGTATTTTTTCATTTGTTTCACAAACAAAAAATGACGAAGATACAGCGCTTCGAAGTTTCCTGTGACGTCACTTGTGAGTACGATTTTTACTCACGAGTGACGTCGCTACCCCCCCACTCTCGAAGTTTGATGGTCTATATCTTTAACGATTTTTAATGTTATGAAAAAACAAAAAATACGTGTCCAATATTTTTCCATGATCTTAGCTGACGGACTAATTAGGATGGTGTATTTTTGACCCAGTCCGGTACCCTATTATAGAAAGCGACCCTTTCAGGATTGTGCAGAAGCTCGTACATAAAATTAAATTGAGATACTCGAATAAATATAGGTACTGTCTTATATTCTACTTTCTGCTGCAAACAACTTTCTACAGTACGCAGTTCCTTCGTTATGAGTTTAAGGACATTCCAAGTATACATTGTTAGCACTGACCTGTTCGAGTGCTCTCCATAGTTCGTCGTCGCTGTAAATGTCGAACGGATCCAAATTGTATCTGATTGTGGCCGAGAATAGCACCGGCTCTTGAGGGATGATGGATATCTTCGAGCGCAGGCCCTGAGAACGGAGGTAATTGTATTAATCTACATGAAAATTTAATTAATATTTCCAGTATAATTACACAAATAAATATAACGTCACTGAAACGGCAGTTACAAATGGTATTTTACAACACTGCATTTTTAATTTGAGGTATGAAGTTAGGACCAGTAGAACTTGTATGAGCTAATCGCTGTTACCTAAAGCCGACACGCACAACTTTTCAGACAAAATTTAAATATTACAGATAAAAAATGGTTTATGTGATTATTTGCATACCACTATTGGTCTACTGAGACGGCTGTCCGATGTCCAACAGCATGGCTGTTCTCACACTAAGAGTCAAACAGTTGAACACAAAATAGAGAGTGTAGCGCAATTTTTTTATCGTAATTAAGTGGTTATACAAAATCTCATAAAAATTACAATGTAGAAATTACAAAATTGTTTGGCATTCGAAAGTCATTTCGCACTAGGGAATATGGCCTTTCCACCTGAAGTTCTATAAAATTTTATAACTGAAATATTTTATTTGTGACACTTGCACGCTCCATCTTTAACCGCATCGTCGCTTTACATCAGGCGAGATATCGGTCAAGCGCTAGCAGTTTTTTGTTACAAAAATCTTTCAATGCACACAATTTTATTTCTATTTTGTAGTCGAAAGTCTGCGCATGTTTAATTAGGCGCTAACAGATACGTTTTACCAAACGACCTTCAAATCGGACCTGAAACTTGATCGATTGACTAATAATGTCGACGTTTTGATGTAAATTCGTCATCAAGTATTTGTCACAACATGAGCATCAAGCATATAATGTATTTTTTCTTTGTATTGTAATGTTTACTCCAAAGAGAATGTAATATGTTTACTCATAGTGAAATGGAATGACAATTCATAATCATCGGACCTATCATAGTCTAGTGTATACAGAACTTTTTTATCATCATCCTTATTACCAAAATTATTTGCCACTAACGATGATTCTTTATTATAAACGAAAATAAGGTTGCAGTGACGTAAGTCTTTAATCATTTTATTGTTATTTGATAAGGTATACTTTAGACTCTACCAAATATATCACTGGGAATATGTTGTCTAGGTTTATACATTTATTACAAAATTCTTCAAAGTGATATAATCCGTTCGCCTGATGCAGTGATGTTCTGATGATAATTTAATCTAAACAACACCAAATCTTTTTAATCATTTATCTGCCCAGTCATATACCAATGACTTGGCTACTGAATCCTGGAAA
This sequence comes from Ectropis crepuscularia, assembly GCA_963693475.1. NCBI lineage: Eukaryota > Metazoa > Arthropoda > Insecta > Lepidoptera > Geometridae > Ectropis > Ectropis crepuscularia. Next base: position 13,523,468 of record OY856339.1, on the reverse strand, counting down.
CTCACTGAAAATTTGGCAGCATAAGTTGAAATGTCTTTTTTCATTGCCAAGTATTGCCAAGCCAAGTTGCTTTGGCAAGTAAGAACTGGGAAACCTGAGATGTTGTAGTAATATGTACGTTTTTTTCCGAATCCTATGTTATATTACGGAATAAAACGTGTAGTGAAATTGTTGTGAGTGATGTAAGGCACTTACTTGTCTGGAAACCAGCGCCGTGTCCAATCCATCAACCGTGATGAGCCCGTCGATATATGCGAACCGGAACATGGCCGATATGAGGGAAGACTTGCCGGCACCAGTTCGCCCCACTATTCCCACCTATCAACAAAATACGCCACGTTTAAGAAAAAATACCAATACACTAATATTATACGTGTGAATGGAAGTTTATTTGTTACGATTTCATGCGAAAACTACTTTACCCATCATCATGATACGTTAAAGACATATTTTTGGAGGTAGTAGACACAACATAGCCTAAGTACTCATTAGTAAAGTAAGTAAGTAAGTTTAAGTAAGTTCAAGTAAGTTTCATTACGGGAAAATAAAAGGAACAGAAATTATATTTCTAAATTTAAAGTTCTGAACAAAATAAATTCAAACCGTATTTGTAACAAACACTAATCATACCCTAAGGAATCTTCTCTCAAAAGAAATGTGTCAAAGCTATAATCTACCGCGCTGGTGTGTAGGTTGGCAGATAATTATGCAACATTATGCGATATTTTCGTCGCTTTCTTATCATAAAATAATCAAAATTTGAACTAAGTCCCCTGGAAGCCAAGTACGAATAATACGCTAACGTCTACGTTAACCCTAGCAGATGATGTTTTATTAAAAGAAGGGACGAACCGACCAAGACGTGCGCTTGGTGGTAAGCAATGCCATTTACCCATAACAGTACAGCGCCATGCTACTGTTTGAAAGAAACAAAAAGTTCGATTCGCTGTCTACCACTGCGCTGCGCTCGTTATATACTCGTAATTTCTCTGGAAACATTGCCCTTCAAACCAGAACATGATATGTCTGCACATTACTGCTTGGCAGAATAATAACTGATAAAGACGAAGTGGTTTCCCTAGCGGACTGGGAAAAGAGTTAAACCGCTATTTCGTATAAGTAGCTACTATGTATTTAAGTATAAGTATACCTATGTCGTATGGAAATACGGTCCTTTGTATGGACGTAAATGCCAGAAGCTCTATAATTTTCTCCTCACTTTTGCTAGCGGTTACGCGACATCAAAGCGATTTGTTAGAACATTTACTTCGCTCGCTTCGATAGTACGTACCTTCCATCCGCTTTCGATCTCAAGATTCAAGTTCTTAAGTACGGGCGCCTCGGCGGGAGCGTACTTGAGATACACGTTCTGAAACACGATCCGGCCCTGCTGCGGCCACGTCGCCGGCACGGCTACCTCTGAATAAACAATAACCAATAAAAAATTGTGGCAACGAGAACATAAAAAAGATTAAATTTTTCAACGCGATGAATTGTTCAAGCGCAATAACGGGCGGGTGCAGGATTGAAGCGCCTCGCCAGTATTGCTCGCCCGTATTAGACTAATGGAATCTTGTTTTCTGCAGAATAGATGATGTTTTTGTTTACAGGCTCCTAAATATGCGCATTCTGCCATACATAATGTATTTGGACGGTTTTATATTTGTGTGCAATACAAATTGCCGATTGCATGGCAAAATGAGAATCATTAATAGTGATATCATTTTATACGATGACTCGCTACATTATACAAAATGACTCATTAAACATTATGCTATAAGGAAAATAATAGTCTGTAATTTAATTTATCTAGTAACTTAACGAGATAATGTTTTGAATGGGCGTGACTGTGTACGCATAAGTACGATTTTTTAACCTTTCGAACACCAAGTCGCGCCCTGACGACTCGCCGCAACGTCATTCATTTATTTTTAGGGTTCCGTAAAACGTAAAAACGGAACCCTTATAGATTCGTCATGTCTGTCTGTCTGTCTGTCTGCCTGTCTGTCTGTCTGTCCGTCCGTATGTCACAGCCACTTTTTGCCGAAACTATGAGAACTACACTGTTGAAACTTGGTAAGTAGATGTATTCTGTGAACCGCATTAAGATTTTTACAAAAAAATTACATAAAAAGAAAAATTAGGGTTGCTCCCTATACTGAAAACTGAAACTCAAATTTTTTTTTTTCATCGAACCTACACGTGTGGGGTGTCTATCGATAGGTCTTCAAAAATGATGTTGAGGTTTCTAATGTAATGTTTGTCTACACTGAATAATTTGCGCGAGAGACACTTCCAAAGTGATAAAATGTGTCCCCCCCCCCTCTAACAACTCGCACTTGGCCATTTTATTTAAATAATTACTCAACAGCGAAACCGCAGTTTATGAGTCCATAAATGATCATGTACTCATTGATATGTCTACTGTCTAACAGAAATCAAAATTTGAGTATGTTTATGATGTATGAGCGGTCGTATATGACCGCGTTGGTGTCGAAAAGAAAGGGAACTATAGCACTAAGGTTCCAGTTAGCGTTTTCAACTGGCTACCGAACTTAGGGCTAGCGCAGAAGGGATCAGGTCCTACTAACCTAATTTTACCAAACATAGCAAGTACTACGTTTCGTATTACGATTGGCGCAGGGTACAAGGCGATATGACCTCTGCTGAGGCTGTCACTGCTACTAAGATTAAATCGAGGAACGATCTAGCATCCCTGTAAAGGGAGCCCTATGGCACTAGCTTAGCATTTCCCGACTTGTAGCCAGTATGTAGAGCTAATATAATTTTGATTATTATCTGATGTCGGCTGACATAATATTTGGGGGATTGCTTTGCAGAATTTGTATCTGAATCGGCTGACTGATTGTTATTTTCCATGCACGTGTCGGCTATCTGATTGTTAGTTTCTTAAAGATATCGACCGACTTATTATTATGATAAACTAGCTTTTACCCGCGACTTCGTCCGCGCGAAATTAACCTATTTGTATACCCAGACACATTAACGGTTACTAAAAACAGTTTATAATAAAACAATTTTATACATTTTCATCAAAATCGGTTCAGTTGTTTAGATTTGAAAGCGTAAGAGACATTCGTCCCCCATTTCAACTCCAATTTCATCCCCATACAGTTCGAAATGACAAAATTGCTAGAACAAACATTTATTTGCTTCGTGTCAAGCCTATATACAGAGTTTCATGGTTTTATCTTCAACGATTGGGAACTTCCATATTGCCATTTATCCCCCATTTCAACCACAATTTAATCCCTATACAGTTCGAAATTATAAAATTTCCAGACCAAACATTTGTTTGCTTCATGTCAAGTGTCTATATAGGTACAAAGTTTCGTGGCATCTTCAACGGTTGGGAACTTCCATATTGACATTCATCCCCCATTTCAACCCCAATTTCATTCCCGTACAGTGCGAAATTACAAAATTGCTAGAACAAACATTTGTTTGCTTCGTATCAAGTGTCTATATGCAAAATTTCATGGTTTTACCTTCAACGGTTGGGACCTTCCACATTGACATTCATCCCCCATTTCAACCCCAATTTCACCCCCGTACAGTTCGAAATTACAATATTGATAGAACAAATATTCAATTGCTTCGTGTCAAGTGTCAATATACAAAATTTGATAACTTGAAAATCACGAATTTTCATACAACCGTTCATCCCTGGTTTCACCCTCTTGGGGGTTGAATTTCACAAAACCCCGTCTTAGCGAGCGCCTACGTGCTAAAAGGGACCTCCATGCAAAATTTCAGAATCCTAGCATTTGTAGTTTCTGAGATTCCTTGATGAGTGACCTTTCGCTTTTATATATTTAGATTTTGTGTCAGCTGACTTAAAAAACAAAACATCTATTCTGCAAAAAAGATTCCATTAGTCTATCACGGAGCCAACTGGCTGAATATGTGGTCTGCAATAGTGACCGCTCAGGTCGCATATAATTTTAAATACGGAAGTAAACCTTTCAATTTGTGTGTGAATTGTCCATCAATATCTGTTAATTATTTATCATCATATTATATTATATTTAATTATGACGCTTGTAATACTACGATTATGAATGAAAAGATGGAACAAGTAAATTATCTATACTAATATTAGAGCTCAAGAGGTTTTTTGTTTGAACGTGGTAATCTCAGGAACTACTAGACCGATTTTAACAATTCTTTCACCGTTGGATATGTACGTGATCCCTGAGTGCTATAAGCTATACATTATTATTAACAAAAAATCACGGGCGGAGCCGGGGTGAACCGCCAGTATACATATGCCAGTGTAGGTCGTAGTATCACTTACGTCCTTCGAAGAGGTTGGCTTCAGTCTCGATCTTGGTGTACTCGAGCACGCGCTCGACGCTGGTGAGCTGAGCCAGGAATTCGACCAGCATGCGCGCGCCGTGCTGCAACATGGCCGTCAGGGTGTTGCTCTGGGTCACCGCAAGGCCCACGCTACCCACTGCGATCACATCCCCTGCGTACACATCGCTAACATTAGACTAGTGTGACTTTGACACAATTAAAAAAAAACAATTGAGATTAAAAATAAACTAATAAGTCCCTCAGCTAGATTATTAAAAAGTATTGTACACGTATTTTTTCTTTTGTTTCACAATCAAAAAATGACGAAGATACAACGCTTAGAAGTTTCAAGTGACGTCACTTCTACGAATACGTACGGTTTTTACGAAGACGTGACGTCAGAATCAGGTCCTGTTAATAACTGTGCGACTTCGACTTAATTCTGTTGTGATAGCTGTAAACTCTTTGCAGAGTCCGCCACATATTTGCCAGATATTCCACCGCTAACCAGTAATGTGAAAACGTCACTGTATTCCGGTTTGAAGGGCAATGTTTCTAATGAAATTACAGAACATAGAGAAAAAACATTTTATGTTTCTGGGTGATAAACGCAGTGGTAGGTAATGATTTGGACTATTTATGTTCCATTAGTTGTGTCACTGTGCTGTTATAGGCAGCCATGTTGCTTACCATCAAGGTACATGTCCCGCTTTCCCGCGTTTCGTCACTCTATACCTACTATAAAAAAATCATTACAATTTTCTGAACTGAATTTTTCAGGATAAAAAGTGCTATGTGCTGTTTCAGAATCTTTCTAAATTCTGAATTTGATCAGTTCTTTCTACGTGATATAGCAACAAACTCATAACCTTATATAAACTTCCAACAGACTAAATCGAAAAGTTTTTTTGCTTCCTTAAAAGCTCTAGGTAAATGCGCTCCATCATACAATATAGGTTCAGTTTGTAAAACCGTACCATACGGTAGATAAATAGTAGGTACCTACTTTACCGTACCGTAGATTATAATCTAGCGCTATAAGTCCCATCCTCATTGTCAAGCTTTGTCCCTAGTCTTTATAAGTAGCTACCAATTATTACCAACTTAACTTATATGTACAAACTAGCCAATGGTACCAACCTGCCTTACGGCACTAACAGTGAGACTTACCAAAGTCAATATAGAGGAAGACGAATATAACAGTAGTGAGATAGAGCAGGCACATGGTATCCAAGTAAAATCCGAAGGTTGATCCACCACCCAAGAAACCATTCCAAGCTGAAGTGTGTAGATCCTAAAATACAAATAAAATTAATAAATTAAGTGTTTTACTATTTCAATATTCGATTCGAGCAGGTAGTCCTAAATTAATGTATACTTTTACCAAATTCTGGTCTTGTCTATATTTAAGTTAAAGTTTCTCTCGCTTCATGAAATGACGAACATATTTATCTTGTCATGATTTGCGTGTAAGATAGCATCGCGTGCCTCGTTAAGATTTTGGTTAAGAATGAATCTGCGTATAAAAATAGTATTAAATTATATTTGTACCTGATGATTATCGAATTCTTCGACGAGTCGGTCCTGGGCGCCGCAGGACCTGATGGTAGCGATGCCGTTTAATGAAGAGCTTACCAGACCAAACACCGGGCTTTTTGCTGCAATTAACGATAATGTTAAATATGATTTAATTCCAGAAATATGATCTTAATGTATCAGATATTATGTAATACAAAAACTGTTTCGTTTTTTTTTTTCTGTCATGTTATAATTTATTTTGTTGTTATTGTAACCTAAAGTTTACTAGCATTAGATAGCATATATTGAGGATACAACGATACACATAAAAAAACATGGAGGTGAATATTATGCATAGTTAACACCGGTACTTACTTGTGCCCTCCAATCGTTTGATGCCCTGCGCCGTCTTCAAATATATCCTGACCATGAAAAAGAAGAGTACTAATAGCACAGCCGACGGTATAAGTGTCCAGTACAGTGCTATGGCGTTGAGGACTAGAATTGCAGCCAGGGTTCCGTAGATTTGGAACACATCCAGTAATGTTCTTGGCAAGATTTCGTCTAACGCCCCCATGTCTTTTGTGAATCTGTTCAGAATACGACCTGTAAAAAAAGTATTTGCTCTAAAATCTGCAATCCTAGATTATCGATACCAAAGGTCATACGAGTTTAACGCGTGACATTATTCATTAGTGAGACTAGCAATTCTATGGGCCTGTCAGATGTCTATGATAAATTACGCCTAGGCAAAAACGTTGCTATATAAATCATTCTGAGACAATACATGCACGCAGGTGCTCGTACTAGAATACGGAGGGATTAACTCGCCAAAAACCCTTTCAAGCTTTGAAACTTTCCATTAGAAGCATCACATAGTAAAATTTCATCATCCTTCTTGTTAAACTCCAACCCGTTTCCCCGAGGATTTATCAATACTTTTATAGCATAAAAAAGCGGAAAAACAAAAGGCCAATGGTTTTAATTCAGAAACTCCGGCCAGATGTTTTTATGCTCGGCAATGGCCATATTAACCGGGAATATGTTTTTATACCCGGCGAATGTCAACAGACGGATGTAATATTTTCCCCAGATGTACCGGTGAGTGGTCGTTTGTTTTTTGCTTTGTTTTCCGTCGGTTCCAGATGTGTAGCTTTGTTATGATCGTTTTCACAACTAAGTGCCCTTGCAACGATTTCTAAATGTTCTTCATTCTGGAATCGTCATCAAAGTAAGCTTACTTTGAGCGTAGTCAATCTTGCTCCAAGACAGCCAAGCTGTCGATAACATATTTAGATACTTTTTCTAATTTCGTAATTTTTTTAACTAGGCTAACAAAATTACAATCATTTTCTCATTGAATAGTTTTTACAGACGCGTAAAAGATCCGAATAGTGTTTAAATTAGGGAGTGGTAGTGATAGATTGTAACGGTGTAAATTATGTTTGATTTTTGGGAGTATACCTGAAAATGAGAGTTTACTCTGCTTCACGCAATTGTAAATAGTCCTAAGTCTTTTGCTTTACGCTATAATAACTCAAATGGATATCGATTACCTGATACAAGAGCATATCCTCAGAGAGTTCCTGCATAATCGGCCATATGTAATGGAAAATGGTAACCCAGAAGAAATGGAAAATTCAACCTTTATTTAATAGTTACCTGAGGAACTGGTGTCGAAGAACCGCATAATTCCTTTGATCATGGTAGAGAACATGGAGTTATGGAGGTTGTTGGACGCGGAGACGCAGAGCGAGGCGAACGGGAACACTCGGACGTTGGTGATGAGCACACAGACGACGACGATAGCTCCGTGGATCAGCAGGTATTGCCCGGTTGTGAACTGGCCAACCAACGTATCCAGACCCGTCTCTGAAAGAAATACAAGGCATCTTAATGTGACGTTAATTTGTTACTAGCAAAGTGCGAAAAAGACTTCAGTCTTGAACATCGCCGCAAAACTGCTAGCCTATCGGTTTTTTAACGGATACATTTCGGAGAGTGCGCGACTGATCTGCATTACTTAATACCACCTTGCCCCTTTTTCTATCGGACTGCTCGTAGCTCGAGAAAGTGACATCGTTTCATGGTTGATGTTCCAAAGACACGAACAAAGAGGTTTGACTCTACTTTTGTGATAAGAACGTCTAGGCTGTGGAATGAGCTACCAGAGTGGATTTTTCCTGATAGTTATAATCTTGGTGTAAGTCGAGAGTGAATCGGTTTCTTCTAGGTAAGCACGTTTCATCGTAGGCCGCATCGTCGCTTAACAACAGGCGAGATGGCGGTCAAGTGTAAACCTATTCAAGTTAAAAAAAAAAAAGTAGAATCATATGGACTAGTAGCGGACTTAAGCCCGAGATACACGAAGCTAGTTTTTCAAGCTAAGATAGCAAGCTAGGGTTAGTAAGCTAGCAGGTTAGTACTTCTAGCTTCGTGTAGACAAAGCCAGCGTTGCGGAGCGTTGCTATGACTTGCTAGCTTGAACTAGCTTGAAAAACTAGCCTCGTATTGCTCCGGCATTAGATTTGAATCCAAGATCCTAGCTATAACAAGCAAGGCGAAAGTAATAAAGATTGATTTAATATAACACTGTACCGCTGGAGAAAGTTGACAAATTTCGATCCAAACAAAAGTCTCTTTAACAGCTAAAAATAAATTGCTAAGTGATAGAAGTACCTAGTAACTTAAAATTTTGAATTCTACCTCCAGTATTAAACAATCACCGGCATATAGCTAAGGATATACAGCGTATATCGGGAACGAGAGATCACAACATTTCACCCACCCCAAGATATCGTCTAACGCACACGTTCTACCGCCTAACTAAATCGGGTCCGGCTTTACTATTACTGTCTCTATAGTTTCAAGTGAAAAGAAAAGAGAGAACAGTATCAAAGCTAAGACCAGTTTTCTTAGACCCCCGGCTCCGCCACTATGACACCGCTATTACTACCACCACTACAAAAGCTATTTTTTTCTCTCTCTGAGTTTTATTGCACACACGTCGAAAATATCAAAACAAATTTCATTCTATTCACAAATGTAATTGGTTTCCTGCTTTCGGCACAAGGCTCGATTTGAATTGACTAGTAAGTACATACCTACTATATAATTGACTACACAATTGAAATAAGGCGATATGCGTTATTTTTTTAGTCGAATAGATGCTTCTATATCGTTACCCGCTTATTTTATGGTGGATTCGTGTAGAAACGAAACAATTTATGTTTAACTACATCCATTAATTAATTTGAAGTGGGCTCAAGTAAGAGTAAGTACCTACTTACTTGAAAGTATTTCTCAGGGTATAAATTGTGGTTTTATAAATGTTACTAACTGAATGAACTTTTTATATCATCACAATTATTTTGGAGTGTGCAACAATTTTGGGGAAAAATCCATGTGTCCAAAAGTATTAAATATTATTTTCGGTCTTCCATTTATTAAAAAAAATATTTTTGATGTCGGTTAAAAATGTCGCGTGACAATGTTTCTGTAAGTTTTCCTGAAAAACGGCTTGACAGATTGTTGTGAAATTTTGTACATTTAAGTATACTTAATAGGTTGTAGGTACCTTTATCATTTTTAACCTCCTGCCCTCAACTTTTAATCTCATAATCGCGAATTTTTGTTTTTGTAAAATAGTTAAATTGTTATTTTACTGAAAAAAAAGTTTGCGGCGTCAACCAGTCATGTTATACAAACAGATCCCATCATAATTTAACAATCCGTAAATTAATTAAACAAACAAAATGTCGACATTCATATGTTATCTGTTCCAAATAAATAATTAATCTAATCTGTTAGATCTAATCCAGCACTCACCCATTTCAGCGCCTTGTAATCCTTCTTCATACACTGCCATTTGATTAGACCTTGAACAAATTCGTGAATATTATTAATTATTTTAGTACTTTCATTTGCTTTGGTACAATCCGATGACAATGATAAGGATAGGTAAACGAAAAGAAGGACAGCTTACTCCATCACAAAATGGGATTAATGGATAGAAAAGGCCTTATTGCGATACAAAACGAAACAGAAAGATATTATAGTAAAAAAAAATTGGCAGTCATAGGAACTGCGAACTGCCGATAGAAGTGAAAACTTGCTGTTGCCCTGGTACTGGTACCTAGGGGCAAACGCAACTCTTTTATATTTCTGTTGTCCTGGTATCTGGAGATAAACGCTGCGCTGTTAGAGGTAGGTAATCGAAACTCTTTACTGTTTCTGTTGCCCTGGTACCTACCTGGCCGTTTTTACCGAGTTTACCCGAAGATTTCATATCCGATCCGATCCATTATCATATCCAAGCGTGACGATTGATGAATCCATTTCACAGCCCACGAAAATTCTGTCTATAGCGCGCCTAAAGAAGTTTTCACTTCAAAAATATATGAATTAGCGCTGCAAATGACAGTCTTATAGCTGAGTGCTGTATTCTTCAGGCAACTAACATAATATAGCTAGCAAGGAAGAGAGAGACACAGAGATTTCAGTTACTCATTGCTCTAATTAGTCAAATAACAAAACTTTATATTATGCAGAGCACTTGTACCAAGCTCTTATGCCACCTGACATGTAAGACTTTTAATGATAACCAAATCCAAAATAAGTTCACTTAAACAGCACAAACCCTTTTTACAAGTGTTTTGGTCAGTCTAAGGAATATCTACATCAATAAAGTTTTAACTGTAATTATTTAGATATTTTTTAACCATTAATTTGTAAAATACTAACAAAAAACTACTACTAATACTAAAAACAAATAATAAATAAATAAATACTGGTGGACAATTGACACACCACACCATCTGGCCCCAAACTAAGCAAAGCTTGTGTGATGGCGGCCAAATAGCTGATTTATTACTTATTTAGTTTAAATACATACTTATTATACATAGAAACACCCAGACTCATACTCTCAACACCTATACTCTCTCACGACTTGGAAGATGTTTCGAACTCTCATCATTTGTTTTAACTTAGCTGTAATCTACATATAGGTACCAGTTGTTTACATAAGTGTTGACAGCCTTCCTTCTAGTCGTAAACCATATTTATCGTACTCGAAAAACTACATGTTTACAGAATTTATCACATTACTGTGGTGAGCAGTTTTTTTTTGTTAATATTCTACTAACCAGAAGCTGACCCAGTAGTCAGCGCCGGCGGCGGCCGTAGTGGCCAGTACTACGAGTCCCACGGTGAACAGAATGAAGCAGATGCTCCCCCCCGAGCGGAAGTAAGCGGCTATCACCTCCCAGCGCAGGTTGCCCGAGGCTCGCTCCTCATCAGCCATCTTCTGAGCCTCAAACTGCTCCGGTTCATCACCCTCGTTCATGCTGGACTGGACTCGCAGCAGAGCTGGACGCCCTTCCTTCTCCTCCGTACTCTATAATAACGAGCAGTCGGTTACTAAGGGAACAACTCCCGAGTTATTTACGAGTATAAGACTAGTAGAACGTATTTGTAACACAAAATACATTTATAAAATACCTAACTTACTACATTTATAAATAATAAATAAATAAATAAATTCTTTATTTCAGTAATCGGTACATTATATTATATGTGTATCCCTAATTTCCCAAACTAGGTGTGAAGCACTCCTGTATTTTGGGTAATAGGTCTATTCGCTTTAAAATTCGCTTAATTTACATAGGTATGTACGAGCAGAGCCACGCGATTTGCCGATTTCGTTAATTTTTCGAGAAAAAATGTAGCATATAGGTGCTATCCCAGGCTATAAATTAACTGTGTTCCAAATTTCAATACAATCCGTTATTGGGTAACAAACATCCAAACTTTTGCATTAGTAATATTACTAGGATATTTGAACATAAAGCCAAATAGCACCCATACCTGCCATTGTAATCAATTATTATTCATATAGTTGTCAAATCGACTAATGAAAACTTTAAACCCTCTTTAGAATACAATAAAACGGTTTAAAATTAACTGGTATATCTTAAATCTGATCTACAGCAATTCCTTAGCAAGATGAAATAGATATAATTTTGATACACATCGTAATCTTTTAACGATTACGATAATTTGCTCGTAATATGACCTCATTAACGCATAACTCATGTAATAACTACATTTCATCAGACGATGTTGTCATAGGCTCACTGATATGTCTACTAATATAAGATTAAATGTAAAAACAGTGTCCCTTATCTAAATTTCCCTGTCGTAATATTAAATGACATTACATACTCGTATAATTTATTAGGTTGATCTTTGAAAACTGATTAGTCATTATAATTATTTGCAGTACAATTAAAAGACCTCGAGCCTGTATAAAATTTTAGGTAGGTACAATGTACAAAGTACCAACAAACCTAAAATTTTAATTGTCGGTCGCAGTGCTTATCAAGGCTAGATGAACTTTGGAAGCAGCACCTAAATTATTGTGGATTGATAGTAGAACAATTAGATAGTATTTTCCGGTGAAATTCATCAGCAAACTACAACGTTTTTCTGTGTTATTTTATATTCATAAATGAAAGCTGATTCAGCTGTATACCAGACACTGCTCAGTGTCTGGTAGCCAAAAATCTTATGCGTGACCGACATACAAAAATTCTAAGTCTTAAATTTTAGTCGCAGTTCCTATGCCTGCCAATTTTATTAAATTCTGTCATCGTTCTATATTACTATTGACTGGCCTCGTGGCTTAGTGGGTAGTAGCTCTGCCTGCGAAGCCGAGGGTCGTGGGTTCGATCCCCACCCAGTGCAAATATTTGTGTGATGAATTCAAATGTTTGCACTGTGTCTGGGTGTTTCTATGTATAATAAGTATGTATTTAAAACTATATAAGTATTATATCAGCTATCTGGCCGCCATCACACAAGCTTTGCTTAGTTTGGGGTCAGATGGTGTTGTGTGTGAATTGTCCACCAATATTTTTTTTATTTTTTTATTAACGACTAGCAGCGCCCCGCGAAGTTCCCGTTCCCGTTGTTCCCGTTGTTTTTTGGGATAAAAAGCCTATGTGTTCTTCCAGACTAAAATCTATCTGTGTTCCTAATTTCAGCCCGATCCGTTCATACGTTAGGACGTGATAGAGCAACAAACATCCATACATCCAAATATCCAAACATCCATACATTGACATTTATTTATAGTAGGATAGTAGGAAGTAGGATTAGTAACTACCTATGATAAATGTGTAACCCCTAAAAACAAAGAGGAAAAAAATTGGCAGTTGTAGGAACTGTCGATAAAGGTGAAAACTGATAACTCAGAATTTGATAGCTTACTTTGGAAACCACGAGGGTGAAACCGGAGGGCGTGGGTATGAGCATGATGAATGCTGACGTATTTCTAGATGTCCAATGGCCGTGGTCCCGAGTTTATCCGAAGATTGTTTATCATTCCTGAGCGTGACGCTACAATTCCCCACGAAATGAAACAGCCCACGAAAAATCTGTCTGTGGCGCGCCGGCGCGCCAAAGGAAGTTGTCACTTCAAAAAAATTTCATATAAAAATAAGAATCTAATTAGAAAGTAAAATTAAACACCTTGTTTAGAATATCAAAGTCACAACTTCTCAACTCGAGAATCTTATCTTGGGTTAAGTTTAAAGCAGATATAAAAGTTGAGAGCTGGCCAGAGTTCGAGGCAATTACACTTTGATCCGAGGAAAGTACCTACGAGCTTCAGCGCAAGATTGCTACGAAGTTCAGTGAAGTGGACACACGGTTAAAATGGCAAAAGACATGACATTAATTTATCCAGAAAATAACGAAACGGTGCAGTATAAGCTTAGACTAGAATTTTCAGATTTGATACGTACCGTTGGCAGTATTTATAACGTCTATATATTATATATATTATGATATTATAGACTGAGATATTTTTCTTTTCGTTTGTAAGGCACATAACATAGGTTATACATTTTCACGATTTTAACTTGATGTTTTCTAGCGACAACGCCAGTTGAAACGTCAAGATAATTAAATAATAGTTTAGATCGTGGTTAAGTTATGTGTTATGTTCACAACATGTAATGGATATACTCAATAAAACTGGACCTATTTTTAAGAACTTTTCCCTGACAGAATGCTGTATTATCACTCAGTAGCATGTAGGTAGGTATGTACTTAATATTTTATCGAGTCAAATTAGAGTTGTGTGTGGAATGTCCAACAAAATAGATTTATTTAAGTAAGCGTTGTCAACGAAAAACACAATAAGATTGCAATAAGACCATACCTTATGTGCGTGGCCTAAGCTATGACGCTATACTATGAATATGTATGCAAAACATTTAATTTATTTTTATTTATGTTACATTATCTATATTACATGTCACGTTACCCAATAATTTAAAAATCCCAATAAATACTTACCTGGAGAGAAATTCCATCATTAGAAAGATGCTTTAGTTGTTCATCTCTAATCTCAAAATGTTTGATTTAAATAAATGTTTAATACCGTTGCTAGGCCGACAATAGCTGCTAGAGTATACAAATACATCTATAGCTATTTGTTTAACATTGCTTATCTTTACAAATTTATCAGTTAAACCTCGTTAACAGTGAGCAAATTAAATCTCAATTCAATGCAAGCAAAAAGTGAGATACGTGCTTAATAGCTTTGGCCAAGGACAATTTGTTGGAGGTATACAATATTGAATGTAATTGTTGTAAAACTGAGTCTTACCTTTGCACTCAAACTGTCGCCATCTTTGTCCTTTTCTTGTAAGGATGTGAGCATCTGGGAGAACGCTTTCCCGGAGGCGGCCAGCTCATCAAACGTGCCTACGTTTTCAATTCGACCCTGTTAAAACAACAACATTGAAAAAATTTACCAATAATAAAATTGAATCCATAGGAACGAAATATTGCTGCCTGTTATTTTATAAATACACATGTTTGTCTAAACGCATGTTAGGCAATTGTTCACACATGAATTACCCGTGAAATTTAAAAAAATATTAAGCTTCATTTGCGATAACGAGATATTTTCTATCAATAAATGATGCCTTGTAATATAGGTAATTAGTACTTCGTACTGGTCTTTCCAGCCACCACCAAGAAGTATATCTCTAGTTTATGACTCTACTTACTTCAAGCATCTGTTAAGGGTAAGGCGATCTGTAATTATCCAAGCTAATGACCTCATTTAATATGATGATATAGTCGGCAGCCTTGAGGAAGTGGACTTGATGCGTGACCAGGATGCGAGTCTTGCCCCTAAGGTGGCCGTTGATGCAGCCTTCGAACAACTGCCTTCCGACGTTTGCGTCTACGGCTGACAGCGGGTCATCAAGCATGTATATGTCTGCCTAGAAATATACAAATTAATGTAAAAAATTATGAATGATGAAAATCTAGTCAATTTGAAAAAACGTGATATTTGCGAACAATGGAATATGCATTTTTTATTCATTTTTAATTCTTTATTCGTTTATTCATAACTTGGTTTTATCACGACATCTTTTTTCAAAGTCAATGCATAGTTTTTACAACGACTAGCGTAACTATTTTCGATATGAAATGGAAAATTTGTCTCACACACAATATTCTCTTTAACTTAAAATAACTCATGCATACATACATACTCATAACAGACGAGTAGGACATGTGCCTGATAGTAAGCAACATGCCTGCCACATAACAGCACAGTGACACGCAGCTATTGGAACATGAAGAGTCAAAATCATTACCTAGCACTGCACGGCGCTCGTCACCCAGAGATCTAAGTTGTTATATCTCTAAGCCCTGTAATTTCTCTGGAAACATTGCCCTTCAAACCGGAACACAGTAATGTTTGCACATTACTGCTTGGCGGTAGAATAACTGGCAAAGGTGTGGTACTTCCCCAGGCGGACTCTGCTAAGAGTTCTACCACTACAAAAAATTAGGTAAATCAGCTATCTTGTTTTCATGGTACAAACTCTTTGTTAGGGCTAAATGGTGTTGTGGGAAACAAGTCGACCAAAATGTACCTATGTATTTATTTACTAACAGGTAGTGAATTAAACAACGTTCCCGCCATCACATAATCCAAACGTAACTACAAGTTACGTCACAAGGAGCGGAGGATTACGTCTGTCTGTGAAACCTCTGGGTCTTATCCTGAACTCACACGTCTATGAGTTATGCAATCGCATTCAGAAAAACATCGGGAAAAGAAACTACACTGGTAAGACGATAGCGTACAATAAAACACTCGGTGTTTAACGAGCAGTTAAAGCGCACGTGTAATTATGATCATCAGTTGGCGGATGACCCAATGTACTCGAAAGATGTCTTTCTTGGGATACGCCGGTGTTGTCGCGGTGTTTTCCGTCACCGATCAAAGTCAGTAGTGATGACAAAGTCTTACTACACCTAGAGATTGGAAAAACATTCAATGGGTGTGTGTTGTGAGTGTTGGGTTGGCTGGTGAGAATCAATCCCACGACCTCACGGTATTGTAATCGTACGTTCTAGCCGACATAGCATGTACGGTCACACAATCGCTGGTTTATTATTATTTTTTGTAATTATAATTAGAAGCGAATAATACTGAAAAACGACTTGATAATTAGCATTTGTACCCTCGAGTTGAAGGAAGTGACAAAGGAATACGATTTCAAAAATGCGGCCACTGGGATGTGCAAGGCACGTTCTCTTACATAAATCGCATCTTTCGACAAATTGTTAGTTATATCTCAACCGCGCACGTGAGGAGAAAATATTCCTCTATATTTCGAGATCAGATATCGGATATGAAAATCGACAACTTTAAAACTTTGTAGACATATTTATCAATTTTAAAAGAATTTTAAAAAGGAGGAACTTCGCGATTCGACTTCGATGTGTAGGTTTTATTTATGTCTAAAATATATACATGATCATTTCGTCAACTATTATTAATCGATTTTGATAATTATTTTTTTGTTGTTTAGTAGATCATATTTCTGAGATTACTCATTTACCGAGATTGATTTAGCGTTTTTTAATTTTAAGAAAATGAAATAGAAAATGAGAAAATCTGTCCATATTTTAAATGTGTAGTAGTAGAGCTCTTTGTAGAGTTCGCGTTTTTTTATAAATAATAGGTTTTTCACCAAATAAAACTTTATAAAAATTGTTAACTTTACGTCACGGCAGAAAAAAAATTAAAAACCTTGTACTAAAATAGAAATTCAAGTAAGTAAATGTTTTTGTACGATAAAATTGCAAAGACGCTTGTGATTGTGTACTCAAGCTGAGTATTTTAATGAGCACTCCTATTGAAGCTCGTTCTACGATTAAACTACATACTTTGAATACTCTATACGAAAACATATTAACGAAGTAATGCTTGAAACTTTTTCAAGTGCAGATGCATACGTTTATCATCACCACTGACTTTTAAACGTGAAGGAAAATATCGTGTGAAAAAACGTGAGGTAACAAGAACTACATATTTCGAGGATATGCATCATACATCAAGCTACGCTTGGCCGTCGTGGTGGGTTATGACCTTGACTCTGTCCTTGTGAGAGAACGCCCCGAGTCCCAGCTGTGGGAACTTTAAGAACGCTCCTTATGCTTACGCTGCAATTAAATTCTGTCTATAGCCTGAAATTCTACGATAAATGACTCTGAAATCGCTTTTAATTATACATGTATATTATTTAATGTTCTGTGAACAGGAACAGAAAAATAAAATTGGTTACATTTGACGATACTGTTTTATCCTCAAAAAGGGACATTTTTATTCGGCCACCTAGATCTGTGTATGCTATCATTAAACTGATAATGGAACAACCAAGAAATTGAGAGAAAGTTTCTCTCTTTTTCTTTGTGTCAATCGTGAGCAGATGAAACGTATATTAGCTATGGAAACAAAGTTATGTGCCCCGACAAAAGTAAAACACTTCTACAAGAGCGACAAGGAAAGCGAGATCAGACCCGTGCTTTCGGTGTAAAACGTTTGTTCTGACTCTACACAGGATCTCTTTGGTTTCTATAATTATGATTACCCAGAATACTTAGGCCGGAAGGGTCGAATTCTACTCATTACTGTCAACAACTTTGTGAATGACACAATGAGCAAACCCAACATCCTTTGGGTTGGGTTGGGTTGAAGAATATGTGTTCTTTTACGATTGTAGCGCTTTATTTCTTATAGTTTAGAGCAAGGGTCAGCAACTGCGCCAGGTTGAACCTCGGACCGACAAATATTGTATTGTGTACCATTGTATACCAAGTATTTATTTTAAAATGTAGATAAGGTACACTGTACCTTTATTAATTGTTACAATATTTATTTTCCACGTAGAATCTAACTTCAACCTACAACCAGTTTTTTTTTCTGGACCTCGGTAAAAGTTTCACCCAGCATCTGGACCGCACCTAAAACTACTTGCCGACCCCTGGTTTAGAGTGACTGCGGTCCGAAGGGGAACACAGGGGTTACGGGGGTAAGTAATGTTACTTACTTGCCCCTTCCCCCCGAAACCGTATACGTTAAATTAAAATTCTACAAATTTCAAAATATCTAAAAATATATTTTTTATTAGGTAGACAATTTTTTAACGCGGGAAAACAATAAACGGCAACTACGCGAGTAAAATCGTGGAGCGCCACTAGTACAGTTTTTTTACTCGATTTATTGTATTTCTACTGGTGACCCCACCCCCCCTCCATTTTATTTCTTTTATTTATTTATTTTGCTTACTTTTAACTTTTAGATTACTAACTTTTAATGTGTTCTTCTTATTTCTCTTTCTCCCACTGAATGGTAAATGCAAATTCATTCAAAGTTTAACGTAATTGGTTTCCGCTAAGTTTTGCAAAGTCACCTGAGTCAAATAGTGCCGATCATGTGACACGGTTTAACCCCGACTCAAGAACGGGCAGTTCAATGAAACAGCGGGTAGTTATCCCTAGAGAGAACACGCCACAATCAATCCGCCAGTCTACCGAGAGACGCATTAATTTGTTCCACCAACTCGCCCGCCGCCGGGGACCGCTGTTTCGATTGGTACATACGTTCCTAATTTATTGATGTTGAACAGTGGCCCGACTACTGATACGTAGGAAGGAACGGAGGAGTATTCGTTTGAAATTAAATGAGAAAACATCACTGTGGTCAAGTTTGAAGGTTGTGGTCAATGTTTCCGGTAAAATTACACGGCATAGGAGTAAAACATCTTTTATATTTGATTGCCGAGCGCGGTGCAGTGCTAGGTAATGATTTGGGCTCTTCACGTCCAAAAATCTGTACGCCCTGTTATGGGTAGGCATGGTGCTTACTATCAGATACATGTTCGACACGTCTCGTCATTCTTTACTTTATTTATTTTATCAGATATGAAATTCGTAAACATATATGTTAATTTTATTAGTTTGTATAGAAATAAAACAAAATTAAGATCATGCAACTCACACTGACAAACTGAAAAGGAGCAAATTAATGCTAGCGTAATGTAGACAGACTGCGCATTCTTATACATAAAATTGGTTGTTGCTGTCTTCAAAAATAAAAGACTCGTTTCGACATTCAAACTTTCAAACATACTCGCAAATGTTTTTTTTTTTCATAATATTAACATAATATTAATACACCGTATGTTTCAAAAATAAATAAATTATAATTTTAGTTTTTATTTTTATTCCCAATTACGTTCTAGGGCATTTCTCAAACGTTAATGCTAAGGCTATACTGACCTCCCTGTAGACGGCGCGCGCTAAGTTGATCCTCGCCCGCTGCCCCCCTGAGAGTGAGACTCCGCGTTCTCCCACCAGGGTCTGGTCTCCGTACGGGAACTGCTTGAAATCTCTGTCCAGCGTACACACGCGGCACACCTGAGAAAAATATTTACAAGCTTATACTACGTCATTTGTTAACAATTATTTTATAAAGATGAAAGATTTGACTGTTTGTTTGCGTTGTATAGGTACTCTGAAACCACAGTTCGTATCGTTTGTCTTTTGTTTTAACTACATAAACCCTGATGACCAATGACAAAATAATATTTTCAAAAACGTTAGGAATCCGTATGAAAACTTCGACAATGAAAGTGAGAAATAATCACCACATAAATCCCTAGGTACATCCTGTAACGCTGTTAAAAATGCAATGCTGAAATTGTATGAAATCGGTACATATTATGTAGTATATAGTTATAATTTAATTTACAAATATTTGAAATTAAAATAAATAATCAAATATTGAGAAATAAAAAAACACATTACATGTCTAATAATAATATTAGAATTTTCTACATGACGTTTTCTGGAGGATCTCAGAAATAAAAGAGGGGTATATGTATATATGTGTGTAAGCGTGTCGGTCTGTGTGTAAAAACTTTGAGCCAATAAAATTTTATTGGTAATATTTAAATACCTACGTACTTTTTAAATAAAATTATAATTTCTCTTTAAAAAAAATAGAAAATATAGAAAAAATAATTAAAAAATATGTAAAATAAACTATCTCTACGTTATTTTATTTTTTTATTGAGCCCCGATACAAAAAGTGGAATGTGGAATGTGGAATGTGTGTGGAAGAAGTGTATGTGTATCTATCTGTGGATTGTGGCAGCATCATATGGTCTGATTCTTTGTTTCGTCAAAAGCAGACTTGATAGAGTCAAACACCAAAGTACGACTAACTACATTCTCTTTTAAAAAATGTAACAAATATGTCTGTTTCCAATGCGCGTGTTTGATAGCATGACATGACCCGCTATACGTTTCCAATGCGAGTGTTTGACTCTGCGCATCGTGAAGTTATTTCGGCATTTAAATTGTTGACAATCAAGTATTAGGGTACGTCTCATCATCATTAGTTATTTCATTGATATGATTGTACATACCCGTTTATATTTCTCAGCATCGTATGGCAGGCCAAATAGTATGTTTTCTCTGACTGTGTTGGGGAACAGCCACGCCTCCTGGCAAGCATACGACACCCGCCCGTACACCGACACCGAGCCGTTCATCGTAGGCAGCTCGTTTAGCAGTAATTGAAGAATCGACGACTAGAACAAATCAAAACAAGTCTATATCAGTATATAAAGTTGGATTTCAAGTAATAGGTTTCCAATCTTTAAAGTTAAATAGATAAATACACTTTATTGACACGCCAAAATTAAGGGATACAAAAAAAGATTGGATGGTAAACTTTGAAACTAGTGCGATAAATTGACGCTCACTAAAAGCGATCTTTTCCAGGCCAACTTAGAGGTAGGCGACGCAGCAATAACGGTAATGGTATTTCGTTATGTTCTCATTTACGGAGAAGCTTGAATCGTGAGTTTCGTCCCTCTTTTTAATAATAGATTTTAAATACAAACTATTTCATCTTAAGACCTAAAGAACTTTAAAGAAATGATAAAGTACTGCAACCTATTTTCTACAACTTAGCCAAGTTAATTTAGCAAAGAGACAAACATTTTTTCTCCTTCTTGAAACCTGAAGAGAAAAGTCAAATTTATCATAGCCAAAGGTGCTTTATATCGTCCTGAAATTAGATTAAATTGGAAAATAGCGGGAACTGTGGATCGTTGCTGACCTATAAAATGTGGCTCTATCTACGGTGGGAAACGTATTGGCAATACATTTTATTTTAAGAGGGTATTGACCCACATAATGTCGCTGAAATGGAGAATAATGTCGTACATTGTCTGGAAAATAAAAACAAAATTAATAAAACCAACAAAAAAGTACATATTTAAGGCAATGAAAAACACAGACAATATCATTCATTACGATTTTTGACCGTGCTAACCTAAGATAGTACTCGTAAAACAATTAAATTACTTCCAAAGATTTGCTATTGAACGTAATTGACGTTTTTCGTGGTGTTTTTCAGCGAATCCTTGGAGCAATATTCTCTTAAGGTGCGCTTATACGGGCAACTAAAATTGCTCAATTCCAGTCAATACTCGTCAACTATGACGTCACGACTACATCAAGCAATTTACGGCAACGGCAACAAGCATCAATACTGCGCAATACAATATTGAGCGATATGGCGCAACTTCATCAACTAGGCGCCACCCGACCTCTCGCTCTCCCCGCGGAAGCAAGACGGCAAGCCGCAAAAGAAACAAGTGCGAATGAGATATATACAAAAATTGCTAGGAATTTCCAAGCCCATTGGATATTCGTCAATTCGTATCTGCGACATTGAGCGATATGAAATATCTGGAGCAATTAGAAGCAATATCGCTGAAATAATTGCCGCAATTTATTGAAATTGCTCCATTAATTGCTCCAGATCGGTCCATTCGTGTCGCCGAGCAATTATTGCCCTCGTGTAAGCGCACCTTTAGCGCTGATTGTCATTGAGAACAATAAATTATAATTGTTTTAGTCAATTTCATCATCATTAGCCTCTTTCCATGTTTCATGTCTACCAAATGACACTGCATAAATCATCAGCAAAACATGAACAGCCAATAAATGATTCTGTGAAACAATAATTCTAGTTCAGTTCTAGGCACAGTTTCATAAATTATGATCACGGCTGAACGGTAAACCAATTATAGCATAAGAATGAGTAGCCCACTTTATGTTCCCACTGCTGAAACTCAGAGCCTTCTGCCATATGGAAAGAATCATGGCCATTATCCACCACACTGGCTAAGTGCGGGTTGTCGGATGAAACATGTCCATGAAGATATCTTTCTTGGAACATGCCAAATTCCTCACAATGTTTACGTTCTTCGTTAAAGTCAGTGTTTATGACAAAATTCGTACATTTGCACTTGTAAAAATACTCTGCGATGCAGGCGAGAATCGAACCTATGGACTGAGGATTGTGCACTGCGAAATTGAACGTTCCTGCTACTTTGGATTTTACTGACATAGGCTTAGCGCGCAGGCCACTCACAAAATTATTTATTTTTTGAAACAGATTTAGCAGTGCATGAAAATTTTTAATTCATATAAAATCACGGTAGGTAAGTGCAAAAATGTGAAATGGAGTTTGGTTAGACACGTATACCATATGTCGGATGGTCTTTAGGCCAGGATCATCACAGAGGAAGGCAAATCCCAAACGGCATTGTGGTAGACCAACTAAGCGATGGCGGGATGACCTCGATAAATACCTCAATGATTGGTATTTACTGACTCAGGACAGAAACAAGCGGAAGGTGGGAAGCCTTTGCCAAGTATTTAATCATTTCAGACTCTTAATAATAATATGTAGGTATATACCTACTATCATCATCAGTCGCAAGACGTCCACTGCTGAACATAGGCCTCCTCCTAGATTGCCACTACGAATGGTCCTGCGCAACCTGCAACCAGTGGTCAGTGGTTTCCAGCGACCTTTGTGAGGTCATCTGTCCATCTAGTGGAAGGCTGTCCAACACTATATAATGCTAATATTACACTAGATAATCGTAATACAGTACAAACTTTATCATACTGCTACAGTTTACCATTAAAACTAAATACCTACATGACAACCAAGTAATAAGAGCTCCATATCCAGATTACTTATATCCGATTTCAGTACTCACATTTATTATATTTTTGGCAAGCAACCGCTGCCCGAAAAATGCTTCGCCAACTTACAAATGCTCAACTAATGAGTTGATTAACGGGGTTAACATACATTTTCTTTCACAAACCGCCGTTATCCAACATTTTTGTATTGGTAGGACTCTTGGCAGAGTCCGCCTGGGGAAGTACCACACCTTTGCCAGTTATTCTACCACCAAGCAGTAATGTGCAAACATTACCGGTTTGAAGGGAAATGTTTCCAGAGAAATGACAAGGCTTTGAGATATAATATCTTGGGTGACGAGCGCAGTGCAGTGCTAGGTAATGATTTGGATTCTTCATGTTCCAATAGCTGCGTGTCACTGTGCTGTTATGTGGCAGGCATGTTGCTTACCATCAGGCACATGAACTGCTCGTCTCGTCACTCTTTATTAAAAAAAAAATTACTAAAGCGCATTTGTTGTCTCTTAGAGTGCTTTGGAGTCACAAATATAGAAAAGAACTTAAGTTGGAAGAAATTGAAATTGAAGCTCAAATAAACAAAATAAAAAAAATGTTTAATGTCTTCCAAAAGAATTAAATAAAGTACCTAATGTAAATTCTTTGTATTTATTAGATACGCTCATTTAACCTTACTTAACATTTTTTTCAGGTTTTTTTTCAGACGTAAACTTTGATTAAAACTTTGAAATACGATTGCGAAATCGGAAATCTAAAGTTAGTGAAATGAACATTTCAGGTGTGCGTCTGTAGCTTCTTTGAAACAGTAAAGTATTTAGGTGTCAGAGAGACTCGTGCTAGCTCTATCCATCCAGTAAACGAAGTAAACTGTTGCAATCGGATCGTCGCAATTCCGTACGAAAGTACCTACATGAAACTATCGGAATTTAATATAGGAGAGGTGGTACTCCTTTTGCCTTTGAGTCGCACAGTGCATAGTTAAAATACTTGGGCATTCTGGGACACAGAGGCGCCAATGATAGTGCATAGTATTTCTTTACAGAACGAAATACGCCGTGCCAAGAAATCCAGGTCAGCTGTACAAAACGACGCTTGGGGATGTTTCAGCTGGAATTATAATATATACTACATATAGTTTACGGGATGAATTTTGTTTGTAACTGTCAAAGTTACAATGAACTTTCGGTGTCTTAATATTACGGCAGACCGCTGAATTATACTGGTAAGATATTATAGTTTAATAACTAGTTTGTATATAGTTAAACAATCCAACTGATATTATAAATGCTAAAATTTGTATGTTTGATGCTCAATCACGTCGGAATGTCTGATAAAATCTCGGGGTACTACTAGTAAATTATAATTACTAGTTTTGTTTTAACATAATTTGAGTGAGACCATTAAAAGCAATATTCATCTACTCTCAATTGTACCACAGACTTCAACAAAAAACAAAAGAGTATTTTTGTGTGCGCCTCATACATGGTAGTGTATAAAACATTTTTTGTTGACTTAATGTATATTTATAATAATTTTAAAACAATATTGGAATTCTGCACTCCTTCTCTAAATAATTTTATTTAACAATCAATATGTTTACATAACCGTGTCTATAATTTAATCAAGAGTAAAGTAAAAATATGTCAATCAGAAAATGTATGTTTTAGAAGTATATGTGGGTTTACTAAACTTTCTGGCGCGAAAATTATTTTTTAACTAAAATGTATTCCCCTGCTTAAATGCCAGCCTGAATGCCTCACTATTAAGCTAATTAATCTCCATTTCTCGTATAAAGTTATTACATAATACCTACAATATTCTTTATTAAAAGTCACAAAGCACAGAATATAAATTAGGTACACAAGAAATAATATACTATTACTTAACTAAGCATTTTAATTGACGGCTATCTCTTATACCTTGCCACGTCATATCGTCAAAACATCTTTTAAATCAAAACTATTTTTAACTCGTTGAAAACAGGGTTTTACCTGAATAACGATCGTATTTTTAAAATAAATTCTGAATCTCACATTTTATGTTCTAAATGGAAAACCAATTCCCTTTGCGCAGTCTTCCGAGATGCTTCTGAATGCCAAGAAAATAAGGTCAGCTTACTGCGTATCCCATGCTCATTTTTAATGATACTAGCTTGACGTTTACGATAACTTGTTTCGTGGTTTTATTTAACTTATTTATTACTTCGATTAAAAAACATATTATTTGTGATTGGTGTATTTCGTTTCATAAATTTGAATATTCGTCATGTGCCAAGAAAACTCGGACAATCGCCAGGTCAGTTGAGGTTCAGAACAGACTTGCATGGACAATTACGTTGGAAAAACAGAAGTGATCTAACTATAATGTGGGACATAAATAGCAATAGCGGGCATATTACTTATGTGGCATACGCTATTTACCCAACAAACCAGCAGTTACAGCTTCTTAGTTTAGAGTTTTTTTTTTAATTCTACGTGGATGTAGACGCAGGCAGTAAGTACCTACCTAGATATATCCAGATATATCTAAATACCAACAAACTAATTTCTCATCCAACAAAGCTAATAAGCTCCAGCGAAAACATTTTGACTTTAATTTCATATTCCAATAAAACACTGAATGTTTGCGTAATATTGCTTAGCGCTTGAATAACTAAAACGTTGAATTTCTGCGGTTAGATTCAACAAAGGAACCCACATGCGTGGCAAACATAAGCAGTACCATTTAATCCCACTGCTGGGACTTAGGGCCTTTTCTTACAAAGAGAAAACCAATGCCATACTCTACCAATACTCCATACGCTGGCCAAATACGTGATCGCGAACGACGCATGCTCTCGAAAAATGACTTTTTTAAATATGCCAGTTTTCTCTCCATGTTTTATTTTACCGTTAAAGTCAGTGCTTATGAGAAAGTCATTAATTTGCACTTGGGAAATACTTAGCGGTGCAGGCAGGATTCAAACCTCACAATTGTGAATTGGACGTTCTCGCCACTAAGCCACCACCGCTCTAAAAGGAACCCAAGTAACACCGCACAAATCCTATTGCAGGTACAACATAAGCTGATTTAGCTGATGTCGTCGGCATAAATGTGGTTTAACCCTGTTTCGCCCTGCCGCAACACCGCAACAGTCGCTCGGCCTTGAGAAAATTATACAGAATATTTCTAACCACACGAGTGTTTCCATAATTCCATTTAGTGAAGAGACCTTCGTCAAAGCTACGTCCGCCACGGCAAACTTCGGTTTTTGGTGTACATTGCTAATACTTGTACTAGCATTAGGTACTATTGATAAAACTTATATTCAAGCAACCAACCTGAAATAATGAAACGGTAAATGATGATGCTCTTGATGCTTGAACACGAACACGTGAACTTGATTTTTGGGCATACCACTTAATATTAATTTACCACCTACATATGTATGCACGTTTCACCACCATGACCATCTAGATATGATGCATTCTTATACAGGCGTGTGTACTAAACCAAAAAGGCCCGTTGTATCATATCAATTTCCACACAAAATCAGCAGTTTCATACAAGTACTTTTTATGCAAGTCCAAAGTTCACTTTTCTACAGAATAATGTCGTTGTAGAGTTGGTTCTGTAGTATGTGTTCATAATGACGAGTAAACAACATTTTAACTTGGTCAGGTTATTAACATAACAAACTAACCTTTCCAGAGCCAACAGCACCAATAATAGCGCACAGCTTCCCTTTCCGCAGTCTGAAGGAAATGTTCTTAAGCGCCAAGAACTGAGGGTCTGCTGTCCAGCTCGCAGACACGTCGCGGAGAATAAGGGCAGTGTCATCGCCATGAGATAAACTTCGGCGGAACTTGGCGTTCCTTGGAGCTATCCCTCCTGAAATTGACAGGAACACAAAAGTCAGTCTTAGTAAAGACCGAACAAAATAGAGAGGATTACGGGGATACCATAGCATACGGTCGTTAGAGGAAGACCTCCTGAAATATACAGGTACACGAAAGTCTTAGTAAGGTCCAGACAAAATAGAGAGGATTACGGTGATACCATAGAATACGGTCGTCAGAGGAAGCCTTCCTGAAATGGCCAGGAACACAGAAAGCAGTCTTAGTAAGAACCGGACAAAATAGAAAGGATTACGGGCATACCATAGCATACAGTCGTCAGAGGAAGCCCTCCTGAAATATACAGGTACACGAAAGTCTTAGTAAGAACCGGACAAAATAGAAAAGATTACGCGATACCATAGCATACGGTCGTCCGAGAATAAGAAATTATGAATGTGCATGTGGATTATTTGTAAAGCTTGAAGACAAGAGTGCACGGACCAAAGCTTACTTTGGATTGTTAATTTTTTACTTTTGAATTGAATTGTTGAAGCCGTGGTGGTGTAGTGGCAAGAACACCCAACTCAAAATCGTGTGGTGGTAGGATCCAATCCCGTCCGCATCCCCATATATTTTTTATGAGTTTGTTATCACCACTCGCTTTGACGGTAGAAGAAAACATCGTCAGAAAGCTAGCATGTTCCAAGAAAGACAGGCGATTTGTAGGCGTTTGATGAACTGCAATTGGTCAGCGTGGTAGATTATGAATTATTGAGAAATTGAAAAATAAGAGAATACCCCGAGTTCCAGCAGTAAGAATATAAAGTCGTCAGATTATACTGGAGGGACTTGGGTGAAGACGGGAACTACGTGGGTAAAACGGGCGTGATTAGTATTTAAATAAATGTATGCACGGAACAGATAATGTTTAGCATGATTTCACTATTGCTCCGTGGCAAAATATATCGTCATTAATTTGACGATATATGTAGCTCTGTTATCGGATTATAACAACCGTAGTTACATGAATGATGTCAATTAGTTCCATAATATTAATTCCGCATTAGAAAATTGTATGTACTTAATTACTGTAGAAATTCAAATGTTTATTTCAATGTATACTGTAGCAAAGTAGAACGTAGGCCTGAGTTTTGAGATAAGTAAACGGCATACCTATATATGGCAATATTATATATAACACGACCTGTGAGCACATTTTTTGGAAACCTATAATTATTTAGGCATTCGTTTCTAGATTAAATAGTTAGTTATCTGCTTACCATTGAACACAGCGCTGCTGTTAAAGTCATCCGATTTCCTGTGGAAAGAGAGCGGCCGCACGGGTCCTTCAGCTTCCTTGAAGTCAGAGTCACGTGCCATGTTCTGGAACAGATTGTTACCGGGCACGGCACCGCCTGTCTTCTTCGCTTTCAAGTCAGGACGGTCATCTGGGCAAGGATAAGAGTAATTGTGAATATGCTAGCTTTTAACCGCGACTACGTCCGCGCGAACTTGTACCTTTAAGGTACAAGTTCGCGCTGAGACCGCGACCGGAGACCGCGACAGGCACTTGACACTATGGAATTGTATGGGCGTCAGTTCGCGCCGAGACCGCGACCGCGACCTGTCTCGGTCTCCTGTCGCGGTCTCGGCGCGAACTGGCGCCCATACAATTCTATAATGTCAAGTGCCTGTCGCGGTCTGTGGTCGCGGTCTCCTGTCGCGGTCTCGCGTCGCGATCTCAGTGCGAACTTGTACCTTAAGGTGAATTTGTAACTCGGGCAGTATTTTTTATACTTATTTTGCAAAAAAAACCGGACTAAAACAGTTAATATTAAAACAATTTCATTATTATTGTTTCAGTTGATTAGGTGTGAAAGTGTAACAGACAGACAGTGTTACTTTAATATTTGTATGGATTGCTTCATGTCAAGTGTCGGGATAAAAAGTTTCATGGTTTTATTATCATCAACAATAACAAACTTCCAAATACACCTTCAAATTTAAATTTAACTACATTATGATTTTTAGAAAAAAGATTAACTTAATCTACTACTATATTTTTCTACACCATGATTAATCAAAATCGGGTAAAGTCTAACTTTATAATAATAATAATTAATTATGTGTAACTATTAGTTAGGTACTTATGTAGTGTAGGTACTTTTGATTGTAATTTAAGTTTGGTAAAAAAGGCTTTGTCCAGTACAAAAAGATACTTGTGAGATATTTTCATTGCTTCGTAGAACCTTACCCAGCTCAAGAAACTCCTGGACTCTCTTGATGGAGACGTACAGCTCTGCGGTGAAGGAGAGCACGAGTGGCAACACTAGCGTGATGTTAATCTGTGCAGCGTTCATGAACTGCTGCAGAGGGTAGATCTAGAAAAAAACGAAGAAATGACGCTAATTACTCTAGAAACCCGCAGTATCGTACATCACAGTTTTAGACTTAATTTAACCTATGAGATGCAGTTAATCAGCGCAGTAAAAAAATATCTACCAATAGGAAAGCTTCATAATATTGCAATCCCACACCATTGGTGGATGAATTCCTGGTGCAATACTTATTATTAAAACTTGCAATAGATTTTATTAAACCAAAAAACATAAGTGACATTGAACTAACTCTCCAAAGTCCACAATAATAACGCTCTGTGTCTTGAGTTTCATCACTGCATCCCATAATGTTATAGTGCGTGAGGCTAGCGCCAACAAAAAAGAATAATCTACTGCTCAACGGGGTCAGGTCAACATTTTATTAAGTTTATGCATGCAAGCGCCTTAAAAGAATACGTAAAAACTCATTTTTTAAACCATCTCTGCCACAATTGAGGGAAAAATGCATTTTCGGCGTACATTTTTCCATTATGGAATGTGTTTTAAATTAATAAATCTTGTAAGATAATTACATAATACGTATGCTAGGAATAAGAGCGGTAATTTTACGTAAAACATATTTATGTTTAAATAATACCTTGGAGCTAACATGTTCCTCTGATCTTTTAAACAAAATAAGATGATACAGCCGCGGGAGATCCCACGGTTTGTTCCATCCAATCGACGTACATCATTTTGTACACCACGACTCTGAGCCGTATTCCTTCGAGATAGGGTTAGCAGTCGCGATACACAAAATATTGAGCTTCAAATGAGCCAAACCATCACAATAAAACTTCATATTACATGGTCTGCTTCTAATTAAAGTATAAATAATATTACAACTCTGTTGTTAACCCTTTAATTCGCAATGTTGGTACACAACAACATTCGATTTGACAAAATCCTGATCATTTCCTATTGACAGTAGCTGGTATTTTTTTACGTAAAATATTAGTAAAAACAAAACGCAACCTTATAAAAATATGTGAATCAAAATTTATGAACGCATCTTTAATCTACGACTAAGATGGCGTCGAGACCACTCGCTACGGACGGATCGAAGGTAAATAAATATTTTAAAATTATTAATCAGCTTGGATTATGGAAATTGCGTATTGTGTTTTTACTTACAAATATCACTTTTAATGATTGACACACAATTTACTACATTTTATCAGTTATTTTACAAAATACAAGCGATTGAAGTGGTATGTTGTTCCTGAACGACACTGCGAATTCACTACAGAAAAGAAAATGTAGGCAACAAAAAGCCAATGAGACTGAAACAATTTAGAATACAGCTGGTGACCGAATTACTCCACAAAGACAGGCTGGCTAGAAACAATGAGTGTCCTGATGCTGTTCAGTTTGAGAAAATTAAAACTCTTGTAGCGCCACCACCTGAATCTGTGCGTTTTGACAACGTTGGACATTTGCCAATATTTGGCGAGCAAGGCCGTTGTAAATATTGTAAAAGAGGCTATTCTTCGTTCTTTGCAATAAATGCAACTTACGCTTATGTTTACTTGAAAAAAGGAACAGTTATTATAATTACCATGTAAGTTCATAAATAATACAGCGCTAATGGTACTTTTTTAAATTTTCTTTTAATACATTTCATGAATAGTTCTAATAACAATGCCAGTGCGTAGTTTTTGTAATGTGAGTCTAATACCATTGTTTTATAAATAAAATAGTATGATTTATAGTATGTTTTTTTATTTTTGTTCTAAATTCCTCGCTCTATAAGAGTCGCAGTGTCGGTACAGAACAACATAAATTTACCAGAATAATTTGTCGTAACTGGGACAGTGTTGTTCCTCACCGACATATGTTTTCGCGAAAAATACAGCAGCTAGATTTTTTTTCCTATTTTTAAGAGTCCTTTTGTACTTCAACTAAACCTATAAAACGTCAAAAACACACATTTTCAAAAAAAATAATCCTGAGAATTAAAGGGTTAAACCAAAATTCTCAAAGATCACAGAATGTGGACTTTTGAACTCTGGAATAATAATATTTGTCTTATTTCAGTTGGATCTTTGCCAAATTACTTATGCTCGTCTACATGTCGTGCAATCTCAGCTTGTAATTTAAAAATATTACTAGTCTGGGCAGATAATATATGTTCTGCAGATCTACTATGGATTTTATTCACCGTAAATTTTTATATCAAACATAGTCTTTTATTTATCGATAAAAGGTTTCCGCTGCACGGCCACCTTGCCTAAAGTTAAGCGTCGAAGGGGTCCACGATGGAGCACACTTTCCTCAGAGAAACCGAATCTCGTTTGAATCCAAAGCTTATAACAGTTACAAAGCCGGCCCGTCGCAAAGGTGCAAGCAATAGGTACTGCATACAAAATTATTATGTGCTTGCTATACCTAATATGATAGATAGATAGATAAACCTCTTTATTGCACTAAATAAAACAAAAAAAAATTGTTGTCTGTAAAGTCGGTTTACTGACGATAGAAACGTGACAACGTCTTCAGTACGCTGATAGCGCGAGTAGTGATACCGCTCGACTCGGCGGGTGGCGCCCTCAGCGCTCAGCTTCGTCCGCATGGCACTGACGACGAACTAACGGTAACGGTAACGTTACATGACGTCATGTTTTGCGGGCGTGCAGCCGGCTTCACCGAATTATAAGACGTTATCACGTCAAAAATCTTAACAAATAACAATCTAAAAAATAAATTAGCAACTATCCACACGGAAACTGCCTTTGGGTATTGGACCACGAGCGAAGAAGTGCATACCTAATTTCCCTACGTAGTATGGTGGATTTCTCTTGACATGTTAATACTATAAAATTAATAATGAAAAAAAAACTTACGACATTCGCTGTCATCGCATTCCCCAACAATACGTAAGTGAGGATAGTGATGAATAGCGAGGCTCGCTCGGTGAAAATCATGAAGCCAATGAAAATTGTTCTGTATATCGTAGCCTTTCTGACTTCTTTCAATTCTTCAGCGCGTTTCTTTCCGACTACTTTTTGGAATGGAATTTCCCATGCGTACATTTTAATAACCTGAAATTAAACAGACGATTTTTTATTGACTTTTTATTTACTTCCTTCATCAACTTCTTAAACATTTACTTAAAATTGTACGTTGTACGATATTAAATAAACATTAGTGGACATTTCTCACTCAACACATTTAAGGGGGCGCCTAGGCACTAGTGCCAGAAAACGAAAAAAGGACATTTTCAACGCCGCCGCTCACTGATGTTAAGAAACTAAAAACTATAACAAAAATAATATTGACGTGTGGGTGCAACCAAGAAGAAGCACAATAACCGAATATAATTTAAAAATAGATCACATTTTTTCACAGAAAAATAATTAAAATGGCACCGAAAAAAAACATTTTAATTCGAGTACTCGAAATTATCAGCGATATTTTTTTTTATAAAGTTCCTAATTTTACGTTCTATTAAAGTAACAGAACACTTTTTTAAATTTATGTTTAATTATTGAGTAATTAAATAAAACTTGGTCAAAAATGAACTCTCGACTTAATATTGATTTCCCCTCCAAACTGTGTCATGCTATTCTCGACTTTATGCATATCGTATTAAGAAGGGCCTCGCGCGGGTGAAATCTGATTTTTTCCTAGCACTAGACGCACTCTTAACTATCGGTTCAATCAAAGCAATACATTATCAGGTCAACAGTCATCAAATGTTATTTATAAAAAAATATCAATGTAACAAAATAATAATAGCTTTAACAAAAAATAAAGAAATAGACTTTTGATTTGTGGTGATATAAGTGACACATCATGTAGTTTAAAAAAAAATTGAGTCCACTCCATTTATCGACAAATTAAAAACTAGTCTTTTAAAAGAATTCGTTTCAAAAAGGTTTCAATAAAACAGTATTGTAGTTCATAAAATTTTAGAAGAGACAATGCATGATAGCTATAACTCATTTGGCAATCAAATATTACTGGAACAGGAACAAGTCTTAAAATTTACATCAACGAGGCGCGAGGCGTTTT
Organism: Ectropis crepuscularia; assembly: GCA_963693475.1. Classification (NCBI taxonomy): domain Eukaryota; kingdom Metazoa; phylum Arthropoda; class Insecta; order Lepidoptera; family Geometridae; genus Ectropis; species Ectropis crepuscularia. The sequence continues at coordinate 13,490,005 of OY856339.1, read as the reverse complement.
CCGACGAGACAAAAAGATATGGTTTAATAAAACGATAATAGGTGGCGCTTGTAGGTCTTTCGGTTTGTTGTCAAAAGCGGTAGGCATAATGGAACTCAACTCATTCAAATTGCGAAAGCACGACTTCTAGTAATAAATAATAAACTACTTTATCCATGTACGCATTTTATTCGAATGAAAACTATATCAAAACATCAAAATTTAAAAACAAATTCATAAACCTGATGAAAGACAAAATATACATTTTTAAAATTTATTCTTGGCTATGGATACTAATCCTTCAGCCAAGAGAGTATCTCTCAATTTAGTCTGTGGATACAATGTTGTCGTATCAGTGTTGCTATTTATATCTTTGAATTTTCCTTGGCTTAGTTGGTGTCTATTGGATCGGGAGTTCTAAAGATTTTTACTGAAAATGGATTGTGATCACTAACGGTTTTTTATTATAAATATTATCAACTTAATTGGCTATTTTTATTCCTAATATTTTAAGAGTAGGTAAGAAGAAAAATTGTTTTAGTATGAAATTCCTTCATGTATTTAGGGTTTTTTTTATAGAAGGTAGACATACCAAACTAATCAGCTGAGCTAAGAAGAGAAGTATCTAAATTTAAGTATATAAATAATTGATGTGTTAACGAAAACTATAAAATTTTAAATTATCACAAATGATTTAGATTCGATGTTTTCCTTGAAAATAGGGAGGGGTTTCGTTGTGATTACACTTTTGAGAGTCTATGGTAGAGACAGATCTTGCTAAAACTACACTACGCCATCTAGTGCGTACGGTGGAACTATTTTTGTCTCGTCAAAAACTCCCTCATTGTACTTCCTACTATAACTCTATCAATATTATAAATGTAAAAGGTTGTATGTTTAGATGTTTGTTGTTCAATCACGATAAAGAACTGGACGTATCAGTTTGATATGCGACACTTAAAATATAGTTTGGAATAGCACAGGCTACAAAGTAGCCTAATGCAGAGTTATTTTAAAGCCTTGTTATGAAATCTATGTGAACAAAATTGCGGGTAGAAGCTAGTTAGTAATCAATCTTGTAAATAATCTACAACAAAAACTCCTGAATTAAACAGATAAGACAAGAGGTATCTCTTCATCATTGCGTGTCGATGAATGAATTACTCTTCTAAAAATTTAAATACAAACCTGAATTCCATTAATAACTTCGCTCATGAGTTTGACTCTGTCGTCGGTTTTTTCAGCGGTGGTGAACCGAACTTTGCCAATTAATCGCCCAAGACCACCTAAAAAAAAATATTAAAAAAAAAGTTTAAAAAGAAAAGTTTAAATACAAGTTTTAAACCAGAGTAACTCCAGTCAGAATATAAAACGAAGAACCGTTTAAAAAACTAAACGACGAGAGATGACAAACTGACAACACATTTTTTTACAAGATAAAGTGATGGGACAAGCAGGATTTGCAACTGATGGCAAGCAACTTGCTTGGCCATAACAAAACACTGCCACACAGCTACATGAACATGAAGAGTTCACATCACTGCTTCCCATGCTCGTCACTCATAGATATAGGTAACATGATGTATAATATTTTTTTGTAAATCGGGTTAAAACAATATGCAAGTTACAAACTATGAAACCCAAAGTTTATTTATGTGATGTAACAATTCCTTTCGTGGCATATTCTTTCAAATTTTCTGACTCTAATGGTACTTACCACGAATTTAAAGGAAAACCCTTCTTAAATATATTATTTGTTTTCATTTTAATATAACATAAAATGAAGGAAACTTCCACTCGCACCACGTTCCAATGTTATGTTAAAGTTAAGTATTCAGTATATACATTTTTGTGGGTAATTTTATTATGTGGATTTGTTGATTATAAGATACGGTTTTTAGTACGAATTTCAGCATTTGCATTTTCTGTTCTGCTAAGATTATTTTTAATTATGTTTTGAAAATTTCTATACATAGGACGTACAATTTAGCAATATAGCCCTATCAGTTACATTACAATATATGTGCCAAAAATACTGAAATGGCATTCATCGTAAGCTTCTCCATTATCAGAGCATTTTGTTAGGCTACGATTAACAATTGAACAATGACCTGAATGTTAAAATGCAAAGTCATCATTAATTCAAATAAAAAATATCGCGTTATTAATCGAAATTCATAATCCTTAAAAATATTTTAACTTTGTTTTATTCAATAACCTACAAAATCATATGATATAAGCTATCACATTGCGTGGTCTACACGTGGTTAAATTTATCGACGCTAAATATCTACATAGAATGTATGCAGATAAATATTTCGGTTTATAAAAGTGTTAGTCATTAAATTAGCACGTAGTATACATGCAAGGGCATAGATAACTTCTATCTCCACTAATTTTTGTTGTCTGATAACAGCAATTTATTCGTAAAAAATGATCGGTAAGTATTTGACAAACGGACGGGTCCAAAAATTTCCAACATTCAAAGTTCAATTTAGACACGGCAAAATATTTGTCCGTCCTATTTATAATTTCATTCACATAAATGTAATATTCTAATTAAATAAACCGGGTTATAAGAAGAACGCCTGAACTAAACTTAAGTACTACATAGGGTGTTATCTACACTCAACATCACGAGCAACTATTGTTGTGGGGCCGACTCTAAATTCAGGAAAAATCACTTATTTCACAAATCTTGGCGTACCTAAACTGTGTAGCTAAAAGCGATATTTGACTAAATCATACAAAAATATGATAAAATTATTTGTGTTGCATAAGGAAATGATTGGACCAAACCGTTACTAAATTGGTACGTTATGGTAACTTTTAAAAATTAAGATCTTACCTTGGATAGGTAATGCTATAATAATCAAAGCAGCCAACCCTATGAGGGCCGCGTATCCCGCTTGTATGTAACCCAGATAGCACACAGCCACGAGCTGAATGGGGATTATCCACACGTAGTGAAGAAACAGGAACGCCATATCGAATCGCTGAAGATCATTAGACAGGAGATTGACTACTTTGCCAGCTGTCGTTTCTCCCAGCGCAGAGTTACCCATTCTCATCACCTGAAAGTATTTAGTGATATTATTGTTAAGTGTGTGAAAATCGTATGTAAATTACAAAAGTGCAAGCATGATCAAAATGCTACATATTAAAACAGCATTGAGTGCTATGCAATCTTTGTGCCGTTCGTCCTCTGCACACTACCTACTTAAAAAACAATTAAATGTGTACCAAAACAATTTAAAACTAATTTTTTACTTTTTAAAATCTCTACAATGAATATGCAGACGTAATACTTTTTTTATACAATTTTAAAACAACATAATTATAAACCATCTAAACGAAGATTTAGGTATAATTCATCCCATCAACTCTTTATCCCTCATTATCCCTTCCAAGTACTACGTACATACTAATTTATGTCCATACGTTTGCATTATAAGTACCACCTACCCATTGGTACATACCAATAGTTAAACAATACCTTAACAGTTTAAATCTACCGTAACCAAAGTTTGTACAGAAGTTACCCGTAAAATTAGATTATGTGTAATGAAAATTAGGTACACGTTTTATGTATTTTTATCGGACTCACTATCATGCCAATCAAGCATGCAATTCAGAGTACCTATTCCTAATGCACATTCATTAAATAAATAAATATTGTTGGACATTGACTTAACATTTAAATAATTATTTTTCGCTAAAAAACTAAACAACCGACTTCGATTAAAAACAATTAAATCACACAGTTCACAAATTTTAACAGAATACTGATATCCAACTAGTATTATAACTATGAAAGATTAGATGTTTGGTGAACACACATACATGTACATGGTACAGACTTAAATTTTTCCCGCGATAAATTTGAAAATTTCACTCAAAACACGTTTATTGTCAAAACAATTTTCCTTAAAACGCACTGGACGGCACGGCACGGCGCGAGCTGCGCTAGGCGCTGGCGTCGACGAGCGGCGCAGCGGCGTATTTCCATCGATTTCGCAAAAAATTATAAGGGCCTATTCGAACAGATAAATAATAATCAAAATCCATTCAGACGTTCTCGAAAAATCGAGGAACACTACAAATATGGTAGCCGAATCGATAACCTTTCTCCCTTTTTGGGAGTCGGTTAAAAATCGTGAACTATACAACGTCATCTTTTTTCTGCTGAGAATATCTCCTTTTGTGTGTTTACCTTTCGGAACATGAGGGAGCCAGTGGCGACCCTGAGCTTCATACCGTACTGCTGACAGTACAAGTTGCCATGGTGGTTGAGGTACGCCGCCAGCCAGTTGCAGCCGATCATAGCGATAGCGTAGTAGGACGCCGTTTCGCGGGACATGGTCGAGTCTACAGACCAGTACTGCAGTAGATCCGAGAAAAGTAGCGGCGTCACCGTTCTGTTGGATTTTACATTTATTATAAAAAAATTGCATAACCACTTCACATCGTTTGATGTTCCACTGCTGAAACTGGGGGCCTTCTCTCACAAGGAGAATGTCAAAACATTATCCACCACTTTGGCTTAGTGTGGATGAACAGATGACACAAGTATTCAAAAGATGAATTTCTTGCATGACGGTGTTTTCCTTCATCTTTAAAAGCGGTAGTTAAACTTGCAGACTTGCACTTGGAAAAATACTAATAGATGCAGATGAAACTCGAACCAACGACTATTGTGAAATTGGAACAGTTTCGCGTTACTGGGCCACCAAGGCTCATAAAAATATGCTACAGAGTGCAAAAGCTTGGTAAAAAGTAGCCCACCGAAACCATCTACGACTGTCTATAGAGAAGGAAAACAAAAAACCATTTTGCTCTAGCAGCGGGAAAATTTAACTGATAATTAATTAAACTTTTAATAAATACGGTGCGAAAATGCTTTCATAAAATATCACGTTGAAACAACAACAATAGAACAATGAGCGTGCTTAGCCGCAGCAGAAAACAAAAAGAGAGAAAAATTGAAAGTTTTTCCTTAATGCATGAAACTGTTTTCCTATTAAAAGTTCCTTGCCTAAGCGTATGTTTTCGTTGTCTTTTTAAAGCAAGGAAATTCCTTTAACTTCAGTAGGTAGATAGGTGTTGTGGTCCCATGCTTGACAATGTATTATTGTCAGCATCGTCGATTGGCCATTGACGCCCGTATCTAAATTATAATAATATACAATATTAGGCAATTTTGTCAGTTTCATCCGGATAGATTCAGATTAATAGATTTTTCACCAAAACCGGTTTTGAATGGTCGAGTTTTTACCAACATTTGAGTAGCCTTGTGGCTCAGTTGGTAGTAAAACATGTCTGCCTGCCTGCAAAACTGTAGTTTGTGTGTTCGATTCCCACCTTGGATTTCCCACCTTGGACAAATATCTGTCTGAATATTTCTATATCTCATAAATATCTATTTACGATTACATAAGTATTATATCAGCTAATTGGTTCTCATAGAACAAGTTTTGCTTTGTTTGGATTGTGGCATTGTGTCAGACATTTACACCAATGTATCTATATCTGAGAGCCTGCGAGGGAAATCTACGCATAATCCAATATTTTGTTTATAGCCTTCATGTTAGTGTCACAATCTCCTTTAGCGTTAAGCTTTGAAACTTTCATTCAATTTGTTTTAATATCGAGCTAAGCTTATGTCTGGAGCGTGGTCGTGGTGAACTCCATATTGATTAGTATTGTTGACAGAGCAGCGATACGTTGTATTTTGCTATAATTTCGGAGAGTACTCGCTGTACGTGAGAGTTGGATCAGCAGTACATGTTAAAGTGTGTTAAATACGAATAATGTATCGATCCATCGAACACGGTTCTCGTAAATTTCACTATAATATTGTTAAGACTTGCGACACTCTATTTGAAACTATTCTCATTTTCAGACTTTAAACATTTTCATTTCTGCTAGCACTAACCCATAGACGCCCACGATTAAGATCCTATACGCCCAATATGCCATGATAGGGCCCTTCTGATGTCGATGAGAAATGAGAAAAAAAAATTAAAATGAAAGTCGCCAAAAGTGAAGCAAGCGGTTATTGAATTTTAAAAATCCGTTTCAAACATCTCTTTTCATACATTAATTATCTTTACAAATCGAAACCATCAAATACTCGTATTCCTTTCTCAAATAGTAAAGAAAGATTTTATTACCAAATTACAACTTTATCCAATCCATAATAATAGTTTTTGACGTGATAACGTCTTATAATTCGATGAAGCCGGCTGCACGCCCACAAAACATGACGTCATGTACCGTTACCGCGTTATCGTCGGTCGTTACCTCGCCGCATTTTTGTTACAGTTGTATTAATTATTTCGACCAGTAGTTCAAGCGGGGATGTAGCTTAGTGGTAGAGCGTTCGCTTTGCATGTGAAATGCTCCGGGTTCGATCCCCGGCATCTATAAGCTTTTTTGCATTGTTTTGATTGAAAATGACTAAATTCTACTGATTACTTTTTACAGACAAATCTATTAAACAAATGAAATTAAAACTTTCTTTTGAAAAATGCTACCATTCCATCAGTATTTTCTTAAGACGTTGTCACGTTCTATCGTCAGTAAACCGACTTTACAGACAAACATTTTTTTCTTAACTTTAATAGGTTTAACACTTGACCGCCACACGGGAAGCACTTTCTCAGAAAGTAAAAGAGTTCCTGGCGACTCCTTGATGATCTTCGTGACAAAGCCGTAGTAAGGTAACGATATCATTAAAATATTAGTGAAAGCCACAAAATAACGCGTTTAACCATTTATGTCGTAATATAATCGTAACTGGTTTTTCTAGAAAATATAATTATATCTATTTGTACTTAAAGACCCAGTTTGAAACCGGTTTTTTTAACCAATTTACATTTTTGATATTTGGTAATAGACTACATCGTTACTCTTGCGCGAACTCGCGTTTACAAATTTGGCAGGAAAACGGCTGTCAGGTTAATAGACTACAGGCCCGTGAACAAAATTTACGGGTCAAATGAACCACCAGGAGACCTATGTAGGTAGACAGAAGGGTGTAAAGAATTAAGATTCAGCACTATGCCGTCACTTATAAGCTGTCCAACTGAGTGTAATTGAAGAGGGGGGGTTGCAACCCTCTACAATTTCTCCTTGTCGCATGATTTTTGTACGGCATTGCGAAATAATGTATTAGAAGAGGTATTGAAACTATAAAAATTATAAATTTTAACTTTTTAATTATTAGTTTGTCGGAAAAATTTAAGGATCCCCAAGGATTACCAAATACATAATATGTACAAGGCTCCAAGCCATTGGCTCGCGCTCGCCAAAAAGCTCAATTTTTTGAGAAAAGTCGAACAGGTACCCAAAGTTTTTTTTACTTTTATGGTATCAAAAAATATTTATTCTATTGTCATTAATTAGTCAGCTTGTGCAACGTGTCCTCGAGTAAACTGTTTAGTTCATATACTGTATGAAACTGCACCAAAATATCTCAGATTTGCTCCACAGGATATTAACCGTAGAATCACCCTTTGGTGATTCTACGGTTAGTGTTAAAAAATATTTGTGACGGACGACCGAGTTCAATTTAATCTGTTCTTTATGATCGGAAACTACTAGTAAGCATGCAATAGTTTTCAACGAGTGCTAAATAAATAACTAGCCTCACAAAGCTCAAACGCTCGATCATACTTAATTAGATTTTTTTCAGACTAATTTAGCTGTGTTCCAAATTTCAACCTGATCCGTTCAGACGTTAGGACGTGATTGAGCAACAAACATTCAAACTTTGACAATATTAGTAAGATGATTAGAAAACAAATCATAGGGATTCCCGTTTGCTATAAAATGTTTAACCGATAAATAACGCAACATTTGTTCCTACGCCGTTACTCTTTCAATTGTATATCACTTGCGTAATAACAATATCTACACGATAATATACTATTATCTCAAGATGAAAGTAAGGAAATTTTTATCAACCTCTATACCTACTCTTGCAAAAAAGAACGTATGAATATTGCAATTATTTTCAATTCCAAATTAGTATTGTGAAAACAAGAGTGACAATTTGATAAATTGTTTCAACTAGAAGGTCATGCTCGTATTTAATATGACAATAGTAAGTACATAATCACAAACATAATTATCATAATATCGTATTTACTTATAAATCGTAAAGATAAGAAGTAGGTGTAGACACACATACACACACATTATACAAAGATTAATAGCAGACAATCATTACTACAGCGTTCTCCTTTTAAAATGTACAGCCTCATTTCGATATGTATCCATATCGAAATGAGGCAATTCAAAGTTTTTAAGATATTTTACTCAAAAATTCTTGTAGTGAAATATATAATATAAATATATCTATACTAATATTATAAAGCTGAAGAGTTTGTTTGTTTGTTTGTTTGTTTGAACGCTAGGATCTCGGAAACTACCGGACCGATAGGAAAGATTCTTTTTTTGTTGGATACTCCATTTATCGAGGAAGGCTATAGGGTATATAACATTACGCTACTATCAATAGGTACGGAGTATGAGCGAAGAATGTAAAGAAAACGGGGAAAAATATTTCTCTTCGAGAGCTTTAGTTCCGTGAATTTAAATTCTCTTTGGTCGTTGAAGTCTGTGACGGCGCGTGTCTACATTAGAAGTTTGTGTCATTTGAAGTAATCAAATTTGTTCTACAACAATGCATTGTTGCTTATTTACGTATTAGGGTATTTACGTACGTATTTAGGGTTCCGTAAAACGTAATAAAGTGGCCAGCAATGGATTTAGAGTATTTTAGTATGGATTTTCCTCAAATAGACGCGGGTGAAACCGCGGGGCACAGCTAGTAATACATAATTTGGACAAACTTCATTGAACGAGTAAATCTTACCGCATTTCTGACAATACGCCAGATACGTTAAAATAGCTCAGTGCAATTAGCTCAAAACCGGGGTAAACCCGAAAAAAATTACAAGGAATTCGTCAGGGAATTTCACTGACAGTCTAAATTTTGTTTTGCGTGGTAATTGACAAGTTGCATTATCTGCCATATATCTTAGAGTAATTTCTAAAATTTACGCAGAATTGTAACATTAGTAGGATTTTATACGAAACAACTCCTAAGCTTGGCTGTGGGCCGTCAAGTTTTATTACTGGAGACCTTGCTGCTGTCTGCTTTTCAATGGGATCGAACTGGTATACCCTGTGATACCCTGCGCTTTAGACCATCACCGCTTCGACAGCATCTACTCAAATCGTGGCAGTATATGAAATACTATTCATGTACGAGAGGTTATAATGTATTTTGAAGACACATTTGAAACTTCGAACATAATTAAATAATACAATTGCTCTTGTGATAATTAATTAGCCAAAATAATTTCATTCTGATTACTTTATTCAATAATTTAATAAAGTAATGACCAAGAATCTCGTATTTTTTTGTAAAGTGCAGTAATACAAATAATTCTAAACATTACGCATAAAAAATTACCGGTTATAAAGGTACATAATAAGTTAAATCATATTTACCGCAAAGAAACATATAGGAATTGCATTATCCCACCCCACAGGTACGACCAACCGAAGCTTCTCACCAAGGCTCTGATGAAGGAAGGGTCTTTGCCGGCTGCTTTTGCATTTGCTTCTTCTTCTAACCAGTTCCTGGATAAAAAACGTTTAGATTAAAATGCGAACAAACATAAATAACTCTTGCGGCACCTACTTATCCAAATAGCTTACTATATGCAAGGATTTTTTTTTAATTGGGAGTAATTGGAACTGCTGATGAATTTGATGGATTACTTTGGAAACTACGCGGGTGAAACCGGAGGACGTGGTCATGACCATGGCAATCTAGGAATGCCAACGCATTTCGAGTTGGCCAATTGGAAATGCTGACGCATTTCTAGATTGTCAATGGCCATGGTCCCGAGTTCACCCAAACATTTCTTATCATTCCCGAGCGTGACGCTAGATTTCAATTCACAGCCCCAATCAAAAAAATCTGTCTGTGGTGCGCCAAAAAAAGTATTCACTTCAAAAACAATTTTTTTTTTGAGAAAATAAATGATTCCATCAAAGTCATCATATTTATCTTGAAAATCCTACTCATATTATAAATGTCAATGTATGGATGTTTGGATATTTGGATGTCAATACTCAATACTCAATCATTTATTGCTTATTATGGTACAATTGTTGGTCTTATCTAAAAGTACATGTTACACTGTTACAGTTACTAAGGCACCATAATTACCCTGATTGGGTGTGGCAATATAATTCGTGTCGTGCGGAGCGGATCGACTTATTCTATAATAATTGATTTATCGGCAAGATATTCGTCTATTGTGTAGTAACCTTTCTCGAGTAATAATAATACTTACAGGCGGACTCTTAAGAGTCCGCCTGGGGAAGTACCACACCTTTGCCAATTATTCTACCGCCAAGCAGTAATGTGCAAACATTACTGTGTTCCGGTTTGAAGGGCAATGTTTCCAGAGAAATTACAGGGCTTAGAGATATAACAACTTAGATCTCTGGGTGACGAGCGCAGTGCAGTGCTAGGTAATGATTTGGGCTCTCCATGTTCCAATAGCTGCGTGTCACTGTGCTGTTATGTGGCAGGCATGTTGCTTACCATCAGGCACATGTCCTGCTCGTCTCGTCACTCTTTATTTAAAAAAAAAAAAAATATATATATATTTTTTAAGACTTTGACAAACTTTTCGTCAGAATTTATTTGTTTTAGTTTGTAAGGCAATTTGTTGTATAGTTTTACTGACATTGAGTTTGGACCCGAGCTATGCAATGTTAGTTTTGAACGTGGTAGATTCAGATTGAATTTGTGGTTGGATCTAGTAGGGTAATTTCGCCCGTCAGCAAGTCTTTTGAAGAATCGTGGATTTCTTCGCACAAATTTGCAATCTTCCAAAACGTACATGGAGACTACGGTTAGAATTTTAAATTTGACAAAATATTTTTTATGGATCTGTGGTACGTTAATGTTTGGGAACTTAATGTTTGCCAGGATCCGTAGGCATTTTTTCTGAATAACGAATAGATCACTAGCATTAACACTGTTTCCCCAAAGGATTATTCCGTAATTAAGCCAAGAGAAAGCATTAGCATAATAGGCTGATAAAGCAGTGCTAAAGTCTGTTGCTTTTCTCAATTCCCTAAGGGCATAAGTAAAGCTTGATAATTTAGATTTTAATTTATCAACCTGTCGTTTCCAGTTGATATGTCTGTCGACTTCTATACCTAGTAATTTAGCCGCGTCAACAAATTCAAATATATAATTATTGTAAGAAAAATTGATGTCAAGGGGGGGTTTTTGATGGGGTCTAAATTGAATTAAATTCGTTTTTAGTAAATTTATGTCAAGATTATGATCAGTCATCCATTTGATAAAATTATTAAAAATGTCAATTAGGGTTTGAATTAAATTATTATTATTTTTATTACAGGATGTCAATATTGATACGTCATCTGCAAATAATACGAGTATGCATGTTTTGTCAATTGATTTTGGGAGGTCATTTATATAAATTACAAAAAGGATACAGCCAATGACACTACCTTGGGGTATTGAATTATTTATTTTTGTAGGTTTGGATCTCGTTATATTTATAGTTCCTGTGTATTCTTCGTAACTTTCAATTTAAACGTATTGCTTGCGACCCTCGAGGTACGAGCAGAACCACTTGTGTGCTACACCTCGTACACCTATACCATACAATTTGTCCAGTAAAATGTCAAATTTGACTTTATCGTAAGCCTTAGTCATATCTAATAAGATTCCAATTGCATATTTCTTATCGTTTAATATATTTAATATTTTGTCAATTAATTGAAATACAGCTAACACAGTCAATGTTTGTGCCTCAATCACGTCCTAACGTATGAACGGATCGGGCTGAAATTTGGAACACAGATAAAATAGTGAGAACACAGGCTTTACTACTACTTTTTATCCCGGAAAAACAACGGGAACGAGAACTTCGCGGGTAGCACCGCGGGGCGCTGCTAGTATATAAATAAAAATCATAATCATAAATCCGATCTTAAACGTCAAAAACACCTTATTGTATCATTTATCTCCCAACTCACAGCCTCAGACAAATTAAAACTCAAAGCGAAGCACTACGCAAGTTAACTTAAAAAATATATATTATAATAAATATTGGTGGACAATTCACACACACAACACCATTTGACCCCAAACTAAGCATAGCTTGTACGATGGTGGCCAGATAGCTGATATTATACTTATATAGTTTTAAATACATACTTATTATACATAGGAACACCCAGACACAGTGCAAACATTTGAATTCATCACACAAATATTTGCACTGGGTGGGAATCGAACCCACGACCCTCGGCTTCGCAGGCAGAGCTACTACCCACTAAGCCACGAGGCCAGTAATCTTATAATGTATACACTTAAGGTATATCGTAAAAAGAGAACGCCGATCTCGATAATACATTGTGTTATGGGTACTTTTGCATTAGCGTGCAAGCTAAAAATCGTCAAATTTAAATGTTTCTCAGAATTTTACATCATTTTTTACAACCACAAAAGGGCCCACAAAGGGTTTGTGTGCTCTATTTTAAGAAAATATTCAAAACAAAGCATGTTTTCTTTTATATATATTTTTTAATCCTAGTCAGTTCAATGGTGCCCGTGACACGCAGAATTGAATTGCAGTTTGATTTTATCCTACAATTTCTAACTACAATAGGGTACAATCCTTAAAAAAGTTAAGTAGCCCGTTAGTTAGATTGCCAAAAAATATTGTACACGTATTTTTTCTTTTGTTTCACAAACAAAAAATGACGAAGATACAGACAGCGCTTCGAAGTTTCGTGTGACGTCACTTGTGAGTACGATTTTTACTCACGACTGACGTCGCGAAGACGTCCCCCATTCTCGAAGTTTGGTGGTCTATATCTTTGACGATTTTTAATATTATGAAAAAACAAAAAATACGTGTCCAATATTTTTCCATGATCTAGCTGACGGACTAATTAGGATGGTGTATTTTTGACCCAGTCCGGTACCCTATTCTTTCATTCTAGTTAATTTAATTTTGGTTACTATTAATTTAAATTTGTTTATAATTTTATGTTCGCTTGGCTTTCTGTTTGGACGTTTGGCCAAAATAATAGGTATGATGTCCACTACAGTTTTTATTTTAATTCAATGAATTTAAGTGAAATTTTTAAATAAACATATTTTAATTGGTAATTCATCTTTTTTTTTGACAACCCATTTGCAATATATTTGTTGACGTATTAAATTGAATGTAAAAAACTTTTCATCCAATAATCAGCTCGGTAAAGGTCGTTGTATAGCGAGATTTCCTACTATTAGGTGCCTGTTCAAACAGCAGACGAAAGCGATATGGGCTGGTAGTAGGTACCTATTTCAAAAATAATTATTTGAGTCAGTACTTAAGCAAACTCTTAATATATACTCGTATCTATGAACATGAATAACCCCCTCACGGTGACCCTTAGTAAAGATTCCCCCCTTCTCCTTCTAGTTTACACGTAGTGATTTATAAATATGATTTAAAATAGTTTTTGCTAACAGCATATTCGCTTACTTTGTGATGATTCTATGACTTTTAAATACGCCAATCAAATAAAATATAGTGATACGTAAAAGTAGGATAAACAATAATAAACAAACACACCAACTCCAAACTGTCAGCTTTACGGATTTAATTTGTCAAAAATATCTCAATTTATATTGACATAACTTGAATTTGGACAACATTTTAAAGGCATATTAATCGTCAGGTAAAAATCAATCTATAAATAGGTAATAATTAATCTATACATTTTTACCGATTTCTTTCACCTGCAAACATCTTATTGCCTGATGTCGTATATCTCTACAGTTAGTGTAGTTACTCTAACAGCACATAACTATTTACTTAAGATTTAAAAGGTCCAGGTTTATGCCAGCCAATATTGATTTATTTAGTCAATGAGCTGCCTGCTTCACATCAGTATAGGACGAGACGGAAAAATGATAAATCAACAAAGATTGTATGATAAACATTACATCACATTACAGCTTATCAACCGCTAAGTAGTTACAGCACCTACAATTACGGATAGGTGCTCAAAGATTTATTTTAGATAAGATACGGAGAGTTTTCTTTATATCTTAATCATTACTTAGGTTGATCTGTAAAATCGCAATGTAACGTTCGCGTTTTCACTTATACATCATAATTAAAATCATCAACCGCTTCTTCTATGATTAAGTATGTGCTCTATCTTATACACTATCTTACTCCCTACCTACGCCATGCAATATTGTACTTTGATAAATGGCCAAACGCAATTTTGACTCAAAGACTCAAGATTGGAATTAATGGTAAAAACCCGCTCAGGCAACGCATTTTACAATTTACACGTCCGTATTACCAAAGTAGAGTCAACTCTTTTCGATAGAGTCTTTGCAACGTCTACCATTAATTAAGTTTTTTCTAACTACAAGCATTTAAAATATCCAAAGGTGTTAAACAAGGCGATCCACTCTCTCCCAAATTATTCACAAGCACTCTCGAAGAAGTTTTTAATACACTGGCAGCATCTTGGATAACACACGGCATCAATGTCGGAGGCAATTTTCTAACAAATCTCAGGTATGCCGTTGACATTGTTCTCTTTGCCATATCAGCACCACAACTGGAGCTCATGCTCCAAGATCTGAGCAGGGCTAGCCGTGAAGTGGGACTTCTGATGAACTGATCAAAAACACAACTCATGACTAATAGCACAAAACGTAGGGTCGAGGTAGATGGGCAAGCAATACTTTATGTCAATGAGTACACTTACTTGAGCCAGACAGTTTCTTTCGATAACAGGTAAGACAAGGAGATCAGTCGTCGAATAGACAACGCCTGGAAGAGCTACTGGTCCATGAAAGAGCTAATGAAGGAAGAACTTCCGCTCTCCCTGAAGCGCAAACTGCTCGACACATGTATCTTGCCCATCCTACGGTGCGCAGACTTGGTCGTTAACTAAAGCTCAGAAGTTCCCCCTTGGAGTTTGCCAACGAGCAATGGAACGCAGTATTCTAGGTGTTCAAAGACAAGACCGTGTTTGCAACACCATACTGCGTTCCATTACAGGTGTTACAGATGTAGGATTTAGATCTGCCAAGCTTAAATGGGAGTGGACGGGTCATGTGACCAGAGTGCACCCCGATCGGTGGGCCCGAGTTTTTACAGAGTAGACCCCATCGGTCAGTTGACCCCAAGGTCTTCCTCCAACGCGATGGAAGGACGAGCTCGGAGCGTTTAAAAAAAATTGGACGATGGTAGCTCAGGACCGCATAAAGTTGAGGGAATTGGGGGAGACCTTTGCCTAGCAGTGGGACAACTGAGGCTAAACTAAAAAAAAAATCACAGGAAGATACTAGCCTCCCACTCAGTATTATATCTTGGTAATCTGGTGTAACGTTCTGGTGATAAGTGTTGCTCCAAAATTTACGAAAGCCATAAAGCCAGTGTTAAATTTATCTACTGTCTTTTTCTAAACGATAGTTTGTCTCAGATGTATTCTATTGCCCCCCGAATAAGCTACCACACAACACAGAAGTCACGGGGATTTAACATAACTAAATTTTTTGAATGACAACCTCGTTAACTATCTCCATAGTATATAAATATACATACAAGATTGTTTGTCCAATGCAGCGAATTGGTTTTTAGACGTTTCTATGATCATCACTCAATATTTATCTCTCTTGTGACTTTTTTTTTACTGTTACTTTGTAACGAATCTATTAACAATACCAACAAAACACATGCACATAGATATGATCCAGATAGGAGAGCGGGTTAAACCTAGGTTTAGGCCTAAAGCCTGCACAGGTTATTTTATCCCCACAGAAATCTAAATAATTATTATTATTTAGATTTCTGTGGTTATGCCATTCCCAAGTAAACTTAAAGATCGCGATATCAAATCCCAGTGCCGTTCGTGATTGTCTACAAAGCATGGTAAAGCCATGCATTGCAGACCATCACGGATTCAATTATTATTAGGGAGCGTAAGTACCTACAGCAATGATTTAATACTACAAAAATGTCGTTTAATATGTCAATATTATTTTTATCGTATTGAATGATTGATAAAATCTACATTACGTTGTTGTTTTTTTAACAATGATTGTTTTGCACCTGACCACCAAATCCGCTGATATTAAGTGACGGCTTACAATGGAGCATGCTTACCTAGAAAAAACCAATTCCGGGTCGACTTGACTACACCAAGGCCAATTGTAACCAACTGGGTGAACCTCACTTAGGCAACGCATTCCACAGCTTAGACGTTCCTATCACAAAAGTGAAGTCAAACTTTGTCGATCGAGTCTTCGGAACATCAACCATAGAACGATGTCGCTATTTCGAGTTACGAGCAGCCCGATCGAACTCGAAACTAATGTTCAATGCACACACCTCACTGGTTACTTAAGAACACATATCAAACACATCTAAATTATGCATAGACCGAGGAAAGGCTAGAGATAATCAAGATGCTGAAACCTTCTACTAATTGAAAGAGTGGTCAGTATGCCAGTGGTATTATGGCGCTGAATGGTCTTGCTTATATTCCGTGAACACCATTTTTGGGTAGGGTTTTGAGGCAAATTGAAAACTTGTCAAATGCTTTTTTTTTAAATAAGAAGTAACGAGACGAGCTGGACATCTGCCTGATGGTAAGCGACATGCCTGCCACATATCAGCACAGTGACACGCAGCTATTGGAACACGAAGAGTCCAAATCATTACCTAGCATTGCACTGCGCTCGTCACCCAGAGATCTAAGATGTTATATCTCTAAGCCCTGGAATTTCTCTTATCATACCCCGGAGCACTACACCCCGGCATCCCGAGCACCCCGTATACAACATGCATGGAGCAGCAGACCTGGCTGGTGAGTAGCGGGGTAAAATATGTATATCCCCTAAATTTTCATAAAGGGGCAAGTACAAAATCCCATTAAAATCATCTGTCTTTTTGAGATTCTTATTTTTAGTCATAAATAACGCCCTATTGAAATGTATAATTGCCTCTGCTATACATTTTTTACATTTGTTTTCAAAACATTTTTGCACGCGCCCGGCAATGTTAGAACCCGGACTTAACTGTCTGGCTTATTTTTTTATCTTTATATCTTAATATATATATATATCCTGTCACGATGTTTGTCCGCGATGGATTCCTAAACTACTTAACCGATTTTAAATTAAATTGGCACACCGTGAGCAGTCTGGTCCAACTTGAGAGATAGGATAGTTTTTTTTTCGATTAATAGTCCTTATATGACGAAAACCGAGCAAAGCCGGAACGGGCCGCTAGTTATTCTATAAACATTAAATTGCAACATTTAAAAGTTTAATATTGCCTTAGATAAATTTTTTTTAAACATTTAAAAAGTAGTGATTCATTTTGCCCCGCTACTCAGCAGCCAGGTCTGCTGTTTCGTGTAATAGGAGATAGGTATAATAGCAGAGCTATGTGATACATTTTCAGTTTACCTCAAATACCTACCCAAAAATTGGTGCCAGCTCTCGTAACATCACTTAAACGTTTAGCCAAATAAACGCCAGCATTTTGTTCACGTGTTGCCCCAACCAAGCTCTCGGGAAAGATTTGAAAATAAAAATGAGATCCCGACCGCCAAGGACCTCATTTCACGCTAAAAAGCTCAATTGTGTAACCGCTTTTGAGTTTTGTATATTTACGGGATTAAAATAAAATGGTGTGCCTAATATATTAAATCAATTTGGACCTGCTCGAGAGTTTGATGAAACACACTCGTTTAAACACAATTTTCACGTTATGCTAACTGACATTTGGAAAAACGAGTTTATCCCCGGAGAAGATTTAAAAAAAAAAACTAGAAGAGCCCAACGGTTTTACCCGCGCTTTTCACACTTTTTATATGAGGGGACTCCCCGGTGACTGAGCAACAAACATTGAAACTCGATTTTTTACAAAAGGGTACAAAAAAATTACAAAAAAAGGAACCAAACAGGTTGATTTTTAAACTAGCGACTAATAGGTATGAAAAAGCAACGCTTTGCGTAATATTTCCGTGATAAAATGTTAGTCTGTTCTGGTTTATGGAAATGAGTACTCGTTCAGTAGTTATCACGTAAAAAACTGACAACCACAAAAGAATGCGTCTTCACATTTTTTACGCTTAAGGGCGTACCCCGAGCAAATGACCTTGAGTATTTCTTACCTTATCGCACACCGCAAGAAAGAGCAAGAGAGAAACAGTAGCATTTGTCGCTGTTTTACGCTCAAATTATAGAATAAACTCTTTATAAAATCAGATTTTGGTCTTTTGAAAAAAATAAAACTACCAAAATGTTCGTAATGGAATTGTCTATCCGTTAGTGTAAGTACAAAATAAAAATATTGGACGATTTTCGAGGAGATGCATGATAACTACAATTATTTTATTTTTTCATGGTTTCATTGTGAGGCGATTATTTAAACAGTAAGTTCATTGACAAAAAAATAAAACTACCATTTTGAAGCCAAGAAATTGTAGAAATTTAATGTTTTTTTTACCAGTTGATATTTGTTTTGGCTAATGATTACATAGCTCTTAAAACTGGACAAAAAACTCGTTTTGCTGGGGGACGCGCCTTAATATCTTTATTTATATAATTCTTCTGTACTTGTGTTGACAATAAACTCCTCCTAAACGGCTGGACCGATTTCAATGTATTTTTTGTATGCGTTTGGGTAGGGCCCTGGATGGTTTAAATTCACAAATCAGCCTGGCAGATGACGCTGCAGTTGGTATCTAGTTTATTTATTATACGAGCGAAAGCGGATCGGGCAACACTGTAACACTGCCCAACTAACGTTTACTGTTTTACCAAAGGCTAAAAAATTTTAGGAGAAAAAATATATTTATAACAAATATATATTTTCGTCAAATGAACGTCTGTTGTAAACTTATGTAGGTCCCTACCTATATTTGTGTGATGAATAGAAATATTTGTATTCTGTGCCTGGGTATTTTCTTTGTATTTGTATATTGTATACCAGTTGCAAAATATTCAAAAAGTTGCTGCGACTCGATTGCATAGATTTCAATACATTCGAGAAGAGGATTAAAATTAGAGGCTTATTCCTGTTTTCCCCCTTAGAGATTCCCCCTTAGGGGGGAAAACTGAACCCTAATGTTAAGAAAGTCTATAAATTCCCCCTTTCATTTTGGTTTATTCCACTTTCCCCCCCCCCCCCCCCCCCCCCCATTGTAATTGACAAAAAAACGAAGGTAAAAAGAGCCAGTATAATTATTGATCTGTCTTTATTTTTTATAAATACACTCAACACTTATTCATAAACAATATTAGTAGTGCCAATAACAATCAAAAATGTTAACAAATCAAAGTATCTAGGAAGATTTTTAATTATGAGTATCTTCTTCCAGTCTTTATTTTTTATAAATACACTCAACACATATTCATATACAATATCAGTAGTGCCAATAACAAAAAATGTTAACAAATCAAAGTATCTAGATTTTTAACGATGAGTCCTCTTATAATATTAATAACAAACTATCTTAATTTTTCTAAAAAATTTCCAACTGTAATGTTTCCGCTGATTAATTCCATTTGTGTCTCGTGAATAAAGGCATCTGACTCGATACTTGCTTTTGTTCTATTCTTAATTTGAACATTTTTCGACAGTTTGTTGGCATGCACTTCATTTACTGACGCATCTTCAAACAAGACATTCAAAAGCTGTGTGAGATTAGGCTTTTTTTTTTTAAAGTAAAAGAATTTTACTTTTGACGTGATAACGTCTTATAATTCGATGAAGTCGGCTGCACGCCCACAAAACATGACGTCATGTAACGTTACCGCGTTACCGTCGGTCGTTACCCTCGCCGCATGTTTGTTACAGTTATATTAATTATTTCGACCAGTAGTTCAAGCGGGGATGTAGCTCAGTGGTAGAGCGTTCGCTTTGCATGTGAAATGCCCCGGGTTCGATCCCCGGCATCTAAAAGCTTTTTTGCATTGTTTTTTGCATTGTTTTGATTGAAAATGACTAAATTCTACTGATTACTTTTTACATACAAATCTATTAAACAAATGAAATAAAAAATTTCTTTTGAAAAATGCTACCATTCCATCAGTATTTTCTTAAGACGTTGTCACGTTCTATCGTCAGTAAACCGAGTTTACAGACAAACATTTTTTTTTATATATCAATTCAAAACTTGGTTTATCACTAGAAGTGGAAGCCATAGTATTTAAAATTTTTCAAGACTTTGCTATGATGTGCTCGGTAGCAGATCGATGCATTATAGTAGATCCAACCGTTTATTTTCTTTTTGACAGATCTAATTTGACTTTTAACTGACTTAAAGTTAGAATAACTCAGACCTCATAATTCGCTTGCATTAGTTGCAAACAATAAGATAACAAAACTCTTTTGTTTAAGTGAACAAGTTCGTGGACGATGTGACGGGACGTGTTTTATGATCTTGTTTACTTATAGTTGCGGTTTCGTTTCCAGGAAAAGGTCCACGAGATATAATACCAATAATACATACTATTCAATTAGATATTTTTAAGCTATTGCATAGCTTTTATCGCGGGCTTTGAGCGCGGCGACCGAATCAAGAAATTCCGTAACGCCTGAGATTCGCCTTAAGTCATTTCAGTTCGGCAGACTTCGGCACGGTGTTTGATTCCAGTTTTTAAGAAGGGGGATTTATAGATCTATGATTTTAGATTCCAGTTTCCCCCCCTAAGGAGGATTAAGAAGGGGGATTTGTAGACCTATCATTTTATATTCCAGTTTCCCCCCTAAGGGGGAATCTCTAAGGGGGAAAACAGGAATAAGCCAAATTAGACAATTGTTGAAAAATTTTAATATTTCACATGTCGTGATTTTCAAGAAAATAAAAATTTCAAACACATACGCAACAGGTTCTATTGAGGCCGGTCATGTTTGATGTACGTTTCTAAACAACTAAATAATATCGAAGCCAGCTTCCTACTTACCTTTCAAGAATATCACCAACTTTTTTAGAATCATATTGAGTTTTAGCTGGCACTAAATCGTATTCTTCTAAGTCTCGAAAATTTCCATTGTAGAACAAGGGGAACATCCAACAGAAAAGAGATCTTGACAACGGCCCCGGTATAGTCTTTTGCGGGGGCGGTTTATCACTAGTTTTATTTTTGGCATTATTACTGTTTGTCCCTACGTTTTTCTTTTTCGAATTCATTTTAACACAATAAAAAAAAACACTATACTACATAACAATTAATAAATTTAGTCAATGCGCTCTTGCGCACTCCAGTAACGCTTCCCTCAGACTGGCTGATATCTAGAAAAGCGAGTTATCAAAGCGAGCGCGAGCACGCCATCTGATATTAAAATTTATTACCTGATTAATTGTTACAAGTTATCACAAGTCACTGCTGAAGTATACCGGCGTATGTCTACAGCTGTTCGCAATTTTAACCGACTTAAAAAAAATGAGGAGGTTCTCAATTCGGTTGAATGTGTTTTTTTTGTATTTTACGTGATTGTGCCGGCCATTTTTTCGCTTGGTATATTAAAGTTCAGAGATGGTCCCATATAAATTTTATGGAAATCGGTGTGTCGGTTTTTGAAGTATGATTACTTAGTGATGGCTTCTTATGAAATTTGGTAGAGTGTCTGAATTTAATTTTAAAATGAAGACGGTTTTTGATTTTTCGAAGAAAACTAATTATTTTTTGCTCTAACGGGCGCAAACAATGGTTTAACAAATTGTGAGTTAGTTTAACTGTATTTAAAAGATTGTATTAAGTGACAGAATGATCAGGACATAATATGTCTGATGGTAAGCTACACGCATGTCCATAACAGTACAATATCACGCAGCTATTGGAACCTGAAGAGTCCAAATCATTACCTAGCACTGCACTGCACTTATTTGATTTTTACATTGTTTTTTATTATTTTACATTCTTTTTCATTTATTTTATATTATTCTACTGAGTTGAACATCAATAAAAACCTTTATTTACTATTATAGAGTTACTTTTTAGAGGCATACATACATTTTAAACATCCGCATTTCAGGTTTCTATGTAAAACTTCGATTATAATCAGGACGGGCAGGTGTAGAAGTTGCTAGGCTCATTTGTACTAATATTATAAAGCTGATGAGGGTTTAATGTAAACACTATACACAGAACTTAATCACGATCCAAAAGAGGTTTTTTGTTAGGATTGTACCCTATTCACACACAACACCATATGTCCTCAAACTAAGCAAAGCTTGTACCATGATAGATAGATAGATAAACTCTTTATTACTTAATAAAACAAACAACTTAAAAAAAAACAATCTTAAAATATAGTAGCAAATGGCGACCTTATCGCTAAAAGCGATCTCTTCCAGGCAACCGTGGGATGGAAAAAAAATATGAAAAGACGGGAGTAATCAAATAAAGAGTAATTTGATACCTTACTACATAATTAAAATAGGATACTAATTATTGATTAAAATAAAATAGACATACATTCTAATAATAATACATGCTAATACATAAATAATCTTATTACATAAATATACTAATATATATATGCAATGAATCCAAAATACTATTTCATAAATATCAGCTTCAATTAGACTTCAGCGGGCCTTTGACAAATAATGTTTTTTTACTTCCACCTTAAATATGGAAAGTGACGGAGCTTGTCTAATTTCTACGGGCAAGGGATTCCACAACTCAACTGCTTGGAATGCAAAGGATTTTCCGTAGAAAGTTTCGCAACGTGCAGAGGGCATTTGCAGGGACAAATTATAGGTAGATCTAAGATGACGTGAGTGTGCACTACTCCAGAATGTAAAGCATTCTTTCAGATATCGTGGCGTAGCAGGGTTAAATAGAACACTGTAAAGCAGTGAAAGGATGTGAGCATTCCGACGAAAGCGAATAGGGAGCCACTTGAGCTGTAAACGAAATTGAGACACATGATCATATTTGCGCAATCCAAATATAAATCTTAAACAGTAATTTTGAAGACGCTCAAGTTTATTTATCTGATTCTCTGTGAGATCGAGGTAGCAGGCGTCAGCGTAGTCAAGGATCGGGAGAAGAAGAGATTCTGCAAGTGCAACCTTAGTGGCAGTGGGTAAGAAGTTACGGATTCGTCTTAGAGATCCACCAGATGCAAATAACTTGCAACTGATCGACTCCAAGTGAGGTTCCCAACTCAAAGTACGATCAAAAATGACACCAAGATTTTTGACTGATTCACTGTAAGGGATTGTGGTCCCGTCAAATACGACCGCAGGAATTGAACTCCAATCAATCCACCATGGAAGCCAGATAGCTGATATAATATTTATATACTCGTAGTTGTAAATACAAAATTATTATACATAGAAACACCCAGACACAGTACAAATATTTGAATTCATCACACAAATGTTCAGTGAAATTCCTTATTTTAATATCAGCTTGGCAGTGTTCTAAAGTCTGATAATTTATGTAGGTAAATAGATTCATAGCTAACGCGTGAAGTGATAACTAAAGCGGTTTTTATTCATAAATTCGAATAATAACGAAGTATCAATTGTTCAAAGCGGCGGTTTGCTCTTCTCATGTTTCTTGATACCACTAATACTTTGATTATCGACATCGATTTTAAATAATATTCATTAGATTCAAGGATTCTTGTCGCGAGTATAAATAGGCATGGTTTCTTGTTTTTAATTACAATAATTCTTATAATTTTCTACGTTGTCGTCAACATTTTCGCATGCACGAAAGGTGGTAAACGAAACATTGACCGCGGCCTAAAACGCGATATAGCAGCGTCTTTTCTGATTTCCATACAAAATGTGTGTGAGCGTCACGAGTAAACAAAAACATACATATCTGCTATCGATTCGAATAAAGCGCTTAGATTTTACCTGAATCAGTTTTCCCGATGAGTACAATCTAAGCATGCTTAAACATAATAGAAACAGGTATTTTCTTGGTAAGCGTGCTTCGTCTTAGGCTGCGGTATTGCTGGTCAAACACTAGCCTTAATTTTTTTAATTGAGTATTTTTTTATTATTTCGATATGGTTGCGTTTTCTCTTATCATTTCACAAATAAGTTTCATAATGTTTGGTCTCTGAAATAAAAAACAAATCAACTGTTTTATTTTAAAATGCACTTTGTGCTTGACAAAATATAAGGAACAAATTGTTAACTATGATACACTAAACCGCTGAGAAATAACATTACCTACCGGAACACAGTAATGTTTCTCAAAAAATATTGTGTTTCGTTTTGAAGGCCAATGTTTCCAGTGAAATTACAGAGCTTAAAGATATAATATCTTAGATCTCTGGGTAAGACAAGCGGAGTGCAGTGATGGGTAATGATTTGCACTCTTCAAATCACATCAAATCATGTTTATTGTGCCAAAAATGCTTAATCTAATAATTAAAACTACATTTTTACATTTAATTTACAAATGTTTGTCACAATCCGGCCCCAGCTCAGCATAATGCCGATTGTAGGTATTCAACCGGCGCTGATCTTCCTTCATGTTCCAATAGCTGCTTATCACTGTGCTGTTATATGGCAGGCATGTTGCTTACCATCAGGCAGATGTCCTGCTCGGTCAGTCTCGTCACTCTATACTATAAAAAACCGTGGTCCAGTAGGTAGGCTGAGTAGGTACAGAAGTTCTGCGTAACTCTGAACTAGAATCGTATGTGTGTAAAATCGCTAGAAATAGTTTTGTTTTATGTTTAGTCAAAATAAATATCTAGTTTTCCGCATTAAGCATGGCAGATGCGAAATTATTCTTAAGATGAAAATATATTGCGCTATTTCTGACTTTCTGAGTTCAGCAATAGAAGCAACAATGACATGATTAGACAGGCTCCAGCCAGTGTATTGAATTATGTTAAATCGAGAACAAATGAATAAGGATCCACAACACGTCCAAAATCTTAAGCGTAACGCCAGTCAAAATCAGAAACTTTATTGTTATCGTAACAGTATCGTAATAGTACGTAACAACCCGAAATACATTAGAAACGATGTTATTTATCTTATCTATCATCTGATGCGTGACGCTTTGACAGCGACACTTGCATTTAAATGGAACCTTCCACCGTGAGTTACATTGTCTCATAAACACTAATCTCAAATCTTGATAAATATTTGGAAGAAATTCACTGATATTTTAACGAGCAGATTTCAGGTTTGCGCGGCGTGTTCACAATAACCAATAAACTAAACACATTTTGCTGGCATAACTTGACTCGAGAACTACTGTGATTCTACGCTTTCATAAGTCAACTTATACTGGCAAAAGTTTGCTTCATTTATTAATAAGCATGATTACGTTTTTATGTAGATAGTTTTCGTTGCAACAAAATCATAAATGATGAATGGAAACTATAAATACCTACTAGTATAACAACAAAAAACGTGACCACGGCTGTTGTAACGCTGCGGTAACGTCGAGATTATTAAATAATAATAATTGAGATCGCGATCAAGTTGTGTACAATAATAATAATATAGGTGAACATTTCACACACAACACCATCTATATATTTGCACTTGGTGGGGATCGAACCCACGACCCACGGATTCGCAAGCAAACAATGTTATCAATATAAGTTCAAAACACGAAAGTTTAAAACAATACTTAAAGATATGAAATATGTGTTTACAACGGATATTGATGTATTTAGCATCACAGCA
The DNA here is from genome assembly GCA_963693475.1 of Ectropis crepuscularia. Lineage (NCBI taxonomy): Eukaryota > Metazoa > Arthropoda > Insecta > Lepidoptera > Geometridae > Ectropis > Ectropis crepuscularia. Next base: position 13,464,244 of record OY856339.1, on the reverse strand, counting down.
AAACTAATAGGCACTCATAGAATTGTAGCACCGCGGCAAAACGGTAAAAATATCCCGCCGTCCCCATTTCTACGTATTTAAAACATCAACATACTCTTAAAAACAAGGCCTATTTTCATCGGAAGCCTCTGAAAGAATAATGCAGTCAAAATTCCGCAATATCAACTCATCTATATGAAAATGGGCATTATAAGTAAACAGGGCCGTCTTAAGTCTATTCTGCGCCGGGGTGCGGGACTCCTGCCTGCGCCCTCGTTCTGTTTACACTGATACGTGCCAATGCTTTCCAGTGCCCAGGGCCGGATTTCGAGGTGTGAAGACCCCGGGGCAGAACTCTCCCCCCCCCCCTAGTTTAAGATTTCTCAAGCAAAAACCCGGACTAAAACTAGTTTAAAGTTTTTACTGTTAATGTTAAAATTGTTTTTTTTTCTGAAATGTCTGTTGTGGAGGCCCCAGGATGAATGCCCCGTTTGCCCTCCCCTAAATCCGGCCCGGAATAATGTATGCCGGGTATAATATAAATCGGCACTGGAAAGCATTGGCACTGGATTGATGCTTTCTTGTGCCGGTCATGTCCCCTGTGACCCCCCCCCCCCCGTATTGTAGTGATTTAGAGATAATTTATCTTTAAGTGCGAGTGCCCGGACGGCTATGTCAAGGGACGCAACAGACGTACAAGTGCCACGCCGCGCGGCCATTTCAAATGAATTTACACTCTATTGACTTAGAGATCATTTTGCTTCAAGTGCGGGCGACCGGGCGGCGACGTGTCACACGTACATTCATACATACACTCTCTTTGGATTAGAGATTTTGGTGCGCAGGTCAACACCCGCGCAATTTGTTTTATTTAATACACTATTAAATAAAATAATTGTTATTTGTGTAGTGTAGGAATGCGGTATGACAAGCGCCGAAAGCGTAATAAAAGTAAAAATTTTTTTTGCTTGCGCATACATATTTGTCGTTAAAAACAATTACATAAAACTGTGCAATAGCGTTAAGTTCAATGAAATATCCAAAAATTCTGCGCTCGAATGGCGCCCCCGGGTGCTCTGCGCCCGGGTGCACCGCACCCCTTGCACCCCCTGGTAAAGACGGCCCTGTAAGTAAATACAGTTACTTATGCATGGGAATTTGGGAACGCAGATGTTTAGATTTCGAAGATAGTTACTAAATATTTGCACTTCAATAAGGAACACAACGTCAGATATTGACAAAAACATAATAGTGATTCGATCCAGGTATCGTCAGTGGAACGCGGGAAGCTTGTTTGGCTCTTTGTTCGGACGCCTATTTTCCAACGAAACTGAAGAACTGGGGTAATATCTATATACTACAAGAGCTTGTTTTCCAAACTGCTTGACTAGGAGCTTGGGTGTTAATACGATTGAAGCCTACTTCTAGACCCAAAACCAGGACCTTGGTTGGACTCTCCTATCGCCGCATATTTACTCTTGGACAATGATTACATTAGAGTCACATCAGGTCTCTGTTTAGGGTGCAAAATTAAGGGCATCGAAACTTTGAGGCTGCTAGTAAACTAGCATTTACAATCTGAGGTACGGTTGCCTTATCGGTCGGAGACCTCGTCACCATCGACGGACTGATTCGGTGAGCATTTATTACGGCAGAAGTAATTTAGTAGTCTTGGAACCTCTCAGTATACGCCGTCTGGACGCAAAGTGGCTGGACGGTCCGACGTTGATTGCTCAATAGAGAGAGTGCTGCGTTTTAAGGGACGCAACTTGCATCAACACTTATACATCCTGATACGTCTACGCCACCCAGAAGTCAGATAGGACGTGGAGGAGCCACGCAGCAGCCAAGTTACTCACCGAGAAAAAACCATAAAGTATACCTAGCTGTACGACTTTGTTTCTATTTCCGTAAAGATCGATGTGCTGTGAGCTACGAAGTGCAAAAATTCATACAAGAGATTTTAGAATCAGTTGCACATAGGCTACAAAGCTGTGATTCACGATCGTAGCAGTTTTTGATGTAAAAAAATATTTGGTCATTCAACGTGATAAAACTCGTAAGTTCATTCACTTTCTGACTGATCAGTGGGCTAGAAACTTTTTAATTTTTCAATTAAATCTGATTCCTAATTTTGTACAGAACACTGATAATAATAATAATATTTTTGGATATTTGTAGGAAAAACTACATTTGCATTGTGATAATGGATAAGCCCTCGTTAAAAGAGATATGAACATGCGTAGGTATTGTAAATGTCCCTAAAATGTGGTGTAACAATGATCCAGCGCCGTCTCATGAATCGATCATACAATTATATGCTTAATGTCTTCATGCTTAAATCAATGTTTTGAAAATTTATCAATTACCAGATGTACCTTATGATATCATAATCAATTAGATAGCGTGAAACGTACGTCTACTCACGAAAATTAATCATAAACAATATTATCAATAAAATTAATCAGGCTTAACACGCCATGAACATCAGAAAGTGACGAAATAGGGAAAACTTTTATGGCGCTAGATCTAACATTGTTTATACGAAGTAAGATGGAGATAGAAGTAATCTAATTAGAAAATAAACTGAAATTTGTTCATTATTTCCTTTTCCTTATTGTTAAGAGTTAATTAAAGGTTTAAATCTATGTTTGCGGTGTATTTGACATAATATTACATTAGCTTGTCAGCTTGTCACTACACTGTTTCAGCTTTATACAACGAAATACTCATTTTCGTTGTATAAAGCTAAGTGACTTCGGGTTCGCCAATCCTATGAATCCTATGAATATAGTGATAGTCCTCATTATTTTTCGCCACATATATATTAAATGAAGTAGTAAATATTTGAAGTATACCTATACAATGTACATTTGTACACACTTCAAATATAAACTATCAGGTTTGACACATGAGCTTAAGTGTTATAGGGTTTGTTAGGTGTTTTTGGAGCTACTGTATCATAAATTAAAGAGAATATAAAATAAGTTTGTTTTCAATTAATTATACATAATATACGTCACAATAATCACGAAAAATAAACTGCATTCAAATATATTTTTTAATTTAACATGTTTCAGCCCGGAAGGTCTACCGCCTCCTGCTTTCTGCTTTGCTTTTATTTGTGACGTCATCTGCCAATTTGACAACGTCAGTGAAAGCAGACAACTACATCTCTGAGCTACATCTGCTTTCCGTATGCAGCGGAACTGAAAGCAGATGTCGTTGTCAGCTTTCATCGGCGTTATCAAGTTGGCCGATGACATCATAAATCAAAGCATAGCAGAAAGCAGGAGAGTTTGACGGTAGACCTGCGGGACCGCCCTCCCAAACTGCTAACATGGTCGTGTTCGCAGCTTTGGAGCGAATTTCCCGCGTCTCGCCACTCACCGATTGCCCCGTCTAGACGTCATCGTCAAAAGACTGTTACTTATTTGACTGTGGTTTTTTTAACTTTGATTGAGAATGGTCTGCGTTCATATAGACACTTGATGCGTCAATTTACAAATCTTACGGGAAAGAGGCGTGGTGTAATGGTAATCGATAACATATTATCGACTCGACTCGATAATTAATCACAATTAAATTAATCCTCTTAACACAGAACATCTAACATATCTCTAATCGTCAAATCCGAATGCTATACAAATCTTATAATAATAATTTGTACTCTTAGTGTTGTGTACTCTCGCATCGCCTACAGTGTTAAAATAGAAATTTAAAACTCAATTTTAGCTACATTGAATTTCAACAAGGAACATCAGGCAGCTGTACGATGCATAAGGAAAACATCCAAGAGTAAAAAGAAATTGGCTTCCTAACCTTGTTCACGTTATTTTCTCAGCGCTCGTGGGCGCTTTTACACCCAATCGAATCTCTAGGATTTAATCGTGTTTGTAGATCAAAGTTATAAGGGAGTGAAGGTATATTTTGACGATCACGAAATAATATATGGGCTCTGATAATATTTGTTTTGTAGAAACAACAATATTTACACGCTTTTTGGTTTTGCATTTAGCGTTTGCTCTATTTCTTCAAAAAATGTTTGTTCAAAGTCTAAGTACTTTATTCATAAATGTACAATTTACACGTCAATAAATAAAAAATAAAAACTAAAGAAAGAGCAGACAAATTGTGTACATTTTCAAAGTTTAAAATTACTACTTTACTGTATTATAATAATTATTATACAGAAAACTGTCGAGCATTATATGAGTATAATATGTTTTTATAACAATTGTACTGACCCATGTCAAATTTGTGTAAACATTTTTATAGGACTTTGCCTATTACTCTCTGAAAATTCGGTGTAACTATAAAACGTTTGATCGATAAGCCAGCACTTTAATCTGTTTTTGAAGCTGCCGAAACTTGGGGCAGATATAACTATTTTGGGAAGTGTGTTCTAAACTTCAGGTCCCATAATGTGAGTTAGCTTCCGTGACCTTGTGAGAGAGTGTGATATAACATCCAGCTTGTCCGCGTTACGTAAGTTGCGAGAATGTCTCGCTCCTCGCGTATTGTATGATTCTAGATTATTTCAGGCATACAGTCACAGACTCAAGTTATTCTGATGATGAATGGGGTAAAAGATAGAAAAGTAAATGCGGTTATCCATTACTTTATCAAAACTTAATAAATCGCAAAGCAAAATAGTGAGATAAGGACAATTATCAGACAGTTTGTAATGGAGGTAAACATGCAACTCGTATTATCGGAATCAAATACTTCAATCCCGTGTAAGTTTAATTGTAAATATTTGTACTGTGGAAAAACATCAGGCAGATAAAAAAAATAAATGGTGTTCGAATGATTATTACAGATGTTTTAACATGTTTGTGTTTTTTTTTTGTAAATTGTAATACAATTTTACATAAATTCAACAGCTTCAAAATTTCATTGTATGTAGGTTGTAGGTATCTGATTTCGGAACTTTGTTTTTAAAAATCTGCTTCAACTTTGAAACTTGCACTTGCACCCAAACACACACAAAAAGGGAAACATATAATAATATACGTATTATTATATTTTAGGCTTTAAAACATACCTATTTGGAGGAGTTTAGTAAAAATAAATAAATAAATATTGGTGGACAAGTAACATAATCAGTATACAAATGTATTATAACGCAAATGTGTAGTGGTTTTGTATGGCGTACAATAATTATTTTAGTGTGTGTCGGTAAGGTTAATTGTAATTGAATACAGTAGTCACTTATATAAGTAAAAGAAAAGCGTATTTTATATGGACGTGTTCATTCTAAGCTGAATATTATCTCTAATTAGTGTTTTAGTGTCATATTGCATCTTCCCTTGGTGTTCCTGACGAAACAGTTTAACAAAATGTTGATACGACAATTCAACAATACTCACAGAAGACGGTACATCACAGATAACTTTTTTTTTTTATTTAACTTAGCCACTCCACAAACACCGGGGTCCGTGATCTTTGTCAGTTCAATTCTTTTTTTTTTTACATATTTCATGGATTAGGAGAAGAAGAAAATAGGGGGGAGTTGGGAATATTGTAAACCTAATTCTGGTGCTCGTCAGTTGAGCCGATCACTACCGGTTGGGATTCCACTAGTAATCCACTCAACTTCATAATTTGCCTAAGCCGCCTCCTCCCGGCCCAGAGCCTCCACAACGGCCGCATTTCTGTCCCTGATGGCTATCTGTAGGTTGAAATCTCGGATGGTCTTCGGTGATGCAGCCAACGCTCGCCGCACGAACCGGCCGATAGCGTCGTCGGTGTCGTCAGCGTAGTATGTGAAGATCCCCGTGTGCCGCGAAATTGCAACAACCGCATGGGGCACGCTCTCGTGCAGCTTCATGTTTGCCTAGGTTTTGGTTCCGATTACCGACTCGTATGTTAGTCCCTGAGCTTCATGGATGGTAAAGATGCGTGACCCGGTGCCTGACCCATAACCCTGGTTTGTCAGGGTCTCCTTCTCTTCTTGAGTGTGAACTAAAAAGAGGGTGTTTGGTAGGGTGTTGGGTATTTGCGCTCCCTTATACCTTCTCTGCTCTAGGGACTTTATACGGGACGCTAAGGAGTATATACCTCATGTAGTCATGGTTCCCTTGATGACCCGGGAAGTGACATTATTGTAAATGGCTGCTTCGGCCTACTCGAGTTTTGCCTTTAAGAGGCTTTCACTTCCTAGCCTATAGAGCTGCATGATGTTTTCGCAGGTCTCGAGATTGACTTGTCGGGTCGCGCTCAGTGTGGCTATGAATTCGATGAAGGCGTTTCTGAAGGCTCTGAAGAAGCTCAGATTTTGTCCCCTGTCTTCGTATACGACAACCTCGTGATGCTTAGAGGCCTCAATGCCGCTCAAGAGCCGGTCTGCGACTCTCGCTCTTGAGTATTTGATTGCCATCGCATTCACGCCTATCACCCGGGGTGCTTCACCTGCATTTCTGCTCAGATGTGCGAGCAGTGCCCTTGCCTGTGTGAAAGGCGTCCGACCTTCCGAGTACTTTATTAGTGCAATCGTTTTGTTTTTCGATCGCACCAACCGAAATTGGTGGCTGTCTACCTCGCACACCGGCATAGCGTCGTAGGTTTTCCGCTTCATTGTGACTTTTGCGGTACTCTCATTGAGCAGGCAAGACAATCCAGGTGACAAACAGTCTCGTTTCCGTTCCCAGGCGAAGCAAAAGCTTATTTCGAATCTTTCTTTGTTGCTATCCATGAAGAGAGCCACTCCACGGATACGGATCCTTGCCTCGATCTGCGTTCTCCAGTAGTTGTTGGACGGAGATGCTCTTCGAGGAGCTATGTTGGGCGGGAACCGCATTCCACGTGGCGTCCACGGACAACGAGGCAGGGTGTGGTGGCGAAGGGGGGGCGCGTATTTGAAATAGTAGAATTTCTCTTGGCCGCTATGCGGAATGAGCTCTCCATGAAGGACAGAAGCCGTGTTCTGTTATCTGGATCTGCTAAGATGTTGTGGAGATCCGAGACAACCAGCCTTCCGTCAATCATAGATTCAAGCTCATGTCTTGCGGCCATGAATCGGGGCCAATCGACTAGCACGTGCCAGTCCGTTTCGGGTTGGTCGGGGTCACACTCGCATGCAGGACTACTCTTGAGCTAAAAATCTGTACAGGCATTCTGCTATTCCTCCGTGTCCCGTCAACGCTTGTACCTGAAAGGGAGTCAGTTTCGTGGTTCTCATCACCCGATATGCGTTTGCTATGTCGGGGAGGAACGTCTGGGTGACTTTTCCGGTGTCCGAGGTTTCATGTCGATCCTGCCATTTCTTGACCGATTCATCGCAGATTTTCCGTTTGACGTAGGACAAAGGGACCCTCTCGTAGTCCCTGGGTGACTCCGTGAGCGCCGCCAATTTGGCCAGTTCGTCAGCTCTTTCGTTGCCGACGGTGCCAATATGCGCTCTCACCCAGAAAAGACGAAGATATCTCCCTTCAGCATTTATCTGTCCAATGTTTTCCTTTACACACTTTACCAAAGGGTGACTCGTTTTTGGGTTACTTAGCAGTTCGAGTGAAGATCGGGAGTCACTCAGTCACTCAGTCATATTGACTTCTGGGTCCTCACTATTTAACGCCATTCGAGTTGCCTGGTAAAGAGCATAAAGTTCCGATTGAAAGACTGTGCATTCGGAGTGGAGCTTGAAGGTCGAGTTTTGACCTCTCTGCCGTTCTCCCACCATGTTAGAGCAGCTCCAACTTTACCCTCAACCTTACTGCCATCAGTATAATTTTAGTAGTGGTAGTTTTAATTTAGTAGTGGTAGGACTCTTAGCAGAGTCCGCCTGGGGAAGTACCACACCTTTGCCAAATATTCTACCGCCAAGCAGTAATGTGCAAACATTATGTTCCGGTTTGAAGGGCAATGATTCCAGAGAAATTACAGGGCTTAGAGACATAATATCTTAGATCTCTGGGTGACGAGCGCAGTGCAGTGCTAGGTAATGATTTGGACTATCATGTTCCAGTAGCTGCGTGTTACTGTGTTGTTATGTGGCAGGCATGTTGCTTACCATCAGGCACATGACCTGCTCGTCTCGTCACTCTATGCTATTAAAAAAAAAGTATAAACTTGAGGTCCTTCTGGAAGATTGAAGGTGTCTTCTATGAGCTCGTACTCTACGGATACCTGCGTGGACGGATGGGGTTGGTCCAGATAGTTAACGTTCCGTGCGAGTTCCACTTCTGGTAGTCTGGTAGGTAGTGGTGGAGGTAGTCATGGGAGAGGTTTTTTTTACTCTGTACAAATTCGCTGCTTTTTCACAGATTACTGAATTGTTTCAGTAATCTGTGCAACAGATCATAATACTTTTGTATCGTTGTAAAATGATGAAGATGCGGTACATACCAAAAATTGTATGACGGGTCAATGAATTGGTTCAGTAATTTCCTCAAACTGTGCGTTATATTATTTAACTATTTCTATACTTATTTTCGTACAATAATGTTGCATTAAAGTTTAACATATTAAAAGGTTTATTATGGGTAAGTAGTGGGGTGGGTTCGAATATTACCTTTACTAAAATGACAGGGGCGCGTCCCATTGAACATTGCTTTTAATTCAGAGGACTTTGTACAGCATAGGTGAATATTTAAATTTTGACTACGAGTAGTATTTATGTTTCAATGACGCTTACGAGTAATTTACTCTAAAAGACTGTACATACCTAGGTACTTATATTACCAAATTAATACATAGATATAAGTAATTATAATAGATAGTAATAGCAATGCCCTTATACAGCATTTTATTAATTGTGTGACGCACATTTTTTTATTCGTTTAATGTAATCATATTACTTTGCAAATGACGAGATATAATACAATGTTAAGCAATTGGTTTCTAATGAAATTTGTTACTGATTCTAATGTATGTTTTTAATATGTCAATAAATGCTATCTTATCTTATCTTATCATTATTAACAGTTTTGTACCTACTCTGAAACAAAACGTAAATTACAAAAAAAAACATAATATATGTGTCACAGTTTGGAATCAATGGAATTAATTGATTTTGTTCGTCCGTTCTGTCTGGAACAGTTTATTTATTTCGCAATTTGTGAGTTGTCTCCCATAGAAAAGTTTACTTGAAATAACGAGTAAGTTAGCTTTCAGCTTAGTACAGATATTCTGTGTGCAATATATTAACCAGATATCAAATCGCATAATTTGGTCGATTCCGTAGGTAGGTATGTTTACCTATTATTTGTAATTATCACGAAACGTCAAAAATAAATTGGCCTGTAATTATTACAGAGCTTGAATGAGTGATAGATCAATTAATATAAGGGATGAGTTTAACAACAAGCTCAACATCAAGTTTATTTTTACAGAATCCACGGATTCAGAATAATTTGTTTTCAGCTATTCGCCCTTGCCTCACTTCTCCAGCCGTTTAAGCATGCATAAAATGTAAGCGCAACTTATTTAGTTATATTTAAAAGCAATGCTTGGTAATCAGCATTTTTGCTTAGATATTTAGACAGTCATTAGCCTAATAAAACCCTAGCGAAGAAAATATTATGTAGTCCAAGGTCGTCTATCAATAAATAAATGATGGGGCGGGCGGTAAAGCACGGCGCGGTGTCGTAAGTAGGTACGTCAGGTATGGTGGTGGGGTCGAGTGGTGAGCAGTCTTGCCAGCTCATATGCGACAAAATAACTTAAAAAATACATTTATAAGATATTTTGTAACTCAAAAAACCAAGAAAATTAAGTCAAAGCTGCTTTTTGAGCGCTACATAGATGTAGTTTTGTTTGCTGAATTAAAACTTGAAGTTATGGAATTACAAGTAATCATTACTTTGTATTTTCCCACTGTATTAACAGAATGTATCAATCACTGTGTGAAAACTTCTCGATATCATCATATCTTAACCATTAATTTGGCAAAAAAAAAACTTGAAAAAACGATGTAATTTTTCAATAGACCTGTTTTTTGTTATCCTAAATAATAAAGAAAAAATGTGAAAAAAATCTCCCTTTAAAGGTTTTCCGGAAAATGCGTGTTAATTATACTCAACAATAAAGTAGCCAAGTGCGAGTTGGACTCGCCCATGAAGGGTTCCGTTCCAGCAAGTAACATAAGATACATAGTACACATAGTTCTTGTAGTTCGTTGTAACTTTGATCGAAGTTTTTATAATAGTGTATTTATGACGTACTAAAAAAAACTACTCATCAGATCGAGTTCAAACTAATTTTCGTTGGTAGTTTTCATGGTAATGTACATCATATATTTTTTTTAGATTTTTCATTCTCTTACTTTAGAAGTTAGAGGGGGGGGGGACACACATTTTACCACTTTGGAAGCGTCTCTCGCGCAAGTTATTCAGTGTAGACAAAAATTATATTTAAAACCTCAACATCAATTTTTAAGACCTATCGATAGACACCCCACACGTGTAGGTTTGATGAAAAAAATATTTTAGAGCTTCAGTTCTCAGTATGGGGGGCACCCCTAATTTTTGTTTTTTTAAAAAACTTTTGTAAAAATCTTAATGCGGTTTACAGAATACATCTACTTACCAAGTTTCAACAGTGTAGTTCTCATAGTTTCGGCAAAAAGTGGCTGTGACATACGGACGGACAGACAGACAGACAGACAGACAGACAGACAGACAGACAGACATGACGAATCTATAAGGGTTCCGTTTTTACGTTTTACGGAACCCTAAAAACCGATGTTGAAATATGGACTTACTGTTAATTATGTTAAACTGACTTAACAAGTTGCATAAAATGATAGTTTAAAATCAAAACCACTTAGTGTCATATTCATTTATTTGTTCAATGATGTAGATAAAGGTAGCAAATTTTATTCGTTTTGTAATGATTATTAAAATTATAGTCACGTTCTTTGGGAAAGCAAAGGCTTACGTTGCATTTCAGGCAATACACAGTCGTGAAACCTTTTTTGCAGTATGTATATCGACCATACCCTATTCCATGTTCTGGAAAATAGTGGATTTTCTCAAATGTGACATTATCTACGGGACAATACCGTGTAGGTAGGTTTACCGTAACTGTAGAACGTAGTAAGTGTTAGAGGTTTCCATACTGCTGCTAAGAAGGTAGTTACTTAATAAGGCAATAAACAGCTCTACTGGAAAGTAAAATAAATTAACTGGTCAAGTGCAAGACTAGCCAAGTAGGTTAAGCAAGCACATACAACAGGATTTTGTGATTCCTGATCTAATAAAATAAGAAAAAGTACAATTTACCACATGGTAAATTGTACTTTTTCTTATTTTTGTTGAGAATACCCAACACAAAACACTAAGCGCCGTTTACCTATCATCGAAATTTGTTGAGTGGACTTAACACATTTGTGAGAGGCCTACCATATCCTTGCTTCATGAGTCGAACGCTTGAAAAATAAATAGAAACAAAGTTTAAACACACACCAACCGATTTAAACAGTTACTTTTATATTTTATGCACATTTCTTTATTTAAAAGATATATTTACTTGAATTGTTCGAAGAGTTCGTCGTTTGCTCGTCATATTGACGCTCAAATCTCAAAAATATTCTTACTACACGGTAATATTAAAAATTACCCGAAAAAAGATTACACAAGAAATCACATACAATTGAAAAATAACTGTTTGAACGCACACATACATAACTTGTATTTTTTTTTCAACCAGACTGTTAAGCATACTTTTTAACTTAGATCTCTGGGTGACAAGCGCAGTGCAATGCTAAGTAATGATTTGGACTCTTTATGTTCCAACAGCTGCGTGTCACTGTGCTGTTATGTGGCAGGAATGTTGCTTACCATCAGGCACTGAAAAAACTTTTTTATTATACCATAACTTTGGGTTTTGTGTAATGTATAGAAGTGTGTCTACGTTGTCCGAACCAAAACAAAAATATCAGTTTCACGAAATGAATGCGAATGTACCGCTCACCTTTGGTTTGCGAACAAACGACATAGTAATTAAAGATAAAGATAAAGATATATTTATTTGCATACAACATGACAATACAATTGTGGCGGAGTCGCTGGAGGACCTCGATGCTATGCTTTGAGACCTCAATAGAGTATCGCGACAGGTTACTCCCAACAGGTACGACATAGCTCAAAGAGTAAATGCATGCTGAAGCAATGGATTGGCCACATTGCTCGCAGAACTGACAACCGGTGGGGAAGAAAGGTTCTCGATTGACGACCACGTACCGAAAGACGCAGTGTTGGACGGCTTCCTACTAGATGAACAGATGACCTCACAAAGGGTCGCTAGAAAGCGCTAGTCGCAGGTGGCACAGGACCGTTCGTTGTGAAAATCTAGGGGGGGTATGTTCAGCAGTGGACGTCTTGCGGTTGATGATGAAGACTGTTTCTCTACTGTCACACAGACTACTATAGATTTAGATAAAATTTCACAGTAATGTGTCTTAATAACGAACCTATAACCTATAATGTATCAGAGGCAAAGTCGCAGGCATCAGATAACTAATAATATTGAATATTAGTCCTACTTCATTGCCTCGATCGATGTAATATATCCGGCATGATATGGTGTGTGTGTGTGTGTCCGTGAATCGTTATTATCGGTATCTAGGTGATTCCGCTGATTGCTCTGATATCATTAAAGTACTCATCACGGAGTACATCTTTAAAAAGTCCCCTCGTATTTTTTATTTTGTTGTTTCTAATTAATACTTCAATAATAGACTTATTTTATCCAGTGTTTGAATCTATAGTTTAAAATATACTAATAAGAGTTTTTTTAATGACCAGTAGGTATACATTATATTTATCAAAAAAATATTGCTAAACTAAAGCACACTATATACCTGCCTACTACGAGTAGGTACCTATGTAAAGGTCACTTAAAACTACATCCTATAACTATTCTAGTTTTTAAGCATTCGCAATTTGAATTTAATTACACAAACTTAATCGCAATTTCGCAATATAACAGTACATCATGATATAAGTGCGCTATAATTAGCAGAGGCTGTAATTCTCAAAGCGCACATATGTCATACGACATTTTATAACATATTTGCGAGGAAATAAATAAAACTGACGACATTTTCACACAAAAAACATTACATTTTTTACTTGTTCACAGATTAGCAATGCGCGGGAATCGGCGCCTTTTTTTTAAGCAATGGGACAGAACCAGCCAGTGTGTCATTATAGTATTAAAGTAAATTAATATTTTTGTGTTTTATTATAGATAAATTGTTGTAATTTATCAAAACTAATTAAATTAACAAATTAAATAATTCTCTATTATATTTTACCTGTCAAAGTTAATTTTATTCATAAAATGTTGACCACTTTTCTGACATAAAATCTCTTTACTAAGATCTAATAAGGTACCGTTTGTTTTAGACGGAGCATTTTGAAACCGTGCGTTTTACATTATGCATTACCGCACAAGTACGTAATGAGATACATTACGATACAGAAATTGGTGCAATATGAGACCCTTTACGAGCAAATATGTTATAAATTATTATTACATACCTACCTCTTTATTTTATACTAGCGGCCCGCTCCGGCTTCGCTCGAATAATAACCTAGATATCAACTGCAGCGCCATCTGCCGTAGCCTATGTTACTCGGGAATAATGTAGCTTTCCAAAGGTGAAAGAATTTTTGAAATCGGTCCAGTAGTTTCGGAGCCTATTCATTACAAACATACAAAAATAGGTACAAATCTTTCCTCTTTATAATATTAGTATAGACTAGCTGAACGCGCGCGCGTTGCTACGCCATCTGTCGAAAATCGATCGTACCAATTCAAATTTTGAACAAATTCGGTTACTTTAGGTTCTAATGACGCAACCTTTAAAATATGACATATGCTGTCACGCAACGAAAGCTCTCAAAAAGCAATATTTTTTCCCGTTTATGTTACATTTTTCATTCCTGGTCGGCTCCTGTTGATAGTAGCGTAATGTATAATAGCCTATAGCCTGCCTCGATAAATGGACTATCCTACAAAGAAAGAATCGTTCAATTCGGACAGTAGTTCCAGAGATCCTTGCGTTCAAACAAACAAACAAACAAACTCTTCAGCTTTATAATATTAGTGTAGATTTAATTACCTCGAGGTTTCGGCAGCGTTACAAAGGCCGGGGTCATGAGAAGATTCTACTAATCGAATAATGGGAAATGTTTTCAATTCCTATGTTAGTCAAATAAACCGAGAGTCAACCGCCTAACTAAAACTGGCTTAGCTTTGACATTGCTCTCTCTCTTCTATTCACTTGAAATTATAGAGACAGCATAGCAAAAGAGGTTAAGTTAGGCGGTAGAACCTAACACACCGTTTTCGGCGCAAAAGAGCTTAAAATGCTCGCAGCACGCTGTATTACTTCACTGGATGGCAATTGCAATCCTCTGCACCAGGAACAAGCCAGATTGGGTAAAGTACTTAACAAATAGAAAATATTCCACACCACGTTTAATAGTGGAGAGTCGACCGATTGCGAATCACCAGTTTTTCAGGACGTATAGTTTGGGAAATGGTGGATTAAAGCATTGCTTGTTGAAAACTTGACGTAAAAGACTTATTTTTCCAAAAGAGATATTATTCATGATTACTCCATCCTCGGTGATTTTTTGTTGTATCATGTTCACACTAAGTACAAAGCATTTAACTCTTATTCTGTGCAATTTGTCTTGTTCTGTGACAAAATCGACAAACCTACTTAATATCGCAAGATATTAGTTAACTTTAAATTGAAAATTATAGAACAAAATTAATGCTGAATTTAATAAAACTCAACCGACCAACCCACACTTGGATACCGTGTGATTGGATTTGATTTTAATTTGGATTCGACTTTAAATCTCTTTTTTTGCGAGAAGGTACCAAGTTCCAACCGTGGGCACAAACAGTAGGCTTATGCCATCGAAATTATTTTAAAATTCGTTTCTTGTTGCTCGATAAACTTTTAGAAATAAATTTACAAATAATGAAAACTAATGTGCTCATATTTCGTGTTGATTACAAAAACGAATATTAAAAATTTAAATTTCAAATGAAAAATTCTTAAAATAAAAGTTTCAAGCGGTAAGATTGTAAAAGGCACGAATGGCGTAGTTTTGACGTCGTGGTGGCAAGTATGGTGGTGAGTGCGAGGCCGGCGGCGGCTGCGGCGGCGGCGGCGGCGGCGGCGGCGGCGGCGGTGCTGCCGAGAGGGACCGGTGCGGCATGCCGGGACCTTGCGGCGGCGCCCGCAGTATGACGCGGCCGGCGCGACGCCCGCTCGCGCCCTGTCCACCCACCCCCGACAAACGCGCGCGTACACACCAAACAATATATCACACTTTTGTGACTCGCTCCAAACGTGCCTTCTTACAAATCCACGCTCTTCTGTTTATCCACTCCAATTATGCAATCCACGAGTGAATATCCTGACACCCAAAACTTTGCACCCGACCAAAATAAATGACGATTATTAATGTTAAAATCGTACAAAAGAAAAAATATTTCACATCGGAAAAAGTGGTTTGGAGAACAAAGAAATGTGTTTACAAAGAAAAGTAACGTAGCAACCGTTATTTTACCAATTATATAACGTAACATCTCTGGATTTAATTGGATTTGGAAAGCGTATTAATAGTCATTCCAATCAGTAGGAGCGCCATCCAGCCGGAGCGTGTTTTAATATTTCATATGTAACCGCCTTGCAAACATTTGAAATTTGCTGGCGGTAAAATTGGAAAGTTTCCCAGTGTCTGATATCGTTCGGTCCAAGTAGTGGTTTCTATTCCAAGCTCAACTTTGGACACATATCCTGTGAACAACTTAAGATGAATATCAGTTCATAGCGTCCTTCACTCGAACTAATTCATGAAGTATTCGTTCCTGTGACTTGTCAATAACAATAATACCACATTAGTTACGACTGTTACAGGTTCAATGTGTTATTTCACGACGAGTATAAACGCGAGGACAAAAATCGTGAAAATAATAGTTTATAGTGAACGTTATACTTTAAGAGTTGATGTTGTATATAAATTATATTAGATGTGGATGAATAGTGTTAACAAATTATATATAAACCCGACGATCAGTTGTGGTCATGGAAAACGGTGCCTTAAAATATGGGAGCAACAACAACAATGACACGGTCGAAGAGAAAGTGGTAAGTTTTTAACGGTAGATAGGTGTAGTACGAATATTAGCCCTAACGTATAAACTCTATCAATAGTAAGGAAAATTAGGAGAGCGCCACTAGCGGACGTAAAACATACTATAATTAGTATTTCCATACATTTGCTAATGTTTACGAAATGGTACAGAAAAACTAGTATTTTAACACCTACTGTATTAACGATTAGAACAGAATAAAAGTAGTTTCAGCTACTTTACTCATTAAGTTTTTTTCTATATGATTAATTCATTTTCCGAGTGTGTTTTGTGTGAAAATATTAATGCGCTGGAAGGTCTGTGTGTCTATCAATGGGTCATCCAATTTTAATGTTATTTCCAAGGATGTTAATTTGACATGTATTTGGAAAACAAGATATAAACATGTCACATAAAATGACATTACCGGTCGATAGATCGATAGATAGTGTAATTTTACTCTACTTCATTTTGTTTTACTCTACATATATTACACTAACATAATGTTTTGTGGAAACGTAAATAAGCATTGCGTTAGCATACCACGTAGGATAGTGGAGCAAACATTCTTTTCTTTAAATCGTGCGTCTTTATTTAACAAAATTGGTTGTAACTTATCTATACCAATATTAAAAAGCTGAAGAGGTTTTTTGTTTGACCATGCCAATCTTAGTAACTACTGGAACGATTACAAAAATTCTTTCAGCGTTGGATATGTTAGTGATCCCTGAGTGCTAGAGGCTATACATAATGTATCACGGGCGAAGCCAGGGCGGACCACTAGTAATAATGCAATCCTACTAATATTATATAAGTTAGATGTTTATGTGTTAGTTGCTCAATAACGTCGTAACGCCTGAACGCATCGGGTTGAAATTTGGAACACAGATACATTATAGTCTGGAATAGAGAGAGACGAACTTCTTAGCATTCCATGGATTCACCGTGCGGGTGCCGGGACCATCGTGTGGCAGAGAGAGAAATCTCGAATAGACCCCAAGACTTGTGACTCGGGCGTAGGTTTAAAAGGGGCCCCTTTTGGTGACGTACGTCAACACTCACCTTCACTACTCGTATTTCTCTCCCTGCCCAGCCAAATCCGATATGATCCTACTAGTGCAGCTTTAGATACTCGTTTTAGTATGGAACTTACTGCACTTCTGGACAAGCCAAGGTCTTTAAGCATGTTATAGAGAGATTTTGCTGGTATACCTCTCGCTCCCAAACTACTAGAAAGACTACTTTTCATTCCGAAAAAACAACGGAAACGGGAACTACGCGGGTGAAACCGCGGGGAGCTGCTGGTATACAATACAATAATAGTAGAGGTAGTTCCTACAATAATAGTAAACACCTCTAACCTAATAGGCCAGCTGCCGTATTTCTTATAGTAACTCAAGGCTTCAGTGAGCTAAAAAGTTTGTTAAATCTTTAAAAGTAGAGACAAACTGGTAAAGAAATCAATGTTCATGATGTGAAATTAACTTAAAATGACATAATAATTATAAAAACAATACTTATGTCTCATACTAGATAGAGGTGAGAATTTACAGGCTACATTGCTACACACAATCAATATTTACAATAACTGATGAGTTTAAATATTTTAGATACGGATTTTAATAGTAGAAACGGAAGCGGAAAAGGTTGGCCTTAGAATTAATCGAGATCCAACTCGCACTTGGCCACTTTATTTATTACTTAGAGCAGAGAATAATTTTCTGAGATTTATGATATAGTACGGTATAAACTCTTTTTATACAAAACTTAAACCGACTTCAAAATCACAAATAGACACTCAAAAGCGAAAAATAAGTTAACATAATTACTATATGTATAAGCGCTACTCACTCATCCATTTGAAGGAGGTGCCAGTCAAGTCAGAAAGCTCGTACTAGTAATAAGTAGGCAGATGTAAGTAGTATCTATCTACTACTTGTAAGACTCAACAATGCATTTACATAATTTCGTGTTGACAGAATCGAGTTTCAGAACTTTTGTGAAATCTACAACCATGTCATCCAGACAATTTGCCCACAATTTGGGCAAATTTTAGTTTTATGTTCATATTTCACAAACCGCTTGGCCGATTTTGACAAAATTTATATGGGACCATTCGGTAAGCATACCCATCCGAACACAAGAATAAATTTTGAAATCGGTTCGGGCGTTCTCGAGAAATCAGGTCACATACATAAAACAAAATGGTGATCGAATTGATAACTTCCTCCTTTTTGGAAGTCGGTTAAAATAGGGTAGTAGGAGATTTTAAATAAGGACAAAAAACAATAACACTTTTACAAACATGACTATTATCTACATCCATCAATAGTTTTAAGCCCAGCCTTGGTTCTAATAGCCCCCTGCCTAGGGATCGAAAGCCGTGGTGGAACAAACACGCAAATTACGTAGTATTAAATCTTTATAACTTGCTATGCTTGTTATTGTGTCGTTGGCAAAAATAGGTAGGTAGAAAATTTAACGATTACTTGTAGCTTCACCGCAGGGGGTCATATAATCTTACTATCTACAAAATTACGCTAGACTCCTGAATAACGCCGAAATGTTAACCTTATCATTACTTTAAACAACTTTTTAAGGGATCAACCTAGAAAAAAAACAGCTATCACATACAAAGATGCACTTAAAATTCCACACAATGCTTTCTCGAATAAATAATAGTGATCATTCAAATTTTGGCGAAGAGACTATAAGAGTGATGAGAGAGAGAAGATTTGTAGTGGTAGGACTCTTGGCAGAGTCCGCCTGGGGAAGGACCACACCTTTGTCAGTTATTCTACCGCCAAGCAGTAATGTGCAAACATTACTGTGTTCCGATTTGAGAGGCAATGTTTCCAGAGAAATTACTGGATTGGCGGAGAGGCTTAGATATATAACATTTTTTTTTTAACTTCTATAGGTTTACACTTGACTGCCATCTCGCCTGATGTTAAGCGACGATGCGGTCTACAATGGAGCGTGTTTACCTAGTAAAAACCGATTCACTCTCGATTTGAAGACACAAAGATTGTAACCATCGGGGAAAACCCACTCAGGCAACGTATTCCACAGCCTAGACGTTCTTATCACAAAAGTAGAGTCAAATCTCTTCGTTCGTGTCTTTGGAACATCAGCCATGAAACGATGTCGCTTTTTCGAGCTACGACCATTCCGATAGAAAAAAGGACAAAGTGGTATCAGATCATGCAAATCAGTCGCACATTCTCCGAAGTGTGTCCGATAAAAAACCGAAAGGCTACCGATTTTTCGGCGATGTTCAAGACTTTGAAGTCTTTTTCGCACAAGAGTGTCGTTGCCTATGAGCCTTTTGGCACGTCTCTCGATCGATTCCAGAGCCTCCAGCTGATACTTAGCCGATCCATCCCAAAGGTGCGAACAATACTCCATACAGGAGAGAATCTGTGCTTGATATAATGTAAGCAATTGTTCAGACTTGAAGTACCTTCGCACCTTTGAGAGGACTCCTAGTTTTTTGGCAGCAAGTTTAGCTTTGTACTCGATATAAGATGGCCTTACAACTTAGATCTCTGGGTGACGAGCGCAGTGCAGTGCTAGGTAATGATTTGGATTCTTCATGTACCAATAGCTGCGTGTCACTGTGCTGTTATGTGGCTGGCATGTTGCTTACCATCAGGCACATGTCCTGCTCGTCTCGTCACTCTTTAATTAAAATAAATTAAAAAAAGACTGTTTGATATATTGCTTGGCGCAGAGACTGTTTAAAATATTGCTTGTCATTTAAAAACTGTTTTATATGTTTTTCAGGGTTCCATAAAACGTAAAAACGGAACTCTTATAGATTCGTCATGTCTGTATGTCTGTCAGTCTGTCTGTCCGTCCGTATGTCTCAGCCACTTTTTGCCGAAACTACGAAAACTACACTGTTGAAACTTGGTAAGTAGATGTATTCTGTAAACCGCATTAAGATTTATACAAAAAAAAATTAAAAAAAGAAAAATTAGGGTTGCTCCCCATACTGAGAACTGAAACTCAAAAATTTTTTGATTTGAACTCGATCTGATGAGTAGTTTTTTTTAATACGCCATAAATACACTACTACTAGCGGCCCGTTCCGGCTTCGCTCGGACATAACCTAGACACTGCCTGCAGCGCCATCTGCCGGGCTTATTTGTGAATTTAAACCATCTTCGAATACACATACAAAAAAAACATTCAAATCGGTCCCGTCGTTTAGGAGTTCACTGTCAAATGATTAAATTACTAAAATGGCTATAAAAAAACAGGGGTTGGTGATAAAAACGTAAAAATTTAGGGTTGTATGTATTTTTTAACGCCACATTCTAAAAAAATAAAAACAAAAAAATTTGACCAAAAATTAAAAAAAAAATGTTTGGTGTGAACAACCCCTAACACTTAGGGGTATGAAAAATAGCTAGTAGCCGATTCTCAGACCTACTGAATATGCATATAAAATTTGGTACAAATCAGTAAATCCGTTTCGGAGGAGTAAGGAAACAAACACTGTGACACGAGCATTTTATATATAAGAGATTAAAACTTCGATCAAAGTTACAACGAACTACAAGAACTATGTACCGTAAAATGGGGTGATTAGGGAACAAGAGGTTGGTAGCTTTGTAGGGTTGTCACTAATGCAAATATGGCTATAATTATAATAATTTACCTTTTGTTTTTGTTTGGATTTACTTGCACAAATAAATACGTAATAAAATGAATTTTCATTGGCTCGGGTTTGCAATATTTTGAGTGGTAAAGATTTAAGCAACATGTGTAATTGTTTTTTAAGTTATACATTTTATTGATAGTTTAAAGTGTCTGTGTGTGTGTGTCTTTCTGTCTGTGGCACCGTAGAGCTAAAACGGATAGACCGATTTGGATGTGATTTTATTAGTTTCCCTGTGGTGTTTTTTTTTTTACTTACTTTAACTATTTTTGGGCAATATTTATTCAAGATGGCCGTCTCCACAAAATGGCGGACAAAATATTTTTGCACCTCCCTTAAATATGGGTATCAAATGAAAGGGCTTTACTAGTAAAATACTATACAGTAGGATTAATTTCAAATACAAGATGGCCGCCACCACAAAATGGCGAATTATATTTTTTTATTCACTACTACCTCAACATGGGTATCAAAGCAAAAAGCTTGACTAGTAAAGTAATACATACCTACACTATATTAGTAGTATTAAGTATAGTACCCATCTAACTCGCACTAAATGAAATTTCATTTCAATGTCCTTTTTTATGAGCGCATTTGGTGTGTAATTTTTATATATTTATGAAATTAAACTAAAAATATACTGACTCAAGTCTTGTTTGTCTTGTTACTTCTTGAGTCAGTATCTCAAGAAGTAACAAGACAAACTGATATGAACACAAGTAACATTTAATTAATCTTCTTAATATATATAAATCTCCTGTCACGATGTTTGTACACGATGGATTCCTAAACTACTTAACCGATTTTAAATTAAATTGGCACACCGTGAACAGTCTGGTCAGGATAGTTTAGTTTCGATTAATATTACTTATATGACGAAATCCGAGCGAAGCCGGAACGGGCCGCTAGTATATTAATATTTCTATCGTACCAGCCCTAGCGAATTTCCCTAATAACCCCATTTTCATCCCTATTCACCCCATATTGAAGGTGAATGGGGATATCATATATTTTTGCATTTTTTTCTTAAATCTTTGAGATTATTACGTATTTGTATATTTCATAACGAAGATGCTACCAAGACTCATTCATAGATGTCCTGAAATAAATTCGTATCTTAGAAACAGTACCTTAAAATACTCAATGAAGTTAGCAATTGTCCCTAATCACCCCATTTTACGGTATATTATGTTACTTACTGCAACGGAACCCTTCATGGGCGAGTCCAACTCGCACTTGGCCACTTTATTTTAATTTGAAAATATACATTTTTGAAAGTGTCTCAGCCATATTTTATTTAACTTTGTTAAGGAAGTAGTGTTTAAGTTGGATTTTGAATAAAATATGTTAAATAACCTTTTCTAAATCATTCTAGTGCACGTTACATTTACGTAGATACGAACGTTACTGAAAGTATTATTTCAACGTTAGGTACCTTTTATTTTTCTAATCAATAACTGCTATGGAATAAGTAGTCTAAATTGGAGCAAACCAATTTAAACTAAAACCAATATTATAATTTTCCTACATTTCTATCTACCTCTATATTATGTAAGTCTGATTATTGATTTGTTAAATGTTAATGTTTCACTACTATCGATGTTGCATGTACGAGTACCAATTTTTGATTCGTATTTCCAAACGTCATCGCAGAAATAGTTAAAAATAGGCCTGGAGAAGTACTACATACTACACCTTTGCAAATTATTCTACCGGTAAGCAGAAGATAGATAGAAAAACTCTTTATTGCACTTAACAAAACAAACAACTCAAAAAACAATTTTAAAATATAGTAGCAAATGGCGACCTTATCGCTAAAAGCGATCTCTTCCAGGCAACCGTGGGATGGAAAAGAAGTTAAAAATAAAAAGACTTTAGTAATCAAATAAAGAGTAATTTGATACCTTACTACATCATTAAAATGAGATACTAATTATTGACTAAAATAAAATAGACATACATTCTAATAACAGTACATGCTAATACATAAATAATCTTATTACATAAATATACTAATCTTTACTAATATTACAAAGCTGAAGAGGTTAATTGTTTGAACGCACTAATCTCAGGAACTACTGAAACGATTCCAAAAACTCTTTCACCGTTGGATATGTATGCAATCCCTGAGTGATATAGGTTATATGCACAGAAATCTAAATAATAAGGTAATAGAAATGGCATAACTCTCAAATTACTTGCAAAACGCTTGTCGCCACATTTCCCCTACCCCCGCGATCACTACTACATGCGCGTAGTATTCAAATAGAGATCCACTCACACAGCAACAGCTGCACATTATCAACCTGGGTCTGTGATTGCACCACACACATCCATAAACGCTTATCAGTGAACCTACTAATACATTGAAAAATAAACAATTTTTCACATATACGCTAGTGCTTGACAAAAATTAAAACATATCGATATTTCAAAGTACGGTCCAATTTTAACATTCGATAAAGGTTATTATTGTTTTCATTAATTAGGTGCATTACACTACAACAAAGTCAATATGCCTACCTATAAAATAAGTGAGTCACATGGGGTACACTATTGTTTCGAAAACTGAACTATGTAATTCTGACATCACATGGGCTTAGGTATAGTTGAAGAACAAAGGTTGTTGTATATTTTGTACATCGAGCAACTCGATCTTTCGCGCAAGCACGGAAGGGAAGTAGTCTTAGTAATGCAGTGCAATTAAGGAAATAAATAAACATTAAATTATGTAGTTTGGGGACTATAAGGGTTCGATAGGGGGTGCATTCTGAGCATATATTCCAATTTGAGGGATTCTGGCATGGTCAGCTCAAGGTCATTTCGATGAAAACGCGTTTAACTCGATATTTCGAGAACTGTTAGTGTTAGGCAAAAAAATGTTGAAATGTTTTCTCTTCTACATTAAATTTACTAACTTTTATAGTAACCACTTTTCTTTCTTTCATCAATATTTTTCAAGTTATTGCTTCCGAAAGGCAAAAATTTTACTTGTTTTCCTCCCTTTCGCCATTTCCTCCCCAACCGTTCAATTTTATGAAACTTTACGCATAATCAAAAGTGTAGATCTTTTAATAATGAACAACTTTGTCCTTGCTCGTTTTTCAGTAATGGCAATACCTTCAGAGTTATGTTACTTTACCGAGCGAAATCCGCGCCACTGCGACACCTCCGCGACACTGCGATAAATCCGCGACACCTGCGGACTTAGGGCTGAACCCAAATTTCATTGTTTGTTTGTGTCGGTGGGTTTCTTCTACACAAGCTTATGTGGGACAACCACGTCACCTACTCCGATATATGCCAGAAATACACTCAGATACACTCAATCAGACATAGAGGTGAAGCGAGCCGTAGAGGATGCGGATGGTCTGATTATCAGTACGGCTAAGAGAATTTTGCCGGACTCTACGGCTTGCTCCACCTCTATGTCTGATTTGATGAGAAAAGTTTTCAGTAGTTAGATGAATCTGGTCTTATTGCTCTCGTTGCCTAAAAACTTATCTTGAGTTGTGGAGACGGTCATATTGTAGATGAAAATGATATCCGCACATGGCTTCAGCTGGGATCGGCGCAGCCGTTTGGCAGAATTGGTGTCAAAGTTGGAAATACCTTTGGGATAGCCATCGAATACAATTACCACGTCTGTACCGTAATGTTTTTTATGTATGTTACGTATTTCTGGCATATGTCGAAGTAGGTAACGTTGTTGTCCCACATAACCCTGTGTAGAAGAAACCCACCGACACAATCCAACAATGAATTTTGGGTTCAGCCCTAAGACCGGAGGTGTCACGAATTTTTTGCAGTGTCGCGGAGGTGTCGCAGTGGCGCGGATTTCGCTCGGTAAAGTAACATAACTCTGAAGGTATTGTCATTACAGAAAAAAGTGAAAGAAAAAGTTGTTTATTATTAAAAGATGTACACTTTTGATTATCAGTAAAGTTTCATAAAATTGAACGGTTGGGGAGGAAATGGCGAAAGGGAGGAAAAAAGTAAAATTTTTGCCTTGCGGAAGCAATAACTTGAAAAATATTGATGAAAAAAAGTAAAGTTGTTAATGTAAAAGTTAGTAAATTTAATGTAGAAGAGAAAAGGTTTCAACAATTTTTTGCCTAACACTAACAGTTCTCGAGATATCGAATCAAACGCGTCTTCATCGAAATGACCTTGAGCTGACCATGCCAGAATCCCTCAAATTGGAATATATGCTCAGAATGCACCCTTCTATCGATCCTTTATAGTCCCCAAACTACATAATTTAATGTTTTTTTATTCCATTTTTTTGCCTAATTTCATTGGGTTATAGCTAAAAATTATTGTTCAAATCTTTCTGTCATTTCTTGCGGGAGGGGAAAGTTGCACACTAGCGTAAAGCCGCACTATTACATACACCACATACCTGTACCGATCCATTGCCGACCATACTCACACAGCCAAATCACTAACACATTAAAAATAAAGCACCATTCACAAATCTAGCCCCGCCCTCAGTGTATTCCACGCCACAGTATATTATCAAACTCCATGGTCCACGCGGACTTGTAGGTACTTTGACAGAGGGGAAACGCTGTGTATGCCTACTCCCTTCCGTGTTGCTCGCTGATTTTGTATGAAAACTAATAATGTCTTAAATATAAAAGCTTACAATAGATAAATACTGCCTCAGTTATCTTAATATTTATTTTGCACGGACGAACAATCGCGCGTTATAGCCAGTATGTATATACTTTTGTTAATAATTAATAAATTATGAAGTAATGTTTACCGCGAATTAAAAGATTGTACGTACGGGTGTAATGTTAATTGCGTACAATTTTTTTTATCGATTTATTATGTTACTTTATCGATAAAACTATGTAAAATTTAAAATAAAATTTTCATCGTTTATTTTTGGGCAAGTAAAATTGGACCGTCACAGCACTAACATGGTACAATCGCTACCTGCGGTTGTACCATGGAAGATTAGAGGTTAAGACGATATCTTTAATTTTACATTACATTGCTGTTTATGCTTGTACCACTTTAGATGTTAATTAATGTATGCAGCAATGGTATGCAAAATGACGATCACGCCAAAAATTTAAAACTATCATATTGAATCATTGGGCTCCGTTTATTTTATTAAAAAATACAATTAAAATAAAATAAAATACCTATCAGTGAAATGTAATCTCATTATTGGTGTAATTGCAAGTTGTGGAAGAACTTCCACAGTTGTTAATGCTCCATAACACAAGTTTCAAAGATGATTCACGCCTGCCGGTTCGAACAAGACTAAACTACAATTCGAGCACTGGTGGCCTACAAGTCACCTGTGCGGCGACAATGTCACGCGGTCATGCGACTTCTAGTACCTTATTATTTAGATTTCTGTGGTTATATGTTATGTACGACGGGCGAAGCCGGTGGGGACCGCTAGTTTACATATATGCAACTAATCCAAAATACTATTTCATAAATATCAGCTTCAATCAGACTTCAGCAGGCCTTTGACAAATAATGTTTTTTTACTGCCACCTTAAATATGTAATGGATTAACATTCGTGTGTTACAGTTTAAAGATAATATTTAAAAAAACTAATAAGTGTTTTTTCATCCCACCAGCTCGGAAAGAGTACTTTTTTCCTCGATATCAGGGCGCAAAAGTCGTTTTTACCCTCTAGAGGTTAAAGTAAATTTGAATTTAGAACATCGTGTGTAGGTACTGAGGTTTTGAATTCAAAACATAATTTAACCTATTTATTTCTACCTCCTTGGTGCCGAATTCATCATACATTTATTTTTAATTTGTTAAAAACTCATACTCGGAATCTCTTTGGTGTACTTTTTTTTAAATGCTTTGCGCGCAATTTTCTTTTCACGTGTGGAGGATAGAGGTAAAGAATGTTATTTCAAATGGCAAGACATTTTGAAATGCTATGAATGAATCAATTGTAATCGAATTGAAGTTTGCCGAGTTGCCGAGTTAAATAATTAAATATTATTGACTACTAAAATAGTAACTAATAGATAATTTCAACTACTTGTGCATTACAAAATAATGTAGTAAATATAACATCAAATAAATAATTACTATTTTGAGAAAACATATAAGTACAACATATTTTGAAGTCGAAACTTCTTTTGGCGCGCCAAAGACAGATTTTTCGTGGGCTATCAATTTAATTCTAGCGTCACGCTCGGGAATGATAAGAAATCTTCGGGTAAACTCGGGACCATAGCCAATGGCCATCTAAAAATGCCTCAGCCTTTCCCATTGGCCATTTAAAAATGTGTCAGCACTTCTAGATGGCCATACTCAAAGCCACGCCCTCCGGTTTCACACGCGTAGTTTCCAACGTAAAAATCAAATTCTGTGTTATAAGTTACCACTTCTATCGGCAGTGGCAATATTTTTCTTTCATGAATTCTGAATAGTACGTTTATTAATTTCCTTTAAAATGTACCCTGATGCAAATTTGGCGCTACCATAATTTAATGCATTTGGGCGGACACTTTTTCATGTACACGTGAAACTCCTTACCTCAATCGGTCAACTCTCCATATTTTCACGTCATATTATTATTGTTAAAACCATGGCTAAATAAACTTAAGTTTAACACTTATAAAATTGAATACAAGTGAAAAACCGAAATACCAAAATAATAAGTGATTCTAGCGACCAAGAAGTTTATTTAACGCCAACAGAATCGACTGAAACTGAAAATGCGCAGTGTTTAGTAATTTCCTCGCTAGGGGGGGATGAAAAATTACGTGTTACACTCGAGTGCAAACATTTTTCACCTTGTGCCCTTTTGATTCCCTTGCTACGCTCAGGATTCTAATTTTTGAATCCCTCGCTACGCTCGTGCTTCAACTTTAGAATCCTTCACTTGCTCGGTCATCAAAATTGAGCACGCGGTTAAAAAGCCACTTTGCACTCTTGTACAACAAATAACTATTTATTTACTTTTATGAGTTTACTTGACCGCCATCTCGCCTGATGTTAAACGATGATGCGGTCAACGATGGAACGTGCTTACCTAAAATAATTAATCCGGTTCACCCTCGATTTGAAGACGTCAAGATTGTAACCATCGTTAAAACCCTATTCAGGCGACGCATTCCATACCCTAGTCGTTGTTATCACAAAAGTATAGTCAACCCTCTTCGTTCGAATCTTTGGAACGTCAGCCATGATATGTTATCACTTTTTCAACCTACGAGCAGTTCGAGTCTTCAACACAGTGCAGTTTTATGCAATAATTTGATGTCTCGATTTTCAAATATCATCAGGCTCTGGAATGACCCTGCATAATAGTATCCCACATGGGGTTGTAGCAGGATGGCCGATACACCGATTTCATCTAATTCGCTGATGATAATATGGAGAATGCCATTGGTTGGTTTGTGAGAAGCGCGGTCACGGCATCACCAAGCGCTGACGCGGTCGGAAAGATCTGAACTAATTGTAGGGGTTATTATTATCTAGGAATGATGTGCATGCGTTGAGCACTCGTGATCGCTAAAGATTGACAGATTACAGATTTCTTAATTTTAAGTTTAAGGCTAAACGTTTTGCACAGTTACGATGTGATTTGTTGTCTACATGTTGCTACAAATTTTGCTAATGTTATATTACCAAGTGATAACATGATAGATAATAGTTAAAATCAATTAGATCACGGCAGGGGGCAGGGGGGTACAAAACGTTTCGAATTAAGTAAATAATATTTAATATCATATCTTACAAATATAATTAAGGTGAAAGTTTGTGAGTGTGTATGTTTGTTACTTCTTCACTTCTAAACGGCTGAGCGATTGTATAAAAAGCGATTGCAGTAAAATTTGGTCTGGAATTAGCTGACACACAGGTTTAACTCATAGGCAGGCTACCATTTATCCCGAAAAAATAACGGAAACAACGGGAACTACGCGGGTAAAAGCGCGGGCGCTGCTAGTAATAAATAAATAATAACTTGAGGTTTAGCTACGAAAACTATCGAATTACTAAGCACCAAAATATGTTTTTTGTATATGTAGTGAAATTAAGAATAACTACTAATACACAGTTGTGCAACTTAGAGTAACACGACGAGTAACCAGATATGCACCTGATGGTTAACAATCGCACGAATGATCATAACAGCGCAATGACACACAATGCTTTGAATTTGAAAACATCTAAAGAGTTTGTTTGTTTGAACGCGATAATATTTCATATAACCGCTTAGTAGCCTCACTGCTGTCATCACGAGAAAATATAAGATGGATTGTAATCCGTAACAGATAATTATCTCTTTATTCTTGCAATTTATTTGCTGACAATCTTCAAACGGGAACAATAAAATTCAAACGTTAATCTTAGGTGATAGAATAAATGACTAAGGCGTAAATAGTACTTTTTTAGGCAGACAGAGAAAGAGTTTTACTACGACAAACTGGTGCCAGTACAATTTCATAGCAAACCTTTTAGTAACCATTATATTCTATTTTGAAAGCACTTGTAGTATTCCGTTAAAATCCCGTATTTTAAAACATTACACAAGCACAGTACACACAAGTTTTCTCCTTCTGTTCGAACGTCACAAACAGAAGATAGAGTGACACGCCGAGTAACTGGGTACGCGCTTGATGGTTAGCAACCGCACGCTTGGTCATAATACCCCGTTTACATGATTCCAGTCCAGCGACCGAATCCAGCGCTGGATTGCTTACTGGAATAATACCCCGTTTACATGATTCCAGTCCAGCGACCGAATCCAGCGCTGGATTGCTTACTGGAATAATGTAAACCGGCACTGGAATGCATTGGCACTGGATTGATGCATTCCAGTGCCGGTCTCCATTATTCCAGTAAGCAATCAAGCGCTGGATTCGGTCGCTGGACTGGAATCATGTAAACGGGGTATAATGGAAACCGCCACTGGAAAGCATCAATCCAGCGCCAATTCATTCCAGTGCCGGTTTACATTATTCCAGTAAGCAATCCAGCGCTGGATTCGGTCGCTGGACTGGAATCATGTAAACGGGGTATAACAGCGCAATGGCACAATATTTTAAATTTGAGAACATTTCTCATAAAACAACTTAGTAAGTACTTCACTGCTCTCATCGCCTGGAGATTTAAGATGGACTATTTCTTTGTTTTATAACTTCTCTGCAAACAACAGGAACTTAGTAAAATTTTAACGTTACTGTTTGGTGATAGAATAAATAACTTAGACATGTTACTTTTCTAGGTAGAAAGATTTTTGCTATAACAAAGTGGTATCAGTAGAATCCAAACAAATGATTCAGAAAACATTGTGTTTCAAAAGAACACCAATTCTAAACTTCGTATTGCAAAATATTGTTCGCTTTTGTTTTTTCCAGTTCGATTGACGACACAAACGTCGAAAATCTGCTTGCGGTCCGTTTGGACTGAATGTTGGTAATCTCTATACCGATAACACTAGAAAGATACTAAACTAGAACCTTTTGGCTCGCCTGAGTCTTGAGTAAATATCTGGAATACTGCGACAAGTGTACTCAATAATAACAATTTGTGTTATAAGTGTAACTATTATCGCAATATGGCAATCGCGTTTTATGAATTGAATATACTAAATAAAGATATTAAGATAGGAAATAATACGAGCAGTTAGGGAAAGTTACTTGGAACGGACAAATCGGTTAGGGGAAAATAACGTTTCCGAAGAAAACGTCGTAACGAACAGATGGCAACTTAATGTTACGATCATAGTAAAAAAAGTAGTTGCGAAGTCATTTACCCATAATATTGTGACGCTTAGACACATAAAACTTCGGAAACAATGTGATACATTAATAAATTGCACTTCGCATTATCTTTTAAAATATAAAAAACTTAGTATCGCCATCCAACGGGGCAACGCTGCCAGCGTTTTGGGAACCCTGCCGCGCGGCAGCGAACTCGATGGCGTGTTTGATTTGTAGGGAGTGTGTTTTTTTTTTTTTTTTTATTTATTATTTGTAAATATTGTAATGTTATCAATCTTTTAAAATGTGAAGGTATGAGAGAATAATTCATTTGCATAAGCAGCCCATTAAATGTTCACTGCTGGGATTCGGGTCCTTCGCTCTTTAGGAGAGAGTCAAGGACTAATCCACCACGCTGCCGCTGTTTCAATGCGAGGTGGGGGATGACGCATGACCTAAAAAGCTTCTAGGAACACGTCGATTTCTTCACGATGTTTTCCTTTACCATCTTTATGTTAGCGGCATTACGCACATGACTTCGAAAAGATAGCGGTGGGATTCGAACCACTGCCACTAGTGCCATTAATGGCGGCTGTATACGTATAAGTATCTTTTGTGACCGTTTTAACTTTTCTTGAGTGCATAATAATATGTTAAGTCTGATTAGCTACCTTACACTAAACACATCTGAATATTCATTGGCCTATCGGGATAAAATATGATACACATGCTCAAAAATACTACAACGCTACTCAGATAGTTTTTCTATAGGTAGATGTATAGGTATATCTAGGAGCGGATTAACCTGCGTTCTTCTGGATCCCGTTATTTTCCCGGGAAAAAAAGTCTATGTGTTATTCCAGACTATCTATTATATATAATACTTCCGATTTTTATTTAAAAAAAAAGAAAAAGAGGTAAGACGTAATTCTTCCCTTAACAAAACGGCACCGAAGATAGACAGATTTTCCACCAATCTTTTAACTGCTCCCGCATAGGGCACCACAATTTAGTTATCTCTGGAGATCTCCTTGTCGGTTTATATGTAGAAGCCCCAGGGTTTTACGAGGTCTTCTTGAGAGGTGTTGCTACTCCAGTCGTCGACGTGTGTCTACCGGTCAACGGTCGCAGCCGCAAGTATTAGAGGGAATCTCTAACTACCCTCAAGCCATTTATAAAGATCGAACAACCACAGTTCATCCAGATACCTTCACCTAGTTTATGCGATAAAATTTAAACCCACTTCCAAACCACAAATAGACACTCAAAAGCGAAAAAAATATTAAAACAATGATTATTAGCGTTACCCACTCATTTATTTGAAGTTGGTAAGATTTATGAGATAAGTTATTTTACCCTTTTTAGTACAAAACTAGTTTAAACATGCATTTATAAAATTTCGTGTTGATATCATAAATTGGTATTCAGCATTGAGGAGTTTTGTAAAGTAAGTTCATCGAGTCAGGATTTCAGAAAGGGATCTGGAGAAATCGAAGAATCTACAAATTTTTTAAGTGATTTGGTAGTTTTTAGGGTTCCGTAAAACGTAAAAACGGAACCCTTATAGATTCGCCTTGTCTGTCCGTCCGTATGTCACAGCCACTTTCTGTCGAAACTATGAGAACTACACTGTTGAAAATTTCTAAGTAGATGTAGAATACATCTAAACTGCATTAAGATTTTTACAAAAAAAAAACATAAAGTTTGGGGGTGTCATACTTAGAACTAAAACTCAAAAATGTTTTTTTCATCAAACCTACACACTGAATAATTTGTGCGAGAGACACTTCCAAAGTGGTAAAATGTGTGGTTCCCCCCTCCCCCTGTAACTTCTAAAATAAGAGAATGAGAAAACCAAGTGTTCCGGTTTGAAGGGCAATGTTTCCAGAGAAATTACAGGGCTTAGACATACATATAACAACTTAGATCTCTGGGTGACGAGCGCAGTGCGGTGCATGATTTGGGCTCTTCATTTTCCAATAGCTGCGTGTCACTATGCTGTTATGTGGCAGGCATGTTGCTTACCATCAGGCACATGTCCTGCTCGTCTCGTCACTCTTTATACAAAAAAAAAAACAAAAAAATATATATGATGTACATTACTATGCAAACTTCCAACGAAAATTGTTTTCTTTAATACGTCATAAATACACTATTATTAAAACATCGATCAAAGTTACACTGAACTCTACAAGATCTTATGTAGGTACCTATTATGTTACTTGCTGTAACGGAACCCTACATGGGCAAGTCCGACTCGCACTTGGCCGGGAAACTTTGTACATAAGTTGTACTGATGCTGGCGATGATTATGAGTTTAAGTTATACTACACTTACAGCCCTATTCGCAAGCCCATGTAATTTTTTGCTATATTATAGCTGTTTCGGAGATTTAACCAAAATTATGAAATTTTGTTCCCGAATTAAATTTTAAACTGAAGTCAGTTTTTGTTTTTTCGAAAAAAAAATACTCATTACTATTGCATTTTTTCAACCGTCATTACTGAGCTAGTCAGCTGTATAATTACTGAGCTACAACACGTATTCAATCAACCAGTACACGGCTGCAATTCGATTAGTACCCGTCATAAGCACAGAGCAGACACGGCTCCTTACTATTCAACTATGCCTCGACGATGCATCTTGAATAATTAACCAGAAACTGTGTGTCCTGATTGAATATTGCATTATGAATGTACCTACTGATATTTCTCAGAAACAGGAGGATTACGAAACTAGCGTTTCTACCGCTTATATTGCTTTGCCATTGCTCTTCTATCATGTTTCTTTAATTTTCATCTGAATAGCTTATTCGGAAAGTCAGAATGTAAAACCCTGTCAAAATATTTTTATGTTTTTATTTGATAATATATATTTTTACCGCTTAGAGCGATCTCTACCAGCCAACGGTGCATAAGCCGGAGATGGCATAGATAGATAGATAAACTCTTTATTGCACTTAAATAACAAAGAAAAATACAGAAAATACCCTGAGAATAAAGTAGCAATTGGTGATCTTATCACTGAGAGCGATTTCTTCCAGGTAACCGTAGGATGGTAAAAAAATAAATTAATAATGGAAGACGGAGGGACGGGGGACGGAGACGGGGACGGGGGACGGCATTACAAAGTAGCCGTTAATTTATACACAGAAATTAAATAATAGCAATTAAAAGAGAAAAAACCTATTCTTAACGTCAACGTGAATGAAAGCTTTGACTTTTTTTTGTAAGAGAACGCACTGAGTACCAGCAGTGTGAACATAAAACAGGCTGTTTATGCTATGACTAAGTGTGATTACAGTACAGTACAACTCATGATAGTGGAGTACTATAAAGCAATATATTAACTCCAACCGCCCCAAAATATTGCAATAGTCACGCTATAACCCAAACTAATATCCTTACACTATAATAATGGAAAACGGTTAAGAATGTTTTCCAAAGGCAGCCGTATCAAGCGACCGATCTGACATAGAAACGGTTACCTTGAAGAGAAAGTGGTGCAGTATTCACAAGTATAGGTCGGTTCGCAGGTAGATACGTCACGTTGGCAGGCAGAGTTGCCCGCCCCAACGTGCAGAAAATTGTAGAAACATATTCCACCCCATTACAATTTTAAAATTAAAGCGAAGACATTTGTTGGTCAAATACGTCGTAAGAACTGAATTCGATCTGATATTTAGAATTCACATATATATAATTAGAATAGTCTGGAATAGCACACCAACTGTTTTATTTTAATCCTGAAAAAAAATGCATAATATTTAAGAGTTTTAGTTTAAGTTCGTATCTAAATTCTACGCGGGGCGACATCACGAGCATACACTAGTTATAATAATAATTTAATATCATCCAATAACAAACAAAACAAAAGGCACACAAGAGAGTTTATACAAATATTAATTTCCTACGGGCCCCATGGTTCTGGGTTCGGGTTGCAGAACGATTTTTTGGTTGCCCTTTGACCAGTTTACAAAAAAATTATTGTTAGATCGAGTTCGTACGTATGAAAATCCACATAATGTTGTGGTAATCCATTCAAACATTAAAAATCTGGTTGAAAAAATTACAAAAATAAATTATACTAGCGGTCCGTTTCGGCCTCGCTCGGATATTGTCATATTAAGACCATTAATCGAAATAAAAACTACCCTATCTTTCAAGTTGGATCAAATTGCGCACGGTGTGCAAATTTGATTAAAATTGATTTAGTAGTTTAAAAGTCCATTGCGGACAAACAACGTGACACGTAATTTATGTATATTGTGATTAACAAAATTAAAAAGTTGAAAACCACAGTAGTATTTTTCCGCTACCTAATAATCTAATCTAAATAGGTACTATAAATTTAGGTTACTAATGATTTATTGGAATAATAGATGGACTTAGGTACCTACACATGTAAAATGTATAATACGACTGTATTTACTCTTCTTATGTAGGTATGTAGGTTCATGTTTGCGATGGTGGTTAAAAACTCCAAGAAAATCTTCTAGACTACAGGCCCGTGAACAAAATTTACGGGTCAAATGAACCACCAGGAGACCTATA
Organism: Ectropis crepuscularia; assembly: GCA_963693475.1. Taxonomy (NCBI): domain Eukaryota; kingdom Metazoa; phylum Arthropoda; class Insecta; order Lepidoptera; family Geometridae; genus Ectropis; species Ectropis crepuscularia. Next base: position 13,429,243 of record OY856339.1, on the reverse strand, counting down.
TAGGATGATAGAAGGGTATGAAGTAATAAGATTCAGCACTATGCCGTCACTTGTAAGCTGTCCAACTGAGTGTGATTGAAGAGGGGGGGTTGCAATCCTCTACCATTTCTCCTTGTCGCATGATTTTTGTACGGCATTGCGAAATAATGGATAAAAAGAGGTATTGAAACTGTATGGAACCAATGCCGTACCTAATCAAATGACCAAATTTGCTCTGTAAATTACTCGTACTCTGTAATTTTTTCCGGCAAACTAATAATTAAAAAGTTAAAATTTATAATTTTTATAGTTTCAATACCTCTTTTAATCTATTATTCCGCAACGCCGTACAAAAATCATGCGACAAGGAGAAACGATCGAGAATTGCAACCCGGCTCTTCAATTGCACTCAGTTGGACAGCTTACAAGTGACGGCATAGTGCTGAATCTTATTACTTTATACCCTTCTATCATCCTACATAGGTCTCCTGGTGGTTCATTTGACCCGTAAATTTTGTTCACGGGCCTGTGGTCTATTCATAATCCAGCTTTATACAAGATCACCGTACCTACGAGATTTTCCGAAATTATTTTATCATTTTTGAACAATTATTATTTAATCACTGATAACACATTCGTCACTGATATTGACAAAAAATGGCTTTACTTGAGATATTTACATACATTTTATGGAGTTCACGTGTTTTTTTCATTTGACACAGCAGTTTACGTGAACAGGAAAATGATTAAGAAGATAAAGTGAAAATTGGTAACAATATAATTTTTACGCATCATTTTCAATTTACTAGATATTTTACTCCGTAGGATCACCCATCACGTTATCTTTCAAATTATTTACAACGTAATAAAATTATGTACCATATAAATATTTGTGCAACATAAATATATTTATTGGTATAATAAAAAACATTGACATAATAAATACATTAATTGTGCTATACGGCAGAGTATAAGTTACGGCTGGTCTAGTCGGGAGAACGGCGACTGCCGATCCGGAGACCCCGGGTTCAAACCCCACACGCACCACTGTCTTTTCGAAGTCATGTGCGTAATGCCGCTAACTTGAAACGGTGAAGGAAAACATCGTGAGGAAACCGACATGTACCTAGAATCTTTCGAAGTCATGTGTCATCCACCAACCCGCACTGGGCCAGCGTGGTGGATCATGGCCTTAACTCTCTCCTTGCGAGAGAAGCCCCCGAGTCCCAGGAGTGGGAACGTTTAGTGGGCTGTTGATGATGATGATACGGCAAAGCACAAGAGATTAACTAAATTTGCAGTGGTAGGACTCTTGGCACAGTCCGTCTGAGGATGTACCACACCTTTGCCAGTTATTCTACCGCCAAACAGTAATGTGCAAACGTTACTGTGTTCCAGTTTGAAGGACACTGTTTCCAGTGAAATTACAGGGCATAGAGATAAAACATCTTATATCTCTTGATGACGAGCACAATGCAGTGCTAGGTAATGATTTGGACTCTTCATGTTCCAATAGCTGCGTGTTACTGCTACTATGTGGCAGGCATGTTGTTTACAACACATCGTATAATTTAACGGTTTGATAATTACCATCCAATTAAACAGTACACTCTACATACGTACGTTACACTTAAAAACTCAGACTAAATACATACAATTTTGAAACATTGAAAACAGATTTTAAAATACATCCTTTAACTAGTTAAAACCGTAGATATACTGTCAAAAGAAATACCAGCTAATTGTTGGCAGGTATCGGCGGTCGCGAGACCACGATAAGCACGCGATAGTTCAAGGGCTCAGCTGGGTTCTTCTTCACCGGACAACCCTCGGCCTTCAAACGCAAGGCTAGCGCCATCTGCTTTCGCTGTCTTGAGAAACTTGCTTTCATATTTTGTGAAAAGCAATCAGTTGGAAAGTGGAATTGAGTATTTGTTTGGGTTAAAGGAGAATGGGCAAATATGTATGGAACATGGTCCTGAACCCAATACAAATAATATGATTAGCGTCATATGATATGTCTTACTATATTATACATTTACTCAAAACCGTTTATCTAAAATCAACCGGGTTTTCGTACAGTCACTAATAAAAGTTTATTTAAAAAAGAGCAAGATTAGCAAGATCTTTGCTCCCTGCCAGGCGTGGGGATCATAGCAAACCACCTCCCCCCCCTCCCCCTAAAAGATTTAGGGAGAGAGGGGGACCTGAGTCCAGCAGTGGGACGCATAAAAGGGTTGATACGGTTTACTTTGGGGGCTCATTGAGAGAAAAATAATTAGTTCATAAAGTGGTCCGTACGCTTATTTATGAGACAACAGTCCAAAAGAACCCAAGGGTCGAAGGTTAAAATCAAACACAAATAACAGAAACAGCACCGATTCACAGGCAACAAGATTACCGACAGAGATCATGTCGTAACGTGGCATGTAGGCTTGAGAAGTACTTAGGTACTCTTTCTTTCTCACACAGTATTCACACTTTTCTACATAGAAATAATTAAAAAAACGCAATTATTTTATTGAATAAATAAAACATTTTGGACCCGGCTGTACAAGTACCCGGTTGATTAGATTTTTTGAAATATTTTTTTCTTAATGTATGTCATATGGCCTATCACGAAAACATAGTCACTTGTGTATTGGTTATGAGGACCAATTTGTCGCATTCTCCTTTGTAGTGGCTTATTTATTCTTACTTCACAGTTTATTCGGGTGTCTCTGAATGATGTTAACTTTACCTTAAAACAACAATGAAATTTTCAAATACAATACTTATAAGTACGTGTTATTTGGTTATTGGTAGCGTGTAGCAAATATTCACCACACTCACACTCTAGCCACTAATCTAAGGTTTCATTGCGATTGCTATTTCAGTTGGTACCATGCTTTACTTACTTTTAAGAGTATTTCTGTTGTGAAAACATTATCACAGATTATTTATTATTTGCAATTATTTTATGGTGTACATATAAACATGCATGTTTAAAATACAACACTATTTTCTGTGGTGGTAGGACTTTTTGCAGAGTCCAGCTGGGGAAGTACCACGCCTTTTTTCAGATTTTCTACCGCCAAGCAGTAATATATATCCCACCAAAAACATTGTGTAAAAAACTAGCCAAGTCTCGATGAAGCTGCAAATTTATCTCTAAAAAGTAATGAAATCTAGACAAAGCTGTGCCAAGTCTAAGGTACCTTACTGCGATTTCTTTATTATAATAGTTAATGTTGTGTGAATTGGCCGTTGAAGGGTACACAAGGGTACAAAACCAGGTGCTCCATGACACCATTGCACCAATCTGTCACCAGAACCACCACCATTGATGATGGAAAATGGCCAATTGGAAAACGTTGATTCAATAACCAGTCAATTGTTTTTGTCTTACTATTTTCCCTAAATTGAATTGTATGTATATGGTGTGAACAATAAAGAATTTAGGTGGAGGAAGATAGGTGGTCGATTTGACGCTCCCAAAAAAAATAGAGCAGAAGTCAGTATTCGATGCTGAACGCAGGTGTTGCTGTTGAATGCATGCATGTGTTGTTGTTAATTAACAACAGCCTAATATGGGACACTAGCATCCAATTACCAATACCAGTACCAGTATAGGGTATTATCTCGCTTAACAAGTACAAACAAAGGTAGTTACAACAGATACAAAATAACGTGTAAACAAAATTTACTTGTATCCACTAACGGACTAACGTATAAGAATGTTCAACGACCAAGTCACAAAACATTAACTATATTAATAAAGAAATCGCAGTAAGGTACCTTAGACTTGGCACAGCTTTGTCTAGATTTCATTACTTTTTAGAGATAAATATGCAGCTTCATCGAGACTTGGCTAGTTTTTTACACAATGTTTTTGGTGGGATTTCACTTCTTTTTGTAGAAACGTGGACTTATCACATGGAATATTATTTGACACATATTCTTTTTTTCCGGTTCTGATTCTTGTATATTAGCAACATTCGCCCAGTAGTGGGAAGCAATAGGCTAGATTAAATTAGAAGATGTGTCCCACTATGCTGGATTTTTGCAATGACAGTCGATTTTTTTGTGTACCAATAGTAGAAAGGGGCATTACTATATCTCTTATACAGCTGGGACAAGCTGAGGGTTCTTCATCAGATACTTCAAACCTTCGATTTTTGACATCAAATGAAGAGGCAAACAAAGTTGAATATTTTTTGTAAAGGCGTGTTTTCAAATAACCAGGTATACCACAAGGTACCCCAGATTTTCGATATTCCTAGTTTTTATAGTTTTCCCTTTATGTGGCTATTAAACCCTAAGTCTGTACCAAATTTCAGCTCTCTGAGTTTATGGGAAGTACTAGTTCTATTTTGATGATCATGAGTGAGTGAATGAGTGTCGTAAATGCGAAACTTTGCTTTCGCTTAACTTCGGAACTAAATGACATAAAGACTTGAAATTTTGGATTTTAAGTACGCGATTATAGCTTACTAGATGACGAAAATTTCAGCGTTCTGGTCTTATCTAGAGGTTCTCAAATAGGGGCCTGAAAATGCGGCGAAATGGTTCCAGTAAAGGATGGTACGGCAGTGTTTGCTTCGCGCTCGACTTGGCGGGGGCACTGCCGTGCCCCCAGATATATTTTTTAAATAAAGAGTGACGAGACGAGCAGGTCATGTGCCTGATGGTAAGCAATATGCCTGCCACATAACAGCACAGTGACACGCAGCTATTGGAACATGAAGAGTCCAAATCATTACCTAGCACTGCACTGCGCTCGTCACCTAGAGATCAAAGATGTCTAAAGGTAACATCTAAACCTATAATCTATCTGTGTTCCAAATTTCAGCCCGACCCGTTCATTCGTTTGGACGTGATTGAGCAACAAACATCCAAATATCCAAACATCCATACATAGACATTTATAATATTAGTAGGAAGTAGGATATCCTTATTATTTACTAGCAGCGCCCCGCGGTGTTACCCGCGAAGGTCCCGTTCCCGTTGTTTTTTCGGGATAAAAAGTAGCCTATCTGTTCTTCCAGACTATGTTCAAGCTGTGTTCTAAATTTCAGCCCGATCCGTTCATACGTTAGGACGTGATTGAGCAACAAACATCCAAACATCCATACATTGACATTTATAATATTAGTAGGATCTATACGTAATATAAAACTATAATGGATTAATAAAAATACGTAACTGCATTAAAAATATATTGAAATCAGCAAGGTTGCTTACTCTGTAAATCTGTAATTGAACTGAACTCTATGACCTACTGAACCCAAAACTGTGTATTTTTATTTTATTCTTGTATTCAATCATCATGGTATTTTTTTCTGCATACCCATGTATAAAAAGCTAAAAGAATCCGTGAAACTTTGTTTTGTCAATGCTGCTAAAAATACAGGCTCAAGTACCAGACCCTTGTCAACGGACGAGTTGATGGGCTTTGTGAAGACACAGCTCCCCCTAAATCTCAAACTCGATGGGTTCACTAATATTCAAAAGTTTAATTCTTTTTTTTTTGTTTCCAGCTTCATTATCTAACCAGAGTTATATTTGAATGTTCCGTATTTACCTTACCCGACAGTGCTCACAAAAAATGGTTGTCTGTAAAGTCGGTTTACTGACGATAGTTGAACGTGACAACTTCAACTACGCCTTAGAGCGAGGTAACGCCGCATGACGTCATGCGGCGAGGTAACGGCAGTAACTGCGCATGACGTCATGTTTTTTCGTGCGTGCAGCCGGCTTCATCGAATTATAAGACGTTGTCACGTCAAAAACTTTTTTAGAAAACTTTGTGTCAAATATTTAATTTGACACTGGGCAAGCTACATCGCTTGCTGTCTTTAAAGAGCAAGCCAAACAATTTTGTTTATTAGTCATTAGCTAGATGAAGTCATTAATTACTCAACTTTAAATTGTCATTTATTTATCATGGTATTTCAGTTTATCATTTTAATATAGGTATTTTTGTGTATTCGAGTATCAGGAAGCAAAATTGCACAATTGCAAATCGCATCCTACTAAACATTGTAAATCCCATAGTTTTTATTCGTATATGGATGTTTGTTACTCCTTCAAACAAAAACTACTGAAAAAATCGAGATGAAATTCGCAAGATGCGAAAAAATGTCTTCATACGCTTGTATACGCGTAACATCCAATCAGAACCCGGATTCGAAATCGTAGCAACAAGCGTCTACATAGATGGCGTCAGACGACGGCGCCACTAGCCACTGTGGTGTATGTTCAATACAGGTTGATGATAAATGGGCTAATATTAACAGGTATCACTAGATCAGGAACTGTTTAGTTCCCGTTTTAGCCACACTGAATTAATATAATTGCCGTTCTACATTTGAAAAATTAATACTCCAATCGTGTAAACATAACACCAAGTTTTGTGGGGAGCTCTGTACATTATACATATTTCACTGTTTACAAAAAAAAAAAGGAAAACAGTATTGACTAGGTACATACATAATTTTCAATTGATTTTGTGTATTTTTTCAAGTTTTTGGAATGATTTTCATCCCATTTTATTAAAATAAAATGGCAAAATAAGTATAGGTATAGAAGTTTCAGAATACCATATTATCACTGATTTTTGTATGGTTTTTACAAAAACGATGGATGAGTTAATTATAACAATTTTCATTATTAATTCTACCCGGAAATTATGGCGCAATGAGATATACAACTTAGTGCTTAATCTGTATTGTTTACACATTTTTACATGCAATTTAACCTCATAAGTAATCTACGTTAGTGTTTGTTTTCAATTATTTCAGCATCACAGTTATCTTTTACCTATAGTTTACTTTCTGCTAATTGAGGTCAAGCTAAAATCCACCGAAGAGTTAACAAAGTTTGACTTTGTCGTAACATCATTTGTTGTAACATCAAACTAAACAGTAAGTCTTGCTAAAGTTTGTTTTGGTTGTGTATCTTTCTTAATATACATAAATATGTATATCGTTATATCTGTTTTAAATAATCTATTTATTCTGGTTTCATATCCAAACAGTACCTCATAGAGATTTTAGAGTCTGAACTTAATTAAGTCTTTAATTAATACAAGAAATCATTTCTTCAAACTAGATCTTGTGATAGTAATATAGTATAAGTAAATAAATAATATAGTATAATAATCCAAGTAAATATAATATAGTAATTATAGAAAGCTACTTTTGTTTTGAAAATAATAAATCAAAGAAATAGTGTTACTATGTTGAACGAAATGATAAATATGAAATGTATCATCTGTAACTTAATTGTGAATAAATATTTTATTGCTTAAAAGTATAATTTTATTGGTGAATTACTCCTTCCTTTTTCTAGGGATGTTTTGGTTATAAAAAATAAAAATATTATCAACCAGAACCAGAAAATTAAAGCATTTAATTTTGACTATTCCAGAGCTACGAGTATGGACTGGCATCACGAAGAGCTTAGAATGATACCCGTAACCCCACATATTACAAGAATAAAAAATCTGATTAGTTTATAAAATCCTTACTGAGTCAACATGTTAATGCTCTCAATTCTCAACATTGAAATTATTCAACGGTAGAAAGAATACACTTACAAGGTATATTTTTCCCTTATTTTCTAACAAGACACAATAAAAAAATGTGTTAAGAATTATTCAGCGAAGACAAATTTTGTCAATTAGAGTCAATAAATCATATACCTAATTTGATTAATTTACTTGAGGTTTCATCAAAACCATGATTTCATTTCAGTTCAACGTAATATGTTTTAACAACAAGTATTAAACTCATGCTTAGAACACAGTACTTACATACGAGTACGAAATACTAGCAGCGCCCTGAGGGTTTTTTTTATATGTTTACGTGATAAAAAGTACCACATTATGAGTTATTCCAGACAGTGTTCCAAATATTTCAACCCGATCCGTTCAACAAACATGCAAACAACGAAACTTGCGCAGTTGTAAAATGAGTAGGATTAAGAATTGTTTTCTTGCTAGCTTACTTAACCTTTTGACCGCCACGACTAAATTGTATTTCCGTGCCCTGTACGCCGAGCGTACGAAATAGTACAAATTCAAAAAAAAAATAGTGCTATCACCATTTGATATCTTTTTTTTTTTTTTTTTTTATTTATTCATAAATAACAATAAATGTGAAAATACAATTAGCACCTTTAAACCTCTCAGAGGTTTGTGTTGGTGCTATCATTCTCGAAAGCAAATATACATATTATATAATTTTAAGCAAATACACAAAATAATTCTAACTCATAAATACAATATAAATTATTAAAATACATTCGATATACATAAACAAACTTAATCCTCTAATTAAATCTAGACTTGGGCAGGCAGGCAGAAAAACTTTTCTGTCTACCCCCACATCCAGAACAAACTAGATACGAAAACTCACCAACCACTAATGACCTTCGTCGCAGGTATAAGACCCGTTTCGATGATCTAGCGCAGATAGCTTATACAGGTTGTTCCGATAAATTATTCAAATAATGGATATTTAAGAGTCTTTTGAAATTTAGTGGCGTTATTTTGTTACGAGTTTCACTCGGTAGATTGTTAATTAGGCGCGGAATTAGAAACTGTGAAGTGCGTTTACCATAAAAATTGTTATGTGTAGGTACCGATAATTTGTTACTTGATATACTTCTTGTAATAACAGAATGCTCAATTTTGTTTTGAATTTCAGTTCTAAAATATTGTTCACATAACAAGTTAAGGTCAATTTTATTTTGAATTGGCATTACTCCACAATATTTAAATAATTGCGCCGGGTTACTTTTGTATCTTTCTTTTATACTTTTAGGTGTAATTAGTTTCAAAATTCTATACTGTAGGTTATATATTTGATTCAGATATGTTTTAAATGTTCTACCATAACTCGTCAATCCGTATGATACCACGCTTTCTACCAATGCCTTGTACATGGTTAGAAGCACTTGAAAAGGGACACGGGACCTTATAATGTTGAAGTTAGCCAGTATAGCACGCAACTTATTACACACCTTTGCTACGTGCCTACTCCAGTCAAACCTACTGTCAATGACCAGACCCAGGTACGTTTGTTCAAGTACATGCGTTATCGGCCGACATTTTTTACAGCGGGGGTGTGTTTTCACTTCTGCAGCAGGTTTATGTAGGCATTTATGACATTGAGCTATTATTTCAATATGATTGGTATTAGGATTATGACTCGAGCAAATATGCAGCAAATTAGTTTTTTCAGCATTTAAAACCAGTCCTGAATCGTGTGACCATTTACAGATAGCTGTAAAATCCTTTTGTAAACGGTCCAGAGCCCTATTAATATCCCTGTCGGCTGCCAATAGACACGTGTCGTCTGCGAACTGGAATATTTCACAATGCTTAATAATATTATTCATATTGTTCACATACGATAAGTAGTACAATGGTCCCAAAACAGATCCCTGTGCTGTGCCTTCAGTGACACTAACCTCTTCGCTAAGGTCAGAACCCACCTTAACTTTGTAGGTACGGCCGTCTAAGTAATCTTTGCACCATCCCAGCATGCTCCCCCGGACGCCACAATTATCTAGTCTTTTAATCAGTAATTCATGCCGAAGAGTGTCAAATGCTTTGCTGTAATCAATAAACACCAACACAACATGTTTTTTCTCATTCAGGCATGAATTCACATGGTCCGTGAAGCGAGACAAGAGCTGAGACGTACTTTTTTTTTGCTGAAAGCCAAACTGAGATGGTGACAAAATTTCATGTTCTCGATAAAAGTCTTGTATCATGGCACATATGTACTTTTCAATGATTTTATCAATAACAGGTAAAATAGTTATAGGCCTGTACTTACCGTAGTCTGTTGTGCTACCTCCTTTATGTATTGGTCGTACTATCCCCGTTTTGAGATCATTTGGGTAAGTTCTCATGACAACACATGAGTTAATTAGTTGTGCCAAAACAGTGGCAATTTTTTCTGCAAGTCTTTTCAAATCTATGGCCCTAATCTTGTCTTTACCTGGTGCTTTGTTTGTGTTTATATTTTTCAGTATTTTAGAAACTTTTGCTTCAGTAGCTTTTTTGTAACGCATTGATTTATTTACTGAATTTTCGTATTCATTTTCAGAAATAATTTTTTTCATACATTTTGGAATGATCAGACTAACATTATTTCGAAACTGTGTGGCAAAATTGTTTGCTATCGTTTTATTCGTATCTAAGTCAAAAGCCTTCTGCACTGTACCGTCAATTGAATTGTTAATCCTTCCAGCCATAGTATTTATTAGTTTCCACAACATTTTTGAATCATTTTTATGTTTGTAAATTTCCTGTTTATAATATTGATTTCTATATTTATGAACTAGTTTATTTGTCAAATTTCTAATTTTTTTATATTCTACCCTTATTTTTTGGTTACTGGTATCTTTAGTCCACATATTAAATAACTTATCTCGTTCTTGACATAAATTTATTATTTTATTATTAACCCATCCGTAATTGTTATGTTTTAATCTATTTTGTCGAACTTTAGCACTAAATTCTGATTTCGTATAACAATCATTAAACTTGTCTTTTATGTATTGATATATACTATGCGGGCAATTCATTTTCTTCGTTGGTTCCCAGTCAATTGCATTTAAAAGCGCAATCAGTTTCTGATCATCGTAGCGGGTCACATATTTCGGAGCAACCTGTATATGCGCGTCCGCTACCATCGTGAGTGCAGTGAGTCTGTGGTCGGCCAGTACAGTTCCGAGCGCACTGCAGCACACGTCTCCTATGCGGGATCTTACAAAAATGTGATCTATACAAGATTTTGTTACTATATTTTTTCGTTTTTCGATTCTCGTAAAAGCTGTGATTCCGCATAAAAGACCGTGCGAGTGCATAACGTCCATGTATGACCTTGTGATTGGGTTTTCGATTTTCAAATCGATATTTACATCACCCAAAAACGCGATATCTGTGTTAGTGAACCTTTCCAGCAATCCATCAAGTTCAGTTATAAATAATTTTTTGTTAGTTGAGGGTGGTCTGTACACAACACACATAAATAAAGAAAAGGACGCTGTGGTTAGTTTGCCAGCGAGACATTCAAAGTATTTTGATGTGGTTTTGGTCAATGTAAATTTGTGTTTATTTTTAACGTAGATTATGATTCCACCGCCTTTACGTCCGTCTCTCAGCTCTGTGTACATTGTGTATCCTGGAATTTTAAATAAGGACTGGATATTACTGGAAATGTTCACCTCAGTCATGGCTAAAACATCAATATTTGAACGAGAAACGCTAAATAGTTGTTCTACTTTCCAAAAGTTTTTTATCGTTGACCGAATGTTTACATGCAAGATTGTGAGGTTATTGTAATTTTTAGGTATTATTGACTTGTAACAAAGAAAATCAGAACAATCAAATATCTCTTTTACATTTACATCCGAATTATACATACTTATAAAAAAATAAAATAGACAAATAACAGTTAAGTAGGTATATAAGTCTGTCTAGTCGCAGCCAAGTACCGCAAATAAGCAAGCAAGGTAACTTTACTTCAGAAGAGCTTGGATATCTCCTTTTGACCTTATCTTGAAAATTTTAGAATTCTCCTGTCTACGAGCCAGAATTATCCCCTCTCTACACCACACAAATTTAAATTCTTTTAGGTCTTGCTTCGTCTGCCATAGCAGTGACTTGTTGTATGGTGTAAGAGCTTCACGAATATATAATTTTTCCGTTGCGGCTTCACCAGTCAATTCCGGCATAACATTGCCTGCAGTAATTGATTTGGAGCGCGCCGCAGTCAGTAACTGCACGCGGATCGGCTCTTCGCGAAGTTTGACCAGAACGGGACCCTTTTTTGACTGGATACGTTTGACTGATACTACGCAGTCTTTTGGTACATTAAAATTGCTCAGTACAGTTTTAATTAATCGCGGTAGTTCCGGTTCATTACACTCCGGTACTCCCGCGATTTCGACGTGAGTAGACAGTAACTGCTGCTCGCTCTCATGTAAAATTTGTTCTAGGGCTTGCACCTTAGTTTCAAGATACACAGTTTTATTCTCGTAATGTGTTTGTTTTTTTTTCCAACTCTTTAATTTTTGACGCATAGGCGTCCATAGTTTCGGCCATATCTTCCAGCTTGCTACTACAGAATTCCACCGCCTTAGTAAGTGACTGTAACTCTTGCGATACGATACTGTTCAGCTCCTTCCTAATAGCAACCAACAACTTACTAGCATCAACTGATGGGAACTCCAGGCCCAAATCATCATCGTCGTCGTCTTCGATCTCAGCCAATGTTACAAACGACTTCCGTTTAGACATATTTTGGTTACATTCATTACAAGTCCACTCCAGATTTTCTGCGGCTCGCAGAGCTGCCAGCTGTTTGTTACTCAGCCCGGCACAGAGATTAGTGGCATGCACTACTTTTTCGCAATGACTGCATACCAAAATAGCATGTCTTTTCGAAATTAGCTTACTGCAACTGCTGCATTTCGCCATCGTAGTAGTGAGGGTAGTCGTAAACAAAAAGTATCACATTAAAAATTTACACAGTGCACCGTATTCACTCTTAGACGTATGAACGAGAACTGAACACTATCTAACACACAATATTTTGGTATAGTCCGTTTTTGACGTGATAACGTCTTATAATTCGATGAAGCCGGCTACACGCCCACAAAACATGACGTCATGTAGCGTTACCGTCGGTCGTTACCTCGCCGCATGTTTGTTACAGTTGTATTAATTATTTCGACCAGTAGTTCAAGCGGGGATGTAGCTCAGTGGTAGAGCGTTCGCTTTGCATGTGAAATGCCCCGGGTTCGATCCCCGGCATCTAAAAGCTTTTTTGCATTGTTTTTTGCATTGTTTTGATTGAAAATGACTAAATTCTACTGATTACTTTTTACATACAAATCTATTAAACAAATGAAATTAAAATTTTCTTTTGAAAAATGCTACCATTCCATCAGTACTTTCTTAAGACGTTGTCACGTTCTATCGTCAGTAAACCGACTTTACAGACAAACACATTTTTTTTAGTCAACTATAGACGTCGTTGGCGCACAGGGCTCGCTAGCGCTTGTCAAGTATAGGTGACTCTAGCGGTCAAAAGGGTAACTGAACATAGCACGTGTGAGCGTAACACTCTCGATTTTATTGTGGAATAGTGGCATGAAAAGAACTCATTTTACAAACAAGATCGTAGGTAAAAACTATGGGATTTACAATGTTAGGTAGGATACGATGTGCGATTTTACTTTCTGATACTCGAATACACAAAATTAATTTTAATATAATGATAAACTAAAATACCATGATAAACAATTACAGTTTAAAGTAAAGACTAAGTTAATGACTTTGACTAGCTAATGAAAGTCATTACATAAACGAAATCCCACCAAAGATAGAAGACCCCAGTTCAATAAACATTATGAAATATGGCTAAGTCGTTTGACTTCAACAACAAAAGAAGTGAGATCTAAATGGGTGCCAAGTTCAATAATTAATTCGAATCCCACCCGAAACATTGAATGTTGTTCCAAATTGAAAATAAAAATAGAGATATTTTACAAAGTAACGATGTTTAAGTTTGACAACTAGTTGGTTTTAATAATGGAGGAAAAGATTCTAAGGAAATCGACACATTCGAAGAAAGACAGAAAATATATTTAGATGACGTGACACGTCATCCCCCAATCCACATTTAGTCAGCTTAGAGCTTAGAGGGTTATGGCCTTAACTGTCTCCTTGTGAGAAAATCCCCTACTGTGGGTCTATAGGTAAGAACATAAAATGAGCAGTCAATGCTTATGGTGTTTTGTGAACTTGGATAAAAATAGAATGAAAACCTCACCGCCCTCATCAAATTAAAGCTTATTTCTATTGCCGGAACACAGAAACCCACGCTCTTAAGATTTGAGTTCATAACACGTAAGAACGTTTGTTTTGCGAACTCCTATAAAGTTTAAGAGCTGCAAACTGGGTTGGTTGTCGTAGTTACCAAATATGTGGTGGCCCCACCTTATTGACAAACCCTTTAAGGCGCCGATGGTTGCGCGAGGGTTATTCGTTTTTTATGTTGAAATGGGACTGCATTTGACCACGACTTACCTTACGTTAAGTCGAATGTGATGAGAACGCGATCTATCTATGACTGTACAACTATTTCAGAGATTATCAATTCTAACAGTCTTTGAAAATTGAGGAGTTCGGCTAATTCACTGGTATTAAAAAATGAAACATTGTTATGATTGATATTGAAATCAGAAATACTACCTATAACATACGTACAAAACGGACGCCCTGCGACTAGATGGAGTTACGAAATACGAAAGGCAGCTGGTGGTGGTTGGAGACGCAAGAGCGTGGATCGTTGTGAGCGTCCTAATAGTTCTATGGCGTATTATGGGAGAGGCCTATGTTCAGCAGTGGAGGAATTAAGGCTGATGATGATGACATAAAAAATACGGTTGTATTTTTATATTTGATAACCTTCTGTTTAAAGTTACGAGACGAGCAGGAACCATGAATAAGGAACAAGAACAAAAATTGTGTTTTTTTTAGCATGATTATTGTACTCGTATTATAATTATACGAGATATATACCGCCGTCGTATGGTACGGCGAGTGTTTTTAATTAATTATAATTGGTTAGTAGATATACAACCGTAGTGATAACGTAAAATAGTGTTTGTTAACTTATAGCGGTATCCATAATACACGCTTTGATACAACACGCACAACATTGTCTACGCCCTAGTTTGAGCATAGATAATGTTGTGCGAAAAATGACTTCCAATGACGTATTAAAAACAAACAGCGCCCCGCGGTTTTACCCGCGAAGTTTACGTTACTGTTATTTTACCGTTATAAAAAGCAGCTTATATAATACTATTCCAGACTATAATCTGTGTTCCAAACTTCAAACTGATCCGTCTAGACGTTCTGACAGGATTAAACAACGAACATCGAAACATTCGCGTTTACAATATCAGTAGGATTGATTTTATTTTTTTGTTTAAAACACATTTTTTTGTTTGATCATCAATTTTTTCTCAAAAATGTTAAATGTGCGAATGTGAAAGCCCCGTACAAGCATCGCACCCCTAACAACATTGCGTAACCGGCCCCAGGCGCGTCGGCCTTGCCTTATTCACCAATGCGACCCTTTCAAACCTAATATAAAACTATTTATTATAATCAGAATCACGCAGGTTGTTACGACGCTACTCAAATGTATTGGCTTGTTTAAATAAATACACGAAAAAGAGTTTTAGTGTGAAAACTAACGTGGTTATTACACATTTTAAAACAAATACACGGGTAACTCACGTATAAAATAGTCAGAACAGTCCGACTCGAGTTTCGATAGCGTCCGGCGATCTTCGGTGGCGATCGGCGGTGAAGAAGATCGCCGGACGCGATCGAAACTCGAGTCGGACTGTTCTGATTATTTTATACGTGAGTTACCCGTGTATTTGTTTTAAAAACGAAAAAGAGTTGTTTGTACATTATTGTTCAAATTTAAAAATTTAAGAAAATATTTTAGTCAGATTTTCTTTGCATCTGCTGACAAGAACTTTCATGCACAAGATACTTTTTTTTTATTTATACTTTATAGATGTTTTAATTGGTTTAAAAAAATGGCTGAAGTCCACTCAAAACTTTGATCAGCATATTTATCATGAAGGACTTTGTAAAGGTTCTTATTCAGATAGTCAAGGCGTCCAGTGGTGTAGGTAATCTTCGCAGTTTTTAACGATAATGTATCTTCCCTAAACACGGTTCACGCTAATGCATAATCATTACGTTAAGTATCCTACGGAAACCACAGACTTAAACGGGTTTTAAAATAGCCGTTGTATAACTACAAATCTGTTCAGCCATCACACAAATTATAATAAATTAATAATAAAAAAAATTCGCCTCTTATTGTTAGTATGACTTTCACACCAAATTATTTTTTATTTAGTATAGATTGACGAAATGAGCAGGATATGTGCATGATGGTTAGAAACACGCCTGCGCGTAACATGTCACACAGCTAATTAGAACATGAAGAATCACATTTATTGAATTGTCTATCACTGCACTGCGCTCGTCACCCAGAGATATAAGACGATTTATCTTATTGCGCTGTAGTTTTTCTGGAAACGTTACCCTTCAAACCAGAACACAGTGATGTTTTTCACATTACTCGCGATAGAATAACTAGCAAAGGTGTGGTGGTATTTCTCCAGGCAGACACTACAAGGAGTCAAGAACACTACTTGCTACGAGTCCTACCACTGCAATTATGGACCTCTTAGAATGTATTTTTAATCCTTATGTAACACTAGCACCGCCCTGCGGTTCTGCCCGCGCAGTTCCCATTCCCGTTATTTTCCCGGGATAATAACTATGTTCCAAATTTCAGCCCGATCCGGTCATACGTTACGACATGGATGGAGCAACAAACATTCAAACATTGACATTTATATAATTATATTATATGATAGTAGAATTGGATGTGTTTATGCGAAATTTGACTTGACAATTTTTAATTTAAACAACTTAGCTAATGACTATAAAACAAATTATTCGATTAGCATGCCCTATTGGGGGCTGTTACGTTCTGACGTTTATTTGTATTTATGATCCTTAGTAACGATGACATAATGAAGTAATAAATTATTGAGTATTACAGTCTCATCCTGTAGTATTCACGATTTCCAAATTAAAATTATATTAGTGGCGGATGTCTTTTCAGATTTCGCTTGGAGAAATACCGCAGACGTGTTAAGTATTCTATCCGCAACTAGTAGTGCGCATGCATATACGTATGTATGCATCATCATCATCATCAACAGCCCACTAAACGCTCCCACTGCTGGGACTCGGGCCTTCTCTCGCAAGGAGAGAGTTAAGGCGATAATCCACCACGCTGGCCCAGTGCGGGTTGGCGGACGACACATGACTTCGAAAGATTCTAGGTACATGCCGGTTTCCTCACGATGTTTTCCTTCACCGTTTTAAGTTAGCGGCATTACGCACATGACTTCGAAAAGACAGTGGTGCGTGTGGGGTTTGAACCCGGGGTCTCCGGATCGGCAGCCACCGTTCTCCCGACTAGACCACCGTAACTTATACACGTATGTATGCATGAAACATAAATGTTTCTATGTATGTATATATTATTAATAAATAGCGCTCTGCAGGTTTACTCGTGCAGTTCTCGTTTCTATTTTTTTTTTAGATAAAAAGTATCATATTTGCTATTCCAGACTATATCTTATTTCAAATTTCGACCCGATCCGTTCAGGCGTTCCAACGTGATTGAGCAACAACCATCCAAATATCGAGATTTATAAATTTGTAGGATATCCCGGTTCAAAGAGTAATGTTTCCAGTTTCCAGTAAAAGTCAAAATTTACAAGTATCTCTTTGAATTATGAGTTTGAATTTTGAGTGGTTAACCATAGGTGAGTTTTGTATCCCATTAGCTCTAAAGTGGCGCACCTTGCTATATGACTGGTCTCCTGCCTTACTAAAATTACTAAATGCTTTTCAAATGACCCTTCCTGACCAGAGTAACTTGGTAAGGTGGGGAAAAGCCTCTGAAAAATGTTGCTATACTTGTGGTGAGGCGATATGTACAGCAAGGCACATATTGGTGGGATGCAAGGTGCTCCTTAATAGGGGTCATTACTCACAGCGCCATGACAGAGTACTTGAAATCATACGTGAAGCCGTAAGCCTTTCGGTAGCTAGAGCCCAAAAGGGATTGACGACAAACATAAAAAGTATAAAAAAAAAATATAATTTAAAAACTCAAAAACCCGACTGCGTAAAAAGTGAACCAAACTACGTTCTAGCATACAAAAAAAAACTGAAAAGAAAAAACAAGCATTTAAATTTCTGGTGGTCTAGAATTCTATAATATGTTATTGTATTAATACTATTGAAATATATACAATATTTTCTAATAAAAGAACATTACAACTGAAGAGTCGGGATCCATTATTATTCGACATACAATGTAATTGTTCAACGGATCCCGACTGTTGAGTTGTAATGTTCTTTTATTAGAAAATATTGTATATATTTCAATAGTATTAATACAATAACATATTATAGAATTCTAGACCACCAGAAATTTAAATGCTTGTTTTATTCTTTTCAGTTTTTTTTTGTATGCTAGAACGTAGTTTGGTTCACTTTTTACGCAGTCGGGTTTTTGAGTTTTTAAATTATATTTTTTTTTTATACTTTTTAGTTATGAACAATGTTGTGAATGTTAATATGCTTCAACATAATAATATGCATCTTTTGTTTGTTGACTAAATGTCTTCGTTTCTACTGATATAATATGTAGGATTTTCTACTGCATGTAATTCATATTTATAGTTTTGTGTTAGTATAGGTTTTCGATTGACGTTGAGTACCTACTAAATCGTTTGAAGTTGGAGATGGGCGACCGAGGCGGAGCAATCGGAGAGCGGTTCCGTGTTCCCACTATCAGCGGCAGAGTTGAAACCCCATAGAGGTTTATTAGTAGATAGGGGCACCCTATCCATACATGATATAGAGTGCAACATAACGCGGCTGTGTCTCCCGGGCGGGGCAGTAGGGTATGCGTAAATACATTTCCTGCACGTACGAAAAAAAGGTAGTCCAATATACCTACTAGCATAGATCGTAGAACGCAAGATGGGCCCCATCCCAAACTTCACGGCGCACGCAATCATGTCAACGTTGGGAAGAGTGAGCTCACTCTTTCCGTTCTAGTCGGTTGCAGGACGCGGTGGACGCCGGACGTTTTTACCTATCATTATTCGGTGTCAACAACCAAAATAAGTAGAACCACAGCAAATCTCGCCGCTAGCGATTATAGGGGTCAAGTAGATTGGTTGTTTGTAAACCACTTACGATACATACAGAGACCCAGTTTATTACCAATTTCAAGGTGCTCAGGGCACATCTATTAATTTATATCGATGCCTACTAGATACATTAGTATATAATGTCCATCCACATTCACACGTATAGTTAGTTATACGAAGTTTTCTGCTACCTAAAAACCTACAAATGTGAGAATGGTTGTTACTCAACTTTAAATCGATATACATCCTAAACGGTCAGTCGAATCGAAAAACATTGAGAGAAAGCTAAACATTATTTTGAAATACCTATTCAACGATACCCCTCTTGACATATTTTGGTGATTTTCATTTTTTTAATTTGGACAATATGGCGTCCTGAAGCCGCCATATTGGACTTATACTAATGTCATGTCTTTAGTGTCACTCGTCAGATTAAGAGGAATCGATTGACGTGTGAATCATAAAAATCGGCCCAGGCGTTTGGTCTGTATAGTGCCTCAAAGGAACATACAAACATACATACATACATACATACATAGACTGTTAAACACATTACCACTCCTTTGCGTCGCGCAGTCGGGTAAAAAGACAAATTAACGTTGTAAAAGAGGGTTCAACTTCAAACTCCAAGAGCAAGCCTTACTCAATCCTGGGTTTTGCACCTGATTGGACTATTTTAATGGATACGTATGAAAAGCACTATAAAATCCCAGAGGATGTTGGTGTTTCGTCATCCAGACCGGACATTTTCCTTTTTTCTAGGGCTACAAAACGCATAGTCCTGGTAGAACTTACCGTACCGTGGGAAACTAATATACCTAAAGACCACGCGATGAAACAAAATAAGTATTACGACCTTCAAAATGAATTAACAAAAAATGGCTATGTAGTTAATTTATATGCTATAGAAGTAGGAGCGAGAGGTATACCAGCAAAATCTCTCTATAACCTGCTTAAAGACCTTGGATTGTCCAGAAGTGCAGTAAGTTCTATACTAGAACGAGTATCTAAAGCTGCACTAGTAGGATCATATCGGATTTGGCTGGGCAGGGAGAGAAATACGAGTAGTGAAGGTGAGTGTTGACGTACGTCAATATAAGGGGCCCCTTTTAAACCTACAGCCCGAGTCACAAGTCTTGGGGTCTATTCGAGATTTCTCTCTCTGCCACACGATGGACCCGGCACCCGCACGGTGAATCCATGGAATGCTAAGAAGTTCGTCTCTAACTGCAATGCCAAGCCATCCTACTAATATTATAAATGACAATGTATAAAAAATACAACATGAAAAATTTAAAGCCAAAATCTTCATGGTACCGAAGTAGACATCATGGCAATTAAAGTTGGTAGACATTTAGCACAGAGCACTAAATACGCCAAAAATATTAAAAATTTTGTACTATGAGAGATACATAGATGATACTAGCAGCGTCCTGCGGTGTTACCCGCGTAGTTCCCGTTCCCGTTGTTTTTCCGGGATAAAAAGTATGTGTATGTGTGTCCTATGTCTTCTTCCAGACTATAATCTATGTTCCAAATTTCAGCCCGATCCGTTCATACGTTAGGACGTGATTGAGCAACAAACATCCAAACATCCATACATTGACATTTATAATATTAGTAGGATTAGTAGGATAGTAGGAAGTAGGATAGGATAATAAATAACCATGTTGTTTACAAAATACCCTTAGAAACAAAAACACACACTACTACTAATTGCGAGTGGGCAGAACCTAACAACATATTGTGTACATACATACCTATGACTGGCCTCGTCGCTTAGTGGGTAGTGACTCTGCCTGCCAAGTCGAGGGTCGTGGGTTCGATTCCCACTCAGTGCAAATATTTGTGTGAGGAATACACATACACACATTTGTACTGTGTCTGGGTGTTTCTATGTACAATAAGTATGTATTTAAAGCTATATAACTATTATATCAGCTATCTGGCCGCCATAGTACAAGCTTTGCTTAGTTTGGCGTCAGATGGTGTTGTGTGTGAATTGTCCACCAATATTTAAAAAAAACTTTTGGTGACACATTTAAGAGCAAAAAAATTAAAATAAAAGGAAGGTGTTTCGCCCCGTCTTGCCCCATAGTGCTGTTAAGATGAGGTACCTACCTGAGGTAAGATGGGGTGATGAGACTAATCACAGAGAAAAATGATTATTATTTGAGCTGGCAGAATTCGCAAACATGGGTGGCTTCGTCATCATCATCACCTATTCCTGCGCAGCAATTATAAGCCCATTTTTCACATAATGAGCATGATTTCCTCCACCCTTCAATAGAAACGGAATACACTTCCTCACAATACATACATGGTGTGTCTTCCTCTTCTTCAGTTTCATTTCCAGAGGATGACACTATTCGTTTCGTTGTTTTCCCTGATCGGCTATTTTTCTTTGATTTTATATTTTGAGCTTTTATAATAGTTTTCTTCTGATTTCTAAATTCGTCTTTTCTTTGAGGTACCGTTTCGCCATCTTGCCTGCAGAGCCGTTTTATAAAATAATAACAACAAAAAAAAACAGCCAACAATTTTAAGTAAGCACAATGCCAACCTAATATGGGTTAGTTTTAACGCCAATCACAGATACACCTCACCAGCTAACGCTATATGCTAACAAACCACAGTCACGTGTCAAACGAGAATAAAATATGATGAGCAATTTGCAGTAAAACACTTTTTTTTATATATTTTTTCGACACTGTACACTTGCGAACCACTAACTACCGGGCGGCTGCCAAGTATCATGGCGGCGCGTCGATCCGCTACCCCGTCTTACCTCCTTCTACCCTATCAATCAAACGATCCGATAGGCTTCATCAATCATCAACAGCCCACTAAACGTTCCCACTGCTGGGACTCGGGGCCTTCTCTCGCAAGGAGAGAGTTAAGGCCATAATCCACCACGCTGGCCCCGTCAGCCACCCAGCCACGGGTTGGTGGATGACACATGACTTCGAAAGATTCTAGGTACATGTCGGTTTCCTCACGATATTTTCCTTCACCGTTTTAAGTTAGCGGCTATATACTGTTAGGCTTATATACTGTTTATTACTATCTATATTATACCTCTGTAATATAATACAAACATAGTTTACAGTAAACAAGACAGACAGTAAACTACGTAAAAAAGATCACATAAAATAAAACGAGTTAGTAATCGACTTGGCTTAGAAGTTAAGCTTTCTAACAATAAGTGTGTTCTTGGCTGACTGTAGTAATTTAGGCTAAAGATATAGAAAACGCTCAAAATATATATTTACGCTTCTCTATTAGGTCACAACTTTAATCCGCACAAGTTATAATGAGGAAAAAAATGTACCTACCTAAATGATATTCAATAAACCGTGCTATTTATTAAAAGGTCAATCCAAATCAAACTTTTATAATAATAATTGTAATGAGTGAAATTCTGTATATTTCGATTTGAATGCGCATGCGTGTAGTAATCATTATTTTTTCACTAATATTTGTGATAATCTCGCATACATGTTTTACTATTATTATCAATGATAGGTATATTATTGACAATAGTAAAAAAATATGTAAGATGTGATGTCATGCTCTATCAGGTGGTGGAATGAATGAATTTCCTTAGGGTAATATAGAAGTAACACAATTTAAAAAAATGTTGCTTTGTTTTGTTATTTATGGTACAATCGTCTGAAAAATAAAGTTGGCAACACTGGTCACATGCAGTATTTACAGAACTAGTATCCATGGCCAAGAATAAATTTAAAAAAAACAGTTTTACGCGCTTCCATGGTATATTTTTCTTACGGTTTTAGCCTAGCATTTTTTTCAGTTCAGCTGAACAGCAACATTCTTTTCTCCTCCACGCCCACCGTAAGGAATTTCGTTCCAATATACATCTGGGCAGTTTATATATTTATTTTACCCCACAAAAGTTACTTTGATTCATGAATCAACTACGTTCATACGAAATTCACGATGCCCAATAAACTAATCACGTGTTAGGCGTCATAGTTTGACCTCAGGGTTAAGCGGACTCGCTGCAATTCTAAGTAGGGTAGCGTATGCTTTAGTGTTGTTTGTTGATCATCTATACTAATATTATAAAGCTGAAGAGTTTGTTTGAACGCTAGGATCTCGGGAACTACTTGTCCGAATTGAAAAATTACGTTTTTGTTGGATTGTCCTTTTATCGAGGAAGGTTATAAGCTATTATAACATTAGGTACGCTACTATCAAAAAGATCGGAGCATGAATGAAAAATGTAACAAAAACGGGAAAAAACAATCCGTTTTGAGAGTTGCGCGCGCTGACGTGCTCCGAAGTCCGTGACAGCATGCTTCTATGTTTTTAGGTTGCGTCATTAGAACCTAAGCTAACCAAAACTGTCGCAAGAAATAAAACGTTTCGACGAAGTATAAGTGAGATTTTCAAGCCAAGAAACTTTCAGCTGAAGTAGAAGAAGTGTCCTAGTAGAAGTGGTCTTCAACAATGAGTTCCACGAAACTGCTACGCCTCGTAGCTTTAGCGTAGCACGCATTCCCGGTGCAAGTCGATGCTACGCGCGACCGTGTTGTAATAACGCTACGTATGAAGTCTCAGTGTAAAAAAATAAAAATATGTACCACAACGTCTACTGAAACTGGTAACGTCCCGAGGTTTATAAAGAAAACTTATGTGTCAACTATATCCTGAATTTCAACCCGATGTATTCAGCCGTTTCGGCATGAATGAGAAACAAAAATCCAAACTTTCATGTTTATAATATCACTAGCAGCGCCCCGCGGTGTTACCCGCAAAGTTCCCGTTCCCGTTGTTCCCATTGTTTTTCCGGGATAGCTTATGTGTTTTTCCAGACTATAATCTATCTGTGTTCCAAATTTCAGCCCGATCCGTTCATACGTTAAGACGTGATTGAGCAACAAACATCCAAATATCCAAACATCCATACATTGCCATTTATAATATTACTAGCAGCGCCCCGTGGTGTTACCCGCGAAGTTTCCGTTCCCGTTGTTCCCGTTGTTTTTCCGGGATAAAAAGTAGCCTATGTGTTCTTTCAGACTATAATCTATCTGTGTTCTAAATTTCAACCCGATCTGTTCATACGTTAGGACGTGATTGAGCAACAAACATCCAAACACCCATACATTGACATTTATAATATTAGTAGGATAGTAGGATCAGGATAGTAAATAATATGTACAAAAATGCTACGTCAAACAACTGAGCCAATTAAAAAAAATCTAATAGAAAAATGCCTTGGCCAGAAACAGCACAGACTGCAAATTGACGCTAGAAGACGACGCGGGGAAAATACTGTTAGATATAATAAACTGGTTAGTTTAATAGACGAACTAGCTGTTCACTCATGGACAGACAAACATACATATCTAGGTACTGTAGTGGTAGGACTCTTGGCAGAGTCCGCCTGGGGAAGGACCACACCTTTGCCAGTTATTCTACCGCCAAGCAGTAATGTGCAAACATTACTGTGTTCCGGTTTGAAGGGCAATGTTTCCAGAGAAATTACAGGGCTTAGAGATATAACAACTTAGATCTCTGGGTGACGAGCGCAGTGCAGTGCTAGGTAATGATTTGGACTCTTCATGTTCCAATAGCTGCGTGTCATTGTGCTGTTATGTGGCAGGCATATTGCTTACCATCTGCTCGTCCTGGTCGTCTTGCACTTTTTATTAAAAAAAAAACATGGACCCATTTGTTTATTTTTTGGGTTAGTTTCATTCTAGAGATGATTATGAGAACAACACGACACTTTCAGAATCTATCCTGCACTGCCACATATACCTATAGTGTTACCAAGGTGTTTTGGGCTCATGGCCACAATGGAAACTATCGCCGCCGCCAAGCCACAAAGGATTGCCAATACCCCATTTACAAATTCCCCAAAATTTGAAAGAAAAATCAATTTCCCACAAGTCAAAAAAACTGGAAGAAGAATATAGAATTATGTTTATTTTGATGCCCAAAAACTTTTGTCGTCATAGAGTTTATTTAAACTCCCCCAAACCAAAGGAGATTTTGTTGTCGGGTAGCCCTGATCGACACCCACGCCCCCCTGACAACGTCATCCAAACGCCTAATAAGCCTTGTACAATCTATACTATAATATTATAAAGCTGAAGAGTTTGTTTGAACGCAAGAATCTCGGGAACTACTGATCCGATCCGAATTGAAAGGTTATTTCTCTGTTGGATAGTCCATTTATCGAGGAAGGTTATAGGCTATTTAACATTACGCTACTATCAACAGAAACGAAGCATGAATAAAAAATGTAACAAAAACGGGAAATAATTTTGCTTTTTGAGAGTTTTCGTTGCGTGACAGTATGTGTCATTCGTCAAAGGTTCGTGAATGGTTGCGTCATTAGAACCTAAGGTAACCGAATTTGTTCAAAATTTGAATTGGTACGATGAATTTTAGATAGATGGCGTAGCAACGCGCGCGCGATTCAGCTAGTAATACATAAAAATATGAGAATAACTAAACATGTTCAAAAACGACACTAAGTTTTGAGTGTTCCAGTTGATTTCACTAGATGGAGCTGCTTTTAGCTAGGAATATTTTTTTGCATTTGAAATTTAAGATTGGACTTTAGCTAAAGATTGATCTAGGTCTTCCTTTATAGCCTCTGCCTAAAAGAGAAGATAAATAAACATTTCCACATTTTTTTTTATCTTCATTTTGACTCGTGCGTTTTTTCGCATTACGAAAATGTCACGCATGTGAAATTTTTTTTTAATGTGCTTTGCGCGCAATTTTCTTTTCACGAATAGACGATAGAAGTAATAATGAAATAACACTATTTCAAATGGTAGAAAATTAAAAAATTGTCCATCTGTTGGTTTGTTATAAATAACAGTTCAAAAATCCATTGAGGCAGTCTCTGAATGGGGCGAAACCAATCTGGCCAAGTTTAACGAGGGAAAGACGCAGGCGTGTCTGTTCTCCGCAAAAAGGAGTCAATTTCTACAGACTCCTACTTTTCGAGGTGTATCCGTGCCGGTCACTGATCATCTTGAGCTTTTGGGTGTTACCTTGACATCTACGCTCAACTTTAGCTCGTATATCGAGTCCAATGCTATATTAGCTGCCAAAAAACTAGGTGTCCTAAACAAGGTGCGAAAGTACCTACTTCAAGTTTGAACAATTGTTTTTGTTAAATAAAGCACAGATTCGCTCTTGTATGGAGTACTGTTCGCACCTTTGGGATGGATCGGCTAAGTATCAGCTTGAGGCTCTGGAATCGATCGAGAGGCATGCTAAAAGGCTCATAGGCAATAACACTCTTGTGCGAAAAAGACTGCAAAGTCTTGAACATCCCCGGAAAATTGCTAGCTTATCGGTTTTTTATCGGATACACTTCGGGTTTTTTAAATTAAAGTTATTATTTGTACTTCCCGCCTTCCTATTTTCACATTTCGTTCTCCATCCGGTATACGGTTGCTTGGAAGAGATTGCTTTAAGTGTTAAAGTTGGCAATTGCTACATTCGTTTTAGTTTTCAAAACTTGTCTATTTTTTTCAATTAAATTTCAATTAAAATCAATTAAAATCAACAAAATTAAAAAAATATTTTTTTTTTTCAATTAAAATCAACAAAGTTAAAGTTAATCTAAATACATATTTTAATATAGGTAGGTATAAGTATCTATGATTTAAAAGTAAGTAACTAGTCATAGAACATTTTCGATTGGAAGAGTTAGATTATGATTGAACTTTCATCTAATACGTTGCATATTACAATTTGTGCAAAATTTATCGGTGTTCCGGGTCATGGACCGTGTACTTTATGGCTAACGGTAATCATGTCATGGAAAGATCATGTGTACCATCATGGAAGGCCACAAATATTAATGAAACGAGTTGATGGCAATGCCCGCGGTGGGTAATGCGTGACAGTCACGGGAGGTAGAGCGGCGGCGGTGCGGCGGCGGTGCGGTGGCGGCGCGGTGGCGGCGCGGCGGCGGGGCGGCGAGGTCACGCCTGCGTTCGGGCGCCGCCGTCGCCGCTCGGTCTCGCGGCCCGGCTGCGTGCGCCGCTACAGTACTCTGGCAAGTTTACGTCCGGCTATCACGCTGCGGTCTCTGCCGCTTCACACTGCCATCCAATTGTTATCTAAATACTGTTCCCGGGACCTCCGCCTCCCCAGAACCGCGACGCGATACACGCCCGAACACCGTACAATCCGAATAATACGACCCTATTCAATAAACGTGTAATACAACCGTAAATGTGTCGAGCGCTTGATCGATCGACTGCATTAAATACTATTATTATCGTTTTGCGGTCGACTTTTGCAGATTTTGTTGCGCTGTGTCCGAATTTTTGAGTTAATTTTTTACATAATTACCAAATAAAAGTGGTTATATAGCTTGTACGTTTCGTATGTCCCGAATATTGAATGTAGAGTGTGGTGCCGTCCCGTGCTTAGTTCGTTCAGTGATCAGTGCGTCAATTGTTGAGAGGTGTTTTTCTCTCATCTTTTGGTTGCGAGCTTCGCTATTTCTACTATTTCGGTGTATATTTTGCTTTAATTTGATATTTTTGTGGAAAAACGCGATCCATGCTTGGAGTTATGACAACCATGGTATGGTTTCCTTTGTCTACATTGTTTATCTATTTTTGTACTTAGAGAAGGATGGTAGTTTGAGCCGATCACATTTGAATGATATCATCGTTATCAGGGTCTCAATTGAATTTCAACTGTCCATTAATGAAATCTTGTCATATTCACATTTGAATTTTTATCTCTGTAGTAAATAGAAAGAAAATAGTACCTATAATGCTTATCTATTGTTCTCTATCTAGTGTTATAAAATTATATAATACGAAATATCATGATGCTCGTCGCTTTAGAGCTTACGTTTGAACTGTTGATTGCAAGTACCGTAGGTGCTGTATCGTTCGTGACATTGTTCGCATAACTGTGGCCATTTCTTGGTGGAGCTATTCCGCATGAACCCCTCCCTCTTCCTCGGTCACTTGTCCATCAGAACTACCTGTCGAGTGCATCTCATCGATGAAGCTTACGCATGACGACGACGCAAAACACAGCTTCCATTCTAATTAGACTACTTTTACAATTTTATTCACAATCTCCAAGAAAACTTGCATATTGTCACCAAATTGAGTATTTTTTTAACGTTGAATATTTATTATTACAAATTGAATGTTTACATTCCGCTGATACATCATTGTATGTACCCAATAACTGAAATATTGGTAAAACAAAAGAGTTTATAAACTTCTATAACAAAATTAAAACAAAAGAGATTAAAAAACAAAACAGTGTAGGTCCCCATTTACCGTACGTATAGTTAGTTATATTTTTGCTGGTAAATGGTTGCCTGCGAATAAAATATGAATACATTTTATGACAATGCCAGGTAGCAGTGTAGCAACAGCTAATTGTACTGTATCGATTTTACTGTCAGTGGCTCTGGCGTCTAGACACTGCTGTCGTCGACCTGAATACGCGATTCCACAGAACTCTGCTAATACACACTGAAGAATATACCCTACCTTAAGCCTTTTGTAGGATGTCTACTGTTGCATACTTATAGTGGAATATTTATTGTCTATCGTCATTTTTTGACCAGATGGCATCCGTAGAACACTCATGATCTTAATTAAGCCATTTTGATAGATTGACGCCCATAATAAGCGATTTTTAGAGTCCCCAGTTCTGAAAAACAGGGTTTTGAGAAAAAATATATGTATTGAAAACTATTGTTTATTCAGATATCCCATATCTAATATAGGTAATTGAATTCATTACGAAAAACAATAAGGACTCAGATTTAATTCACTCTAATAAATTGTACGTAATGGCTATGCAGCAAAGCACAAATCAAACAATATGGCTGTTAAAATTGTGTTTATTTTAATTAATATAGTCAGTAAATATTCTATTACATTCTTATATGGTAAAGAAAACATCACACGTCTAAATTGCCTAATGATCTCATCGTCCTCTAAGTAAGCTTCTGTTTAATGTTCCACCCACAAGCAATATACATACCTAGTAGAATATAGGTCGCTGCGGTTAACTAAAACCAACTGAGGTTGAGATTTAAGCAAAGGCCTTGAATCTTAAAAAGTTGACGTAACAATAATTAGTCACTAGTCGAGTTCTACATATTTTTGTTATTATATTCTTCACGCTACATACGTCTATGCAATAACTGGTATTTTTTTAATTCTAACGCGTTTTTTAACATTTATAAAGACAATAATGAATGTTGGCATTGTAAACTAGGAAAGTTTAAATTGTGTAGTTGACTAAATATGAACCCTTGTTCACTAAGCCTCCACAAGACAATGACAAGCCAAGTTATTGTTTTGTCTCGCTTCCACGTGTATGCCATATCGTCAGCGGAAACATGATATAATTTTCCCTAAAATTAGAGATTATTTTCTAACAAAGGGACCTATGGCCGTTGGACTCATAAGGCTTTTACTGCCTACCAACTAAAATTCACCAATTTATATCGTTATACGTCGGCAACATTCAAATGAATGGATACGAATAATTCATGTCCTCACTATATGTTGAATGTATTTCGTCGATCGATACTTCCTTTATCATAGCTAGAAAACGTAACCGATCCACGATACTTGTCTGAACGAACAATAGCGAAAAACGTCTCAGTCATGCGATAAATGTAAGCGAACGATGAAAAGAACCGGCAGCCTATTGACACAGTGTCTTGAATGTACGGCCTCGTTCTTCGCTTTCAGGCGCCCTCAGCCCGACCTATAGACGCGTCACGCCACGCACTGGCAAACACATCCCTGCCTGACTCGTTATTACCATCCCCACTTCACAACCGCTTCTAAATCAAAAACAAATTGTCGCGTGTGTATCTCTCGAATATTGCACATCACTATTACAATCGCAACAAAATATGTAAAACCATATCACATCAAACGTATCGCTACAGTCATAAGGCAGAGTCGAGTACACGCTAACGTAAAAACGCAATTATCAAACTAGAGAGAGTGGAAGAGTGAAGAAAGGGCGAAGTAAAGTGAGCATCTATGCAAAACACGGCGATCGCACTGTTGGAGAAGGCGTCTGCCTTCGAGCGCGCAGTGCTGGAATGTGAGCACTTCGAGGCGTCTGAGCACGGCGGGTTCCGGTGAGAGCGTTGGCGCGGCAGCGGCATGGAGGAACGCGGGCCGCCGGAGGTGCCTCTGCTGGTGACGCCGCCGTGCGCGGCCGGCGCGGCGCTGACCACCTCGCGGCGCGCGCTCTCCGCCCGCGGCTCGCGCGACGACGCGCCGCCCTCCACCTGGCGATCTTCAGTACGCGTCCACGACACCGGTTTCCGTGGCTCCCGCAAAAGCGTCGTACGCCTCGAACCGCCCTGTAATGGCCTCAACGGACTACCCGCCATCGGCAAGGAGGTAACACATCACACTTTGCCTTAACGTATCAGTGTCGTAACGATTGCTGTGGCTTGCCGATTAAAGAACGATTGAACGCTAGCAGTTTATTAACTGGTCCTGTGGTCAGTCGACTAAAGTACCATTCACAGTTTTGCCGTTTCAGCTCTATAATCATTCCCGAGATTAATCGGTTAAACTGCGACGCTTCTATCTCTTCATGTTGCTTTAACAGCACTTTGAGTGTTATAGTATATCTATGGTTATTTAATATTTTCAAATTACCACCGTGAAAATTTTATCCTTTTTACTGCCTTAAACTTATAAATAAGAGACCTATAAAGTCGTTCAAACTATTTTCTTGCCTAACGACATGCAATCCTACAGAAAAACTACAGAGTTTTTTTATCAGCGTATTCGGTACTAAATTATGTACAAGAACGTACTCATTGAAATACCTACCTTCCGTGATTCAATTTGCGTCGAATACTTAAACGGGAAATGGAATATGCCAATAAAATATTATTAGGATAAACAGCCTTGGACGTTCACGCCCGGTAGGTAAGGGCCGACTCGTTACATTACAAATATTGCAGGGGTCGGGTGCAAATGATTTATTTACTATCTCGGAGAGAAGCACGAGTCGGCCTGAACTCGCTTGTCCCCTATTCGACTGCCAGTCTGACGATATTTAGAGTGACCCCAATGTGAGTGTATTTTAATGAATGGAATTAATAATAATATCGTTAGACATTCATAAAAGTTAAAGTTGTTGACCAAAACAACGTATTCTACAATTAAAGGCAAAATACATATAATATTAAACCAAACTACTACGTTTTACAATTACCTACTTAATAGAAGAAAATTAAAAATTCTTGAATCGTTCAATCTATTAAGGCTGGCTTGTGATAAAATGTTAGTAAAATCATCAATATTTTCTTGGCTAAATGTGCTATTAACAAAATGTATTAACTGGTTCACTAACGTTTCACAAAACATCACTTTAAAACCACTAACCACTAATCGTATAACATTAATTGCAAAAACTTTACATTACAAAAATGTTTAAATTTACAAACAACGTTTTGAATAATATTTATTTTCCAAAAATATCTTCCATCAACAAATGTTTTGTTTTAAAAACCATCAGTTCATAACCATTACATGGCAACCGTTTCACTTAGACAATAGGTATATCGAACTACATTTTGTTTTTTGTACATTTTTATTTCATAAATTATTCATTTTACAACATTTACCAAAATGAAATTTGGAACAAATGTTGTGAAGGTACCCAGTAAATTGTGTATGTAAACTATCAATTCTGATTTGGTTCTGTCATTGACTTTTGACAACCGGTCCGATTAGAGTCTATCACTGAGATTTGACTCCGGGTGGGCTCCCGCCAGAAGCTCTGCGGTCAGCCCTGACTATCTCGCTTTTCCATACTCTGCTTGCACTTCACTACGGAGGTCGCCGACTCGCTTCGCTCGCTACCTCCCCCTTTCGCTGCGCTTGGCCTCGCATGACTCGCTCCACTCAGGACCTCCATTGAGCTTCTGGCTCCCGCATTTTTAAATACACTCTAGGAGTAGTAATGACAAGACTAGATGGAGTGGGGTGTTCCGAGTCGGATCTGGGTCCTATGTAACCTAACCGGTTTGAATTGGGTAGGTACTTAGAAAAAATTACAATCAAGTTTTTATGTAATTTCAACACGTTATGAAATAAAATGTGTCAAATGTTGGTTTTGTATTTAAACATTTGTTACCTAAGAAATAAAAAATATTATATTTTTTTCCTCTCAAAGTAAATTTTATTCATAAAATGTTGACCACACTTTTCTGACATAAAAACTCTTTACTAAGATTTAAAGAGGTACCGTTCGTTTTAGACGAAGCCTATCTCTCTACCTAGTCTGTGGACGGAGCATTTTGGAACCGTGCGTTTTACATTATACATTACCGCACAAGTACGTAATGAGATACATTACTATACAGAAATTGGTGCAATAGGAGACCCTTTACGAGCAAATGTGTTATAAAATTCGTTTATAATCTGACGTTGTTGAAATATAATCAGAGGGTAATTAATTAGAGGGTTATTTTACAGTGACATTTAGATTCTATTACTATTTCCCTTTTTCCATTTTGCAACACAGGTAATTAATGTATATTACAGTGTTACCTGTACAAAGTCAGAAGTGTCGTATTTTTTTATCATTATAGCGAACAATTACCCCGAAATTGTTTAAAAATCATAGACTGTACCATACATTTTTTCAAGACCAAAAGAACAATTTAAATTTGTCCTAATTTATTAATCGTATACTTTTTTGTATTAAAACGATAAAATCAAATATAATTTACAATTTTAAATGAAACAGCTGATTATTATTTTTTCATGATTCAACAAGGATTTGGTTAAGCAGTATGTATACGTTACTGACAGTAATGGGTAAATCATAATCCTTTCGGCTAGTATTCCGGATATATTACTTAATAACTAGTTAATTTTAATATTACTTGTTAGCCTACATTTTCATTACGATAACAAGTCAAGTAGAGTACCTATTACGTTTAACTTCATGTCTCGATATAGGTCAAAAGTCAGCTTAGCCTGCGGCATACTTATACATGCATACATTCTAGGTTAAGTAATATGTTCATATTAATGTTTGTTCGAGTACTCTTTGCTTTACAATTCATTAACGCAAATGCACACACTAAATTGCGTCGTTATTTCGACTTTTGTACATTATTTTTTTGCGTAAAATGAACGTCAGGATTGCAGATACTATTGGTTCTGCTAATATCATCATAGAAATACAACAATTCGTCTTTATAAGTAACCCCCGCATTAAAAACTGGACTTAAGCCTGCTTTTATCTCTTTGAGTTCATTGTATATCTTATATCTTATATATAAAATTCTCGTGTCACAGTGTTTGTTTCTTTACTCCTCCGAAACGGCTTTACTGATTTTAACCAAAATTTATATGCATATTCAGTAGGTCTGAGAATCGGCTACTAGCTATTTTTCATACCTTTATTTATATGGCAAAACAACGTTTGCGGGGTCATCTAGTTACCTCTATATCTGTACTAATACTTTATAGAAATAACGTTTGTGACGTTGTAGGGGTAGGTAATATCTGGGTCTACTGAACCGATTTTGAGAATTCTTTCACCATTAGAAAGCTACATTATTTGTGAAAGTCATAGATTATATTAATCTGAAGAATGGAAAGACGTTTACACTGCAGTCAGGTTCGCTAAATAAGTCACGAGAAAAAATCTATTAAAAACTAAGATAGATAGATAGATAGAAAACTCTTTATTGTGATACAACAAATCTAAATAACTACAGTGACAAACTTAAGAACTAGCATCACAAGTCACTAAGATAAAGAATAAGTAAATAGATCCGGTTTTTCCGCATGGATCCTTTGTACCAATCATAAGCAGATGAGGTGTATATTTGCTAAGGCAACAATTGCTATGAATTCTTGTCAAAAAAATAAACTTATCGTGTTTAAAAAATAAGACTGTTCCTTATTACTACATATAATTTGGATGAATAGTTATAGAGATGGGTATGGATAACCAGTTAAAATATTTAACGGTCAACGAAGTGAAGAGCCAGCTAGTTAATTTAAAATGTCCATTGTAAGAGAAAAAACCTGTTACTTCTTTAAAGTAAAGTCAACTTAAGAAGTTACAGCTTTTTTAATAACGAAATGTAAACATAATGAATACTAAACTATCTTAGCTCTACACCAACTAATTAATAATCCAGAAAACCAAACGAGTTACCTATAGACCAATGAAAGTGTAGAGTTAATCAAACTTACTTAGCATTATACTGCATCAACACCAAGAGGTATTGAATAACCTATATACCAATGAAGGCTTAGAAATATGTAATTAAACTGACGTTTACTAAGTGATCAACAGCAAGAGCATTTGAGTTACTTATAGGCCAATTATAATATACAATATATAATAATAAATTAATAATAGGCTAATAATAAGTTACAGCTGGTCTAGTCGGCAGAACGGGGCCTGCCGATCCGGAGACCCCGAGTTCAAAACCATACTTCGAAAATACAGTGGTGCACTGTCTTTTCGAAGTCATGTGCGTAATGCCACTAACTTAAAACGGTGAAGGAACACATCGTGAGGAAACCAACATGTACCTGGAATCTTTCGAAGTCATGTGTCATCCATTAACCCACACTGGGCCAGCGTGGTGGATTATGACCTTGACTCTCTCCTTGCGAGAGAAAGCCCCGAGTCCCAGCAGTGAGAACATTAAGTGAGCTGTTTATAAATATATAGGCCAATAAATCTCTAGTGATAGCTCAGATGCTGAACTCTCTCATTTAGATTACTGTATTGAAGATAATGACTTTAAACTATTTAAAATAATAAAGTAGCCAAGTGCGAGTTGGACTCGCCCATGAAGGGTTCCGTTCCAGCAAGTAACATAATATACATAGTACACATAGTTCTTGTAGTTCGTTGTAACTTTGATCGAAGTTTTAATAATAGTGTATTTATGACGTACTAAAAAAACTACTCATCAGATCGAGTTCAAACTAATTTTCGTTGGTAGTTTTCATGGTAATGTACATCATATATTTTTTTTAGTTTTTTCATTATCTTACTTTAGAAGTTAGAGGGGGAGGGACACACATTTTACCACTTTGGAAGCGTCTCTCGCGCAAGTTATTCAGTGTAGACAAAAATTATATTAGAAACCTCAACATCATTTTTTAAGACCTATCGATAGACACCCCACACGTGTAGGATTGATGAAAAAAAAATTTTTGCGCTTCAGTTCTCAGTATGGGGGGCACCCCTAATTTTTGTTTTTTTAAAAAACTTTTGTAAAAATCTTAATGCGGTTCACAGAATACATCTACTTACCAAGTTTCAACAGTGTAGTTCTCATAGTTTCGGCAAAAAGTGGCTGTGACAGACAGACAGACAGACAGACAGACAGACATGACGAATCTATAAGGGTTCCGTTTTTACGTTTTACGGAACCCTAAAAACAGTAATTCCTAGTGACAGATAAGTTAAGCTGGTAAAACAATTTCCCGGGTAAATAGACGCGAATTATATGTGGAGATACATTATCGACTATTGTATTGAACATTAGAAAATTATTATAATATCGAATAAGTTTAAATTATTCGAAATTATTCACAAAACTTCAAAAATCGAATATTATCTCTGCAATTGGGATGATGACTAGGTCAGGTCAAAAACATATCGTTCTATTAAGTCCGTCAGGTATCTACAGTATGAATATAAATATATGGGACGTTGTGACGTCACGACACACACGAACGTCATACAAAACTTCTAAGCATTTTATCTTCGCCATTTTTTATTAGTGAAACAAAAGAAAAATATACGTACATTTTTTTAAATCTAACTGACGGACTAATTTTCTTTTTAGCCATCATGCCTGTGAATTATACGAACTCTTTTTAGACACAAAATAAAAAATAGTATAACAGTTTTGTTTAACATTCGCTATACTACTACTCCTACTACCATGCCATACTACAGTCGATAATATAATATTATATCGACGGCAAGCACTGAGTCAACGTAGCCAACCTACTCTAAAAGAATTACGGAGTTAAATCTTATTTACGAAGTTTTCGGGCCACGTATATTGAAAACGTGTTTGTATCGTCGCGAGTTCTCCAAGAAAGAAGTAAATAAATAAAGATGTACGCTATGTTTGTTCCCAGGTACTATCTCTGGGAGCCACGGGCGGCCACAAGGGAACGACGCAACCTTACCATCCCTGCACTATCCTCCACCATTCTCCTTACAAGGTAAGCTATTTGTACAGAATGAAAATAACGAAAATTAGGACGATGGTTTTTTTATTATTGTTTTGCGATGCGGTTGTTGTACATACTACTCGTATAGAAGTATATGTGAAATTATGCGTTAGTGCATTTCTATACGGATGTTTTAGCAAAAACTATGTTTTGCGTCTTCTATTGCAATATAGAATAGAACCTATTGGGGAAGTATGTTTGTCACAATATTGATAAATTTTAAAACAGAGAAAATCTTGATATGCTTAATAATGATTACGGATCAGAAATTTCGAGATTCTAGTTTATTTCTATCCATTTAGTTAATTTAATATCGACCACTGTAACAAAAAAATAACATGAATATTTTTGTAAGTTCCAGTGAGCTAGATGTATAAGTTTACTTACTTCATTTTATTTTCAATAGCTTCAGAATAATACATGTTCAGAAATACAAAATCGTATGCAATTTAATATATTATTCTGCTACGGATTATATTAACAAACAGCACACTGGTGTAGCATTTCATGTTTTAAAGGTGAAATTCGAAAGATATCAGTCACACAGGCAACCAGAGCTATTAATAAAACAGTAGATGAAACGGTGAAACCGTAGAGGTTCTGAATTCTTTAGAAATATGTACAGATGTTACGTAGACTTGAGGGAGACTAACTCCCCAAACGGTAATACCCTTTTACACACTCTACCTATACAAAGAGACATTTTGTGTACCATTCACCCTCTTCGCCCGTCCTCCCCCGTTTTCACACTGATAAACTCACCTTTCGACAACTGACGTAAATGCAGATACAATTATAGCAAAACAGACCACAAAGTCGGTAATTTGTGTAAATTTACGTTGAAGTTTAGTGCAGGTTAGTCATTTAAAACAATGTTAATGCAATGACCTCGCTTGAACACGGCATGCGAAAAAGCAGCAAAGAATACCCGCAACTGTACGTCACAAGCCTTTACTAAGTTAAAATATTGCATAAATAATTTTAATGATCCATACACATACTCGTACATTTCAATTCACTAGTTCGTGAAGTAACAATTTAAAGTTTGATTATATTCTTCCGGAAATGTGTCCGTTCTGTTTTTGTTTTGACATTAAAAAATGTGTTCAGAATATCTGAAAAAACTGGTCCATAGTTTAAAAGTTATTGTTATAAATACATCGAATGGTTGTATTTTCTGTTCCACTGTTTTCTAAATAGATATAGTCTTTCTGACTCTGTAGTAATACCTTTTTTGATGGACTAAGCACTATGGTAATTCCTTTTTAATATAAAAAATGTTTCGTATCGTACCTTTTCATATATCTGATACCCCGTTCTCATTTTCAGGCCGCTTGGGATTGGTTGATACTAATATTAGTTATCTACACTGCGATATTTACTCCCTACGTAGCTGCCTTTCAACTAAATGAACCCGACTTCGACAAAAGATCTAAAGCCTTCGGCGAAGACCCTATAGTCGTCATAGACATGATCGGTAATAACGTGTTTATTTGTGCACATTTGGGTCATGATCTACTTTAGGAAATAGGTGTTAATATCGACCGTTTTGTTTACAGTGGATGTGACGTTTATAATAGATATCCTCATAAATTTCCGGACGACATACGTGGATATAGCCGATGAGGTGGAGTCTGACCCAGCGAAGATCGCCATGCACTACCTGCGTGGGTGGTTCCTCATCGACCTGGTAGCCGCAATCCCCTTCGATTTGCTGCTCTTCGGAACTGATACCGACGAAGTGAGACGATTTTCTGCTTTTCCATTACTTCATCTCACCGATAAATACACATACATTAATTTAGAATCAGACAACAAAAAGAATGCTATGATTTTAGAAAACTAATACACTATCCGGGCTTCCGTGAATTACAACTTGGCTTGATTTACGAGAGTCCAATTTCATCCTATCTTGTCGTGGGGCTCGATAGAGATGGATTAGTTTTACGGATCGTCAATCAAGAGAATTTGTCTTTCTCGGTCGGAACCCAGACGATCAATTGTCCGAAAAGGAGTATTAGACTATTGTTATCCCGATTGTAATTAAAATGTAAAATATTAGAAGCTAATCGCTTTCAATGTTCTACTTAGTGTTAAGAAGTTAGGAGGCCATAGTATACAAATGTGCTATGCTATAGTAGCTATATTACTTAGTAATATTGGTTTAAATAGGTCATAAGTAAATGAAACATAAATAGGTCAAACTAGGGCTCTTCGTCAGTCACGCTGAGATGAAAAATATGTGTCTTAATAAAACATTAAATGAGAAGAAAGAGATGAAACTTTTGTTCGGGATGATTATTTCTTTCGGACAAATGAGGTTCTGGACATATTTAGCATCACTAGTAGCGGAATGCAGCCATAGCAACATTCACGTCAGAATAGGTTTGCCCTTGGTTTGCCCACAAATCACGACGACTCCCACAATAACGTTTCAATAAAATTTAGCTATTTATCAATACTTTTAAACATAAATCAAAAATTTTAAATCTCATCTTATATATTTATTTCTTTGAATTACCCTTGTTTATTTTGATTTATTTGGGTGTAACGTTATGATTACATGTTAATTTTGTTGATAAATAGAATAGATTTTTCGATTTCATTTTGGATTTGATTGTAGGTGTGCAATATGCCCAAGGGTGGGTGCGTATTGAACTTGTAATACCATTTCTTGTTACAGCAGGGGCTGGAAAGTGATGAGGTATACCATCTTTGTGAACTATTTTTATGTTGCTGCCACTCTATTTTATTACATTTTAGTTGACATATTTTATTCATTAATTTCCACTAGCCATTTTGTATCCACAAAGTGAATGCGTTAATGGAAGATGTGGACGCTTCCCATGAGCAAATGTTAATCATTTTCGAATTCTACACCGTACGAACATCTAATAAAGCTCACTCGCTGCATCACGAGCTTCCGCAAGGGTTCAAGGCAACTAGCAACGAGACCTAGACTCTAGTCTGTTGAACGCTCCGACCGCACCACGGAATAATGCGGGAGCAAACTCCACATGTGAATGTAATTAACAAATAGTGTGATTAACTAATACATTATCGATCAACAATTTAATATCAAAGATGATAACTGAGGGCTGTCATCTATTTCTATATTCTCTAGAATTAGGTACTACGAAATTATGAATGCGAATGACGTATAGGTTTTAGATGATTGTGACAATAATGTAGATAAGTAAACTTTATGATAATTATACATGGAACCCTATTAGTATTAGATAATTTTAGCACTTGACTATTTTTGGAATATATTGATAGAGTTAGCGATTTGTCAAAATTACCATCGGCTTCTTAGTAAAGGTGCCTCGAAGGTCACAAAATGCACAGAGCTTGGTAGCAAATACGCTCACACTTCCCAGACGATCTTACTGACGTTGTACAATACAGTAACTGCCTTTTCACATTTAAGAAGCACCAAGCAATATGTCGACTCCAACATCCATACTTCGTATAGCACCCACCTTACATTTTATATGATTCCAATTGTTATTTATCAAATTCTCGTCGACCTTACAAATTGTATGAATTTCTCGAATAGAAACCATCGTGTTTAGATTTATCAAGTTACTTAGCTAACTGTATCAAATAAACAATATTGAAATCTGCACAGTTGGTTAAATTTTAATTTTATACTAATTATGTGATAAATTATATTTCTCATTCGATTTTATATTTTTATTTGTTAAATAAATTGTTTTGCAAAGTTTTTTCTTTTTTTATTATTCCTATTCCTATTTGATTCCATTATTTTTGTTTATCAAAATTTAGGGCAACTGTCCTAAAAATGTTCAATAAAGTTAAAGTAATATTCAATAAGTAATAAATTTAGCTCTTTTACGTCAACAAAATATTAGATTTGAGTTTTCATACAAATGTACATTTGATAACAATTTTATTAAGTGCATTAAGAAGGCACCTGCAATTGGCACACTTCACTACATGTATCTACTTACTTCAAAACCTGAACTATAATACCTTGTGTAAAAAAAAAACAAAAATAGCAGTGTAATATTGAAATTTAAAAAATAAGCTTTTCTAATTATTCATCAATATACTTATAATCATTAAGTGTAAGTATTAGTACATCATTAATATAAAATAATTTAGGTAAGTTTCACTCAGATTTCTGGTGTTGCATTTTGTGTGTGAAATTGTCAACTATTGAACTGTTTGGAGTGATGCACTGCCTCATAAAATTCAAATACCTCACCTTTAACTACTGTTAATCTGTAGGAACATACGGTGTAAGCATAATAAACTTTGTATCTATATAAATACGACACATTTGTATTTACTATGAAATGTGACATAACTTCCAATAACTATCAACTGTCACTACTCGCCAATAAAACAAAACAGTATTTACGAAACAGTTATATGCACCGCATTCTGTACGAAGCCAGCTAATTATAGTTTATAATAATCGCTTGTAACTGCGAGTTTCGATATATAAGTTTGATTCAGCTCGAAAGCATATCTCATAGGCAGTCTTTGCTTAGTTAGAGTGATTTCGCTGCGAGGCCTCGTTGATGCTAATTTAGTTCTGAGCGAACGATTCATATACCGCTTGAATTGGGTTTGCGGCTGACAAGTCTGACTACGCTTGCTGTCGCTCGCTAAACGTACCGTGCAAGACGTCTACCGCCTAGCATATTGCTTGTGATATTACTGTCGCCTTTGATGACGCTCGAGATAAAAGTGAGTACAATAAAAATACCAAAAGCATTGTTGTGAGGCGGTAGAGACCGTGTTCATTCATGCTTGGACTGACTACGTCAAAGCGAGACCCAACTCGTACGTAAACGAGAGACAGCTTGCGTAATTAGACAAAAGCAAAAATATTCGTGGTCGGATATTAGAGCTGATTGTTTTTGCAGACGACGACCCTCATCGGATTGCTGAAGACAGCGCGCTTGCTCCGATTGGTGAGAGTGGCGCGGAAAATCGACAGATACTCGGAATATGGCACTGCCGTCCTGCTACTCCTAATGGCAACCTTCGTCCTTATTGCACATTGGCTGGCTTGTTTATGGTAAGACACAGTATTCAAAATATACTTGTATTTTTTTTTTGGTATTTTAAATGTTTTTTTGTCTGTTTATGACAACTTACAATTATTTATTGATAACTGAATTCTGCCAGTACTATTCATTTAGAGTTTATGAGAGAATATGAAATATTTTGTTTTAAGGTATGCGATAGGCAGCTGGGAGCGCCCTCAACTCCACGCCCCTATTGGGTGGTTGGACGCTCTAGCTAACGACGTCCAGGCAACTTATGAAAACTCGACAGGGCCTACGTTAAGGTTGGTAATACAAATGGCACAGTTTCAAATTGTTTGAGGATCATACATTAAACTGTAACTATACTTTCAGATCACGTTACATCACAGCTTTGTACTTTACTTGCACCTCCTTAACGAGTGTCGGCTTTGGTAATGTGGCGCCAAACACAGACATGGAAAAGGGATTCACGATATTTGTAATGCTTGTAGGATGTGAGTATGTCTTTTGTCAGCTGCCTGTACGCAGCCTCGGATCTGGTTACTTGGGGCAGAGCGAATTAATTGTTTAGTAGACTTTATTTGCACTGAAATTATATCATCTGATCTGCATGATCTAATACCACCTAGCCTTTTTTTCTATCAGACTTCTCGTAACTCGAAGAAGCGGCATCGTTTCATGGTTGATGTTCCAAAGACACGAACAAAGAGGTTTGACTCTACTTTTGTGATAAGAAAGTCTCGACTGTGGAATTAGTTGCCTGAGTGGGTTTTTCCCGATGGTTATAATCTT
This sequence comes from Ectropis crepuscularia, assembly GCA_963693475.1. Classification (NCBI taxonomy): domain Eukaryota; kingdom Metazoa; phylum Arthropoda; class Insecta; order Lepidoptera; family Geometridae; genus Ectropis; species Ectropis crepuscularia. Next base: position 13,387,344 of record OY856339.1, on the reverse strand, counting down.
GGTGTCTTCAAATCGAGAGTGAATCGGTTTCTTCTAGGTAAGCACGCTCCATCTTAGACCGCATCGTCGCTTAACATCAGGCGAGATGGTGGTCAAGTGTAAACCTATAAATGTTAAAAAATATATAACGTTTGGTTATATTATGGACCCGTGGTGGCGTGAAAACGTCTATTTCCACAATTTTGAGGTCATAGGTTTGAATCCCGTCCGCACAACACAATATTTTTCCCAGTTTAGACGTATAAGTTTATCATTACCACATCGACATTAACGGAAAACATCACAAAAAAACCGGCCAACAAAGATATCTTGAGAACATGTTTCAACTGCCAATACGCACTAGACCAGCGTGGTGGATTTAGATCTTAACTCTGTGAGAGAAGGCTAATAATAACAGCAGTGAGCACTAGAAAAGAGTTGTTTAAGCTCTGTGCTAAATACAAATACCTACTGCTCTTTAGTTATCTCGGCCTTTTAAATTATTAGTACGAGTACTAATAGTTCAAGTGTTGGCAACAAGTAGTACCTATAATTAGAAAAGCTTCCAGTCAAAAGAAACAAATGAACAAAAAACACTATCTACCTTTACCTTCGTTAACTACATCGTGCCAAATACTCTCTAGAAAATTAATGAACTTGCAATACCTTTGATGGTGTAGATATCCATGGGTGACTATCTGACCATATTTGCGACATTATTTGTTACTATCAGACGTGTAGTACGTCAATTTGCTATTATTTCTATGAGAAATGCTTAAAAAATGTAGGTATAATCACTTGCATGACAATTACTGTGGAAAAAAATAGAAACGGAACGCAATGATACGTAGGGTAACTATTTAATTTACAATTAGGTATAATACATTCAAACTATGCTTTTGCCCTAATCTGGGTCCGCAGTGTGAGCCCCTATTTCGATGACGTTACGACATAATTGATGCTCAATTTGTCATGCGACTTGTGATTTGCTAATGGACTCGCAGACGCAGTGCAGCGCCAAATTATTTGTCAATGTCATCGTAATATTATAAATACTGACAGTTAATAATAATCAAACGATGTTGGATCACAAACTAACCTACTGTGGGTTAGTAATCTCACGCGTTTTATTATTATACTAGCAGTGCCCCGCGGTTTCACCCGCGTAGTTCCCGTTCCCGTTATTTTCCCAGGATAAAAAGTAGCCTGTGTGTTCTTCCAGACCATAATCTAACTGTATTCCAAACTTCAGCCCGATCCCTTCATACGTTTCGGCGTGATTGAGCAACAAACATCCAAATTGAATTTACTACTTAAATTGGAAAACTACTTTTTGTAACTTAAATATAAAAGTTAGACATGTGCTGTCGTTGACTTTTTTGTAGTCATTTTCAAGCTCCACATATTTTCTCTAGACGTCAAAAATTTATCTTTCATAGTTAAGGCAGCGTTCGTAAGAAACGCTTTCATTCGACCGTTTTTTCTCCGATTCACTTTGCAAAACGGACTACCACGTAAAAGCCTTTTTATTTTTCGGTTTTTTATATAACCTATGACACTCAGCAATAATGTGGCTTTCTGTTGGTGAAAGAATTTTTTAAATCGGTTCAGTAGATCCCGAGATTACCCCTTACAATTTAACAAATACACAAACTTTACTTCTTTATAATATTAGTATAGATGACGGTATTTACGATTTAACGGTGGCAAAAATATTGAGCGTCAATTTCAATGTAAATCATCTCAATAGGAGCTGGTATGCGGGCCTGGAGAGTCCATAGATCCGAGTCTGCCAGTACGCACGTCTTGCTTTGTGATGCAGATGCCTATAATCCGTAATGTCGTGTTGCAGCTCTCATGTACGCTAGTATTTTCGGTAATGTATCGGCAATCATTCAAAGACTGTATTCGGGTACGGCTCGTTATCATACACAGATTTTAAGGGTGCGGGAGTTTATCCGATTTCATCAGGTAAGGTTTTAACAGCCTGTTTTACATGATGGCAGTGACTAAATCCAGATACGCGCTTGCGACTGAATTATAGATGAAATAAATTAATTTAATTAACATATATTGATTAGATTAAAATCAAATAATTTTGAAATAACACATCATTATTTTCTAAACCGATTAGATTTGATAGGCGATTCCGGAAAACCCATGTTTTGTTAATTTTCATAATAATTACGAGTACATTTTAAACCATTTTTTTTTCTATAAAACGTTTACCTACTATCTAATAAAAAATAATCAACGACAATAATAATTATGCAAATTAATTTACTCGTTTCTTGAAGTCTTAAGAATTTAAAAGATAGTTAAGATGCAACATTTAACTTTCCAAAACTTTTTTTTTCAATTTAGCAACCGTCATCTGTTTGTACGAAGCTAACATTAATAAACAATTTTGACATTTTAAATTATAATTCCAAGCAAATGTCAATCTAAATTTTGAAAAATAATCACGATAAAACCTAAATGGACGGTGGGCGGACTTTCGAGTTTTCACCAATTAGAACTAGTCTACATTACCTATTACAAACAAAATCAAATGCAAGCAAAGAGATTATTTGTACTTTATCTAAGAATGCAAGCAATAAGTAAGAATGCAAGTCATTACTGGACTATGAAACTGCCATCGTGTAAATCAGAATGAAAAGCAAATTTCTGTTCATTATCTTTTGGACAAACTTTTCACTCTTACTCGTCTTAATTTCAGATTGCAAACCCTCTACGGCAAAGATTGGAGGAATATTTCCAACACGCGTGGAGTTATACTAACGGGATAGATACGTCCAGCCTCCTCAAAGGTTTCCCAGAATGCCTGCAAGCAGATATTTGTTTACACCTTAATCGAAATTTGCTTGCGAGCTGTTCAGCTTTTGAAGGCGCCAGCCCGGGTTGTTTGAGGTAATGCATTTGAGACGAATGTTTTTAAAACAAGCTTTCGTAAAGTTTGAATAAAACTACAAATTACAATGGGATCTACACATAATTAGAATATTCACAAAGTTAAAACAAATGAACTTGAAAATGGCTGATCTGATTGAAAAATGTATGCTCGATCGTATACCGGAAAGTAGGACAATTTTTTGTCGTCAGATTTGATTACCTACATACACCGAACCGCAGCCCAAATGATAAAATGTTATACTCGTACAATCGACAAATCGCAAAACGACTTTGCTAATTGTTGTCCAACCAAAACAAAATTATAAATTTAAGATGTAGCTCTGATATAGATTATGTTCTATAAGTTTTAAAAAATTACAAACTTGAAAATAATTTAGAAGAGAGTGATCAAATTCAAATTTTGTAAAAAAAAAAACAAATTACGTTTTGCACTGTTTACTGGACAAACTTTAGAAAAATAAATCTTTGAGATGCTCAGTTTTCCAGTCAGATATATTTAAAAAAAAATTGACAAACAGTATTGTTTTATTAGTAATTTTACCACGTGTTATTTCAGAGCTCTATCTTTGCGATTCAAAACAACGCATGCGCCTCCAGGAGAAACGTTGGTGCATCGTGGTGATGTCCTCACATCGCTTTTCTTCGTATCCAGAGGGTCCATAGAAATACTCAAAGATGACATCGTTATGGCAATACTAGGTAAGTACATACAGTAGTATGTATATATCGCAGTATCATAGACTTAAATGCGGTCAAAATCATGCTCGCTGGAATCAATCAATATTTATATGCTGGATCAATATTTAAAAATTCATGATTATTTCATCATTCAACAGAATTTTCAAATTCCGATTATTAAAAAACATTACGAATTTTCATTGTAAGGATATTCTAGGGAGTATTTTCAATTATTTTACGGTAATGTAACAAAATTTGATGTCAAACAAATATTTTTTACAAGTGTAAAAGCCGCGAGCAGCAAGACCACTCCAAAATTTTCGTTAAGAATCTTAAATCTAGTCGTAATTAATATAAGTAGTAAGTCTAAAGAGCAATGTTTCCCGTAAAATTGCAGATCAAAGAGATAAATCATCTTAAATCCTTAATGTTGACCTCTATTCTAGGCAGTGATTTGGACATTTCGTGATCAAATAACTTTGCGGCGCAATGCGGTCATGGGCAGGCGTGTCACTTACCATCAGGCACATTTCTAGCTCGTCTCGTGACTCTTTTTTGAATATGAATACAATGAAGTGATGAAGTGCAATGTGTGACAACCTTCACAACAACAGTTTATCATCAGATAATCCTTCAAATTGATAACATTTCTAAGCCATTACGTCATTTTTACTGAATTACGAAACATGCGCAAGTTTTCATCGACAGAGCAAAGTTTACACAATGATTTGCTGAAATTTAACGTTGTCATTAATTTATCATCGTTATTTTAAGTCGTAAATTGCTGAATAACCCTGTGGCGTACACGTGAGATAAATTTGGGAGGAGTGGTCGGTAATATGAACAACTAATCCATTTTTCTTATGCTAATGATCATGTCAATCAATAATCTGTTTTTCAAAGAATTATGCAAAGTCCTTGAAACTGGACGTAGAGGATTTATTTTTAGTGTCGTATTGTTTGTTAAACGTGATTTTTTTTTGTAATTTCCATCAGATTTTTTATGTTATTATTACAGTACCGTATGCCATACAGGCGAAGTAGTTAATGAAATAAAAAATGCTTTAGGAGTTCGTCAGTGTTAGAGTATTTCTCCCGATATATGTATACGTTTGTTTCTAACGCACTGTTTTTACCTATATCTGGCAATTTATTGACGATAAAAAGTAACTTATGTGTTTTTAGCAAAATTTTATTCTCATCCAATCAACAAGTTATTACTTGTTGTAACATTCAAACACACATTTTCATACTTATAGTATTATTGTCTGTGTCATGGAAGCTTGTCATTGATTATTATTTATCGCTATCATGACATCTCATTCGGATCAGAGTACTTTCACCGCACGTGAGATAAGTGAGTCGAACTCACAGAAATCTAAATAACTATTTAGATTTCTGTGGTCGAACTGATACAATGATGTGGCTGTTGCTTTTGTGGCTGGCGTCTCCACGTTCGTTGACTTTACTGAGTTTTGTTTATCAGTAGGTACTGAATCTTTCGATTTCATAAACGAACAAGTAGGTAAAACTAGAAAAGTTAGTAAAGATTTTCGTTCTACTAATCTCTCTCTCTCTCCCTCTGTGGTCGCTCCCTCATGATTGAGGATCCTGGTTATCGCTGGATGTGGATGCTCTACACCTAGATTTTGTAATCTGCTTCCACCGGTGTCTGCTCATTGCGTCTCTGACGACCGTGCAAAATTTGGTAGATGAATAGCCTCTCACTTGATCACTCCATCTAGTTGGGGATCTACCCCGGGCTCGCTTACCCTCCGTATTTCCAACTATGATCAGCTTTTCAAGGCTGTCATCTCCCCTCCTCATTGCGTGACCGAAATAGGACAGAATGCGCTGGCAGATTTTAGTCAAGCGGGTTTGGACTCGAAGCTGTGAAAGGATCGATACATTGGTGCGGTTGGCTGTCCAGGGTATCCTCAACATCCGCCTCCAGCACCACATCTCGAATGTATCGATCCTTTGCCTTTCTCGGGCTCGTATTGTTCTACTGATACAGCCCTGCAAGCAAGCCCTGCAAGTCAGGGGGCTAAACTGTCGCAATAATTTCATCATGTATCAAGAAAATAACAATCGAAGCTTGACTTTTAAGGCCATCTATTAAAGATAATAAAATGCCTTGGTCCATAACAAATGAAGAGTCGTTGTACGTAAGTTCAAAATATCGCACGTAAACATTAGGTAATGCGCATGATAGAGTCTCTCTACCTAGTCTGTGGGCATGATCACTAGAAAAAACTAATTAGTCCGTTAATTAGATTATTAAAATATATTGTAAACGTATTTTTTTCACAAACAAAAATGACGAACATGCTATGCCAAGTTTCGAGTGACGTCACTTCATTGTAGAATTTTTAAAAAGAAGTGACGTCGCGACCGTCTCACTTTGGAAGTTTGATGATATGTATCTTTGTCGATTTTTAATAGTTTGATAAAAGAAAAAAATACTTGTCCCATATTTTTCCATGATCCATCTGCCGTCAGATAGACTAATTATATAGAATGGTATATTTTTGAGGCAGTCAGTTTTGACAGGTCCTGATGCATTCTTATGACGGACGTCAGCGTGACGTCGTGACATATTTTGAATTTAGCACTGACTTGCAATAGTAAGGATTATTTTGCAGAATCATTATGATACTGTCGCTTACTAAGATAATGATGTCATCGTGCTTTTGTGTATGAAGCGCCCTCATTGGTGAGAAAGAGATGACATGATTTTTATTTGACCATAATCTGCTGCTGTTTTGTACTTTGAAGTTTAGGTTTAGGCTGATGTTTATACTTTGTACTACTGACGTAGTTGCCGGATGAGTTAACGATTAAGATATCTGGGGAACACTTTATCAGTACAACGTTCAATAAGATATAATATTATAGCATCATAATTAGGTACCATCAGCGAATTAGTAACTCCTCCATTGAACAATAAGTTGTTAGATAATTTCCCAAAGATCTCACTAGGATTGGTGTGTCTCCAAAAGACCAAATTCGTACCTACCTACTTGGCAGCAAGGGTCACAATTGAAAGAAATAGCTAATTATAATAGTTAGTCTATAACTTCTTCAAATAAACTAGTGTTCGTTTGTTTTATAAGAAGTCTTGAATAATGCAGAGAAATTGCGATCAACGTATATATATATCTACGTATATATATATATATATATATATATATATATATATCTACAAAACTAGTTGTCAAAACCGAATAAGTACTCATTTGCAACTTGCACCGTATATAATTCGGCCGTCATAGAATTAAAACACCACCGCATTCGTTGGTGCTCCATTTAGCCTTGTGTATAGGTACCTAATTGCGTTAAGTAACTCTCTGAAATTAGTTCTCTAAGCTGCAACGGTTGTTAGCAGTTTTTTTAAATAGAATTTTTACTTCCTGGCTCGTTGCGTACAGTTCAAATATTTTTTATATACAGTATGGTAGTATGGTCGCTTTTGAAAGACCGTTTAAATATTCAAATAATTACACCTAATCACCTAAAACTTGAGAGAGCTACATTAGAATCGAGTTAAGACCATGTTTGTTGTAATATTTATTAAATACAGTATGGCAGTACGGTCGCTTTTGAAAGACCGTTTAAATATTCAAATAGTTACACCTAATCACCTAAAACTTGAGAGAGCTACATTAGAATCGAGTTAAGACCATGTATGTTGTTTTACAGGTAAAGACGACATATTCGGCGAGAACCCGTGCCTGCACTCGACGGTGGGCCGCAGCAACTGTCGCGTGCGAGCGCTAACCTACTGCGACCTCCATCGAGTGCACCGCGACGACTTACTCGATGTCCTCGACTTCTATCCCGAGTTCCGGCCGTCGTTCGTCAACAATCTAGAGATCACGTACAACATGCGAGACGTGAGTATAAACGTTAAAACTTACAAGTTATATCTAAATGTAAATGAATAATATTTGAACATTTAAAAAAATATTTGAATGTAAATGAATATTGACCAATATTGACTGGCCACGTGGCTTAGTTGGTATTCCTAGTATCTAATACTCCCTGCGAAGCCGTATGTCGTGTGCCGATTCCCATCCAGTGCAAATATTTTTGTTATTAATACAAATATGTGTTGTTTATCGGGATGTATAATAAGTATGTATTTACAACTAAAAAAGTAGGTACCTATTACTTTATGATGGGGCTGACATAGACTTGTCGTGTCAAAGCACATAATAAAAAAAAAATATACAAGTATTATAATATATCAGCTATCCGGTTCCCACAGTACAAGCATTGACTAGTTAGGGGTTAGATAGATAGCTAGTTAGAGAAGACACCTAGTTTTTTCACAGCTAATCCTATTAGCCTATAGCCTATTTAGCTAATTTAGACTCGATATTAGAGCCAAAGTTGAGCGTAGATGACAAAATAACATCCAAAAGCTCCAGATGGTAACCGGGTACACCTCAAAAAGTAGGCCTGTGTTGGAATTGACTCTTTTTTGCGGAGAACAGACACACCTGCATTTTCCCTCCTGAAACTTGACCAGATTGACATTGCCCCATTCAGACTACCTCAAGGGCTAAGTTCAGACACTTGATCATACTCTCTCTCAGTACCTGAGTTTGTTTGCTCTTGCGCTAGATAAGCTTAAGCTAAAGCGCATTTTGCTTAGACTCGGGGGTCTTCTCTCAGAAGGAGAGAATGATAATATGTTTTTGGGACAGTCCGATTTCTGCACGATGTTATTAAGTCCTAGCTTATTAACCACAAAAGGCGTTTAACCAGTGCAGTTTTTCAGTCATCGCGGTTTCTCAAAAGAAATATTTATAAGAATATACTTCAGCTAATTATAAAATTGGCGGTCATATTACGTACGTGAATTAATTAAGAGCTTTATCATGATTTGCTTGACTGTCACGCACATCCCTTGTAGATAATGCCTCACTCAAAGTATAAATAGTATGTAGGTAATAGTGAAAAAACTACGTTGTATATTAAAATAGAACACTTCTATGCATATTTTTTTAATGACACGTTTTTATTAATATTCATGTTACGTCATCATGCCATCGTCACGAAAAGGTGACAAAAAATGTAAAATAAGTGAAACAATTGCAATTGCAATAGAATTTAATTCGAAGACTGTCCTGGTGTATGATTTTTTTAGTTTTCATCGCTACAGTACGAGTACTTATTACAATTCAGATCGGTTATTGTATTTAGTTGCGTTCAAGTCTTGCGACTATTTTTAACAGATTTAATCAATCGAAGCGTGATCATCAATTTCATCTATTTTTCACTTATACATTTAAGAACTGTGATGATTATGCTGCAATTAGTTAACTTCACTTACAAAACGATTACTTTTTAATTTATAGTGGCATACTGCCAATCTATCTACATTTCAATTCAAATATTGTAACAATCGAAAATAAAAGTGAACATTTGAATAACGTTTTTTTTTTAATTTCCTTGTTTCGTGGCCAAAAGCCGTACTACAATTTTCGGACAGTTAGCAAAGTAACCTTGAATGCCACATTTATTAATTTTCTTTGTATTCGCTTATCGTCCGTCTTCGAGGCTCTTGAAGTTCACTGAGTCATTGAGATATTTATTGTCTGGATTCTTGTCCTTGTAGACTTAAGATTTCTTTGATGTACAGTTCAGAAAAAAGACAAATATAATATGACTAACAACCCTCACGGTTTCAAGTGCTATAGTTACGATGAGATCTGTGAACCATTTCGGGATAGAATGATTATATTTGTTATTCAGACATATAAGCTGTTTTACGTTAATGCTCGTATCTGATCCAAATAAAAGTACCTAGTTGTTCTTTGAAGGAGGAAGGAATAGACATCCCGACAAACTTGACGTATATTAGTAGATACGATATGGATTTTACAGCTACTTATCAGAAAACATGACATGCGTAAATAAGTGATAATATTATATGATTTTTATCCCTAACTAGCGGCCCGCTCCGGCTTCGCTCGAATAATAACCTAGATATCAACTGCAGCGCCATCTGCCGTAGCCTATGTTACTCGGGAATAATGTAGCTTTCCAAAGGTGAAAGAATTTTTGAAATCGGTCCAGTAGTTTCGGAGCCTATTCATTACAAACAAACAAACAAATCTTTCCTCTTTATAATATTAGTATAGATACGATATACCTATAGTTAACATGATATGTCAATAAGTGGACTTATTCTTTATCTAGTCATATCTGAAACGTGATTAACTTTAAGATACTTTTCGGCAAGCAAATTTGAATCTTATAAAATCAATTATAAAACGGAAACTAAAAATCGACAAGAAATATGATAACGATACAAATTACGCAATGAAAAACATATTTTGCAATACTTTTTTTTATATTGCAATATGTTTTGGAAAAGTATTACTGATTAAATACAGACAAAATACTTTCAATGACACAATGTGTTAATATGTTTTGCATGTCAAAATAAATTCTATGGTGAAATACCCAGAATTTGTTCTAATCTAGCCCTTGTTTTTTTAATATTATAGGTACCCTAACTAGAGCAATGCTATGTTTTGTTTGTAAAAATTAGATCGTGCGCTGCCAAAAAATGTATGTGTCAGAATCGAACCCCAGGGCAAAAAAATATGATCCAGCCTGGTTTGGCCATTTTTGCGCCCCAAGATTCTATGGCCTGTCCCTGGGCACCGGTGGCACCACCCTATTTGCGGCACTGTGAACACCATCTTGTAAGGGTGGTTTCTTTCTCTGTATCTAAACCATGAAGATAATCTTCTTAATATATAGTAACAAAACAAGCTAACAAGCAACACGCTGGCCCGTAATCCCACAGTACCACGCAGCCAATTGAACATGAGGGGTCTAAATCATAGCCGATCGACACCTTTTCACTCAGATATATAAAATAGATGATCTCTTTGGCCTTCTGAAACATTGCCCTTCAATACAAAACACAGTAATGTTTGCATATTTTTGCTTAGCTATATAGTGGCAGATGAGTACTTCTGCAAGTGAACTCTACAAATAATCCTACCAGTTTCCATATTTACTTTACCTAATATTTTAGTTAAAAAAAAATTATTCGCTGTTATTAATTCTGATGACAAATAATTTCTTTTAAGTTTTCGTTTGTAATTGTTTCCTTCTTATTGTGTCTAAAAACACATCTTTATGAAACAAAAAGTGTTTTAATAGTTGTATTTTTATTTATTTTTACCATTCCATAAACTTAAAATTAAGACTTTACCTAAATCCAATCATCATCATCTATCATCATCGTGTTTTTGTTGGAATCTTGGTAACGTGATGGATTTTAAAAATAAGTTTCATTTTAAAAAAATTACGTAACATAGGTAAAATATCAAGACAACGCACAGAAACCGAGAAGAGCTAAAGTATTATCCCACTGTTTTATTTATCAAAATTAAAAACAATCTGCTTAGAGGTTATTTTAGTGCAAAGTTTACAGTAACATAACTGACTAAATGGTAGAACGCACTTAAAAGTACTACAATACTGATGAATTATAAAACTTCATAAATTTTTAAATATACTTGTATTATTAATTACGTTCAAGGATTAAGTCAGACTTTATTCGTCAACACGGTGCACGAAACTGCATCGAAATATAGGGGTTTCGGTTCACATTTTACCATTTAATCACAGTATTTTCAATATTTTATCATTGATAATACTAATGAATAAACGTGATAGCTTAAAACAATACTGTATAATGTCTTATGTATTTTAAACTAGGAGGAACTGTGTGGCATTGAGCCTCGTCGCCGCATGCGCTACGAGAATCCAGCGTGCGACGCACGTCTGCTACGCGAGGCCTACGCGCGAACTACGCGCCGCCCTCACACCGAGACCTTTGCTGAAAAAGTGGTCTGTGTTTTACTCGTATTATAGTATTTCTAGATACGATATGCAAGTGGAATATTACTGTAATTATAGCTAAGTCTAATATAATAATCTGATACTAAAGATATTACAAGGGGAAAACGGAACATTATCTAATTTTATTTCATTTCAATGGATTATTTCATTGTAACAAAATTCATGCGAAATCGATTCACATAGTACTTAGTCCGTCACTTCTACTACTTAGCAAGACTACGTGTAGTCTTTTGTAATATGCAACCTGTAGTCTTTGCAAAAATTGCAATTGCTGCAATGAAAAAGAAAGCTGTGCTAAAATTTGTGCTACACAACAATTAGACACAAAATCGTTCGCTCTACTAAACATTTTAGTCAACCTATCATTGATAATAATAGTAAAAAATACTCGTACAGATGTTGCCCAATGCAGAAGTTGAAATTGTTTTCATTTTATTGTAGACAATCTCAAAAATTAAAACTAGGCTAACAGAGAAATTACAGGGCTTAGAGACATAACAACTTAGATCTCTGGGTGACGAGCGCAGTGCAGTGCTAGGTAATGATTTGGGCTCTTCATGTTCCAATAGCTGCGTGTCACTGTGCTGTTATGTGGCAGGCATGTTGCTTAACATCAGGTACCTGCTCGTCTCGTCACTCTTTATTTGATTTAAAAAAAAACTCTATATGTTTGTTTACTCTGGTTATCACTAAGCTAACGAATGAATGTTCTGCAAATTATTTTTAATTTTACAACACAGCACATACATTTATACAGTTTTCTAATTGATCCTTTATTTCTGCTTCAGGACTCCCAGTGTAGCGACGAAGACACCGACTCCCCTGCCAGTCGAGGCATTCTAGAATTTTCAACGGATAAAGCGGGACAAGACGTCACCCCTCTTAATTTCAACTTTAGCAAACAACGCTCAACCACGCTTAATTCCATCACAGGTACAAAATTAACCAACGTCTTGGAATGTTACTATTTAAAATTTCCGAAAACGCAACATACGCCTGTGTAAACAGATGAAATATAAATTTTAACGCAGGCGCCATGCTGCGCGCAACCTTCTATCTATTCCTAGAGTAGATAACTTATAGGTATATAGAAGTGAATGACACTATATGCATTCCCCTTTGTCATTATTTTCCAGTTTATACATACATCTCTCTTTATCATTCAATTATGTCACGAAGTAAACTTGGAATATGAGCGAACAGCGTTAGAAATTAACTTACAAATAAAACGTAGAATGCACTCAATAAATGAATCACATACTGAATTGTACAGCATTAGATTGGACACCAGAATATTCGATGTACGTATACAATATTTAGTAAAAAAATATATTTTAGCAAGTGTTAATACATTTATTTCAAAATTGAATTGTCTTAAAAAAACTTGACCAATTTTCTACATCTAACGCTGCTTGCTAAATACGATCCAAGCACAAAATACTTTAAAAAAAAGTATTGAATTTTGTTGCTAAAAATAATTGAAGGCAGATTTCGTGTATTTTTAAAACCGACATGGATAGTGGATACTCATGGTGGTTTGTTAAATTTATAAGTCACTCATAACCACTAATACATTTTATATACCGCATACCAAGGAAATCCTCAACAACTGTATGAAAAGAGAATTCATTTTAATTTTAAAAGCAGCATGTGTTTTGCTTATTTTCTACCTATTTATTTATCTTTACGGCGTTGGGTGAGCGCTTTCGGGGGCATCGATGAGAGATGGGATTTTGCGCTGTGTAGTTGTAGTTTTTGAGTCGGTTTTGGTGCGAATGCCCCCGAAAGTGTATCCCCGCCCGCTCTGAGCGCGGCCCTTGTGTGCAGGCATGCTAGCGCAACTTAAACGGAGCTTCCCCGACCTCTACCATCATAAAACGCACCAGCCGCTGCACAACAAATACTGTAAGTATGCCTCTTTATTAGTGCATGATCCAATAGATTTTACTATCTGAAATGGTGAGTTCATTCAACATTCAAAATTCGTATACAAAATACAATTGGATTTGATTTATTTAATTATGGATAATGGGTATTGCAAATTAAAGTTGTATCTAATTTGACATCTGACTTGTTGTTTTGATTTTCTAACAAAGATAAAGCAATAACAATTTACTAATACCATATTTCAATCGAGCTAATATAGACACGCGGTCAAAACCATAACTTATTATAGTTCACGTAACAATAATTGCTATAAATGAGTTGTTTTGCGTGTTGATTAATACAGTAATCTGTCGATTCAATAGAGTTGATGAAATAACTGTCAAATCGATTGCGTTGCAGCTCAGTCGACGCCGCAGACGTACCGAAGCCGCGCGGGTGTGCGTCGTCAATCATCGGTGGGTCCACTGAATGACACGTCACCACTGACGGGAGCTTGCGAACGGGGTGCGGGAGGGGAACCAGCGGTATCGACGCCCGCGCACAGCGCGACGCTACCCGTCTCGAGCCTGAGCACCAACCCTAGCTCGTACTACACGAACGCGACGCCGAGCCCGCCCGCCGCGCCGCAACACGTCTCCTGCGACGATATCCTGACGCCTGCGCATACGCACGCGCCCGCACGGACCCCCTCCTCCCGCTCCGCGCCCCACTCCGCCGTCAACCTGCACCAGGCCGGACGCCCTGCTGCGCTGCCGTTCAGTACAGAGAAGACTCAGAACTCATCCGCTCCGCAAGTACGTACTATATTTAAAAGTTTCCCCATGGTTTACAAGGAAAATAGTGGCTCAGTACGTCCACCATCGATTTGAAAGAATCCTACTAGTATGATGAATGCCAAAGTTTGGACGTATGGATCGTCATAGCTCAACCAAGTAGGAACGTGTGAACGAATCAGGTTGATAATTATAACACAGAGTACAGTCTGGAATTACATGTAGGCTACTTTTCATTGCGGGAAAATAACGAGCCCGGGAACTATGCTGCTGAAACCGCGGGGCGCTGTTATTTATATACATTTTGGTTGGTGTCAGATCATCGACCTAGCAGAGTGAAACATTTTCGATTTACATATTTAGTACCTAGGTACCTACCTAACTGTTAACCAGTTTTGTACAGTTCAGTCGATGAAAGGCATCAAATGCGGATTTCAACAAAGTACATCGGTACGATTTGCTATCGTTATTACGTTACATAATATTTTGTTTGTCAGGACACAGTCTCGCCGCAGTACCAGAACGTGGGAGTGGCCGCGACTGCCGCATCAGTGGCGACGGTTCTGACGCGACTGGAGGAGCTGAGCCGACGAGTGGCCGTCCTGGAGACGGGGCTCACGTCAGACGTGAGGAGGATCCTGCAACTGTTGCAGCAGAGAGACGTGCCGCATCACAATGCGCCGGCACCGGTCCACACACCTTCTACGGTGCTGCCGAAGACATCGCTCTCAGTGCCTCAGGCGAATGAAGTAAGGACTGCTTGATTTGTGGCTAAATTGTGTTGCATCGTCCGGACTCCAGGAGTGGAGTGTAGAGATAAAGGGTCCACACGCCTTCTACGGTGCTGCCGAAAACTTTGCTCTAAGTGGCTCATGAGAATGAAGTAAGAACTTTTTAGTATGAAAACTAACCTGGTTATTACACATTTTAAATAAATACACGGGTAGCTCACTTTTAATAAATAAATAGTCAGTCCGACTTAAGTTTCGATCGCGTCCGGCGATCTTTTTTCAACTTGAGTCGGACTGGACTGACTATATCAAACGTGAGTTAGTTGTGTATTTATTTAAAAAGAATTAAGGACTACTTGGTATGTGGCTAAATTGTATAGCATCTTCCAGAATCTAGAGGGGTGGAGTGTAGAGATTAAGGGTTCACACGCCTTTTACAGTGCTGCTGAAACCTTCGCTCTAAGTGTCTTAGGCGAATGAAATAAGGGGATGCCTGATATGTGGTTAAATTGTATTGCCTTCACCAGAACACTGTAGAGATTAAGCAGTTGCAGCAGTGTATTTTAACTCTTATAAAGTAGCCAAGCAGCTGTTCGACTAACAAATGTTTGCACAAATTACCATGTGGATGCTTGTATTTGGATGATTGACGGCACACATCTCGTCTTCACTCAGCTCAAGTGGAGACCACTAAGCGGAGATGTTATTACATTTGTATGGCGCGATGAAAGCGGAGATATGAGCTATGCCTCGCCGAGGCGCAGCGGAGACGAGAATAGTGCGCAGGTGACAACGCGCGGCGTGCAGTGAGCGGTCTCCGTCTCCGCACAGCTTCGTCATCCGAGCTGAAAAACGTCTCTTCTCGTCTCCGCTTCAGACATCTCTGCACATCTTCGCTTTGGTGGAGTCTCTGCCTTACACATGTATTCATTTAAAAAGTCATCCAATATATTGAATACTTGAGCCGTTGTTTCAGTGGGATTGGAACTGGAGCGGCGACCGTGAGCGCGAGCGAGGCGGGGGCGGCGGCGGCGGGCGCGGGGCGCGCGGGGAGCGGGAGCGCGCGCCGGGCGTGCAGCGCTCCGCGTCCGAGCCGCACGCGCCCGTCCCCCCCGCGCTGCCCCCGCCGCCGCACTCGCACTCCTTCTACAGGTACCCTACATTACGTTAAGCTGCCTATACACACTGGGCCAGTGCAGGCCAACGCGAGTGTCGACAAAACGGCACGAGACAAAACGTAGCATCCACATAGGTACTGGCCCAGCGCAGGCCAACGCGAGCGCCGACAAAACGGCACGAGACAAAACGTAGCATCCACACACTGGCCCAGCGCTGGCAAAAGCGCGGTAGGCCAATAGGAGAACAGGACGCTACTCGCCAAGCGCCTTTGTTTTATGCACAAAAACCGATACCGGTCACGAGAGACGAGACGAGACAAAACAGCCCTATACACACTGGCCACTTGCCGTCACTCGGCCAGCGAGGCGAGCAACGCGAGTCATCACAAAACGACCCTCCACACACTGGCGTTGGCCTGCACTGGCCCAGTGTGTATAGGCAGCTTTACATGTTATTTTTAGCCCCCCACCAAAAAGAGCTCTTGAGTTTATCTCAGTCTCTCAGTTGGACGTATATGTCTGTCTACGTGTCTCTCTGTCTGTCTGCGTGTGAGTCTGTCTGTGGCGCCGTAGCGCTCAAACGGATGAACCGATTTCGATGCGGTTTTGTTTTATTTTAAAGCTAGTTTCCGCGCTGTAATTCTTAGCTATGTTTGATTAACATTGATTCAAAATGGCGGATAAGTACTTACAATATATTTTCACAACCACCCTCATTATGGGTATCGAATGAAACGGATTGACTAGTAGAATAGTAAACACTACAACAAATTTAAAATCCAAGATATCCGCGACCACTAAATGGCGCATTACATTTTTATCGGTACTGCCTGAATATGGGTATTAAATGAAAGGGCTGGACTAGTAGAATACTGTACAAATTTCAAATCCAATGTAGTGGAGTAAATCATTGTTTTTTTTAGTTTTGTTCTTGTTTATAAAAGACGAAATTATGGGCGAGGCCACAGTGTACTAAGCCCTAACGCGGCCGCCGCGAAAGGGCTTTGAGGCTTATCACTTGGCCAGAATATCCGTGGATCCGTGTAACCCACAAGCCCTACCCCGGCAGAGATGTTTTTTTGCTCAATCACCCGATTAAAAACCATCCAAAGTTTCACATTAGTCGGATATTGTCATCCTCGACGTGTCTGATAATGGTAACAGTACCTGGGTGACCGAGCTTAGCTCGGTTTAAATACTATATATACTTAGATACCTACAGATAAAAGACTCCAAGAAATAGATTTTCTTGAAAAAAACGAATCGAAAAAAAATTAGAACCCGTCTGGATTCGAACCCGGAGCTACTAATTCGTGACTATGAGCGCCCGACTTCCCGTCTGAGCTAATTATGCTGTAGCGTCACGCGGCGAAATTTACCTTCACATTCTAATGTCTAATGTGACAGTTTTTCATTGTCTAAAAACGCGCATAATATGCGTTTTTTTAAATAAGACCTAGTTAGATCGATTTATCGTCCCCGAAATCCCCTGCATACATAATTTCATGAAAATCCGTCGAGCCGTTTCCGAGATTCAGATTCTATATATATATACATATTTATATAGGTACAAGAATTGCTCGTTTAAAGGTATAAGATAGATGCGGACACGTTCCGTGTAATTGGCTTGTTTTAGTACTATTTCTTGTTTTTCTTATGGTTCATGGTTCTCCGTTACTCGATGTCGAGAAGGTACCGCGACGAATGACTGGCCTCTATTGTTGTTACATGTAGATGTTGATTGTGCAGGTAGTGTGAGGCGCGCTCGGCGAGCGCCCCCCGCTCGCGGCCCTCCACGCGCTCGCTCGCCGAATCGGCGTCCTGCGGCTCGCTGGCGGGCCCGCCCGGGACGCTGGCGGGGCACCTCGAGGCCCTAGCGGGGGCCCCCGGGACGCTGCCGCGGCCCGCGCGCCCCGACCGGAGGTTCCACTTCTGCCGCCACATCGCGCGCCCCCGACAACACGACCGCAGCTTCCTCTGACGGCTCCACCCATGGACCAATTTTATACTTCGCCTAAATTAACGTCCTCGCGAACCAACGCGCCGAGTCCATTCGTATTAAAAAAAAAAAACAATCGCTTATGACGTTATGTTCGGTTCGACGAATCGTATGCGGCAGCGACCTCCGGTGTTTTCACGCAATAAGTGGTGGTAATTGGGTGCTTTAATTTTATGTAATGTACAGGCTTTTACGACAAGTCATTTACACAATTTATGAATGTACAATAGCACTGTCGATTAATCTCGGACGCAGTTTCACGCTGCCGATTATTGGTTTTATAGTATGAATCTCTTGTTGAATGTTAAGCGAGTTACTATGCCGGCTGTTCAGAATGAGGCTTATAAGACTGAGAGACTACGTAAATACCGTGAACCGTATTTCCAGAAGAGAGTACTAAACGATAAACGCTTTCTACCCGTCCTTGCTCCTTGCCTTTACATGATACAGTAGCTAGGTAATGTGTACTGCCGTGTGGGTCCTCTCCTTGTGGAAGTACGAGTGTGAAGTAACACGCAGCACGTGCTACATCGACTGGGAGGCCCAACGCTGGAATAGAGCTGTCTCTTTCGCACGATTCGCACATTTTTAAATGAATTAGCACATTCACTTTAATTCAGGGCAAAAATCAAAACAAAACATTACATTCTTAAAACTATAATATTTAGGGATCGAATGTTTTGGTTGCCATTTTCGAGAGTTTTGAGAATCACTTTGCTGCAACTGTAACGACAAAAGGAAGTAGAAAAGGAATCAACGTCTAGGACAACGTTATCATCTTTAAAATAACAGAAATCAACAGCCTCTAACTTTTCTAGAGTCGGAAATTAAACAGCAATTGACGTGCGTATTTTACATTTTAACATTCCGATTTCCTTTTATAGACTACTACATATAAGACAAACGTCGTAATTTGTAACCAAAATGTGTGGCAATTTTGCGAAAACCAGCTCTGGCCTCGTTCGGGTCTCTAATATACAAATTTATTTCGTTCAGACAATGAGGTTACTCATTTTATAAATGTAGCAACCTATGTTGTTTCAGAATCGAGAAAAAAAAACAAATATTTTAATATTAATAAAAACCATGTACTACATTTCCTTGGTTATTTACGTACGATTACTAAAATGTGGCTCAAAATTTTTATGTTGTAAAATGTATCCTAGTTATTACGAACTAAGACGTTTCGCCAACATAAATGATATCATCGTAAGCAATAATAAAACCCAAAATATTTTAAGGACCTTATAACGTGATCGTAATGATAAATTTACAGAATTTTAAGTTACTAATTACATCCTCATATAGATAACACGGAATTTGTAAGTATTCAGATAGTGCTCTGCTTCGTTTTTCGTGTTACATACATACATGAGAATTCGTGGCCATCATTATATTTATGTATGTAAGTGTGAATAATACCTAACTAACAACTCGAATGATCGTTCAGCGTTTCGATATCAAATTATCTATGTGTAGATGCATAATAATTGAAATTATTAAATAAATTATTAGCTTGACAATATACATGGAAAATGAATGATAATAAAAACGTAGACCCTCGTCAGTTTTAGATTATTAAAACGGCAAAAATTCGCATGATAATAATCAACTCGAGCTAGTCGAGCCACTAAAACATTGAATTATTCATAGATCTTAAATCATCTATAGTTTCAAATTGTTTCATTCACGAAGTAGATTACTGTAAATATTATTACTTAAATATAGAACTTACTGTGTAGAATTAGGTTTGTAAATTGGTCAATTTCCATAATTACGTACACCTATTATCCTATTTATCTAGTTTTATGATCTTATAGCTTTGCTTTTAAAGTACTATCGTATGGCCAGCACTCTAGATCTTACATTTAGAATCGATATTTGCTTTCGTAGATTTAGGATTTCGAAATGCCTGAATGTTGGAAATAGTGTGTATATTTACAATCATGTAACCGATTCAAATAAGAAGTATTATGAATAAATGTTCAGAATGTTAACGATCGATGTTGCCGTGTTCACACCGCCAATACTAGATCATTTAGAATGCTTCAAGCGTCGCTACATATTATTGTTAGATAAATTAAATTTAAAAGCGAGTAAATCAGCACCGAATTTTCACAGTTTCTTATGTAGAACCTCCGTTATAAATTCCATTAGGTTTAATAACTGCATATCGTGTAAGATGCGGGACCGATGTCTAGTCTACTTAAGGCAATTTAGAACTGACCCCACTATTTGATTGCCTTAAACTCTTTTTAATCTAACGATGAATCTCAATGATTTGGTTAAAAATCCGAATAGATCAGTTTGCGCAAATCGAAATTATTGTTGTTATAGTTATACGTTTACTATTATTTTAAGGCTAATTGTGCAAAGAGCATTCAGATGATCACGTTAAAACACGCTAGATATTATTTAGTGGTTTGAATTACATACCGCGTAAGCACAGGGTGTATTTTGTTCGTAAGTCTTTAAAGATACATTAAGATTCTAGTTAAATCCTTAAACTATAGCTTACCATCGATTGACCTCTAATATTTACACACATGTCCTCATTTATATCTCCTCTTCGTCCTCTATTCATGCTTTGATCTATAAGAAAGTAAATCCTGGATTCAGGTTTTCTAAACAAAATGTGTTATTTTGGCCATAGATTTACCAACCGCATTCATTTTGTAGAAAATGTAAGAACCTCTCGAATTGCGTTTGGATGTGTACCTATCTATGTCATAGATAGTACCTACATATAGATAGTACGGACATTCCTAAAGTAAAATATCATTTCGTGTTATTGCGTGACTGGCTGACTGAGGATAATATTTATTCCAGTGCATTATATTTGTAATACGATCTCTGCATAAATCAGTACAGAACAGTACCTACAGTACTTAACACAAATTGGATAATAAAATTGAACAACATAATATTGTATTAGAACTCATACTTTAGGGTTTGTACAAAAAAGTTGGTAAATCAATGGTTTTAATTATCTTGACTTATTCTGTTGTTAATTTATACAATATTATAACATTCCTATCTTTTGAAAGTTTAGTAATCCATATTGCACACCGATGCACCCATCCAGAATGTTACTTTTACATCTAATTTAAAAACAATAAAAGCATTACTTAAGCCTACTTAAGTTAAGACATGAACCAACTTTTGACCCGCAAAAAGAATCTACAAGAATTAGATGATCTAAGTGTTACGTTTATATGAAAAACTGCCTATTATGCAGACTAGATAATAAGGAAATTAATTCTTATGAACATACATTTGGCGGAATCTAGTCTAAGAACATTTCATTATTCACGTATGATCTGCGATGCTTTTCAAATACTTTAATAGGTGTGACTTACATGAAACTCGTACGAGTATAAGTACTTAAAAGGCTAAAACGCAACGTTTTACAAGAAATGTTTACACGTTTGCCGAGAATTCAATTTTCAATCGTGACAATTTTGAAAAAGGACCTGATTGATTTTATCCAGAACAATCATCACTGTTATGTTCGATAAGGGACACTATTTGGGTAAAACTTAAAATTTCGGACAACTTTTAGCCTAAACGAAAGAATCAAGACGCGTTAAATTTAGCATGAAAGTTCGCTACTAACATTCCTTGAAAAATGCGATATAAACGCACATGGGATAATAAGGTTCCCATATTTATTAACAATTCGAGTGCATTATCTAATCGAACGTCCTGTGTATATTATCATTGAACATAATCGAAGTCACATTGAATCTCGTTAACTGTAGACATATTTACATTTAGATAATAGATAGCTTCCATCGCTCTTCAAATCGAAAAGTTAACGATAAGTGTAGAGAGTAAGTCGCCACCTTGCGAAAGATGATCGCTTAATCATTTGAAAATTGTTGCCTTGAAATATTTTAGTAACAGAATACCGGTTGTTTCAGCTTTGACTAAACTCACAATTATAGTATATTGTAATGATAAGTTAAGTATTTTATATTTCAACAACGTGGGCGCAAAGTTAACGCGTGCTTTGTATTATGTAATTTTGTCTGTGATCGAAATTTTATATTGTTAGGCTGAAAGATTAAGCGCACTTATGACGATTGTTTCGAATTACTCGCTGTATTTTATTTATACATTCTGTATGCTGTAGTTTTTGATCAAGCTATTATAATTTGAAAACACTCGTTGCTTCGCTATAACAGCAAGAGCATATGCCACGGTCTAGACATCAGAAATTTTCTCCATTAATAGATGCGTTTCCATAATTATGATTCATAGAAGTATTGCCTAAAGCGGTATGTTTAGATCTCCTAA
Source organism: Ectropis crepuscularia (assembly GCA_963693475.1). NCBI lineage: Eukaryota > Metazoa > Arthropoda > Insecta > Lepidoptera > Geometridae > Ectropis > Ectropis crepuscularia. Next base: position 13,365,074 of record OY856339.1, on the reverse strand, counting down.
AAGAATGTTGAGAATGGTATCTTCTTTCTCACAGTATTCTTGCCGTACGAGTGAGACGGAACGATTTTTCAAAATTCTACTACGCGGCTTTTATTTAGTTGCAGTGTGCAAACATCATTTTATGCGATGTTCTACTTCATTAGACAAACAAATAGGTGCGCAACTTGGTAGGTGATGATTCTCTGGAATTAACATATTTGAGATTAGATTATTTGTTGTAAAGCACAAGACAGTTAGTTTATCAGATTTTCTACAAGCTACGCCCTGGCTTACGAAGTAAAACTGTTAGGTATAACGGATATCAGCTTTAAGTAAACCTTACCCTGAAATTTGATTTTACCATCTGGTTAATAATATTTACTGGTTTTATAAAAAAATGGATACGATTAATATAAAAAATACAACAGAATGTGTTCGTAAGTTGTTTTTAGGGTTCCGTACCCAAAGGGTAAAAACGGAACCCTATTACTGAGACTTGGCTGTCCGTCCGTCCGTCTGTCACCAGGCTGTATCTCCAGAACGGTGATAGCTAGACAGTTGCAATTTTCACAGATGATGTATTTCTATTGCCGCTATAACAACAAATACTACAAATTTAATAAAAATAATATTTAAGGCGGGCTCCCATACAACTTGATTTTTTACCGTTTCTAGCTCGATTAGTCCGTCCCAAGAAAACTAGATGGCGCCACTAGTAAAAATAAAACGCGATGTCGAAGTCGTCGTCAGATTCATGAGGCAATAATCAAAATTTAAAAAAGCTTTTGCTTGTCTGCGGAAATTGCGATGTAGGTATACGGAATTCCGAATAAAGCCATATATGTTTTCGCCGTTTATTTGCTAATGGTACGGAACCCTTCCTGCGGGAGTCCCACTCGCACTTGGCCGGTTGTATTTTAAATTAAGAACAACAATATTTACTACCTATAAATTTCATTTTAGTAGTATTAATTCTATGATGTTGTTCGACTGAAGTCCAGTGCTTTTATTGAAAACTGTGATTTTGATTAATTACGAATATTAAGTACTTACATATTATTTGTCCAGAGACTAGATATCACATATTTGCGTATGCTAACTCTACTTACATGTAAAAATATCGTAAGGCTAAGCAATGCTTCACATTTATTTGTATTAAATTAGACAATCACATATCTACTTGTAGTGTAAGACACACTCCCTATCATTGACAATAATATATCCTACGTAGGTGCCAATAAAAATAAATCACACCTACCATAATATCTAGCCAAGACATCAAACCAAGCAAGCCAACTAAGCGTTACAGAATGTATGAATATGTATATACGTATATTATATTTCCTGTTGTGTATAATATCTCATAAATCCCCGTTATCTATTATATCGTTATATCACATTATTATGAGAATTTTGTTCTGTTCTCATCACACTTGTGTTATTCACAAAATATTGTTCTAAGCATGTTGCGTGTTTCTAAATGTACATAATATACAGCCTATTTATAAATGTAATTACATTCAATCACTTCTTTTGCAACGGACGTAGTACCTATATAGTGCAATAATTTAACGCTTTAATCATACTGTAATAAATCGCTGAGTGTTTCGCTTTTCATAAAAATAATGCTATCATGCATGCATCAGCAATGCCTTTGAACTTCAAAATCTCTTACTGGTACCTCTATACCACATAACTGTAATTATATTTATTTTCCGCTGTGATTTTATTGCATTTTCCGTGCAGTTAGGTACCGAACGTCATACAAGATATACTAAACTTTACCTACACCTTACCAACGTATTGTATTGATTTATTACACCAAACAGGGACAAGACTTTTGTTAAATAAAACATTTACTATTACTTTCAATGTTTCAAAATAAAATAGATAAAATTCTAAATGAATAACTTAATGTACTTAAAATACTTACGTTTAACTTTTATAATGCGCTGGCGCATTAGACGATACATAATTTAAGAGAAATGTGTGTTTGGCTGCCTTCTTTGAGTATGTAGTCAGTTGTTTAATTTATTGCTAAAAGTAAGATATTAATGTACTTATATTTAAGTATACCTACATTTATTTAATTAAGTTATCTGTTCTACAGAATTATGTTGAAACATCCACAGAACTATTGTCCCTTTAGATGTAGGTACTAATTACAATAAGGTACCTACATAAACAAACGATCGGAAAATGTGTGTTAGCTTCTTTACGAAATTAAGTCACAATGGTTTTGCTGTATGTATACTTTTATACATAAAATTTATTGAACGGTTGTTCATTATTGTTAATTATTATTATAATGAATAAAGCGTACATGCCGAATACTTACGTGTACTTAGGACATAAAAGAAGCACATTAGTCACATAGTTTAATAAAAAGTTTGCAATCATTGGACAGCGCAAAATTCTCGTGGAATAAGTTCAGTGAAATAAAATATCACGCACATGCGAAATTTCGTTTTATTTATTCTTTGCTTCAGAGGTTGAAATTCATCCCCCACTTCAACCTTAATTTCACCCCCGTACAGTTCGAAATTACGAAATTCATAGAACAAACATTCGTTTGCTTCGTGTCAAGTGACTATATACAGAGTGTCATGGTTTTATCTTCAACGGCTGATCTGCCATGTTGACATTCATCCCCCATTTCAACCCCAATTTCACCCCCGTACAGTTCGAAAATATAAAATTGCTAGAACCAACATTCGTTTGCTTTGTGTTAAGTGTCTATATAGGTACATAGTGTTATGGTTTTATCTTCAACGGTTGGGAACTTTCATATTGACATTCATCCCCTATTTCAACTCCAATTTCACCTCCGTACAGTTCGAAATTACGAAATTGATAGAACAAACATTCGTTTGCTTCATGTCAAGTGTCTAAATACCTACAGAGTTTCACGGTTTTATCTTCAACGGTTGGGATATTCCATGTTGAAATTCATACCCCATTTCAACCCCAATTTCACCCCCGTACAGTTCGAAATTACGAAATTCATAGAACAAACATTCGTTTGCTTCGTGTCAAGTGTCAAGATACAAAATTTGATAACTTTGAAAATCACGAAATTTCATACAACCGTTGTTCTACTAACATATCGCCGGTCGTGTTGCACTCTTACGCTGATTGTTTAACTGTCTCTTTTTAGAAATGGCCAATTGTAAAATTGTTTACTACAGAAAAATAATTTTAGATGTACCTAATAATCATTGAACTGTTATGGAAATAATTAAAGATTTTGTGTACTTACGCATGAATAGTGATACCATGGAACTTGTTCTTGGTCTTTGAACTATTTGTGCACCTTACAAAAGCAGAATAAGACATTATTACGGCTCATACCTATCGATTTTTTTTTAATTATTAGCGAACGTCCACTCAACTTGCGGCTCCTGTTGTGTCCTGTTACGACTGAGACTGAATCAGGTCAATCAGGAGACGTCACCTGATTTTACATTGCCATCGTAGATGAGCGCGTGCCGCTTCTTAGTGTTTTAGGAGTTCAATGGATTCAACTAATATTTCCGCATCGCCAATTTACAACAAATAGAGATGTGTGAAACGAGCAGGCAAATGTTTTACGTATGCGGTGCCAACATCAAACTATAATACGTCTATGGAAAGTAGACTTTACTAGGGATGCAACATCGCTCATAAAAAACATCGATATCAGAACGTCGATGTTATCAAAAGTGGTCGATGTTTATGAACGATATTCGTTCGACTCGTTTCGTACGTTCGTTACGATTTTATTTTTGATGTTGTATGTATAACAAAACCATGTTATATGCATATATCTATTACGAATAAATATGCCTTTTTAATTGAAATAAAACACAAAAACTTGTATCTGTATCATGTTATACTGTTTATTTTTAAATTGTTATCGAACATTATTATTTTTAACAACAAACGTATCTTTAATCATAAAACGAGTATTAATAACATTAACATATAATTAATATTAATAACATATTAATATTATTTTTCCGTTTATTTCTTTAAAATACTATCTAATTTATAATTTTCCCTCCATATCAGATTCATAACTCTATATTCGTGTGTTCCGAATTTATTGTACAAATCATGTTTAGTAAGAACAACTAAAATGGGTTATAAGTTTAACGTAATGTAAATCAACAATTTCCTGCAACTGACAAAACATAACAACTCAGAAACAAAACTTAAATTAATATTTTCCTTTTAAATTAAAACAATTAAACAGTGTGTAATTAAGTAACCATGTCATTGAAATAATAATTACGTTCGAATAAGCACACAGACAATGTTAACACTTTATTATTTATTAAATGATGTAGTGGATAGCAAACAACAAACGAAAACAAAGGCCGTAGATGCATGCGGGCCAATAAACTGCTTCCTTTTACACGTGGTAATATTGCGGAGTAGGGTAATCTACATTGATGTTGGAAAAACATCAATGTTTAGCAGCAAAACGTCGATGTGCACATCGATGTTTTGAGTTCATTTGAGATATAATCGACACATCGATGTTACAGGAATAAACCATTGACAAGTCAATTATCCACCAGAGCGCCATGCGCGTTAACAAAATACCTAAGTTTTTGAAGTGAAAACTTCTTTAGGCGTGCTTAGACAGATTTTTCGTGGGCTGTGAATTGAATTCATTCGTCACGCTCGGGTATGATAAGAAAGCTTCGGGTAAACTCGGGGCCATGGCTATTGGCCATCTAGAAATACGTCAGCCAATGGGAAATGCTGAAAGGGCGTGGACAGGCCATCATGGCCTGGCCATCTAGAAACGTATCAGCCAATGGGAAATGGTGACGCATTTCTAGATGGCCATGCCAAGATGGCGAAGCCACGCCCTCCGGTTACACCCGTGTAGTTTCTGAGGAAAGCTATCACATTCTGAGTTTTAAGTTTTCACTTCTATCGGCAGTTCCTATGACAGCCAATTTTTTTTTTACTGATTGTGCCCAAAAATATACTGGGAAAGTTAATTTTGTTTCTTTATCTTAAGTAATTCAAAATAACAAGCATATTTCCTAGATATTAATTACAGTTTTTGAAGTGAAAACTTCTTTAGGCGCGCTATAGACAGAATTTTCGTGGGCTGTGAAATGGATTCATCAATCGTCACGCTTGGATATGATAATGGATCGGATCGGATATAAAATCTTCGGGTAAACTCGGTAAAAACGGCCAGGTAGGTACCAGGGCAACATAAACAGTAAAGAGTTTCGATTACCTACCTCCAACAGCCCAGCGTTTATCTCCAGATACCAGGATAACAGAAATATAAAAGAGTTGCGTTTGCCCCTAGGTACCAGTACCAGGGCAACAGCAAGTTTTCACTTCTATCGGCAGTTCCTATGACTGCCAATTTTTTTCTTGGTACTGAAAAGGTTTTCGATCGATGAATTGTGTTCGATGTTAGCATCGATATTATTCTAATATCGATCATCCCCTTTGTTTTTTGACGTGATAACGTCTTATAATTCGATGAAGCCGTCTGCACGCCCGCAAAACTGTAACGTTCCGCCGTTACCGTTAGTTCGTCTTCTGTGCCATGCGGACGAAGCTGAGCGCTAAGGGCGCCACCCGCCGAGTCGAGCGGTATCACTACTCGCGCTATCAGCGTACTGATTTCTTAAGACGTTGTCACGTTCTATCGTCAGTAAACCGACTTTACAGACAACCATTTATTTTTTTTTATTGCAGAGTGAACGAGATACTAAATAGAAAAATCCGCACTTGTAACAGAAAACATATAGTAAGATGGCGCTATGGAGGGTTGAGCTACTAGGCTACTACTCTCCACAGATGGCGCTGTGAGAAAACATCGTTTATAAAACATCGCTCATGAAGAACGATGTATCGTCGATGTTTGGGGTTTCAACATCGATGTCAAAACATCGATATATCGTTTGCATCCCTAAACTTTACACTTTATTTTGCTATTTTGTCTATGCCCTACGGTTTAGTTCATAAAATCGATGTCAATATAACCTCAAAACAGTAAAAACTATTTTTTTTTGGAAATAGAAAATAAATAGATTAAATCGTCACTATATAAGAAAAAATACATTCCACTGATTATAGGAGTACACCCAAAAGTTTCCGTCTGATTACAGCAAAGAATCATCGTAAATTGAAGAGGTCCCCAGAACCGACATGGAAATATAATTTTATTTATCTACATGAGAAATCTATTGACCAACGAGTGAGAAATGGATTTACCAGTATCAGGAGTAATAAAATGTCATAAATGCCGTTACGTATTGGTCAAAGATTTAACTGTAATATGCAACAACAATGCGACTTGTGATCCGGAAAAATGCAGCAGTTATAATATAAATAACTTTCTTTACTTGTCTGAAGATAAACTACCCGACTGGATCAAAACTAAAGTTGAGGAAGAGTTGTGGACAAAAGGAAAATTGGTGTGTGAACAATGCAGATGCAAAGTGGGGTCCTTTGACTATGTCTCTGGAAGGAAATGTGATTGCAAGGAGTCTGTACTTCCGCCAGTCCATCTAGTAGCTAGTCAAGTTGATAGACCTATACAATCTGATGTGCTGAGATGACAAGCCAATTGAACAGTGCAGGACATTGTACGATAATTTATTACTTAAAAAATAATTAGCTGTTTTATTAATTATATTGTCTACATACATTTTACCTAATTAAGAATTGTTTTCAGTGATACTGATACCATCACCAACCGATTCATGATGACCAATGTGCTAAATAAGTGTTTGTATTTGCCAGTGTAACCTGACTCGTAAGTCTCTGATTATATGCAATTGTAAGTTACCTTATGTTAGTGTTTCTGTTATAGGTCATTGTGAATTCAGCCCACTGTTAAACTTTTTTATTTGTATTTGTGTATGTGAGGATTAAAGAGTTTATCAAATCAATTACTTGTTTTAAATTTTCATTTGTTGAGAGATAAGTGGTAGAATAAATTATATTACCCACTCTTAAGTTTCTCTTTTCTTTTTATAACTAAGAGAGAAATCTATAGCAGACCTATTTATGGCAATTGGCCTTCTAGTCCCTGAGGTTTGGCCTAGCACAGGTTTGGGGCTTAATCTTACTTAAAATACATGCTTGATGTTGCAAAGACACAAACGAAGAGATTTGACTCTACTTTTGTGATAATAATGTCTAGGAATTTAGGCTTTGTAATTTGTTGCCTGAGTGGGTTTTCTCTGTTGGTTACAATCTTTGTGTCTTCAAATCGAGATTGAATCGGTTTCTTCTAGGTAAACACACTCCATCGTAGACCGCATTGTCGCTTAACATCAGACGAGATGACGGTCAAGTGTAAGCCTATAAAAGTTTAAAAAAAAAACTAGGTATCTATATGTAACACTACATGTACAATAATGTGTATTTACCTGTACCGAAATAGCACATACTTGAAAGTATTCCATATTTATACTTACCATTTTCTCATCTGATGATAAGGTTATGAGGAATAACAGTAACCTATGACAACTTATAAAGATTTTGTTAGACCAAAAATCATTTCAAAATATTTACTTTCACGAGACGGCAAATATCACGCAATTTATTTTCCTTGAAACAAAAAAAAAACTATTTTGGTCCATTTTAATCCAGATTGTACATGTTTAACCCTTAATTTGATTATGTAAAGTATGCTTAACAGTCTGGTTGAAAAAAAAAACGAGTTATGTGTGCGTTCAAACAGTTATTTTTCAATTGTATGTGATTTCTTATGTAATCTTTTTTCGGGTTATTTTTAATATTACCGTGTAGTAAGAATATTTTTGAGATTTGAGCGTCAAGATGACGACCAAACGACGAGCTCTTCGAACTATTCAAGTAGATATATTTTTTAAATAAAGGAATTTGCATAAAATATAAAAGTAACGGTTTAAATCGGTTGATGTGTATTTAAAATTTGTTTCGATTTATTTTTCAAGCGTTCAACTCATGAATCAAGGATATGGTAGGCCTCTGACAAATGTGTTAAGTCCACTCAACAAAGTTCGATGATAGGTAAACGGCGCTTAGTTTTTTGTGTTGGGTATTCTCAACAAAAGTAAGAAAAAGTACAATTTACCATGTGGTAAATTGTACTTTTTCTTATTTTATTAGATCACACAATCACACAATCCTGTTGTATGTGCTTGCTTAACCTACTTGGCTAGTCTTGCACTTGACCAGTTAATATATTATACTGGCCAGCTGTTTATTGCCTTACTACCTTCTTACCAGCAGTATGGAAACCTCTTACACTTTCTACGTTCTACAGTTACGGTAAACCTACCTACACGGTATTGTCTCGTAGATAATGTCACATTTGAGAAAATCCACTATTTTCCAGAACATGGAATAGGGTATGGTCGATACACATACAGCAAAAAAGGTATCACGACTGTGTATTGCCTGAAATGCAACGTAAGCCTTTGTTTTCTCAAAGAACGTAACTGTAATTTTAATTATCATTACAAAACGAATAAAATTTGCTACCTTTATCTACATCATTGAACAAATAAATAAATATAACACTAAGTGGTTTTGATTTTAAACTATCATTTTATGCAACTTGTTAAGCCAGCTTAACATAATTAACAGTAAGTCCATATTTCAACATCCGTTTTTGTTGAGTATAATTAACACGCATTTTCCGGAAAACCTTTAAAGGGAGATTTTTTTTCACATTTTTTCTTTTTTATTTAGGGTAGCAAAAAACAGGTCTATTGAAAAATTACTTCGTTTTTTCATGTTTTTTTTTGCCAAATTAAGGGTTAAGATTATCTTAAACGTAATCGTAATACGAACGCCCCTCGGGCTGAATCGACGCCATCGGCGTCGCGACGTCACACAAAAAAAATTGGTTGTCTGTAAAGTTACTGACGATAGTTGAATGTGACAACTTCAACTCCAAGCCTTAAATGGAATGAAAACGCCGCATGACGTCATATTTTTTCGTGCGTGCAGCCGGCTTCATCGAATTATAAGACGTTGTCACGTCAAAAAATCATTACCTACTCAACAACGAAACCATATTTTATATGTCTGTAAACGACAATGTACTAATTGATATATCTTCTATATCTCAGGCATCAAAATAAACTAATTATTGTGTATTTTTATTTTCTTCATATGTTCAGACTTTGAAACCCATTTTGTGGGTCGAGAAACAAAAAAATAAATGAATACTCTAATAAAACACAAATAATAAAACAATCTAACGTGTTTACGTAAGAAACCCACATCTTGAAAAATCTCACGTGAGATTGGGGGATGGGGGAGGGGGTTGAATAAAATCTCACGACATCTCACCAGAGGGGGAGGGAGGGACAGAACATTTAAAAAAAGACCTCACGTAATTTATGGACGCCCCCTTACAAGGATTTTTAGCATTTATAACTACTTTCTATACTATAGAACAGTAGATGCTGGCAACTTATTCTACACCACTAATTTACAAGTAAAGAACTATATTTTTAATTACATATAAGAAAATAGATTAGAAAGCAAAGTTAATTTTTATCTAATACTAAAAGACTGAAGCGAGAAATAATACAATAGATGTAGATATAATTATTTATTAAAATAAATGTAACATACAGTTGCTCAGTTCACTCAACTGCCATAGCATTTGATGTAGCTTCATTGACTTCTACATCTCTGCAGTTGGCAGCTTGCAGCTCCCTTCGAATCTGGAAACACCAAAAAGTTATAGTGGTCACTATTTCAATATGCTGTCTTGATAAACTAGTTTCAAAACTTTTACAGAAAATTATTACGTAACTAATCACAGAGGCATCTAAATTTAGGTAGTTTGTACAGCTGTCTATATTTAGCAGTAACAACAAAGTGTCTAAAGGTGTATTGCACTTATTAGGCAGAGAATCTAGTCAACAGTTTCCTTCAAACAAAGATTTGACACAATAAACCATGAGGTGGCACCAATTTTTACGTAGGTATTTGAGGCAAACTGAAAACTTGCCACATGACGCTCTTATTACTCCCAACACAGGGATGGAGACCTGGCAGAGGAGTGGTCGGGTAAACAATTTTTTTCTTGTTTGAGGTAATATCCAATGTTTATAAATATCATGAACTTTAATGCATAAAGAATAAAAAAACATCAAGCCAGATGATATGTGCCTTTTAATAACTACATAATATATATGCATGTAATGTTATGTGATGTATATTAGGAGAGGTATGTGACAAGTTGTCAGCTTGCCTAAAATACCTACTCAAAAATTGGTGCCAGTTCTCAGACCAAAAGCTAGCTAAGCTATCTGTGTGGTAATTATGAAATGGTTCTGCATAAAAGCAGGATCTCTACAATCTCCATTACTTACATCAGCTGTGATAGTTGGATGTGACTGCTTCCTGAGCAGTTCAAGTAATGCATCCCTCTGTTCTGTGGAGATATCAGCTTTGTATCTCTGTACAAATGTCAGAAGAGCCTGGTGCCATAGGACAGGCAAGTTGCGGCTGTCACGTTGGAACCTGCAATAACAACATAAATAATTATCACATTACCTAGAATGGTGTGCTAGGCAAAAAAAAGCAATGTAAATTTATTGTAAACAAAAATGTTTCCTTTATGGACTATCTTAGATAAGCAAAATAGTATAGAAACTAATTAATGCAATGTAATGATTGAAAGTATAGAACTCAAAAAATACTACAGACTTAAATCGCTTATTTTCTTGGCTTTCTAGTTGAGCCCAATGTAAAAATTCTATATAATTATTATCAGTAGAATGCAATCCTTTCAAAGTGGATAGATTTTTAGTATAGGTGTTTTCTAAAACTTTAGTTAACTTCAGAAGTACCTTAAGAAATGAAATACAACAGCATCCACCACTCTGTAAGGCAGAGCATATTTTTTATCGAAGAGTATCCTCAGGAAAATGGAGTTGGCACCGGTGTAGTCCATTTCAGCGATCTTCAGCAATGCAGCACTGGAGTGCAACACGGGGACAGAGTTCCGAGCTAGGACAGAGCCGACAATGATGGCTTCACGAAGTGTGCAATCGCCAGACTGAAAGAACATAATTAGGTTACAAATATAACTGTTTTATGCTTGGGCATAATTTTCAATACAAGAACAAATCCAATTTATAAACTGACCATCAAAATCATTAGCTGGGATTGTACTGGGTTAATTTAATCATATTTGGTCTTATGATTACATTTTACTTAACATAGTTTAATTTTTTTAAATTTGCTAAGAAATGTCACTCTTCAGTGTCAATTATTGTACTTACTTCTAAAAGTGGAAGCAGAATGCCCTTCATGAACGCACCAGGTTTGAACAGTGACTTACGTAGAGCTTGGTACAGATGGAAATTAAGCCTCTTGTATTCAGCAAGATCATCTCGAACTCGTGGCAACAATACTAGGTTGTAGAAACGCTGTGCCATTTTTTCTTTGAGATTTGATGCAAATATCCTTGTGGCCTGAAAAAACACTTAAAAGCTAAAATTCATGATACACAACTATGTAATCTGACTTGGCATGAGTGGCTATTAAAGTTAAATCAATTCATGAACTTACTATGGGTCTTCCTTAAAAATCTTGTAGTAATTTTAATGGAAAAATCAAATATAAAGATTCTAAACCCTTACCTGATACATAGCAGCTGCAGACCAAGTAGTGGGTTCTGTGATATATAAAATTTGCTCCCAGTTTTGCAAATGAGGAATCATCTTAAAAGCCTTCGGTAATTTTCCTGATCTGTATTTATGTAATACATCCCGAACGCCTTCATACATAGTTTTTATCCTGTAAATCACAAATTTAAACATTAATTTGTAATCGAAATAACTCAGTGCTAAGTTTCACGATTATAGGCAAGTATTTAGCACAATTTTTAAACATTTAAAATTATACTTTTACAATTTATAAAAAGGTATACAGTATCAGTATCACAACTAATATAATGTGAGAAATATCAGATAAACATAAACAGATAATATCACTTTACGAGACATAATGTCATCGTAAAATTGTACATCCCATCAGTTTCTAATAAAACATGTAAAGTTGTGGAGTGTGTTTACAATTTAGTGACGTTTGATTTTAAAAACAGACCTATGTTTTATGTTAACAATCTCACGTCACTAGATTCTAAGTTGCTGGTTTTTACTGTGACATAATATAGTATTACATTATATTATATCTCTCACCAACGATTAAAACTAAAAAATCAAACCTGGGTTCAATATTTTGTAATTTCAAGGTTTCAACATCTGAGAACTGTGTGTGTAATTCAGTGTGCTTGTCTGTCAGTTTTTCTTGTATAATATCAGCAAGTGTCCTGGTCTTCTCTGGCTTTGATGCCATGAACATTTTAAGGGCTTCTTCTTCATCTTCATTGACTTCAATATTGTCATAGAATGTGTCTGGCTCTAAATCATCTTTTTCTGAGTCTGCATCCGAGTCCACATCTGAGCCATGGCCTAAAATCAATAAGTTTTATACATTACTTGCCCATGACCATTTCGCATAGAATTTATTCATTTAGGCAAGCTAATTTAGTCCATTAGGAACCATGGTGTGGTGAAGAGTGGCCTTCGACTCTCTCCTTGGGAGAGAAGCATTCAATGGATTTCAATTCAATGTATTCAACTCAATTAGTGGACTGCTGAAGTTGTTTTGGGATTTGCTTAAGTTGCTATTATAGAAGCAAACAATTACCATGATGTGTAAACACATAATGGTAAATACAAAATTATTGACTGAATATTATGACAGCTGAAAATATTCCAATGTTAAAGCATGCTAAGCTATGACTAATAGTACTAATACAGACAATAGGCATACTTCTCAGAGAAGCAGGAAGTGCAACATGTCTAGCTGGAGATGGACCATCTTCATCAAGTTCAGCCTGTTGTCTTCTTGCTGCTTTCAAAATTTTCTTCGATAAGTCTGCATTGACAAACTGGAAATATAATTTTATTTTGTAATAAATAATAACACAACACGGAAATAAAGGTAAGGAAGTGCCTTTTTAAAATGATGACACTTCATATTTCTCTAGTATGTCCTGGAAAGTTTCACCAACTACACTATGACATCAATTTCTATAATATTTATTTATTTTATAACATTATTTCAGCCTATTTTGTTCCAAAATTGATATCTATAGCAACCATTCAGTTACATCACATCATGGGCAGACCTGATATTATTTATTGAAAGATTAAAATAAAGTATATGTTATTCTACTTCATAAGTTGAACGACTCGCCTCCTCCAACCAGCCTTCAAAGCCGATCAGTGGTACTTAATTATGCTTATAAAAATCGATTGTCACTACCTTTTTAATGTTTATGACGTTAGTATGATAGGTACTATTTTTGTAGTACTGGGGAAGTACCCCACCTTTGCCAGTTATTTGGTCGCCAAGCGTAGTGCTAGGTAATCCACATAGAGCCACTAATCAAGAGTTGAAGTTACTATATACCTACTTTCATATGAATTAAATGACTGAAACCTAAGATTGATAAGATGATCCAAAACTGCATTACACGTGAGGATCTCAATAATTATTGACATGAGTAAGTAAATAAAATGCATAACCTACCTCATCGTCATCTTCATGCCTATTTCTCTCCTTAGTTCTATTCTTGGCTTTCACCGATTGTGCTGCTTCAATTTGATCAGCTAGAGCAACGTTTTTGCCCATTTGTGAAGGTTTTAATTTCTTCGCTTTTCCCATGTTAGCTACAACGTTACTTAAACTTCGTATCGAAATCAGAATCGGAAAAAAGAAAAACACAGAAACACACGACTTCACGGATTTCAATAACAAAACATGTGGTTTTTGATCAGTGTGACCATCTCTAAATCACGGATCCTGCCATACCGCGGGTGAAATCCTGCCAAATCCTGCCAACGCTTGGGGCAAAAAATGCCAAAATATTGCCAACCGCAATTATCGCTGTATTTATCAAAGAAAAACCATAAATACACAAGATTATGTCGTAAAGTCGTAATACAGCGCCCCGGGGTTTTATCCGCACAGTTCCCGTTCCTGTTATTTTCCCGGGATAAAAAGTAGCCCATATTTTCTTCGAGACTGTAATATAACCGTGTTACAAATTTCAACAAGATCCGTTTATACTTTACGACGTGATTGAGCAACAAACATCCAAACATTGATATCCTAGTAATATCATAAACTACCAGTTCCCGCGGTTTTACTTAAGTATTTCGCGTTTCAGTTATTTTTTCGGGATAAAACGTAGCCTATGTGTTTTTTCAGACTATAATCTATTTGTGTTCCAAATATCAACCCGATGCGTTCAGGCGTACCAACGTCATTCTGACATTAAAATCTCCAAACATTTCCATTTATAATATCAGTGGGATGTTAAGCATTGCAATTTTCATTGTATACCTCAATTTTTACATGTTTATACATTGATTTATTCATTACATTTAACTTTTCTTTGTTTAGTTAAAATGAAATACAACCGTCATAAAGCTAAATGTTACGACTTACGAAAGTTACAGTACATACCTACAAAGGAACGAAGAAATATAGTTGAATCTATCGGAGAATTCCCCACTAGTGACGCTTTACTATAATCTACTGAGTTTACTAGGGATGTGTGAGAACTAATCAATTAAATTGAAAGCGTTAGTCAATTTTGTCTATCGTTATGCTCTTATTTTCACCCCCGGGTGGTCATTATCGGAATATGAGTTGTGGTAACAAACATTTTTTCCGATCCACAAATACTGCCAAAAACTGCCAGTTTTCATAAAACGTCAACCTATCATGCCAAAGGCTAAAATAACGCCCAAATCCTGCCAAAATGGCAGGAACCTGCCACATATGGTCACACTGTTTTTGATTGAAAATTTAGGATTATCTTTGACTTTGACATTTGACATTGACCAATTAACATTTTTGAAAGATTGATTGCAGGCAAAACTGCCATACTGCATAATTCATTATTTTCTGTATTATTATGAGACGACAGACACAAAATTGAAAACTTTCTGATTTTAAATAAATATGATTACTGATGAGTGCTATTATTTGGTTAAACTATAACATAATCAAATAGGCAGATGCAGAAATGAAATGAAATTTATTAGCATTAAGAAACGTTTGAAATACACAAGTGAATACATAATAACGGTCCTTATTTTAACGATTGCTCATTTGTATCGTACTTCGAAAATTTGTATAAATACAGAGTAATTGGTATATATTATGGCAATGCCGTGTTCGACAGTTTCATATTTCATGTCTATGGTATCATGGTATCCAAAAAAAACAATACTGCTCTCATGCTCTGTGCTCTGGTAATGTCATGTCAATGTCAATACGTCAATAGTCAATGTCAGAAATAATTTGTTTTCGCCTGGCTCACCTGGCTGTGTTCTTGCTCCTTGCACTTGCTTTGGTTTCGTTTCCTTCGTCTTGGAGTTGTCCGTCGTTGTTTTGTTAAAACCTGTATAAATTACTTTCGTTGCCACACATATTTAGAAATGTCAAGTGCAGACAGAATAGATTTTGAGATGGAGGTGGAAGTGGAAAGCGCATCGTCTGGACCGGCTGTAGATGCTCCTAACCCGACGTCACCTGCAGCCCCGGCTCCTGGTGTGAACAAAAGCGTCGTAGTTACTACGGCTACTGCCGGATCTGTCACAGTGTCTCTCCATCCTCTGGTAATAATGAATGTATCGGAACACTGGACACGCTTACGAGCTCAGGAAGGGTCTCCACAAACTGGTTAGTCTTTGTTGTGATACTCCACACTTCTATCTGCTAGCTTGAAAACAGTCCATGAGAATATATCTTGGACGCTTACTAATATTCATTCAGGGGACATTCACAGGGGGCATTCATGAAAAAACTAAATAGGAATGAAAAATGTATTACTCTGCTACTCCTTATTATCTAATTACTAACCACATTGACCAATGAAGGTCTAGAAATGAACAACATGATCAAGCAACTTTGAAAAAGGAAACTTACTTGTAAGTGAAGAAAATCAAATACGAGTCATGCCCTAGCTTCCTAATAGGCCAGAATCTGGAATTTAGAAATGGACCTATACTAGGTAGTGTCTATGTCAACTCTTGCTCAGATTGGAAAGTTGTATAAATATTTATGAGTAAAATTATCAATTCAATATAATTACACACAATTCAATCAATTTCCATCGTGGGCACTGTTTGGGATTTTACAGATTAAAACTAATCACAAACAAACAAACACAGAGGGGCCCCTTAAACCTACGCCCGAGTCACAAGTCTTGGGGTCTACTTGAGATTTCTCTCTCTCCCACTTGATGGACCCGGCACCCGCACGGTGAATCCATGGAATACTAAGAAGTTCATCTCTCAACCATAAAGTGCTCCCAATACATTAAATGATCTAATTTATTTGAAAATTCTTGAAATAAATTGAAATGTGAAAAATAATACAGAAAATGTTTAAGAGATGATGAGACTTACTTAGGTAATCTTCAAGAGATGATGAGACTTACTTAGGTAAAACTTCATCTCTTAAGATGAAATATGATGTGTTATACATTGTTTAGGTTCAATAGTCAATAGCATTAATAAAACATAAGATCCCTCATAACTCATTGTGAGATACTACACATTGCACTACTAATTATACATCAATATTGCCGCAATTAAATGATAGTTATTTATATTAAGAATTCTTCTTAAGTTCTGTTTTGTCTGTTAGAATACCAAATGTCTTGTCTCTCGAAGTGAGGAGTTCACCTCATCATCATCATTACTATTTTTTTTATTAATTTTTCAATTGATGATGCATATTGAATGAACTTTCTTTGCTTTCGTTTCAGTGGTTGGAGCTCTCATTGGCAAACAGAAAGGCAGAAATATTGAAGTGATGAACTCCTTTGAATTAGTCTTTAGTGTTATCGATGGAGATATTATAATAGATAGGGATTATTATAATTTGAAGGAAGAACAGTGTAAGTACCTTCTTGTGCGCAATACCTTGTTTTATCTTCTGTTTTAAACCTTTTTTAGGGTTCCGTAAAAAGTAAAAACGGAACCCTTATAGATTCGTCATGTCTGTCTGTCTGTCTGTCTGTCTGTCTGTCTGTCTGTCTGTCTGTCTGTCCGTCCGTATGTCACAGCCACTTTTTGCCGAAACTATGAGAACTACACTGTTGAAACTTGGTAAGAAGATGTATTCTGTGAACTGCATTAAGATTTTAACAAAAAAAATAAAAAATAAAAAAAAAATTAGGGTTGCCCCCCATACTGAGAACTGAAACTCAAAAATGTTTTTTTCATCTACCCTACACGTGTGGGGTGTCTATCGATAGGTCTTCAAAAATGACGTTAAGGTTTCTAAAATAATTTTTGTCTACACTGAATAATTTGCGCGAGAGACACTTCCAAAGTAGTAAAATGTGTGTCCCCCCCCTCTAACTTCTAAAGTAAGGGAATGAAAAATCTAAAAAAAATATATGATGTACATTACCGTATAAACTACCAACGAAAATTAGTTTGAACTCGATTTGATGAGTAGTTTTTTTTAGTACGTCATAAATACACTACCTATTATTGAAACTTCGATCAATGTTACAACGAACTACAAGAACTATGTGTACTATG
This sequence comes from Ectropis crepuscularia, assembly GCA_963693475.1. NCBI lineage: Eukaryota > Metazoa > Arthropoda > Insecta > Lepidoptera > Geometridae > Ectropis > Ectropis crepuscularia. The sequence continues at coordinate 13,347,477 of OY856339.1, read as the reverse complement.
TATATTATGTTACTTGCTGCAACGGAACCCTTCATGGGCGAGTCCAACTCGCACTTGGCCACTTTAGTTATTTTATGGTAAAAGTAATAGGACACTACCTAAGACTTGGAGGTAGTATTTGCCATTTATTTTACCTCCAAGCAGTGTGCAAGCAAATTGTGTTCCACTTTGAAGGGCACAGTTTCTGGTGAATTTTTAGGGCAAAATAATTACCCATCTCATCGTCGGGTATCTGCTTAGTGCAGTGCTGGTCAGAGATTTAAATTCTTCATACTCATAATATTAAGTTGTGCTACTCTGTTTTGGACAGGCATGTTTCTTTAGTATCAGGCACCCAGACTTGCTGGCCTAGTCACTTAAAAAATATTTAATTAATTAATGTATAATTTTCTAAGTGCTCTGTGATACACACATCCAATTTAAAACAGGTGTGATGACTTATTTATTTATTGAATAATAGGCGAGCAGCATTCGCTGAGATGCCTATATCTCAGTGTTGAAATAACAAATCATAGGTAATTGTCTGTTAAAGTGATTTTGTCTTTTACTATCCAGTTGTCTGGTTTGTTCTTGAAGGAGTTTAATGACTTAGTTGAAATAACATCCTCAAGTAACCTGTTCCAGTTGTAAACCACTCTGTTGCCGAGGATATGATGTGCAGTGTTTGTCAGTGATGGTGTATGGGACAACTGGGACTTATGACGCCGACTGTCTCTTTTATGCTCCTTTAATCTGTACAGGTTCCTTGTGTGGCATTAGTGTTATGTAAGTTAACATTAGTATAATGTACTAATTCAACACACACATTTTTTGCTTCCAGTCAAGCAAGTATTCTCTGATATGGACTTCCTTGGATGGTATACAACAGGGGAAGCACCAACTGAACGAGATATTGCCGTACATCGTCAGATCTGTGATATTAATGAATGCCCAGTCATGCTGATGCTCAATCCAGCTGGACGGAATGGAGAGGTGAGCTATTGGACATTCAAATTAGGGAGAGCAATTAATGAAGAATTTATAAACTCCACCCTTTTAACACACCATAACGTTTTTGCACCCTTCTCCCTAAACATTATAATACATCCATTACCATTTTTATCACGCTTTTATTTACCTAAAAGTCATCACAAAAGTTGGAAACTTTAATTACCTAGACTTTTCGTAAATAAAAAAATGACGTACCAAACCAATTGTTCCAATATAACGCATGGTAAAGTTTTACAAGACACATACCCCTTATACTGTGGGTTACGTAATACTTGATCGCCCCCTTATATTCATTATAGGTACATTAAAAATGAAATGCTGCATTTTGTGACTGCTGTGAATGCAATACACATTTTCTAAAGATGGAATAGAAATAAACACTGGTATTTTAGTAAGAAATCTGTATTAAATTTCCAGCAACTGCCAGTAGTGCTTTACGAGTCTGTGATAGATGTCGTGAATGGGCGTGCCACGATGCTGCTAGCTCCATTAACATACACTCTGGCAGCTGAGGAAGCAGAGAGGATCGGCGTCGACCACGTCGCGAGAGTTTCTTCCGGAGAAGGCGCTCTTAACAGCTTAGGTAATGATTGTTAAATAGCTTATTTATCCACAGCTACAGGATCCTCAGCCTACAGCTAGCCATGGGATAAAGATTAAATAGGTTTTGTCAAGCCATCTTCTAAGGTCCTGTGCCAATCGAGTCGCATCGAGTCGAGGTTCGACCCGCGATAAAAACAATATCGTCGACCTATCTTGCAGCTGAACGTCCCACACTCCTATTACCTTAAGCGTCGCAGAGGCACAGTTAGCCTCGGCCACCACATGGTCACAACCATTCTCCGTCTGTTATTATTACATCTAGGAACATATCCAGCCAAACTACACTTAAGCTTTTTTTACTTACATTGCAGCTTAACACTTGCACGCCATGTCGCCTGATTTTAAGCGACGATGCGGTCTGTGATGGAGCGTGTTTACCTAGAAGGTAGAAGAAATCGATTCACTCTCAATTTGAAAACATGGGGAAAACCCATTCAGGCAACGCATTCCACAGCCTATACGCTCTTTTCACAAAAGTAGAGTCAAACCTCTTCGTTCGCGTCTTTGGAACATCAACCATGAAACGATGATGACCAAAGACCAAAGCTGCATTGCCGTAGTTCCGACATCCCGAACGTTCGTTCGTCTAGGTCCCTGGTCTAGTCTGACCCCACCGGTTGTAACGCTGCCGAATCGACGTAGCAATAGGGTATCGGACTGGGTCCAAAATACACCATTCAAATTTTAGTCCGTGAGTACGTCAGCTAGATCATGGAAAAATATGGGACACGTATTTTTTTTTTAATAATTAATCAACAGAGATATAGAACATCAAACTTTGAGAGTGGAAGGTCGCGACGTCACTTGTGGGTAAACATCGTACCCACGAGTGACGTCACGTGAAACTTCGAAGCACTGTATCTTCGTCAGTTTTTGTTTGTGAAACAAGAAAAAATACGTGTACAATATTGTTTAGCAATCCAACTGACGGACTAATACGTTTTTTTGAGGATTGTACCCTATTAAAGATTAGTTTAGTTTAGATCATGATTAAAATCCTGTGTTATGTTTGCAATTTGTCAATGTTACAGTGGCAGAACACCTCACTGCTCAGCGCTCGGCCATCAAGATGCTGGTGTCTCGAGTACGCGCCGTGCTCGCCACGGTGCGGGCGATCCGCGACGGGACCCTGCCTCCCCGGCCTGCGCTCCTACGCGAAGCCCGGGCGCTCTCTAACAGGCTCCCGCTGCTTACGTCACAGCAGTTTAGGACACACTTCTATAATGTAAGTTGTTTTTAAAACGGCTACACACTTTCATGAAGCATCATCAAGATGCAAATAGACTTTTCAAATGTAGTTTCTTAGTTACGCTATAGGTGCCAAATGTTTCGTTTTGTTAGAGGAGTTGTACAAAATTAAACATTTGGCTAGTTACGGCTGGCCTAGTCGGGAGAATGGCGACTGCCGATCCGGAGACCCGGGTTCAAACCCCACGCGTGTCCCTATCTTTCCGAAGTCATGTGCATAACGCCGCTAACTTAAAACGGTGAAGGAAGAACATCGTGAGGAAACCGACATGTACCTAGAATCTTTCGAAGTCATGTGTCATCCACCAACCTGCACTTGGCCAGCGTGGTGGATTATGACCCTGACTCTCTCCTTGCGAGAGGAGACCCGAGTCCCAGCAGTGGGAACATTTAGTGGGCTGTTTATGTTTATATTCATGGAACCTGATGTAAAAAACATAAATATTTATTATTAATATAATTATTCCAGCAATGTAACGACGTGGCTCTCATGACGTACCTCGGGACCATCACAAAAGGCTGCAACGCGATCAACCAGCTCGTCAACAGATTCAACGTGCTCTACGATCGACAGGGGATGGGACGACGCATGCGCGGACTCTTCTTCTAGGCTTACGATAGTTTAAATTAACGGTAGGTCCAACATTTATTGAATAACGCTAGGCATGAAATATTCGATAGAACTATAATATGTGCTGTTATTTGAGTACATATATCCAAATTTTTGTGAAAATTTCGAAATTGTCAAATCTATTTCATTGTAATTCGTTGGACATTTCTGATAATCACGTTACCCACGTCTTACGTGAAACAAATTTGTAAATACAAATTTCAAACACACACTTTGAAACAAACAAAAAGATAATATCAACTGTTCTACCCAATAATTTGCTGAAAATTGATACATTAATAAATATTATTAATACTGAGGATTGATTGATTCCGAAAATTGTTCATTAATTCCACAGATTACAGAAATAAACACAGATGGAACCTTCGTGAACAACACTGTGAGGCCCGTAATTAGTCATGTTGACGTAAAATTGTCAAATCAACGTTCCAAATTACTTGTATAATGTTGTCAGTCTTAAGAAAAAAGTCCCACTATTGTTGTCTTAGCATGGGAAATCTTCACGTATAATAAACACATCAATTGAAATTTTAAAATATTAATATTATTACACCGATTATGCAAGGATTTCTTGTTACTACTATTTCCGTTCTATGAAGAATAGAATTTTGATTTTGCATGCAACTAGAAATTAACTTGAATCGCAAATAATAAAATTAGTGTAATTTACTTGCTTAGATAGGTTAAACAAAAATTAAAACAACCATCTTTACCACCAAGCTATTTTTGATAAAATGCATATAGGCGACCTGTATGTTATAGGTCCAAACAACAAACAAAAAAAAAACAAAAAATCATTTTAACAGTTCACTTATTACTCACCTTTTTTTTGACAAAACAAGACTTAATCAAGTAACCGTAAAATATTTAAAAACTTTACAAATAAAAAATATTTAATTTTACAAACAACGTTATGCATAATATTAACTTCAAAAATATCTTCCTTCAACAAATGTTTTTTTTTATAAACCATCATTTTATAACCAATTATATAGCCACCGTTTCACTTAGATAATATACCTATCGAATGATATTACAATATAATACAAAACACTTTATTGGCACCATAAACAAAGTTGACAAGAAGTAACACATAATTATAATAACAAAACAAAATGGGCACAAAAGGTGATCTTGTCGCTAAAAGCGATCTCTTCCATATAACCTTTTGATTCATGAGGAAACAAAATTTGTAATATTTTGGGCAGTGGTGCAACTAACGAAATAAATAAATACACAAACAAATTTTATGATGTATTAATGATTTTGTTTTACATTACAAATTTAACATTTACCAAAATTAAATTAAATTGAATAATACAATCCCCATCAATAATTTGGTGTACGAGTATCTAAAAAAAGATATAATCTATATTTTACCCTAAATTCAGGGAAAATAATTTCCATTTAGTATCGCCACACTAACCTATTTTCGTTGAGGTGTTGTGTTCCATTCATCACCAAAATGAAATCGCCTAAATTATATAAATAACAGTAAAAATATTCAATTTTTCCTATGAAATTATATTCCTCTTTCCTATTTTTGTTTTTGGGAATATTGTTTGCAATGACACAAGACACAAGACGGCATATTTTAAAACAAAACTTAAAATCACACGGGACGCCCGTACAACACGGAAGTCCGTTTCATACTGACTGGAGTTTGTATTTGCTTCGGCGTTTGTATTTCCTTTGTCTGCTTCAGTAGCTCTGTTCTGCGCGCTCCATCTGGTTTTATTTCTGTAATCTGTGATTAATTCATATTTAGACTTTATTTACTCCTCAAGTTAAGTTCACAAAAACCGTGGGCTATTGTCTATAATTATGCCAAACCAGCGAACCCCACAAACATTTTATATAGGTAAATCTTCAACCGATAGTACCTTTACGTCATATAACGATTGTAAAATTATTTGGATATAGTTCATACATAAATGTTTAAAAAAATGTAGAGCGCAGGAGAGTAAAACTTAAAAGTTGTTTTCACTTAATGTAATTATTAATTTAAGTCAATTTTGTATAAGGGAACAAAATAAAACGAAAATAATTGACGCAATAATTTTATTTCGCATCTCATTCGATGACAGTGGTTACTCAAAATTAAGGAACTTTGGACACATTGAGATTCATACTATGGAAGACTGGTTCGGGTAGCTTCAACTGTTTACAGAACTGTGAACCATTAAGATAAGTTTTATTTTTACAAATAGCTGAACATAATATTAACACGTAAAGCGGCCTTGGGGTCTACCAACTCCTTTAAATGGTCTTGGCTTTCATATTGGTCTCTCTTTATTTGCATTTGAAAGAGAGGGAGAGGAATAGCAAAGCCATGTTCGTTTCACTTAGGCAGTCGAAGAGCTGGAAACATTTTCTTCCTTGTTTATGAGATAGTACGGCCATTTTTGGATGTACTTTCCGAGCTGTGTGCAGAGGGGTGTGCAGTAAAGGATTGTAGGAATAAAGTATCGAAACTATAAGAGCCACAATCCCGGACATCAAATCCAGAAAGATAACTCTAAAACTGGCGAACTAACTGACAGAGATATACATGCGCTTTAAGTATTTTTTTTCAAATTGGTTGTGGTGTTTATATCTTTTACGGTAATATAACTATGTAGAAGGGTATTAAGCCTAAAGGGACGTGCTATACTCACCATTATACACCTTTTACTATAAAACCAACAGTTAAATTTCCGAAAATCAAAATCTGTAGTTCAAATTTTGTATCTAGCTAGCCCAATGAGACGTTTTCAAGATGCAAGTGGACCTGTTAAAGATAGTTGTAATTATGCCAAGTGTGGCGAAAATGTTGTGCTCAAGTGTGGTGTTCATTTTGTGATATTTTTTCTAAGAAAATTACATAATGGCGCCACCTATGGTGAAATTGAAATCCATCTGTGACAGATCTTGAAAACTCATTATTATTTTTGTATAGATCAGCTTGTTTGTTTTTTTAAATTCGGTAGCATCATAGTAAAAGTTGTCATGGCGAGTATAATGCCCAAGAGTCATTTTCATCCGAACCAAAACTGTAATCATGCGGACACGTTATCCAGTATCAATCAACGAATCTGCTAACTTCGTTAGGATAAATGTGACACGTAAAAAACTTCAAACAGGCATCGATTTCTTTATCATTAATGTGAATACAGTCTTAATAATAGCACTGCCCTATAAATTATGTAAAATCTTTAATTAATTTCAAAATCACGTTTACAATGTATTAATTAATTTTACAAATTACATGATAAAACTTACATTATTATGTAAATCGATAATTTTTACACTTGTACTATATTTGATTAATTATTTTGGTATAAAAATATTTTATCTAAATGTAATTCGAATCAAACACTAATATTGCTTCATGTACTTTGCAGTAAAAAGTATCTAAAAGTCCACGTACATGTAAAATAAGACACAGTTCAATAATCACGCGATGATCTGGCAATAGATGTAGGCTGCGCAAAATTTTATGAGCCACGGAAGTAGGGTTCAAGATAAAGTCGCTATCTTGAATGTACATGAACGCGTTTCACTAAGAGCCGGTTTTCACGGCGCGGTTGCCAACCGCGGACGCGCGCGGGCGCGGCTGATTTGTATGTAAAATTGAATTCAAAACTCACAACGCGACGGCCGCGGCGGCTGTGGCAGCCGCGCGGCGTCCGCGTGGCTGCGCGCGGTTCTTGCACAGTAGCTTTCCGCAGTAGAAACCGCGAAAACCTGCGGTCTCGTGAGTATTGAAACAAAACCGTCGCCCGTCGCGGTGCCGCGCACGCGTGCGGGCGCGGTTGGAATCCGCTCCGTGAAAATTGGGCCTAACACCGCCTACTAAAAATGCTAACGCTGCAACGCGCATGCGCGATATATCTTCCAAAGTGCATCTGCACCATGATCAGATTGCCAATGCAAACTTATCAAATTCCACAATAACCAAAGTTAATATTGTCCCGGTGCGTTTTCAAGGCGAAATACCTTATACCCATGTAAACATTTGCTACAATAACTTTTACTATTTAACTATATTAGACGTCACAATATTCGCATTTTCTCGTCTTATACAATCCCCAATCAACGTGATTCTCAACTGATTGAGGAAGTATCCACAAGTTGGCAACATCTAAAATAACCATACTGCGTAACATTTTGAATTTGCTTCTAGGGTTTATAAGGTTTTGCGCGAGTTGTATATTGATCAATATTCGCCGAAACTTTACTAGAATATTATAAAATCCGTTTTTTTTTTCGCGCGGTGTTAGGTAAACACGTAAAAACAAAAAGAAGTAGATTTAACGTAATTTTGACATCATATGTAGATTTAAAGAGGAACAAAATGTTTCTAATCGCCTGTCCGCCATTGTTGTTGAACTTTCATGTCAATTTACGGTCAACTTTCAAACAAACAAAAATAAAAACAATTGTTGTCGGACTCAGTGTGCCTTATAATTGGCTACACAATCGCTTACCATCTGGCGAGTTAGTTGTCAAACACGGACCTATGTGCGATAAGAAAATCAAATATTTAAAAAAGGGAAAGTAAAATTTTGGCGAACATGAAGCCGATGATTAAATGCATGAAACTATTGATTTATTCTCAGTTAGATAATTTGTAGGTTTTAGAGGTAAGCTAAATATTTTACACACATCGTTTAATAATAAAGTCATGTCTCACACGCATTACAAAAATGGGGTTATGCTGAAAGGTGTACTTAGCACAAGCGACGCCTTCAAGCGTTATTATAATCGATTGTCATAAGTTCTGGTACCTTGAAATAAAAAGTGTTACAAGTATTTATTATAGGTACTTGACAAATATAATATATGAAACAACTAATTTCTTATAGCTTACCAAACCTCTTTCTGATGACGTGACGTTCTATGTGAGAGGACAGTATTGTAGGTAAATAAAATCTTATATAAAGGTATAATTGTAAGGTAAAAAACTGCAGAAGTTGTGAGTTCAGTTTGATAGTTTTACTTCTGATGTCTTTTTACTAAATACTATTCAACGAAATCGAAAGTGTAAGGGATTTTGAAATGTGAATGTACGTACACTGTCACATATTCGCTAGCTCTTACACACACCAGTAACTTCCGCTACAAATGCATGCGTGACATCTCTGTCACGCACGCGAATGTAAAAGAGAAAGTGTAAAAAGAATGACGCTCCCTTACACACTAAAAAAATTGGCATCTTATGTGAAGTTGCGCTGTTTTAGAAAACATAATCTACAGGTGTTACTGATGATAGTATATATCTGCAATTTGCAGTATAATCCTCTTTTGTTTTATGATTAAAGTGATTCCTTCAATACTTAAACAAAATACTCCTATTAAGCTAAAAGAAGAAAATATAAAAATGTGGTAGGTGTTACAAAGGTGCGTCAAAAGAAGAGTACAAAAAATATGGTGTGGTTTACAAAACTAGTCCAACTTATGCTAACGGGAATTCACACAGTTTCAATTGAACTTTATTATCTAGCCACAGTATATAAAACAGTCCTTATGCTCTCGCAAAGAAGAGCCTTAGCTACGTGTCGTCTGGAGTTTTGTCGATGCCGATGAGGTCGTCGAAGAGGGAGTGCCTATCGGGGATCAAGTGTGGTTCGTGAAGAGTGTGCTGAGCGAACCTCAGCACGGCAAGGGTGAGCTGACCCACTGTCCACTTGCGATCGACGAGAACGCGAACCAAAGTATCCAGCTGTAAAATGAATGAAGATGTGTAAAACCTAAAACACAGTTATTCTGCTGAAAAGCCGTGGTGGCAAAATGTCAAAAACGTCAAATTTCACAGTCTTGAGATCATAGGTTCGCATTCCACCTTTCTTTTTGTAAATGACGTTACCAAGCGTTCTGCATATATGGGTTGAACAAATGAATTGAATTGAACGTGCACGTCTGAGTATTTTTCCAAGTGCAGCTTTACGAACTTGTCATCACAACTAGCTTTGACGGTGACGCAAAACAATGTGAGGAAACCGACGTGTTTCAAGAAATATGCTTTTCGAGATCATGTGTTATCCGCCAATTCGCACTGGGCTGGCGTAGTGGCCTTGACTCTTTTCTTCTGAGAGAAGGCACCGAGTTTTAGTAGTGGGAACTTATTTTGGGCTGATTATGCTATGATGTCTAAATAGTTTATAATAGTACCTTAAATAGTTGCTCGTTCCCGGCTGTGTAGTATATGAGAGCGGGCAAGCCAGCGACGCTCGCGGCGAGCCATTGAAGCAGCAACTTAAGCTGCGGTTGCCCTCGCTGCCGCTGCCCACAGCCCCAGTTCCCCGTCGCCACTGGACGGCATGACCCGCCGCATACTATCTTGTGAGCCAACTGGTTCAGCTATAAACAATACGGCGACTATGAGAAAACAGACGTTATGGTGGAAAACCGACACCCATTTTTTCACTTAATTTTTAAATGGTTGTGACGGAAAACTGAAACGCGTTTTTACGTAATGTGTCAATGAGGATTCGTAATCGGCAATGACTTCGCTGTCATGAACTATGATGTTAGGAAGAAAAACCAAATCCAAAGTTTTGTAGGTTTTTATGGCTTTGGTAAATAAGCTGCGATAGTTTTGCGAGAGATCTCATAGCGACATTTTTGGGTTCAGGGTGTTAAGATAAAATTGAGTTGTCTCCAATCACTTTGCGTTGACAATGGTTATGAGTGAGTTTGGCATGGTCAGTGGTACTATTGGTGAGTAGATATTGGTTTGTATCCTTAGAGCACGGTTTAATAGCACAATTTAAATGTATGATTCTTATGATGAAACAAGGAAGCCAGAAGAAAACACCAGTACATAAATACATTTAGCATTATCAGATGTGCATTTGAAAACAATGGTGGAAGTGTGAGTCCCAGTGACATGCACGCCGATGTTTCGACAGAAAGCGAAGTTATCGTCTTGTTAGTGAACTGAGCGTGAGTACATTAGCGACAGTCTGGCGCCTGACCTTCGGTTTCTTTAGCTTTACAGTGACCGGTTCACATTCGACAGACTCTTCGATAGTTTCTACTATCATGTTAATCATCCAATTCAATTTTTTCTTCCTAATGCTCGGGTTGGACACTTGTGTGGAACAAGTCTCCGTCGAGGCGAGAGACCTCGAATCTTCTGATTGCGTCTCTTCGTCAGCGCTTTTTCGTTTGCACTCTATTATCTCCTCCGGTATTGATTGTTTTACTTTACGTTTCTGTCAAAACATAGCGACTGTGAGTGTTAAGCCGTGGAGGGTCTGCAGCGAAGCTGGAAGATGCAAGTCTATGGTGCTACCGAGATCTGAGGAAGCTTTGACTCTTACCAACACATAAACAAAGATTTGATTTGCGAAATAAATTGCGTGTGCCAGTCGCTAATGTTACAGACAGCGGTGCGAACAATTATTGACGAACACAAACACCAACCTCATGTTCTGTGCAGGTTGTTGAGCTGTGAGTCGACACCTCGCGTGATCCATTCGCACAAAAAAAAACTGTTAAAGCCTCCTTCGAATCTACCGATCCGAAGTTTGTCAAGCCTCTAGCCAAAGGCCGAGCGTTGAGAGTAGTTACAGCCATAAACAACTTTGAATAGTAGAAAGGTTTAGAACTCTACATCAGAAAATGCCTTGCATTATTGGTTCAATTCTTCCAACTTGTCCAAAATTGAAAACGGTTAATGGGGCGTTCCACGCGAAGCAGGACTGGCAATAAAAGTCGATGTTTCCGATTTCAGTAATATTTGAGTATGTTTTACCTATACATATCCTTGACACGCGTATCAAATATTTTTGTAAAATTATGACCGGTGATAGAGTTATGGGACTTTGACTTTTATTTGACCATGAGGTCAAAATTTCACAAACCTAGTCAGTGCCATTCTAAATGGAAAAGACAAAGACGGATAGGCTTGATTCCGTGTCGGGTTTTTTTAATTTTTAACTTTTATAGGTTTACACTCGACCGCCATCTCACCTGATGTTAAGCGACGATGCGGTCTACGATGGAGCGTGTTTACCTAGCAGAAACCGATTCACTCTCGATTTGAAGACACTAAGGTTATAACTGTCAGGGAAAACCCACTCTGGCAACTTATTCCACAGCCCAGACGTTCTTATCACAAAAGTAGAGTCAAACCTCTTCGTCCGTGTCTTTGGAACATCAACCATGAAATGGTGCCGCTTCTTCGATCAATCCGATAGTGTGGTAAATAGGTACATACATATTTGCTAGGTATAACTCGTCATAGTGAAGCAAATATTGTGAACATATAGGTACATAGGTTTATATTATTATAATAAATTTAAATAATCATAAAAATATTTGAATTTCTTTGAAATATCACATAAATCACATTATATAAAAATACTAAAAAATAAATGTAATCTGCAAACTCGCGCGAATGGCGAGCGCTAGGCGCGGCGGCGCGGCGTTGCGGTTTGCACGGGACACCACGCGTCGCCAGTATTTCCAGTCTAGCGCCTAATACACTTTCGCGCCCATATAACTTTGCCAGGATGTTCAATATGAACTATGTTTGGCAAAAAAATAAAAAAATCGAAAAGGTCTAAGTTTGTGTCATTTTTTCTCATTCAAAATCTCATTTTTTTTCTGAGAATGATTTTTTTTTCCAAAACTACAGTTAAAAAGCTCATTAAATGAAGTATAATAAATTCAGTGGTAAAATTACTTATTTACATAATTTTATGACTTGGTAATCAGCTTTGTAGGACTGCATTCCCACGTCATGGTCAAAATTTCAAAGTCCCATAACTCCATAACCTAATGACATAAAATAATGACCATTATTTTACAAAAATATTTGATACACATATCAAGGATATATATGTATAAGTAAAACATACTCAAATAGTACTGAAATCGGAAACATCGACTTTTTTTGTCTGTCCGATTCGCGTAGAAACTCATAGGGGCCTATGACGAATCGACATTAGACAACTAATGCTACTACATAGTATAGACAAGGCCGAAGCCCTTAAAAATGGTAAAAAAATTACAGTAGAATGAAACCCATTAGAAAAGGAGGGGCATATGATAAAAATTAAAGGAAAAATAAATTACGGTCGATCCGAGTTCGGGCAAAGGGTGAGTTTTAAGGGTAACAAATGGTTTAACTTGATTTCCGGCAAAACTACAAGTCATATGGAAAAAAGTTATAGCACAAAGTTGTAGGTAATAAAAAGATCTACAACTTTTGTAAAAACAAATTTTTCACATAACCTCAAAATTTATTTGAAAAATTCAAATAACCAAGTTTTTGGTTTTTATTTTTATCTTTTTCAAAAACAATTTTTTTTATACGAAATTTGGTGAAAACTTACCTTATTACGTCCCAAATACACTAATTTATTTGATTTCAACAAACAAAAATCCTCCAAAGTTTGTGGAAAAAGCTGATATTTTGAGGCGCGAATTTTCGATTGAAAATTAGGGTGATTTTTTGATTTTAAGTTAAAATAAGGCGAAAAAATAAATATATTAAATCAAATAAATTAAAGTGTGTTTGGGACATAATTAGGTAAGTTTTCACCAAATTTCGTAGAAAATAAATGTTTTTTGAAAAAGATAGAAATAAAAAACCAAAAACTTGGTTATTTGAATTTTTCACCTAAATTTTGAGGTTATATGAAAAAATTGTTTAGACAAAAGTTGTAGATCTTTTTATTACCTATAACTTTGTGATGTAACTTTTTTCCATAGAACTTGTAGTTAGCCGGAAATAAAGATAAAGCATTTTTACCCTATAAACTCACCCCTCCCTTTTCCGAACTCGGATCGACCGTAATTTATTTTCCTTTTCTAATGGGTTTCATCCTACTGTAATTTTTTTTCGTTTCATAAATTATCCCTGGTCTAATACTATAAATTACTGTATAATGGTTTCCTTGGATGTACCTAAACACCATCGAATAGTACAAAACTGATGGTACAATCAAAATTATGTAGGTACTTATTATACAAGACTATCACCTCAGGGTACTATATCACAAAGCAATCCAAACGATTCAAATTCGGAATGGCAATTCTTATCTGTATCAGAGACAGAGAGTCTCTCTGTTTTATCCGTAAATTACGTTGCGAATCAGGTTGAAGCTATAGTCATCGTTAACCGCCAAACTCGTTTTTGCAATCTGGACAAGTTAGCCGCGTACAGATTTGCGAAACGCAGCATGCATTGTAACATGAATGGAGCATTTCATAAGTGTGGAGGGAAGGTCGCGCACGAACCGAGCATGATGTACGGCTGTACGCACTCACATCTGTTTCCTGCATGCGCGCGGCGAACATAGCTCAGTCTGTCGAGAACACGCGAAGAATTGTGATGACCAGTTACTGGTAACATTGATGGCTTCCACCATCGATACAAACCAATGGATGTGCCCTCCCAAGCTTTAAGGCGCACGGAATTATGTCATCGTTGGGAAGAGTGATCTCACTCTTTCCGTTCTAATCGGTTGAAGGAAGCGGTGAACGCTGGACGTTTTCTCCTATCACTATTCGTTGTCAACAACCAAAAATAAGTAGAACTACAGCATATCTCGCCGCTAGCGATTCTTCAGGTCAAGTAGATTGGTTGTGTGTAAACCACTTTCGATACACACAGAGACGCAGTTTATTACCGATTTCATCCTTTGGTTTATATCGATGGTGCACGCGCGTTCCGCAGTAGGTACAGACACACAGCCCGTCCACACTGACGCTCCGCGCACACTGCACGCGTGCACGCCCCTTTGTGTTCGGCGAAAAAACCGACAAATGGCGGATCGCGGCGCGCACGAGTTGAAATGCCCTGTTCGTGCGCGCTAGCCGTGCACACTGTTTTCTGTTACATTGCATGATACATTGCGACAATGTAGACGGCGAAGCGTATTTCCATTCTATACCTACAACGCTAGAACGCAGCCATAGGAAACGGCTGGCGTAGGTATATTATATTGTAATGTCGTTTTAAAATCTGTTATTACAAACCATACAAGAGTTTTGCGTACTGATCGTGTATAGTTTGTAACGTGGATGCTCGCGTCGCATTAAATTCAAATCGAAATCAATCACGTCGTACAAATTGTAATTTTAGAGTTTTGCGCGCCTATTCCAAAACATACACGATTAGTCCGTATGCGTACTGGCGCTGTATATTTTGGAACAACATAATACTTCTACGTTACTACAAAGTATAGGTACGCGAGTATTTGCGTACTGGTCTTGTATGGTTTGGAAGAATTTAGTAAATAACGTATATTTCCAATCTATACCTACGTGATTTGTTTCATACCCTTGCGTTCTGGCCTTGTAGATAGATAGATAGATAGAATAGATAGATAACCTTGTATAGAATGGAAAGACGCGACGGCGAATTCTTTAATTACATTTCATGATGCGTTTCACCAGTCAAGAGTGGGGAACTCACTAGTTGCGCGGCGAGTCTGTGCCGGTGCCTGGCCAGCTCGAGGGAGAGCGAGCGAGCGGCCAGGGCCAGGCGTCGGGGCGTCCGGCCGTCGCGCGAGTCTCGCCCAGAGCCGTACAGTTCCGCCGCCTCGGCCGAGCCCGCCGCACCCACTGAACTGCCGCCACTGGCCATCGACTCGCTCAGCGTTCGTTTGAGGAGAGAACCCGCGAATCTGCAATGTGAGACATATTTCCATAGTTGATACTAAGTGATATATGCTCTGACTTAAAGGCTTTTTTTGTAGTATTGTGCCTGATGGTAAGCAACATACCTGCCACATAACAGCACAATGACACGCAGCTATTGAAACGTGAACAGTTTATTATATCATTACCTAGCGCTGTACTGAGCTCGTCACCCAGATATCTAAGATATTACATCTCTAGGTTCTGTAATTTGGCTCTTGAATTGTTTTAGAATATCGTATTCATTCACTATTAGTACTGGTGGAGATTTCCCACACAACACCATCTAGCTCCAAACTAAGCAAAGCTTGTAATTATGGGTGCCAGATAGCGGATATAATACTTATATATTGGTAACTATCGGGAGAATAGCGCCTGCCGATCCGGAGACCCCAGGTTCAAACCCCACACGCATCACTGTCTTTTCGAAGTCACGTGCGTAATGCCGCTAACTTAAAACGGTGAAGGAAAACATCGTGAGGAAACCGATATGTAGGTACCTAGAATTTTTCGAAGTCATGTGTCATCCACCAACCCGCACTGGGCCAGCGTGGTGGATTATGGCCTTAACTCTCTCCTTGCGAGAGAGGGCCCCAAGTCCCAACAGTGGGAACATTTAGTGGGCTGTTGATGATGATGATATTGGTAAATACATTCATACATCCAGATACAGAACAAATAATCCGAGAGCTAGCACCAAATTTTGGGTAGGTATTTGGGACCAGCTAAAAGGTTGTCACACATGTACCTACAACATATAAAAATTTTACATTGCCTCAAACGTATTCATTAATAAAAACATGCGCGGTCCGAAGAAGGGGGGGGGTCACTGGGGATATGACCGCCCCCCCAAATAGTATAAATTAAATTAAAAACCTTCAAAAATTCAAAATATCAATAGTAAATAGACTATTTTTAACGCGGGGAAGCAACTATATATATATAATAGCAAAGTCTTTTTTACTAGATTTATCGTATTTCTACTAGTGACCCCCCCCCCCCAAATCGGAGGCTGGGTACTGGTGACCCCCTCCAAAAACCGAGGCTAGGACCGCGCCTGACAGGAGAGGTAGGTATGTGACAAGTTTTCAGCTGGCCTCAAATACCTACCCTAAAATTTGTGTCAGCTTTCGGAATCAAATGTTTGTATTCACCACACAAATAGGTATATCCAATGAGTGGAAATCGAATCTAAGCCCTACGGCTTCGTAGCCAGACTTACTGCCAACTAAGCCACTAGGCCAGTCATTACATAAAAGTTGTTTGCCAAAAAATGAAAGCCAGAGTGAACCTTATCACAGCCAAGTCTCTGGAGTCCAACTCTCGCGCCTTGTGTTCTCCCGATTCTGCGTCTACTATCGGATCGCTCAGCCACTGGTTGAATTGCTCGTATACTTCCTCTAACTCAGAACTGCAAAGAAAAAATATCACATCTTGTAGAATAAAATACTTTTGGCGGCAAAAAATGTTGGTGTAACCTACTAAACCAGTTCAAAACGACTGGCATAATGAAAATCAACACTTGGCTACCTATTATTATAATGTTTGTTGGGACCAATTATAATGAATGTGATACAGGACAACATCAGGAAAACTTTTTAAAGTTAATACCGGGTTCCCAAATTGATTTTGTCTGCTGCCCACTTTGAGAATAAATTATTTTTACCGCTATAAGGTACCGCTTGGCACTGGTAGACCACTATAATAATCATTTATAATTAATTAGCGGAAATTAAACAATCGTTGTAAACGAGACTTTTACTATAACCCGCAAGAGTTAACTTGAGACCTGAGTCCAGTAGTACACAACAGAGTCCAAGTAGCTTCTACACAGCGCCCCTTTTTTTCTGGGTCTTTTACCCAGGCCTTTAAGCCTGCAGCGCCCACAAGGGGGCATTATCGCCCACTTAGGGAAAGGCTGTTATAAATATATTATGTACTTCTTTCGGCTGACGAGAGTAACTTTTTGAACGATGCGCGCGCACACCGTCACGAAAAACCGACACTCTGAAGTTAGCTAGTTAACATTGTAGCTAACTTCAAATTAATACTTCTTGCGTTGAAGATATTGTCTATTCTATGGTTGAAGTTGGGACTTCTTAGCACTATAAAGAGAAGAAATATTTAGGTACTTCTTGCGTACGTAGGTAGTACATAAGTACACACACATGCACACACTTTGTTTGATTTACTTTCATTACTCGGTTCATGTGTCACTTACGTGTATTCCGTACTGAAACTATACTTGGAGCTGTTCCCAGTTTCTTTCCTCCCTAGTGGTGGCCGTCTCCGCGGCGAGGGGTCCCCGTTGCTAATGGTTTCCTTCTCCGTCAGTACGAAACCAACTGAACCACCTCGTTTGACTCTGGAAAAGGAGTAACATTTTATTGAAGTGAAGACTTCTTTTGACGCACCACATACAGATTTTCCGTGGGCTGTGAATTGAGCTCAAGCGTAACGTTCGTAAATGAAATAAATCTTCGGGTAAACTCGGATGATCTAGATGCCCATGGTCATGGCCACGCCCTCAGGTTTCATCCGCGTAGTTTCCAAAGTGAGCTATCAAATTCTGAGTTATTAGTTTTCAGTTGTATCAGCAGTCACTGAGTGCCAATTTTTTTTTACAAAGTCGGATTCAAAAATATTGCACACCACATTCTGCAATAAAGTTAAGAAACGAACATTTCGAAGACAGAACCAGTACTTAAGTGCCAAACGGCTAGCAATCGCGCGCGTACCTACACATTCCTTGAAAAAGGCTGCCGGACGCGGCCGAAACTTGAGATACTCTTTATTGTACACACCATAAACAAACAAAACACTTATACAGGAGAGAATAACAATAAAACTAGTGTTACAAGCGGCGGCCTTATCGCTAAAAGCGATCTCTTCCAGGCAACCTTAGGATGGAAATGGTTACTAAGAATATTTTTAAAAGCGGGGTGTGTATCTTAAAATATTTTAGTTACAAGTTTAATTGAGTCAAGTTTAGTTGAGTCGGATTGACCGAGTGTAATGTGACAGAGTCACATTACACGCGAGTTACCCATATTTATTGGGTAATAAATTTGAGAAACAGTAAGTTTTCTCTCACCTAATGTCATTATCGTTGAGTTCAGCGCCAGATATGCTGATCCCCACAGCATAGCTGGAGCTGTCAGTAGACCAGTCACCAGTGGTGCTGGTCGTGCAAGAGTTCTCTGCTTCTCGCCTCAGAGCCTCCCGCAGTCGCTCCGCGAAACTCATCCGTCTCTCTTCGGTGGATAGGTCTTTGGAATATTGGAATGAATTTGGTCTTGCACTCTCCCCTCTGCCTTCGTCTTCACTACCTGCGTGGAGTCAGAATGGGAAAAAAATAAATTCAGTAGAGAAAGAGTAACAAACATCCGTACATCCAACCATCCATAACACCTATATTCGAAAATTCGCTGTTACAAATGTACTAGGCTTTACAGCACCGAATAGAAATAATACTCACTTAAGATTTTCCATAAGAACTTAGCCACATGTTCAAAAGTATTATCTAAATATTATTCTTTATATTACCTTATGTAGGTACCTATTACATACTTCCAGGACTCGATTGGTATAAGACCTACGAAGATGGAATGATAAAGAGAAGCCTATACCCAGTAGTTGGATAAAGAAGACTGGATGATGAATGATGACGTCAACGGCGATGAACCAAGATTCAGTTAATCAAACAGATTTACAAATAATGAACACCATATAGGATTCCCCAATATACTTAGTACCTACAGGATACTTTCATCAATTTAACAATGAATATATTTGATTCTTACCATAATCAAAACTATCATTGGCACTGTGGAACTCGTCATCACTAGAGTTGCAACTAGAGTACATGCTGTCTTCTTGAGTGTCCATGTTGGTGACAGGACCACGAGTAACCGGCAGACATTCGCCAGATGAGCCCAGGACTATGAACTTCCCGCGGCGGTTATTTAGCATATCGTCTGGAGAAAGCCAGCATTTTTTCTTTGATAACTCTACACCTGAAAACAGAACAGCAAAGATTTTTTTCGCTTTTTTTTCTTGTCTCTACCTATACTATAAAAAAATAAAGTGGCCAAGTGCAAGTTGGACCCGCCCATGAAGGGTTCCGTTGCAGCAAGTAACATAATATACATAGTACACATAGTTCTTGTAGTTCGTTGTAACTTTGATTGAAGTTTCAATAATAGTGTATTTTTGACGTACTAAAAAAAAACGACTCATCAGATAGAGTTCAAACTAATTTTAGTTGGTAGTTTACATGGTAATGTACATCATATATTTTTTTTAGATTTTTCATTCTCTTACTTTAGAAGTTAGAGGGGGGGGGGGGGGGGGGGGACACACATTTTACCACTTTGGAAGTGTCTCTCGCGCAAATTATTCAGTGTAGACGAAAATGATTTTAGAAACCTCAACATCATTTTTGAAGACCTATCTATTGAAACCCCACACGTGTAGGATTGATGAAAAAAAAATTTTTGAGTTTTAGTTCCTAGTATGGGGGGCAACCCTAATTTTTCTTTTTTTTTAATTTTTTTGTTCAAATCTTAATGCGGTTTACAGAATACATCTACTTACCAAGTTTCAACAGTGTAGTTCTCATAGTTTCGGCAAAAAGTGGCTGTGACATACGGACGGACAGACAGACAGACAGACATGACGAATCTATAAGGGTTCCGTTTTTACGTTTTACGGAACCCTAAAAATGGTAGTCATAGGAACTGCCGATAGAAGTGAAAACTTATAACTCAGAATTCGATAGCTTACTTTGGAACCTACGCGGGTGAAACTGCTGACGCATTTCTAGATGGCCAATAGCCATGGTCCCGAGTTTACCCGATCATTGCCGAGCTGGACGCTAGAATTCAGTTCACAACCCTCGAAAAATGGCGATACCTGCGTATGGCGCGCCAAAAGAAGTTTACACTTCAAAATAGTGACGAGATGAGCAGTGGCATGTGCTTGATGGTAACCAACACGAACATAACACGCAGTCACGCAGCGATTGAGAAATGAAAAGTCCGCTGTTGCAAAATGAAGAATCCAAATCTTTACTTAGCACTGCACTGCGCTGGTCAACCAGAGATATGAAATGATTTAAATCTTTGCCCTGTCATTTATCTGGTAACATTGCCGTTCAAACCGGAACACAGCGATATATCCGCATTACTACATGGCGATAGAATAACTGGCAAAGGTGTGGTGGTTCCCCAGGCGGACTCTGGAAAGAGTCCTACCGTTACAAAATTATTAGGTGTCTATTATTATTGAACTTCGGTCTTAGTCAGAATATTTTCTTCTAAGCTTCACTAATTCCTAATTATAACATAGTCAGTAATCAGATCACAATTGGATCAATGTAATTCTTGGGCTTGGTACGTCCCCAGTTAAGAACAGGATCTTTATCCAATTTTCACAACGTTCATTATGACAGTTACTTGACCTCGGTTTGTAATTATCAGTACTGAAATCGACGTTTTTCGTTATACTGTGGTTATAGCATATGCAGCCCACTAAATGCTCCTACTGCTGTTATGGGCAGGCGTATTGCTTATCATCAGGCATATGTCCTACTCGTCTCATCTCTATAAAAATAAAAAAATGTTTGTTTTAAGTTTATTGTAAGCATGATATTTTTTCGGATAAAAACATTTTTACTTGTTTTATTTTCAATTTTTTATTTCTCATTCTATTTAATTCATTTCTTCTTCTTCTTGATCGTATCCTCATTACTGAGGGTCGTGACTACTACCATCGAGGTCTTTAACCACCTTCCTCCAGGCACTCCTGTCTTGGGCCATCCGTAAGCAAGTTTGGATGTTCGTCCTTGCTGAGACCTTGATGGTGGCTATCCACAGGGATGGCGCTTTGCCTCTACCTCTCTTCCCTTCAACGCGACCGACCATTATTAACTTTTCTAAGCTTTTTTGTCGTCTAACCACGTGTCCGAAAAATTGATGTGTCCGCTGAGTGCAGATGGTGGAGAGCCTTGTACTGATCTTCAGCTGGTTCAGGATTGATGCATTTGTGCGGCGAGCTGCCCAGTCAATTCATTTAGTGGCTCATAAATTCAAGTCTTTTTTGTCAACCCTTTTCATTTGATATCCATATAGATGGAATTGAAAAAAAAAGGTTATCCACCATTTTGTAGAGGCGGCCATCTTGAATTTACAATAAATTTAAGTATAAATAATTGTATTGTCACCAAAACCAAAGGCATATACCAAATTTCAGATCAATCGGTTGTCAAAAAGAGGGAAATGAAATTTCAATTACTAAATTTAACCCAAGAAACAAGAAAAAAAACAGGCGGAGTAAGCTAAATAAAACCGTTTAAAAACTTTTACATAGGTATGTATAAAAATGTGTGTGTTATTTTATGTGATACTGACTAGGATCGTTGAGATTGAGCGTGGCTGCGCAGTAGTTGTGCGGCGATGGGCTCCGGCTGTTGAAGCTGTTGAGGGTACTGCAAGAAGAGGCTTGCTTCACAACCACCGTCGCCTCCACTTCTGGCGGCGTGTGGCTGAACGATTCGCCTGCAGACACATTTAGAGCTATTTAACATAACAAGTTTCTAGATATTTTTATAAATAATGGCTAGATTATAGTATGCAATTATTATCGTAAGTATTTTTGGATTGAAGATTCGGTCCTGTGCTATCCACGCCAGCCCAAAGTTTGGTAGGTACTAGTAGAGGGTATTTGAGGCCAAATGGCATAGGCCCCTGTCCAAAAAGAAGCTACACCTATAATTGCTAAGATTTCGGATTCCTTACCTATAGGGGAAAGCCGCCTCTCGTGCTTTGAATTTTCTTTGCTCTTCATAGGAGACTGCTGGAAGGCGAGAAGACATTTGTTGAGCTCACGGAGTACGTTGTCTTCTTCCCATTGCGCTAGCGGAAGCTTGCTGTAATCTTCTGCATCCATTAGGCAGACGGTTACCTGCACATATAATACATTGCTAATATAAATATATCACAGCATCTACGATTGTGAGTAGGACCTTCTTTTACTAAGGGTTTACTGGGTCAACTTTTAAAATGTTTTGTAATATCTTATTTCACCTGCAAACAGCAATAAAGATTGTTATATTTGTAAGGGGTTATAGTTTTCCTGTCATACTCATATCATTTGATTCGTTTAATTCTTTGAAAGGTTGAAGGTTTGGGTTTGGTTTGAGATTGGTTGCTGCATGTACCATGTAACTTAATTTACTATTTATTTTTCTTCTAAAATTGTCTTAGCTGACCGATCCAATACTTGTGCCATTTTGGTTTGATTCATTATGAATTAAAATGCTTCAGTTTGTATCAACGTATTGATCCCGCTATTTCATACAACGGCCGCATGGTAAGCGTAGAAAAATATCGAATCTCTCAAAAATCTGTCTCGAGTATACGCAGATCCACTTTACTGATTTTAAGGAAGCTATTAAAGACTTGAGGATCTTTATCACCCATACCGTTTTGGGCTCTTCGAGCATTTCCGTCTTGGTCTTCTGCTTCTTATCGCATATCCTGCTGAAGGCCCTCACACCTTCCACTTTCAGCACTTCATTGTCTTCCAGAGCTTCTACAGACAACATCGCTGGGAGCAGCTCGGGCATCATAAACATTGACAAGGATTCCTGGAAGAAATAATTAGAAAATACTGGAACTACCCACTAAGAAATTGTCATTCATAAGGTACGTAGATACTTTAGAGATTAACTAATAAATAATTAATCTACTAAGGAAAGTTTGAATCACATCAAAGGTTTTTGTTTGTAGTGGTAGGACTCTTGGCCTCGAGTTCGCCTAGGGAAGTACCACGCTTTTGACAGTTATTCTACCGCCAAGCAGTAATGTGTAAACATTACTGTGTTCCGGTTTGAAGGGCAATGTTTCCATAGAAATTACTGGGCTTAGAGATATAACACCTTCGATCTCTGGGTGACGAGCGGAGTGCAGTGCTCGGTGAGGATTTGGACACTTCATGTTCCAATAGCTGCGTGTCACTGTGATGTTATGTGGCAGGAATGTTGCTTACCATCACGCACATGTCCTGCTCGTTTCGTCACTTCATGCTATAAAAAAAAGGTAAGTGAGAGTCCTTCAATCCGCCAGTCCAGTGTGTCATAATCTTAATGTCATCTTTATTGAAAACGTTTTATTAAAAGCCATAAATAGGTAGGTACATATATTAGTAATAAAAGGTAAGGTAACTTAAGGCTTACAAATTATTTACAAATGATTACTATTTAGCTGATTAATATACCTTTTTAAGGGTATACAGCGTAATGATAACAAAAAGTTGACCAATTAAACGATCCGTCGTAAATATACGGTGCCAAGGACTCGAACCCATTCTTTTTTGGATTAATAAGATGTGTACGGTATAAGGCTTAAATATCTGCGAAGACTGCCGCGAAAAACTAACCCAAATGGACACTCGGCATCTTAGCAAGTAATGATCAGAAAAAGTTGATTAATTAAGAGATCAGTCGTAAATATACGACGTTGTTGCCATGGACCCGAACACATTTGTCGGATTAATTCTTGTAGTAGTGATCAGTTTAAGAGTTAAATATCTGAGAAAAGGAAAAACTACTCCAAATGGGTACTCGGCGTCCTAGCATCCATCGGCAAAGCGATATTGTAATGATCAAGCCATCATTTCTACCTGTGACTCTCCGTCAATGAGCGTGTCTCCCCCGAGTCTGCTGGAAGCGAAGCATATCCTGATGGCTTCATCATTCTCGCAGCGCTCTGGCCTACCCTCGTGCCTCACCAGCAGCTTGCACAACGGCAAGGTGCATTCCAACCAGTCTTCCACTGTCAGCCACTGCTTGGCCGTCATCACCTGGCGTTGGCGAAATTCAATCATTTCATCAAGTTGTTTCAAAATAACTGAAACTAATCTCTACGCGCTGCAGAAATCAATTATTCAATATATCTCCATTTTTTAAAGTCGACATTGGACATATTGCTCTTCGAATTACTTTTCTTCAAAAACTCTTTGATCTGATGCGTCAAGAATATTGGGGTTTCTGAGGCGTACCTACCTACGTAGTACAAATCAAATTGGATCAGAAGTTCAGAAGTTTTTGAGCCTTTTGTCTGTTAATGTGCTCTCAATAAAACGGTAACGAATAACAAATTTGAATTTTAACATTGAAGCTATATCAATGTAACTTAATAATGATTAAGTACTGAAAGATATAACTTGCAAGATTTGTCGGATTTTATTTAAAAGTTTAAAACGAATTAAATATAGAACTGCGCTTTTACTAAGTGAGGCCACATCAGTAAAGTTGGTATGAAAAAAGTAAATAAAGATTACGGTAATTTTATTTGACCTTTCAAAGTCGCCCAAGAGCTTACAAAGCTCGGAATGCAAATAAAATTGCGATGAATACGCAAATGTTCTTTGCAAAAATATGCCTATAGCAGTAATAATAGTCATCTGCTCTGAAATGCCAATGCCCTCCCTCGTAACTGCGTAACAGATTAAATAACAGTTTGTATGTGAGCCCGTAGCTCGCTACGTATCTATTGACGTCAGCAGTTGCGCTACGAGTGCTACAAGCGCTACGATGCAGTACTACAAACATGCTATCGTAGTAGCATCAACTATTAGATTTATTTATTTGCTGTGGTTAACTAGATAGGTAGTATATTAAAATTTAATCAAATTTGTTCATGTGCTGGTACACTTACCTTACGACTCAGCTTTAAAGACCCTTCATTACTATTATTGTTCTTATCTAACCACTCGAAGTAGTGAAGTAAGCTTTTTAATTTATTTCTTTGCGATTTTCTGTAAACAGAAAATAATGTAATATTTAAAATCTAGTTAAAGATTCAGAAAAAAACAATATGCTATAACGCAATTTGAAATAAGCAATTCAAAATGGGGCAAAATTAGGTACTCGTAATTTGAAGCGTGCGACGAAACCGAAGCAAATTGTGTAAGTCATAGAATAGATAATATAGAGATGGTATAGTGTCAATTTCTGAATCGCATATAGAGGCTTTAAATTTCCACTGGTGTGGGTGTATTTGTTATTAAATCAACGGGCATAATGGCGGTAAAATCGCTGGGCACAGCAAGTTGTAGAAATAAAATGTGGAATCATTCACTTTCCATCTACGTACCTATGTAAATTCTTAAAAAAATGTGTAAAATTGAAGTCTTGTAGCGTCGGGTGTGTTTTGAGCGTTCTCTTTGGAAAGGTTGAGAAAAATGCGTGAGCAATCAATGACGACGCGAAATTATAGTCGAGCTCTGTGACGTCGCCTGAAAAATAAACATAGGTACATTAAAACTTAAAAAATGACCCAAAGTTTCTAAATGATAATTGAATTTTATCTCTAAATTATGTTTTAAGTTTATTAGTGTTTTGTTTTCATAAATGATATTTCTGGTTATGTAGGCAAAAAGTACTAACAATAGAGTTTTTTTGAGTATTGGATAACATCACATTTAAAAAAAACATTGTTATCATTTGCTCTTTACGGATAAATCCTATTAAAATTATATTCATCAAATTTGTTCAGATGTTTGTTGCTCAATCACGTCGCAACGTCTGAATGGATCAGTTACATTATAGTCTGGAATAACACATACACTTTTTGTCCCGGAAAAATATACAGAATGCTCGTAGCTCGAAAAAGCGCTATCGTTTCATGGTTGATGTTCCAAAGACACAAACGAAGAGGTTTGACTCTACTTTTGTGATAAGAACGTCTAGGTTGTGGAATACGTTGCCTGAGTGGGGTTTCCCCGATAGTTTACAATATTTGTGTATTTCAAACTTAACTTCAAATCGGTTTTTCCTAGGTAAACACGCTCCGTCGTAGACCGCATCGTCGCTTAAGATCAGGCGAGATGGCGGTCAAGTGTAAACCTATATAAGTTAAAAAAAAAATGGGCTGATAACAAAACTGTAAAATCTAGCCTTTCTCTCCATTTAGTAGGCCATCTATCTTACCGAATAAATTACAAGCATATCTGATATTATGTAAACCATTGTGTGCATATTAATATGGTTAAATTTGACACAAAATGTAATCATATAATACGAAGAAATTGCTTACTTTGCTGCTGCAAGCTAAACATGAGTCCCTTAGGTGGGCGCCATTTCTTGAGGTGAAGCGCGCGCTGCACCATAATACGAATGGTGTTGTCCAGGAAATGACGCTGCTCCTCTTCTGAAAACTCCTCGGCTAGGAATGACTCCAAGCCCTTCAGCAGATCAGGGTCTTTGACGTCGTCTTCCGGGTCAATTCCGATGCTGTTAGATTAGAAAACACGTAGGTTTTAGCATTTATTTTATGAAATGCAATGACTATGTGTTTAAATATGATTATCTATACTAATATTATAAAGAAGTAAAGTTTGTGTGTTTGTTAAATTGTAAGGGGTAATCTCGGGATCTACTGGACCGATTTTAAAAATTCTTTCACCAATAGAAAGCCACATTATTGCTGAGTGTCATAGGCTCCGAGCAAAGCCGGAACGGGCCCCTAGTCTATTATACACAATTCATCAAATTTTTCATCAACAGCCCACTAAACGTTACCACTACTGGGACTCGGGGCCTTCTCTCGCAAGGAGAGAGTTAAGGCCATAATCCACCACGCTGGCCCAGTGCGGGTTGGTGGATGACACATGACTTCGAAAATTTACATGTACATGTCGGTTTCCTCACGATGTTTTCCTTCACCGTTTACTTACTTATACAGTATACACAATGATTACCTTCATTCCATTAAAAACAGTTTAAAATAGAAACGATCGTTTACTACTTAGATCAGTATTTAGTTGAAAAAGTTTTAGGATTATAAAATAAATTATGAATGCGACTAAAACGTTGATATTGACAAACTAATCCCACTGAAACTATAAATGTCAATGATTGGATGCTTGTTGCTCAATCACATCGTAACGTATGAACGGAACGGGCTGAAATTTGGAACACAGTTAGATTAGGTATAGTCTGGAAGAACACGTAGGCTACTTTTTCAGTACCTAAAATATTGATAAAGAGGACGAAAGTTTGTGTTGAAGTTTCGTCATTTTTGAAGCTTGAAACTTATTTTAGGCTTTTGGTTACATTTAAATAAATAACGACATTTAAAGTATGTAAAAAATACACTAGAAGAGGTAAAATGCCAATGAAATAGGTAAAAAGGTACTAATAGTTTAGGAAGACCGCGGCGCGCAGCTATAGGTACATAATAGTACATTATGATATAAGTGCGCTAAGTTGATAATTACAGCCGAGGCGATATTGGTAGCTCTCACCTACGGCTCGAGCTATCATTAGCAGAGGCTGTAATTATCAAAGCGCACGTATGTCATACGACGTTTTACAACATATTTGCGACAAAATAAATAAAACTCTGACGACATTTTCAAATAAAAACAATACCTACGGCGAAAAAAATGGTGCGGAATAATATTTACTTGTTGACAGATTAGCAATGCGCGGGCATCGACGCCTTTTTTTGCAACGGCACAGAACCAGCCAATATATGTCATTAGTATTAAAGTAAATTAATATTTTTGTGTTTTGTTACAGATAAATTGTGTAATTTATCAAAACTAATTAAATTAACGAATGAAATAATTCTTTATCATATTTTACCTCTCAAAGTTAATTTTATTCATAAAATGTTGACCACTTTTCTGACATAAAAACTCTTGACTAAGATTTAAAAAGGTACCGTTCGTTTTAGACGGAGCATTTTGAAACCGTGCGTTTTAAATTACATTACCGCACAAGTACGTTATAAGATACCTACAGAAGAGACCCTTTACGAGCAAATATGTTATAAATAACCTTACGAGCAAATATGTTATAAATAATATTTATAACATATTTGCTCGTAAAGGGTCTCTTATTGGATCAATTTCTGTATCGTAATGTATCTTATTACGCACTAGTGCTGTAATGTGTAATGTAAAACGCACGGTTTCAAAATGCTCCGTCCACAGACTAGGTAGAGAGACATGCTCCGTCTAAAACGAACGGTACCTTTTTAAATCTTAGTAAAGAGTTTTTATGTCAGAAAAGTGTGGTCAACATTTTATGAATAAAATTAACTTTGAGAGGTAAAATATAATAAAGAATTATTAAATTCGTTAATTTAATTAATTTAGACCATAAATAATCTTTCTGTAACAAAACACAAAAATATTAATTTACTTTATTATTCATTAATAATAAAGTACCGGCAATAAAGTAAGTAAGGCATACCGGCTGGTTCTGTGCCGTTGCTTTAAAAAAAAGGCGCCGATGCGCGCGCATTGCTAATCTGTGATCCATAGTGATTACTTACTCTGTGCTGTGACCTGTGATCAAGTAAATATTATTCCGCGCGTTTTTTTTCGCTGTATTGTTTTTATTTGAAAATGTCGTCAGAGTTTTGTTTATTTCCTCGCAAATATGTTATAAAACGTCGTATGACATACGTGCGCTTTGATAATTACAGCCTCTGCTAATTATAGCTCTCGCCTTCGGCTCGAGCTAGCAATAAAGCCTCGGCTGTAATTATCAACTTACCGCACTTACCTATATCATAATGTACTATTATAACATATTTGCTCGTAAAGGGTTTCTTATTGGAGCAATTTCTGTATCGTAATGTATCTTATTACGCACTAGTGCTGTAATGTGTAATGTAAAACGCACGGTTTCAAAATGCTCCGTCCACAGACTAGGTAGAGAGATATGCTCCGTCTAAAACGAACGGTACCTTTTTAAATCTTAGTAAAGAGTTTTTATGTCAGAAAAGTGTGGTCAACATTTTATGAATAAAATTAACTTTGAGAGGTAAAATATAATAAAGAATTATTAAATTCGTTAATTTAATTAATTTAGACCATAAATTATATTAATTTTTCTGTAACAAAACACAAAAATATTAATTTACTTTATTATTAATGGCATACCGACTGGTTCTGTGCCGTTGCTTAAAAAAAAAAAAGGCACCGATGCGCGCGCATTGCTAATCTGTGATCCATAGTGATTACCAGTCTGGCGAAACCGTAGTACTAAGAATTAGATGTATGAAACGCCTTTTCTATTTTATGGTGACCGAACCCGTCAAAGTAGAAAAGTATTCCATATTCAAATGGTAGCTATGACATCACTGAACCTCTTGTTTTAGCCGTATAATGTCGAAAAAAAATGGCGGCCGCGGCCGCCATAATAGCCGCCATGTCTTCGGTTTTGTAACTGTCAATGTCAGTTTAATTTTAATTTTCTTCGCGCCATAACGTTGTCTTAACTTACTCTGTGGTATGAAGTCTTTCCAAAAGTTGAAGTTCGTTACATAGTTGTTTTGCGTTTTTGAAAATTACAATTTAAAATTTAAACAGTGTAGAAATTTGCGTACTTTTCGTGTAATAATCTGAAAACCTGTGGTTAACTTGTGCAGTTATTTATAAAGATGCCATTTGCGACGTGCGAGATTTGTGGACTGAAAACAAGTCGGGTGGAAGACAAAAAACGAGCATTTATGGCTAATTTTCCACTGGATGAAGACCGGTTAGTACATTTTACAAATTTAACTATACTCTAAATCAATATGTCTTATAATTTATAGAATTTCAGGACATATTTCCAAGTAAAAAATCTAAGAATCGTAAAATTTCGAAAGGTTTCGTAAAGTTTTCGCGGTGAAATCGTAAATTTTCAAAATGGCAGTCAAACCCAAGCCAAGCCAAAATGGCTTGGCTTGGGTTTTCTCTAAGGGTTTGCATCGGCAATTAAGTAATTTGTCAGAGAATTAAACTCACCGACATAGCTCAGCCTATTAGCAAACTGAAGCGGCATTCCGGCCGGTCACATCTGTCGCAGACCCGATAACCGTTGCGTAGACGGTTTCTGGAGTGGAGACCGCGAATAGGTATATAGCTGTAGAACGCCCTGAGACTAGATGGAGTGACG
Organism: Ectropis crepuscularia; assembly: GCA_963693475.1. Classification (NCBI taxonomy): domain Eukaryota; kingdom Metazoa; phylum Arthropoda; class Insecta; order Lepidoptera; family Geometridae; genus Ectropis; species Ectropis crepuscularia. Next base: position 13,317,409 of record OY856339.1, on the reverse strand, counting down.
ATATACGAAAGACAGCTGGTGGCGGTTGGAAACGTAAGACCGAGGATCGGGCTAAGTGGCGTATTATAGGAGAGGCCTATGCCCAGCGGTAGATGAACAAGGGCTGATGATGATGAAACGGGAATTTTAATCCCTTTAAGCAGTTACCTCCGTATCTAATTTCAATAAAGTTTGTTCAGCGACTAGCCGTGACAAGTAGGATAAAAAAGTTATTGCATTAATGGATGTGCTTTAATTTACTTTGTAGGTGCAAACAATGGGTAAAAATAACAGGTAAAGAGGACTTGGCCTACGTACCTATAGAAAAATTGCACCAATTAAAACATATTTGTGGAAAGCATTTTCGACGTAGAGATTTTAAAAAGAAAAAGACACAACTTAGAAATAATGCTGTTCCATGTATTGGGATTACGGCCGCACCCCTGAGCGATGAAATATTGAGTGACTTTCCACTCCATTTAGCTAAAAAAGCTGTACAAGACCAACATCTCCAGTTTGGTGCCACTGATCCTTCAACACCACAATGTTCAAAATGTTTGTCGCAGTTTCTTTTATATTTTATTGTAGATGCTAGACTAGAGGTTCATATTATATTATTATTAATGAGACAATTAGTGAATAGTCCAATAAAGTAATGGGTAATGTTAGTATTTGTTGTTTAGTAAAGTGGCCAAGTGCGAGTTGGACTCGCCCATGAAGGGTTCCGATGCAGCAAGTAACATAATATACGTAGTACACATAGTTCTTGTAGTTTGTTGTAACTTTGATCGAAGTTTTAATAATAGTGTATTTATGACGTACTAAAAAAAACTACTCATTAGATCGAGTTCAAACCAATTTTCGTTGGTAGTTTGCATGGTAATGTACATCATATATTATTTTAGGTTTTTCATTTCCTTTAGAAGTTAGAGGGCCCCCCCCCTCTAACTTTTACACATTTTAGCCGGTACTTTAGCCCAAATATCCCTAAAATCCCGGTTCTTGTAAATGGAACCGGTTCTGCTTTCCCTAGAGACAATCTGATTTAGAATTTTTGAAGTGAAAACTTCTTTAGGCGCGCATAGACAGATTTTTCGTGAGCTGCGATTTGAATTCATTCGTCACGCTCGGGTATGATAAGAAAACTTCGGGTAAACTTGGGACCATGGCTATTGACCATCTAGAAATACGTCAGCCAATGGGAAATGCTGACACATTTCTAGATGGCCATGCCAAGATGGCGAGGCCACACCCTCCAGTTACACCTGTGTAGTTTCAAAGGTAAGCAATCAAATTCTGAGTTATAAGTTTTCACTTCTATCGGCAGTTCCTATGACTGCCAATATTTTTTTACTTAAAAAAATTCATTGAAGAATTAAATTTATAACAACATTTACTTTTTACAGATCTTGCTGCACTCATATTACAAGAACACAATTACTGTAAGGATAATGACACAAGTAAGATTTTTTATCAGAATACTAGAGTAAATTATTAATTTTAGCTGACTTTTTAATTTTATTTAGATTTTTTACGTAAAAAACTCACTGAAGAATTAATTTTTTTTAAATATTTACTTTTTACAGATTTTTCTGCATGCATATTACAAGAACACAATTACTGTAAGGATAATGATGCAGGTAAGACATTTTAAATCACACTACTTTAATAAATTATAGTAACTTTTTAATGACTTGCCTTTGACTGGCCTCGTGGCTTAGTGGGTAGTAGCTCTGCCTGCGAAGCCGAGGGTCATGGGTTCGATTCCCAGTGCCTCGTGCCCAGTGCAAATATTTGTGTGTGAGTTCAAATGTTTGCACTGTGTCTGGGTGTTTCTATTTATAATAAGAATGTGTTTAAAATTATAAAAGTATAAAATCAGCTATCTCGCCGCCATAGTACAAGCTTTGATTAGTTTGGGGTCAGATGGTGTTGTGTGTGAATTGTACACCAATATTATCAATTATTATCACTTATGCAGGGTTTGAGAATATCCAATTTTTATTATAAATATCAAAATATTGGATAAGTACATATTACATCTTATAAAATAATTTATCAATTTTGTATGAAAGCCAGATCATTGTTTTATTGTATCATCTATAAAAACTATTTGCATATTATATTATGCTACATAAATACAATACTAAAATTATTTAAAAAAAATATGTTTCTTGAATAGTTTGATGGGATTGTTTGAAATTGAGGCCATCTATATCCAATATAATATATATATCATCGAAACCAGTCTAATATGTATCAGATATATATCTAGATACACGGCAGTGTGGTTAGCTAATTTGTTCAAGTAAACTGGCAAGCTGCAACATGTGTAATAAATATTACATGAACCATTTGGAGCCAATTTAGTCCTCATAACTTACAAAAACAATTTTCACATTAACTTATAAAATATGTGGCAGGCATATTGCTTACTATCAGGCAAACGTCCTGCACGTCTCGTCACTCTACTTAAAAAAAATCTTATAACTTTAATATTTCAACATACTTATAATAATTATTTTTATGTGTGTTACAGAACCTTCAACATCGTATGTTATACCTAGCCAGGAAATTCTATCTGATAATTTTAAAAGAAAAAGACCATGCAGCCCAAGTTCGTGTTTCCCATTGATTTTATTTAAATACTTTAATATTTAGACATACTTATAACACTTCCTTTTTATATGTGTTACAGAACCCTCAACATCATATGTTTCCCTTAGCCAGGAAACTACATCAGATAATTTAAAAAGGAAAAGATCCTGCAGCCCGAGTATGTGTTTCCCATTGATTTTATTTAAATACTTTAATATTTAGACATACTTATAACACTTCCTTTTTATGTGTGTTACAGAACCCTCAACATCATATGTTTCTCTTAGCCAGGAAACTCAATCAGATAATTTAAAAAGGAAAAGATCCTGCAGCCCGAGTATGTGTTTCCCATTCATTGATTTTATTTAAATACTTTAATATTTAGACATACTTATAACACTTCCTTTTTATGTGTGTTACAGAACCTTCAACATCGTATGTTTTACCTTCCCAGGAAACTACATCAGATAATTTAAAAAGAAAAATACCGTGCAGCCCGAGTATGTGTTTACTTTACTTCATTTTTTATTTAAGAACTATTTTAATATTTAGTATATAATTAACAACATTCCTTCCCATGTGTGTTACAGGACCATCAAAATCAAATCAGAACGATATTGACACACCTAGAAAAAAAATATTACGAAAGAAGTTGAAGGAACACAAAATTAAAATTAAAAATCTTCAAAAGCATCTTAATCAAATTGGGAAACTGAATTCACCGATACTGAAAAGTTTTATTTCTGCTTCTATTAGGAACAACAAACGAAAACCACAAGGTAAACGTTGGACCAAATTGAATAAAAGCATTGCCATCGCTATCTATAAAAAGTCTCCAAAAGCATACAGGTACCTTAAACAGTTATTACCAATGCCAAGTGTTAGAACATTACAGACAATTTTGCAAAATATTCAAATGGATCCAGGAGTATATCCAGCTGTGATTTCTTATTTGAAAAAAGAAGGCGCAAAAATGACTGAAAATAATAAGGTATGTGTTGTTATGTTCGACGAAATGGCTTTGAAGAAGAGATTAATCTACAATGTTAATTCTGATCAAGTTGAGGGTTATGTGGATTTTGGACCGGAAGAAGGCAGAACTGCGGAAGTGGCAGATCACGCGCTGGTTTTTATGCTGCAAGGTATACATAAAAAATTTAAACAACCGATAGCGCATTACTTTGTCAAGGGCACAATTTCAACACAAAAATTAGCCGTTATCATAAAAAATGTAATCAATACTGTAAGAGATGCTGGATATACCGTAGTAGCGACGGTATGCGACCAGGGTCCAACGAATATTGGAGCTCTAAACATGTTAAAGCGCTTTTGTGGTAACCCTGAAGATTCCAATTACTTTACAGTAAACAACAATAAAGTTTTTACTATTTTCGACGTGCCACATCTTTTCAAATCCATCAGAAATAATTTCCTCAGTGGTGGCACACTAGTTATGGGAAATAAAAAGGCAAAGTGGGCTCATTTAATTCAATTAGAAGAAAAAAACAGAAGTACGCTTCATTTCACAAAGATCACAAAATTACATGTAGAACCGAAATTTCGTGCCAAAATGAAGGTTAAATTAGCTGCCCAAATACTGAGTAACACAGTTGCTGCAGTTCTAAAATTACTTTCCCAGATATCCAACAACCAAGAAATGCTACAAACTGCAGAAATAATTGAAGACTTAGATCGCCTTTTTGACTGTACAAACGGGCCGTCGTCTCGGCATGACATTAAAAAAAACATTAGGGAAAATGTGCGCAAGAACAGCTTTCACCATAGACTTTGGATCGAGTACAAAGAAAAACTAAGAAGCCTTCATTTTTTAAAATCTGACAGTCATTTGAGATTAAAAAACGTGAGATGTGTCAATGGTTACATCAATACTATAACCTCCCTTCAAAGTATTTGGCGGTATGCAGAGAGCAAAAATTTTAAATATTTAAATTTGAGACAACTCAATCAGGATTCTCTGGAAAATTTGTTCGGAATTATCAGGCAACACAGTCCAACAAATAGAAACCCGACCTGTCACCATTTCCAATCAGCTTTAAAGTCGTCCGTTCTGACTCGCCTGAGCATACCCCGAAGCAGAGGAACAAACTGTGAAAGCGATGATAGTGAAATATTGTTCGATTTTCACGACATAGTATTTGGGAAAAAAAACACAGAGGAAACGAAATCGTGTAGTGAAAATCTGCAACATCCAGATACCCATAAAAATGAACCTTTGGTTTCCTCAAATGAAGATCTGCTTGCTGCATGTACCACTAAAAATGATAATTTGGCAGCTTCAAATGAAAATTTGCCAGTGTTGCATTTAGAAGATATAGACAACTATGATAAGACAGAATCAGACAAGCAATTGGAAGAACTGTTTAAAACGTTTGACAAACAGCCAACTATATATGTCAGTGGCTATTTAGCTAAAGTTATTTTGAGAGAACAAAAGTGTCAAAAGTGCTGTCAAACATTAAAAGTATCCAATCCTGAACAAAATTCAATATATGATTACATAGCCTTGCGAGAATGGTGGAGCGACAAATCTTCCCTCACATACCCGACACTTCAGCTTTGTAAAACAGTTGATTTAGCTACAAAGCTATTTGAGTGCGAAGTACGACCGCAATTATTTCGCCAAAATATTAGTGGCTATTGTGTTACAATAATGATGACTTTCTGTGATATGACATGGATGTGTAAAGACCACAGAAGTATGATGTCTGAGATCTTGTTGCGTCGTCTAAGTCATTTATTAATAAGAAACGATTGCCGCAATATAAATCGTTCTTTTGCGCTAGCCGAGGAAACTTCTGCGGATTCATCGAAGAAAGCGCAACAACAAGCTATTGCGAAATAAATAACGTTGTCAGTAGAACATGTAAGTTTTTAATAAAAATATATTGATTTATTTTGTTACGAGCTAGAAGTATATAGGTTTATGTTAAATACACTACACAAGTTTTAATTTACATTGGGGATGGTCAACAATGGCCATGGTCCGAAGTCGGAGTTTACCCGAAAATGTCTTATCATTCCCGAGCGTGGCTCTAGAATTCAATTCACAGTCCACGAAAAATCTGTCTGTGGTGCGCCAAAAGAAGTTTTCGCTTCAAAAAGATATCGTGTTTTGATTAGTTAAAATATAGTGAATAAGTCATAACCTATCCTACTTTTGTTGCAGAACCTCCAGATTGAACACACCCGGAGTCCAGATCATTCAGTGGCGGTGAAAATGAAAAATGCAGCAGTAGCAAGCGGCGCTTTTTATCCCGGAAAAATAACGGGAACTATGCAGGTAACACCGGGGGCGCTGCTAGTAGTAGATAAGCGTTAATCTGTCTATTAAAAAGATATTGTGTATTGATTAGTTAAAATATAGTGAATAAGTCATAACTCATCCTACTTTTGTTGCAGAACCTCCAGATTGAACACACCCGGAGTCCAGATCATTCAGTGGCGGTGAAAATGAAAAATGTAGCAGTAGCAAGCGCCGCTTTTTATTCCGGAAAAATAATGGGAACTATGCAGTTAACACCGGGGGCGCTGCTAGTAGTAGATAAGTGTTAATCTGTCTATTAAAAAGATATCGTGTATTGATTAGTTAAAATATAGTGAATAAATCATAACTCATCCTACTTTTGTTGCAGAACCTCCAGATTGAACACACCCGGAGTCCAGATCATTCAGTGGCGGTGAAAATGAAAAATGTAGCAGTAGCAAGCGGCGATTTTTATCCCGGAAAAATAACGGGAACTATGCAGGTAACACCGGGGGCGCTGCTAGGTAGTAGATAAGCGTTAATCTGTCTACTAAAAAGATATCGTGTTTTGATGAGTTAAAATATAGTGAATATGTGAATAACCCATTCTACTTTTGTTGCAGAACGTCCAGAATTAACACATCCGGAGGCCAGATCCTTCAGCGGCGGCGGAAAATGCGGCAGTAGTTAATTTAGCAACCATTTTTGTTATTACTTATTAATTTATTACGTATGTACTTAATTTAAAAGAAATAAAAAATAAAAACGTTATTTTTTTTTTTTGAGAAAATAAAAGTAGCCCCTAACTATTTAATCGTTCTAATCGATTTCACTAGCCATCCCTAATTTTTTTTTGTTAGGTTGGCGTCACTGGTTTGTTGTAAGTTTTAGTTCGGCTGAAGAACTAGTATCCATGGCCATGATTAAATTCAAAAAATAAATAGAAGTTTTAGTTAGGTTGGTATTGACGCATTCCCTGTGTTTCATACATTTGGATTGGTTCGTTTTTTTAGTAGGGAGTCCCGTCTCTTATAACGTAGTGATTACTTACTCTGTGGTGATTACTTACTCTGTGGTCTGTGCTGTGATCTGTGATCAAGTAAATATTATTCCGCGCGTTTTTTTTCGCTGTATTGTTTTTATTTGAAAATGTCGTCAGAGTTTTGTTTATTTCCTCGCAAATATGTTATAAAACGTCGTATGACATACGTGCGCTTTGATAATTACAGCCTCTGCTAATTATAGCTCTCGCCTTCGGCTCGAGCTAGCAATAAAGCCTCGGCTGTAATTATCAACTTACCGCACTTATATCATAATGTACTATTAAACACGTTAGTTACCTACTATCTTATTATTATTATGATTATCAATTTCATATTTGTTGTACCTACCTAATCGGTTGAACGTACTAACATAGTACTAACTTAATGAAATTCAATTAAAAATAATATTATTCATTCATCAAGAATGCGGCGAAAATTTGTATTAAATGTCTATAAAACGGTCTTGTGACTATAAATAAATAATAATCATGAAAGAATGTCGATCTAAGTTAACGAAACGTAACTAACAATCAAATGCTTGTAGTAAACATTAACAAAATACTCACTTGCACATGTCGTGTATTTTCAACATACTGGCGGTAAGTTTTGCCGGAGCTGAAGCGAGGAGGAGGTGCTTCAAGTGCCGCTGCACTGTAGTCCACCAAGGGAGGTCACACGGAAGCATCACAAGCGCCATTCTGTGGACATAATAGTTTGCTTTTTCTCAAATTGTATAAACAGTTTCCTAAGATAAAATTTCGTTTAAAATAAACGAATTCGGAAGTTCATTACAATTTCAGATAAAAACTTCATTTTTTGAAAATTCGCGGTTAGTTGTACGTTTCAGTGTTTGCAACACTCTCTCTCACAGCTCTCTGCATGGTAACGCAGTTAGCAGCGGAGATTTCTATGGAGAGTTTTTTTATTTATTTATTACTCGGTTTATAAATACTGGCTAAATTTCTATCATGATTAAAACACATTGAGTTGGCAGCCGCCCTCGATAATTAGAAACTAGGCCACTTTTGTTGTGAGCAAACAAAATGTCGATTCAAATGGGAACGGAACGCTTTCATTAGCATTTGACATTTGACAACAGCGCGCGAGCGAATCCGATTTTGTATCTGTGATCTGTGCTGTGTTTGGAGTTTGGAGTTTGGAGTTGTACTTTGCACCGGGTGCGAGATATTTGTTTGAAGAATTTATTAGGTTTTGTTCGATATACACAAATATTTATAAGTGCAACCAAGAAAATATCAATCGTACCAATTACGGACCAATTTACTGTTACGTAAGAGGATATTGTGATAGATAACTCGATAATAAGTGTTACGAAACATCGCGCTGAGTTGCGTGTTGATAAGGTAACTTTAATTATTTTTATCGTAACTGAATAAGTAAGTACATATTATCCAGGTTGCAGCGAAATATAATTGATTCAGTATCTGATTTAATTAACTCAACAATATATATTTACCCACAATACGCCTACATCGACATCGATAAGTAATCAATGAGTTATTGATACTATAAGAGCAAAGGTCGTCATACAAAAATGAGTGCAAAGCTTCTCAGGACGCTGATCCTCGGAGCACCAGCGTCAGGCAAAGGAACGATATCTTCTAGGATAGTGAAAAAGTACAACGTAGAACATATTTCCAGCGGAGATAGACTGAGAGGCCACATTCAAAAGCAAACAGAACTGGGAAAGGAAGTAAAAAAGTATTTGAACGATGGACAGTTAGTTCCTGACCATGTGATGATAAAGTTCATGATAACTGAGCTCAATAAAGTAAACGACAAGGCTTGGTTATTGGATGGTTTTCCTAGGACTGTTGGTCAAGCTGAGGCTCTATGGAAAGTTCAACCTGTGGATGTGGTACTAAACCTAGATGTACCATTTGAGGTTATTATCGACAGAGTCAAGAACCGGTGGGTGCACTTGCCTTCTGGAAGAGTTTACAATATTGGTTTTAACACACCAAAAGTAGAAGGAAAAGATGATATTACAGGAGAAGACTTAATTCAACGACCTGACGACAAACCTGAAGCGGTTAAAAATCGTCTAGAGATCTATGAAAGTGTGACGAGGCCTGTAATAGAGTTTTATAAGAATAAGGGAATATTGAAAGAGTTTCACGGACGCACATCAGATGAAATTTGGCCAAAGGTTACAGCTTATTTAGATGAAGTATTTAAAAAGTAGTTAGTAGGTATGAATTAGTTCTTAACATGGAATTGGTGCTAGTTAGCGTTAAAAATAGGTAACATTGAAACATTGCACAAAACTAAATAATAGTAACTTAGTCCAGTATTATGATAATAATGATTTCGTAAGTCATCATCTAATTGTTTACATTTCTATTATTGAAAAAACTTTAAATATTTTTATTGTTATTGCTTTGTTAAATTATTTCTATTCTGTTCTACAATAAATGTTAGTAAATTAAATGCTACCACCACCTTATGATATAATCGAAATCATGTACTTTTCATTATGTTTACATATTATGTATATATTAATAGAAATTTTGGCAGTCAATCAATTTTAGATGCATGTTTTGTGATATGAGTAGCAGATAGCTGATACTTGGGTATTCGGTAGATAGATTACAGACCAAAGTGCTTTACATTAGCGCCAGACGTGTGAATGTAATACTTATATAATGTATAATTCAGGGTTATGCTAAGTGCCTGTACTGACTAGTATTTGTCATATTTTCATGGGATATTTGCCATAGTTAAGCGAGTCCCCAATCTTAAAACAATGTTTACCTGTATTAATTCAGAAAAGGCATGGATTGCATTTCAAATGCTTTTTTATGTGAGGGACCAATCATGAAATTTAGACAAAGATTAAAGGCTGTACCAAAAAACATGTAAAAAAAATTTGAATTTTGAAAACATTTATGGAACAGCAGATTCTTTTTTTTACAACCTGATTGGCACTGCTAAAAATATCATCATAATGATGAGTATAACATCTTTTGGCTTAGTACAGGTGTTGTGCATTACCCTGTATATATATATATAATATTGTTAGATAAGATACAAATTGAACAATATCTCGAATGAGTTATGACAATGATAATATTGAAGATTTTATTTACATCTATTTAGATAATACATTATTGTACCTGTAACGCAGCACTTTTAGACACAAATGCATAAGCATAAACCTCTAAGTTTAAATTTTAAGCAGTTTGGTGTAGGGATCCATTAAAAAAATAATTATTTGGCAACTTTATCCTACTTTGATTGGATCAATCCTTCCTCTGAGTTAGTTTTACATTTTTCACCCAGATTGTACATATTTATTCAGTCTTCCTCCATCACTGTGTTCATTTACATGCAGCTACTAAATGCTATGCTATGTTTTAAAATATAGAGGGTAGTTTATTAAAGTAATTTAAAAATTAAAAACACTAGGAAGTCACAAGTATACTCTACATTTTAATCAGCAAAGTAAAACATATATTATTTTGAGCCCTTATCTTGTACACAAAATTGGTTGTTAACATAGAACAATACAATATTATATGTAATACACAAAGTTCCCAATTGTTGTGTAATCAAACTTACAAATTAATATTTATTTACATTTATTCAAAAAATATACAATCTAATTTAATATGATGTCTCAAATTAAATAGTCTTCCTATTAAATTCTTCACAATAAATGCACAAAAGTTTGTTGTTATAAGAAATAAATTTAAACTGTATATTTTGCCTTCAATGGGTGAGCCAATAAGGCTTTTTTAAAACAAAATTGGCCCTAAAGGCTTATTTTGTTTAAGATATTTATATTAGTGACATAAGCCATATATCAATCAAAGACTAGGTATAGATATAAGAGGAATATAAATATAATATTTTAGAGGAATATTTATCGAACTGTAAAATTATTTATTGTAATAATTGTTTTGTAGTTTTACTTTAATTTATATACATTTATACATACATATATGTTGAGTTGTACTTAGAGGTTTTTAGACTGAAATAAATGTTGTCATTGATTATTCCGTATTTTTATTTAACAAGCTGTTGCCGCGATTTCACCCGAGTTTTGAGGGTTTTTTTCACGTATCATAATCGGTGCAGCCGTTTCGCAGATTAGACGGAACAAAGATAGACAAAAAAAAAAGATTTTTGATATAGGTATCGTATAAATATATATTTTCATTTGAACTTAGTAAAAATCTGTTAAATTGATATTAGGTACATACAGAGTACAGACATTCCAATTTTATTTATTTGTATAGGTGAAAATTATTAGAGGCGGGATTGTCGATGAATACCCGTAATTCACGACGTTATTTCTGTTATTGCGCAAAATCACTTCGTCTTGTATTCAGGTTTTATCGAGAAACTCTTATTTGTGTTACTGGCTACCGCGAATACCTGCTTTACTATAAACCTTCGGTCTTTTCAAACTTGCGTAATAAGTTCAGTGATTTTAGTACGAAAATTAACGTGGTTGTGACTCATTTTAAATTAACTCATGCTATAGGGACTGACTATCCAGTCAGTTCCGTCCTACTTAACTGATTGTAGCACACCTGAGATAACCGCGAATTAATTAAATAAAATTAAGAATGCGAATTAATTAAATTATGGCCTCAACTCTCTCCTTGCGAGAGAAGGCCCCGAGTCCCAGCAGTGGGAATATTTAGTGGGCTGTTGATGATGATGAATTAAATAAATAGCTTAGTAACGTTGTTTATCAACCTATAAAGTTATGTAGTTATACGTGAAAATAATGTTAAAATAACGTTTTTCTGATTAAATAAATATGTAGTAGTTTTAAATCGCTATATTGCATGAAAATAATTTGTTTTATCCAAAAGAACAAAAAACAACTTCACTTCACAATTAAAGAGAAATTACAGGGCTTAGAGATATAACAACTTAGATCTCTGGGTGACGAGTGCAGTGCAGTGCTAGGTAATGATTTGGATTCTTCATGTTCCAATAGCTGCGTGTCACTGTACTGTTATGTAGCAGGCATGTTGCTTACCATCAGGCACATGTCCTGCTCGTCTCGATACTCTCTATTTAAAAAAAAAATCATACACTAGACCAAATTTCCTAAGAATCTATCACCATGTCGTCTAAATTCATGTAAGCAAATTTTAGTTTTCTGTTCGTATTTCTAAAACCCCCTGACCGATTTCGATAAATTTACAAGGGACTACCTTTGAACTATGCTCTAGCAAACAAAAACGAACTATCAAATCAAATCATAATTGGCGGCGCTATCGCGTAACATACATACAAAAGCACATTTTTTTAAATAAAGTGTGACGAGACGACTATGACATGTGCCTGATGGTACACACACAGCTATTGGAACATGAAGAGTCCAAATCATTACCTAACACTGCAGTGCGCTCGTCACCCAGACATCTAGGAGGTTATTTCTCTAAGCCCTGTAATTTCACTGGAAACATTGCCCTTCAAACCGGAACACAGTAATGTTTGCACATTACTGTTTGGCGGTAGAATAACTGGCAAAGGTGTGGTACTTCCAGTTGGTGTGGACTCTGCTAAGAGTCCTACCACTACTATACTGTATTACTGTATTGGCTGACGCATTTCTAGATCGCCAAGGTCCCGAGTTTACCCGAAGGTTTCTTATCATACCCGAGCGTGACGCTAGAAACCAATTTACACCCACAAAAAAATTGTCTAGGCGCGCCTAACGAAGTTTTCACTTTAAAAAAAAAGACAAATGGTATTAATTTTTTAATGAGAATTAATAATTACCTCAAAATCGATACTTTTGTAAATTAATAACAAATCATATACCTATCGTAAATTAAAATCGTAATTTTTCAATGGTTACTTATCTCTAAAATGAAACGTTAGAAAGAGACGCGCGTATATATTGCCACTGCGCGCGTACCTATATACTGGTTTGGAGCCCCCACGTGTAGGTATGTACTTTTGTCCCACCTGGCCCTAAGACGAGAGTCGACCACCCCTACTAATATTTATTCTGTGCTACAACATGTGACCATATGAGAACCTCCTTTTTCGAAGTTGGTTAAAAACTTGACTTAATCTCTATTTCGTTACTTTTATTTCGTCTTTCTTCACAAAAATCGAAAATTGTTTCACAGGTCTAACTTTGCCGAATAATTGGACAGGATTTTGACTCTCGCCAGCTTTGAGTAAATGCGATGGAACCTATCAGCAAAGGATGCCGCATTGATTTTATTCCCATAGCGTTCGAGCTTTCGGTAAAGGAAAGTATCCAGAGAAAACCGACTTGGCATCTTGGGAGAACACGCGACATGCTCAAACACGCGTTTGATCAGGGTGGTGACCTGGTGATTGTAATTATCAACGTAACTCCAAATGAAAATGGCCCATAGTCCCAACTACGGGAACGAAAAGTGGTACAGATAGTGCAATCCACGAAGACGCGCCCCACTATTTCTCCTAACCGTTTATAGTATATGTGTGCAAGCTTCCGTCAATGTTTGAGTGTTATTGGTACACACTAATTACCTATGAATGCACACGCACACTACAATGACTGGTGAATGGTTCGCGACTGACGCTCGGAGCATACGCGATTGGTGGAAACGAAAATTGGTGGGGCGCGTCTTCGTGGATTGCACTATCTATAAGTAGTTTATACTGACGTTGTTTTACTTCGTATGTATTTGGCAGGTACAACATTGTTATTTTTTGTTTACATTCAAATCGCTGTCGTATATCTCTCAGCAAGTGCTTTTACTAGCGGACATGAAATTCGAAATTTCACTCGTAAAGTGGTTTCATTGTGTAGCTATTAGTGGTGTAAATTGTGTTATTTTCTTAATCGTACAAAAATGTTAGACGCAAGCTAAAATGATCTTTGTCAACTTTTGTCTCAGGACATACTAAGCACTGCTGGGATTCTGGGTCTTCTCTCACTAGAGTCAACAGTGAAGGCCATAATCCACCACGATAGCCCAGTGTGAGTTTGTCCTCGAAAGATGTATATTTCTTGTACCTATACCGTTAACATACCGGTTTCTTCATGATGTCTGTAATGTTCTTCACTGTTAAAATCAGTGTTGATGACAAACTTGTACACCTACCCTTGAAAATACTCAAAGGTACCGGCAGGATTCCAGACTACTTATCTCACGCTCATAAAATTGGACGTTTTCGCTACTGGACCACCACGACTTTACTTCATCTAATAGTAATGTAATGATTCACGAACAACCGGAACAGAACATTTTTTCGCTAAACATCGCTATTACACGTTTATAAATAAGGATGATAATGGCTTGCTATTAAGTCTGAAGGATAAGTACTAGTCTTTCGTAAATGGTTCAGTGTGGCTTAGCCGAAAATTGTTGCTTTTCTACTACGCTCTTTGGTACCTACTTGTTCTACTGAGCTCAATTGATAAAAGTTGTAATAAACTATACCTAAAGGGAACTCCACGTTATCATGTAGATCGCAAAATAAGATAGTTTATTATTATAAATAAAATAGTTTTCACGTTACGGACTCTTTATTTGTTACGATGTGAACTACTTACTTCTGAGCCAATTATTTCAAAGGAAATGTACTATAGTACGCTTGTAGGTAGCTAGGTACCTACATTTTTAAGGAAAATAATACTAATGTCTTGTAACTGGTTTTACATAAAGAAAAATATCTAAAAATAATACTCAATTGTTGTATTGTGAAAAATCATCACAACAGAAAGGCTGAATCAATTATGAGCAAATTAAATCGTTTGCCGTCTTGCCTCAAGCAAGACGATGAAAGGTAATTTTGAGAGGAATCAACCATAATATTCTAAAATGTCGTCTAATTTAGACAAACACGCAAAACCACGGGTACAAGACAGTTAAATATAAATAAAAACCGTGTTACCTTGCGGTTGATGCTTCTCTTCAGTCACAATATCGAGCACAAACACACACAAAGTCACTCTCGCCTCTCGGCAATGTATTTCTTTTTACGCATTTTTTTCATTGTCTGCACTAAAATGTCGCAAGTTCCCTTCGCATGCAGAATATCTTATTGCTTTTCTAAAAGACAGAAATAGTGTATGGAGAGAAAACGCGGACCGGCTGGCGGCGAGACGAGAGCGCGCAAACCCCGGCTATTTTTAGCAGCTTTCGTGCATCGACGCTCAATTTAGATTGTAAATAAAAAGTTTGGGTTAACAGGAGTCGTAGGCCTCATTAGTTATTGTTCATTTTGGACCTACGTGGTCTTTCGTGCGTAGATTTGCCGTGAGTTCATGTGCTCTACAATTTGTTTACACATGGACATCTACAAACCAAGAGTAATTTCAGATGCAAATGACGTTTTTTGATACATACTGATGTATTTGTAGCAAGTTGCAAGACTCTTGGATGGAGGGAAACTTCAAAATTAGTCGAAAAAACGATATAAATGCTCTGTATAAAAAGTTGTATGTGAAGTACCCGAGGCCAACAGACTCACGATAAACAAACCAATTTAATATCTATATTTCGTTTACGATTTCCTGAAACCCCAAACCGAACGATGCAGAGCAAAGCTTCCCAACAAAACTTTACTACATCAACACTCACTGCCCGAATTACATTATCGATGTGTCATTGAGCTTTGTGTTCGTATTTCGGTGGTTTGCTCTAAATACCGTAAATATTTGGAGTCGTATTGTACCGAAGGTTACTCGAACTCTGTAAATAGAGTTGTTGAAAGCGGCGCGTGCGACCGGTTGGACGGGCCAGGCTGAACTGACGCCGGGCGGGCCGACTTTCACTGGGGTGCGAGCGCACTGAGTTGGGGGGCTGTCGCACCCTCCACCCTAGCAGTGACGTCACCGGGCGGCCGCGTCACGACCTACGACGGCGTACGTCGCCGCCGCCGCCCAACACCGCGCCGGCTTTAATAGCCCTCGTGAAATGTCGTGCAGGCTGCTCCCAAAACGTTACGTAAAATGAAATATGAAAGTACCGAGGCGCTGCGTCAGCATATTACATTTTCATACTGTAAAGGTCGTAGCCACCGACTGAATGTTAAAGGGTTTATTTCAACGACTCAGGCGGATTGTAGTGATGACGTAGGTACATACTGGCCAAATTGATACTTGAACATAAATCTAAACGTTTCGATTTCTTGCGTAGTTTTTGGCTTTGGTTAATGTATCAAGAGTTATAAGAGTTGTACATAAATAAGTCTTACAGGTCGATCAATGTATTCATAACGATAAAGAATAAAGTTATCTACCTATGTATACATACTGTTATTAAGCAGAATTGTTCGTTCATCAATAGTAGGTTAAAATTGGGGTAGCTGGATCAAAAGAGATCCGCTACCCCAATTTTCATTTATTCATTTATTCAATTATTCATCTATTATAATTCATCTATTCATATAGGTACATTTACACATACAATTGTAATTCATTGATTATAATTAACGAATACAACACAAAGGTTACAAAACGATGTACATAGAATTATCCATTGATTTAAGGATATCCCTGACTTTTCCATATATATGATCCGAATAGAGATTCGCGACTACATGTTGAGCACACAACTCCGCATTACACTTGCATATCGATTGTTCGGCGCTTTTAAATTGTTCAGCATCGTAAATTTCAATGCGAATGACTTTCACGCCTTCCGAGGTAGTTTTCAAACATGAAGTTAACTTTTTCATTCCATTGATTCGAGGGCTCATCGCTTGTATTACGGGTTGCTCATTGTTTCCTAGTATTCTTGAGCATTCATCAATAGTCAGGGCCGGTGGTGATAGAATCCAGTCAGAACACTGAAAAAAAAACAAACGTCAGCAGATCAACGATCAAATAGTTATTCTTAATGTTAGATATGTTACTGTATTTTCATTATTAAATAAGATTTCAAATTTACTTACCGACATTTCTGGTTCTTCGTCTTGCTCAATGAAGAGCTACTAGTTATTTAATTTTTTTGTAAATCTCCCTCGTTTTATAACCGAAACCTATGATAAAAAAACGCACGATTATGAACTCTATACCCAAGAGATTGTTAATAGAGTCTATTATCGCTGCTTTACTTTGATACTGCTGACGATGCTGTCATTTGAAAACACGTGCCCTAGTAGGATATGGAGTCTCCCATATTTGGCTACTTCATAGCTGGTACATTTAAATCCGCTGTGGCCCGCTATTCACTTTTTACTGTATAGATTTAATTCAATGTAATTGATTGTTAATAAAATTAATAATTTAATAGCTATAGGTATACTAGTATTATACTTCTTACTAGACATCTGAAACATTTTTTTTTCTCAGAACATTTAATGTGTTTTGACAGATTACAGACCCTATACATCAAATATTTACTTCAAATTATACAGTAAATTAATAAAATAATGATCCTGCGACCCACGTTTCAAATCAGTTTGAGCGTCAAGGAAAATAGATCTAGTATTAAATGATGTACTAAATGTTTTCTGTCCGTCCCTTAATATATTTTATTACAGGTGTTGCAATCTTGTAATATAATAAGATGATCTCGCGAGCAAACCAAAATGAAATCATAGTTAGCGAACTTCGATCTCAATTCCTGCTTACAATGCGTTTCGACTACGTTGCATCTGCCAAATATAGAAAAAGTACATCTGAAATGTGTGTATAAAAGCCGGGACCAAAATCACAAATGTCACAGTCTACTCCTGAGAAGTCTCCAAAGTGATCTTCAAGCAACAACCATCGAGGGCCATAGAGACAAGTCTGAAAAAACTCTCAAAATGTAAGTATTACTTTATTTGCTTATTCATACATAAATCTAGTATTTATTTATTTTTTTAATTAATTCATCTATTCATTTGTAATATCTGATATGACTGAATAGTCCTTCTATTCATTCTTAACTTGAGGTTCAATAGAAGTCTATTTCAAGAATAGTTTTGTTTAAAAAGTGTTTTTAATTTACAGGTCTAAACATACGACTTCTCACGGAATCGGGCTGTCTGCAGCCGAGTCGAGTGAAGAGCATCATATTACCCCCGTGTTGAAGCCAAGAAAGCCTCGAGCATCTACTTCCCACGCTACCGTCGACGCTGCCAAGAAGCGGAAACATCCCCGCATCGCCCCAGCTGCGCAGTCCAAGTACTCGACGCACGAACTGTTCGGGACGGACAGTGAAGATGATGATGAAGACGACAATGGTATGAGCCCTACACCTACTCGGAACATGTATTCATACTTTGTAGTAAAATACCCTAAAGCTTATTCTCATCAAATCGATAAAACAAAACTGGGGGAGCATTATATTGTACTCGAAACGTATATAGCGAATGAAACGGAACCATTGAAAATAGATATGATGGTAAAAAGTAGAACGAATTTGGATACAGTAGCATCATATTATCTAACAAAATTTCTAGATGCAATTAGAAGACAAAGAAAGTACTGCACAATATTTAATTTCTTTAGAGAGGTTTCACCGCTCATTAAATCATCTTCTTTTCAAGATCAAGCACGGGAGCAAGTAAGAAAAACTCCTTCACCTCAATCAAGTCTCGAAGTAAGCTCGAAAAAAGCTAAGAAGCCCTCCTCCGCTAGCAGGCAATATTTAGAAGGCACCACTGCTGGCTCTACCCATGACGCTATCAGGAAGACCTCTGCGAGAGATCTGTTCGGGGCTGACAGTGACGACGACAATGCTCAACAGACGGATCAGGGTAAAAAAGCACCCGCACTAATATCACATTTTACCAAAAGAACGCCCAACGGTTTCTCACGACAAACAGACAGCAATAAATAAGGATCCCATTTCATTGAGTTAAAAATCTATAATTGTAACGAAGTTAGAAATATACAGCCAATGAATAGGTGGCGCCATGCCATCATAACAGTGAAAAATATATCTAACGATAACTCAGAGGCATGGTCGCATTTGACGAAATTTATTAGGGCCACTCGTCAAGAATTTAAAGACTGCCCTTTAAATATTATTGGCGGATGTTCAAACTAGCTACATTATTTTATTATACCAGTGTAATACATTGTAATATATGAATTTGAAATGACTTAGGTGTTTTGCACTTCTGAGGAGGTTCTAAGTGCTAATCGACAAGAATAATAGAAATGAATAGACTGAATTTTCAAAATATCGCTATTGTTGCTACCTACCTGCTGATGAAGCAAAAATGAAAGCAAATTATTGAATGTCTAAAATATTCTAATTGAATTGTCATGTAACGCACGCTTAAACTCTGGTCAGGGTGCAATAAACCGCACTTCTGAGGAGGTTCTAAGTGCTAATCGACAAGAACTAATAGAAATGAATAGACTGAATTTTCAAAATATTGCAATTGTTGGTACGTACCTGCTAATGAAGCAAAAATGGAAGCAAAGCAAATGATTGAATGTCTAAAATATTCTAATCGAATTGTCACGTAACGCACGCTTAAACTCTGGTCAGGGTGCAATAAACCGCACTTCTGAGGAGGTTCTAAGTGCTAATCGACAAGAATAATAGAAATGAATAGACTGAATTTTCAAAATATTGCTATTGTTGCTACCTACCTGCCGATGAAGCAAAAAATGAAAGCAAATTATTGAATGTCTAAAATATTCTAATCGAATTGTCACGTAACGCACGTTAAACTCTGGTCAGGGTGCAATAAACCGCACTTCTGAGGAGGTTCTAAGTGCTAATCGACAAGAATAATAGAAATGAATAGACTGAATTTTCAAAATATTGCTATTGTTGGTACGTACCTGCTAATGAAGCAAAAATGGAAGCAAAGCAAATGATTGAATGTCTAAAATAATCTAATTGAATTGTCACGTAACGCACGCTAAACTCTGGTCAGGGTGCAATAAACCGCACTTCTGAGGAGGTTCTAAGTGCTAATCGACAAGAATAATAGAAATGAATAGACTGAATTTTCAAAATATTGCTATTGTTGCTACCTACCTGCCGATGAAGCAAAAATGAAAGCAAATTATTGAATGTCTAAAATATTCTAATTGAATTGTCACGTAACGCACGCTAAACTCTGGTCAGGGTGCAATAAACCGCACTTCTGAGGAGGTTCTAAGTGCTAATCGACAAGAACTAATAGAAATGAATAGACTGAATTTTCAAAATATTGCTATTGTTGGTACGTACCTGCTAATGAAGCAAAAATGGAAGCAAAGCAAATGATTGAATGTCTAAAATATTCTAATCGAATTGTCACGTAACGCACGCTAAACTCTGGTCAAGGTGCAATAAACCGCACCTCTGAGGAGGTTCTAAGTGCTAATCGACAAGAATAATAGAAATGAATAGACTGAATTTTCAAAATATTGCTATTGTTGCTACCTACCTGCCGATGAAGCAAAAATGAAAGCAAATTATTGAATGTCTAAAATAATCTAATTGAATTGTCACGTAACGCACGCTTAAACTCTGGTCAGGGTGCAATAAACCGCACTTCTGAGGAGGTTCTAAGTGCTAATCGACAAGAATAATAGAAATGAATAGACTGAATTTTCAAAATATTGCTATTTTTGGTACGTACCTGCTAATGAAGCAAAAATGGAAGCAAAGCAAATGATTGAATGTCTAAAATAATCTAATTGAATTGTCACGTAACGCACGCTAAACTCTGGTCAGGGTGCAATACACCACACCAGGGTCGAGCCGACCTCCACCAGCGCCTGTGTGCAAAACCTTTATGGCGCCCCTTTTTAATCCCCAACCAAAAAAGCGGTGTTATAAGTTTGACGTCGATGTCAGGGTGTCTCTGTGTGTGTCTGTCTCTGGCACCGTAGAGCTCAAACGGATAAACCGATTTTGACGCGATTTTTTTATTTGAAGTTTAATTTCCGTGCAACCACCGCACGGAACCGCTTAGCTATGTTTGGTTGATATCAATTCAAGATGGCCGCCTCCACAAAAACGGCAGACAAAATATTTCTTCACAACCTACCTCAATATGGGTATCAAATGAAAGGACTTGGCTTGCAGAATACTTTACCAAACTTCAAATCCAAGCTAGTCGGAGGTATTTTTTTTACGGTAATTCTTTCGAAGCATACTGATTGAACTATTACCTATGCTATGCTTAGCAAAACATGAGTCTAAAATCTGAGTATAAAACACTAGCTGACCCGTGCCCACTTCGTTGGGCATAATGTTAATAATCCTTTTTTAGTACAGAGTGTTATGTGCATGCTAATACAAAATTCGAGAGTAGGTAACTCTGTCCGAAAGATAAAACATTTTCTTTGCCTTTTTAATAAAATAGTTTGCCGAAAATCGCATATGACCTAACGATTTAAATCATTGTATTAATATTAAAACTTTAATTATCTGTACTAATATTTAAAAAACTACTTTTGTAACTTAAATATAAATGTTAGACATATGCTGTCGTTGAATTTTTTGTAGGCATTTTTAAGCTCCACATCATTTCTCTAGAACTCAAAAATAAATCTTTCATAGTTAAGGCAGCGTTCGTAAGAAACGCTTTCATTCGACCGTTTTTTCTCCGATTCACTTTGCAAAACGGACTACCACGTAAAAGCTTTTTTTATTTTTCGCTGTTTTATATAGCCTATGACACTCAACAATAATGTGGCTTTCTATTGGTGAAAGAGTTTTTTAAATCGGTTCAGTAGATCCCGAGATTACCCCTTACAATTTAACAAACACACAAACTTTACTTCTTTATAATATTAGTATAGAAGTATAGATGAGTATAAACATACCTACTTAAATTATTCTAGCAGCGCCCCACGGTATTACCTTTTACCCGCGCAGCTTCTATTCCTGATATTTTCCCGTGATAGCAAATGTGCTATTCCAGGCTATATTTTGTGTTAAAATATAAACCCGACCGTTCGCATATTCCGACGTGATTGAGCAACGAGCATCCAAACATCTAACTAATATTTAATAAATGTCAATGTCAATGCTAGGAGCTCTGACCGACTGAACGGATTGATTTCAAATTTGAAACACTGATAGTTTATAGCCTGGACGTAATACGTGGACCTGGACGTAAAATGTACTACACATAAGCCACTAATAATCTCGAAAAAGTGCTTAGTTCCTTAGGAAACAAATATGATAAACCAGCTGTTACCCACGACCATAGAATAGATAATACAGATAGAACGGACACTCCCCACCCCCCGCCAGTTTCAAGCTTCCTACCCCGCAAGAACGCGAGAAGCACTCAACGACACGACATAGATGACACGCACACATGCGTAAATGCGTTCGAACGACATATGCGAGTTGTGTGAGTGTAGGTATGTCAACTGCACCGTCTGTATAGATTTTAGGCCGAGTGTCCGGGGTGTGCCACGACTTTGTCCGCGTAGAATTTGAGATGTAGTCTGTGTAGAAAATGACTGTTTTATCAAAACTTCAACTTTTAATAAGTAAAGTCGGGGAAGTCGCTGTTCTACGCTGTTCTAGAGCACGGCTGCTCTAGTCGGGAGAACAGCTACTTCCCATACCCCCAGGTTCAAATCCCACGCGCACCACTATCTTTTTGAAGCCATGTGCGTAATTTCGCTAAATTAAAAACGATGAAGGAAAACATCGCGAGGAAACCGAAATGTACCTGGAACCTTTCGAAGTCATGTGTCATCCGCCAACCCGCTCTAGGATAGCGTGGTGGATTATGGCCTTGACTCTCTCCTTACGAGAGAAATGCCCGATTCCCGGCAGTGGGAACATTTAACGCGCTGCTTATCCTGCTAAATTTCAATTAAATCCGTGTTATAAAGTGTTTCAGTATGATAAATAATATGAGTTTCTTATGAAACTATACATTTTTCCGGGATAATAAGTTCCTATTCTATGTGATATTTCACATTACAAAACACCTGTGTTTCAAATATCAAACCAATTCGTTGTTGTTCTGACGTGATAGTTTAAAATAACACATTAACTAAGGTACTTGTTATTACATAAAAGTGCATAGTTCCTTAAGGAACAAATATGATCCATGTTATCGGAACGATAAATATTATTTGAGATTTGGTTGAAATTTGAAACACAGTAGTCTGGAATTGAAGATTAACTACTTTTTAGCCCAAAAAAGTGCAAAATTCTATAGAGGACGAATATTTACCGTAATATCGGACCAAACTAGGTAAGCGGTTTCAGTAGAAATTTAAAACACAAATATTTTTAAACGAACTTGCACTTTGCACACACACTTTCGAATAATGATTGTTCCATTATTTTGGCTCACTCTTTCATTAAAATCAGGGAACTCTTGTGAGGCCACTCTACTTGCATCAACGTGTCGAGTTGCGTTTATAATTTCAATTAAATAAACAAACTCATGGCGCGGCGGTTCTTTTGATTTTAAAGCGGAGACCGTAATGAATGTAAAACTAAACCCAAACCGTAAAATTAAACCAGAAACGTAAACATTATCTTGGGAGACTCTTACAATAAACTATAGGAACTTATGAATTTTTATTTAACTAGGCAAGTGTTGCGCCTATTCTACCTACTTACTAATCGACGAAACTCAACTACAAAGAACATGGTGTTGCGTAAGTGTAAAAAAAAATCGGTGGCGGCGCTGGCGCCCCTATTGCCTTGGCGCCTGTGTGCGCCGCACACTTCGCACACAGGGGCGGCTCGGCCCTGCACCACACCTCTGAGGAGGTTCTAAGTGCTAATCGACACGAACTTATAGAATGAATAGAACTGTCGTTAAAGAAACATAAAATCATAAAACTGAACTTTGACCTGTTATAAATATTATTAGCGGATGTTAAAACTAGCTACATTATTTTATATTATTGTTATTTTACCAGTGTAATACATTGTAATATATGAATTTGAAATGAATTATGTGTTTGTTATTTCTTTCGCAGTTTTACAATATCCGCGCTCGCTACCTGCTAATGAAGCAAAAATGAAAGCAAAGCAAATAATTGAATGTCTAAAATGTCGAATAGAAATGCCACGAAATGAATATCGATATCATTTGAGATCAAATTTACATAAATCAAACTGTTTATCGAAGACTGAATTTGAAAATATTGATGTTGTTGCTACTGCATTCAAAAATCGAATTGTCACTTACCGCTTAAACTCTGGTCAGGGTGTAATACACCGCACCCCTGAGGAGTTTTTAAGTGGTAATCGGCAAGAACTTATAGAATTAATAGAACTGTCGTTAAAGAAACATAAATGCATAAAACTGAACTTCGAGCTGTTTGCTTACTTTAATTTACCAAAGTCTAATGAACGTCAACTGAAATCCTTTAATACTAAATATGAAGTTATATTTCAGAGCACATACTTGAATGAAACGTTTTTAAAAATAATTGACAAGTTTAAATCAAAACTTTCGGAATTTGAACAATGTGAATCTGGTTGGACATGTTTATCTATAAGTCATTTAGAAATTAATATAAATAAATACTGTCCCATGAGAGGGGGTACGTATTTAGATCTACCACAATCTATTAAAAAGTCGAAAAGTTGTATTAACATACAGAATACTGATAATCACTGTTTTTTATGGTGTGTAGTTGCTGCGCTATTTCCTTCTGAAAACAATGTGTGTAGAGTTAAGTCATATCCTCATTATTCTTCAGTTCTGAGTACGAAAGGAATGGCATTCCCACCTACATACTCTGATATAAGATTATTTGAAATTAATAATCCTGATATAAGTATTAATGTTTATGGTCTGGACAAGAAATACAGTGTGACTGGACCTTTATATTCCACTCAAAACCGTAAAATCGATCATATAAATCTACTTTACATAGAACGTGATAATAAGGGGCATTATTGCTTAATTAAAGATCTTGTTCGATTAGTGCGACGGCAAGTTACTCAACATAAAGGCAAAATGCATCTATGTGAAGCATGTTTACAGTTTTTTAGTAATGAAGCTAAATGCAAATCTCATAATTGTAATGGAATATTAACTGTTTTACCTGAAAAAAATTCTTTGTTAAAATTCAAGAACTTTGAAAGACAACAAAAGATACATTTTATCATTTACGCTGATTTTGAATGTTTGTTGCTAAATGTTAAAGAAAATAAATCTGAACACACTGAAACGTTAAAGATACATCAGCCTTCTTGCTTTGGTTATTATATTTGCTGTTCGCATAATCAGAGCTTGAACAAATATGTATCTTACAGAGGAATAGATTGTGTACAAGTATTTATTGAAAATTTAATCAAAGATGTTAAACGTATTCAGAGAATATTGTCAGATAAGAAACCGCTATCACCATTAACATGTGAACAAAAAACACAATATCGTAATGCTACTGTATGCCATATATGTAATGAAGTACTATTTGATGACAAAGTACTAGATCATGATCACGTGACTTCCGAATATAGAGGGGCGGCACATGCTCACTGTAATTTGATGCATAGAGTGTGTCCATTCATTCCGATAGTGTTTCACAATTTAACCGGCTATGATTCGCACTTGTTTATTGAAGAGTTAATGAAACATAAAGGCACTGTTCGAATTATACCTAAATCAAAAGAAAAGTATCTTTCAATTACAAAAGTTATCGAGACACCCGAATGTTTTCGACCTATTGAAATGAAATTTATTGATTCTTTTCAATTTTTAAGTTCAAGCCTTGACATGTTAAGTAAAAGTTTATCTAGAAGCGATTTCGTCCATCTGTCGCATGAGTTTACAGAGGAAAACCAATTTAATTTAATGCAGAAAAAGGGTATTTACCCGTATGATTACATGGACAGCTGGCTAAAGTTTGATGAAAAACAACTTCCAACAAAATCATTGTTTTTCAATTCCTTAATAGGAGATCACATATCACACAATGATTATGCGCATGCGCTTGAAGTGTGGAATTACTTTAAAATAAGAAATCTTGGAGAATATACTGATTTGTATTTAAAAACTGATGTGTTGCTCTTATGCGATGTATTTGAAAAATTCAGGATGATAAGTTTGCAATATTATAAACTAGATCCTGCTTATTACACGACATCACCCAGTCTAAGTTGGGATGCAATGCTTTTTCGTACCAAGGTTCAATTGGAATTAATTCATGATATTGATGTGTACCAGATGCTTGAGAAGGGAGTGCGTGGTGGGCTATCACAGTGTTCGCTACGCCATGCTGTGGCTTGCAATAAATATATGCCCGAATACGATGAAAACAAACAGTCTTCTTATCTGGTATATTTAGACTGCAACAATCTTTACGGCTATGCCATGACAAAAAAGTATCCTATATCAGAATTTGGTTTTTTATCTGCAAGAGAAATGGAACATTTTAATGTAATGAATATATCTGACAAAAGCGATTACGGTTACATCTTAGAAGTTGATCTTTCATACCCTGATCACTTGCATAAGTTACACCAAGACCTACCTTTCGCTGCTGAAAAATTTATACCTACGGGTAGTAAAACTGAAAAGTTAATAGCAAGCCTATATGACAAACTCAATTATATAATTCATTATGTACATTTGAAAGAATGTTTAAAAAATTGTCTTATTTTAAGTAAAATACATCGCATCCTAAGTTTTAGACAAGATAACTTTTTGGAACCATATATTGATCTTAATACTTCACTGCGACAGGCAGCAAAAACATCATTTGAAAAGGACTTTTTTAAGTTACTTAATAACTCGATATTTGGAAAAACGATTGAAAACAAAAGAAAACAAGTAGATGTAAAATTAATTTCTAGATGGAGTGACACCAAAAACTTGACGAATAAGCATCTTACTGCTGAAAAATTAATTACAAAACCTAATTTAAAAAGTATAAATATATTTTCAGAAAACTTTGTTGCTATTCAATTGAATCACGAGAAAATTGTTCTAGACAGACCAATTTATATTGGATTTTCTGTTTTAGAGTACGCTAAGCAGCACATGTATCAGTTTCATTATGACTTTATCAAAAATAAATACGGGGATCGAGCTCAACTTTGTTACACAGATACTGATAGTTTACTGTATTTGATCTTGACTGAAGATTTTTATGAGGATATTCGTGAAAATATTTCTAAATTTGATACTAGTAATTTTACATCGAAAAACATTTATAATATTCCGAAAATGAATGAAAAAGTCCCTGGACTATTCAAAGATGAAATGGGTGGTGATATTATTACTGAATTCGTTGGTCTACCTGCTAAACTGTATTGTATAAATAGTGTAAAATCAAATATTCAGAAAGCCAAAGGTATTACCAAAGCAGTTACAAAGCATTTGAAAATGAGTGATTATAGTAATACTCTGTATAATAATACCAGTACAAGATGTAACATGCAACTGATAAGATCTATGAAACATGTGCTGTATACACAACAGGTGAATAAGCAGCTTCTTAATGGAAATGATGATAAAAGACAAGTACAAGCGGATCGTATTCGTACGCTTCCTTGGGGACATTGTGACACTATATTTTAATATCCGATACATGTTCGTAAAAATATATTTATATGCGTCTAATAAAATTATAACTAGAACATTTATTACTAGTTTTATTTGAAAAATATCTACACCGCATTGTAATTGTAACGAATAATTCAGAAAGTAGTGACATACCTGATCATAAAAAGATAGATACGTAATACTTCTCTTTATGTATAAATAATGACACTTGAATAAGAATACTCCAGATCTTAAAGAAAACTCTATAAAGCAACTGCATATTCAATACTTGTAATCACTTTATAACAATCAAAAGTTATAAATGAAACTAATTAAACAGAACCTTTCTTTAAAAGTGAGAAATTTTAAATTAAATAAATACGAATACGAGCATAATGTAAAACATAGTAGTCTATTACCGAATTCGATTCGTAGCATAACATGTGGGCCGTCAAATTGCGGTAAAACCAACGTCATGCTCAGTTTATTACTAGACGAGAATGGGTTGAAGTTTAAAAATATATATCTCTATTCTAAAACATCTTTTCAACCGAAGTATTTATTTTTAAAAGAAGTCTTACGAAGAATCCCTGAATTATCCATTTACATATTTAATGCTCATGATGAGGTTATTCACCCTGATAAAGCATTAATGAATTCAGTAATTATATTTGATGATGTTGCATGTGAAAATCAAACTAATATTAGAAATTACTTTGCAATGGGGAGACATCGCAATATAGATTGTTTTTATCTATCTCAAACATATTCAAAAATACCGAAACAGTTGATTCGAGACAATGCAAGTTTACTTATAATTTTCAAGCAAGATGATATAAACTTAAAACATATTTACGATGAACATGTCAATTCAGATATGGAATGGTTAAAATTCAGAAAACTGTGTGCATTAGTGTGGAAAGAACCATATAACTTTATGTTGATTAACAAAGAATGTTCTATAAATGAAGGTAGATATCGAAAAGGCTTCGATATTTTCATCGACCTCGAACAATCAAGTTGTAATAATGTATAAAAGTATATAAATATGACTCTGACTGAAAAAAATATCTCATTCTAAAGTCTTACCTTATCGGTAATAGTTGTTTATGAAGTCAATCATGGATCGGAATGTTAAAGAGCAGCTTATACAATCAGTTACTGCAATAAAGAATAAATTAAAGCATATACGAGATGTCGAAGATTTAACGGATTTGACTATGACTAGAGTATTAAAACCTATAGCTGAGCCGTTGAAAGCTTTGCTACGGGTTGGTTGTTTTGATAGTAAAAGTTTACAGAGAACAAAATGTGAAAACGAATACCCTGATAATGATAGTTTATATACTTCAAGCTCTCCTTCAATATATGAGGACTTCGAAGATGGTGATATCAGTTTTACTAAAGACAGAAAAAAAGTTGAGTATCCAACCATTGAAAAGTCATTAGAAAGATCGTTAAATAAAGAAGATATTGAAAATATATATGAAAATATAAATATACCTTTCGGCGTTAGAAAAGAAAATAAAGGCTTTCTTATGGGCAACGCAAATGTGAAAATGACTGTATTAGATGATTCATTAAATAATAAAAATACACATATGATTACTATTAATAACAGACACTATGAATTAACACCAGGCTTGAAAGAATTACTGTTACGTAAAACTCCAGACTTGACGTTAGTATCGGCTAAAGATCAAATAGTATATAAAGATATTCTATGCGCCACCAGCGCCCATAAAAGATACTTTGATCCAAACGAACAAATCAAAGGTGACAAAAGTGCCAAATATCGAGAAATCATCAGACCCTTATTTTTAGACTCTTCTCAAATAAATACAAATGATTTTGTTGAATCAAAAGCTTCAGAAACAACTTCGGGGAGTGGATTACCAGCTCTAAAGAAGTACACATTAAATACAGATTTAGTTTACTGGGATGATCCAAACGAATTAATAGAACGGCTAAAAGTAATAATTTCATCAAGAGATGCTGGTAACAGTAATCATGACAATGAAATTATTTCAATAATAGAAGAGTTAAAGGAAGCCGGCATCATTAAAGAATAAAAACGTCTCAATTCTTAATATTTGTTCAGTATCAAAGTATCATTCAAATATGAATGTTGATAAGTTTGGTATTAACGTGTTTAAAAAAAATATTAATGATCTTGATGAAATATCGCTAAAATATATGAGTGATGGTAATTTAAGTGCCCAAAGCAAAATTATAAGGCATGTAGGAAACCCCATCGATATTGAAGATTGTGCTACAAAAAGTTATGTAGACAAATCGATAAATAATTGTTTAGAGAAACATAAATCTGTGGAGCAGTTTTTAAATGAAATTAGAAATAAAATAACTACCCTCGAAACTATATTACAAAATGAGCAAAGCCGACATCGTAAATGAGATATACAGAAGCGTAAGAGTGAATTTCCCTAGAAGGCATGTAATAATGAAAGATATAAACGATCTGTGGCAAGCTGATTTAATTGATTTACAGTCAATTTCGAATGAAAACTATGGCTATAAATATGTATTAGTGGTAATTGATACATTCTCGAAATATGCTTGGACTTTTCCCTTAAAACGTAAAACAAAGGAAGAAGTTTTTGATGCGTTTGAGAAATTATTTAAACAAAATCATTAACCAAAAAATTTGCAGACTGATTTGGGGACTGAATTTTACAACAGCAAATTTAAAAAACTCATACAGGCTTATATGATAAATCATTATTCCACTTATTCAGTAAAAAAAGCTTCGATTGCAGAGAGGTTTATCAGAACATTAAAATGTAAATTATACAAAAAGTTTGGTCTGAATGGAAATCATACTTGGATAAATGGTACTCTAGATGAAATAATTAAAACCTATAATCACACTTTTCATAGAACAATTGGATGTAAACCTATAGATGTTAGCGAGCGTAATAAAAAAAGAGTCATGAGAAGGTACACTAAACTCTTAGACTCCTCAAATTTGAAGAAATCAAGCAAAACATTTAAAACTACAGATTTTGTACGAATCAGTAAATACAAAGGCGTTTTCGAAAAAGGGTATACACCCAACTGGTCTACAGAAATATTTAAAATCTTAAAAGTGCAACAGACACATCCAGTTACATATTTATTGGAAGATATGAGAGGACGCCCAATTTTAGGTGCTTTCTATTCGCAAGAATTACAAAGAACAAAGCACCCTGATATTTATCTTGTTGAAAAGGTATTGAGAAAGAAAGGGAATAAAGTATATGTAAAATGGTTAGGACTACCACCAAATGAAAACAGTTGGATTGATAAAACCAATATGCTTTAGACGTATAATAAATATGGCTACTTAAGTGCATTCTTGCAAGTCGAGTGATCACTCTAATACAGGCTATGCAAGAAGACAGTCTTCTAAATTGGCTTATTAATCACTTACCGTGTGAAATTCACCTACCTGGATACAATTACTGCGGGCCAGGAACAAATTTAACAGAAAGACTTGCTAGAGGTGACAAAGGAGTTAACAAATTAGACGAACATTGTAAATTTCACGATATTGCTTACTCTAAATCATCATCTCTACAAGATCGTCACAGAGCTGATATTCAATTAATGAAAATGGCGAAGAAACGTATTCGTGCTTCTGATGCAAGCTTAGGTGAAAAGATTGCAGCTCAGTTAGTTCATAAAGCTATGTTAGCTAAAGTAAAAACTGGCTCTGGAAATAAACACCATAGCGCTAAAATCACGAAAGGAGCTGGTTTTAAAGACATATTTAAACATGTGATTTCTCATACTAAAAAACAATTAAAGAAATTTAAACCGAAATGTAAAAAAACTGCTATTAAGTTAGCTATTGCAGCTGCAAAGGAAATGACAATAAATTCAGATGTTAAGCTACCTCGAGTAATTCCAATTCCTAAAACTGGTGGTTTTTTGCCTTTAATACCCATATTTGCAGGATTGTCTGCTGCAGGTAGTTTAACTGGCGGTGTTGCTGGAATTGTTAAAGCTATTAACGATTACAAAGAAGCTAAAACACGTTTGTCGGAATTAAAACGACATAATGAAAAGATGGAAACTTTGTGTATAGGAAATGGGTTACACCTCAAACCTCACCGGAATGGTTTAGGATTATATCCATTAAATACAGCGAAAAAAAAACTAGGAAGTAGGCTACCCAATCGAGCTCTGACTGATGTGGACATTATGGATCATTCACATAACATCCCATATTTCCGTGGGGTGTTTATGAGAGATCAGTTACCAAAGCAGCCGTATAGGAAAGAATGTGGTATCATTAATTTAGATAGCTCTAGTAATCCTGGTACGCACTGGGTAGCCTACGCTAAATTTAAGCATAATATAGAATATTTCGATAGTTATGGTAATTTGAAACCTCCTACCGAACTAATCAAGTATCTTGGCAAAAATATAAATTATAACTATGAAAACATACAACAAAATCATCCTTTTAATTGTGGTCATCTAAGTTTGAATTTTCTTAAACAATTTTGGGAGGGCAAAAGTAAATAAATTGATGATGAATGACAAATATCGTATAGTACTTGATCATGTCTTCTACGATTACCATCACTGGACGTGAGTCTTTGCTAGAATCACATTTTCATCCTACCTTGAATGTGACTGAAAGATATGAGTGTGGTTTATTATACTTCTCGGCTACAAATTCAATATCGAATGTTAATTCCGCAAACAATAGGTTTTATTACGGTGATGATGGAAAAGAACTCAGTATACCTGTAGGCACGTATGATTTGTATGATATAGAAGATTACTTATCACGACATCTGAATGACTGTACCATCAAACTTAAACCAAATAATAATACTTTAAAATGTTCGTTATTTTCTTCAAAGAACGTACATTTCGAGAAAGAAAACAGCATTGGTCAGCTTCTAGGTTTCGGTAAAACAAAGTTGGAAGCTAATAAATGGCATGACTCTGAGAGCCAAGTCAACATTCTTCCGTTGTCCGTGATAAGGATCGAATGTGATCTCATAAAAGGATCATATATCAACGGATGCCCAACACACATTATTCATGAATTTATACCTAACGTCCCACCTGGTCATCGATACATTGAAGTGCCGAATAATATTATATATTTTCCTATAAATAAAAGCAACATATCATCTCTGTGTGTAAAAATCGTAGATGAGAATAGTAATCTCATTGATTTCGGTAAAGAACAAATACAACTGCGGCTTCACTTGCGGCGAACAAGATGATTTTATTTTATAAAACACCGTGTACTTTAAAATATAAAAGCATTATTCAACCCCATTCTAAAATAGGAAGACGTGTCAAAAATTTAAATAAAATCACAAAAAATAATAAAAACTTTCTAAAAGCACTTGGATTTAAATTGTGATAATATGAGTATACTACAGGTGTCTGATTCGCCGCAATTTGATAATTCAATCGAAGGTTATGAAATTCATACTTATAACCCCTACAACAACAGTTTCGGAGAAAATGATGAAATTAGAATTCCAATCCATCAACAAGATGTATACATATTGCCATCGGCAAGTTTTATTTATGTGGAGGGACATGCAACTATAATTGGAAAAGATAAAAAGCCTGTTCAAAAGCCGCTAGAATTTACTAACAATCCTGTAGCCTTTTTGTTTCAAGATATTAGATACGAGATCAATGGTGTTGAAATAGACCGATCAAAAAATGTTGGTATAACAACTACAATAAAATCTTACGTATCTATGAATATAGCTGAAAATAAAGTCGCTGGAATGTGGGGATGGAATTTAAATGGCTTCAAGAGTAATGGTTATTT
This sequence comes from Ectropis crepuscularia, assembly GCA_963693475.1. Classification (NCBI taxonomy): domain Eukaryota; kingdom Metazoa; phylum Arthropoda; class Insecta; order Lepidoptera; family Geometridae; genus Ectropis; species Ectropis crepuscularia. The sequence goes on along the minus strand of OY856339.1, from coordinate 13,284,351 downwards.
CTGTGCCATCATTCCATTAAATAAAATCTTGGGTTTCGCAGAGGATTATAACAAAATTATTATGAATTGTAAGCATGAGCTTATTCTTATCAGAAACAACTCTAACCTAAATAGTGCCAAAATTTTGGAAGAAGAAGACATCAGAATAAAGATACAGAGAATACAGTGGCGTGTCCCCCACGTAAAAGTAGCTGACCGAGAAAGACTCTCTTTGCTTAAGGTTCTAGAAAAAGATAAATCTATACAAATGGCATTTCGAAATTGGGATTTATATGAATACCCGTTATTACCAAAAACAATGAAACACTCATGGTCAGTTAAAACGGCGTCACAACTAGAAAAGCCTCGGTACGTAATCTTTGGTCTGCAAACTAAAAGAAAAAATTCAAAAACAAACAACTGTTCCGAGTTTGATCACTGTACGTTAAGTAATGTTACATTATTTCTTAATTCACAATATTATCCGTATGAGGCATTACATTTGGATTTTAAAGATAATAAATACAGTATATTATACGAAATGTATGCGAAATTTCAACAGTCTTATTACAACCGTCCAGTTGATCCGTTGCTTGATTTGCTTCAGTTTAAAGAAAAAGCTCCGCTGTTTGTTATTGATTGCTCACGACAAAACGATAGTCTGAAAACAGGACCTGTAGATGTACGATTAGAGATTGAAACCCTAGAAGACGTGCCTGACAATACGACCGCCTATTGTCTAATAATAAACGAACGACTAGTGGAGTATAAACCTTTAAGTAACATTGTCCGCAAAATATCATGAGTGTAATTCTAGATGTCCAAGGGTTCAAAACCGATGAAAATAAATTCATTTTAAAAGAAATAGCAATGGTAAACAGACAGAAATTACAAGTTTTTCTGTTCAAACCACCGTTTCCATTTTACGATCTGAGTAAAACGGAAAGAAAACAAGTTAGCTGGTTAGAGAGGAATAGAGGATTATATTGGCATGAAGGTTTTTTACCCTACAAAGACCATAAAAATATTATTGTAAATCTCTTAAAAGAATACGAATACATTTATACAAAAGGCAAGGAAAAAATGTTATGGATTAGGGAGATATTGTGTGATGATGATAATAATAATAATAATGCTGATGTATGTGTTTATAATTTAGAAGATAAGAGCTGTCCTAGCTTTTTAAATTTATTTAAGGAATATGAATTATGTAATGATGTGCATACTTGTATTTGTCATCATAAAACATGTGCACTCAGGAATGTTACTTGTTTAAGAAAATGGTGTATGCAAAATAAAGTTTTTATTTAAATTGTTATTCTTTGTTATTTATTTCTTAGTATTCCCTTAGAACATTAATTTGTGAGCAATCAGAATGAATAAAACAATAAAAGTAGGATATTTGTTGGAGGTAATTATAGTCAAATGTAATATAGACGGTCTCCACGCCGTCAAGACGATTGATTACGCAAATTATGACAGCATCCAAATAATGAATGCTCAAGCTATAAGAACGAACGTTCACTTTGGTAACCTTATACCGGAGTCTAAATTGTATCTATTTTACTGCTAGTAGGTGGTAGCATCATGAACTAAAACGTAACGATGAATAATTGAATAATTGAATAAATGAAAATTGGGGTAGCTGGATCTCTTTTGATCCAGCTACCCCAATTTTAACCTACTATCAATTTTGTTTGAAAGAGTTTAGCTCTAGACTAGATAGAGATAAACTCTTTCAAAAATATTTTTTTTTAATGTGAATGCCTCTAGAGACTAGTCATTCACATTTAAAAAAATATGTTTGCATCGACGCCTTAATAGACAGAGTTACGGGTTCCGGGGGGTCTACCGCCTAACGAAAAACACTTTGATGCTTTGACGCTTTGGCATTGCCGTCTCTTTCATTTCAAGCATGAAGAAAAGAGACAGCAATGTCAAAGCATCAAAGCGTTTTTCGTTAGGCGGTAGAAGCGCGATCTTTTTAAAATTCGTCTATCAGTTCCAAATATTCAATGCGTGCAAACAAAGAAAACGTAAACTTTTCATTTATGTCTTTGAAGATATATACTTTAGTAATTCCACGGTTTAAATGTCATCACATTTTCTTCAACATCTTGGTTGAAATCGTCAACCAAAGCTATAAGATAAATGTTCAAAATGTTGGCACACAAATTATAGTTTTACTATCGCGTGATGTTAAGCAACTAATGGTAAACGACATGCCTCCCCATAACAGCACAGTGACACGAAGCTGTTGAAACTTGTAGAGACCAAATCATTGCCTAGCAATGCGTTGCGCTCATCACCCAATGCGTTAGTATAGTTTAGGTTATCATTCAGGGCTCTGTATGTGCGCGAGCGAAAAGTTCGATAAGCAATAGGTTTGTATATTTAGTCTATAGACAATAAAGATCATGTGCTAGATCTTTCTAAAAAAAATGTTTTTGGAAAGTGCTTTTACCTTTTTACATAAATAATCGACTTTTTAATTTAAACCGTACCTTTGTAACAACTAACAACTCACCTATTAGTGCTTGCTTATTTTGCGTGAAACAATAAATCCGAACATACCTACAACAGTAACCCATTACACAGAATACAGAAGTAACTGAATTGATTTTATGCTTGATACTAAAATAGAACGTCGTAGCTACGTGACCTAAATATGATCAGGCTAATTAGGTACAGTTGATTTTCTTACTAAGTGAAAGTTTGTATATTTGATCTCAGAGTTACAAAATTTTAGTAAGCTCAAGGGTTTTCTATTGGATTTCTGAAATGTCATAAAAGTACACTCTATATACTCTACATACTCGTACAGTACTTTAAAAAAATTATAACCTTATGCGCTCGGGTAGTCGGGTAAACTTTTACTTTCCCTCACCAGTGTAGTGTGCCACCTCTCTAGTCTACTCTTAGCAGAGTCCGCCTGGGGAAGTACCACACCTTTGTCAATTATTCTACCGCCAAGCAGTAATGTGTAAACATTACTGTGTTCCGGTTTGAAGGACAATGTTTCCAGAGAAATTACAGGGCTTAGAGATATAACAACTTAGATCTCTGGGTGACGAGCGCAGTGCAGTGCTAGGTAATGATTTGGACTCTACATGTTCCAATAGCTGCGTGTCACTGTGCTGTTATGTGGCAGGCATGTTGCTTACCATCAGGCACATGTCGTGCTCGTCTCATCACTCTAAATTAAAAAAAAATTGTCAGTCATAGGAACTGCCGATAGAAGTGAAAACTTATAACTCAGAATTTGATAGCTTACTTTGGAAACTACACGTGTGTAACCGGCGGCCGTGGCCTCGCCATCTTGGCATGGCCATCTATAAATGCGTCAGCATTTCCTATTGGCTGATGCATTTCTAGATGGCCATGGCATGATGCCGAGGCCACGCCCTTTCAGCATTTGCCATTGGATGACGCATTTCTAAATGGCCACTAGCCATGGTCCCGAGTTTACCCGAAGATTTCTTATCATACCCGAGCGTGACGCTAGAATCCAATTCACAGCCCACGAAATATCTGTCTAGGCGCGCCTAAAGAAGTTTTCACTTCAAAAACATCATACAGGCTACTTTTCATCACGTTAAAATCACTGGAGCGGGAACTAATCGGGTAAAACTCGTGTGTTGCTAGTTGTTAATAACTCCGTAAGGTAAAAAAATTCCTCCTGTCTGCGTAACACAAGCCGCAATAGTTACAAACAACTAGTAAGTTTCTAATAACTTTCGTTGGAGTGTAATCATTTGTTTTTTTTTATATTTAACGAAATGTCATTTTTTTAGTACAAGCGATATTTTTTTATGATCAGTACCTACGAGTAGATATAACTTACCCGTATCAGTGTTAGAGCCCAAATGCGCACTGCGCATGCGTGACACCTCCAACTGCTGTCTCTTTTGCACTCCTTTCCACAATTTCCGAAGGCTGTTTTTGTCACCTCTTTGTGGATTCTGGACTCCTAGTAGTTTGGGCGCCCGTGGAAAGCCGTTGCCGCCCTAACGAGCATCGTTGGGCGGGCTAGGGCGGAGCGGTTTGCACGCCCAAATGAAAAAGTGTTCTTCATATATAAGGAAATTGTCTCTCTGGCATATTATTTATTATAATTTGATGAATGTGTTAACTTGTTTAGTGTAAAACTGTAAAAGGTCAGGATATTTATTATTCGTTATGAAAAATTATATCCCATATTTCTAGTTATATTCGTGTCTTCCGATTTATAGCAATGTTTTCGAACAAAATAAATTATCTGGTAAAAATATAAATCGTTTTAATTATACGGGTAACGAGAGTGTTAGGGATAGATTGGAACTCATCATATCCATATAGATCGCATAGATGCGTGTTGCTACGGCAGGTGTGTAACTTACCACCAGACGCACGCACGTCTTCCATGTCTCGTCACTCCATCTAAAAAACATACAAATGTGACCTTGTTACTTCTGGTAGAATTACCTTACAAAACCTGCATACTAAATTTCATTAAAACTTCAAATTTCATGAACCATTTCCGAGATTCAGTGTGAATATACTCGGACCTACATAACAAGAATTGCTTGAGTACAGGTATTAGAACGGGTTAATATCTGAAATTTGAAAAGTATATACCTAGTGCAAAGTATTAATCCTTAGACTGTTTTTAAATAAACTAAACCTCAATTATTCTTTCACAATTATATTATAACTAGCGGCCCGCTCCGGCTTCGCTCGAATAATAACCTAGATATCAACTGCAGCGCCATCTGCCAGGCTGATTTGTAAATCTAAACCTTCCAGGGCCCTACCCAAACGTATACAAAAAAAAATCATTCAAATCGGTCCAGCCGTTTAGGAGGAGTTCACTAACAACGAAAAGTGGCATTGATTTTTATTGATAGATTATTTTATTGATAGATAATAGCCGCGTCCCGCGGGTTTCCCCACGCAATTTTCGAATTTCCGTTTTTTCTATGCCGTAGCATATTATGTGTTATTCCACACAATGCGTGTGATCCAAATTTCACCTCGATCTGTTCAGTTGTTCTGACGTGATTGAGCAACAAACATTCAAACTTTCGCATCTATAATATTACATACTTAGAAGAATGTAGGGACTGACAAAAAATAACCACGAATCTACCCATCTATTCACTAAAACTCCATTTATAGGCTATCTATAAACGAAATAAAGGAGCCATTTTTAACATAGAAAATTCTGCTGAAAATCCTTTTAGTTGCCTATTTTAGGCTCAGTAGTAAGCCTTTAATAGCTTACAGCCTTAAACAAGCGCCCACGTTCGCTGAAGACCTACAAAGACAACAAACGAAAACAGTTGGTTAAACCTGGCAAACGCCAAAACCAGACATTCAAAAGATTGAGAAACACTGGAAGAGAGGCGGTTTATTTATTTACTAACGCGTAATATTATAAAGCTGAAGAGTCAGTTTGTTTGTTTGAACGGTAGAATCTCGGGAACTACTGGTCCGAATTAAAAGATTCTAATTCAGACCAGTAGTTTTTTGGATAGTCCATTTATCGAAGAAGGTTATAGGCTAAAAATGTTTAGTTACAAACAACGTTTCGCATAGGTAGGTATTTATTTTTTAAATATCTTATATCGGCAAACATCGATTTTATACGGCAAACATTTATTTATTTATTAACTAAAACGGGCGTACAGACCAATTACATCAGTTAACCAATACTATATCAAATAATATACACTATTCATCTCATTTGCAAGTTCACTCATAAATTCAGTAACAACATACATGTCAGAATATGCGTCAAATATAGTCACAAGTAAATACACAGTAAATACATAGTTAAACAGAATACTACATAGTTAATCAAAATACCTATACTAAATTAACAATATTTTCTTAAAAATTAAGCATTTTTTCATTAATAAAAGAATCAATTAATCATAATGGTGCAGAATGTTGATAGTCAAAATTAATTAATGTAGTCAAATAAAGGTTCGTCATCATCGTCATATACAATTTCATTTAGACAATGTGTCGAATGATATTTTGTTTTTTGTACATTTTTTATTTCATACATTATTCTTATTATAAACTTTCTGACCCGGCGAACTTCGTACCACCTAATAGACTGATGTAGTCTGGAATGGCACACCCCGTTATTAAAAATATCAAAAATCATTCCCACCTTTTTTTTATCGCGCTTATGTCCGCGTTTGACCACCAACTCGCCTGATGGTAAGCGACGGTGTGGTTGAAGATGACGCACGTTGACCTAGAAAGTACCTATTCACTCTGACCTTAAAAGTTCTAGATTGTATCTCTCAGGGAACAAGGAGGCCGGCAACTTATTCCACTCTGTACGTACGAGAAAAGTGGATTCAAACCTTTTTGTACGGATTCCTACCTAAAGGTAGGATAAGGCCGCCTGTTGTAGCACTAGCTGTTATTGTTTGTTCTTTGTCTGTAAATCTATTTTTCTTTTGGTGTGAACAGTAAAGAGTATCCACCTATCTATCTATCTATCTAATAATAGATTCAGATTCAGAGACACATAAAAAACACGATTAAGTACATCAATATTTATACGATACTAACAACGTTACTCAATTGTTTTGATTTCGTGGAACCTCTCCACCAATTAACACTTGAACTTTATGATATGGTTTTAAAGTTCAAATTGACTTTTAAGTATAAGTACGATTCATTTGTATTTATTTATGTTATATTACTTGTATTTTAGGAGTAGAGAAAAGTGTTGTTTTTAGTTTTTAGGCAATTTTATAAATGTTTCGTTCTCGCTCTTCAAGGAATATTCTCAAAAAAGGATTAGTAAAATCGGTTCATCTGTTCATGTCTGTATCGTTTATCAAAACAAAATTTTGCATTAATTAAACATGAATTTGAAAGTTTTTTACTTTTGTGATAAGAACGTCTAGGCTGTGGAGTGAGTTGCCTGAGTAGGTTTTTCCTGATAGTTATAATCTTGGTGTCTTTAAATCGAATGTGAATTGGCTTCTTCTAGGTAAACACGCTCCATCGTAGACCGCATCTTGGCTTGACATCAGGCGAGATGGCAGTCAAGTGTAAACCTATAAAAGTAAAAAGAAATAAAAATACATTAGATATTTATATATAAATCATGCATTGCTTTTCGGCATATAATCATGCCTATTTTATTTATTTTGTCTGTCCTAGATTGCCATCGGTTAGACCAACATCAGCAATATTAATGTCGGTGGGTGTGAAAATTTGACATTTTCTTTGTTCGCTTCACTTCTGTGGACAACATGTCTTAAGGAATTTGAAGGTCGAACTGTTCTACTCTTATGAAGCCTTAGTAACTCGGCCACGTGACGTCACTCAGCGCCGCCCAAAGGCCCGAATTGGGCGGTTGGGCGGGAACACCGGAAACATGGTAATTTGGTATTTTACTTGATAAATTATCTTTTTAAGCGATGAGAGTAGAGATGCCTCACGCAATTTTGTGCTTGAGATTCGATGTTAACGTAAGAATAGATTTGTTTGAGTTCGCCGAGATATTGCAGTTATGAAGTACTAGCAGCGTCCCGCGGTGTTACCCGCGTAGTTCCCGTTCCCGTTGTTTTCCGGGATAAAAAGTAGCATATGTGTTCTTTCAGACTGTAATCTATATGTGTTTCAGCCCGATCCGTTCATACGTCAGGACGTGATTGAGCAACAAACATCCAAATATCCAAACATCCATACTTTGACATTTATAATATTAGTGGGATTTAGGTATTCAATTTTACTCAAAAATTCTCATGCACTTAGGTCATTTTGACAACCTTTGATGAGCAAAGATGGCGTTGCCGCGGTTCTTTACACAATGCAGCAAAGTTACTTTCCAGTTTAGGCGCCAGAAATTTCCTTTGAAGAATCATCATCTATACTTAGTACAATTTTTGCCTCAAAAAAAAAAAAGTTTAAAAAATAGTCAGTACTTTTCTTCCAAAATTGGCTGACGTTTTAGGAGCTTTTTAATTATTTTTGTGAAATCCTATCCTACTAATATTATAAATGTCAATATTTGGATTTTCGGATGTTTGTTGCTCAATCACGTCCTAACGTTTGAACGGTTGGGCTGAAATTTGGAACACAGTTAGATTATAATCTGGAAGAACACATATGTTACTTTTTATCACGATAAAACAACGGGAACGGGAACTACGCGGGTAAAACCGCGGGACGCTGCTAGTATAAAATAAATATGAAACTGATTAACTTGAATTAATCGTGTTGACTAACGCTCTGTAAAAGCCGTAGCATAAACAGTCCACCAAAAGGTTTCCACTGCTGAGACTTGGGGTTCTCTTTCACAAAGAGTTTGTCAATGTCATAATGCACCAAGTTGGTCAAATGCATGGTTGGCGCATGACCCATACCTGCGAAAGATGTGTTGCTCGGAACAGTTCACTCACGTTGTTACCCTTCACAAACATCTGTACTTAACTACTTGTAATCATAGATACCGCTGCATAGATTTTTTAACCTTGGGAACGAAAATGAACAATCTATGTTATTTTATCTCAATACAAATAAAGTATGATAACAGACTTTTATAGTTAAAAGAAAAATAAACTCTATCAAGGTTTTTATGAAACTGAAACTATAAGTACAACTATTAAACCTAAATGGCATATAATACGTGCGTGTAATTTTTTTTATCTAAAAATTACGAGTGTCCTTAATCACTTTAGTTAATCAAAAGTTGAGGGTTATACTCGTTTAACATTTTGGAACAAAAATTGCTTCATAACATACTTAAAATCCATAAATAGAGCAATAACGCGAAGCACTTGACAAAGGATGTTCTTGAAAGTCTCCTAAGTTATTTACATAACCCAACCGATCCTTTGAACAAACAACCTCTAGACGTTAACAAAAGTAAGTCAAATCCTGACCTTCAGACATTTATAGAACAGCTCTCAGAAATCCTTCTAAGCAATTCCACGTGACTCAATACGAACATCCCTCAGCATCCTGAAGTCCTGGTGACTACGACCTCTGGAGCGGACGGGGCCCCTGTAGTTATCCTTGCCAAAGGTCACAAAATGCCAAAGGCCACGGCTTGCCCCGGTTACGTGATCTGAAACCTTCTAATGGAGTAATGTCAGTACTATCTATCTTTACGGGCTTAGTTATCTTACTTTTACGAACTGTTTGTTAATTTATTTTGTATTAGAAAATTGCATTTTTTTCTGTTATTCTTACAGATATTTATTTCCTTTTGAGAATACGATAAAAGATTCTGTTTTTATACTCTCCGAATTTTAACACATTTTGTAAACACACTGAACTTAATTATCTATATATATATATAAATGAATTGCTGTTCGTGGGTCCGCTAAAACTCGACAACGGCTGGGCCGATTTGGCTGATTTTGGTTTTGAAGTGTTTGTTGTAGTTAACGGAAGGTTTAAACGGTGAGATAATATTGAAAAGTCGCAAAAAAGATAGTAAAAAACAACAATTTAATTTTCTCATGTAAGTTGTTCTACACAATTTCCAGTCAAACATTTGACATTACCGATCAAACATTATTTTTTTCGAGAGTTTTAATCAAAGAGTTTATAAGTTTTTGAAGTGAAAACTTCTTTTGGCGCGCCTATTGAATTCTAGCGTCACGCTCGGGTATGATTTGGTAGTTAGTAGTTAGTTTATTTTAGTTTAGTTAGTAGTTTATTTAATATCAATATTGCACCCGTGCGAAGCCGGGGCGGGTCGCTAGTAGCTAATTAATAATGATTTAGATCGTGATCAAGTTTTGTATGATGTTTACAATATATTAACCTAAATTACTTCTGACTGTATTTTTATTGACAGGTTTTGCTTACCACGTTCATCTTACTCGTCTCATTAAACCATTTTATATAAAAATGTTCCTGTGTAGATTGTTTTATTTCTCACAAGGTATATCTAGTTTATCGTTAACAGTTTTTGTTAATAGTTTCCTTAAATTTTTGAATCTTCGTAATTTTTGAAACATTTTTCTAAAATATTATTTTTGCACCTATGAATATCGAATTCTGAAGCGTCAAAAATAAAGTTCAAATTTGAATTTAAATAAAACGATACCTGTATTAAATCACTTTTTAATAGGTAATTCAAGTTTATCACTTTGTGCTCGTTGAAATCAAAAACATTTCGAAACATATTCACGTAGCGTAGGGTAGGTAATATACAACTTTTACTGTGAATTAAATTTTAACAAGCATTATTGAGTAATCGTATCTTTCATAAAGCTTACAAAATCAACACACCTATGTAAAGGCATGTTGCTTACCATCAGACACGTTACCTGCTCGTCTCGTCACTCATTATTTAAAAAAATAGATTTTGTCTTCGAGAGGTGTTTAGTTTGGTAAGAGTGAACATGTTTCAAATACTATTCAAAAGACTAGTAAGATTGCATTTGCATATTTTTTTTTATCTTGATCACATAATATTCCTCATGTCAAATAATTTACCGACAAAAAATTAGGTCTGGTTGCTTTGTTTTATTAAATTTTAACATTACAATTTTATCTCTAAAACTCGCAATTTTGTTTCACTTTCAATAAAGTATTATTACAATAATTCAATGTTACGTAATCTCAAATCCATAACATAATCATAATATATTCACTGATAAGATTACTTGTCACACCCCTCGACTAAAGCTACCCTCAAAAGGTGCACCCCTGTAACTGGCCGCGCTACTTTGTGACCCTTGGTACTAGGGCGACATAAACTTTTAGGAGATCGATCAACCCTCACAACGCCCACACAAATCTCACCCTTGAGGCCGTTTGTAACTCCAAACTACAATGTTACTTTTCTGATTGTTGGAAAAAAACTAAAATAGAAACTTTATTTGAACGATGTAGATTTCAGTTTATAAAGTTTGATCGAAAAAGTTTATCAGTGATAGAATTTTAACTGGTTACCAATTTAATAGCAATGATTTGATTCTATTTCAGTTGCTTTTATTAATTTAACGAATTAAAACAAACATAGATTACCAATAAGGAATAAATTAAGTATTTTAAGGGTAGCTTTTTAAAAGATTTAATTCCCCCAGTAAGAATTAGGGCTATGAACCATATAGATCACATATAAAACATCTTTAATGTCACTTTAGAGCTACACTATGAATTTGTAGACATACAAATAGACTCTTCAAACGAATGTCCTGTTTTTTTTACGTCAGATATTAAAGAAATTCAGTGGTTTTATTTTTTTAAAGGGCAATTATGTTCTGAGAGCTGACATCAAATTTTGGGTAGGTATTTGAGGCCAGTTGAAAACTTGTCACATACCTGCCCTATTAAACTCCAACACGGAGATGCAGATATGTCTGGTGCGAAGCACATCCCTTGGGGTTAGAACACTAACCCTAAGTGATGTTCTACTCGTTCTCTAAACATTATAAAGACGACAATTAGCGGAATATAGAACAACTATTTATTTAGGCTCTACAAAATTTAAGGATTATAGGAACTTACACAGATAAAAAAATTTTTACTAATGTGACTGAAAGTTGATCGGTGCGTTAATACAAAACAATTTATATTGTTTTATTTATTAGTTAAGGTAAGATAATTATAAAAACTAATCGGCGCTAGTGTAAAACGTGCTGACTTTTTAACTGCTGGTACCAATTTTGTTCCCTTAATCAAAGGCAGGAATCTGAACCAACCTTGATTAAAAGAAAAACGCTAACCTAGTTGCGATCCTCGCTACAATCGTTTTTAATTAAAAATGAGAAATTGTTTTCTTGTTTAAGCTCAAAAGATAAAGGTCGCCTTCCTACACAAAACCTTTTATGCCGACATTCCACATGGTGTAGCATATTTGCTATAATAAAGCAAGAAAAATTGAGAGTTTAGGCCAATGAATGCTCAAATGAATAATTCTCTGAATGTTTCGGAGAAGAAGCAGGCTTATAACAAAGTTACGAATGCGTTTAAGAAATTCTGACATCAGGCATTTTTTTTAGATGCTAAAATAAATCAATGAGTTGTATTTATTTATTGGTTTATTTCAATAGATGTACATTCAGCATAGACTGCAAGCAACAATGTCTTGTGGTCTTTCGCCAAGTCGGTTGACAGAAATGTTTGTCCTAATTCCTTTTATCCTTCATTGACGCCGGTCGGTTTTCTGACGAACTCTTCCTTTTCGCATCCATTTTTTCAGATTTAATCTAAGACTAGAATGCGAAAATGCCGCCTGTTTTACATCCTTGTGGTGAGGTAACTACTCATATCAGTATGTACCAAAAGAAGAGAATATCACGGGTGCTGAGTGCTGAGGACTCCCGATGATAATGCTAGGTCCTCATGGTACGTTCAAATAAAAATGTATACACCTCAACTAGCTCCCATAATAAACCGAGCGTTTTCTCTCGTTATAACAATGGCTATTGTACCTTTTAGTTGGAGGCTTGTGAAGGTGAAATCATTACTTAAGAAAGTAAATCGTGCTATTTGGCTATTTTCGGTACAGCTGTAGCTTGTAGTAAACTACCTGCAGTAGTGTTTTCGCCAGCTTATGACCTGGGTCTCTTCAAATAAGGAGTGCATTGAAATTTTCTGGTTAAGCGTGTTAGACGCTTAAATGAATAAATAAGGTAAGTTAGTCATCAGTAAGCCTATTACTATTAAAAAAAACCTAAAAACCGGCACAGTCGATTTTTTTGCTCTACATTGGCTGTATCTGTTAAGTTTAATTATTACATTTGCTGAAATCGACAAGTTGAAAAAGATGTGTGTAGTTTAAAAAACATTTCTTAATTTTGGCAAGATTTAAGACAAATAGCTTAATTTGTCAAACATTGAACAAATTCTACTAATAAAGCCTATATGCAGGTGGCATCTTTATGAAATCGTAAAATATTTGTCTCTCAATCGATTCCAGAGTCTCCAGCTGATACTTAGCCGATCCATCCCAAAGGTGCGAACAGTACTCCATACAGGTGCGAATCTGTGCTTTGTATAACGTAAGCAAATGGTCAGATATTTAAATATTGGTACATAGCTTTATTAAGCTCAATTTTATCGTGAATTCGTCTGACATCACAAACTTCAAAAATGTTTGCTTATTTGTTTATTTTTATTTATTTAAAAAAAATATCTTGTTCAATCATTCATATGTTAACTCGCATAGCAAACATTTGGATTACAGCGGTATACTAACTCTGATTCGACACTTTAGTTCGCCAAAGCATACCGACGTTTGTTTGAATCTCGCTAAGTTTATCGGTCATCGTGAATACGAGGTCTGAATTTAGAATGCTTTCAATTAATTATCTAAATTGTATTATTAAGTATATATAATGGCAAGCAGCAAACAGCCCCACGTTATGTTTCAACTTCTGGGACTCAAGACTTCGCTTACAGGGAGAAGGTCAAAGCCGGCGTTGGCGGATTTAAAATAAATAGACGTAATAAATTCTAAAAGAAAGTGTTGTATAATAAGTATGTATTTAAAACTATATAAGTATTATATCAGCTATCTGGCCATTACAAGCTCTGCTTAGTTTGGGGTCAGATGGTGTTGTGTGTATTGTCCACCAATATTTATTTTATTATTATTATGAACTTTTGTGTAACAGTAGTAACTAACGCCGACATGCAATTTATATTCGATGCATTTTAATTTCTGTGCTAATTTACGTCACTCGAAATTTTTTTCACCCTAAGCTCACATATACTCACTCTGACTTCTACTCAAATATTGGGAATAGGTACGGTACCGAGTATCTGCTACGTTTCGATAAATCCAGTCACTCCGTAGACGTCATATTTGCTACGGCTGTAAAATAGCGTAGCCTTCGTTAAAAATCGAACTAAGACACATTTACTTCCAACGAAAATCAAACGAATAATTTTAATTTGACTTAGTTTTCCAGTTCGTTGTTTTTTTTATGTGTCTTTACCGAATACTTGTACATACTACCAAGAAAGATATTTGGTAGCGAAGGGTATATAATATTTTCACAGTGATCTCTGTGAAATATTACCGAAATCGGTCGAACGGAAATTAAGAAATCAACAAAAACTACAACCACAATGATAGTTAAAATCAATGAGTCAACGATAGTTTAATTTTATTCGAAATCTTGCTGTCTGGTTGCAGTAGTAGGTAGGTATGTCTGGTTGACTTAAAAAAAAAAAACTTTTCATAGTTGGGTGAAATTTGCCATTTAAGTTACTGCTAAGTATGGTTGTGCGAAAATAGATTTTAGTTTATTCAATCATGCTATTATTCGAAACGTAAAAGCTAGTGAGCATGGATTGATGTGAAATTTTACAACCATATAGCCTAGCAAACAGAATACTAGAGATTCTTAGATATTGCACTCGAAGACGCCAATTTAAAGCGAAGATTGTCTCAGATCGGCTGTCGGAAACTTCGGGTCTCAGATAGTGTTAGTATACATTTTTACCAATAAAAAACTTAACAAACTACAAGATGTACATGAAATAAATTGAACCCGAAATCCAATGAATAAATATAGAAACTACTCAAGGATATTAAATCTATTTTATTCAAACTATATTATCGTTTTAACATAAATCAACATGTGCCACCCCGCATATCTCGCCACTCACGAACCCAGTGGTTAGCGTGTGTGACGTCATCGCCCCGCCACCCTCCGACCAACCCTCTCCCGACTAGTGGCTTAAAACTATTGTTACCTCTTCGCAAAGCTGCTACCCTACTGTTGTACACTACTTTCGCGGGGCGCTTGCAATACTAGTTGTCCGCATCAGTGTAGTGGTGGGTACTATTGCATACTCTATGGTGACGTCGCTCTATCGTCGGTTACCTCTTCAGCCCTTATGACATCCTGGTATTTTCGTAGCAATTGGTGACGTCATCGTTTTACTCTACGCTGCTGAGAACTCGTAGTGAACTACGAATTTTCAATCTGTAGCGGCGTAGCATACGAAAACGGTTACAGCCTGTTACGGCGTAGCGCTTATTGAGAACTGAAATAATAGGTTTAATTCTTAAATTAATAGTCTATTTTTAAATTTAGAAAGCTTATTTTGAATAGCTTAGAATAGAAGTAAATAAATACACAGTACAAGTACACAAATAACAGTGTTTTGTCAAGAGTGTTAGTAAATTATTTAATAGTTAGTCACCAGTATTGTTATACAAATTATAACAAGTTATTAATATAAACAATCTATAATAATAAATATAATCTATAATATAAGAAATATTAAAATCAATCGAACTTCTTTATTATAAACATAATTAGCTAAGCCCGCTACTTCGTGTACAGTTGAGTAGGCAGTTCTTGCGATTCTTCAATCCAATTTATTAATACGAACCGTAGGATGTTACGTCACTTGGTAATTTCATATAACGCAGTTATAATAATTTTTACCGATTAAAACGACAATGTTTTCAAGATTTATGCTTGACTACTAGCACCCTCCGGTTTGGCCCGCGTACATAGTTTCCAAAGTGAGCTATCAAACTCAGAGTTCTAAGTTTTCACTTCTATCGGCAGTCCCTATGACTGCCATTTTTTGTATTCGAACATAATGTATTCCATCTTAACTTCATTAGAACTTGAAGGAAATATTCAACTGATACAGTTTATATAGACCTGTTTTTGTTATCAATTGTATCAATTTTACGTAAAAACCGTTGGTCTTTTTCAATATAGATAGATAGATAGATAGATAGATAGATAGATAGATAGATAGATAGATAGATAGATAGATAGATAGATAGATAGATAGATAGATAGATAGATAGATAGATAGATAGATAGATAGATAGATAGATAGATAGATAGATAGATAGATAGATAGATAGATAGATAGATAGATAGATAGATAGATAGATAGATAGATAGATAGAAACTCTTTATTGTGACACGAAAAAAAACTTAAAATATTACAGAGACACACTTATAAACTAGCGCCACAAATGGCGGCCTTATTGCTGAGAGCAATCTCTTCCAGGCAACCAGCATCAAGGAAAAAAGCCTACAAACACTCGTAGGCGGGGGAAGCGACTGTAATTTAATAATACTACTAAATATATATTTATATAACTACATAAAATAATAAATATTTCCCTATATATATGAATTTATATAATTTACTTTATAAATACTAATAATAACAAACTATTACCACCAAAAGTGCGGACATGATATACAGTAAATTAGGACAACACTCAGCACGTTACAGTATGAACCAGCAGATATCAACAGTGCCAATCAATATGTATCAATATGTTTTTTTCCTGTAGGTACTTAACACAAATTTGACGGTTACGTTTAAGATTTGTGAAATAAAAATATTACTTGAATTTTTAAAATTAAATGAACCATTAAAACATAGAAATAATTGTAAAATAATTTGCATTGCTTTTAAATCTATTAGATGTAAATGCTAACTTGAATTCGTAGTTTCTACATAATATGTAAAAGTGAAGGTTCGCCTACATTTAATGTATTTTTTTTAAGTTTGGTATGACGATAAATTTATTAAATAATATATAAACTTATTAAATAATAAAAATAAGTTGCAATAAGGAGAAAATAATAAAAGTGTTTTTTTTATTTATTGCTACGAAGAACGGCAGGCTTGGACGACGTAGGGATTTTATTGCACGAACTGAAAATAATAAAGTGGCCAAGTGCGAGTTGGACTCGCCCATGAAGGGTTCCGTTGCAGCAAGTAACATAATATACATTGTACACATAGTTCTTGTAGTTCGTTGTAACTTTGATCGAAGTTTTAATAGTAGTGTTATTTATGACGTACTAAAAAAAACTACTCATCAGATCGAGTTCAAACCAATTTTCGTTGGTAGTTTGCATGGTAATGTACATCACATATTTTTTTTAGTTTTTTCATTCTCTTACTTTAGAAGTTAGAGGGGGGGACGACGACACATTTTACCACTTTGGAAGTGTCTCTCGCGCAAATTATTCAGTGTAGACAAAAATTATATTAGAAACCTCAACATCATTTTTGAAGACCTATCGATAGACAATGTCAATATCAGATAGACAATGATAGAGAAGATAAAAATGTGAGACTAAAACCGTAAGAGAAATAAACCGGAAGTGACGCGTGTTAAATTCCCCGTGACCGGTGTAGTTAACTTTATTATTTCACATGATCGTACCATAAATAATAAAATCAAAGATGGTTTTGCTAATTGTGTTGCAAAAGAGCCTAAGTCCTGCTCCACTGCTCCGATACGTAAGCATTTTTTTTTTTTTTATATATATACGAGCGGGACATGTGTCTGATGGCAAGCAACATGCCATGCAATAACAGCACAGTGACACACACCTATTGGAACGTGAAAAGTCCTAATCATTACCGAGCACTGCACTGCGCTTGTCACCCAGAGATCTAAGATGTTACATCTCTAAGCCCAGTAATTTCTCTGGAAACATTGCCCTTCAAAGCGGAACACAGTAACGTTTACACATTACTGCTTGGCGGTAGAATAACTGGCAAAGGTGTGGAACTTCACCAGGCGGACTCTGCCAATATCCCTATCACTACTAAATGTGTCGGTACCATGTCGGTAATGCAAACCCACGAGATTTTCTCTTACCAAAAATTACTCAACCCGTCTAAAGAAAGGTTCTATTTAAAAATACAGTTTAGGCATTACATTACATTTACATTATTTATATCAGCAATCTGGCACCCATAGTACAAGCTTTTTTTCGTTTGGGGCCAGATGGTGTTGTGTGTGAAATGTCCACCAATATTGGCCTCGTGGATTAGTAAGTAGTAACTCTGCCTGCGAAGCTGGAGGTCGTGGGTTCGATTCCCACCCAGCGCAATATTTGTGTGATGAATTCAAATATTTGCACTGTGTCTGGGTGTTTCTTTGTATAAAAAGTATGTATTTAAAACTATATATACGTATTATAGCAGCTATCTGGCCATAGTAAAAGCATTGCTTAGTTTGGGGTCAGAATGGTGTGTGAATTGCCCACTAATATTTATTTATTATTATTCATTTTAGCTTAAAAATTTTAGTAATTAACAATATGCGTAGTAGTGCGTATTTACAATATTTAAGTAGTAATCTATAAACATGGCACGTTTTCGACCTTTAGTGAGACGTGAGTTTGCATAGCTTTGCTTAGTTTGGGGTCAGCATGGTGTGTGAGTTTCCCACTGTAGTGTAGTAGTGTAGTGTAGTTGTAGTGGTAGGACTCTTAGCAGAGTTCGCCTGGGGAAGTACCACACCTTTGCCAATTATTCTACCGCCAAGCAGTAGTGTGCAAACATTACTGTGTTCTGGTTTGAAGGGCAATGATTCCAGAGAAATTACAGGGCTTAGAGACATAATATCTTAGATCTCTGGGTGACAAGCGCAGTGCAGTGCTAGGTAAGTAGGTAATGATTCGGACTATCATGTTCCAATAGCTGCGTGTTACTGTGCTGTTATGTGGCAGGCATGTTGCTTACCATCAGGCACTTGATCTGCTCGTCTCGTCACTCTATGCTATAAAAAAAAAACTAATATATTAATTTATTTTTATTTAGTCATTTTAGCTTAAAATTGTAGCAATTTACTTGAGTGCGTATTTACAATATTTAAGTAGTAATCTATAAACACGGCACGTTTTCGACCTTTAGTGAGACGTGAGTTTGTTTAACCTTCCAACTAAACTACGTATTTTCTCGGCACGTGGGCGGCAACCTTTGGAGCGATCAGAGGGATTAAACACAATCCCCTTAATGAGTTCCAAGATTATATTGTTAGAAGGCGAGAATTTTCAGAAAACTTTGGAATGAAATGTAGCTTTCATAAAACCGTAATTCTCTTTTAACGCTTTTGTTTTTGGAGACTTTGGTTGTTACGATACAAGTATGCCGAGTGAGAGAATCAATGAAAAAGTTAGAAGGTAATTTTACATGCAAATAATCTTTAAACTTTTTGCGATAATTGTCATATTTTCTCATGTATGGACTACGTGATACATATGTATATACTTGAGTGATTATTAACAGTAACAAATATATTTTCATAGTTACGTTAGTTTCCTGTAGACATTTAATCAAATCATGTGTTAAAAAACAAAACATAGTAGAGCACTACCTACTATGGAATACTATACTATATTGGAACTTTTCAAAAACATAACTATACTTATAAATAATTTATTACTTACTTAATTTATTATCAAACTATGTACAATACATTTTTCACAATATTTGACAAAGTCTAAACATAAAATTAATAACTAGACAAAATTGTTTATCATTATTTTTTTTTGCAAATTACTGACTTGTGACGTCACAAATAGAAGAATAAATAATCACGTAGCCTTCGTAGCGCGTAGTTTGTAGACTCTCCGCGTAGACTGCGGCCGCTCTACGAACGGTTTTTCGATATTGCGGAGGTTATTTGTACCAGGGCACCAGAAACGGTGGGAGATCGAAAACACGTGCACACCCCTACCCTACCTTAACACTGTGAAAATAGAAACAGGATTATTTGTGAGCGTTCTAGTGAAAACACATATTTGTGTGGGTTTCAAATCCTTTTAACTGGATCCACCGTAATTGAACAATAAAATAAGTTTTGTCTGATTACAAAACATGTTATCTTCACAACGTTTATTTGTTTCTTACTTATAATTTCATTATTAAAAACAGAAATAGTCTGCACTATTCATTAATGTAATACAGAGAAAGGATTGTTTAACTGTCTGTAAAGACGTATGTGAAGTAGTAGTTAACTATGTGAAGTACTAGAGTGAAAAACTAATTAAGAGAGTGATTTCTTAAACGTGAAAAATCATAATGTTAAAGTTTTTTAGATTGTAAACAATGTTCATACTATCGGATAATAATTTCAGCGAAAAGTTTTAAATAGATTTTTTTCTATTTATTTTTTTATCTTTCACAAAAATTACTTGATTGAACTATGATATCCCAAGCTATTAATGTTTAGCAAATTTCAGGTAAAACGTAGACTAGATGCCCACTTAAGTCACCGTAGCTGTGGCTCCGTAGCCCGTAGCATCGTCGTATTGAACCTATTCATTGTGTGCGTATATGAGATGTGTTTGTATTCTGCAGCCTCCCCCGTCCGCTGTAGCCTTGGTCGGTCTAACCGCGAACCCTCAGGGTGCCCCATGGGACAAAACAGATTGGAGTGGTCTGGGGTATCCCGGCCTTATAGGGCTTGTCTTACGACGGAAATAAAAAAAAATCAAACGACCACGAAATCACCACAAAGAACCGATTTGAAAAAAAAACTAACTGAACATATTCTTTCATTTGTTTATACCTGTAATTTATACACCTGTAATGTATTGTAAATATCGTTGCATTTACGGGTTATTTAAAAATACATTTCATGGTATGTCTTAATTTCTATTATTATTTACATTCGTAACAACCTATAAATTTATCTTTGTTAAAGACTATCCATAAAAACACAAAAAGTCGTTAAACAAGTCAGTAAACAACTTTTTCTAGATAAAGATAAGATATTGACATTTAAATGTTATATGTGCAAACATTTGGGAACATTAAATGTAATATAAATATCAAATTCTTTGAATAACTCGACAAAACCTTTAGTTTCAAGAAAACATCTCAAACTTACCCAAGCTTTTTAAATCGTTACGTGGGTACAGTCTGTTCCCACTCACCTTCATTACTTTGGGTTCTCCATGTTCCAATAGCTGCGTGTCACTGTGCTGTTATGTGGCAGGCATGTTGCTTACCATCAGGCACATGTCCTGCTCGTCTCGTCACTCTTTATTTAAAAAAAAAAAAAAAAAAAAACAGAGAGCTACCACTGGTTATACCCGTTTTATAATTCAAGTCTCAACAACAGTGTTGACGGCTGCCAACCTATCTCAGAAGCGGTCTTACTACGCCCACGCGTGGTTGAAAGCGTGCCCGCTTGAATTATTACTCATCTTGAAGTTATTTAAGATGTAATTTGACCTGTTGTCTTTTACAACAGGTACATTAGTCAAATTATTACATCTGTTCTAAGTATCTTGAATATTAAAGCTATACCACACGCTTTCTAAGCTACCCACCAGTTTCACTTGGACTTAAAGTAAAAACAGATTTCTGTAGCTACAAATGTTTATACAATTTAGATCGATAGATACCTATGAGTATATTAATTTAAACTGTTTATTGTTATATGTTACACAAGCAAACTTTGAACTGAAATAGCGCAGATCAACTTAAATATAATAAAAGTCAGGTTTTGAGATGGATCCTGCCAAGTATCAGCTTGAGGCACTAGAGGTAAGCTTGTCAGGAGGCTAATAGGTGACGACAGTTTGCTTAAATGCCGAATTCGAAGCTTTGAGCTTCTTTATAGGGTTGCTAACTTAGATCCTTGGGCCCAGGACTTACATAGTCCAAATCCATCTGCTCCTTTTTACTGACAGACGATCAGGCAGATTAGACCCAAGGGTCATCGATACATGATAAATATTCCCAAGAGTCGTACCAAACGCTACGAATCTACGCTTATCATACGCGCTGCAAAATTATGGATTACTAACTCGATTCTATTTCCCGTTTGTAGTGGTAGGACTCTTAGCAGAGTCCGCCTGGGGAAGTACCACACCTTTGTCAGTTATTCTACCGCCAAGCAGTAATGTGCAAACATTACTGTGTTCCGGTTTGAAGGGCAATGTTTCAGAGAAATTTTGCAGAAATTACAGGGCTTAGAGACATAACAAGTTAGATCTCTGGGTGACGAGCGCAGTGCGGTGCTAGGTAATGATTTAGGCTCTTCATGTTCCAATAGCTGCGTGTCACTGTGCTGTTATGTGGCAGGCATGTTGCTTACCATCAGGCACATGTCCTGCTCGTCTCGTCACTCTTTATTTAAAAAAAAAAAAAAAAAAAAACAGAGAGCTACCACTGGTTATACCCGTTTTATAATTCAAGTCTCAACAACAGTGTTGACGGCTGCCAACCTATCTCAGAAGCGGTCTTACTACGCCCACGCGTGGTTGAAAGCGTGCCCGCTTGAATTATTACTCATCTTGAAGTTATTTAAGATGTAATTTGACCTGTTGTCTTTTACAACAGGTACATTAGTCAAATTATTACATCTGTTCTAAGTATCTTGAATATTAAAGCTATACCACACGCCGCTTTCTAAGCTACCCACCAGTTTCACTTGGACTTAAAGTAAAAACAGATTTCTGTAGCTACAAATGTTTATACAATTTAGATCGATAGATACCTATGAGTATATTAATTTAAACTGTTTATTGTTATATGTTACACAAGCAAACTTTGAACTGAAATAGCGCAGATCAACTTAAATATAATAAAAGTCAGGTTTTGAGATGGATCCTGCCAAGTATCAGCTTGAGGCACTAGAGGTAAGCTTGTCAGGAGGCTAATAGGTGACGACAGTTTGCTTAAATGCCGAATTCGAAGCTTTGAGCTTCTTTATAGGGTTGCTAACTTAGATCCTTGGGCCCAGGACTTACATAGTCCAAATCCATCTGCTCCTTTTTACTGACAGACGATCAGGCAGATTAGACCCAAGGGTCATCGATACATGATAAATATTCCCAAGAGTCGTACCAAACGCTACGAATCTACGCTTATCATACGCGCTGCAAAATTATGGATTACTAACTCGATTCTATTTCCCGTTTGTAGTGGTAGGACTCTTAGCAGAGTCCGCCTGGGGAAGTACCACACCTTTGTCAGTTATTCTACCGCCAAGCAGTAATGTGCAAACATTACTGTGTTCCGGTTTGAAGGGCAATGTTTCAGAGAAATTTTGCAGAAATTACAGGGCTTAGAGACATAACAAGTTAGATCTCTGGGTGACGAGCGCAGTGCGGTGCTAGGTAATGATTTAGGCTCTTCATGTTCCAATAGCTGCGTGTCACTGTGCTGTTATGTGGCAGGCATGTTGCTTACCATCAGGCACATGTCCTGCTCGTCTCGTCACTCTTTATTTAAAAAAAAAAAGGTACAACCTGAGGGTCTCCAAACTTAAAGTTAAACAAGGAAAACAGGTACCATCTCCGTAACTTTTAGGCCGTGAAATTGTTAACAACACCATGAGTGTTGAGTGAACTAGTGATATAGGTGCTAAAAGCTTTATCTTCCAGGTAACCAGCATAAAGGAAAATTACCTCAATACAAGCATTGGCGGGAAAAGCGACGCTTATTTAATTAAATAATATATGTTTTGAATACAAAATAATAAAAAAAAAAAAAAAAAAATTGGCAGTCATGGGAACTGCCGATAGAAGTGAAAACTTTTAACTCAGAATTTGATAGCTTACCTTGAAAACTACACGGGCGTAACCGGAGGGCGTGGCCTCGCCATCATGGCATGGCCATCTAGAAATGCGTCAGGTGAGTGAGGAGAACAGCCCACAGAAAAACCGGTCTGTGGTGCGCCAAAAGAAGTTTTCATTTCAATCAATATTCACAAGTAACAACAAAATACACAAAAAAAATCTCCAAAAAAACAAATACCAACTTCAATTTAAAATTAAACTCTAGACACACTGTTATAATGAGGTGGCGAGGTTTTGTAAACCATAATACTCGTATCATCGATGTAGGTATGCTATTTTTTTTTAAAATAGCTTTCATAAAAGAAAAATTAAAAAAAATATGCTATTGCGTAAAATACGTAAAACGTACTACCAAATTAAAAACCTCCTTCATTAGCTAAGCTTTAAATCGGTTAATAAATAATAATTAACAATAATAAACATATAATTTTAAATACATACTTATTATACATAGAAACACCCAGATACAAATAATTACCATCTACAAATTTGCGAAAATTATAAGCATCAAATGATAGAAGATTAACAGTCTGGAATACACAGCCAATTTTAACCGTGTTACTATAACTTTACTGTACCATATATTAGCTCACAAATTTTCAAAAATAATATTGTATGAACCTTCTACAGTTATCTACCACAATTTACTAATTACAGTATTTTTTCCTACCAGTTCTGCGGAGTGCAACCGATATTCGCACCCGACCCGGTTGCAAGGGGTACAGTTTCATTCATTTTCATTGGCTTTATAAATTGTGTTGCAATTTACAAAATAACCATTTTAAAAATACCATTGTTAAAGAAATAATAATAATACATAAAATATTATTATTAATTCTAGAGTATCCAAAGTCTTTTTAAAAATGTACAACTTGCCAGTATACCTCTGTGGTCTTCGTTATTCTGGGTCTCCGAGTTTCGTAAAATGTTACCTAAACACCAAGATATAATATATGGTTAGGAGGTCGTTAAGGTCTGGGTCTAGATACAGAATAAAAATGTTCTGACGTCTTTATGTTTGCCTGGTATTATGATAAACAAAGTACTGGCGTACTCAGACATTTTCTGGGCTCTGTAACTCACATAAAGGTCCTATCGTACAATAATTTAACGTTAGGTGATTTATAACAAGTAAGAATTGACATTGATTAAATTGATTAAATTGAAGGGACATTGATTAAATTTTCTCACTCTGAAAGTTTATATATTTTTTTATAAATGTCAACTGTAACCTCAAATAGAATCTGAATGGTTCAAGAAACTTTGAAGTAGAAGTCGTACAATAAAATAATGTTGTAGTAGTAGGGCTCTTTGCAGAGTCCGCCTGGGGAAGTACCATACCATAGCCAGTTATTCTGCCGCCAAACAGTAGTGTGCAAACATTACTGTGTTGCGGTTTGAAGGGAAATGTTTCCAGAGAAATTACTAGGCTAAGAGATAAAACACTTTATATCTCCGGGTGACGAGCGCAGTGCGGTGCTAGGTAATGATTTGGACTCAACGTGTTCCAATAGCTGCGTGTCACTGTGCTGTTATGGGCAGACTGGTTGCTTACCATCAGGCACATGTTCTGCTCGCCTCTCTATACTATAAAAAAAAAAACAATTAAAAACCAACCTAGAGGAAAAAACGATATTCTACGAGTAAGGACATCTGAAGACTAACAAGTCTGACAAGAGTGAATCATTTTGGAAAAGGAGATTTCTTTTCCTTTGTTCCCTTACTTCAGAAAAGGAGATTTTTTTATGCCCGACCTCAGTTATTATTATTATTATCTACCTGTTATTAATTTTTTTAAGCATCCTTCCAGAAGGGAAGACGACTGCTATAAAAATTTACATGGTTTGTAAATAGTTCTGTTATTTAATTTGTATGTTTCTTAACTTATTAAATTGTTAGCTTTTCCGAAACAAGTTTGTTTTTATTTTGTAGTAGTGACTTGTGCTACGTAGCATTACAGCTGAACTTTTTCGTAGCAACGTCACAGTACAACTCCTTCCGCCTTCTGGACACCTGGTACATATAACCCCGAGTTCAGCCATGGCGCATTACGTCATCATCCTCTCGCCCAATGGGAGCTTACGACGTCACGAACCATTATCTCTATAAAGAATAAAACATTCGCTACGGAATTTTGACTATTCTGTGAGATTGTAAAAAAAATGTGTTAGCAATTTATTTTCAGATGAAATTGTACTTGAAATGATGATTCTACGCACGGTTTTCTTTTGAAAATGTATTATTTTTAATAGAGTTTAACTAGTTCAACAGAACGCCCGGTTCAACAGTCGATCGATTCGCCTGTTTTTTTTAAATTCTAACTTACAATAATAGATTAAAAATGGTTTCAAATATTACTCAGTTACTAATAGATAAATCAATTAAAGATAACAGTCCGACACCCTACACAAATTATTTATCGATCTTAAAGTAAAGTAAAGTAAAGTAAAGTAAAGTAAAGTAAAGTAAAGTAAAGTAAAGTAAAGTAAAGTAAAGTAAAGTAAAGTAAAGTAAAGTAAAGTAAAGTAAAGTAAAGTAAAGTAAAGTAAAGTAAAGTAAAGTAAAGTAAAGTAAAGTAAAGTAAAGTAAAGTAAAGTAAAGTAAAGTAAAGTAAAGTAAAGTAAAGTAAAGTAAAGTAAAGTAAAGTAAAGTAAAGTAAAGATTTATTTGCGTAGTATGGGTACAATGGTATATATAATGGTTTTGGAAGTAGCTCGCCATACACTGCCTTTCGGCATGCAAAATATACAAAAAACAATTTCAAGCTACATTACTTACACAATCAAATTATTTTCACCATGCATTGCTTATGACAATATTCAAAACAAATTTAATTAAAATACAGGAAATAATAACCAAAGAAATACACAATAACAATAGAATAGAAATGTCACCAGTCACTTCTGTTGTTATAAGGCATGAATGAGCCTCATCTCCTATGTGTTATCTAAACTATGCTTTATCAATTTTATATAATTGCTAGCAGTGCCCCGCGGTTTTACCCGCGTAGTTCCCGTTCCCGTTGTAGTAAGTAGCCTATGTGTGCTTCCAGACTATAATCTAACTGTATTCCAAATTTCAGCCTGATCCGTTCATACGTTACGGCGTGATTGAGCAACAAACATCCAAACATCCTAATATCCAAACAACCATACTTTAACATTTATAATATTAGTGGGATGTAATGTAGGGAATAGTAATGTAAAATTTGTAGTCCTTGAATAGGCAGCTTAAAGTGGTGAATTATAAAGTGAATTGCAAAGTTTTTATCAAATTATCATAGACAACCTAATAATACTAGCGGCCCGTGCCGGCTTCGCTCGGATAATAACCTAGATACCAACTAAAGCGCCATCTGCCGGGCTGATTTGTGAATCTAAACCATCCAGGGCCCTACCTAAACGTCTACAAAAAAAATCATTCGAATCGGCCCAGCTGTTTAGGAGGAGTTTATTAACAACGAAAAGTGGCATTGATTTTTATATATATAGATTTGCATGCCGTAAGGTTGATTATAGAGTTCTCAACGTAAACATTTAAGATCTTATTGTAATTACCCATTTTCGCAAATAAATAAATTTATTTATTTATATAAATAAATTTAATTAAATAATATAAATTAATATAATTAAATTAAATAATATAAATAAATTTATTTATTTATTTACTATACTTGTTACTTACACTAGAAAATAATGAAAATATAAAAAAATGCTCAGATATTGCTTAACTCGGCCTTTACAGAATTAATTGTTTTAACACAAAATTGTATTTTTGCTAAAATCTCGTGTTTAATAAAACGACGTACCTAAGCATAACGTTTCGTCAGATTGAGTTTTGATTCACCATTTTCTGACGCTGCTGAGACCACACTGTCACAAATCAAACTTTCTGCAAAAGTGACTTTGCTGATTTGAAAATGTTTCAGGTGATATTATATATCTTATCTTCTTAATATATATAAATCTCCTGTCACGATGTTTGTCCGCGATGGATTCCTAAACTAATTAACCGATTTTAAATTAAATTGGCACACCGTGAGCAGTCTGGTTCAACTTGAGAGATAGGATTTTTTTTTTTCGATTAATAGTCCTTATATGACGAAATCCGAGCGAAGCCGGAACGGGCCGCTAGTATAAATATAAATATATAGGTATGTATACTTTATAGCCTTCTATCATCCTACATAGGTCTCCTCCTACTACGTGGTTCATTTGACCTGTACATTTTGTTCACGGGCCCGTAGTCTATTAGTATAAAAGTTATCATTTTATTTTAGATTAATTACGTTTTAAACACACAATGTTTTTGCATGATTTCAATCCGCGACTTCACAAAATTAAATCTCATTCACAGCTGGTTTTTAGTGTGTGGCTGATAAGTCTGACGAAATTTCCAACCAGCCTAACTATATCACCCTTCCATAGAGGCTTATTGGCGGTCATGTGGACTGTAATTAACTTTACCGGTTTGGCGCTTGTTACATTCAGACTTAAATTTAAAACAAAATTGTTTCTATATTCCAAAATAGGCTGATAATTTCATCAAGTCAAGTTAGAAGTAGTTTATCAAGTATTTATTTATTTATAGGGGTCGTGCTGTGGTGGTAATTAGACCGTAATGAAAATAAACAAAAGAGTATAGTATATTTATCACCGTAAAATTGAAAAAATCATAACTTTATAAATCTTACGATGGTATATTATAAACTAACTATTACTAACTAACTATTTTATAGGTTTACACTTGACCGCCGTCTCGCCTGATGTTAATCGACGATGCGGTATACGATGGAGCGTGTTTACCTAGAAAAAAAACCGATTCACTCTCGATTTGAAGACATCAAGATTGTAACCATCGGGGAAAACCCACTCAGGCAACGTATTCCACAGCCTAGACGTTCTTATCACAGAAGTAAAACAACTGTTTACTGTTGTTAGTATTTATTAAGTAAATTATATAAATTCATTCAAAGACTGCCCTCGTGGCTTAGTTGGTAGTAACTCTGCCTGCGAAGCCGAGGGTCGTGGGTTCGATCCCCACCCAGTGCAAATATTTGTGTGATGAATTCAAATGTTTGCACTGTGTCTGGGTGTTTATATGTATAATAAGTATGTATTTAAAAACTAAATAAGTATTATATCAGCTATCTGGTCGCCATCATACAAGCTTTACTTAGTTTGGGGTCAGATGGTGTTATGTATGAATTGTCCACCAATATTTATTTATTTATTATTATTATTTATATGTATAGGGAAATATTTATTATTTTATGTAAATATATATTTAGTGGTATTCTTAAATTAATGTCGTTTCCGGCCTACGAGTGTTTGTAGGCTAGTTTCCTTGAAGCTGTTTGCCAGGAATAGATTGCTCTCAGCAATAAGACTGCCATTTGTGGCGCTAGTTAATAAGTGTTTATCTATAATACTTTAAGTTGTTTAAGTCACATTAAAGAGTTTCTATCTATCTAACCTAACCTACCGCGATTATAATCTCACTAGCAGCGCCCCGCGGTGTTACCCGCGAAATTCCCGTTCCCGTTGTTCCCGTTGTTTTTCCGGGATAAAAAGTAGCCTATGTGTTCTTCCAGACTATAATCTATCTATGTTCCAAATTTCAGCCCGACCCGTTCATCCTTTAGGACGTGATTGATTAACAAACATTCAAACATTGACATTTATAATATTATAGTAGGGTGTGTTATATTGTAGGTAAACTGACGGTGATTGCAATTTTACAGTGACGTATATGTGCGTGTGTGTGTCAAATACATGGTAGTGTGTGCAACCTTTCTTTATTGATCTATTGTATTTCTATGCATATATAAAAATATATTGTCATTCTGCACTCTTTCGCCATACAAACTATAAGTGTGGAAAATGTCATACTCCTCCATCCACGAAATTTTCGTGAAAAGGGTATAAAGTTTTTGCTGCGCGTAGTAATATTTAGACAAATGTTTTTCACATAAATTACGATAGTTAATAAATAATAGCTTCTAAACTATTACGCTCTAATTAAGTGAACTTTTAGTCGACCAAGTTATTTGAATTCTTAATTTGTCAAATTATTAACTTTTCTTTTGATAAAGCGGTCACAATTCTATTAAGGACATACAGACACATATCATTTAATATACATATTGATTAACGTTTACAATACTAACAGTTAGTAAATTTAAAATGAGGTGTGTAGAAACCTGTAAATATTGTAGTAACCTGTTTATATTAGATATTTTTGATTTCAGGGACAAGAATTCATATTTTGAATACAAAATATAGTCAACGCTCTGCGGGTTGATCCGAGTAGTTCCTGTTCCCGTAATTTTCAACGCATATATTACTTTTCGCTTACGCATATATTAATTAACTGTGGGCCTCATAACAAAGCTCAAAGGCACACAGCGAGCTATGGAGAGAGCTATGCTCGGAGTCTCTTTGCGCGACAGAATCCGTAATGAGGATATTCGCAAAAGAACGAAAGTGGCCGACATAGCTCAAAGAGTAAGCAAGCTGAAGTGGCAATGGGCAGGCCACATCGCTCGCAGAACTGACAACTGATGGGGAAGAAAGGTTCTCGAGTGGCGACCACGAACCGGAAGACGCAATGTTGGACGGCCTCCCATTAGATGGACAGATGATCTCACAAAGTTCGCTGGAAACCAGTGGTTGCAGATCCAAAAATGCAAACTTCGCATTTATTTTATTAGTATGATATACCTACAAAGTATTTTCGTGACTACGGCCTTTATGATGCAGCAGAACCGTGAAATTAATTATTGAATAATTAAATTTTGTATTTAATGTTTTAAATATTCAATTCAATTTTATTAGTTTAGAATTAAACTAATACAAACTACAAGTAAATATACTACACGCGCATTTGGTAGCTAAAGGCTATAAGTAAATTTTGCGTTAAGTTGTATGTATATTTTTATTATTTGATTATATTATAAGTAAATAACATAACATGCCATTAACATAAATGTACTCTAAAATATTTATCGTATACTTCTCAAATTGTTCTCAAGTTATGTGTAGAGGACACGCTTCTGACTTGTCTGATTTGAATATTTATGTTATCCTGGACCTTGAACGGTATATGAATAATTTATAATGTACTTATTGTTTAGCACATTGAATTGATTAGGTATGTAGTGAACACCTTAGATTCATTGTTAGTTTTTGTTATTAAAAATAATTATTACATCATTGAAGTCATTTCACCCCACGTTAGAATTACCCACCATAAAACATTAAACCATCAAAGTGTTCATTACGCGGCCTACGTCACAGATAGGTCAACAAACCTATACGTGCTATGCGACGGTAGACGCTCGCTTTGTGCCCGCCAAATCAATACCAGCACGCATACCACGGGTAGCGATCAATGCACCCTCAATGACGTCATACGATGCTATTGATTTTCGCACCCCACCATCTGACACTTCTGCGCTCCTGGCAACAAAGCATGCCGGGAAAACCTTTCCTTAGTGAAAAACCTCAGACGCCTCTGAAAAATCTTGAGAAAAATTCCCTTTGACGTTTAGGAAGTAAAACGTTGCTTTTATATCTCGACAAAAGTAACTGTCGACATCGGTTAGAAACCTTCGTATCTTACAATAAAGTCTTGATTCGTTTGTAAGATTGTTTTGGTTTAGTTATAGTATTGTGTACTAGGAGGGGTCCTCCCTATCTAGTGCATAAGTCAACATTGTTTATGGCGACGTGCTGTTAGTTTATTAAGGAAGTACGGCCGTGTAACTAAGTAGTAAATTAGTTTTTAACTGCGAGGCGTCGCGTTAGTAGTTGAGTATCATCGCGACGCCCACGTAGTGCCCTCTTCTCTCTGCATTCAGTTCATCTGTGAGATTACTGTGCAGACCAACTCTTTGCGTGTATAGTCGCCTGGTGCCTCCGCCTCGATATATCCGATACTTTATCCGGATTTCCCGGGTAATCCTACCAAATCCAATGGCAAATAATAATCTTTTGTTCGTTGTACTTAGTTTAGTGGTTCAATGTTACGGCCAGAATAGTTATTTCTTTGAAAATCATAAATATTGCGACGATCTTTCTCCTTATTACGGTGATATTAACTTTGATCAAATAGCGGGTATTTGGTATGGAGTAGAGAAGATACCACACAGTAAAGGAGAGTATACTATTGAATATTCGCGAGAGTGTTTTTATATTGACATCAAGGAACAATATATCCAGGTTGGTGGTTTTTATTTCTCATTAGCTATTTAACCTATTCTATGATACGAGGATCCACGCTGTTTGAGCAGGTTATACTTCCATAAATATATTTTTAAAACTAATGTTAAATATAATTTCATCCATATCCGTTATGCTAATGGACGCCAAGAAACCAAAACGTATAAATAAGCCTGAATTTTATTGTACAACTTTTGTTTACTAGTATAGTACTAGTAAGAAAAGGCAGGGTCGGGCTGGTCTAAACTTGAATATCTGTACTATTACAGAACTTTCAATTGTACAATCAGAATTCACGTTCTTAGTGTTTGTAGGAACATAAATTATCTAGAAAAATAGTACATACTTTCGTAATAATATATACACCTTCGTTGTAAAAAAGTTTTGTTTTAATATTTATGATATTATCAAAAGGACTACCTATGTACTTCTACCAATATCTTTCGAAATATTTGTAACAAAGCATCCGACGCTTATTTAATACTAGCACCGCCCCGCGGTTACACCCGCGTAGTTCTCGATCCCGTTATTTTCTCGGGATAAAAGTGTTATTCCAGACCGTTATTTATCTATATACCAAATTGCATCCAAATCCCTTCAGTAGTTTTTACGTCAAAGAGTAACAAACATACATCCATACAATATTACAAACTTTCACGTTTATTATATAAGTAGGATAAAATGAATGCCATTAAAAACTGTCTTAAATTATTACGCAATTAGCTAAGCAAACAACCTCGAAGAGGATATGGTAACTGCATGGTAATAGTATGTTTTTTAGTATTGATAGCAAACAACCTCGGAGGTTGTAATAAGAAGTAAGAAATAACTTTTATTTAACTTTATATAAGAATTAAGGATAGCGATAGGATAGCGATACGCAATTACGCAGTGCCTATTTTATTTAAAACATGAATAAATAAAATATCAATACTACAAAGATTTTTAGTATAGATATGGTAACTGCATGGTAATAGTATGTTTTTAGTATTGATAGCAAACAACCTCAGA
This sequence comes from Ectropis crepuscularia, assembly GCA_963693475.1. NCBI lineage: Eukaryota > Metazoa > Arthropoda > Insecta > Lepidoptera > Geometridae > Ectropis > Ectropis crepuscularia. Next base: position 13,251,833 of record OY856339.1, on the reverse strand, counting down.
GGTTGTTAAATAAGTGAAATAAGAGGAGTTAAATAAAAGTTATTTCTTACTTCTTATTAGTTACTTTTCATACATGAGCGTGCTTTTTTTATTCATAGGCCTAAAAAGTTTCGATTACAGTCTCTTTTAAAAATCAGTTAGAAGCCTGGAAACTCATTGTAAACAATGAGGCATTTCCAGGAAGCGAAAAACTTGGCAAATACAGTTCTCAATTAGGATAAAGGCTGAACCCAAAAACATACCATTCTAATTTCTCCACCAGGAAGATCAAGGAAAAATATGGAACACGTATTTTTTGTAACCTAAGTACATCAAATTATTACGAATCGATAAATAAACAAATATTAATAATCTAACTGACGGACTAAATTGTTATGTTCTTGATATGTTTGCAAAATTTCAAATCAATCCATCGTTTTGAACATCACGTTAAAAAACTCCGTTGCATAGATAAATATATTTATACCAAGCTAATAAAAGCGTGTTAAATATAACAATTAAATGTGCACAATATTCTACCCTGAGTGCAATTAATCCTAATAAAATGACTATTCTACTAATAAGCAGATCATCATCATCATCATATCAGCCGAATGACGTCCACTGCTGGGCGAAGGCCTTCCCCAAATAAGCAGATACTAGGTACTAATATTAAAGAAAGTTAGATGTTTGTTGCTCAACCGCGTCGGAACGTTTGAAGGGATCGGGTTGAAATTGAGAACATAGTTAGATTATTGGCTGGCACGTGGCTGGCACATATGCTACTTTTTATTAAGAAAAAATAATGGTAACGAGAACTGCGCGGTCAAATCTGCAGGGCGCTGCGAGTAAAAGATAATAGCGAAATTTCGAGTAGGTATAATATATGGGAAAATATAAACAAAATACTTTTCTAACTCATATTGTTTACTTGCTCAAAAATATTAGTCTACACAACAAACAAAATAAACCAGTAGACGGAACATGGATATCACAATCATTGTGAAGCATTATACCTCTAATTTTATACCAAGGGTCGCGAGAAAGAAAGCAGATCGCTAACGAATGTTTTTATTTTGGAAATGTATACAGTGGTAGCTACGATTAATTTGATATCTCACCGTTGCAAAAAAACTATAGCTTATAAATTAACGGCATGAAACGTTATTAACTGGAAGGTACGAAGTTAGATTAGCATAAATAAAAATAGGGCTATTTTTATCTTGGGGTCATCACTCACAACGAGAGAGTCATGGCCATAATCCACCACGCTGTTCAAGTCCGGGTTAACGGATGACGCATGTCCTCGAACCTTGTATTTCTTGGATCATGCCGGTTTCGTCACGAAGTTTTCCTTCATCTTTAAACCCAGTGGTGATGACAAAATGACCAGCACTTGGAAAATACTCAGAGGTCGCCTGCACCTCTGAGTATTTTCGATTGGTATTCGAAACTACGACTTGACGATTGTGAAATCAAAAATTCTAGCCACTACGGCCAATACGGTTTTTTATCGAAATAAATTAAGATTTTAAGAATACCAAGAACATTGTTATTTTAAATGCCACCTTCAGAATTGATCTCAGTTTTTTTGAATTGAAAACTTCTTTTGGCTCGTCACAGACAGATTTTTCGTGGCCTGTGAATTAAATTCTAGCGTCACGGTCGGGAATGATAAGAAATCTTCGGGTTGCTTCGGGTAACCTCGGGACCATAGACATTGGCAATCTAGAAATGCGTTAACATTTCCCACTGGCTATCTAGAAATGCTAACGGATTTTTAAGTTGTTAAGGCCACGCCAGCCGGTTTCACCCGCGTAGTTTCCAAAGTAAGCTATCAAATTCTGAGTTATAAGTTTTCACTTCTATCGACAGTTCCTATGACTGCCAATTTTTTTTACTAGGGCGAGATATCGGTGACATATCTTAATATACAAAAATCCACTGTCATGATGTCTGTTTCCATTGAACTCTCCACCAAGTCAACTGATACTTACGAAAGTTGGTATTTATGTGTAATTTTGTAATATTTTTATCGCAAATGATCTGTTTATTATTGACATTATCCGAGTAAAGCCGAAACGAGACATTTGTATCAAAAGTATATTTTAAAGTAGCTGGTTGGTGCCTAATCTTCCAACTTTCCATTACTTGCTTTACTCCTACTCCCAGGCGCGCTGACAACAGGAAATGGGGTGAATCATGTCAATTAACAGGTTAATACACCGGTGCATGGTCCTCAACAGATGGTTATGATCCGGCAGACATCTCCAATTAACCGACAAACTACTACTTAACGCAAATTAGATTAATAGCGACGAAAATTACTACTATTCGTCTCCTTTTGTTATGTATTCCAATAAGTTTTTGCACTCTTTATGCCAGAACTTGAACCGGACTTACAAACTCCACATAGATGCGTTATCTACTTGGGATATGGTATCTTCATGAGTATATTCATAAAGTAAAATTAGCGACCGTGACAGATTATAATCCATAGTTTCCTGTTATTCTTCAAAGAAAGTTTTATTACGTGTATGGTAGATTGATAAATCATAGTAAGCATGGGGAAACTGAATTGGCCACAGACTAAGACTCTTAATTGAATTGAAAATATATGTAGATACCTAAAATAGAGGAACACTAAAGCTTATATTCCAAAACATTATCTCTTTATTATTTTAGTTTGATTTTGTGTTATTCTGACATCATGCACATTGAAAACATTACACAGGACTTGATCTGAATCTAAATTATTGACGTTTCTGTACAGCGTTATAACGGGCGTGGCCATGACTCATGAGAAGAGATAAAGCCAAAAAAACATGTATTTCGATTTATTTTCTGCTCTTCTCGTATCTTAGCCAAGTTTGGCTTTAATCTACAATTGAAAAGTTTTTTGGAAACACTGAGTAACTGATCAGAATACAGCGATTAAAATTAATATCATATTGGAAAGAACAGCCGTTTTTTGTAGAACTTTTGAACGATTGACATGGCAGCGCAGTAGACGATTTTAGGAAAAAAGTACTAATTACACGGTGTATTCGGTACTTTGTTTACTCAATTCCGTGAACCTTCAGTGAGTTTGTTTCAAAACAGCAAACCACACACACTTTTCCAATTGTCCAGTAAATTAGTTAATCAAGTGTTTGTTTCAGCCGACACCTCCAACACCGTACCCACCGATGACAAACTCGCCGTACACAAACCGCCAGTTATACTACCAGGAGCCCTACCGCATGCGGTATTTCACTCTGGAGTGGCACGAGGGCATCCACGTTGACAACTACCATATCAAGGTCAACACTTCGCACAAGGGCTTTTGGCCTACCGATGTTCCTAGCAGAGGTGAGAATTTTTCATTCTAAATGAGAAAAAACGAAGTTCCAAACACGAAAAGTGGGAATTATTGAAGAAATTAGTTTAAGCAAATGAGGATTTTTACTCTGTATTTGGAACTCAAATTAAAGATTTAGAGAACAGTCTGATTTTATACAAATACCTCAATTACTCAATACAAGTACCTATATGATTAACAAAGAACTGGCCAAACTTTTACCTTTTCTATAAAGCATGCATTTATTTGTCCACAACTTTCATGTTAAGCAATGTTACGGCATTAGATAAGAGCACAAAACTTTGACTACAAAGGTATTTTTTAAAAGGAACTGACAAAAATCGGGTGCTCGGCGTGAAACCCGATAACAACATTGCGGTACTAAGTGACGTTCGCGAGGCAGGGCTAGATAATCACTAAGTATAATATGTATTGACACAAAAACTGACTGCATACATTTTTATTCCTACCTTGTCGACATTTTTCAAGAATATTGAGTTTATTAAGCTTTGATTTGCTAAACTAGGGCTTGAAATAGTTTATGAGGATACCTTTAACAATATTTTGTATATTTATAGGTATGTGTGGCTGAAACAGTCGAGCTATAACAAATGAACTCAACACTCTAAGATAAAATTGAACATCTTTTGGGTTCGATTCCCATCCAGTGCAAACATTTGTGTGATGAATTCAAATATCTGTTCTGTGTCTGGGTGTTTTTATGTATAATACTAGCGGCCCGCCCCGGCTTCGCATGGGTGCAATGCTGATACTAAATATACTAATAAAAATGATTATTGTGGGTTATCCCTAAGAGATAGACATGTACCATAGTGAGCTTTTTTGTAGACCTTTTCAAGGTGTACAATACTACAGTACATTATTTTGATCTATCTCGTAGCGTTCAGCCAGCGTTTGCAATTTAAGCGCAAAAATTGTGTTTATTTATGACATTGTTTTAGAAATCTTTCAAATTATCAGTGTCTCTCTACTGTACTATGCATGTATTCTACATAAAAACCTTCCTCTTGAATCACTCTATCTATTAAAAAACCGCATCAAAATCCGTTGCGTAGTTTTAAAGATTTAAGTATACATAGGGAAATAGGGACAGAAAGCGACTTTGGTTTATACTATGTAGTATGTATTTACAACTATATAAGTATTATAGCTATCTGGTCGCCATAGTACAAGCTTTGCTTAGTATGGGATCAGATGGTGGTTGGCGGGGTCAGATGTGTGAATTGTCCACTAATATTTATTTATTTGATTCCAGCTGTGGAAGACATGTACCGTTTCTTCGGAGGGGTGATCCAAGTGCTCAAAGTGGCGAATAACCACCTGGTGCTAAACTTCTGCATGCGGCTGCCGAACTCCCAACTCTTCAGCGTCGTGCTATCGCGAAACGAGAACCAGCTAACGAACGAAGACCTCGCCAGCATCCACAACGTTTTTACCTTGAAACATCTTTCAACATCGTCTATGAAAAGAGTTTGCGAAAACGCAGCTTCGACAATGACAGTTTCAAGTTTGTTGTTAGTCATGCTTGGTTATGTGATTTGGAGATCTCGATCTTAGACAAATAGTATTAAAACTATTCAGTTTATTTTGTTACCTAAAAGATTTTATAAAAAAACTTGACAATGATAAAACACCTAATAATTATGAAAACTATGATTCGCTCCAATTCTGAAGACAGTACAATTAGAAAAACTATACCATCACCGTCTCTTCTAGTTAGCGTTAATACGACAAAGATCTTCGATAATATTTTAAATTGCGGAATATACATTGATTTTTATAATGTTTTCCTGAAGAAAAAATACGGTGACAAACAACATTTGCGGAAATACTTCTAATCATAGTCATTAAAGATCTCTGGTTAATTGAATTAACCTTATTCGAAATTAAAATTTAATATTTGTATTAAAAAATTGGCGTCAATTTAATGTCATATCAATTTAAATCTCTCAATAGATGTGAGATGTAAATTAATACGCTTCTTTAAACCTTAATAATGGTTTTATTAACTTTTGTAATGACTCTTGAAATATGTCTTCCGTTTGATATAATAGTCTGTATAAATCTACCTAAGTAGGACTGCGATCAAAAGAGCGTAATACTTTTGCTGTGACTCGCATTTTACTATCCTATGATTGTGTTTCTTCGCATTATTTCAACTTATTATGCATTAAATATTTCGATAACTACAATGTTATCGTCAGTTACGAGATTATCATGGCTACATGACGGAGTAAGGTCTCGATATTTTGACGCAGCTTAATGCATTATGTTCACGAGTTAATTTAAAAAAAACAGGGAACTTTTACAAAAAAAATCTGATCAAAGGCTGACATACTCTACAACAAGTAAAAAGAGAACACGATGCATGACCCTACATAGAATAATTGACGACTCTCTCCAATAGACTGCACGGTAATTATCCCATAATGAATGACAATAGAGTTAATATGCTTCGTCGTGAAGTTTAAATAGAATACATGTACATGCCCAACGTTTAAGTCACATACGAATGGCACTGTTCCATCTGAGCAACTTGAATCTATAAAACAAAAGTTTATCTCCACACAAAATACTACTCAAGATAACACATTTTACTATTACCTACATTACAAATTATTCATACATAGATTAACGGTGAGCTCCAAACTAAATGTAAGGCCCGTAACTCGGGGCTGGAGAGCGAACTGATATGCGACTAGTGCGATGTTCAGTAAAATAATACACAAAAACGAGAGCGAAGTAAGTTTCGAAATCTGCTTATGCTACGCTACATTATATGACGTTATACATTATACTCCACAGAAAAACCTATTCTCTATACCTCTAAAGTAAGTATAAACAGCTAATTCAAAGACAGCGAATGAGTTCTTCAGTGCCATCATAAGAAACCAGTATTTTAATATTTTTTAATAATAATATATTTACTTTGTAACAAAAGAATTGCTTTTGATAACTTTACATCATGAAACTATTTTTATCGATAAATATATTTTGAATGCATATTTCGGACATCTAAACTGCTACCGTTTCTCTACAACCTTAACCATTTCATTAAAGGTGTAGAAAAAAAATTATATTCCAGAATTTTACGTTCGTTGTTAAAATATTGAATACACATAAATGGCAAATTTCGAAGAAAAAGACGCTATTTGCGATAAAATTTAATTGCAAAATAACATATTTGTGAAACGTCTGGAGTCTTCACCCACTCATGACGTCGCTAAGAAAGAATAACTAAGTTACAAAACAAGTATATTTTTAGAAATTGATGAGATTTTATGAAACGAATACTGATTTTAGCCGTCGGCCATTGTAAGTTAGATAAACACGAATAAAAAATATATATTTCTGATAAGTGTTTCAATTAAACTCCCACGCACGTTATCTTTCGAAGCGAAAATAATATTGTTGGGATTTTTTCCTCTGAAAATAGAATAAGAGATTCGTATTACGTCCTACTGATTGTATTGTTATTTTGCTCGTCGAACGATTTCCACATGAAAAGTTTTAGCCTTTGTTATAGAGGCTTAGAGGGTTCATGGTCCTGTAGTTTCCGCTCCAATGCTTCCACTAACTGAACAATAACAATACAATTTATTCTTTTACGATATTAGGTCTATTATTGCAAGGATAAATGTTTACTTATCGTAAAAATAAAATATACGATTGTGTAATGATAATATGTCTAGTAGTGGTAAGACTCTTTGCAGAGTAGGTACGCCTGGAGAAGTACCACACCTTTAACAGTTATGGAGGCGGCAAGCAGTTATGGACAAACATAACTATATTCAGGTTTGAAGGGAAATGTTTCCTGAGAAATTACAGGGCATAGAGATCTACCGACATCTCTGGGTGACAGTGCAGTACTAGGTAATGATTTCGGCTCTTCATGTTCCAATAGCTGTGTGTCACTGTGCTGTTATGAGCAGGCATATTGCTTACCATCAAGCACAAGTCCTGCTCGTCTCGCCACTCTACACTATAAAAAAGTCTTTCATTATTGTAGTGGTAAGATTTTTTTATGCTAGTCTGGAGTCTTGAAAGATTATTACGTCCAAGGTTTGTAGTGGTAGAACTTTTTCATAGTCCGCTGGGGAAAGTACCACTCCTTGGCTAGTTATTCTAACGCCAAAAAGTACTATGAAAACATTACCGTATTCTGATTTGAAGGGCTATTTTGCCCGAGAAATTACGGGGCAAAAAGGCAAATTATTTTTCATCCCACCAGCTCGGAAAGAGTGCTTTTGCTCCTCGATATCAGGGCGCGAAAGTCGTTTTTACCCTAGAGGGTAAAGCAAATTTGAATTTAGAACATCGTGTGTACTAAGGTTTTGAATTCAAAACATAATTTAACCTATTTATTTCTCCCTCCTTCGTGCCGAATTCATCATACATTTATTTTTAATTTGTTAATAACTCATACTCGGAACTTCCTTGGTGTACTTTTTTTTTTAATGCTGTGCGCGCAATTTTCTTTTCACGTATGGAGGATAGAGATAAATAATGTTATTTCAAATGGCAGAACATTGAATCATTTGTAATCAATTTGTTATCGAATTGAAGTATGCTGAGTTGCCGAGTTAAATAATTCAATATTATTGACTACTAAAATAGTAACTAATAGATAATTTTAACTACTTGTGCAAAACAAAATAATGTAGTAAATATAACACCAAATAAATAATTACTATTTTCAGAAAACATGTAGGTACAATATATTTTGAAGTCAAAACTTATTTTGGCGCGCCAAAAACAAATTTTTCGTGGGCTGTCAATTGAATTCCAGCGTCACGCTCGGGAATAATAAGAAATCTTCGGGTAAACTCGGGACCATAGCCATTGGCCATATAGAAATGCTTCAGCCTTTCCCATTGGCCATTTAAAAATGCGCCAGCATTTCTAGATGGCCATGCTCATAGCCACGCCCTCCGGTTTCACACGCGTAGTTTCCAAAGTAAGCAATGAAATTTATGTTGAGTTATAAGTCACCACTTCTATCGGCAGTGCCTATCACTGTCAACATTTTTTTCATGAATTCTGAATAGCACGTTTATTTATTTCCTTTAAAATGTACCATGATGCAAATTTAGCGCTACTATAATTTAATGCATTTTTGGCCGACACTTTTTCATGTACACATTTGAAACTCCTTACCTCAATCGGTCAACTCTCCGTATTTTCGCGTCGTATTCGTATTGTTTAAACCATGGCTAAATAAAGTTAAAGTTTAAAACTTAGGTTATCAACAGTAAAATTGAATACATGTGAAAAACCGAAATACCATAATAATAAGTGATTCTAGCGACCAAGAAGTTTATTTGACGCCAACAGAATTGACTGAAACTGAAAATGCGCAAAGCGTTTAGTAATTTCCTCGCTAAGGTAAGGGATGAAAAATTACGTGTTGCACTCGAGTGCAAAGATTTTTCACCTTGTGCCCTATTGATTCCCTTGCTACGCTCAGGATTCTAATTTTTTAATCCCTCGCTACACTCGTGATTCAACTTTAGAATCCATCGCTTGCTCGGTCATCAAAATTGAGCACGCGGTTAAAAAGCCACATTGCGCTCTTGTACAACAAATAACTATTGTAGCCCTAGACGAAGAGCGCAGTGCAGTGGCTAAAGATAGCAGTTCGCGCGGAGACCGCGACACGAGACCGCTACCTAGATCTGCCGGGGTCATGTGTCATCCACCAACTCGCACTGGGCCAGCGTGGTGGCCTTGACTCTCTCCTTGCGAGAGCAGACCCCGAGTTCCAGCAGTAGGGACATTTATTATAATCAATCATGAAATCCTCCTCCTTCTCTGAGATGTTTTAAAATAACCTCTGATACTGCGTAATTAGGTAATTTTGAAGCATTTTGCCAGTCCTTGAGTCGACCTAGCCTTGCACTTTGACAACACGCCAGTACAGTTTGATTATTATTCAGTTTTAGGCACCAGCAATTTGCTTTGAACGCGGTGTTAATGTGTTGTTTATATATTTTTTTAAAAGGGACCTATGACAGTCACCATTAGATGGTTTCTGCTCTCTACAGAAATTAAGACTAGCGCAGAAGGCGTAAGGCCCTACTAACTTAAACTTGCAAACTAATACTCACTTACTCTATTCACGACTCGTAGGTATCTTCTATATATATTATATTTTATATATATATATATATATATATTATTTATTTATCATACTCTACGATTACTGAATAGTGATTGAGCTTGAGCTACTTGCAGGGGCTGCCTGGGTAACTACCCCACATTTGTCAAATATTCTACTGTCAAGCATAAGCAGCCCACTAAATGTTCCCACTGCTGGGACTCGGGGCCTTCTTTCGTAAAGAGAGAGTCAAGACCATAATCCACCACGTGCACCACTGACTTTTCGAAGTCACGTGCGTAATGGCGCTAACGTAAAAACGGCGAAGGAAATCATCGTGAGGAAACCGACATGTACCTAGAGTCTTTCGAAGTCTTGTGTCACCCACTAACCCACTCTGGGCCAGCGTTGTGGATTATGGCCTTGACTCTCTTATTGCAAGAGAAGGCCTCGAGGCCCAGCAGTGGGAAGATTTAGTGAGCTGTTTATTCTAAGCGCACCGACTAAGCTGACAAACGTTTTGCACATACAATCTATAAATTGCAAGATCAATCAGATCGAAACAAGTTAGTGTATTCAGTGTCAAAAGCGTGAGCTCAGAAACCCTTACTGCAAAAATGAGAACAGAAGAAAGAGTAAAGTAGAGAATTGTATACGAATACACTACGTACTGAAATTGTGAAAAAATCTACTGTACAAATGGCTGAACATCATGCAGGGCTCTAGTTAAACGGCGCTGTCTAGTTAAGAAGAGGCTAGGCTATTGATTGAAAGGCTGATTAAAGAAGTCTATTGAAAAATGGAATGATAAGTAATTAGTATGAGACCAAGGAGCTTACATACATATGCATATACAGTATATTATGTATATACTACGTCTGGAGTTGAACAAACGCTTTACACCGAAACCACGGGTCTGATCTCTCTTGTCTTGTCACTCTTGTGGAAGTGTCATACTTTGTCGTGGCGCAACACTATTTTTATTTTTTTTATAGTATAGAGTGACGAGTCGAGCAGGACATGTGCCTGGTGGTAAGCAACATGCCTGCCACATAACAGCACAGCTACATGCAGCTATTGGATCATGTGGAGTCCAAATCATTACCTAGCACTGTACTGTCACCCAGAGATCTAAGATAATTATATCTCTACGCCCTGTAATTTCACTGGAAACATTGTCCTTCAAACCGGAACTCAGAGTAATGTTTACACTTTACTGCTTGGCGGTAGAATAATTGGTAAAGGTGTGGTACTTCCCCATACGGACTATGTTGCCATAGCTAACATACACCTCTTTTGCATACGATTGGTACAAAGGAACCGCCCGAAAACGAAATAAGAGCCATAGATCTGGATTCGAACCCGGATCTACTAATTCGTGACCACCCAACTTTCCGCCTGAGCTAATTATACTGTAGCACAATGTTGCAAAATTTACCGTCGCATTATAATATTAGTGTGACTGTTTCTCATTGTTTGAAAACGTGCATAAATTGACGTTTTTAAAAATAAAACCTAGCTAGATCGATTTATCGTCCCTGAAACCTCCTGCATACATCATTTCATGAAAATCGTTCCAGCCGTTTCCGAGATTCAGATTCCATATATATATACAATATATACATACAAACGAAATTTGCTCGCTTAAAGGTATAAGATAAGATAAGACTTAACTTATCTTAATAAGACTCGTCTTAATAAGATTGCGAGAACTGGCACCAATTTTTGGGTGTTTGTATTTGAGGTAAGCTGAAAGCTGAGAAATTCTCAAAGAGACAGATCATTTTAGTGAGACGTTCTAACTGTCAGGTGATCTAGATTGAGGTGAGGGATTCACTTTGTCCCGTTAATTCCCAGCTCTGATCTGCAACTCCGTATTGAGGTATAAATGTAAAAAGGAATAGGGAGAGCTATGTTACAAGTTTTCAGTTTGCGCCCACAATTTGGTGCCATTTGTCGGAATACTTGATCTACAAAACAATTGCCATAAATTGCCGAAAAGTCTGTAGTGGTAGACCTCTTGGCAGAGTCCGCCTGGGGGAGTACCACACCTTTGTCAGTTATTCTGTCGCCAAGCAGTTATGTGCAAACATAACTGTGTTCCGGTTTGAAGGGCAATGTTTCCAGAGAAATTACAGGGCTTAGAGATATAACAACTTAGATCTCTGGGTGACGAGCGCAGAGCAGTGCTAGGTAATGATTTGGACTCTTCATGTTCCAATAGCTGCGTGTCACTGCGGTGTTATGTGGCAGGCATGTTGCTTACCATCAGGCAAATGTCCAGCTAGTCTTGTCAATCTTAATTTAAAAAAAAAAAGTTTAAACCGGTTTTTCACCGAATGTATTTTGGAGTGTGTGCATTTGGTCTGTATGATCTGATACAACCTTGTCTTTTTTCAATCAGACTCCTCAAAAAAGGGACATCGTTACCTGATTGACTTTCCAAATACTCGAACGAAATTATTAATAGGCACGTCGATGCTATGGATTTTATTGCCTGAGTGTAATACTATAACATCAGGCAAGATAGCCGTCAAGTGTGAACCTATTAGCTAATAGCTATTCAAAATGGCAGACTGGTCGTGAAAAGCGCTATATTCCAAACAACCAACAGAAGAAAGATAAACAGATGTACATCAACACAGACAGGGTAAGGGTATTTGGATGAATAAACAAGAATAAATCCTGTGCTACCACAATTATGCTCGCCTATTATGAATCATATTACTCATTGCGCCATGGACTGCATCATCGGAACCAACAATTTGCTAATTGACTCTGCGACCGCTGCTTCAGTCCGGTTAGTGCTTCAGTGTTTACGATGTTTTTTTCTATTTTCCGTTGCAATTTCGCGCGCAAAAGTACAAAAAGACAAGTGACATTCAATTTGTTAAAATCAATTATTTTTGTGTCGTATATTAACCAAGTGCGAGGATTCTGTGGCGATAGTATTAAATGGTCTCATAACGTGAACATAGAAGATGCTTACGGCATGTGGTATGGGGTGGGATACGCGCAGCATACTCCGGATTTGACGAACAAGCCGAAGCAAGTCGGCTGCTTAACTTTATTTATTACTGATGCTTCTACAGAATCGTACAACGATTGGAGGCATTGGTCTGTAAGTATTTTTAACTTTTACTTTTTACATTTTTCATTACATATATGTATATATGTAATACTAGAGTCTGTCCGCAACTTCGTCCATGTTGAATTTAAGTAACTCTACATTTTTTGAGATAAAAATAGTGCCATTATGATTTAAATGATTTCAAATTCCAAACTGATCCGTTCAGTTTTTTCTACGTGATTGGATCCCTAGTCCCTACTAATGCATACGTCGGGAAGTATTTCCGACGATGACGTCGAAATAACAGAAGCCTTGAAAAAAAGTATGTCTTTTGCGTTTGCTTAATTGAAGTCAAAACTTCTTTAGGCGCGCCTAGACAGATGTTTCGTGGGGTGTAAATTGGATTCTACCGTCACGCTCGGGTATGATAAGAAATCTTTGGTTAAACTCGGGACCTTGGCGATTGGGCATCTAGAAGTGCGTCAACCAATGGGAAATGCCGAAAGGGCGTGGCCACGCCATCATGGTATGGCCATCTAGAAATGTGTCAGCATTTCCCATTGGCTCACGCATTTCTAGATGGCCATGCCATGATGGCGAGGCTACGCTCTTTCAGCATTTCCCATTGACTGCCAATTTTTTTTTCATTTGGTTTACTACAAAGTCCCAAAATTACATAAAGCTTCAATACGCACTACACAGGGTCACCCAGAAATGTGCACAAAACTGAAAATGGTAAAGGATGCGATAAACGAATTCCGGATAAAAACGGTAGAAAAAACGGTAAGTTGGTATTAGACCATGCAGATCAGCTGCACACGCTCCGAAATGTGTATGAAAAAACCGATAAATACGGAATTTTACGTCGGCGATCAAGAATTTGATACGAACATAGGAGTCGTTAACTCAAAGCCTTTTGCCACGTGTCTCGACTGAGTTCAAAGCCTCCAGCTAACACTTATACGACTCATCGCACCCCAAGAGTCAAGAGCAACTATTTAGACGTGTAGTACCTACATCCCATATTTAGCATGTTATGTTTATAATGACTACGTTGCTGTAGGCCCAAAAACTAACAAAAAGTCAGCTGTTGCATACAAAAGTGTCCTGTGAACTTCACAAAACATATGAAACAATTGATCATTGTTTCGTGATTTCAGGTTTGGCCTCAAAGAAAAATTGTTGATAATGTTCAGTAAAACACGTACCATTAGGCTAAGGACATATCATTATCTTATATTACTAGACAATGTTAATTATTGGCTGTCGTGAATAATTTATCTATTCTTTATTACATCGGAAATATTTTTTTGCTCCTTATATCCATTTTCTAACCACATAAAAAGCGACGAGTTTAAAATTATAATTGTTGTTATTTTCTTTGATATTTTGTCGTGTTTTCCTCTATTGTTTTTAGCGCTGGAAGCGGTTGCCAAATGTCGAATAAATTAACAAATTCAAATCTGTGAAAATGTTTACTTTACCCATGTCACAAACATGTGGTGTTGTTTTTGTTTACGTTGAAGGGAAGTTTCAACGAAATCTGATTGAGGAATTTCATTTCCATCTTTTTTAATTTAACTACTTACTGAAGCTTTGTTACTTTCTTTTTAATTTAATTTTTATTTATTTTTCACATTTCACATGATGTGAAGCGATATTCTTGGAAATTAATGATCATTTTTGCCTGATGATAAGCAATACATGTCCATATTACCACAGTGTTAGTAACACTGTGGTAATATGGACGTAGTAGGTAGTTATTTCTATTTCACGAACGAGTTTCCAGTTTTCCGCCTTTTTCAGGTAAACAAAAGAAACGATTCTAATCTGGGCTGGCGTTCCTACAACAATCCGTGGCCTGACACACCGCCCTCAGGTTATAGGTTAGACAGGTCAATTGCGAGGAAGAGAAGAGATATTTACAACGAGAGAAGAATACGAGTACTATGGGATGAGGATGCGCAGAGTATGGAGCAAATCTATCTTTATTCGCCAGAGGAGCCAGGTATCTGGGTGGCTGACCAACTCAGCAGCTTGGAGAGGAAGTTTAAGGCTCAAGGAGTGGGTACGGATCATCATTAACTCACGTTAGCTTAATTCAGTAGTTAAAAGCCACATGTCAGTCTAATTAGCCCGATGGAAAATAAAGAATGAAAATTTTTCCCGCCAAAACTATCACAGTCCATAGACTATACACAAATCAAACCCATTTTTTTTAATTAATTTATTGGCCATGGCAAATCAAATCCGGAATTATAGGGTTGCCATAGAGTGCATTTCCGTATTCTTACTATTCTTTCAATAAGAACTTATATAAATTACTAATTTTGCAAACACTTATTTGCAGAGCTATGGTACCCCGACCAACCTCCAAAGCATCCTCAAGTGATACGCATCCTCAAATTAGCCCCTGACTCTTTGATAATCAGCCATTGCTCGGATCAAGGTAATGCTGGAATCTTCTCGCTCATCCTCCGAAGAACGCCCACTGAGATACGTCGACGGGAATGGTACGATATTAAGAAACAGCTTTTCAACTTCGAACTGCCTAATATCGTAAGATTTACAGTTGTTTGTGCCGGTTGCGTGGATAAGTGCTCTTTGGTAGTTTTGCTGCTTTGCATTTTATGGAGTTTTCTTGGAATAAACTTGTGATTTTATTATTTCTGATGATTTTCAAAATACAAAATGATACTTTCACAAATGAATCCTATATTGCTGAAGTAATTACAATTAAGAGACTTAATTTGACCTTCCTAGAGATTCATACAACTTATAGATTATAAGAAATGTAGGTATTAAGAAAATTAAAAAAATGTGTTTATGGACGGAGGTCTGTATACAGCGCTCCACTTTCCCTTAAAATTTCAAGGATGCTGGTCTTTGTCTGTCACTTAGTCATAAATTACGAACATTTAACCTGAGTTAGGGTGTACCTACCTATGTTTGTGAATACAAGTAACTCCGCTCAGCGATAAGGTATATTTCAAGCTTTGTTGTGGATATAAACAAGATCATAATTTATTTGTTATGAGTTTTATTTCACTGTAGTCCCGTACCCTGTGTTAACGATCCGTTTTATGGGAAAGTCAATGTCCCGAAAGAAGCCTGCTCGTAGGGTCACTAAGCCGCCATACCTTTCGAGCTCCAATGCCACATAGAGCTTTTTATATTTTTTACTAGCAGCGCCCCGCGGTGTTAGTCGCGTAGTTCCCGTTCCCGTTGTTTTTTTCGGGATAAAAATTAGCCTATGTGTTCTTCCAGGCTATAATCTATCTGTGTTCCAAATTTCAGCCCGATCCGTTCATACGTTAGGACCTGATTGAGCAAAAAACATCCATACATTGACATTTATAACATTAGTAGGATTTTATTTATTTTTATTGACTAATGGCTAAATGATGACGTATTGTGGAAGAAATGCAACAACTGTTTTTTTGTAGTAAAGAGTAACGATACGAGCAGGTCATGTACCTGATAGTAAGCAAGACGACCCATAACAGCATAGTTTCACGTAGCTATTCGAACTTGAAGAGATCAAATCATTACCTAGCACTGCACTGTGCTCGTCGATGTAAGATGATGGATATTCATTATCATCTGCTGCATTACTTCATTATAGCCTACAGCTAGATAGCGTAGTGATAGGTCTCTTTGCAGAGTCCGCCTGGTGAAATACTACACTCTTGCCTGTAATGCACCACCAAGCAGTAACGTGCAAACATCACTGTTTCGGTTGAAGGGCAATGTTTTCAGAGAAAATACAAGGCATAGAGATAAATTCCTTATACCTCTGAGTGACGACTGCAGGAAAAAAGGGAAAAAGTAAGTATAATGTGTATGTCGGGGATCTTTTAAAAAAAACGTAGGTACCAGAACATGTAAAGGTACTGTATAGGTTAATCCTGCTAAGGATAGACTATTTATTCTTAGCACCATTAACACATAAAGTAATTATTTTGGAGACGCAAATAAAAAAATCGTTTAAAAATGTACGCTTTCTTTTAAGAGTTCCGCTACCAAAGGACCGTGACCTTTGAAGACTCCGCTGTCATCAGGCTGTATCTGAACTGTCTTAATTATACCGTTGAAAGTATTGCTGCTAAAACAACATATATTTAAAAAAAAGAATAAAAAGGGGAATCACTTGTAAAGATATTCACTTTTAAAATAAAACGAATATTTAAGGGGGCTCTCATACAACAAACATGTTTTATTGCCGTTTTTATAAGTTATACGGAACGAAACCCTTTTTTTGTTGGAGAGAAGAACTACATTTACCCATCGTCCGCTGCCCTGAGATAATGTTGGGATGGTAATATTTCAATATTACCGGGATGGCAGGGTAGGTTGAAGTGTACACCACGGAGCGACGACCGAAGGAGAGAGCTACCGGTACCGCTATTGCACTCAATGCGACTCTGCCACTGCCACCAGCCTTACGGGGTCACCTCGCGAGCGGATGCCCCCTGCATCGGGCCCCAGTGACCTCCTCCTCGTCACCTCCTCGGGAAAGCCTATGTAGGGTGTGTTAGAGTGTGAGACGTCCCTAAAAATACGACTGGCGGGATTCAGTCCCTCCAGTGGAAACGGGATACCAGCCAGAGTGACCTTCTGGGCTCGTCCCCGTTTTCCACCCCTTAGGCCTGTACAGCTGTTATGGTGCTGTAGCTAGGTACATACGCTCACAGAATATTTCTTTAGATAAGCACTAGATATTATAATCCTGCGCGGAGAATTCACTTGAAAAACGCCATCGAATGCGACTGAAACCTAAATCGAGTTTGTCTGACCATCTACGTCAGCTTTTCCCAAAGTGGGCAATAACGCTCCCTTGTGGGTGCCGCAGGCCTAAAAGGTAAGAGGGCCAGAAAGAAATGGGCGCGTTGTGTAGAGATTTGGAGTATTTTGTGTACTACTACCTACTGGGCTCAGGTATCAAGTTAACTTTTGCGGGTTATTGTTAAAGTCTCGTTTAGAATGAATGTTTAGTCTCCGCTAATATAGCTCACAATAGTTAATTAATTTAATTTGAAGTTATAGTGGTTTGTACCTAGGTGAAAAAACGGAACCGCTAAGAAACTAATTTATTCTCAAAGTGGGCAGTAGACAAAATAAGTTTGAGAACTTCTGATCTACGTATTTAAATTATTTACTGGGGTGATAGAGAATAATCAATATATTTATGTAGATAAATGGAATGATGAAAAGTATGACTAGGCTTAACTTCGCGTTAGTACCTACTAAAATTTACTAAAAGTTTTGTGTGATTTTTGGCGCTAACGGAAACCTCGTAGACGTTAGATAAGTTGAACACTATTTTATTGCTGTGACGATTAACACAGGCGCGAGTGTTTGAGAAAATCCGATGGCCTGAACAAAAACTTTCAAGTAAGTAGGTACCTATTGGCTCCATCCTCACAATTTATCCTAAGGGTAAAAAGGGCCATATTAAATGTAAATTTGCTGTCAAAACGGACCTATGAAGTTGGGCAATGGTCATATTATAGATTAGGTCTCATTAGTCCATTTGGACAGAGGATGCATTGACCTCTAATATTACATAATGATACGAGCAATTACGGATCATTTGCCCAAATTAGTAAACGCTCATACGGAAGAACGGGATCAAAAGGTCCAACCTAAGCATTTGCATGAGGTATGTACGTGACGAAGTTTAATTATTCAGTAAATTAGTCTTGAAGAAGGATGTGGTCCAGTGGCCCGTAGCCTCGAGAGGACAAGGGGTCAGCGGTGCCAGGAACTGTGAGCTAATTGTGCCAATTACAAGTTGAGACATGGCTGTGCTCTACTAGGTAGGTTCTTTCAATAAAAACTGATGTATTTAAGTACCTGAAGATAATTTGCGCTGTTTTTCTGGACATTTAAGTGCGTACATATAGATAATGACTAATTAGGATGGATTATAAGATCATAAGAGCGATGTGCGTGATTATCTAATTTACGTGATGTATCTTATTTTCATTGAATGAAATCGTGGCTATTAATAGTGAGTCTGTCCATAGAGGCGTGGTCGTGGACTTGATACCTACCCTAGACGAATATTTGTGTGATGTGTACGGATATTTTTTTGTTTTACACAGTGTTTCTTTTATCATCAATTTATATTTTTTACAAGCTTACTTTCTACTAAAATAAAAATAAAATAGATTAAAGTAAATTAATTCTAAAGTTGGAACGGCTGAACGGATCGGGCTGTAGTTTGGAACCTGTTAGAATGTAGGCTGGAAAAGTATATAGGCTATCTCAAGAACGTAACAGGGACGGGAAATATGCGGGTAAAACATTTTAAACGATTCCTTCAAACGTTTCGACGTGATTGAGCAAAAAATATCTGAACATCCATATATTATATTTTTGTAGCATTTATAATATTTTTAGGATTATGTCAGCTGTCTGGCTGTCTACAAATATGTATTAATTTATTTCTACAAATGTGTGATGTGTACGGATATTTTTTTGTTTTACACAGTGTTTCTTTTATCATCAATTTATATTTACAAGCTTACTTTCTACTAAAATAAAAATAAAATAGATTAAAGTAAATTAATTCTAAAGTTGGAACGGCTGAACGGATCGGGCTGTAGTTTGGAACCTGTTAGAATGTAGGCTGGAAAAGTATATAGGCTATCTCAAGAACGTAACAGGGACGGGAAATATGCGGGTAAAACATTTTAAACGATTCCTTCAAACGTTTCGACGTGATTGAGCAAAAAATATCTGAACATCCATATATTATATTTTTGTAGCATTTATAATATTTTTAGGATTATGTCAGCTGTCTGGCTGTCTACAAATATGTATTAATTTATTTCAAACGTTTGTAGACAAATCAGTAATAATATATCCATTTTTTTAGGAAACAAATATCTTTAGACATATAGCCCAAGATCCCAGAGCTGCCAGATTATTGCCCACAACATACGTGAAAATCAGTTATTAGAAAATACGTGAAGTAAGTAATGTTTGTATGTACCTTCATTACCCCATATCTCAAAATTGGCCATCTAAGCAAGTTAGCGAGTAAGCATGTGTTCTTAGTACTAACTCTACTCAATCGTCCACATTTCGTTCATCAGAAAATACGTGACGTCTGGCGGCTCTGGGACCTTACTCTAATAGTTTAATAGATAGCTAGATTGAAACTCTTTATTGTGTCGCAAACAAATTAAAATATTACTTACGAAGTAACTATTTTCTTATTTATTTATTTAAGATTACACGCTTTACAATGAAGTAGGTACATTGGTGTGCCAATGCAATACACATTATACCCTGTGCATAGGGTGTTGCGTATGGTAAAAAAGTTTCTTACATAATATAATTGAGTACAGTAAAAAAAAATCTTATGTAACTTATGTAATATCATTAAATGTGCAAAGGTTGTTATATCGGTGACTTTGAAACATTTTGTCATGCAGGAAGTCGTCTATTTTGTAGTAGCACTTTTTTAATCAAATGTCTTTTAGTATTTTTTTGAATTTTTTGGAATCGGTTTCCTCTCGTAGATTTTTCGGCAGGTGGTTAAAAATTTTATACATCATGTAATGATCTTATCTTATCTGTGGTATTACAGATAAACACTTATGAACTAGCACCACAAATGTCAGCCTTACTGCTGAGAGCAATCTCTTCTAGGCAACCAGCTATATCTATACTAATAATTAGTTATTATAAAGCTGAGGAGTTTATTTGTTTAAACGCGCTAATCTTAGGAACTACTGGAGCGATTTCAAAAATACTTTCACCGTTGGTTATGTATTTACATGATTCCTGAGTGCTATAGGCTATATATGTACAACAGAAAAAGCCGGGGTGGACCGCTAGTTCTAGATATATGTAACGTTAAACAAATTATGATTAGGAATACATACATATTGGTGGACAATTCACACACAACACCATCTGACCCCAAACTAAGCAAAGCTTGTTTGATGGCGGCCAGAGAGCTGATATAATACTTATATAGTTTTAAATACATACTTATTATACATAGAAACACCCAGACACAGTGCAAACATTTGAATTCATCATACAAATATTTGCACTGGGTGGGAATCGAACCCACGACCCTCGGCTTCGCAGACAGAGCTTACTACCAACTAAGCCACGAGGCCAGTCGAAGAATGACGATAACTCGTAAGAATTTTCAACAATTAATTTTATATTGAGGGAGGCATAGTTACAGGAACAAATGTATTCCAATTAGGTATAAATTAAATATTAAGTACCTACGTTATGATTGGCAAATTTATTAAAGTTACCGAATATTAAATTGTTTAAAAATTATACACAAGCAGAAAATTGGTGGTATCTCTGAGTACTTAATTTCGAACCTTTTCTCGATACACACTGGTAGTGAACACCTTATTTTTAACCAACTTCCGAAAAAGGACAAAGCTCTCAATACTGTTATATGTTTTTTGTATATATGTTTGGTTACCTTTATCTGCATGACCGTAAATTATGAAATCTAGTCAAGCGTCTGAGATTAATTTTAAATTAAAGTCGGTTTTTCGTCTGTGCGGAGATTTAATAATAAAATCATGTGTAACATGTTATGTATCCCATCATTGTATATTTATGAATGTGTAATGTATGTAAGAAAAAATCGAAGTCGACTGAAGAAATTAACTGATCTCTGAATCCAAAAGCAAACCATAAACACAAAATTGTAAATGCAGACTTCAGAAAACAAAGAACTCTTTCAAATGGTATTCGCTTATATAATGCAATCCCTGCTAGTGTGGAAAGGTACAAGTGGAAAGGTGTCTATTAAACCAAGTTTAACAATGAAATAAAAAAAATATGTTTGTCTGTAAAGTCGGTTTACTGACGATAGGACGTGACAACGTCTTAAGAAAATACTGATGGAATGGTAGCATTTTTCAAAAGAAAATTTTAATTTCATTTGTTTAATAGATTTGTATGTAAAAAGTAATCAGTAGAATTTAGTAATTTTCAATCAAAACAATGCAAAAAAGCTTTTAGATGCCGGGGATCCAACCCGGGGCATTTCACATGCAAAGCGAACGCTCTACCACTGAGCTACATCCCCGCTTGAACTACTGGTCGAAATAATTAATACAACTGTAACAAACATGCGGCGAGGTAACGACCGACGGTAACGACGGTAACGCGGTAACGGTACATGACGTCATGTTTTGTGGGCGTGCAGCCGGCTTCATCGAATTATAAGACGTTATCACGTCAAAAGCTACCTATTGAACAAGGCATATTATCATAATATAGATGACTTAAAGATAGTAACGTATGGAAGAGAAATGTGTCGAAACCAGAATCTTGTAATAAGGTAAAGTATAAATAGATTTATAAAACTTTTGATGTAATATTGTTTGTACTGATGTAGTATCTGTGTACTGTATTTACCTATTAATTATTTGTTATTTTGTCTTTAGTAAAGTATGTTTAATTATTTGGCGTGATTTCATTCAAAACGATATTTGAGTAGGTACTTAATTTGTTATAAAAATATTTAGCCTAAAATATGGAATATCAATTAAAATTAAAATTAATTTAATAAACATGATTTTTTTACTTGCATTTTTTTAGTGACAAAACTAAAACACAAGCTTGATTTAACTTTTTTTATAGGTATAGTACCTATAGAGTGAAGAGACGAACAGGACATGTATCTGATGGTAAGCAAAATGTCTGCCACATAACAGCGCAGTGACACGCAGCTATAGGAACATGAAGAGTCCAAATCGTTACCTAATAATGCTTTGATATTTATTTTCTGATCCAAAAGAATGCGTGCGACCTTTGAATATTGTAAATTTACCCAATTAAGACAGATAGTTTCTGTAGACTGAAAACATGAAAAATTATAGCAATAGAAATAAAAACTAATCCTACATGAAAAATATAAATATCAAATCGATCAACAAACGCATGGCATGCATGCACTACTACAAGCTTAATAATCATAATCATAATCATTTATTCAATTGCAACATGTACATTTAATAGAAGCGTTATTATAAGATGCTTTCCACAAAGACAATAACACGACCATAATGAGGATGTAAAGCATCCCGTTGATTATTATCTCATTTAGCCCGAGTCCTCGTACACGTATTGGTCTTAATTAGTTTACTTCCCACTGCCATATACTC
This sequence comes from Ectropis crepuscularia, assembly GCA_963693475.1. Taxonomy (NCBI): domain Eukaryota; kingdom Metazoa; phylum Arthropoda; class Insecta; order Lepidoptera; family Geometridae; genus Ectropis; species Ectropis crepuscularia. The sequence goes on along the minus strand of OY856339.1, from coordinate 13,229,163 downwards.
GTAGTCGAGATCAGTCGCACTTCGCTGCCCACAGACTGTCACGCAACACGCACGGAAGAAATGTACCGAATTATTCCCTTGCTTCTAACAATATGCACGGTCAAAAGTGCAACCTACCAGCAATACGGAGCATCGACGATTTATCCTGGCGCCTCAAGCTATGGGACCTATTCAACTTTATCGAGCTATCCCAATCAATACGGCAGCGGCAGTAACTATGGAAGCACTATAGGAAGCTACGGAAGTAATGCCGGTAGCTACGGAAGTAATGCCGGTAGTTATGGAAGTAATGCTGCCAGTTACGGAAATAATGCCGCGAGCTACGGAAGTAACATTGGAAGCTATGGAAGTAACTCGGGCAGTTACGGGAGTAGCCTAGGAACCTATGGAAATAACTTAGGAAGCTACGGTAGTAACGGAGGAAGCTACTCTGAAGGATCGCGTTACCCCAACTACAGTCCAGGATATTCCTCGACCGCTTACAACAGCTACACCACAATAAGGCCTGGTTACGGCTCGAATAATTACCAGAATGTTTACAATACGCAAAAGTATGGAGGAGTTGGTGGTTATGGGAGCACGTATGGGGGAAGGAGTTATAGTCCTTATGAGATACCGTTTTTGAAAGATATGGGGTCTTGTGTGAACAGGTCTCCTCAGACAGGCATCTGGGTGGACAGTTTGATGGGGATGTGGTATGGTGTGGAGTATGTGGAGCATTACGGTGCGAATCCGAGGATGGATCGATCCAGGTCCTGCATCGTCATACATATTGCAGAGCCTAAGGACAAGGTGAGTGTGTTTTATATTTTACGCATGCTTATCAACATTAGGGAAGTACAAGTGATTTTTTTAACTATTAGGAAGGCTCGTTGCAGAGTCTGCCTGAGCAAGTACCACACTATTCCCATTTATTTTATCGCAAACAAACATGTTCTTATTTGAATGGCAAAGTTTTCAGAGAAATTACGTAGCAAAAACATAAATCATGGTATTGCTCTAAGTGACGAGCGCTGTGCAATGCTAGGCAGTGATTTGAACTCTTCGTACCTATTTAAATATCTGCGTGGAACTGTACTGTTATGGGTAGGCGTGTTGTTTACCATCAGGCACATGTATTGCTCGTCCCGATAATCTATATGTACATATAAAAAAGTGAACCCATGATTTAATTTTACTCAAATTTAATACCACACTAAGTTCAGTTTATAGTTACAGTTTACAGGCCCGTGAACAAAATTTACGTAGTAAATGAACCACGAGGAGACCTATGTAGGATGATAGAAGGGTATAAAGTAATAAGATTCAGCACTATGCCGTCACTTGTAAGCTGTCCAACTGAGTACAGTCGAAGAGGGGGAGTTGCAACCCTCGATCATTTCGCCTTGTCGCATGATTTTTGTACGGCGTTGCGAAATAATGGATAATAAGAAGAGGTATTGCAACTGTATGGAACCAATGCCGTACATAATCAATCAAATCTCCTGGTGGTTCATTTACTACGTAAATTTTGTTCATGGGCCTGTAGCCTATTACCTCTTAAGTGTCTAACACATGCACTTTTTATAAAATAGTACCTGGGTCACCGAGCTTTGCTCGGTTTAAATACTAAAAATACTTAGATACCTACCCTTATATTTTCTTTAAAAAAAAAACTTGAAAAAAAAAAGAGAAGCCGTCTGGATTCGCACCCGCAGCTACTAATTCGTGACCACCACGAACGCCCGACTTCCCGTCTGAGCCAATTATGCTGTCGCGTCACGCGGCGAAATTTACCTTCGCATTCTAATGTGATAGTTTTTCGTTGTCTAAAAACGCGCGTAATATGCGTTTTTTAAAAATGAAACCTAGTTAGATCGATTTATCGTCCCCCAAACCCCCTACATACACAATTTCATGAAAATCGTTCGAGCCGTTTCCGAGATTCAGATTCTATCTATATATACATATTTATATAGGTACAAGAATTGCTCGTTTAAAGGTATAAGATCGACACCAATATGAGAATTTTCATAAATTTATAATCACATAATAATTGTATTGTATAGAGGTCATAACTTACCTAAGGACTTCCTAGAACTGCTTCGAACTGTCCAATTTATTCTTAAATATTTAGGTACTGTTAAGAATTTCTAAATGTCGTTAGTTAATGTTGTTCTGAATGTATTTATCTACTTAGTTTGTGCTTTGAACCAAATTAAACCATTATGTCTGATATTTTGTCAATCGACAGGTTTACAAAAAGTTTTCGCTGGATTTCATACTCGTGGTTGTGTTCTCGTAGTTAAGGTCAAAACTAACTTTTGTATCGTTTGTTCAAAAATCTTTTCTACTGCGCACTACGGGATTGAAGATTCGACCTTCACGGTAAAGTTTACTTAAATGTTACAATTGTAGTTCATTAATTAAATTGAACTAGAACATACAAATTATAAACATTTTATACAATATAACGTAATATTATAGAAGTTTTGTCGACATAAAACTGTGTTTTTGTAATACATTACAAAACATACTTTATTAAATTTACAAAAAAATACCCGAAAAAACAATTAAAAAGTAAAGTAAAAATTTAAAACATTTTGGAAACAAAAGGCGATCTTATCGCTAATAGTGATGTTTTACAGATAACCTGTGTCTGATCGATTCAATTGATTGGCTAAACGGAACAATTAGACGTGTTCAGCGTTCATTCTCGATCATAGCGACGGATTCTCGTGCTGTTCCTTAGCATAGAGTTACATATATTAAGACGTGAACAAACCAGTCGCCGTAGGTCTTCGATAGTTAGAAGTAATATAAATAACTGGAACTTGTTTTCTGTAGGTATACGAATACGAATCAATAAATATGAAAAAATATTTTTAATAAAAAAATAATATTTATTATATATACGTACACAATATCTAGCCTCAAACGAGACAAACAATTTACAAAGGAAGCCATATTATAGCTGTCATTTTATACAAATACTGTAAAGAGAGAAGACTTGTAATAAACTCAGAAAGTACTACTTAGCTTCTTATAAAAATTGTTAATTAATAGAATGCTGCATTATTTCTGAGCAGCTTGGGCTTTAATATGGCTTTTATAATCGATTGATTTTGTATTTTTTGATTTACATAAATGTTTTTGTCGCGATGTATTGAGGTTGAATTTTCTTTGTAGACAAAATAACACCAGCGGAAGTTCACGTTCCCTCAAATATCCAAGGAAAAAAAATAATCAGTTATTCCAGATTTCCATCTCTTTGTGTGCATTTTTTTCTTGTTCTGCTCAGAAGTATTTGCATAAAAAGTAACAAACAAACAAGCAACATATCCATCCATACAAACTGTCCCAACTATATTTCGATCAATGGTCGACCATTGATTTCGAAAACTGGAGTCTCCTGTTTCCTTCACATCCATCCACTATGGGTACATGCACACTTAGGGTTGTAAACATACTATTCTTTAATGTTAACAAGGTTTGCATATTTGCACCACTTGGGACGCTCTGCAGAATTAGACGCTGTAATCTACTTCCTCTTCTCACGAAGACATGATGACGCCGAAGTATCAACACAAGTTATCCCACACTAGCTAGCTGTTATTGATCTGACTATAATGTGCAATATTCACAAGTTTTTAAATTAGTTTCGATAAAAACGAATAAGTTGATTAATTTCAAAGGGACTATTCATTACTTGCTTTTTATTTTTATCTTACTTATTATTACTTATATACTACGGAGGTTACTTATTGAGGGTAAGTTTTGAGATCTAGGTAAACTTTAATTTTTTTTATTAAAATTCGACTTCATCCAATAGCCCGAGACAAATACAACCACCCTTGTCGAAGTTGAAATGAAAGAATAGAGGAGACTCGCATTTTTGATATTGGAAATGAATTAAGAATTAACTACCTATAATGATTTTCCTCCTTGGGTGTTGTTGTTACTTTTGTCTACAGGGAAAACCCAATTTCACTAAATCGATATATTGAGGCCTTTATCTCATATTGAACGATGAACACTCCGATGCGCCGGAGTTCACGGCAGTTCTGCGCGTTCGTAGGCGCGGGGTCAATCGCGATAACATCAGAGCATCGAGACGTGAGTCAGCCACCGACCGCTCCTCCAAACAGTCGTAGACTATCTCAGCTATATACGCGCCCGCGCATTCGTAAATCAACATTCCAAATACAAATAATGACGTTCGAAAATTGAAATTTAAAACAATGTTAGCGCTTCTTCTTTTTCTATCACCGGCTTTCGGTTTAGACAATTTCCACTATTACCAAGTATCGAATTTCACCGATCGGGCTTCGGGAGCTTCGGAGCAGAATGGAACAGTTTATTGTGAACAGTGGAGTGATGTGGACAATCTGGATATCCGGGAGGTGTTAGGAAGGTGGCATGTGCTGGAGATATATACGCACATAAGCAACGAAGGCGTGACCCAGTATAAGGCCTGTCCTGTTACCACGATATGGGAAACTGAAGATTTTCCAAGGACGACGTTTGGGGTAGGAAATTTTGCATTTTTTTTATTTTACAGATATCAATTTTGGTACATCAAGTATACCTATTGTCCAAGTATTTGTATACGATCTCGTTTGCAACTAACTATGTGCAGCTCATGTACAACTTTATACGCAAGTTTGAACGGGCAAAACTCGGACGACAACGGACATTCCACATTTCACAAGCTTATTATTAAGATACTAACGAGTCACTAAGTAGGTACTTAATTTGATATCAAATAAATTTATAACACTACAATAAATAATCTACTAGTAGTATCAAGGCACTCTTGAGTGCATGTACAGCGGAACACAGATTTGAAAAAGCCATTTTGATACAAATGTTTTTTTTTAATTTCCTTTTCTTATTGCAAGTACGAGAGCAAAATAATTTTAATTCCTTAACGTGTTCTAAATTGAAATGTCGACTACAAAATAGTGAAAAGCTTGTAATATTCTTCTTCGGAATTCAACGAAAATACTGTTTATTTTAAATAAAATTGGACCGGTAGTATTTAGGTTTATTTAACGAGGTCTGCAAGTAATTGAGGGCAATTTATCGTCATTTCTTGGTTGAAGGTTTATTGATCAATTTAAAATGATACTTTTTTAATCGATTAGTAGTTTTTATTAATAGGTGTGGAGTCTTTCCATCTGTCGTTTTGAGACTTAACATGTGTATTATATACAAATAGTAACTAGGCTTTGATGATGAGGGGCACTCATCAAGAATCTTATTGAGAATTGGACATTGAGATCTTTTTTTCAAAATTTAGCAACTACACAGCTTCTGGGGTCTGTGGCCTTTATCATTTTTTAGATATAACTTGAATTAGGAGAAGAAAAGAAAAATAGGCGGAGTAGGGAACATTTTCAACCTAATTCTAGTGTTCTTTAGTCCTACATTATTCTATTTTCTACGCAGCCTCCTCCTGTCTCAGAGGCTCCACCACGACCGCATTTCTGTCCCTAATGGGCATTTTTTGTAAGTTGAACTTTCGGATGGTCTTCTGTGATACAGCCAACCGACCGATGGTGTCGTCTGTGTCGTCCACAGAAATCTAATCTTATTATTTAGGTTTCCGTGGTGTCATCAGTATGTGAAGTTCCCAGTGCGCCGTGAAATTGGGATGACCGCAAGAGGCACGCTATCGTTCTCGTGGCTTTGAGATGTAGGATCTCTAAGAAATTAAGAATTGCAAGTATTACTCTTTGCTCTTAGTTAAAAAGCTGAGTAGCGAATAACAGAGTCTAGTGGATAGAATTTGAGATTCACAATCGTTGGATCGTAGGTTCGAATCCCGTCTGTTCCTCGGAATTTTCTAAGTGAAGTTTGTGATAATCAAATGCTTTACGGTGAAACAAATCATCGTAAGGAAATTGGCAAGTTCCAAGAATCTTTCAAAGTAATGCGTCATCCGAGGCTGGGCTGAATACTGGGCGAGCGGGCATTGACTCTCCCGTTTTGAGAGAAGGTCCGAGTCCCAGCAGTGGGAATATTCCGTGGACTGCTGGTGCAAATGGGGAGGAAGAATCTAGACAGTTACAGCCGCTCGTGCGCTGTTTTATTGTGTAAAATATGGGAACAGAAATCATTTAATTCCTCACAATAACTGAAGCAAAAGAGAGACACTATCGCTAGTGCATTCCCCTTGAAATAGACCGCCGAATACCATCAATAGTACAAATGAGAATGCACACTCTAGAACGTGTAACCACGTTAGTGTCAATGGTTAAATCTAAAGCAAGGTTTACGTTTACGTAAATATCTGTTAAAAATAGATCCTAAATGCGTATCTATTGAGGAGTATATGACTACGCCGTCATGAAACGCTGCCAGCCTGATTGTTGTATAAGTTGTCCAATTGACCGACTTTACTCACAACTGGAGACGAGCGTAACCTTGAGTTTAGAAGAAAAGGAGTGACACTGCACTGTTCTCTATTGTGCTAAAATACGTTTTAATAAATATATATACTCGTATATTATAGTTTCTGTATTATACCTAGATAAATCTTTAATGTTCTTAAGATAACAAAAACAAAGTTAACAGAAAACCTATACCTACAAATTTTATAGCAAATGCCAAAATGGCAAATGCCGACCTTTTCGTTGACCGACCTATGAAAAAGAAATTATAGTTTGGAAAGACAAAATTACGCGAATGAAAATTTTGTAGATCCTATCTAACGTATCTGCCTAAAACTGCATCATTAACTAATATGTAATAAATCCAAATTCTTGTAATGATATAATTATTTCAATACATAAATAATCTCATATTGTCCATTGACACGTATTTATTTACGTGCAATTAAGAAAACTAATTGAGAAACATATATTAAGTGTGTCTTATTTAAATAAATTAGACTTACAGAATTTCGGGATTGGTTCAAATGTTATTTCTTGTAGGACTTAAAAACATACACCTTTAATACATAATAACACGTCCATATTTTTACTGCGTGGAAATCAAATGGTTTACCGTTGGTATCCTCGCAGAAGGGATTTGAAGGAACAAACTATTAGTAGATCTAAAAAGACGCCAGCATGTCTACTACGAAGTCCGATAAACGATATATCGGCCGAACTTATGGACATTGCTTACCACGAAACAATCAGTCGGTTGATCGGATCGGGTGTTTCGTTCATTCCGAATTCCGACCGACATAGATTTGACAGTTTTTGTGTCCTAACTTTACTCCGAAAGCATTTAATTACCTTACCGATTATTCTGACAGCTGTCGGTCGGATCCGATTATTCGGAGGTTGTTTTCGTCGTAGTATCGACGATAAAAGAATACAAATATGATTTAACCTTTTTTCATACTTAGACAAATAACACAATTCACTGCCATTACGATCAATGTTAATTAATAAAATCAAATAATCATTTGGGTTTTGGGTCTTATCTAAAAAAAATATAACTTGTTCTAGAAAGATATCAGTAGCTCTTAGGTAGTTTACATAGATAACTATCGTAATAGTCAATTTTTTATGCAAGTAGGTGTCTTACAAGTAAATATGAATAAATTGAAAAATATTGTAAGGATTTTTTTTTACGTAGAGGAACTGCATTTACTTACTCATTCTCTTCGGCGTGGGAGAGACGGTCGGACTAATTACCATGGGCGGACATGGTGATGACCAGATGATATATCGATTAAAACCTCCACGGTAGGAACACGGGAGCGTTCCACATTCTTCAGTGCTGCGGCTTGGTCTCCGGGCCCCCCTATGGGGCAAACCCCCGTCACCGACGTATGTGAACCCATGATACGTCATGAACACCTCGGGGATCAATCAGAGTAGTAGCAGGGTGCCAGATGCCCTCGCATCCTGACTCACTTAGTCCCCTGCCACGTAACGGGTCAGGTCTGTGGGCCGCCGCCTTTAACTTTTCGGCTGCCGAGGATAGGGAGAGCAGCGCATCGCAATACCGGCACTCCTGTTTAATTTTCTTGTGATTTAGTTTGTAGTAAGCTTGCCTGTACAGCTATAAGTCGTGGGTTTGATTCTCACCTAGGACAAATACTTGTATGTTGAATCCAGATAATTGTTTTAGGTCTGGAAATTTCTACAGATCATAAGGATGTATTTACGATTATACAAGTATTATTTCACCTAACTTTTTCTCATGGTACAAATTTTGCTTAGTTTGAGGCTAGATGATACTGTTAAAAAATCTTCGATATTTGTAGAAACAATACACGAACTGAATACTAAAATATTATCTTCTAGGTAGTGTACTGGCTGAAGGCCGTAAAAAACACAAAATATAAGCTGAAGGCTTTAAACAAAAAAGTATTTATCTTAGCACTCTATGGATTCACCGAGTGGGAGCCTGGTGTCCATCGTGCAACATAGAGAGAAAACAGAAAACTGGAGTAGACCCCAAGACTTGTGACTTGGGCGTAGGTTTAAGGGGCGCCCCTTTCGACGAACGTCAACACTCACCTTAACTATTCTGGGACCTCTCATCTGTTCAACCAAATCTAACAAAAACCCACCAACCAGTGCAGTTTTAGATACTCGTTCTAGCATAGAACGTACTGCATTTCTGGACAAGCCAAGATCTTTCAGCAGGTTATAGAGAGATTTTACTGGTATACCTCTCACTCCTACTTCTACAGCAACTTTCTATGTAGATATTAACTACATTGCCGTTTTTGTTAGTTTGTTTAGAAGGTTGTAATAATTTTTCCGTCTCATCGCGTATGTTTTAGAGATTATGAACTAAATCTATGATTACTTCAGACAGTAATAAAATAAGACTTTGCCCTGCAAGTCCGGAAGAAAAGTCTCAGTGTCAAATTGTTCGGTATCAGAAACAAGTTTTTGACGAGCACTGCGTTGCTTGGCCCATGGTCTAACTTCGAAGCCTTGCAGACCAAAACACTCATTCCATTAAAGCCTAAGTACTGTTAATACTGATAACCATATTCTGTATAAAATTCAATACATTATTGAACATCCGCTGTCGTTTTAAACGAAGAACATCAAGACATAATGTGAATCTTATTAGACTTATTAGACATTGCAAATATCAATCTTCATGAAATCATGAAATTACGTGTATTGGCTATGTTTCGCTCGAATCAAACGCATCTGGACTCGCACCAGAGCTCCGGATCAAAAATAATAGTTGTAACAAAATCTTACAAATTAAACTTACAGTTGCGAAAACCCTTTTACCTAGGCTCCTCCAAGTATTTCTCATCTCAAAAATAATTATCTGCATGGCTCTATTTTCAGTTTCCTAGAGAGATAAACATGTCTGGAATCGTTTGAAATTTTTAGATTCGAATTACGCTACATCATAAATGCAACTATTACATTTGTATTTGTGTGTACTTACAATTGATGGATTCTTTTTTTATTTGATCTTTCTTTTTACAATAAAGATAAATTCCTTTATTTAATTTTATAATAGAAAATATAACTTTTTCCACGTAGTATATTTTCATGTTTGGGTGACGTTTCTCGTCAAACAAAAAAGAACTCAAACAATGCTAATATTTAAAACTGAACATTTTGAAAGAAGTTTTTACTTTGCTCTCTTTCAACGAGGTCTACTGGCTCGTTACAGTAGGTAGATAGGTAGGTAAGTAGGGCACCGTCCTGACTACATGTATTACTATTCAATATAAAACAAATAGTTTTATGAGATTGAAAGTAGTTTTTCAATCTCATAAAATTTTGTAGGAATTACCTGCAATTGTGCAATTGTAAAGGGCAATCAAATATGATAATATTATTAGATGTATCATTCAACAAGCATAAATTCAAGCCATTCGCTATCCACAGTAATGAAAGAAAATCAGAACCACTTATTGAAAACATAATGCACGTAATACAAGAATCTTCACATAGCGTATGCTACAACGCAGACAGGTCCACATTGTAAGTACTTATTACTTACCATCATGTTAAATCCGAAGCTGTTCTCACACGATCTTTGTACAACAATATTTTATAATTAAGTTATTTTACTTTGTTTTCTTCTTTGCCTTTACTAAAATATTATTTTTAATTCATAGTCAAGTTTATTTTATTAAATTTAATTTTTAAATGTGTCTCTTTAATTTTTTATTTAAGTACTTCGTATAGTTTTTTAGTTAGAATAATTTTAGCATTTTAATAAAACCGTTACCGTTACCGATAGCGATAACAGATAGGGTAAACGAGTTCTGGAGTGGAGACCGCAAATCGGGAAACGTAGTGTAGGACGCCCTGAGACTAGATGGAGTGACGATGTACGAAAGGTAGCTGGTGGTAGTTGGAAGGAAAGCGGAGGATCGGGCTGAGTGGCGTAGGTACTATTGGAGAAACCTATGTCCAGCAGTGGACGAATGAGTGCTGACTATGATGATGATGAATAAAATCACGTAGTGCTGTTAGATGCGTATTACTTAACCACCTCGGAAATGCTGAAGGAATCGGGTTGTTTGGAGCACAGTTAGATTTTAATATACATATATATGCTGGACTAGCACATACGCCTTTTATTGCGAAAAAAGATTGGCACATTGGCAGTCCCTGTGACTGCAAATATAAGTGAAGACATATAACTCAGAATTTAATAGCACACTTTGGAAACTTTGGAAAAAACTGAAAAATCTTTCTGTGGTGCGACAAAGGAAGTTTTCACTTCAAAAAAGAGCGGGATCTGCGCGGGTAAAGTCACGTAACGCTGCTTGTAACGAATATTTTCCTGTGCTGTTATGAATTTGTGACTCTATGGTGATAATACTACTATTTTGATGGCCTACCTGCAATGAGCTCCTTTCGAGCCAGCCTACATCTGTGTAATCCAAGTACAACGTACGTTGGAAACAGTCCATGTGCCGTCTCCCTCGGGAATATTTCGCACACGCATTCGAGCGACCCGACGGGAGTTCCGATTGTGACCCGTTTGATTGATCCGGTTACAGTTCCTCTTTCACCATAACGTAGATTATGTTGAAAAAAAGAAGTAATATTGCACTCGTATATACGCATCAAAACTTCATTGTGTTCCATTTGGAAGGACAATGTTTCCAGCGAAATTTTCGAACAATTTTCAACAACATAATAGGTATGTATTTCCGTGCCAGCCGAAGGGAACTAGTGGCGAGAAAGGTCCGAATTATCATCATCATCATCAACAGCCCACTAAACGTTCCCACACTGGGACTCGGGGCCTTCTCTCACAAGGAGAGAGTTAAGGCCATAATCCACCACGCTGGCCCAGTGCGAGTTGGTGGATGACACATGACTTCGAAAGATTCTAGGTACATGTCGGTTTCCTCACGATGTTTTCCTTCACCGTTTTAAGTTAGCGGCATTACGCACATGACTTCGAAAAGACAGTGGTACGTGTGGGCTTTGAACCCGGGGTCTCCGGATCGGCAGGCGCCGTTCTCCCGACTAGACCAGCCGTAACTTCCGAATTATACAATATAATTATTATTATATAGATTGGTATCCCGATTACATCTCATCATGAGTATTTTTCAAAGTGCAAATATACAAAATATAAGTTTGTCATCACCAGTCACTTTAACCACAGTATAAAAAAGTAGCAGTAGTACGATGCATTTGAACTTGCAGTAAATGCTGAAAACGCAATGACGCGTGTAGCGTGAAGGGCTGAAAAATATAAATTGCTCGTTAATTCCTTATTTGTTTTTATTCTATCCATATCTATTGATAAGGCCAATTGTCCACGTAGCTGCACGACATCCGCACGATTTCGACAATTGTCGGATGCAAGACGAATGCTTGCATCTTGCGTACAAATAATGAAGTCTGTGTCCACGAAACGACAACGACACGACAGCCGCACGTCTTGCGTTTGTTCGTAGGATGCATGCATTCGACAAAAGACGCGTGCGTGGACAGTAGGCCTAAGTATCGTAGATGCGGATATGTTTACTACATAGAAGGATATGCATACTACGTATAATACATTTTTGTACGATGTTTTAAAATGAGCGCCACTCGGTGCGGGCGTGGTCTTGTCAGACTTAAGGTCATTTACGGGAGTTCCCCAAGCATGAGGGGCGATTAAAGTTGTCCGCGTGATGAAATACATAATGTTTAGTGTTTAGTTAGTTTAGTGGTGTGTTACTCATTTACAATTATTCATCATACCTGCAACGACTCTATATAATACTAGCAGCGCCCCGCGGTGTTATTCGCGTAGTTCCCGTTCCCGTTATTTCCCCGGAATAAAAAGTAGCCTATATGTTTTTCCATAATCTATCTACATACGTTACAAATTTCAGACCGATCCGTTCAGACGTTACGGCGGGATTGAGCAACAAACATCCAAACATTGACATTTACAATATTAGTAGGAAGTAGGATGAATAACAGTAGATCAAACATTTTGGTACCTAGATATGGCAAAGTCCTGAAATGTATGCGTTTCTAAATTTAAACATAAGATCGAATTAATAATATCGATGAAGCTAAGGGTAGGTATTAATTCAAATAAATAGTAGGTCTATCTATGGTAAGTATCTAGTACCATATATGCATACTTATTAGAATTACTACTCACCCTTAGTTTCATGTGTAGGTATAATAAGTATGTAGTAACGCATAATGGCCCAATTAAGAGGTTAAGTGCGGAAAAAGACCAGGCAAACTAACTACTAACTATGGGAAGTAGTAGCACAAATAAGCAGCTCACTAAACGTTGGGACTCGGGGACTCGCAAGGTGATAGTCTAGGCCAAAATGCACCACGCTGACCCGGTGTGGGTTGGTGATGACGAATGACCTCGAATGATTCTTGGAACATGCCAGTTTTCTTACGATGTTTTCCTTCGCCGTTTGACCCACATATGACCATCACAACAGACATGACGTACATGTTTTTATTTGAGTATCAGCGTAGAAACAGTCATCATCAGTTTCCAAGATAGTATATACGAAAATGTTTAAAAGCACTACCTATCAAGGTTCTAAAACTAATAAAATATTGTAGAAAAAAATATTTATGTTTGTTCATAGAAACATAATATATAGAGCCGGCTGTACATAAGTTACGCTCTCCTGTGAATTTCGATTTTTAAATGTTTTTGTAGTGGTAGGACTCTTGGCAGAGTCCGCCTGGGGAAGTACCACACCTTTGCCAATTATTCTACCGCCAAGCAGTAATGTGCAAACATTACTGTGTTCCGGTTTGAAGGGCAATGTTTCCAGAGAAATTACAGGGCTTAGAGATATAACATAGCTTAGATCTCTAGGTGACGAGCGCAGTGCAGTGCTAGGTAATGATTTGGACTCTTCATGTTCCAATAGCTGCGTGTTACTGCGCTGTTAAGTGGCAGGCATCTTGCTTACCATCAGGCACATGACCTGCTCGTCTCGTCACTCTTTATTAAAAAAAAAATGTCCTTATTTAAGTAGGGATCAGACTTTTAAATTTATAAGTTCCCAAAAATTTACAGAAAATTCGATTGTTACTAGTAGCAACAATCGATTTTTTTGTATGTATGTAGTAACTTACTAATACATAGTAATAATAATTGCAATCCGTAGGGTACAAAGTAATAATTTTAATCCATTGTAATCAGTAATGTCGTCGTTTATTTATTGTGCGATATTTTCTGCATAATTTTTGTTTATTTAGTGTGTAAATTAACACTTATCGATAAACCGTTTTGACATTGGTTTGGAACACTTATATGTGTAAATTATAGACTCACGCGCGATATGTCATGTCGTATCTCAGTAGAGGTTCAATCCCGCTCAATCGCGTGGGTAGGCCAATATAGATAATAAAATAAAAAAACAAAAACAAAACGTAATACCTACCTCTTAATTGGACATATATATAAAAATGTTAAATAATGTGTATTTTTAACCGTATTCAAAAAATGAAGAGGTTCGTGATTCGGTTGTATGTTACGCAATAGCGATAGCGTTACCAATTGTGAATTGATTTCCATAGTTACTATTTGTTTCGTAGACCATAGTTCAGAGATAAGAACAATTTTCTACTAAGAGGTTCCATATAAATTATATTTTATCGAAATTGGTGTGGCGGTTTATGAAATATGAACAAAAAACTCAAATTTGCTTACCTGTTTATTTAGGTATACAAAACAGCACACAATTGATAATAAACTTAAATAACATCTATCAATTTACAGTTTTGACCTAAACTATGTACCTAACTAAATTGAGTAAATGAGATCAGGAAGGAGACTAAATCTTAAGTTAAATCTTAAATTAAAATTAAGTAAAAATCAACATTATATATCTAAATATTCAAATTATCAAGTTTGATTTGATTTTTCATAACTTGTGAACACAATATTTTTGACATCATTTTTAAATTTATACAGTTTTTGACAGAATATATCAATAGAGTTGTGATGTTTGTCTGATATTTCATTATATTGGCGACACATTCTAACGACTGGGTTGTAGTATGATGTATTATTTTTGTATATACCTAATGTGAACGTGTTCGCAAACCCGCTGCGCAATCTCGGCTTAGTATTAAGGTTTATGTTTGAGAGAAGAGAAGGTGAGTCTATTTTTAATGGATAATTTTATACAAATAAACCAAGTCTGAGTTTAATCGTCGAGTTTCTAGTGTTTGTAATTTAAATTTAGTCAATCTATCTTTGTACATATATTTAGACGATATAAGTAGTAATTGAGTCTGATGAAGTTTAGTCGAGTGTTTGAATTTAGTTGTAAATCGAAGTCGGCTTTTGACCGATGTCCGTAGTTTTTGTTTTTTTGGATAAAATAAATTATTACTTCTGTGAAAAACACTATACTTAAAATTACTGACACAATAGGTACGAATAATATTATTAAATTTTAAATCACATACTAATGATACATAGGAACTCAACAACACAGAACAAACACTTTATATTTTTTTTTTAGATTTTATCTACATGTAATTAAAATAAATATACTCCAGAGCTGCAGATACTTCGTACTCTAAAAAATCAAGTACCTAGTTCTTCACAGCGATCTTCAGTTGATATATTACGTACTAACACATTATGAGGTCAGTTGTACCCAACCCAACAGTCTCATCACCTCGCCACAGTCGAGTGCTCCTAAAAATGAGAATCATTGATAATAAGCTGTATATCTGAGTCACGGGCTTGACAATAGTCCAATTAAAATCACTTCTTCGTATCTGTCGATATAGCACACATTTATGAAAGAGCCAAGGTCGTGTAATGACCATAAGTTGTCACAAATGAAAATGTACAATGTGCGTTCTCGTGTCGACTCATACAGATCAGAGATAGGTAGAACACCTGTACTAAGCCGCAAACATCTATGACTCACTTTTTATTTCTAAAGTGAGAATTTATTAAATGATTATACTTTTTTCATGGAATAACATCCAGCCCCAAATAAAACAAAGCTGGCGCTATGAAAGCATAATACCCAGTGCCTGTCACGGTCTCCGGTCGCGGTCTCCTGCTGCGGTCTCCGCGCGAACCGATAGACGTTTGTTATAAGACGTTTGGTTGGATCCCTTAGATATATTCTTACACGGGTTTTGCTGTACCGTTCATTACACAAATATGTTTGTCCTAGGTGGGACTCGCAGCGGTACTATGGTACCGATTTAGGATTCCACGGAAAATATTCAGCTGTCAAAACCATTTTTTTTTAAGCTAAACATCATGTATGGAACAGCTTTTCTTCGCAAGCTTTTTATAGTGTAGTGTGACGAGACGAGCAAGACATGTATCTCACGGTAAGCAACATAACAGCATAGTGAAAAATAGAAAGCGAAATTAGTTGCCCAAAAACTATGGCGGAACAGTTGTTCATATCATAACAAGCTTAGATTCGCTCCTATATGAAGTACTGTTTGCACCTTTGGAATGGGTCGGTTAAGTACCAGCTGCATGATCTAGATTCGACAGAGAGACGTGCCAAAAAGCTCATGGCAACAATACCCTTGTTCGAAATAGACTTCAAATTATTGAACATCGCTGCAAAATTGCACGTTTATCGGTTTTCTATCGAATACGCTGTTTTGCTGATTTGCATGATCTAATTCCACCTTGCCCTCTTTGCTATCAGACCGCTCGTAGCTCGAAAAAACCACATCGTTTCATGATTGATGTTCCGAAAACTCAAACTAAGAAGTTTGAATTTACCTTCGCAATCAGAATGTCTAGGCTGTGAAAAACGATTTATCAAAGTAACATGCAATCTTATGTTGTTCCAGTAATTTAAGTGTACATTGTCTGACCTTATCGGTTGTTTTTCAAGCTAAAATAGCAAGGTAGTGTTAGTGAGCTAGCATGCTAGTACTTCTATCTTCGTGTAGACAAAACTAGCGTTGCATAGCGTTGTCTACACGAAGCTAGAAGTATTAGCCTGCTAGCTTGCCACAGCTTGCTATCTTAGCTTGAAAAACTAGCCTCGCGTAGCTCGGGCATTACAAGTAGATTATTTAAATAAATATACTTCCACAAAATTTGTATTGTTATAACTAAAAATCTAACTTATACCTATAGTAAAAAAATAGACCAGTCCAACGATTTGAGCGTGTGGTCGTGGGCTCGAAACCTGCCTACACTTTTGAGTACTTTTCCAAGTCCAAATATACAAAAGTTAATTATGATAAAAGTAATTTATAATAGGGATTTTAAGTTACAAAATAAGTTTGACATTCTCACTTCCTTTAGCAGTGCAGGAAAAGAGTTTCAGATATCTTGCAAGACTAGGGACGTCTTATGTCACACAAAGAAAGTCCAGACCAAAAGCAACCATACTGCTCCAATGCGGGTTGTCGGGTGATACTTAGCTTTGAATATTGTCTTGCTTGGAAGACCCCGATTTTTTCACGAAGTTTTCTTTCAATTTTAAGGCTAGTGGTGATAATAAGCTCATATATCATCACCTGGAAAATAATCATAGATCCAAGAGTTTCATGCAATCAAGATTTCAAGAGTTTGAAATAGGACGTTCTAATCACTATGCCACAACGGCATTTTGCAACGTTATGAAGTCTTGTGGATGAAGCCTGAGTCCCGATACCGAGAACATAAAGTGAAACATTTATGCTATGACTATTGCCAGCCATGGAACGTATTTTTTATAGTATAGAGTAACGGGACGAGCAGGACATGTTCCTGATGGTAAACAACACGCCTGCCCATTACAGGACAGTATCACGCAGCTATTGGAATATGAAGAGTCCAAATTATTACCTAGCACTGCAATGCGCTCGTCACCCAGAGATGTAAGGTGATTTTTTTGTATGCCTTGTAATTTATCTGGAATCATCACCCTTCAAAACAGAACACAGATACACAGTGACAAGTACATTATTGCTTGTTGGTGGAATATCTGGTGAAAATGTTCACCAGGCGGACTCTGCAAAGAGTCCTACCAATACCTATACTATTAAGTTATTTACTGAGATCCTTAAATTATTTTTTTACAATATTTATACTGTATGAAACAACATAAAATATTATAAAAACCTAGAACACAGCCAGAAGCGGGGCCGGGCACAAGCTTCCGGTATTTAGGGTTGCAAAGTGAGGAACTTCCTAACGATGCGCTCTGTGTCGAGGATGACTACCTCCGGATTCGAAAGTCTGGCGAAAGTCTCTTGAGATGTTGGTGGAGACTTTTCACTATAAAGCCTTTAGCCGAAACAACTGTCGAGACCATGATCGTGGAACCAACATCCCACATGGCGGTAACCTCATGAGCCAAATCAAGGTACTTACTGAGCTCGTCCTTCTCAGCTTTCATGAGGTTCTCGTCATGTGGTATGGTGATATGACGATCACAGCCCGACACTGAGACCGCTCTACCAGCACTAATAAGGCTTATAGGCGACGATAGTCCTGTCCGTGATGATGGATCGGTCCCGATAGAGCAACGCACGACCATTTTCGAGAACTGGCAAAGGTGCGCCACTATTATCGTTACTGTAAGTAATGCAATTCACAAGTTAATTGATTGACCTATGAGTGTACACGTTGGAAACATGCTCTAGACTTCCCACGTACTGTGACACATCAGAAGTTCAGGACAACACGGCGAGGTCAAGCCAAATGACCCGCTTAATCTGCTATAGTCCTAATGTGACTGTAGAATTTTCAGTCTAGTAAATTATTTTATTAACGTACTAGCTGTGCCCCGCGGTTTCACCCGCGTCTATTTGAGGAAAATCCATACCAAAATATCCATTGCTTTAAAAAGCTATGATCCATAAGAGAACTGTAGAAAAACAATAAAGGAGCGCTAGGTAAAAGTAGAGTGATCACTGAAATGTGTATAGTGCAGGTGTTTTAAAGTACGTAAAAGTACTGTGTATACGATGGTTTTAGTTTTCTTTTTTTGAGCAAATTGGTTATCTCTGTTACCTGATCCTCTTGATGGTGTAATATATTGTATACCAAGTTGTCCGTATGAAAATCAGTCTCGGCGTGAATCGATTCCTTGGTGCTTAAATGTTTGCCCTTGTGCTTTAATAATAGTAACGGGAAATTGTATTACAATTTTGAAATTCAAAGGCAAATGGTACCATTTTATGTAGAGGTAATGCATTAACATACCCTTCCGCTTGAAGGGAATGGTCGATTTGTGTCGGATTCGACAACATGAGTGGTGCCCTACTGACTAAAACCTCCGCAGTATTTATTACCTTTGCCACACACGCCGCGAACACGTGAATGCTCTCGCACTCTTTTGCGTACTCGCCGCGGGACAATGCACGCCGTGATCACCTCGGTGACCAGCCGTGGGAGCCAGACGTCCTCACGTCTGGACACCCTTGGTCTCCCGCGTTGGGCTAAATGCTCGGCCTCATCACCTATCACCATCCAGCTGAAGAGGACGGGGACAGCAGCTCACCGATATACCGGCTCTCCTCTTCTCCTACAGCCCCACCGCCTCCGCTAGTAGCAGCATCTATTAGTAGCTACTGCAGTGGGCAGGGAGTCCGCCGCAACATAATACCGGTATTCCTCTCCAGCCAAGGAATCTCTTCTACAGCCACAGTGCCTACTACCAAGCATCACGGCACGTCTCAGTCGTGCCGGCACCGTCTGTGCCGCGCAACTCCTTCCTAAACGCGTCGCTTGGACCGCAAGGCTTGGAGCGCATATCTCTGGCGAGCAGTTCCACTGGTGTTTCTCTTAGCTTCACTGTGGCTGACCAGGCCACGGCTACTGGACCTCCACCTCGTCAATGCGGGAACTCCCCGAGAATGATGATTTTTCATTCAGGTGATCAATATTCTTCAGATAATCTTAGCTGGATTGTCGGAAAACCCTTTAGCGTAAAATTGAGGTAGCAGGTTTCTTGCTTTAAGTATTTTCAATGTTCGGTTGTATGAATAGTTATGTTAGTGTATAAACAAACAAATATAAACAACAATAGGTATACATAATAGAAAAGAAAACATTTTAAATTCGATAATACAATAAAGTGGCCAAGTGCGAGTTGGACTCGCCCATGAAGGGTTCCGTTGCAGCAAGTAACATAATTTACATAGTACACAATACACATAGTTTTTTTAGTTCGTTGTAACTTTGATCGAAGTTTTAATAATAATGTATTTATGACGTACTAAAAATAAACTACTCATCAGATCGAGTTCAAACCAATTTTCGTTGGTTGACAGACATGACGAATCTATAAGGGTTCCGTTTTTACGTTTACGGAACCCTAAAAATACGTAAATAAGCAACAATGCATTGTTGTAGAACAAATTCGATTACTTCAAATGACATAAACTTCAAATGTAGACACGCGCTGTCACAGACTTCAGCGACCAAACAGAATTTAAATTCACGGAACTAAAGCTCTCGAAGAGAAATATTTTCCCCCGTTTTCTTTACATTCTTCACTCATACTCCGTACCTATTGATAGTAGCGTAATGTTATATACCCTATAGCCTTCCTCGATAAATAGAGTATCCAACAGAAAAATAATCTTTCGTATCGGCCCAGTAGTTTCCGAGATCCTAGCGTTCAAACAAACAAACAAACTCTTCAGCTTTATAATATTAGTAATTCTTGCTTAGTTTGGGGTCAGATGGTGTTGTGTGTGAATTGTCCACCAATATACAAGAATTGCTCCTTTAAAGGTATAAGATGTTAAGAGGCCCCGCGGTCGCAGTAGTAATCGTCGTATTTGAATTTCAGCCGTCAACAGAGAACCAGTACTACCATACGCAGCACCTGAACGCGAAGTTTCGTCAGGAGCACCGGAACCTGCGCCTGCTGTGGGACGAGGCCGGGTTCACCAACGAGTACTCGCTCTTCTTCCGCAACGACTCGGCTGGCTACTGGCAAGTCTTCGGCGCACAGAACGGTAACCACTTTCCTCAAATCTATTTTATTCTAAACGGGAAACAAACAGTACACCATGAAAATAGTTTTCAATAAAACAAATTTAGAAAATAAAGTCAAAAACAGTTTTCACTGAAGGAACGAAAAGAAAAAATTGGCAGTCATAGGAACTGCCGATAGAAGTGAAAACTAAAGCCCGCCATACACGCTACGGTCTGCCGGTAAGGTCTACCTGTGCAGTTATGCCAGCGCAGGTAGACCGGAGTGTGTGTGGGAAGCCTGCACAGGCGACCGGAGCAAGATCGAAAATCAATTCTGTTCGGTTGGACTGCGCAGGCATAACTGCACAGGTAGACCTCTCCGGCAGACCGTAGCGTGTATGGCGGGCATTATAACTCAGAATTTGACAGCTTACTTTGGAAACTACGCGGGTGAATCTCACAGCCCACGAAAAATATGTTTGTGGCACGCCAAAACAAGTTTTCACTTCAAAAAGTTAACAAAATGTATCTAAACACAAAGAGAACCAAAGTTGCAACAATGCAACAACCCTGTGTGTGGTACACAGGGAGCGAACAAACAAATAAATAAGTAGTTAGGTTTTTTACAGACTTCAAAAAAGGAGGTTTTCAATTCTGTAGTATGTTTTTTTGTTTACATATACATACATACATATGTTACGCGATAGCTCCGTCATTTACGAGTTGATTTTAATAGTTATTTTTTTGTGTTTTCAAATTCTTCAAAAGTGGTCCGTTAAAATTTTATCGAAATCAGTGTGGCAGTTTTTGAAATAATAACAAAAAAATATAATTTTAACCTGGAAGATGATACCTGGAATTTGAAATTGATGTCGGTTTTTTTTTTTGGGAAAAATATATTATGATACCTAGTACACAGTGATAGAACTAGCAGACCATGGGCTTGATGCTAAGCAACACGCCTGCCCATAACAACTCAGCATCACACACCTATTGGAAATTGAAGAATCTAAGTCATTACCTAACCCTGCACTGCGTTCGTCACCCAGATTATCTCTATGCCCTGTAGTGCAAATATCACTGTGTCTTCAACCGCGACACAGTGATATTTGCACATCGTTGCTCGACGGTACAATAACTAGAAAGGTGTGATCCTTCTCCAGGCGGACTCTGAAGAGTCCTACGAATCTCTCGTTCCTTCGTCTAATGGTGCCTAATTGCAACGATTGCGAGCCATTTCTTAATAAACTAATACTATCACAATTATTTTTCAGGAACAATTCCGAGCCGGCCTTCGTACCAGCAATTCAGTGGTACGGTCCAAGTCTTGAAAGCTGTCGGCGATCACCTACTCCTCAACTTCTGCCAAGAAGCAAAGAATGGCCAACCAGCGCAACTATACTCCGTCCTCTTCTCAAGAGACCCGGGACAACTTATTCAATGGGAATTAGACTCTATACACGGTCTACTGCAGAATAAGAAGCTATCTGTTGCTTCCAGAAGAATGGTCTGTGGGAATAACAGTGCTGGAAAACCGGTCCACAGTCTTTTTATATCAGTTTTACTTTTCGCTCTCACTTATGCTGTGACTTCCTATTAAAATGGGCCGATTATTACTTAGAAAAAGGACAGCCATTGCCAAGTTGTAAGCTAATTATGTTGAAAATTAACGCATTACTGTTCTTTAGTTTTGTGTTGATGAGTGTTGTTTATGTTATCGTAAAAATGTGAGTATTGTCAATTTACAATCTAACGACATAAAATTACAAAGAAACCTAGCTTAGGTTTATAATCCCACGCGTTTCATTATAAACTGATGGCAATTTACAATTTTACGTTCATATTTACGAAGTTTGTGAAATCGATCAATTCCTAACATTATCACAAAAAATAATACTGTAATATGATTTTCAATTTCATAAACTAGCTTAGGGTTCTAATGTCGTTAAAAGTATTGATTTTGTCCATATTGAATTTTTTCTGGTGGTATGATGGAATGCGATGGACCTTTTGTAATGTTTGTTAAATAAGAATAATAATAAACGGTTATTAGAGCGAATGCTTAAAATAAAATACTATTGTTGCTGCGAAAGTATCAAATGTTATTCTACTGCCAAGATTCATGAGCAAATATTACTGTGTCCATGATTGGATTAATATTTCAATACAAACATGAGAGAGATCCTTAGATACAGGGCTACGAGTTAAATTTCATATATTTCATCTTCGGGTGATGAGCGTGTGCAGTGCCAGGCTATGGTTTGGACTTGTTATTTTGAAATAGCTGCGTGGAACTGTGCTGTTATGGACAAGCGTGATATAATAAGGCGCATAATATCTTGTTCGTCCCGTTACTATAAAAATAATATTTTTAGGGTATACCCTGAAATGCGGAAACTGTCATGTTTTTTAAAACGGATGAACGTTTTCCTGCAATACGAACGATAAAAAGCTGTTTAATAGGAAACAGTATTATAAGAAAATCTACAACAAGTTGTTTTTTGTATAAACGGTAGTTTTGTTGTATTGTGTAAACTACACAGTGCCCCTGACTTCGTAGGCACGTAGACACTTAAGTATTGGGGACTTCCTTTGTGTTGTATGCTTCAGTTGCGTGTAAAGAATTGCTTTTAAGGCGCTACCCTGAGCAAATGATCTTGAGTATTTCTTACCTCATCGCACACCGATAGATAGATAGAGCAAGAAAAAAACTGTTTTATTTTTAATTTAAATTAGCCACTCCACAGAATCCGGGGTCCGTGATCTTTGTCATTACAATTCCCTTTTTTACATTTTTCTTGGATTAGGAGAAGAAGAAGAAGAAAACAGGGGGGAGTTGGGTAAGAAAGAAACAGTAGGATTTGTTACTGTTTTAAGCTCAGATTTTCGTATTAACTCTTAATAATATCAGATATTGGTCTTAAAAAAAACACCTTAATGTTCATAATCAAATTGCTTATCCGTTGGTGCAAGCACAACATCCAAATACGTAGATAGCTTTTCAAATAGATGCACGATTTATAAAGTTATTTATAGGTTTGTTGTGAGGAGATTAATAATGAATTAAAAAAACATTCAGGAACAAAAAAAGGAACTACCAATTTCAAGTCAAGATTTTACAGAAGTATCATGTATTTTTACTAATTAGTTAATATTTATGTTGAATAACAAGTAGATAGCTCTAAAACTATCAAAAAAAAAACCTCGTTTTGCTCGGGGACGCGCTTTAATACAATGTTGAAGGGTGACAGTATAAGCTTGAATGGAATTTGTGACGATGTTGTTTTGACAGTTCTTACGTTTTCTAGAGCAGGACTTTCGTAAATTCCGGTTCCTCGTATTGCTTATTGCTCGTCTGTCAAACAAAGTACTGAGGGAATAGGAATAGGCTAAATTAAAAGTGCCAAATATTTATATGAATACCATACTAAACTACTTGCACTTACTGGTGAAAGATTTATTGAGATCGGTTCAGCCGCTTTCGAAAATTACCTTATATAAATTAACACAATTGTAAAATCGGCGTTTTGTCTTCATAATATTAGTAAATAGATGAGCATAATTATAACCATGCAGTCCGCAACGAAACAGTATGACTGTCACACTTGTGGAAGTTGGATTAGTAAGAAACGACAAGTAAATACTAACATAAGGTACTTATAAAATAAATTTACAAGTAATCTCTCTGTTCTTGGAAATGACGCAAATAATTTTAGGGTACGTATATAAACCATTATCTATTTACCCAGCCTGAAATAATAATAATGTCTACGTTGAGAAACAAAATATGTGCAGTACCCCTACCCTAAAGCATTTTTAGAAATCTAGTGATGTTTATGTAACTTACGTGTTAAGTTTTGATTGTCTATTTATTAAAGCCAAAGAATTAATATAAATGTGTTTACAAAATGTTTGCTATAATAAATTATATTTATATATCATACATTAAATCATTGTTTTATTGTCAAAGCTTGACCAAAACTTGAAGCTGGGGTGTGAGGCTCGGGAACCTTCAAATTCATCCGGGGCATCACACAATAACTTTCTGTCACTTTGTTATGTGGTGGATAATCTCAGCCGGGGAGTGAAGGTACTTCTATTCGCGCTTCTTGCTCTTCGATCAGTAAGTAGTAAGAGGGTAGAGAGAGACTTGGGAATGCTAGTCGGCTGATATTCTCATTGCCCAAGTAGAACTCCTAAGTTTTTAGATACGGGTTCTCCGCGAGCATTCTGATTAGCAGTGCACTCAGTGGAAAGACAAGGCGCAATCAAGACGGGATCACTGTTATTTTGTGAGCATCGCAGCTACGAGGCGAAATTGCAGCTAGCGATAGATTGTGAAGCATGACCTCTCACCATCGACTACCTTAGTCAAGATGATTGACTGTGAGAAGTCGTATGAGGTGGAGGAACGAGAGAAAGCGCTCATCCGAAGAGGTGAAAGCCGACACGATATCAAGTCAGTCCAGGGCACCCTGACTCGAATCTTTCTCTCTTGCTCCCTGGACACTAGAGCTGGCCTGGGGAGTGGTACAAAAATGACAAATATTTAGTGCTCAGAAGTTTCGAGTGATGTCTATACAAGACTTTTATGAAAACGTGACGTCGCACTCTGGAAGTTTGATGATCTAAGTATGATGATCATATTTATACGATTGTTTAAATTTGATCTAACAAAATTTACGTGTCTATTCTATATGTTCCATAATCTACCTGACTGATTGGAATATTTGTACCTCTACATTGTGTTTATGAGTATTTGTATATTGGTATATTTTCGATCCACTCATCATCCCAATTCTTTGGTTTTGTTTTATTTTACTGCTACCGTACAGCAACTACACTTCTACGGCAACCCGTGTTTTACCTGCTATACCTACTATAAATAAATAAAAAAATATTGGTGGACAATTCACACACAATACCATCTCACCCCAAACTAAGCAAAGCTTGTGTGATGGCGGCCTTATATATAATACTTATATAGTTTTAAATACATACTTATAATACATAGAAACACCCAGACACAGTGCAAACATTTGAATTCATCACACAAATATTTGCACCGGGTGGGAATCGAACCCACGACCCTCGGCTTCGCAGGCAGAGCTACTACCAACTCAGCCACGAGGCCAATCAAATATGCTATATTAGGTACTTACACGTATCTTCTTGCAGTTATCAATTAGCATCTGCCAAGACTATGCAGGTTTTGAAGAGACAGGCACTTCTACATCCTCTACCAAGATTCTGTAGTAGGTAATAAGAGCCTAAACAATGACGTCAACATGATATTATATTTATAAAAAATCTCTACCGTAAAAGATGAACGCCGAAAATAAATTTCCGAAGATCCACTCCCCAGGGTAATAATAGAGGAATATCTAATTGAGGACCAGGCCTATTTATAAATATTCCTGAATAAACCTTAGCATCTACTTAAAATAACGAAGTACGCTATTATTACGTGATTTTATTAAAAATATTTACTACGCGCAATACCTACTAGTTATGTCCCGCGGTTTCTTCCAGTGTCTCTTAACCTCAGGTCCTATGTATTGCGCTACGGTGATACAATACAATCTACATAACAATCGCAAGCATGTAGCATTTATGTGTATGTGTTTGAAAAATAGAATAAATACTATTTTTCATCAAAGTTTTCAATGACGT
Organism: Ectropis crepuscularia; assembly: GCA_963693475.1. Lineage (NCBI taxonomy): Eukaryota > Metazoa > Arthropoda > Insecta > Lepidoptera > Geometridae > Ectropis > Ectropis crepuscularia. The sequence goes on along the minus strand of OY856339.1, from coordinate 13,203,201 downwards.
TATCACATGAAATTATCCCTTTTTTCATTAAAACACACGCATACATATAAATGCTACATGCTTGCGATATTATGGAGGTATTGTATCACCGTAGCGCAATACACAACTAGGATTGCGCGTAATAAATACCTACTTTTAGTAAAATCACGTCATCATCATCATCATCATCAGCCGCAAGATGTCCACTGCTGACATAGGCTGCACATAGGCCTCCCCCTTAGATTTCCACAACGAACGGTCCCGCGCAACCTGCAACCAGCGGTTTCCAGCGACCTTTGTTAGGTCATCTGTCCATCTAGTGGGAGGCCGTCCAACACTGCGTCTTCCGGTTCGTGGTCGCCACTCGAGAACTTTTCTTCCCCATCGGTTGTCAGTTCTTCGAGCGATGTGGTCTGCCCATTGCCACTCCAGCTTGCTTACTCTTTGAGCTATGTCGACCACTTTCGTTCTTTTGCGAATATCTTCATTACGGATTCTGTCGCGCCAAGAGACTCCGAGCATAGCCCTCTCCATAGCTCGCTGTATGACTTTGAGCTTTGTTATGAGGCCCACAGTTAAGGACCACCTCTCAGTTCCATAAGCCATCACTGGCAACACGCACTGGTTAAAGATTGGTTAAAATCACGTAATAATAGCTTACTTCGTTGTGTTACATTTTTAATTTAATTTTGTTTGTTAATATAATTTAATTATCATAGATTAGGCATCATTAGATTATCATAATTTTAGTTAATGCGGCCGCTGTCTCGCTTCTACCCGGACGTATAGGCACAGATCAGAAAATAGTTACGTATAAGGTTCTAGGGAATTTCTACATCATTTAATTTCTCGCTGTTTACATCTTGCCGACAGCGAGTAGGTACTTACGCAGAATGCCAGAATCATCCACCAGCGACTTGCTCTCAAGCGCGGATCCAGGGGCAGTCATGGGCGTCATGATGCAACCCGCCCTCCCTGGGCTGGGTCCAGTACCTAAGCGGACCACTGATTAAAAGCATGCGACTTGACACGACTATGTGCCCGCCCCCCAAATGTTCACGTAACACGAGGATCGGGCTGAGTGGCGTATTATGGGAGAGGCCTATGTTCAGCAGTGGACGAACACAGGCTGATGATGATGTCAAAATTTTAAGAAACTTTCGTTAGATGATTGGGCCAAGACTCAGATACAATAGGGAGTCATCCTGGACACGGCAGGCATCGTCAGGACGTTTCTCACTCGGCAGCCGAAACCACCAGCAAGGTTGGGCCCTGCCCTGCTACAGGTGGCACTTTTTACAATCTGTATATTTTCTTACCACTATCACCACATAAAAGTATAAAACAAAGTCGCTTTCTATATATGTTGAAATCTTTAAAATATCCCTATGTATGTTGAAATCTTTAAAACTACGCAACGGATTTTGATGCGGTTTTTTTTAAATATAGTGATTCAAGAGGAAAGTTTTTATGCAGGATATATGCATAGTACAGTTGAGAAACACTGATCATTTCAAAGATTTCTGAAACAATGTCATAAATAAACACAATTTTTGCGCTTAAATTGCAAACGCTGGCTGAACCCTACGAGATAGATCAAAATTATGTACTGCAGTATTGTACACCTTAAAAAGGTCTACAAAAAAGCTCATCATGGTACATCTCTTAGGGATAACCCACAATAATTTTTTTTTTTTTTTTTAAATAAAAAAAAAAAAAGTAGGTATATTTAGTATCAGCATTGCACCCGTGCGAAGCCGGGGCGGGTTGCTAGTTATATATAAATAAATATGTCAATAATTATATATATGCTGGTCTGGTTACTCACGCGATGGTAACCAGACCAGCTTAGGCAAGCTTGTTTTATGGAAGCTAGATATCAGATCAGTTCTATAATCGTATTCGTTGACAGCGTTTGTGAAACTTCGTCCAGTCTTCTCGTCACCCATCGCACAAAGTCTCATAACAAAAGTATACAACCAGTGCGTTCTACCTGTTATGATCTGCGGTGCTGAAACATGGACAATGAAACAATGATAGTCAAAATGGTCCGATAGCTCAAGAGCCGATCAGCGAGCTAAGAAAAGGGTTGAGGTTTCTCTGAGTCTCAAGAAATTTTGGTAACCAATGCTAAAATTGTGCACCAATTTAGAAAAATCCGAAATTTAAAAATTGAAGAGGTTAGAGATGTAATCTCTTCATATTTACTATATTATTAACGTTTGGCTGTCGACTTTTTTTTTAACGGGCAGAGCCTTTATTAACAAAACTAAAATACAATGAGAACTACACTACGCTACAAACCTAACTAACTACTTACACAAGCACACCTGAATTATCCATAGACCAATGAAGGTCTACAGATAATCGAGATGTTCAATCCCACTACCAATCGGAAGCGTAACATCGGACACATAGTAGGGCCGGTGCAGCGGTAAATTCAGCTGAGCGACTCAAACGACGCAAATATGCACCCCTCGCATATGCAAGGTTACATATTTGAGCCCTTTGGGGTTGAGACATTGAGCCCGTGGGGGCCGGGAGCTCACCTCATCTTCAAAAGCGTTTCCGAGCGCTTGGTAGACGCGACGCGTGACCAGAATGCTGGCGTTTATTTGACCCAACACATAAGCATTGCCATTCAGCGTGGTAATGCCGCCAGCATGCTGGGTACGCTTCCGATTGATAGATGGATTCGTTTTATACCTATGAGTCAGTATATTATCCAATCAAAAAAAATCTCAAATTAGTTTCAAAGATACTTCCGAATACGTTATAGTGAAAACCACATTAAACAAAAAAATCCTCCACTTTTAATTATATTAGAGATTAGAGGAGAACATGAAATAAGCAATTATGTATAATAATTTTCTACAAAAAACTTCGCAAAATTTGTCCTCCATCTGAAAATAGCCGCACTTGTGTTCTCCGTCTTATTCGATTACACCGAAATACCTAACTTTAGTTGATTTTGTCAATTTATATCCGAGTGATAATTTTTTCTCCGAATTTCTCGAGGCTGTTCGGCCTTTGCGATAATAAGGGTCAAATTTATAAGTAACGTTTTTATTCTGGTAGGTACCCTTGAATTATTTTTGTTACTTGAGTATTTTTGCCATACTGATACCTGAAGACTTGAACTCTACAAACGCCCTATTAAATAGACTTGTAAATGTTACTTGGTGGACATTGTTATGTCTTTAAGCAACAGTCTCTATGTCTCGCCAGAAGAGAGTTCGTGGAGTGTGAATTATCTATGGCTAGGCAGCTAAATGTAGGTTCGGCGGTGCTGGCGGAACCCGAGTGGTAGTAGGATGCTGGTAGCGGTCACAGCGGCCGTAGAGTGACGACCGCAATAACCAGCTAGAGAATAAATAAATAAATATTGGTGGACATTTTACAAACGACACCATCTAGTCCCAAACTAAGCAAAGGTTGTAATATGGGAGCCAGATAGCTGATATAATACTTATATTTTTGAAGTGAAAACTTCTTTAAGCGCGCCTAGACAGATTTTTCCTGGGCTGTGAATTGAATTCATTCGTCACGCTCGGGTATGATAAGAAAGCTTCGGGTAAACTCGGGACCATGGCTTTTGGCCATCTAGAAATACGTCAGCCAATGGGAAATACTGAAAGGGCGTGGACAGGCCATCATGGCATGGCTTTCTAGCCAATTGGAAATGCTGACGCATTTCTAGATGGCCATGCCAAGATGGCGAGGCCACGCCCTCCGGCCATATGGCCACGGTATGTAGTGGTATTTCAAGGGCATCTTTCATTTTATTAATAGATCTCCTTCTGTAAACATGGGTACGGCTACTTTCCGTTTCATGATAACTAAGTATTTACTTAGAAACAGCAATAATAATTAAAAAATAAACCCAAAAAAATTAACGTATTCGTTTGCAAAAACGACTTATCAGAGACTTGAACTCTGACTCTACACATCCTACTAGGTAATATTATAAATGTCAATGTTTGGATGTTTGTTGCTCAATCACGTCCTAACGTATGAACGGATTGGGCTGTATTTTGGAACACAGTTAGATTATAGTCAGGAAGAACACATCGGCTACTTTTTATCCCGATAAAACAACGGGAACGGGAACTACGCGGGTAAAACCGCGGGGCGCTGCTAGTTTAAAAATATATTGCTCTACTAGCTGCTATACTAACTAGAAAGACGTTGTTGAATTCTAATTACCCGGCTGCGCGACGCAAAGGAGTGGTAATGTGTTTAACAGTCTATGTATGTATGTTTGTATGTTCCTTTGAAGCACTATACAGACAAAACGCCTGGGCCGATTTTTATGATTCACACGTCAATCGATTCCTCTTAATCTGGCGAGTGACACTAAAGACATGACATCAGTGTAAGTCCAATATGGCGGATTCAGGACGCAATATTGTCCAAATAAAAAAAATGAAAATCACCAAAATATGCCAAGAGGGGTATCGTTGAATTGGTATTTAAAAATAATGTTTAGCTTTCTCTCAATGTTTTTCGATTTGACTAAACCGTTTAGGATGTATATCGATTGAAAGTTGAGTAACAACCATTCTCACATTTATAGGTTTTTAGGTAGCAGAAAACTTCGTATAACTAACTGTACGTGTGAATGTGGATGGACATTATATACTAATGTATCTAGTAGGCATCGATATAAATCAATGGATGTGCCCTGAGCACCATGAAATTGGTAATAAACTGCGTCTCTGTATGTATCGTAAGTGGTTTACAAACAACCAATCTACTTGACACCTATAATCGCAAGCGGTGAGATTTGCTGTGGTTCTACTTATTTTGGTTGTTGACACCGAATAATGATAGGTAAAAACATCCGGCGTCCACCGCGTCCTTCAACCGACTAGAATGCAAAGAGTGAGCTCACTCTTCCCAACGTTGACATGATTGCGTGCGCCGTGAAGTTTGGGATGGGGCCCATCTTGGGTTCTAGGATCTTTGCTAGTAGGTATATTGGACTACCTTTTTTTCGTACGTGCAGGAAATGTATTTACGCATACCCTACTGCCCCGCCCGGGAGACAGCCGGGTTATGTTGCACTCTATATCATGTATGGATATGGATATGGTATGGTATCTACTAATAAACCTCCATGGGGTTTCAACTCTGCCGCTGATAGTGGGAACACGGAACCGCTCTCGGATTGCTCCGCCTCGGTCGCCCATCAACAACTTCAAACGATTTAGTAGGTACTCAACGTCAATCGAAAACCTATACTAACACAAAACTATAAATGTGAATTACATGCAGTAGAAAATCCTACATATTATATATCAGTAGAAACGAAGACATTTGGTCAACAACCAAAAGATGCATATTATTATGTTGAGCATATTAACATTCACAACATTGTTCATAACTAAAAAGTATAAAAGAAGTACCTACTATTTCAACAGTTGTTAAAATAAAAAAATATACTTAATTTAAAAACTCAAAAACCCGACTGCGTAAAAAGTGAACCAAACTACGTACTCGCATACTAAAAAAAACTGAAAAGAATAAAACAAGCATTTAGATTTCTGGTGGTCTAGAATTCTATAATATGTATTATAATATGTATTAATACTATTGAAATATATACAATATTTTCTAATAAAAGAACATTACAACTGAACAGTCGGGATCCGTTGAACAATTACATTGTATGTCGAATAATAATGGATCCCGACTCTTCAGTTGTAATGTTCTTTTATTAGAAAATATTGTATATATTTCAATAGTATTAATACAATAACATATTATAGAATTCTAGACCACCAGAAATCTAAATGCTTGTTTTATTCTTTTCAGTTTTTTTTAGTATGCGAGTACGTAGTTTGGTTCACTTTTTACGCAGTCGGGTTTTTGAGTTTTTAAATTATATTTTTTTATTTTAACAACTGTTGAAATAGTAGGTACTCTATTTACATAACTTTATTTATGGTTACTAAAATTGTTCAAAAATTCACATTTTCGAAAGAAATATTCGCCTTATCTTCTCAAAATCTATCGCAGCCTACTGCGATATATAGAAGTACCTACTAAAAAGCTTTTAGGAATTTGTCTCATTCTATAAGGTACTAACAGTAAGTAAGTACTCCATTTACACGTGTGAGTATCGAGACTACAGTTACGTAAGTTAGGTTTTACTTATGATTTTCTCTAAAATATATACTCGTACGTATATATACGTACTCATATCAATAGTTTCGACTATGGGTACTTGAAGCATTCTAAAAACTAGGTACTGGGAAGCAGAACGCCTGAACGGATTGGGTTAAAATTTGGAACACAATTAGTATTATTTTTAGTATATAAGTCTGCAATAGCACATAAAATGCAAATGTTTATCGCAGGTAAATCATAGCAACATAAAGTACGCGGGTAAAACCGTGGGATGCTGCGAGTATATTATTAGCATCGCCAACACAGCCAGAAGATACAATTAGTTATAGCTATTTTCATTATCGAATGGGTCAGGAGTGATAAAAATACTCATCTGTTTTGTTTCCATGTAATAGTACACCTAAAAGAACTGCCGATAGTGATAGCCTCAATATAATATATCAAATAAATCAGTTTACGTGACCACATAAAAGAGTGCTGGCGTGTTACAGAAAATGAAACAAATATTCTGGGTACTTCTTTGTCATACGTTAATTTACACTGATATATCCACTGCTCACAAAACAGAATGCAAAGGTGTAGAAGTGAATGGAAAACTTCACAAAAAAGAAATCCTTACTAATGGGGTAAATCGTCCCTATCAACTGGCTTTATATCATCACAAGGACGTATTGTACTTTAGTTACAATGTCGGAGACGACGGCGCAGACGATTTCGAAATTGGCCATATAAACTTGAAAGAACAGCAAAAGATACCCACATCGATACCCATAAAGAATGGTTTCGCAACAGCCCTTGATGAAGACAATAAATTACTGTACCTCGGAGGCAGTGAAGGTATCTTCGTAGGCAACCTCAATGAATCTGCCGTATTAGAACACGAAATAAAAGGGCACGATATCTGGGACATGTTTTTCAAAGACCATCTCTATTTCATTAACTATCCGGCGCAAAGACTACACAAAAAGGTCAGTAATAAATCGGAACTTGTCGAAGACATTGACGAAAAAATATACCAATTCGTCATCGACGGCGATAACGACATTTTCATAACCACAAAGGACGGAGTGCGGGAAATAAAAAATGGCACGAAAGAACGAATTCCGTATGACGGCCCTGTTAGTTTCCGAGCTATCGAGGTTGACAGAAAGGGCGTAGCACATTTCTGCGCAAACAGTGCAATTTATGTGGCAAATAAAGAGAATCATACTTTGGAGGAGATCGCCCATATCAAAAATATATTTGGCATCACTTTTGACAAACATAACCATATTATATACTCAGATCCTCATGAAATTGTGAAATTACTACCTGAGGATTGTAAATAAACCGGTATGGAAATTAAATTAAATAAACACTTGAATACAAGTTAGATATTCGTTTGTTATTTTGTCAAAATTAATTAATGACACATTCATTAAGCAATTACTGTTTTTTTAAATGATTAATAGTTGTTTTAATCGTTTTAATCAAATTTATCAGATTTAGATGATATACCTAGTAGGTACTTAAATACGAAAAATAACAAAACAAAAATGTAATCAAATGAATGAGAACTATTCGAAGATATATTGTAGTTTTATTGACTCTATATAGCTATTAAAATAAACTATTAAGATAAATCTAAAGAAAACAAATCACAAAAAAAGATTTCTTTTAAAAAAAATTGTGTGCTGTTGTTTTTGGTTTTAATTTTTTTTTTTTTTTCATCTCAACGGTCTTGATATCTTATTTCCAACTATTTTATATCCTGATGAAAATGTTTACCTTGTTCTTCAATGTAATTACCTAGATTTATTGGGAACAATTAATGGATACCTACTACAATAGTTTATTTTCTCGGAAAAAGCAAAATCCGACTTCAATAGATACTCCACTATATTTCCTAAGAAGCCATCACTAAGTCATACGAATGCGGTGCGAATGATCTATAATACTCAGGAACTAACATACCTATGCAAAAAGAATGTGACATGACACTTTTGAGACACAATAAAGTTTATATTTGCTAAAAACAGACCAAAATCTACATGTTCGTGATGAATTTATTTGAAACTAGCGGCCCGCTCCGGCTTCGCTCGAATAATAACCTAAATATCAACTGCAGCGCCATCTGCCGTAGCCTATGTTACTCGGGAATAATGTAGCTTTCCAAAGGTGAAAGAATTTTTGAAATCGGTCCAGTAGTTTCGGAGCCTATTCATTACAAACAAACAAACAAACAAACAAATATTTCCTCTTTATAATATTAGTATAGAAAACCTTTTCATTGCAGACTTGCGCTACTTTCAATATTTTAACATTTTATTTCTCATATAATATTGGCGAATACTTTTAGAACGAAGTCCCTATTCACAGGTAACACGTTCAGAGAGGATGAAAGCTAGACCAAAGAAAATGTAATAATATTTATGTCCGGTGCAATGTGCAATAGCTACAGACGTTTTAGTGTATGAAGTTCGGTCCGACCAAGGGATGTGGTCTTTTTAGGGTTCCGTAGCCAAATGACAAAAAACGCGACCCACTTATATATTTGGCACGTCTGTCCGTGTGTCACAGCCACTTTTTCCGAAACTATAAGAACTATACTGTTGAAACTTGGTAGGAAGATGTATTCTGTGAACCACATTAAGATTTTTACACAAAAATAGAAAAAAACAAAAATTTTAGGGTGCCCATACTTAGAACTGAAACTCAAAAAATGTTTTATCATCATAACCTTCCGTGTGATTACTGTCTATGGATAGGGCTTTAAAAATTATAAATTAAGTTTAAACATATTTATTTTCTAAACTGAATAGTTTGCGCGAGAGGCTCTTCCAAAGTGGTGAAATGTGACCCCCCCATGTAACTTCTAAAATAAGAGAATTACAAAACTACAAAAAAATTAAATGTATGATGTACATTACCATGTAAACATTCACCGAAAATGAGTTTCAACAAGATCTAGTAAGCTTTTTTTGTAATCGTCATCAATACAGTATTATTAAAACACTAGCAGCCCATTTCGGCTGCGCTCGGATATCGTCATTTAAAGACTATTAATCGAAATAAAAACTATCCATCACTCAAGTTGGACCAGACTGCTCGCGGTGTGCCAATTTAATTTAAAATCGGTTAAGTAGTTTAGGAATCCATCGCGGACAAACATCGTGACAGGAGATTTATATATATTAAGACTAGCTGACCCCGCAAACGTTGTTTTGCCTTATAAATTATTACACTATTTAATTAAATATTTGGCACGTATATTGAGTCTAAGGCTAAATCAGCCGCCAAAAAACTGGGTGTCCTCTCAAAGGTGCGAAGATACTTCAACTCTGAGCAGTTGCTCACGTTGTACAAAGCACAGATTAGATCCTGTATGGAGTACTGTTCGCACCTTTGGGATGGATCGGCTAAGTATCAGCTGGAGACTCTGGAACCGATTGAGAGACGTGCCAAAAGGCTCATAGGCAATGACACTCTTGTGCGTAAAAGACTTCAAAGTCTCGATCATCGCCGCAAGATTGCTAGCTTATCGGTTTTTATCGGATACACGTCGGAGAGTGTGCAACTGATCTATATGATTTAATACCACCTTGCCCCTTCTTCTATCGGAATTCGCGTATCTCAAAAAAGCGACATCGTTTCATGGTTGATGTTCCAAAAACACGAACGAAGAGATTTGACTCCACGTTTGTGATAAGAACGTCTAGGTTGTGGAATGCGTTGCCTGAGTGGGTTTTTCCCGATGGTTACAATCTGGGTGTCTTCAAATCGAGAGTGAATCGGTTTCTTCTAGGTAAGCACGTTCCATCGTAGATCGCATCGTCGCTTAACATCAGGCGAGATGGTGGTCAAGTGCGAACCTATCATAGGTAAAAAAAAAAAAAAAAAAAACATGATGTTATAATTTAAATGGCATATTTTATGGCAAACTATTACATGATGACAAAAAGACTATATACTATGATCAGTTATCGAGCGGGATGAAAAATGATTAAATTACTAAAATGGCTATTAAAAAATAGGGGTTGACGATAAAAGGGTAAAAATTTAGGGTTGTATGTATTTTTAACGCCACATTTTAAAAATATAAAAACAAAAAAAATTGTCAGAAAATTAAAAAAAAAAATTTTGGGGTGAACAACCCTTGTCACTTAAGGGTATGAAAAATAGCTAGTAGCCGATTCTCATACCTACAGAATATGCATATAAAATTTGGTTAAAATCAGTAAAGCCGTTTCGGAGGAGTAAGGAAACAAACACTGTGACACGAGAATTTTATATATAAGACTAGCTGACCCCGCAAACGTTGTTTTGCCTTAGTGAACAACCCTTGTCACTTAAGAGTATGAAAAATAGCTAGTAGCCGATTCTCATACCTACAGAATATGCGTATAAAATTTGGTTAAAATCAGTAAAGCCGTTTCGGAGGAGTAAGGAAACAAACACTGTGACACGAGAATTTTATATATATAAGATAAATATATAAGATAGACCAAAGTTACAACCAACTTCAAAAAAATAATTAAATATTATGCTACTTGCTAGTATAGAACAGGGGCAAGTCCAACTCGCACTTGACCACTTTTATTTGTAATTAATTTTTTATTGCCCAAATGTTCGTGAGTCATTTTTAACTAATTTAATATTTTATTTCTAATTTACTTGTTTCTTTTTACTAATTTGATTGTTGTTTACGATGTGAATGTTGATGTTTTTTTTAAAATATAAATCGTAGTTTTTGTGGTCGTTCTCCTCCGAAACAGCTTGACTGATTTAAATGATTTTGGTATATTTTGTAGGTATGAGAACCGGTCGTAAAATATTTTCCTCTCTGCCATCCACACAGCACAGTCTATGTTTAATCGCTGTCTTAATAACTTTGTATGAACATATAATACATAATTATGTAGTTATCTTTGTATGAACAATATTCAAATAATTTAGCCGTTACCGTCGCGTCGCGTCGCGTCGCTCATTTGCATCGAATTTCACGTCATTGTGACATTTCACACTTACGTTTGAGTTCACACCTATGTCTGTTCAGTTTACTTCATAATTGCAATAGCAAAGTTTGCCGGGTCAGCAAAGCTAGTCTCTAAAGAAATTTAAATTGAACCTAATTTGAAGTTTTATGAAGAAGTAAATTCTGATTTCCAATGTTATATAATTCTACCAATTTTAAAAACTGCTGAATGGATCTCAATGAAAATTTGATAATACTTAGTCTGGAATAAAACTTAGGTTAATTTTAGTCCCAGAAAAATATCGGGGTCAGGATTTACACGGTTGAAACTTGGGAGGTTGCTTGTTTCATATAAAGAAAATACAAACGCGGTGTGAGCAATATTTTAGCGGTGAAAGCGCGTGTAAAGCTTTCACCGCTAAAATAGGCAACACCTATATAATACCTAGTCAATTAGACGTTCAATTTAAAATATCTTAATCTATATCTTATAAATATAATATACCGAGACTAGTTTGCGATGTATTTCACACATCATGAATGTCATATAAGATCAGTATCATTGCTCTATTACAAAAGATTTGTCGTACAATTTGCCTCTACTTTAAGTAACTACGTACAAACTACATGGATCGTTTTTGGCCAGGTCATGTTAATTTTAATGGAAAACTGTTTTATCTATTTCTTTTATTTGTAATATATCTGACAAATTAAAATTGTTAAACACAGCTTATCTTTTTTCTATGTACTCGTATGTACTCGTACCAACACCATGTGGTATAAACCACATGGTGTTGGGGTCTGCCGTCCTATTTTACATCAGGTCGGTCCATCTAACTAGGTTTAGTCTAAACGTGAGGTGCAATTTCGTGGATGATATTAAACGGTTTAGTAAAACTGATTTCAATAATTTGTTATGTTATCTCTACCACAAAGTTTTAATATTTGTAAGTAATGATAAAGTGTTGTCAAACAGAGGGATTGGCTGCCGAAAGCGAGGGTTGGGGGAAATACTAGGGTGCGGCCCTCTTTGCGACCGAGACGCCACGTTAGATAGACTGTACTAACGATTCGACAGGACATTACCTCGTTTTTATTACGCCCTGGTACTCGATTTGTCAAGTTTGGGTAACAATAGCGTCGGGTAACAATTTGCCTTTTATTAAAAAAAATACTATGAATTTAAATTCATGGTTTTACACATAATATTTTAATCAAATATGTAAATAAAAAATGCCTAATGACTATTATGCGTCCCATCAATAGTCGAATCGAATGTAGTACAATAGATTGTTATGCTTAAAACACATTATGATAAAAAACTATTATGCAACAGTTGCATAATGACACCATGTATTGTGTTACATTCATTATGACGAAAAAATTATGCGTTTTAAATGGCACCCGATTATTCATGTGTCATTTGACACGAATAGGTACTTTATACCTACTCCTGTTTATTTTATTGTTATGTGATTTTTTCAGGAAAGGGTGCAGCTGATGTTCATGGTCTAATGATACCGCGCTCTTTAATATCGGGCTACTTGTATTTTTTTTTGTAGTAGGTACGACATCGTTTCATGGTTGAAGTTCTACAGACCCAAATGTACAGTTTTGACTCCACTTGCGTAAAAAGAACATCTAGGTTGTGGCATTTCAGGCAACGCATTGTTACCTACGTGAGTTTTTCGCTCCATCTTATTGTATTCAAGTAAAGAATAAATAGGTTTCTTCTAGGTAAGCAAGCACGCTTCATTGTAGCGAAATGATAGTTTAATACAAATTATGGATTGTGTTCAATAATAATAATTGTATTGGATACAATAACTAATTTGTCTAATTGTTTGTGTTTGCTAACACAAAGTTTGCTAGGCAGTAGAGGCCATCCAATTTGACTAACATTTATATAGTTGTCATTCGGCTTATGAACTTCAACAAATGTCATATGGCGTATAATATATGAGATTTGTTGATTTGTCTTCACGTCTGAACTTAAAAAAAAAGTATTATTTGATAGGATGGCTTCTATAATATCTGAAGTAATTACTGTACTCTGATATCCCTCTACCTACTTATGTATACCTCCTCTAGTATTTGAAGTACATACTATACTCTGATATTCAATATCCTATGATGTGATGGTCGCCTGGTGTTTTGTTCGCCGCCGCCATTGTTGTCGCTATCACCCCGATTGGCGTATCGTTGATAAACCCAGTCATAGTGAGGGGGACTTAAAATCAATACCTAATAGCCGCATTCTGTTATAATATGGTATAAAACATTTGTAGTAACTTATTAACGTATTCATAGTTTAGAAAATTATGATAAAAAGAAAATTTCATAATTTACGGATATATTGAAGAAAATTGTATCGTTTTCTGTTACTGTATTTCAAACACAATTTTACAATTCATTTCTGAATTCTACGCCGCCACAATAAGAGTGAAAATTGTATCGCAGATTTTCATTTCATCCCCGAGCCTCCACTAAAATGATGGATTCCTGGTACAGTTGTTTTCAAAATTGTTCACGGAAAACCGCAACACACGATGAGAAGTTTTTTCATGGAAAATAAGTTTATTCAGAGTGGACAGTGGTCAAGAACCTTGCAAAAATTACCATGACAACGTCGCAAAACCGTCAGCAGAGGTCGTTCCTACTAGGGTATTATGAATTCAGAAGAGTAGGTAGGTCCAAGTTAGGGGTGAGATAGATGGGGATGTTTCACGCGTTGAATAGTACAAAATAGCCAACATTTGACTGACTGACGAAACTAAGAAGTGGCCTTTAATCGTGTAATTTTTATTAGAAAATACGTCAGAGTCTCCCTCATACAAAACAATTGTTATACTTTACCATTGTGTGTATGCAGCTATAAAATAACATTTACGAACAGCTATTTGACTGTATTTGACCGTCTTGTGGCTGTGTGGTATGTTCCTTTCGTGTGGGTTACTTGATAAATAGATATTTCTGTTTTCTCTCCCTCTCGTAACACGGAGGGCGGATGTTGTGAATGTGTGCGTTATGAAGGGGGAAACTGTATAAGGAAAATGTACAAGAGGAGCGTGAGTCATTGGAAAACTGGAGGTCTCTTTTCATTCAACCTATTCGACTAACAGCAAGAAAAGAGAGGTAATGTATCTCTACTGTTCGCATAACAATTTCAAGCTTCATTATGTTTGCGCGAAATACAGACAAATTATTTGAATGTGATATGAACTACAGCGGGTACGAGTGAAATGGAAAATGTTGAATGGAGGTGGAAGGAAATTTTCAAACCTTCTCTACGTTGCTTTACTCCTGGTAAAATGCACGATTCTCAAACTAATGTTGCTATTCCACAACGTAAATATTCAGAGAGCTATAGTGCATTCCAATAAGCTGTGTAGAAAACCAAAACAAACCAAAACAAAGGTGATACCATAACATAAACATCGTTTAATCTTAGTATTTTTATGAAATAGCCTTAAAATATTTTTCACAAATAGAATTCGACTTTATTGCGATCTTAAATACCATATACTTAGATTTGTATTGATCAAATAATTCTATACTATCTTATTTTAAAAGTTATATAAAGTAATGGTAGGATGATAGAAATATGATTTTAAGTACTAGCAATTTGATCTGTGTTTCTGAAACTCTCAATGTTGCATTCAAGACATTTATACTTCTTTTCATCAAATTATTCTTATTAAGTACGCGCCTATTTTTCTAACATACCCATATTGCCCATCATGCCCATATTGTGAAAATGCCCATTTCCATTATATTCCAGTATGGATTAATTTTACTCTATTTATTTTTGTCATTAATTTAGAATTTTTAATTATAATGTAATTTGATTTTAATATAATGTATTATTTGATTTTTATTGTAATGGGATTTTAAATTGACGTCTACTTTTTTTTAAATTATTGACTTGTATTGGTAATATTTGAATACCTTGAATATGACATGCAACTACTCGTTATCAATAAAAGAGTAAGAGTATGACTAAAGAACTCCGAGAAAAAGGTTTCTTGTGTCGTAACGAGTTGAGAGAAAATCGCAAACCTCTAAATACGTGTTCCACATTACGCTGTTTACTATCAAAAGCATGTATAGTTTTCACTCTAAAATGACATACATTTTGTGTTATTTTGATCGAAACTTTTGTATGTGTTTACAGAATATTACGTCATAGTGTAATGATCAGTTTTGGGTAGTACGAGGACAATTCGAACGAGATATTTTTTTTATAAATAAATACTGGTGGACAATTTACACACAATACCATCTGACCCCAAACTAAGCAAAGCTTGTGTGATGGCGGCCAGATAGCTGATATAATACTTATATAGTTTGAAATAAATTTTTATTATACATAGAAACACCCAGACACAGTGCAAACATTTGAATTCATCACACAAATATTTGCACTGGGTGGGAATCGAACCCACGACCCTCGGCTTCGCAGGTAGAGCTACTACCAACTAAGCCACGAGGCCAGTCTTATTTAATTATTGTTAAAAATAAAAGGAACGTTTTCACATAAGGAAACATCTAAATTACTTTTCTTCTAGTGTTACATTCTTCTCCGAACTCAAATGCTTTGCCTTTCCTTTTTTTACGTGGGGGAAATAAATGTACGTATGCCCGCCATATTCTCATTATGAAATGAGAGGAAATCTCCATCTACCCTCATTTGGGCTTCAAAAATTGCACGGTGACTAACACTACACACAAGACTAACCATATCACCAGGTTTCTCCAAACTAAGTGCGCTATGCACACATTTATTTATTAGAGGATTTCGCGACGCCGATAACCGTAAACTGGTTAGTTTTCGGTTATTGACATCGTGGTCATCGCGTCGTAGTTGAAATATATACCTATGTTTTTTATTTTCCAATGCTTCCCGAACCATTCTTGCGTAGTAATGACATTCGGTAGATAGAACCTTCGGGTCGTGGATCTCGATCCAATGACCAGTTTTAGCATCAATCAAATGTTCAGCAATTGCAGATTCTTGTGCCTGACGATTTTTTACAGCGGCAATGTGTTGATTGTTCCAAGTCCCAGCAGCAGTGGGGAACATTTATTTGGGTGTTTATGATATGCATACATATATATTTAGCCTTTTTATGCGGCGAAAATTTAAAAGGGCAAGCAATGAAAGGTACTACAAACTATCTTGTAAAACAATGGTTGAGAAATGCTGGTCTGTCATATTTTGAGTGACATCGATTTGTTTACCTTTTATTCACAGAGATTTGGAATGAGGTATAGTAGCAAATTTAGAGTAGGTAGGTATTTGAAGCAAGTTGAAAAGTTGACACAATTTAAAACTATGTAGGTATTTTTTTGTTCAATAAATATGTTTAAGTAAATAAATATTAGTGGACACTTCACACAACACCATCTGACCTCAAACTAAGCCAAGCTTATACCGTATGTTTGAGGCAATATGCAATTTTTATGTTTATGTTGTAGTTTAAAGTTTAGAGATTTTTTTTAAATAAGCGAGGCGATTTAGTTGGAGTTTTAACATTGCCTTTTGCATTTCATTTTTATTAAAATTTGCGTGCAAAAATATTTGCAAAAAAATAAAAAAGTCGAACTCTGCGTAGGTTATAAAATACATATTATCAACTAAAAACTAATATTTGCATGCAAAAGCACCTTGACGACGTAAGCGTAAATTTCACAAAAATCATGAAATTTAGTCGAGTCGAAGTTTGATTATAAATAGAAGCTGGTTTTTGTATTCTCGAAGAAAATTAAATTATCTAGTGTTCGCATCAAACTAGACGTGAGGTCTGTCACCTCGTTACTCGTTTTATCTTTTTGGGGGCGGTTAAATCATGTAACCCATAAATGATGTCATAGAGAGGTTTCGTTGCCACCGAAACGTTACCAGACTCGGATCAGTCCACATTTTTAGCAGTCTATTAAAATCTTTATACAATAATTTTACCAAGAATCGTAAGGTGAATCTCGTGTTGACTCGATATTACTCGGTGGAAGTTGGTTACGTCTGCCGCTTCTTTTGTAGATAGTGCACTCACTATGTGTAGTGAGATGTATCCAACCCCGGTGCACTCGTGCTTCGAGCACTGCCGAGCCTCGCAGCTGTGGCCAACACTAGGTCGCCGGTCGGCACGTCAAGGATACTTGCGTGACAATTCACTAGGTCATTGTGATCGATTAAATACAACAATAAAAAAATGGTTGTCTGTAAAGTCGGTTTACTGACGATAGTTAAACGTGACAACGTCTTAAGAAATCAGTACGCTGATAGCGCGAGTAGTGATACCGCTCGACTCGGCGGGTGGCGCCCTCAGCGCTCAGCTTCGTCCGCATGGCACGGAGGACGAACTAACGGTAACGTTACATGACGTCATCTTTTGCGGGCGTGCAGCCGGCTTCACCGAATTATAAGACGTTATCACGTCAAAAACAATAACTCCATATAAGCTTTGCTTAGTTTGGGGTCAGGTGTTGTGTGTAACGGCGAAACGGCGCTATTTAGATTATCGCGACATCGTTTCATGGTTGACGTTCCAAATACTCGAACGAAGAGGTTGGACTCCATTTTTATGATAAGAACGTCTAGGCTGTGGAATGCGTTACCTGAGTGGGTTTTACCTGATGGTTACATACAATCTTCTCTTCAAGGGTGAATCGATTTCTTCTAGGTAGGTAAACACGCTCTATCGTAGACGCATCGTCGAGATGGTGGTCAAGTGTAATCCTATGAAAGTTAAAAAAAATGTCACCTAAAATTAGTAGGTATTGTGTAAATCGAGGTCGCTAATAACGACTATTTAAAAGAATCTCTTGTAAATGGTGTCACCCGCCTTCGTTTTAATGAACGACGCATACAAGCAGCGACCCAGCGCGGTGAGTGACCGGGGGGTCTACCGCCTAACGAAAAACGCTTTGAAGCTTTGACATTGCCGTCTCTTTCATTTCAAGCGAGAAGAAAAGAGACCGCAATGTCAAAGCATCAAAGCATTTTTCGTTAGACGGTAGACCCCCAGCACATCTACCGCCTAACTAAATCGGCTTTAGCTTTGCTATAGCCATCTCTTTCTTTTCAAGCGAGAAGAAAAGAGACAGCAATATCAAAGCTAAGACAGTTTTCGTTAGGCGGTAGATCCCTTGAACCTACATTACCTACAGGCTAGAGGTCTTTGGCGAGTTCCCACTCGCGTCATGGACCGCAGATAGGTTATCATAGGCGTACATAAAATAACAATTAAAATAATTTAGACGTAACTTATAAGAATATTTACTAGTTAAATTTAATAAAACTTATAAAAACTATAATACTATGAAATGTTAATGATTAAATCAGAATTATTCTTAATTACTAAACTTCACAGGCTCCTGTGGACGAAACTGAAATAGTTCCGCGGACATACGTGACTCCGTCGCGACACTCGCAACTGTCCTGAAAATGACAAACATGAAATCATGTATGTTTATGTATGAATAGATGTTTATGATTATGCCTAAAACTATTGAGATGTTCTAGATGCCATTTGGTACATAGATACCTACATAATAGTCGGGATATATTCAGACTTAGGCTACTTTTTATACCGGGAAAAAAGGGAACAGGTGGAAACGGGGAAAAAAGTGGAGTCTCAAATTTTTATAGTTTTGTATGATATCTAAATCTTACGAAGAATTTCTCTCAAGCATACCATGGGATTATCATAAAAACCAGCGTTCATTATAAATTTTGCGAGTGAATTTCCCGAACCGAACCATTTACCAAAAGTCAAAAACCACTGTTGTACAGTGTAATAATAATAACACCATTGATGAATTTTGCAATAAAGATTATTACAGAAAATAATAACATACCTAATTAAAAGATTAACATCAAATAATGTATGAACAATAAAGTAACTTACAAAAATATTTTCAACGGTTTCACACGGCTGACTCTGCTCATAGAAGTGCACTTTCTCAACATTATGTTTTATCATCTCATCAGGCGTTCGTTTGACATCATCACACGTCATCACGTTCGATATCAGACCCGCCTTATTTTTTTTAACCTTTAGATGATCCGTATTCACATTTTCCATGACCACTGGGCTTCCAAATATTGCTTCATCTAGATACTCACAGTAACCATTGCCGTCTACCGGCTTGGGTTCATTATTGTTAACATTTTCAACAGGTAACTCATTTGGCTCCTCATATTCAATTAGTTTTTCTTCTTTTTCTATGTCACCCTGATACGAAACATTTTCTTCTGATTTCGTGGTGTTTGTTTTTCTCCTCGATTTTCGTATTTTGTAGTAGAGATTTGTGACGAATTTGAATTTTAGAATGTATGTGAGGACATCTGAGACACTGGCTGAGCCACTTTTGTTGCTTTTGTTATAGAGGAGACAGAAATGACGCGGAGGTGAACTGCCATAATCGTCACCTGCAACAAAAAAACATCTTTAGCAATGCTATCCCCAAATAATTCAGCCGATATCAGATAACAACCATAAAAATAGTATACATATTAGCTCTACACACCGGATACAAGTCAGCAAGTGCTATATTCTCTCAGGTAGGGCCGTGAGGCATCCCTTGATCGCGTCATCTTTCTTACTAATGACAACCAAAGCCAACGTAACGTCTGAGATGCCCTTGTGTATAGTCGTACAGTGAGTGAATATGGTAAAAATGTGGAAAGGTTTCAGGTATAGCTAGGTACGTATGTATGTGCGTTTTGCGTAAGTATGGTTAGTAAGATTAGGTTACCAGTGTCGTGCGCCTTCTGAGTTAGTCCAAATGTTCGATAGCCAGTAGGTATAGGACACTCGATGCTACTCGAGCACTAGGCTCTTTAATATAAACAAATTACAGATTCATTTTAGTTTTCACGTTTCCTAATTTTAGGTAGCCCTGCAAAAAGATAAGCATTACCCAATTAATATTATAAATCCAAACATTTGAATCTTTGAATGATGTATAGTAGCAAGCAAAAACTACTAAAGAAATCTGGGTAAAATTTGCTACACGGGCTATTATTTATCCCGGGAAAATAACCGGTTCAGGAACTATGCGCGTGAAACAAACTTCTAGGTACTATATAGGCTTCTACGTAAATTCCACAACTCTGCTAAATTATTTGATTTCAACCCCTACACCGCTTCATGCTTCTGCCACCCTGGTGGAAAGTTCAATCCGAGCACCATCTTTGCTATTCGGAACCATCAGGAATTTTGGCGAGATTCGAGCATTGCTATCTTATTTCAGTAGGCGCACACAATTTTCACAGTATCAAACAAGAATTAAAAATACACGTTTCAATAATTGGACGAAACATAACTGATATAAAAGATATCGATTTATCTAGTTATAAACTTTAACTAAAACGAAATATTCGTAACGACCGTGAAATTGACAAGTGCAAGTGAAAATCTCACAAAGAAGCTTCGGAAACTAATATTGTAATATTGACAGAATTATATTTCATTTAGTTTATGATTACCATGCGTCCTGGTTTCCAACGATTTGTCCTAGTTTACAGGTGCCTAGGCGCCGGGCGGGGTTTAATTTGTAGTACGGTTTAAAAATTAGTCTTGGGACGCCCGCGTCACACGCACTGTTTCCGCACACCGTAATTTATCGACGAGCGGACTCGTTAAATTTGTATTAGGTACTCGTAAAATTATGATAAAAGATGAGTAAATGTAATACATTTTAAGGTAACTAAAATAATGACTAGGTACCTACATTTAAAAAAACTGTTGACATGTCCGGGTTCTGGAGTCTAAAATAAGGGATTTTCACGTGGAGTTAGCAGGCTCACCTAATTCTGTTAAGGGGGCGCCTAAAGCCAGAAAACGAAAAAAGGACATTTTCGACGCCGCTCACTGAAGTTAAGAAACTAAAAACTATGACAAAAAAAATTGACGTGTGGGTACAATCAAGAAGAAGCACAATAACCGAATAGAATTTTAAAAATAGATCAGAGTTTTTTACAATAAAAAAATAAAAATGACACCGAAAAACCCCGTTTTAATTCGAGTACTCGAAATTATCAGCGATGACCCCACATTATTTTTTGGTAATAAAATTCCAATTTGTACGTTCTAGTAAAGTAACCGAACACTTTTTTTAATTTATGTTTAGTTATTGAGTAATTAAATAAAACTTGGTCAAAAATGGACTCCTGATTAAATATTGATTTTTCCTCCAAACTGTGTCATGCTATTCTCGACTTGATGTACATCACATTAAGAAACGCGTCGCGCGGGTGAAATCTGATTTTTCCTGGCTTTAGGCGCACTCTTAAATATCCTATCGTGCGCCCAGCTCAAACTTAGTCCCTTTTCGGTAAGAATTTAATTATTTCGTGTGTGTTTGTGGTGACCTAGTGGGAAAAATATTTCTCATTTTTAATTCATTTAGAAAACATAGCGACCAAATTGCACTGAACAAAATCCAAAGTTAGTTACAATAATTGTAGATCTAATCTTTATTGCAAGAACATTTGCACCTTTACAATACTTTTTTTTTAATTCAAGAGTGACATAGGTAATATTATACAAGTGAAACTGTACCTATCTAAAAATGTTGACGCATGTACAAAGGGATATGGGATACCAAGTTGGATGTTTGCAGAAAACTTATCCCGCGCTGACTAGTATTCTGAGATGTCTATGTATTGGTTGATCAAAACTTCAACCCCTACATTGCTTCGTGTCTATGCTACCCTGGTGAAAAGTTCAACCTGGGCACCATCTTTGCTATTCGGAACAATCAGGAATTATTATTGTGCAAGATGCGTTGCTATTTTAATTCGAATAGGAGCATAGAGATTTCTAATGATTCTTCTGTTTACCTAAAACATACAATACGAAAAGAAAAGAAGTATATACCTAACAATGTTGTGATTTATTATCTTGTTTGTATTATTTACAAGAATATGCGTCAGTGAGGAGCAGATAGAGATGTCAAGTGAATAATATTATTATAGGTACTTAATCCCACATGCGAATTTTAAGACTCACAGACTCTGTCACTACACCGTTAGTGGAATCTACATTTTTTTTTTCAAGGACGATAACAATGCATTCTAATTTTCTATTTTCTCCAAAAAAATAAAAAGCGACTTCAAATTAAAATTAAATTCAGACACTCGTCGGTAAACAAATTAGAACAGCACTGTGTTCGCTGTGGTTGAGTCGAATCTCATCAGTACTGGCCTCATCATCATCATCAACAGCCCACTAAACGTTCCCACTGCTGGGATTCGGGGCCTTCTCTCGCAAGGAGAGAGTTAAGGCCATAATCCACCACGCTGGCCCAGTGCGGGTTGGTGGATGACACATGACTTCGAGAGATTCTAGGTACATGTCGGTTTCCTCACGATGTTTTCCTTCACCGTTTTAAGTTAGCGGCATTACGCACATGACTTCGAAAAGACAGTGGTGCGTGTGGGGTTTTGAATCCGGGGTCTCCGGATCGGCAGCCGCTGTTCTCCCGACTAGACCAGCCGTAACTCCTGGCTAATACTGGGCTAGTAGAGTATAATGTTTGTTTTTGCAAGACCATAGAGGCAAAGGAGAGTTTTCTAGGTGTAACTGGGATGCAGTCGGTGAAGAAGTGTGGGGAATTCTACTTCGAATGTTATTTGTTTCTAGAGAGTGTATGGTTCATCTTTATATGGCAGAAATAAGTATCTACTGTACTGGTAGAGTGTCAATATAAATACCTTGTCTGTATTTGCAAGGGTAGGAGTACAGTAGGTCAACAGTAGGAGGGAATTTCTAGTTGTAATTGTATCATGTTGTGAGTTCGGCATAAGTATTTTTTTCTCGCCGAGTCTATACTGACTAAGAGCCCACGAGGGCCAAACCTTCGTTAGTTTATAAAGGCTGAAAGTTCACCTGTGCATGTCCCCTATACAGGTAAGAACGACTAGGGACTATATAGTTTGGGTTGTGGTTACTTGGGCAGGTAACCGGTAGTAAAGGTGTATAAGTAGTGGTAGGACTCTTAGCAGAGTCCGCCTGGGGAAGTACCACACCTTTGCCAAATATTCTACCGCCAAGCAGTAATGTGCAAACATTACTGTGTTCCGGTTTGAAGGGCAATGATTCCAGAGAAATTACAGGATCTCTGGGTGACGAGCGGAGTGCAGTGCTAGGTAATGATTTGGACTATCATGTTCCAATAGCTGCGTGTTACTGTGCTGTTATGTGGCAGGCATGTTGCTTACCATCAGGCACATGACCTGCTCGTCTCGTCACTCTATGCTATAAAAAAATAAAAAAATGGTACCTTACATTCGTTAACGTATAAAGCTCAATTTTTTTATATTTTGTTAAAGATAACTTTAGAAATCTCGTCATCCATTGCCAGACACTTATGGCAGTTGCTACCCTCTGCCAGACACCCCTAAACTTTAATGAATTATCATTATACTTTTGTTATAGTATAAAAGCTAAATTTTATATATTATGTTACTTGGGGACCTATGAAAAGATGTTGCCACAACAGCCGGACAGTTTTAATGGTTTTTACATCTTGCCAGACACATCGAAAGTCCGCTGTAAGTACGAGCGCGAGGTAACAACTGTTAGTCGACTGCGATATTTTACTGCGCATCATCTGTCTTTTAGTCATAGATCGTAGAACCCAAGATGGGCCCTCCCAAACTATCAATCATGCGCACGCAATCATGTCAACGTTGGGAAGAGTGAGCTCACTCTTTCCGTTCCAGTCGGTTGCAGGATGCGGTGGACGCCGGACGTTTTTACCTATCATTATACGTTGTCAACAACCAAACTAAGGAGAGAACAGCAAATCTCGCCGCTAGCGATTATAGGGGTCAAGTAGATTGGTTGTTTGCAGGGTTGGCATGATTAAAACAAGTTGTTTTAAAACACATGTTTAAAACAGTGTTTAAAACAGTTTGAATTTAAACAGTGTTTTTAATCACATGTTTAAAAACAAAGATAAAAACAAGTATTAAATAGTGTTTAAAACATAAAGAAAAAAAACAATGTTTAAAACTACTTTTTGAATGAAAATAAATTATTATTTAGGGCTCGAAATAGATTGACATAAAACCAGTTGAGTCTATGCTATTTATTTTATTTTTTTGTACCTACCTACTCACAAAAGGAATTACTTATGAGTTTTTGAAAAGAAACATTACAAAGAAAGACACTTCAATGTAGGTATACTTCTAGAATTAATAAGTAATTCCCCGTTGGTCCTGCTAGGAAAGTCCCTAATGTCGACCGTCGAAAGAAAGTAGTTCAATGGACTAGTAGGTAATACTCTTATTTCCCGTATTAAAATAGAAACATTGGAGTTTCCCCCATTGAACTTTTAAAAACGGTATTTATAGCAATGGGTTTCCCCTGTTAAAAATGAACATTAGTTAGTTAGAAGACACAGGTGAATCTAAACCGTTTAATACAGATTAGATATAGGTATGCTCGCAACTCGCAACATAAAACAACTGAGTCATATAAAAGCAAAGGCAGCAACATCCACTTTTTTCACTTTGGCAACTTTAAATGCAGTTTGATAGACCTGTGTCGAATTTACATCACTGCATACTTAAATCGCATTAAACCTAGCAATATCCCATTCAAAACAAGCTTTTTTAAATTAGGTTTGTAACAAAAACAGCATTATCCGTCATAGTTTCTAACAAAGACAGCAACATCCTTTTCAGCCAATCAGGAGGCGTGATTTGCCCGCCATTTACTTGTCTTTTTGTGTTTATGAAGTGTGGTTATGATCTCGAAAATTATAAAATTAAAAGGGAAATAGTGCCTAATTATATGAAAACCATACATAAATCTGACAATTGAATGTTTTCCTACGCCATGTGATAATAAACAAAGCAGAAAAAGAAAGGCCAAGCCCGAAAAATGGAAGAGAAATCAAGCGAAAAAAGGATGGTAAGTTAGTACGACGACATAATTTTGATAATTTCGGGTATTATTGAAGAAAAAAAAACAATATTATTTTTGAGTATAAACTGAGTAGGTAGAAAGGTAGATGATTTGTATCCATTAAAACGACTAAAACTATATAAATACCATTAACGGTTTTATTTAGCTTGGTTTATTTTAGTAATTTTATTTGAAATAACCCCTTTCCTGTTGACAAATTGACTTGATATACTTAGGTACCTTTAGTTCTAAACATTTCTCAAGACAATATTTGTTAGATCTTCTAGTATTTTCTATGATATGCATTATAAATAAGTATATTTTGTTTTAGGTATTCTGCACAAACTCTTCCCAAAAGAGTGCTTTGCCGCCAAAAGAAAACTTTTAATTGCATGTCTATCTCAATGATAGATCTTAAAAAGATTTTTGATAATTTTTATGCAGAGCCCGACAAATCAAAACAGGATGCATTTATATTAAAACATTGCAAAGCGGTGAAAGTGAAACGTAGGCGTTCTTTGGGCCAAAAATATTCAAAGCAAGAATTTCAAATGAAGTACTTCATTTACGCCTATTCTATAAAGAAAAATGTGCAAATTTGTCAACGATACTTCCTGACAATTTTACAAATTACAAAGTCTGAAATATAGGATGTTGAGCTTTTCTTAAAATCCCTGGATTTTGCAAAATACGCCTTTTTAGGGTTCCGTAAAACGTAAAAACGGAACCCTTATAGATTCGTCATGTCTGTCTGTCTGTCTGTCTGTCTGTCCGTCCGTATGTCACAGCCACTTTTTGCCGAAACTATGAGAACTACACTGTTGAAACTTAGTAAGTATATGTATTCTGTGAACCGCATTAAGATTTTTACAAAAGTTTTTTTAAAAAAACAAAAATTAGGGGTGCCCCCCATACTGAGAACTGAAGCTCAAAAATTTTTTTTTCATCAAACCTACACGTGTGGGATGTCTATCGATAGGTCTTAAAAAATGATGTTGAGGTTTCTAATATAATTTTTGTCTACACTGAATAACTTGCGCGAGAGACGCTTCCAAAGTGGTAAAATGTGTGTCCCCCCCTCTAACTTCTAAAGTAAGAGAATGAAAAAACTAAAAAAAATATATGATGTACATTACCATGAAAACTACCAACGAAAATTAGTTTGAACTCGATCTGATGAGTAGTTTTTTTTTAGTACGTCATAAATACACTATTATTAAAACTTCGATCAAAGTTACAACGAACTACAAGAACTATGTGTACTATGTATGTATATTATGTTACTTGCTGGAACGGAACCCTTCATGGGCGAGTCCAACTCGCACTTGGCTACTTTATTCCGTTTTAGATTATTGAAAGGAATATTAAATATTTTATATTTTTATGAAGTAATATTATTTTATTACATATTTCATACTAGTAAATCATACAACATGCATATTTCCATAAACGATACTTATAAGTGTCATTCTATGTAAATTAGACCCATTTTTTAAACTCAGGATCAAGATTATTTACGCCCGTACCATAACATATACGGTTATAGCAAAACTAGAAACATCCAGCTAGGAACGGCGCATAACCAGCAATATCCACGTGACATAAGCAAAAACAGCATTATCCATATTTAATTAGCTATTTTTAGGGCATAACTAATAAATAGCGAAATTTCTTTTAACAATTAGTGTTCACAACATCATTTTTAATTTACGTTCATAATTAATTTTATGTGAAATTTACCATAAGCAACGTAAGATAATAAAAAAATCTACTGCACACTAAACAGGCATGGATGTTGCTACCTTTGCTTTTATAGGACTCCTGTGTAATCAAAAACCATTTTGCAAATTTGAAAGTACCTAGCCTATAAACCTATAAATGAATAAATATGGCGTCTATTAGAAATGAAATGAATGCCCAAAACTAAAATGAACAAAAAAAACATAAAAATCAAAAAAAAACACTTGTTAAAACATTTTGAACTGTTTGTTTTATAAAATTTAAAAAAACTGTTTTTTTTCCAACCCTGGTTGTTTGTAAACCACTTACGATACTCACAGAGACGCAGTTTAATACCAATTTCAAGGTGCTCAAGGCACATCTATTGATTTATATCGATGCTTTTAGTGATGTATTGAACAAGTATGTGCAGATCCAACCACGTTTTATATTCGAAATTTGTGTAGTTTTGTTGTGAAATAAAAGTGTAATTTTAGTAAAAAGTGTTATCATGGGATTATTTTTAGTAAAAAGTGTTATCATTACATCAACAACTTTTCTTTTTTTCATCAATATTTTTCAAGTTATTGCTTCCGAAAGGCAAAAATTTAACTTTTTTTCCTCCCTTTCGCCATTTTCTCCCCAACTGTTAAATTTTATGAAACTTTACCGATAATTAAAAGTGTAGATCTTTTAATAATGAACAACTTTTTCCTTGAACTTTTTTCTGTAATGACAATACCTTCAGAGTTATGTTACTTTACCGAGCAAAATCCGCGCCACTGCGACACCTCCGCGACACTGCAAAAAATCCGCGACACCTCCAGTCTTAGGGCTGAAGGATTGTGTCGGTGGGTTTCTTCTACACAGGGTTATGTGGGACACCAACGTTACCTACTTAGACATATGCCAGAAATACGTAACATACATAAAAACACTACGGTACAGACGTGGTATTCGTATTCGATGGCTACTGGAAATACCCAAAGGTATTTCCAACTTTGGCACCAATTCTGCCAAACGGCTGCGCCGATCCCAGCTGAAGCCATGTGAAGCCACAACTCAAGATAAGTTTTTAGGCATCGAGAGCAATAAGACCAGATTCATCTCACTACTGAAAACTTTTCTCATCAAATCAGACATAGAGGTCGAGCAAGCCGTAGAGTCCGGCAAAATTCTCTTAGCCGAACTGATAATCACACCATCCGCATTCTCTACGGCTCGCTCCACCTCTATGTCTGATTGAGTGTATCTGAGTGTATTTCTGGCATATATCGGAGTAGGTAACGTTGTTGTCCCACATAACCCTGTGTAGAAGAAACCCAATGACACAATCAAACAATGAATTTTGGGTTCAGCCCTAAGACCGGAGGTGTCGCGGATTTTTTGCAGTGTCCCGGAGGTGTCGCAGTGGCGCGGATTTCGCTCGGTAAAGTAACATAACTCTGAAGGTATTGTCATTACAGAAAAAAGTGCAAGGAAAAAGTTGTTCATTATTAAAAGATCTACACTTTTAATTATTGGTAAAGTTTCATAAAATTGAACAGTTGGGGAGAAAATGGCGAAAGGGAGGAAAAAAAGTTAAATTTTTGCCTTTCGGAAGCAATAACTTGAAAAATATTGATGAAAAAAAGAAAAGTTGTTGATGTAAAAGTTAGTAAATTTAATTTAAAAGAGAAAAGGTCTCCACAATTTTTTGCCTAACACTAACAGTTCTCGAGATATCGAATTAAACGCGTTTTCATCGAAATGACCTTGAGCTGACCATGCCAGAATCCCACAAATTGGAATATATGCTCAGAATGCACCCTTCTATCGATCTTTTATAGTCCCCAAACTACATAATTTAATGTTTTTTTATTCCATTTTTTTGCTTAAATGCATTGGGCTATATACCTTTAGAGTACAGGACCGTGAACAAAATGTGTGTGTCAAATGAATCACCAGGAAACCTATGAAGGATGATAGAAGGGTATAAAGTAATAATATTCAGCACTATGCCGTCACTTGTAAGCTGTCCAACTGAGTGCAGCTGTAGAAGTGGGTTGCGACCATCGATCATTTCTCCTTGTCGCATGATTTTTGTACCTACTCCAGATGAAAATTTGTGTGCCGCACTTTTGGGAAGCGAGCAGAATCTATTTGATGTACACGTACTAAAGACACGTTTGTCGTCAATACATTACCTTGTTTGTATTTGCAAGAGCACGGTGTCAATAGAGGCGAATTTTCCAGTTGTGATTGCGGCGCACTGCGCGTCCGGCAGAAATGAGTTGAGTCCCACGTCGTGTCTGTGTACGGTATGGAGTCTGACACGAGGTCCGAGTGTTGCAGCCATTTTGCAGATTCGCGGAGAGAGAAGAATGTCAGGGTTACTATAGCCTGGGGAAGAAGATAAATATAATGCTTACTGTAACTGCCCAGGAAACGAAAGGATAGAGTCTAAGGAAGAAGTCTTGATGGAAGTACGGTACAATGGGTGGAAATACATTACTAATGACTAGGATAGTAGGCTATGGGTGGCAGCGTCTTGATTAACAGTTTTGGTTACTATCAGGGTCTTCTTATAAATTGGAAAGATTTGAATCAATTTGCATTTTTCGTATGATTTACTAACTAGTTGACTTACCATAGTGAAGCAAGCGGCGGCACACAGTGTGGCGCACAGTGGGAATCCGTACCGCTGGGCTAATGCGCCTCCCAGCGCTGGTCCCAGCACTTCTCCCAGCGAGTAACAGCACGACCACACGCCTGCCACCGCGCTGTACGTCGCTAGGGCTTCCGGACACCCGCCTTCATAACTATATCAAGAATTTTAAAGTTAGAAAATTCTCGAAGTTCTCATTATAGGCTAGCCACATTGCTACCAAATTCTTATTAGCTTACAGAAAGCCTGAGAAGATAGACATGACAAACAATAGAATTGATCAGTACATAATATAATTTTACTAAATTGTAATATACAACAATGTCGTGTCGTCCGAAACGGGTCGACCGATTTTATGAAATAGTAGCATCGGCCGCGGGTGAGTACTTTTTAATATGTAGTATCTATTTATTTAAGACCGTTTCAGTTTATATTACAATTTACGAAGGTGTTTAAAGGTATGATGTAGTTAATCTTGCAGAAATTTCTTTACTTAAATGCTAACAATCGCTCCTTTTCAGACAGTGAAAAATTCCTTGCAGTCAACAACACAACAATATTAAACTAAACAAGACTTACATAGAACTCGTGAGAACCCCTTGAAACGTGGGCAGTAGCGTCAACGCCACAGACATTCCCAAAATACACAATGCAACTAAATCCAGCCAAAGATCTCTGAAACAAAAGGAAAAAATCACATAAGCTTTTCAAATCGAAATTCAGTAATGTCTGCACCACATGCTGCTTAGCATCAAATGGCTCACAAAGTTGAACCAACGCGGATGGCGGACTCTGCACTCACTATCACTATTACTATTAGTACATTTACTACATACGAGTATACTTACTTCGTAAGACCAGGGATGAAGGGACAAGGTCCCAATAGCAGCAATCCAATTGTGGACAGAAAAAGACCCCACACCATCATGCACCAATGGTTATTAACTCTGAAACAAAACAAGTACCGACCTGATTAGATCAAAGATATTATCTATCCTACCTACTACCTACTACCTAGATCAAAACAAATTAGGTACTTACTTAAAGTGCCTAATAGGTACTTTTATGTAAGTAAGAACGTTTCGTTACGGCTAAACGTACTCGTACAATCCTATCTAATAAATTTGTACTTAATCGGGATTCCTTTATGAAAGTTAACAACTAGTAGGTAAACGTTTTTTTTTATAAAGAAACCTATGGCAAGATTTCTCGGATGGGTTTAATTTTTTTTTTTTTTTTTTTTCTCGGATGGGTTTTATAGCCTACCGAACTTTGGGCTAGCGCAAAAGAAGAAACACACTAACCCAAAGAGTATATAACTATGCATTATCCTAAACTTATAACTTTACTTATCGTTGCCAACTAATATCCACAGACTAAGTTGGTACTATGAAAATTCTGTTGTTTGTATTGTTTGTTCTAAAGTGGAATTGTACATAAATCGTACATTAGATGTCACAGAAAAGCGAAAAATCATTTAAGTATTTAGAACACAATCTTACCAAGAAGCTGCTACTCACATGTTTTATCCTTCTAAAATGAATCGTAGTCCAACCGTTGGGGTTACCAAAGTAACAAACATCATAAAAAAGAATTTCATGGTATTAGGTAATATTTGGTCATATTCTTTTTGTAAAATCTTCAGTTTCGTTACATCGAATTACACTGTAGGTATATTATCAACAACAATCTTACCTGTCCGCAACCCATCCCCATATCGGGCTGAATATTCCGTAAAGGCTGGAAAACAGCAGAAATATCAGTCCTATCTGCTCCGTGGACAGGTTGAACTGCCTCAAATGGGGCTCCAGGGTCGGATCGAGGAATGCCCAGGTGTTGGAAACCACTACGATTACCAAACCAGTGATGATGATCGAAGGTATCTTGAACAATTTCACTATTGACGCGGATTTTGATCCTGATACGTATTCTGAAAAGAAAGGTAATAAGTACAGTCATATTGCACAGGAACGTACGTTACGTACTTTTGTGTTACCTACACAACTTCTACTTGGAGATGGCTCATAAGTTCCCAAAATAGCTTTAAATATTTTTACATTCACAAAATATTTATAGGTATTATTTTAAAGACCTTTAAAGGTCTAGTAAAAATCTAGCGGGCAGCCTGCACCAGTAGTAGACTACAGGCCCGTGAACAAAATTTACGTAGTAAATGAACCACCAGGAGACCTATGTAGGATGATAGAAGGGTATAAAGTAATAAGATTCAGCACTATGCCGTCACTTGTAAGCTGTCCAACTGAGTACAGTCGATGAGGGGGGGTTGCAACCCTCGATAATTTCTCCTTGTCGCATGATTTTTTTGCGGCATTGCGAAATAATGCATTAGGAGAGGTATTGAAACTGTATGGAACCAATGCCGTACATAACCAAATGCCCAAATTTAATCTGTAAATCATCGGAAAATCACGACTTTTTCCGACAAAGAGAAATTATCGAGGGTTGCAACTCCCCCTCTTCGACTGTACTCAGTTGGACAGCTCACAAGTGACAGCATAGTAATGAATCTTATTACTATATACCTTTCTATCATCCTACATAGGTATCCTGGTGGCTCATTTACTACGTAATGTTCACGGGCCTGTTGTCTATAGGTAGATGGCCTGACGTCACGATTTTTATTCGAGAAAACCTCTGAATAAAAATAATAAAAACAACACTTGCGCAAAAACAGAAATTTTACTTTATCTACTTTTATATGTGCTCTTGTCACGATTACTATAATTATAACAAAAAAAGTAGCCAAGTGCGAGTTTGACTCGCCCATGAAGGGCTCCGTTCCAGCAGGTAACATAATATACATAGTACACATAGTTCTTGTAGTTCGTTGTAACTTTGATCGAAGTTTTAATAATAGTGTATTTATGACGTGCTAAAAAAAAACTACTCGTCAGATCGAGTTCAAACTAATTTTCGTTGGTAGTTTTCATGGTAATGTACATCATATATTTTTTTTAGTTTTTTCATTCTCTTACTTTAGAAGTTAGAGGGGGGGGGACACACATTTTACCACTTTGGAAGTGTCTCTCGCGCAAATTATTCAGTGTAGACAAAAACTATATTAGAAACCTTAACATCATTTTTAAAGATCTATCGATAGACACCCCACACGCGTTAGTTTGATGAAAAAAAAATTTTTGAGTTTCAGTTCTTAGTATGAGGGGGCAACCCTAATTTTTCTTTTTTTTAATTGTTTTTGTAAAAATTTTAATGCGGTTCACAGAATACATCTACATACCAAGTTTCAACAGTGTAGTCCTCATAGTTTCAAGCAAAAAGTGGCTGTGACATACGGACAGACAGACAGACAGACAGACATGACGAATCTATAAGGGTTCCGTTTTTACGTTTTAAGGAACCCTAAAAATATACTTGGGGGTGATTGAGAGGCGTGTCAAGAGACTGATATGTAGCGAAACTCTAGCTAGATCCCGTTTGCAAAGCCTCAAGGCTTCAAACACCGCCGCAAGACTACTTGTCCCTCGGCGTACAATTTTATCGGATACATTTCGGGTAATGTGCGCAGGACTTTCGTAACTTGCTTGCATAGATCTCCCTTCTACTATCACACAGCCAGACCATAATACCCAAGCACCACCAAATCCTACAAGTAGGGAATTCCGAAAATTCCAAATAAACCCCTTTGAATGCACATTTATAATTCGCAAAACAAATCTGTGGAACACTCTACAAGCTCTTCACTCTACCTGAGCATAGAACAGATCAGGGTAGCGATTCTAAATGCAACTCCGAATGGTTTGGAATAGGAATGACAATCCCTGTCTCTGTCATGCTAAACAGATAAGACAAAGACCGAGAGATGAGATTCCGTGTCAGATGCAACCGAATGGATTTAGAATCGCTACCCAGAGGTCGACAAGTAGTAAACAAATTTTCACGGTCCAGAAAATAGCAATTGATCATAATTATCTAAGAGCTACCTATTTATTATTTTGGTTACAAATCAAATTCTATTCAGTGCGAGGTTCAACCTCTCGCGGTTCGCAAATGGATCGCGGTCCGCCTGTTGCTGATCGCGGGAATAGATAATGTTCTGGGTCTGTTTCTCGATGGATACAATCTAGGTATCTTTAAATATAGTGTAACTAGGTATCTTCTAGGTTGGTCTATGTGTATTCGTGGTATAAAAAAACGAAAAGACACTGGATGGATCGGCTAAGTATCAGCTGGAAGCTCTGGAATCGGTCGAGAAACGTGACAAAAGGCTCATAGGCAATGACACTCTTGTGCGAAAAAACTTCAAAGTCTAGAACATCGCCGAAAAATTGCTAGTTTTTTATCGGATACACTTCGGAGAGTGTGATTCAGATTTGTATGATCTAATACCACCTTGCCCTTTTTTCTATCGGAATGCTTGAAAAAGCGACATCGTTTCATGGTTGTTGTTTCAAAGACACGAACGAAGAGATTTGACTCTACTTTTGTGATAAGAACGTCTGGGATGTGTGGGTTTTCCCCGACGGTTACAATCTTTGTGTTTTAAAATCGAGAGTGAATCGGTTTTTTCTAGGTAAACACGCTCCATCGTAGACCGCATCGTCGCTTAACATCAGGCGAGATGGCGGTCCTGAAGTGTAAACCTAAAAAGGTAAAAAAAAGACTATGGTCAGATTTTTTTGTTTAAAACAAATACTAATTTTCTAATTTTAAATCAATGGGTTCGTGTTCGAATAATAATTAATAGGTCCACATACATGAAAAGATTCAGACGAATTACGAACCTCTTCGTTTTTTAGTCACTTCATAAATAGGGTTAAGCCCAAGGCTCATTTTACAGCACTCCTATACGTTTAATTTTTCAGAAGGCTTTTTAATTCAGCTATCAATCAGCTATATCAGCTATCAATAATCAGATCGATAATCTGAATTTACTAACTAACCCACAACACGGTAAAACCTGTAGGTATTTAACTTGAACATGGCTTGCCACACTACCGTGTGTCTAGATAAAACCAGTTTATTTGCCCTTTTTATTGAGATTACATCATTAAAATACAGAAAAATCATTCATAGGCCTAAAGAGACATTTAACATGAATTTTAAACATTATTAACCAGTCTCAACCGCTATAAATTAGTTATTGTATTAATTTCTTGAATAGGAAGTAGTCACCTATTCATACAGAACACATTTTCTAACCCGAAGAGATTATTTGAAGTGACAACTTTTATTTAAAGCTACGAGTACTTTTTGGTAGGTACGGGAAAATTGTATGCGTTCGCGTCACCGATACTCTAATGTCGGGCGGCGGCAACGTAGCGTTGGAGCGGCGACGGAGCAACGGATTCTAACGGTCTGCGCCCACTTATATAACTCCGCTCCCACCTGACAAATAAAATATACTCAAATAAGGGCTTTATGTCATACTGGTTAAGATATACATTACATTAGCAACATAAATTAGCAGACGGTTGTCAGCGAGCGGTTTGGTAATTTGTGTTGCCAATGTAATCTGTATCTTAACATGCATGACATAAAGCCCATACTTGAGTGTATTTTATTCGTGGGATGGAACCCGAGTCGAATAAAGGGAGTCACACACTACGCAGATACGGTAAGATATCTGTATCTGAGCATATATCTTTCAATATCGCTCTCTATACATTCATTATGAACTACCACAAACAGCGCAGATAATTTATATTTTATCGTAAAGTATCTGTGGACACCGACATATATTGAAAGATGGTGAGATTATTATCTGCGTATGCAAATATATCTGCAGATAACATCTGCCGATACAAATATTTTATCTGCATGTAAGTACAGGATGGATGCGCACGGGCGGGGTCTGCGGTAAGAGGGGCGCGGGAACCACCGTTGAAAAGAGTCTTGTTTTGTAGCGTGGGGATTAAAATGGCTCCACCAGTGTTCGTTGTGAACATTAAACAGTCCGAGTTTGGTAAAGGTAGCCTAGCCCGTAAACAAGATATTCTTATCCTGATTTTGCAGGTACCACCGACAAAAATTCACCCGCGGTTCGCGGTCATTGACCCCAGGTTCTTGAACGGGTCTAAAATACATTTTAGTATCATATTTTTAATGTTTTCTTTAATCATGTCTCAATCTTCAATCTTTAATTTATGTCAAATCGTGAATTTCCATAAAAGTTACTCTTGGATTTCGGAAATAGGTCGTAAATTTGTTGTCTGACAGGTCATGGAAGATATTAAATTCGCCTCGGCCCTTTTTAAGCTTTATATGACGTTAATTTTTCGCGTTTTAGTATGTGAAGCAAGACGTGTATCAAATTCAAAATCATCATCTGATGAGCTATCTAATAAATCCAGAAGCAATAATCGGGTTTTTGCCGTAAAACGCGAACTCATTGTATCAACCTGTATAAGCAATCCTTAGCAAAAAAACAAGTGTACTCAGTCTGAAAGATACCGGCTGAATGTATCGTCTCGTATATTATCGTATCTGTTTAGTGTGCGATGCGTTCAGATAATTAAGTTTTTATACGCAGATAAAATATT
This sequence comes from Ectropis crepuscularia, assembly GCA_963693475.1. Classification (NCBI taxonomy): domain Eukaryota; kingdom Metazoa; phylum Arthropoda; class Insecta; order Lepidoptera; family Geometridae; genus Ectropis; species Ectropis crepuscularia. The sequence continues at coordinate 13,167,327 of OY856339.1, read as the reverse complement.
AGCGTATCTGCGTAGTGTGTGACACGCTTAAGTCGGCGCGCACGTCCCCGCGCTTTTGGATGGGTGAAATCTTGTGAGTTCCCGTCATCGACATGCGTAATAGCAGTATATATGTAGCTACATAGGTGCAAATTGTGCAACATTAGTGATGTTTAATACCTACTAAAATTCTAAGTTTAAGCTTTTATCGGCAGTCTCTAATACTGCCATTTTTTGGCACATACTCGTAGGTCCGCGTTTGATCATCAGCCCGACCCTGATCGTAAGCGACGGTGCGGTGGATGATGATGCACGTTGACCTAGAAGATTCTACACCCTATCCACTCTGGTCTTGAAAAGTTCCATATTGTATATGTCTCAGGAAATAAATAACAAGGAAAGTTTTGAAGGGATGAAGAATGAAGATTCGAATAATCTACCTAACTTGGAGTCAACTTATATTTAGTATGTTATTGTGGACAAATCTGAAATCTGATAGGTACCCACACATTTCATCGAGTCTATATTGGGTATTGTTGAACAATTGATTTTTAGGCCTGTCAATTAAGTCTAGTCAAGTAAGTAATCCTGTTTCTCACTAAGCGACGCAAGCTAGCAAACCACAAGTACCTAAGTACTTGTGGTTAACAAACGTTCACAAACGCGCTATGAATGTGTGCATGATCGCGGACGCTCTCAGTACCGCCCCAGACGCGGTCTAAAGCTTTGGTCTGGTGATCATGACGCACAACGTTGCGGTATGCGCCACAACGCAGCGTCACGACGCAGCATTTAGCATTCCTGCGGAGAGGTGGTCATTTGATTTTGCCGCAGCTACCTAATTGTCTTCAAAAAATTCCATATTGACCCGTGACGCACACCGCACACCGCAGCGTTGAACCGAGAATGACGCCGCGTTGTGCGGGAGTACACCTCCCCACTTCACCGCGCTTGCCCCTCGCCGCTGACGCATACTGCGACGGAACACGAGACCATTCTCGACGTTTTTCATATGATTGAGTGTCCGGCGACGCATACCGCATACCGCAGCGTTGTGCGTCATGATCACCAGACCAAAGCTTAAGGTAGTTATTTGTTTTCACGCACACATACTTAGCGTGTTTTTACCTAAGTACACTTGGTCACCACAAGTAACATGCGCGTCGCTTTTGAGATAAAAATAAAACTACCACATAAGTAGGTATATATTTTATGACTCACCTGCGCAATCAGTAAGCAAGAAGAAGTTTATAGGAACGGCGAGCATCATCACGACTCCAAGGCTGTAGAATGGTAGACCGAATCCCCCAATCTACCTAGAACATAGCAGCGAGACTACTGTTATCTGTTGACTTTTGAGATCTCCAAAATATCAGTAGGAATCAGATCTGAAGATAGCTTTCATTACCTTTAAAACCATCATCGGTTACATATACCTACGTAAAGCACAAAATAATATAACATAACAAATTCATATCAGACCATAATATAAACAAAACAAACTTTACTTTTTAATTTTAAAAAATGTATTAATAATTAATGGCCAAGTTCCAGCTCCATCATCAGAGTCCCGTACCCTCGAGCACCAAAGTACCTATAGATAGTTCAACTCATCTGTGCGCGCGGTGCTATGTGTGCGTGCGCTTGTAATTATACAACTTTCATTTGTGTGGCAGTGGCGCGGCAGTCGTCGTCCGAGCAAAACGTGACGAGCATACAAAGTAACTGTATATGTACAAGCGCACGCACACATAGCGCCGCGCGCACAGATGAGTTGTACTATCTGTACCTACTCGTCAAGACGAATCAAACTAGCCCTAACTCAATTTATAATTACGAAGTTCTTAAGGCCATTTTCCGTTGCCATCATCAGATCGGCTCCACGTTGTAATAATTTTGCAATGTTCTCATCCGATTTACACATGTATGCAAAATTTCAGGTTGATTGAATAACGAGAAGTGGTTGCAAAATTTTAACAGCTTGTAAAAACAATGACACGTCGACCCACTACAACACAGCGTCAATTATCCAGAAAGACGTTCGAAATAATATAATATTATATAAAATATATAATATAATAAAAACTTAAAATACCTATTTGTGTATCTTGTCTGAAATCTCGCAGCGTATTTCCAAACTATACAACGCCAGAACGCAGCCATAGAAAATTGCTAAAGTATATATTGTAATGTTGTTTTAAAATCTGTTATTACAAACCATACAAGAGTTTTGCGTACTGATGGTGTATAGTTTGTAACGTGGATGCTCGCGTCGCGTCTTTCCATTCTATACAACGCCAGAACGCAGCCATAGGAAACTGTTCGCGTACGAGTATATTATATTGTAATGTTGTTATAAATCTGTTATTACGATGCATACAATAATTTTTCGTACTGATTGTCTATGTTGTCGATCCGATGCTGAGATTTGACTCTGGGTGGGCTCCCGCCAGAAGCCCTGCGGTCAGCCCTGAGTGTCGCTTCTCCATACTCGGCCTGAGCTCCACTACGGAGGTCGCCGGCTCGCTTCGCTCGCCACCTCCCCCCTGCGTTTCGCTAGGCCTCGTATGGCTCGCTCCACTCAGGACCTCCCTTGAGCTTCTCGCTCCCGCATTTTTTATATACACTCTAGGGGTAGTAGCGACAAGACTAGGTGGAGTCGGGGTGCTCCGAGTCGGATCTGGGAAACCAACATCTACAATAAAGCTTCGCGCGCTTGTTCCAAAACATACACGATTAGTCCGTATGCGTACTGGCGCTGTATATTTTGTAACAACATAATACTTCTACGTTACTACAAAGTATACGCGAGTATTTACGTACTGGCCTTGTATGGTTTGGAAGATCTTAGTAAAAAAACTTATTTATACAATCTATACGTGATTAGTTTCATACCCTTGCGTTCTGGCCTTGTATAGATTGGAAATACGCAATCTCGCATGCATAACATGAATGAATGCACACATAAGCAGCCCACTAAAATTTCCTACTGCTGGGGCCTCAGGGCCTTCTCTCGCAAGGAGAGAGTCCATCCACCATGCTGGCCCAGTATGGTTTAGTGGATGATACAAACATGGCTTCGAAAGATTACGGTACATGTCGGTTTTCTCACGATGTTTTCCTTCACCGTTTTTAATCTTTAGTCGCGAAAAAAAATTACGACATACACAAGTACCCAAACTCATTTTGATTCAAATTATTTAAGTGGTTTATGAGGGCATCGGATACAAACAATGTAATACAACATTTTGTAAAATTTGAGGCGCCTGCGCCGCAAATGAACAACTTATCGTGCGCGATCAATAACAACAACGACCATAGATAAAGTAATCTGTTAATTTTAAATTAATGAGAAAATTAATCGAAATAAAAACTATCCCATCTCACAAGTTAGAGCAAATTACACATCAACGCCAACTTTCGTGAATATCGGTTGACTCAGAGTTCACTGGAAACAAACATTGGATTATATATTATTTTTAGAAATATAGGAAGCATAATGTGGGTAAATAACAGTGTAATAATGTGTAAATCACATAATTTAAATTATTTCAGTTTTGCGAGAATCGCCTCTTTGTATGTATAATCTGTATTATATATGTATCTATATAGTAGTATTGTATAGTGTATTGTATGTGTATATAAAATTAAACAAAAAGCGAAAAGTTTCACACTTGACGAATTAACTTAACTAAAGAGTCGATTTGAAAAAAATACATACATTAGTATAATATCACTAAATAATGAGAAGGCGCGAACAAAAATTAGCTAAGGACCAGGTAATAGAATTATTTTTCAAAGTGCCAAGGAAAATTCAGCATACGTCATAATTATTACGTATTCCTTTTCATTTTACGTACCTACAGATACGCGCGAATAATACCTAATCAGTTTTAACACAAACAGTACTTATGACGTAACAAATCACTATGCTTACCGCATAAAGCAAGCCTCCTATAGCTGGTCCAACAGACATTCCCAAGCCAACGAACGTCTCCAGGATACCCAGGACAGCGCCAATGTTGTCCGGAAATGCGTTGACCACAAACACGTAGCTGGCGGTGGAATATGCACTAGCACCGAGGGCTTCCATCCCTCGGACCACGAAACACAGCGTGGTGAACATCGCCGGGTCGTCGATCAGAACTAGCGTGCTGAAATAAAAGTACGTCAATGAAAAAACGTGAAAAAAACATCTTTAATTCCCTAAATAGTGCAAAAGATACACCTACTAAGGCTCCGTAAAAGCGTGGGGTTAATTAGAGTAGCCAAAATCGGTTTTATTTTGAGGCATGCGCTGATGAGTGTCGCGCCTTATACCAGTGTTGAAATTTTAGCATCACTCAGCCCGACACCGTCAAAGGACCCATGCTCCTATGTTGCCAAAGAGGAAAAGCTAGACCATTAGTGCTCCCATTCTTTTCTACCGTGGACCGTCAGATTAGGGAATTTGCTTTTTTCAAAGATTTTTCTAACAGTCAAAAAGGTTACTTTCAAACATCTCTTCGGATCGGAAGCACATCTTCAACAGCTCTGCTGCAGGTGTTTAAAAGCGGTTACCATTTGCTTACTATCAGACGGATAATCTGATTATCGACACACTTTTGATATAATAAATAGTCAATTTTGTGTCACTATTTCTCCCACTTCAATCCCCGGTCTTTGGCCTACTCTCACGGGAAGAGAGAAAAGGCTATAAGGCACTACATTGATCAAGTGCTGATTTAACATGCCCAAAAGAAATCTTCATAGAAAGACGTCCGTTTCCTCATAATGATTATGACCGTAGTTCCGTAGTATCTTGCTAGTGGTAATCACATGGATTCGCACTTGGAAAAATACTTAAAAAGTTTATTCCTTCCGACGCTATTAAATTAAACAAATAATCCGCTGTACCCGACGCAAAGGTGCACATAGCTTTATTTATTGTGACAACAATGCAATAATCTACTAAGGTAAATAAATGCTCACCCAAATAACACATTGCAGGCCCCTGCGACGAACATCCCGGTTGTAAACATGAACTTCGCACCCATTGCCGGTAACTGCAACATTTAGTGAATGCAAAGAAGGTAGGTAGGTGCATAACATATGACGTCTCTATCTACTTAAATAGTTATTCTAATATAATAAAACAATATGTTATTAAAAAATACATTATAAGTAGGTATATGCATAAGTAGGCATAAGCAGCCCACTAAATGTGCTAGCGCTAAACTGCTGATTCTGGTGTTCTCGGGGCCTTCTTTCGCAAGGAGAGACTCAAGGTCGTGATGATCCAACACTCGGGCTCAGTACGGGGTGGTAGAAGACGCATGACCTCGAAAGATTCTTATAACATGCCGGTTTTCTCACGATGTTTTCCTTCACTGTTTGTTTTTTAAGTTAGCGGCATTACCCTCATGACTTTGAAAAGAAAGTGGTATGCGCGGGATTCGAAACTAGAGCTCCGGATCGGCAGTCGCCGTTTTCTCGACTAGACCAGCCGTAGGTTTTATTGTCACAGGGCAGGACCTAAAACCTAAACTATCGGTGTTAGGGCTGCAGAATATGGAAACTCCTGACAATTTTGCATCTGATCCCTAGATCCGATTATTATTATTTATTAATAGAAGAATTCTGATGAACACGTAGGTATAATATAATTCATTACAGACATCGTACAAAACGTACGTACCTAATTATGTACCTATTAGCAGCACCCCCCGGTTCGCACGCGTAGTTTTTTTTTTTAAATAAAGAGTTACGAGACGCGCAGGACATGTGGCTGATGGTAAGCAACATGCCTGGCACATAACAGCACAGTAACACGCAGCTATAATATTGGAACATGAAGAGTCCAAATCATTACCTAGCACTGCACTGCGCTCGTCACCCAGAGATCTAAGTTGTTATATCTCGAAGCCCTGTAATTTCTCTGGAAACATTGCCCTTCAAACCGGAACACAGTAATGTTAGCACATTACTGCTTGGCGGTAGAATAACTGGCTAAGGTGTGGTACTTCCCCAGGCGGACTCTGCCAAGAGTCCTCTACCACTACAAAATCTCCCGAAACGAGTTCCCGATCTCGTTATTTTCCCGCGATAAAAAATAGTCTATGTGTTATTCCAAACCCTTCTCTCATAACTCGTAAACCATATCATGTACCAAATATCCCTTCAGTAGATTTTTCGCGAAAGAGTATCAAACATAGGTAACATCCATACATCTTATATAATATACAGGGTTATTGGTAATCAGCCTGCAACCGTTTAAGGGCATGTTCTGTATATTTAAACAAACAACTTTTGTTCTACAACTTTCGTTAAAACTCAATAGATAACCCAAAAATAGTGTTTGTAGCCCTTTTTTGTACTGTTTAGCGACATTTTAGTGTTTATTCACTTCGGCACATCATTTTTTTCGCGTTAAATAGCGTACGCGCTCTTGTTACGAATTGTTACGAAGAGTTCGATGCTTTTAGACCGTGCAATTTTTTTTTTTATTTTTTCGTAAAAGAAAAAAAAACATTTTTTTTTAAAACTGTACAACAAAAGTTGACGTATTGAATGTACCTAACATCCCCTTAAAAGGATGCAGGCTGATTACCAATAACCCTGTATATAAAAGCGAAAGGTCACTCATCAAGAAATCTCAGAAACTACAAATGCTAGGAATCTGAAATTTTGCATGAAGGTCCCTTTTAGCACGTAGGCGCTCGCTAAGACGGGGTTTTGCGATATTCAACCCCTAAGAGGGTGAAACAAGGGATGAACGGTTGTATGAAAATTCGTTTTTTCAAAGTTATAAAATGTTGTATCTTGACGCTTGACACGAAGCAATTAAATGTTTGTTCTATCAATTTTGTAATTTAGAACTGTACGGGAGTGAAAAGGGGGTTGAAATGGGGGATGAATGTCAACATGGAAGTTCCCAAATGTTGAAGATAAAACCATGAAACTCTGTATATAGGCACTTGACACGAAGCAAACGAATGTTTGTTCTAGCAATTTCGTAATTTCAAACTGTATGGGGGTGAAATTGGGTTTGAAATGGGGGATGAATGTCAATATGAAAGTTCCCAACCGTTGAAGATAAACCCATGAAACTCTCATGTATATATACACTTGACAAGAAGCAATTAAATGTTTGTTCTATCAATTTCGTAATTTCAAACTGTACGGGGGTGAAATTGGGGTTGAAATAGGGATGAATGTCAATATGAAATTTCCCAACCGTTGAAGATAAAACCATGAAACTTTGAATACTTATAGATACTTGACGCGCAGCAAACGAATGTTTGTTCTTGCAATTTTGTAATTTCGAACTGTACGGGGGTGAAATTGGAGTTGGAATAGGGGCTGAATGTCTCTTACGCTTTCAGATCTAACCAACTGAACCGATTTTGATGAAATTGTATACTTTTGTTTTATTATAAGCTGTTTTAGTAACCGTAAATGTGTCTGGGTATACAAATAGGTACTGCCTGAGTTACCTTAGTATTTATATTGCGCGGACGAAGTCGCGGGTAACAGCTAGTTTATAATATTAGTATTATGATTCTTCATTTCACTGTCGCCCTTATCTTGTTGATTTTAACGTCTATTAATAAAACTATTACGTGAATGACATTGTCATAAAGTTATAATCAATTACTCGTATTCACATTACTTATTAATGTTTTAACTACCTGTACCCCGCGGTGTAACCTGCTTTCACGATAATAATATTTTCGACGAATAAAATTTATCTTAAAGTATCCCACGGGAACTACCTACTAACTATAAACCAAGTAAAAAGTGTGTTAATACACGTAATGTATTATCACGATATTAAATATCATTTAAATCTGTTATGTGGGAACAAGCATAGGTACACATATAGAAATCCATAAATTTCCACCTATGCCATCCTATGCAATAATTTTAGTGTAAATTAAAGGCTGCGGTCATTAACAAATTTTGAACTTCAATATTGTGTATTACATTTATTTATTTTGAATTTATTGGACAAGTAAAGAAACATTTTTTTTTTTGTAAAAACTTGTTTGGTCGGTAGTTATTTTATTTTTATAATATACTAGCTGCGCAAAATAATTCTCGAGGAGTATATTTTATTCTGAGTTTACAAAAAATACCCATACAAATTCATATTTACTAAAAAAAAGCTTATATTAAAACATTCACATACAATTTCATCAATATTGTTTCAGTTCTTTAGGTGTGAAAGCGTAACAGACAGAGTTACTTTATTATTTGTATAGGTAGCTTCATGTCTAACTTCTAGATACAAAGTTTCACGGTTTTATCTTTAAACAAAGACGAAATCCCAAATACACTTGCAATTCCAGATAACTGCATTCAATACTTTTTTAAGAATAAAGGGTAGCTGTACCAATGATCAGAAAATAGTTACTTCGTAACAGATGCATCACTGCCATACAAAAGTGCAAATACCTACACGATAATAACCTAAATTGTCGTATACTACTTACCTACTATTACTTGCAAGCAAAAATACACCTTAACACACCCACGTAGAGTTGTAAATACCGTGACTTGTCGTCTGCTTATGTCACTTACCAAACGTGCTAGGGTTGTAAGAAATGGTGGAAGGTGGTAGTAGTGGTAGGACTCTTGGCAGAGTCTGCCTGGGGAAGGGCCACACCTTTGCCAGTTATTTTACCGCGAAGCAGTAATGTGCAAACATTACTGTGTTTTTTTTTAAACAAAGAGTGACGAGACGAGCAGGACATGTGCCTGATGGTAAGCAACATACCTGCCATATAACAGCACAGTGACACGCAGCTATTGGAACATGAAGAGTCCAAATCATTACCTAGCATTGCACTGTGCTCGTCACCCAGAGTTCTAAGATGCTATATCTCTAAGCCCTGTAATTTCACTAGAAACATTGCTCTTCAAATCGGAACACATTAATGTTTGCACATTACTGCTTGGCGGTAGAAGAACTGACAAAGGTGTGATACTTCCCCAGGCGGACTCTGCTAAGAGTTCTACCACTACAGTATTCCATTAGACAAGCCCATTCATTTGATATAGAGGTAGGTTGTGAAGAAATATTTTGTCCTCCGTTTTGTGGAGGGGGCCATTTTGAATCTATATTAACCAAACATAGCTACCTCCGCACAAAAATAAACCTTGTTAAAAATCGACGTCAAACTTATCCCTTTTTTGTCCGTTTTTCGTCCCTTTTTTGGTCGGGGGTTAAAAAATGATTCACAATTAGCTGAGCTATCACGAAACATACTTACATCCAATAAAAATTAAGGCCAGAACCAACTCCTTCTTTGAATCCGGTTAAAATTTCTGTCGGTTTTTTAGGTAGGTATGTTTTATAGTCAATTAATACTGGAGTATATTTTAGTTCTACAATGTAGGTAGTTGTAAGTTGTTTTCATACCGTCGAATAAATGAACAAATTAGTATAATTCAGTATGTAGGTACATGAATATTCAAAAAAGTATGTCGTCATAAATTATATTAAACTTAATGAGACATAATAAAGATGGGATAAAAAGGTATTTTAGACAAAATAATTTGTATGCATAATCTTTACTGTATCTATTCTAAACAGATATTATACAATATACATATTACACACTACTGTTTCTATATTCTGTGCGATTGAAAACCACCAAAATTTGGCTCAAAAATAAAATATTAACAATAAAAACACTTCCCTTGCTTCCTGTTTCGGCAATTTGAAATAAGATAAATGACTACTACATTTTAGTGTCTTGTTATTGCAGCCATTCACAATATTACAATAATGCCGCGACATTATTTATGCGCGCACTCGGTGTTCGTTCGCACGTCAACTCGGGCAACCGGCCGCGGCCGGCGGCCTTGTGATTTTAGTACACCCGGGAGGACTAGAACGAGTAGGTATAAAGCTCGCGCCGTTTAGCCAGTGATGAGGGTGTGGCTGTACACCGAGCAAATGACCTTGAGTATTTCTTACCTTATCGCACACCACAAGAAAGAGCAAGAGAGAAACAGTAGGATTTGTCGCTGTTTTACGCTCAAATTTTAGAATTAACTCTTTATAAAATCATATTTTGGTCTTTTGAAAAAAATAAAACTACCAAAATGTTCGTAATAGAATTGTCTTTCCGTTGGTGTAAGAATTAAATCCAAATAATGGACGATTTTCGAGGAGTTGCATGATAACTACAGTTATTTCATTTTTTCATGGTTTCGTTGTGAGGCGATTATTTAAACAATAAGTTCATTAATAAAAAATAAAACTACCATTTTGAAGCCAATAAGTTGTAGAAATTTAATGTATTTTTTACCAGTTGATATTTGTTTTGGCTAATGAGTTGATAGCTCTTAAAACTGGAAAAAAAACTCGTTTTGCTGGGGGACGCACCTTAAGTTAAGCTTGGTCTAGTCGGGAGAACGGCCGATCCGGAGTCTCCGGATTCAAACCCCACCACGCACACCACTGTCTTTTCGAACTCATGTGTGTAATGCCGCTTACTTAAAAATGGTGAAGGAAAACATCGCGAGGAAACCGACATGTACTCTTAGTTCATGTAATCTTTCAAGGTCATATGTCATCCACCAACTCGTATTTGGCCGGCGTATTGGATTATGGCCTTAGCTATATCCTTGCAAGAGAAGGCCCCGACTCCCAGCAGTGGGAACATTATTTAGTGGGCTGCCTATTAACAAAAACAATTATATTTTTCTATTTATAGATTTATCAAATTCGGCATTGGGTTTTGACATGCAAACCTGACTCTATGTGGGCCTCAATACGAACGTTCATCCCCTATATTATCCATATGAAGTTCGAATTTTCAAAGTTACTGGGACATACACTCATTTCCTTATTTCCTTCCTATCAACTATTTTGATAACTGGTTTAATCTTCAAAAATGACTAATCTATATATATAAATAAAAGCGAAAGGTCACTCATCAAGGAATCTCAGAAACTACAAATGCTAGGAATCTGAAATTTTGCACGGAGGTCCCTTTTAGCACGTAGGCACTCGCTAAGACGGGATTTTGCGAAATTCAACCCCTAAGGGGGTGAAACAAGGGATGAACGGTTGTATGAAAATTCGTCATTTTCAAAGTTATCAAATTTTGTATCTAGACTAGAACACTTAACACGCGGCAATTAAATGTTTGTTCCATCAATTTTGTAATTTCGCACTGTACGGGGGTGAAATTGGGGTTGAAATGGGGGATGAATGTGAATACGAAAGTTCCCAACCGTTGAAGATAAAACCATGAGACTCTGTTTATAGACACTTGACACGAAGCAAACGAATGTTTGTTGTAGCAATTTTGTAATTTCTAACTATATGGGGATAAAATTGGGATTGAAATTGGGGATGAATCTCAATATGGAAAATCCTAACCGTTGAAGATAAAACCATGAATCTTTGTATAGGTATAGACAATTGACACGTCAAACAAAAAATGTTTGTTCTTGCAATTTTGTGGTTTTGCGAAACTCAACCCTTAAGAGGGTAAAACAGGGGATGGACGGTTGTATGAAGATTCCGTAATTTGCAAAGTTATAAGCATGAAATCTACAGAACCGATTTTAAATAAATTTTGTACACCGATAGACTAGATCTCAAAAAAAGGGCAAAGATTACTTTTATTACAGAAAAAGCGTTAAAGGGGTTGAAACGGGGGATGAAAGTTTGAATGAAAGTTCGTATTTGTTGAATATAGATGTTTGTTAGTCTATTAATTTTGTAATTTTGAACTGTCCGGGGATAAAATATGGAAGTTCATGAAACTTCGTCTGACGTAGAGCAAATAAACGTTTGTTCAACGATTTTGAAATTTCTAACTTTACGGGGATGAAATGGGGTTTTGAATGGGGGGGGGGGGGGGGATGAAAGTTTTGTGTGGAAGTTCGTCGTTGTCGAAGATAATCCATGTAACTTTTTATCTAGATACTTGACGCGAAGCAAATAAATGTTTATTGTAGCAATTTTGTATTTTCAAACTGTACTGGAATGAAATGGGGGAAGAAAGTTCGTCATTGTTGAAGATAAAACCATGAAATTTTGCAACTAGACACTTGACGCGTAATTTTGAACTGTACGGGTATGAAATAGGGGATGAAAGTTACATAGAAGTTTGTCATTGTTGAAGATTTGTTGATATCATATAAAATGTTTAAATATAAGCTGTGTTTAGTGAACGTAAATTTGTATGGTATGGTACTGCCTCAGTTACCTCAATATTCATTTTGCGCGGACGAAGTCGCGGGTAAAAGCTAGTTCCCATATAAAATTTCCTAATTTAATCTCATTTACCACTTTTTGTGAGATAAAAGTAGCCCATGTCTTTTCTTGGGGTCTAAATCAGTTTTTTGGTTCAGGTTTTATAGCGTAACAGAGTTACTTTCATATTTATTTAATAAATGTATAGTATTTGTATAAGGATATCAAGTGTCTAGTTTCAAAATTTCATGGTTCTATTTACAACAATGGCGAACATCCATATGAACTTTCATCCCTTATTTGGCCCTCGTACAGTTCTAAATTACATAATAGGTGGAATAAACATTTTCGTGCTTTGTGTCAAGTACCTACTACTTATAGTTGCAAAGTTTCATGGCAATTTATCTTTAACAATGGCGAATTTCCATATAGACTTTCACATCCCATTGCAACCCCAATTTCACCCCCGTACAATTTGAAATTACAAAATTGTTAGATCAAACATTAATTGGCTTTGTTTCAAGGGTCTAGAAACAAAGTTTCATGGTTTTATCTTCAACAATAACGAACTTCCAAATAGTCTTTCATCTCCCATTTCAACCCCGATTTCATCCCCGTACTGTCAAAATTACAAAATTGTTAGCACAAATATTTATTGGCTTCGTGTCAAGTATCAAGACACAAAGTTTCCTGGTTTTATCTTCAACAATGACGAATCTCCATAAAAACTTTCACCCCTCATTTCAACTCCAATTCCACCCCCGCACAGTTTGAAATTACAAACTTTCTAGATCAAACATTTATTAGTTCCGTATCAAAGATCTAGATACATAATTTCGTGGTTTTATCTTCAACAATAACGAACTTCCAAATAGGCTTTCATCCCCCATTTCAACCCCGATTTCATCCCCATACTCTTCAAAATTGCTAGAAGAAGCATATATTAGCTTCGTCTCAAGTATCTAGACACAAAGTGTCATGGTTTCATCTTCAACAATGACGAATTTCCAAATAAACATTTACGCCCCATTTCAACCCCAATTTCACCCCCGTACAGTTTGAAATTACAAACTTGATAGATCAAACATTTATTGACTCCCTTTCAAGGGTCTAGATACAAAATGACATGGTTTTATCTTCGCCAATAACGAACTGCCAAATAGACTTTCATCCCCCATTTAACCCCTATTTTATCCCCGTACAGTCCAAAATTCCAAAATTGCTAGAACAAACATTTATTGGCTTTGTTTCAAGAAAGATACAAAGCTCCATGGTTTTATTTTCTACAAAGATTCATCCCCCATTTCAACCCTTTCAACCCCGTTTTTTGTAATGAAAAGTAGCCTATGTCTTTTCTCGGGGTCTATTCTACCTATGTACCAAATTTCATTAAATTCCGTTCAGTGGTTTAGGCGGTAAAGAGGGGCAGACAGACAGACAGACAGAGTTACTTTCGCATTTATAATATTAGTATGGATAGTGAGAGTGACAAGACGTGCAAGACATGCACGTCTTGCACATTTACGTAGGTATAATATACGTATATGCCCATATTTGTAGATAAAACATCTCATATCTCTGCGTGACGAGCTGACGAGCACAGTGCAGTGCTAGGTTATGTATCACCAACAGTCACCAACACCAACAGTCACCAATACCAACAGTGTCACCAACAACAACAAAAAAGTAACCAACGCCACTGCTCATAACACCACACTGGAACACAGTAGGTAACTTGATCATGAAAATTCAAATCACTTCCTAACACTGCTATGGTCGTCACCCACAATTTTTTTTTTTTTTTCTCTTTGTCCTGTAATTTCTCTGGAAACATTGTCCTTCAACCCGGAACACAGTAATATTTGCCCATTACTACGCTACAATAAACGACAAAGATAAGTAGTAAGGTGGAAGTACTTCCTCAGACGCTCTCAGTAAATAGTCCTAACACTACGACACACAAAACAACTAAAATTTCAACAAAAGTTGAGATATACTTACAAATTGGCCAAAAAGCGGCGACGTCAGGAACATAACCACGGCATAGAAGCTGAACACCATCCCGGAGACTGTGTCAGACAGTCCCTTGGCGGTGGCTTCCCTCGGGAAGAACGGAGCCATGATGCTCATGGAACAGAAGCTGATGAAGTCTACCAGCGCCAACGACACCAGCGTCAGCCGCTGCCGGTTGCTCAGTAGGCGGAAAGCGCCAGGCCTAATCCGGGTCTGAGTCCTCACCAGGCTAGTCACAAACACTATAAATTTAGATATGTAACGTCTCACAAACACGTACATTGTTGCAATCGGTGATCAATCTATGTAAATGCACAAAATAAATCAATTTTTTCTTGTTGCTTGAATTTTTTATTTCGCAGTTTTTTCACAATCTGTTTACTGACTTGAATTCACATTTTTGTTACGAATGTTTTTGGCAGATTTTTTAAAACAATAGGTACTTTATTAGGAAATATTGTGTTACAGCCACCAAATAAACCAACTAATTGTAGGGCATTTGTTTAAATAATATATTAAAAATGTGTAGAGTAGCTTTAGAACAATCAAAATATTTAGTGCTTAGTACAACGTCTGCCTCTGCTTTACGTCGGTTTAGTAATATATATTTCTAAATAAAGATACGCGGAAGCGACATTGAATTTAGGTAAGCCTTTCAAAAAAATACTCCTAGCCGACTAGTTATTTCTGACCAATTTTGCATAAACCAGTATATATGTAAATTAGTTCGTATAATATTAATAATTTTACACATAAATTTCTCACGTTTACTAAACCTGATGAACCTGATAATTGTGCATCTTAAAAATGTATTGAATTGACCGAGGTAGTTCTTTGTCAACCCAACATAAAATATAACTAACGTGACGTGCAACGAAACATTATTACGGACAATTAATAGTATAAATTATGAAACACGAACAAAATAAATCAATGAGATAAATTATCATTTGATATCTCTGTGTGATTTGCGTAGTACAATTGCTAGCTAGCATTATGGAGTCTACATGTTACATAGCTGAGTGGAAGAGCGGAGCGGAGCAGCTTTGGCTCCAGGGGGGTCACATAGTCTGTCACACAAAACTGTGCGATAAGTACATGCATGATTTTTAGTTAGTGGTCCACCTAGGTACTGGACCCAGCCCAGGGGGGGTCATGACTCATGACCCCCCCCCCCCCCCCTCTGGATCCACCCTTGGCTGAGTGACACTATGCTGCTATGAGCAAACGTGTTGTTGCTTACCACCAGGCACTAGTCATGCTCGTCCTACTCTATAATATTACAAGAAAATCGACTTCTGCTTCCTTACGACAGGTGTATTCTGTTATCTTGTAAATAGGTGTGTAGGTACTTACCTACCTACATCGGAATCTAATAGTATCTAAATCTCAATATGGTATAGGGAGCTTCTTGTTCCATGGAACCTTGGACGAGTAGTCTACTATGGACATCGTAGTCTAGTACTTAATTCCGAAATGTACAGCAAAAGCAGCCCACTTAATGTTCCCACAGCTGGGACTTCTCTCATAAGGATAGAGTCAAGGGCATAACTCAACATCAAGGGCATAGGTACCTAATGCTGCTCAAGTGTAGTGAACTTGAAAGATGTTACCTGTGTTAAACCAATGCTGATGACAAACTTGTAGGTACAGTCTACATCCGTACTTGGAAAAATGATTAGGAGCGCAGTAGCAAAATCAGCGATCACCCTTTTTACTATAGATATATAATCTACTCTATTAGCATACAACTTCATTGGCACACTTTTTTCTCTAATCAATGTAGGTATTTACACCTATTTATTGCAGCTTACTATGTTTTCTTATCTATGATATCAGTTACAATAACACGTAAAATTGTCATTGATATTACTTCACTTGTGTAGTGCTACTTAGGTACTTTCAACGCTATATTTTACGTATATTACATACATTGGTACTCAGGATACCAAGAAATAATTTCTATAGGTAGTTACCTAGTATATAAAGAGTAGGTAATAGTACCTAGTCATTTCAGAGATCAATAGAACTGATAAAATTATTATAAAAGTAACTAACAGGATTAAATAAGTAAAAGAGACTTTATAAGCTTATTTTTTGAGCAAACTTACCGTTCCCTTAGAATTCTTATCTCGGAACTGCCGTCATCATTGGGTCCGACGGACCAAGATCTTGTCCTTCGAAGCCTCCTCAAGTCGGACGGAGACCGTCTCCCACCCCACGTGGCCGCCAGATCGCCTGCCAATGTGGATGTCTTCACCATTTTACCATCAAACACTATCGTATCATCAGATAGTCTTTCCCGCTCTTCTGCTTCACCATAATACGCACTAGTCCGGCCAAGGAGTCTCGAACTCTCATCCATTTCATCACTATCCATGACGAACTTTTTGAATTTAGAATGCAACACTGGTTGTTAAGAAAAATAAAATATTTTATGGCGTCATTCATCCGCGTTCTTCAAATGCACTGGCCGTTAACAAACTACAGAATTTGCTAGATTCCTCAGATTTATCGGCAAGTCAACAAACCCCACGCCGGCCGACTGCCACAATTAAACCCGACTGGTATCAATAATCGATATCTTATCGAATGCAAATAAAAATTTCCTGTCCACTTGTTGGTATAAACGGGGGTACTATGGAAAGGAACATGTAACCCGCGTTATGGAAGATCACTACGGTTAGTTTACCCGCTTCTAAGAAATACGATAGACTGGAAAATTAATTAAGGTTAGATACCTACTACCTTTGGATGTTATGTAGGTTGATGCGATTAATACAAATAGACGTCGCGTCGTTCTATTGTTTTCTCATACAATATGTACCTACTACGTAGATAGTTATTTAAACAAAACTACTAAACAACAGTTTTAATCAGTAATTAAATAAATAATAATAGCAAGACATATGTACTTTTTGCAAACTGTTTTTTTTTTAATTACGTAGGTACACAATGTATACCCAGAGCCCAGAGTCTGGACATAATCGACCAAATCAGATCTGTGCTTGTTGGAAAATATCAAAGTTTATTAGGTATATCTTGATTTCGTCTAGCCTTAATTTGCAGTATTATAGTAGTAGTAGGTAGGTACCAACCCGCACTGGGGCAGCGTGGTCGATTATGGCCATAACTCTCTCCTTGCGAGAGAAGGCCCCGAGTCCCAGCAATGGGAACATTCAGTGGGCTGTTGATGATTAATGAAGTAGTAGCTACTCGTAGGTTTTAGTAGATTTCAAAATTCTTTGTAGTTCTCTTGCGATCTCCGGCCGCCTATTTATATTTATAACTTTTCTATTATACTTAAGTTTCAAACTAAAATACAAGTGACATCAATATGCCAAGACTGCTGAAAAAATCAAGCGGTAGACCTTCTGCTCACAATGTTTCCTGGAAAATACAATCGACGTATCTAGACATATTATGACAATAGACAAACGGGCTCTATCTTAGACTATTTTATCATCACTTTTCTTCAGACGAGTTGTGGTCAAATGCTGACCCATTTCTTCATAAAAATAATCAGTACCTACCTACCTATATATATATATATATATATATATATATACATATATAGATGAATAGGAGCCGCAACTGGGACGATGACAGGGTCAAAAATAAACTTTCCAATCGAATTGGTCCGTCAGGTAGATTATGGACAAATATGGACCAGGTATTTTTTGTTTTAACAAATAATGAAAAACCGACATAGATATAGATCCGACTTCCGGAGTGGGGGCATATAATATGGTGGGGGGTTGTGACGTCACGTCTACATAAAAATCGTAAATAGAAGCGACGTCACTCGAAACTTCTAAACACTACAACTTCGTCATTTTTTGCTAGTGAAACAAAAGAAAACATACGTTATTTGGTTTTTTAGTCGCCATGCATAGTCCGAGAACCAACAGAAAAGAAACGAAAAGAAAACAGAGAGAAGTTCATACTAAAACGTGGTTTTATGATATAAACTATGCTTCCCTATTTACATAATAATTATTATTTTTTTATAATTACTTCTGTCTGTATGTCCTTTGTAAATATTTTTTTCAATAAAGTGCCTTGTCTTTGTTTGTCTAGTTTGCATTTGCATTCGCGGTACGAAGGGAGGGGTCACAGGGGACGTGACGTATAAGTTAAATTAAAAACCTATAAAAATTCAAAATATCTAGTAGCATATAGACTATTTTTTAACGCGGGAAAACAACTGGAACGGCAACTACGCGGGTAAAATCGTGGGGCGCTAATAGTAAAGTATTTTTTACTAGATTTATCGTATTTCTACTCGTGACGCCCCCCAAAATCTGAGACCAGTACACACTGGTGACCCCCTCCTAAATTCGAGGCTGGGACCGCGCCTGCGTGATTGAGCAACAAACATCCAAACGTTCGCAAATATATTAGTACGATATGTAACTTTAAATGTTTGTAAATTATAATCTAAAATAGTACAGACTACATTTGTTATCAAGTACTGTGATAGGGAAAAGAATCCAGAATGTGTTTCCAGTAGCACAGTCCCAGGCAGCTATTTGAACACAAAGAGTCCAAATCTACACTGCGCTCGTCACCCAGAGACCAGATGAAAATGCAGATATATACATATATGTTCAGGCAATAGCCATTAAATTTACTAAACTCTAGAACTCGCAAGCCAATACTAGTTTGGTAATATTTAATTTAACCTGTCAATTTTTATATTAGTATAAATTTACATTCTCGCGTATTATATTAAGTTATCAATACCATACAATCTAATAAATAATGATGACTCTTTAGATTGCAACGTTACGTTTCCACTTCCCACGTTTCAATCTTAATGTATTAAATAATTACAAAATACACGTTTATTAAACTCGTTTATTTTAACAAAGCACAATGATCTATAATTATGTAAATAAGTTTGACATTTTCAGCTCCATTTGTCGCATATTCGCTACACTTCGTAACAGTAAAAAAATAATTCTACTTTCCCATAGTACAAAACTGTCTTTACTTAAAATAAATAACCGTTATAGGGTAACTGCTAACAGATAAATCTTTCCTATAGATTATACATTAAAAACAAGTTTCAAATAATCGTGTCTTCACGTTTGCAGTTTGCACTTCAGTCCTTATCAAAATCAATGACTGTCAAATGACTACAAGTTGAGTGTGTACCTACCTATAATAGATTGTTATGAAGCTGTATATTGAACTGAAAAAAAACAAATACATATTGTATATTTTTTTTTATAAAATAATCTATGACAGTTGATATTAGATGGCTATTGTCTACTGAACTTAGGGCTAGCGCAGATATCACACGGAAATATTTATAGTGTCCTTTAGTTTTAAGTGTCTGGTAATGTGTCTGTATACTTATATATGTACATATATCGGTGGCATCATGGCTCCTAAATGTGTGAACCGATTTTGATACCGATGTTAGTTAAAAGACTGACGCGTTGGATAAATTATCGGGTTAATTATGATTATTGTCGGGAATTACTTAAATTCTTTCATAATCCTTGTAGACAAAGTCAAAGATATTTCAAACATTGTTTTATGCTACCACGGTTGCTCGCTACGCTAGTATCATTAACTAATTGGGATGGTGACTTGGTCAAGTAGATAATATGTATATACCATTTTAATTAGTGCGTCAGGTTAGAGGATTGAAAAATATGGGATACGTTTTTTTGTTTTATCAGATTATTAATAATCGACAAAGATTTAGATCATTACATTTTCGGAGTACCCACCATTGCCTTGATTGTGGTGCAAGTCTTTTTAAAAATCGTCCAATATAGTGACGTCACTCGAAACTTCTAAACACTGCATCTTCGTCATTTATTGTTAGAGAAACAAAATAAAAAATACGTGTACAATATTTTTTTATAATCTAACTGACGGACTAATTCGGTTTTTTTTGTTTAATCAACATGCCTATTACGCGATATAACCATGATAATACATATCCCGTAATTAATAATACTTAAGTATCGATATTTCAATTTAACATTGTGACGTCAGAATAGATTCTATTGTGTATGTCCGCACGTACTTGATTCCAAAACAACCAGTAGATGAAATACGCTTACCTACAAGTGTTTCCGGTAATACGTAACGCTAGCAAATATTTGAAATTAATTGTGGAACGTTGCCAGCGGTTCTTACCTTGCTAAAGGGATTAAATCGAAACATTTTGAAGTTTCTGCCCTTAGTCTCGAAGGTTAAGTTTACTCTGCGCTGCAGGCGAAGAAGGAAAACTAACGCCTAAGTTAAAGTCGCCCTAACGCTATCAAATAGATATTATCTACGGAAAATTAGAAACACACCCTAAGCGGCCGTAAAAAAATAGTACAAAAAAATCATAGCGTTTACTACGCGTTTATTTTATGCATTTCATAAAGGGACACGACAATTTTCGTACTTCACCTACTAGTAAACGTTATCTCATGTTGACTATACAAATATACCGCACCCGACGCACAACTAAAAATGTCACGCAGATATGAGCTTAAACTCATTACATGTGGATATAATTTAGCGTGACAACACAATAGCGGATAGTGCGTAAGTATCGAACTTACCCCGTAATCGCTAACACTGTAAAGTCAATCTACAGCATACGAGTTAAGATCCGTATTTCCATGTTTATTTTCTGAAGATCTTTACAAAATAATTCACAGGTGTGACTCGAAACTAGCCCTTGTTGAATGGAGAGCGATTATTACTAATTATTTCCAGTTACAAGTAATTATTCTTTTACATACATTTTAATAATATATGAGGTTAGATACAGACGTAGTATTATATAATAGACGTAGCTCAGAGCTTACAACATGTGCTATACATCTTACTAGATAACAATATTAATTTAGAAACTTTATAATTATCATAAAAAAATGTTCTAATTCAGTTTAAACCACAGAAATATTTACAATCTAACCTTGTAGGCATTCACAATAATTTATTTATTTATTTTGCTTTTATAATAGCATTATAATTTTTAATTTGTTTCACTCATATGATACGTTAGAAAGCTCCTGAATACACCTTAAGGTCATCGCACATTAGACTAACTCGTTTCTAATTACTTATCAAAATCGCTCTTTTTACTACATTTTAATGTTTATTTTTAGTTCGATAGACTCATACGATACATTACATAAGTCCTGATTACATGTTTGTAGTGGTAGGACTATTTGCAAAGTCCACCTAGGGAAGAACTGTCCCTTTACCAGTTATGTAACATTCAGGCAGTAAAGTGCAAACGTTACTGTTCTCGGGTTAGAAGGGAAATGTTTCCAGAAGAAATACAGGGCAAAGAGATAACGCATCTTACATTTCTGGGTGATGAGCCCAGTTCAGTGCTAGGAAGTGATTTGGACTTTTCATGTTCAAATAGCTGGATGGCACTGCGGTGTTATATGAAGTGGTGTTGATTACCATTAGGCGCATGGCTTGCTTGTCCCGTCACTCTTTATTAAATAAAAAATGTCATTACACATTTTGGTAACTCGATTCCTACTTATCAAATTAATAGCCAACTTCAAGAACCGCGGCAACGTAAGAATACAGCCCACACAACAAGCAAATTTCTTATATTTTCCTGTTAGGTTGTTCATTGAACACGAAAGAAAAAAACATGAAAAACATGAAAGGCTCGCTGTGAAATTTGTAAAAAAACCCTAGAATGTAACTTAGAACGAAACTTGAGAAAACAACAACTCATTAAGTACGAAGTGTTATTAAAAAACACATAGTTATATGAATTGGAGCGTTAAATAATACAGTATCAAGTATGTCATAATGGATATTTTATTTTTTGAAGACTATATATAAAACATGTACGTGTGAACCCACTGAAGACTATTAGTTGCCTATCCTATCCGATTTGTTAATCTTCAAACACAGATTTTTATTTGTAAGTATATCTGGCATAACTGGCTACCTTTAGCATGTGAACGTCCCCGTGTCAATTGGTCAAGGCATATTAAGGCCCGGTTCACACGATAATGATAATACACGATAATGCGCGACGGTTTTGTTTCAATACTCACGAGACCGCAGGTTTTTGCGGTTTCTGCTCCGGAAAGCTACTGCGCAAGAATCGCGCGCAGCCACGCGGGCGCCGCGCGGCTGCCGCAGCCGCCGCGGCCGTAAACCGCGTCGTGTGTATTGAATTCAATTTTATATGGAAAACTGCCGCGCCCGCGCGCGGGCGCGGTTGGCAGCCGCGCCTTGTGAACAGGCTCTAACAGTCAATTCGTTTACGTCCTCATGAATTGACAATAGAAATCGAGCCCAAAATGGCGGGTGTATGACGACTGACACGACTGTCTGACATAGCATACATAATCACAATATTCCCATTGACATGAAGTGAAGTCTCAATATTAGCATCTTATTCGGGCCATAGATCAAAGAGTGACGAGACATATTGATTTGGTCTAATAGTACCCACCTTCTTATAACAGTACTTTATCTTGAACAAAGGGTCGACTGCTAAATATTACATTACGGAATACTCGGAAATAAAAGATAATGTATCTCTCACCTGATAATTCGTCTCAAAATATTACTAAAACACATTTTTATCCGAACACAGCGGTGGCCGCAAATCGCAGCAACCTGTCGCCTGCATTTGTTATTTATGCCCGAATTCGTCAAATGTTTGATTAGGCCTTTGAGTCTCACGCAACACACAGTCTGTATAGATATTCCAGCCTAAAATTAAAACGCCCCTCAACTACGCGCCTTTGAAATCTATACTTTATTACAATAGATGAGAGCGTGTTTTACAATGAAGACGCTTGGTGGAGTGGGGGGGTTGTATTCTCAAACTAGTAAACGTCGTAGAATGAGTATCATAACCGCAGTTGTTCCAGTTCCTTGAGCAGAGCGGGCTCGTTTTCGATCTTCGCTAGTTGGTTCAACTCCAGCTGCTTCCCGGCCGCCTTCTGCTGCTTCAGCTTGTCTATGTCGCTCAGTTTCTGTTCAAGAGACAAACAAATTGTAAAACAAAAACTACATTTTGTGTATGTTGCGCATGCAACAGTACAAATTGCAACTTTGCGCATGCTGCAACCTCAACGCATTTTCGCGACTGGCTAAAAGAATATGAAGTGAATATATTGAGAGGGGACTTAGTATTAAGATATAATTAGTAGGTATTTCTGAACCTATACAGGTAAACAAAAACAGTAGACTATATCTGCATGATGGTAGTAAGAAACAAAATACGTTACGTATGTAAGGAACGCATGTTAAGTGATGGCGGTCTACAATGGAGACTGAACGCTTACCTCGAAACAAACCGATTCACTCTCGATTTGAAGATACCAAGATTGGAACCATCGGGAAAAACCCAATCAGGCAACACATTCCACAGGCTAGGCGTTCTTATCATAGCCAAATTTAAGTTGTTTAAGTCTTTGGAACGTCAACCATGAAGCGATGTCGCTTTTTCGCGTTACGAGAAGTCCCATAGAATCAGATCAGACAGACCAGTCGCAGACGCTCCAAAATGTATCGCATTAAAAACCGACAAGGTAGCAATTTCATTTTATTTTTTTATTATTTAATTACCTCGACGTTTTGGCAATGCAACACCGTTTTGGCAACGCCGTGGTCACGACCAGACTTTACTATTTTAAGCAACAACTGACCTTATTGACATTCTTAATCTTCTTATCCTTTTCCGCGTCGCCGGTCGTGATGAAGGGCGAGCGAGAGGAGGCGGCCGGCGGTGTGGGGGACACGTCGCCCGACGCCTTCTCGTCGGCCTTGCGCGCCTTGCGGGCTTCGCGCTTCTCCTTCTGCTTGATGGCTTGCTTCGATGGCGCCGCTGTAGCAAACGTTACGATTCAACTATTGGTGTTTCATTGTACTTGTTACCGATGAAGAATATAAATATTTTCGTAAAAAGTTGTTTTTTATGAACCACATTTATTGAAAAATTATACCTAATACATAAATTTACATAAAAATGAATGTATGTCCTTTCTTGAATCGTAAACTATGCATTTGATCATGTCTTGTCTTTAGCAAAGTTGTTGTGCATGAGCCAGATAAGGTTGCTGAGTTGGCACGACTACTTTACGACAATTTTTTTTGCAAACTTTTATACCGGACTGTTTGCAGAGTTCGCCTGGGGAAGTACTACACTTTTGCCAGTTGTTCTGCCGCCAATCAGTAGTGTGAACACATTGCTGTGTTCCGGTGTGAAGGGCAATGTTTTCAGAGAAATTACTGTGCTTTATAAAACATCTCCGGGTGACGAGCGCAGTGCGGTGTCAAATCATTACCTAGGATTTGGACTCTTCATGTTTCATTAGCTGCGTGTCAATGTAATGTAATGTCAATGTAATGTCCGGACGTAAGCCTACATATACGAGATACGAGCGGCTCTCAAACAGCTTAAGAACAACAAGGCTCCGGGGGAAGACGGGATCACGACAGAACTTCTGAAAGCGGGTGGAACACCAGTACTTAAAGTCCTTCAGAAGTTATTTAATTCCGTCATCCTCGAGGGTACAACCACAGTAAATACATAACAGTAGGTTATCTAAGGCCGCCCGCCGAGTTTTTAGCCTACTCTTGCGTTCATCCCCAGGGTTGTCACTTTTACTTTTAGTTAATATTTTCGAACAAGCAGCACTTGATCTAAATTTATGCAACAAAAAGCATATTATGATTGCATATTTTACCAATTTATACATTTAGTAAAAATAAAAAGCCTTTATTCACGTAACATTTATTAGAGAGACGAACTTCTTAGCATTCCATGGATTCACCGTGCGGGTGCCGGGTCAGAATCAGAATCAGATACAAAACTCACCTATGGTTAAGGTCACTCACTTTGCATTTCTAAATTCATGGCGTGCACTTTGTAACTATCATTTTCGTCTTGTTGTAGAAAGGTTTTTACCATGTCTCGGTCTTCCCTTTTCTTTCTCGCACCCAACCCAGCTGTATTTACTTGCGCACCTGCCATAAATTGTTCGTGGAATTGAATGGTCCATCTATAGGTACTCTATTCAAATAAATAAGTAACTTAATCATTTTTGTAGTGGCAGGACTCTTGGCAGAGTCTACCTGGGGAAGTACCACACCAATGCCAGTTATTTTGCCGCCAAGCAGTAATGTACAGACATTACTGTGTTCCGGATTGAAGGGCAATGATTCCAGAGAAATTACGGGGCTTAGAGATACAAAATCTTAGATTTTCGTCCATGTGTACAGATATTAATGTGTTCCGGTTTGAAGGGGAATGTTTCCAGAAAAATCACAGGGCTTAGAGATTTAACATCTTAGATCTCTGGGTGACTACCGCAGTGCAGTGCTAGGTAATGATTTGGACTCTTCATGTTCCAATAGCTGCGTGTCACTGTGCTGCTATGTGGCAGGCATGTTGCTTAACATCAGGCACATGCCCTGCTCGTTGACTCGGCTACGCTATTAATAAAGCAAATAAACTGTGAAATAAACAATAATACAATACCTACCACATTTTCTAATAAGATTTAAGTATAAGTAGGTACTTACATTTCTGTTTCAGTAGGAACCATGAAGAATGATAAATCCGGGTTTGCGAAATCGTTATTGAGGCACCCGAAAACACCACAATATCTTTTTCCCCTTTTTGAAGTCATGATACTCGTTATAATTATTAATATTATGGTAAGTGGCCGGCGAGAGTTGACGAACGCGAGCGGTCATGTAACTTACGGACGTGCTCACAGTCGCGCTGCAGTCCGCTGCACGGCCCCTACTGTCGCCGCCATAGCGCGCCATATATTATGCTAGCGTGTGCGTGAAATCGCGTGCCGACACGGCGCGCGGCGCGCACGCACACATTCAAGCCGAGAGCGGCACGTTTGTATGAAGATGTTTTACTGTTCTTTACTGTGGTACAACGCCAGAGGCGTGGAGCAAAAGTGTGGTGGTGCTGTTCTTTAAAAAGGGTGACAATATCCTCTTGAAGAATTACAGGCCCATTTCGCTGCTGAGCCACGTCTATAAGCTGTTTTCGAGAGTAGTAACAAATCGTCTCGCTCGTAGGCTTGACGACTTCCAGCCTCCCGAACAAGCCGGGTTCCGTAAAGGGTTTAGTACCGTAGACCACATCCACACGCTACGGCAGATTATACAGAAGACGGAAGAGTATAATCGGCCGCTCTGTCTAGCGTTTGTGGACTACGAGAAAGCCTTCAGTCGAGACCTGGGCAGTGTTACGGTCGTTACGGCGGTGCCAAATCGACTATAGGTATATCGAAGTGTGGAAGTGTTTATACGATAAAGCCACCATGTTTATCCGTCTTCAGGAACAAAGCACAAATCCGATCCAAATGCAAAAAGGGGTGAGACAGGGAGACGTTATCTCTCCGAAACTGTTCACCTCGGCATTGGAGGATATCTTTAAGCTTTTGAACTGGAACGGATATGGTATCAACATTAATGGCGAATACATCACCCACCTTCGATTTGCCGACGATATAGTCATTATGGCTGAATCGCTAGATGACCTTGGCTCAATGCTCAGAGACCTCAAAGCTGTCTACCAACAGGTAGGGCTAAAAATGAACATGGGTAAGACAAAAATCATGTCCAATGCCCATGTTGCACCCATACCGGTCCATGTTGGGAACGATAGTATCGAAGTTGTTGACCATTATGTTTATCTGGGTCAGATGATCCAAGTACGCAGGTCGAACTTCGACAAGGAGGTCGACGACGAAGACGAGAAGCCGACGAATCCAACTCGGATTGGGCAGCGTTCGGGAAATTGCGACACATCTTCTCGTCAAAATACCACAAAGCCTCAAGACCAAAGTCTACAATCAGTGTGTGTTGCCAGTGATGACATATGGCACTGAGACGTGGTCGCTAACTATTGGCATGATTTACAAGCTCAAAGTTGCGCAACGGGCAATGGAGAGAGCTATGCTCGGAGTTTCTCTGCGTGACAAAATCTGAAACGAGGAAGTCCGCAGAAGAACGAAAGTCACCGACATAGCTCTTAAAGTTAGCAAGTTGAAGTAGCAATGGGCAGGCCATATAGCTCGCAGAACCGATAACCGCTGGGGAGTAAAGGTTCTCGAATGGCGACCACGAAACGGCAGACGCAGTGTAGGACGGCCCCCCACACGATGGACCGATGATATTGTCTCGGTCGCGGGAAGTCGGTGGATGGAGGCGGCACAAGACCGGTCATTGTGGAAATCATTGGGGGAGGCCTATGTCCAGCAGTGGACGTCTGCAGGCTGCAGATGAGATGATGATGAGATGTGTCAATGTACTGTTATGGGCAGGCGGGCAGGTATGTTACTTAACATCAGGCGCATGTCCTGATAGTCTTGTCACTTCACTAAAAAAACATAATATTGATTTTAGTATAGATTGATCGAGTTGTTTCTTACCGCTGGCATTTTCTCCAGGCTTATGCGGTTTCTCGTGTTCGTGTAGAGTGAACGTGGAGGGTTTGTTCCTCGCGCCCGGGGGCCGGTACGCCGCTGTCGGCTTTGGTGTCGTGTCTTCAATTGTCTGCAGAAAAACAAAAATTTTTGAAGAGAAAACTTCTTTTGACTCGCCTCATACAGATTTTTCGTGGGATGTGCATTGGATTCTAGCGTCACGCTCGGGAATGATAATAAATTTTCGGGTAAACTCGGAACCATGGCCATTGGCCATCTAGAAATGCGTCAGAATTTCTAGATGGCCATGGTCATGGCCACGCCACGCCGGTTACATCTGCGTAGTTTCCAATGTAAGCTATCAAATTCTGAGTTATAAGTTTTCACTTCTATAGGCAGTTCCTACGCCTGCCAATTTTTTTCTTTATCTATAAAGAGACACGATGCAGGCATGAAAGTCGATTGTGACGTAATATAAACCATATTTTATATTATAAATATATATTTTGCAAAACTGTTAAAGGACGCGCATGATTGAAGTTTTATTGCTTACCAATTAAGTAGCGAGTAAATAAATTGAGTTTTAAAGAAAGTCACCTTCAATGTGTATTAAGTAAAACGTAATTGCTAAAATACTTCCATCACCACCATCAATAGCCCACTAAACGTTCCCACTGCTGGGACTCGGGGCCTTCTCTCGCAAGGAGAGAGTTAAGGCCATAATCCACCACGCTGGCCCAGTGCGGGTTGGTGGATGACACATGACTTCGAAAGATTCTAGGTACGTGTCGGTTTCCTCACGATGTTTTCCTTCACCGTTTTGAGTTAGCGGCATTACGTACATGACTTCGAAAAGACAGTGGTGCTTGTGGGGGTTTGAACCCGGGGTCTCCGGATCGGCAGGCGCCGTTCTCCCGACTAGACCAGCCGTAACTTGCTAAAATACTTCATGTGCTTGCCCAAAAGGCGAAATGGCTAGACGACTTCGATAAACACCCCAAAGACTGGGCTACTTTGACTCAAGACAGTCAGAAGCGCTAGGTGGGGGGTAGGGAGGCATTTGCTCAACATGAGGACCCAATAGGCTCTCAATTAATTAAATGTAGACCCTCAGCCAATTAAAAAACAAACAATAAGAACTAACCTTGGGTGGAGTTTTCGCCAGCTCGCTCTTCGGATAGTTTCCGGGGCGCCAAGTGATGGCCAGGAGGTGTTCCTTCTCTTGACAGGGACGTTTGTGCATCAATGCCCCGGTATAATGCCAGACTTTATACCTGCAGAGTAATAGAGAGAGAGAGCAATAGAGTATAAGCATTTTATTCCACGTCCATGTGTAATTAATATGTTTGCATAAAGATGGTAATTTTATCTCAGAATCTACCTTATACCTATTCTTTTGTTTTTTTTTTCACTAGCGTCATGGCTTCGATCAGAATACCAAATACTTCACCAGGTTAATTTTGGTCAGTATTTTTGATAACGCCTGGTTTTACAAATTCAATATTACCCTTCTTATTGATTTCCAATATATCGCAGCTATAAAGTTCACAGTTGCGTGGCACGGTGAAGTTTGTTAATCATTATTCTTTACCCATTTCCAACGGTAAGCCTGGGGTAAGTAGTAGCGGTGACGAACACCTCCCCGCGCGGATCCCACTGTAGGTAGGTAGAGTCGGGAGCTGCGCATGCGCCGAGTTTCTTGTAGCCGCGGACGTCCCACACCTCGATGTGACCTGACGCGATGTTACCAAAACCGCCTAGCAGCACATGTGCGAGGAGTTAAGGAAATGCAGATAAAACGAAAATTTGTTCATTTGTCAGAGTATTGTTAAATGTTGTGTATTGTTGTGTATAGTTTGGCTCGACGACCCAAAGTGAGTCCTGGCCGCTGACTCTAAAATACGCTACTATTTATTCTCTGTCGTCAACTGTTTTTATCATGAAACAGAGACTTGAAGCTCGCGTAAAGGCCGGTTTGCATTTTGAGTAGTGCGATTGCGAGTGCGTGTGCGAGCAAGAAATCGCGATTGATTATTGCAGGTGTGTAGTGCGAGTACTGTCCAATTCTGTATAGTAGCTGTGTTTCGTTCATTGAGTTGCCAGCCGTCGGCCCGCAAGTAATCAGGTTCAGATGTAAGCAGAAAACACAATGATTGGTCAATTCAGTTATTTTAGTATTCATGACTTTTATAAGTTAAGTTTTTAAATCGTAGAAAGGTGTAACAAATTCGATAACATTCAATTAAGATTTTTAAGAGAAAAAAAAATTAATGTACTTTACTTAATGTTATGAACGCAAATAAAAACCAACACGACACTAGCCTTTTCCGACATATATATATTTAAAAAAATTAAACTGTACTTCATTGTACGATAATAATTATCGTAAAGCGCTGAAGAGTGCGCGTGTTCTTGTTACGAAGAGTTCGATTTTTTTTTAGATCGGAAAAATACACTTTTCTTTTATACAAATTTTTAAAAACTGTAGAAAAAAATAATTACGTATTTAATGTACTTAACATCCCCTTAAAAGAATGCAGGCTGATTACCAATAATCCTATAAACATATCTGTATCCAATGCTAATCAGTATCGCACATTAAAAATCTGTATAAATACGGAGAAATCTGTATACATGGCAACGCTGCTGTTTACTGGCAGGCAAACTGCGAGTGAGGGGGAAGGGAAAACGCGCGGGAGGAGGCTACTCGCTAAAAAATAGAACGCGCTTCTAATCACTTCACTACGCAAGTTACTACACACTCGCATTAATCAATCGTTGTCCACACGTGTTAATAACTAATAACTCAACACCTGCACTACTCACTCGCACTCGCAGTAATCAAAATGAAAACAGGCCTTTAGTTTCGCAGCACTAATGTTCATACTTAAGGAACGCCAGTGGAATCACCGTGACCACTACACTAATATTAAAAACGCCAAAGTTTCTGTGTATGAATAAACATACAATACAAGCAAATAGGTACTTACACAAAAAATTGTCCTGGGTGGAATCAAATGCACAACGTCTGGCAAGCAAACTAAGCAAAGTTTTTACTATTGATGCAATTGAAGCAGATAGTAAAATACTATGCAAGCCAGACAGTTGATATTATAATATGCGACCGGCAAGTCTACCGCCTAACTGTTAATGTTTCCGCTATGCTTTCATTTGTAAAGTCATCAAAGCCATGTCAAAGCAGACAACTATGTCTGCTTTCCGTATGCAGCGGAACTGAAAGCAAATGTAGTTGTCTGCTTTCTTCGGCGAAAGCAGAAAGCAGGAGAGTAAAGGTCCATAGGCCCGCATCGCACCTATCTGACGCATCGCACGTAATGGATTTTAGTTTTTGCCTTATCGATGAGCGGTCGGTACGGTGCGGATCAGTGGACGCTGTTGTATGAGTTTTTATACAAGGCAAACAAAAATCCGTTACGTGCCATGCGTTCGATACGCACGTATCCGGACCTGTGGACGCTCACCTTTAGGCGGTAGACCGGCCGTTAGGCGCAGAACATTGTTTTGTGTAGCCCTGTACATTTAATAATAATATTGTATCTAACACCATTCCCTACAGTAATAATAATATTGCAAAGGATATGATTTCCCTCGGGCGGGAAGTAGATGGAGTTCCAAGCGCCGGTCCCGAACTCGAAGAGTGGGTCGCACTTGGCGTTGAAGAGAGTGGCCTTGGCGGGCGCGTGTCCGTATACAGCGACCCACTCGCCCCAGTTGCCCGGGTTCCAGGCGATCGCGTGGATAGGACCCTCTTTGCCTGAAGGAATTACACAGTTTAGTCGGAGTATGGACTGTTTACAGATTCCGCTTGGTGAACTACTTACCAGACCTTTGTTACTAGGCATTATGACTAAAACAACTTAATTAGTCCTTCAGTTAAGATTATGAAAAAACATTGTACACGTATTATTTTTTTGTTTCACAAACAAAGCATGTTTCGAGTGACGTCACGCCTATTTACGATTTTTATGTAGACGTGACGTCAGAACCACCAACTTCGGAAGTTTGATACTCGATATCGTTGTCGATTTTTAGTAATTTGATAAAGCAACAATACGCTTGCCATATTTTTCCCGCCCCAGTCCCGAGCTCGAAGATCGGGTCGCACTTGGCGTTGAAGAGAGTGGCCTTGGCGGGCGTGTGTCCGTACACCGCGACCCACTCGCCCCAGTTGCCCGGGTTCCAGGCGATCGCGTGGATAGGACCCTCTTTGCCTGAAGGAATAACAGTTTAGTCGGAGTAGGCAAGATAGTGCTTAGATGTTTCGAGTGACGTCACGTCTATATACGATGTTCATGTAGACGTGACGTCAGAACAAACAACTCCGGAAGTTTGATGAGACGATTTTCTTAGCATTCCATGGATTCACCATGCGGGTGCCGGGTCCACGTATTTTTTCTTTTGTTTCACAAACAAAGCACGTTTCAGTTTCAGTTTCGAGTGACGTCATGCCTATTATATGCATATTTTTATGTAGACGTGACGTCAGAACCACCACCTCCGGAAGTTTGATAGTCTATATCGTTGTCGATTATTAGTAATTTGATAAAACAAACAATACGTTTCCCATATTTTTCCCATAATCTACCTGACGGACTAATTAGGATGTTATATTTTTGACCTAGTTATCATCCCAATTATTCTACCACTAAGCAGTAATGTGAAATTATTAAAGTGTACTAATCTGAAAGGCAATGTTTCCAGAGAAATGGCAAAATAAGAGTAAAGAGGTAAATCATCTTAGATCTCTAGAAGACGAGTGCAAAACAGTGCTATGTAGTAATGATGTTATAGGCAAGCTTACCATCAGGCACATGTCTTACTACTCCTGTCACTCCATTATATAAAAAAAAAAAAATTACCAAACCGCTTTCTAAATAGCTATCTATAAGTAATCAGCTTTTATGTTGATATCAAGCAAACTGTGTTCTAAGGCTTATGATCTACATATTTTAACTTATAATTTTTAAAATTAAAAAAAAAATACTTTTAGAAAACATCTTTTCCCTTCGGAATTATTAAACTCAAATTCGAAAGTACTTACTAAAAGTTACATTCCCAGCATTCCCTTTCACATCTCCATAAGACAATGATTGTTTGCCGTAGTACGAGCCACCGGTTTTATCTACCTAAAAAAACATAATGTTACCTCCACTATTATACATATAACATTACATATTATTCTGGGTTTATTTGAGTTTCACTTTATACTTGTAATCTAAGAAAAAGACCAATTAAAAGGAAAATAAATTTGACAACAATACTATCGGCCCGTCTCAACTTCGTTTGGGGTTGAACAAAAAATCTATATAGCACCATCTGTTCAAGGTTTATGAATCTTACGATCAATTTGTTTCGTTCTTTCGTTTTTCCTGTGCACGCTAATCGCTTAACTTCCTACCATACTTTTTTTTGTATCTGATGGCACGATCCACAGGAATGGCCATTTAATTCTTAGTTTTAGTATGAAAACTAACGTGGTTATTACACATTTTAACACAAATACACGGGTAACTCACGTATAATATAGTCAGAACAGTCCGACTCGAGTTTCGATCGAGTCCGGCGATCTTCTTCAAGGCGAGTGCGCGCGCATGTTCGCAGCTCGATTAGCACTGCGGGCAGCCGCACGGCGCACACGCAAGCTTAACGGTTGTTGTCGCGGGGGTGCAGGTGAGGGGGTGCGGGAGGGCTGCGCCGGTGTACACTGGAACTCTTCGTCACTGGACAGCTGCGCGTCGGCGTCGGGAATATTGCAGCACACCGAGCTCACTGTGTCCTCACTACTTTTCTGTACACACTGCTGAGCCTTTTGGAGGCAAGGTTTCCAAGCGGGCGGCACATGCAATCCACCATCTCTGTTAAACGTCGGACGCTTACTAATTTCAATGGCCTCTCTGACTTTACGGGGTATAAAATACTTCTCCCTTGCCAGGACCTCCGCCTTATCAAATCGTATGAAGTATTGAGCGTCCGAACAGAGAGCATGCTCCGCCACCGCAGAGCTGTTCCCGTCCAAATTCTTAATCGCGCGTATGTGTTCAGTAAGCCTCGTGGACACATTCCTACGTGTTTCACCTACACTCGAGTCGGACTGTTCTGACTATACCTATTATACGTGAGTTACCAGTGTATTTGTTTTAAAATAATTCTTAGTTATTTCGCATTGACGGATGAAAACGTCGGTAATAGAATATACCTGGTGTATATGGTGGGTATAGTGGTAATTCTTACATCAGTCGACGTCAAAGTGAACATGTTGGTTCCTCTTCGGTTCCAGTAGAACGAGGCCTTGTCCGCCTGAAAGGAGGACCGGCTGACGATAGCATCCTGAACGTTAAATTTGGGGTAACTATACACGCGCCAGAATGATGGCTGCGCTTGCTTACCTGAAAAAATTATACAATAGTAAGAGGATAGTTATTTTGCAAATTATTCGCCTGCATCAGATAGGCTGTGTCTTTGACTATTTTTAGTAGTATTGACAAACACGTATATAACCACTTTATGGCGATGACCATGAATCCAAAAAACGAAACCTTAACTATGTTACAAGCCAAAAACAATGTAAGCACAATTGTTAGGTTAGGTCTTTATCATCTATTGCATGGCAGAATATTCGCTTCGTAGGCGGTAGTGATATTGCGCGGTTTGCAGTCTAACTGCTAGTGTATAAAATTACACGACTTTCACAAACCGCGACCACTCCGCATTATTTCCGCTATCAACAGCGAAAGCAACAAACGCTCAGAGGTCTATCATCGAATGAAATTGCTATTGTTAGCATTTGATTTCGCTTGAAAATAAAAGAGACTATAAAAGAGAGAAAAGATAATTTATTTGTCCAAAACATGAGTAAATTACAAACACACATAATGCATGGTCACAAAATTTCAAAGTAGTTTGTCGTCATGTTGTCAATAGTATATATAGCCATTGGCAAATGGCAACACCGTTTGGCGAGTCTTTAACAGGCTTTAAACGTTTTTTCTATAATAGACTAGCGGCCCGTTCCGGCTTTGCTCGGATAATAACCTAGATACCAACTGCATCGAGGGCCCTACCCAAACGCATATAGAAATAAAGTAGCCAAGTGCGAGTTGGACTCGCCCATGAAGGGTTCCGTTCCAGTAAGTAACATAATAATATATACATAGTACACATAGTTCTTGTAGTTCGTTGTAACTTTGATCGAAGTTTTAATAATAGTGTATTTGACGTACTAAAAAAAAACTACTCATCAGATCGAGTTCAAACTAATTTTAGTTGGTAGTTTTCATGGTAATGTACATTATATTTTTTTTTTAGTTTTTTCATTCTCTTACTTTAGAAGTTAGAGGGGGGGGGGACACACATTTTACCACTTTGGAAGCGTCTCTCGCGCAAGTTATTCAGTGTAGACAAAAATTATATTAGAAACCACAACATAATTTTTTAAGACCTATCGATAGACACCCCACACGTGTAGGTTTGATGAAAAAAAAATTTTTGAGCTTCAGTTCTCAGTATGGGGGGCACCCCTAATTTTTGTTTTTTTTTTAAACTTTTGTAAAAATCTTAATGCGGTTCACAGAATACATCTACTTACCAAGTTTCAACAGTGTAGTTCTCATAGTTTCGGCAAAAAGTGGCTGTGACATACGGACGGACAGACAGACAGACAGACAGACAGACAGACAGACAGACATGACGAATCTATAAGGGTTCCGTTTTTACGTTTTACGGAACCCTAAAAATCATTCAAATCGGTTGAGACGTTCGTTGGAGGAGTTCACTAACAAAGAAAAGTGGCATTGATTTTTATATATATAGATAGTACCTACCTATTTCATTTTTTTCCCCAGCAGTCACAATCTTGGTGTCTTCAAATCGAAATGGTTTCGTCTAGGTAAGTACTTACGCTCCATCGCAGATTGCATTATCGCTTTACATCAAGCGAGATGGTTGGCGGTCAAGTGTAAACTTATAACAGTATAAAAATATGTCAGCTTACTTTTAACTTTAGAGACTTCTAATTCCTTTATCAATGAGCCATTTCCAGAAGAGGAAAAACATTTTTTAAACAAATACACGGGTAACTCACGTTTGATATAGTCAGTCTAGTCCGACTCAAGTTTCGGTCGCGTCCGGCGACCTTTTTCAAGGAGAATGAGCGCTCGTGATCGCAGCTCTCTGCTAAACGAGCGTGACGATATCAAACGCGAGTTGCCCGTGTATTTATTTATTATTTATCATGTGATTTTCCTTTTGGTGATCACTCGCACGCACTCTCCTTGAAAATGGTCGCAGGTCGCCACCAAAACTTGAGTCGGCCTGGACTGACTATATCAAACGTGAGTTACCCGTGCATTTATTCAAAATGTGTAATAACCACGTTAGTTTTTATAGGAAAACCATAGTTACAAATTACGTACCTACCTACTAGACGGCGGTGGGTTAGTGACCTAGTGGGTTTTTAGTATTAATTACTAATTAATTACAACCGTTCATTATTTATCTAATCGCCTTTGCCGCTAACTTAAAACGGTGAAGGAAAACATCGTGAGGAACCCGACATTACCTAGAATCTAAGTCATGTGTCATGTGTGTCATGTGTCATCCACCCTCACTGGGCCAGCATGGTGAATTATGACCTTAACTCTCTCCTTGTGAGAGAAGGCCCAGAGTCCCAGCTGTGGGAACATTTAGTGGGCTGTTGACGATGATGTTTATTTATCAATGTAATCTTAATATATATAAATCTCCTGTCACAATGTTTGTCCGCGATGGATTCCTAAACTACTTAACCGATTTTAAATTAAATTGGCACACCATGAGCAGTCTGGTCCAACTTGAGAGATAGGATAGTTTTTATTTCGATTAATAGTCTTTAAATGACAATATTATCCGAGCGAAGCCGGAATGGGCCGCTAGTTTTATGTAAATAATACAAACATTTTACGGGAACAACAGATTGTTCCATAACTTCAACATGTTTGTGTAAAATTATGCATAAAAGTACATCAATAACAACACTAGCTACTCCATAACGAAAATTTATGTTTACAGTGCAACCAACTTATCTGCAGAATGTAGTGATCCACGCCACGCCACGCCACGATCCCATGAGTAGTGCCCTAATACAAAATTAGACAACTTCTGTGTTGGTGTTCGGCAGTTGTTCCAATTTTGGCCGTACTACGAGTATTAACTATAAGGACTCTAATTTGCCAAAATATACGTCAAAAATAGATTAAATCGATTTGAATAAAAAATCTTACATATAAAATTATCATGTCACAATGTTAGTTACATTACTTCTCCGAAACTGCTTTACTTATTTTTACCAAATTTTATACGCATATACAGTAGGTCTGAGAATCGGCTACTATCTATTTTTCATACCCCTAAGTGATAAAGGTTGTTCACCCCTAATTATATTTTTTTAATTTTTGCACAAAAAAAAATGTTTTTTTTTTTTATAATGTGGCATTAAAAAATAGATACAACCCTAAATTTTTCCCCTTTTATCATCAACCCCTATTTTTTAATAGTCATTTTAGTAATTTAATCGTTTGACAGTGACCTCCTCCTAAACGGCGGGACCGATTTTAAAGATTTTTTTTGTGTGTGTACAAGTGGATTCGAGGATGATTTAGATTCACAAATAAGCCCGGCAGATGGCGCTGCAGACAGTGTCTAGGTTATGATCCGAGCGAAGCCGGAACGGGCCGCTAGTGTTGCTATAATATTTTTAAATCAATGTTTGAAAACTGCACATTTTACTTAATGCAAAAAATGATTGTTTATAGTTTTTCTCTCACACTTTGAATAAATGTTCATGGCATAATTTGTGTTTCGCTACAGTATCTACAAGTGGTTTAAAAATAAATCTTACCTAGAGTAAATACAGAGAAGTAGTAGTTAGGTCCAGGGCCGGGCGAGATGCTGAATGACTTCAGCTTGTCTTCACTGAACTGTTGGACAAACCTATCCAGCTTAGCATCCTCATAGATAACTATTCTTGCATTCAGTTGAATGGCAAAGAGTTTTTCGTCTGATGACCATTTTGGTTCCCTGTGAATAAAAAATACTCAGTCATATCAATACATGGATGGATGTTTGTTACTCTTTCACATAAAAACTACTGAATGGATTGGGCTCAAATTTAGAACATAGATAGTATAGTCTAGAAGAACACTTAGGCTACTTTTATCCCGAAAAAAAACGGGGACTGCGCGGATAAAACCGCGGGGTTTGTTTCATAAGGTAGGTACAAACAATTACTTTAATATTATGAAACTAAAAGTATAGTTTGGAAGCTAGAACTTCTTGTTGCCATGTTGGCCACTTTTTGGTAGGGGAAAATCTTATGGCCTTGCGTCACCAACATGCGCAATAGCAGTATATCTGTAGCTATGCAGGTAATGTATTTCGCAACATTAATGCTGTACCCCGAATTGCCCGACCGGCCATATCTGGCCGCGACCTTAGACCTTACGACCTCGCGTGACGTCGCATCGTTCGCGCGGCGCCCGCGCCGCTTATTCACGCCGGTTTAATACTACATTTCTAAGTTATAAGTTTTCACTTCTTGACTACCACACTTCAACCTCACTTGAAGAGGTTACACACCAGTTCCGCAGTCTAAACTTTTGTAAGAACATCTAAAGTTTGCAATGTATTGACCGACTGAGTATTTGCATGGATTCAAAATATGCCCAAATAATTAACCCGTCAAGCGACAGGGAGCCCATATAGGCCCAGTGCCGGATATGACACATGATGAGAAAAAAATTTAAGAAAAAAAATGTTTTTTTTTTCATTAAAAGAGTTTTGAGGTTAGTATTGACAAAACAAATCATAAGTGAAGCTTTGTCATCTAAACATTTTTGCGACAGCAGTATAAAAAAAAAACTATGAACTAGTGAAATCAATAAATATATTTTGTCTTAAATGAGTCGTAACTATGGAGGAAGTATTAATGGACATTTTTTTTTAAGGTATTCAAGAGTTAATTTATTTCTGCTAGGTTAGCATGCTCCAGTATTCACTTAACATCAGCGTAAAAGATAGTGGTCTAGCATACCTACTATGAAAAAAAACGCATTTACCTAGAAGAAACCTAAATATTCACTTCACTACATAGTATGTATAATGCGTTTTTTGACGTGATAACGTCTTATAATTCGATGAAGCCGGCTGCACGCCCGCAAAACATGACGTCATGTAACGTTACCGACGACAAGGTAACGACCGTCGGTCGTTACCTTGTTACAGTTGTATTAATTATTTCGACCAGTAGTTCAAGCGAGGATGTAGCTCAGTGGTAGAGCGTTCGCTTTGCATGTGAAATGCCCCGGGTTCGATCCCCGGCATCTAAAAGCTTTTTTGCATTGTTTTGATTGAAAATGATAAATTCTACTGATTACTTTTTACATACAAATCTATTAAACAAATGAAATAAAAATTTTCTTTTGAAAAATGCTACCATTCCATCAGTATTTTCTTAAGACATTGTCACGTTCTATCGTCAGTAAACCGACTTTACAGACAAACATTTTTTTTTAATAGATAGAGTGATTGAAGAGGCAGATTTTATGTGTACAATAACATCTATTAAATAGTGGAGAAATACTGTTTTTTTTTGGGGTTTCTAATGTGATGACCTAAATAATTACATTTTTTCCGCTTACATTGCAAATGCAGGCTGAACACTACGAGATTTATCAAAATAATGTACTAAGTATTGTTCACACTGAAAAGGTTTAGAGAAAACTCCTCTATGGTATATATCTATCTCTTATGGGTATCCCACAATAACATTTTTTGTCATTTACTTTTTACCACAAATATTTCATAAAAAGTAAATGACGATTTTAGGTTTATGCCCATGGAGCTTATATCACCGTCATTTTTCATGCAGCAGTTCACATGTAGTAATATTGATTGATTAAAAATGTTGAATGTATTTTCATGTACATTAAAAATACAATTGGCATTTCAATGTTATTAAATTTCATATTGCATTTCATAACTCAGGTGGAGTGAATGAAAATGTGGAGAGATTATAAAAAAACCAGTGCTTACCATCCTCCTTGATTCTTTTGTGTAAAAGAACCAATGCATTCACCAGTTTCTGATTTATAGACATGCAGGTTAGGCTTGCCCTGGAAACAAGACAATCATCATAATTTACAATGATGTAATGAATACTACTTTATGTAATTTAAATCTTTAAATTATTTGGCTTCATGTCCTGTTAACATGAGAATAATCACTAGTTAAGCAAGAATTATATCAAGATAGTTAATATTACATAAATAAATCTAAAGTAATTTGGTGTCATCTGAAGCATGCTTTAGTCATCTAATTTCGGAACCAACAAATATCTGATGAGACAACCGATATACATTGATTTGCATAAGATAACTTTTATGTTTATTTACTTACACATAATTAATTTAGAGACAAACTTCTTAGCATTCTATGGATTTACCATGCGGGTGCCGGGTCCATCGTGTGGCAGAGAGAGAAATTCCGAGTAGATCCAGATACTTGTGACATGGGTGTAGGTATAAGGGGTCCCTTTACGACATACATTAACACTCATATTCACTACTCGGATTTCTCTCCCTGCCCAGCCAAATCTGATATAAACCTACTAGTGCAGCTTTTGATACTCAATCTAGTATAAAACTTACTGCATTTCTGGACAAGCCAAGGTCTTTCAGCAGGTTATAGAGAGATTTTGCTGGTATGCCTCATATTATAAGATACTTTTCTTATTGTCAACATGGCATGCAGGATATTTTTATCTGTCCATATTCATATTCATAGGGCATATATGCGGTCTGAATGCGGCTTAAACAAGCTGTTAACTAAACTTGGACCATAAAGTTCAAAGTTTCTAAGCATTTTTTATAATTTGTGTATTTTATGTTTGTTTGAAAGTACCTGCGGATTTTCTTTAGTCATCAGGAACATCTCCCATACTACAAAGTAGTTGTCAAGGGGGGAGAAAAACATGTCTTTTATGTTTCCGTCTATGGCTGCTGCCACTGACCAGTCTGAGCATCTTATTATTTCAGCCCTAAAATACACATTGGAATATTAGAACAAAAACAGCAATTTAATCAATTATTCTTTAAAATGATAGGTTTTCGACACTTTTATTATAGTATTGAGTGACTGTTAAACTCAGTGAGGTCTTAATTGCAAACCAATTTTATCAAAAGATTTTAAAAGTATCCTGACCAATAACAAGTTCATGGTCTGAGTATTACTAAATAACATTAGCCTGCCATATATTTATTTATATTTTGACCTAAATAATAATTCTCATTATGATAGCATTGTATCTT
The DNA here is from genome assembly GCA_963693475.1 of Ectropis crepuscularia. Classification (NCBI taxonomy): domain Eukaryota; kingdom Metazoa; phylum Arthropoda; class Insecta; order Lepidoptera; family Geometridae; genus Ectropis; species Ectropis crepuscularia. The sequence continues at coordinate 13,126,372 of OY856339.1, read as the reverse complement.
TATATACTAACTTTTTGTCTGTCCTGTAAGCCAAGTATGTCCCTTTAGGACTGAAAACTATGCTGCGTATATTTGTAGTGCTTTCATCGCGCAAAGTCTTTTCTCCATAAGGCTCCCTGAATTCCACCAAAAATATGTTTTTGCTGGTTAAACCTGAAACGACACACAAACATAACCTCACCGGCTAAATAATATTGGTAAAACATATCTGGAAATTTTATTACCAGCTATATGCGGTGTGGTGCTCATGTTTATTTGTACATAAATCCACAAGCAACAAGCAATAGATTATTGTTCACAAAAAATCACTAATTCCTAGGACTAATCCATTTACAACCATATGCGCACAGCCAAGTGACAATGACAATGACAAAGCTTGTGTCAACTTTTGAATTTGATATTGACAGATGATGGACGTATTAAGTAAGTAATTATTATTTTTTTCACATCAAATTATGGCTTTTTTCACCGATAAAACAGGCTTTGTCCTTCAGAATCCTACATTATCTCGGCTGTCCCAAAAACAAACACAGGAAATGCCAGAAACATTTTTTTACAGGAGAGCAAAAAAACACATATTCGACATGCCATTCGAGATTACATGATATTCTGCAGAAATAATTATTGTAGGTATGTTATAGATAAGATGATTGCCCGTATGTTTTCATTTCGAAAGATAATTTTAATGTATCCGTGCATTTTTTATGAGACTTACTAACTTTCAAATGGTTATTTTAACCTATCTAACCCTTAACTACCAAAAATAAACACAGTATCAACCCTCACCAGGTTTTTGAATTAGGTTTTCAAAACGATTTTTGCAAATATAATGGCATGGACCTTTGCATATACAGTGTAAAAACATAGTAGGCATGATTATTGAACATAGCTAAACAATAAAAAGTAAATATCAGTTATAATCATTGGTATATTATAACATACTGGCACTATTTGATTATAAAACTCAGAAATATAATACTTAGCTATTTATAATGGTCCTTCATAAATGGCAATAAAGTCAGCAGTTTTGGAGTTACTTCATGTATTTACTTGAAAAGTTGACGCATTTTCTCCAGCTAAAAGTTTTTGTTGGACGAAAAGTAGCTTACTTAATTTTTTTTTTTTTAATTTATCATCGACTGAGTCTGTTCTCCAGTAACAATCTCTGTAGTAAAATGTAGATCAACAAGTACAAATAATTACAAAAATCTTTATTGCTGTTTGCAGGTAGGATAAGAAATTACAAAACATTCAAAAAATTTACCCATACACTGCAAATTGTCTGGCGAAACAATTTGCAGTGGTCTGAATTTATACATTGATAAAAATATATATACCTAGTCAACCGATAAAAGTCTTCTTTTTTCATCTCTAGCTTTTAATCGGTTGTGTCTTGTGTAGTATTATAAGTATGTCATCTGATTCTTTATATTCTATGAATTTCTAACTTCTATTCGGTTATGCTATGTAAGTGAAATATGTTCGGTGATCACAACTACGCCAACGTCTTGTGTTTCAGCAGGATGTTATTTTGAAATATAATCAGTATGCAGTTTGAATCCCAGGTCTTGCAGTAGCAGACCTTGCAGTTGATCTGTGTGTGCAATGTCAAAGAATGGCAATGACAACTCGCACAGAGTCGTCACAATTAATTTCCACTTCAATCAATCTTCAATATTTTGTTCTACAGAATCGGTAAAGTTAATAATGTTAGTTATTTCACTCGGACTGACAAGATAGTTTTTTTCTGTATTCTGGTCAACTTCTACGGCCAACGCAGTATTCAAAATCTTTTGGATTTGATTCATATTATATCAATATTAATTCAAAGATATATATGCGCACTTGAGTCTTAATCACAGGACATGACTTAGCGAGTTCCGCCGCTGCACCAATGTGATGAATGGCAGACACTACGGCTACCTCGCCCCCCATTGCCTCTGTATTCTTCTCTAAAAATCACACTGACTCTGCAGTTTTCCGGCAAAATTAAAGTTCTAAGGACGTCGAAAATATTAGCGAACGTGTGCTATACTGTGTATTATATTATAGTCAAAGTTGTTCATTTTTAACTATAATACCCAAAATGAAAACCTAGTAAGTCTCAATTACCAACAAGAAATACAGTAAGTAAATGCGACTTGCTGTTTTTTATATTGGTAATTGGTCTTTGCTGTATTTTGCTGATGGGGATTGTGTGTTAGCTCGTACACTTACTGTGTTTTGTATTTCGAAAACTATGGCTTCTTTTTAAAAAAGGGTCTTTGCATCTTGTAGGGAATCGCTTTATTAGTAGCGTAGTGCAAAAATCTAAATTTTGAGAACAATGTCGCTTACTGTTTTTGTTGCTGGGACAGCCGAATCTGTGATGAACATGGGCTTTAAATTTGTTTCAATAAAGTTAAGGATCTGCATAGAAACTTTAATAATGACACACAACAGATTTTTTTTGAAAAAATTTGGCAGTCGTAACTACCTATAGAAGTGAAAACTTATGATGAGGAATGTTAATAGATAATTAGATATATATGCAAAATCACTTGAAACTTTGTTACAGTAAAGCTTCTCTCTATTTCAGATAAACTAGTTTTTGTTTTATTAAAAAATAACAAGAGAATCGATTATAATAAAAAAAAAAAATTGGCAGTCATAGGAACTGCCGATAACTTATAACTCAGAATTTGATAGCTTACTTTGGAAACTACACGGGTGTAAACGGAGGGCGTTGCCTCGCCATCTTGGCATGGCCATCTAGAATTGCGTCAGCATTTCCCATTGGCTGATCCGTTTCTAGATGGCCATGCCATGATGGCCTGTCCACGCCCTTTCAGCATTTCCCATTGGGTGACGTATTTCTAGATGGCCAATAGCCATGGTCCCGAGTTTACCCGAAGCTTTGTTATCATACCCGAGCGTGACGAATGAATTCAATTCACAGCCACGAAAAATCTGTCTAGGCGCGCCTAAAGAAGTTTTCACTTCAAAAAACAATTGTTTGGTATAGTGGCCGACAAATAAGTTGACCTAAAATTGACGTGGAAGGGGAAAGTTCGCGGATGTACACTTCCACCAAAGAGACCTTAAAGGTCGATTCACACATATCAGTGACGGCTCTTGGGTTGAAATGGGGGATGAATGTCAATATGGAAGTTACCAACCGTTGAAGATAAAACCATGAAAGGAGACGGCTCATTTCTGCCCCAAGTCGTTTCAAGTTTAGGTACTTAATTAGCCCCGGAGACCTAAACAAGTTATTTAATTAAAATAACATATAATTAAATAATTCAAACTGTACATTCAGTACTAACCTGCCAAGCGGGGATTGCAAATTGGTGATTAAAAAGTACCTTAATGACTATGTATAAGTAATTTTGTATAAGGTACTGTAGTTCCATAAAACGAAACTAGATGGCGTTGTACGGCGTTAAAACACGCTAGCGAAGTTTATGTGAATTTAAATAAGCCTGTTAAGGTTTAGTTCGTGGTTTGTCTTCGGGTCAGTACCCAATAAATAAATACTACGGTGAACACTGTACAGAGTATAGTCAAAGTCAGCCATGTTTTTCTCATTTAAGTTCAGTTGAAGTTTACGTACAGTAAAAATTCGTTCGAAACTTCGAAACTCACACAACACACGGAATTTCTTTATTTTTCCAAAGGTTTTGTGGTTTGGCCGAATCTCCGGTCCTTCTCTTTGTCGAGTCGACATTATTCTGAGCACAGTACGTCGCCAAGTAATGAATTTACTACCTTATTTTAGTAGTAAGTACATAATCACGTTCTTGATTACCTACTTGCGGCGTTATTTTTTTTCAATGTTTTAGTTGATATCTTTTAAACCCCGCTATGCAGGATAAAAACAAAAACGGTTCCTCAATATATATTAAAAATCCTATACAATGATCCAATTTTGGTCAAGTCTCTTGCACTTTTTCTGTGGGGCAAATGCCCATAGAAAATGAGCCGTCTCCTTTAGGAGACAGCTCATTTCTGCCCCAAGTCGTTTTAAGTTTATGGACTTAATTAGCCCCGGAGACCTAAAAAAGTTATTTAATTAAAATTGCATATAATTAAATAATGCAAACTGCACATTCAATACTAACGTTCCAAGCAGGGATTGCAAATTGGTGTGATTAAAAAGTACTTTAATGACTATGTATAAGTAATTTTGTATCCTCCTCATGCAATTCCATAGAACCAAACTAGATGGCGTTGTACGGCGTTAAACCACGCTAGCGAAGTTTTTTGAATTTAGATAAGCCTGTTAAGGTATAGTTCGTATTTTATCTTCGGGTCAAAACTCAGTATACAATGTTTTAGTTGATATCTTTTAAACCCCGCTATGCAGGATAAAAACATTAACGGTTCCTCAATAAATATTGAAAGTCCTATACAATGATCCAATGTTGGTCAAGTCTCTTGCACTTTTTCTGTGGGGCAAGTGCCCATGGAAAATGGGCCGTCTCCGTCTCCTTTAGGGGGAGATAAATCGATCAAGCTAGGTTTCATTACAAAAAAAAAACGACATTTCAAATCCATTTTCAGGCAGTGAAGAATTGCTACAATACTATTAGAATACGAAAGCGTATATCGTATATATGTGTTTAGCATCATAATACGTACAGCTTCGTTCCATCCGGGTGTCCTTTGACACCTCTCAAGTTTTTATTTTCAAGGTAGCCTTTCGAAGCGAGCGTCTATAGCGTCACTGACGCCGCGACAGAGAGATGTTTCATACAAATAAATGAAATTCTAGGGAATGTCATTCTAGCACAGCGACACTAACGCAGTGCGGTAGTGTCACATTTGTATGGAACATCTATCTGTCGCGGCGTCAGTGACGCTATAGACTATAGACGCTCGATTTGAAAGGCTACCTTCAAAAATGTCTGTGTTTGTGGCTGTACAGAGAAGTGAAAACTTTAAAATTATAATTACAAGTGACAATTATTTCACATTATTTCCATTTTTATACTAAACTAAGCAAATATCGATCTATGCTGTCTCGTACTTGGCGATCCCAAGTTCGCCCAATACCCGATCGAGCCTTTCACCTAAGAGCGTGCCGGCAGGCTTTCAACGCCTGGCTGTGGTCGTTAATATCACCATACTGCAAATGACGAGAACCGCGTGAAAGACCAAAATAATAAGCTAAGCAAGTACCTTGACTTGCCTCATGAGGTTGCTTTGCTGCCGTGTGGGATGTGTATTCCACGATCATAGTCTCGATAGTTGTTTCGCGCAAGCCCTTGTAACGAAAAGTCTCACCAACATCTTACGATCTTCTTTCTTTACTTTCTTCCTTTTTGACTTTCGCTAGACGGTTGTTGGATCAAGGGTTAAATAATGTAGAAGGCGGTCATCCTCGACACAGGACGCATCGTCAGGAGGTTGCTCACTCTGCAGCCTGCATGCAACCCGAACCACCGGTAGGTCAGGCCCTGCTCCATTGGCAGTGGCGATCTACGAGTAGGCTTAGATTTTTATTTTTGAAGTGAAAACTTCTTAGGTGCGCCTAGACAGATTTTTCGTGGGCTGTGAATTGAATTCATTCGTCACGCTCGGGTATGATAAGAAAGCTTCGGATAAACTCGGGACCATGGCTATTGGCCATCTAGAAATACGTCGACCAATGGGAAATGCTGAAAGGGCGCGAACAGGCCATCATAGTATGGCCATCTAGAAACGCATCAGCCAATGGGAAATGCTGACGCATTTCTAGATGGCCATGCCAAGATGGCGAGGCCACGCCCTCCGGTTACACCTGTGTAGTTTCCAAGGTAAGCTATCAAATTCTGAGTTTTAAGTTTTCACTTCTATCGGCAGTTCCTATGACTGCCAATAATTTTTTAACCTTTTGTGGTTTTATTAGTTTAATTTGTAAAAATTAAAACCTTAAGAACTGTATGAATGACTGAATAATATTCAACGCATCACCAAATCACCATCCACATGTTTGTTTGAAAATAATTATGCAAGGTGCACAATGCACAGTGCACACTTATCAAAATCGAGCAAATGTTTTACTACTATTTTTTTTCTAGTTATTATTACCAGACATCTGCCCAACGATTAAATTTTTTGACTTTGACATTTTAATAGAAAAGCATTTAAAAATTAAAAATTCAAGTATCAAAATGGCGCATTAGTTGTCAATGGCGTGTTTACTTTTACTATTTTTTCGCATTTTGAGGATTTGAGGATATACGTTGAAAAGTCTTACTAAAACAAAATCGACCCTTTCGATATTAATCAATGTTTAGTTCGAAAAGTCAGTTGCTGAAGCGTACGCCTGAAAATGGGACGGATCGTGAGAATTTCCTCTCATTGCTAGTGGACGAATTCCTGCATTCTTCTTCTTATGGTAAATGACCTTTATTTTTTCGTTCAAGTCAGAATTTTAACAATAACACACACCTATCAAGCCAGAGAGATATCAATTTGAGGCTGACCTTTTGGACGTCGCCTGGCCTTTACAATAACATACTATTATAATTGGTGTTCTTTTTATTTTCAGATGCTAAATGCCAAGTACTAGCTAATTTGGCCAATTTCGCATACGATCCTTTAAATTACGGTTACATTAGAGATGTTGGCGTATTGGATATATTCTTACACGTTGTAAAGAATCCAGCGGATGAGAAATTGTTACGGTTTGCCATTGCTGGAATAAGTAACCTGTGTTTAGGTGAGTTTTTCCTACAAAATAAATTATTTTGATATATTACTTGGACTGCTTTTTGCACATGCATGTCTGCACCATCTTCCATTTGTGATATTGGTGAATTTTTAGTGTAGATAGTGCACTGTGATCAGCTCTGATTTTATGTTTTTAATGTGATAATATAACATAAAAAATTTATCACTGTCTTGTTTTTTGGTAAGAGATAATGATAATTTGGTTGTGGAAGTTGTGTGCTGACTTAAAAGATCCCTTTAAAGCCGGGTCACACAGAGGCGATCCGATAGTGATAGCGATCCGTTAGCGATCCGATAGCGATCCAGATCGTATCGGAGTATGGGATCGCACCCGCTTGCTGTGTCAGGTTGCATACAAATTCGAACATTACAAAAAATCCTGTCTTGGATCACTATCGCTATCGGATCGCCTCTGTGTGACCCGGCTTTTATACTAATACCTAGGTTTTAACTTAAATATTAAATGACATATTTATAATACTATACATATGTTTAAGAATGGTAGGTGTGTTTTTAAGAACCTAATCAAATTGCATATAAGCAGGACTTTATGGAATTGTTTTTGATGCAGGGATAAAATTACCAAATTTCTTTATTTCAGATCCTGAAAATTCACATTACATCCTCCAGCATTGCGGGTTCAAGCCCTTAACAATTCTTCTTGAGTCAGCAAACATTGACATAGTAGCAGATACAATCACCACGCTGCTGTATCTCCATAGTACAGAGGCTGAAACAGAAATTAATACCACAGATATAACAAAAATTGTAAAACATCTGGCTGCTTCTGATGATAAAAGAATAGCCAACTTGGCCACTATATTCTTACAAGATGTCTGTAAGATGAATGATACCTTGTGAATAGAAAGTCTGAAATAATTATAAAAATGAGTAAAATGCTTTCAAACAGGTTTCCTTACATAGTTGTCAATAACAAGAACTATCAGAAAATCTGCAAAATCCATACAACAACTTTCAGCAGCAATGCTTTCAAAGCCGGGGATAAAATACGCATACAAAAGACTTTAACCCAAAAAGATTTGGATGCATTTTCAAATCTGACAAGTGATCATAACTACTTACATCAGAACAATGGTAATAAAAGGCCAATTGTACATGGAGCGTTGTTGAATGGGCTGGTTGCGGGGCTTATTGGTACTCACTTACCAGGCCCGGGTACAGTTCTTGTGTCGCAAACTATGAAATTCCCCAACAAATGTTTTGTGGGTGAAAAACTGACCATAAGTGTGGAACTGGTAGATGTCAGAAAAATACTCAAAGTGAAATTCTTCTGTATTGTCGAAGAAGAAAAGAAGGTGGTGTTTGAAGGAGAGGCTAAACTTGTGTTGGCTAAAGACTGTTGAGAGGATAATACTCTTGGAAGTTGCATGATACGCTTTTATTTGAAACCTTTGGGTGCAGATAATGGGTAGGAATGTCCAATGTAATAAACAATGTCAATGAAGAAAATTTAAAATGGCAATAAAAAAGAGAGATTATAAAAATAAAAATAAAAGGTGAGAGGTCAATTTTGAATGACAGAGATTAACAAACTTTTAAAATGAAGTAAAGTATTGAAGTGAATAGTTTTACCCTCCTAATGAAGAAATTAATATAGATATATTGAGCTACTTTTGGAATGTGTAAATGAGAAAATATGAGAAAGGATATAAAGTAATCCAACAATAATTTATTTCTAGTTATATAAGCTACAAATTATGAGAGACATTTTCAATATTTATTACGTTAATTATGATTAATTATCAAGATAAATGAAGTATTATGTCACACCGTGCCAAGCAAATAATCTCAGATTCAGTGTTTATTAAAAACTGAAGTACAATTTAGTTTTAAATAGATGTAATATTATATCGAAATTAGTAAATGAAATTTCTAATTTTCAAAGCCTGGCTGCTGTGAAATCTGTCCATACAAGATGTCCATTATGATACAAACTATAGTCTAAAAATTAAGACTGATAGGCTATGCTCTCAAAGTTGCCACCCTCGTCTAACTTTTATGGCCATGAAAATTCAGCTCAAAATAGTTTGTAAAACATGTCAAAATTTAGGATTGTTTGCAATTCTACTTTTACGAGTTGTGTTTGAGGGGTTGCACAATAGATGATATTAAAATTTAAAGTACTGAATAGACATGTGTTGCATTCCCTAAGCCTATCTTTAGAGAGCTGATCAGAAGTATACCTGTAATGGAATTATTTTTATAATAAAATTCTTTTGTGTGAATATCAGGCAGCTGAACCAACAGTGCAATACTTACACTTATAGGTTTGTCACTAGTATAATATAATGTTCAAAAAGATTTATAATTTTACTTTTCCATTTCATGTGGTAATGATAATCTTATTAAACAGCATAAATGTCTTAAGTGAAATTTCCATAAATCCTAAGCAAAATGGAAATATTTTGTTGTATAATATCATAACAACAATTTTACAGTTTTGTTTCCAAGCACAGCTGTCAAGATAATGCAAATTTTGTTGTAATGTGATAGTTAGATCAGCTTAAGGTTTAGTATTTTCTGCAGAAAATTTCAAATAGAAAAAGATTATTTTATTACCTAAAGAACTCTGTATTTTTCAAGACAAAAAAGAGCCTTTGTGCAGACTGAGTTCCAGACATAACAAGTCATTTATTTATTCTAATGTGGCTGAACAACACAGAGATATCTGAACTTTGACATTTATAATGTTGCAGTAGAGTAGTATGCCTTGGAAGGCCCTGTATCAAAATTAGTTGGGGAGCCCTAATGAAGGGTTAAGATTGTGGATAACATTATTTATTAATTTTCGCTTACACACATTAGGGGCATCTCCAGTCGGGGGACCCTGTATATACCCTATATGGCTGATACATTAGTACCTACACCCCTGAGTGATTAGAATCACAAAATATAAAAAACAAATATTGTAATAGCAACATTTTTAGAAAAATGTTGCTATTACAATATTATTCTAAAAATGTTGCTATTACAATATTTGTTTTTTACTTTTGATTCACATTTTGTCCTACAATCTAGGCATAAATGATAGTGTTGTGTGATATCCCTGTCGGTATAGAGGGAAGTAGTTAAAGACAAACAGAAGTGACAGAACTATGAGGTAGACTGCATTAAACCAAAATGGATAGACTGTTCTATTCATTTTGGTTTAATTATTATCATGTGCAAATCCACACTAGCATTAACCAGTGGCAATGAAGTTTTTGTAATGAATAGGGGGTCTTCTACCTGTCTCAAATGGTCTATGTTAGACCATGATTTATCTCTTTTGGTAAAGGATATCTCGGCCTGGATATAAAAGTACTTGGTTATTCATGATCGGCCTGGATATAAAAGTACTTGCTTATTCATGATTTGGAACTCATCGAAAAATATAGAATCGGTTAAGAATGATCTACTGGTCTTGCTATTGATTTATTTTTACTCGAAATGAAAGAACAAAGCCATTTCAGTTAGGCAGTAGACCCGGGTTTATTAATTCGTCATATAGTCATATGCACTGTATTTAATTTTAAAGGCTGTTCAGGATGATCAGTAAATCACATCCATATTGGCTTAGATACATTACCTACTTTGTAACCTTGTTAGTAATATTCCCTCATGCAGAAAAAACTGGTTTAGCCCCTGAGATATATACAAATTTAGACATGCCTGTAATAGGTATAAGTAAAAACATAATTTGAAAAAAAAATGTCTACTGAGAAGATATATTTTTTTTCTTACAATTATTGTAATAATTTGTTGCCTTGTTTAAAGTTGTTATTTTTTTGTTTCATGTTATCTATCAGTTATAATGTGTATTTACATCTTTTGTTGTATTTGGTGCATGTAAGTACAATGTTTTATTATTAAAACAGTTTTAATTTTAGTTTTTTTTTTCTTTTAGTCCTAGATTTTGCTATTATTGTTGAATACTTATAGGCTTTATGCTACTTATTAAAGTAACATTGCGTAATTTATGAATACTATGTAGTGTTAGTATTTTCAAATTTTATAAAACTTTTACTAGTGCGCTAGAGAAGCTTAGTAGAACTTATTTCTAAGTCAAATTTCTCTGTATGATGTTATTTGGATCATAGATAATATATGTTTATTTATAATCTCTAAGCTTCAGATACATTTAGTCAGCGTTGGATTTGGTATTGGTTTTGACGAAGATTCTAGCGAATTTCTTGGGTGTCATTTTTGAAAACCACTCACTAGTGATCGCTTTTGGATTTATAAATAATAGGTTGCGGTTTTAAGTGATGACTGGAATACAATAGAATGCGCTTTTATAGTCTCGGAGCGTTCCTTGTAGTGAGTGATTATTTAACGCTAATTTGCGCGAGTCAGATCAATGCTTGTGTCGTATGTATGACACAATATTTATTATTTTTGCAACTGTTAATCAGAGCCCAGCAGCAGAGTAACTTTCAAACTTGGGGCCCGTTGAAATGAGTATACGCTCGGATTTTTCTTTCGAATTATCGCCAAAATTGACGCTGTCGTGCAAATACCTTGGACCATAGTTGTATTAATTGCTTATGTGTATTTTACATGTTCTTAGCAACTCAATGGTGTAGATTCCAGTGCACAACTACACTAAACAAAATTTATTTGACAGGATTTAAATTATTTGTGTCCAGTTCTCATCGTCATCATTGTCAGCCCCTTAACTGCTGAGTATGGGTCTCAATTCTATGGTATAGGTTAAGTAAGTACTTGTTCCGATCTTGCGTCAGGGTGTTTGTCGGTCTGTGGCACCGTAGCTCTCCAAAGAGATGGACCGATTTCAATGCGGTTTTTTTTATCTGAAAGTTACTTTCTTGTGTGATTCTTAGCTAGGTATGTTTTGTTAGTAGATAGATAGTTCAAGATGGCGGCCTCCATAAAATGTCGGATAAAATATTTTTTCACAACCTCCCTCTCTCTATATGGGTATCAAATGAAAAGGCTTGACTAGTAGAATAGGTTCCCGGGCAGTCGGGGGTAACTCAAAATTTTTGTTTTAAGGTCAAGGTCTTTTATAGGCTTACACTTGACCGCCATCTCACCTGATGTTAAGCGACGATGCGGCCTACTCCTAATGCTAATTCCTTCACCGTTTTTAAGTTGATTAAATAGGGCAAAAGACGGTGGTGCGCGTGAGATTCGCATCAGAGGCTCCGGCGCTTCTACCGCCTACCGAAAAACGCTTTGATGCTTTGATATTGCTGTCTCTTTTCTTCTCACTTGAAATGAAAGAGACGGCAATCCCAAAGCGTCAAAGCGTTTTTCGTTAGGCGGTAGACCCCCGGGTCGGCAGTTGCCGTACTCGCGACTAGACCAGTCTGTCTTTTTCCTGTTTCTGTCCACCTGTAGTCACTGGCTCACGCATCAAGTCCAGTCCAATTCCCTTTGACTTCCCAAAGACTTCCCAGTCTTTGTTCTCCCGATGTCTTGCAATTTTATCGTCGCCGTCGGCTTCGGATTTTAATGTTCCACACGCCGTCGGCTTCGGATTTTAATGTTCCACACGCCGTCTTGAGATTTAGTTTTCACATAAGTAATAGGAAGTAAGTAAATGTGTAGCGAATATTTTTTTCTGTCAAACAATTTTAATTTAGTGAGCCGGGATCTACACCAATGTAAAGATATCGGTTAGGGCGAGACTAAAATAGTGGCTAATAATGAAATCTTTGAGTAATTGATGTTTTGTCAATTTTAGTACCTATTTGAAATCCACGTGAGTCTAACAAATAAATGTATCTAAAATCTAACTTATTATTTTAATTTCGTCATGTTTTTGTGTAATTACCTAATTATTTCATACAATACGAGAGGCACATTCATTCGCCAGGTTATTTTTTTTTTTTTTTTTTTAACATTTATAGGTTTACACTTGACCACCATCTCGCCTGATGTTAAGCGACGATGCGGTCTAAGATGGAGCGTGCTTACCTAGAAGAAACCGATTCACTCTCGATTTGAAGACACCAAGATTATAACCATCGGGAAAAACCCACTCAGGCAACTCATTCCACAGTCGAGACGTTCTTATCACAAAAGTAGAGTCAAACCTCTTTGTTCGTGTCTTTGGAACATCAACCATGAAACGATGTCGCTTCTTCGAGTTACGAGAAGTCCGATAGAAAAAAGGGCTAGGTGGTATTAGATCATGCAGATCAGATGCACACTCTCCGAAGTGTATCCGATAATAAACCGATAAGCTAGCAATTTTCCGGCGATGTTCAAGAGTTTGCAGTCTTTTTCGCACAAGAGAATTATTGCCTATGAGCCTTTTAGCCCGCCTCTCGATCGATTCCAGAGCCTCAAGCTGATACTTAGCCGATCCATCCCAAAGGTGCGAACAGTACTCCATACAAGAGCGAATCTGTGCTTTATATAGTAAAAGCATAGGATTTGAGAGATGTGTTACCGATAATGTTATGTTAACAATTGTTACCTATTATGCCATTTGTCTTTACACGATAAAAATAACAAGAAAAAAAAACATCGTCATGAATCTATACTTCTTAGTATACCTACTAATAATATAAAGCTTAAGGGTCTGTAGAATCCCGTAGAGATATTTTGTTTGATCGTGCTAATCTTAGGAACCACTGGAGCGATTTCAAAAATTCTTTCACCGTTGGAGACCTACATATATGTATACGTACTACGTACCTACGTGATCCCTGAGTGCTATAGCTATGGCTATAGGCTACCTACGAGTATATAATATTGTGTAGGTACCCCTAGGCCCTAGTTTGCTTAAAATATTAAAAACACAGTAATTTTCGAGTGATGGTGTATTTAATGAAAATCATTTACCTACCTACTAAGTAGATCAACTGCACCAGATGAAAACAAACCTACTTCTAGGTTTATAGCGAAATATAAACTTTTCATTTCATTTTATTAGGTGTTCAGAGGCGTTTGCTAGGACGGTACAGTTATGCATAGTTTTCAACAGTGAAACAGGAAATATAAAAATTAATGGTGCAGTAGAATCGACACCATTCTCTCCTAACTATGTATTAAGAATTAAGACAGCTGACTATGTATCTAAGACAAAATAAGTAGGTAAAAAAGGCAATAGCTACCTAAGCTGCAAAGAGAGTTGGCCGTTATCTTTTGAAAGAAAAATTCTAAGTATTTGATCGATAACAATATGGAACATCGAGGCACGTATGTGTCTAATTCATGTGTAAAACGAGACATTAACTTATCACGTAGGTAAATACGCGAAAGCGAAAATAGCGGGGTAAGCACAATGCGTTCCTTCAAACTCTAGTTTATAAAGCGGCAGGTCAAGTTCACTGGGTTAGTTTTGCTGAAACAGTTGAAGGTGAGCGCTGAAATAGTTGACAGTTTTTTGGAACAGTCTGGGTGCTGAAAACACGACTTTATAGCGCAAGTCTATAGTGTGCTTAGTGTTTATACGGTGAGTTTTAATACATTTTAGTGCTATTTTTTAGTATTAATTTTGTATATAAACCGTGTAGTACCTACCTACCGTAGGCTAAGTATGAATGCGTAGTGTCAACCCTGTGTCTTATAGGGTTAGCAAATGTGTAACCAAATTGGAACAGTGTTTCAGGCTGATTGGAAAAAACGTATTGTTACATTACACCGAATGTGGAAGGAAACATACCTACTTCCAATTTTTTAACCTAGCGTTACATGACCATAACTTTGACGGTACGTACGTACCTATTCATACCAAGCCTACAGAATTCTCTATAGTATCTACCTATTAGTAACCAACTTTTAACTAGGTAGGGACTTATTGTCATCAATAAAATTAGTACCTACCTATTTTCTTTGAATGTGATTTCTATTTGATTGTTATGGACTGGGCTTGTGGCTCGGCGCTGAAACTTAGGTATATGCCATGGATTCAATTCCCACTCAAACCCAAACTTGGGAAAACATTTTGTGTAATGAATACAGATGTTTGTTATGTTTGTTCTTAAAATTATAAAATATGTGTTATATCAGCTATCTGCCATAATTCCAGTTTTGCTTAGTTTGAAGCTGGATGGTGTTATGTGTAAAACTGTTTATTTATTTATTTCATTTCTGAAGGTCCAAGGTAAAGCGCCAATAGTTCGTCTGCAACATGCGAGGCTATTGTGTATTATTGCTGGCGTGTCTTGTGTTGGCGACGGCAGTGCAGGCTCGGAGGAAGCTCAAGAGGGAGCAGAGGTTCGATGAGAAAGACGACGCTGAGGTTGATGTTGACTATGGAGATGTGAGTAAAGATTTTACTATGTTATTAGATATACAAACACATTGCTAAGTCATTATAATAACAAAATAGAAGAACTCGACAGTGATGTTCAAAACCACTATCATAATCATGCACACTCGCCATAACAATACCTAAATCTAGAAAAAACTTATAAAGTTGTGGGCAGATTATTGATAGGTACAATAAGATTAGGAACAAATATACATCCGGATAGTATTAAGTAGGTACAAACAAATATTTAAATTACAATGTTTCCAGAGAAATTACAGGGCTTAGAGATATAACAACTTAGATCTCTGGGTGACGAGCGCAGTGCAGTGCTAGGTAATGATTTGGACTCTTCATGTTCCAATAGCTGCGTGCCACTGTGCTGTTATGTGGCAGGCATGTTGCTTACCATCAGGCACATGTCCTGCTCGTCTCGTCATTCTTTATTAATAAAAAATAAAAAAACACAAATAAATACACTGTAGTCTTTGTTGCGCACCACGCTTTGAATTTTCCAACATTTTGTTCCCATCCCAAGGTCGCCTAGAAGAAATCGCTTTCAGCTATACGGGCAGCAGTTGTTTCACTAGTCTTACCGTTTTCCTAAATTGTATGTATGTCAATGGTGTGAGCAATAAAGAATATTCATTCATTAATTCAATGAAATACAAAAATAATACGCTTTTTTTTCAGGTCGAACCATGCCAATGCGGAGTGTTCTTGTCCCAGCAAATCGGCATCAAGCCGGGGCGCCGCGGCCGCCCCCGCGGGCCTCCCCAGGGCGAGCCTGTCGTCACGTACGAGACCGATGAGCCCAGTTTGCCGTGCGGTCTCAGCGGCAACAAGCAGTGTATTAGCCAGTGTCTCGATGTGGTGAGCTGTGATACAATTATACCTACTCTGTACACCTTTTTCTTATGTGGGGGAAATACATTTAAATATCACCACCATGCAGGGACATGGTGAGGTATGTCGGGCTCGACAACATGGCGACGGCAGACACCGACAGATAACGATTAAAAACCCACAGATTTCTCCTCCATGGTCGCGGGGTCACTTTTCGCACTCCCGTCAACGACCCTGAAGCTTGCCACCGCCCTTGCGGACCCGCCTCGGGAGGAGCGTTAGTGGCCCCGTATTTAGGTCTAGTGACGCGGCGGAAATCAGCAGCGCCTCAACTCCTTGAAGGTCTATCCCTAGGCGGGGTGCCGGACGGTCCTAAACGTCCGACGCCCCAGGCCTTCCAGTGGAGAAGGGTGGAAAGTCATCCCCGTGTCCGCTTCCGTTTCAGTGGAGGAGCGTGGAGCGAGGAGGCTTCCAACTCTAGCTCCTCTAACTCACAAGACCTCTGTCTGACAGTCTGACCACTGTCGAGCATCTCGGCGAAGATGGTCGGCAGCGAGAGGTCCGCCCTCACCACCGCGGCTAGAGATAGCCGCGGTGGCCTCTATGGCCGCACCACGGCCCTTGTCCTTCCACTGAGCACTTTGCTAATCAGAGTGCTCGTGGAGGATCCTCATCTGGAAGGCTTAGGAATTTTACTTGGCCGATATGTTAGCCGAGTAACCTTCCCTAGTCTTCCAGTCCCTCTCCCCAACTCTACACGCACTGCTCAAGGGGGTGAGGAGCGCGTGTAGAAGTTCCCAGCCCCGGCCGGGATTCGCCATC
The DNA here is from genome assembly GCA_963693475.1 of Ectropis crepuscularia. Classification (NCBI taxonomy): domain Eukaryota; kingdom Metazoa; phylum Arthropoda; class Insecta; order Lepidoptera; family Geometridae; genus Ectropis; species Ectropis crepuscularia. The sequence continues at coordinate 13,109,778 of OY856339.1, read as the reverse complement.
ACATAAGATGACACCGAAGCAAGTTGTTGTGTGATGCGAGCCACGCTCCCCACCTACCTACTTTGTACACCTACACCTAGGGTTGCTTCCTTTAGTTTCATCCGCTTGGTTCCCCGTCATGTTATTTTCCCGGATAAAAAGTAGCGTATGTGCTATTACAGAATATAATCTACCTGTCTACCAAATTTCATTCAAATCCTTTCCCTAGTTTTTGCTTGAAAGAATAACACCCATCCATACAGCAAGAATATCAATGGCAACATTCTAGCTTGCGCGCTAGCAAATATTAGTACCTATACGTTTTTTTGTCAAAAAAAATAATGTTACGCTTTTAAAAAAATAATAAACTTCTACAAGTACCTATAAACAGATAAGACAAGGCAGCTGCTCAAACGCCTGATTGAAAACTGGTAGCAGTTACTAAGTAACGCATAGAAATTGGAAAATTCAGGACAAATGGCCTGCGTGCCCTTGCTTTTCTCCCTGCGAGAGTAGGCTCTGACTGCTGCTCGGAAGATATTATAATATCGTCGGAAGATAGTCCACTTTATCTTCTACTAAACTCTCACTCTACGCTAAACTCTCGATTCATTACCATTTTGTCTCGAAAATGCTAGCAAGTGTATGAAAAATACGGTTCTGTTTGTCCCTTCGTGGGGCGTTGTTCTTATTTAGCGTGTCTCCTGCATCGACATTTCTAATATCATTGGTCTCCTGTCAAAGTTAAAAACATTGATTCCCACCCAGTGCAAATGTTTGCACTATGTCTGGGTGTTTCTATGTATAATAAATATGTATTTAAAACTATACAAGTAGGTATTATATCAGCTATCTGGCCGCCATCACACAAGCTTTGCTTAGTTTGGGGTCAGATGGTGTTGTGTGTGAATTGTCCACCAATATTTATTTATTTATTTCCATAACATAATTACCACTAAGTACCTATAGGTCGTCGATGTCAATAGTAAAATATACACCGTCAAAAAATTGATAAGTATTAGATCAATTTCAAGACTTTTCCTGTCCATGCCAAATTTCCAAATAATCTGATACCGAGTAGTAGCCCCGCTTGTAAGTGAGTCCTTCACAATTTTATTCAGCTTTGATTGAAATAGTTTGAGTAGTTTTCAATCTTAGCATCGTAGCTCGAGAATTTATTTTTAACTTACCTAAGATTTGTTATGGAGTTACTTCAAAATGATTAATTTTATCCTTGACAGATTCTGAAGTACTTGCCGAAGGCGGGTCCCGTGGTTTGCGGGGCGGTGGAGCGCGACGTTCACCGCGAGAAGGCGTTCCTGTTCATCAGGAACTGCGGCGCTGAATGGACGCCCACCAGCTTCTCCGCGGGCAAGGAGTTCTGCTGCACCGGTGGACAGCATCACAAGTGCTAACTTTACATCTCGGTACTGATTCACAACACAATCCGAACGATTCGAATTCGGAATGACAATCCTCGTGTCTGCTTTAAGTTTTTTTTTCATTTAAGCTCTCTATTTAGTCTGTGGATTGACATGTCACGGACCTTATGTGGAAAACGTTTTCTTAAATTTTCAGTTTCCTTTTTTTAAGTTGGAATACCTTAGGTACCATTTAGCAGACGATTAGATGACACTTTAAATTAAAGCGGGGTTTTTACGCTTCACAAATATTAACTCGTGTAGCTAGGTATACCTACTTATGGATTGATACGAGTATCGGGGTACATTGTAACATCACAAAGATAAGTTTATCACAAGATTTACGATATATTTATCTTAATTTAGTTATTTGTAAGTAAACCTTATTAATTAAATATTTATTGATAGATTTAAGTTATCTAACAACACCGTAGCAAAGTTTATTACGTCGTAGTGAACAGATTTGTTTTGTGATAAGTAATAAAAATATTTTTCTCCCTACTAGTTTTTTTGCACGTCACTTAAACCTTTCAAAACAATCCATAATTACTTCAATTTATTTACAAAAATGTACAGACCTAACATTTTTTGTAAGTAAGTAGGTAGGTAGGTACCTATATAAATTGTATCAAAATAATTTTGAATTAAAATAGTTTTTTCTATGTAGACGTGATGTGGATTATTTCTAGAGTTCAAGTTAAATATTCTTTATTTCGTAGCAACACTTGTACTAGTTACATGAAAAACGAAAACTTTACATTACATTATGTCACCGTAAAATTATAAAACCGTCAGATTATAAATCTAACGACGTTAGATTACAAACTAACCTAACCCACCATAAGATTATAATCTCACACGTTAGATTATAATCTGACGGGTTTGACAATTTTACGGTGACATATATTATACCTATAACTACGTAAAAATACGGGATTCACTATACGTAGGCCTAAAGTCATTCTGACAGGTAAATAAGTTATTAAAAATTGAGCAAATAAAAAAAAACTTGGTAAACGACACGACATAATAAATGCACAAATATTAATAGTATTTGCGTTACCTAATAATGGTGATGCAAACTTGAACTTTTACTAAAACTATTAATTATTGAGGTTAGGAGCGACTTCATATACCTAGCTTACAAACTTACAAGATAACGCAAAACCGGTGATAGACATTATAATTAGTTATTTACTGTGTTTAGTGTTTTAGTGTTGTAGTCTGTTCATTTTTGACGTGATAACGTCTTATAATTCGGTGAAGCCGGCTGCACGCCCGCAAAACATGACGTCATGTAACGTTACCGTTAGTTCGTCGTCAGTGCCATGCGGACGAAGCTGAGCGCTGAGGGCGCCACCCGCCGAGTCGAGCGGTATCACTACTCGCGCTATCAGCGCACTGATTTCTTAAGACGTTGTCACGTTTAACTATCGTCAGTAAACCGACTTTACAGACAACCATTTTTTTAAAACTTTTATTTTATTATTGAACTACCTATAGATAAGCATAACAAAATCATCTCACTAAAAATGTTCTCACTACTGGGACTCGGGCACAGATCAGAAAATAGTTAACTCGGGGCCTTCTCTCGTAAGGAGAGAGATAAGGCCGTAATCCACCACACGCTGCTCCAGTGCGGGTTAATGGATGAAATATGACCTCGATAGATTCTAGGAACATATCGGTTCCTTCACGATGTTTTCCTTCACCGTTTTTATGTTAGCGACATCGACGTAGGTACACACATAAAAAACGTACATACAGCCGAACAGATCACCTATTTTTTTTCTAATTCGGTTAAAAAGCCACCGATTTCTATACAAAAATATTTCGGAAAAGGTAACTTTAGGGTGACATTTTGTAAAAAATCGTGTTAGATATGAGCCCGTAAAGTTCAAACTTTATCGATTCGCAAAATCCTATCAAGTGTACGCGCCGAGAAGCACAAGGAGTGCCTTATCCGCTGACCCGGTTTCGCTCGATTAAGGCGTCAATGAAGTCTCCTTATCAAGGACTAGTAACAAGTAGGTACAGTAGTAACACTAGTCCGGCGCTACAGTATTCCAACTCGTCCGATAGCCGATAGTCCGGCACTTTCATCATTCTTTATTTTTATTGTAGGTACTTATAGAGTGAAGAGATGAGCATGACATGTGCCTGATATTGCGACATGCCTGCCCATAACAGCACAGTGACACGTAGCTATTGGAATACAAACATAATATTAACGAACTATACTTACCTAGGTACTTGTTTATCGTTTTCTCTATTCTTTTGTTTTTGAAGTGAAAACTTCTTTTGGCGCGCCTAGACAGATTTTTCGTGGGCTGTGAAATGAATTCTAGCGTCACGCTCGGATATGATAAGAAATCTTCGGGTTAACTCGGGACCATAGCCATTGGCTATCCAGAAATGCGTCATCCAATGGGAAATGCTAAAAGGGCGTGGCCTGCCCAATTGCCCATTATGGCATGGCCATCTAGAAATGCGTCGACAATAATGCTGGTGCATTTCTAGATGGTCATGCAATGATGATCAGGCCACACCCTCCGGTTACACTCGTGTAGTTTCCAAAGTAAGCTATCAAATTCTGAGTTATAAGTTTTCACTTCTATCGGCAGTTCCTATGACTGCCAATTTTTTTTATACCTACTTCCATAGTCAAAAAATATTTGGTGGAGGGCGTGGCCATGAGCAATGGGAAACGCTGACGCATTCCTAGGTGGCCAATGGCACAGATCAGAAAATAGTTACTTGTCCCAAGTTTACCCGAAGATTTCTTATCGTTCCCGAACGCTAGAATTCAATTCACAGCCCACGGAGAATCTGTCCGAAAGGCGCCAAAAGAAGTTTTCCCTCCAAAAACCAAATACGATTATCTGATATCCCGCGTTTTAGTAGTGACGGATTAGAGAGACTCAGTACTCATATGGGGTACTTGGCGACTAGACGTGCGGGTGCAGGGGAGACGGGCAGGGAGGGGGGGACGTGACCCGGATCGCGTAGGGTGAACAACCCCGCCACGTGCCACTTTCTAAAAAGAAACGCGTCGCCCGCGCATCCTTACGGACGCTGGAGCGTCTATGGTTCGGCCGTTTGGCACCTAGTATCGGACTAGAAATAGATCTGATTTTATTTTGTTGACAAGTTTTTTTTCCGGGTTCAAGAGCAATGATTCCAGAGAAATTACTGGACTAAGGGATAATTTATTTTAGGTTTCGGGTGACGAGCGCAGTGTAGTGACTTTGACTCATCTTGTTCAAATAGCTGTGTGGGACTTGGGTGTTATGGTTAGGCTTGGTGTTTGGAATCAGGCGCATGTGTTGCTCGTCTCGTTACGCTAAAAGTGCATTATAAAAGTATTGATTACAAGATCTGGACGTCTACTCTGTTTCTACGAAAACGAAATTTCGAAAAAACACTCGTGACTTTCCTACTCTCGTTCTACTTCGTTTCGTCCGATACAACATTGTTTGACGCTTAAATGTTCTAAGCATACTCTAATTAGAGTAGGCTTAGAAGATTTAAACAGACAAAACGACGCATACAAGTAGAATCGGAGTTTGAAAATCGCGAGTTTATTTCGAAATTACGTTTTCATTGAATTAGAGTAGACGTCCTGATGGTTTGAATATTTTCTTAATTCTAACCGCCGGAAAATGAGCAAAATTAAATCTCCACAGAGTTTTTTTATGTTTGTGACGTTAAGCAAACTCGAAAGAGACAAAATTGAGCTTTTTGTGTAATACCACAGACTAAGTAAATAACTTTTATGAAAATGTATAAGTAGTACAAAATAACCTTCTATCTTTCTTTCCTATTGTTGAGTTAATCTAAAATTCCAATATCAAGAGATATTGCAGTCGTAGCCTAGTAGCTATAATGTGCGATTCATAATCGCTTATTATAAGCTCATAGGTTCCAATCTGACCTGCACCTTATTTTTCCACTGAGTATTTTTCCAAGAAGTTTGTCTTTACAACTGACTTCAACGGCGAAGGAAAATAACGAGAAGTAATCGGCATGTCTTTCGAATCTTTCGAGGTCATGTGTCATCCGCCAACCTACATTGAACCTGCCTTGTGGATTGACTCTCCTTGGCCTTGGTTCTCTTCTTATGAGAGAACGCCCCGAGTCCCAGCAGAGTGACAATATTTAATTACCTAGCTGCTTATGCTTATTTTACACATGCTTACGAGATACCATATCCAAATACCTACACCTAAATAAGGTATGTATAACAATAAATAGAGATTAAAAACGTAGTGAACATTCCATTTTGGCTAAATCAGCATGAAAGCCTATCTAAAAGTTGACGTTGTTAGGTTGTTAAAATATATTAATTCTAGTTATGGAATGTAACCTGCAGGTCTACTACGAAAACAACCTCCGAATAATCGGATCCGACCGACAGCTCTCCGAATAATCGGTAAGGTAATTAAATGCTTTCGGAGTAAGATTTACGACACAAAAACTGTCAAATCTATGCCGGTCGGAATTCGAAATGAACGAAACGCCCGATTCGATCAACCGACTGTTGTGTTTCGTGGTATGAAATGTCCATAAGTTCGGTCGATATATCGTTTATCGGACTTCGTAGTAGACCTGCTGCTCTATCGTTCAGCTATCGCCTATTTCTCTAAAACTCTGGTGCTTTATTATAATTATTACAGGAAGCTACACTAATGCTTCGATAGTTTACATATTTTATTAGTCAGCATATTAATGCAAAGACAAAATTCAAAGTTTCAATTAGTGAATCGCGATAAGCGTAACTTTAGAACGCGCTCTCGGAGCGTGGGAAACTGCTGCACCTACAATAATACAAGTAGGTCCTTACTCTCGCGAACAAAATGTGAGTCAGCAGTCAGCATGTAACCGGCGATTCACCTGTGAGGTAAGCACGAGTTCTCTCGATGTGTAAATAAATAGAGAAGTTTTAATTAAGAAACGTGTCACTCACGTCCGTCCAGCTTGACTTAAGTTTGAATCGCGTTCGGCGACATTTTCTAGGAGAGTACGCAACCGCTTTTTGATTGGTCAAATTATCGCTGAAACTTACGTAGGGCGCAACTGACTAGTATAGGTTAAACGTGAGTTATTTCAATAAACACGTGTGTAACAACCACGTTTCGTATAAATTTAGATTTCGTACTAAAATTATAGAGTTTTACAAAGAAATTAAAGGCGTAGAAAATCGAATATTACAAAATTTTACTGTGAAAACTAACGTTATAGAAACTAACATAATAGAATTTTACTAACGAAACAAATCATTATAATATGCCGTAAAATTATAGCATTTTACTATAAAACTAAAGTTATTTCGTAAAATTATAGAACTTTACTACGAAAACTAACGGGGTTATGACAAATGTACATTAAGCATGGTTATTTGTAGCTATGTTTAAGTTGGGCTACTAATAGATAAAGATACTAATTATAAATTTATCATCTATAATTATTTTCTAGCTTTTCATTATTATATCGCTTAGAATAATTTATTTGATGATTGTGCAGTATATTGACCTTGTATATCAAATATCTTTTTAAAAGTTCGGAAACCACCTCCAGTCACAGTTCAAAGACCTTGAAACGACAAAGGACCGGAGAAAAGGCTTATGAATTTCGATTTCTCTTAATTTCAATAGGTACAGTTTTAAGATATAAAATTGTTTTGTTTATAATATTGTAGTCGATATTTTTATCCTATCTTTATTTAAATTATTTACAAATTAATTAATAAATTGATAACATTACAATATTTACACATAATAAATAAAATAAAAAAAGTCGATATTGTTTTGCATTTAAATAATATGTTAAAAAATATACCTACGACCTTAGTAGCTAATGGTAATCACAAAAAAAATGTTTTCATGTTTTTTAGCGTAAGAAATCAGACTGATACCAAGCAAATCATCAGCCCATAACATCTTTGTTACAATGTATCTCTTTGCCCTGTAATTTCTCGGGGAAAAAATGTCACATAGTAATGTTTGCACATTACTGTTTTGAGGTAGAATAACTGGTAGAGCTGTACTTCCCCAGGTGAACTCTGCAAAGAGTCTTACCACTATTAGTCTATTACTACTATACTAGAAACAGTCAAAAAGTGCAAACTGTGATCATTACTGGTAACACCTCTAGATTAACCCACGTGTTTCCCGTTATTTTAGTTTCCCGCCATAAAAATGTGTTATTTCAGACTATAATAATCTATCTCTGTGTCACATTTCTTCAGTATTCTATTCAACAGTATTTGCATGAAAGACTACGTACTGCAGTTGCAATATAGGTACTCCTTATACTTGTCGATCTCTCCAAATTATAACGCTAAAACATTAAAACCATAATAGCATTTTGGTACGTCCTTAAATATTATTTTTCGAAGTGCTACCTTGATAAGTCAGGAAATATATGATCCTCCTACCTAGTAAGTAGATAATTCCAAATACCTACAAACCTACATACAGATGAGACAATACATTTCAATGTTTCTTGTGTTTTTCGCCTTTCCATGTCCAAGCATTTCCATAGTCAAATAAAATGTCTATTCCATTCGAATTTTGAATTTCTAAACGATTATTGAAACGATGATTTCGATACGTGTATGCAAGTACCTACGTATCGACTTTCTATCCCACTAGGGGTACGTATCATCCTTGTGTTGCAACGTCCCTGTTAATTCCTCAGTGTCGGCCGGTTAGCCCACGTATCGACCACGACAGCTGATGACCTGACGAGCGGCGCGACTATTGTGAGCCCAACCGCTTTGGCGTTGTAATTTAGTTCCATTTTTATAGCACAGGAGTTGAGTGGTGACACGGACTCTAGGCGTGTGCGTTCCCCGAATCGAGCCGGGCATGACCCCGGCTGCGGCGCAGTACCTACGGCCGCGACACGTACTGTCGCGTATTGTAATGCATTGCGCAACGTGAGGTGCCCTCTTCGCCCGTACCTCGCTGCCCCATACACCGGGGCTACCAACCTCGCGCATCGAATTCCTGACGATTTCGACACCACCGATAATCGAGGCACCACGTGGTTGATTAAACCGATTGTCCTTTTCTCGAAATAATATACTTATACTGTGAACAAGAAGTGGAGTAACCCGATCCTGAAATCGTGTAAAAAATGTTATTGTTATAAAAATAGCATTCAGACGCAATGGAATACGATTTGCAATTTGGCTGAGTACATCTTATCTGCTAAACTTTGTAGAGAAAAGCAAACAGCTGGTGTTCACCTAATTCACCTAATAGTAAGTAATAATCATTGTCTTGGGATATTTACTACGTTGCGGATGTTTCATTTTTAAGAGAGTAATGATACGATTCTAGTCGTGCACAACTGGCAACTCTCTGCACCATTCTCTAAGACCACTGCCCCCAGGTAGGGTACGTACGTACACGGGTCTTATGAATGCTTACTTTATAGCACGTGTGGACAATTGGAGGGACCCACCCTAATTTGCATACTGCAGCGCTGTAAGCATTGTAAATTAAGCACGGTACACGGCTCCTGTTACACACAGCGTTGATTTACAAGAGATTGTGGTGTCTAGGAACTCATAAAGTCAAGAAATTAATGGATAATGTGACACATGAAGAGGCACTGAGGTATGACGTACAGGAAATCAAGAAGGTAGAACTAGGGAAAGTACTTAAGGAAATAACGACGACCGATTCTTCTATTTGCAAGAAAAATCGAAGAAAAACTATTGATTATTTTTCAATATCTTCACGTTACGTCCGAATTCATAAACGGTTATAGGTTCGCACGTCTCCTGCATCTGTCAGTTTTTAAAATCCAGAATAAGTTTGTAAGTATCACAGACTTTAACCGTGAAGGTAAACATCGTGAACAAACTATGTATATGTTCAAAAAAGACGTCTTCTAAACTAGGTTAAGTTGGCCAGCTTGGCCAGAGACCAGTATCCTACTTCCGACTAATATTATAAATACGAAGGTTAGATGTTAGGATTTTCATTGCTCAATCACGTTGGAATGACTGAAGGAATCCAGTTGATACTTGGAACAGTTACATTATAGTCTGGATTAGGGTGGGTTCCCAACGAGTCACACCAAACGAGTCACACTGTGACTCGTTGGGAATTTTTTTTCCCAACGAGTCACACTAGCGTAACAGTGTGACTCGATGGGAATATAAACTAGTAAAGAAAGTTGCAACGAGTCACAGTGTGACTGGTTGGGAAAAAAAGTCCCATCGAGTCACAGTGTGACTGGTTGGGACTTTATCATGCGGGAGAAGTGATCATATTGAAATTGGTAAAATAAATGAAATTTTAAAATAACAAAACCAAACAATTTTTTTAACAATAAAAATTCACAGTCTTTCTCGACGTACTTATTTTCTTAATAGTTTTTCTGCTTTTACGATTTACAATTTAAAACTTTTAGATCGTTTTTGCCTTCAATTTGTACACAAATGGAAAGGAGTAACGTGATGAATCTAATATTTTTTAAAATTGTACTTCTTTTGGTGCTTAAGTGTAAAATGATGAGAATATTTTTTACGATACGCGCAAACACTGTCACGAAAAACTGATTGATTCCCCGTAGTTGGCTAGTAAACATTGGACCTAACTTCAAGTTGATACTTCTTTGGATTGAAGATAATATATTTATATAATTGAAGTTAGAATTTTTCACACGAGGAATAAAAAGAAGAAGTATTAACTTTTTACGTGCGTATATAAGTACACACACACTTCTTTTCTCTAAGCTCGACAGTAATGATTGTCATAAAAGCAACGTAAAGTACAACTAGAGATCAAACAAAATAATAAGATATATTACAATCAAGCTACTACTTGGTTATACTCGTATCTACGATTTTAAATGTTTTGTCGCAGTAATAATTTATTGTTTGGAAAAAAACAACATCGGTTTTAGAATATGTAAATCATGAAAAATATGTGTAGTATAATAATTAACTTGGGTCGAATTATACAACTGCGCAAGGCCCAATCTTGGCTGAAACTCACATAATATTGTAACTAACTTCCTATCCTCGAACTTGTATTGTTCGGCCTATAATACATATCTGAGAAAAAATAAATATCACAATCATCTCAGTCACTAAACGTCTGAGACTTAATAATTATCACTTACAACTTTGGTACTATATTTTAGAGACTACATATTTATCACAATCAACAAAGGTAGAAACTAAACTTCTGAGACCTAATAATTATCACAATCAACTGAGTTACTGTTTTTGAAACACAGAGAGACGAACTTCTTAGCATTCCATGGATTCACCGTACGGGTGCCGGGTCCATCGTGTGGCAGAGAGAGAAATCTCGAATAGACCCCAAGACTTGTGACTCCGGCGTAGGTTTAAAAAGGGCCCCTTTTGGTGATGTACGTCAACACTCACCTTCACTACTCGTACTTCTCTCCCTGCCCAGCCAAATCCGATATGATCCTACTAGTGCAGCTTTAGATACTCGTTCTAGTATAGAACTTACTGCACTTCTGGAGAAGCCAAGATCTTTAAGCAGGTTATAGAGAGATTTTCCTGGTAAACCTCTCGCTTCTACTTCTACAGCGTATAAATTAACTACATAGCCATTTTTTGTTAATTCCTTTTGAAGTTCGTAATTTCGTTTCATCGCGTGGTATTTAGGTATATTAGTTTCCCACTTACCGTAAGTTCTACAAGGACTATGCGTTTAAGCCCTAGAAAAAAGGAAAATATCCGGTCTGGATGACGAAACACCCACATCCTCTGGGATTTTGTAGTGCTTTTCATACGTGTCCATTAAAATAGTCCAATCAGGTGCTGAACCCAGGATTGAGTAAGGCTTGTTCTTGGAGTTTGAAGTTGAGCCCTCTTTTACAAAGTTAATTTGTCTTTTGTTTGTCGTCAATCTCTTTTGGGCTCTAGCTACCGAAAGGCTTACGGCTTCAGGTATGATTTCATGGCACTGTGAGTAATGACCCCCATTAAGGAGCACCTTGCATCCCACCAATATGTACCTTGCTGTACATATCGCCTCACCACAAGTATAGCAAAGACAGGAGATCAGTCATATAGCACGGTGCGCCACTTCAGAGCTAATGGGATACAAAATTCACCTATGGTTAACCACTCACTTTGCATCACAATCAAACTTAGGTACTTAATTTATAAAATTCAATAAATATCATAATAGCCTTTTACCTAATTTCGCAATATTTCTAAAACATGTCCCACTGTTACTTCACCTTGAATTAATTCCAGCTGGGCTTCTTGGATAAGTTCGTCCTTTAACATAGTTTTGTTGGCTCTTTTACTTTTACTTTTTATTGCATTTGTCTGTTTTATGTCATTTTTAAAAGAATATAATGACAATTCACACACAACACCATCTGACCCCAAACTAAGCAAAGCTTGTATGATGGCGACCAGATAGCTGATATAATACTTATATAGTTTTAAATACATACTTATTATACATAGAATCACCCAGACACAGAGCAAACATTTGAATTCATCCTACAAATATTTGCACTGGGTGGGAATCGAACCCACAACCCTCGGCTTCGCAGGCAGAGCTACTACCAACTAAGCCACGAGGCCGGTTTTGTATGTAAGTATGAAAATATGTCACAAATATAAACATAAATACACAAAATAACAATACAGATATTTATATATAATTTGATAATATTAAAGTATGTAAATATATTCAACAATTCCCAACGAGTCACAGTGTGACTCGTTGGGAATTATTTTCCCAACGAGTCACACTAGCGTAACAGTGTGACTCGATGGGAATGTAAACTAGTAAAGAAAGTTGCAACGAGTAACAGTGTGACTCGTTGGGAAAAAAAATTCCCAACGAGTCACAGTGTGACTCGTTTGGTGTGACTCGTTGGGAACCCACCTGGATTAGCACATAGGCGATTTTTATCGAAATTTCTGGAACGGGCAACGGGCACTAAGCGGGTAAAACAACGCTCTGATTTCCAGCAGTTGGAACATGAAGTAGGCTGTTTACGCTTTTAAGATAAGCTTACGAGCAAATCGTACAAACACAGCTACGCAATATTCTGAACATGCAAATCACTGAGTGACTTCCGGAGATTTAAGATGGTTTACCTATTTTCTCTATAATTTCTATGGACAAATTTCGCTGTTAATTAGAACACAGTGACGTTTGGCTGTGGAATAACTATTGTCAAAAAAAGTGGTTTGTTTTCTCAGATTGACATCACAAAATACGGGTGGAATGGATTTGGGTACATTCTAGATCTTCGTTTTAATCTACCACTAGCAACTACTAATTAGCTTCCGTCCGATAAATATACGAACCAGTAAATAAGTTAATTAAATTATATTCTAGGGCACTACCATAATTAATTCGTAGGAATGTTCTTACTTCAGATAAATTTAATAATAGGTAGCGTCAAATAACTACCAATACTTCCTTTCGTGTCGTAGACGACTGCAACGGTATTTTCTACGGAAACTGCCGCTTCGACTTATCTGTCGGAAGACTTGAACGATCTTCACAGTTTGACGGAAAACTATAAAATGCATACATGGGTGTTTTCCTGCGAAGAGAGGGGGAGGGCGAGGGCAGTGGGAGGCGCGGTCGGCCGTCGACACACTTTCTGAAGGGCTCTAAAACTCCGGCTTTTGTGGCCACCTTTATGGCCATCTATTCGTGGGCCTTTTGATTTATCACAAAGTTTTAGAAATTGAAAAATGTTAAAGCTTTGGAAGCTGATTGGGTTGTTGGGTAGTGATGTGGGATAGTTGATTCGTAACTTTAAAAATAATCGGCACGTGTTTCTAGATCAGACAAGACATGATCTATTTTAGCTATAACTAGCGACCGGCCCCGGCTTCGCACGGGTGCAATGCTGATACTAAATATACTAATATAAAAATGTTTTTTGTGGGTTATTCCTAAGAGATAGACATATACTATTGCTTACTTTTTTGTAGACCTTTTAAAGGGGTACAATACTACTGTATATTATTTTGGTCTAGCTCAAAGGGTTCAGCCAGCGTTTGCAGTGTAAGCGCAAAAAATGTGTTATTTATGACATTACATTAGAAACCTTAAAAACTATCCGCGTTTCTCTGCTATTTTATGCACGTATTATATCTACATAATTATAAACTTTCCCCTTGAATCACTCTATCTATTACAAAAACCGCATCAAAATCTGTTTGGTGGTTTAAAGATCTAAGCATAGGGACGGACAGACGCGGGTAGATACTTTGTTTTAATACTATGTAGTGATTACTATTTAATTTACTAGCCGTGAACTCGGTGAACTGATTGAAATGCCTCGATAATCGGGTGGCACAGTTAGGACAACAACAAACTGGGATGAATAAATTTGCATTCGATTTAACGCAACAAGGACACCCTCGCTTGGCTCTCGTCCATCCTAAGCATAGACCCACTTTTAAACGGCACGTCGCTTTACCAGAAAAGTTACCAAGGCAAGTGCATTTGTCCCAGATCAATTAGCATAAAATCAAAGATGCATTTAAATCAATTTATAAAACAATCTACTTATTTGGTTGCAATAAAGCAGCTATTTAAGGGCGTACCCCGAGCAAACGACCTTGAGTATTTCTTACCTTATCGCACACCGCAAGAAAGAACAAGAGAGAAACAATAGGATTTGTCGCTGTTTTCCGCTCAAATTTTAGAATAAATTCTTTATTAAATCAGATTTTGGTCTTTTGAAAAAAATATTTCTACCAAAATGTTCGTAATGGAATTGTCTATCCGTTGGTGTAAGTACAAAATCAAAATATTGGAGGGTTTTTGAGGAGATGCATGATAACTGCAATTATTTAATTTTTTTATGGTTTCGTTGTGAGCCGATTATTAAACAATAAGTTCATTAATAAAAAAATAAAACTACCATTTTGAAGCCAAGAAGTTGTAGAAATTTAATGTATTTTTTTCCAGTTGATATTTGTTTTGGCTAAAGAGTAGATAGCTCTGAAAACTGGACAAAAAACTCGTTTTGCTGGGGGACGCACCTTAATTAACATTTACTTGTAGATACGTATTGAAGTTGAAAAAACAAACTCGAAATTTATGAAAGAGAAGTGTAGGGCATCACTTTCCTGATAGTAATCTATGCAACCACTATCGTAAAAAAACTTTGTAGCCTTCATAGATTGTTGAGTACAAAATACACAGCAATTACATCTACGAACAACTGTAAAGTTGAAGGTGTTCCATCACAATGTACCGATCATAAAGGAGGGAGGAAATAGGATAACGGTGTGCAGGCGACGGCTGTGTAAGAACTCTTCGATATCACAAACCGTTCCCTGTCTATACGACAATGTATCATTAAGTCTTACCGCGGTAGCTGAGCTACCTTGCCTCCCGCGGAGTGTTGCCAACTGTTGAGGCAATCCAAATCGCCACAAATTACAACGGTTTGATTGAATTTAATTCTTAGTAAAGTATTAAATATTGCTAATTAGCGCGTCTTTTATAGGAACTGACAAATAAGAAAAGGTCGACTTGATGTTAAGGTTGTGGTATATAGGTATCTTATTATTGACAAGATAAAAGAATAAGAACTGTTTATCGACATTTATGCAATTATGTAATCATTATAGCTACCGCTGTCTTTAGGAACTTAGTAGTAACCATAGTGGAGGGCTGAAGTACAAAGGTCATCTTCTTTTCGTGACAGGGCGTCTCATTTTTGAGCTACTTCTAAATCTGAAACTAATAAGTAAATTTTTCTAGTCAATATTTTGTTTCTCTTGTACCTATTTTGTTTCTTTTTTACGTTTTGTTAATGTAACTTTTTTTTTTCAAAGTTGGACAAATGACAGCTTGTAAAGAGTGCAGCGTGATTTGCTTTGAACAAGTCGTTCAGTGTGCCGGTGGACATATGAGAAGGTGATATACAGTCAGAAAGTTTACACCATAGTTGCACTGCTCAACTGGAGGATCGGCTAGAGCTAGACCATACATATACCTACACATTTTATATTTTCAACGGCTTACTTGTCTACAAAGTCTATTTATTTTCAGATAGGCCATTGCAAATCATGATTCGGAAGAACTCTTCCTGTAGGAAAACAAACTTATGTGTTTTGCGGACCACAATTTTTGCATGAAACTATTGCGTCTTTTTAGTCTGCAGAGTATACGATAATCACAGTAGAAAAGAGGTCGATACAAATCCTGACCTTCTATAGAATCTTACAAGAAACATTCTATAAAAGGTAATTAGGAAGTAGGACCTTCATAAATCGAAGATAGAGTTAAACGGAGAATTACCTAGCGCGGAACACAGTGCCAAATTAAGTCCCTCATTATATGTCATTATGTAAGTCATACACACACAAATGTAGATATAAATATGTATTTAGGTACAATAAAATTTTCTTTCTTTCCATTCAGAATTAGAAAATATGACGCCACCACTACGTGGATTACTGAACATGGGAGAAAGAATCTTTAAATTAGCCTAAGAGGCGTATTACCGTACAACATCTCTCGAGCCATTCATCTCATCGGCATCACCGGTGCCTCGGAGTCTGCAGTGACATGTCTGTGTAAACTGGTCGTGAGTAATGGCAATGTCGCCCCGCCCGCTACTCCGTTCACAACTTTTTGCCAATGGAAACTATGAGACAGTGGGGTGAATCGAGGCCGATACACCGAAGGTACTCGCCAGAAAGATTAGAAATCAGCAATTGTTGAGATACCGTGCGGCACGCCACCGTAACGTATGGCGACGCTTATCCTTTTATCATTACACCAAATCGAGATATGTGTGATACTGATTTCGCTTATTTCAAGGAAACGATGACATCGAATGTTAGGAATCAAATATTTTTATGTACACAGTCAAAACTAGTTCCTAAATGATCGTTACCTAATGTTGCGATAGACTGGAAGTGATAGAAAGACACAGTTGAAGCTATTATTATTTTGTAGTCCAGTTTGGTTGATAGGAATTTGAAATCACTAACTATTAACGACATTTTCTGGCACGCTGTAATCTGTTGCGTGTATATTAACTACGCATCTAAATGTTTCTGCCAATATGTAAATACTTTTTACCAGCCCGATTCTTTTATTTAGTAAGTAGATGTCTAAGGTATAAAAGTTAAGTCATTGCTCGACACTGCACTTACCAGGACACTACAGAAGCCATGAACTAGGATTAGTGTACTCTTGTAGTGTGTTTTAGTGTACGGTGTAGTGATTATGACCTTGACTCTTCCTTTTGTGAAAGCCTTGAGTTCCAGCAGTGAGAAAAGAAAGTCGGGTTCTTCTGCACTCTTTGGGAGAAGATATGAGACTAATTTATTGATTATTAGACAACAGTTTCATTCTGATTTTATGTAATTTTCTTGTATAAATCGTAGGTGTTTACAAGAACTTTGTTTGATTTGTATATACTATTTTAATTTTAATAGTTGCTCCAACTTCTATCATGTTTTTGTGCATTTCATAAATAAGCCATTACATAAATTCTCGCACATCATGCTAAATCCAGGTGGCCACGCCAAGAAGCGTCACTTGATCACGTGACCACAATAGAGTCGTTTTATTTTTTACCCGACTGCGCGACGCAAAGGAGTGGTAATGTGTTTAACAGTCTATGTATGTATGTATGTATGTATGTATGTATGTATGTTTGTATGTTCCTTTGAGGCACTATACAGACCAAACGCCTGGGCCGATTTTTATGATTCACACGTCAATCGATTCCTCTTAATCTGGCGAGTGACACTAAAGACATGACATTAGTGTAAGTCCAATATGGCGGCTTCAGGAATCCACATTGTCCAAATTAAAAAAATGAAAATCACCAAAGTATGTCAAGAGGGGGTATGGTTGAATAGGTATTTCAAAATAATGTTTAGCTTTCTTTCAATGTTTTTCGATTCGACTGACCGTTTAGGATGTATATCGATTTAAAGTTGAGTAACAACCATTCTCACATTTATAGGTTTTTAGGTAGCAGAAAACTTCGTATAACTAACTGTACGTGTGAATGTGGATGGATATTATATACTAATGTATCTAGTAGGCATCGATATAAATCAATAGATGTGCCCTGAGCACCTTGAAATTGGTAATAAACTGCGTCTCTGTATGTATCGTAAGTGATTTACAAACAACCAATCTACTTGACCCCTATAATCGCTAGCGGCGAGATTTGCTGTGGTTCTACTTATTTTGGTTGTTGACACCGAATAATGATAGGTAAAAACGTCCGGCGTCCACCGCGTCCTGCAACCGACTAGAACGGAAAGAGTGAGCTCACTCTTCCCAACGTTGACATGATTGCGTGCGCCGTGAAGTTTGGGATGGGGCCCATCTTGTGTTCTACGATCTATGCTAGTAGGTATATTGGACTACCTTTTTTTCGTACGTGCAGGAAATGTATTTACGTATACCCTACTGCCCCGCCCGGGAGACACAGCCAGGTTATGTTGCACTCTATATCATGTATGGATATGGTGCCCCTATCTACTAATAAACCTCTATGGGGTTTCAACTCTGCCGCTGATAGTGGGAACACGGAACCGCTCTCGGATTGCTCCGCCTCGGTTGCCCATCTCCAACTTCAAACGATTTCGTAGGTACTCAACGTCAATCGAAAACCTATACTATCACAAAACTATAAATATGAATTACATGCAATAGAAAATCCTACATATTATATCAGTAGAAACGAAGACATTTGGTCAACAACCAAAAGATGCACATTATAATGTTGAGCATATTAACATTCACAACATTGTTCATAACTAAAAAGTATTAAAAAAATATATAATTTAAAAACTCAAAAACCCGACTGCGTAAAAAGTGAACCAAACTACGTTCTCGCATACTAAAAAAAACTGAAAAGGATAAAACAAGCATTTAGATTTCTGGTGGTATAGAATTCTATAATATGTTATTGTATTAATACTATTGAAATAAATACAATATTTTCTAATAAAATAACATTACAACTGAACAGTCGGGATCCATTGAACAATTACATTGTATGTCGAATAATAATGGATCCCGACTCTTCAGTTGTAATGTTATTTTATTAGAAAATATTGTATATATTTCAATAGTAATAATACAATAACATATTATAGAATTCTAGACCACCAGAAATCTAAATGCTTGTTTTATTCTTTTCAGTTTTTTTTAGTATGCGAGAACGTAGTTTGGTTCACTTTTTACGCAGTCGGGTTTTTGAGTTTTTAAATTATATTTTTTTGTTTTAAATGAATTTACAACTTAATTAGATAACAGTTGTTTGTTGTTTATAATGAATTTGTTGTTGTTTATAATTTTGTCATGTAGGTACGATCCACCGTTACCAATAAAGATAATTGTGACTAGATATGGTTCATCACGGTAATAAAAAAAAATCAATCATTAGGTATACCGAAACAGATTTTCTGTACTTAAGTACAGCTTTTTTAAATTTATTCTTGGCCATGGACACTAGTCCTTAAGCTTGTTCACATCGCGGTCCTGCCCTGTTATATTCATACTTAGGTACTCGTACCTCGATTTACTCAGCTTGTGACTGTAATTCTTGAATGGGATTATTTGCAGACTCTGCCTGGGGCACACTTTTACCATTAGTTTCTATAAGTACCACAGTGTCATGCAGTTATGGGAACATTTCCAAATTATTACCTAGAATTGCACAACGCTCGTTACCTAGCGAAATAAGATAATTTATCTCTAAGTCCTGTAATGGGACTAATGTAATGGGATAATAGTTCTCCGGGAACATTTCGCTCCAAACCGGAACACAATGATGTTTGCACGTTGCTTGGTGGTAAAATAAGTGGCAAAAGTGTTTGTCAGCGGCGCCTGTGGAAGTCTGAAATAAATATGTTCTAAAAACTTCCCAGTACATGTTTACTAAATTCTCGGACAACAAACACTTGTTCCCACCCCCAATCCGCGATATTTAACACACCCAATTTACGAGATAAACAAGTTAGATAAGATGTTCTGGTTGATATCGAAATTCGTGTCTGAGTAATGTAAGCGGATCGCCGAATCAGACGGCTGAAGTTGCAAAAACTGTGTCAAGTCGAGTACAAGGAAAAAGTAAGACCGCCGTAGCCTCCTGCCTCTTTGTACACAATGAAAGTAGCTAAAAAATAGTAAAGCAATCAGAAATGTTGATTAAAGCCGTCCCGCTTCTTTTTTTTTATTCGATTTAACCGAAAAAGCGAGACTCTAATTTTGCTAGCGAAAGATTCAATTGAAAGTTCGTTCTAATTTCATAGCAGATGTAACGTCTATGGTGAATTAATTAACTTATGAAAAGACGATTAGATTAAATGATTTAGAGATTCGTAATTTTTAGGGCTCAGTATTTCAGAATATTAAACGTATTTATGAATAAACTAGGGTAGATTTTTTTCTAAATTACAGTGACAGAACGAGCTAGATATGCAACTGATGACAAGCAACATGTCTTTCCATTACCTACCAGTCCTGTCCATTAAAAAAAAAGGCGCCGATGCGCGCGCATTGCTAATCTTCTGTGATCCATAGTGATTACTTACTCTGTGCTGTGATCTGTGATCAAGTTAAATATTATTCCGCGCCTTTTTTTTCGCTGTATTGTTTTTATTTGAAAATGTCGTCAGAGTTTTGTGTATTTCCTCGCAAATATGTAATAAAACGCCTCAATACAATAGCAATAAAGCCTCGGCTGTAATTATCAACTTACCGCACTTATATCATAATGTACTATTACAATTCGTTTTTGGAAAAATTACAACAAACAAGCTTGATACAATGCAGAGTCAATACAAAAAACGTATGAAATAAGAGTCGTGGGTAGAGTATGAATTTCGAACGTAATGAAGAGAAATTCTCTGTAAATATCTAGTAAATGCCTGCCATAAATATGAATGAACCTAACTATCAGCTACCACTGCCACATAAATGATGATAATACATATTGCTTTTCAACGTTATTGCAAATATGTAACAGTTGGGCTAGTAATGAAAGTGAATTTTAATGTTGTTTTTTTACGTACAGAAGACTGCCAAAATATTAATCTTTACAGTTTTTTTATAATATAGAGTGAGGAGACGAGTAGGACTTGTGCCTGATGGTAAACAACATGCCTGACTCATAACAGCACTGTGACACGCAGCTATTGGAACATGAAGTGTCCAAATAATTACCTAGCACTGCACTGCGCTCATCACCCAGAGATATAAGATATTATATCTCTAAGCCCTGTATTTTTTTAGTGGTAGGTCTCATGGCAGAGTCCGCCTGGGGAATGTTTTTTTTTTTTTTTTTTTTTTTTTTAACTTCTATAGGTTTACACTTGACCGCCATCTCGCCTGATGTTAAGCGATGATGCGGTCTACGATGGAGCGTGTTTACCTAGATAAAACCGATTCACTCTCGATTTGAAGACACAAAGATTGTAACCATCGGGGAAAACCCACTCAGGCAACGTATTCCACAGCTTAGACGTTCTTATCACAAAAGTAGAGTCGAATCTCTTCGTTCGTGTCTTTGGAACATCAACCATGAAACGATGTCGCTTTTTCGAGCTACGAGCATTCCGATAGAAAAAAGGACAAGGTGGTATCAGATCATGCAAATCAGTCGCACACTCTCCGAAGTGTATCCGATAAAAAACCGATAGGCTAGCAATTTTTCGGCGATGTTCAAGACTTTGAAGTCTTTTTCGCACAAGAGTGTCGTTGCCTATGAGCCTTTTGGCACGTCTCTCGATCGATTCCAGAGCCTCCAGCTGATACTTAGCCGATCCATCCCAAAGGTGCGAACAGTACTCCATACAGGAGCGAATCTGTGCTTGATATAGTGTAAGCAACTGTTCAGACTTGAAGTACCTTCGCACCTTTGAGAGGACACCAAGTTTTTTTTTTTCACCACACCTTTGCCAGTTATTCTACAGCCAAGCAGTAATGTGAAAACATTACTGTGTTCCGGTTTGAAGGGCAATGTTTCCAGAGAAATTACTAGGTTTAGAGATATAGCATCTTAGATCTCTGGGTGACGAGCGCAGTGCAGTGCTAGGTAATGATTTGGACTAGCTGCATGTCACTGTGCTGTTAAGTAGCAAGCATGTTGCTTACCATCAGGCACATGACATGCTTGTCTCGTCACTCTTTATTAAAAAAAAAATCTGGAAACATTTCTCTTCAAACTGGAACACAGTAATGTTTGCACATTACTGCTTGGCGGTAGAATAACTGACAAAGGTAATAGATAAATTAATGTAGGTATTGCTTAATTTATTCGATTACTAATCCCTAACCCTAATCGATAGAGGGGTAGTCTGCTATTTTACAGATAATAGTAATACATACCTAAGTCAATTTAGTTTACATAATTTGAACAGACCTTTGGCATGGTCTATTCATATTTTGCTAGCGTACTCCATGGCTGCATGGATGCAAAACCTTTACACAGTTAACCAAAATAATTGCCAATAAATTAAAGTGAATTTTATTTAACTCAAGCAATTGCTATTACCAGCTACCATTTTTGGAATTTTTACAGTTTTGCAAATAAATCAATTTAAAAAAATAAAAGTTTTTCACGAAGTTTGCATTGCATGACATCTTTTACACAATTGTTTATGAATAAATGTCTGTAAATAAGATGACGAGTGTATATGAAAACTACCACATAACTAAATAAAAATCAAACACTTCTATTATTTATCTAAGTCTTAAACATAAATCCTCATTGCATTCAGTAAACTTTTATAACCCACGGTTGGTTTATTTCCTCTGGGGCTTTGACAGGCACCTAATGGTCAAAAACAGTCGTTGACTTTAACGGAATCACGGAAACTTGGAATGCGCTTGCGCAACGCACCACACCAACTTAACCGCAAGTTGACTCAATCTTTCAACTAATAAAAACCAGCTTTAGTTGGTCGATGTTATATTGAAAACAAGCTGGTGGTTCCCTCGATTGGTAACTCGGATAATGTGGTTGAACTGTAGCATCGGACTCAGCAGCCGCTCGAAGGGATTCCAAAACTCGTGGGCATCTAAACTAGATATAACTTGATACTTGTATTTGGGAGATAAATTGTCCGTTTTTCAATTTTCTTGGTCGCTTCGTGTTGCGTAATTTTATAGAGGGAGGAGGAAAGGTTAACTTTTATGACCAACTTTAATGAGATTTATATGTTTGAAGATAAGGATGTACAATTTAGACTAATATTATCGACGAGAAAGATTTGTTTGTTTGTAATCGATAAACTTTTATGTACCTATAGCATATATTTTAGCAATTGTTTCACCATTAGTAAGCTTGTAACAACTTCGTCCATATTTTACTCGACTCAATGGAATTTAGTTTTATTATATATTTAGGTACCTACCTATTTGTAGATATGAATAGTAAGCAGATTGTTAATTATTGCTAAAACTACTGTTGGTGCGTAGTAAAACATTGTAACGATAGCTGAAATCAGTATTGTGAAAAAGGTTGCTGAAACAAAAAAAAAAAAAATATAAATTTGCAGATTGAATAACTTTTCAGACACTTTGTGAAGATACTTTTTGCTGTGGTACAACTATTTATAGAGTCCGCCTGGGGAAATACCACACCTTTGCTATTTATTACACTGCCAAGTAGTAACGTGCAAACATTACTGTGTTCCGATTTGGAGGGCAATGTTTACAAAGAAATTACAGGCATATAGATAAATCATCTTATATTTCAGGGTAACGAGCGCAGTACAGTGCTAGGTAATTTTGACTTTTTATCTTCCAATAGCTGCGTGTTGCTCACCATCAGTCACATGTCATGCTCGTCCTGTCATTTTGTGCTAAAAAAAAACTAACATACTTATGACAACGTGGGTGTTCGTTACATCCATATGGTAAGTCGATGCGGCAACAGTTGACAAGGACTCATTTGATATCCTGCCAAAACTGAGACATACGTAGTAGTCATCACATTCTAGACTCAACCTGCCTGACACTGTAGAGTGGTATTACGGATTTCGTAACGTAGGTACTGCATATGCGTAGCGTAAATATCCCACCCTTAAGTTTTTGAAGTGAAAACTTCTTTAGGCGCGCCTAGACAGATATTTCGTGGGCTGTGAATTGGATTCTAGCGTCACGCTCGGGTATAAAAAGTATATTTTGTCTCTTTCCAGGCTATAATTTAATTGTGTTCCAAATTTCAACCTGATCCGTTTAGATGTTACGACGTGATTAAGCAACAAAACTCCAAACTTTGGCATTATAATAAGGATTAGTTCGTAGTAGGAAAGGACGTTATAATATAAAACCAGGATGTTATGAACCTCTCAATAGGGTACCGGACTGGGTCAAAAATACACCATCCTAATTAGTCCGTCAGCTAGATCATGGAAAAATATTGGACACGTATTTTTGTTTTGAAGTGAAAACTTCTTTAGGCCCGCTATAGACAGAATTTTCGTGGGCTGTGAAATGGATTTATCAATCGTCACGCTTGGATATGATAATGGATCGGATCGGATCGGATATGAAATCTTCGGGTAAACTCGGTAAAAACGGCCAGGGCAGACCAGGGCAACAGAAACAGTAAAGAGTTTCGATTACCTACCTCCAACAGCCCAGCGTTTATCTCCAGATACCAGGACAACAGAAATATAAAAGAGTTGCGTTTGCCCCTAGATATCAGTACCAGGGCAACAGCAAGTTTTCACTTCTATCGGCAGTTTCTATGACAGCCAATTTTTTTTTCATAATATAAAAAATCGTCAAAGATATAGACCATCAAACTTCGAGAGTCACTCGCGACGTCACTCGTGAGTAAAAATCGTACTCACAAGTGACGTCACACGAAACTTCGAAGCGCTGTATCTTCGTAATTTTTTGTTTGTGAAACAAAAGAAAAAATACGTGTACAATATTTTTTGGCAATCTAACTAACGGGCTACTTAGTTTTTTGAGGATTGTACCCTATTATAATATAAGCAAGCAAAAATAATGTGCAAGTTTGAAATCTATAAAAGTGATGCATCTGACAGGCTTATCGCTGACAGCGAAATATTCCAACCAAAATTGGGATGGACAAAATTCTTAGAAAATTCATTTAACGCAATGTGCACGATAGACTATTGATACAACATAACGCTATAAACGTACATTCCTAATAAACACATTTATTTAATCTTCATCAGGGCAGGGGTTAATATTCATTGTCATTAGGGGCGGTCCCAGCCTCGAATTTTGGACGCAACCCTAAGATTTTGGGGGGTGTCACCAGTAGTAATACAATAAATCGAGTAATAAAGACTTTACTATTTTTGCAGTTTCAGATGTTTTTCCGCGTTAAAAAATGGTCTATGTACCATTAGATATTTTGAAATGTTTTATTTTACGTATACGATTTGGGGGGGGGGGGGGGGCATGTGATCCTGTGATCCCCTGTGATCCTCCCTTCGGAACGCGCTTGATTGTCATAAACCATTATTATCAGTACTATTGCAGTGCTGTCCTCACAGTCGAAGCCATGGGCATAAGCCGGTAAATAATGAAGCCCCGTTTAAAAATAAATTCGATGGACGTTTTCAGAGACTGCAGGGCTATTTTTGTACAGCCACGTGTTTTGTACCTGCGAAGCGTTTTTGGGCATTTATTTGACGTGGATATATGGAACAGTTAGTAGATCCTTGATTTGTGATTTTATCAAGTAACTATTATGTGTTCTTCAGTTACTTAGTTCTTCTGAAAACCAAGCTAATGTCCGCAATTCTAAGGCAAATAATTTCGAAGGTTAGTTAGTCCGAGGAAAAAATCTCTACTTAACTTTGTGTTTCATCATTTTTGTAGTGTAGTGTAGACTCTTTGCAGTCCATCTGGGGAAGTCCACCTTCGAAAGTTATTCAAACGTCAAGCAGTAATGTGCAAACACACTTGCTCGTCCGTCACTCTAAATTGCAGAAATGCATTGATGGCTAGGTTTTAGGTTTTAGAATTAGAAAACGATAGGTATAAAAATGCAGGCACACAGATACGGTTTACGATCCTCGCAAAGACATAAAAACTATTGAATCAGGATTCTGCGTCATAAATGTAAAAAAAAGTGCTAATTTCAAGTCATGGAAGGGTATTTTCGAGCGGATCCGTCAACAAAAATATAGCCGGTTACCAAGGTCGACTAGGAATCTTCAACATGGCCAAAATCATTCTATTTATACAGAATACTTGCATTGACTTTATCTCTCGTTTAGGCGCAGGGTTCTCATATCTGATGGCCTTTAAATTTTGTAGTTTTTTCGAGGGATTTATTGCAGTTGGCTTCAGATGCTGTCTACTGACTACCGTGATTTGAGCTAGCAATGACATAACGAATTTGTACTGCTGTTGTACGAATCGCACGTTGCAACTGTGGCAAGTATCAAGTTGTGTGTCACACATACATACACGCGAACTAAATACACTAAAAAACCGTAGTACCTAGGTAGCTAAATTGATGAGTACGTTGCATGTGTTGCTCAACAGAGATAGAAGTTGTATTGTATAGTTTGAGTATTTATAAAATGCAACGTTTTCAAAATGACAGCTATTATAAGTGCTATTATACCTGTGAAACATTTTACATTGACGAAAACTTATCAAATTTTAATTAAGAAGTTGCTACTTACAATTTTCTAGTTTTTAAGAACGCTAACGCGCAAATAGCGTTCATTCTGCGCTAGACCAAAGTAACCTAGGCAGTAGAGGCCACTTGAATACACTAGCTAACTGATTGCTATAGAGTGACGAGACGAGCAGGTCATGAGTTTGATGATAAGCACATCAGCGTCATTGCCTTCACTAAGACTATCATTTCTGTGCTCCCGGCAAGTTTAGAGCTCAGGATTCACTATACTTTATCCAAAGGACCTTCTATTCCATGTTCTTGTCTACCTATTGATCGTGATTATATTGATTGATCAACGCTTAAACATTTAACATAATTCGAGATAGTGTATATTATCTCATCACTTGTCTCATAGAAAAAAACACATTTTAATAACTTGGCACCTGCTCTCTCGAGCCCAAAGACACAAGGCCTTGGGCTTAGGTTAGGGTTCGTATACAATAGTTACTTGTGTACATTAAGTAATGAATTTATTGTGTCTTTATTTTTATCTTTATCCTTTGCCTAGCACTGCACTGTGTTCGCACTGAGAGCTACAAGATGTTTTATTTCTATGCCCTGCAATTTCACTGGAAACATTGCCCTTCAAACCCGGAAAACAGTGATGTTTCCACATTATTGCTTGGCGGTAGAATAACTGGTAAAGATGTGGTACTTCCCCTGTGGACTCTGCAAAGACGGCCTACCACAAGTTATTAACAATCTTCAAACGTAGGTAGACGGTACTCTCTAAACTTTGTAAGCTTATATTACAAAATTTCTCAATATCGAAAACCTCGAAGTCGTACACACCAGGGATGTAACGGAGGTCATCTTATCGGAACCGAAGCCGGAGTCGGAGTTTTTAAATTTGATATATCGGAGTCGGAACCGGAGTCGGAACCGAAGTCGGAGGCATAGGCCGGATCAAAAGTTATATTTTTGCAAGAGAGATATTTTTATTGGGGACAAATAAACATTATTTTGTCAAACACGTGGAGACGATAAACATTGCCGGGCAAATTTGTTGGGATTTTGTATATCTATTTACTTTCCGCCACAGTTATCTTAAATATTTATACACCTTACCTCCGATTAAAACCTCCGATGTATAAGTTTCGGAACCGGAGTCGGAACCGAAGGTGTAATAATAATCGGAAGTTCCGACTTAACGGAGTCGGAGTCGGAGCTCCGTAACATCCCTGGTACACACCAAATCAACTCGTTATGCATGATGGCATTTAGAAGATAAGATCTAAATTGAAAAGCGTATAAAATAGTTGTAAATTTGCGAACACATTAACATTCATTGTTTTACGAGACTATTTTACTTGATTGGATTGTCATGTCCAGTCTTATACCCCGTTTACATGATTCCAGTCCAGCGACCGAATCCAGCGCTGGATTGCTTACTGGAATAATGGAAACCGGCACTGGAATGCATTGGCACTGGAATGCATTAGCACTGGATTGACTGGCCTCGTGGCTTAGTGGGTAGTAGCTCTGCCTGCGAAGCCGAGGGTCGTGGGTTCGATTCCCACCCAGTGCAAATATTTGTGTGATGAATTCAAATGTTTGCACTGTGTCTGGGTGTTTCTATGTATAATAAGTATGTATTTAAAACTATATAAGTATTATATCAGCTATCTGGCCGCCATCATACAAGCTTTGCTTAGTTTGGGGTCAGACGGTGTTGTGTGTGAATTGTCCACCAATATTTATTTATTTATTTATTTTATTGATCCATTCCAGTGCCGGTTTCCATTATTCCAGTAAGCAATCCAGTGCTGGATTCGGTCGCTGGACTGGAATCATGTAAACGGGGTATTAAGCCATCTTATTACGCTAATAGAGGTAAGTACTCGTATATAACTATTGATAGATATTGCTCACACAAAAATATTGAAATACCAACTATTATTATCCAAAAACTATTAATGTCAAATGTAAATATTAATTGTACAAATATTATTAACAATAATAATTTTTATTTATTATCGTAATAATATTAATTACTACGGGTAAATCCACATATTAGCCGCAACTGTCAGTCGTAGTGTACATAAGTAATACAGTTTTGGAAATTCATACTCTCTTACAGTGGGTCTTCTACTCTAGCGGTTTGATATCAAAACGATTTCAGATTTTATTTTAGAAGTAACTTTAGCAGTAGACATTCTTTTATATCCAGATGTATTGAAATAGTAGTTTTGTTATATTTATTTTTCTACTAACAAGACTAAAACACAGATGCCTTTTTTTATTTTTAATAAGAAATGACGAGACGAACAAGACATATGCCTGATGGTAAGCAACAAGCCTGCCACATAACAGCACAGTGACACGCAGCTATTGGAACATGAAGAGCCCAGAGAGCTATGGTTTTAGTGTGTGTGTGTCCGCATTTTTATGAGCACAGCGTGTAGAATTAACTTAATTAGTGTTGGGCGGATAAAGATAGTAGGACTAGTACCACTGGAGCCATAGTAAATGTTTTAGTTTTAAATCTTCTGTGACTGAAAATAGTGAAACATCATTGACTCGATCAAGTGATTGTAGTAATTTAATATTTAAAATTGATTGTCTTAGTGGAACCGTTGCTATAAATTAGCTAATGGACACATGGCTACGTAATTTCATTAGAAAATACACGTGCAATTTAGACCCAGGGACTTTTATTAGTCTACACAATCTTAGAGCAATATTTTGGTATCAATTTGAAGTTATTGAATCTTACGCGTTAGTAATCAAAAGAAGTCTTTGAATATAGATTTAATTGCCCCATGGTACTAATTTGTATACGGTGCATTTATTGGCGGAGTTACTGAGCAACACAGAAAGAGTACCCAGAAGAACTGATAATTTAACAAAAAAATTGGTATTAGGAAAAAAATCAGTGAATCAAAATGTTACCCATCTACGAAATTTATCTATAGGTAATCATTCCTATAGGCTTTTAAAATATTACGGTTTTGGACTCAGAAAAGCATGCAGATGATTCTGGATGTTGTCAGGAGGTGTATTGGTCCATATTTCTCAAGCTCACCTCCACTCAGCGCCTGGTCTAGATTTAAAAAAATCTCTTTTGATTTATCTTTAGAGGATGTATATGATTCATGTATCATCTGCCAACCCGTGAATTACCGTGTAGCTGGCCAGCGTGGTGAATTATGGCTTTAACGCTTTGCTTGTGAGAGAAAGAAAGACGGCCCCAGCTCTGGAAATTAATGTTAAGTCGGAAATATGAATTGGGCTGTTTATGCTATAAAAACCCTGATCACACATGCTACTTTTTGAAGCGAGATGCAGCGACTAGACGCCAAGCGCAGCTACTTTTTGAAGCATGACGCAACGTCAATATGCCTGTCGCCGCTGCTAAAAGTAGCTAGATGGTTTGGCTGAAAGATTTCCAATGTTTATCCATACCTTTCGACTTGACACATCGTTTTTGTTTGCCCCAGTCCCCAGTGCAGTAGGTATAGCGTGTCGTCGGTGAAACATCGATAGAGCCGCGAGCAGGACACGCGAAGGTCGAGAGCCGCCCACCACTCGGGTCTGCCCATATTGCAGATTATCAGATAGTTACGGACACTGGTGATCCAACGTACTCGTTTAAAACATTTGTAAAACTAAAGAATTAAAAAAAAATACCGGAGGATCCTTTAAGGATTGGGAATTTCTGCGATGCTCTTTTTTTTTTTTTTTTTTAAATAAAAAGTATCGAGACGAGAATGGCATGTGCCTGTTAGTAAGCAACATGCCTGCTACATAACAGCACAGTGACACGCAGCTATTAGAACATGAAGAGTCCAAATCATTACCTAGCACTGAACTGCGCTCGTCACCCAGAGATCTAAGTTGTTATATATCTAAGCCCTGTAATTTCTCTGGAAACATTGCCCTTCAAACTGGCGGTAGAATAGCTAGCAAAGGTGTGGCCAGGCGGACTCTGCCAAGAGTCCTACCACTACAAAAACTTTGCTACATATTAACGATCCGTTGAACTCAGGTGAGTTTGGGTGTGCAGATGATAGGTTTCATTGTGCAGTGCACGAGCTAGTGTCCACTGGCAACAAACACGGTCACTGCTGAGATAGAATATGGTCGAGCGTCTGAGCTTGGCCCTTCAGACAGTCTCTGTATGACCAGAAACACAGACCAAGACCAAGACCAATCTGGTCAAGTTTAACGAAGAAAAAAGCAGGCGTGTCTGTTCTCCGCAAAAAAGGAGTTAATTTCTACTGATTCATAATTTTCGAGGCGGGGTACATCTGTCGCAGTAGCTAGCTACCTCGTGCTGCTTTGCGTCTCCTTATGATCTACGCTAAATTTTGTAATTTTGTCATTTATTGAACTACAGTGTACAAAAAACTGGGAGTCCTGTGGAAGGTTCAAAACTGCGAAAGTATAAACTTCTGAAAACTTTAAGTATACCAAGCACAGATTCGATCCTGGAAGCTTTGGGTGCAATCCATAGATATGCCAAAATGCTCGTAGACAACTAGTCCCTATCTTCAAAAACTTTATTGCAAAATAAAAATAGGTATTTTATCGAATACATTTCAGAAAATTTGTGGCAGATCAGCATGGTCTAATTTCACTTTGCCCTTTTTTCTATCGTTGCTTGTAGCTCTATGTAGAAAATGGCATCGTATCATGGTCGATGTTACAAAAGGCTCGAACTAATGTTTGACGGCTTGACTCCACTTTCGTAATAAGAATAGATGTTCTTATTACGAAACTTTGGAATGCGTTGCCTGAGTGGATATTTTCTGATGAACACATTTTTTGAAGATAGAGTGAACAGTTGAAAAGACTCAAAGTCAGGCAGTTTCTTCTAGGTTAGTGGGCTCCATCATGGACCGATTTGTCGTTTAACAAGGCGAGATGGCGTTCAAATGCAAGCTGATTAACGAAACATTCTCAAAAATTCCGACTGCATTCATTAGAACTTTAGAATTTACTCGAACGCTTCATGTTAACATGAGAGGGACCTTGCACCCTGTTGAGCAAATCTCCCAAACATGAATTTTTATGTATTGTCTGTGAGTACTTTAGATCGATAATACTGTCACACGCTGGGCTAATAAGTTTTTTTTGAATTCTTTAATTAAATAGTGGGAAGGGATATGAGCCTAATGGTAAGCAACACGCCTCCCTCTAATACCACTGTGTTAAGCAGCTATTTGTACACAGGTTCTAAAAACCAGAGAATAACTCCTAGAGATTATTTTTTTTAGAAGAAAGGGTCTTGGTTTTATTACTGAAGACAAAATAATAAATAATAACAATAGTGAAAACTCTTGTATTTGCTAGTATAATGTACCCCAAAAGTTGCCGTTTTTCTTACTAACCGAGTTCATTTATTATTCATTTCATTCGCAATTCGTATTCACTAATCGGCAATCGTTAGTCGCCGGACATTGTCAACCAAACCATTAAGTACCGTCCAATCCATAAACACAGCGTTGTGATATTAGATGTGTTTGCGTTTTGGGTATCATTTGGTTATTGGTTATCCGCAGTCAAGGCCTTACACATAGAGGTAGTTGGCTACTTCTACGGATGCTGGTCGTCCATCGTTCATCGCTGGAATTCGCGCTATTCGCGGTGGCGCGTAATGACCCTACATCTGTGAGTAAAACGTAGTAGTAAAAATTTAGTAGTGGTAGGACTCTTAGCAGAGTCCGCCTGGGGAAGTACCACACCTTTGCCAAATATTCTACCGCCAAGCAGTAATGTGCAAACATTACTGTGTTCCGGTTTGAAGGGCAATGATTCCAAAGAAATTACAGGGCTTAGAGACATAATATCTTAGATCTCTGGGTGACGAGCGCAGTGCAGTGCTAGGTAATGATTTGGACTATCATGTTCCAATAGCTGCGTGTTACTGTGCTGTTATGTGGCAGGCATGTTGCTTACCATCAGGCACATGACCTGCTCGTCTCGTCACTCTATGCTATAAAAAAAACATTCTTTTAACTAGCACCGCCCCGTGTTTTCACCCGCGTAGTTCTCGTTCCTATTATTTTCCCGGAATGAAAATTAGTTCATATGTTATTTTGGACTATAATAGAATATATCTGTTTTCCAAATTTCAACCCGACCCATTCAAACATTCTGGCGTGATTGAGAGACAAACATCTAAACTTTTGCGTTTACATATAATATTAGTAAGAAGATTATACGATTTCTTATTACAAGAGCATATTGTAAAGCTCAACAAAACACACTTGTCTTTTTAACCGACTTCAAAAAAGACTGAGGTTCTCAAGGTTCTCAGGTTTTGTTGAATATTTTTTGTTTGGTAGACCATAGGTACTTCAAATTAGCTTATTTGTATAAACTCTGACGAAATCGATTTAGCGCTATTTGAGAAAATCAACAAAAATTTGCATTTATTGATGATACTTTCGTTTACTTCGAAACCTCACTTTCGTTGATTGGAACGTAGTGCTTAGTTGGTTTCCAAAATGTTAGAAATTTAGTTTAGTGTCTGAATTTAATCTTAAATTGAATTCGGTGTTTGTTAGTTTTTTGGAGAAAATTAAATCATTTATACTCTTTCATTACACGATGGTATCGATATTTTAATTAATTAATTGTGTCTTCAGATTTATAGAGCCTGCCTGTCAACTGAGGGCCGCGGCGTGGCGCCACGGAGCTGGTTTCACGGTCGATGGTAACCGCTGGGAATGGCGCCTTTCCATTTGCCTTTCTAATGGATACGCAATATTTCGGCTGCTTGATTGCGGCCCGTTAGTTTTAAGGGCATGTGAAGCTGTGAAGCGAGCTTCTTGACCACAGATACCGGTAAAGGCTAGCGGAGCAAGCGACCATCGATACTTTGTATTTAAGATTGTTTTTTCCGTAGCAAGATTAATCGCAAAAACAATTTGTGGGCACAAATTGTCTAAAATCCAAATCCAAATCTTATTTCTACAATTTCAGGATTGATGTAAAAGCTACTCAGTACTCATAGTGAAACAGGCATTTGACAGACGAATCCTCTGGAACGGGGCCGGATAGGCCTATAAGGTAATCGATGACGAATAATTCAAAATATTGATGAATCGGAAACAAATCGTAGGGACATGATTAATTAGACACACACCACAATGGGTCAACGGCACGATATACGAAGGTCGTGGATCACACTTGAATAACTCTAGCACAGGGTTGGGATAAGTGGCGTATACGAAAGCTTATCAGAAAAGGCGTCATTCAGTGATTTACATCTAATTTATTACACAGTAGGTATCCACTCTCCGTCCGTGGCCTGATTTGAATTATCAAACTATTATTCTAAGTTGGATCTTCGATCTAAGAATTGCTCTGTAATTAAGGGCGTACCCCGAGCAAATGACCTTGAGTATTTCTTACCTTATCGCACACCGCAAGAAAGAGCAAGAGAGAAACAGTAGGATTTGTAGCTGTTTTACGCTCAAATTTTAGAATAAACTCTTTATAAAATCAGATTTTTGTCTTTTGAAAAAAATAAAACTACCAAAATGTTTGTAATGGAATTGTCTATCCGTTGGTGTAATTACAAAATCAAAATAATGGACGATTTTCGAGGAGATGCATGATAACTGCCAAGTATTTAATTTTTTCATGGTTTCGTTGTGAGGCGATAATTTAAATAATAAGTTCATTAACAAAAAAATAAAACTACCATTTTGAAGCCAAGAAATTGTAGAAATTTAATGTAATTTTTACCAGTTGATATTTGTGTTGGCTAATGAGTAGATACCTCTTAAAACTGGACAAAAAACTCGTTTTGCTGGGGGACGCACCTTAAGTAACAATTACGTATATCGTTTCAAAACCACCTTCCATTATTATCCTGTATAGTACTGTCCAGCTTCATATGAGATAGAGTTAGGGAGATAATTCCAAAATTCCATTAGTCCAAAATATAATGTCATGTCTTTTTAATTTTTTAACGGTATATTTTGTTTAGTTTTATACTTTACAACGAAACATAAAATAAATCCTGAACATTATCAGTCTTTCAAATTACCCGGCGAAAAAATGAATACAATTCCTAAATGAAAACCAATATGAAAGAAAGCACATCCCAATTCTTATTAAACTTGAACTATAAGACCCACGTGTTGATAACAACGACCAATTGGCGTCCCGAGACTAATCTATACGACGGCGGCGAAAATAGCAACAATTTCTAGCACCGCTCCTTTCGTCACTACGACTTGACACCAATAGAACAGGACCACCCGGTCAACTGGACGAACCGTCCCAGAGCTAATTGTTCCGTAGTAACGAACACATGGCCTCAATTCACCCACTTACTCATACATACTGGTGTATGAACTGTGGCTATAACACGCTGAATCGCATTGTCTAGGCGCGGGCTCCGAACTCGCGCCACCCCTAAGGATGCCCATTTCCTTGTGGCTGATTACGGCTCCACTAAAAAAGTACAATCATACTGCTCTCCGGCGCGGAACGCACTGTCCTCATTTGAATACAAACGCAATGCGCGTGCGCACACACCCTTAACTGTACACTAGTCTCACCCCATTCACAAAACTCAACTCTATCTAATCAAGATATGGTTTGATTTAGCGCGAGGAGAACAAACAACGTGCCCTCTTTCCGAAGTCTAAAGAAGAGGGAATCACGCGTGCGAGAACGGGAGGGCGCTACAGCCGAAGAGGACGGAGGACGTTAAGGGCATTCACCCCGTACCCCGTGGGTTGCGACTAGCGGCTCTACAAATGATGTACAAGCACATAGATGCCTTTCTCTATTTAGGTGCGCACGAGTTTCGAAATACTGGCCGTGGAACTTTTTGTTGGGAGGTGGATCCTGTTTGGGTTGCGTCAGCGAGGCGATAAGTTCGGCTATAGCATATTGCCGCTAGAATGTCCATGGCACAGGTGCGTCTGCGCGCTCAATCGCCGCATCTCCGCCCCAGCCTTCCGAAACACCTCACTTCACTACTCTCGACAATTGGTAAACAAATCTCTGGTTGTTTACTTTTTATATCAATTTGCATTTCCGTTTAGCATTCTTGACACGATCATTATGTAAATGCTCCGTGCATTTATCACTGAAAACGTACTGGTACTCGTACTGACAGTAATCCTTATATTTCATTTAGCGCGTGTAGTTGAGCAAATTCGGCCCAGTGCGATTCGATATCAAAAGCCACAGGTTCCGTTGCAGTTATGTTTTGTTTTTAATTGGATTCGACAATTTTTAAAACAAAATAGGATACTAATTTAATCATGACATAATGATAAGCACCATTTCTGTGGATTCGTAAGTTTGTTTGAGCCACCAATTTCTTAAAGTAGTTTTACAATAATATCGATTCAACGGATAAAAATTTAGAATTTTGTTTAATTCATTATACACAGAGACACAGGAGAAGTATGACTGCCTCCTAGCAAAATAAGACGAAGGTTTTTCGATGACACTGACGCTTCTATTGGATCTTGCAGTCGATTTAATTAAACCAGGTTCAGCTTTAACCCTCTGATGATGGTGAAGGACAAGATGGAGAAGGTAGCTGATAGGTAGGGGATAAAGTTTTATTAGCTTAAAGCCGAACAGTTTAATAAATAATGTTGCATTTCACAAAAAGATATACTAATTTACGAACGTTTCGTCAGTTACAAAACGTTCCTAAATTAACAACGTTTTATAATTGACTACCCGCGACTTCGTCTGCGCGAAATAAATACTAAGGTAACTCAGGCAGTACCTATTTGCCCAGACCCCAGACCCAGACACATTTACGGTTACTAAAAACATCTTATAATAAAACAATTGTATACAATTTCATCAAAATCGGTTCAGTTATTTAGATCTGAAAGCCTAAGTGACATTCGGCCCCCATTTCAACTCCAATTTCATCCCCATATAGTTCGAAATTACAAAATTGCAAGAACAAACAATCGTTTGCTTCATGTCAAGTGTCTATATACTTATAGAGTTTTATGGTTTTATCTTCAACGATTGACAATTATCCCCCATTTCAACCTCAATTTTACCCCCGTACAGTTTGAAATTACGAAATTGCTAGAAAAACATTCGTTTGCTTCGTGTCAAGTGCCTATATACAGACTTTCATGGTTTTATCTTCAACGGTTGGGAACTTCCATGTTGACATTCATCCCCCATTTCACCCCCGTACTGTTCGAAATTACGAAATTGATAAAACAAGCATTCGTTTGCTTCGTGTCAAGTGCCTATATACAGAGTTTCATGGTTTTACCTTCAACGGTTGGGAACTTCCATATTGACATTCATCCCCATTTCACCCCCGTACAGTTCGAAATTACGAAATTGATAAAACAAATATTCGTTTGCTTCGTGTCAAGTGTCTATATACTACAGACTTTCATGGTTTTATCTTCAACGGTTGGGAACTTCCATGTTGACATTCATCCCCCATTTCACCCCCGTACAGTTTGAAATTACAAAATTGCTAGAACAAACATCCGTTTGCTTCGTGTCAAGTGCCTAAATACACTCTGTATTTATGCACTTGGATTATTCAAGGTTTTATCCACAACGGTTGGGAAATTCCATACTGACATTCATTTTCATGACATTCATTCTCCCATTTCAAACCCAATTTCACCCCCGTACAGTTCGAAATTACGAAATTGATAAAACAAACATTCGTTTGCTTCGTGTCAAGTGTCTATATACAGAGTTTCATGGTTTTATCTTCAACGGTTCGGAACTTCCATATTGACATTCATCCCCTATTTCGACCCCAATTTCACCACCGTACAATTTGAAATTACAAAATTGATAGAACAAACATTTCATTTCTTCGTGTCATGTGTCTAGATACAAAATTTGATAACATAACAATGACGAATTTTCATACAACCGTTCATCCCTTGTTTCCCCCTCTTAGGGTTTGAATTTCGCAAAACTCCGTCTTAGCGAGCGCTTACGTGCTAAAAGGGACCTCCATGCAAATTTCAGATTCCTAGCATTTGTAGTTTCTGAGATTCCTTGATGAGTGACCTTTCGCTGTTATATATATAGATTAGATATATAAGATTATAGATATTTAAGATATACTTAATTATGGATATGATTATGGATATTTAAGATATACCTAACAAACGTTTACTATGTCATAAGATCATAACTTAACCTATTTTTTAATTTAAAAATATTTATAATGAGTCAAGCTATCTCCGCAAACGTTGTTTAGTACACGTTTAGAGGGTTAAAGAAATTACCTCTCAAAGTGATGTGACAGTTCATGTATATACATCGCCTCACATCAATTTATAAGTACGAACGACAGTAACACTATTTGGATGTATTGGTCGTACAAACGAAGTTGTATGTTTATAAAAAAAATTAAGACTGACGGCAAAAGGGAAAAAGAGCTCACGATCAATTTTCAATTTAAAAAAAAAAGCAATCCGTCTAGTAGTTATAATATATTTAATTAATCTTCATTTTTTTTAATAATCAGGAACGTCATCCTAATTTTCCTAATTTATTATACTTTAAATTTAAATCAAGCAGCACCCGTTCACGAAAATTACGCATTTGTCAGTCATCGCTTTCTTTGGCCGTATTTTAGGGAAGCGGGCAATCCGATATACGTCACCCCTATTCGGAGGATGCTGGAGGATGGCTTCAAAATGTCAAATTAAAATTAAAATAATATCGAGTATAAAGTTATATTGTAGGAATATTTGCTGTGTTTACGTATAATTGTAAATTGTTTTAACGTAGGTTTGTGTATTTGCGTGTTAATTTCCGGGTGGTAAATGACATTCGCTTCAGTAAATAAACAGAGCCGAAAGTCATTTACGCGTAAATACATTCGGGGAATGGAACGTCCGCCTGTGAGAAATTTTGAATTTTAGACATTTTTTTTCAATGGGAATGAATAGTCCAACTTGATTAATGACTCTATGTGCAGAATGAATAGATAGTTATTTGCGGGTGATAATTACAACTGTTAAAATGATGATCCATAAGTTTGTTGTGTCTGTATGTTTGTGTTTCTATTAAGGGTTTTACGAGTATAGTCTTCGTAGAGACTAACAAGATTATCTCATCTAAACCTTTTTTTTTCTTATTTGTTTATTTAGTTTTAAATGTACTCGTGATTTCATCTACGATACGGTCTTATCAATACGATAGTATGGGTAATAAATATGAAGCTTTTGGAGACTCTCTCTGGTTCTCTTGGCTCGTCTAGTGAAAACATTTTCTTATTTATATATTTTGTGTCACTGTCACTTGATTTTTTTAGTAATAATCTGTTATTTTACTGCATCGAAATCGACCCGTTAACGCTCCGTAAATGCAATCAAATTCAATCAGTATTTATAGGAAATGATTCATGAGAAACCATAACACGTATCCTGATAGTGCTAATTCTACG
This sequence comes from Ectropis crepuscularia, assembly GCA_963693475.1. Classification (NCBI taxonomy): domain Eukaryota; kingdom Metazoa; phylum Arthropoda; class Insecta; order Lepidoptera; family Geometridae; genus Ectropis; species Ectropis crepuscularia. The sequence continues at coordinate 13,071,345 of OY856339.1, read as the reverse complement.
CTGTCGAACCACGTGGCCTGGAGGCTAATTTTTCATATTTTTTTTGCAAGAAAGTAAGTCCTTTTAACTTAGGTAAGAACTGAATATTGTAACTGTTTATTTGATTATATTAATAATAAATTACGTTTATACCATTGCAACCGAAAGTGCAAGTGAACATTTGTTGTAGTGGCCTAATGGAGATAATGTACGACATCAAAATGGTAACATCATAGGTTCGAATCCAGTCTACATCTCTGACTATTTTTCCAAGTGCTGATGGACTAATTTATCGTCACCACTGGCTGCAACGATGAATACAAACGTGAGGAAACCGGAATGTTGTTTGAAAGACATATTTTGATGATATATGTGTCGACTGCCAACCCGACTATCGTAGTGGATTGTGGCCTTGACTATTTTCTTGTGAGGTACTCTCCAGAGTCGCAGCTGTGGGAATATAAAGTAATTGTGTTATGTTCTATTTCAAATTGGATTGGACTGGACATCTACCAAAAGTCGGATGATCTTTGGGCTAAAACTACCATTTTGTAGAAACTAGATCAGAATAGACGCTGTGGCAGGCCTAAAATGCATTAAAAGTGAATAAATGAAAAATAATATTGTACCATGTTTATAATTCCTGATCTAGTCGGGAGAACGGCGACTGCAGATTTGGAGCCCCGGGTTCAAATCCCACGCAAACGACTTCGCTGTCTTAGCGAAGTCTTGTGCATAACTTAAAAAGGTAAAGGAAAACATCGTGGGGAAACCGACACTCACCTAGAAGTCCTAGAATCCCTCGAGGTAATGTGTCATCCACCAACCCACAACCCACACTGTGCCAGCGTGGTGGATTATGCCCTAACTCTCTTGCGAGAGAAGGCCCCGAGTCTCAGCAGTGGAGACATTTAGTGGGCTGCTGATGCTTACAGCTCCATAGTACGTATAGCTAGTCGATGCGGGTAGTTTATCAACCCGGGTGTCGATATGAATGTTGCATAGACATCAGCAGGTTCACTATTGATCCGCGCAGGCAACGGTGGGTCCTGCAGGGTGGCGCAGGCATGGATCTAGGAAACAGGTACCCAATTAACTTAAATTAAACATGTAACCTAAATAACGTATCATTTCATTTTTCTATAGTAAAGAGTGATGGAGCGAGCAGGACACATGGCTGACGGTAAGCACTAAGCAACACGAATACCCACGTCTACACAGTTTCTACGAAAACGAAATTTTGAAAAAAAAACTCGCGACTTTCCTGCTCTCGTTCTACTTCGTTTCGTCCGATACAACATTGTTTGACGTCAATGTTCTAAGCCTACTCTAATTAGAGTATGCTTAGAACATTTAAACGGACAAAACGACGGATCGAAGTAAAATCGGAGTTGGAAAATCGCGAGTTTATTTCGAAATTACGTTTTCGTTGAATTAGAGTAGATGTCCTGTACCTACAGTGTCATGCACTTATTGGAATGTGAAGAGTCCAAATAATTAGAACTGCACTGCGCTCGTCCCTGGGGACGATCTCTAGTTTAAAAAAATTTAGTAAAAATTTAGTTCTGCTGAACATATTGTTTGTTATTTGCTCTTGGTTTTTTTTGTCTGATGCAGGAAGACTTAAATATTAGATCAAAGGATCAGAATTCTAAAAAACTAAGCTATTTTGTGGGATTATATGCAAAGAGGTGGTATGTGCATAATTTCCAAATATGGCCCTAGAGTCAGTCCTAGCTCCGTCCAACGTGGGGGTGTTACCTCTCCCCCCTCCCCCGATCGATGCATCGATAGTGCCCGCATCATGTGCCACACTAATTGGCAGAGATGCGCCCTCACGGTAGACTGTCTAATTCGATTCCATGACAGGGTTTACACTATGTTTTTATATGATGATCGAGAATATCAAAATTTTGAAACGCTGACTTGTCACAGGAAAAATACTCGATTTTTTAAATTAAATAACAATTTTCAGAGGCAAAAAACCTGCTTGCCCTAAAAAATTATTTCATTTTGAAAATTTTATAACAATTGTCCACCAATATTTATTATTATTATTATTTTCAGGCGCAAAAAAACTGCTGAAAATAGTTCTTAATCGCGCCAACGGTGGCGTCAATGTTTTATTTTGTCAGAGAACTTTGATAAGCATCCGTCAATAAATTTAAAGTTAAGTATATTTCTTTTGGTGCGTTAGGGGAAAATTATGAGAGTAAATTAATTCCCCTTCAGCCACTTTCGTAACTGACTGATTCGTAACCAACTACGAAAAAACAATTTTCTTCACTGTTTTGTAACCAGTTACCAATAAACACTTATTTTCTGTTTTCATTATATTTTTATAACCAGTTATGAAAAAATACTTATTGTTCTATGTAACCAGTGATTAAAACCTTTTTTAACCCACGACCAAAAAAAGTTCGATGCGTGCGTACACCGTCACGAAAATCCGAGCCTGGTCATCATTTTAGAAAACATTGTAACCAATTTTAGGTTAACAATTCTTGCGTTCAGGATTATCTATTCTATGGTTGAAGTTAGACTTCTAAGCATGAGGAATAAATATTGAACACTTTTTTTAAGTGAAAACTTCTTTTAGCGCGCCTAGACGGATTTTTCGTGGGCTGTGAAATGAATTCTACCGCACGCTCGGATATGATAAGAAATCTTCGGGTAAACTCGGGACCATAGCCATTGGCTATCCTAAATGCGTCATCCAATGGGAAATGCTAAAAGGACGTGGCCTGCCCATCATGGCATGGGCATCTAGAAATACGTCAGCCAATGGGAAATGCTGGTGCATTTCTAGATGGTCATGCCATGATGATCAGGCCACACCCTCCGGTTACACCCGTGTAGTTTCCAACGTAAGTACTAGGTACTATCAAATTCTGAGTTAAAAGTTTTCACTTCTATCGGCAGTTCCTACGACTGCCAATTTTTTTTTCTCATCCGTTACTCGTATTATGCTGAAAAACCTTCATTGCTGTGAGATATAAACTTTAAACTCAAAAGAGTAAAACATCGTAAACACTCATTAATAAAATGCCTTATCTGATTAACATAGGTCACAACGGCCTTAACCGGAACGCTAATCTATATATATAAAAGCGAAAGGTCACTCATCAAGGAATCTCAGAAACTATAAGTGCTAGGAATCTGAAACTTTGCATGTAGGTTCCTTTTAGCACATAGGCGCTCGCTAAGACGGGGTTTTGCGAAATTCAACCCCCAAGAGGGTGAAACAAGGGATGAACGGTTGTATGAAAATTCGTGATTTTCAAAGTTATCAAATTTTGTAGTTATACACTTGACATGAAGCAATTAAATGTTTGTTCTATCAATTTTGTAATTTTGAACTGTACGGGGATGAAATTGGGGTTGAAATGGGGATGAATGTCAATATGGAAGTTCCCAACCGATGAAGATAAAACCATGAAACTCTGTATATAGACACTTACAACGAAGCAAACGAATTTTTGTTCTATCAGTTTCGTAATATCATTTCGAACTGTACGGGGGTGAAATTGGGGTTGAAATGGGGGATGAATGTCAATATGGAAGTTCCCAACCGTTGAAGATAAAACCATGAAACTCTGTATACAGCCACTAAGCAAACGAATGTTTGTTCTATCAGTTTCGTAATTTTAAACTGTACGGGGGTGAAATTGGGGTTGAAATGAGGGATGAATGTTAATATGAAAGTTCCCAACCGTTGAAGATAAAACCATGAAACTCTGTATAAAATAGGCACTAGACACGAAGCAAATAAATGTTTGTTCTAGCAATTTTGTAATTTTGAACTGTACGGGGAACGGGGATGAAACTGGAGATGAAATGGGGAAATAATGTCAATATGGAAGTTCTCAACCGTTGAAAATAAAACCATGAAACTCTGTATAGACATATATATAAATAGACACTTAGCACGAAGCGAACGAATGTTTGTTCTCACAATTTTGTAATTTCGAACTGTACGGGGATGAAATTGGGGTTGAAATGGGGGAGCAATGCCAATATCATCATCATCATCATCAACAGCCCACTAAATGTTCCCACAGCTGGGACTCGGGGCCTTCTCTCGCAAGGTGAGAGTTTAGGTCATTATCTACCACGCTGGCCCAGTGCGGGTTGGTGGATGACACATGACTTCGAAAGATTCTAGGTACATGTCGGTTTCCTTACGATGTTTTCCTTCACCGTTTTTTAAGTTAGCGGCATTACGCACATGACTTCGAAAATAGAGTGGTGCGTGTGGGGTTTGAACCCGGGGTTACCGGATCGGCAGGCGCCGTTCTCCCAACTAGACCAGGCGTAACGAATGTCAATATGGAAGTCCCCAATCGTTGAAGATAAAACCATGAAACTCTGTAACATATAGGCTTGACACGAAGCAAATAAATATTTGTTTTAGCAATTTTGTAATTTCGACCTGTATGGGGATGAAATTTGAGTTGAAATGGTGGGCGACTGTATCTTTCGCTTTAACACCTAAACAACTTAACCGATTTTGATGAAATTGTATAAAATTGTTTTATTATAAGCTGTTTTTAGTAACCGTAAATGTGTCTGGGTATACAAATAGGTACTGCCTGAGTTACCTTAGTATTTATTTCGCGCGGACGAAGTCGCGGGTAACAGCTAGTGAACTATAAATACGAAAGATGAATATATAGAGTTTAATCAACTTATTTTTGACCAAATATTAGTAGCTTAAGATGCGATTCGGGCACTCATTTTCAAAACATAGAAACACAATAATGTTAGCACATTACTTAGTAAAGATGAAAAAAAAATGACAATGATGTGACACATGTTTACAGGTGGATTGTGCAAAGATCTCAACAATACATTCGGAATTGTATTATTTAGATGTCCAGATTCTGTTTCAAATTAAGACATGAATATCTTTCGTAATCCCTTCTTCCGAAATAACCTTCCCCGTTAGAAGCCGTCTGGCAGCCCGAAGAATAAATAAAATAGGAGAAAAACAACATCCCGGTCAACCCCCTCTGGATATAGGAAAAATAAAAAACTTACTGCGCCGGCAAGCGTTCCCAGGACCGAAAAAAACTTGGGAAGTGCTAATCGAACTCGCCTGGAGAGGGTTCCGTACAATGAATGTGTAAAATACAAACAGTTTTCATCTAATTTCATTTGAGATATTTTTTTACATACAATACAATACAAAACACTTTATTATACCACAAAACAATACAGAAATGCAGTGATTATATTTAAGTTAAACATTTTGGGCACAAAAGGCGATAATAATACATAATTTTTTATATGAACCTCATATGATATGAGTTATTTAAAAGGTGCATTGGTTTCTTAAACGAGGGGTGGAGGAAAAATTAGTTGTAATTTATCGTCGTAAGTAGCTTTAAAACTTTAAAATTCTCTAAAGATGTAAAAAATTCAAAATTAAAAAAAATATATATATATAAAAATTGGTCTATTTAACTATGTTGGTTGAGTAGATGCTTAATAAATTGGCAGGACCGATGTTCAAATAGATGATGATACCCACGATAAACAACGATTGGTAGTAAACGACAGTTTTGTGAACGGTAAAGGACGCATAATTTATGATTTTTTTTGTAATTTATTCAACCAATTTATTAATAAATGGATCCTACCTGCGTGGTTATAAATTTATTGTTCATACTGAAATGATCTGGGTAAAATTGCCTGAAAGAAAAATACATTTTAATTTCGAATTCCAGTTGTTTGGTCGCAAATGCAACACAGTCATAACTGTTTATTTTTATTCTAGGGGGCGGAACTCTAAAGATTGAACATTGCACCACTGTCATTATTATTTTGACGCTTATTATCACGTGATAGGGAACTAAATTAACAGTGAAATAAAATATGAGTTTGCCTAATTGACTACATAGAAATGTCTATGGATATAAGCATTCAAGTTAAAAATTAATATAAGTACCTGTACAAGAACAAACTTTCTGAAACTCTTGAAATTTCTGTACAACATTCTACTAGTCAAGGGCAAGGTCAAGGACAAATGAAAGGGCATTTGATACCCATATTGAGGTAGTGAAAAAAATATGTAATTCACCATTTATGGTGGCGGCCATCTTCGATTTGAAATTTGTCATGGTGTGTATATATTATTCTACTAGTTAAGTTCATTTGATAATGAAAGGGCTTAACCCATATTGAGTGAAGTTGTAAAGAAACCTACAAAAAAAAACCTCATCGAAATCGGTACATCCGTTTGAGCTCTAGGGCTTAAAAATGCTACAAAGTAAGATTCAATCTATAAAAAGACTCAATTAATGATTTGCCACAACGGATCAGATAAGTTGCACCTTTATTAATTTGTTAGAAAGATCTTTTTAAGGATTACGTGAAATCATTTTTAGGGTTCCGTAAAACGTAAAAACGGAACCCTTATAGATTCGTCATGTCTGTCTGTCTGTCTGTCTGTCTGTCTGTCTGTCTGTCTGTCTGTCCGTCCGTATGTCACAGCCACTTTTTGCCGAAACTATGAGAACTACACTGTTGAAACTTGGTAAGTAGATGTATACTGTGAACCGCATTAAGGTTTTTACAAAAGTTTTTTAAAAAAATAAAAATTGGGGGTGCCCCCCATACTGAGAACTGAAGCTCAAAAATTTTTTTTTCATCAAACCTACACCTGTGGGGTGTCTATCGATAGGTCTTAAAAAATGATGTTGAGGTTTCTAATATAATTTTTGTCTACACTGAATAAGTTGCGCGAGAGACGCTTCCAAAGTGGTAAAATGTGTGTCCCCCCCCCCCCTCTAACTTCTAAAGTAAGAGAATGAAAAAACTAAAAAAAATATATGATGTACATTACCATGAAAACTACCAACGAAAATTAGTTTGAACTCGATCTGATGAGTAGTTTTTTTTTAGTACGTCTTATATACACTATTATTAAAACTTCGATCAAAGTTACAACGAACTACAAGAACTATGTGTACTATGTATATTATGTTACTTGCTGGAACGGAACCCTTCATGGGCGAGTCCAACTCGCACTTGGCTACTTTATTTTTTAGTAAAGAGTGACGAGACGAGCAGGACATGTACCTGCTGGTAAGCAATATGCCTTCCACATGACAACACAGTGACACGCAGCTATTGGAACATGAAGAGTGCCAATCATTACCTAGCACTGCACTGCACTCGTCACCCAGAGATCTAAGACGTTATATCTCTAAGCCCTGTAATTTCTCTGAAAACATTGCCCTTCAAACCGGAGCACAGTGATGTTTGCACATTACTGCTTGGCGGTAGAATAACTGGCAAAGGTGTGGTACTTCCCCAGGCGGACTGCTAAGAGTCCTAACACTACAAAATTATAACGCACAAAAACATATTATAACGCGCGAAAAACATTTTAAATCACCTTACAATGAAAAACCGAGAACGGAGATTTCAGTTCATATTTTTCATCATCATCCTACTAATAATTAAATTGCGAAAGTTTGCGAGCCATAGTACCATTTTCATGAAAAAACTACTTTTGGGATTTCTATGAAATTTGGTACGTAGATTATAGTCTGGAGTAACACAGGCTACTTTTTAAACTGGGAGAATAAGGGGATCGTCAACTACGCTGGTTAAACCGAAAAGCAGGACCAATTTGAAAATAATTCAACAATACCGAATTTTTAAAATTAACGTCTTATTGACGCATAACTTTTGCATTGACTAATAAAAAACTTTTATACTTGTTTCAAAGTAATTTGAAGCAAGATCACGGTCATCCCTCTCTGGGCTAAAGCAAAAAGCACAAAACCTTCCCGCCGGCAACCGTTCCCAGGAACGAGCGCGTCCCCTTCTCGTTCTGTGAGATGCTTTCACCTTCATTAAATTCATTTTATTTTGTTTTCAAATAATAATAATCTCCTTTTTGTTAAATTGTTTGCACTTGACCATCATCGCGCCTGTTGTTAAGCAACGATGCAGTCTACGATGGTGCTTATATAGAAGAAATCGATTCACTTCTAACTTAATGACACCAATGTTGTAACTATTGGGAAAACCAAAGAGTTTACATATACTACGTGTAGAGTTAGAACAAACGCTTTACACCGAAAGCACGGGTCTAATCGCTCTTGTGGAGGTGTCATACTTTTGTCGCGGCACATCACTATTCTTCCATAACCTATTAGCTAACAAACACCTTATCTGCTTACGATTGGTATAAAGAAACCGTGAGGAAAAACCTGATCTATTTATTAACTTATTCTTTATCTAAGGGAAAAACACACTCTTTACAGACAATAATAGACATGCTAATTTAATATTGAGAATTTTTACAAGTGTGGGTACTTTGTAATAACTTTCCAAATGTAGCTGAAATATTGTAAATTTACCCTCATTATATAGTTTTATTTCATAGAACATCAGCCAGCCATTAACATGTTATGCAATAAGTTAAGGTTAATAAGTTAGAGTATAAAATTATGTGGTGTGAAAATTATCGAGGCGTTATGATCTATTGTTATGTTCTAAGCCAGGCAGGTCCTATAATGCAGAGATGAGTGACAATTGATTGTTTAGAAGTGATCTTCTAATTAGTACCTAAGTCAGATTTAAATTTTGTTTTTTAACCCTATTGACCAACAATGATCTCTTGGATCATCATTGCATCTATTGTTTAAATTTACGATGATATTTGCCACTTTGCGCTTTTATTTCTATTATAAATTTAGGGATTTTACCTTTACACAGCCCTTTTACAGCTGAAATTATTAATTATGTTTTCTTGTATTAATCATCAACTACCTACCTACAGATTTTGTACTTGACGAGTCTGCATAGAAATACTCATGATGTATAATTATAATGGATATCTGTGAATGTAAATAGCATAGGTACAATAAATGTATTCTATTCTTTAACTGTGGAATGCATTGCTTGAGTATTCGTTCTTATTATGGAATCAGTCCTCCTTGTTCGAGCCTTCAGAATGTCCAACATGAAACGATGTCGCTTTTTCATCAGCAGTCCGATAGATAAAAGGGCAAGGTGGTATCAAATCATGCATCTCTGATGTACATGTGATAAAAAAACAATAATGTAGCAACTTCGCGCCAAACTTTTTAAAATCTTAATTGGGATTTTGGTAAATATCCCAAATTAAATGAAATAACTAAAACTTGAAAAATATCATGAAAAATGTGTGTGCTTAAGACCGCACGGCAAAAGTGAAAACTAAGTAAGAAATAGCTATTGAAATGGCCAGTAAAAATAGACGTTTTTTTGGTCAACTTTGCAATAAATTTCCGATCCAAATTTCCTTTTATATGAGATTTAAGATCACTTACTGAGCATAAAATCACTAAATGTTGACCGATTCAGGATGAGCTTTAAGCGCCTTCTTGATTCAAAGTTTTTGGCATATATCTCGGAAAATATGCACTTTAAGACAAATAGTGTTAACATTGTTATTGTAGAAAATAAAATTTTGCATCTTTTGTTACTGGATTTTTTTCTGTAAAACGTACCGTTTACGATTTCGGGCCCATTTAATGAACCGGTTTTTCTTTCACGGCCGATAACTCTTGAAATATTAAATTAATTAATAAAACGACCAAAAACTTCAATTCAAGATGGCGCTTGAATCTTATACTGAATCTGTCAGCATTTTGTAGTTTTATGCTCAGTAAGTGATCCTAAATCTCATAGACAAAGAAGAAAGCAATTTATTGCAAAGTTAAATTCTATTTTTACTGGCGTTACTATTGATGAATTTTAATATGCAAAAATAAACACGATTACTTACATATACATTTAATATAGTAAACACAGCGACACGACAGTGACATATGCGTATAATGTATGCGTATACAGTGGCAGATAAATTAATAAAAATGACAGTGACAGCAGACAGACAGAAGCAGCTGACTATCTTTCTTGCTCTGGCACACTTGGCGGTCTCGAGTTCACTCGAACATTTATTTCCTTTCCGAGCGTGACGCTGAGCTCAATTCACAGCCCACCAAAAATCTGTGTATTGTGCGCCAAAATAAGTTCTCACTTCAAAAAAATAACATGAATAAAATGATAATTCACGAGTAGAGGTCACATTCGATCTTGTATTCATGAAATCATCACTGGGTGCGGTGTATCGACGAGTGTGTTAGCATTCAGCCTTTTCAGCCCCCGATACAAAACGATGCTATAAGTTTGACTTGCCTGTCTTTATGTCTATAGCAAGATTGCTCTTGAACCGATATCGCAGTTTTTTATTCAAGACTAGCAGTGCCTCGCAGTTTCACCCCCGTAGTTTCCAATCCCGTAATTTTCCCGGGATGAAAAGTAGCATATGTAACTTCTAATACCTGCAAGAAAATGTGTACACAGTTTCATAATGATCGGTTTAGTAGTTTTCACGTGAAAGCGTTACATATAAACTTTTTACTTATAATAAGGGGAGAGTCCTACAGTACCGTCACCTTAAGGTTTAAGCAGGATAAAATAAAAATCCCGCCGGTTGTATGTTAAATATCAGCTAAAATGTGTTAAGACATGCAAATGCTGTAAAGAAAAACAATAAAATACTATTGTATTTAGAAATAATCAACTTTATTAGCAAAATTTGAAGAGTATGAAAAGTTAGCTAAAAAAAAATTGGCCTCCAGTACCGGCCAGCATAAAAATGGTCATTTATATCACGGAAAAATCACAAGTGTATTGATTTGTTAGCTCTGATATATTTGTACAAGCCTCATGGGCCCATACCTTACAATTTCCACATGGAATCCAATCCTCTTCATGAGATTGAAGGCACAAAGGACAAATTGTCTCTTCCTGGTTTGATCTGAGGGGAGGACTCTGGTTTTCTTTTCTCTTATTTTTTTTTTCTTGATAACATCTTTTCCTGAAACCAAGTACTTTTCTTTCTTGCTGACGACATCTTTTCCTGAAACCAAGTTTTTGCCTTTCTTGCTGTTATTATGTCCTGAAGGCACACTCCTGCCTCTCTTAGCTAACTCAACACTTTTATTTGCTGTGCTGATCTGTTCCAGCATCTTTTTGTATGGAGTACTTGTGTAAATTTCAGCTTTGCGACGTCGTGCAGTGGCTCATCTCTTTGAAGCATCAGGAACCGGAGACAATTCTGCAACTACTGCTTTAAAATTTTCAACTGATAGGTCAATTTCATCGGTAGTTTCCTGAGACTTGGATTACCTGACAAAGTTCTGCAGCCTGACGCGCACTTATTTCACTACTCAGCACCTTTTGCACGGCTTTATGCATATTGGCGGCAACCCAATCACCCTTCTTTTTCTTCGTTTCCCCATAACTATTATCGCCTGGCATATTTGTGTACCTAAACGAAAATAAAATTACTCAAAAATAAACCTAAATGTGGCCGGTACTGGGGGACAATTTTATGGCCGGTACTGTAGGGAACGAAAAAAATATAATGTGCGACCCTAGAAAATAATTTACAAATAAATATTCAAATTAAAGATATTTTATAATAGCTATTTATATGAACAATACATACCAGGTTTAACTTCTTTTGAACTCATCCTATAAACTTATTTAATCACCCACAGAACTTTAGTTGTGTATCGTGCGTTCACCATGTGCAACACAAATTGGCGTACAGTCAGTAAGCGTGGCGCGACAGGTCGCCGCCTCGCGGGGCATATTCTTGTAAGAACGTATTACTTTAACTAAAAATACCATATCAGCGCCATCTCTTACAGAGTTCAGGAAAATCTAACTGGCCGGTACTGGATGCCGGCCGGTACTGTAGGACCTTCCCTATTAGTAGGATTGACATGATCGAGTTAGTTCTTGTCTTGTCGTTGTGTGTGGACTATTTTTATTTTGTTCATGAGTAAACAGCATCCCGCGGTTTTACTCGCTCAGTTCCCGTTCCAGTGATTTAAAAAGTAGCAAGTTAGATTATAGTCGAGAATAGACTAACTATAAATTAAATGTTTTTGCAAATTTCAACCCGATCCGTACAGACGCGTTCAAGCAGCAAACATCCAAAGACATTTATTAAACAGCGAAACTTTCATATTCTTAATATTAGAAGGATAATGTTTGTGCATTTCCATGCAGGTTTTTTAAAAATGATTTTATAGTTTATTTGTTCAGTAGGTAAAGTAGGTTAAATTTTTTGTAGCTCATGACGTCCCGATTGCCGCCGGTACGGAGTGTTGACGTACTCTCAACGCCTCAACATGCAGATTTATTTAGTCTGTAGCCGAGCCCAGTATCCGCATAATCGTAGTTTTTATTGCTCTGTTTCTTTTATTGTATTGTTTTGGTGTGTACAATAAAGAGTATCTATCTAATACAGAATAGTAAGGCCTCCAATGGCTTATGTCTCACAAAGGAACGACATAGAATAAACAAAAAAATTGGCAGTCATAGGAACTGCCGATAGAAATGAAAACTTTATAACTCGGAATTTGATAGCTTACTTTGGAATGTACTTACGCGGGTGAAACCGGAGGGCGTGGCCATGACCATGGCCATGAAATGCGTCAGCATAGCCAGGTTATGGGAAATGCTGACGGATTTCTAGATGGGCAATGGCCATGGTCCCGAGTTTACCCGAAGATTCATTTCATTCCCGAACGTGATGCTTGAGGTTCACAATCCACGAAAAATCTATCTGTAATAATCTGTGTCTAAAAGAAGTTTTCACTTCAAAAACAAAACAGATAAGGACCTAACTGTTTTCTACTCTAACGGCTTTGGTTTGTATCCTACTAATATTGTAAATGCGAAAGTTAAATGTATGTATGGATGATTTTTAATCTTTCAAGAAATAACTAGGTACTGAAGGGTACCTACACAAAATATGTAGATAAGTCTGGGATAGCACAGAGCACAAGCAGCCCACTAAATGTTCGAACTCGGGGCCTTCTCTCGCAAGTCAAGACCATTATCCACCACGCTGGCCCAGTGCGGGTTGGTGAATGACACATAGGATAGTTTTATCCCGGGATAATAACGAGATCCGGAAACTACGCGAAAAATATCGCAGAATGCCACATTCTCTTTTATACGCAGTTTGATATAAAAGAAAACGGTCCCTAAAGGTCATCACGTTTACCTTTTTTTTTTTTTTTAATGTGGGGGAAATATATTTACGTATCCTCACCATGCAGGGACATGGTGCCCCTACCGACTAAAACCCTCACAGATTTCTCCTGCATGGCCTGATGGGTCTGGGTCGCGGGGCCACTTTTCGCATTCCCGTCAACGACCCTGACCCTTGCCACCGCCCTTGCGGACCCGCCTCGCTGGGGGCGTTACTACCCCCGCATTTGGCTCGAGCGACGCGCCAGAAATCAGCGGCGCGTCACCTCCTCGAAGGCCTATCCCTAGGTGGGGTGCCGGACGGCCCTAAACTTCCGACGCCCCAGGCCTTCCGGTGGAGACGGGATGCGAGCCCAGAGGGTCGACTCTCTGGGCTCGCCCCCGTGTCTACTTCCGCCTCAGTTAAGGAGCGAGAGGCTTCCAACTCTCGCTCCTCCAACTCACACGACCTCTCACTGTCGAGCACCACGGCGAAGATCCACCCAAGATGGTCGGCAGCGAGAGGTCCACCCTCACCACCGCGGCTAGGGATAGCCGCGATTCCGCTTCTATGGCCGCAGGCGGCCCTTGTCCTTCCACTGAGCACTCTGCTAATCAGAGTGCTCGTGGAGGACCCTCATCTGGAAGACTTAGGAATTTTACTTGGCCAATATGTCAGCCGAGTAACCTTCCCGAGTCTTCTAGTCCCTCTCACCAACCTCTACACGCACTGCTCAAGGGGGAGTGAGGAGCGCGTGTAGAAGTTCCCAGCGCCGGCCGGGATTCACCATCACACAACAAGATGCCACCGAGGCAAGTTGTTGTGTGATGCCCAGGGTGCACCACGTGGAGGTTCCCGAACCACGCACCCTGTATCACGTTTACCTAGTGCACCCATTTTTTTCTTTACATTAAAATGTCCCATATATAAAAACATCAAGAAAATATGCGGACAGTGTGTTCATCAGTTAATAAGCTTTAAACATATAAACTCCAGCCCTTCAAATAACGAGTGAAACAAAGAGAGCAAAGTAATCGTGTATTTTCCTTAGTCGACGGAAAACTGAGCAATAAAATTTTCATAAATTTTGATGTTGAGGCCAAGTTATTATGCGCATGCGCATCAGAGCGTATCGGAAATAGGAATGAACTCACTCCCCATGTCGATTTGTCACGAGATATACCTACATGCCCTGATATATGATACAATTTTCATACATTTTCAATTAAATAATTTTGAGTAAAAAAGTACTTTACAGTACAGTGGGAAATAAGCAGTTTGTCATTGTAACAAAGACATTGCATTACGTTTGTGGTGAAGGTAGTTAAATCTTAGTACTCGAGTGGGTGTTTCCCGATAGATATAAGTACATGACTACACTAATTAAACACTAATAAACATTTTACATTTTGTTTGTTTTTAACAAAATGAATGACAGACTACAATGGTCATATTTTATTACTTTTTAATTAATTTACTTCAAAGCAGGTTCTCCATTCAACTTTTTTATTTATATCTTAGAACTTAGTGAATCAGTTCTGATGTTTTTTTTTAATATTTATTAGTAACGTCATGTCATTAATGGACCGCTTTCTAATTTTTATGTTTAATCTTTAGCCACCACAGACACATGGGTCCGTGCTCTTTCTTAAAATTTTCATTTTAGGGACTTAAATGTCCCTTTTTTAAGGAAACTTTAGACCTAAGCTTTAATTTTTATGTAGCAAGTGTGTCACGATCACCCTTACTAAGACAAGCAGCACCCTTTCACAAGTATGCTACATGTGTCAGCCATTGCCAGGTCCGGATTTAGGGGAGGGCAACCGGGGCTTCTGCCCGGGGCCTCCACAGTAGAAACTTAACCTGGGGGTTTATATTTCAACGTACGAGGTTAAAGACAAGATTATTATCCCCCGGCCTTGGATCTTCCACATTTCTTTAAATCCGGCCCTGGCCATTGCTCTCTTCGATCTAAGGGAACTGAGCGAACCGCTACGACGGCACCGCTGGAAGAAGCCTATAGCCACTGCAGTGGCGGACCCTCGAAAACGTCGACCCCAAACGTGGCAGCCGTTTTTGACGCTCATCGCGGCTACACTACCTCTGCTCGAAAAACCCAGATTTCTCCTATTTATTTTAAGCAAACTATATAAGAGTATCATATTTTTAAAAATAGTATCAAATTTTCTAGCTATTTTTAAAAAATACAATCCGGAAAAAAGAGTTTAATAATGTGATTGAGAGTAGAGGGACTCCTAAAGTGGCGGCACACAATTATGGAATCAAAGCGTTATCATAACAAAGATAGTTTAATTTCCTACTCACTTTGTGAAAAGCAGCAAATAATTAACGTAAATAAGTAAGCAACATGCCTGCCACATAACAAATAATTTATAAGGGTTCCGTTTTTACGTTTTACGGAACCCTAAAAAGCATTTGACAAAGTCGACGTATTGCGCGCCTATATCTAGCTCGTTTCTTTCCGTACGAATTAAGTACCATAAGCCAAAGTAGGATAGAAATACTCAGTATAGTGTAAACAAGCGAAATTTGGCGCCTAACAAAATCGACCTATTCCCGGTTCCCACCACGTTTCTACAGCATCCGGGAATCGTCAAACGCCACTGCAGTGGGCAGGTATCATTACTCGAGGCACACACGCAAACCCTATCTATTTATACAAATAATAAGAAACATTAAATGTTACCAAACTGTGCTGATACTGATTGTCCCCCATAATTTTTTTTTTGTCACCGAAACAGTCTTCAGTCTTTGATGGCCAATACTTTAGTTTGAATGTTTTTAGGGTTCCGTAAAACGTAAAAACGGAACCCTTATAGATTCGTCATGTCTGTCTGTCTGTCTGTCCGTCCGTATGTCACAGCCACTTTTTGCCGAAACTATGAGAACTACACTGTTGAAACTTGGTAAGTATATGTATTCTGTGAACCGCATTAAGATTTGAACAAAAAATTTAAAAAAAAAGAAAAATTAGGGTTGCCCCCCATACTGAGAACTGAAACTCAAAATATTTTTTTTCATCATACCTACACGTGTGGGGTGTCTATCGATAGGTCTTCAAAAATGATATTGAGGTTTCCAAAATCATTTTCGTCTACACTGAATAATTTGCGCAAGAGACACTTCCAAAGTGGTAAAATGTGTGTCCCCCCCTCTAACTTCTAAAGTAAGAGAATGAAAAATCTAAAAAAAAATATATGATGTACATTACCATGAAAACTACCAACGAAAATTGGTTTGAACTCTGATCTGATGAGTAGTTTTTTTTAGTACGTTATAAATACACTATTATTAAAACTTCGATCAAAGTTACAACGAACTACAAGAACTATGACTGTGTGCTATGTATATTATGTTACTTGCTGCAACGGAACCCTTCATGGGCGAGTCCAACTCGCACTTGGCCACTTTATTTATTTTTCAGAGAAAAGTAATGAAGAGAATATACGTATTAAATATATTTTAGTTTCAATAAAGTCGAATAACTCGTTATACTCTTAACACACACTTAAAATAACCACTTGCTTCAGTTAACAGCCCCATATTTTAGTGAAGTGTGAGGTGTGTTGTATAGTACGCACTTGTCGCGTACCACTGATAAGGGGCGCAGGTTGTGAGGGGGAGTGTTTGTTTTATTTTAATATTAATAGCGATAAACGCTGCGTATGGGGTATCGGGTATCGGGTGTCTGTGGGGGCGTAGCTTTTATATCTTTTATCAGCGTGTGTTTTATTTTTGGTATGTCCTAGTTTTATTGCTATGGACCATATTTGAATTAATTTATCTTTTAGTACCTACATAAGAATGTAATAGACTGCCGCATGTGTGTATCCATACGAAAGATGTTCGTTTTACGGGACGGATAAATAATTAGGCTAATATTATTTTTGCATGTTGTTTTATTCAAGGTTTGAACATCAACACATCAACAAAATATTTTTTTAAAAAAAGTGTAGGTAATCTCCAAGGTATGTTTCAAAGAAAAAGTGATGCACACTTCGTGTGTTTATTTTTGAAGTAAAGTTATACACTTCGATCTTCAGTACCAAAAACGGCTAATATTGGCGCCAGGTGCATAAATAAATAAATAAAAAAAAATTGGTGGACATCACACACAACACCATCAGACCCCAAACTAAGCAAAACTTGTACTATGGCGGCCAGATAGCTGATATAATACCTACTTAGATAATTTTAAATACATACTTATTATACATAACGAAGTAACTATTTTCTGATCTGTGCTATGGTCTAGTCCAGTTTATTTACCACTAGCAGCGCTCCGCGGTTTTACTCGTGTAGTTACTGTTCCCGTTATTTTCCCGTGGTAAAAAATAGCTTATGTGTTATATCAGATTTTATTTTATGTGTGTTCCAAATTTCAACTCGATCTATCCAGGCGTTACGACGTGGTTGAGCTACATACGTTTAACACTGATCCAATGACGCAGCGAAGTTTCAGAGTACCTTTAGTTAAACGAAAATATCACCGATGTATGCAAATTTTCGATTTTTGTTGATTTTTAAGAACAGTTTCACAATGAGCGAAATTGGCGTAACATATACCTACATACATAGAAAAAAAAATGTGTGTGCTTAAGACCACACGGCAAAAGTGAAAACTAAATAAGAAATAACTATTAATTATATATAGTTATAACACAGTGCAGAGTATCTCTCTACTTAGTGCAAAGTGCGGTGGCTGAAGGAGTATAGGTATATAGCCAAGAGTAAATAAAACACATAAATTGTAGTCTGTGATACGTCAAAATAAGTTTTTACTTCAAAAATATGCATCCTAATTGAGATTTTCCTCTATTTTGAAGTCAGTAAAAAGCAATTAGCAGTGTTATTAGCCATTTTGTAGGCGGTGGAGATGTTAGTATACCTACTCGCATATATATCCAGCCTGCCCTGGACATGGGTACCGTAGTGATTCCTTACTCCGGGATGGGTACCTACTGCTAGCACTCTCATAATTTCGGAACCGTAGCTATGTTTTAGTTTATTCCTTTTGATTACACTCGATGATAATTGTAACGTTACAATTTTGTAATTATTTAACATTTAGCATAAATACAGCACACCAGTCGTTAAGCATTGCTTGCATTTATAATGCGAGATTAACAAATAAAATTTCAGCAAACTACAAAATCAGCGAACTCGGACTGCGATCTTTGAACCCAGTGTTTCATAAAACCATTTTGTTATAATATGATTATATTTCATTTTATAAAATTTAGTAAGTTACACTTAGTTTTTAATTTTTTTACCCTGCCGTACTGTAGGCATTTTTTTGATGGATGAATTCTTATGTCTTTTTTAGAATATAAAGTGATGAGAGTAGCAAAAACATTCACCTGAAAGAATGTACCTAATTGCTCTTCAATTTTTCTAGAAATATCATTACTATCGGTATTCTCTCTGTTAATGGCAATGAATTTTATCTCATCACATCACCCCATTTGAAACAATTTGGCGACCATGAACACAATGGTCATTGTGCGTAACACAAACTGACACCGACATAGCCAGACTTTCAACTGCGCAGAATAACATCGATCCTCAGGGCAAGTTACTCGTAAATCGGAAAACCCACGTGTTTTGTTTATTGAATTGGTACAAAAATCCTGGCAATGAAACCTATTAGTCATCCCTTCGATTTTTACCACATCCTATAAATTCTTTCGAACAAACAAATACGAAAATAACTTCATTGATATGATAGGAAGCCACTCACCCCCTACCCCTATAACTCAACCCTCGTATATTTAAATTAATGGCGATTAAAAACAATTTTACTGAATCAACCATGCGTGTACCAATGTTAGGTTAAACTTAGTTTCAAGAGCACGTCGTTTGTTTTCTACGCATGTTATTAATCATCACGACACGACACAAAATCGCGCACAATGGGGAAATGTAAAGGAATGAAAAAAATCTTACTTACACAACTAGAAATCCATGTATTTTGTATTTACTACGTATGCATTGATGACAATAGTTACATTTCAAACACATAAATAATCAACTACATAATAAGCTAAAAATCCCGAACGCATACGAATTACGTGTAATAGAAATAATATTATAACACTAACACTAACTAAACAATATTGTATAATACTTGCATTACTTATGAACAATCAAGAGGTTTATTTTATAACAGTCTATTACCTACTGTAAAATGAAATCCAAATGGAGACTGCTCCAACCAGCGCAGAATTTGAAAACTTTGAAAGAGCACGTCGTTTGTTTTCTACGCATGTTATTAATCATCACGACACGACACAAAATCGCGCACAATGGGGAAGTGTAAACGAATGAAAAAAATTACTTACACAACCAGAAATCCATCTATTTCGTATTTACTACGCTTTTGTATGCGTAGGCATTGATGACAATAGTTAAATTTCAAACATAAATAATCAACTACATGATAAGCTAAAAATCCCGTACGCATACGAATTACTTGTTATAAAAAAAAATTCACATCATGAACATTATTATATAATTTAAACGTTTAGAGTAATAATTTGTTATTTTTTTTCTCTCTCCATAGTAACAGAATTAACAATATTGTATAATACTTGCATTACTTATGAACAATCAAGAGGTTTATTTTATAACAATCTATTGCCCGCTGTTAAGAGCGCGCCTAAAGCCAGAAAACGCAAAAAAGGTCATTTTCGACGCCACTCACCGTCGTTAAGAAAGATAAAACTATAACAATAAAAATATTGACGTGTGGGTACAACCAAGGAGAAGCACAATGACCGGATAGAATTTTAAAAATAGATCAGATTTTTTTACAATAAAAAAATAAAAATGACACCGAAAAAACCCATTTTAATTCGAGTACTCGAAATTATCAGCGATGACCCCACATTATTTTTCGCTAATAAAATGTCTAATTTTACGCTCTATTTAAGTAACCGAATAGTTTTTTGAATGTATGTTAAATTTTTGCGTAATTAAATAAAACTTGGTCAAAAACTGACTCCCGAATTCAAATTAATTTCCACTCTAAACTGTGTCATGCTATTCTCGACTTTATGCGTACCAGGTTAGATATTAAATAGACCTTTGGGTCCTGGTCAGTTGTCGGGCAACGCTCGATGTGGAAGGTTGTTTACGGACGCTCTGTCAGGCAAATGCGTGCGTGAATTAAAAAAATGGGATGAAAGGATAATAAGTTTTCTGCGAAAAAAGAGAACTAAACGTAAACATTTTGAAATTTTAGTCAGGTACTTAATGTATGTTTTAGTTAGGTAAGTCAAATTTTGTTTTGGAATAGGTTCGTAGTATGTACAATAATAGGTAAAAAAGTAGGTAGGTATCTATTATTGTTAAAAAGATAAGTTTACCAACATTGTTTTTAATAAATTTAATAAATTTTAAAAATTCAATTTAATAAAAGAGCAATCTGTGGTAGTACATGCAAAAACCCAAACAAGTCATTGTGTACATAATAAATTTTGTATGATGAACAAATTAATAGTTTTAAGTTTTAGTGACAATTGAAACAAACGATCAGAAAATATTTATGAATTGAGGTCTGCGGAAAATAATGATTTAAGTATTTTTTTAACATAAACTTTTCAGATTAAAGAAATGCAAACTTGATGAATATGTTTATCAGTAGACGATCCATCGTGGCACGTCTGCTGAGCATTAGATCTATTAAAATAGGGAGAAAGGAGAATATATATTTCATGGTAAACTTTCCAGCATGTGTCTTGATATATATGTTTTGGTTAACCCTGCACGCGTTTGAAGAAAACTCGTGGAACAGTCCGTACGTGCCGGCTAGATCATTATCACATATTCTTATTATATATTCACAGTGTTTATAAAATATTATATTATATTATTATATATCTATATGTATATATCACCAGAAAGCCCTTAAAATATAGTTTACTATTATATTAACTTCTTGGTACTTACTACATTAAATAATCCTATCACGAAAAGCAAAGTTTACATATTACGCCCGTTGTAAAAAAGTTTTGGATTTCACAGCACTAATAAAAGAACACAACACACAATAGTACATTATGATATAAGTGCGCTAAGTTGATAATTACAGCCGAGGCGATATTGCTAGCTTGAGCCGTAGGCGAGAGCTATAATTAGCAGAGGCTAGCCCTTTCAGCATTTCCCATTGGCTGGCATATTTCTTGTTCACCGATTAACAATGCGCACGCATCAGCCCTTTTTTTAAAGCAAGGGCACTGATCCAGCTAGTATGACATTAAGACATTAGTAATAAAGTAATTGAATATTTTTGTGTTTTGTTATAAATAAATTGTTGTGAGTTATGGTCAAAATTAATTAAATTGATAAATTAAATATTTCTCATTATATTTTATTTTTTATACTTAGTTAGTTTTATACCTAAAATGTTTACAACTTTTCTGACATAAAAACTCTTTACTAAGATTTAAAAAGGTACCGTTCGTTTTAGACGGAGCATTTTGAAACCGTGCGTTTTACATTACACTACCGCACAAGTACGTAATAAGATACATTACGATACAGAAATTGGTTCAATGAGAGACCCTTTACGAGCAAATATGTTATAAATAATATTAACTTTACCACGTTTGCCTATTATTTGCATTGCATAGCTTTTTTAGTAGATTACAATAAAATACAAACCGTATTCACATTTTTCGGTTTAAAAAAAAATGTTCTTTGTCGTGGGGCAAAATGGCGTCGGACGATCGCGACACAGAAATGGCGGAGTACCATTCGTATTTTTTATTTTTTAAGGCCAAATTACAAGAGACGGCCCATTTTCCATGGGCATTTGCCCCACAGCAAAAGTGCAGGAGACTCGACCAAAATTGGATCATTGTATAGGATTTTAAATATAATTATATTGAGGAACTGTTAATGTTTTTATTCTGCATAGCGGGGTTTAAAAGATATCAACTAAAACGTTGAAAAAAAAACGCGATGTGTGAGTTTCGAACGAATCGAGCTTATTTTACATTCTTGTTGGAGTCGAGTTTCGAACGAATCGGATGTTGTGTCAATTTTGTTCACTTTTTTTTATTTTGGCGTCGCACGCCTTTTGTGTTTTCCCATGTTACGTATTTCAATATTTTCAAGTTTTACTAAAAACCGTCAAAGAAGTACGTTCACGAACATGAAATAGTAATTTGAAATAACCCACCTAATAATTATATTGCACATTGCCACTCGAAAATACACAAGTTAAAGAAAATAATACAATGAGGCGACATGTTTTTTTCACGTTGGCGCCAAAACTAGAATGTCGCAATCCGGGCAAAATGACACAAGCACGTTCACTTTACGTAAACGTCAACAGAAGAAAAAAAGAGAAAAAACATGGCTGGCTTTAGGTACAATCATTAAAGTACTTTTAATCACACCAATTTGCAATCCCCGCTTGGCACGTTAGTTTTGAATGTACAGTTTGCATTATTTAATTAAATGTTAATTTACTTAAATAACTTTTTTAGGTCTCCGGGGCTAATTAAGTACCTAAACTTGAAACGACGTGGGGCAAAAATGAGCAGTCTCCTTTATTTCTATTGTAATTGAAATTCCGTATAAATTAATTTGCGTAATTGAAATTCCGAACAGGCTAGTACCAACATTATAACGTGTTAAAACGTACCTATACATGTCACAATCCGTCTTCCAATAGAGAGCTTTGCTTACGCAACTATGCTTTGATTGCTTTGCGTAAAGCACGTGAAGGGCTAATGGTGCTACGGTAATTAAGAATAAGGTAGTAATATAATGAAGAAAGAAATAAGTCCAGTAGTTTTGCAGGTAGGTAGGAAGGTTTTTCCTTACAAACAATGTGATCTTTCTTGTTTATAAAATTGTTGGTTTAAAATTATAAATAATACAAGCAAGCAAGCAAGCTGTTGCCTGTGAATTTGTTCACTTTCTGATTGGTTTTATTTTCTCTTAGACATATTTGTATTTTTCGATATCAACAATGGGTAGTTAAGTTATACGTAACATTAGCTATCTGGAAATTAAAATCATGTTAAGAATCCTTTCCTAAATCGAGATTGTTTGAAAAGTGTTTTCTGACACGTGACGTTTATACTTTTACAGATGTTTTCTATTTACATGTATAATGTTATCACTATAGTGGGCGGGTGGGCTTCAAGTTTTACTTATTTTTGATGACATGGGGTTCGGTGTGTCTAGATGGTAATTACTTCAGCAATACTTTTTTAGGGTTCCGTAAAACGTAAAAACGGAACCCATATAGATTCGTCATGTCTGTCTGTCTGTCCGTCCGTATGTCACAGCCACTTTTTGCCGAAACTATGAGAACTACACTGTTGAAACTTGGTAAGTAGATGTATTCTGTAAACTGCATTAAGATTTGAACAAAAAAATTAAAAAAAAGAAAAATTAGGGTTGCCCCCATACTGAGAATTGAAACTCAACAATTTTTTTTTTCATCAGACCTACACTTGTGGTGTGTCTATCAATAGGTCTTCAAAAATGATGTTGAGGTTTTAAAACTCATTTTCGTCTACACTGAATAATTTGCGCGAGATACACTTCCAAAGTGGTAAAATGTGTGTGTGTGTCCCTCTAACTTCTAAAGAGAATGAAAACTCAAAAAAAAATATATGATGTAAATTACCATGTAAACTACCAACGAAAATTAGTTTGAACTCGATCTGATGAGTAGTTTTTTTTTAGTACGTCATAAATACACTATTATTGAAATTTCGATCAAAGTTACAACGAACTACAAGAACTATATTATGTACTATGTATATTATGTTACTTGCTGCAACGGAACCCTTCATGAGCGAGTCCAACTCGCACTTGGCCACTTTATTTTATTTTTTACACATATGGAAACCGACACAACCACACATTGTCTATACTTGAAAACGAAACGTATTTTCGGGTAAATAGATTGGTAAATAATCTACATGTTTGTTTGCTTGTTTGTTGTTTGTTGTGCTTTTAAAAAACAAGAAAATATTATGTACAATGATTACAAATACTAATACCTACCTAGTTTAAATATATTTAAACCAATAACAACAACATTAAGTGAAACAACCATTAGGTAATTTGATTTCTGGTATTTTGAACTGAGGTGTTTGTTTGTTTGGCGGTTGTTAAATAGAAAAATATTACTTACATATTTATGTAAATTTCATTATTATTAAATATTTATCTACCTAATCATTATTAGTTCTAGCATCCACATACAATGTTACCTGAATTATCCAAAAATAAATGCAGAGTACAGGTTAATCAGAAACCTAGTATACATATTTATCTAAACTCATCAATATCAGTCCACCCGTTCTTTCTTTCAACATCTTTCGTTCTTTGTTCTCAATTTAGATACTATGTAAAAATAGAAACTTAATAATTTTACCCACACGCGCATTCATTAGTAACTCTTACAGTATCTGTGATTTATCGTAATGTTACGTGTACTTACTGTACTTAGTTATATTATGACCTAAGGTGAGCTTAGCTCGTATCTTTCTATTAGCGCTAACGCGGCGGATGAAGAGTGACGTGAGGATGAAATCTATTCCTTTTTTCGGAATGAAAACTACTTTTGGCGGTGCGCCAGATTTTTTTCCGGGAGCTGTAAGTGAAGCTGATCTGTTGCGATCCAAGATGAAAAGCTCCATCGGGTGAACTATAGGGACCACCAAGGGTACCCAAATGAAAAAGATACAGCTGCTCTTCACTGCAGTGTCGCTGTGCTATTTTGATTTATATTTAATTTTAAAAATACAAAGTTTGATTAATGTCTTTTTTCTATTTATCCTACTAACATGGTCATGCTATTTAGTATTACAAAATATATCAAAGTTGCGGTTACATATTATATTATTACAGAATAAATAAATAAAACTCCTAATAAAGTGTTCACTTCTACTGTGCGGTCTAAGTGCACACATTTTTTTAAGCAATAGACTGATGCCCTTTTTATATATATATGATATCGTAAAACACGCATTTATTTAATTATAAAACACGACTACATATTAAATAAATAAATGACTAAATCTTGTGATTCAGTCATATTTAGTTTTCATTTCTTTCATTCGACTGTTTTTCAATAAATGGTTTATTGTGTGTATATAGACAATAAAAAACAAATTGATGTATTTTTTTAAAAACATCTATGATTAATCTGAATGTTTTCATATACTGGATTTCGGGGAGCGATGACCTTGAGTAATCGTAGCTTCTATCTTACTCGCAGCGACGCGGCGTATTGGAGAGGGGAAGGGCGACGCGCGGGTGAAATTTGATTTTTTCCTGGCACTAGGCCCGCTCTTAAATGAAATCCAAATTAGTCTCAAACCAGCGCAGAATTTAAAACTATCATATCACTTACTCGTACATAGGAGAGAAACCGAATTCATATTTTTTACATGTCTGAAAACTAAACAGACAAAAACTGATTGTAGATCTCACTTTTTGGTGTCGAGATCGTACGATCTAAATGAGCCTTCTACACAACAAATTCAGTCCAATTTGATGCGACGGTATAGCATTGGTATGCAAGCCATGCGGGTGGGGTGCCGGTCCGTGCTTTATTTTTCCTTTACCAGTCCAGACGAGGGTGCTTTTTAGGGCTATTAGTATTTATAAAGGACGGGAAGGGATCGTTTTAATTGCAATCAATTGAATAATGAATATAAACGTTGGTGATAAACTACAGTTCAAAGACCTACACAGCATTTACATTAAGTATAGAATTAACTTTGTATAGGTCCTATAAAATAACTAACGAGATTTTTTCACGTTTTGTGTGCGTAAATTTCTGAGTAATCATCAAGTTAGGTTCATCACTTCAATGAAGAAATGTTACTATTCCATATGGGTAAATACGGTTGCCTGAAACAGATCACGTTTAGGTGTAAAGTGGTCCTATCGAAATATCAATTTTAAAAAGTGTAATTTTCTATTGTAATTATTCTCCTAGGTTGCGGTTTTAATAAAACGTTATCTTAAATACACTTCATGTACATTACTTACAGATACGTCAATATTGTCGTAATAGCATAGTATGTTGTATGGCTCGTAAGTAAGTGACACTTCGAGAACCGGATGCAGTTTTTATTCTTCGCACATCTCGAGTTCATTTGTCATTGTAATGGCTGAGAATGACACGATACCGATCGAAAAGATAACACACGTATAATAACATGATACATTAGCTAAAATACTACGGTCTTCTACTATAGAAAGATGGACGAACAAGCAGACAACTCACCTATATAATTATTTTACTACTAATTACTAATTTTATAACGTGGTAACCACTGCGTAAGAATATCTGCAACATCAATGATACGTTGACGATGCATTGCCAACACGGAGCCTTCATAAACATCATAATTTAGCATTTTAAACATTTGAAACTGAATCAAAACACCTTTGTGTACATCTTTTGTGAATTTCTTACTCATGTTAAACACAAATAAACAAACATTTATGCCTAATGATTTGAAGTTTAGCAAGGAGGCCAAAAATAATATTTGCATATACCCACATTGCATACCTATGTAGCTACACTATTTTTTTATATGTGATATTACTTCTAAATAAATTACCAACAAGAGTTAACATTCTTGCTTGTTTCTTACTGATTATTAATTTGTCAATACTTACTTCCAACTTAATAGCCGATAATTTTATTTTTTTTGTGCATAACATCGGGATTATATTACATACCGTAGGGTCGATACGAGTGGCGGACACTAAAAGCTTACGATCATCAGTAGTAGGCGATAACGGACTGGGAAAGATAACGGGGATAATGGTCAACTAAGGCGATATTATGTAGAAAATTTGGCGTACAATAGCTACTCAAACCACTCTCAAACATTATAAGATTTTTTAAAGATGTCTTCATTTAAACGATTATACATTTTTGAAACTTTTCCCACTCTTGAGTATGAAGTCTCCACATGGACGCTTTTAACGTTTTACCCATTCCCATGACCAGGACTACTTCAAGCCTGACTCATACCCTCACTAACCCTCTGCCCGTCCAGAATTATTCCAATAGGGCCAACATCCTCAATTAAATCAGAGAGTTAATAAAGCACCCTACAACTTCCCTCCTCGCCCTCGAAGGTAGCAGAGCGCGAAGGGCATCAACTCTCCCATGGAGTCACCCTCAATGTTAAAAGATGTTAAATGGAATATCCGCAAAGGGTAGGAACGAGTGCGTGACAACATGCGTTTTGTGGTTGTCGATATTTTTCCTCGAGTCTTCCCGTACGTTTGTTTATGACTCAATGTGTCGTTTGTCATGTCGCTACGTCCCGATGTTATTTATTTGTTTTAGCGATGTCCTCAAGTCTAAAGCTGAACGTAGGATGTTTTATCATTGCTAGGTTTATAGTTGACTGCCGTCTCATCGTCATTGAGTTGTCTTAAGTCTTCTTCTTACTCTCGTCTTGAAGGCTTAATCGTCTTAATATTGAATTCTAAGGAAACAACTATATTGAATCTGTTGTTTGGCTTATTAGCGTATCCTAATGCTATCATAACCGCTCCAAAACAGTAAGAGTAAGAAAGACTATAAGTTGATAATATTAGAATGAATAAGGGGGGCACATGGTGTTGTAAGAAATAGGATTTCTACAAGGTATTTTGTAAATAATGTAAAAAAATATTGCAAGACGTGATAAGAAATCAGTCCGATGTCAAGTCAAAACATTTATGTAAAGCGTGAGGTACGTTTCATGATCGGAATATCCGTGATCGTGAATAACCCGCCTGTTAACCCGAGGCCAAGGAGGCCACATTCGAAATACCAACGCATTTATTGCCAACTGTAATTCCAGGTTACGCAGAAATTATATCTTAAACCATAACATACGCGCTTCATCTACATCACTTGCACATTACTTGTTTACATTAACTCATTTTGCACATGCGTTGAAAAAACGTCTTGATTAGAAACAAAATTAGGGGAACGAAGGGAATTAGAATTTAAATTCTTCCTAGGTCTGATTTAAAATTTATCGCAAGCAGTCGATTGGTTTTTGGAAAAAAGAGTGCAGACGATAGTTATGTAGTATTTGTATTTTTGTTGTTTGGACGAAACTTCGCTGTGTCATTAGAACAATTAGTTTAGTTCGCCCAGTATTAGTACCTACCTATGTTATTAAATTGGTTTGCACAAATTCTTTGAAATTGAGTGTGTGAGTTTAATTTCTAACTTGAAGTCGGTTGTTCGGTTTCTCAAATAAAAATAATGATACCTAAAGTTAAAGTTTATGTCAAAATAGACGTTCCACATTGAGAATAACTCTAAATTTAATTAGGTCCCTTTCAGCGTATACCTAAATCTCTGTAACCCGCGTATACTTCTCAAAATTTCATTACTTCAAGTAAAAACCAGTCGGGTCCAGTCTGGGTCGCAGAGGTACCTGAGAGGGGTCGTTAGAAAGCAAAACAAAGAAATGGAGTCCTTGCCCTCTCGAGCCCTTCTCAATCTGTGGCCCGGGTTGTTCACAAAGGGCTGTGATTGCGGGCGGCGCGGGGGAAGGAGGGAGAGAGGGAGGTGAACGACCCTGCCCGGGGTGGCCGCCCCCTGCGCCTGCGCACGCTTGGCCGACGGTCTGTGACGTCCCTCATTCCTATATTCTTACTTTTTGTTCCGTGGTCAAAAATCTCAGTTCAAAATCATTGAATATTGTCAAATACCTACCACGAACTGATAAATAGTATTTCTTTATACTGTGGTAATACTGAAGGATACAGATTACAGAAGAAAATAAACAAAACCATGATTTATTAAAATTAAAACGAAACCAATTATATTCAAATTATTTTTAACAATGCAATAACGATTAATTAACCGTAACTAAAGTAGAAACAAGCTTAATGTTTTTGAAAAAGCTTTCAGATGTAAGTTGAGTAGGTATGGTCCATGGACCAATGTTTTAAGCATATATATACGTAAATAGAACAAATGGGTTGACAAATGTAGGTTGTTAGGGCTATGTCCAGTTAGCTAGCCTAAAGTTCGGTAGGCAGAAGCAGCACGCTGAGGTAAACTGCTGAGGTAGACAGGTAAATACATATACAGGGTTACTGGTAATCAGCCTGCAACCGTTTAAGGGCATGTTCTGTATATTTAAACAAACAACTTTTTTTCTACAACTTTCGTTAAAACTTAATAGATAACCCAAAAAAAATGTATTTGTTGCCCTTTTTTGTACTGTTTAGCGACTTTTTAGTGTTTATTCACTTCGGTATATCATTTTTTGCGCGTTAAAGAGCGTACGCGCTCTCGTTACGAATTATTACGAAGAGTTCGATACTTTTAGACCGTGCAAATGCACTTTTTATTTATTTTGTAAAAGAAAAAAAAAACATTTTTTTTTAAAACTGTAGAACAAAAGTTGACGTATTGAATGTACCTAACATCCCCTTAAAAGGATGCAGGCTGATTACCAATAACCCTGTATATCTCTTATATATCTTATTAAAAAAGAATATTCCATAAAATTTTATTAGCAACATGGACGTGTAAAAATGTCGGATGTAGTCTCGTTAAAACAAAAACTGTGTCTATAGAGTCGGCCAGTGCGCTGTGTATGTGTACGCAGTCAGCCTGTATGTGACAGCGCACTGACTGACTCTGTAAACCCAGTTTTTGTTTAAGCGAGACTATGTCCTTTTTTTTATAAGTCCATGGGTAGCAGTGAATTAATAGAACCTAAATTAGAGGGATATTCTGACATCGCTAAGTCTACTACTCGTCATTAATAGAGGCACAGTTGTAATTTATAAAGAAATTAAATATGTATTATAGTAGCTTTATATAGTAGTGTATAAGGTACGTATTATATACTTTGACTATTAAAAAATAATTAGTCCGTAATTTGTAAAAAATACTGTTCAGGTTGTAATCAACCGCCAAACCAATGTGTTTTTTTTTGTTTCACAAACAAAAAGTTACGAAGATATGGTGCTTAGAAGTTTCAAGTGACATCACTTCATTGTACGATTTTTACAACGACGTGACGTCACAACCCCTCACTCCAAAAGTTTGATGTTTATTTTTTATTTACGATTATTTTTATACGAAAAATGGGTGTCTTATATTTTTCCATGATCTACCTGACAGACTAATTTAAATGGTACATTTTGACCCATTTTGGCCATCATCCTAATTGCGGTTATACTGTACGAGTGATCCAATAAGCGTTAAATAGTAATTTTCTTATACTGGTACAGCATGTTACGGTTTGTCTGCGTTTTCTGCAGTGGCCTTGTCAGGAGCAAAAAAACGAATTACCTACTTGGTAAAAAAGAATCTTTGCCATACCAGTACCTATCTGAACGCGACTTTACTTAGAGTGTAAGAAAAGACAAAATACAATTTTCAAAAGAATATTGTATTTTAACGGGATTGGTTACGTACCCCTGACTCCATCCACATAAATTTAAACAAAATTCGTTCAGTGGTTTTGACGTCCAACTACTCGTATCTGTATACTTACTGCAATTTCCACATTTATAATATTACTAGCGGTTCGCCCCGGCTTTCCCCGTGGTACATATGTATATATGCACTCAAGGTTTTTTTTTTAATAAAGAGTGACGAGACGAGCTGGACATGTGCCTGATGGTAAGCCGCATGCCTGCCACAGCACAGTGACACGCAGCTATTGGAACATGAAGAGTCCAAATCATTACCTAGCACTGCACTGCGCTCGCCACCCAGAGATCTAAGTTGTCATATCTCTAAGCCCTGTAACTTCTCTGGAAACATTGGATCACGTACATATCCTGCAATGAAAAGCAGGCGAACGCGGGCGAACTGTAGCTTCGAACCTAGGAATACCTACCTATATCTGATGGTTGGAAGCCGAATTTTTCGCCACTGCGTTATCATAGCTAAGAGCTCAATGTTTAGTTATTTTTGTGTCTACGGATCTGACTTACCCTATGCAGCTTCTGTTCTCATCGTATGTGAATCAAGTGCAGTGATCCCCACCTGTGCCCCGACCCCTCCGGAAGTGGGGTCTGCATACAATCGCGCTCGGCACCCCTTCTGTGCGCCATTGATGCGTGCTAATCACGGGGTAAATTATTGTTTCCGCTTTCATTTCCACTAAATAAGAATATATTGTCATAGATTAATTCTACCATAACCCGTAGGTACTATATTGCTATAAGAAGAACACATCGATATTAGTATTTAAAAAAAGTACCGATTTCAATAAATCTTTTTTTTAAAATAAAGAGTGGCGAGACGAACAAGACATGTACCTGATGGTAAGCAACATGCCTGCCACATAACAGAACAGTGACACGCAGCTATTGGAACATGAAGAGTCCAAATCATTACCTAGCACTGTACTGCGCCTGTCTGTCTTCTACTACTGTCTTCCTACAGGAGGTACCATTGGAAAGCACAGCTGTGCAGATGGCTATTGTCTTACAAAATATAGCCTATATTTTGTTAGAATAAATACAAATTTGATAAAGTTAGGACGATATTAGACAATGGAAATATCGCGACGGAAATATTTGACGCCCCCGCGAGGCGGGTCCGCAAGGGCGGTGGCAAGGGTCAGGGTCGTTGCCGGGAGTGCGAAAAGTGACCCCGCGACCCAGACCCCTGGCCATCCAGGAGAAATCTGTGGGGGTTTTAGTCGGTAGGGCCACCATGTCTGTCGTCGTCATGCTGTCGAGCCCGACATACCTCACCATGTCCCTGCATGGTGTATGGTGTCCCTGTATTTCACCCACATAAAAAAAAATTATATATAATGACGCTACTTAAAAGGTACATTACGGACTTCGTCGCATGTTAGCACGCGTAACGAAATCTCTCAAAAAGGATTATTTTATGATTTAGTGTATGTAGTAGTAATGTTATGTTAGCGTAATGTCAATAAAATGGAAATCAAACAAAATAATCTAGATGCAAAAGATAGATCTCGATTGTATCTCGACACTAAAGCCAAAAACAATAATAATGGTCACTTGTAAAAATAAACAATCAAGTCTACGAGTACATTTCACTTTCAACAAGATTATAGAAAATCAAATTAAACCAAGTTCAATAAAAACTGAACGTAGAGCTTATTTTCAGGAAAAAATGCAAAATCACTCTACCTATGTGACAAAAGAAAACAGAGTAGATCCAAGCAGCCCGTCGCGATATCGTCATTAAATAAATAAATAAATATTGGTGGACAATTCACACACATAACACCATCTGACCCCAAACTAAGCAAAGCTTGTATGATGGCGGCCAGATAGCTGATATAATACTTAAATAGTTTTAAATACATACTTATTATACATAGAAACACCCAGACACAGTGCAAACATTTGAATTCATCACACAAATATTTGCACTGGGTGGAGATCGAACCCACGGCCCTCGGCTTCGCAGGCAGAGCTACTACCCACTAAGCCACGAGGGCAGTCTTCAGATTGAGTCTTCAGAGGGCAGATTGTTGTGCTTTTCCAATGGTACTCCAGTAGGAAGATTTATAGATATTGGCACTTTTACACATTTGCTACGAGTAGCAACGCACGCAGGGTTCGTCTAGTTTTGAATAAATATTCGAGATGTACACGAAATAAAAACCAATAAATTAAAATTTATTGTTTATGAATTTAAACATTTTGATAATTAATTATGAAATTGACTATAATTAATTGTAGAATATAAACAAACGCAAACCATTTCATTTTAATCTGCCTCTGTGATATTAATTCATATAGAGTGATATTGTATAGTCTTTTTTATTTTTTTATGACATACTTGACCGTTGTCTTGCCTGACATACAGCGATGGTGCAGTCTACGATGGACGCGCTAACTTAGAAGAATCCGATTCACCGTCGACTTGAGAAAACCAAATTTTTACTAAAATGTAGGTAAGTATTGAATGTACGGATACAAGTTTACTTAAAATTCCTTTTTTTACCAAGAGTAAGTTTGCGCTGCATTGCCTTGCCTAGTGAGCGAGTGAGCCTTGTGCGCCAACGACATCTATAGTTGACAAAAAAACGGACTATACCAAAACATTGTGTGTTAGATATCAAATAGTGTCAGCACATTTTTTTATTTTGATTTATTTCGTACGCTTGGCGTCCAGGGCACGGAAATGTAATTTAGTCCTGGCGGTCAAAAGGTTAAGCGATGATGAGGTATAACTATATAGCAGCGCGTTTATTTACAAAAAAAATTGCAGTCATAGGAACTTCCGATAGAAGTGAAAACTTATAATTTAGAATTTGTATGGGCAATGGCCATGGTCTCCAGTTTACCCGAAGATTAGCAGATTACCGAGAAGAGCGTGACGCTAGAATTCAATTCACACCCCCGGAAAATCTGCCTGTGGCGCACCAAAAGAAGTTTTCACTTCTAAAACGAATCACTGTCGATTTGAAGATACTAGATATTATGTTGTTATTACTGTTGTAAGTAAGTGTTTTCAATTCCCTAGTAGTTGGAACAATCTGGTTTGAAAAAATATTCCACTGCTCGCAGAGTCATGGAGAAGTTTATCAGACTTTATTTTATGCCCTTAGAAAATTAAATCGTGGGCAAATCCGTAAATAACAGCAAGTGTTAAATATCAAAGTGAAACGTAGAACTTGATATTATACCTGACTAGCAGCGCCCCGCGGTGTTACCCGCGTAGTTCCCGTTCTCGTTGTTTTTCCGGGATAACAAGTAGCCTGTGTGTTCTTCCAGACTATAATCTATCTATGCTCCAAATTTCAGCCCGATCCGTTCATACGTTAGGACGTGATTGAGCAACAAACATCCAAACATCCAAATATCCAAACATCCATACATTGACATTTATAATATTAGTAGGAAGTAGGATCTTAGGATAGTAGGATAGGATATACCTAATATTAGTAGGATAGTAGGATAGGATATAATATTAGAAGGATAGTAGGATTTATAATGCTTGGAACATATTTATGTAGATAAATATTATTTCTAATACTATCTATTTATGGATGAAAAAACTGTAACTGTACGTTTATTCTAGTATTTATTTTGACACGTTATATCCAGATTTATTTGGTCCACAAAGACTTGGATTGCAGTTATCGTGGCGTAGAGACCCTGCCGTGACCTTCTGATTATCTAACTTAGGGTTGCCATGAATTATACTAGATATATTTGGTAGATTTGGGTGAAAAAGACCTAAAGACTTAAAAAAAATTTTTTATACAAAGGCACATAAGTTACGGCTGGTCTAGTCGAGAGAACGGACCCTAGGGATCAAAACCACACGCAACACTGTCTTTTTGAAGTCATATGAGTAATACCGCTAACTGAAAAAACGGCGAAGGAAAATATCGCGAGCAAACTGACGTGAACCTAGAATCTTTAGAAATCATGTGTCATCCACCAACCCGCACTGGGCCGGCGTGGCGCATCATGGCCTTGACTCTCTCCTTGCGAGAGAAGGCCCCGAGTCCCAGCAGTGGGGGAACATTTAGCGGGCTGCTTATGAGGCTTATGACATAAAGTACTAAGTAAGTAAGAATTACTAAGTAAAGGACGTTAGCGAAAGTTTATGGTGTTATGACATCACCATGATGGGTGTACTGCAAGTATTTATTTGAAATCTACTTTGGGCCAATGTTTAAAAAAAAATCAGACGTTTCATATTTTCATTCATAACTGGAAAAGTATATTTTAGAGTAATTAAGTATAGTATTCTCCTATGCCGTGTGTGAGATGTCCACCACTATTTATTATTTATTAACTAAGGCTACTGTGGACGTTGGATGTGCATATTATAATACACCTTTATTGGAATCTGTTGAATGGGATGAGTATGGTCTAACTGTAAAATTGAACCTAAATTGCTGTTCACAAATTCTAATAGGTTTCGTAGATTTCTATTTCCGATAAGTAATCGTTGTTAAAATACGGTGGAAAATTTAGCTTATAGTGGAATATGTTTGTTTTTGACGCATTCATTACATGCGACATTAAGACAAATGTACATAACTATGCTACATGTCTCACATTTAATTAGGTTTACGTTTTAATACGTACAATATGGCATTAATTATATTTTAATTCTTTATTATGCCTTCGAAATATAAGTACAATGGATTTAACCAGATAATAAACTAAGACTAATAATTATCAAATCATTGTAAATAAGCCGTAGATATTATTTCTTAAAATACAAACATTTAAGGTGGATACAAATTATTGTATGACTTTGATGTGTATATAATTACTTACTTACTGATTTATTTATGAAAAGCTATAATCAAAAACATGGTTTGCCACACCATAACAAAAAACATTTTTGTGAATACAATTTGAAATATTAAAATGGCAATTAAGTAAATATTTAGTAAATTATTGTAATTTGAAATATAATATTAGGCTTATCAGGTGTTAGAGAAACGCCAAAGTGTTTGTTTTAATGTATTTTTTGTTTAAATGCATCTTATTGACTCTTACATTGCTCTCTGAAATAGTTATTTGTTGTACAAGAGTGCAAAGTTGCTTTTAACCACGTGCTCAATTTTGATGACTGAGCAAGCGAAGGATTCTAAAACTGAATCACGAGCGCAGCGAGTGATTAAAAAATTAGAATTCTGAGCGTAGCAAGAGAATCAAAAGGGCACAAGGTTATAGTTATTTGTTGTACAAGAGTGCAAAGTGTCTTTTTAACCGCGTGCTCAATTTTGATGACCGAGCAAGCGAAGGATTCTAAAGTTGAATCACGAGCGTAGCGAGGGATTCAAAAATTAGAATCCTGAGCGTAGCAAGGGAATCAAAAGGGCACAAGGTGAAAAATCGTTGCACTCGAGTGTAACACGTAATTTTTCATCCCCCCCCTAGCGAGGAAATTACTAAACGCTTTGCGCATTTTCAGTTTCAGTCGATTCTGTTGGCGTTAAATAAACTTCTTGGTCGCTAGAATCACTTATTATTATGGTATTTCGGTTTTTCACTTGTATTCAATTTTATAAGTTTTAAACTTAAGTTTATTTAGCCATGGTTTTAACAATAACAATATGACGTGAAAATATGGAGAGTTGACCGATTGAGGTAAGGAGTTTCATGTGTACATGAAAAAGTGTCCGCCCAAATGCATTAAATTATAGTAGCGCTAAATTTGCATCAGGGTACATTTTAAAGGAAATTAATAAACGTACTATCCAGAATTCATGAAAGAAAAATATTGGCAGTCATAGGCACTGCCGATAGAAGTGGTAACTTATAACTCAGAATTTGATTTTTACTTTGGAAACTACGCGTGTGAAACCGGAGGGCGTGGCTATGAGCATGGCCATCTAGAAATGCTGACACATTTTTAAATGAGCAATGGGAAAGGCTGAGTCATTTCTAGATGACCATTGGCTATGGTCCCGAATTTATCCGAAGATTTCTAATCATTTCCAAGCGTGACTCTAGAATTAAATTGACAGCCCACGAAAAATCTGTCTTTGGCGCGCCAAAAGAAGTTTTGACTTCAAAATATATTGTACCTACATGCATTCTCAAAATAGTAATCATTTATTTGATGTTATATTTACTACATTATTTTGTACTGCACAAGTAGTTGAAATGATCTATTAGTTACTATTTTAGTAGTCAATAATATTTAATTATTTAACTCGGCAACTCGGCATACTCCAATTCGATTACAATTGATTCATTCATAGCATTTCAATTCTTTACCTCTATCCTCCATACGTGAAAAGAAAATTGCGCGCAAAGCATTTAAAAAAAAGTACACCAAAGAGGTTCCGAATATGAGTTTTTAACAAATTAAAAATAAATGTATGATGAATTCGGCCCCAAGGAGGTAGAAATAAATAGGTTAAATTATGTTTTGAATTCAAAACCTCGGTACACACGATGTTCTAAATTCAAATTTACTTTAACCTCTAGAGGGTAAAAACGACTTTTGCGCCCTGATATCGAGGAGCAAAAGTACTCTTTCCGAGCTGGTGGGATGAAAAACATATTTGCACTCGAGTGCAACACGTAATTTTTCATCCCACCTTAGCGAGGAAATGACTAAATGCTTTGCGCATTGTTAACAGTTTCAGTCAAACTTCTGTGTCGCTAGAATCACTTATTTCAGTTTTACACTTGTATTTAAATTTCCTGTTTTAAATCTTAAGTTAAACCTAAGGTTTAAACTTTGAATTTATTTAGCCATGGTTTTAACAAAAACAATATGACGTGAAAATATGGAGAGTAGACCGGTTGAGGTAAGGAGTGTCATCTGTGTGCATGAAAAAAAACTCCGCCCAAATGCATTAAATTATGGTAGCGCCACATTACTATCAGGGTAAATTTTAAAGGAAACAAATAAAATTCACGAGAAAAAATCCAGCTACATGTTTTCTATAAATAGTATTATTTGATGTTACATTTACTAGGTAATGTAAGTACCTATTTTGTACTACGCAAGTAGTTTACAACCGCTAATAGTTTAGTAGTTTAATATTTTAGTCGTCAATAATATTAAATTATTGAACTCGGTCTACTTCAATTCGTTCACAATTGATTAATTCAAAGCATTTTTAAACGGTCTGCCATTTGAAATAACATTCTTTACCTCTATCCTCCATACGTGAAAAGAAAATGGCGCGCAAAGGATAAAAAAATAAGGGGCCAAGTGCGAGTTGGACTCGCCCATGAAGGGTTCCGTTGCAGCAAGTAACATAATATACATAGTACACATAGTTCTTGTAGTTCGTTGTAACTTTGATCGAAGTTTCAATAATAGTGTATTTATGACGTATTAAAAAAACTACTCATCAGATCGAGTTCAAACTAACTTTCGCTGGTAGTTTACATGGTAATGTACATCATATATTTTTTTTAGATTTTTCATTCTCTTACTTTAGAAGTTAGAGGGGGGGGGACACACATTTTACCACTTTGGAAGTGTCTCTCGCGCAAATTATTCAGTGTAGACGAAAGTTATGTTAGAAACCTCAACCTCATTTTTGAAGACCTATTGATAGACACCCCACACGTGTAGGTTTGATGAAAAAAACATTTTTGAGTTTCAGTTCTCTACCTCAAAAAGTATGGGCGGCAACCCTTATTTTTCTTTTTTTTAATTTTTTTTGTTCAAATCTTAATGCGGTTCACAGAATACATCTACTTACCAAGTTTCAACAGTGTAGTTCTCATAGTTTCGGCAAAAAGTGGCTTTGATATATGGACGGACAGACAGACAGACAGACATGACGAATCTATAAGGGTTCCGTTTTTACGTTTTACGGAACCCTAAAAAAGTACACCAACGAGGTTCCGATTCTGAGTTTTTAACAAATAAAAAAAATGTATATTATGACGAATTCATCACCAAGGAGGTAGAAATAAATAGGTTTGATTAAGTTTTAAATTCAAAAACGCAGTGCACACGATGTTCTAAATTGAAATTTGCTTTACTCTCTAGAGGGTAAAAACGACTTTTGCGCCCTGATATCGAGGAGCAAAGTATTCTTTCCGAGGTGGTGGGATGAAAATAAACTAACTGTATATGATTTTACTTCCAAATCTGGGAACGTTGGCTCGAATGAAATCGTAATAGAATTTATGAATAGCAAATTCCAACCTAAATCCTGCAGAAACAACGTAGAACATTTTATAGCATTGCCCATAATTTACTACAATCTTAGATGATAAAATTAAACTATGTACCTAATCAGCCTATTTTTTAACTAAGCATTTTAAACATTTTTTTAATTTGTTTAAAAAAACACATTCTTCAAGGTAAAAATAAAGTAAGTAAGTAAAGTAAGTAAAATAAAGTATTTTTTTTTTATTTTAATTTTTTTAACTGCTCTGGCTAGGGTTCTGTGACCTTTATCATTTAGGTTCTTTTTTTACATACATATTATGTATATCTTGGATTAAGCGAAGAAAATTACCAGAATCAGAATCAATCTCAATCAGAATTCAGAAAATTCGATTGCTTTGTTTAACTTTATTTTGTTTTTGTACAATATAGTTTCTGGTTAGAGCAGACAGTCGTTTCTTACCATGCTGTTAACAAATACAAAGGCGTGACAGCCCTAAATCATTATAGGACACGCTCGCCCCTCGTGTCCTGCGTGATCTTCGCAGCACTAAACAAAGTAGCTACGAGAATTACTGTTATCAACTGAGTAAAAGTAAACCAATTAAATAAATGTGAGGGTTTATATCGACAACTGTTAGATCTTTCTCATATGAAATTTCACAACGGAATGCCCTTCAACGGCTTAGCTCCATCTACTTATAGCGCCAACCCCTCTAAAACTCTTTTGAGATGGCGGGTAGAAGCGAATGGTATCCCACCGGCGCCCTCTACACTAAATGACACATCTTTAGACTCAAATCCCAGTATTAAAAATAATACTATAGTGAAATACACGGCAAACAAAATACAGGTGATAACACGGCCCTCCTGCGCACGCTGCCAACCTTGGCAGTGTCACAGTCTGGTGTAGTTGCTGCGAACAAAATGCACAAGTTATTCATTTTATTAATTTTACTCTTCCAGTATTATCCACTTAAGATGAGTAACTTTCCCAAGCAGTTGCGCTGTCACATTGTCGCAACTCATGGTACGTCATTACATTACCACATTCTCCATAAATCCACTTAAGATGAGTAATGAATAGCTTTCCCAAGCAGTTGCGCTCTCACATTGTCGCAACTCGAGGTACGTCACTACATTACCCACATTCTCCATAAATCTCAAACATACACCTTTCCTTAGCTGCCGCCTGGTAACTCTAGATACGCGGCATTAAAGTCATAGTCAAAGTCAAAGTCAAAGTTCATTATGTTCACTCTTAATGCTTTCTCTAGCAGTTACCACTCTTAGGCCGACACTAAGTACGTCAGTTTATGTCCAAGGTATTACGGTTTCACACTAACGCTTACTTTGTCAATGGATCCGAAGCCATTGCACTTCACTACGTTATTCAAACGTTAACTCATCAGCAATCAGTCATAATACCTGACAACATCCTAGAGCCATTGCACTGCTCGATTGGGTTTGACTTTCAATTACAGTATATCTCCATGTATACTAATCGTACCTATTCAAGGTTTCATATGTTTCTCACATAATTATGGCCTTCTATGTACATGGTTTTTATAAACGCTCCTAAGTGATATTTATAGCGAATTAAAGGGTCTCATTTTTTTAAACAATACCAAAACAATTCATTGGTAACGTACATAGCTCGGCATCATCTGACTAAAATCTCTCTAACTTCAACCATAAGGGTATCTTATAACTGCACTGAATATAACCACTTTGTAACCCAACTACGGTAACCAAATTCAAATCAAAGATGTAACACTTTCTATTACTGTATTATGTTTTAAAATGCAAGACCTTTCTCAAACAGTTTCCCTGAAAGATATTTATACCAATATCCAACTGATTTACACTTTTTATCTATGGTTGCTGTGCCTCGCAACAACTCGTCTACAAAATAAGCTACCCTCTCATAAAGTTTCGTAAAACAGTATCCACAAACTTTAAAAAAACCGAAGATGTTTCATTCTACGAAATGTTCTGATTGCAGTTCCCGGAATTGAAGGTTATTTTACAGTACCCCCTAACGAGATAATAATTAATAGTTTTAACTTGTCGGTGATATGCAAAAATTTCATTTGAAATGCAAAAACAAGGTTAAAACAATTTTTAAAATCGTTTCTTCAAAGTAAATCGTAATATAAAACTGTTGCTTACTCACGTGTACATTACGCACTTACTGAAACCACTGATCCAAGAATAAAATTTTTAACTAACTGTGGGCGACGCTTGCTTTTCCGATTATTTCTCATCACCGTTGTGTTGTGATTTCCAGGCGTGGTGTTCATAGCACTTCTGATGTTATCAACTGAGTAAAAGTAAACCAATTAAATAAATGTGAGGGTTTATATCGACAACTGTTAGATCTTTCTCATATGAAATTTCACAACGGAATGCCCTTCAACGGCTTAGCTCCATCTACTTATAGCGCCAACCCCTCTAAAACTCTTTTGAGATGGCGGGTAGAAGCGAATGGTATCCCACCGGCGCCCTCTACACTAAATGACACATCTTTAGACTCAAATCCCAGTATTAAAAATAATACTATAGTGAAATACACGGCAAACAAAATACAGGTGATAACATTACCTGCTTAGGAAATAATACTCTTATTCACATATACAATAACTTCGTAAATCGTGTAACGAAGTTTCATTAACCACTAGATTTTCATGAAAATGTACCTAATATAAAATCTTTAATAATACTTATTCCATATTTTGCACACCGTACATTTTGAAAGCTTTGTGTTGTTTTCCAAATTGTTAAATTCACTTTATTTTACGTATAAATACCAAATTTTATTAATTGTTTTGTGTATTTTTATTGAACTGCGCACTATTTGCTCTTAAGTTTGGACTCAAGTCTGAAAATACAACTACTAATCTACTCACTACTAATCTGCTTAGTCTATGCTACGATTATATTGACTGACCTAGTTACGCTTAGTTGGTAGCAAAGTCTAACTGCAAAGCCGTGGGTTATTGGTTCAATTCCCACCCAAGGTAAATATTTATGTGATGAATTCATTGTAATGTAAATGTAAATCGTGTTATCTTTTGTTGCATGAATTAAACACCAATATGTGGAAATACATTATTCTATTCCATGTCTCCCCTCACACAATGTGGGTACTTTAGTTTACCAATTGTATAATTTTCCGCCATAATATCTCATAATTTCCTTTTTTTACCCGACTGAAAGAAGGGTTATGTTTTTGGTGCGTATTTTGTATGTTTGTAAATTTCTTTATTCCCACGTATCTTCCATACAGCTGGATGGATTTTGACAATAGGGTACCGGACTGGGTCAAAAATACACCATCCTAATTAGTCCGACAGCTAGATCATGGAAAAATATTGGACACATATTTTTTTGTTTTTTCATAATATTAAAAATCGTCAAAGATATAGACCATCAAACTTCGAGAGTGGGGGGTCGCGACGTCACTCGTGAGTAAAAATCGTACTCACAAGTGACGTCACACGAAACTTCGAAGCGCTGTATCTTCGTCATTTTTGTTTGTGAAACAAAAGAAAAAATACGTGTACAATATTTTTTGGCAATCTAACTAACGGGCTACTTAGTTTTTTTGAGGATTGTACCCTATTAATATATCGTTGGATTCGTCTCAATCACCCAAGTGTCCTTAGTTGAAGGGATTGAGTTTTCATCCATCATAACAATAGTGTTTTATCTTTGGTTACGGTGTTTACTTCTACTTATACTGTAGCAGTGCTATTTTACCCAATTAAGTATTTTACATCATCAATACATTATGTGTGAGCATAAAAAACTTTTCACTTTTTTTTTTCTAATATTCAAACATTATAATAATCTTACGAAAGTTGGTGTAAAGATGCCATCTGAGAACTATGGTGAACAAAATGTTGGCACTATTTAGATTTTCGTGATAGTTCCATATGATATTATCATCGCTAACCACGTAAATAGCCGTGTTAAATATGCCTAATCACGGATAATATTGTTGCGACGACTTTAGTTACATGATAGACGAGATTCTAAAGTACAAATTCTGTAGTGGTAGGATGAGTCCTACCACTAATATATAGTTGCAGAGTCCGCCTTGGCAAGTCCACACCTTTATCAATTGTTCTACCAGCAAGCAGTAATGAGAAAACTTTACTGTGTTCTGGTTTAAATAATAATGTTTGCAGGGAAATTATAGAGCACAGTGATACTTTAAATCTCTGAGTGATAGCGCAGGGCATTGCCAGGCAGAAATTGGGATTCTTTATGTTCAAATTTACAGAGCTGTAATGGGCAGGCGTATTGCTTACCATTAGGTGCGTGTTGTCCTGTCCTGTCACTATGTTTTGAGAAAAAACTCGGAACACTAACATCTTCCGTAATTTAAGCTCCATATCCAGAAAAATCGCAATCAGATATTGTGAAACGTTTTCAAAGTACAATTATGCACATGGATGTATGTGTGGGCCGGGAGCTCATGTCCTTTCCGAGCGCTTGGTCGACGCATTGCGTGTTCAAAATGCTGGGTTTGGCCCAATTTTGATCCCAACGCCTGAGTTGGCCCAACGCAACGTTGTCGTTGTCATTCAGCGTGATAATGCCGCCAGAATGCTGGGCACGCTTCCGATTTGCGGGGTTGATCACCTTGATTATCTTTAGATCGTATCGTATCGATAATTTGTGATACACATTAAAATATAATGTATGAATGAATGACTGTCGTAGGAGGCCCTCGCGTCATACGAGGTTGAATCGAAGAGTACAAGTGTACATCGCAATACTGTCAATACGAGCTGCCCTGTTTAGAAACATTCGCACTATTCTCATGAAGTTCTTAACTGAAAAAGTAAACATAGAGCGGTTCGTCATCTAGCTGCAGGCTTCTGAGGATTTGTTTATGGAAATATTGATGTTCTGCCGTCGTTGTATGGATTCTTCAATCGTACAAGCGGGAAAGCATAAAAAATATCCTACTTAATATTGTAATGTTGTTTGTTACGCTTTGTATACATATTCGTGGATATATAATTTGTAACATTGGCAAATATTTGTCCCGGGAAAATAACAGGAACAGGAAGTTCGCGGATGAAAGCGCAGGTT
This sequence comes from Ectropis crepuscularia, assembly GCA_963693475.1. Classification (NCBI taxonomy): domain Eukaryota; kingdom Metazoa; phylum Arthropoda; class Insecta; order Lepidoptera; family Geometridae; genus Ectropis; species Ectropis crepuscularia. The sequence continues at coordinate 13,027,603 of OY856339.1, read as the reverse complement.
GATAAGGTCAAGTATCTACAGAGATAATATGTTCCGGTTTGAAGGGCAATGTTTCCAGAGAAATTACCGGGCTGAGAGATATAACAACTTAGATCTCTGGGTGACGAGCGCAGTGCAGTGCTAGGTAATGATTTGGACCCTTCATGTTCCAATAGCTGCGTGTCACTGTGCTGTTATGTGGCAGGCATGTTGCTTACCATCAGGCACATGTCCTGCTCGTCTCGTCACTCTTTATTTATAAAAAAATAAATAATAATAATCACGCAGAGCTGACAAACTGACTTAACTTTTTTTAACATATAGATCTACGACAGATTTCGATTTGCCTGATGTTGAGCAATATCACTGCTTAAGATGGAAAACCTAGAAAGTTTCTGTTTACTATAGATTTTAATAATTCTTGGTTGTAAATAATAAATATCATTTTTTTGTTTTAACTATGAATCATACAGTATTTTTTAAAGTTCAACACTCAGCCCTATCCTCGGTATTTTGTATGCGAATAAATACAATATTATTATTAAGAACAGTCTCAATGTCATCAAAAAACAAAAAAAAAATGCGTCACATCGTTTTTTAATTATTTACCCAATTTGTTCAGGATTTAATTACGAAACCAGTCCAAAACGTCAAAGAGCCTTATTGAATATCATTAATAAAATCTTTAAAACATAATACCATTATTTATAAATAACTAGCTGTAAACCGCAGGTTTAGTCACGTAGTTTTCATTTGCACAATTTTTCTTTTTTGTGTGATACTCCAGTTATAATCTAGTAAATATTCCAAATTTCAAACAGTAATGTGCAAACATTACTGTGTTCAGATTTTAAGAGCAATGTGTCTAAAGAAATTACAGGGCCAGCGATAAAACATCTTATATCTCTGGATGACGAGCGCAGTACAGTGCTAGGTAATAATTTGGACTCTTCATGTTACATAGCTGCGTGTCACTATGCTGTTATGTGGCAAGCATGTTGCTGGTAAGCAGGCAGATGTCAGGCACATGTCCTGTTAGTCTCGTCACTCTATAGGTACTATAAAAAACATGCATACCTAGTATTGCAGACATTGTGCATATCTATATATATAATAAAGTAGCCAAGTGCGAGTTGGACTCGCCCATGAAGGGTTCCGTTCCAGCAAGTAACATAATATACATAGTACACATAGTTCTTGTAGTTCGTTGTAACTTTGATCGAAGTTTTAAAAATAGTGTATTTATGACGTACTAAAAAAAAACTACTCATCAGATCGAGTTCAAACTAATTTTCGCTGGTAGTTTTCATGGTAATGTACATCATATATTTTTTTTAGTTTTTTCATTCTCTTACTTTAGAAGTTAGAGGGGGGGGGACACACATTTTACCACTTTGGAAGTGTCTCTCGCGCAAGTTATTCATTGTAGACAAAAGTTATATTAGAAACCTCAACATCATTTTCAAAGACCTATCGATAGACACCCCACACGTGTAGGTTTGATGAAAAAAAAATTTTTGAGCTTCAGTTCTCAGAATGGGGGGCACCCCTAATTATTGTTTTTTTAAAAAACTTTTGTAAAAATCTTAATGCGGTTCACAGAATACATCTACTTACCAAGTTTCAACAGTGTAGTTCTCATAGTTTCGGCAAAAAGTGGCTGTGACATACGGACGGACAGACAGACAGACAGACAGACAGACAGACATGACGAACATGACGAAGGTTTACACAAATTTCATCAAGGTTTCACAAATCAGCCCGGCAGATGGCGCTGCAGTTGATATCTAGGTTATTATTCGAGCGAAGCCGGAGCGGGCCGCTAGTTTAATATAATTATGTTGATCCACATGGCTCTTTACAGCATGTAATTTAAATGAATATTTTCTGATATATCAGAAAATATCTGAAATTCAGAAAATATTCATTTAGATCAGATATGCGCTTTACGTTCAGCTTATTTTTTTTTTAGTTTTTTCAGATATCAGATTTCATATTTCACAGCAACAAACATCCAAATACACAGACTTTCACTTTTCTAATATGAGTCGGACACAGTTATTATACGTCACTTGAAAAAAAGCATCGTTCTAATTAACCCGAAGCAATAATGTGACTTTAAAAATGCTCTCTCGAAGGATTGTAATCAACGTATCATTGCGTAAAAGCCATAGGCCACTTTTTTATTTTAGTATAGATTGATGAAACGAGCAGAATCTGTGCCTGCAACACGCCATAACGCATTTTTAACCTATCTTAAGCTTAACTCTATATTCTATAGAATATACCTAAACCCGTGCTCATGACTTGCCACTCCGCTTTATCTTCGGTTTTCCGTTTCCAACCGCTGCCTGCGTTACTTCCATTACGTTTCAGGGAATGTTGGAATGTTTGCATATGCGATTTCCACGCACGTTTACCCCAATGCTTATCAGTCCTACAACAGATACGGCCGGCTCACTGTCGCTTTACTTTGCCAATAGACCTACATTCAGCTATTACATAACCTTGCTTTTGAAAAATCTAAACAATCTCTACATAAGCCTTCTATCTAGTATATAATTGTCTTATTTAAAATTGGTCAGCACCAACAGCCCACATTATATTCCTTCAGCTGGGATTCAAAGCATTCTCTCACAAAAAGAAAGAAAGCTCTTAATCCGTCACACTGTCCAAATACAGGTGGCTTTGAATGTATGCGTCACGCGTATCCTCGAAAGATGTAGCTCCCGGAAAATAACTGTTTCCTCTCGAAGTTTTCCTTCACCGTGAAGGAAGCAATCAGAACATGGAAATAGATTCAGAGGTTCGAACCTACGTCCTCATCATTATGTAATCGGACATTTTTGCGGTTATGCTACCACGGTTTTATAAATCAAACATTTTGTCCACTTATTTGTATTTTGACACGAGGTTGAAGGACATCCTTGTTTATTTGAGGCCTTTAATACTTGTAGCAGTTTTTAGGGGTATTATGTTACTTTTTACTGTAATTTAGTGGTTGGTTGTTTGTCGCACAGCTCTCAGAACGGGGTGGGGTCAAGGTGAGCCGGTGTTTTTTACCACTCTGATCTTTTTGCATCAGACCCTGACCACCAGAATTTTGTGTCGCTAGATATTTTTGTTTTTCTACTTCATTTTGGAAGGATTTGAATTGTGGAATTGTTTAATGTTTGGCAGAATTAAGTGATTAATATTCAATATTATTTGACTATTAAGTAGGTGTATTCTGCTGTTTGTTAGTTATCAGACACAAATATCTAATAATAATTACCTCCATTAGGGTTAACTTAGTAATCAATTTTTGTTTGTGATTTACCTACTCGGTTATTTGAATACAGCTATACTGATTTAGAAATTTATTTTGTTATTTGGCCTATTTAGAGCTGGTCTCTAGAATTTGTTGAATAACATGTAGTTATTTGTTTTTTATTAAGTGTAAATTAACTAAAAAAACTTAACTTAGAATTAACCGATTTAAATCCACATAACATTTGAACGGAAATGAGTTTAAACAATATTTTTAAGGAAGCTATGAAAATTAATGTCGGTACCTACGTAAATCAAGCCCAACAATTAGTTAATACAATTTAATTGAAAATCTAAACATGGAAATAGGAGGGAGGATGGTACTTATTAGAGCACAAACATAGTGCATAAAGTCTGTATCACCACTAAAGAAATACTTCTGTTGAAAAGTTGAACTTTACGTTTTCATAAATAAGAGCTATTATTGGTCAGACACACATAAAATGTCACGCGGAAACAGACAAAAGCGAGGACCTCATTCACTCCGTAATTAATTTCACTGATCATTGAGCAAATAAAGTACGTGCTAAATGAAATCAAAATCACACGTTGGAATTTTCTTTCGAGCACTATAGTCGTTAACGCGTCATAAAATAATGACTTGACCCCACTGATAAGTAAGTCCTAGGGATCTAAGTACATTGAACAATAAATAGTCTCCATCACGTACCTACATTGCGTGATGACTATTTCAATTACTCGTATAATTTTCCTGTAACATGTGGTGGGGTGAGGGAGGGGGGTTGCGCTGGTGCGGGGCGCGGGGGACGCGGTTCAAGGTAACAGACTACTGTTTACTCTGTGGCAGAGGGAGCGGCGCGTGCACCCGATGGGGCCTCTCGATCGCTGCGCCCGCGCCGATTCGCCCGCAACCAATGACGCTAGTGCGCGAGGGCAACTCTCCGGGGGATTTTCATTGTCTCGTTGACGTCACCCTGATTTAAACCATTACTACTACAATAGAGGCAAGATCCTCACTACTTCAATTTATATCAGCTGCCTGGATCTCACAGAACAAGATTTGCTTAGTTTGAAGCTAGTGTTGTGAGAAATATTCACGAATACTTGTTTTTAAGAAAATTAGTACCTTTCTATCATCATCTCAAATAGACCTTGCATGAGAATATTTTATTCCGTTGATTTTTTTTACAGTGGCAAATAACTGAGGGTCTACCGCCTTGCGTGTGTCCTTGCTGTTGCTTTCTCTTTAATTTCGACCGACACTAATACGAGATCGTTAGCAGATACATAATCAGTTTGGTTTGGGCAGTGGACGCGCTTATAGAAGGTGGTACACGTGAACTGCAGAATTATTATCGTTGCTGGTTAGCTGGCGTAAAAGGATCTATAACAGATAGTTCCAGATGACGTCTGCTGCTTACCGAATTTTGGGATAACGCAGAAAGCTGACAGTTTTAACTTTTTGGTTTTGATCAGGCACTCTACATACTTAGATATTATATATACCTACATACTAGTAGTTGATCTTAAGTGGCTTTTCTCTAGCCCAAAAAGTCATGTACCTATGTAGTGTAGTACCAGAGTTCCATTCTCAAAACAAAGAATGTAGAAAATGCTTATTATGTATGTGGGCTTAGCAACATTTGCAGATCTAAAATTGTGACTTAATGCATCGGCCCCTACAGCTGCGGTCCGTATCGTTATCGCTATAAATATGCGCGACCTTCTCGCAGCTTCCAAAATCCGTTCGCGAGTAGGTACCGTGAAGCCCTTTCTCTAATTAAACATTCCTACTTTTACGATATGAGCGACTATAATACCTGCTGAGAAGTAGGAAAACTAACGGTGTAGTGAATGATGAGTGCGCCTCGGATGCACACGTGGGACGCGTTTGCGCAATTCAGCGGCCCTCGCGACCGGAGAGTCTACCGTCTAACTAAAACTCTATTGATATTGCGCTCTCTTTCCTTTTCGCTTGAAGGTATAAAGACAGCAATAGCAAATCTAAAGACAATTTAGTTAGGCGATAGAAGGGCGGGCCCTCTCGCTGGTACCTATTTGGACTAAAAAGACATCGCATTTGACTGTTTGCGCCAGTCATCCGATAGAGAGGCCGTGACTGAGATGATTTTGGTCGCTTTTTGGAGACTGGCACGGAATGCACTCGTAATCGGTAGAACATCTCTGGCCTTCCTTCGTAGATCTCTACGTAAACGTTAAATGAGTTAGGCACATAACGAATAGAATTTATAGTATACTATGCCTAAAACTATTCAAGGTTAGAGTGAACTTGTACCTTGTAAATCTGCAAGTGTCATCTTCGACCTGATCGTCGCTTACCGAAAGGCGATTGTTTTTCGCAAAGAGGATACATGTTTGTGTTATTCGCATTCAAAAATAAAAATTTAACAAACTACAGGGCACACGAAAAAGATCTAAACAGTTTTGAAAGCACAAAAACTGTTCGTAACTGTTCTCAAAAACTTTATCCAATGCGCTGAAAATGGAAAGTTAAGCAAATCTAGATCGAAACCAATCGTCATGCAGTACAGAGAGTACCTGAAATAATAATATTCATTTAAAAATATTCTTACAGTAACCAGTAACTTTTGAAATTAATACTTTTTTTATGAAATCAGTTACATTTTGTAAGACCACTTATTTGATATTGCATTAGACTCTTTGGATCCTGTATATTTATCAAGCATTTTCAAATGTTGCTTTTTATGTTATTTGTATTTGAACCACGTCAAACTGTCTAATTTCGTCTAATTTTTTTACCTCATAATAATTGTGATATAAATAACCAACTCTCGACCATAGGATAATCCCACAGCCGGATGCCCTCAGCTCACCTGCGCCCGCGCCGTTGCACGCGGACCGCTTGCGCAAGCGCGCTTTCCTTCGGTCACTACCCTTCACGCAGGAACAGGCACCAATGGCTCCTGAGTGATCTCGCTTATTCACCTTGTAAAATAGAAAATCGTCGAAAAAAGTTACCGCGTAAGTTCTACAGAAATACTATTTTCAATTCTAGAAGATACCTAGGACATTTTGGAGCCAAACTATTACGGGTTCATTAAACCTGATAGCCCTGAACTATGGCATTTTTGGGGTCAGATGAGTAAGTTTGACAATGTTTTTTGTAGCTAGTAAGGTGGTGTTGTGCGTGAAATATCCACCAATATTTAGTCATTTAAAGTACGAATGTTATCGTGAACTAAAGTCGCGTTTACCCTACCACATCTGAACAATTAGAAACCATTCGTAGCGTAGCGATCAGTGAAACCGTGTCTTTTAGTACATAATATTATAACCATAAACAATCCATTGTATGTTCCCACTGTTAGTAATCATGACCTTCTTTCATGAGGAGAGAGTCAAGGACATAATTCACCTATCTGGCTAAGTTCGGGTCGGCTGTACCTTGTACCTTACACCTTGTACTTGTACCATATGACACATTCTACAAAAAAATATTTCTTGAACATATTTACCCACTATGTTTTACTTAATTGTTAAAGCCATTGGTGATGACAATAATACGAGTAATACGATACGGTGAGACGATAAAAATAATCAGAGGTGCAGGTTGGATTCGAACCTAATTGTGAAAATGAATGTTCTTGTCATTTATTAATCACGGCTTGTCATTGCTAGCGATTATGCGACGATAGTCAAGATGCCCAGATGCTATTGCCCAGCGATGTATTTCCTTCACTGGATAATTATGCTCTGTTATAGGAACTCTACATTCACTAATGTTATTGTAGCCCTCGCTCACTGATCTTTGCAAAGTCCACCTGGGAAAGTGTCACACTATTGTCAGTTATTTTATCACCAAACAGTAGTGTTCACATTGTTCCGATATGACGGGCAATGTTGCCAGATCAATTACTAGGCATATATATAAATCACCTTATTTCTCTGAGGGCAGTGTACTGCTAGGCGGTGATTTGGACTCTTTATTGTTTAATGTTTAAGTAGGTAGTAGGTATGTTTTTTATGGGAAGACGTGTTGCTTAGTATCATTATACAATAAAACGTGTTTCATTCATTGACAGGCAACACAAACTTCGTTTAGGAATTAACGTTGAAGAGATTGCGTTAAAAATAAGACAATATTTTAGATTTATCCATTTTTTCTTTAATATCACACACATTTTGTTTAACACGTAAAGTGACGTTAAGCAAGACATTCCCTTGTTACTTACGCACGTACGTTACGCTGACTGTCGGTAAAGCAAATCACTATGCCATAAAAAAAGAAAAATAAATATAGTTGTTCCAAAAAACGTAGCCATCTTGAGAAATGGCCAAAAATCAGGGTTGTACGTACACCAATAATGTGAAGGTCACGATTATCATACAATGGCAACGAACCGCTTCGTATGTCACGTCGCGGTGGCCGCTGACGTCGTATTATGCAACGCTGTTTGAATCTCACTGTCTCCGTATCCGTAATAAGCAAATAACAATTTTCGATAAGGAAAAATGGCGCTTGGTCATTGACTTGTAAAAGTATGCTTTTTGAAAGGGCTGCTTGCTGATAGTTTTTGTCGAAAACGTTTACACAATGCCACTAGTGTTAAACGTAAGACGGATATTACTTGAGCAACAAGTGATCCGAATGTTTTTTAGTCGTATTTAATTAGAATAGGATTGCATTTGACCACCATCTCCCTGATGTTGTTGCAAATACTTGAAAGAAAAAACTGGTTTCAAATTAATGTAATTCCATACTTGTAATCTAATTAAATATTATCATAGATCATATTGGAGTTATTCCACCATTGGATTTAATAAGAACAGCAATACAATAACTGAAGTAGCACCTACAATTACTTCACTAGTGTAATATTAGTTTCAAAGCTAATTCTGAGATAATGTTGGAAACTGCAGCCCTAAAACATTGTTAACATTGTGTTATTCTATTTTCAAGTTCAAATTGCATGTATGTTAAAAAATTGCCGCTCATTTAATATACTGAAATAGGCTATCTGGAGTTGCTAATTCAATTAAAAAATTAACACGTTGGCGCGGCAATGTGCAATTCCCAGGTTCACAGACGTTCTTGTTTACGTAACCTGCAGTATTCTTCCGGCTAGTAAGACGGAAATTTTGTCCCAAAATTATAAAAATCTCCGATACGCGTGTCGCCTCGGGTCGTCGACCCCACGTGGAACCACCCTGATTTCACATGCCCCGTCTCTTTCTTTTCTACAAGCGACAGGTATTGCTGCGTCGTTCATTTCGTCACAGATTAGGTGGTATTTAGTTAGTGAGTTTCGTATATTCTCACGTGCGCGCGCGCTGCGATATGGTGGGCTATCAAAAAGTTGTATCCCTCTCTAGGATTGAGTACAGCCTGCCCGACGGCATGCGTGGGCCTCAAGGTCTTGTGGACGGTCGCTCGTTTTCTGGCGCCAAAATCAGAGATGGCGGACTCTTCGAAACCGGTGAGAATAACCTTGTAATTATTGACATACCTAGATGGTACATCGCAAGTTTCTTACAATAAAGTGTGTCAATAAGGCGACGAGGGTGGGAGAACTTCAATAAAACATTCCACCAACAATATTTTTCTATTTTTTTTACATAATCTAACCAATAGGCGTTGACCCAAGATAGTTTACCGGAGTTTAGGCTAGCACAGAACGCATAAGGCCCTACTAACCTAAAATTAATAACTAGCTAGCGATAGGTACTTATTATGCACTTACTTACATAGAGTAGGTATACCTGATATTTATCTATGGGTTATCACAGAGACTAAGCGCCGAGGTTTGTTAGCGTGTCCTAACGTGCAAATTTATTTAGCCTGTTAATAAGGATAAAGTTTTAGCAGGTTGCAGTCATCACAACATTATTTTTTTACGACGCTGCAATACGTATACTCATCTGGATATCTGAATATCTGTATAGATAAAAGGTTGTGATTTGAAAAGGTAAACTGGCAACATAAGTAGTAAAGCTTCTAATGGTAAGCATTAAGCATCGCACCTGTTCGAAACAACAGCCGCACGCTGTTTTTTGAATTTGTAATCTCTATCTATCATTTCACAGCGCTCGTCGCTCAGAGATATATACCCAATATTTTCTTATGCTTTCGATATTATTATTCTAACTTAAATACAGTAATGTATGCATAACTGCTTGATACAGTAGTAACTAGCAAATTATATGATATTTCATACACCTAAAATCCAACCCAGAAAACTTGACTTACATTTTTTGAGATCGTTCCTGTCACAAAGGCCAATAATGTCTTCAATATTTAAAAAAAAACAAATAAAAAACAATGCAATATTTGTCGACCAATTTCTACATCGATTTGACTTAAGTAGGTACCTATTTCGGAAATCTGCCAGGTGTTGGTCGCGTAAGCTTTGAGTAAACGTTAGAAAGACATATCTCTGTTATCTGTACAATAACCTGTGAACAGAACACGAACGTGCAACAATCCTCGTAAGAAGTCCATTATAAAGCCAGTTCTCATGCGTAACCGATCCCTTTTCTATCGCAGCGCGCTCACCGTGGAAAAATAGAAAAGACGAAGGCACTCTTTTTACGTTTTTTCAACCATCAGCCCCATTCTTTTTAATTTATTTCGCCTGAGAGCGCGGATACCGCTATTCTAACTCGAATTTGCTCGAGATAATCTGTTCTCAGTTAATTTGGAACAGTTTATGGGTGCCAGTGGTGATTATAAGGAAGTAGATGCTTTTATACGGTGCGCGGGCGCATACTTGTAACAGTAACTATGTATATAATTATTATGTGCCTTGGTACATGCGAGTAATTATAGGCAGTTCATTTGTGACTGAGACTAACTTATAAGGTGGGAAGAAAAATCGATGCAATATGTGGGTTACATTTAACATTTGGTTGCGAAAATACGTTTACGATTTTGAGTCATCAAATTAGTAATACAATACATAACTGTTATTAAAGTATTATTTGAGTAAATAAATTTGTAAGTATTATTAATGACCTAATAGAGAATACGATATATCTTTGAGGTAGTCGCGTTATACTCTCCATACGTATTGCCTCTTAATATAGTATGTGCAGCGTGGTTCCATATGATATCGTAAACCAAATTGTGAGAAATGAAAATTAACCAAACTACTACAACTATAGACGACGAGTTTCATCATCAACATCATCAACAGCCCACTAAATGTTCCCACAGCTGGGACTCGCGGCCTTCTCTAGCAAGGAGAGAGAGTTAAGGCCATAATCCACAACGCTGGCCCAGTACGGGTTGTTGGATGACACATGACTTCGAAAGATTCTAGGTACATGTCGGTTTCCTCACGATGTTTTCTTTCACCGTTTTAAGTTAGTGGCATTGGCCGACGAGTTCAGTACATTGTTTTTCAAAATTATGAAATTATAATTTAAATTGCTAATGGAACTGCGATCAACACACGATTAGAACTACCTTGTCTTATCATTAAGATAAAAAAAGTTTTACAGGCTTTATTTTGTCACAGGATTATGTCACAAAATGTTTCGAATATGGCTCCCTCACAAAACTGAACAACATAAAAGTCGGTCAAGCATGTGGCTATAGTGTGCAATTTGAGAAATAAATCGATAACTGCTACGGCGTAGCATCTCTTCAAGATCTAATTTTACCGCGCTACAATATAGAGTTCACTTTGTTCTAAGAAGAAGAAATAGAGATCATTTTTATTTTCAACTAAATTTAAGTACTTCAAATGTATTGATTTTATAGAATCGTATGTAACACTCACTAATCAATGATGGACTTCTATGTAAGTTTTAAGTCTACACGCACTTGAAAAATAGGTTAAACTAATAAAAAAATACATTGTATTGTGTATGTGTTGATATTTTTTATTTTCTATTATTAGGTACTACTACTTATTACGATTATTTTATGGGATTCTGAACGTTGCTTCTTCCACAAAAAATATGTAACCACTCAAATCGGTTTAATACGAGAATAATATGATTTAAATAGAAAATGATTTAATGAATTCGATTTGTTTATCAAGAAGTATTCCCAATGAAATAAAACCCTGAACTCATTAACTAACCAGACTTAAATTAGGCTCGTATTATTAATATAAATGATTAGCATAGAGTTTATTATTACAGATGACAAACATTTTAATGTAGGTACAGTTAACGATGTAACCACGTAACTAGTATAGTGCAGAGTCAAGGCGTCCAACGCGGTTTTATAGGTACTGTGTATGAGTAGGTGTGGACGGCAGGATGTTTATGGTGTTTGTGCGATGTTTTCATGCTTTTAGATGTAACTTCACATTTACGTGTGTAATATATCTTTATTTGTAACAAAATGAATTACAATTCACATAATTACATTGATGGGGCTCTTGCAGAGTACGTGTAGGAAAGTATTACACTTTTACTAGTTATTCAATCGCCAGGCAGTAATGTGTTTCGGTTTGAAGGATAATGTATCAAGAGACATTTCAGTAAAAGTAGATAAATTATATTTCCAAGTGTAAGCGCAGTACTAGGCAGTAATTTGGACTCTTCATGTTGAAATAGCTGTGTGGCACTGTTATATATCTTACGGGCATGTAAGGGCTTACCGTCAAGCGCATGTTGAATTATAAAAAAATGGTACTATGGTTATATCGTTCAGATAGCCTATAAAATAATGAAATACTTTAATGAAAACCCATTTTGTTATTAAGTAAATCTGTAAGTACCTAGTACTGATTTGATGGGCTGTGAGGTAAATAATGTAGGTACATAGAGGTAAATACAGATTATCTCAGGCTCAGTACAACGTGAGACCTTGAAAAGCGCCTGCGCACCTCATTTATCATGACTTCATACACGCTACCCGGCAAACCTGTGCTTCTTGTAAAATTAAATCAAACACATACCTATACAGGGCACGATTTTATGTACAACACTTAGGCCAGCATAATAATTATCCCATAGATAAAACTTAATAAGGTACAACGATAATATCTTTTCACTGAAACTTGAAAACGTGAAACTTTTTCTGAAGTAAGTACCTGTACGAAAAACAATACATTTTATGCACATATTTTTTTTGTTAATTTGTCCAAAAACATTAAACTAATTGCGACAAAATTTGTAAAGGACCAGCTCTAAAGTATGATCTACTACTTTTGCTTGTAGCATTTATAAAACAATTTTGCAGAAAGTAATAGACACTAAGTAAGAAGGATGAGGTTCTATAAATCATTATGAACAACTTTTACTGTACCTACAGGTATTATAAGGATCTGTATCTGTAACCCTGAAACCGAAAAATTCTTCTTTATGTACAGTTAGTCGTATAAAAAGGAATTTAATCCTATTAAAGGATTTGGTCCTATGTCCTATTGTCAAAATTGTTGACTCTTTTTCTATGTGATCGACATGAGTTTGAACACCCCTTCTACCGCCTAACTAAGTCGCCTTTGGCTTTGCTATTGCTGTCTCTATCTATTCAAGTGGAAAGAAAAAAGATGGTGACATCAAAGCTAAGATAGTTTTTGGTTAGGCGGTAGACCCCCAGTATCCCGCTTGACGTTTAGAAACGACATGGTTTATGATAGAGCGCGCTTATCTAGAAGAAACCGATTCACTCTCGATCACATAACTCGATTCATTCGATGAATGATGATAGGTTTGCATTTGACCGCCATGCGCCATCTCGCCTAATGTTAAGCGACGATGCAGTCTACGATGGAACGTGCTTACCAGAAGATACCGACACACTCTCGACTTGAAGACACCAGCATTGTATTTGTAACCATCGGGAAAAACTCACTAAGGCATCGCATCACCCAAACTATGTACAAGTGCTCCGCATAACGCTATATTACTTTGATCAATATCAACAACAACAGCCCACTAAACGTTCCCACTGCTGGGACTCGGGGCCTTCTCTCGCAAGGAGAGAGTTAAGGCCATAATCCACCACGCTGGCCCAGTGTGGGTTGGCGGATGACACATGACTTCGAAAGATTCTAGGTACATGTCGGTTTCCTCACGATGTTTTCCTTCACCGTTTTAAGTTAGCGGCATTACGCACATGACTTCGAAAAGACAATGGTGCGTGTGGGGTTTGAACCCGGGGTCTCCGGATCGGCAGCCGCCGTACTCTCGACTAGACCACCGTAACTTATATATCATCAATATACGACTACTTAAATATGTTGTTTTGTACAAATTTCACTCAACTTATTGATCTAATTACCTACAGTATATACACACTTTGGTGACGTAGTGGCAATAACATACCTATACTATACTACGCTAAACAATCAAAATACATAATACATCTAAACAGAATTCTATGTTGAATATCCTAGTACTAATTTAAGTAACCTACGTAGTTCAAAACTCAATAAACAATAATTATTAGTTTCGAAATTTTAAAATAAGAATGGTATTCGAAAGTAGTTTTCGCTAAGTACAATGATACTGGCATGTATAATAGCAGGCTCGGATTCCCTTCTCTACTATGTATCCATCCTAGCCTTCGATTTCTCTGTTTAATCAGCCCGCACCTCATAAAAGAGACTATAAAACGTTCCTATGGCAAATTGCAGGAGCATTATCATCAACGGTTATCGCTTCAGTACTATGGCGCTAGTTGCAGTAAGGGGGCATCTCCACAACCATGACTAAAACGAACGAGTATAGCTATAACATTGAAAAGTAACCGAAATCAAGAATAGTAAAAATTTAAAAATCAACGTCTACATTATAACAGTTTCTTTATTATGCGTAGGTTATTGGTTCGTATCATTGCTAAACTTCTGGATACTATATCTATCCTTTCATCGTATTCATGGATTCTGCTTTTTACATTCGGTCATGGTCAACTGCCTTACCTATAACAATTATCGTATCATCGGGTCTCAAGGTAACCTTTTCTACGTTAGTGTGATTTTTACTCTAGAAGTCATTAAACTAATGATTATTGATTCTGTGATAACTGCCACAAAAGTGGTCAAGAGGCTAATAAATTCCAATTTAAACCACGAAGACAAGTTCATTGAACTAACCTCCATTTTTTTTAACATTCAGGTACTCCAGGATGAAGCGAGATAAAGCCAGATAAGCCTGTTAAGTTTTCGATCTAGGTCAAATCAGTATTCAAATTATCGGATTTTAGCAATTACCAATTATGACAAATTAAATAAAAAAAGTATTACGTTGAACGAACTCAAAGTCACGAAATTATGTTCAAAAACCAAATTTCATGAAAGTTTTTGTTTATCAACAATTTCGGCGGCAAAAAATTGAATTGAGAGCAATTTGGATTTTGATCTTAGTTAAAATGTTAACTATAATTACTTTCTTTCATAATATCTTAGTTTTCTAAGAATCTGAGTCTAACAAATGAAATAGAAGTGTTCATTTCGTTCACTGAAATGACGTCCCGTCCCGTTGAGACGCTGATTTAGTTGCAAAAGTTGCAGCATGCAATTAAAGAGTCGGTACATACAACTACATGCAACAGTACCGCACACGTGAAAGTCGTGTCTATAATAATTTAAAGCCTTTTGACGAATGCCTGTCTATAGTAGTATAAGAGATACCTTCCGTTTTGAGTAAGATGCGTCAATTCAATTCTATAATATAGTCGTTGCTATTTTTAACAAAATAACATAATTTTAACTTGTCAAGTTACATTGCTTGTAAAGTCAAGTAAAAACATGTAAAGTCTAGATAAAATGTGATATAGCTAGGTTTAACTTCATCTTTGTAACTTATTGTAGTGGAATAGGGTACAATCCTCAAAAAAACTAAGTAGCCCGTTAGTTAGATTGCCAAAAAATATTGTACACATATTGTTTCTTTTGTTTCACAAACAAAAAATGCCGAAGATACAGCGCTTCGAAGTTTCGTGTGATGTCACTTATGAGTACGATTTTTACTCACGAGTGACGTCGGGACCCCCCGCGCTCGAAGTTTCAAGGCTATATCTTTGACGATTTTTAATATTATGAAAAAACAAAAAATACGTGTCCAATATTTTTCCATGATCTAGCTGTCGGACTAATTAGGATGGTGTATTTTTGACCCAGTCCGGTACCCTATTCATCTGCAGGCAGTAATAGAATTTGTATCCAGAGTTCATTATCTAGAGGTAAATAGGAAAATTGAAAAGTTTTAAATGTAGTGGTACATAACATATGCATAAATATCGATAGAAATCGTTTACGTATATTTTTTAATTTTTTATTGAGTTTAGGTCCGCGTTTGACACCGACTAGCGACGGTGTGGTCGAAGATGACGCATGTTGACCTAGAAAGTACCTATTCACTCTGACCTTAAAAAGTTCTAGACTGTATCTCTCAGGGAACAAGGAGGCCGGCAACTTATACCACCAAAGCTGTACGTACGAGAAAAGTGGATTCAAACCGTTTTGTACGGATTTTGGGAATATCCACAGTGTATGGGTGGTAGTGGGCCGACATACGACTTGTCCTGTAGTGGAAAAGGGAAGGCAATATTAGGTCGTGTAAATCCGCTGCACACTCTCCAAAATGCATTCTGTAAAACACTGTCAGACTAGCCACTTTTCGACGATGTTCTAGGTTTAACAGCTTTTTAGCTACTAAGTCTCTATCACCTATTAGCCGAACACCGCGCCGTTCTACCGACATCGATTATGATTTACCTAATAACACAAACTTAAATTTAAGCTTTAAGTTACTAAAAAATAAGCTTCAAAATAATAAGTATAATCGAGAAAAGTAAGTAAAACGAGGTCGTTTCTATTGTTGAACGTGCTTCAAAGGACCTCGGAAAAACACTTGTCCACCTCTCTAGCTATGTTTAAAACAAAGTAAAGAAATAACGGAATACCTGGCAAAGTTTATTGATTTCTATAGAACAATCGTAGGTACGCAAGGGTCACATTATGAGTGTCGATCAGTTCACTGGTGACCCTTGCCTTGATCTCTGAGCTCTTTTGATTGATCTTCGATATCGAAGTAACTTTATAACATTGTTTATTTTTACTAACTGTAGTTCTATGTCTATGACAGGTAGATACACTACCACTATAAAGCCCCGAGGTGAATCTAATAATACATCTATCTTATACGTGACACACCTAAGATGTCGCCTATAAATATAAGTAAAAAAATAATTAAATTTTATTGAACATTCATCACACAACTCTAACTAGTCCCACACTAAGCAATGCATATATTATGGGAACGAGATAGCTGATTTAGTGATCTAGTACTTAAATAAGCGATAGAGATTTATACTATGTGCCAAATAACACGAGAATAAGGTTCATTCACTGACCTTCAAACCATGAAATCACAAAATTAATTAATTGTGATGCCGCCTCGCACCACGAAATTCTAGCGATACCATTAAGCATAGTTTGTATGGTAAACGATAGAATTAGCGATACAAGTACTTAATATTTTGCGATATTCTAGAGTAGGTCAGGGAATGAAACTTATTCTCATGTTATTTGGCACATAGTATAGATGATGTTAGATTTTTATGATACAAATGAAACGAGTTTTCTACTAAAGCCATTTTATACGATATCTACGAATAAACACTATCAAACATGTTGTACTCGAGAAGAAAAACAACCAGTACATTCGCGCGTAGTTCCCGATCCCGTTATATTTCCGGGATAAAAAGTAGCCTATGTATAATAAGTATGTATTTAAAACTATATAAGTATTATATCAGCTATCTGGCCGCCATCATACAAGCTTTGCTTAGTTTGGGGTCAGATGGTGTTGTGTGTGAAATGTCCACCAATATTTATATTTATTTAGATTATATTGTTCCAGACCATTATCTATCTATGTATTTAATTTCATCTAAATCCCTTCAGCAGTTTTTACGTGAAAGAGTAACAAGAATCCAACCATACTTACAAACTGTCGCGTTTAAAATATTAATAGGATTTTGTAGTGGTGTAAGTTTGTATTTGTCTTTTGTTTATTTTATTTTTTTATTTTGTTTGTATTTTCAGTTTATTTCATTTGCAATGCTTTTATATTATGCTTATAATAGTTATATAGTGTTATCAAGTTTAGTTACTCGGTGAATAGGCACTCGAGACAAGTCTAATCATAATCACCTCTTCCTAAAACTCCATTCGTCAAGTCATCAAAAACGTTTACAGTTTGAAACATACACAAAAACCACGATTACAAGATTTGTATTCACTGTCATTGCGAATAATGGTATTATTATTTGAAATTACTATAAAGCAGATATGAGTTAGATAATCGAATGTTCGTTGGATTAAAATATATCTCATTTTATTTGAAGTCTTACATCACCCTTTTTACATGATTTTGTGAATTTTTGTTTAGTTCGTCAATCTCAGTTTCCTTGTTTGTCTATCGGTCTATCCTATATTGTAAATAATTACACTACAAGACAGAAAATACAAGTTTTCGAAAATTGCTAGTTTTTATATTTTTGTTGAAGATCTAGTGTATAAATTTACAAAATGTAATAAGTGCAGCTTCACCTTCATTGGTCTGTCCAGTCCAATGGAGAGTGAAGCTGCTTACCCAATTTGACCTCCCTACGAGATCGATTTTCAAAACATTTTGTGTAAAGTATGCAATCACGTTGTATTTAAAGTTTATCACATTAAACAGTTTCAGTTAGATTTTTTCTACCAGGAAGTTTATCAGAACAAATTATTTTGTATATGGTAAATTTAGTTTAAAAATGCGTCATTTCATGCTGATGCAAAATTTTCGATAAAAATATCTAACAATTTGAAATAAAAAAATTACTTAAAATAAGCTTATTAAATCCTCCTGAAAGTCATAAAGTACGATTTGATATGAAGGTACGATTTGCTCTTAACTCCAAAATAGTAAGTATTCGTATTGATATCGTACCAGTACGAGTATATAGTGGTATTTATATAGTTAGAACATTGAGCAATAAAATCTAAGAAGCCCCAAGCCGATGTAGACGAGCATTTGAAATCGATCGACTGGAGGCAGACGCCCGCCGTTTCCAAAGAGAAACTGCTGTAAAAAATCTAGGCAAAGATTGCAAAGATGAATTGCACGATGAAAGGTGAATGAATATGCAATAGGTTTCGTGATGCAAGTGAAATAAAATCAAAAAGAACTCATGTTTGATAAATTACTGTATTGAAATCGTCACGGAACTTAATTAAAAGTTCAGAAGACAAAATATATTTTAGCGACTAGTTTATTTCCGTAACTTCACGTGCCATTTGTTACTGAAATTATGACAGCTTCAAACTATGATTTGACTCCTATAAATGGACACATTTCCTTAAAAGTGTTTAATGGTTTAGGAGCCAGCACACGAATGCAGCCGCATTAAGTTATATTGCCACCGTATTTTAAAAGGATGTGGTTATATGATCGGTTGTATGTATATTTTTATGTATGTCCGGCCAAAATTCTATCAATTGTGTACTGAATGTGTTTTTTTCTATGTTCTCAATGATTCTAATGCATTATTTTAATTTGAAGACAATTTTGAACCCTCTTCGGGGAAATATTAAAGAATGGTTACCGCGTGGTGGCGGCCGTTTGTTACCGGAGGTAGGTAATCAGAATTACTGAAAAACTATAGATACGAGATAGAACGACATTGTTGGTGATTCAAACAAAAGTCGAGAAACGCATCATTTTGATAGAATCTAGTGATTATTTAGGAGCTATGTGTAAAAATGTTGTTAAAGTTTTCGTGTTTACCAATTTCATATTAAAACAGTTTTTTTAAATTTCTATTACAATACGGTACTCAGTAATTGTCTCATACTGTCTATGGAAAGTTAAAATTTACACTAAAATGGAAAGAAATTATGCAGGATCCTGGGCATTCTTCTTGCTGGTTGGTAGTGGGCATGAGTATCTTAGTCATCTCTAGATCTTCAGTGGTCTATGGATAGGAAATTCAGATATGTTTAGTGTAAGTAGCTTCTTTTATTTAGTTTTATTAATACAGGCTTTATCCGTTAAATTAATTGGAGATTTTTCGCGTATTTTTTTTTTGAAGTATATTTGCTCATGAACAAAAATAAAACAAAACATCCAACCAACTTTCAAGTAGGTGCCTATGTCTAATAGCCGTTTGGACTTGCATTATCTATCAGGCAGTCAGTCAGGACAAAGCCTTTTACAGATATAAAATCTAAAGAAACGTAAAATATATCTGTAGGAGTGATCCTTCGAGGCTGACCTTGCCGCGTGGGAGCCGATCTAGAAATCGGTCGTGTTCAATACTAGCTCGTCGCTAATCTGTGCTTCCGTGCCATAGAAGCTATCGGCTAATCTGCTCACCAGTTTCATAATAACTGTTGCGTTTACTGTGGCTGCGCTTACGCAATCACAACCACTCGGGCGCGCCTCCGCACCACCCAACAAACTATGCAATATTCTGTCACCTGGCCGCCATGATGACACGTAGGAAGGTAGGTACCTTCCTCAGCCCTCGTCAGTGGCATTTATCCGACTCGTGTCCTCTGCGGTGAATCTGATTGTTGCTAGGTATGTTGTGCATTGTATCTATTCATTTACATTTACGTGCGCAGGAATATGGTAATATTCGTAATTTAGGATATTACTTTGACCTTATGTATTATGTAGGTACCCCACCTAGCTTAGACTTAGATATGTAAACGGTGTTGCGATCATGGTGCCTAGTGCATTTATGCGACATTTAAATATGCCATAGTTAGTCATTGCAACTCCAGCGGGGCTAGCACGGGGAGTGGACTAATAGTCTTTCCACCATTTTTATCCACCTGTCAGTGGATATAATAATCATTTCCACCTTGCATAGCATGGCAACAGGGGAAAAGGAAAAATGTTTTCACTTGACGTTTGTCGTGGACATTATATCACGCTACTCCCCGCTGTATAGCACGGACTCGGGAAAACGAAGATAAATACTCTTCAATTGACATATGACAGGGGACAAACTATCGTCTGATTTGGAGGTGGGGATATAAGTAAATCTCTCTCAAACATAATGTCGCGAGCATATTATAATTATATTTTTATTATATAATTACTCATTTTTATATCTAAATGCGTTCTCTATACTAAGGTATGTGATTTAGATGAGAAAATGTTTTATAGTTGTTTACAAAAATATAAAACCTACATATAAAACCTCAAAACGCAGCACAGAAAAAAAAAGTAAAAAGAGCGAACGTTGACAGAAAAACTGATGATTAATACGTCATTTTTAGGGTTCCGTAAAACGTAAAAACGGAACCCTTACAGATTCGTCACGTCTGTCTGTCACAGCCACTTTTTGCCGAAACTATGAAAACTACACTGTTGAAACTTGGTAAGTAGATGTATTCTGTGACACGCATTAAGTTTTTATTTTTTAAAAAATTAGGGTTGCCCCCATACTGAGAAATGAAACTCATCAAACCTACACGTGTCTATCGATAGGTCTTTAAAAATGATATTGAGGTTTCTAATATAATTTTTGTCTACACTGAATAATTTGCGCGAGAGACACTTCCAAAGTGGTAAAATGTGTGCTAACTTCTAAAGTAAGAGAATGAAAAAATATATGATGTACATTACCATGCAAACTACCAACGAAAATTGGTTTGAACTCGATCTGATTTAGTAGTTTTTTTAGTACCTACGTCATAAATATACTCACTATCATTAAAACTTCGATCAAAGTTACAACGAAGTACAAGAACTATGTGTACTATGTATATTATGTTACTTGCTGCAACGGAACCCTTCATGGACGAGTCCAACTTGCACTTGGCCACTTTATTATTTAATTTTCTTATAACGGCAATACTGAAGTGATAACGCTACTCCCGCCTTATATCCACCGTGGAATAACTATCCACCGGCGAGTCCGTGCTCTGACAGTGGACAAAATTGACAAGGGGGAAAGAGATTATTTCCTTTCCCGGTGGAGTAATTGTCAACTGCCCGTGCTAGCCCCGCAGTAGAATGTTCTGGGACAGTGCCGTAACTAGCCTTTTGTATCTACGCTTGTTGCGATCTTTTGTAAATTCATATTGTGTTGTTTAACCTGCAATTGTGTCCATACAAATGTTCCAAACCTTGATCCTGTTCTATTTTATTAACTTTTGTAAGATTACACTGGACCGCCATCTCACCTGATGATAAACGACGATGCGGTCTACGACGAAGCGTGCTTACTTATCTATAAGAAACCAATTTACTCTCGATTTAATTTCACGAAGGTTGTTACCATCTGGAAAACCCCCAGTCAGGCAACGCATCCTACAGCCTAGATGTTCTTATCACAAAAGTAGAAACCCCTTGGCCTTTGGGAGTTAAACCATGAAACGATGTCGATTTTTCGAGTACGATCAATCCGATAGAAAATAAAAGCAAAGGTGGGATCAGATCATGCAGATCAGTTTCACACTCTCCAAATTGTATTTAGTTAATGCACGTAGATTTACACCATGCGTCTGGGAACCGCTACAGCTCTCTAAATGCTACCACACTTTAATCGGGATAGTTCAAAGATTGTTTATCTGTTTCGTTGCTGCAACTACCTTACTGCGAAATTTGATTGTTAAAATATTAGATAACTAGTTAAACCGTTATAATACTAAGCTATTAGCATGCCTGTCCGAACTATTCGCCTTTGCGTATAGTCTTTCACTCAGCCCTTTGCGCAGCAGACCGCATCCTCAGACCGTCACCTGACATAGCGGTCAAAATTGAAATAAGTAGACAATTTTCGTAACAAAGTACTATGCAGACATGCGTTCCATTTTCAAGACCTAACTTTAGAGATATTATGGCAAAACGGCCTTATTGTTCCAAAGACACCACTGCAACAACTTCACTAGGCAGGAAGGGAAGGTACTTCAACAATTAAATTTAATTTGTGTCTTAATCGAAAAAGAGTTCGAGAATCGCATCCAAGAGTTATAAAATCTAGTAAAGAGGTATTACATATAAATACATAGGCTATCTTAACATTAGATTTTTGTGGGCATTCATTTAAAAAACTAGAGCGACCCAAAACATACCAGAGCTCGGGTATAAAAATATCGAAGCGATAAAAAATATAGGAAAGTTCGAGTTGGTCCAAAAATCGAATCGGAGTCGTCATAGCGACTCGCACCGGAAATTATTTAGGGTTAATCGATTCGGCAGCTCGAGCTTTCGTCTTCCGCGACGGCATAGTGATGCGCGTAACGGGACAGCGCACCGATTTGTGCAGCCCTATTATAATCGATGTCAACATTTTAGAGTTTTGATTAGGATGCTTGATACTTTGTAGGTCGTAGTTTTATTTGAACACAAACCAATACGACTTAGTTTCCCTGAACGTAAATAGTTAGAGTCCTGTTCTACGTTTGTAATAAATAATGCCTATTTATAAATATACACTAGTACGCCGTTCTACCCGCGTAGTTCCTGTTCCATGAACCATGTGTTATTCAATACTATAATCCAACTATGTGCCAAATTTCAACCCGATCTGTTTAGGCGTTCCGACGTGATAGAGCAACAAACATCAGATACAGATAATTTATTGGTAAAAATAATTCACAAGTCACAATTTAAATTCACAAAAACAATCTAGTTGAATTACAGGTACTTAATAATAAAAAGTATATACCTACCTAACAAAACATTTGTACTAAAAAGCAAAACCATATGACCATATGATTTAGATAATTTTTTTGTAGTATTTGTCACCAAAAAACTCTTTCAAATGAGTCTTTAAACGTTTTTTAAACAGTCCAACTGACGACGCGCCCAACATCTAATCATCCAAACACCACCTTTTGCATTTTAATATTAGTGGAATTTCTTTTAAGTATATACTTTACTAGCGGCCCGCTCCGGCTTCGCTCGAATAATAACCTAGATATCAACTGCAGCGCCATCTGCCGTAGCCTATGTTACTCGGGAATAATGTAGCTTTCCAAAGGTGAAAGAATTTTTGAAATCGGTCCAGTAGTTTCGGAGCCTATTCATTACAAACAAACAAACAAATATTTCCTCTTTATAATATTAGTATAGATTTTAACAAAACGAGAACATTGACTTATTTATTATCATTCTTATTTATCTTTTTTATTTTTATCATTAGTTTTTTAAACAACATCGCGAATACAGGTACCTATACTTTTTTTTTAACAATTAAGTCGACACTTGACAGCCATCTAGCCTGATGTTAAACATGGTTTTCTAGAAACTAAGATTGTAAACCATTGGGAAAAACACACTCAGGAAAATCAACCCCACAACCCAGACGTTCTTATCACAAAAATGGAGTCGAACCGTCTTGTTCGAGTCCTTGGAATGTCATACAATGAAACGATGTCAGTTTTTCACGTTACGAACAGTCCGAGAGAAAAAAGGGCAAAGCGGTACGTACCTATTAAATTAGATCATTAATTGCACACTCAACGGCGCGCCTTCGTCTAAAGAGTATATACTTCCTACTATATACAATATACATATATCTTCTTATATATAAAATTCTCGTGTCACAGTGTTTGTTTCCTTACTCCTCCGAAACGGCTTTACTGATTTTTACCTAATTTTATATGCATATTCAGTAGGTCTGAGAATCGGCTACTAGCTATTTTTCATACCCCTAAGTGTTAGGGGTTGTTCACCTCAAACATTTTTTATTTTGTTTTTGGTAACATTTTTTTGTTTTTATTTTTTTATAATGTGGCGTTAAAAAATACATACAACCCTAAATTTTTACCCTTTTATCACCAACCTCTGTTTTTTTATAGCCATTTTAGTAATTTAATCATTTGACAGTGAACTCCTAAACGACGGGACCAATTTCAATGTTTTTTTTTTGTGTGTGTATTCGAAGATGGTTTAAATTCACAAATAAGCTCGGCAGATGGCGCTGCAGACAGTGTCTAGGTTATGTCCGAGCGAAGCCGGAACGGGCCGCTAGTATATGTATAGAAAGGAAGCATATATGACAGGTTTGTTTCTTCTCTACCTCCTTTTCCTAGACATAATATAGGTATTCTATTTTTTTCTTAATTATAATAATTGCTTTACCCCGAAAAACAAAACAACCGACCTTAATTAAAAAAAAGAAGAGGCTGTACTAATTCAAAAATTAAACTCCGATAGTTTAATCATTTTAATAGAGTTAAATATAAATGTATGAATATTTGTGTTGATATTACAAAAGATTCCATAGATATCTTTAAAATTGATATGGGAACGTTCGGGGAGTAACTAATATTTTTCGAAAAAAATATGTAGGTTCAAATGTTCTCGAGAAATCGGAGAATATACACAATTTTTGGCTGAACAGCCATTGAAAACCTCCTTCTTTTTTGAAGTCGGTTAACATAATGTTTTCAGTGTGTTAATGTCAATAAGTATAGTCAGCACGGTTCCGATAGGTGAGACAATCTAGTCTACCTCGAGACAATCATTCAGGTATTTAATTGAATTGCTCTGCATCCGCATCGCGAAGCCGACGATATAATATAAAATAGCATTAATAATCTTAAAATTAAATGTCTATAACTTTTTTTTTTATTTATGTTAAAATTATAACGTCAAAAAGTAGGACGATTTAAGTAAAAACTTAAATAATTTAGAGGTTTGTGCTTATAATAAATACTTGGCATGGTAATTAAAACAAACTAAATTTTCCGTCAGTTAGATTATTAAAAATTTTTTTTTTTTATATTTATTATTTAATAATTAGATTATTTTTTCTTTTGTTTCAACGACAAAAAATGACGAAGATAATAAATAAGCTTAGAAGTTTCGACTTACGTCACGTCTATATACGATTTTTATGTAGACTTGCCGTCACAACCTTTTAAACTCCGGAAGTTTGATCGTCTATATTTTTGTCGATTCTACATAATTTGATTAAACCAAAAATATGTGTCCTGTATTTTTCAAAAACTACCTGACAGACTAATAATTAGAATGGTAGGTATATTTTTGACCAGCCGTCACCCCTATCATAGAGTATAATTATTATGGCTATTACTTATTGATTGTTTAATACGTTTAATAAACGCTTTTACAATTTATGACTAACAAAATTACGAAACCTTTACACAGAATACTTAAAAATACCAATGTCATTACCACGATCCTAATACTCTAGTCCTGACTAAAATTGAGGAAATAATTTGAGCAAAACTCATTCGTACTTATTTGTAATAAAGATTAATGAGTTCTTGTTCTTTAATTACACATTAATAATATACCGTAATGTAATGATAGAGAAACGCGACATAGTAGTTAATATTGATGGAACAGCAATTTCCACATTTAGATTGAGATCGAATAATGATTCCTGTTGATAACAAGGTGTCTTTCATTAAAGTAAATCTGTCATATTTTGACTAGCTGTTCGTTGAGGTTTTACCCGCGTAGTTCCCGTTGCCATTGATATCCCGGGATAAAAAGTAGCCTACGTGTTCTTTCAGACTTTAATCTAACTTTGTTCTAAATTTCAGCCCGATCTGTTCGCACGTTACGACGTGATTGAGCATCAAACATCCAAATATTCAAACATTCATACATTGACAATTATAATATTAATAGGGTGATAATGAGCAAT
Source organism: Ectropis crepuscularia (assembly GCA_963693475.1). Classification (NCBI taxonomy): domain Eukaryota; kingdom Metazoa; phylum Arthropoda; class Insecta; order Lepidoptera; family Geometridae; genus Ectropis; species Ectropis crepuscularia. The sequence goes on along the minus strand of OY856339.1, from coordinate 13,001,784 downwards.
AGGTATAATCGGAGATAAAAAATAATTACAAGTCGTAAGGACTACCGACAAAAGAAAAAAAACTTGGAATTTTAGTAGTAAACAGCACTAATGTTACAGAATACGTATATAGGTATAGAGTATAGATGTAGTGTTATTTTAGGTGATGCGTACTCAAGATTTCACCCAGCCAAAGTGTCCAACGCACAATCATACCCTGCTGTCCCGGCTCTGCTCCGGCGACGCTACGTCGCTTTCTTAGCGTGGCAGTGATTCGAATCCAGAAGATATTCCTCTATGAAAAGGATTCAACGTGGCTTTCAAAGAAGTTTTCACACCAAAATGAGCAGTTTTCATAAGGAAAATATGAGTTTAAACTACGTACTAGATAGACGGCGATAGGGGTTTTAGACTACATTATTAGAGCCACTGTAATGTATGTTTATTTGATTTTATGTAAAAATACATAATAAATCAATTTCCACAACTAAAACACTTGAACTACTGATTGTTTCGTGATTTTTACTTGTCGAAATATAATGACGCTTAAAAACAAATGCAGAATCAAAAAGATATAAACTGGCGATATCAAATCGAAAATGTCAGTATTACGATTGTAAGTTTTCAAAATATATCTTACTAGAAGCCCGTCCCGGCTTCGCATGGGGTAGACAATTATTTATTTTTGGAAATTTGGACTCGGATTGAGAAGGATGGACGTTGTACACTCGGCCCAACGCCGCATCTTTTTTTACACCGGGATGACCGACTACGTCTTGGCCGCGTTTCCTTCTTGAGAATTTGTTATTGGCCCATGTGTAATAATGAGGGACCTCATGATAATATCTTTTGAATGGAAAGTCCAATTTAAATAATTTAAAAACTATTTTATAGGTAGTTAAATGGTCTTGAACATAAAATAATTTATTTGAATAAGGATTAATATAAACACATAAATAGCATGGTTTGAATTTGGTTAGCATTTTCATTAATGTTTAAGATGAAAAAAGTTGTTGTAGTGACATAACTACAATAGTTGGACATATGCTACCGCGGAGTTTTTTGTAGACATTATAATGTTCTTCAATATTGTTGTACATTATTTTGTTCTATCGCTAATAGTTTCGGCAGCGCATTCGACGAAAGACATTTTAAGACTCATTTTTCTACACCTTCGGTTACATTGTTCAAATTTTACCAAGGATCCCTATTTTTTTTCAAAATGAAATGTAGCCTATGTCAAATTGGAAGAATGTAGCATTCTATTGGTAAAAAAAATGTTTAAATCGGCCCAGTACTTTTTGAGCCTATTCATTACAAACATACAAACATACAAAAATAGGTACAAATCTTTCCTCTTTATAATATTAGTGTAGATAATATCTACACAGTCGGAGGAGTAAGGAAACAAACACTGTGACACGAGAATTTTATATAGGAGGAGTAAGGAAACAAACACTGTGACACGAGAATTTTATCTTATATATAAAATTCTCGTATTAATATAAAATTCTCGTGTCACAGTGTTTGTTTCCTTACTCCTCCGAAACGGCTTTACTGATTTTAACCAAATTTTATATGCATATTCTGTAGGTATGAGAATCGGCTACTAGCTATTTTTCATACCCCTAAGTGACAAGGGTTGTTCACTAAGGCAAAACAACGTTTGCGGGGTCAGCTAGTACTTGTATATGCCAATCGTACCAATTTAAACGGACAGACAAAGACTGAATCTAAGATTTGGACAAAATATGTATATTTAAGGCTAGTTAAGCTCCAGTCAGGCACCATTTTAATTATTTTTTGGCTAATCCAAAAATATCTCAAAATAATCTTGCCGCCGTATCTCGTATATCTACTCAATACTTCTATAGTGGCAGGCAAGGGCTCTATATGGCCGGGAAATATCATATCTATGTCATTAATTCTACCGCAAAGCAGTAATGTGCAAACATTACTGTCTTCTGGTTTGAACGGCATGTTGTTAGAAAACCTATAGAGGCAAAGAGGTAAAACTATACTAATACTAGTGACCCGCCCCGGCTGCGCACAGGCACAATAAGTACTGTTTCTAAATAATAAAAATGGTTGTTATGAGTTATCCCTAAAATATATTCCATTGGAGACTTTTCTGTAGACCTTTTTAATATGTACAATATACCTATTGAAGTACATAATTTTGATCTATCTCGTAGGGTTCAGCCAGAGTTTGCAATGTAAGCGCGAAAAACTGTTTATTTATTACATTTCACGTTTAATATATGATTTAAAAGCATTAGTGTTTCTCTACTATTTTATGCACGTATTCATGTAAAACCTTTCTCTTGAAATACTTATCGTTCAAAACAAATCGCATCTAAATGCGTTGGGTAGTTTTAAGAATACCTACATTTTAAAAAGGGTTATTCTCTACGAAACTACATTTTTGGTCATAAGAAGTATCCTGGGCTATTATTCCAGACAATAGTCTATCCGACTTCAAAATTTTAGACACAACATAATTTAGCGCTAAACTTATTTTTAACAACACGACAAGTGAATGAAATGTACGAAATTAATGGAAGTAAAAGAAGTTTTTAAATATAGAGTGACGAGACGAGCAGGTCATGTGCCTGATGATAAGCAACATGCCTGCCACATAACAACACAATGACACGCATCTATTGGAACATGAAGATTCCAAATCATTACCTAGCACTGCACTGCGCTCGTCACCCAGAGATCTAAGTTGTTATATCTTTAAGCCCTGTAATTTCTCTGGAAACATTGCCCTTCAGACCGGAACACAGTAATGTTTGCACATTACTGCTTGGCGGTAGAATATTTGGCAAAGGTGTGGTCCTTCCCCAGGCGGACTCTGCCATAATATATATATATATTATTAAGTTGAAGAGTTTGTGTGTTTGAACGCGTTAATCTCAGGAACTATGGGGCTGATTTAAAAAAAATATTTCACCGTTAGGTACGTTGGTGATCCCTGAGTGCCATAATTATGTACCACGGGCGAAACCGTGTCGGATCGCTAGTCATACTATATCTCCGGGTGCGGTGCAGTATTCTTCATGGTGCACTGTGCCGTTATTATGGGCGTGTTCTCCTTACCAAGTGCGAGTGTCATTTCGTCACTCTATCTTATAAAGAAAATACTTCTTTAAACTGAAAAAAATGTTTTTAGTTTTTGTGACGTCAAACGAAGTTAAAAAACAGATTTGAGCTTAAGTGATGATTTGTTTAACCGTTCATAGGTTTACACTTGACCACCATCGCGCCTGATGTTAAGTAACGAAGTAATGATGCGGTCTACGGTGGAGACTATTTACCTAGAAGAAACCGATTCACTCTCGATTTGAAGATCACAAAAATCAACCATCAGAAAAAGCCCACTCAGGCAACGTATTCCATGGCTTTAAAGTTCTTATCACAAAAGTAGAGTCAAATCTCTGCGTTCGTGTCTTTGAAACAGCTACCATGAAAGGATGTTGCTTTTTCGAGCTACGAGCGCACGGTAATATTAGTACTTAGTAGGTAAAAAAATGTTGTATTCCGCTTAGTACTTAATAATAAAATCACTATTTTGATATAAACCAAACCACAATTTAACGCTTAGGGCCATCTCGATCATTTTAAATTTAATACAGGTACGAGTAGGTACTACAAGTTGGTTATAAGTTAATATGATATTTATGCTTTGTAACTTTACTCTATAGGCAGTAGAGGCTCACTTGTTTAGGCCAGCTACCAAAGGTAAGGTAAGTGACAAGTGCCAAACTCGATATTTAATATTTTGTAGTGGTAGAACTCTTGGCAGAGTCCACCTGGGGAAGTACCACACCTTAGCCAGTTATTCTACCGCCAAGCAGTAATGTCTAAGCGTTACTGTGTTCCGGTTTGAAGGGCAATGTTGCCAGAGAAATTACTGTGCTTAGAGATATAACATCTTAGATCTCTGGGTGACGAGCGCAGTGCAGTGCTAGGTAATGATTTGGACTCTTCATGTTCCAATAGCTGCGTGTCACTGTGCTGTTAAGTGGCAGGCATGTTGCTTACCATCAGGCACATGATCTGCTAGTCTCGTCACACTTTATTTAAAAAAAAAATTAACACTAATAACATGCCGCGGATATACCCGCGTTGTTCCCGTTCCCATCATTTTCCCGCCATACCGTAAAAGTTTTATGTGTTAATCCGAAATTCTTCTAGCAGTTTTCTATAAAAGAATAGATAACAAACATTCACACACCCAAAATTTCGTTGGTTCGATACGTGTAATTATTTCATCACTAATTACCATACAATATTATGATTTGAAAACTATTATAATCACCAAACTTTGGATGAAAAGTAATACCATAACCAAGAAAGAAATAAATTATCTAGAAACATTTTATTATGATGAACTAAGTATTAAAATAAAACTAAAAACAGATTTATTGTACAAAAAACGAATCCAATCTCAGTGCTATTTTATCTGGAAAAAAGAGAGTAACATATATATTGCGACGACATTTCCTATATCCAAGTTAGCCCCAATTTTAAGAGGTGGAGATTAGATATAAGGGAGCGGCAACACCTACTTACTATACCTACTATCAGATAAAAGATATAATCTTACGACTTTAGGATTAAGTGAACTGTAGGTATCGTTACCTACCCACTCGTTTGATGAGTCACTCTTCAAAGTTAGATTGTCTTCTGTCTTCTTGAAGTGGCTAACTACAACGTTTACTCTTAATTTTTATATCGGTTCACACTCAGGCCGCTTTGCACTCATAACTCAACTTATTAACTAGTAAAACATTGTAGCATGTATCAGTAGGAATTGGGATGAAGATAGGGTAACAAATGGGTAATATTTACCCTAAAATAATATGTACTATTCTTTGTTTTTTGATTAATCAGATAAATAAAATTCGATAAAAATATTAATCATCACACTTCCGGCTGTGACGTTACGTCTTCCTAAAAATCGTATGTAGACATGACGTCACTCGAAACTTTTAAGCACCAGTACTTATATGTCATCTATTTTCGTAATTTTTGAAGTGAAAACTTCTTTAGGCGCGCCTAGACAGATTTTTCGTGGGGTGTAAATTGATTTCTAGCGTCACGCTCGGGTATGATAAGAAATTTTCGGGTAAACTCGAGACCTTGGCGATTGGGCATCTAGAAATGCTTCAGCCAATGGGAAATGCCGAAAGGGCGTGGCCTCGACATCATGGCATGGCCATCTAGAAATGTGTGAGCCAATGGGAAATGCTGACGCGTTTCTAGATGGCCATGCCATGATGGCGAGGCCACGCCCTCCGGTTACACCCGTGTAGTTTCCAAGGTAAGCTATCAAATTCTGAGTTATAAGTTTTCACTTCTATCGGCAGTTCCTATGACTGCCATTTTTTTTTGTTTGTGAAACCGAAGAAAAAATAAGAGTATAATATTTTTTAATAATAATCTAACTGACGGACTAATTGTTTTTTTTAGTCGCTATGCCTATTGTATCTTTGACATTATTATTAATTAACTAGCTGACCCGGCAAGCGTTGTTTTGCCATATAAATTTGCCTAAGAGTCCTACCACTACAAAAATTTTGTAGTGGTAGGACTCTTAGCAGAGTCCGCCTGGGGAAGTACCACACCTTTGCCAATTATTCTACCGCCAAGCAGTAATGTGCAAACATTACTGTGTTCCGGTTTGAAGGGCAATGTTTCCAGAGAAATTACAGGGCTTAGAGATATAACAACTTAGATCTCTGGGTGACGAGCGCAGTGCAGTGCTAGGTAATGATTTGGGCTCTCCATGTTCCAATAGCTGCATGTCACTGTGCTGTTATGTGACAGGCATGTTGCTTACCATCAGGCACATGTCCTGCTCGTCTCGTCACTCTTTATTTAAAAAAAAAAAAAAAAAAAATTATTAATACAAATTTAAAAAATCTGACATTGGTAACCCTAAACTTTAATAATCAAAATAAATGTTTATTTTTATAAAACAATTTTAGATTTGCCATAAGCTCCGGGAAATTTTAATCGAAATAGAACGAAAAACATTCACAAAAAAGACGATAATTGATCAGTTATCGAGCGGGATGAAAAATTATTAAATTACTAAAATAGCTATTAAAAAATAGGGGTTGGTGATAAAAGGGTAAAAATGTAGGGTTGGATGTATTTTTTAATGCCACATTATAAAAAATCAAGAACAATTTTTTTTCCCAAAAATAAAAATAAAAAATTAGTGGTGAACAACCCTTAGGGGTGTGAAATAGATAGTAGCCAATTCTCAGGCCTACTGAATATGCATACAAAATTTGGTAAAAATCAATAAAGCCGTTTCGGAGGAGTAAGGTAACTAACACTGTGACACGAGAATTTTATATGTAAGATTATCAATCACGGGATATTGAGCGAGGTTAAATGGTGGAACGAGTGTCTGATATGAAATGAAATAGTGTAAGGATTACCTAGATCTAGAGCCGACATTTAAATTCCCCGCACAACATTACTGCTGGGCCAACCGCGAGGTTGTAGAGTTTATGAACGACTTAAAAATGCAGCTGTTCCATACAAAAGAGATGCTCAAAAAATTACGGAACACCTGATTTCACACAAAAAAAATTTGTACCGCCAATTTTTATTTTACAGTGATCAGCTACTTACTACCTGAACAACTTGAACATTCATCTGTCAATGTTTTGTCAACATTTTGATCACAGTCTTTTGTCAATGCGTGAATGCACTAATTAACTCTTCATTCGTTAAGAGATTTAAAAAAAATTTGCAATTTTTTGAATATTATTGGAACGAAGTTTCTTACGGCAAGCTTGGAGAAAGTATGAAAAATTAATAACGGAAGTGACTAGTGTTGCAAACTTTATTTTTCAGATGATCGTACCATAAATAATAAATATAATTTTTTTTGCTAATTTTGTTGCTTCTATATTATCCAAAGGAACTTCGCTCCTACCTGGTGTCCGATGACACATCTTTTTCATTTTATGCAAACCTTGTCCCGTCGATAAAGACCACAAAAAAAAACAATTTGATGTAGGTAGTCGTTCGGAAATTGTTCTCGTAGGTACCTAAGCTACAGCGATTAATTTTTATTTATACAGATTTCAGAAATTTCAGGGTTAATGCTAGCAAAAGTACGATAACACGACGCTAAGATCAACAGATCCAAATAAGGTACAAAATCACCAGTTTCATGTAAGTAGGATCATTCAAAAGACTCGCGAGAGAGTCAACAGAAACTCAACAAAGGCTTCACAATCGCATAATTGTACGTGACATTTTTACAGCCACGTTCTTGGAAGGCACGTAAAAATAAAATCATACATAGATGTAAGGAGAAATTTACTACTTACTTACTAAACCAAGAGGGACGCGTTCACTAACATAAAACTTTTAAAATTCTATTTATTAAAAGGGTTTTATGCAGCATGCTTGAAGTCGCGAAATAGAGTTTAATATCTCATAACGACACGAAACGCATTCAACAAATGTGAAGAGGAGCACATTTTTTTCGTTAGGTCGCCATAGCAATAGTGACTTAAACAAAACGTCCTTTCCGCCTTTTAGCATCCTTTTTGCGTAGCTGCACGAAGCTCGCAAAACCGCAAATATATTTTATTGACAAAAAAAAAAGAAAATTAAGCTACGTCGTAGGGCATCGCGAACAGGAGGAATACATAAACATACAGGATGCAATGGAATGACCTACATGGAAAGGACAGGCTGAGTCAGAAATCAGTAGTGGCTATAAGTGGCAGGTACAACTTTAATATCGAATGAATAAAGGATCCACTAGCAAAAGTTTACAAACGATATCCATTCAATTTCTAGTTCCATAATGTGAACAGCTGGTGATAAGTTGGTCGATGTGCCTACTCTCACCCCGTCCTTCTCGGAATGGGTGTTGTCCGAGGAACCAAACCGCTCCCTCCATATACTTTGACACACTTAGTTGGCACTCGCCGGTTTTACACTATGCGTGTTATGAATGCATACGTGAAATATGGTCTGCAATTATTTTGCAGTTAACTTTTTTGTACAATGTTTCTTACTATCAAATTTAAGAGTACGAACGAATTGTACATTCTGTTTTCACTAGTGTTATTAATTACGGGACAGCGAGCGCTTTCCTGTTCCTGTGTAATATGTGACATTTCGATGTAATTTAACTAATATTGACGTTATTTTTTATACATTAGAGAAAAAGTAGTTCGTGTGATTTACGAATACAGGTGCATTTAAGTAAGATGCTAATTTTTTATTGTTAAAAGATAGCCAGCCATACAAACACAAAAAATAAAAGCTGATATACTCGTACCTATATAATCTAAGCCAATAAAGATCCCGTTCAAATTTTTAGAATGTTTTAGTGGTCTCTAAAAACTAATTAGTAATTAGGTAATTAAATGTATCAGTACTGATATGAAAATTCACGAGCCGATCATCACAAGTACTTAGACATACTACATCCCTATGAGCCTTTGTTGAATGTGTCTTCATGTTGAAACAAGGGCTGCAATATATAGATTCCGTGCAGTAATAAAATCTCAAGAACGTCTTACTCATCTTTATGTACGTAATGTAGAGAAAGCCTATTTCTTTCTATGTTAACTTTGAAACGACTAAACTGATTTTAAGAAATTCTTAACTTACACAATCTCTACCCAAAGTTCAAAGTAGTGTATTGAAATCTAAAACCTAGATAATAAAAAATGACAAATTTATAGTACCTTGCAAGTAACGTCCGATGTTGTTAGTTTGTTAATATTTTCTGATATTTTTTAAAATTCAAAGTTAGTGTAACGCGAGATATCGTGGTCCACCGCCTCTGGACACTAGTGTGTTATTGCCGGCAGACATCTAACAGTACCCGGCGAAAATTGAGCGTCCGAATCGAGTCATTGAACCGAAACCCGACCGTTAGGCGCACCGATTCAGCCAGGACGGGGCCCTTTGCTGCCTACTCTATGAACTTTTAGAAAAGAATTCAGAAGGTTGTGTGGGACGAGATTTCGGAGCTTTGCCGTGATTTGTTAGCCAAATTGTAACGGTTGTTTTTGATGAGGCTGCGTGAATAGGACCGGATGGCCCTTACGGCAGAGCTTTAGATATTCAACTTGTTTTTTAGTATTTTTGAGTCAACGAATATAATGTTTAATCAATTTTGTTTTAACATTAATGCTTTCATTTTTAAATTAATTGGGGAGACTGAAATAACTTTTCAAAATTGGTGAGATAAAGAAGAAAAAGCAAAAGCAGGAGGATGAAGAAAGCTGTGGATGATGATGTTCATCAAAATTAGGTTAATAGTAAGCACAAAAATAATGAGTTAACGAATTTACTCCTCAAGCAATAAAACCTCTAATTTAGAATTTATTGGATCAAATAACTGGACTTAAGATAGTTTATCTCACCTTTCTCATTAACATAATATCTCATTATCCTCATTTCTAGGACAGACATACTCATCATCATATAAGCTTCAATAGCACTTAAATCTAACAGTTGACCACAAAAAGGAAAGTATCAATCACTGCAGTCCTGTAGAAATTCTAGCCACATTTCCACAGCAGTTCTCAGAATTGAATTTCCATCAGAATAACTTAGGAAAGACGATACCCCACGTCCAGTAATGAGGCTGCCCATTGATCATAGATGAGTAAATAGTTACTGCGATGTACACACACGTCTCAGCTTCAATAGAAAGCTAAAGGATTTCTTTTTGTTCACAGCTTTTACCAGTCGCGTAGTTATAACAGTTACCGACCGTTCTTTGCGCCGTTACGGCAAATCCGCTTATTCATTGGACACTCGAAACGGCTAAAAGTGGAGAAAAAGCTTACACCTATAATTTCGTGCATGTGCCGTTAGCCGCGGTTTGTTTATGAAATACGTGATTTGGAGTTAGATAACTTAATGTCTATCTGTGTTGCGAGCCGTCGACGGTTTCAAGCTATTGATCAGAGTCTTCTTATTATGATCTATAATCTCTAATTTGTCGATTTGATGGCTTTGTTATTATTTTGTTGATTATGACGCTTTGCATTTAAAATATCTAACCAGACTCAAATGGACACACTACATGAAATACTCGTATTTAAATAATTTAGCTCGTAAATACTACAATAGAGATTTACACAAATGTATTCCAAGCAGACAAATTATTGTAAGTATAAAAGATTTACATCACACTGTAATTTGAATATACCTGTCGATTATTATAAATGTGCAACTACAATAAATTTTAAAATGGCAAATCCACAATATTATGCAAAGCTCTTTTTATGTTTAAAATATTCAATTTAAAATTCGTCTCATGGTCTGCTCGTGGCACTAAATTATAATCTGACCTGGCCATAAAGGCTCCCCTGAAATCCGGGGCGGGCCTCAAATGGGGCACCTTTATTCCGGGCCATGTTTGTTATTAGGGGAAAGTGTGTTGGCAAGCTTTTATGCACCCGCTGAAACTAGGTCAGCCGGCTGTAAGGACTTCAGCTAACAGTGGCACGATGACCTAGGTCAGGTCACAGATGTAGGTAGCTGGTTGCGAGCTATAGTTCGCGAATCGATATTCAGCCGAGTTCGCAGGTGCGACGTGATTCCGATAGGCTTGTTGATTTACAGGAAATCAGAGGTTTGATTGACGTTGAACGTGTGATGAGCGAAAACTGGACTGTGAATTGTAAACTGAACTAATTTTTCTTTGCTTAAGTACAACTGGGTAACAAGGTAACACTGAATTAAGTATATCTAGATATTCAAATGCCTTTTGTATCTTTAAACATATTGAAAAACGATAATATTAAGTAGGTATTAACTTGTGAGCTTCGAACATTTGTAGAATAAGTTTATAGTTTGCCTGATAAATTTGAATTAATTTAATTTCTATTAGATTGAAATTTTAACGAAAAGTTTTAAGGGAATTTTGAGCGCGTCTCGCGTCTTTTTAAATTATAGCTGCCTACTTAGTTTTCAATTATTTATTCCTCAATCCTTATATAAATAAGAGTTCTTTTGTAAAGTTGTGAATGTATTCTATTGTATCATGATTTCATATCATTGGTTCGAGAAATCGAAGAATCGAAAAAATCCTATTGTGAGATAATATAAGAGTATTTAATAAATTTTGAGTGATTTAGTTTACTTAGTTGGTGAACAACCAAAGCTTCACTAATGCAGTTTTTTTTTTACGAAACAGATTTCGATGCAGTCCCTCATAGTTACCTAATTGATTCCAAACAAATAATACATGTTTTCGTAACAAAGCCTCTTTAACATCAAAATAAGTAATTAAATACTTCCTTGTATTTAATTTAGTTTCATTATCACGAATTAAAATTCAAGTCGAGTGTCAATCGACGCAATCGGCCGCTGGACTGTAACTATCTATTGATTGATATTAAACAAATTCTATTCGAGTGTCTGGTCTGAGCGTGACCCTGATCTGTGGAGGGATGTCGACGATAATGATTATTTTATCTGCCGCGCTGTTATTAAAACAATCGCAATATCGCTCGATATCCTGTATGGATGAAATATTTTGAACGCACCGAGCGTAACTGTAAACAAGTGTCAGAAACTGCAGATAAAATGTAAGATAACATTGGTCTCAGGATCATCTTCGTTCTATAACATGAGTATTTGGAAAGGTTTTGGAGTTTAGTCTATGATCATTGGGAAAACCCGCGGGTTTTTCAGTTTATAGCTATTTAAAAACTATTAGGTATTTTAAGTGTTTGTCGGACAAATGTAGGTAGATTAATTTCCTTCACCGACAATTTTGTAATTATATATTCGTGTAATTTATATTTATTTTGTTTCGATCTGATCTATATGGCAGGGTGTATGAATATTTATACTCGCGCGATATTGATTTCTCAGCGTTGTTATTGTGGTAATACGGAAATTGTGAAACAATGGTAGAGCGATGGTTTCCGCGCGTCCTGGCCGTCCCACTCCCACGGTGGGGCTCCCAGGACGCGTCGACTCATGTTTTCCACGATTCACTTTTGAAACTTTCTAACCCTGTACCGGAGTGTGCGCGGGGGAGAGGGGCGCGCGCGGGTGCCAGAGAGAGGGTACCGACCTCATTGCCCATTGCCACTCCTCCCGCCGAGGCGGCAGGCCATTTTTATTAAAAACACTTCCGAGTGACGACAACGCGCGCGGATTTTTTTCCGTATCCTGAAAAACTAATCGAGTTTCATTTTAAAAATAAAATAAGTGAGATCGTCGGTTATTAATAGAAAAATTATCATCGGACGGAAAACTTTTGTGATTGTTGAAGTGGATTTTTGAACTTTATAAAAATTGAAGTGCGCCCCGCGTTCTATTTTCCGTGTGGAGTCGGGTGGTCTCGGTTGCGAAAACTGGCGGCGTTCGGGTGCGATCGGCGGCGCTCGCCTCTCGCAGGCGTCCGGCCAACCCTCGCCGCGGCGAGACAAAAAGAGACGGAGCACTCTGCTGACATGGCGACAACAAGAATGGATTGATGTTTTTCACGTGGAAAACTCATCCCTTCCACTTATCTATGCAAAGGTACGTCACTAACGAAGAGGAACTTTAATTTTAAATAGCATGCCTCAGTGCAACCTATGGATAATATTTTCTACAGCAATTAAAGTCTATAGTAAAAATATTTGTGATACGTATTTTTCATCGGTGTTTTAAATGCGATTTTAGTAAATATTTATAAACTTGAAAACAATGTTATGACTAGGTATAAATTATATTCATAGTAAAATTCTATAATATTTAAGAAATTAAAATGTTGATCGACCAAACAAAAACTCATGAGATTGTTAGAATTTATAAACAAACCGGCCTTGTAAAACCTCCCTCAGTTCCATAAATCAGTATACCGTCTCAATTACCCCTGTCGGCTGCAATTACCGATTAAAATGCGATAGCAACCACCTATTCACAAATAGAAACAGTATTGGGCACTAAAAATAGCACCGCACTAGAATATCAGGGCGCCGCAACCCGCCGGGGGTGATGTTCCTTGCAGGGGAGAAAAATCGATTAGATTCGATAAATCAATATTTTAGCGTGCACCCTGCGCCGTATAGGTATAAGCTGCCGCCATTTCGATGATGACGGCGTATTTTTTGTGAGATATTCGAGTCGCTCGCTCGCGAGAGCCGTGGCGCGGGGTTGCGGGCTGCGGCCGCGTCAGTCGTCGGGCGAGCGGGGTGCGGCATATACGCGGATTCGGACTATGGCGGAAGGGCTGATCCTCACTCCCATAAAAGGGTCGAGTTGATTCTGGTGCAGATACGTGTGGTATGTTCCCTTATGTTTGTGCAGTGATATAATTACACCGAAACCGTGCTTATCTCGTCGTATCGTCGGAATTAATGTGGATATCGGAGGTAATAATGCCATTGTGATGACGTAATGTAACGCGCTCGGCTGGGTGCGTAGTAATAATTCGAGCGCCCGTTTATACCGCGATAACGTTTGTGGTCAGCACCTGTGGATACAGACAAATCATGTTCGTGTTTTTCTTACTTTTTTCAATAAATTCTAGATTATTCTAATAGGAATCTGATTGGATTTTGTGTCGCGTTTCCTATTTGTTTATCGTGTCAAAACAAGGAAGGGGTGCCTTTTAAAAATGGAATTGAGTTTTATACATTTAAATTAATAATATTGTTCGTCTATGGTCGGAACGTTGTCTCTGGGAAGTGATTTGTGAACGTGTGTGTAATACAGTGTGCACACACACAACTGTAACTAACTAGTGGTGTTGAGTGCACGGCATGTCCCGACGCTAGGCTAGTCAAGGGGCGCCCTCGATTTTTTTAACCTTGATTGATCTAAACGTTGGATTCTTACAAAACGTGCTAAAATCATTGTTTATGCTACGTTCAGTAATGTACATACAACATTTATATTATATAAAATATATACCTAGTTACAATACGAATACCAAACAAATATTGTTGATCATAACCTAATTTTTTTGGTTATTGCAGAAAATCTTACTCAATCATTCATTCTTTTCTAATGCAAAAATGTTAAAAAAAATCGATTACACACGATAGTCTAATAACATAAGATTGTTTTTAAGTTTTATTCTCGATATTGTCGTAATGCAAAATATATTTTCTTATATCGAAAAACTACACAAATAATTTGTTTTGACGGATTAAAAAAAAAAATCTATTATTCTTCCTTTTCATCCTTTATTGTTTAACATAGACAAATAGGCAATTTGCCAAATTATAGTAGGTAGGTACCTAATTGAAATCCAAAACTAGATACCATTGATTTATGTAATAGGTACGGACGGTACAATAATATTTTTCATTTGACATTTTAAATATTTGTATGAATATTTAATATAGGTAGGTAAGTAGGTAGCTACTAATAATAATTACATTATTAAACATAAACATTAGGTATCAATAAACAATAAAAAATTCTAAATTACACTCTTTAGTTAATTTACTCCACTCAGTATAGCAATAACGTTTAATTAGGTATGTTGGTATTTCATCTAACTCAACTACATTTACAAATATAACCGGACAAAAAAAAATATTTCAATCTAGAAACTCATTTTACAAATTAGAAAATCATTTTCAAATGTAATGACATTTTAAAGAAGAGATCGCGTGAATTCCTTTGTGAGGATACTTGGTAGCGTGACAGACAAGACTCATAATCGTAGTTTTAATCACATACCTGTCGGGGGCAGGCACCCGCCTAATTACTGCTGTGAACACGAAAGCAGAGAAATCTAGACGATTTTCAGCTTCAGAAAACAATAATTCCTTACTGAAAAAAAACACTGAATCCATTTTGTAAAATAAATACCAACAAAACACCTTTGATTATACACTTTATTATATCAAAGCAAAACACCTAGATCGCAATGTTCATCTTGTAAGGATGTATGTTTCTTTAATTTCAGGTCCTCCCGCGCCCGTCACACAAACTGCGCTAAACACTATGAAACAAACAAATTAGAATGGCTTTTAAAAAGTGAACATTATTTACTGTTGATGTTTTGTTGTAACGTTCATGGAACAAGAGAGAATACTTATGTATACATTGGTGACTAATTGTTGGTTTATTAGAGTTTAAGCTCGGACTGGTAAATCATATCTTCCAAAGAAATATATACAAGAGAGCAAAGATGGCGACTCAAAGATTTTGCCTGAGGTGGAACAATCACCAATCCAATATGTTATCCGTATTCGATCAGCTGTTACACGCAGAAACGTTCACAGATGTAACGCTGGCTGTTGATGGACAACTGCTAAAAGCACATAAAATGGTACTGTCGGCATGCAGTCCCTACTTCCAAGCTCTTTTCGTTAATCATCAAGAGAAACACCCGATCGTAATATTAAAAGATGTTCCTTATGCTGATATGAAGAGCTTGTTAGATTTCATGTACAGGGGCGAGGTTAGCGTTGATCAAGAACGATTGACAGCTTTCTTGAAAGTTGCTGAGAGCTTAAGAATAAAGGGCTTGACGGAAGTCAACGAGGAGAAGTGTGACATTCCAGCTCTCACGAATTCTCTGATCCAACAACAGAGCCATGCGACCCCACACACGCCTCCGCCACAGCTTCACAGAATACATCCGTACATGCACCAGAAACGACCGGCGTCCGGCATGCCGACTGGGGGAGCACCTCCCAATTTATTAATGCCTTTATTGGGCAACGCCCTAATGCAGCCGAAAAGGAAACGGGGTCGACCGAGAAAGCTCAGTGGCAGCTCGAGTGACGCTCTTAATACGGCCGCCAGTCCACCTGGAGAATTTATTCCGGAAACCGCTTCTCATGCACCCACCAATAGGCCCGGTGACCAACTTATTAGGGGTTCTCCAGAAATGTTAGAAGTGAAAATGTCCATGGACGGGTTTCATGCGGAGGATGGGGCGACGTCAGGCGGGGAAGAGACGGGAGAAGCTCTTCTGATTGATGAAGGAGATGATGCTCAGTCGGGAGAGGCACCTCCCGGCAAAGACTCGGAATCAGCAGGTATGTCAATTTCATATTTGAATAAAACACTAAAATTGTATTATAAAAAGAAGAACAACGAAACTTGATCGCGTATTTTTAACTTGTATAGTTTTGTAGAAAAGGTCAACACAACACGTCGAACAGTTAGTTACCTGTACAAATTGATACTTAAATAGCGGATGTGGAAAACCAAAGAGTATTTTTATGCTTACCTTTTGTAAATATTATTAATCTTCCTTTCCAATGATCTAACAATGTTTACGTCAGTAAAAATGTAAAGAAAAAAGGGAAAAGCTAATGGGATATAAGCTTTGATGTTAGGGATTTCCATTTATGAGTGAAAAAAGTGCAGTGTATTCTCAACACTATCTGTAAGATTTAAAAACTTTATCAGAAGGGGTAAGTGATAAATCTATAAAATTATTTTGAAATATATCTTTTAACAGACGCTTATTTCTTTCATAAATCGTTGATATAACTATTGCTTGCTTTTCTGCTTTCGGGGAGAGCTATTAGAGGAATGGCCAGGGGCGAATTCGGTGTGGTACTTGAAAATTTAATAATAATTTCTTCCTATTTACTTCTTCATACAAAATAATGTGATATGAATACATTAAATCGTTAAAAGGGAAAACAAACAAGGCTTATTCCCAATAGCTTTCCTTCGTAAACCCGGCACTTGGAAATATTCTAGTAAAAACGTACCTAAATGGTTTACTGTACTGACTAAAATATTTCCATTGCATAGTAAACTGAGTTTAGAATAATTTACCTCAGCAATTCAAAAAATGAGAACTGAAATTGTTATTTCAGATCCCGATAAAGCTCCCAAAGAAGAAACTCCACAAAACTTTTCAACAAACGGACCCACACTCTCTATTGAAAACGGATCAGTAAAACAAGAACCTGCTGCCGAATCTAACGATGGATTCAACGAACCTATCGAATATAAATATAACTCCGACAGAAGCCGCGAGAACTCCAACTCACTAGACGGCCCTATCAAAGATCTTGACGATAAAAACAGACAAGGTCGTAACTTAAAGCCAAAGAATAGTAAAAAATTACTTCCCCAAATGTCCAAAATCAGAGCTCGAAACTTATTCAATCAGCTTTCCGGACTCTCGAATCTGAATCCTGCTCTTAGTACGTTCGATAAATTCCCCCCTGAAACGGTACTCATGCCTGCATTGGCTACACAATTGTTCGCCGCAGAACTAGAGCAAAACAATCTTAATCTCGCTAACAACGAAGCGGCAGATTTATCGCAAACTAACTGGGAGCACCGTATATTTCCATCGCCAATAAGGAAAAACAACATGGGCAGTCTGGGAAGCTACCACGAGGAAACTAACGAATCTGTAAGGGACTTTTGCATCAAGGAAGGGGAGAACGTTTTTAGGTGCAAAATATGTGCTAGGGTCTACACTCATATAAGCAATTTTTGCCGGCACTATGTCACCTCTCATAAAAAAGATGTCAAAGTTTTCCCGTGCCCGATTTGCTTCAAAGAATTTACTCGAAAAGATAATATGATAGCACATTTGAAAATCATACATAAGAATCAGCCAAACGCTGGTGAACAATTGGCTAAACAAGAATCTTAAATATTCGCGGCAGCCCTTTTACACATTAAAATTAAATTGGGGGTCGATCGACCGGTCTAAGATCTGATTAAAGACGGGATGTTAATCCTATTTATTATTTTAACTACGATTCGAATTCTAAAATAGTGAAGAAAAGTGGGATTGTATAATTTTTCGAGCTCTATAATTAGCAAGACTGGTTGAAACGAGATGCAATAGTAGACAAAGCTCATTACGATTTGAACGTAATATTTAGTGGCAAAAAATTCATCACATAGTGACGTGGTTACGATATCATATTTATATTCATCGATCATGATAGATTGTTATCCTTCATGTAGTCGCGACATCAACAATCTCATTCTTTGAGCGACATCCATGTATTCTCGTAGATACCAGACTTCTTATTCAATAGTTATATCAATAAGTTTGTTGATATTAGACGATTGTGAAGTCGTTGTTGTTAATAATTATAATCTATTTATTTACGTTGTTCCAATTGTTTCTCAGAGTGCTAACTTGAAGAGATTTAATATTTTCTTTTACTTGTTATTTTGCACTTACTTGTTACTTAATTTTATTACTTACAAAATTTCAGGGTACAAAGTAACTACTCGTGGTGATCATAATTTCAAAAATAAGTAGTAGTAACATCGATGACTGTTATTTTGCTGAATATTACTCGCAATTCTCATTGAACTGAATTAGATTAGGTTTAGTTGTAGTAGTTTTATGGGTGTAATTTATATCAATGGCATAGTCTTTTTGTGAATTGCGAATAAGTGTAGCTATATTGACTAAATTCTTATTTATTTCTATTTTGAGCAATGTTTCGATCTTAGTTTACTTAAGAAGCTATTTATAATGAAAAGACTCGAAATAATTATGCCATTGATTACTTAGTAGTGGTCTAAAATGCATTTTCGTTAAACTTGCCTTATTAGTGATCTTAGATTTAATTATTTCACTTCTCTGAAGTAAAACTCAACGCAGGCTATGATTATAATTTCTAGAATTGTTAGATTAATGTTAAATAGTTTATTTATGTTGAAAAATAATATTTTGGTTGTAAATGTTATGGTATTGAAATACATATGTAGTACTATTATGACTTCGACAATCATATTTTTTTAGTGAAAATGCGGCGGCTTTTTAGCTCATATCAGATCTATATTTACATAGCATGGCAGCGACTATCATAATTTTAAAGTACTTAGTTTTTAATAAACATTCAGTTCCTGATCATTCTGAGCCCCAAATCGTAACAGCTATTCATAAAATCACATTTTATTCCTATCTTTGAAACTAGGTGCATACAGAATTCTTTTTATACACACACATAGAATTGTATTATGTAGAAATCAGGTGTTTCTGTCGAAATACACAATAATTTATTCTTTGATTGTTGACAGTAAATATTGTTGAGTATATTAGCTTTGTGTGATCAACAATCATATTGAGTATACCTTTAGGTATTCAATAATGCAACATACTTGTTTCATGATCACAAGGACACTCTTAGTGTTCATTCAAGCACCAGTTTTACTGAAAATAAGTAGTTATAATACACCAACATAACAATTATTTTCATTACGTTGATTATAAATTGATTCATATATTACATTAACTTATAATATCAATATTTATTCATATACAAATGAAGGTGGAAAAAATGATAATTATATATTTCGGATATTGCAACCGGAGCGTTGTCGTTAAAGTGATCTTAGCAAGGTGCTTTGAAAGAAATATAATTATTTATATTGAATGGAATCATGAGATGATTTGTAAAATCTATTTTAGTAGAAATCAAAATGCCTTAAAATAAATTAAGAAAATGTACTTATAAATTATTTAGTTAAAATGTAGAGGCAAAAGTAGTCTTCCATGTAAAGATAGCGACACGTTCACTTAATTATTCAATTATTAAAATATATCTTTATTGATTCATCTATGTATAAAACGTTATTTGAATAAGTATTCAAGATTTAAATATTATTAGTATGTACTTCGTTATAAATTAAGTTGTTGATCCTACATCAAAATTTCCCCACAAAGTAAAACGTAGGTCCAGGGAACGCTTGCCTATTAGTGTGCCTTTACGATACTTGTATAATAAGTTTAATATTCGTCTACTACTAGACTTTTAAGAATTATTGTCAAAGAACTACATATTATGTATTATTTATTTTCATTATTCAGAATTTACAAATCTACTTTAAGAAGCTTTCGTAGAACTTTAGATACCTTTAGGCCCAAGTAGGTAAAACTACAAATATTTATAAAGAACTAGGAACATCATCTCATGTTTCCCTATTTGGTTGAAAATTTAAACGTTTATTTGAGTATATACTACTGAAAGTATAATATTAAAAGAAGTCACGTAATTAATCGAGGCAATCAAGTCTTGATAATCAATATTAAGACTGTTAATATTCATAAATACGAATTTATTGTACCTACCTTTCATAATCTTTATATGAAATTTACCTTGGACATTGATAGGTACTTAAAGGAAAATTTAGAGTTTAATATGGTGAGGCTATTATTGTTTCCAAAATCCCTGACATAAAATATTATTATAGTCAATTTAGCCAGTGCCTAAACGGTTGGATACTTATTTCTACTTACTTAATTATTTAGATGATACTTACATATACATTTCTTTCAATATATACATAATATACATATTTATATATATAAATGCTTCTCTACATTTGAGTTTTCAAAATTCTAAATTATAAAAACGTTATTTGTTAATATGTTATATCAATAATTGGTGCTAAATTATACTTAAGAAATGTCGCATGTGATGAGACAGATGTTAAAAAACATAAGATTTTGATTTCATAAGCGATGAGCTCTTAGCGAGTTATAACTTGATATTTGATGAACAACAGATCTGGATAAAAATTTAAAGACTCGACAGTCCAGAAAGAAATGAAAAAATACATACTTACCAACGCGACAAATCTGAACTTTTGAGAGATGTATGTATATATTTTAAGTTACTTAGAAAAAAAACTTCAGTACATATTATCGTCATAAATATTGTCTTGCAGCTATTTTGTTGACGTCCTTCCTAACAATATAAATATATATGTATTTATACAATCGAGAAACCAATTCTTAAAGTTAAGTAACAGAAATAGAAACATTAAAAATATTGTGTAGAAAAAAAATTATATATCACATAATTATATTAATTATACTAGAAATTGCAACGCGATTTTAAATATTTGATTAATTAATTATTATACCACAGTCAATGCAAGTTATTGTTATCGATAAATCAACATTTATTATTAATTTTATTCAGCTCTCATAAATATAAGAAGTTACTGATTACATACTGTTAGCTTGTTGTGATAAAAATCACTACACAAAAAATAGAAGTAGCCAAATAAAGACGTTCTTATTTGTTATTCGCACTTAGCCAATAGCAAACGCAAAGAGTAAAGTTTAGACAAATATTATAGAAATGAAAGTTACACTATTACTAGAATTATTTCTTAAAAACAAATACATTGGTATACAATAAGGTGTTAATTACTATTTTTAGAAACTTTAAAGAAATAATAAAAGTTACAGCAAAATATCAAATATTTTCATTGAAAACTGTTGCAGTTTGTTTTGTTATTTTCGATTGTTAATATTATTTCAAACCTTTTATATTTTGTTACAATTTTTGTTTGTATTTATATCTGTTGTGTTCGATCTTATGTTGTTTCTCAACTTTATAATGTGTCTTTTGTTGTCTGTCTTAAAAAGAATATTTTATTTGATTTTTGTTTTACCTATGTACGAAGGAAGTTACGGAATAAGAAGAGGCCGAGGCACGGGATGTCTATACTTGCCTTTACTATAAAATTATCTTCTGTTATTGATCTAAGTTTCTAAGCAATCATGGTTGTTTACTACGTTAGTATAAATAATTGCGGGATATTTACCGTGGCTATTCCTACAGTGGCGCGAATCCCTTCTTATCGAATAATCTTAGCGAATATCTTCATGCAGATTCAAGGACAATCACGGTAAACATCCAGTAATTAATGATACTAGTGTATCTTCTAATATCCTTGCGAATCTTGCCACTTGTTTATCATATACATTATGGACGTTTTGTGACAGCTGTCTGTCATAGTTGGTGATTTTTAGCAACGACAGAACGCTTACAACTAAACAATTTAAATTATATCGAATATACTACTTATAATACTGTAGCAAAGTAACAACACGGGTTATTATTAGTAAAGAATAGTTAAAAAAATAAGTTATTTATATTTTAAATAATATAGATTTTAAATAATAGTGCTGTTATTAATGGAGTGAACTTTCTTTATTGTATAAAATTGATTAGTCACGAAAGAGGATTGTTCAGGTATGTGACCCTTATGTCGCTACGCTCGTTGTCTGGATCCCAATAATCCTTCTCTGGAAATAAATTCAAAATAATTAATTACACATATTAACAAAGTGTTATTATGCAGTGAGATGTAATTATATTGTTTTTTAGGTAGAATTGTGGCAAAAGCAGTGTATGTTATATATATTGCAATATTATTTGAAACACAAAGTTAGGATTATTGGGACCAGGCTGTATTAAATGGTGTGGTTAGAGCTAGATTACGTTTAATTGCTTTCTATGTTGCTCAATTCGACGCTCTGCAATGAACGGTGTATTGTTGGTCCAGTACAAATTATGCTTTTTATTTTTATTTTGACTGTAGATAATTCTGATGCAATAAATTATTTTATCTGGTATTATATAATGAGGCTAAACTCTTGTTCCTGATGTAATTATTTACTCATTTTTTTATCTTTCGGCTTGTTTAACATTTAATTTTCATGAATTGGCAGCTACGCTATGAAGATTCGGTTTGTCATTATTATGAATAATTAATAATAAATAATTAACATACAATCTTAAACCCACCTTAAGTGATCTTAATGACTAAGTTAACTGAAATGTTATTTTTATAATTGTACCACTTAAACTTGCCGAACAGTTCCAAATGCAACCACTTGAGTCCTATTATGTCATAGTGAAAACTTCTCTTTTTTGTTTTTATTTTTAAATTATTGTTTTAATTTATAGCTTAATAGGTAATTGACATAGTTTAAGAATATCGATGTTGGTCCAGTACGTGGTCTGTTTAGTTTAGGTATTGAAATAATCAAAATTTGTGTGGGTAACCATGCTTCATTATTATATAAATAGGTACCTATCCCATAGATAATTCTCATAATTTAAGCAAGGTGCTGATGACAATTAGTTTTCAAATTTGTATTTTAATCTGTCTCGATTTTTCAATGAAAATAGTGCATACATACCGCACGTTTCTAAGGAATAAATCAATACCTATATAACATTTTTTTAAACATAACCATTTTTTTTAAACGGTACCTAAATACCTACCAGTCCATCATCATCATAATCAATAGTTTTTGTTGTCCAGTATATTAAAAACAGCTATTTATAATTTATTTTTAAACAGAACCAAACCAATTTTAAATTTTATGACATACTTTTCTTTGTAGTTCTTTTAATTAATTTATCATTTGTTTATTCGCGGACAAGTTCACGGCAATTTCAAACTATCAAAGATATATGGTGCTATATTTTAATCAGTCAACAAAATTGTCTATACAATAGGGCCTACAGAAAAGGTACATTCTAAAATTTAAATCGCCGTATCGCTGTCCTTGTCACAATGGCTCCAATTATAGCGAAAGCAGTAATTTAATTTTTAGAATCTGCCTTCAGTTTAGGCCTGAATATGCCGATTAATTCGTCCATGAAGAGGTCTTTCATTTGTTTTTCATTTCTAATCATGGTGTAATTAATTTTTGTCTTTCGATTTGAACAAATAAAGTTTAATATATTTTGTTTCATTGTTTTTATTTTACCCACGTTTTCGCCATTATCAATTTCGTGAAATTATCTATCCCATACATGTCAAAAATTAGTAACTTCTTTCTGGAATAATTAGTTAAAAATGTTTTATTTATTTGCGTTTTCAGTCCATAAAGCCATAAAATTGGTAAATCAGACAAAGTGTGACATGTTTTTTTAAATAAAAGTAATATCCACACCGAGGTATTAAAGCTTGTTGTATTATTTTGCGTTTTTAGATAATTATGACTAAATTGAATGTTGCCTTTGTGAAATAGCTACAAATTATACAAATAGTAAAATTTTCCAAAAAATTATAATGAGAACATTTTTCATTCCAGACCGCGGTACTCCAGATTCTGAAAGAGATGTAAAACACTCATTATCTCCGACGCACGACCCACATGGGAAAATACGCGTAAATCCAATGACCCAGGCATCTACATCTAACGAATATCAGACCGATTCTATAAACAACAACACGTTACAAGCGGGAGGCAATCCGATGCAGAGGCCGTCTGTACGGAGGCGAATAAGAAGGCGAGCCAACTCTGCTTCCAACGATCCAGCGGAACAGCTCACTGAAATGTCAGTCAGAGGACTTAATCTCTTCAGATACGCCTCCGTCAATGAAGGAGTCTACCAATGCACCGAGTGCGCAAAGGAAAACATACAGAAAACATTCAAAAACAAGTATTCATTCCAGAGGCACGCATTTCTGTATCATGAAGGCCAACAGCGGAAAGTGTTCCCCTGTCCGGTATGTTGTAAAGAATTTTCAAGACCTGACAAAATGAAGAATCACATGAAGACGACACACGATTGCTATGTGCCAAAAGACTGTGTATATCCCCCTAATGCATATTTTATAGGGTATGAGCAAATTCCTCCAGGACTAAAAATGGAGGCGATGGGATCTGGGTCACCTCACGGCTCTACGCCTTCGCATTCTTCCCCCGATCCGGCGCAAGTTTAATGTTAATTTTAAATTATATGTTCTTATTTACGACGCACAACAACGATAACCCGTAAACTACGTCTACGTGGGTTCACGTAATTGTGTAAATATTCATTTTGATAATAATATCAAAGTGCCTTCCAGATGTGTTATATGTATAAAGTTTATTAAAGCTTTGTCTGAATTTAGAGTAAAGTTACAGTTCAAGTTATAGTAAGATCTATTTTTGGATAAAATTTTCAAATATACCTAGAAACATTTTATAATATTAATATGTTTATGTATATTCCCAAATGATAACTGTTATGCATTTATATATTCGTACGTGTTATACATAAAGTTCAGTTATAATGTTATATACTTGTATAAAAGTATGGTTGTGCAAATATTAGACAATAATATATAATTATCAAGGCCAGTTACTGCGTTTTAAAGTTTTAAGAGAAAAATAGTGTGAATTACTACTATAAAGAAGTCTGAGATGTGCCTTCCGTAAAAAAATAAACTCTTTTATGTCTTTTAGCGTCAATATTTTCTCTTATAATTAAATAAGTTGCAGTACACCAACCAAAGACTGTAATAATATACCTTTTAATATTACAATTGGACATTTAGGCAATCTATTTTAAAAATGAAAACAGTGACAATCACTTGTTTTATTCAAGTTAAGATAAACTATCCAAGAACAGTAGTAAAAGTAAAACTTGTTATTACCTTCTAGCTGTTTGGGATCAGTATATTTTTCTATCCATAAACCATAGACTTCGTAAATAAGTATAGATTTTATATGAAATATTAGTGAGTTGACTGTTACATACATATTGTATAATTTTAAAAGATATATAACAATATTACTAATATAAGTATAAAATATAGATTATCTGGATCATAAAATATCTTTTAAAGTGCCATAGCACAATCATTTCTTTTATTTGAAAAAAATATTTCCAATTCTTATTAAACTAATCGTCTGTTAGATTTAACGTTAGTGTTAATTAAATAAAAAAGGTTCTGGTTTAATCACTAGGACGCGATAACAAAAATCAGCAGTTCTTCCATTGTTAAGGAAATGAATAATTGTGTTAATAAGTTACGAAATATTAAAATATCCATGTTAATAATAAGTTACGTTGGGCAGATTGTTACTAATCTCCATTTTATTATTAAGTTTGTTTTGGGAAGATTTTGTACTGTTAAGAGCAATTTATATTATTAAACTATAACTTAGAGTAGATTATTAAAACAGTTTTAACATTTTTCTCTACTTAAATTCATCGGTTACTATCGTGTTTTAGCGCACAATCAGATTATAATTTTATGGCACAAGTTTAAGATAGTTTAACGTTATGTTTAAGATGATTTTGACCCACATTATGTATATAACTTTATCT
The DNA here is from genome assembly GCA_963693475.1 of Ectropis crepuscularia. Classification (NCBI taxonomy): domain Eukaryota; kingdom Metazoa; phylum Arthropoda; class Insecta; order Lepidoptera; family Geometridae; genus Ectropis; species Ectropis crepuscularia. The sequence goes on along the minus strand of OY856339.1, from coordinate 12,975,982 downwards.
TATGTAAAGTTGGTGTATTAATTGAATCATTTTATGTTTAATAACCGCCATTGAGGTATTAACAATACAGTGTGATTTATAGGTTATAGGTTCGTCTGCGCCAGTCATTCGCACAAAACAAATTCACGGTAATATAATACCTACTAAATACTTAGGTACCTACTTGTTTCTATTCTAATTGCGCGCACTCACTTCTATACTTTTTATTTTGTTCTATTTCGTTGCTTATCTTGAGACTTTTTTGCCATATATACGATATTTTAAAAATTTAAATTCTATATTATTGTCATTGTTTACTTACTAATACGATGTTGAATCATTGTTATTCACAATAAATTGACTTGAACTTTATGCAGTGACTCCTTGCTGTGTAAGCGTAGAAATAGAAAACTGACTCAGCGCTAAGGCTTTATTAACGAAAATAAGTTAAGTCATTTATTACATTGAAGTATGTTTCATTACTATGTATATCTTATATTATACACAAATTAAATCTTTCATACGTGATCGCATATGTGAGAAAAGAGTCTCTAAATTATGTATAATTTTATTGTTATTTCTTTGCGACCATTTGGAGGTCATATATTATTTTATTTCTTTTTTGTAGTATTTTATTTTGTGATATTAGAGCTAACTAAGTTGGCAAGCATATTATTCATTGTTGAGTTATTTTGTAATTCATACTTAACTTTTTTTTCCTTTCTAAGCACATGCTGCCAGTATTATGGACAGATACGTTAATTTCTTAGCTTTCGCGATATTTCGTTAATATTATACTTATTATAATTATTTTCAAAAATATTATTCTGAAATTGATTTATTAGGTGTTTTCCAAAAGGTAAATACAATGAGAGAAAATTAGCTACTTATCTTGTAAATTTTTTCTAGATTTATCAATTTTGTTTGATATCATAGCAATTTATAGTTTATCATTATTATTAATGTGTAGTCGAGTTACATTAACAATATTTTTCAAGTGCAATGAAGAAAAAACAATTTATTATTAGTTTCGTTTATTAAATTTTGTTGGCCCACAATGTAGGTGTCATAAGTACCTACCGTATCTTTATTAGAATTTTCTAGTTGCATTGGGTCAGGTTAGTCGTCAGTGTTTAAATATTTTCTATGAAAACAATCGGAATACCGCAAAATTAGACATGCAATGTTAATGTGAGTGAGAAATTGATTTGTGTATATAATTTTGTAGCATTATAAAGAAGAAATTCAAACTATAGGTAATATAGATAAAACTTGTCTTTTCTGTTATGTTTTTAGGGTTCAAGCAGTTCAAGTTCTTCAATAAAATATGTATGTTTCGTGTTTGTTAGATTATTCAACTTCACTCTTAGTGCCTTTTTCCCATTTATTAAAAGCAATAATTTTATCGTGTAACCATAATACCTGGTAATATCGAATTTATAGTTTTAGGTAACTACACCTCCTATCTTCATCTAGGACTTGAACGAATATTTAACTAACATGCAACGGAGAGCAGTCTACTTAAATAAACGACTTACAGTGCTACAAAAAAAATGTCTGATTCCATAGACGACCCAAATAACAAAAGGTTCGTGGGCAACTGGGCTTTCACGTTTAGTTTACGAGTACTATACTTTATTAATGGTAAGGTACTTGTTGATTTAATCCCTTGGATACCATGTCATGGGCCATATGACTTTTATATGTATTCCTAAATATGTAAAGAGATAGTAGGTAAGACCGTTAGATATTCAATAGTCTACTTATGTGTATTAAATAACAAATTCTATGATTATTAACAAAACTACTACTACAGTTTAACTGATACTTGTAAAAACTAACTATAAAAATAGATTTATATGGTTGAGAATGTAAAAGCTTTAACAATAAATTTCACTGATGCGAAATGAAGGTTTATTTTTGTTCGTGAATGGATAAATGCTTTGTTCTGAAGATCGTACCATCTGATTTATGTGAAAGTATGTAGGTATCTACACATTAAAATTTAATTGAAATATTATCACTTGCGTTTTTTTTTACTTTTCATAACCTCCTATATATATCATTAAATGTGTTTGAAAACTTACTTAATTCAATTAAGAAAATACTTGCAACAACGTGTCGTTGTATATAGAGACTCGAATAAATGAAAGAAATATGAACATATTTTTGTATTTAAGAATTATGGAAAGAATCATCTGATGTTTTGTAGAAATATGTATAATCTGTTTCTTCTTCCTCGTAAATTAAATATTTTTTTGTAATTATTAGGAAATAGTACTACCTACATACTTAGATGTTATTTTTGCCACCTTTTCAGCTCTTGCTATTTATTGGTATGCTTCATTTGATTGGGTTCATGATTGTCTTTATAGGTTCTTCGTGATTTTTGTATTTTGTTCCTTTATTTTCCGTTAATGAGTTGTAAATAAACACTTATCTTTAAATTAAATATATAATAAATAAATAATAATAGTTCAAGTTAATATTATAAAAAATCTATACAGATAAATTAAAGTTTTTGTTTGTAATTTCTAATTAATAGCTTTTTACGAAATGCATATGTAAGTATAGGTATACGCAGTATACGGTACGTACCTACTTATATATTTTTATTTTTTTGTCAGTATGTCTGTCTGTTTGTTCTGGTTAATCTTTGAAATAGCTGAATGGGTTTTTACACCATTTTCACTGTTAGGTAGCTAATATTATAAATGGATTAACGATTACTTTATGGCTACTTTTGTTTTAGAAAAAGAACATAGATTTCCGCCAAAAAATATTGAGCGGGATAGTCACAGCAAAAGAATATGCGGAACGGAATTGGCTGGGTCAGCTAATAGTATTAACTAGTACCTACTAAAATATAATAGATTTTTTTAAATTGATTTATTATTTTAGTCAATAGGTACATTTACTAAACATTTGAAATAATACATTTGTTAACGTTTATCTTCTCACAGAGTATCACTATTTCGACGAAGAAAGTGATGGAATGCCAATAATAACACTAGAAGTCATGCCGGATTCCATGACTGAAACTGTACCATATGACGGTTACTATAATGACCCACAGCAAAGTAGCACCAATGACGAAGACATGAAAGAACAACCTCCAGAATTTCACATAGATAAAAATGAAGATACCGGTGTGCATTTTTTGGTAGAGAAGAATGAACCAACAGATTTAAATGAGAGTTGTGAAGAAGCAATTTCAGAAATAAAGGTGCAGAACAATCCATTGGAGTATATCACGAGAAGCGATGGAAGTGTGTATTGTAAGATTTGTGGAAGGGTGCTGGCGAGTCGCACACATTGGTACAGGCACAAATATAGAGTACACGTGATACATCCCGTCAACCCAGCGCCAGCGCCACTGTTCCAGTGTGAACTATGCCTCATCTACTTCAAAAGCAGAAAAGGTAATGTTTATAAAGACATTCACAGTTCCTTTCTCGTTTATTTTCCATAGTTTCTGGTGATAACCATACTATGCTTGCACTAAATTGAAAAAGTAGGTATATTTGAAATATTAACTTAAGCATATTTTGTTACACGTACAGTTTGGTTTGGCATTTAGGAAAAGATTATCATAATCAAACATTGAGCGTGCAAACAAAATATATTTCATCTCGCTGTAGGTACTACATAATTGAATCTGACATAACTAAGAATCAAACTATAAGTAGCTAATGTATATGTTTCAGGTTACATCGGCCACATAGCCAGTAAACACAGTGAAACCTTACAAGACGCCAGTCCAGTTTTAACGAATGCTCAAGCCGAAGCTCTTGCTAAAGAAAAGTCAAGAATCCAACCAGCGTTCCAGTTTGAACCAGACAAACCAGAAGACACGGCCCAACCAGATTCAGAGGAAATTGAAGTTAAACAGGAGATAGATCCTGAGCAATCCATTCCAAAATCTGTTGTGGCCACTTTTCAAAGCGCACCTGTAAAAACTACGACGAGAAGTACAGAAACGCCTCACCGGAAAACAACACGGAGCGCAAGGCAAGGGATGTCGCGGAATGGAGAGGTGTTAGGTAAGTTTTGATATTTCAAAGATTTATCTAAACCAATATGATTTGTTTTATAAATATAATTTCAGAATTAAGTAATTAGATAAGTTCAAATCCTTAGGAATTTTCTCATGATAGTGAACCTTCTCAAACTAAGCTTGAACTCATGGGCACCTCAATCTTTGTCTAGAATCAAAATCCATATATAATATTAACATAAGTGAGGCAGATTCCCATACAGGCATACACGCAGTATAGAGCTGTCAAACCGATATAACCTCCAACAAAGGCCTCCAATAACACTAGCGCCCCCAAGCGGGAGTAACCGCGGGCATACCAACCATTTTATCCACTTTATATTGGACGCGCCGTTTCCTCAAAGCTATCGTAAGGATTGACATCATAGAAGTAAGATAATGTTTAAATACCACTAGTTTCCATATTTATCCTAATAGCCTTACCTACTAGACGCGTGTGACGCGTGAGACTAGATAGACAGGGTGTTAAGAGAAAAGCCTACAGTTTTAGAGTGGAATAAGTTGCCGACATCCTTGTCCCAGAGAGAGAGATAATCTAGAACTTTTCAAGGTCAGGGTGAAAAGGTCAACAGGTCAAAAGGTCTAGGTCAACGTGGGTCATCTTCGGCGACGGTGTGGTCGAAACCACACCGTCGCTTACCATCAGGCGAGTTGGTGGTCAAACGCGGACCTATACGCGACAAAAAAAGCCGATATAATACCCAGCAGTAGTAGGGTAAAGTAAACTATAGCATTGTAAATTTAGTAAAGTTGTGAACTCTAAAAACTTATTTCATTTCATCAGAACAAGAGAACGTAGAAAACGACGAATGGAAAGAGAAACGATCCCGAGAAGAAAAGCTAGTGGCAGACATCATAGCGCGAGTGCGGCGGGAGTGCGAGGCTCAAGGCTCTGGAGGCCCCGCACGGCGAGGGTACTCCAGGAAAACGGGGCTGCACACCTGAACTAAACCATAAACGGTTTCACTACGCTTCTGAAGCTGAGCAGTCATAAGGACCATGTGAGGCCAATGTGGGGCCAAGGACCAATTATCGAACAATAACACAAGTGGTAGTGACCACGCAAATAACATACCTACTATTTATCAAAGAGCTCGAATCGCACCTAAACCACATCCCTTGTGGATGCTCAGCCTCAGTAAGAAACACTTCGACACGTTAATTACAACCGAATACGAAAGAAATTTAGAATTTCGAAACTGATACTTCTCTAACATTTGATAACTATTTAGCACCGAAAAACAATTCCTAAATACCCATCGAATCTGACCGAAATTACAGTTTAAAATGCACTAAATGCGATAAACACTTGACATGGGCCTCGACATGTTCATATACGAAATATCGCGCTAAGAACACTGTTGTATTTGTGGTGTAGGAATAAGTTTTGTAAAAAGCCCTTATTCGGAAAATGTGAGTGGTATAGGTACCGGCAAACAAGTTGACCCAAAGAATTTAGTTGCGCATTGCTTTTTTTTCCTGAAGGACCTATAGTAGCTGGCGGTGGGTGCCTCTACTACCTATCGGACTTTGGGGTTAGCGCTACCGCGCAGGACCCCCTTGCTGCGCAGAAACGTTTTTTGAGGGATCTTTGGTGGAAGTGTACATGCGCGAATTTCCCCTTCCACGTCAATTTTGGGTCAACTTGTTTGCCGGCCACTATACGAACGGTTAAAGCTCAAAATAATGTTCGTCTTACCCAGATACACAGACACTTTTATCCAGGATTTTTTGCTTGCAGCTTGCGTATTTAAATATGTACCTACATTAAACCCTATTCTAGAGTCACTTTTAAAATTAGAAAGCTAATTAAATGTCGTAGTTCAAATAGGCTAAATAAAAATGTAAATATAGGTACCTACTAGTGCTGTAAAATACTCTCTCTTCTCCTTGATGTCCCGTGCAGTGGTGATCTCAGATGCTTTGTTGCCAAAACCTCTCAAGTTATCTCTATCCTCTATATTATAATTATGTAGTCTTAGAATATCTCACACCTGGCACTCGTGTTTTTTAGTAATACAACTATCACTTTTGGGCCAGCTTCTGGATGTTTCGAACCAAAGCCGGAGAGGCGTTTTTCAAAGTTCGCTCAAAACAATCTCAGTCTACTAGCTTTGCACCTTATCGGCGATATCGTTCACTCGCAAGCCGAGTCTGAAGATCACCTAGGAAATCTAATTAATCTGGGGGCACGACAGTCGAGCAAAAACGCAGCACAGCCATGCCATCCTTTTCTCGAAGCAATTCAGGCCATTTACGTCCTAGGTTTATATTTCAACGTTTACTGAAATCTAAAAGATAACTCTGATGCATTTATTATTTATATCAAATATTTTAATTATTCAGTTGTCATGCCTCATCCACAAAATTGAAATGTTATCTGTTCAATCTTCTCAAAATGTCTCTTGTTTGTTATAGGCGTTGCACAGTTGCACTGTTGGCAAGAGTGTTTTCTCAAGTTTTCATCTATATATTTTTTCGTTACAGTTTTTGCAGGAATGTGGTACCTAATGCTAATTGCTAAGTAATTGGTTTACAAATGCTTTCTAATTTTACAAAATGGCTGCAGAATATGCACAATAGTGTTTTTAGACGTAAATCCGTGGTCCATATTGATTACATACCTACTTGCATTACACTACATCCCCATAAAATCACGTAGGTAAACATTTTCGTGTATATTTAATTATTTATATTATACGTACCTACATCAGCTCTTTTCAAAATCGAGCGCTATTGGGCATTTGCTCTATGGAAAGTTCCTATTGTATTAAAATGTTAATGATCTCAGTGAGATCACTTTATTTCATGGCCTAAATACCTAAACGGCCTTATATTTAAGTGACAAAGCTCATTTCGTGCCAATTTTTTGTAAATAACGTGCCATTCCAGTAAATTAATTACTAATAAATAAATTCGTCATATTTTTGTCGTCCTTAAATATAATAAATATGTACTAATATCAATCCAGTTCAGGATTTATTACACTAGGTAAGATAAGTACCTACCTACTAATTAGATAATTTTAAAATACAATACCTACATCTAAGATACACATATGGCAACTTGTCAAATACATATTTATATTAGATGTACAATCCCATTACCGATTTACTTCTTTAAAATTTGTTTCAGCATAAACAACTCACTAAATGTTCTTATTCTGGGACTTATGGCATTCTCTTGAAAGGGCATAGTCCACCTCGCTGGCCCAGTGCGAGTTGGCAGATGACGCAAAAAAAGGTTCTTGGAACAGGCTGGTTTTCTCACAATATTTTCCTTCACAGTTAAAGCCAGTGGCGATAATAAACTTGCACTTCAAAACATACACAGAGCTACAACAGGATTCGAGCCTGCGACTGCATTGTGAAATAAAGCTGTTCTAGCAACTAGGCCTCCCTTGTTAGAACAGCTTAAAAAGGGATGTCCAGCCTAGCGGTATTACCCGCGTAGTACCCGTTCCCGTTATTTTCCCGGAATGTAATGACATGAAATGTAGCCAATGTGTTCTACCAGCCTATACTCTGTGTTCCAAATTTCAACCCAATCCGTTCATACGTTACGACGTGATACGTGATTCCAACCAAACATCCAAACACTGACATTTGAAATATTAACAGAATTACCCTAGCGAAGCCAGAACGGGTCGCTAGTAGGAACATTTATACAATAAGCCGTGGCGGCCTAGAGCTTAAGCCCTTATCACACGTGGCTAAATTTAGTGACTGAATTCAGGAGCAATTTAGTATGTTGGCTTCCTCTTCGAGTCGTATTCCTCTTGTCTGAGGGTCGTGACCATCACGTCTCACAACTTCTCAACGATGAAACCACGCCATCGGCGGCGGCAGCCATCCATCTATCACCGGCGATCTGTAGGCCATCGTAGACTGATGTGTCTAGTGCTATGTCTAGTGTCTATATCTAGTGGTGCGAATCTGATCTGACCAACGCATCAGACTGCGGCCTCTTTTTCTTTTGCCGTCAACTTTCCCACCATTAGCTTCTCGAGGTTGTCACCTTTACCTACTGGTTCTATGCTCAAAGTACTCTAGCACTCGTTTGAGGCAGATGGTAGAGAGTCTTGTCTTGATCTTAATCGTGAAGTATAGAAATATTGGTCCGACGCGCTGTCCAAGGTATCCTGAGCATTCTTCTCCAACTCAAAACATATCCCAAAAAATAGTGTTTGTTGTCCTCTCTAGCACTGTTTTGCAGATTTTACCTACTGTTTATTAAATTCGGCACATCATTTTTTATCGAGCGTTATAGAGCGCGCGCACTCTTGTTACGAATAGTTCGATGGCTTTTACACCGGGAAAATACAGTTTATTTTTATTTTACATGGAAAAAAAAAGTTGACGTATTTGATGTACCTACTTAACATTCCCTTAAAAGAAAGCAGGCTGATTACCAATAACCCTGAATAGTGGAAGTGGCATTTACCAGCCGGGCCCCAGTCTACGCGGGCCCCCCACGGGGCCAACCGTAGGATAAGGTCTCGGGCTCAGGGTTTGTGATCGCCATCGAGCCACCCAGGTCTTTTCGGCCCAGTCCGACACTGTTAACGACTCTATATTACATCTTATGGTATCATGCCCTTTCCATAAGGGAAAATAAATCACAGTAACCTAACTTATGTAACCTAACCTAATTTATGTGAAATACAAACAAATAAATGTGACTCGTCTCCTCGTAATTTGTTTTGATCTGTGAAATTCAATGGAGTAAGTATTTGTAAAGTAGTGTTGAAAGTCGTGCAATCCTCATTAGTTATTCATTGTTTTTCGATGTCTGTAAATATAAATTAATGTTGTGATAACGCTGCAAGGTTACAAAGAAAGGATCTTCTAAGTTGAAAGGGACACTTATAATTATGAAACCTTCCGTTGTGTTATCAACGGCTGGTGTAATAGGGACTACCTACTGTCGATCCGCTAACTTAAATACGGTAAAGGATATAATTTATAAAAATCTAATACATTGTGAGAAAACCTGCTTGTCGAAGGAGATTTAACCCTTCAAAGGCAAGTGAAGACCAACCCGCAATTTGACCCCTACTTGGTTAGGAGACCCCTTGACCCAGTAGTGGGAAGTATAATGTGTGTAGATACGCGGTTTTTAAACTTCGAAACAATAAACAATTTCTTTACTTCGATAGTGTCAATGTGACTGGTCTTTAGCGTTGTTTATATTGAAGATCATTCGTAATTATTCGTGTAACTTAACTCCACTTAGGCTTAGTACTTAAGTAATTACCCCTTTTCTCAGTAACCTTGTATGTCTCTCTTATTCATCGTATTCTGTGGTTAGCTCAAGATATTAAAATAGGTATGTGTCACACAGTACAAGGAAGCAAGGAAGTGTAGAAATTGGAAATCATTTTTTTTCGCTCTTGTATCAGTGTCAAAGTAGGTGGATTCATTTCATTGGATAAAAATGCAGGCCATTCCGTGGTAAACCTACTCACTCGTTGGTCTTACAAGTAGCGTCGTCTATTCTGCACCACCAGCATTGACCTAAAATCATTGGCCACCAGCCACCACCCGTGTAGGCCAGGTACTAATGATGCTCTTTGCCTTCCGCATGCGTTACAGGGCGCTTACTAAAATTTTCGTGGTATTTCGAATGAAGCCCATTTGCAAGTGCTGCGTGTCGATAACGAAGGAATTTCGTACTTTGGCTATTGACCGATCATCGATACAATACCATATATTTTTTTTTCGTTGTAGAATTTGTGACATATTATGCTAATTTACATGTAATTGATTTTTATATTTTGTTTAATTGACATTCCTTAATTATTACTATTTTATGTAATCAGAAAATTATTTGTTTAGCTTATGTTTTCATTTTATGTATTGTTTATGATGTATTGTTTATTTTTTGTGACATATAACGACCGTTATGAATAAATTATTATGATTATGATTATTTTACAATGTGTTTGTTACAATAATGTGTTATTAGGTTATTACAGTAATTATGTACTGGTGGCGCGGACTCTACTTTTGTAACTACAGAACATTTTTGCAGCGATTCCTCTTATTTTCGACCAATTCGTTTTTGCCAAATTATGTATGATCCCTAGTGTTAGATCGTAAAACAATTCTGTCCTAAAATTATTTTTAAAGAATGAGATGAGAGACTGGAATTACGAAAATAAATCATGATATTATATGTGAATAATTGTGTTGTATCACTGTATTACCTACCTCCATTGTGAGATAACCTCTGAAAATTTGTACTTATTTTTAAATTTTTAATTAATACTTAGGTATTTTTCTATTATTTCGGTACCTACGCCGATCACTCGGATGATATTTTTTGATGTGTCGTTTAACATAATTCTAATATTTTCGAAGAATTTTTTGTTTAAAACTGTCACTACACAAAAACGTTTATGATGCCAGGTGCTACGACAAAAAACAAAAATAGGTACGATAAAATTATCGTTAAGTATCGCATCTTGACTTGGGGCCTAGTGGCTAGAAAGTGCGACTCATAATCGTGTGTTGTGGGATTGTAGATTCAAATCCCACTTACACTTCTAAGTACTTTTTCCAAGTCTATACCTATGTATAAGCAGTGGCGTAGCTACCAAGGGGCTAGGCGGGGCAGTGCCCCGGGGCCCTCAAGTTCAGGGGGCCCTCGAATCCTTACCAGAAATCTCGATCGAACTGAACCTTTGGAAATTTCTCCCATTTTCAAAATAAATATGACAGATTGTAACCCTACTTTAATCATGACAACTCAGTTTAAAGAAATTCAAAAATTCAAAAGTTATGCCTAGGGAAATGACCGAAATCCTTTCTGTAGGTTGGCAGTGTTGTCCATTTGACGGATAGTGATATGTGTGTTTTATTATTCATCGATGTGCGTTTTATTGTGAATTCGAGTTAAAATTTTTCGAGAACGGTTAAAAAAATAATTTTGAAATAAATGCCGTGAAGCGGGAAAATTTTAAAGGACGTAAATATTTACGTGAAGCGTTCCAAACCTACGTAAATAGGAGCGGATAGGATGGGAAAGATAAGGAAAAAGAAAGGTACATCTCAACGTGAGTTTATATTTATAGACAATGAGAGAAAAATTAAAAAAGAGAAAATTAAGATGATACACGTTTTATTGGTATGAGTGCAGTCTGTCACACACATATTCGATTTTCTAACACCAACATTTTTAGGGTTCCGTAAAACGTAAAAACGGAACCCTTATAGATTCGTCATGTCTGTCTGTCTGTCTGTCTGTCTGTCTGTCTGTCTGTCTGTCCGTCCGTATGTCACAGCCACTTTTTGCCGAAACTATGAGAACTACACTGTTGAAACTGTTGTAAGTAGATGTATTCTGTGAACCGCATTAAGATTTTTACAAAAGTTTAAAAAAAAAAACAAAAATTAGGGGTGCCCCCCATACTGAGAACTGAAACTCAAAATTTTTTTTTTCATCAAACCTACACGTGTGGGGTGTTTATCGATAGGTCTTTAAAAATGATGTTGAGGTTTCTAATATATTTTTTGTCTACACTGAATAATTTGCGCGAGAGACGCTTCCAAAGTGGTAAAATGTGTGTCCCCCCCCCTCTAACTTCTAAAGTAAGAGAATGAAAAAACTAAAAAAAAAATATGATGTACATTACCATAAAAACTACCAACGAAAATTAGTTTGAACTCGATCTGATGAGTAGTTTTTTTTTAGTACGTCATAAATACACTATTATTAAAACTTCGATCAAAGTTACAACGAACTACAAGAACTATGTGTACTATGTATATTATGCTACTTGCTGCAACGGAACCCTTCATGGGAGAGTCCAACTCGCACTTGGCTACTTTATTATTACATGTTGATGAAGCAACTTTATTACAAAAGTGTGACGAATTTCAAAGAAAATATTCGAAATACAAGGCCCTAGTTTTTCACTTCAATTGATTGATATTTACCACCTAGTTTTACCTCAACTAACTCAAGCATGGACTGTTCACCAATTAAGTACCTATTTAAGGAAAGAATGAGCAAACATGGAGTGCTAGAATGCGACCTAACAGAATTATTACAGCAATGTTATTACCTATTCTTTACAATTCCTGTCAGTTCTACAGCAGCTAAAAGGTCATTTAGCAAATTAAAATTATTAAAAAAAATGGAAATAATATGGGCCAAACTCGACTATGACATTTATCGCTAGTAGCAATTGAAAACAAAACAGTATCAAAACTGGATTTAAACGAAGTCATTGATACTTTTACGAAAACTAAAACTAGGAAAAAATGTAAATATAGGTAATTGTTATTCAGTCAGTTGGTTGGCCCGACCTTTTTATAATTAATCCTTGAATCTTCTCTATTTCGTTTATTAGCCAAACCTACACCAAGTATTTATTGTAATTAATGTGGTTACTGTTTAATATTTTTAATACCTGCCCTGCAGTGCACAAAAAAAGCTTAAGTAGCTAAGCATTTTTAAAGTATTTGTATATTTTATTTTTTATTTGATAAAACCTAATCAGTTCACATAGTAGTAGGGCCCTATTTTAAAATTTGCCCCAGGGCCCTTGGTTACCTAGCTACGCCACTGTGTATAAGGTGTCATTACCACTGGTACCACTTTAAAGGTGAAGGAAAACATCGTGAAGAAGCCGGAATGGTGTAAGAATCTTTCGTCATCGATCATCCGGCAGCCCGCACTGGGTCAGAATGGTGGATTGTGACTTCGATTATCTCTTTGCCATAGAAAAGTCCCAGATGTCAAAACGTGGGTAATACCTACGAGGTAGGTGTTTAGGTACTTGTAGGTAATACCTAGTCTACTCTCAGTCTCAGCGGTGCGAAGATGCGCTATTTAATTTATCTTGCACGCGGTGTGAGTAATACTATTTTACTATTATGATGAGATACACGTCACTGTACACTAAACAGGCCAAGGCTAAGAATAGGGCCACGGATAGCCAGATATTGAACTGGAAAAAAACAGGGTGAATTTGAATGTGTGTGATATCCTGATACCAGATAGCTCTGATAGTGATCACAAACGTGTCAGTTCAGTTCAGGGTAGCGATTCTAAATCCATTCGGTTGCATCCCACACGAAATCTCATCTCTCGGTCTTTGTCTTATCTGTTTAGCATGACAGAGACCGAGAGATGAGATTCCGTGTCGGATGCAACCGAATGGATTTAGAATCGCTACCCAGTTCTTGACTTTCTGGGGTATATGACTTTAACGTGTCAGTTTCCACCGTAGACAAAAAAATATAATGTTTTTTTCTATCTGACACTAACATACTTATTTTTAATGACGTTGACATAAATGACACATCTGGTGTGAGTGCTGCCAGCCTAGTATCTACTTGCTAAAATAGCAAATAAACGTTGTGTCAGGTATGAACTTCATTTTAGAAGTTGGTAGTTTTGCGTTGAAATAATTTCGTTTACAGCTGTACAGTGGTTAACCACAATCGGTTAATTCTAATGAAACCGAATTAATACTAATGAAAATACTAATTTTTATGATATATAGTTCAAAGTTGGATTATAAGAAGTACAGAAGTTTGGAATATTTATGAATTACACATAGACGAGTTTTAATTACAAAGAATATTTCGTATTTGGAATATACATTATCAGAAATTTACGCGATGCGCACGTTCGAATCCTAGCTTAGAATAATTATTAATGTTGAAAATAGTCCACTTGTGGATGACGTTAAACAAGCCGCAACTCGTTTATTAGAAGTAATAGCAACTGCTACAAAATTGTTCAAATTTTATTCATGTAATTTACACAAATGAGAAAAACATAAAAAAAACAAACACTTAATTTAGTTAAAAAGTTACGAAACGCTATACAGTAATGTAAGAGTACACTGTTTTTAAGACAGTGTGATAGGACGAGTGAATTGCGTGGCCGACGGCAAACACCAAGTCTGCCCCAAAAAATCTCTCATTATCGTAATGTAAATGTATGTAATACATGTACATGTAATATATGTATATAAAAACACACTGTAGCATGTATCAGGTTTCCGTCGCGTCGCCCAAGTGTATAGTTTACTGTGACGACTAACGTGACTCCAAAACACAAAATATGAAGTACACCGTAGTTAGTAATGTTAAGCCGCTCTCACTATAGACGTCAAAAACGAGACTAATATCCATGAGATCTTGTAAAAATATTAAATATCCTACTTAATGCTGCCTATACATACTGGCCGAGTGGAGGCCAACGCCAGTGTGTGGAGGGTCGTTTTGTGATGACTCGCGTCGCTCGCCTCGCTGGCCGAGTGACGGCAAGTGGCCAGTGTGTATAGGGCTGTTTTGTCTCGATTCGTCTCTCGTGACCAGTGTCGGTTTTTGTGCACAAAACAAAGGCGCTCGGCGAAAAGCGTCCTGCTCTCCTATTGGTCTACCTCGTTTTTGTTTGCACTGGGCCAGTGTGTGGATGCTACGTTTTGTCTCGTGCTGTTTTTTTGTCTGCATTGGGCCAGTGTGTGGATGGTTCGTTTTGTCTCGCGCCGTTTTGTCGGCACTCGCGTTGGCTTGGGCTGGGCCAGTGTGTGGATGCTTCGTTTTGTCTCGTGCCGTTTTGTCGACACTCGCGTTGGCTTGCATTGGCCCAGTGTGTATAGGCAGCATAACACTTTCATGGATGATGTGCTACCCCGTCTGTGGTAAATAAAAATGTGCTAGGTTGTAGAGATTGAGAACAACATAACTGCCACAGATCCGTCTCAAAATAAAAAATCAACGAACAGTCAGTTCCTTGTTCCTTAAAAAAGCACAGAAGCAAAGATCGACAGATGATCTGCCATACGGATCTGTCAGCTGTCACAGATCCGTATGACACAACATAGTTGGCAACACAAATTTCGGCGCGATCGCGCAAAAATCAAGACACCAAAATAAAAGTAAAAGTCCACTATCAAAACTTCTAATTTCTAAACTACGAACTACGAATCTTCAATACAAAGTGAAAATAACACTGATTTTATGTAATTTATCTAAACTACGAACTACGAATCTTCAATACAAAGTGAAAATAACACTGATTTTATGTAATTAAAAGCAAATAACTTGTCCTCAGTTGTTATTGATGATAATAAGTAATACTTCATACAGCGGTGAATACCTGAATACAACTACTGTCAGTGCTATACCGGAATGCCGCAATTATTCCAAGTTCTCAAATGCTACAAATGTTCGATTTTTCAGGTACGTTTGAACTTAGACAAATTAATCCAACTAAATTTAATTCATTTATTTATTAACAAAAGATTTACATTAGCAATCTACAAACAATAGTTATAACAATTATGCAGTGTTCAGTCATATATATAGATCTGCAGCATTGCATTGCAGTTTCCAGATAGTGATCTGTGGTTTCCAGCGAGCCCCAAACTAAGCAGAGCCTGTGTAATAATAAAAATATTGTAAATTTATGTAGAAGTTTGAATGTTTGATGTGTAATCACACCAGAACTGTAGAATTAGAAGTGTTGAAATTTAGAATGGAAATAGATTAAGTAAGTACTTACCTACCTATAGTCTGGATAGTTTGGAAAAATATAGGCCTTTAATTCTAAATTAACCCTTAACCACCTAACGGCGGTCACAGTGACTCCAGCGGTTTTTATTTTTTGGATTATTCCTACACTATGCGAGCTATAAGTCTGTAAGTTCATCTACTTTACCCCCCTGCTCCCCAGTACGTAGTGTGCGCTCGATCGTTTCACACGTTTGCGCATTCAAGAGTTACAGGTAATTATATTTTGTTTGCGGTCATGGTGACCGCCGTTAGGTGTTTACGTAATTTTTAATAAAATTAATTCTTTTTGTTTTTATGGCTTTATTATGTCTGATGAACGACTAAACCGAAACATCTTGGAATGGTTAGAACAAATTTCTGATTCAGACACAGAAAATGAAAGAAATGAGCCAGAATTGCCAAACGGTGACTGCAGCGACATCGAAAATATCCCAGTAGATCATTTTATCAGAGACGAGTGTCAGTCTGTCTCAGATATAGAAGATAATGATCCAGAGTATCAAGACAAAGATGGAACCAACATTGCTGATTGCATCCGTATCCATTAAAGGTTGAAGCAATTGGCTGAAAATCTTGTAAAATCTCATTTGGAACGACGTATGAACAAGCCCGGTTTGCATGGAGAACTTTGATGCGGTATTCGCCGCGTACTGAAGACGGAACAAAAGTCAAGCATGTCCTCAACTGATCGAAAGGTTTGAAATCAGGAAGAGTTGCTCAACTTGTGATGCTAAAAAACCGCAAAACATATTACATGTTTTTTTCAATGTAAGAAACCCATTTGCGTTGAGTGTTCGCAAAAGATGTGCGTAAACTGTCGTTAAAAATTGTAACTGTTTACCCATTGCAATTTCATAAAATTTGTGATTTGATTTTGTGATTAATAGTTTTATATAGTAGTTTATACATTAAACTACCAAAAAATTTGAAGATTTTATTAGATTTTACAAATACTTACTTGTCAGATCTCAGATTTTTATAATGCCTAGATTTTGTACTAAAATGTTCAAGTTAATTATAAACATTGATTATTTATATGTATTTTTATTATTTTTCAAAGTTTTTTAACGTCAATATGTTAACAAAACAATAAAGATTACGATCCGTTTTTCATTTACATCATTTTATATATTTAAAAAAAATTAAAACAGAAAATAATAAGCGGTCGCCATGACCGCCGTTAGGTGGTAGTGTAACTCAAAAACACGTTAGGTGGCTAAGGGTTAAAAATGTATGGATACTGCATATTATAAATATGTAAATATAATATATGTATAGGTAGACAGTATTTATTCTATGCGACTTCGTCGACCGAAAACCTACTACCTACTAGTTTTAAAGACAAAACAAAAGTGCACAATCAATGCATCCTACCCATTATCGAATCATATAGGATAGAGTTATGTGACGAGAAGAGATGAGATGAGCAGGCCATGTGTAAGCAACATGCCTGCCCATAACAGCACTATGACATGCTATCGGAACATGAAAAGTCCAAATCATTACCTAGCACTGGACTGCACTCGTTACCCAGAGATAATGTGTTTTATCTCTTACCCCAGTCATTTCTCTGGAAACATTGCCATTGAAACTGGAACACAGTAATGTTTACACACTACTGCAGGTCTACTACGAAGTCCGATAAATGATATATCAGCCGAACTTATGGAAGTTTCCTACCTCGATAGACAATCGGTCGGTTGATCGAATCGGCCGTTTCGTTCGATCCGACCCTCATCCGACCTAAGTCTATGACTTCCGACCGAGATGTGTCGATCCGGATGTTTTTCGTGGTAGGCTACAGATCTGATTCAGCTGTCGGTCGGATCCGATCACTCGGAGTTTATTTTCGTAGTAGACCTGCTGGTTGGGGGCAGAATAACTGGCAAAGGGCTCTGTAAAGAGACCTACCACTCCTAAATAGATTATTGGTATTACTGGTGTTTGCTGAAACATGGACACTGACAGTAAAAATGGTTTCTCTGAGGGATTATATCAGCATTGAAATAGTTAGAGAACTAAAAAAGTCATCAACATTTTATCAGTATATTAGCGAACTGAAGTGGCAGTGGGCTAGTCATATCTGTCTTAGCCTTGATAACCTTCAGGGTAGATGGGTTCTGGAGAGAAGACTGTGATTCAGTCAATGTAGTGTAAGACATTCTAAGACTAGATGGAGCGACGCTATACAAAAGGCAGCTGGTGGCGGATGGAGCTGGGATGAGGTGAGTGTCGTATTATGGATGGCCTGTACCCAGCCGTGGCAGCCCAAGCACAGGCTGATGATAATGATTGTTTCAAGAATGCTAAATTCATCCATAGGTCTGTTTAATACTGTTGAAGTTACAGTTTAGAGTGTCCACACTTTTTTTTTCTTTGTTTATCATACCCTGTAAATTTTGAGATGACCTATAATTTCAGAGATACTAAGTTGTCCTCACAGACTAAGTAGAGAGATCCTGGCAGTTTGTTTGATGCTTTTGCAGTTGCTACTTTTAAGTGTCAACACTCTTTTTTCTTTGTCAATCATGTCCTATCTATTTCTGAGTTGACATAATTGTGTCATGGATGTTATTTGGCTCACATGTCAATTTGGTACTTATTTTGTAGTCACAGTTTTAATTTAGATTTCTGCTTTTTTGTCTTGTTTCATTAGCTTGTTTAAAATTGAGTTCAATGACTAAGCATAATATTGCCATTCTTCAGGTACATCAAACTAAAAAATCAAACAAATGGGAATGCAAGATGTGTGGTGAGAAACAGTCTATAAAACGACACTACGGCCTCGGCACTGGCAAAGAATGTCGTCTTCACGTTCAAAAACTAAACTGCATTAGAGGAGATATTGAGGAAGAAAATGAAACTATTGAATTGAATAAAAGTAGTGATGAAGAAATAGAAAACAGTACACCAAATAAAAAACCACGGAATTGCATTAAAAGTGTCTCTAGTCAAAGCAAATGGGAGAACTTCATCGACAAAACAGAATTAGAACCAGAATCAATTGTAAATGAAGCCATGTACCTTGACAACACTGAAGTTGTTCTAGAAGTTCCTGTTAAGAAAAGAAAGAAATTCAAACCCCCTACTACAACTGCTGATTCAGAGCTTAGTAAACCCAACAATGAACCAAATGAAATGATACTTAATTATGAACGGGCCGAACCCACGCATGTACAGAATCATGTATTGAAATCTTATGAAACTTCAGCTTGCAACAGTATCTTCAAGACCAACTCATATAAAAGTCAAAGAATATTTAGTCCCAAAGTTGCAGTTGTAGAAAACTCGATACCCAATGCAGAGGCAAGTGATTATGGACAAGATACAGATAACTGGCTCAAGCAAAGTAATATACAAAACGAAAATCAAAATAAAGTTTATGTGCCTCCCAAAGTAAGTGCTAATTCAAAATGGGCTGAGTTCACTGATGATCCAGATGACAATATTACATTCAATCAAGAAAATGTGTCTGAAACTAAGTCCTCAATCCAGGAAACTTTAGCAAAATCTCCAAAAATGGAAAACTTGTCAGGTACAGTCACCAAAAAAATATTTGAACTATGTGATGATAGTGAGTTGGATGACATCTTAGATTTTTGAATGATAAAAACAAAATATACTTTGTCATCCAAAATAAATTCTTGTTATGAAACAACAGCATTTATTGTTAAAATATTTACTCCAGTATTGAGAAAACATTCTTAGTTAGAAATGTTAGATACCTAGGTTTAGGTGAACTTTGAAATAGGTACACAAATACGACATACGACACAAACGTTCCAATATGATCTGATGGAACCACGAAGCACGAATATAGTGCAATGTTTATTTCATTAACAGTCATGCAGTGATTAGTCACTACTGCACCAAATTTGATTGTGTGACTTGCACTGAACAGTTTTGTGATAGTCATTTGGTGATCAATGTGTTGCGTTTTTGTCACAGTGTTTTCCGAAGATGATAGATAAATGCACTATATTACACATAGATACAGCCTTGATGCCCACCTTCGCAACCCACTTAGTTTGCGCCGCTATCGGTATACCGCGCAACGTAGGTACATGGCCGCTTCATCGTCGCGTCGGCTTGGTAAACCCTATACGAGCGGTGCGGTCCCATCACTTTTAGCTTCACCGTGGGCACACCCCGGACACTCGGCCTAAACTCCAAACAAACGGTGAAGTCGACATACCTACACTCACACAACTACGCATATGTCGTTCGAACACATTTACGCATGTGTGCGTGTCATCTAGGGTTACTAAATTATTTTATGGAATAGCTGTGACTCGTGAGTTCACCTGCCTGTGTTAAGTGGCTTACAATCTTACCTAGTTAGTGTTCGATCTTTAATGTAGGTAAATATAACTTTCATCAACAATCAGAAGGGAGAAGATTTAAAACAAAATAGGAGATAATAAAGGTACCATGTACGAATTGATTTTTAGTTAAGTACACTTACCCAAAGAGAAATCTTTGTATTCTGACAATTCAATTATGACAACGAAAGCCGCAGTTTAAAAACAACGAGTTTAATAATTTCGTCACAGGACTTCAGTGTTGGCGCGTACTTCTAACCAGAATAGCTTAACACAGTTTATAAAAATGATTCAATCTTTGTAGAAATTCTTATGAAATTAAAAATCTCTTATTCTTGTTTCGTATAATAGACGAAAAATTTGGTACCATTTTGTTAAATAATACAGCATCATGGTCGTATTCTCATAGAAAATTATCGTCCGATATAATAACCCTTCGTTGAGTGCTTCTCACGTTCTTGCGGGGTAGGAAGCTTGAAACTGGCGGGGGGTGGGGAGTGTCCGTTCTATCTGTATTATCTATTCTATGCCGTGGGTGAAGGCCGCTGCTACTGAGAAGTCGATGCGGTAACCTTTTGAATCGTCTTAGCCTAATTTATACTACTTTTATCTTTTATTTTATATTTAACTACAGGTCCGTTCCGGCTTCGCTCGGATATTGTCATATAAAGATGAAACGAAGACAAAATAAAAACTAAGTATCTTCCAAGTTGGATCAAACTGCACTCGGTGTGCAAATTTGATTAAAATCGGCAAGTAAAAATGATAGGAGTCCATCGTGGACAAACAACGTGACGTGTAATTGAAATTTTAATTAAGATTATTTTTTAATGTTGTGTTAAGTTACGGCTTGTTTAGTCGGGAGAACGGCGACTGCCGATCCGGAGACCCCGGATTCAAAACCACGCGCGCACCACTGTCTTTTCAAAGTCCTGTTTGTATTACTGCTAACTTAAAACGGTGAAGGAAAACATCGTAAGGAAACCGACATGTACTTAGAATCGCTCAAAGTCATGTGTCATCCACCAACCCGCACTGGGCTACCGTGGGGAATTACTTATGGCTTTGACTATCTTCTTGCGAGAGAGAGCCCCGAGTCCCAGCAGTGGGAACATTTAGTGGGCTGTTTATACTTTAATGTTGTTGTGAAGAAAGATAAAGAGGTTTCTTATCATAACTTCGTTATTTGTACCTAAATATTTGGGTGAAGTTATTAATCACAATTTTTAAAACTTTTTAGCAATTTTTTAAAAAGGTTTTTATCTTGGGTATCCTTCTTGAATAATATTCCGTGTATAATTAGTTAGGTACTTATTCTACTAGTCAAGTTGTGAAAAAATAAAAATATGTAATCTGACGTTTTGTGGCAGTGCCCACATTGGACGATTTTCGTCAAATATTGCCGAGAACACTCCAGAGTAATTCACCTTTTACATAAATAAATACAATAAAAATCGGTTCATCTGTTCTGGAGCTACGATACACAGCCAGACACAGACACATAGAAGCAATGTTCAGGATGCAAATAAAAAAGTTACTTTTCAAATAAAACAGTCTATTTGTCCTTTAATTTCTTATTACAATCAATACACATAATCATCACATTAGCAACATTTTAATATCACTTTGATGTCTACTAGATAAATAGTGATAGGTACTACAGACATATCGATACAAACAACATCTACTATCAAAATCTAAAATTATATTACTCTTCGAAAAATGCCCCGTGAAACATCTTTCAGAATAATTATTAAAGCTTATAGAAGTTAGGTATGTGGAATACATAAAGGCCGTAAATTGTTCAGAAAAACGAAAACAGTTAACTGCAGCCGTTTATACGTGGTTATTTAACTAGAGATCTGAACTCTGTATGATTGAATGATAAATAATAAATAATTCGTATTTTTTTTTGTTATTGATAGGCATACGTGAGACCGCCTGATGTTAAATACGATACGATGGTGCATGGCTTACCTAAAAGAAACAAATTTTAACATGACTTGAAAACACTAAGATTGACTGTGCATTCCAGTCTAGTATCTGTTCGTTAGTAAAAGAATTTGTACAATTGTAGAGAAACTACTACGATTCATAAATAAAACAAGGTGTGCCCTCAAACTTGAAGCCCTCAAACTTGAGCTTGAAACGCGCGATATCAGGAACTCCGTTCAAATAAATTCGTAAAATATATGAGAAAAAAACATTTAAATGCCTTAAAATCTGGGTTAACATATACCCAGTTAATACAATTATTTTTCCATCCATTTTCAAGTTTATTCTCACTTATCATAGTATTTGTTAATCTACTAACTGATCAAGGCACAGCCTCAAAACTAATTACTAAACTCAGAACACTAGGTACCCCCGTTTTTGAGCACACACATAGTAAAAACTGTAATAGTGAAAGGGAAACATTTCGAGAATTTAAATATCGTATAGAAAATATTGCTACTCGAAACTTGGCAGTTTTGTTCAGCTATTGAATAATACGAGTACATCAGCGAAAATAATCTCCAAAAGATTTAAAAAAATCTTAATCTTATGTAAAAACGTACAGTCAGTTATAGTACCTTTGACCAGGCAGTGATACTTGTACTTACCTAAGTTTAAAGCACTTACTTTAAGATAGTAGAAATCGGTTAAATGCATAAATGTAGATTTAAAATTTAAGGGTGGTTTTTAACTTATGTGTAGAGAGAACCGAACAACTAATTATGTCGTCCTATTTTGTAAAAAAATAAATATTGACTCGATTTTTTTTACCGCTATGTTGCTCATATTGTTGGCGTGCTATGGCTTCGGACTGTCACGTTTCTGCTAATGTCCGTCCGTCTTCGTAAACGGTTGTTCACTTTAATATCTCTTTTGCGTTTTTATTCCTCAGTTTCAATAGCATGACGACCAATAACAGATTCAATATTTTCTCGTACCTCGTAAGCATTATTATTCCTGTTACCGGGGGGTCTACCGCCTAACGAAAAACGCTTTGACGCTTTGATGCTTTGGCATTGCCGTCTCTTTCATTTCAAGCGAGAAGAAAAGATACACCAATATCAAAGCGTCAAAGCGTTTTTCGTCAGGCGGTAGAAGCGCCGGGGGTCTACCGCCTAACGAAAAACGCTTTGACATTGCCGTCTCTTTCATTTCAAGCGAGAAGAAAAGAGACAGCGATGTCAAAGCTTCTAAGCGTTCGTTAGGCGGTATACCCCCTGAACGCCATGGTTTCTCACACAATTCCATAAAAGAAGATACTCATTCTGGCTTGAACTTAAATCTTTTACACACAGGTATGCGGAATAAGTATGGTAAAATATGTGAATCGCAAAAACATTATACCTACTAAACATGTAAAATTCTATGCAGACGTCTTACTTTCCGACTTACAGGACACTACTTACATCATAAATACCTTGGATTTTAACACAGTAGATAAATAGTCATAGAACACAGAAGTGAGAACTTACATGGTAATATTATTGAATATATAAAGGAAGCCCTACTAGATTCGATGCACTGTGCTTGAATAACTATATAATAACAAAGTATCTACAATAATACTCCTAGTTAGTATAATAATCACAATCTGACAATGTGTATTAATGTCTACTCCTACTTTTTCAAAGACACATGGTTGTGTGACTTATGTATAATGTGTTGTGAGTCCTGTATTGAAATAAAATACAGTTCATTTAGAACACTCGATAAACAAAAAATAAGGAGGAGCCCACTGGCAAACTTAACAAAACCTCAAATTACCAAAAGAAACTGAATTTGTGCTATTCAAATCTGTCCGGGTAGTTCCAGAAATGTGCACTGTTCCCTTTTAAAGAATCTGTTGTTCGGTTGATATACTTACTAGCGCACTCGCGCTGTTGCGAAATGGCGGGAAACTGCCCATTACTCCTAATGTTGATCAATGCTAAAATCACGTCATTCAACGTGTTTATTTCATTATATTCACGGTAAAATAATTTAATTTTGTAAGAGAAACGTAACTGTTGCACCGTAGCGCCAAAATAAATACCATAAACCATAGTGGCGTACGTTTATTTTATTTTTATGGTCAGTTAGTTGGACTAATATCCGCCTTTTTGTTCGTAGTTATGACCATGTCCGAAATTGTGTATCTACTATGATATTTTTCCGATTGAGCAGTATCTGCTGAATATTTCTCAATATTTTCGTGGGTTAGACTAGAATGACAGCATGTGCCTTCGCCGGTGTAATTCCCTTGCTCTTGCGTATCGCATTCTGTTCCTTCGCCATGGTCTGAAAATATAAATAAATGTTAAAATGGGTCTTTATTAATAACTTTTTGAATTTCAGGTTAAGTTATTTAAAAAAAAAAAACGTTATTTATGACCAAAAATAATTAAACTGCAACAATCTAAATTCTTAGGCAGCTTTCGAAATTGAACAAAATGTTTGGACTAACGTAAACTTCCTTTATTTTATTGCGTAAATTATCATCATCCACATCCTTTTTTGTTGGATATAAGCTTCTCTTTTGTCGTGTCATTTTCCTCCGGTCATGTGCGAATCGAAACCAGATTCGACAGTTATATTTGTGTACAGTACAGTATACATACCCAAACATTAATTTATATTAGCTACTTACCTATCATATGTACCACCGCCGTAATCACCTCTCATCAAGTGATCTGTTTCAAACCGTCTGTTAGCTGTGATGGCTTCGTGAGTGACTGTAAAATAGTACACAGTTAAAAGTTGATTGATGTAATCTAACGCAGGACGTATTTAACATTTTGACGTGATAACTTCTTATAATTCGATGAAGCCGGCTGCACGCCCACAAAACATGACGTCATGTACCGTTACCGCGTTACCGTAGGTCGTTACCTCGCCGCATGTTTGTTACAGTTGTATTAATTATTTCGACCAGTAGTTCAAGCGGGGATGTAGCTCAGTGGTAGAGCGTTCGCTTTGCATGTGAAATGCCTCGGGTTCGATCCCCGGCATCTAAAAGCTTTTTTGCATTGTTTTGATTGAAAATGACTAAATTCTACTGATTACTTTTTACATACAAATCTATTAAACAAATGAAATTAAAATTTTCTTTTGAAAAATGCTACCATTCCATCAGTATTTTCTTAAGACGTTGTCACGTTCTATCGTCAGTAAACCGACTTTACAGACAAACATTTTTTTTGTGACCGTAATTGGATACAAAATAACCATTGACGATCAAAAAGTGTTTGGTGTCGACAAAAAAAATTATATGAACCCAACGAGATAAGATAGAGTTTTACAATTTGGCGATAAGTTATTTACAGTAGGTAATTTAAACGTACCATGTGGATTTGAATGAGAGAATCTGCGACACGAAGGCCCTCTACATCCGAGAAGCTGTTGCAACTGATTGTGGAAATAGTCCTTCTCAGCTGTCGTTAGATATTTTACTCTATTCTGCGTTTCGAATGGATCTGGAATCAATAAGTTAGTTCATTAAGTTTAATTGTTCCTAAGTAAATACTATAATTTAGGAACGATTATAAGACATTTTCATAATGTGGGAACATTTTTGAATAAACATTATACATATTTCAGTGTTGCTGTTTACTCATACGCA
The DNA here is from genome assembly GCA_963693475.1 of Ectropis crepuscularia. Classification (NCBI taxonomy): domain Eukaryota; kingdom Metazoa; phylum Arthropoda; class Insecta; order Lepidoptera; family Geometridae; genus Ectropis; species Ectropis crepuscularia. The sequence goes on along the minus strand of OY856339.1, from coordinate 12,950,494 downwards.
ACAAACAACACTATTGATTCGCACGAAACTTACCGATCCTCAAATTATAGTAAGTGACGAGGCCAGTGATGAATTCGCAATACAGTAGGTTGTGCGTTGCGTTGATGGTTCTGACGCAGTTGTACGTGTTGTTGGACGTACTCATGCAGAAGCAGAACGGTCCCGCGGTCCAGAATGGCGCCGTGCGCCAGTGCTCGTTGTCGTGGCGGTAACAGTTCATGCGCTCTGACTCACACAGTTTCTCCAGTTCAGCCTGGAAAAAACATGATACTAATAAGGTAAACAGTTCAAAGCCTCTATAAAATGTTCTTATCACTGATTTTAGAATGTCTTTGTGATTGAACATTATTTATTGCCAAATTTACCCGTTTCTTGGCTTTTCTCAACTTTTTTCGTAATAGCAACGCCTTTCGCTTTCGCTGCTCCTCTCTCGCTCTTTGAGCTGCTTCTATGAAGCTATTGCCAGCACCCTTTGTTTTCCTGCAAAAATAACCATTACATTCCATATGCCAGTTGAAAAAAAATTAAATTAGGTATTCTGTTTTAAATGTAGGTACTCTTTGAAACTTTACTAACCTGCCCTCTTCGCAGTAGCAGATGTGCTTATCTTCATTCTGAATGAAAAGTGGGTGTAACCTCCTCTGGAACACATCAGCTGGTTTATCAAATATCCCCAACGATTTTGGAGTTCCCTTATTTGGATTTATTTGCTCATAATCTGAGACATCCAACCTTGCTGGACCTAAATTTGTTAGTAATGGTTTGGCTGTGGTATGTACAAGCCTTGTAGTACTTTCCACTGGTTTACTAGTTGTACTAGTTATGGTTTCAGTGTTTGTTTTTGGTGAAAATCTATCTGCAGCAATAAATTTATTAATTTCTGTGCTATAATATTGTATGCTATGGGTGATGTGTTCTGTTGTAAGTTGATCAGTTGTAGTTTCTTGCATTGTAGGCCGCTTGGTAATTGCAACGTGCTTAGTGAATTCTGTTACTGCAGAATCAGTGGTCGTAAAAGAATTGAATGTAGTACTGGTGTCTTCTAAACTGTTTTGGTCAAAATAATTATTATTTTCTATTATAATTGTGGTTACTTGAGGCTTCGGCAGCTCTTCCATAATTATGGTAGTTTTGTTTCGCTCTTTTGCATCGTTTGTAATATTTGGCTTAAAAGATTCGTTTTTAGTGACGTTTTTGACTTGCATATCGAAAACGTCTTCTTTGGTTTTAGCATTTACAGTTGGAATGGCATACTCATTAAACTGTCGTATTCTTTTATCAAGATTGGTTGAATTTCTATGTTTGGGTTTCATTTTATGCAGGCGACCTTTTCTGAAATGTTCTTTAGACGTGTTATGTTCATGTGACACATTTTTACTAAACAGGTGATTGTTTATAAACGTCGGTTGAGGCGTGTGTGCCTCTACAACAACAGGTTTGGTCGTTTTCAAATGCCTCTTTATTTCTTTCAAATCTTCTAATTTAGTTTTGAGCTCTCTTATTTGATCTTCTAAGCTAAGCCTATTCGTATGCCAAGCTTTTAAATCATTGTAAATAACTTGTGAACAATTCACTCTTCCATTCTTTTCAACTTTACATTCTAGTGATGAATCGTTGGTGTTAGTGATTGCATCGTTTTTATGATGCTTAATCTGTTTATTGTGGTTCCAGTGCTGAGCTCTACGTTTCACTCTTTTGTGATCCAATGTGTCTTTTGTTTTTTCGTAAGCCTCTAAGAACGCTTCCGTTTCTTGTATGAGTTTATCTATTTTGTCTTTTGTTTCTCTGCTTTCGAACTCGCTAATTTGTTCATTTTTAAAACTAAGATGTCCGATGCTAGGATTTTCTTTAAGAATGCTCTCAACCGTGTTAGGTTCGAAAACATCGTTTTCTATAGATCTACGGGTTCTCGTGATGTTATCTTTAGTTGCTTCTACCGGTCGTCTGGCTATATTTCCGTCTGTTTCTAGTCTGGTGTAAACGAGACCGCTTGGAGTGAAACAAGCACATTTCTTAGTGCTCATCTTTGATTGTGGAAGGTCAGTCTGAAAAACAATCAGATTTTATTAAAATGAACAGGTCTTCGTAAACTTTACTGGCGACAAGTGTTATTGGTGTAATTTAGTAGTCGATTAAGTACTTGCCTCATTTCGACATTTATGTTTCCGCCATCTACCGTTAACGAGTACGCATTTCCACTTTCTTCCAGGAGAGCAAGGCGCTCTAAGTTCTGCTTTAGAACAATCAGCCGCGATACGAGCCGCTTTGCCGTCTATCATCGCCATGTCAGAAAATTCTAAAAAATAACGGTGGATTACTATATAAACATCTCAACATAACAATACCTTCCTTAAAAAACCATGTAACTTATGAAAATACATCACTGGTATAGTAGCAAAATTAAAAATGGCGTTAGAAATTTGAATTCTAGGTACTTACGATCAAATACTTTACTGTCAGATGGATTGAGGTAATTTGGCTGGTTATTGATGCCATCGCCTTCCAAAGCTTTCTCCAAACTTGCTTCCAATAACGGATTGTGACTCTCGTTACTTAGCAGCGGTTCAGAAGACTTCTTCATTGCGCTTCCGTCCGTTTCTGAGCTTTCCTGTAATAAATTCCAATTATTCGTTGGCACAACATTTATAAGATATTTCATTTCGTGGTTCCTTTCTACAGCAACTTGAGTTCTTTACCAACAAAATAAAGAACTTCTTTTGTTGATTGAATTGATGGGTATTTATTCGTTTTCGTTAATTTAAACTCTTCTCATATAATTTTGGTTGAATCATTTAAGCTCTCTATAATAATGTAATAGTTTCTTTAGTTCTTAACTTACATCATCGTCGTCATCATCATCCGGCTCCAAGAAGTCATCATCATCGGTGTCCTCATCAAAGTCGCCGCTCTCATTGGAGTGAGGATTGGGTGTGGTTGTTCGTTCTTCGTTCATCTCGCGGCTGTATTTATTCTCACGTCGGTGTAGCCCGGGCATTTCTCTGCGACCAGAACTGAAAAATATATTAGTCAAATTTTTATTTTTGTTTATGGGCCTGTATTATTATTTACTAACAGTGCTCCGCGGTTTTGCCCGCGTTCCCGTCGTTCCCGTTATTTTCCCGGGATAAAAAGTAGCCTTTGTGTTCTTCCAGACTAAAATCCGATCCGTTCATACCTACGTTACGGCGTGATTGAGCAACAAACATCAAAAAATCCAAACATCCATACTTTGACATTTATAATATTAGTGGGATAGTGGGATTAGTGGGGTTTGTTCGATCAGAAATGTTAAGGACAGTGAAAATTTTTTTAAAATCTAGGTATGGTGTCAAGGTGGAAATATATATAATGGTAATAAAAATCACACTGTTATGATAATAAATGTCTAATGTAAAGACATTCTCAATGAACAGCCCGAACCACAGGTAACCAGAATCCACAATATACGATGTAGGCATACCTCCTACTACTGAACCTAATAGTACAAATCAATAGGATATGTTCCTGCAGTACCTACATTTTACGACGATTTTATTTGTAGAATCACTGTGTTCCGGTTTAAAAAAAAAAATATTGGTGGACAATTCACACACAACACCATCTGACCCCAAACTAAGCAAAGCTTGTATGATGGCGGTCAGATAGCTGATATAATACTTATATAGTTTTAAATACATACTTGTTATACATAAAAACACCCAAACACAGTGCAAACATTTGAATTCATCACACAAATATTTGCACTGGGTGGGAATCGAACCCACGACCCTCGGCTTCGCAGGCAGAGTTACTACCCACTAAGCCACGAGACCAGTCAATGGCAATTTTAAGGGCAATGTTTCCAGAGAAATTACAGGGCATAGAGATAAATAATTATATATCTGGGTGACGAACGCAGTGCAGTGCTTGGCAATGATTTGAACTTCTTCATGTTCCAATAGCTGCGCGACACTGTGTTATTATGGGCAGCTTGTTTTAAGTGTTGCTTAATTACTTACCATCAGGCACATGCCCTGCTCGTCTTGTCACTCTACCTCTTTAGTCGTAGAACGGATCTGTTTGAAATTTGGAATACATGTAGATTACTTAGAGTCTGGAAGAACACATAGCCTACTTTTTATCCCGGTAACAAACAAGAACGGGAACGCTGCTAAAGTCGCGGGGCGTTGCTATTTAGGTATATAAAATACGAACACACGCCGCACGCCGATATCGGCCGAAGTCGTAGAGTCGCAAGGACTTGTGTGTATGTGTGGTCAAGTTTCACAGGCCAACAAAATAAAAATAGCCCGGTCCTGGTTACCAACACACTTGTTCGCTACACTCGTTTTCCTACGATATCAATAAAAAATAAAAGTTCTTACTCATAAATTAATAATAAATTGACTTACCTCTCAACTAAGAAAGTATCTGGCCAATGCAACGCCGCTTGGCGTCTTCTCCGCGGTTGCAAGAGTGGCAGCAAAGACCGTCCGTCCATATGTGCCGGCGGCACCACTCCACCCATGTCTAAGAACGTCGGGGCCAGGTCGATGTTCAGGACAATATCATCGACGCTGTAAGCAATTTTTATTCGGTTTAATTATAGGTACATTTCTGATCGAACATCGGGACGGCCCGTCTACCGCTGAAGTATTATTCAAGTACTACACGTGGGTCACTTTACAAACAAAAAAGACACACATATCCTGCACTGTCACGTCGGTCGAGAAACTTGTCCTAACTGCAGTTACAAGTTAGAAGTGTAAGACCGTTGTAATATTACAAGGAAAATTTTATTTTATTAATCAAAATTAAAGATTAAATTATGGCTTATTGCGTTTTGTTGAGTGAAATGGATAAACCCATCACTTGTCTATGGGACAGCTTAGTTAGTTAAAGTTCGAACAAATAATCTGTATTAAACGTGACTCGAGAACCTCACCGTGGTGCGCCCTGGGCATGATCGCTCTTACTGGCCGCGGTGGGAACGTCAATGCTGATCGATTTTCAAGCAGCTTATATAGATGTTATGGGAAGGGCTAGACAGAATTAGACGTAGAACGTTACTTGGTTGATATCCCTATCTGACCAAGTATTTAGTTCTCGAATCTTTCCAGAAATATGCTCATGGCGTCGAGCGTGGATCCTCTCGAAACTGGCCTAGGCTTTGCCCCCAAGCCGACGGCGATGCTGCCAGGAGGAAGACGCGTGGCGTACGTGGTGCGGGCATGCGGAGTCGGATCGCAAAGTTTGCCAGTGGGCATCACGGCAGTAGAGGAGCGACCATGGCGGAAGAGGAGTGACGGCATTACAGTTCGGCGTTCTCCCTGCCCGCCGCGGCCTAGCTTCGTCTCCAGCGTGTGATGGCGGACGCGGTGAGACTGCAGGGGAAGAAGAATGCCGGTATTTCAATACGCCCCTCTTTGGCTTCTGGAGTCCGTTGGTGGTAGGCGACGGGGCCGAACATCTGGCCCATCTCGGGGGACCAAAGGAGTCCAGACATGAGAGTCGGGCATCCGCTTACTGGTTGGTCCCCGAGGTAGGTGCTCTGCGTGCCTTGGGTTCAGATGTACCGATGAGCGGGACTTTTCCCCTGAGTTGAGCCCGCGACTAGTTCTCGAATGAGACAGCGTCCCGCGTTCTCGCCATACCTATGCAACAAAGGTGCAACCAGGTTTTAGCCAGTAAGGGCACCATGCCTGAAAGTAGTATTGAGTCCGACATAAGACGACTCACTTTCGGCTGAATGCTTCGGGAACGCGTAAATGCATTTCCTTCGTAAAAAAATTAACGCTGAACCGTCCCATTCACTTTGAACATAATTTTAGCATTAATTTTTTATTGCGCCTATTTCGATAATCTAATACACAAGTTGTAGACTTATCCTGATTTCATTGCATCCGAAACTGCCCATAGGTAAAGTTATAATTTTGGCATGAAATTGTACATATTATTTAGTACTTACACAGTGCCAGGTTCAACCCCAGGCCCTCTGACTAGGAATGGGACTCTGATGTCAAACTCGAACGGGAAACTCTTCCCTTTGACCAGCCCGAACTGTCCCAGGTGATAGCCGTGATCTGAAGTGTACACCAAGTACGTGTTGTCTAGCTCTCCTAGCGCTTTCAGCTCTTGATAAACACGTTCCACTGCCTGGAAATTTAGAAAAAATATAATTAGAAAAAGTTTTGACATTTTATATGACGTAGAATTCCTCATTATTATTACATGAGTGACAGTGCACTGATATTTATTTCAACATAACAGCCCACTAAATGTTCCCACTCCTGGGACTCGGGGCCTTCTCTTGCAAGGAGAGAGTTAAGGCCATAATCCACCACCCGCACGCCCAGTGCGGGTTGGTGGATGACACATGACTTCGAAAGATTCTAGGTATATGTCGGTTTCCTCACAATTTTTTCCTTCACCGCTTTAAGTTAGCGGCATTACGCACATGACTTCGAAAAGACAGTGGTGCGTGTTGGGTTTGAACCCGGGGTCTCCGGATCGGCAGGCGCCGTTCTCCCAACTAGACCAGTCGTAACTTACCGATATTTAATTATTGTTATATAAAAAAAAGTAGCAAGGATACGCCTAAGTAAAGAGTTATCGCTTAATATTTGCCAATAACGAAATTACACGACGATGTTTATTAGCAACATTATAATTATGTAGGTAGGTTTGAATGTATCAAAATAGTAAAACCTTATCAAAGTAAGTATAAAATTAGACCCAAATCATTAGAGACGTTTCACATTATACTCATAAAATCGTGTTGAAAATTATTAAGGTAATAAAATTACCATGTCAACACTCTGCAGCGTCTGTAGGCGTTTGGTCATCAGAAGGTCCGTGAACTGCCGATGGATGGGCTTCATCTTATCCGTGACTCGTAGGATCCATTGCTTGTCCGGGTTGGGTGCCATATCGTACGTTGGAGTACTGAAAAATTTAATTATAATTGTATTAAAAATCTCGATGTATGTATATTAAGATTAACAGGAGCTTACGTACATATCTAAGTATTTCATTAGCAACTACGATCCCATCTCTAACCGTTTTAATATCTTTCGAATAAATTATTATCTATTAGTAATAGGTAACTATTGTTGTTACACAAATCACACAAGCATCGATCATTCGCTATATCGCGCGCACGAATAAATAAATCACTCGAACAACGTGCGACATGGATAGATCGAATGCCTGCGCATTGCGTGATTTGTGCAAGAGTAATGTCAAAAAACGAATTAAATATTTGTGCAACAACAACATGAATCCCGTTTAGAGTTGTCGCATGAAAATGTGAATAACAGTTCTCAAACAAGTGATCAGTTAGCTTTGGAGCTGTGTAAGCGAATTCCAAACTTTTTAATTTTTTTTTTTAAATAATGAGTGACGAGACGAGCAGGACATGTGCTTGATGGTAAGCAACATGCCTGCCACATAATAGCACAGTGACACGCAGCTATTGGAACATGAAGAGTCCAAATCATTACCAAGCACCGCACTGCGCTCGTCACCCAGATATCTAAGTTGTTATATCTCTAAGCCCTGTAATTTCTCTGGAAACATTGCCCTTCAAACCGGAACACAGTAATGTTGGCACATTACTGCTTGGCGGTAGAATAACTGGTTAATTAGCGTTAAGGCTCACAGAATGTCTGGTATTCGTGTTACGCATCGATATAAATCATTTGGTGTGCCCTTCCAAACTTCAGGCGTACGGAATTATGTCATCGTTGGAAAGAGTGGGCTCACTCTTTCTGTTTTAGTCGGTTGCAGGAAGCGGTGAACGCCGGACGTTTTTACCGATCACCAATCAACCAAAATAAGTAGAACCACAGCATACCTAACGATTCTAGGGGTCAAATAAATTGGTGACTTATAAATAATAAACCAGTTATGCTACATACACAGATGCAGTTCATTGCCAATTTCAAGGTGCTCATGGCACATCCAATAGTTTATATAGATGGTGCTACGCCTACTGGAGTGCCTACCTACACCCACTCTGTGGGATTTATCCTCGTCGCAGACCTGGATCTCGTGACTTTTATCAAAGACAAGGGGCAGCCTCAGCCTCACATGTTGCAAAACCTCACAAATTGGAAAACACACCGCTTTTTACCCGACTGCGCGACGCAAAGGAGTGGTAATGTGTTTAACAGTCTATGTATGTATGTATGTATGTATGTATGTATGTATGTTCCTTTGAGGCACTATACAGACCAAACGCCTGGGCCGATTTTTATGATTCACACGTCAATCGATTCCTCTTAATCTGGCGAGTGACACTAAAGACATGACATTAGTGTAAGTCCAATATGGCGGCTTCAGGACGCCATATTGTCCAAATTAAAAAAATGAAAATCACCAAAATATGTCAAGAGGGGTATCGTTGAATAGGTATTTCAAAATAATGTTTAGCTTTCTCTCAATGTTTTACGATTCGACTGACCGTTTAGGATGTATATCGATTTAAAGTTGAGTAACAACCATTCTCACATTTATAGGTTTTTAGGTAGCAGAAAACTTCGTATAACTAACTATACGTGTGAATGTGGATAGACATTATATACTAATGTATCTAGTAGGCATCGATATAAATTAATAGATGTCCCCTGAGCACCTTGAAATTGGTAATAAACTGCGTCTCTGTATGTATCGGAAGTGGTTTACAAACAACCAATCTACTTGACCCCTATAATCGCTAGCGGCGAGATTTGCTGTGGTTCTACTTATTTTGGTTGTTGACACCGAATAATGATAGGTAAAAACGTCCGACGTCCACCGCGTCCTGCAACCGACTAGAACGGAAAGAGTGAGCTCACTCTTCCCAACGTTGACATGATTGCGTGCGTCGTGAAGTTTGGGATGGGGCCCATCTTGCGTTCTACGATCTATGCTAGTAGGTATATTGGACTACCTTTTTTTCGCACGTGCAGGAAATGTATTTACGCATACCCTACAACATTGTTCATAACTAAAAAGTATTAAAAAAAAAATATAATTTAAAAACTCAAAAACCCGACTGCGTAAAAAGTGAACCAAACTACGTTCTAGCATACTAAAAAAAACTGAAAAGAATAAAACAAGCATTTAGATTTCTGGTGGTCTAGAATTCTATAATATGTTATTGTATTAATACTATTGAAATATATACAATATTTTCTAATAAAAGAACATTACAACTGAACAGTCGGGATCCATTGAACAATTACATAGTATGTCGAATAATAATGGATCCCGACTCTTCAGTTGTAATGTTCTTTTATTAGAAAATATTGTATATATTTCAATAGTATTAATACAATAACATATTATAGAATTCTAGACCACCAGAAATCTAAATGCTTGTTTTATTCTTTTCAGTTTTTTTTAGTATGCTAGAACGTAGTTTGGTTCACTTTTTACGCAGTCGGGTTTTTGAGTTTTTAAATTATATTTTTTTTTAACAAATTTAAAAAAGGGTAGGTACCTTAGGTTTATGCTCCTATAATAATATTAATCGGCGGTTACCACAAACTATGGGGAGAGCTTCCTTGTTTGAGACTCTTTGTTTATAAAGAGAAGTAAGGACATAATATTTTATTCTGATCGATAGTGTTCATGAAGTACCTACCTATTGCCAATACCAAGCCAATACAGATATTAATTCAAGGCAGTGATAGAATTATGTTTATAGATATCACAGGTCTTAATCTGAGCCAAATCTTTAAATCCGTCAATTAAAAAAAAACTATAAGTAATCTGATAAATGACGACCGCTTTTGGAGCACGTGTAAATCATCTCTTGTATTTTATTTTTACGATGTCATCTACTCCGAAGCTTAGGTATATTAATGAGGTTTGTAAGGTGTATGCGGAACACCTGTTCCTTCCTTATTTGGGGTCCGTATTTATGTTCATGACACGACCGACACAAGTACAAGTCGTTTAGGAACTTAAGGCACTCCTCGCCGCCCATATTCGTATGAGTCGCATATTTTATGCAGTATTGCGGGAAGGATGTACGGAACCAAGAGGAAACTGTCTGAATTACAACATAGGCAGCCCACTTTATGTTCCCACCAGTGGGACTCGCGGCTTACTCTGAGAGTATTTAGGCCATTTTCCTCCGCGAATTAGGGGATGATGGATGTCATCGAGAGATATATTTCTTGTAACATGCCAGCACGCGAAATAACGTTATGTAAACGCTAGATATAGATAATATACAGAGATCTAGTAGCGTCTCGCAGTTATACAAGCGTACTTAGTTTCCGTTGCCATGACTTTCCTGAGATAAAATGTCTATGTGGAATTCCAGGTTATAATCAATGCCTGTATCGATAGCGTTTATTCCGATCTATTCAGTAGTTTTTCCACGAAAGAGTAACAAACATAAACACTTAAAACATAACAAATTTCGCATTTATAATATTAGTAGGATTAAGACCTCGCCTTAACGCATAGGTCCTACCTACAAAACTAATAGCATATTTCAAAGGTCTTTTAGCGTTAACGCGATTTTAACGAATACTTACATATTTTTATTTTTAAAGATCCTACGGTAGTTAGACTAACATACAAGGCCCAAATAAACTAAATCAATTTAAACGATACCATCACTGTTATTTATGTCATAAAAATAAACTTGCGCATAAAAACGTGATACATGATTCTAATTTTCTTTTAAAAGTACCTATTTTTACTACGATTTTTTTAGCTATTGTAGAACCGAGAAATGGGCTGAGTATCATATTATCGACTAGCTGTTACCCGCGACTTCGTCCGCGCGAAATAAATACTAAGGTAACTTAGGCAGTAGCTATTTGTATACCCACACACATTTACGGTTATTAAAAACAGCTTATAATAAAACAATTTTATACAGTTTCATCAAAATCGGTTCGGTTGTTTAGGTTTGAAAGCGTAAGAGACATTCGTCCCCCATTTCAACTCCAATTTCATTCCCATACAGTTCGAAATGACAAATTTGCTAGATCAAACATTCGTTTGCTTCATGTCAAGTGTCTATGAACAAAGTTTCATGGTTTTATCTTCAACGGTTGGGAACTTCCATATTGACATTCATCCCCCATTTCAACCCCAATTTCACCCCCGTACAGTTCGAAATTACAAAATTACAAAATTGATAGAACAAACATCTAATTGCTTCGTGTCAAGTGTCTAGATACAAAATTTGATAACTTTGAAAATGACGAATTTTCATACAGCCGCTCATCCCTTCTTTCTCCCTCTTAGGGGCTGAATTTCGCAAAACCCCGTCTTAGCGAGCGCTTACGTGCTAATAGGGACCTCCATGCAAAATTTCAGATTCCTAGCATTTGTAGTTTCTGAGATTCCTTGATGAGTGACCTTTCGCTTTTATATATATAGATGAGGCCTATGTCCAACAGTGTACGAGTATAGGCCGGCCATAATGGAGATCTATGGGTATCAGAAATATGATCAAAATGTATTTGTGTTTAATTCCTTGGATTTACAAAATATAGGTCAGTAATGGTTTTTACAGAAGGCAATTTGGCTTCAGCCTGTTAAAGGGACGCTAACATAATTATTTACTTGTACTACTTACTACGTGTGTTATTAGAGAAGTAGGTAGGTATTATAAAAACCGAGGTGCTAAATTCCGACAAGTCCACCTCTGTGTATTGATTCTTGCTTAACTACGTAATTCGTTGAATTTAGAATCTGATACGTATTACGGTAGGTGAGTAGCTATGTGAAAAAACCTAACAATATAATAAATATACGCTATAGGAAACATCAGCTGACTCCCGTTCCGGCTCGTACCCAGCAAAGATTGGCTATAGAAACCCAATGTGGGACAAGTAGGTATGTAGGTCGCACTATAAGTTTAGCATAACTTAAAAAAACAACATGATATAACCAAAATATTTTGTTTATTGCTTTTCAAAATAATCTTTATCTAATAACATTTTTTCATGCGATCGAATCATTTTTTTAAACAGGATAACCACAGATCTGAAGGCATGTATTCTACGGGCTGATTTTGCTGTGTGTTGTGCAAAGCATCCAATCCAACAACCAACTATGGAGTTGGCCATTCATTCTGACTGTGAAACATTATATTTGCAATATCCTAATTATCCTACAATCCTAGTACCTACTCCACAGCTAGCAGTATCACAAATAGGCAAGTAGATTTCACAGTGGAAAGGTCGCATTAAGATTTCAGATAGGCAAACCCTGTGAAAGCTCTCACACACGAACTGAGAAGGAAATTGCGACGCAAGAACTCTCTTATCGATAATAACTATCTAGGAACGGGATAGCGCACTCGAGCAGGCTAGGTAGTCTGGAAAATTGACACACTTGTCTCTGAGATTGATCTTGTGAGTCGGTGGTGGCGTGTCATTCAATCGCTAGGTAAAACTTGCGGTTGAAGTATCAGAATGTTGGACTGAGATTATTCAGAGTGCTTCTTTCTCATCTGATTTTAATTCTTTATTTATGTTGGTTATCTTGTTTTTGTTGGTTTCTTAGATTGTATTTCTTTCTTCAACTTTTTTTTTCAGTAAGTAGGTATGCTAAGACACGGAAGTACCTATTTGTTGTCATTGCCAAGTAGTTTTACACATATGTAAGTAGTCTCAGACAAATTATGTCATAAGATATGTTCACGTGTTTTTACTTTAAACAAAAAGATACTCTATCCTTATAACTTGTGTTTTTTTAACATTACAAGTGCTTTAGTGATTTACTGTACTTCATTGCTAAGATCGATCTCTTCCAGTGATTCGAAGAATGGAAAGGAACGTTAAGAAGATGAAGTAGGTACATATCATTGAACATAATATTTTGTAATTTAAATTGATGTAATAATATTACAAACTAAAGCGCATAAAATTTTACAATTAAAGTTGAGCGGTCTATGAAACACAGTTTCTAACAAGTTCGGAGTCGGGGGGTCGGTGTTATGTGTATCGTTATCAGCGGCTTTAATTAATCTTAACAGATGAATTATGTAGCGTCATAAATGAGGTCCACTATTACTGATATACCAAGTAATATGGGATCTGCAACAGTGACCAAAATGCTAGCGTTTATTTGGCTACGTGGTTTACGTGGCAATGCTACAGCATACTTACTGGACACGTTTGCGACTGGTAGTGGGCTTGTACATCTTGATCATCTCTAGACCTTCATAGGTCTATAGTTCTTTTTTTTTTAACTTCTATAGGTTCACACTTGACCGCCATCTCGCCTGATGTTAAGCGACGATGCGGTCTACGATGGAACGTGTTTACCTAGAAATAACCGATTCACTCTCGATTTGAAGACACAAAGATTGTAACCATCGGGGAAAACCCACTCAGGCAACGTATTCCACAGCCTAGACGTTCTTATCACAAAAGTAGAGTCAAATCTCTTCGTTCGTGTCTTTGGAACATCAACCATGAAACGATGTCGCTATTTCAGATGTGTTTAACGTAGGAAATTAGTTAGGCACGTAGCTCTCTTGAAAAGCTCTGTCCAGCTATAAAAATTTACTACATAGGTATTTTCCAATATGAAAAAAAAACTTCATTTCTCAGATCGGGGAACGTTCCCCAAAGTCCGAAAGCCTCAACGTTTAATCCAAGGCATCCAAAGGGCCATTAGAGTGTGCACATATTTTAAATTCGCGTTGTCAGACCTCCGGGACAGGTTTGGCGACCACACAGTACGCCAGCGGATGAATATTTAAGCGGGTACCGCCACGGTTGAAGCGGTGGGGATTTTGACCCTTTGACTTGATAAAACATAGTATTAACAGTAAAGTAACGTAAGGTCGAGTGGCTAAACCTATTTCTATAGCTTTTATTGGACGCCCGGTGGCTTAACATAACTATGTAGGTTTTGTTCTATTTAAATAGTAATATACCTAAAGGTAAATAGAACAGCGTGGCAATCTTTTCTACACCCACTTGACTAGAGTGTATGATGAAGTACAGTATAGCAACTTCATATCCTTGGAGGGGAACAATCCATATTAAGAGAATAATATGTTTAACGAATCAAATAATTCTAAAGAGCACATATGCACTGGTCTGATTTAAATAAAGAAAAGAGAAAGACGTTTAAATTAATAATAAACAAGTCGACCTATAGAAAACGGCTTCTTTCTTATTGATGAACCAGTTTTGTTTGCCTTCACAAAGTTGCAGTTGCATTGTATTGTATAAAACCGGCGCCCATGTTAATGTATTAACATTAAATTCGTATTAGCCGACATTAACGCTGCTTCCAAATAAACGATGCAACGTTTAGCATGAGCCATGTTAATGGGTTATGGCTTCATTCTGTCCTTTATTTGCATCGGCTTCTCATTGACCGATCAGTCGAAGACCCGTTGGATAATTTTATTACACCTTGAGCTGCATATAAAAAACACATTAAGGCGGTTATTATCCGTCAAAATTATAATATCTTTTCCATCTTATAAGCTCGTCTTTTATCGTCACCTATAGCAAAAATCGATGATATTTTTTTTGTAGTCCATAGAAAATTACTCCCACTTTTTCCCGCAAATTTTACATCAAAGAGCACAATGTCTACGAGTTGATTATTTGTGAGCGAACGCCGCTGACAAAAGCTGGGCCTTTACCTTTATTATATCTTAGTGTCTACTTTATATTGTTGTTCTTCCTTCCTCCCCTGTTGGTCAGGAGCCATTCTCAAGGCGAACCTCGTTGTGGGGGTCGGGCTCCTGGACACACGGTTTCAAGGGTAATTTTGGTCTACTTAATTTGGACTGCTTCATTGAATCGTTCTTGAAGCGGTGGCCTTGTCTTTGCCTTGTGGTACTCTCTTCTAGTTGTTGGGCCTCATTGTCGCCTTCATCACTCGGCTGGTCGGCCAAGAGAAGACTCTCGGGACGTCAGTTACGTCAGGGGGGCGCGTGTGGAGTCAGTATCTGCTGCTTTTGTAAAGATACATATTTTGCATAAAACAGTTGGCCTCAGATGGACTCTACTGATTTCCAAACTTGGGACAAAGTCCATGCAGTGTATTTTATGCGTATCGTATTTAGAAGTTAGGTGTTACCAGCAAACTACATAAGTAACAAAATGGCCCACCGACTCCACATCTATGTTAACCCTTATGCACACCGGCCGGCACCGGTCTGCCAGCATGCCGACCGGCTTGGTAATTTATGCGGCTATCGTCGATGCTGACACACGGCCCGACTGTCGGCGAAACGGTCCTTTTTTACTTCAGACTCGGAGCGCCGATAAAGTATATTTTACCTTGAAACATCTTTTCACATTTTACTTTATTCAAAGAAACCCGAAATTTTTTACAAGGCTTATTCGAAAATACCCTTAAAAGTCTCGCTTTATCATGTGGGAATATTTTCTCGATTCTATTCGCCGAGACGAAGGGTCACACAAAGGTTTGCTTGCAGACTTTATGATCTAGATCCTTTATGAAAGGTACTCTAGGGTGTACCTATTGAACCTTAATGTCATAAGTTTTCCACAGTAACATGATCTCGCACTTTAGGCAAGAATCAAGACTGATTCCACTACCTATAGGTAAAATGAATAAGTATATACAATGCAGAAAAATATTTTTCAATCCCGTGTTTCAATCCCAACCACCATTTCACATAAATTTATCTAAAAAAACTTTGTTGGGGACACCAAGTAGCAAGCAATAAGGCCTTTGCTTAATTTGTGGTGCTAGTTCACAAGTGTTTTACTGTAATATTTCTGTTTTCGTGTCACAATAAAGAGTTTTCTATCTATCTATTACCAACGGCAATTTGTTGTAGGTATATAGATAACCTTTTCCGCAAATATTTTGTTTTTGAAGTTATTTTTGGTAGTGTGCTTCAGATGGCTTCCGGTGCTTACCAGGTATTGGGCTAGTGTAGAAGACGCCCGGAACAGTCTCATCAACGAAACGCTGAGATAGATAAAGTTGGCGTCGATGTATTATTATTCAATGCAGCATTACAAATCCCAACTTTGAGTTGAAAACCTATGCGCATCTGCGATGCGACCAACAATTGGCAATCGTCGACACTCGGCTCCTTCGGGACTTGAGATTGCATTGCTTAGACTGACGTATTGAGAAGAGAATGGAATGGGGGATTTTGAATAATTTATTCATAACAATAACCCCGAATTAACTGTGTACTGTTCTTTATAGATGATGATCCAGTCCACATCAAATTATTAGCATGTTTAAACAATATAACATACGTATAGTCACCGATAAACCAAAACTTATTCTACATTACACCCTGCTTACGATGGTGTAAGAATTCCTATTTCTGTTAAATACACAATACATTGACAACGAAGTGTTTCCCTTTCAACGATTTTATGGAATATACAAGTTATAATGCAGCGCAAAACAGGTCATGGAACTGAGAGGTTTGCCATAAAACTTATGGACACACTTTAGTGTCCGTTTGCCACCTGTTACATAAAGATGTCGGTGTCTCAATCAAGGTTCTGACATTTCCAACTGCAGCGTCAAACTGAGTACCTTATACTATATGCGAACACTTACCGCAAACGAATGTGTCGCCAACCGCAAAAGATCCTATATCCCCGACGCGCTAGTCTAAACATTCTTATGAAACATAAATAAGTCTTCGCGCAGCTCAGGGAAAATTATTCAGGACACCGTCTGCTATAAGTGTTCCTACCAGTTTAAGAGCTTTCGCGAAAAAGAATTGAGCCAGAAAAAAACCACTGAGTTCCGTACAAATTTCCGAATGATTTCATGACAATAAACCCAATCCACAAGTTTGTAAAGCCAAGTGTGCGTGAGAAATAAAAACAAGACGCATCAACAAAGTTATTTTACAGCTTGTATTTATTGAGGAAGTAACGGGAAATTGCGACCCATGTCCGTTCGCTCCGATTCATAAATAAAACTTTGCAAAACCCAAACCCATATGTATTTTGCGTGTTACCAAACAAACCGCAGTATTGTCAAAACTTTCTATTTATCGAGGAACCCCAAAAACTCGGTCAACTACTTAAATATTTAAAGAGGAGCAAGATGGCAGCACGCTCGGATTACAGTTTTTGCGGATATGTTTTGGGAATCACAGATCATGCATCCTATTAATATTATAGTGTCAATGTTTGAATGTTTGTTGCTCCATCACGTCGTAATGTATGAACGGATCGGGCTGAAATTTGGAACAGTTGGATTACAGTCGAAGGGAACGGGAACAACGCGGGTTAAACTGCGGAGCGCTGCTATTAGCTATTGCTATAATCATATTTTACACTGGCAGTTCAGTTAAAGGATTATTATTTGTGTATGCAATACAAAGGTTTAAAAAAATCGTTAGTGCCTGGTAGCAATATCATCACTAACTTGACGTCAATAAGTTTTTCTTCTTTATTCATATAAGTCTTTTGTGCCGAAAATTACCCGAATATGTTTTATTTCATTAAATGAAGTTATTTTCGTGTATTTCGGATATACCTATCATACTCGTATTTGTGGATGAACATAGGCTATCTCGCATCTAGAAACCTATTAGAGGAAAAGTATCGATTGAGTAACTGACCTTTCACGTTATTACAAGAAAGGTGAACCTCGAACTACGTTAAAGCACTGAAGATAAGGGCACGCTCAAAATAGCATAGACATAGCGACGGAAAACTTCAGGGGTCTGCTAGGGGGCGAGCTCAAGCCCCAAAACCCCAAAATACTCCCGTAATCCTACGTACTAAGTATACTAATTATTATTACTTAATTTTTTTATCGATTTGTGACAAGAAATATCTTTAAAAATGTTGCGTTCGTGCTTTTGTGGGTTCCTGTTCTATTCAGGTTAGTGCTCGCTAATTAGAAACTTTTTCCTTTTAATTATTTATAGAGAAAGTTGGAACGGTGCAGTAATCAGGCAGTCAGTCAGGTATCTCTGAAAAAATAATTGTAACATTGTACCTATGCCTAATTTACCCATTGCAGCGCTATCACTAGCTGGATAAAGTTACCGCCGCGCTCGCGCTTTATCCAATAACGGGTCGAGCAAGACATGATCCTGACAGTAAACAACACGCCCGCCTATAATAGCATAGTTCCAAGCAGATATTTAAACCTAGATAAATAAATAAATAAATATTGGTGGACAATTCACACACAACACCATCTGACCCCAAACTAAGCAAAGCTTGTGTGATGGCGGCCAGATAGCTGATATAATACTTATATAGTTTTTAAATACATACTTATTATACATAGAAACACCCAGACACAGTGCAAACATTTGAATTCATCACATATGATATAAGATGATTTGTTATCAATTGAGTAAAAGTAAACCAATTAAATGAATGCAAGAATTTATATTAACAACCGTTCGATCTTTCTCATACAAAATTTCAAATAAGAATGCTCTTCAATGGCTTAGCTCCATCTACTTATAGCGCCAACCCCTCTAAAACTCTTTTGAGATGGCGGGTAGAAGTGAATGGTATCCCACCGGCGCCCTATACACTAAATTTTATCAGTCATACCCATTCCTTTAAATAATCAGATTCTTGTTCTTTCATATGACACATACTTAGACTCAAATCCCAGTATTAAAAATAATACTATAGTGAAATATACTATAAACAAATACAGGTGACAACAGATTTATCTTTTTATAGTGAAATTTCCCTCAAAAAATTGGATTTAAATTTGCAGAGAAATAATGAAAACGTTAAATAGGTACGAGGGTAAGACCGGGGAGCGCTGCTCTTGTCATTATAAAATCTAATGACAGAGCTATCGGTACTATTAATATGCAAAGAAACTTGCTTTTATATATTATCTATAGAACAAGACGAGCAGGACATATGCCTGACGGTAAGCAACATACCTGCCTATAACAGCACAAAGACACGCAGCTATTTGAACATGAAGAGTCCAAGACATAACCTAGCACCGCACTTGGCTTGTCACCCTGAGAACCGGAGATATAAGGTGTTTTATCTCATAACCCAGTAATTTCTCTGGAAACATTGCCCTTCATATCGGAACAATCTAATATTTGCACACTACTACCTACTTGGGGGGAGTATAACTAGCAAAGGTGTCGTACTTTCCCAGATGGACTCTGCAAAGAACCCTACCTACCACTACTAAACTCACAGATTTCAATATTTTTTTTGACGTCTTTGACTAAACTAGTATAATAACTGCCAGGCAATAATTTTACATTGAAATCACCAATCGATTGATCGAGCCTAAAATTGAATGCCTCCGTCACAAATTCTTATCCGTCGCTAGACATGACATATTTTTTGTTCAACGTCCTTTCAAGGCTAGTAGGTAAAGTGACGCGACCTGTGCAGGTCTACTACGAAAACAACCTCCGAATAATCGGATCCGACCGACAGCTGTCTGAATCATCGGTAAGGTAATTAAATGCTTTCGGAGTAAGGGTTACGACACAAAAACTGTCAAATCTATGTCGGTCGGAATTCGGAATGAACGAAACGCCCGATTCGATCAACCGACTGAGTGTGTTTCGTGGTAAGAAACGTCCATAAGTTCGGCCGATATATCGTTTATCGGACTTCGTAGTAGACCTGCTGTAGATATCTGGTAGGACTCTTAGCAGAGTCCGCCTGGGGAAGTACCACACCTTTGCCAATTATTCTACCGCCAAGCAGTAATGTGCAAACATTACTGTGTTCCGGTTTGAAGGGCAATGTTTCCAGAGAAATTACAGGGCTTAGAGATATAACAACTTAGATCTCTGGGTGACGAGCGCAGTGCAGTGCTAGGTAATGATTTGGGCTCTCCATGTTCCAATAGCTGCGTGTCACTGTGCTGTTATGTGGCAGGTATGTTGCTTACCATCAGGCACATGTCCTGCTCGTCTCGTCACTCTTTATTTAAAAAAAAAAAAAAAAAAAAAAAAAAAGATATCAAGTATGTTCTTGGTTCTTGACGACTCGACTGTGTCAACAGTATTTTTATTCACACTGCGTTATCAGCACTGTCTTCATAATTATTTATGACGCGCTTATTCATTAGTCTCAAGATGCCTTTGATATTGAAAGCGGGAGATATGCAAAGTAGCGATGAATATTTTGCGCGGCGTTTATTTTGATCACAGGGTCAAATACAGTCCGAGTTTCATGAGATTTATTTTGAGGTCTAGTCTTTTGTTCCACATACATGAAAAATGTTCTACTTATCTTATAAACTAGCTGTTACCCGCGACTTCGTCCGCGCGAAATAAATACTAAGGTAATTCAGGCAGTACCTAGTTCTATACCCAGACACATTTACGGTTACTAAAAACAGCTTATAATAAAATAATTTCATCCAAATTGGTTCAGTTGTTTAGGTGTGAAAGCATAAAAGACATTCGTCCCCCATTTCAACTCCAATTTCATCCCCATACAGTTCGAAGTTACAAAATTGCTAGCACAAACTTTTATTGGCTTCGTGCCAAGTGCCTTTATAAAGAGTTTTATAGTTTTATCTTCAATGATTGGGACCTTCCATATTGATATTCATTCCCCATTTCAAACCCAATTTCATCCCAGTACAGTTCGAAATTACAAAATTGCTAGAACAAACATTTATTTGCTTCGTGTAAAGTGCCTATACACAGAGTTTCATGGTTTTATTTTCAACGATTGGAAGCTTCCATGTATACTTTCATCCACCATTTCAATCCCAATTTCATCCCTATACAGTTAAAAATTACAAAATTGATAGAACAAACATTCGTTTGCTTCATGTCATGTGTCTATATTCAGAGTTTCATGGTTTTATCTTCAGCGGTTGGGATCTTCCATGTTGACATTCATCCCCCATTTCAACCCCAATTTTACACCCGTATAGTTCGAAATTACGAAATTGATAGAACAAACATTCGTTTGCTTCGTGTGAAGTGTCTATATATGTACAGAGTACAGAGTTTCATGGTTTTATCTTCAACGGTCGGGAACTTCCATATTGACATTCATCCCCCATTTCAACCCCAATTTCACCCGCGTATAGTTCGAAATTACAAAATTGATAGAACAAAGATTTCATTGCTTCGTTTCAAGTGTCTAGATACAAAATTTGATAACTTTGAAAATCACGAATGTTCATACAACCATTCGTCCCTTGTTTCACCTTTTTAGGGTTTGAATTTCGCAAAACCCCGTCTTAGCGAGCGCCTACGTGCTAGAAGGAACCTCCATGCAAAATTTCAGATTCCTAGCATTTGTAGTTTCTGAGATTCCTTGATGCCATCTAGAAATGTTGATCCATTTCTAGGTAGCCAATGGGAAATTCTGACGCATTTCTAGATAGCCAATGGCCATGGTCCCGTTTAAGGTCAAGTTTACCCGAAGATTTCTTATCGAGCATGATACTAGAATTCAATTCATAACCCACAAAAAAACTGTCTGTGGCGCTCCAAAAGAAGTTTTCACTTCAAAAACCTCTTCAGCTTCATAATGTTAACACAGTCTATTAAATCGTACAGTCGTCCGACGAAGCCGTCTAGACGAGGCAATCGTGCGGGGCGTGCGGGGTGAGACGCGGGAAGCGCGCTCCTGCATTGCCTACATTAAAAAGTTTGTATTGCAGGAGCGCGGCTCTGGGCTGACGTCTGCCGTGTGTTTTAATTTAATTTTGGTGCTACGTTTTTAAAATTGCGACAACACTACCCGTGTCTAGACAATATCGGCGTTTCTCACAAGATCAAAGGTGATGCGTATACTGGTAGTATTTCTTTATACTTAGACTACAGACCCATGAACAAAAATTACGTAGTAAATGTGATGTTAGTATAGATGAACTACGTACAGGCAGTGCATCATCACTCGCTGAAGGTCGCGCGGTTTTAGCCTACAGCTAGACCGTTCCTCCCAGGGAACAAGTGCCAGTCGGTTGTCGGACGCACGGCTGAGCCCTCGCGCAACACGTTTCCCGCGCATATTGTTATTAGATATGTCGACAACCCTCCGCGCTAGACCGGGACATAGTTACGCGTTAGAAAGAGCGCAAATGTTTATTTGAAAATCGCGACAGGTATTGCGAGCTGAATTGAACTTTGTTGTTTCCCAGCAAGAGTCGCTATTTATATAATTGTTTTCGCTAAGTGAGTGTAGTCTACGTATGAAGGATTATTTACTTACTGATGCGTGGTGACATTGAAGAAGAGATGCGAGTACTGCGGCGCGGAGTCCTCGGGTCCGTGTGGCGCCGGGAAGGACATCACCAGCAGGACCGGTTTGCGCGCGAAACGCCGCTTCGACGAGCGCAGGAATGCGATGGAGTCGTTCGCTATCAGGTCCGGGTAGTAATCCTGGAACGGGAAACATTATTCATTGTTGAGGCCTAAAGTAAAACAATTGGCGTAAATTGAGAGTGAATCGGTTGCTTCTAGGTAAGCACGCTCCATCGTAGACCGCGTCGTAGCTTAACATCAGGCGAGATGGCGGTCAAGTGTAAACCTATAAAAGAAAAAACTAATGTTCCGTCACTTAGATTATTGTTAAAAAATGTTGTACACGTGTTTTTTCTTTTGTTTCACTAACAAAAATGACGAAGATACAGCAGTGCTTAGAAGTTTCGAGTGACGTGACTTCATTTTACGATTTTTGTGAAGTCGCGACGTCACAATTCCGGAAGTTGTATATTTTTGTCGAGTATTGACAACTTGATTAAAAACGTATAACATATACGTATTCCATATTTTTCCATAATCTACGCAGCGCAGTGACGAGTGCAATGTTGGGCAATGATTTGGACTCTTCATGTTCTAATAGCTTTGTGAGACTGCGACAGCAAGCTAGTATTTCTAGCTTCGTGGAGACAACGCTACGCAACGCTAGTTTTGTCTACACGAAGCTAGAAACACTAGCTTGCTAGCTTACTAACACTAGCTTGAAAAACTAGCCTCGTGTAGGTCGGGCATTAGACTTAGCTGACACCGACGTCATAGATGAATGGGTAGCGCTTCTAATAATATTATATTCATTGGTTTTTCAATGTTGAGTGTTTGTGGTTTTGAAGTTGGTTTACTATTGTTTATTTAAATAATTAATTACCTTATGATAATCGTCGCCGTGTTTAATCTTCTTCCCGTTCATGTTAATGCTGTAGTTGTAGTACTTGGAGTTCATGATGAGGCCGCCCCACTCGCGCCACCCCGGCGGGATGTACGAGCCGTTGTATTTGTTCAGGTATTTACCGAAGTAGCCTGGGAACAAATGAAAAATAATTTAGAACATCTTACTATGGCCTTTAAAGTGATTGTTATAGAGTCTAGAAGACGCGGATGAAATTCCGTTGGTAATGATAAATGGTAAAGGGCGACATTAGTAGAATTATCGAATGTTTTCAGATATGCTCTAAGTATGTGTGTAAGTATTGCTTTGTGCGTTAGCCCTAAGTTCAGTAGCTGCTGCCTACAGAACTTGTACGAAAATCATAAATCACAATCATTGCATTGACATTAAAAATCTATGTGCAGTCGTGTTATCTTGTACCCAGTCGTATTATGTAAGAAGAGGCATCGGCGGATTAGCATTAACGCCACTTAGACCTAATCAATGAAAAATACTCAAAAGTGACGTATTTTTGATGACGTCAACACAGACGTATTTTTGGTGACGTGAATACAGGACTGAAAAACGGACTCGGAGAAGTTAAAAAGTAAACCATGCCACATTCATCCCAACTAAAATGAACCATGAAAACCTAACATTTTAAAAATCTGCAAGCAAAACATAACATTCAATGTAAAGCCTCATTAAACTGCAGACAATTTCCTAAAACACCATTCAGCGAAGGCTCCAATTCCGGCGCCTAAAAACGTTGAAAAGAGCGCGCGAGCTCCAAATGAAAAGCGTCGTGTAGCGGGAGGTCATTGTTCGTCAGACAATAGTTCTCAAATTTTAATTTCGGTGGCATTAATACAGACGTAGGGTGGTTTTAATTTCCATCGAGCTCCAATACTCGAAATATGAACGAATACTGATTACTTTTTAGAAAGGAGGAGAAATGTCGAACGGCGTTTGTAGCCGTGTTGCGTAGCTATGGAATGGCTTTTATATAAAATTTTAGGGCTCACTGGCTTCGCTTGGCAGGGTTCAAACACCCCGGAACAAATTAGGCAGCCCAAGATTTCATAGCTAGTAGGTATATACGAGTAGCTAAAGATATGTAGACATATGAAGATATGTATCTAGTAATGTGAAGAATATTCAATTTTTGTTATCAACCATGACCAGCCGTAACTTCAACTGTAATTGTTACCATTGGTAGAAAAAAGAGTATGAATTTATTTTAACGCTAATAAATGATATCTATATCTATACTAATATTATAAAGCTGAAGAGTTTGTTTGTTTGAACGCAAGGATCTCTGGAACTACTGGTCCGAATTGAAAGATTCTTTCTTTGTAGGATATTCCATTTATCGAGGAAGGCTATAGGGTATTTAACATTACGCTACTATCAACAGGAGCCGAGCATGAATGAAAAATGTAACAAAAACGGGGAAAAATATTGCTTTTAGAGAGCTTTCGTTGCGTGACAGCATTTGTCATATGTTAAAGGTTGCGTCAATAGAACCTAAAGTAACCGAATTTGAACAAAATTTGAATTGGTACGACCAATTTTCGATAGATGGCGTAGCAACGCGCGCGCGTTCAGCTAGTACTACATATAGCTACGTAGGGACGTAGCGTAGCAATTCGGCAGATCGCCTTTCCAATCTGAGCCGAGTGCTGGCTTCTTCTAATCATAATATAATTTGTACCTACCTACTTCTGATTTTTACCACCAATCCATTACACTAGTCAAAAGTGGGTAGGCAGACGACATACCAGTTTCCTTACAATATTTTCCTTTACGGTTCTTGTAGTGTTGATAACAAACTTGTACATATGTATTTAAAAAACATACCTACTTACTCAGATGCAGATAAATAATTTAATTAGTTCAAAAATGTGTTAGAACCATGTTACTTCGAATATGTAATTCGAATCAGATGTCGACTTGAATTTATAAACAAAACAATCCTACTACTTAATATTATGAACGCGAGGGTGTGTATGTTTGTTGCTCAATCACGTCAAAAAGTATGAACGGATCGGATTAAAATTTGGAACACAGTCAGATTATAGTCTGGAATAAATAAACATGATACGTTAGGAAATATTTTGCTTGAACCGTGAATGTGTATTTTATATGAAAGTTATTATTGTCGACATCACTAAGATCATAACCAGAAAATAGGATGGCCGGCGATTCGTTCCCGGGCTAGATAAACATTGGAGCAATCTCTGGATTTCTCGGAAAATTGCGGCTAGTGATGGCAACAAACATCGGGGAAGCTGAATATACCTAGAAACAGATCTAGATTTATCTTACACACTGACGTAGATTTAGCTGGAATGTATACAACGTTTTTTTTAAGGCAGTTTGGCCTCAGCCTCTACTGCCATCGAACCTAGGGCTAACGCAGTAACCTGAACTTACTTTTATTTTTTAAACCATAAAGTGCCGAGACGAGCAGGACATGTGCCTGATGGTAAGCAACAAGCCTGTCCATAACAGCATATTGACACGCATCTAATTGGAACAGGAAGAGTGCAATCATTACCTAGCACTGCACTGCACTCGTCACCCAGAGACATATGATGCTTTATATTTATGTCCTGTAATTTCGCTCTTCAAACCGGAACACAGTGATGTTTTAACATTACTGGCTGTGCGGTAGAATAACTGGCAAAGGTGTGGTACTTCCCCGTGTGGATTCTGCAAAGAGTCCTCCACTACAGTACTTATGCACATACTTACGTCGAGCATACCTGAAACCATTCCATGTATATACCTACCATCCTCACTTACCGTGCCCAATTAGGTACATCTAAAAACAACGGACGACTAAACTATTATAAATATACTATGGTATGTAGAGCTAATATCCAAATACTCCGCTTCCGCCTTACTACCTCTACATTATTGGATATTATACTCATAATTTTGCACAGAGAGCAATTAGTCAGCAAATAGGAAAAAATCTGTGTGTGTAATCTCAAAATTCTAGAGGTTTGAGTTTTGGGATTACATAGATGTAAGTTCTGAATTCGCAAGAAAATTCATTTGACTTCACAATCATAATCAGCCAACATTCGTCCACTGCTGGACATAGGCCTCTCCAACGATACGCCACTCAGCCCGATCCTCAGCTTTACGTTTCCAACTGCCACCAGCTGCCTTCCGTAAATCATCACTCCACCTAGTTTCAGGGCGTCCTACACTACGTTTGCCGATTCGCGGTCTCCACTCCAGAACTCGTCTACCCCAACGGTTATCGGTTCTGCGACAGATATGACCAGCCCACTGCCGCTTCAGCTTGCTGATGCGCTGAGCTATGTCGGTGACTTTGGTTCTCTGACGGATGACTTCATTACGAATACAATCCCTCAGAGAAACTCCAAGCATAGCTCTTTCCATAGCTCGCTGAGCGACTTTGAATTTTCGGACTGCTTTTACTGTTAGTGTCCACGTTTCAGCACCGTAGGTCATAACAGGTAGGACGCACTGATTATACACTTTTGTCTTCAGACATTGTGGGATGGGTGACGAGAAGGCTCGACGAAGTTTTCCGAACGCTGCCTAACCTAGCTGAATTCTCCTCATGGTTTCACTCTCAAAGCTATTTTTACCCAGTTCGAGCGTCTGTCCTAGGTAAACATATCTTCGAACAATCTCTACAGTGGTTCCATTTACGGCAATCGGTCCCGGAGCAACGAACTCGTTGCACATGGCTTTGGTTTTGTCCAAGTTCATCCGGAGACCGATGCGTTGAGAAGAGTTGGCCAAGCTGTCCAGCATCCGTTGCAAGTCTTCCAGCGATTCAGCCATCATGACGATATCGTCTGCAAATCTTAGGTGAGAGATGCATTCGCCATTAATGTTGATACCACGTCCAGCCCAATCCAGCGTCTTAAACATATCCACTAGTGCGTTGGAGAACAATTTCGGGGAAATTACATCCCCTTGTCTCACGCCTCGATGGAGAGGGATATGTTTCGTCTGCTGGTTTTGGACTTGGACTGTCATCGTAGCGGCGTCATATATACACCTCATCACCTCGATGTATCGCCAGTCAACTTGGCATCGCTGCAAAGACTCCAAAACAGCCCAGGTCTCGACGGAGTCAAATGCCTTTTCATAGTCCACAAACGCTAAACAAAGGGGCCGATTGTACTCCTTTGACTTCTGTACAATCTGCCGCACCGTGTGGATGTGGTCTATGGTGCTATAACCACTTCGAAACCCGGCCTGTTCCGGGGGCTGAAACTCGTCGAGTCTTTCGGGCGAGACGGTTCGTGATAACTCTCGAAAACAACTTATAGACATGGAGATATCTCAGAAAAGATATGGGGCGATAATTCTTCAAAAGGGTTTTGTCACCCTTTTTGAAGAAGAGGACGACCACGCTTCTGTGCCATGCCTCTGGAGTTCTCCCGGTGAAGAGGATGTCATTAAACAGCACTTGGAGCTCTTTTATAAGTGGGGCTCCACCAGCCTTTAAGAGTTCTGTAGTAATTCCGTCCTCACCCGCGGCTTTTCCATTTTAAGTTGCCCAAGAGCCATCACGATTTCGTCGAGACTTATCTCAGGCAGGTCTTCTGTATAGTGGCGAGTCAGAGTGGCTCTTCTGTCTTCCTCCTGCGTGAGATGAGGAGCATGTGAAGCGTACAGCTGGCCATAAAAGTTTTCCACTTCCGAAAGAATCTCTGCTTTAGATACAACAACTCTACCCGTGGTGGAGGTTAACTTTGTTAGGTGGCTTCTACCCAATGGCTTGACGAAAACTTTTGACCCCCGATTTTGCTCGATTGATTTTTCAATCAGGAGCGCGTTTGCTAACCGGAGGTCACGTCGTACAAGTTTGGTGATTTTCTTATTCAGAGCCCCTTGTTCTGAAAAAGTTACCAAGGGATTTCGTCGTTCCTCCATGAGTTGCAGAGTTTCCTTCGAAAGCTTCGACTTTCTGCCTTTGTGTCGTTTCTGTTTCACAAAATTTTGTGACTTCATCTCGCAGGACGCCTATCACTCTGTCGAGCTTTTGGTCAATGCTTTCTGTGGTTTCCAAGGCAGCAAATCGGTTCTCCAGTTTTAACTGGAACGTTTCAGACCCAACCACGGTTTAGAGAAGGTTCGGACGGAGTGTTGACTTCATCAAGCGGACGCGTTCAAGCTTGTAATCAATATTCAGGGTGCCTCGAACAAGCCTGTGGTCACTGCCGGTAGCAAACCGAGAGATGACTGAGACATCCCTAAATATACGCTTTTTGTCCGCAATGATGAAATCAATCTCATTTTTCGTCCGTCCATCGGGGCTTCGCCAAGTCCACCTCCTCTGCGGCTACTTCTTGTAGAACGAATTCATCAGAAACAGCCTTTCTTTTTCAAGGAAGTCGACCAGCATTTGTCCCCTGTCATTCCTTCGTCGTAAACCGTGTGGTCCTACTACCGATTCCCTGCAGGTCTGTACTCCCACTTTGGCGTTAAAATTCCCCCATAACAACGTTGAAGTGGGCTTTGGAGGTATGGTGCAGTGCTTTTGATATATCCTCATACAAAGCCTCAACCTCTGTATCTGGGTATGCCTCCCAGGGTGCGTACGCCATAACCACCTTGAGAGTATACCTCTTGGTTAACTTAAGTACCAGGTACGCAACCCTTGGAGACACACTTGCGATTTCTAAAACGTTGTTACGGAGAGTTTTGTGGACCAAAAACCCAACACCACCTTGCGACAGCTGGTGACCTTCACGGTAGTACATAAGATGGCCTGATTCCAAGGTTACGGTGTCCTCTCCCTCTCTTCGGACTTCGCATAACCCCAGAATGTTCCATATTATGTGGGTCAGCTCCATAGCTGGGCATTAACTCGTTAATCCGTTAATCGTTAATTAACGAAGTTAACATTTTGATTAACGGATTAACTTTTAAGTTAACTTTTAAAACTGTTAACGGACATGTTAACTTCCGTTAATTATGCAGAAGTCCGTTAATCGTTAATCCAATGCTTACTATTTACCGCACGGCACCTCGGCGCGGCGCAAAAAACAGGCTCAGACAAGTATGAAACGAAAAGTGCTGGGCGCAGTGTGACCATATGTGGCGGGTTCCTGCAATTTTGGCAGGATTGAGGCGTCAATTTAGCCTGTGGCATGATCGGTTGACGTTGTATGAAAACAAATATAATTTTGTTATCATAAGTCACATTTCCGATAATCTTGAGTTCTTTTTGGCTGAAAATTTGAGCATAGACATACTCGAATTTGACTGACGTTTACAATTTAGTTGAATATTTCACACATCCCTAGTAAACCAAGTAGATTATAGTAATCCATAGCTAGTGGGGAACTCCCCGATAAATTCAATCATACTTTTTCGATCGTTTATCTGTATTGTAACTTTCCTTTAATAAAATCGGTAGTAGTTCATTTCAACTAACCAAAGAAAAGTTAAATAAAATGAACAAATCAATGTATAAGAATGAAGAAATGGAGGTATACAATGAAAATTCCAGTGTTTAACATCTTACTAATATTATAAATGGCAATTTTTGGATGTTGTAATGTTTGCTGTTTCATCACGTCAGAACGTCTGGGAACGGGGAAGGATTGAGTTGAAATTTGGAAAACAGCCCTCAAACGCTGCAGTTGAACGTCTGCTATCCACGGGTAAATACATTTTAACACCAAAGCGAGCCTCGCTTTCAGACGAGAACTTCGACATGTTAATGTTCATGAGGGGAAATAGATACCTCATGAGGGGATATCGACAGGCCTCG
The DNA here is from genome assembly GCA_963693475.1 of Ectropis crepuscularia. NCBI lineage: Eukaryota > Metazoa > Arthropoda > Insecta > Lepidoptera > Geometridae > Ectropis > Ectropis crepuscularia. The sequence goes on along the minus strand of OY856339.1, from coordinate 12,920,695 downwards.
TGGCTTAGTGGGTAGTAGCACTGCCTGCGAAGCCGAGGGTCGTGGGTGCGATTCCCACCCAGTGCAAATATTTGAGTGATGAATTCAAATGTTTGCACTGTGTCTGGGTGTGTCTATAAATAATTAAATTAAATAATAAGTGTGTATTTAAAACTATATAAGTATTATATCAGCTATCTGGCCGCCATATTACAAGCTTTGCTTAGTTTAGGGTCAGATGGTGTTGTGTGTGAATTGTCCACCAATATTTATTTATTATTTATTTATTTACCTATGCGCATTATGTCCGACGATTAAATTACACATTAAATTAAATTAAATAAAAAAAATTGCCAGTCATAGAAACTGCTGATAGAAGTGAAAACTTATAACTCAGAATTTGATAGCTTACTTTGGAAACTACACGGGTGTAACCAGAGGGCGTGGCCTGGTCATCATGGCATGGCCATCTATAAAAGCAGCAGCATTTCCTATTGGCTGATGCATTTCTAGATGGCCATGCCATGATGGCCAGGACACGCCCTTTCAGCATTTCCCATTGGCTGACGCATTTCTAGATGGCCAATAGCCATGGTCCCGTTTACCCGAAGATTTCTGATCATACACGAGCGTGACGCTAGAATTCAATTCACAGCCCACGAAATATCTGTCTAGGCGCGCCTAAAGAAGTTTTCACTTCCATAATAAAATTAAACTCTACAAGTGTTTGTTTTTTTTCTAACCTGTTAACTTCCAGAACCTAAACCAACAGGTTTTATAAGTTCACTAACGCAACGATATAAAAATCCAATACGCATATTAACGGATTAACGATTAACTTTAACTTTCGTTAATTCTAACGAAATGTAACGCTTTAACGTTTAACGAAGTTAACTTTTTTTGTAACGGATTAACGATTAACGAAGTTAACTATTTGATTAACGGTGCCCAGCTATGGTCAGCTCTTCTTCCAGCTGCGCAAGCCTATCGTCATCACGAATCGTTCGTCCATTGTGTACAGCCAGGGTCAGTTTGGATTGGCGGCCTATCGTAGCCCGGGGATTCTTCGCACCCCCTGCCCTGCCGTTACCATGGCCGCCGCCTTGTTAAAAGATATATTTGTAAAAAGATATAGTTTTTTTGGCCAGGAATAGCAGGGCGGCTGGGAACTAGGGGCCTTTGATTTGGTGTGCCTATCATTAAAGGGTTTTGCCCATAGTCGCCACGCTGGGCATGCGGGTTGGCGACCGCAGGGGTGCAACTTCTTGTACCGGTGACGCTGCTGCCCGTCACCGGCTGGGATTTAAATTGCGCCGTAATTTGGATGGTTTAACCGCCATCGGTCGGTTCCCCATTTGTGGGCTCTTACCACAGGCAGGGGGGACCGATGCCACATTGTATGCCCGGACACCAGGGCCAATTTTCGTTTTTCACCAGATTTCGTAATAACCCTACATTAATTTAAAGACTAGTAGTTCCTAGTATACTGGATGCGTCTTTGTTTAGACGACGAACAAGTTTTGAGAATAGACGCCATTTACAAAAGCATGTGAAAAACGATCTACGAAAAACGAAGCATTTGACTTCAACAAAACTACATATTTATCGTGTTTATAACTAAGGGAACGGCACGGACTATTAAATTTTCTTTATACTGTTGTAATAGTACGATTTGTACGATATTAGAACTGCGGTAAATATCCCATGATTAACGATAATAAGTAATCTTTCTAAGTATGCATTTTCTGACCATGTGAACAAAATTCTCCTAAACGGGTAGACCGATTTTGGTGAGTTTTTTTTTATTGGACTTGACCATGGTTTAGATTAACTATCAAAAATTATTGACGTGATAACGTCTCATAATTCGATGAAGCCGGCTGCACGCCCACAAAACATGACGTCATGTACCGTTACCGCGTTACCGTCGGTCGTTACCTCGCCGCATGTTTGTTACAGTTGTATTAATTATTTCGACCAGTAGTTCAAGCGGGGATATAGCTCAGTGGTAGAGCGTTCGCTTTGCATGTGAAATGCCTCGGGTTCGATCCCCGGCATCTAAAAGCTTTTTTGCATTGTTTTTTGCATTGTTTTGATTGAAAATGACTAAATTCTACTGATTACTTTTTACATACAAATCTATTAAACAAATGAAATTAAAATTTTCTTTTGAAAAATGCTACCATTCCATCAGTATTTTTTTAAGACGTTGTCACGTTCTATCGTCAGTAAACCGACTTTACAGACAAACATTTTTGACGTGATAACGTCTTATAATTCGATGAAGCCGGCTGCACGCCCGCAAAACATGACGTCATGTAACGTTACCGTGTTACCTCGCCTTATTACTTTTCGCACCATCTAGTGAGTGAAATGTGTATTACGTTCAAGGAGTCTGTCCATGTTTTAGAAAAGCGACGATATGAAGTTAAGAACTTGTGCGTAAAGAGATGGCGCTTTGAACAGCTTTTCAAAAAGCTTCAGAATGTTTTACCTAGATGGCGCTTAACACAAATTCCATCAGTATTTTCTTAAGACGTTGTCACGTTCAACTATCGTCAGTAAACCGACTTTACAGACAACCATTTTTTTTTTAATGTTTTGCGTGTGCACAGGACAATGTTTTTGGCGTTCGATAGTAATGTATAAAACAACAGTTTTCGTAATACTTGTATCAAAACTTCAAAACTTCTTACTTCGCAGGAAACGCTAATACAAAGATCCTTTTGTAGAACACATATTTAATGTTTAAGTACGAGGCGATAAGGTCTCGTTATCGAGTCATAATGTTCGGTCGTAGCTCGTCGCATCATCGAGCAATCGAGCGAGATAATTCGTGTGCATCTGCCTTGAGCGTTGTCGATAACGCATTTGGCCATAAACTTGATACAGGCCGTCTGTGTGCACTTAGCCTAATATGTTTCCCATTATCGTTACGGAGAGGAATTAATGGGACGAATTACTTCGAACCAATGGACAATATTAATTTCTTTATAATAAGATATACTTAGTATTTTTAGGAACCAGAAGTAGTTTTCATATTTTTAAAACAACAATTGACCAAATGTTTCTATTATCAAATTATAAATGATTACACAAAAATTACAGTAATTACAAAAAAAATCTTTCTGTCTAAGATCTATGTATGTCCAACCCTGACAAGCGCCCCACCAAAAAAAAGAAGATCAGTATTCTAGGTTCCAAGGAGCCTGCTTTAGTTGCGTCACATCATGTTTGGCTCCGCTTTCTGCCAATGTGATATTCCTAACAGTAGGTATATATAGTATAAGAGTTTCGGGATGAGCATAACGTGTTCCTGTTCGTAAACAACACACCTTTCCACAACAGCGCACTGCAACGGATCTATTCGAACACGAAGTTCAAATCACTATCTATACTGACCTCGTCACATGAAATCGGTAAAACCGTTCTCAGGTTATGACGTGAGCGAAATGAGGAAAGGACGAAAAGAAATAAAATAATATTGAATTGGTATCGATTAGACCTAAGTATTGTTTCTATATGTGTCAAAGCTCTACGCAATTAGTCAATGTTCGTAACAGTACGTACGTATATAGTGTACGTTGTAGTTATTTACACCGTTTCATTAGTCAGACACGGGTCAGGAAAGCTCACCAACCATGAGTCCGGCGGTAAACTACGCAGTGTATGGTTAATTTAACCGTAGCCACTACCCGTCTCATGTAACAGTTTGTTGAAATTTGTTAGACATCTTGTATCGTAATGTACTTGTAACTTTAACTAACTAACTTTTGAAGTGATAACTTCTTTAGGCGCGCCTAGACAGATTTTTCGTGGGCTGTGAATTGAATTCATCCGTCACGCTCGGGTATGATAAGAAAGCTTCGGGTACACTCGGGACCATGGCTATTGGCCATCTAGAAATACCTACGTCAGCCAATCGGAAATGCTGATAAGGCGTGGAGAGGCCATCATGGCATGGCCACCTAGAAACGCATCAGCCAATGGGAAATGCTGACGCATTTCTACACGGGTGTAAATGGAGGCCACGCCCTCCATTTACACCCGTGTAGTTTCCAAGGTAAGCTATCAAATTCTGAGTTTTAAGTTTTCACTTCTATCGGCAGTTCCTATGACTGCCAATTATTATTTTTTTAATTTTATCGCTCATAAGTCCGCGTTGGACCAACAACTCGCCTGGTGGCAAGCAACGGTATGGTCGAAGATAACACTGACCTAAAAAATATATATTCACTCTGACCTTGAATAGTTCTAAGTCGTAGTGGAACTCTTTGCGAATCCGCCTGGAGAAGTACCAGAGTACCACACCTTTGCCAGTTATTCTAGCAATAATTTAAGTAAAATAAGTTATTCTAAGCCGACCAATAATCTGGAAGCGTGACTGTGTTCCGGTTTGAAGGGCAATTTCCAGATAAATTACTGGGCAAATAGATAATCATCGTATATCTCTGGTTAGTGTGCGTTCGCCCGGCAAAAAAGTCCCGCCTTTCAATAATTGAATGATGCACATAATTAGTGCTTTATCTCGTGTAAATGTGCCCGAAATTTTGAATTTGTGCCTCCGATGGTTTCAGATTTATTTAAGAAAAAGTGATTATGCTCCACGAACGTTCGCCCAGCAAAAGTTGTGTCTATACTTTTCTTACATCCACCAAGGCTTTTCTAACACGTGTTGTGGTACCAAGGACCGTACTTGTTACCACGTCACTCTAAAGAGGAATTTCATTTAGCGTTCTATCACTAAGTCCGTGGGCTTACGTGACGGGACCGTCTGACACAGTTTTACAATAAGTAATTACTTTGGGGCCCGTTTTAGTGTCAAGCTAGGCAGATGCCTGCATACTAAGTGGGTGAGCTATCTTAGGTGAATTCGGATATTAATACTAACTTATGAAAGGCTAGCCGTTTAGCATCGGCATAAGCAGCCTACTTTATGTATCCACTGCTGTGATTGGGACACTTCTCTCTCAAGAGATAAGACCATAATTCACTAAACTGACGAAGTGTGGGTTGACTGATGAGATATGTAAGCGAGAGATGTATTTTTTGTTCACACTTATTTTTTCGCGGTGTTTTCCTTCACCAATAAAGCCAGTGATGACAAATGCGTACATATGCAGTTGGCAGCGGGATTCAAAGTTACGACGTCTCTATTCTGAGTTGCACGTTCTAGGCGCTATGCCAAAGCAGTTTTTTTTCTTAATTTTCTTTTTAAGTCTTGCTTTTTGTCGTCCCAAAATTGAATTGCATAATATTATTATTAAGAGAAAACGTACGTACCTTGCAATCGTAACCAATTACAGTAAAATCAGTTTTAGGAAAAATGTAATTTGAAAAAGGGTTTGTAAAAGTTTTTTGTTACTCACGTTAACGTTACTCATAAAATACGTAGTTGTGTGGATTTTTTTCTTTTATTTCATTTTTATAAATACTACTTACTTACTATATAACATTATTCAAGTATACTAACATTGAACTCAAATACTCTATCGGCCATATTTAATAAATCTTCAATGTTATCAATAAAATTTATTACAACAATCTTCGAATAACGAATGAACATTTCTAAAAACAAAGGTCTACTGATCCTTCGAGCTAGTCGCTGCAACTGTAACCCATAATTTACTTTAATCTGCCTATCGAAACTTGACCCTCGGCATAACTTGAAGCTAGCTTAAGTCGTGTCATGACTCGGCCAAGTTAACGTTATCTGGATAAGTTAGAGTTAAGTTAGAGCTATTCATGTCGAAAGCTCGCTTGGCCCGCGCTCTGATAATGCGAGTTGACACGCAAAACTTAAGTAACCAAGAATATAGTATTATAGATAACGAGCGAAGGTGTTGGAAAAGTTGTCTTTGTACTGGCCGATATAAATTAGGTTTATCTTTGGCATGTATGCACCGCTTAACCGAAATCAGCCGCATTTGTAGGTATAAACAGGCATAGACAAGTTAACTTACCATAGAAAAAAATATACAGATAGAAAACTCTTTACTGTGTCACAAAGGGGGCGTCCATAAATTACGTGAGGTGTTTAAGGGGGGGAGGGGGTCGAGTAAAATCTCATCTAATCTTACGTTGGAGAGAGGGGGGGTCTCGGCAAATATCACGCAATTTATTTTCCTTGAAACGAAAAAAAAAATTGGTCCATTTAATCCAGATTGTACATGCTTAAGATTTGATCTTAAACGTAATTGTAATACGAACGCCCCTCGGGCTGAATCAACGCCGAAAGCGTCGCGACGTCACACAAAAAAAATCATTACCTACTCAACAACGAAACCATATTGCATGTGTCTGTAAACGACAATGTACTAATTGATATATCTCCTATATCTCAGGCATCAAAATAAACTAATTATTGAGTATTTTTATTTGTTTCATATGTTCAGACTTTGAAACCGATTTCGTGGGTCGAAAAACAAAAAAAAATGAATACTCAAATATAACACAAAGAATAAAACAATCTAATGTGTTTACGTAAGAAACCCACATCTTGAAAAATCTCACGTGAGATTGGGGGATGGGGGGCGGGGGGGTTGCATAAAATCTCACGACATCTCACCAGGGGGGGAGGGAGGGACAGAAAATGTAAAAAAAGACCTCACGTAATTTTTGGACGCCCCCAAACGAATAGAAATATTACCTACAGTAATACACTTAAACTACTGCCACTATTGGTGCTTTATTGCTAAAACCAATCTCTTCCAGGCGATCAGCTTAAAGAAGAAACGCCTACAAACAATAAAATAATAATATAGGAAAAACTAGTTTTACTCAGTTTAGCTTAGGTTAGTAAAGGATTGTGCCTTCAGCTATAAGCCTGAAGTTCGGTATGGGAGTAGATACCTCTTGAGACCAACTACCACAAAAAAAAAAAAATATAATTGATATACAGGGTTATAGGTAAAGATAAATAGGTAAACAGCCTGCATCCTTTTAAGATGATGTTAAGAACATTAAACACGCCAACTTTTGTGTTACAGTTTATAAAAATCGTATAATTTTTTTCCATACAAAATTAAAAAAAAGTGTATTGGCATCTAAAAGCATCAAACTCAGTAACAAGAGCGCGCTTCTCTTTAACGTTCGATAAATTATGTGCCGAAGTGAATAAACACTAAACAACCCTAAACAATGCTAGAAATGACAACAAACACATTTTTTTTGGGATTTGTATGAGTTTTAATAAAAGTTGTAGAGCAAAAGTTGTTTGTTTAAATACACAGAACAATAAACGGATGCAGACCGATTACCAGTAGCCCTGTATAGAGGGTTCTCAGAAGAAAATTAATATTATAATTGAAATTATTTAAACATCGCTGTTTTGAAACAAATACATAACTAATATTGAATTCTCACGAAACTCCACTCGAATAACAAAAGGTATTAAAATAACTTTACATTTGACTCATTCAAAGCTAAGTGAAAGTTAAGTGCTAAGATTTTAATTCTAAGAAGAGACGAAAACAAACCACAAACTAAAACAAGTAAAGACTAAGTAAAGTCTTCGAAATAAAAAAAAGGTGTTGCCAGAACTTTGTAAAGTAAACAAAAGGATTAAATGACTCTCATTTGCGAACTCGAAACTTATGAGAAAAACTTTTTAATCAAGCGAGAATCTTGGATTGAAATAAATGCAAAAAGCATTTATTTAACTTAAGAACTACTTGGTGTAGTAACTGTGAATTAGGTTTTGTACTCGGTTACATTAGTTACAGTTTCTTAAAGTAAAAACTTCTGAAACCGCATTGACCACTTTTTGGTAAGGTAAAAACTAACGTGTTCCCGGCACCGACATGCTAATACAGGGCGGCGGCATAGTGAATCTGACATGTGTAATAGTATATTAAGTAGTGTGTATAATATGTGTAGCTATACAGAATAAATAAATAAATATTAGTGGCCATTTCACACACAACACCATCTGTTTAATGTAGGTAATGTTTCATATCTTATATATAAAATTCTCGTGTCACAGTGTTTGTTTCCTTACTTCTCCGAAACGGCTTTACTGATTTTTACCAAATTTTATATGCATATTCAGTAGGTCTGAGAATCGGCTACTAGCTATTTTTCATACCCCTAAGTGTTAGGGGTTGTTCACCCTAAACATTTTTTTTTAATTTTTGGTCAAATTTTTTTGTTCTTATTTTTTTATAATGTGGCGTTAAAAAATACATACAAATCTAATTTTTTTCCTTTTTGTCACCAACCCCTGTTTTTTTATAGCCATTTTAGTAATTTAATCATTTGACAGTGAACTCCTAAACGACGGGACCGATTTGAATGTTTTTTTTTGTGTGTGTATTCGAAGATGGTTTAAATTCACAAATAAGCCCGGCAGATGGCGCTGCAGACAGTGTCTAGGTTATGTCCGAGCGAAGCCGGAACGGGCCGCTAGTCTTATATATAAAATTCTCGTGTCACAGTGTTTGTTTCCTTACTCCTCCGAAACGGCTTTACTGATTTTAACTAAAATTTATATGCGTATTCAGTAGGTCTGAGAATCGGCTACTAGCTATTTTTCATACCTTTATTTATATGGCAAAGCCACGTTTGCGGGGTCAGCTAGTCTTCATATAGATAAATATGACTTCAAAAAAAGGTAAATAAAATACTCGTATTTTACGGATTTTGTCCTCATGACAAAAGTAATATAAACGCCTGGGACGTAAACCATTAATACTCATGTTCCATTTGACTCTGTGTAAGTTTGTGTATTCAAACCTTAAGACGGAACTCTGGCTCTGTTCCTAGTTTAGAAAAACAAATAAATATGTATTAATACTTTTTCATTTAATAGTACCTATGTTTATTGTCCTCTGTTAATTTCATTTCAACCCTGGCGCTAGTATACAGCTGCCCGTTACTTTCATAGAGCTTCATATTTCAAGCTCTTGACACAGTTTTTCCATTACCACTGTCATTCACAAATTGCAAGTTTCTCCGGCGCCCTCCATTTTCATTAGCCAGCCACCTCTGCGTTAATTTTGGCAAGAGGTTGTTTTATTCATACTATTATCTTTCTTTTAAATATTAAGTGCTTATATGTATTTATATACCTAATATATAATTCTTCTGAACGTGTGTTGACAGTGAACTCCGCCTAAACGGCTGGATCGATTTGAATGATTTTTTTATGCGTTTGAGTGGCGCCCTAGACGTTTTAGATTTACAAATCAACCCGGCAGATAGCGGTGCAGTCGATACTTAGGTTATTATCAGAGCGAAGCCGGAACGGGCCGCTAGTATGTATTTAAAACAGCATCTGGTGCTATTGTTTGAATTCTTAGTCCCGGACGTCTCTGATAAACAGTGCCTGATTAAGAGTTTTGACCGCCCTAGGCTAATTATAAGGACGCGCCCCCACCAGAGGGTCTACCACCAAACGGAAAGTGCTTAGCTTAGAAGTCTTAGCATTGGTATTGCTATTTCTTTTCTTTTCGTTTGATATTATAGAGATAGCAATGGCCAAAACCGATTTAGTTTAGCAGTAGAAGGGCAGGTATCTTACGGTCGGCCTAAAAAGTACCTAGTATATTAGTTTTGACTTTGTTTCCTAGTGTACAAATTTAAACCTGATTTATACCAGGGCTTTTTTGAGGAGGCACGCAAGCGCTGTCACGTGACAGCTCTGGTGAGTGGGTCAGTGACCATGTCGCGGGGGACAGAATCCTTGCACACCAACCATGCAACGGAAACCAGCAGTACTTTAGCGTCACCTTTTCGGGAGGGCCACCACCTCACCTTCTGAAATAGGGTGCTGGATGGCATTGAACGTCCGACACCTCAGGCTCTCTAAGAGGAGATGGTGTAGGTACGAGCCAGAGTGGCTCGCTCTCGTCACCACTTCCTCCTTCGTGGACAAGCGAGAGTCCACCTCCTTCTTGCTCCTCAGCTATCTTCATCTGCGACTTCTGCGAGATAATGATTCCTCAAAAGGAGACCACCGCCTCCCATGACCTCTCACTGCTAAACATCTTGGCTAAGGTAGTAGGCAGTAAGAGGTCCGCCACTTCTCCCGGGTACATCTTCAATGCGTGTTGATCGGTGTGATCTGCGCAATTTCACACCGTCGCTTACCATCAGGCGAGTTGGTGGTCAAAAGCGGACCTACACGCGATAGAAAAAAAAAGTTACCGCTGCTTATTTAACGTAACCGAACAACCGAAGTGCCACAAGGGTAGCGTAAGAGCAAACTCCTGTCGAACCCCACGTGACATGAGAATAAGCTCCCTCCCTTTCTAATGTTGGGGACATCACCTATCTGTGAAAGAGGTAGTCTCTTACGATGCGCCATAGATATTGGGCTACTCCAGCACTTCTGTTGTGGTTGTGGTGTGGTTGATTAGGATGTAAAACGCGGTTACTATGTTAGGAGACACCGTAAACAATACGCCGCCACTGGAGCACACCTTCCTTCGGACCTTCGGACGAACGGCGTCGGTCGTGGAGAGGTCTTTCTGAAACCTGAACTGTCCCTTCGACAAACCCAGATGTTTTCAGCGCGCCCCTCCAGATCCTCGCGCCCTAGGCTGCAGCCTAATTAGCCTAAGGGTTAATCAGGCCCTGCTGATAAACGACAGCAATGTTAAGACATATTTCGCTTGTTTGCGAGAATTAAAAAGTATATATTTAAATATATATTTAAGATTGTTTTGTTTCAATCGAAAACTCTCTTTTTAAAGAAAAGTTCTCGAAAAGTTATCTTTCTAAATAATATTGCGGAAAGTCGACCTTGCGACTTTATTCATATTAAAAGTGTCAAACCTTTGAAATCCTTTAGTGTATTTAATTAAATTTAACAGAATTTAAATCAATTACGTCACTATTTTCGAAAACCAGCACTTTGTACCAGTGTTTTCAGAAGTCCATATTAGGATCTCCCATATTCGCGAAAGTGTGTGTTTAGTTTTACCGAAGTTCGCCATTAACGAAGGTTACCTACAAATAATGCGGTTTATGCTGGAAAAAAGTAGGTACAATATAAAGAACTCAGCACGTTTACAAAAATAAAACCGTAATAATCATCGCTCTGTAATATTCGTCACCTCTTATAATTTGCAAAGACGTTTATTTTTGGATGATGTAAAAATAATTGTCGGGTTCACGAGAGGTCATCCGAAACGTGTCTTCGTCTACGTGACAACCGTAGCCGTAACGAGGCAGCCTCAGGGCTTCCGACACAGTTAGTACTAACGAGTAGAAGAAGTCCTTAATTTTTCCAAATTTACTTAATTTAAAAAAAAAATGTTTCGAAAAATATATTTTTGATTAGTAACATACCCTATTCATATGCATACGCTCTGTAAATACTCGTACTTTAAACAAGGTTTTAATTTTATTTAAAAAAGTAGCCTTTTAAAATAAAATCGCAGAGCAGCCAGAGCAATTTTTGTCCGCAGTGGAATTTGCCAGTTATTCTACCGATTTGAAGGCAATGTTACTAAGGGATATCATGAAAAAGATACAAATAGTCTTGTCGGAAATGAGGAAAAGAGTGTAATGAGCGCAGTGCAATACTAGGTGGTAATGGATTTTTCTAGTTCAAATAGCTGCGTACTCTTCCCCTCACAATTTTTCTTTTTCAAAGTAAAGCCAAAGGGCTTTACTTTGACACAAACATTTTTCACTTTGGCATAATATCCATATGGTAAAAAACGCAATTAGAGTGAAATTTTAATGCTGATTTGACAAAATGAATCAGCCAGTCATGTGACATCACACGTCGCTTGTTACTTGATTATGGTGCAAAAATGTTAACGTTGTGGTTTTTATTATTTGCTCATAGAAACACTTATTTTCTTACCTACTTCTATTTTTACTGTATATACGTTAAATATGATCACTTTAAATGGTTGGCGCTCGTAATAAAAGTTAAAATTAGATTGAATGCGCAGGAAACCCGGGTCACTTTTAGTTTTGAAGTTTTTAGTCCAACGGTCTGCCATCTATTCCTTCAAAGTAAATTACAATTATTGCAGTAGGTACGGAAACTTTTGAAAGTTTAGAGAAAATTTCAAGAGTTGCGGTGCACAATTTCCAAGTCTCTACGTTATAAAACTTTGAAGCGAATCTTACTGTACTGTTTTAATTTAACTGTGAGCCAGACACTCCCTCTTCAAGCGTTTGTTCCTTAATTATGTGAAGCGAGAATTTGTTCTTAGTTTCATTTAAAATCTAAGTTTTAAATCTATTCCCCATTGTTTCTGTATGTTTCTGCGAACAATTGAACAATCGTTGCACAATGAACACTTAGAAGTTTTCTGCAGACGTTGGGAAAATGCACCAAAACAAACCTAGGTCATATCTTTGTGGTGTCCAGGGTTGAGCAAAAAGGATATACCTATTAAACCACATGTATAAAAATAAGTAGATAAGTTACGGTGGTCTAGTCGGGAGAACGGCGGCTGCCGATCCGGAGACCCCGGGTTCAAACCCCACACGCACCACTGTCTTTTCGAAGTCATGTGCGTAATGCCGCTAACTTAAAACGGCGAAGGAAAACATCGTGGGGAAACCGACATGTACCTAAAATCTTTCGAAGTCATGTGTCATCCGCCAACCCGCACTGGGCCAGCGTGGTGGATAATGGCCTTAACGTTTAGTGGGCTGTTGATGATAAAAATAAGTAGGATATTTTTTAAATCTAAAATGAAGAAGAAAATGTCGCCTGAAAAATGTGGTTTCAATGGGTTAATGTTTAGTCCAACTATAACATCAAAAATGGATGGATTTACTTTTACTCTACTTGTATATATATGCCTACAACGATAATAAAGATTTTAATAAATTAATTTTTAACGGTATTTATGTTGGCGGACGAAAAACAGATAAAATGAAATGAAAAAAGGGTATTGCATACTGTAAAAATGCAATATTGCATATTGCATACTTATTATGGTTTTTGTAAACTGTATGGGATGACTTTTTAATTTTGTATTGCGTAATCAGCATGAGCAGATCTGTTCTCGCAAGGAGCTACTGCACAATGTAGGATCATCTGCCAGCCATTGTTGTCTTCGAATATAGTTTGGAAAAAATGGCGACCGGCCACACGAAATAACCGCCATTTTTAATCTTTTAACGAGCGTCCGTGCTCTCGGCGTATACGCAATCTTTACACTACACTACTACTGCAGGGATTTTGTCTAAGGGGCAGCCATCCAGTCTGCTTAAAAGAAACAATCGTATTTTGATATCACCTAAGATGGTCATCTCCTAATCCAAGATATAAGGGGAAAAAGACCTCTAATGACAAAGGTCACGAAACCCGGAGTCTGTGGACTTGCAAAATCTAAATAAAAAATGATTGAAAAAGCCTAAGAAGGGGCAAAGACGTTTCTTGTATCATCTTCCATCATTTTCATCTTCCTACACCTGTTTCTTAGCATTTAAGAGTAGAAATACTAGCGTCAAGTACATCAAATCTCACGCGCTAACAAGCCCCACAATAGAGTCACTGCCTGCATCTAATTATAGTTAGTTAATGCATATCGTATTGATCTCCATTAATCATTTCACCAGCCGTCGTTCGCTTGTTAATTTATGGGCCCCGGGCGATAATAGAATTAAAGAGTTATTTATTAGCGTGCCCACACCGCATGTTTAGTGGCAAATCGGCGTGGAGTACGGGTTTTGATGTTAAATTGATTTATAGTTGGGAAATTTTTAAATTGTATATAATTAATGTACTTATCTATTATGTTTTATTTTAGAAACAGCATAAATAACCCCAGTTTACGTTCTCACACCTTAACTTCTAAATCTTTATTGCCGCTGCAATTGAAAATAACATAATATTTAGATAATAATAATCAGTATATATAATATATAATAATGATATAGATGCAACGATCTAAAACTAATTAAAAGCTATAAATCGGAGTATTGTGGAATACTTCCAAGATATCAACTGCTACCTGGGGATTTCACTCTCGAGGAAAGTGAAAATAAGGTAGACTTTAATTAAATTTGTAGAATCCAATTTAGGCCGCGAAAATGGCCGCTGAATTCGGTTGAAACTTAAATGAGTATGTCGGTTCCAGCCGATTACGTCACACGTAAGCCACCCGTTAGTTTTATAGCAAGTATTATCATCATGAATGAAGCTCGATTCATTGAGTACATATGAATGAAAGCGGCAGGCAACGCGACGCCGGCCGCGTGGTCCGCCCACGCAAGACTACTAGCACCACAAACCAGCTCCGGAAGTACTGACCGCTGACTGCCGCTGCTGACCGTTCGACTGGGGGCGGAGGTGATTAGCGCAAGACATGAGTGACCGTCGAAAAAGGTTCCAACATTGAAATTTACAAAAGGTAGGTTCTTGAGTATTGAGTATTAGCCCAGTCGAGCTAGCTCAATAGGCTTGTTTCTACTAAGAATGAATTGGATGGATTAGAGGTTCTTCTTCCTTTTGATTAAGACATACAGATTTAAAAACAATAAACCAGTTTATCAAAATAAGTAAAGATTATTTATTTATTAATGTTTTTAGAAAACAAAATCTTAAAAAATAGGCATTGAATCACGTGACAGTGAACGCCTATCAGAAAATGTCACGTCACGCCGTGCTATATATAAGCATCACTTGACAAAATTTTTTTTTAATTTATTCTTGGCCATGGATTTTTATGGTTCTTCAGCTGCTTTACTCAACTAGTTTGTTACTGTTTTACCACTATTCTTGAGGAAAATTATCAGTTTTTTTTTCATTTACATTACTAAGATTTTACTGTGTCAAATACTTACATGCAAGTGATTTTCACAAAAATACATTCTTCATTTAGAGGGCATCATTCCTCCTCGCAAGCGTTTGCCACTTTATTCGTATTTGTGGATCGTTTGGAACATAGATGAATAATTTGTTTGGCGTATTTAAACTTGTGCTTGTACACTGAGGCATTTTGCAGTTCTTGGGCGATCGAAGCTCTGCACCGGACTTAGTGGAGAGATTTGGGGGAGACCTTTGCGTAGGGACAAAAGAGGTTAATTAAAAAAAAAAGTTTTTTTCGAAAAAAATTGATGTTTCGGAATATTATAAACATTAAGCTATTTTACTAACCAATTTTTAAAATTTAGTAAACCAGCCTATTATAGAGGTAACCTGGAATTAATTATAGTCAGTTTTTTTTCGCGCTAATGCTCTTAAAACTCTTTATAAAATCGTAAACTATGCAATCGTATACTATCGTAATCATGTGATGATCTTTAGCAAAGTTGTTGCGCATGAGCCAAAGAAGGTTTCTGAATTGGTAGGACCAATTTTTGACAGGTGTCGCAGCAACGCGCGCAGGGTACAGCCTAGTGGTATAATAGTTTAGAGTAGGTATAAGTTTGTACCTTGGACCATCATTTAAATAGGTGTAAGTTGCATGTTATTGCGTGCGCCGAGGTCGGGGTGGGCGTGTCACCACATCAGTTTTATGAACGACGGAATTATTTATACGCAGCTTTGACACCGCCGACTGATAACTAATAGAACTACTCTAAATACTACTTTACTCGGTCTCGTCTAAACAAATGTTAGGGCGTGGTCACATCGTTGAAATTCAATGGGCGTTTGTGTTGCTTCAGTGTACAGGTACTGTATTTGCGATGACTTATGTGATTTGATTAATGATGCGTTTTTATCGATAACAATTGGTTTACAGAGAGATAGATTTACTATTTAATACGCTTAATAATAAAACACAAATCTTAGAAATATAGTAGCAGTTGAGCGCTAAATTACCTGATATTAAGCTCTAATGCGATCTACAATTGAGCGTGAGAAACCGATGCATTCTAGCCCTAGACAATCCCAGATTGTATGCATAATAGAATGCCCACCCAAATAACGTATGCCACAGTTTTTTAATAGTATAGAGTGACTAGACGAGCAGGACATGAACCCGATGACAAGCAGCATGCTTGCTAATAACTATACAGTGACACGCAGCTATCGGAACGTGAAGAGTCCAAATCATAACCTACTGCACTTCGCTCATTACTCAGACACAAAACATTTATCTCTATTTCACAGGAAACATTCTGATAAAAAGTAGTTTTAACCGACTTAAAAACTCTTTGTTTCTCAATTTGCTCGTACATTTTAATGACACAAAAATAATATGTAAGAAGGGTCTTTGTGTCTACAAACACAGGTATAAAAAAATTGAACCAGTTTTATATCAGTTTTTATTAATTGTTTTAAAAAAAATTTTTAGTTAAGTTTAATTCATTAATTTGTTTTTTTTTTGTTCAATTAAAAAAAACATATATAAAATTTTACAAACAATTACAATGACATTTTATACACAATTTATTACAATTTAAATAAAATTCTACTAAATGCACAAAATTGGACAGACAAAAACTGATCGTTATTATTTCGCGGTGCGGTCTTGCCCTTAGGCCCTGACCACACATGCTACTTTTTGCAGCAAAATCGCGTGATTTAGCAGCTAACGCGGAAACGCGCGCTTTAGCAGCTGAAGCGGAAACGCGCGATTTAGCTGCAAAAAGAAGCTGCATCGCGATGCAGCGACTGTTTGCGGCTGTTTGCGTCTGTCGCGGCCGCCGAGCAATTGTTCCGTTCAGTGTTGCTAACTTGGATTTTTAAAAAGTGTAGACAGGTTTAAAAATACGTAGAGTAATATTAAATTATGTAAAGTTTATAGAACTGCGTACTTTTTTTATTGAAGTAGTAAGGTAGTAAATGTAGTGTACCAATGTAGTTGGGTGCAGGGTTTTTAACTTGTGTTACGTATATAGTCTGGCAACATTATACGATGCAAATCGAATAAACTATAAGAACTATTGTTCGTTCTTTCGCTCTCGGGCCGGCGAGGTTTGCGGGTCTGTGGTCGTCGGATTCACTCATTTTCGGGAATTCGAGACGACGGACGCCGCGCCGCCTGGTTTGGTATTCCAAATTCCTTTTCCGACCCTGTTCCCTTTATCCTTGACGGCCAAACTGGGTTTTGGACAGCGCCAAGGACAATAGGTGAGTTAATTCATTTGTACATTTACGGGGGACACTTAAAATCGGTTTTAGCCACTTAATTTAATGTTTTTTATCTCGCTGATGGGCCCCGAGACGATAGTTCAGGACAATTATTGAACAACTTGTCTGTGTAGGATTTACGTCGAAGAGTATATGGCCATATTGTCGCTTTTCTTTGCAGACTTTCAAGTAAATCGATATCTTTTTTGAAGTAGTCCTCACATATGTTTCATACATTTTAAGAAACATTTCCACAGTTATAGATTGACAGGAATCAGAATAACGTAAAGAAAATAGTTTGCTTTTTGTACAATTGCAGAAATGTGTTCTTCGCATTTTAAATTTAATATTTTAAAAAGCCTTTATTAACAAAACTTAAATACAATGAGAACTACACTACGTTACATACCTAACTAACTACTTACACTAAGCACACCTGAATTATCCACAGACCAATGAAGGACTACAGATATCAAGATATTCAAACCCACTACCAATCGGAAGCGTACCCAGCATACTTGCAATAGTCATGCACAATAGTCATGCCGTCAGGTCTTCTGCCATCGTCACGCCCAAGACGGTTCGAGTACGGCTGTTATAATTTAATGTAATTATAACACCGAGGTCTTTTTGCTAATTGATTGAGGATTTACAATTATATAAATTTATAACTTTACGATCATGGACGTACGCTGGAAAATAAATACCACTAAAGTGCATAACAACTTTTAATTTATTCCCGAGAATATTTTTATCCGTGTTAAGAACAGACATTAATAATTGTAGATATACGCTAAAAGCAAAACCACGTAAAGTTGGCCACACTGAATCGAAAGTGTAGTTTTGTTTAAATCTAGAACAACCACAGTATAAAAAAAATACCAGTAGGACGACTTGCTTTTTCATTTGGGAGAAATGCTAACAGTGCTATCTACTAACGATAAGGCCACCGCTTGTAACACTAGTTTTATTGTTATTATCTCCTGTATACGTGTTTTTTGTTTATGGTGTGTACTATAAAGAGTATCTATCTATCGACTATTCGTAGCTACTTTTGACTCTACTATATTAAAGCTTTAACTATTACTTAATTATTTATTGAGCAATTTATTGACCCAGTAGGGATTTTAACAATTTTTCGGAATTGTTTTTATTTCTTAAAGATTATAGCTTGTTGACTAAAAAAATAAAGTTTAAAAATGTGTGTATTTTTGATGAGTATAATTACAATAATAATGTAATTCTGATTTTTCCCGCTAAAACATTACCGGCTGACATGACGTCACTAACAGCAAAACATTGGCCATGATCTATGATTGCATGTCCAGTTTATGTGTTTTCGTAGGTACTTTTACTTAAATACAAATAATCAAAATCGTCGTGGCTAAGATCGCATACTATAATAAAAATGCAGAGAAGCAAAAAACGACTTAAAAAGGGTATTAATTATTGCCTAAAATATAATAAACAGACATTCTAACATATGGCCATGAACCTTCTTACATATACTAATACAAAGACAATGAATTCAAAATGTTATATAATAAAGATGTACGAGCTTCAATCAGATTTTAGCAGGCTTTCGACATAATCTTTGCCTTGAACTTTAAATACGGAAAGTGACGGAGCTTGTCTTATTTCCACGGGCATGGCATTCCACAACTCAACTGCTTGGAATGCAAAAGATTTGCCGTAGAATGTTTTGCAACGTGCAGAGGGCGCTTGCAGAGACAAATTATAGGTTGATATAAGATTACATGAATGGACGCTACTGTAGAATGTAAAGCAGTCTTTCAGATATCGTGGTGTGGCAGTGTTAAATATAATACTGTAAAGCAGTGAAAGAAAATGAGCATTCCGAAGAAAGCAAATGGGGAGCCACTTGAACTGTAGGAAAAGAAATTAATAAACAGTTGCAAATTAGGTATTTGAAAACTAGCCAAGTCAGATCTTAGTTTTGAACCAATTATCCTGAGAGTACAGTTTCATTTATTATGAAAATATTTCAGGATCGCCCATTAAACTTTTCACTCAACCACCCATTTAGATCTCACTTCTTTTGTTGTTCTGTAATAAATTCTATAAGTAATATTTAGTTTGATTTTAATTTCATATTAATATACATGGCATATTGTCGTCCTACTGGGTTTTTCATTATACTGTGACTGAGTCGCCTGCAGCTGCCGCTGCATCACGCTTCCGAAAAACGCGAGTCGCAGCTACTTTTTGAAGCGAGATGCAGCGACTAGATGCCTGTCGCAGCTTCTTTTTGAAGCAGGATACAGCAGCTAGACGCCTGTCGCAGCTACTGAAAGTAGCTAGTGTGAACAGGCTGTTACTCTCCGCGCCGCGGCGCGCCGGTGTAAAGTGTACCTAAACAAATGTTAGTTGTGACTTGGAGCAGCGATATATCGTAGAATTCTTCATGGATCGCGGCGATTTATGAGTTTCCCGAGGCGTCTCATACATTTCTAAAAGCTGTACAAATGGGCGGCTTGTATGGCTTAAAATTGTTTTGAAAATACCGTGAGAGCTGACTTGAAAATGTGATGGTTGGTACTTTACTTTTACGAAAACTCGAGGACGAGCTCTAGCTATTGGTTACCATCCCGCTCATGTCTAACATAAGCGGGATGGTAACCAATACGCCCGCATATGACAGCAGTATTCCCAAATCATAACCTAGCATTGCACTGCGCTCGTCACCCAGAGATTTAAGATGATTAATCTCTATGCCCTGTAATTCTTTGGAAACATTGTCCTTCAAACCGGAACATAGTGATGTTTGCTCATTACTGCTTGACGGTAAAATAACTGGCAAAGGTATACTGCTATATGTAGCTATACGGAGTACGTGATATGTACGGAATTAAGATGGTAATTTTAGTTTTGTTTTTTGTCTACCAATAGAGATGAAACCATAAGCACATTTTGAATTGCACATTTGATTGAAACATTTAGTGGGCTGCTTCTGCTAGAAGCAGCCCACTAAATGTTCTCACTGCTGGGACTCGGATCCTTGGGAGAGCCGAAGGAGTGAGTCAGGGCCATAAAATACCACGCTGGCCCAAAGCGGATTATAACGCATGGCGTCGAAAAAATCTTGGAACATTCCGGTTTCCTTATGATGTTTTCTTTCACCGTCAAAGCCTATGGTGACGACAAACTGGTGCATATGCACTTGGCAAATTTAATATTCAGAGGTGCAAGAGAAATTCGATACGTACGGTGCACGGTTTTAAATTGCACGTCCTAGCAACCAGACCACCACGGGTTTCAACAAAAATGAAATTTATTTTAAAAATACGAGTAGTATTTTAGTCATCATGAAGGAATGTCTCGAAGAAAACAGAGGAATTAATTAACCACATCAAAATTGTACTGAGCGTTCACTATCATAGATTAAACACTAATGTGATATATGCGATAGTTTATGTATCTCTGAAGGGATTTGATTGAAATTAAACGCGTAGCAAGTAGGTAGATCACCTAGATCAACAATTTTTATTCTGTTAAAGTTAAAGGTAATCAAGCCACAACACGGAGCAGAAATAGTAAATAATACGATAAGCTCCTTTGTTTTCGATAAGAAAAGTCCACAAAGTTAGAATTAAGGTTGCCACAGTCATCCCACACACACAATTTCACCGCCTTACGCAACACTCATCAAAATAGTAGCAATCACACCTATTTACGAAACACGTTGACGTTAAAACACCTTTATTAGGAACAACATAAGATCTACGTAGGTGTAAACAAACTTAGCATTCCGTGGGTGGCATCGAAACATCGAGAACTGAAGGACGTCTTATTGACAGATCAATTAGGAATACAATGGAGTTCGGAAGCAAAAAGTCCCGGTGCTGCCGAAAATACGAGTGGGTGAAATTATGATAATTACGGCTCCGAGGAAGATAATTACAGGACACCGTTACTGTATTACGCAGTGGCCTCTTTCTGCAACTGTGGGTGGTTAGTGCGTTCGATTAAACGCTACTAATGGAAATGGCTTAAGTTTGATAATGATCTTTGTGATGGTTCTAATTTCTCAGTTTATTCTAAGTTTTTTATAGATAATCTGAGTTGTACCACTGCTGCACAAAGTTCCCCAGCAATTCTTTCCAATTAATATGGACTTTGTATTTATTTCAAGTTACTTTATTTATTTTACGCATAATTATGTTCTAATTAATGTTGAAAATACACAGTAGAAGATGCGTAAGTGATTGCGTATCAGCAACATTTCTGTGCAACTGCTAGTATTGTTGACTAAAAATTTGCCTGGCTTAGTTTTTCTCAAATCTTAAAATAAAACTCGGTACGTACCTAGGCGTCAAGACTTCAAGCTTGTGATTGCGTATCAGCAACATTTCTGTGCAACTGCTAGTATTGTTGACTAAAAATTTGCCTGGCTTAGTTTTTCTCAAATCTTAAAATAAAACTCGGTACGTACCTAGGCGTCAAGACTTCAAGCTTGTGATTGCGTATCAGCAACATTTCTGTGCAACTGCTAGTATTGTTGACTAAAAATTTGCCTGGCTTAGTTTTTCTCAAATCTTAAAATAAAACTCGGTACGTACCTAGGCGTCAAGACTTCAAGCGGGCATCAATTAGGCATACAATGAACTTCAGAGGTCAGCAAAAAGTCTCAGTTGCTTTGAAAATATGTCGAATCATAGTTGGCTGGGATAATGGTTGGTTCAGAATTAATTTTGTAGAGTGCTGGCATTTTAAAATGATTTTGAAACGACTAAAATATAATATCATAACTGCCAGAAGTGTGATTTGCCCCTGGTGGATACTAGAATACTAGATACTAAGCTATACGATTTTCGGTATTCATGGTACCTACTGTACTCATTGTAAACAAGATACTTAAAAATTATTTAGCTATGAACCTTTGTATCTAATGTCCTCCAGGAGAAATCCACTTTTCTGCTAGTTATTCTATCGCTAAGCTTGTGAAGAAATTAATGTTTGTCGGTTTGGAGGGCATTGTTTTCAGA
The DNA here is from genome assembly GCA_963693475.1 of Ectropis crepuscularia. Taxonomy (NCBI): domain Eukaryota; kingdom Metazoa; phylum Arthropoda; class Insecta; order Lepidoptera; family Geometridae; genus Ectropis; species Ectropis crepuscularia. Next base: position 12,898,714 of record OY856339.1, on the reverse strand, counting down.
AAAACCCGTAGTTCCCTTGTGGCGAAAATTGTCAAATTCACTATACTGAGGTTATGAGTATGTTTCCAAATGCATATGTACAAGTCTGTCACTACCACTGACATTAACGATGATGAAAAACATTGTGAGGTAAACGACAAGATCCAGTATTTGGATTGCTTTACTCCCTTCTTGTGACAAGAAGCATCGATTCTCTCCTACATAAAATGAACTACTTATGCAATAATTATTTTCAAGAAACTATCCAAATCAGCTTAAATATTCAGCTAGTAGTAGTAGATGGTGATTTGAACTCTTCATGTTCAGAATATATCATATTGTAACATCTATCCGCCTTACCTACTACTCTCATCACTCTATGCTATGTTATAAAAAGCTTCGAAAGTTACCGCTTTCCACAAGTCTTATGAAGCTAATATCAACATCACAAAAATAATCCAAAACTAAATGTTTCCTAATGTATCCTCTTATTTTACAAAGTGGATACGATTTTTCAAAGCTCCTGTGACGGACAGACGGACAGTCTGATCAAACGGGGGCCTATTTCGATTCTGGCAGGATGCCAAGTCGAAAACATGAGTTTCCTTCGGAGCACAGGATCATCGTGATATTTTTGGTGGATAATAACAAGCTGAAGGTAAATTGACAGGTTGAATGAAGACTCTTAAAATAACCGCTCTGCAGAAATACCTATAGTTTGTGCCTTATTGTGACCGTGTCTGACTCAAATGCTGATGCTCGCGCAATACGTACGTACCTACGTAGGCGTAGGTATAAGTTCAAATTTATAAGAGGAAAACTTGCTATTTGGGCGTTGTTGTTCCTACCTATACTTCTATCACCTTCTATACTATACTTACTATACTAATATTATAAAGCTGAAGAGTTTGTTTGTTTGTTTATATGTTTGTTTGTTTGTTTGAACGCTAGGATCTCAGGAACTACTGGTCCGAATTGAAAGATTCTTTCTCTGTTAGATAGTCCATTTATCGAGGAAGGCTATAGGCTATTTAACATTACGCTACTAGCAACAGGAGCGGAGCATGAATGAAAAATGTAACAAAAACGGGGGAAAATATTACTTTTTGCGAGCTTTCGTTGGGTGACAGCTTGTGTCTAACTTAAAGTTTGCGTCATTAGAACCTAAGGTAACCAAATTTGTTCAAAATTTGAATTGGTACGACCAATTTCTGATAGATGGCGTAGCAACGCGCGCACGGATCAGCTAGTGTATTATAAGTTTAGAAGATATAGATACTATTAAGTTATAAACTAGCAGAACCTTTATTATATTTATTTTTATATACGAATTGATAACCTCGTCCTGTTGAACTCGATTAAAAACTAAATTACGACAAGAACTCAAGAAGAGTCAAGGCACCACCATATAATAATCCACCATGCCCTTGACTCTCTGGCAGGAACCTGTGAGCTGAAATAAAAATGACAAAAACGAAACTTCAAATTGAAAATAGCCCTCTAGGTTATTGACCTGTGATGATGTGAGGATGATGGTGTGGCGTTATACGGAAGACACCAAGAAGTGGATGGAAACGACAACCTGAGGATCGGGCTATGTGGCGAGCCATGGGAGAGGCCTATGTCCAGTAATGGACAGTATAGTCTGATGATGATGACGCTACTGGTACGATGGTGACGATACTGGTGTTGTCAATGTTTTCATAAATAAGTTTGATAAAAATACCTCAAAATTTAATTAAACATATTTTGTTATCCATTCGTCACTCATGTGTCTTTCTCAAAATGTCTAATATCTAATGGAATTTAAATCTTTGGACCAATACTCTATTTTTGGGGGTCTAAATTACTGAAAATCTTATTAAATCGACTATGACGGCGTAAACCTATTACGATAGGCTTCGATAGCTTTAAATGGAATGGCCGCGTCGAAAGCCTGCATTCCAATTAAGCGAATAAATTTATAAACAAATAAAACGTAAACATTTACTACACAGGCCGTGGGCGGACGAGTATGCTTCATTCATGGATTCAAAATGAATGAACGATAACGTAAAACGTTTATTGGTAGCGATTTACATGTATTTACATAATATTCCACAGTTTATAGGCAAGAGGTAACGCTAACCGATATGTTAAAGGGCATAATATTTCTGGAGATATAAAGGCTACCCACACGATAATCTAATAACTATCAGGCGCCCATTTTACCTATTTTATTTAAGTGCGAAAAAAAACTAAGCAAATTATACAAGGTTTAAAGCGAATGATTTAGAACCAAAATGGAGATCACTGCTTAGGTGTTTCTATCTATAACAATGTGTTTTATTTAGATTTAAAAACTGTATGATAGTAAACACATTTTTTACTATCATACGGCTTTTTGATCTTTTTGATGCCAATGACAAATATGCGGTCCCACATTAACAGCAAACTTTTTCCCTATCCATAAATTTATTTATGTACTCATGCAGTGAAAGTGGTCATTACTGTGTGATATAACGTGACATTCTTGGTGCAATTAAAGCAATAATTTCCAACAGAAACGCATAATTCCCTATCCGGCCGCTAAGCAGGATATCCAGAGGACCATATTTTAACAGAACAATTGCAGCAATTGGCGTGCCTTAAATTACGACTTGAAATCTTCCACAGGCAAGCCCAATTATGAAAAAGTAGAATTAGATTCAATTAGCCGCATCTATGTGGGATTAGGAGGAACAGACACTTCCTTGATTCATTTTGCTTGTTCTGAGATTATCTCGCTTGTTATTGGATACAATTGCTCCTTTCCATTTGAAGCTCTCATGTTTCTGTTGATTTATTTGACACACTTAAAAATAGTCTAAGTGCACATTACTGCGGCTTGTGTAGGCATGCTGGCAAGAAAGATTTCGCCGCGTCATGCTTATCGCGTAATTCAAGCACGTAGACATGGAAATATCGAACAGCCCATAGCGTCTTAACACCTTTTTTCGCTCGGGATGTCAAAGAAAACTATTTTCCATACAACAGCAACTCCATTTAATTCATAGCAGTAATTTGTTAGGCTTATGCCATAGGTAGGTAATATATTATGGGAATACTTTCTTTTTTGAAACCTGTAGCAGTGGAGTCCCAGATTGCTTGCTATATAGCATGTTTCTTTAAGCCATATTGTTGAAATGAAATAAATCATTTTTTTATTGTTTTTTAACAATGATAGGTTTGCTCTGGACCAATGATGGGACCACCGCGCTGTCTCGTCTATAGGGTATAAGTACCTACAATCTACGACGAATCATTCTTGCTATCTTTACCTAAAATAAACTCGAAAACATCAAAATTGTAACCATCAGGAAAAACCAACTCAGGGAAAACATTCCAATACTAGACGTTCTTTCTTATTACGATAGTGGACGCAATCCTTCTCGTTCGAGTCTTCGGGACATTAACTGTAAAACGATGTCGCGTTTTCGAGCTACGAGTAGTCTGATAGAACAGACAAGGTGGTATTAGATCATACAGATGAGCTGCACAATCTCCGCAACTATCTAACTTACTCTTACTTACTGTTTACCTAACTTTTAACTAGCGCTTTTAACTAGTCCCAGTACCTACTCTATGGCTACGTAAGCATGCGTACCTCCCAATTCTCCCACTTTATATCTAAGTCATTTGATTTTCACAATTTGGAAGACAGCTATTTTTTACCTATCGAAAAGGTTCGACTTATCACAGAAGCAATGACAAAGAATGGAACGACACGGCCAAATATAATAGACAGGAAAACGTCTGAGATGCTAAAAATAAACTAGACATTGATTTGGGGCTTTCCTTTCGACGAATCTGTTGATTGACTTGAATGCTTGAAATGTTACCCGTTAAGCAACTTTTAAATAGTAAATAAGTGTAGATATTAGCACCGTTTTTCCTAAGATAATCCAAATAATAGGTACGTACATACCTAATTTATAAATATTGATTATGGATTCCGTACCCGTCGTATTCCCAAAGAGAAATAACCAAAATGCCTGTTTATCCAATTTAGATTGATGCCACAATACTTCGCTACGATTCTCTGCAACCGTTAATGCGTGCGTTGTGTTTATTAGTCATCTGAATCACAACACTGGCTGGGCTGAAATCATACCGATAATACTTTTAGTGTTCTACTTAGTATCCTACTACCTACAAGGAAAGGCAGATACCTACAAGGTATAGGCGACGAATATAAGTGATAGACGGCCAAGCTGAGCCAAGCCAAGGTAGTGGCAATCTGGCAATGTTACCATCAGTTTAAATATTTACTGCGTTTATTATATAAAAACGTATGTCTACAGGCACATTAGTTTATTACTCATTCACACGCACACGATAACATCTTATTAATATAATTACGCTCAGGACTTGTTACGCCACACCACTTGTTTCAATTAGCAATTATATTTCTCTCAGGGTACCATAAGCACTTTAATGATTTTATAATTACGTAATTGGATATAATAAAAACTCAGTTAAAACTTATTAATTCAACTGTCATTAGTTCTTGAGAGACGCCGACGACCATTGATTAATTAGAAGCGCAGATACGGTACTACGGTACTAAAAATATAAAAAATGGGACTACTACCTGTACTGTATGCTTCTACGGCAATTTATGGTATTCGTCAGTCGTCAGTAGAATCATATGTTTAATGTAATTAATGTGAACTTTGTACGTTTTTTGTACAATAATATCTGAATAAATACCAGAGTTGAAGTTTGCATACCTATATGCATGTATAGAACATAAATGGACTCTATTCTAGAATATGCAAAAGCACGTTAACTGCGTTTTACGTAAAAAAAAAAACAGTTTCTCGGGGAGTAGATTTTTTAATAAATATTTTAATGAGTGTATAATTCATTGAACATCTTAAACATCATGGCAATGAAACATCTTCTTTTTTTAATTCATCAAACCCAACGACTGTAACAGTCTTTGACGTCTGTCTTCCGCTTCACTAATTATCTGTTTAATGAAAACTAACTCAAGTTCATGGACGCCGGCGTTCTTAAAATGTTTTAATGCACCATAAAAAGGTGAAGGCATCTGTTATCTTGTTTGATACACCCACAACCCACAGAGCTCGATATACATACATAGAAACGTAAGACATAAATGATAGTACCTACGAGTGCGTCTAGATAAAACATTTCTCTTATATAGACATGATAACGGCATACAAGTGATAAGTTTTTTAGACATTTTATTTCACCGCAGATTGCCTCTACTGCCCTAAGGTTAACTTACTATAATTACTATTAATTCTACTCTTCTACTTCCTATTAATATTATAAATGTCAATGTATGGATGTTTGGATGTTTGTTGCTCAATCACGTCGTAACGTATGAACCGATTGGGTTGAAATTTAGAACACAGTTAGATTATAGTCTGGAAGGACACATAGGCTTTTATCTCGAGGAAAAAACGAGAAAGGGAACTACGCGAGTGAAACCTAGGTACGCTGATATTTATTACTACGTATCACACATTCCTAAGGCATAGCTAAACTAGCACGTAAGAATGTGGACTGTTTTGTATAATACTTTCCACAGTATTTCTAATAATTATTCAAGGCATACACGAACCAGAAACTTGTCAAGTTTTTTTTAGCAAATTCAAATCCATAAAGAAATTTGGTAGGTACGTATTTGCGACGTCATCCGAACTCAAAGAGACACTTTTTAGCTTATGTCTAGTTTCGTAACACATCGGTTAACTTGGATTGTCAATCGTTGTTTCGTTTATTATTCCCTCGAGGTTGTTTAATTCTCAAACAGCCTTCATGCAAATGCAAACCATACGTTGCATATGGCAAATCGACAAATGTATTTGGTTCAATCCTAGTAAAGTTATACTCATAATCGATTGATTTATTTGTCAAGGAATACTAGTCAACAATATTTAAAACCTAACAAGACAAGCCACCGAAATTTAATCACCAAAGCGTAGAGTCACGAGTCGACAGATTAAGTAGGTGCGTCGGCGCTCTTTTACTATCAAATATTTGACCTGTGAGTAACGCCAACAGGCTATGGGAAGGGCCCTTTGGCCCTTAGAAGTACCCCACGCTCGGCCATTGCAAAACAGCTGTTAGAAACCGCTGACGTGAGATTGATGGAGCGGAGGTGTCGAAGGTGCAAGCCAAAGGTGCTACGTTTGTCTTTAGCGGTGCTAATACAACTAACTGTCTAATGACGTGCGTTCCATAGTTATCTCACTAGGGAATCATTAAATAATGAGAACGATTTTTTTAAAATTCGAAACGAAAATATCTTACCGGGTTTTTAAACGTGTTTGATGGATGCTGCCTCTGTATCCCAAAACTTTAACTAGGGACAAAAATTGATTCTTTGATTTTTTTTCACACCATACGGTCTTGTATTTCTAAACTTATTAGGTAGGTACAGATTGGATTTTTCTCAAAATATACGCAGCTTTTTGCGATCCTATTCTATACTATAGTTAATATAAAAATTGTGTGCCTAATTTCAACTCGATACATTCACACGTTCTGATGTGATTTAGCAACAAACAGCCAAATATCCTAACATTGACATTTTTAGTAGATACGAGAACTAGTAGGATAAGAATTGCGCCTGCCACTGTTTTTACTTTTTAGATCATATTACCATAAGCCAGAGCTGCACAACTAAATACAATTTTGTTTCTGTTCATTAAAATATCTATGGTAATTCTATCATAACCTAATTCTCTTATTTAGGTTTTCATTTCCTTTTAACCCCGGACGCAAAACGGTGTGTTCTAAATTTGAGGGGTCTCTGTGTCTGCAGTATCGTAGCTCTCGAAGGGATGAACCAATTTAAACATTGTTCTGTTTGTTTGAGACTTGAGTTAGGCAGGAGTGTTCTTTCTTTATTACATTTTATCAAAATCAGTACATCCGTTTTAAAGATATCCGTTTGTTTGTTGTTGTAACCGTTTGTCGGCTGGCAAACCAAAGAATCCAAACCACTGCCTGCCACTGCACTGCGGTCGGCACTTGGAGATACAAGATGACCTATCTCTTTGCTGTGTATTGAAACACTGTCACTTAACTCACTTATACGTTAGTAACGTAAAGATTTTGTTTCAAAAGTACTTGAGACTCACAAGTGACAAGAACCACGTGCTATAAGTGACACCGTACTTACTAAAGCTCCTATTACAGGTGTTAAACTACTTCAGACATTTGCGTCATCTTAACTTTGCTTCACACATCCAGTCTAAGTACTGTGCTTACATTGTCCAAGTGAACCTACATGGATTTCATTGTGTTATTGAAGCTTACAAAATATTTGTTGTCAAAACATGTCTCTATAGTTCTGCTGAAGGCCGTATTTGTAGACGCGTACCTATACTTTGTGTGTTCTGTTTTCATAGGTTAAATTTATACTTGTATATACCTATTGTATAACATGTAGTGGTGTCTCTTTGTAGAGTCCGTCTGGACAGGTACCACACCTTTGCCAGTTATTCTATTGCCAAGACGTACTTAATGTCAATTTGTTTTAAATATGTTCCTGTGCATGTGCGTGTGTGTGTAGGGTAAAGTTTGGTGTCATATACATGTAACGTTAATTACAACAAGGCTATTGCATAATTTTAACCTAAAATTTCTAATCAATTGTCTAAAAACCTCCGTCTTTTACTTTTTTATGAGACAAATTTATAGTCCTAGTTGTAATGTGTGGTAGCGCTGTGGGCGATATTCCCCACTTCTTTATGGAGTCTGACAATAGCGCATCATACCTCTACAAACTGAACAGCTTATATCTAGGACTAGTTCAAAGCTTCTTAGCGTTGCCTATATCGGACGCTGCTAAGATGCTATAGAAGTCGGCCCAGAAGCTGTTTAAAGATAGGATTCCTACGATGTGACTTTCCGAGTTATTTATGGGATTCACATAGGTAATGATCAAATATGACTCAATATTTCTAAATTACATTATATTATGTAGTTTTCAGAAAAATAATGTATGAGAGAGTGTTATCACCTGTATTTTGTTTGCCGTGTATTTCACTATAGTATTATTTTTAATACTGGGATTTGAGTCTAAATATGTGTCATTTAGTGTAGAGGGCGCCGGTGGGATACCATTCACTTCTACCCGCCATCTCAAAAGAGTTTTAGAGGGGTTGGCGCTATAAGTAGATGGAGCTAAGCCGTTGAAGAGCATTCTTTTCTGAAATTTTATATGAGAAAGATCTAACAGTTGTCGATATAAAGTGTTACATTTATTTAATTGGTTAACTTATACTCAATTGATAATAAGAGTTTTAAAGAAATAAATAAATTCTATGTTATTTATAATTAACTAAGTGCTCAATCTTCGCATGCTCAACCATCATACTCTTAAACACATTAGTATCAGTAAGTACAGTTACTTTAAAAGGTTCGTTATCCAAAGCTATAACCACGTTAACTGCGGCATGGCACCTACAAGCGTCACTAATTACTGTCTTCGGCTTTCCCTACGAGAAAGTAACTGCAGTAAATGCAAACACGGCACTTACCTGACTACTAGTGGTTTAACAAGTTTAAAGGTCATGGAGAGGTTTGGCTTACTTTAAGACGTGACTCAAAGTTCGTGTAATGAAATTAGAGGGTAGGTAAGAAAAATAACTTGTTTATTGCTGCACTGGGTAAAATAAGTTATGAATTGCATATTTATGTAAATCTAAGTAATTGCAGATTCCGTCTATGAGGATTTGTTTCTTAGTTACATCTATCTATAGTAATATTGTAAAGCTGAAGAGTTTGGTTGTTTGTTTGTACGCAATAATCTCAGGAAGTTCTGGTTCGAATTTATTTTTTTGTTGAATAGTATTATTAATATTATAGTATATTATTATAATAATAGTAATATTAATCGATGAAAACTATAGGCTATGTAATATTACGCTACTATCAATAGGAATAAAGAATGCGACAAAAACAGGATTCATTCCTTTTTTAGAGCTTTCGTTGCGTTAGTTGACGTTCGCTGAAGTCCGTGATAGCATGTGTCTATCTTTTAGGGTTGCATCATTAACAACATTTTTATGCTAATTAAATTGCGGACTACCAACGAGTCGCGTAATTTATAATATTATATTGTAAGAAATCCGAGCGAAGCCGGAACGTGCTGCTAGTTAATGATAAAGTTTACTAGGCACCAGAAAGCTACCGGAATTCTATCGCACTGATCGCAAATCGAAAAAGCGACATCGTCTTAAGACCGATTTACATCAGACGAGCAAATGCTCATTCTATCCCCACTGTATCAAATTCATTTGGTGTAAACAAACGTAGAACATTCTTTCGTTGTTTTGTTTGCGTTCGCAAAGATTCTATGGAATATCTAATATGGAAAACGCTAAGAACGATCTTTCGTTTACACTAAAAGATCGAGAAAGAATGCTCTTGTTCCAGCTCTAGCTCTATGTTCGTTCACTTTAAATCGGCCTTTAGTTGACGTACTAAAGACTAGAAGGAAAAGATTTGATTTCACTTTCGTAATGTACGTCGTAGCTCGTAGCTGTGGAATGCGTTGCCTAAATGGGTTTTTTCCAGTGCATTCAAATTCGGAGGCTTCAAATCAAGAGTAAATTCCTTTGTTTAAAGTTAGTACGCTCCATTGTAAGCCGCATTGTCTAGAATATCTAGACTTCTAGAATATTCATCAATATAGTCAAACAAAAACTATACGATTTACGTGACCAAAACCGCGAGCATAAGAGAACTTGCTATATATTTCACCGATTCTATTAAGAACATAGGTTGCTTCAATGGATATCCTGATTTTCATTCTTCACTGTGCACAAAGAAAGGCCAGTGACCGAGTTGATTTCAATAGAACCAAAATTGCAAACTGCATTCCAATACTGCAGCATTAGAGTGCCTATTTCTAGCTCTTCAATCTGATGTGATATTTGGTCCGTTATGCCGTCGCATTTCACTGGACATCTTACTTCCGTATTATAAAACAAGTATTGAATACAATTTTGTGTTTTTGAGTAATTTTGAGGTCATAAACATTGAAGATTTGCCAGATTGACTTAAGAAAAACATTGTGATTGTTCGGAATACCTACTACGGTTTGCAATCAACACTACCAGTATAAGTATTTTAGGTGTTTTTTTTCTTACATAGGTTTGCGTTTGACCACCATCTGTAAAACCACGATGCGGCCGAACATGGAGCGGCCATAACTAGAACAAATCAATTCACTCTCGATTTGAAGACAAAATTATATGGAAAAGTACAGTCCACTCGAGTAGCATATTTTATTCCATTGCTTGGCTGTACGTAAAATAAAAGTAGAAAAAAAACACTTTGATTGAAACTGGTGTTGTTTTGAGTTTTGAGACATCTAATAGAAAAGATAGTTTAGTTGTAGAAGATTATGAAGATCAAATGCAGTCCGTATCTGATGTAAAATAGATCCGATAGATTTCATAATGAAGCAACTTTCCGATGGTGATCAAGAAGGACTTAGCCGTTTTTTCTGAACAAGCGAATCGTTGTCGATGAGCTTCTAGGCCATAATTTGCTTATTTACCAATCAAAACACTTATTTTTTAATTACATAGACATGATAACCAATAGTCGTAGACATTGTTGAAAGGAAACTTCTTTAGCCGCGGAAGCTGCGTTTCGGTAAGGGAATCTCTAATGGATTCGCGTTATCGCGTCACAGACATGCTAATATCGTCACGCACAATGGCCCAATAAAGAGGTTAGGTGCGAAAAAGGCCCCGCTAAACAAACTAACTAACATGCTAATATCGTGTAAATTGAGTATTAGGTATAAGTATTTGAAATGTTTAAGGTATGTTCCATATACGCTTTAGGTATGTTCTACGTATCTGCGTAATTTTCGTTGTTACTACAAGCCCCCTGCAGTTTTATCCGCGTAGTTCCTATTTATATTCCAGGGATCAAAAGTAACGTATGTGTTCTTCCCCATAAGCTTTATAATAAAATGTTAATTTGTATCACAATCAGCTTCTTGTACCTAATATAATATTATATACATATACATACGTATATATACGTATATAAGAAGCAATGTAATGGAGACCAGCAGAACTGGACCGCATTTGGGTCAGGTCGCCGAGACACCGCCGAGATTGCACTAAGTGGCACACGCAGATTGGCTAGACTGAGCGGCGCGAGCGCAGATTCTGCCTACAAGGAGTTGATTCTTAATTAAATTGACAAACTCTACAAGGCGTTGTAAATTTTTTATCCATTCTGTGTATGATGTACCGGGACTCTCTATTCTCTCATTGTTAACTATATTAGGTTTTCGCTTGACTTCCATCTCGCTTGATGTTAAGCGACGATGCGGTCTACTATAGAGCGCGCTAACCTAGAAGAAAATGATTCACTCTCGACTACACCACTGTCGTATTCAGCAGAAAAAACCCACTCAGGCAACACATTCAACAGCATAGACGTTCTTAAGTTCTTATCTTACAAAGTGGAGTCGAACCTTCTCGTTTGAGTATTTAGAACGTAAACCATGAAACGGTGTAGCTTTTTTGAGCTACGAACAGTGCGATAGAAAGAAGGGCAAGGTGGCATTTGATCTTGATCATGCCAGATCAGTGATATGATCTTGTATAATAATATACAATAAGCTAAGTATAAATAATATATAAGCTAACTTTATAACGATATTCAATATGTTAAAGTATATTTCAATTTTTCACTAAGCATTTCAAAACCTTTAACCCTTGTACGGGTAGCCTACCTACCTAAGGTACCTACCTAAGGTAGGACATAACTAAAAAGATAGATACTAGAATTTACACATTACGTTGAAACAAAGTAACCAATCTGAAATAGCTAAAATAAATTTCTCGCATGTATTAAAGCTATTATGGCAACAAAGTTAGCGAGCGCTAAGAGATTATTTTGCACTCTTGCCTCTACCTTTAGACCAGGGATGTTACGGAGCTTCGACTCCGACTCCGTTATGTCGGAAGTTCCGATTAGTTTTACACCTCCGGTTCCGACTCCGGTTCCGAAACTTTTGAATCGGAGGTTAATCGGATGTCGAAGCATAACTTAGCGGCGGCGCCCTGCGCCGACAGTAACGAACAGTTTCGCAGGAACATGTCGCGCAGGGAATCTCCCGCGCACGAGTGTAATGAAAAGTATACTAAATGAGCGCAACATAGAAAAACGCGAAATTCCAGCACCTTATATTAAATTTCCGCCAATATTATCGTGTCCACCAGGCTCGGTAGCGAGCGAATACTTTTTTGGTGGCGTCGATTTAATGTACATGGGGGCGCCTAGTGCCAGAAAACGAAAAAAGGACACTTTCGACGCCGCTCACTGATGTTAAGAAACTAAAAACTATAACAAAAAAAATATTGACGTGTGGGTACAATCAAGAAAAAGCACAATAACCGAATAGAATTTTAAAAATAGATCAGATATTTTTACAGAAAAAAATTAAAATGGCACCTGAAAAAACTATTTTAATACATGTCCTCGAAATTATCAGCGATGACCCCACATTATTTTTTGGTAATAAAATTTCTAATTTTACGTTCTAACGTTTAACCGAACCAAAGAATAAATATAAGACCGAACACTTTTTAAATTTATGTTTAATTATTGAGTAATTAAATAAAACTTGGTCAAAAATTGACTCCTGATTTAATATTGATTTCCCCTCCAAACTGTGTCATGCTATTCTCGACTTTATGGACATCATATTAAGAAGGGCCTCGCGCGGGTGAAATCAGATTTTTTCCTGGCATTAGGCGCACTCTTAAGAAATATCTTAGACTGAGACAGCTTCAAAGCTTATGTTTATGAAGTACATATACACACTTTTGGTGTCAATGTATTTAATTTAATTTGTTTGAAAGCCTTTGTTCATTTAACATACTTTATATTTGCTATTCAATTAATTGAATTTTTTGTTTATTTTTGAATATTCCATTTTTTTTTCATTTTTTGTGATATTTCATTAAACAAAACAATGAAAAGTTTGAATGAATGTTTTATTTGTCCTAAAATAAAAATCTCTCTCCTACCACTACTTCTGACCCTACCTCCGACTCCGGTTCCGATTCCGGCTCCGACTCCGATAAATCAAATTTCGAACGAAATCAAACTCCGACTCCGACTTCGGTTCCGATAAGATCACCTCCGTTACATCCCTGCTTTAGACAGGTATTGGTACTGGATATTGCATAACGAAATACCTATACGTAGGTACCTATAGGGTTAAAGTATGTCATAGGTAGAGAGGATTTCGCAGAAAGGGAATAAACCCAAGAGTCTTATATCACAATATTGGTTAACATTTTATTATACAACATTTTTTTCGGGACTGCTATTGAATTGACGAATTTGTTAATCCATACCGAAATAGAATTCGTCATTTATGAAATAATGTCTGGGTGTACCGATTTCATTCCGCGATTCCCACATATTCTGTGTGGGTGTATGTATAATCTATACTAATATTATACAGCTTAAGAGTTTGTTTGTTTGTTTGAACGCAAGGATCTTGGGAACTACTGGTACGAATTGAAAGATTATTTTTCTGTTGGATAGTCCATTTATCGGGGAAAGCTATAGGCTATTTAACATTACGCTACTATCAACAGGAATAAATGAAATTTCAGCCGTCCATGTAATATCTTTTAACGAAATTTATTTTTAATGTATATGTAATGTACACATAGTAGTGCAGCTTGGTAGTGCCATGGGGAAGAAGGCGTTATAACAGCTTATCTGTAGTTATTTTTAGTAGTGTATAAAGCACAATCTTTTAGACAACGCTGTACACTTTCTTAGTGGCTCCGTATTTGATAGAAATGCGTATCCAATAGGCTGCAGAAAATTAGATATTGCGTCGTATTAGAAGCTCATTACAAATTCTCAAGCCTGTACTGGTAAATGCTTATAACCTCGAATGGCTTGGGAATTTAATATTACTTTTAGTTTATAGCTTAGTTTATACAACTTCAGTATTTACTTTAAACGTTTTTATATTATGTTCTGTTAGCATGGACTGTGCTCCTTACCATACCATAGCGTAACACAATAATAATATGGCGTTTTCATAAAATTTAATGAGTAAAAAAAAACCTGTGAAAAACAGTTACCTATTCATGGCTCTTCAGCGCTTCTACCGCCTAACTAAATCGGCTATCGCTTTGCTAATGCTGTCTCTATCATTTCAAGCGAAAAGAAAAGAGAGATAAACATCAAAGCGATGACATTTTTCGTTCGGCGGTAGACCCCCGGGTGGAGTTAATGTTTCATTTTGTTATAAAAATGTAATAGAGATACTTCAATGTTAGTCATTTAACTTATTTACAAGTAGCAGCGCCCCGCGGTTTAACCCCCGTTGTTCCCTTTCCTGATATTTTCCTGTTATAAAAGTAGCCTATGTGTTCTAGACTATGATCTAACTGTGGTCCAAATTTCAGCCCGATCCGTTCATGCGTTACGACGTGACTGGGCAACAAACGTCCAAACATTGACATTTATAATATTAGTAGGATCTAGGATTAATACAATACAATACAAAATACTTTGTTGCCACCACAAAAAACAAAGTTGACAATAAGTAACACATTATATAATAAAACATAATCATAGAATAGATAATATAGACATAATGGGCACAAAAGGCGATCTGATCGCTAAAAGCAATCTCTTCCAGGATGTTGAACTATACAACTTTTTATTTTTTTGAGAAATCAGGCAAGGGGAGCGTCACTTTTACCATCACTTAGACGTGTTGCTCGCCTTGTCACACTGTCTTATATAATACTTATAATTTATTACTAACCCTCAGTAATGATAAATCCTGCTTGCATACGTGTCTGCCAAGGTATGTTACGTCGTTAACTGTTACTATAAAAAGCCGTAACTTCACTTATTGGCGTGGCAATGGTAATTGAATAAGAACCACTCAATATCAACGCAAACATAGTCGCAGAGACATGGGTTAGTAAGATTACTAGACATTTGCAACAACAATTAAACCATAAACATAATTACAAAATGAAAGATTTTATCTTACCTTTTTAAAAACAAATTATAATATAATTTTCCTAAGTTGATATCATTATTACAATACTATTGTTTATTGACATCAAATGAAAATGTTGATTTTAATTTTATTCCTGGTCATCACTACATTGTGTAAAAGGGTACCATTATTAATTCATTTATATTGGTTATAATAGGATACGTTATGTTTTTTAATATAAGTATATTCTTGGAATTCTGTAATGCAAATTGCAATGCAATGTTTTATGAAATAAATGGTTATGATAACAATTGAAAAAAATCTACGACAAAATTAAAGGCTAACACAATATTTATACTAATTGAATTATTTCAGATATATTATATCTGACTAAAGCTCTTAAACAAATATAAGTCCGTAAAAAATAAGGTATTTTCTAAAAAGCGACATTAAATTTTTCACATAGTAGTATATGTGTATGAACTTTTAAAGTAATTAGCGGCCATGATCAGAGATCAAATCAATATATCCTACAAATCATGTTCTATGATATATTTTGAAGGACGTAGTGTACGGCTGCTCGACAGTGGCCAACCAAAGCTTGCCATTTTTTACCAGACTCCTCCATCAGCAAAGTGACTTATTAAAAAAACGACATCGTTTCATGGTTAACGTGCTAAAGACTCTTAAAGAAGAGAGTTTGCTCTACTGTTGTGATAACAACTAATAAAGTGCAGAATGCTTTTTCTGAATAGATAGATATTTACTGATGAATATAATCTGGATGTCTCCCACATTGAGATTGAATCGGTATCTTCTATGTAACTCCGCTCTACATAATATGATGGCGTCAACTTAATTCGATAAAAAGCCACATATAGGAATCGTTAAAAAGACTCATATTTCAATGTAAAATAAAACACATTTTACAATCGAAACCTATTGAGTTTTTTCAAATACGACACGCGTAAACATATCGACCAACAACCCCGTCACAACCGATAGTGAGTTATACCAACATAACGGATGAAGAAATAGTCTGGCGATAATTGTTAGCTGATGGGTTTATGCTGTACAAAAACAATAAACACACAACGTAGACGCATCGAGAATGGAAATAAATTGTTCGGAATTTCCGCTTACCAGCTTATTTGAACTCGTCTAACTGGTTGTGACACGGGTTAATTTAATTTTTCAAGTTTACTCTATTGTCATGATAATCATTTTCCTGGAAAATTGTAAATCACTTACAATTTCACATTGTGGCACAAATACTGGATTATCTTTATTGCTATGCTTTATGCTATACTTGCCTACATTGCGGAAAACATACGAGTACCTACATAAAATAGGTACGTAGTCGGATTTTATTTGCATTCGTAATAAAATATTGAATCTTTCATAAAAAGTCTAATTTATGTTGTCTGCTGGTAGGTACTCAGGGCTATATCTCATAAGAAGAGAATCAAACCTAAAATCCACCACACTGGCCAAATGCGGCTTAAACGTTCTCGAAAGATGTCTTTATTGGAATGCGCCTATTTCCACACGATGTTTTCCTTACCGTTAAACCCATATGAATACTACCACGGCTTTCCAACATTTCACCTCTCCCCATATTTAAAAGTAAATGGATTAGCATGTGACTAAACTCTCCTAATGGCTAGAGAAAATGTGTATGTGTGTGTGTAAAATGTGTTTTAGCATTTATTTATTATTTAACATTTTATTACGGACTGGTTAAATATATTGTACGTTGTTTTCGTACCGCCTCTGTTTCCACCCGTTCATTATACACTTGTCTAGATGGAACACTCGAGCGTAGAAACAGCAAAAAAAATAATCAGCCAATTGTTGGCTGATAAGCTCGCTCTGTTCGTTTAGTAGCGACAATGACGTTGCGCTGTAAACACGTTTTTGTTACTTTTGAATATGATGATTTTCACTATAAAAGTCTGTAGAAATTACAAAGGACGATTGAAAATAACATAACTAAAAAAGTTACCTGTCATGGGTTAAGTAGTGGTAGTGGTAGTAGTGGTAGGACTCTTAGCAGAGTCCGTCTGGGGAAGTACCACACCTTTGCCAAATATTCTACCGCCAAGCAGTAATGTGCAAACATTACTGTGTTCCGGTTTGAAGGGCAATGATTCCAGAGAAATTACAGGGCTTAGAGACATAATATCTTAGATCTCTGGGTGACGAGCGCAGTGCAGTGCTAGGTAATGATTTGGACTATCATGTTCCAATAGCTGCGTGTTACTGTTCTGTTATGTGGCAGGCATGTTGCTTACCATCAGGCACATGACCTGCTCGTCTCGTCACTCTATGCTATAAAAAAAAACATAACCTTTACCATTTCCATATAGTAACAGAAACAATTGATTAAAAAAAATTGTGTCTCAGGACAGCGTCATTTGACGCCGATGTTTAAAAACAAGTCACAAACACAAGTGCTTGATAACTGACCTGTTACTTTTGTCGCATTTACAGCGTAATGCTTCATCTAGACAAGTATATAATCAAAGTCTCAACCCTTCAAGAGATTTCAAAAAAATTCAGTACACTAGTATCCATTTGTTGGATGAAATTGTGTACAAAAAACCTATGCGCCGGTATGACTAACATTACACGAGCTTGCAGCAGACTACCTGTAGACACTCATCTAACCTCACCGTGTCTAGGTAGATTAACCAGATCGGACGCACGTGGTAACTGGCATGACAGTGCGCAGGCTCGCAGACAGTGCGGCGCTGTGCCCACGCATTTGATCTGCGCTCATAGCTTATTTTTGTACCTACTAGACCAGGTCTACAGGGTCACCAAGACTCAGGTTGAACGCAGTGTGACATTGATCGTGATTATTTTTCAATTTGCGTATTTTGAAATTCAAAATGTGCAGGGTGCAATATGAGGGATTGCGAGTTGTTTGAAAGTGAAATGGAGAAATAAATTTAGGAACGCTGACCACACCATCTTATATTATATGGAACTAGCGGCCCGCTCCGGCTTCGCTCGAATATATATCGCCTAGATATCAACTGCAGCGCCATCTGCCGGGCTGATTTGTGAATCTAAACCTTCCAGGGCCCTACCCAAACGTATACAAAAAAAATCATTCAAATCGGTCCAACCGTTTAGGAGGAGTTCAATAACAACGAAAAGTGGCATTGATTTTTATATATATAGATAGAAGATAGATATACAGTGGTCAGGATGAGAGATAGAGGCTAAAAAGAGCTTCCGTATTATTTTCGGCGGTGGTTAACACCTTCACTGTTATGAATAATTGGCAAAAATTTGCCGGGGATAAACGTTGATACGAGTTCCCGATATTTCGATGCAATTTCATGGATGAATTTCATGCATGTAAACCCATTATTAGCACGTTCCGTTTATTTATAATGCATTAAACGACATCGAAATTTCGCGGACTCGCTTCAACATACTCATATAAATATGTACACTGTAAGGATCACATAGGTAAATTCATACCGTGAGAGCTTATGACAATATTCGAAATCACATTACACGTTATTATAAAACTTATTAAGCAACTTCTTCTTATATGTGACTAACCTACACCAAATTAATATTTTACGTGAATAGTTTTGTTTTAATATGTGTTTGTTATCGATGGTATAACAAGAAATCTATGTTCCTCGAAATAGAAAAGAAGATTGAAGAAAAAATGTAATGATTTCTTGGATTATTTTTATTTGTTTGCTGTGGGAGATCACACTCAGCGAACTCCCTCCCACGGACCGCGTTTTTTATTTTTTTGTACCCAGTTGTCATTACAAAAAAATCTTTGGATTATTTCTTGACGTTACATACCTACATAGGTTCACAAACTTTTCTAGAGTTCGTGAAGTTTCGTAAGGACTATAGAAGAATAAGAAGTTAGTCGCCAGAAAACTCAGTGATGGCAACCCTATCTGTATCAATTATTTATTGGCTCCAGTCCATCGACACCCTTTAGAAAATATTATTAACGGCGGCGATGAAAGATTAGAAAAATATGAACACGCGAGCAGCTTCGTAAATAAAGTTGTGGATGATATTATAGGACGCTACAAGCCGAGTCACGATGAAAACGCGACCAGAAAATAAAGGTTTGTTTTTGGAGAAGGGAACTATTTATGAGAGAAAATGACAAGAGAAAGCATTATTATGTTTCAATGTGTAAACACTATACATATTTAATTAAAAAACAGTTGGACTACCTACTTATTAATGTGATAAAACGAAATAAGTATTCTTCGCCGCAATAGCAAAAATTAGCAATCACAGTTCGATACTTTTTGGGCACTTCGAAAGGTTTGCTCTGATTGAGTAATATAATAATTACGTTAATGGTAGATTTCAGACCCTGTATCACAAGCTCTTATTGCTTTAATTTAGGATTGTTCTGTGAGATTTGAATTGAATTTGAGACTGTGAAACGCAGCGCCCTAAGATAGGATTGAGGACGTGACGCTCGAATACAAATAAATACTAATAATTTATTTGTAGCGAACATGCAAAATATAATACATACATACGAAATATCGTACAAGTTGTGTTCAGAGAGACAGTATTGTCTTGTTGGGTTGTGAAGTGTCAATTGCATCGCAAACCACGAATGGTTCAAAAGCCACGCATACATTCAATACAACATACAACCAACGCAACGAGCTCAGAAATCTATACCTACTAGATCATTTAGGTAGATTACAAATGGAACTAAACTTACCGTTAATATCGTTGCGTTGCGTTTATCATGTGCGTTAATGCCTGATTCGTGCATACAATATCTAATGAAATTGAATATCCATAGTAAAATGTTACATAGATAAATATTGTGTAGTAAAACAGCTTCATAGCTATTACAACAAAATAATAATAATTTTACCCAGCCTAATGGGCTCGTGCATAAGCCCTTTCTAAAAGCGAGCCCATCTATGGGCACAGTTAATTAAGAAATACTCGCCAACAAAACGGTGCTAAAAGCTTAAAGATTCAAATATGCAAGAAACAAGCATTTATTTAGATATTTCATTTACATAGAGCCTCCCATGGAGCATTTATGCAATACACGCTGCAATAGTAACATCCACCTAAAACCCACATCCTACTAATATTATAAATGTCAATATTATAGGATGTTTACTGATTCAAATCATGTTATAATATTGCATCATTGTGTAACTCGAATAGTCCCATATTATTTACGAAGTGGTCGATTGCATATCTAATAAGCGACATGATTTCTGAAACTGTAATTGCATTGAGTTAAATATTACTGTTAAAGTTATTCACCGATATTACGTCTAACGCAGATAAATGCCACGAACGTTCTGGTAAGACCAGAAAATAGACCACAGTGATAAAGCATACCAATTAGTTCCGGGAAAGAACAGCTTATCGCACCTGCCGTGGCCGTATCATAATAACTGTCTACGAATAATACAGATGCCTGCAGACAACTACTGACTACTTAGAGCACTTAGTAGATAGAGAAACTCGAAGAATCAAGCGACAATTTGCACTCCCACACATCTCGACTTTCATCTCCAAACGGAAGAAGCAATGATGTGATTAGGCTCGTACAATCTACTCCGCAGAGTCTACGACTATCGCGGCATCTGTGGGCGATCCCTTCGCCTACGGCCGGCCCGGAAGGGAAAGCAAGGGGCGAATTTATGATAGCCGCCCGTCCACAGCATAAATTTACAAGCCAAATGGACTCTTAACAACTAAGTGATAAATTACCCACACGTGCTCGGTGTCACAAAGGGCGCTTACTCGAATGTAAACACTGACTGCAAACCAAACTATACATTCCTGGGAATCGATAACATCATCACCCTGGTTGTTACGTCTGACTGCACTTTAGTTTTATAGCTCTTGTTTGAATGTAGCTGGCGTTTTCTCGCTCGGAATCCAGGAAGGTGCGAGTTGAATGCACTAAATCAATGACATAGCGGAGCGGTCGAACACATTAATTTGCTTACTGGAGTGACGCGAGCGTGACTCGACGTGACAAATCCCGACAAATCGCATTCGTCTCGGCCGGATAAGATAGATCGGCCAATCGGTCTCCCCAAATACCGGCAAGGACACTTCCATCTACATCTACGCGTGTGACGGGCATGCGATTTGATGCGATGAAATAGCCGACGTCCGGCGACCCACGTGCGCCCACGCCTAACTACACATTATAATATTTAGAACAAATCTTGGAAGACGTTGCATGCTGCAGTTCGCGAGATTGTCGATGACTGCCGCGTCCTGTTATTGATTTATGGACGGCTCTTCTTGCACGGTGGCGATAACGGCTTGTTTTATACGCCATATCAATTCAACTTTATGTGCTACATTGTGCGAATATGACATGTTTACGGTCACTGGCTCTCAGTGAGCATTTTACCTCGCCCATTCATATGCGATGAACCTCTTTGAAATCTGCGGATGGAATTTTCGCTTACATTGTAGGTTATCGAGTGGAATGACTTGAAATTCTCTACATCGAAGTTCATTTACATAAATGCATTGCATTAGACGAAAATCTATCAACGTCGACTAGTCCATTAAGACTACTCCATCCTCTTATATGGACTATCCAGTCGCAAGCCAGTAGGTACAACGTGGCAACTGAATAATTCGTTGGAATTAGAAAGTGGTAAAGTATTAAACAGATTTATATCTAGCGTGTCCTTATCTTTATTAATTTAAATACCTATAAAGTATGGAGTTAATTTATTTCTTTATTTACCTTTAGATATGTGGCCAATAAATTATTTGTTTATTGGAATTCCTATGCCAGAATACTTTGCCAATGACCGCAAGCCATTTGCTTGGCGAGATAAAGGTTTTAAGCAAACTACATATTTTCAAGAACAGTTATGTATTCTTTACAATGGAACGTAAATAACTAATTGTTAATATTATAAAGTTTTAATTAAGGACAACAATGTTTAGAATAGTAGCGTGGTCTGAGGTGAACGAATATCGGATATGAGCTTATACCAACTATGGTAAATGAATACTCAAAGATATGAGCGATCGATGGATTAATAAAATACCAATTTATTGACATCGGCGTAAGCTTATCAAAATTTTCTAATGAAATAAAACATTAAAGACACCTGTGATATAAATGAAAATTAATCTGACTTAACGTTATATTTTTTAAAGTATTTTTATAGAATAGAGTGACGGGACAAGCAGGACATGTGCCTGATAGTAAGCAACACGCCTGCCCTGCCTTCCTGCTTGGCGGTAGAATAACTGGCAAAGCTGTGGTATTTCGCCAGGCAGACTGTTAAAGAGTATAGTCTAAATCAAAAGTTATAAAGGTCTGTCACTACATAAATAGGTAGGTATATACATACTATATATATATGCCTACTATATAATAAGTGTTATGTGCATTAATAGTTGAAATAGTGAATGTGATCTGCTATCGTATAAAGTAATAACAACATTCAAAAATAGGTAATTGTTTTCATTATCGCTCATGGTATATGTCAAAATGTAAAAATATCAAATGCGAACTATTTAAACAGGTTTTTTTGCATTCACCTGAAATTCCTGCTACTAAGCGATATCGTAGGTTTTGACGTCATGTATTTAAATAATAATATTTTTAAATACATCTGTGCGACCGTGTTATAGAAGTACAATTCAAACGCTGCAAATTTGCTGTAAAAGGTCACAATCAGTTTATCATTACCAGCTACTTTTTACTGCAAGTTCAAATCTATGATCGTAAAAATAATAATTTACTAGAAACATTTTGCTAAGTTTGCATTTATAAAAAAATTACTACAAATAAATTTTGCTAAGTATTTTGAAAAAAATGCATTGTACACAGGTATCACATAGTCACATACATCACAGTTAATTGTTCAACTTACTTATTTAAACGTAGAGTGTGTCTGTTATTAAGTTAATAAAGCTGTTTTGATTAACTACATGATGTAACTATTTGCTTGTTGCCATTCCTAAATAAATAAATTAACAGAGCGTACATTTCTGAGGCTTCAAAATCGGTTCGTTTGCGGTTGTATCCTAAACAAAAGATGTCATAATTATGAGTAAAACGTAACTTTTCCATCTTACAGGCTTTCTACGTAACCCTGTATTCGTCTCGTAAATTCAAACATTTATAGGTGGAAAGATACTCGCCTTATTATTGTTGCATCATATAGGAGCGACGCGGGATAAACGCTCAAATACACTTCAGTCTAGTCTAGCGTCTTTATAAAAAGTACAGCCAGCAGAAAGGATTTTAAAACTTCGCGTTTTTTTTTAAATTTTACCATTTCTGTGTGGTACAATTAATTTGGTTTGTCAGCTGAGTGTCATGAGTTGTGAGAGAATGTTAAAAAAGTACTAACACACACAGGATAAGGTTGAAAAGCACTATAAATTAAATTTCTTTTTTGTTGTTTAGTTTTGTAGGATTGGCAGAAATAATAATGGATATATGATTATGATCTCTATCATTCCTACTATAAATTATAAAAAAGAGAGGTTTATGTTGAATGTAATATTCTCATATTTGAATTCGCGCCTTTTTGTGCCGTTACCGCTTTTATACAAAGCTGTCAATGTCAAATCTCTCTCTTATTCCGGACACCAAGCGACATGTACTACTTTAAGTATTTCTTTTAATTTCACATTAAATAGTTAATTAAACCTGAGCTACGTCGATTCAATATACAGTTTAAAAATCACACTCAAAAATTTCTGCAATCTTTTAAGAAAAAGTCTAAGAAAGTACTTGTCAAAATTTTAATAAATTTGTGCCTTATTGTCCACGATTGTTTTCCCAAGAGTACGACATAGCCTGCTAGTGCATTCTCAGGTGCCAACATATCTTGTTACTTGCTAGGCACTGCAGCCAAGTCATGCTTTATAAAACAACTTCATACTCCGTTGTGCAATAAGTTTAACAAGATAAGGTGTTTGTGAGTTTAGAGAATTTCAGAACTTAGGTATATCACACTCAAAGAGTCCTTGCCATTGTCAAGTACGCTGTTAAGATACTTATCTCCTTATCTCCAAAACTTGATTTAAGCACAACTTTAGTTTCTTTGAAATCTTTTGACATAACAAACGTTGTATACCTTTTTGTATACCTACCTATTTGTCTGTAGTAAAAAACGTGTCAAACTTAGTGTATAACACTTTTAGTATGTATTGGAGACACCTTTAAGCGCCTTATGCTAAGTTTAATAAAATAATGTAATTAATTAATAAGTATGTATTTACCTATTTAATAGTGATGTCACTTAATTATGTAGTGAGGTATGTAGGTAGGTACATATAGGTACCTATACATGACAGCGCTTCTTAGCCGCTCTTTATCGTTAGTGGCTCCACAAAGCTGCTTGTGTACGCAGCGGCCACACATTGGTAACCACATCGATCTGTGTGATTCGATCGATAGCTACTCCAGCTATAGGTATATGGAAATCAGCAAGCAATGGGATGGAAACAAAAAAGCAATTGAATATTGGGCTAACTAGGAAGGGTCGTAAGGGAGGCCAAAATCACTGGTGGATTAAGGTAACCTTATGTATTTAATCATGGCACACATTTTTAACAGAAAAAGCATGGTACTGTCTTAGCTAATACTCGACAATGTTCTGATTCAGTGCATTGTGCGATAGGCATTTACCGACGGAAACGTTTAGTCAAGTCTGTTATCTTACGAGGCTATCTAGTCGTATCTAGGCTGTGAAAACCCTATATGTCCAAACACTAGGTTATCACCAAGGTGTATTTCATTTTAGTTTGCTATTTTAATCTGGGGTGTCTACGGCCTTACTAAAATGGTTTTACCTTTCATGTCGCTTTCTCTCTTACGTTTCGCTCGAAATTAAAGGGAAAGCAATAGTACAACCATGACCGTTTTAGTTAGGCTATCGAAAGGCGGGAGACAAAATAATCCTCGTCATTGCATTCAGGATCTATTTGAAAAAATCTCCATTGAAAAAAGCGTAAGACTACGTCTAATACTACACGAGTGGAACGTGATTTTTCTAAACGAAATTGTACTGAGCTGTAGATACCGCTATAAACCATTTTTTGACTTCGAACTCATGTATTATTCTAGATCTATGTGTGTAATTGCGAACTATGCATGTCTTTATAAATGTCTTCTCCGACAGGAAATAAGCTTATACTTTGTCTTTAAGATAACTAAAGGTAGACTTAGCGATAGTGCAGAAATTTATTAAATGGTATTGTCAACCATAAAAAATAATTAATCAATTAACACAATTTCAAACCAATTCAGTACAGAACTACAGTACTCGTCGGAAAAAAAATGGTTTTGGTATTTCACCCATTACCTACTAGAAGTGTATTTGTGGAGTATGTGATTATGAAACTGCTTGAATCATTTGTTGGAACACTAGAAATAATGAAATCAAGTAAAAATCAGCTAAGAACTGATTGAATAAAATAACAATTTATAAAATATATTTATAGGCATTTTGCATAGTTTGTTGATATTTGTGAAAAACGTAAGTGGGATGGCTAATAAACTAATACTGTACTTAAATCTTCTGGAATAACAAGAACAGGTTTACATTAATGACGAATTGTCGCCAAAAATTATAAAGCACGTAGGAAATATGAAAAAGAAACTCACCAGTGCGGTAACCGGCATTGGACAGGTAAGTGGCGAAGGTGTTGGTCTCGTGTTTGGCTTGCCACATCGGAGACGAGCAGTTGTCGTTGTTTGTGTACACGTTGTGGTTGTGGACGTATACTCCGGTCAGCAGTGAACTCCTGAAACAATCAATTATTAATATAAGTTATTTGGAAATACAGGCCTTGCCCGTCTTGTTTTTTACATTTACCCACAAATTTTAATAATGTACTTATGCTTCGGAAATACAGGCCCTAGTCGCTATTATTAAGTATACATTGTTTTTCATTTCTACCCACAAATTGGAAAAACCACCCCTAATTTAAATTTTGTTTTTGGATAAAATATATTAAAGTTAGAATAATAACTTATAGTAAGTACATTATAGTAATTTATTTAAAATATATTAATCTTCCAGGACACAGGACCTCGTGTAGGAAACAGAGTTCAAACCTGATTAGCTTCCAAATTTGTATTGCGTGTCACCTATTGTCGCACCAAGCCATGTAAACAGTTCAAATAAAGCTTTTATGATGTTTGAATTTTTTTATTAAGGTTTCAAATAACAACGCAGCATTGCACTTTACTTTCTATATATAACGCAGCATTGCACGCGGAGTTATAAGATGATTTATCTCTTTGCCCTGAAATTTCTCTGGAAACAATACTGCTTATAGAATTACCTAATGTTCATAGTGCAATACTCTCCACGCCGCTACCAAATAAAAGTTCTACGAAAACATTAAACATTTATGTCAATTTCGATCTGTAGACACAATCATTGGTATAATCTAAATGCGTTTACAAAACCAATTAAAAAAAAATGTTTGTCTGTAAAGTCGGTTTACTCACGATAGAACGTGACAACGTCTTAAGAAAATACTGATGGAATGGTAGCATTTTTCAAAAGAAAATTTTAATTTCATTTGTTTAATAGATTTGTATGTAAAAAGTAATCAGTAGAATTTAGTCATTTTCAATCAAAACAATGCAAAAAAGCTTTTAGATGCCGGGGATCGAACCCGGGGCATTTCACATGCAAAGCGAACGCTCTACCACTGAGCTACATCCCCGCTTGAACTACTGGTCGAAATAATTAATACAACTGTAACAAACATGCGGCGAGGTAACGACCGACGGTAACGCGGTAACGGTACATGACGTCATGTTTTGTGGGCGTGCAGCCGGCTTCATCGAATTATAAGACGTTATCACGTCAAAAAATATATTTGTGTGAAATGTTAGCAAATAGGTTACCTTGACGGACAGCACATGGGCGTTGTAGTGTAAGCGTGTCTAAACTCAGCCCCGGCGCTCCTTATCGCCTTCATAGTCCTCGGCATAAAGTTCAAACTTCCTAATTCAACATCCTGGTCATCCGTCAATATCAAAATAATGTTCGGCTTCCGTTCTCGTGGCTGAGGAAACGGAATGTACCCGCCGCTCTGCCATTTGTTCGCCATCTTTATTTTAGAACGAGTCGTGTTCTCTCTCACAGGCGCGGTATACGGCTTTTCTTGAGGTTTGGTCTGATTTAACAGCTTCCTAACTTGGTACTTCTCGAATTGGCTTTTGTTCCAATGCTTTTCCACTTTCCTTGCTTTATCTTCTTTCTTCACGCCGTATGGCTCTATCGTTCTATTCGCGCTGTCTTCTAACGAGTGACTCTCCGATCCTTTCCTTCTATCTCTTCTTACCTCATGGTCCCAATTTCTCCTTCTATCTCCGCGATAACGTGAACTATTTTTGTGTCGTAAGTATCTTCTTTCGGGTAAATCTGTGAGAGTCCCATTGAAGGTTGTTCTATTGCGGTTGTTTTCTCGGTTCCTTATTTCTCTAGACCTAGAGGTCTCCTCGTCCTCGAAAGTTTCTCTCTTCCCTGATATCAGTATGAAGTTCCACGTTAAAAGCAAGGATATTAACTTCAAATTCATATTGGCTGGATAAGCTCTGCGATCTTGTCACTATAGAACTTTTATAATGTGTTATAATACTTTATTTTAGTTAAGTGGTGGAAGAGATGAGTGGTTTGACCGGCTTCTTTCTGCAATTGAATTCCATCTTGTCACACCTGTAACAAACGGGAACGTTATAAGTTAAAACTCATAACTTGGGCTTCGAAGCGGAGCTGTCAATATAGCTAACTTATTACTTTCGCAGGGACGCCTATTCCGTGTTTACTTTTCATATTGAAATATGTTTCGTTGGAGGCATTTAATGGCGTTCGAGCAGGCATCAATCGCGGAGAGCTTTTAACTGAATTGGACCGATATTGGTTGGGGTTCAACATTAAATAAACTGCGCAATCCACAGCGAGGGGTGGATTTATACTTGCAGTTCCAGTCGGCAAGTGGACTCTACTTGTAAATGAAATTAATTGCATTGCATTGGCTATTACACTGAAATTGAATCGGAATAGTTCATTGCGAAATTCAACTAGTTCCACTTAATATATTTCTTTATTTAGACGTATAAAATGCAAATAACTGTTTAGTATTAGCATTTGCTTCAATAATTTAGGTACGTTTAAATAATATTAAAAAAACATATTAAAATGGTATATTCTACACCGCATGCTTTAAAAAACAGTCGGGTATAAATAAGACGCAAAATATTGTTCGTTGTATATATGCATCCTAATATATTTAAATATAAAGTTTTATACCGCAGGTGCCTTGATATCTGATGTTCTAAATGTATTAGGTAGTTAGAATTTGAAATGAATTTCTTGTTGAAAACATTTTACTGACTTAATGGTAATTTTTATTTATTAATACGAGCTCGAATCGCAGAAGTTCAAATATTTGAATCATACATTGTAAACTAAAATGATCATATTATCAGTAAAGAATAGCTTAAAATCACACTTAACAAACTGAAAATATTTTTTTGTACCGGGTTACACAAAAAGACCATGTCAAAATTGAAATATTTGGTTTAATTTTACTATGAAAACTAACGTGGCTATAACACATGTTTAATCTGACGAGTAGCATGAAACATAAATCGGGCTTTACCTTTGAATTAACCTTCAATGAATTAAAAATAATATCGTCACTTTGATAGAGTATGAATTTTACGTTACCTAGCCAGTAAAAGTACAAGTGTTTTCAAAAAAATACCATACAGGTACAACTTACAACGCACAGGATACAACACAAAATACACAAAGCCGATTTCAGAACAAGAGCCGAAAAAACTTCCGAACTTCAAACTAGACGGTAGTAGGTTTTAAGCAGTAAATAACAACCATCAACTACTTTCTTATTTCATTTTCTTTAAGCATACTAACATTGCACGGGAATAACATTATAGTAAAGTTTGATTGCAGTAGAGGCCATTTGAGGCCAATTGTCAAAGGTTTCATAATAGGGAACATTCATGACTCCTCCATGTTAAGTAATGCATTACATGAGGCGGTGGGATAGGCAAGATGTACGCCTGATGGTAAGCAACAAAGCAACACGCCTGCACGTATCAAACTAAAGACACCAAATCACTGCACTGCGCTCGACACCTAGTGAGATGAGAATGTATCTCTTTACCCTGTAATTTCAACGGCAACGTATCACTTCAAGCCACCATACACGAGGCAAATTTTTCAAGCTAGGATAGCAAGCTAGTGTCAGCAAGCTGGCAAGCTAGTACTTCTAGCTTCGTGAAGACAACGCTACGCAACGTTAGTTTTGTCTACACGAAGCTAGAAGTACTAGCGTGCTAACTTACTAACACTAGTTTGCTATCCCAGCTTGAAAATCTTGCCTTGTGTAGCTCGGGCATAGCTGCGTGGTGATCAAATAGCTGATAAATATTTGGCAATAGGGTACCGGACTGGGTCAAAAATACACCATTCTAATCAGTCCGTCAGCTAGATCATGGAAAAATATTGGACCCGTATTTTTTGTTTTTTCATAATATTAAAAATCGTCAAAGATATAGACCATCAAACTTCGAGAGTCGCGAGAGGGTCGCGACGTCACTCGTGAGTAAAAATCGTACTCACAAGTGACGTCACACGAAACTTCCAAGCGCTGTATCTTCGTCATTTTTGTTTGTGAAACAAAAAAATACGTGTACAATATTTTTTGGCAATCTAACTAAGGGGCTACTTAGTTTTTTTGAGGATTGTACCCTATTGCCCAGGCGGACTCTGCAAAGAGTCTACAATTTCTACCTCTACATTTTTATCCTATCAGTCGTATTCAACCGACCGTATCACACTTGATTAACCCGTTTACGAGTACTAATTTAAAAGTTATAGTAATATCCTGCAAAGGTAATAAATTTATTATTCATATCTGATTCTATCTCCAATAGCACGAGCTGTCTGATGACCTAAAGACGAAAATAGCTGACGAATGTGCAAATACGCTAAATTTACACATTTTTACATTTTGATTAGCAATAAATTTTAAATTCAGATATTTCCAAAAAATTTTAAATTCAGATATAAATTAATCTTCGGTACTATTAAATGTTCTTCTATTTTTACAAACTAATTAATAAAACTAAGTATCGCTGTTGAATATATTTTTGTTCGAAATATGATTATACCGACCTTAGCTAATAATATTATCTGCCTATCTACGTAATCGCTTACGTAAGTGTGGAGTAAAAAATGGCTATTACACGCGGAATCATTATTTATTTCGGAAAGAAGAGTCACAGTGTTGATGCAAATTAATCTCTGTCTATCTGAGTTCCTCAGCTTGATCCCTTGAGTTCTTACGATGTCATTGAGCAACAAATATCAAAACATTTTTTTTATATTGGGTTAGGCAAATATTGTGCAATCTAATTATTCCTCTTCTAATCCATTATTTCGCAATGCCGTACAAAAATCATGTGACAAGGAGAAATGATCAAGGGTTGACCCGACCCCCCCCCCCCCTTCACTGCTCTCAGTTGGACAGCTTACAAATGTCCGATAGTGCTGAATCTTTTTTACACCCATCTATCAACCTACACAGGTCTCCTGGTTCATATGACTCATAAATTTTGTTCACGGACCTGTAGACTATTAGTAATATAGTTATATTCTAATCTGGAATAATATATAGGCTCATTTTACCCCGAGAAAATAACGGGAACAGAGCAGGTATAAATGCGGGTCGCTGCTAGTATATGATAACTCCTCAGAACAATTGAATTCAAAGTAGACATAGAATATTAAGCTGTGACCTTTATGAAATAAATCTACTACGAAATTCCAGAATTCATTACTGAGTCACGTGGGGCTGCCACGTGAGAGGAATCCTTGCGTAAGTCTCCTAGTTGCATATGTTTCAGGCTGACTTCATAATGTATGTTTAAGTGTGTAAGTTAATTGCAGTGGTACTACTCTTGGCAGAGTCCGCCTGGGGAAGGACCACGCGTTCGCCAGTTATTTTACCGCCAAGCAGTAATGCGGAAACATTTATGAGTTCCGGTTTGAAGGACAATGTTTACAGAGAAGTTACAGGGCTTAGAGATATAACATCTTAGATCTCTGGGTGACGAGCGCAGTGCAGTACTAGGTATTGATTTGGACTCTTCATGTTCCAATAGCTACGTGTCACTGTGCTGTTATGTGGCAGGCATGTTGCTTACCATCAGGCACATGTCCTGATCGTCTCGTCATACTTTATATAAAAAAAATATTTAAAGACGTAGGCTGATTTAATTTTGACCTAAGCCGTTCTTACTCTACCTTGTCATATACAAAAGAAAAAGTTCAGAAAACCACAACTGAGCTTCGTTAATTGTACTTCTGAAACACAGTTTTGTAAAGACATCTAGGTGCTTGTGTAGATCTAGAAGTACAATAATAAGAGCATTTTGTCAGCTATTTGGCTTCCATATTGTACAGGTATTCCTTACGTTTGGGGCTAGTCAGAGGACTTTTCGTTTCACTCGTAGGTAGGTATTTATTTGTATTTATACATTGCTATTTTAAAAACTAAGAATAGTTATGTCAGTTATTTTCTTTAATTAACTAATTATCGTTCTAAACTCCATCATGACAAGGCTGTTGCACCCAGTGTTGATTTCCGGCTCTTCTCCCCCGATACTACGGACTGCCCATAGAACTGAAAACTTAAAACTTAGAATTTGAGTACAATACAATAATATGTCACCTACCTATACCCATAAATATATTACTATCACAGATATCTGTAAAAAGAACTCGCTAGATTTCTCCCATTCTAAAAAAACGTCTAGCGCGTGCTGTTTCACTGCTCCGCGGCCGCTCCAACGCTACGCCGTTACATTAACATATCGGTCACGCGTACCCATAAGATTTTATGCATAATAGAAGTTAGTACTTACCATGGTTGAAACAAAATCATTTATACAAATACAAACAAATAAAAACGGTTACAATGAGCTACAAAGTGACTTAATGGAATAACTGTTTACTTTGAAAAGGCGTGCAGCCTGGCAACACCACAATTATTTCGAGTTAAAACGCGATAGGCTTCCTTGTTATTGTTTATCGAAATTATTGAACTCTCGCCGAGTTCCTTCGCTTTTCCGGAAAGGCCGAAAGTTCCATGATCTCGAAGATTTCAGCGCAGTTGCTTTCTTTTCGATTTATCTTTGGCATTTGTTTTATTTTCCGAGAGATGTTTATTACTTCAAATAATAGAATTTTGTAGGATACCTATCACAGAAAACAATGAATTATAGAAATAGTTTAACAAAAACATACGAATAATTTAATTTTCTCCAAAAAAACAAAAAGGAACCGATTTTAAATTAAACTCAGACACTCGACCAAATTTCAATTTTTTTGGGAAATCAACTAAACACATTGTTTCAATGAAACAACGATGACAGAATAACGTCTAGGTAAGCAAATTCTAGATTTTTGTTGATATTTAAAAAAACACTACACCGATTTCGATAAAATTAATATGGATGTTGCTCCTGCAGTATGATCCACCAAACAAAAAAAAATCATCAATATTTATTTTGAAACACACCTACGTTTCCTTAAAATGTTATATTTCACAGTTACAGCCCGTGGTATATAACGAACTAGTACATTTTCGATTGAGAAAACACAGAAAGGTGCAGACTGGATTCAAACTTACGACTGCACAATAATTAAATCGTATACCTTCTAGCTACTAAGTCACCTCGGCTTTTAAATATAGTACAACGATTTGTCTATTTTGTGCGTGGAATCTATACTAATATTATAAAGCTGAAGAGTTTGTTTGTTTGTTTGTTTGAACGCTAGGATCTCGGAAACTACTAGACCGATAGGAAAGATTCTTTTTTTGTTGGATACTCCATTTATCGAGGAAGGCTATAGGGTATAAAACATTACGCTACTATCAATAGGTATGGAGTATGAGTGAAGAATGTAAAGAAAACGGGGAAAAATATTTCTCTTCGAGAGCTTTAGTTCCGTGAATTTAAATTCTCTTTGGTCGTTGAAGTCTGTGACGGCGCGTGTCTACATTTGATTGTCATTTGAAGTAATCAAAGTTCTACAACAATGCATTGTTGCTTATTTACGTATTTTTAGGGTTCCGTAAAACGTAATAAAGTGGCCAGCAATGGATATTTTAGTATGGATTTTCCTCAAATAGACGCGGGTGAAACCGCGGGGCACAGCTAGTAGGTTATATGAAGAGGCATTGTATTCATGTGGAATTAACACTGTAAATTTTGATACACTCGTACTTCCATTTTGCTCTACCAATCACTAATATGGTAATAATGGGTATTATTACCCTTCGTCGTTGCACAACAAGACAAAGCTACGCTGCATATTATAACGATACGGATCTCAACTTCAGTTCCGAAACATAACTTCCTTCAAACTCCCAACAATAATTAATCAAAACTTAGAACTTACAAATGAACTCGAAGGCTCGTAAAAGGCTGCGTTAAATTAATTAGCATTAAAATTAGTCAGAATACAGGAGCTCGAGTTAGGCAACATTAAGCGAAATTCGAAATCTTTTAATGGCGTAGTATAAAGCAGAAATGTAGAACTGTGCGGCTAAGTTACCTTTACAGTTGAATAAAGAAGGTATTGTCGTAGTTGCTCCACAAAATCTGATTGCTTTCTCTAGATAATTTTAGTTCTATAAAAGGGTCTATCTGCAAAGATAAGTTGGTAGGTGTAAAGTTTGTTCTGCCGTTCTGGCGTAATTAAATTAAATTCTCAACGGGATGCTGTCTCAAGAGGTCGGGAAGAGAAGAGATTTTTGTTTACTCTAGATATTTGGCACGTTCAAATTTTCAAACAAAATCTTATTAACTTTTACAGTTTGCGAGCTTAAAAAAGTTTGTTCAAAATGTGTATTGTTGTAAGGTGTCCATGTCTATGTGGCCATGCCAACATCTTGTCGTAAAAAGGATTCATTCAATACTAAAATCAAAAACTGAATTGACATTAAAAAATAAATATTTTCTGCGTGGTATTCGAGTATTCTAGGACTTTGTTTTAATTTTATTTTGGTAACGACAAAAAAAATCGTGGCTTTCGTTTGTCTTACAAAAAAACAGAGGCATCGATGACCTCATAGTTATGTTACCTACGTAGTAACATGAACCTAAACTAGGGTAGTAGATGGTAAGAAAGATTAATATTTCACAATTAATTGATAATTCATTATCATTAGTTTTTTGTGGGGGAAGATTATTAGTTCACGTATTTTTTTCGTAAAAACCCTAACTAACTTAATGAAAGTATTTTAATTAATCATTAAAGTCTAACAGTTTGAGCCCTTGTGGCAATGTGGCTAACCATTGCAGTATGGTGGCTACATTCCCGCGCAAATACCCTGAAATATTTATACTTTATGTTGATAGGTACTTACTTGTTTTTTTTAATACCTAGTATATATTTATGAATATTTTTCTGCTATTTTCCTCGATCAGTCACTTTATAAATTTGCATAATAAGACACTTAAAAGCATTTTAAATTAAGATTTTATCCGTTTTAAGAAGGTTGCAAACCTGATAATCATCAGCGAGTGATACTAAAATAAATTTTAAATTATAGTCCGAGAAATTCATGACCACTAGCTTCGATAGGTATCTACAAAAGAAGTCATATGGACCACAATGTACCACACAAGGATAATTCTCTTAATAACCTTAATAATTATAGCTTAGATTATTTCAAGAACCAAAACCCTCTGAAGTATTTTGGTGACGACCACAATCCAGTGACAGTCAATGATATTTGAACTCTATATTTTCCCAGTTGGTAAAAAATAGGGCATAAGGTAAAAAGAGTGGTTATTTTAGTTTTATTGCAATTTAGTTTTGTTAATAATGGGGCACACATTATAGCTAGAAACGTAGAAACTATTTCGATGACACCAGCTTTAAAACTACAACAAAAAACAGTGGCATTTCGGGAGTGCCGACAGAAGTGAAAACAATTACGTTTTTTATCGTACACTTATGTATACAAATGTGGGCAATGATAAAACAGTATCGCGAGTTCAATTGTTTTTTTCCATCTCAAAAATAACAACACGCCTGTATATCTTCGTAAGCACATATTTAACTGCACTCTGTGTACTTAAATACATAAACGTCGGTAAATATAACGGTAACAGTATGGTGAAATTGATTCATTTTCCTATTTCAGAAAATGCCCCGCGTACCTAAAAAGTTTTCACTTTAAATAATACGCCAACTTGGTCCATTCGCATAGCTATACTACAGAAGCTACACAATACCTATCCGAATATATATATCCGTGTTTTGAGTTTGAACATAAAATATCTATAGTGTACCGTTTACGTCAGTAGTAAAGTATCTCTCATTTATTCTTGAACAGCATAGTGAAATATGTTTGTTACACAGAACCCTACTATTCCACAGACAGACATTCTCAAAATATCTCACTCTTTGAATAATTTGGTGTAATGTAATTTATCTATCACACTTGATATTATTAAAATGATAATTTAGAAACATTGAAGTTATTTAATAGACCATAACTCCAGATAATTCAATTCAAATTAATTACTTGTGGTAACGTTAATTATCCATCTCAAAAAAACACAGACAAGCAGTATCAAAGTGCCTCTCATTCTCTGAATAATTTGGTATAATAATAGATTTATGATATTTGATATTATTTAAATGATATCTGAGATAATTATTTAAATTATAATTTAGAAACACTGAATTAATTTAGTAATACATAATTCCAGATAACTTAATACACATAATTTTTATGTTAAAAAAGTATTTCGAATGATATTAATAATTTTATCTAGTAAAATCAAATTTTAAAAAATAACTGTAATACTGTGATATTTATCGTAGATGTTTTAATGATAAACTAATAAAATCAAACAAGATATTTTTATTTCCAATGAGCCATCATTTTCGTTAATATAAAACTGCTTAAAACTATTTTACGATGACCTCTATAATCCATAACTTTCAAAATCATGATTTTAGTTTTAAATTAGAAATTACCCGGCAGTTAGTAAATGAGGTAAACACGCCTCTTGATTGATACAAAAAAAAACGATTGTATTTTACAAACTATTTTACTCTTTATTGCACTTCATTTAAAAATAAACAAAAGCCACTTAAACATAACAAAGTAAAGTAGCATTTGGCGACCTTATCACTAAAAGTGCGTAAATTGAACGATGTATTTCAATATATTTTTTTATGAATGTATTTTTTGTCACAATAAATAATTTTTCATTTGTCATTGTAAAAGCGAATCTTCCAAGTAAGAGTTCTTCCCACAGAAATCATAATAAATTTAGATTTCTGTGGTTCTTCCAGCTAACAGGCAGATGAGAGAAAAAACAAACATCGACATTTACCGGGTTGGACTTTTTAACTGCAGTTTAAATCATCATTTAGAATAGTGGCGAGACTACTCTACTCTTTTTTACTAAGCTGTAAGCGGTGTTATTATTTTCTAACAAATTGCATTTTGATTTTAAATTGAAGCTATCAAATTTGACTTTAATGACAGGTGTCTCAATTAGCGCTAGACATCGCATCCATCTTGTATTTTGACCAACATAGTTTGCGTTTTTGGTCCACACACAAAGAATCTATAAATATAAAAATGAATTGCTGTTCGTGGGTCTGCTAAAACTCGACAACGACTGGGCCGATTTGGCTGATTTTAGTTTTCAAATGTTTGTCGTAGCTAAGGGAAGGTTTAACCGGTGAGAAAATATTGAGAAATCGCGAAAAAGATATTAAAAAACAACAATTTCATTTTCACATATAAACTGTTCTACCTAATTTCCAGTCAAACATTTGACATTACCGATCAAACATTTGACGTTGTTGATCTAACAATTTTTTTTCGAGAGTTTTAATCAAAGAGTTTAATATAGATATGTATAGTTTAAATGTTTAAATCAAAGAGTATAATACAAAGAGTATATCCGTTTTTGAACTGAAAACTTCTTTCGGCGCGCCTAGACAGATTTTTTTGTGATGATGCACAGAGATGATAGAACTCGGGAAGCTAGAGCGAGAAAGACAATACCTATAAATGCGCCAAAGCGAGAAAGATATCCTGCTCTTTGCTGTTGTGTCCATGTGTTTAGCATATTTAATTATGTTTTTTTTATCGCGACATTAACTTCTAGGTACTTACCACATTAATTGAACCTGTCACGAAATATTTAATTTGCATTTCACATCCAATGCAAAAAAGTTTTGGTTGTATACCTATAAAAAAAGCAAAAAGAATAGTATAAAATGAATAAGTAATCCAACCTCTTTTAATCAAAGAGTGTATCTATCACTACACAGTATAAAACAAAATCGCTTACTCTGTCCCTATATCCCTATGTATGCTTAAATCTTTAAAACTACGCAACGTATTTTGATGAAGTTTTTTTTAATAGATAGAGTGATTCAAGAGGAATGTTTTTAAGTATAATGCATAGTAGTATAGTAGTTTTTAATACATGCATAGTACAGTAGAGAGACACTGATAATTTAATGAAATTCTAAAACAATGTCATTAAAAACACAATTTTTGCGCCTAAATTGCAAACGCTTGCTGAACCCTACGAGATAGACCAAAATAATGTATTGCAGTATTGTACAGTTTAAAAAGGTCTACAAAAACCTCATTATGATACATGTCGATCTCTTAGGGATAACCTACAATAATCATTTCTATTGGTATATTTAGTATCAGCATTGCACCCGTGCGAAGCCGGGGCGGGTCGCTAGTATCTATATAAAAAGGAAGGTTTGTTTGTGTGTCCTTTATAGAATATTGACTATGCATTTGATCATGAAATGATCTTTAGCACATAGAGTCAAATCATCCAAGTTGGCAACTTTTGTGTTGACTTCGGTAAAAATTGTCACTTTGATGTTTCGTAATATTTAGGTAGAGTAAGGGGAGCGGTGCAAAAACCGTTACGGTGCGTTATAATCGGGTGTAAAATCTTTAAAAAATTGCGTGACGTAATACTTGAACGCCCGCATACGTGAAAAGAAAGAGACACATTTATAGACAAACAAATGTTCACCTTTATATTATTAGTGTAATGCTGAGTAGAATGTATCCCTTTCAGGATAGTACAGACGTTCTCAGTTAACCGGTAGGTATCTATAACGCAGCGACCCGCAAAAAAGCCAATTTCACGCCAACAAGCTCATCACTCGTTAACGGTGTACACACTTATAAAGACCGCGGTGACCTAGTGGTGAGAACGATCCGGTTTCACAAACATAAGGTCGCAGATTCGAATCCCGCGGGCGCATCTTACTATTTTTCTAAGTACGTCTTTATAAATTTGTCATCGTCACTGGCTTTAGGTCAGAGTACATTATGTAAAATGTATATCAATTAGAACAAAGCTTAAATGAATGGCAGGGAATGTACGGTCATGTAATGCAAGTGCGTAAATGATAAGATACGAGTAGTAAACACTGAATATACTCATTATTTCGCTTTTGTTATTGACTGACTATCCTCGATTACTATAGTAAAAATACTGTATGCATTCATGGACTACTGAGACCAATATTGTGGACACTGACATTGGACATCTGTAAAGGTACAAGTTCGCGCCGCGACCGCGACGCGAGACCGAGACCGGAGACCGCGACCCGAGACCAAGACTGGCACTTGACACTATGGAATTGTATGGGCGCCAGTTCGCGCCGCGACCTCGACCGAGACATGTCTCGGTCTCCTGTCGCGGTCTCAGCGCGAACTGGCGTCCATACAATTCTATAGTGTCAAGTGCCTGTCGCGGTCTCCGGTCTCGGTCTCCTGTCGCGGTCTCGTGTCGCGGTCTCCGCGCGAACTTGTACCTTAAGTAGACCTGGGGGTCTACCGCCTACCGAAAAACGCTTTGATGCTTTGACAATTTGGCATTGCCGTCTCTTTCATTTCAAGCGAGAAGAAAAGAGACAACAATGTCAAAGCATCAAAGTGTCTAAGCGTTTTTCGTTAGGCGGTAGAAGCGCTGGTTTCACAGACAAACAGGACAAGCAAGAAAAAAAGAAAACATGCGGATTGCGGGTGATGGCAAGCAACACGCCTGCCTATAACAGCACAGCATCGCTCAGCTATTTGAACATGTTACTTCGTTATATCAAGCAATTTGTAGGTTTATTTTGTTCAGGTTGGGTTGGTCTAAAATTTGTTATAAAAAGGTTAAAAATAGGGTTTATTCCCCACGGCACTACCAAGCTGCACTACTGGTAGTGTCGTGGGGATTTTTTTTTCCCTTCTGCACTACTGGCCAGTAGTGCCGTGGGGAATTTTTAAATGCCTTACAACTTCATTCCCTTCTACACTACTGGGTACAAAAACGTTTTACCAATAGTGGGGTAGGGAATATTTCTGCACTACCGTCGTGTCGTGGGTAATATTTCTGGACTACCAGCCAGCAGCGTAAAATTTAAAACTACAATCAATCGCTCGAAAACGGCGCATAATTGGAACTAAGTTCCTTATCGCGAAAAAATTCTCACGAAAAGTTGTAACGGATTTTCGATTACCTCCACACCTTCAGGTACCAGGGCAACAGAAACAGTAAGGAGTTGCCATATTTTGTACAACTTTCGTTCCATCCGGGTGTCCCTTGAAACCTCTTAAGTCTTTTTTTTTTTTTGGAAACGATTTTCACTGACATTTGAAAGTGATAGATTTAATTAATCCAGCTCATAGAAAACAAAAATAACCTAAAATACCAATAATTTGTACTCAGAGTGTCGCCAAACAAGTTTTTTTTTGTTCTTAAACTAAATGGTACTTATATTATGACTTTTATTTGATTAAGGGTTTTAATGTGAGGAAACCTAACGTGGTAATTACACATTTTAAATAAATACATAGGAACTCTCCTATGATAATATCCAGTCAATCCAGTCAGAATAAGTTTCAGTCGCGCTCGGCAGCCTCTTCAGTCAGGGCGGTGCGGTGCGGCAGTCAGTGTTACACGAGCTGCGATCACGTGTGTGTACTCTCGCTGAAAAAGGCCTCTGGACTTGTTTTACGGTGCCGACCTGATAATGTAAAAATAAAACAATAAATCCAATAAACGAAATAATTTAGTTACCATTAGATAGTTACGACTGGTCGAGAGAACGGCGACTGCTGATCCGAATCTCCTGGTTCAAATCCTACGCGTATCAATATTTTCAAAGTCATGTTGCATAACGCCACTAACTTAAAAACGGTTACTTAAGATAAAAGGCCCCGAGTCCCAGCAATGGGAACATTTAGTGGACTGCTTATGTTTATCTCCTAAACGCGTAGTTATGAAATTTTTGTGGATATAGTGTAGTAAGAGTATAAATGTCGATGGGAATGGTGATGTAAAAAGACCCATTATAAATTACTCAGTACCGACGCTGCTGGCTGGTAGTCCAGAAATATTACCCACGACACGAAGGTAGTGCAGAAATATTCCCTACCCCACTATTGGTAAAACGTTTTTGTACCCAGTAGTGTAGAAGGGAATGAAGCTGTAAGACATTTAAAAATTCCCCACGGCACTACTGGCCAGTAGTGCAGAAGGGAAAAAAAAATCCCCACGACACTACCAGTAGTGCAGCTTGGTAGTGCCGTGGGGAATAAACCAAAAATAGTTGTATGCATCATATACTTTGGGATTAGAGATCATATATTAGTGGTGGTTACATAAATGTGTTGGGTTGACAAATTTCGTTAATTAGAGTTAGAGTTATTTACATTTTGTATAGTTGAAAAATTCGTTATAAAGAGGTTTTAGTAGAAATTATCGTATAATTAAGGTATAGGTACGTTGCATTTACTCTTAAAGACAATTCAAAAAGATTACGAAAAGTTTGTTAAATCGAGGAAGTCGGTAAACTGAGGTTCGTTATATTAAGGCTGTACTGTGATACGATGCAGCACCTTGCCCATGCGAATTGCCGTGGAAACATTCCAGAACACGGTAATATTTGCGCATTACTGCTTAGTTCTAGAATAAATAGCAACGGCGCACTTTGCAAAGAATCCTACCACCACATCGCGATCCCGAGTCCCAGCAGTGAAAAGTAGGCTGCTCATGCTTTAAGCAATTATAAAGCAATATTTAACGTCCAAACTCTTTACTTTAATGTTTATTTAAACGCGACATTCACACGTTTTGTAAGCAAACCGGTCTCCAAAAAGGCTTTAAACAATGGTTAGAATTAAACAGTTTGTTAAACATTCAAAAGCTCATTACGGACTGCTAACTGAATGCATCCTTAATCGGAGTTTAGCTCGACAAGGTGGAGTTTTAAGTGCTCTCTTTGTGCGCGTTTCGTTTAATCGCCTTATTGTGTTCGGAATGTGAATAGACCAACTTTTACGTGTTTTTCTACTGTTTACTTTATTCTGGTACAAGTAGCATCCCGCGACTTGGACCGACGTCTACTGCTTATGGTTATTGCTCTCACTTTATTTTTGCGATAATCAAAGAGTGAGTAATAACAAAATCATAACAGAACAGTTAGGTACGCTAAAGTCGGATAAACATCTGATCTATAACCATTTCAGTTACATTAAATTCGGATAAAAATCAGCGAATATTATCAGTAAACTTAGATGTCACCGTAAAATTGTGAAGTCTGTCAGTTTAAAATCTAACTTAGTAGGATTACCAACTAATTTATCTCGAGCTGCTGTGAATAATAATCTAACGCTAGGGGCGCATAATATCTATTTATTTATTTATTTATTAAATTAGGCGTACATAACAGATTACAGTTAATGTTAAATAACAGATAAATTATAATATTGTGATGTTCTAAACTTTTATCCAAAGCATGCACACAAAACTTAACTAGAATATTGAGGCAGCCACTAAATTAAATACATACAATATAAATCAATAACTTTAACTTAACTCATACCTACATGCAACTAAAACTATAACATAACTAAAATATGTAAACGCAACCAAGAAATACTTTATAATTTGAAAACTTTATAATAATGAAAATCGACTTTAGCGAACATATGGCGTAAATACTATCTTCCTAAGTTCATTTTTAAATTTATACATTTTGTTATGAAATACAAAATATCCACCACGCTGGCCCAGTGCGGGTTGGCGCATGACACATGACTTCGAAAGATTCTAGGTACATGTCGGTTTCCTCACGATGTTTTCCTTCACCGTAATATCTAGGGTGTAGTAATTTTTTTTTTTTTTGGTAGCACTGTCGGTCTACAGGGTCGCACTACTAGTTTCATCATCATATTTCCTATAAAATATAATGCCCGAGATCTGAAGATCTAAACAAAACAAATAAAAGAAATACATACACAGTTGCTGCAACTGTGTGGACATTTCCAAAACACTAACTCAAAGCAAAACCCGGCAATGTGGTCATTATTATGAAATGTAGTACCCCGACATTGCCACAGGCCTCTTAAATAAAGATTATAGTTCTACAAATCCCGTATCTTAACTAGGTAGTGTTTACAACACTTGCCACTAATATTTCACATGCATAAGGCGTAGAGAATGCTAAACCTTATTAACTGGAATAAGCAAGATTTACAATATTATATTTCTCAAATATATGCTGAGAAATACACGTTTTCGTCACCTTACGTAACTTTTTAATAGTTATTAGAAATTAAAAAATGGGGGGGAAAATTTATGTTTATTTCAACGATTAAGTAAATTATCCATGTCATAGATTGATTCAAATATTGAAGTGAAAACTCCTTTTGGCGCACCACATACAGATTTTTCGTGAGCTGTTGAATGAAGCTCAGCGTCTGGCTCGGAAATGAAAGAAATGTTCGGGTGAACTCGGGATCGCCTAGTGGCCTAGTGTGC
This sequence comes from Ectropis crepuscularia, assembly GCA_963693475.1. Classification (NCBI taxonomy): domain Eukaryota; kingdom Metazoa; phylum Arthropoda; class Insecta; order Lepidoptera; family Geometridae; genus Ectropis; species Ectropis crepuscularia. Next base: position 12,855,785 of record OY856339.1, on the reverse strand, counting down.
CAGGGAGCGAGAAAGATCCCAGCTCCCAGCTGCTGCTGTCTCTCAACTCTACTGTTACTGTTTTTTTATTTTTTTTTTATTTTATTCTTGGCCATGGATCCTTCAGCCACATATGTCACTGTAATTTTTGATTATAAAAAAAATTCAATAGCTTTTAATAGTTAGGTAGCTATGTCTAATTTTAGTTTTAATTTCTGGCGTGCGGTCTTAAGCACTCACATTTTTTAATTTTATCTAAGTAAGTAAGTCTAGCATATCTTATGGCATTGCCAGTGTAAAGCTACTCACTTAATTGTTTTGTTCTGTTCTCAGGGGCATCGTCTAAAGAAATAATTTCTTTGCGTCTCCGAACTTTACTCCTACAGTTCCGCACTCGTAACACTTTAACATTGCTTTAAAACATTTCCAACAGTCTGTTGTCACAGTTAACCACTATCAGTTTCAACACCCAAGAGCACCATTAATAAATAAGCCATAAATAATCAATTTAATACGAGAACAAGCTCGTTGAAGTTATCGTAGAATCATGACTTTGGTCGTTCAATATCGTATCACTGTCAAGTGTCTGAATGTGTTAAGGTCGCTTTTGTCTGTTACTCTCATTGAAATTATTAGAAATCGTGTTTGGTTTCTTGTGGAGGGTTAACTTTTCAAGTGCTTCAATGAGTTGTACTCATTGTAGATTGTAACCCTTCGAGGGTTACAATTTTGAGAACCGATTGCAAGAAGTTTTTTAAGTACGGCACTTAATTAAATAAACAAAAATAATACAGTAATTTATTGCTTCCTGGCAGGAAAGGGAGAAGAAATAAACTTATAAACATTGAATGTATCAGCTTGCTCCCTACAAGCATATTGTAAAATGCAACAGATGGATACAAGAATTTCTAAAATTAATAAGCGTTAACAAAATGTTGCTAAACATTAAACAGCTTAAGTGTCCTGTACCTTGTACCGTGTAAATATTTGTTTAAAACTGAAACTGCATGTAATGACCCAAAATTCAGTGAATTTAAATCATATTAGAATTTCGACAGAGACTAAACAGCATATTGCATATTTTTAGAACTCTCCATAAAATCGTTTTCCTTCCAAATTACGCGCGTTCAAAATTTTCATTACCTTTCAAACGCAAGTATCATTTGATTGTTTCCTTTTCAATCAAGGTGCAAAAAGCAAACACCGTCGAAATTAAAATCTAAGCTCAAAAGGTAGCGCGGATTAATGGTCGGTGGCCACGAGACTTTCATTAAACGTAGACGAACATAACAGTAACGTTGCAGTAACGTAGCCGTAACGTGAGGTTAACGTAAAGCCGGCGACCGCGGTAACGGCCAATATAACCTTGTTAAATGCGCTCCGGCTGCGTTATTTACCTTGTGAATGCAATTTGAACACCTTTGTTCGCTGTGGAAGGCGTCGACGACCTGTTTATACTCAAAACAAAAAAAGCATCTACAGGAATTGGATTAGGTAAGTTCTTATCTACAGAAAATTTTCATTTCAACATGAATACTTCATAATTACTTCTTACTAATATTATAAATGTGAAAGCTTGTTGTTCGATTATAGTCTAGAATAGCACATGGGCTACTTTTAATCACGGATAATTTTCGGGAACGGGAAAACCACGGGGTACTACTGTTAGGACCTACTTAGTACGGATTGAAATAAAAGTCGTAAATCCTGATACAAATTGTAGTTCTACCATAACTACGAGTACCATCAAATGTAACTATCAAATAAGCTTTCAATAAAAAAAAAACGTATGGAAATCGATCGAAACCGAGGTGCTAAGATGTGACTAAAGGTACGGACAGACGTGCTCATTACTAGCACGAAAGCATGCTTTTATTGAGCAAGTGCTCATTAGTAGTACGTGTGTCATGTAATGAGCATGCTTATTTATAGTATAGCATGCTCTAAAATCAAACGACGGACGTTTGATTTTCGAGCATGCTACCTGAGGCGGGTAGGGGGATGGCGTGATCCGAGCACGTCTGAACATGTTTGCTTATTAGCATGCTATTATCCATTTTGCGTTTTGTTTCAATCTGCAGCGGACGACTGTTTTATGCAATTAATGGATGTAATTAATTAAAATAATTACATCCATCGTCGCGTTGGGGAGAAGAAAAACTTTGCTTTTTCTGTCACATTATAGAAGTTACGAATGTCTGTGGAACACACATTCTCCTTTATATAAAAATAATAATGAGACTTTATTAAAGGACATGAATGATGCAAGTTAATCAATAAAAATAATAATTAAAGTTCTGTACGGATAGCACTGTTACTATATACTTGTACATCCATTTTGGCCGAGAGCCTGGTGCCAAGTAGCACGTCTGTCCGTACGTTTGCTTTGAGCATGCCTATTTAGGAGTATGCTTAAAACAAGCATGCTTATTTCTGGCAAATGTGAACAGTTTGCATGCTAATTTTAAGCAAGCTTATTAGCATGCTTTTTTTGAGCACGTCTGTCAGTACCTTAACAGATTTTGTTTTTTAAGCGAAACTTAAGCGCGTTGGACGTTTTTCGAGATGGGAAAAACAATTGAGCGCTGTAATCGTTACCGCTGTATTTAACTATGTACATTCACAAATCTTAACACTTTAGTATGCATTCTCGGATTGATACTTTTTTTACAATGAGTGACAATAAACATAAGAACCGCTTGACGGTAAGTGGTGGCCGACGCTTATGAATAAAAATATATGCAACATCATAGATGCTGATTACTTTTTGCTAGCCCATAGAAGTGCCTAAAGATACCCTTTTTAACCAAATTAAAAAAAGGAGATCGCTCAATTCGATCGTACCTAAGAAAATAACGTTTTTCCTTGTTAAAGTTCATTGCAAAATTCATCGTTGCTTGGAGTTAAAATAAATCACGAATTACAATAACGAAACTTATCAAACTACCGAATACCTCAAAACGTGTGCCTACAAATTATTTCTCAGTTATTTTTACAGTGGGCAACTTAAGGCCGTCACTACACAGACAATTTGTCAAACCATGGGAGGTACGCGCAATGCGTTACCTAAGTTGTCAGAACATGATTTTATACACAAATGACTACCACATTAATGTTTGATTTATTTAATTTTCAACTATTACAACCATAAATGTATATTATATTTTATTACTTAATTTTAACTTATTAATTCGATCCCATCTTTCAAAGTCAAGACATGGTTCTTTGAAGTTAATTCAATGATTGCCTTGGCATTTGTTCTGACATTAGCGGCTTCTACGTTAACAATTATTAATTAATTATAGATTTTCCAACTAAGGGCACAAATAAAAAATAGACAATGTTACTAAAATACAGTGTGTACAGATTTTAGTCACTGTGTCACTTCAAACACCGCAGAACAAACATCTCCTGAACTTGAATTACCCTAACTAACAGATGGAGTAGAATTGTGACGAGTGAAGTGGTGGCCAAGGCAGAGTAATTGAGGTAAAGAGCATAGTACGTTATGAGATTGGTTGACGATATCTCTTTAAGCGGGTCAAACCTGCACTCGATTGGCACAGGATCACAGGACAGAGTGAGATAGTACATATTACAAAAGATAAACCAGCACTGTACCCAGCACTGGTACAAAGAAGACTCTGGGTGATTGTCCGCTGAAAATCAAGATTTTTGGCTGCTAGCGAAATTGCAGTATACTTTATATGATGATAAACATGAATCTAGTATTATTTTTACCATTCTTAGGTTTGATGACCTTGTATTAAATAAATTTGGCCTGATTTGGTTACGAATAAACTTTTATAAGAACAGAAATAAAAAAATAAGTTTTTAATCTCCAATGACCCATCAGACTAAACATTTCTTACGGCATGGTGAGTGAAACAGAAAGCCGCACTTAGTTAGTCAAAATGTTGGTGCACATTCATTCGCCTTAACAAACCAATTCTACAACATTTCAGATCACATAATTTCACATACAAGCAGAATGTTGATTCTAATAACGTGGAATGTAAAGCTGCTTACCTACTTGTACAGATCAACAAACTTATTTCACCATAGTTGTTCGAACGATGAAACTAAAATTGTACACAGTATTGACCAGTTTAACTTTTAAAATTAATACGAGAGCTCCGTCACTCATGTCTGCACGTAACTTGGTTCCGATGTAATACCGCGGGGTAATCGGCTCTACCGGTGGATATAAATCTACTGGATAATTATTGCAGTAGCTATAGACGAGATTGTAAAATTTATAATCTAAAGCTCTAGAAATAACTAGGTAATTAATTTAAAAGTTGTTTTTTAACTTACGCTTGATAAGCAAGGTGGAGGTGTCATCGTACCATATCTTGGTGCACTGCTGATGAGAGACACTCTCCAAAAGAGGTAGCGTGGAGAATTCGCAGATTATTAAGGTGTGTCAGAATTCCTCCCACAGTTCTCATGAAATTTTGATATAGTGAACGTGAAATCATAGGAGGAGATTGAAAACCTACTTTTGAAGAAAATATCCAAGGCAGTTGTCTTCAAATGGCCTGTAGGTACTGACTACCTTTTGGGATTACACGGAAGGTGCAGAGCGAAACTAATTTTAAAAGCATAATATATGCATCATACTCGAAGCATACCTGAAAACATTATCTGTACCATATTTATAATCGCAATCAACGAGCACTAAAGACTCTCATGTCACTAAATCGTTTGACGATACGAGTACTCTGTTTGTTATATACTTGAAAAACTTACATTGTAGACTTATTTCATTGTAGACATTTTTAAATAAATTCATTTTAAAAAATCTCAGATTTTAACATCTACTATAACATTTTGTAAGCTACTGAATCTCCAATAGATTAGGTAGTTAAGATAGAAGGGCAAATGTGGTACACGTGTTAAGGTGCCATTCAATAATTATGTAAAGGTTCCCAGGGGGGAAATATCATAGTCATTCAGTTTTTTTTCATAACAGTAACAGCATACAAACGGTACTTTTTTTTTATAGCATAGAGTGACGAGACGAGCAAGACATGTGCCTGATGGTAAGCAACATGCCTGCCACATACCTAACAGCACAGTGACACGCAGCTATTGGAACATGAAAGTCCAAATCATTACCGAACACTGCACTGCGCTCGTCACCCAGAGATCTAAGGTATTATATCACTAAGCCCTGTAATTTCTCTGGAAAATTGCCCTTAAAACCGGAACACAGTAATGTTTGCACATTACTGCTTGACGGTAGAATAACTGGCAAAGGTGTGATACTTCCCCAGGCGGACTCTGCTAAGAGTCAACACTACAAAAACCATCTACTTTTATTAAGCTGAATTAATTGAACATTGAAACAATCGAAAAGATTATTATGAAATCGTTGTACAAAAATGTTATAAAAATGAATTAAACCAAATGAATACTTACAAAAAAGAACAATTATATTATTAATTAGGTGGCTGTCGATTGAGCTGACTTTGATACAGATATGTAACTGTAAATTGGCATAAACAAAAATAAAAATATGGTTAATTTTAAAATTGAATACCGTGGAGTTCATAACAGGTACCTATAACGCAAACTATTAACGAACACCTGTAAGCAATCCTTCAGCCGCACCCATTTCATTAGGTTTCAATTTAAATTAGTAATGTCGAAATGCCTAAATAACAAGACAAACAAGCGGTAATTTGTGGAGCAATTTACAGCCCCTCCACAGCTGCTCATTACCAGCGCTAAAATTACATTCTGGAGACTGCAAACCAATTAGACAAATATCCGAACTAACTGCCCATTAAAGTCACAGATACATGTGTGAAATAATGTTAATCTATAAGTAGATAGACCTACATTAGTAGTAGGGGTTGGACGCTTTACAGAGTACCTACGCTTAGAAAAGTATCACACCTTTTCTAGTTATTCGACCGAAAACTAGTAATGTGTGATGTATGGATGTATCTCTGTGTTCGGCGCTTCTACCGCCTAACGAAAAACGCTTTGACGCTTTGGCATTGCCGTCTCTTTCATTTCAAGCGAGAAGAAAAGAGACAGCAATATCAAAGCGTCAAAGCGTTTTTCGTTAGGCGGTAGACCCCCCGGTTTAAAGGACACTTCTGCCGTAATTATACAGTGTAGACATAAATTATCTTATATCAGGAGACGAGCGCAGTGGAGTGCTAGGTAATGATTTGCACTCGTTTTCTTTTCCATTAGATGCGTGGCACTGTGCTGTTATAGGCAGGCTTGTTGCTTACCATGAGGTACATTTCCTGCGCGTCTCGTCATTATATAGCATAAAAAAGCCTAAAATGCTATTTTTTTAATAAACAAGAATTTTTACACGCTAAATTGTTACTCGACTGGGTCGCTAAACTCTACATGATGATAATCGATCAGAGCTCACAACTCACAAAAACCATTGCATTATATTGAAGTTCACATCACATGAGAAAACAAATGAATCTACAACGACAAAAATATACGTCGTACATGGCAACAATGCCGTCTCGTTTCACCCGAACGCAAATCAATACAATTTTTTTCTGAAGCTACTTTCTTATTCGTTTTTTAAGGCTGTTGACGTTAGAAAACAAACATCGGTTTAAGTCAGATTCTGTTCAGGACAGATTCTGTTTAGGACAGATTCTGTTTAGGACAGATTCTGTTTAGGTCAGATTCTGTGTAAGACAGATTCTGTTTAAGACAGAAATACAGTTAAGCAGACAATTGGTACAGTGCAATGATTTTCTACTGCCTTCCAAACTTTGCCTAGTGCAAAACGCAAATCTAAACTTACTAGCAATCTATCCTTATTTTTTACACATACCAAGACTAGTTAGTTTCCGTAGCTCTGTACAACGTAAATCGGGAAAACCCGTTTCCGATCGTTTTATTTTGGTTTTATGTACTAAAATAAATCTCGACACAATTATTATTCCACCGTTACAACCTCGCTTATTCATATGAATATTAATATAGATTTTTACATTTGAGTAGTCTTTTTACTCGCTAAGTATTTGTTTGTAGTATAATACTTATACATGTCGGTAAGTATAATCAATTATATTTATACCAGCCCGATTGTAAAAACAAATGTAGTAAACAAAGTTCGTCGTTCACAATGGCCGTGAACTTCTGAACAGATAAATCTGCAAATCCAAACACCATTACTGTGAAATTCCCATGAAACTGGCGCTTGCCATATGGCGCAACTGACGGATTACTCGCTATTATTCTAGAACTAGCATCAAGACATTATCAACCTTACCACGATGCTTTATCACTTAGTTTCGCTTGACTGTCGATGCTAGAGAAACTGCGTATTGCATTTAAAGCTAAGAAAATAAATAAAGGTTATTATTGCGGTAGAGCACCATACGTCTTCGTAGCAGCAGACTAAACAATGATGGACGACAGTCATAACGTATGTGCGACCTTTGCCGCCGTCCCTGTGTTACTCCTAGTTTGTTTGGTTTCAAAGTAGCTCTACACACGGTTTTCCCCGGGATTTACTATTAAAATAAGTAGTATATAGACTATAGAGTGACGAGACAAGCAGGACATGTGCCTGATGGAAAGCAACATGCCTGCCACATAACAGCACAGTGACACGCAGCTATTGGAACACGAAGAGTCCAAATCATTACCTAGCACTGCACTGCGCTCGTCACCCACATATCTAGGTCTAAGATATTTTATCTCTGAGCCCTGTAATTTCTCTGGAAACATTGTCCTACAAACCGAAACACAGTAATGTTTGCACAGTACTGCTTGGCGGTAGAATAACTGGCAAAGGTGTGGTACTTCCCCAGGTGGACTCTGCCAAGAGTCCTACCACTACTAAAAGTAATAAGTATAAGTAATAAGTACTAGTAAAAGTAACGTAACTAAACAAGAAAATAACAAAATTGCCAATGTAGTTCTTAAACTTTCGCAATTTGAACTCTTATAAATGATTACTTAATTAATTATCACACTGCAATTTTGATCACAATAATATAAGTCCTGTTTAATGTATAAAGTTTCCACTGTCGTCCTTAGAAATTTAGAAATACTGAACTACTGCAATATAAATGTCACAAACATTTTTTTTTATACGATAGAGGTGCAATATCACTTACTGTCAAATAACAAAACAAATTAATTCAGTGGAACTCATTCCATGTCTTTGATTTTGTTTGAGATTATACGCTTCAGAACTACCTGTAATGATTCGACTTTGACTAATTTCTACTACCTTCTCAACTAACTATGTAGGTCTTGAGTAAAAGTTTAGAATGAATAAGTTAGTGAGAGAATAAAATAAAGTGCGTTATTTTTGCGTGGTTTGTAGTATGTACTTATGTGATTTTTTCTGTTTTGTGTTAGTTACTATTTTTGTGAATTTAATAAAAGGATAAGAAAATATGGCATTCGTCCATCCACATTTACTTCTATGTAATATGTAAATAATTCCTCTCGAAAAACAAGAATTTAATTTCAACATACTTACTCTAGTTTCCAAATCTAATATTGCTTAAATGATGTACGTGACAACCTCGTTTGATTTATTTCATCTCAAGCTGTAATGAAATCGACCTAGTCTGAAGAATGTACACTTATGTGATGTAAAGATACATTTATATGTAGTTAGAAAATAGTACTATTAAAACTATTCGCAGATGGATAATTTGAATCATACAATTCTCAAACTTTAGTACAAACAAAGCTCACTATGCAATTTGATATTGGCAGTAAGTTGCGGGCATACCGAACTTCGAATTATTATTAACTTAGTAGGAGTAACTTGAGCTTCCTACGTAGGTACCTAGTTACTGGTATTGATGTGGCAAACGCAAAAGCATTGCGACTAACTTTCATAAAACATTCGGATCAGAAATAACCATGTACCTGCCGAAGTCAATAACAAAACGCGAATAGCTTTGTTTTACAGCCTAACCGCAGGGATCTAGAGTCTAGACTTTCCAGTGCGATCTTGATTACTGGTTATCGACCCTTAAAGGCGTACCTACTGGCTGTGTTCGGCGGTAATGCATTCTTTGGTATTGTAAGTGTTCTATGATAAAAAAAACATGACACACACAGTAGTTGATCATTGAATTAACAAAATACGCAAGTAGTAAACTGCTGAACTGCTCGTTAATTATAAGGAGCGCTATATTATAATTGCTCTGAAGTTTTACGTTTGCAGTTGGAAGTTCTGAACAGATCGGGCTGAAATTAGGAACGCAGATAGTGTACAAGCTGGAATAACACATAGGCTACTTTTCAGAACGGAAAAATTACAGGAACGGAAATTACGCACGTCGTTGGTAGTTGACATATTTTTCATCCATCCATCATACATTATCTGTAACTCTGTAAACGTCTAATTGGCAGAGCGGCGCCATCTTTTAAAAAAGGTTTTGTTCGTCGCAATCACGCAATCATTTAATTACTCGCGCCAAAACATCAAATATGTTTTGTGTTTGTAATCTAATATTAGTAGTGGATCTAAGCACTAATATTAGATGTTCACAAATGTGCATTCGCGGGATGATGTCAGTGACGAATTCAATGCCAGTAAATTACAATGAGTTTCTCGGTATTGCGACTCATTTGTGTTCATAAATTTTAGCTGTGGGCATTTGGTCTTTCTCTCACACATTTTGATTTTAAATTATGAATGATTTAAACAATGGTGACTAGGTGTTATAATTTAAGAACAAGTCGTATCCAATATGAATTGTTCACCAATATTTATTAATATTTATTTTATCTGTTTCTTTCGCAAATGAAAATTTGGTATTATTTAAGTTTATTGTGACCCTATCGTATGCCTTCGAGCATCCATATAAATCAATGTATGTACCCTGAGCACCTCGAAATTATTAACGAATTGCGTGATTGCGTCTCTGTATGTAGCGTGAGGGTTTACAACTACCAATCTTGTTTCGGCTAGAATCGCTGGCGGCGATGTACATAAGTATGTTGCGGTTCTACTTATTTTCGTTGTTGACAACGAATAGCAATAGGTACAAACGCCCGGCGTTCACCGCTTCCTACAATCGACTAAAACGGAAAGAGAGAGCTCACTCTTCCCAACGATAACATAATTCCGTGCACCTGAAGTTTGGTAGGGCCGTAGGGCACATCCATTGATTTATATCGATCGATTCGAGGGCCGGTTTCGCATAGTAATTAATTATTTCCTATCGTTACGCGACGACAACGTTGACACTATGCTGATCCATTTTTAGGGTTCCGTAAAACGTAAAAACGGAACCCTTAGGACTGGCCTTGTGGCTAAGTGGTTAGTAGCTCTGACTGCGAAGCCGAGGGTCGTGGGTTCGATCCCCACCCAGTGCAAATATTTGTGTGATGAATTCAAATGTTAGCACTGTGTCTGGGTGTTTCTATGTATAATAAGTATGTATTTAAAACTATATAAGTATTATATCAGCTATCTGGCCGCCATCACACAAGCTTTGCTTAGTTTGGGGTCAGACGGTGTTGTGTGTGAATTGTCCACCAATATTTATTTATTATTATTTATTTATTTATAGATTCGTCATGTCTGTCTGTCTGTCTGTCCGTCCGTCCGTATGTCACAGCCACTTTTTTCCGAAACTATGAGAACTACACTTTTGAAACTTGGTAAGTAGATGTATTCTGTAAACCGCATTAAGATTTTTACAAAAAAAAATAAAAAAAGATAAATTAGGGTTGCCCCCCATACTTAGAACTGAAACTCAAAAATTTTTTTTCATCAAACCTACACGTGTGGGATGTCTATCGATAGGTCTTCAAAAATGATGTTGAGGTTTCTATAATAGTTTTTGGCTACACTAAATAATTTGCGCGAGAGACACTTCCAAAGTGGTAAAATGTGTGTCCCCCCCCCCCTCTAACTTCTAAAGTAAGAGAAGGAAAAATCTAAAAAAAATATATGATGTACATTACCATAAAAACTACCAACGAAAATTGGTTTGAACTTGATCTGATGAGTAGTTTTTTTTTAGTACGTCATAAATACACTATTATTAAAACTTCGATCAAAGTTACAACGAACTACAAGAACTATGTGTACTATGTATATTATCTTACTTGTTGCAACGGAACCCTTCATGGGCGAGTCCAACTCGCACTTGGCCACTTTATTGTATTTGTGGAGGTTTACTTTACTCTTTTTGTGTTTTATACGTACCTATTATTATAATTTATAGAATTATTATTATTATACATCTATAAATTTTAGAGATAAGAATACCTACTTAAAACTTATTTTTAATTGGTTTCATCACCCCAAATACCAGACCGTTTTCTTAAAGATTTTAATTTTCTCTTAGAGATAAGACGGCCTTTCCTGCGCATAATAATTTATAATAATATGTTATTGTATTAGTGTTAGTTTTTGTTACCTAACTAGGTATGTTTTGTGATGCCAAAGAAATTATTTTATTATATTGTGTATTGTGTCGCGTTACCATTTATTATTTATCAATTCTGGGGTGTCACTCCCGTTACGGACAACTTTTATGATTTACTTTTACAACAGAACTCGCAAACATAAATCCATCTATTTGCTACACTGTGTGGAGTAAAAATGTTTTGTATTCTAGTTTTAGTAGGTTATTAAAAAATTCGGGGTTGAAACCAAAATAACATGATTAATGATTCAATAGGTAGTTACTACACATTATGGCGTAATTAATAGATCCTGCACCTACCTTAGGCCAATGTTCTGTAGTAGTAGAAGACAACTGAAGACTGAGATGTACATGTTTGCGTAGGTTCGTGAATTATAAAAGAATCTGCATAAAAAAATATGATATGATTATATCTTTCATTTAGGTAACATGGGAAAGTACACAACTTATTTGATGCACTAATGGGAACAAACTCAAGTTGCTTTTTGAACCATATAGGTATTTGAAAAAAAAATACATATATTTTATAAACAGCGGCTATATTTTTTATACTTCATTTTGGCATAAACATTTACCACAAATGTTTAATAATTTCCTTTCCCCTAACATTAAATCTGCCTATTTTAATACATACATCATCAACTAAAACTATGCTCCTAACTCCACGTTATGGTACGATGAATAGGCCGATATTATTCCAAACGAGTCCCGCCCAACCCAGCATTATTCAAATTCCAAATATCTTCGCTTTCATTGATAGATTTATTAATAAAATTCCATACCTGCACCCAGATAGTTTTATAGTTAAGAATGTTCGGTAGGTTCCTTGGTACGTTCCGGTCTCACTTTCAAACCTTGGTGTTTGTATCAAGAACTTACCTACTTGCTAGGGACACGAAATTCCGAGTTTTTGTTTAAACAAAGTGATGAGAAATGCAATTCTAGACCCTATGGTCAGGATAGGTATACCCTGATAAAACTGTGCGTAAACTCTACAAATTATTAAAATTGTTTATTATTGAAACATTATTAGCATAATTGGTGTTGTCATTTTTTTTTTTTAATATTTTTTTTTTTTTTTTTCATTTTTTATTTTATTTAGTCTTGAACATCGCCGAAAAGTTGCTAGTCTTTCGGTTTTTTATCGGATACACTTCGGAGAGTGTGCGACTGATTTACATGATCTAATACCACCTTGCCCTTTTTTCTATCGGAATGCTCGTAGCTCGAGAAAGCGACATCGTTTCATGGTTGATGTTCCAAAGACGCGAACGAAGAGATTTGACTCTACTTTTGTGATAAGAACGTCTAGGCTGTGGAATGCGTTGCCTGAGTGGGTTTTCCCTGTTGGTTACAATCTTTGTGTCTTCAAGTCGAGAGTGAATCGGTTTCTTCTAGGTAAACACGCTCCATCGTAGACCGCATCGTCGCTTAACATCAGGCGAGATGGCGGTCAAGTGTAAGCCTATAAAAGTTAAAAAAAAAAAAAAAAAAATATAATATTAGTAAATTTTATATTTGGAAGTATACATTTTTTTTAATCGTGGGCAGAGCCTTTATTAACAAAACTAAAATACAATGAGAACTACACTACGCTACATACCTAACAACTACTTACACTAAGCACACCTGAATTATCCATAGACCAATGAAGGTCTACAGATAATCAAGATGTTCAAGCCCACTACCAATCGGAAGCGTACCCAGCATGTTGGCGGCATTACCACGCTGAATGGCAATGCTTAGACGTTGGGCCAAATAAACGCCAGCATTTTGGTCACGCGTCGCGTCGACCAAGCGCTCGGAAAGGCTTTTGAAAATGAGGTGAGCTCCCGGCCCCCACGGACCCAATGTCTCAACCCCAAAGGGCTCAAATATGTAACCTCTTCCGAGGGTTGCATATTTGCGCCGTTTGAGTCGCTCAGCTGAATTAGCCGCTGCACCAGCCCTACAATGTGTCTCTGGAAGATGTGATGGTGCCAGAGTATCAACGCAAGTTGCGTCCCACACTAGGGGCCGACCCAACTTCCAAGGCACAACAGTCATGCCGTCAGGTCTTTTGCCATCGTCACGCGCAAGCCCATGCGGTTCGAGTATTGCTGGGACATTGGCGGTGGAAAAAGCCCGGCGTATGATGTCGTTCAGGCTGGCATGGCGGCCAATACGACCCGCGCTTTTCGAGCAAGAGAGACCGTGGTGACCGAGTTGGTCGACGGCAGTACCACAATGGCAGTGATGGGCTTCATAGCACCTCGCACCCAAGCGCAAGCTATAAGTATACTTATATTATGTGTTTTGTATTGATAAAATTCTTCGTAGAACCTGCCTGGTCTACTAGTTATTCGCTTAACTTTATTTGTTATTTTACCACCGTATAGGTAGTTATTTATGTGATTATCTTTTACCTTGCTTATATTACTATGTTCCAATTTGGTGATGTTACGTATTATATCTCTGGGTGGCGACCGCAGTACAATACAGTACTAGCTACATGCTGTCAATAATTTTATTGTTTTATTTCTTCATTATGCCAAAGCCAAATTAATACAGAATCAATGCACGTGTAAATACATTAATTATCTTAAAATCTATCAACCCTGATCACACGAATCTATAAAATTATGACATTAATAAAACATGAGACACATGTGTGGAACGGCTCTATTACCTACAAGCATACGAGCAAAAACTCGTCTTACAGATATGATCTCCATAAACCAATTAAAGTAATAATTTACCGATTTAAAACTACTAATTGATTTGAGTTACGATCTCATTGGACACAGCACGCGTTTTATTGAGGTTAGTTACAAATAGGTAGGTACTGTAAATGGTTACCAAAGCTCATAAACAGTGCTCAGGTTCCGTCTGCCTGGGAAAGTACCACACCTTTGCAAGTTATTTGACTGCCACGCTGTGATGTGCGAACATTGCTGTGTTCCGGTTTAAAAGCAATGTTTTCAGATGAAATACAATGGTAAAGAGGTTAACTATAATATAATACGTAATACCGGGAGGAAGCAGTGAAGTGATAGGAAGTTCTTTTAACTCTTCGACTTCAAAATGATGTAATACCTACGCCTCAAGGGCTAGTCGTGAGTTATCTTTCACTCTATTTTATAAGAAAACGTTTTGTTTTATTTTGATGCGTGGGTACATTGCATTGATATGCATCTTAAAGTTAACTAACTATCCTACTGCTTCCCACTTTCTATGGCACCATCCTGTACCTACCCATTATCGATGAGGCACAGTCAATGAGGGTTTTCAGAATGACACATTTGACAGATGGGTAAAAAAATTGTCAAATGATTCAATAATAACAATCGACGTATGCATATCAAATTGGTGTTGTGTGAATTGTCCACCAATATTTATAAAAAAAAAAAAATAAAAAAAAAAAATATATTTTCCCGCCGTAATTTATTTTTTCCGAACAAAAACCGACTTCAATTTAACATTCAATTCAGACACTCGACCAAGCGGCTAGTTCGATTTTAATACAATTTTTGTGAGGCTATGTCTAAGTTATGATCTACCAAACAAATTAATAACCATCTAAATCAATTCACAATAGGTGGAGATATCGCGTAACATACACACAAAAAATGTATAACTGATTGAGAACCTTCTCCTCTTTTGAAGTCGGTTAAAAATTAAACATTAACGACACCTGCCGCGCATTTGAGAACTATTTTACACTTGTTGTTGCATTCAGAAACCACGTCATTACCTTTCGTCTAATCATCGGAATAGAGACTCAGAAAAAAGAATGTAACTACTAACTATGGACCGGTTGTTACATGGCGCCTGATACGAAGGTCAAGTATTTCGACCTTATCGGCTTGATGCCTAACACATTTTAAATTACTGATAAAGTATGCAAAAATTAACATAAGCTTCTATTTTATGTCCGATTTTATTTGCTTAGGTATTGACGTAAACGTAACAAATTATACGATAGCGTTAACGATAATCCTGAGCAAGATATTAAGTATCTACATTTAAATACATTAATATTTAGAAAATGTATTTTTGCGTTTGTTTTGCACGGGTTTCAAAATTTCATGCAGATCAAAAGCCGCGTAACGTAAACAGCCTGCGTTGTTCCCGCAAATTTTTAATCTGTATAATATGTTTACACTAGACCACCATCTTGCCTGATGTTAAGCGACGAACTTTTTGAGATGGAAAAAAATAAAAGGAACTCGCGATACTGTCACCGTTACTGACACCTAAATGTATTGTATTTTCACTTGTATCGGCATTATTGGGTAGCCAGTGTTTTTTTTGAATATTTTACACAAAATGAAGCATCTGTTCACCACGACCTAATCACAATAAATGAGAGTGGGATCTCCGCGACACGATGATCTTTGGGTTTGGATGCTTTTTTGTTGTAAAATATTTGAATAAAATCAATTGTTTAACTATCTTTTAAAAAAATACATTAATAACAGATAATAATAATGGATTAATAATAGATAAATTAATACTACTTACATCACACCGTGAAATGATCTACAGCTGACGTAAACCAAACGAGCTCCAGTTCGATACCCTTCTGAAGGCATTGTGCTCGCATACAAATCGCACTCTTATGTTTCGTCGAGGAAGGGAAACCATTGCTCAGGGCCCAGAAGCCCTTGAAGGGCCGCAAACCCGCGAGGGGCTTTATATCTGCCACCGTTGAGTCGCCAAATATTTGACTCGAGATTTCTGTGTCACTGACATGCGCGATTTTCCTACATTGTGTCTGCAAAGCTTAAAAGGAAAGTTTACTTAGGCGAGAGAAATGAGACGCAGGTGGTTCGTTCATCAGTACAATTGAGATAATTTTTCCGAATTGTTGTAATATTTCACGCTCAAAATTGTTATAAAAAATATACATATATTCAGTTGCAAAGAAATATTCTACGTGGTAGTGACGCTCTTTACTTACAAAGTAGTTATTCATATATTGTTCATAGAATAGATTATCCTTTATCCAGAGCTGAACACAAGTATTTAGGTCCGAATTAGGAGATAGGTATTCATCTCCGTCGTTCCAGATACTCGTAAGCCGGCAAGTTTTTTCGCAGACAATTTGAAACCAGCTTTCATTTCGAAGCTGTGAAACAATGGAATGGAAGCAAGGAATCCCGTCTTTAACAACCACCTGCTGTAATTAAGGT
This sequence comes from Ectropis crepuscularia, assembly GCA_963693475.1. NCBI lineage: Eukaryota > Metazoa > Arthropoda > Insecta > Lepidoptera > Geometridae > Ectropis > Ectropis crepuscularia. Next base: position 12,839,227 of record OY856339.1, on the reverse strand, counting down.
GCAGACCATGTTTATGAGGATTCCCAGGACTTTTCCCAGACGAGTTATTGTACGCAGTTACGTGAAAGCGACGTGGGAATTGCGCCGTGGAGTTTATGTCTTAGACTTCTGGCGTTCTCGCGCTTACGTAATAAGTTCCAGGAGAAATGTTCACGCTCATGCATGAAGCCGAGTTCTATTACAGTTTTATTGTTATACCTTGATTGTCTTTCGGAACTGTAACTTTGGAGCTTCGCGATTGTGTTTCTGAGAATCGAGTACCTGGTTTGCAATCTTAGCGGTGACTTCAAGGCAAGTTCCTTAGGTATGCCAGTAATATTTTATATATATAGCTGTTCAAACCGCTTGCAAAAAATATCTTGTTTTACATGTTGTCGGAGAACGCAGACAGTCAATATTTATGGTCATTTAGTTGATTTGTCGAGGGGCGAATGATGTACGGTCTATTAATGTCTAACAGTAATTGCATCACCGTGGACGGACAATGATATAATGAAATCAACACGAACAGTCTGCGGGTCCCGTATATTATTAACTCCATTGTTATCAATAGATCAGTATTGAAAAATGCATACACGAAGATAGATGCGAGTCATTGTTTGGTACAGTAATCCTACTGCCAACTAAAATTAGAATATCTACCTATTACAGCCGAAAAGTAAACCTTTCTAAGGGTTTAATTTAAAGTCAAAGTTATTTATTGATAAATGTACAATTTACACGTCAATTAATAAAACAAAAGAAAGAGTATACAAATTGTATACCTGTAATTTCTCTGGAAACATTGCCCTTCAAACCGGAACACAGTAATGTTTGCACATTGCTGCTTGGCGGTAGAATAACTGACAAAGGTGTGGTACTTCCCCAGGCGGACTCTGCTAAGAGTCCTAACACTACTAAATCAGTAATCTATAATTAAATCTATAAGTAAATCAGTAATACTAATCAGTTACTATTGTGATAAGATTTGGATGAATATTTTAGTTAATTTTTGTTTAGAAATACATTTAATAAACAAAATCCTACTAACATTATAAATGTCAATGTATGGATGTTTGGATATTTGGATGCTTGTTGCTCAATCACGTCCTAAAGTATGAACGGATCGGGCTGAAATTTGGAACACAGATAGATTATAGTCTGGAAGAACACATAGGCTAATTTTTATCCCGAAAAACAGCGGGAACTTCGCGGGTTAGACCGCGGGGCGCTGCTAGTGGAAGATAATTTAAAGAAATACTCCGCTCATAACTGCTAAATTCATTTTTCTTGCTACGCGCTATTGTAGTAATACGTTTTTTGTTAATAGCTGCTTATATTCCGAGAGCTGGCAGCTAATTTGGGTAGGTATTTGAGGCATCAAGCTGAAAACATGTCACATAAGTAGTTACAGTTTTAGAAATCAGTATCAAAATAGCCTCTTCTAAATACCGCTACAAACTACGCTATTTACATATATAATGGCATTAAGTGTCACAAAAATATTTTTATTAACCAGATATACCAACCCAATAAATTCCAGCACTCAATTAGTACCTAAAGCTTACAATCTCCAGCCACTAGTTTTTATACGCATCTGTCTAGTCAATACCAAGACCAGTCTGTCTAAAGTTAGAAGAATTTAATTATGCAGATAAACGTGACACCATAGGACCCGCGGTCGCGTAACTCGTCTGCTCTGTATTTATAATACTGCTGCTCTCTATTCATAATCTGTATTTGCGTTTATGAGCAGGTACAATACAGGGTACATTAAATAGATGATGATGTAGTAGGTATACAGAACAATACTAGCCATAATAAACCTTTTGGTATGGTAAATTACATTTTAAAATATACATCTATGTTTATACATTCAACTCAACAGAATATTTAATTATCAAAATTATAAAAGAACTAGCGGCCCGCTCCGGCTTCGCTCGAATAATAACCTAGATATCAACTGCAGCGCCATCTGCCGTAGCCTATGTTACTCGGGAATAATGAAGCTTTCCAAAGGTGAAAGAATTTTTGAAATCGGTCCAGTAGTTTCTGAGCCTATTCATTACAAACAAACAAACAAATATTTCCTCTTTATAATATTAGTATAGATATCAGTATGTTTAATATATGCCTAGTAAGTAATTGAAATGTTATAAAAAACTGTTATGTAAAAACAATAAAATTATTAATAGAAAATTATTTTTCTATGACTTGATTTGATTAAATTGTATGTATGTTGTCCTCACAATAGTCTATCATAATAAATCGTCAGTAAGCTAATTTTTTTCTGTGATAGGTAAAGTCGCATAGTGTGGACGAACTGTTCACAATATTTCCTCCAAAGGATTCGGAACGAAGTATCAGTCAGATCAGCCGGTTACCGACTCATCATAACTTTATAGAAACTGGCAGTCAGCGAGATTATAAATAATATAAGTCTTAAATGTAACGAAACTTCGAATCGTACACGATAAGCTTATTTATGATTTCCAATATTATGTATTTTGTTATGACAAAAACACTGTAATCTACTGTGATGTAATTAGCGCATATAGGTAAATTACACCAGAATTATTAATTACAGAATATATACAGTAGACTGAGTCCCCAATATTTTGTGGCACCGTGTTACCTGAGTTTACCCGTGGATATACCTAGTGCATGAAATTGCAACGAAATATCGAAGACTCAGGATTCAGGAAGAGAAGGTAATTTTTAAAATATTGTTAATACTAATGTGCTAGGCTGTGAACAACCGTAGTAAGCTCAAAACAAGTCCTAAGTTATTGTTAACCCTTTAAATGCATGATGTATCGAAAACGAAACATCGATTTCAAACCGATTTTTACAATAATATGTTTAATTAGCGCTCTTTAGCCTTTCTCTCATAGTTCGCGCGAGCTCGGACTAACGAAGGCCCATGGATTCCCGTCACGTTGCAAGATGACCCGAGATCCTCGTGCGCAAATGGCTCTTATTAAACCGGAGTTAATATCCAAATCTGGTTCCTTTCCTGTATCGTTGCTCTGTGCGAATACTAAGCAGAGCGAAAATGCCGCAACATGCCATTAAAGAAAAGTTTTGAAAGATTAAGTACGACGTCCTACTTACACTGCAGTGTAGGTGATGGAAAGGACATAAGCTTTTTTCAAAACGATTTATAAAACTTCCTATACATATATGTATCGTACCTAAATATTTTAATGTATAAAAAGGGTGAATAATTATTTCGCCACTCAAACGTCCGGTAGGTACTATTTACATTTACTGACAGTCACGATATTTACCCTATATCTGACTTAAGCATTAATTTCACTCTTTACATTAACATGTGGGTTTATTTTTATCTGAGCAAAACACGAACAAAAGAAAATGATACACAATCACTACGATGATGAGTGTCATTTATTCATCTACTTAATTGGTTTTAGCAACATGCAATTACGCACAAATTTAATCTAGACCCAATTGATTTCAGCACTTATTCAAACCTACGATCGACCTCAATTTGTACCGATGCGATATCATTATTTCTGTAAATGTAAACTGAAGGCTTGTGCTCGACCATCATCTCGCAATGATGCGGTCCCAGTGGAGCACGTTTACTTAGAAGAAACCAAACATCCAAACTTTCGGAATTATTATATTTAATGAAAGTGTACGTCGCAATTTAGTTGCAATTACATATTAGTAGGAAAAGTGTAGGTATGTACAAGATATAATATGATTATATATCAAAGATATAAGACATAGATGTTCGTTTCTTCCCATGTTTTAATTTATCTATTTTTTTTCTTCACATTTTATAAAAAAAAACAACATTACCTCGTTCCAATTTGAACAGGAAACTTTCATAAACTTGAATTTGAGAACGGAAGCGAAACGTGAATGGTTACAAATTTTATGTTTCACAAATCCCCTCTTGGCATAAATCCACGAAGACTCGACAAATATAGACGATATATTTCACATGTCGCGTTTCTCTAAGAGCTTGTGGACACGCCTTAAATCTTTCGCGCCCTCTTAACTGACATGAAAATAATGCTTCATCATCAATATTTATGTTTTTTGGGGTAAAGTTGTCGAGCATCCCTATTACTTTATGGTAGTTTTCGTTAGTAAGTATGTGTCAAGGAGAGCTTCTAATTCTAGTGGAAAAAACAGCATTGTCACTTAGAATTAAATGTATATATGTGACATTCCATATTAGTAACGCTACCAGGATTACACACTACATTAGGATACTTTTGTCAAAGTCGCCACGGAGTACGGCTATATGTAGACTTATCCACAAATCAAGCACACATTCACTGAGTCACATGCAAAAAAAAAAACAAAATTAACGTTTGAATGCTAACTTAGCACTCAAACATGTGTCAAAATGTTTTATCTCATATTTACTGACAATGACCAAAAATCTATACTTCTGTACTAATATTATAAAGAAGTAAAGTTTGTGTGTTTGTTAAATTGTAAGGGGTAATCTCGGGATCTACTGAACCGATTAAAAAAATTCTTTCACCAATAGAAAGCCACATTATTGCTGAGTGTCATAGGCTCCGAGCAAAGCCGGAACGGGCCGCTAGTAAAGAATAAAGCAAAATCTTGTTGATTATATTCGCATTTTCCCATGTTGTCTTCTGCTGCCTAGTTTGTGTTGTACCTATTATTTTTCATGATATTTAAAACAAATACTTAAATATCAAGTAAAGCACTATACACGGTTTGGTCTCAAATTACTACTCCTTTTTTGAATGGCCTTATCAACGCTTACTAAGTTCTTGGGTTTCTAGTTTCAACCTTGGTCATCGCTTCAGCCCTTGCCTTCTTTTCAACCTTTGATTTCAGCCTTAAATCAGCTTGGCTATGATGCTATGAAGCCCTTAGAAGGCCTACAAAGATGTTGAAGTTGTGCCATGCTTTTCGACCAAGACTAGCGCTACCAGCAAAACAGCCATTAACAACCATAACTCTAGTGTATCACGTGCTAATTTTAAACGCGTGCTTGCACATAAAATCTCTCCGGAAAATATTGGTTTATTATCATAATCAAATATTCATTCAATTTCTTATAAGTCCGCATATTCAATTGTGATTATAGCGTATACTAATCTAATCGAAAACTATAAAAGCTTTTATACAACACTAATGGGTTACGTTTCCACTTAAGTTTGTATAAATATGTCACCGCTTAAATGGCAATCACCGTCAGTTTACATGTTTACAATATAACACGTGAGATTATAATCCCACGGTAGGTACATTATGATTTAAGTGCGCTAAGTTGATAATTACAGCCGAGGCGTTATTGCTAATAATAATAAGAGGCTGTAATTATCAAAACGCACGTATGTCATACGACGTTTTATAACATATTTACGAGGAAATAAATAAAACTCTGACCATATTTTCAAATAAAAACAATACAGCAAAAAAAGGCGCAGAATAATATTTAGTTGTTCACAGATAAGCAATGCACGCGCATCGGCGCCTTTTTTTTAAAACAACGGCACAGAATACTGGCTAGAGTATGCCATTAGTAGGTATCTAATAAAGTAAAATAATATTGTTTTTGTTTTGTTACAGATAAATTGTTGTAATTTATGCTCAAAATTAATTAAATTAACGAATCAAATAATTCTTTATTCCATTTTACCTTGCATTTTACCTCTCAAAGTTAATTTTATTCATAAAAAGTTGACAACTTTTCTGACATAAAAACTCTTCCCTAAGATATAAAAAGGTACCGTTCGTTTTAGACGGAGCATTTTGAAACCGTGCGCTTTACATTATACACTACCGCACAAGTACGTAATGAGATACATTATGATACAGAAATTGGTGCATTAGGAGACCCTTTACGAGCAAATCTGTTATAAAGTTAGTTTATAATATAACGTCGTTAGATTGTGATCTAACGGTTTTTAGAATTTTACGGAGACATAGGGTAAGTGTACCAGTGAATGAACACACCCCAGTGAATGAAAGAAAGGTGGTTATTTCCCAAAAATAAGGAAATAAACAATTTCTGCTATGAATATTTTCATGTTTTTCGTTGGTAACACTATATCGAAAATGGAAATACTAATTCTGATGAGATACATAGCTCAGTTGCAAAATGCCGTCGATGTAAAGTTCACGTGAGGCAGGAAAAAATATTTTATATGAACAGGAATTTAGAAGCCAGGTGAGACTCTGCTATTCTTATTGAAGATTTGTAGGCATATTTAAACATTTTACTGTGATTATTACTAAAATAAAGATTATATATGAATCAATGCTTGCACTTTCATACAATTTTATTCAGTTTTGTAAGTAAATTTTGAATAAAACGCGTGTTTATGCACCAGCTCAAGAAATAGCAAAAATCCTAGTGAATGAACGGCCGTTCATTCATTGGGACATTGCCTATTTTAATTTTTTTCTTATATATCGACTTCGGCTGATTGTATTAAGATCGTTTTTACAAGATATGTTCCAAAAATGATTTCAAATCTATTGGCTAGTGTTGGAACAGATGTGTTCATTCATTGGTTTTTAAAATCCAGTGAATGGACTATGAAAAAACTGACGTTCAATTATTGGTATTTTAACTTTTATTGAACCAATTAATGAACGGGTTCAAATTTGACTTTATGATCAAAAACTATTTAGAATTATGTACCTTTCATCATGGTAAGCTGATGGCCGTCATGCTGAGTCGACATACGGACCTTCATATTATACTTATACAAATAGTTTTCTACTGTTTTAGACCTGTACGATTGAGCCCATAAAAAAGTCTTGTACTAGATTTCGGTACACCCAAAAGACACAGGACACAGTGCTTTCAGCACTTAATGCTATAATCAGAGGTGAAACTAGTATAAATAAGGCGAGCCAAGCATATAACATACCAAAGCCAACTTTACACAACTACATAAACAATAAAGTTCCATGGAAACGAAAAATGATCCCTATGGAACTATCGTTCAAAGAAGATATAAAGCGGCACACTGGATTTTGAATAAAGCTAAAGTTGGGTTTCCTATGCACCTAGAGAAGGTTCATGATGTAGTCAAATATTTTTTAGACACTAACCAACGAAATACAAAAACTCACTGATAATAGACATCAAGATAAAACAAAAAGGAAAGCTGAATTCATATCAAAGGCAAGAGCTGCTGTTACAAAAGAAAGCTTAAGGAAGTGGTTTTTAAGCTTGGATGAGTTTTTTGGTGATGAAAACTTGCTTGATATAAAGGAAGGAGGCGAACCTAGTCGTATTTTTAACGCCGACAAAACTGGCATCATGACGCTTAAAAACGGGATTCATTCTTGGACCAAAAAATTACAAAAATACCTACGAGATCGCAAATGGAGCAGTAAAAGATTCCAAACAGTATTGTGCACGTTTGCAGCAAACGGGACTGATGTGCCACCTTTTGTAGTTTATCCGTACAAGAGGATGCCACCAGCAGTAATACAATATTTTTCAGGTTCTACCTAGTTAGTGGCTTGATGGTGTCTGAAACTTTTGTATCTTATATAGTCCTGTTCTATGAGTCATCATCATAACCAGCCCATTATCGTCCACTGCTGGACATAAGCCTTTCCAATGTTGCGCCACCATACCCGGTCCTCAGCGCTCCGCATCCATCCACCACTGCCATTGCCACTCTCTTCAGGTCGTCAGTTCAATGAATGGGAGTCCGCGCCACGGGACGTCTCGAACGTGGTCTCCATTCTAAAACCCGTCTTCCCCAACATCCATCGGCTCTGCGACATATGTGACCCGCCCACTGCCACTTCAGCTTGCTTTTTCTCAAGGCTATGCCGGTTACCTTAGTTCTGAGTTGCGGATTCTGTCCTTCAGAGAGCCATCCGAGCATAGCCCTCTCCATAGCTTGCTGTGCAACTTGGAATTCATGGACGAGGTATTTTGTCAGTCTCCATGTTTCCGCCCCATAGGTTAGGACCGGGAGGATCCACTGTTTATACTAGGACTTCAGACACTGAGGCAGTGGCGACTCAAAGATTTGAGGTAACTTTCCAAATGCTACCCAACCCAGACGTATTCTTCTATCAGCCTCTTTGTTGAAGTTGTTTCTACCCAGTTGAATAACTTGACCTAGTTGATATATGTATTCCTGAACAACTTCGATACTGACATTATCGACTGTGATTGCGATTGGATCTGCGAAGGAATTGAACATGACTTTCGTCTTGTCCAAGTTCATTAACCATCCACCAGTTAACTGACTAATAGATTGAAACTGAAAGTCAGTTTCAGTCAATTATGTTGACTGATTTGGTGGGTACTTTAAGTTCGTTTTTAAGTAAAGTTGCAGTCCTTTCTAGTTATTTTTATCTCTTGAGCTAGTAGTTTAAATAATATAAATTAGAAAAAAAAATATGAGCAGTTAAATATCTGTGATACAGGTATTTTATTAAAATTAAATAAATACAGTATTTGTGTTCATTTACTGGGTTTCATTGTGTTCATTTACTGGAAAATGGCGTTCATTCACTGGTGTTTTAGGGTATTTTCGGATATTTTATCAAATATTTTGATAATTGTGCTAACTACAGCTCTGAACAATTGTTTTAATGAATCTTGAATAGTTTGAGGTCACCATGGTAGACGTTAGAACATTAGAACACTGAAATTGTATTTTTTATCAAGTTTCAAAGTTGAGGATTTCCTTAAGGTTTCATTCACTGGTACACTTACCCTACATACTTTGTAGTAATAAAAAGATACATAAACCAAAACCGATCTGTAGTATTAACCGAACCCCTCGCGATGTCCTTGCACTGTTTTACGTTCTCTCGGTAGGTGAAGTGACGCATGGTGTTACCAGGGGCGCCTACCCCTTTTTTACGACACCCCGCGGCGGTACCACAAAAGGAAACCTTGAAGTTATGAATGACGGGCATTCTTTGTCGCCTCATTCATACCTGTCTCCTCGCCTATTATGAATGTAATAATGGGACGAGAGATGTGTACAAATAAATGGGATACTGTCCCGAAGCGGGGCTTTGCAAAGAAATATCTCTTTGTAGACGCATTGGCTAACATTTTTGGCGCCGCTTTTGTACTACAGACACTCAGGAGCAAATTTACTGGTTCATCTTTTTTGTGAGTTTTTGACGTCGGGCCCGCTTTCATTAGAAATGTAATAACAATAAAAAATATTTAAAAAATAACATGGGTTTATTTTAGCAGGAATGTTACTAACGATAACAATGTGAATACAAAAATAATACCATACATAGTCAACCGACTAATTAATTAAATGTTATTATTTTTTAAGGCGAATTAGTCAATTTATTCACAGCTGTGTATAAAACCCTGACTAAATATTTGTATGTAAAAGTAAAATTATTAAATAAAGAAACATTTAAAAGAAATTAAGCAATTGGTTAATATCCGTGTGGTAATGTGGCCAAAGCGCTGGGTGTATGTAATAATTGTTATTTGAAAGAATCACGTTCCTTATTTTTAAGCCATGATAGGTATGAATACTTTTACCCTTTACCCTTAACCGCCACCTTGTTTGATGTTAAGCGAAGATGTGGTCCATGATGGAGTGCGCTGACCTAGGCGAAACCGATTCACTCTATACTTTTTTTTAAATAAGGAGTGACGAGACGAGCAGGACATGTACCTGATGGTAAGCAACATGCCTGCCACATAACAGCACAGTGACACGCAGCTATTGGAACATGAAGAGTCCAAATCATTACCTAGTTCTGCACTGCGCTCGTCACCCAGAGATCTAAGATGTTATAGGTATCTCTAAAGGTGTGGTACTTCCCCAGGCGGACTCTGCTAAGAGTCCTACCACTACTTCTACTTTAACGCATTCAGATTATATTCACCAAGAAAAACCCACTCAGACTATGCATTCCGTTTCTAATCATATCGAAACCGCAATACTTCGTCAGTTCACAGCAAACATTTAATTCAACAAAACCATCATTCAAATTGATCATCTTAAACTTAGTAGAATTAAAATAATCTAAGAACAATCATCCTAGCACGTCCGCATAGTCAAATGTCGGAAAAAAAGTATTATAATTATTATATTTACTAGTAGCGCTCCGCGGTTTTACCCGTACAAATTCTCGTTCCCGTATTTTTTTCACGGGAAATCTTTGTGTTTATCAGACTTGGAACACAAATAATCTAACTGCACTTATTCCAAATTTAAACCCAATCCGTTCAGCCATTCCAACTTGTTTGTAGTAAGATAAGTAGTTTTATAAAAGTGTTCTACAGAAAGGATTGTGTTCGCGATTTCAAGAAAGAAATATCGCGTCAGAACACAAACCCTGATCACATTTCTGGGAATCGTAAAATGTTTGTTGGTTTATTTTCTCCTCCAGAGGATAAGTATCAATATTGAAGAATCCTGAATCGTCTAATCCATCTCAATCAAGCTGCGGCGCCATTCCTGTCTTCCAGGAATGTTGGTACTCCGTATGTGGTCATCACCCGTGGGGTTCCGTAGCGAACGATCTAAATCCATTACAATTTATTGTATTGTAATATTCCGATCTATCTATACGTTTTGATTTTAATTTTCATTATAATAAATTTAATAACGCGTTTTGAACGTTTGTTTTAAAGTTGTGTTAAATCCGTAGTAGGGAGGCGTGAATAAGTTGATAAGTCGTAATGAAGTCAGTGCCAAACGGGAAGCCATCGAGCGCGTACACTCTCCTTGAAAAAGGCCGCCGGACGCGGCCGAAACTCGAGTCGGATTGACCGACCTCATTACACGTGAGTTACCCGTTTACCTTATCAATAAGTCGTAATGATATTATACTTTTCATGGCAGCCATTTTAATTTTTACCCGTGGATAATGGACATCCTATGTTTATGTATGTGTGGTTGTTCGCTTATTTGTTATTCTTTCAAGCAAAAACTACTGAAGGTAATTTGATACATAAAGACACATAGATAATACATATATGCAGTCTGGAATAACACAGAAAATAATCGGGATAATAAAGGGATCGGTAATTATGCGACTGAAACTACGATACCTACATGGAAATATCGGGGAGTATAATAACCACAAATAAATAGATCAAATTCTTCTTTACAAATTTCCAAAAAGATTAAGTCTTTTGAAATACTTAAAGTTGAAATTTCTTTGTCCCATTTTTGGCAAATCACTTCAGAGTTTTTGGAGCAAGACATTGCTCCGTCGTCTCGCTCTTGGCCTATGGGCAGTATTATTATCTATTCTATGCCTGAGGTATTTTTCTTTTGTACGACCGTCGAGAGCCGTCTCCTGTCACAGTTGAAGACGTTTATGGTAACCCTCAGAAAATATGGCCGCCGAGCCAAATACGGAACGCCGAGGGAAGCGAACCACTTACTTGCTATTAGAATGATCTCCTTCATTATAATAGTGCTATGGCGTTATTGTAATTACATACTTGCGTCTACATTCTACTCTCCACCGTTTGTACTACTCTAATATTATTAAAACAGAAGGTTTGAGCATTTCAAATTAAACTGTAATGGGACAATGTATTTACGTGGATTAAGCATCGTAGTAATCCTACTTACTTTCTTTCCTTTACTAATATTAATGCGAAAGTTAGGTTGTTGGTTCCTAAATAAATGTAATATTAATTTTTTAGTTTATCAATAGGATTTAGTTGTAAATATTACTAATGTTACAAATAGAAAGGTTTAGATGTTTTTTGCTCAACTACGTCGGAATAACTGAAAGGATGCTGGTATTTGGAATCTAGCAGATAGATTGTAGACTGAAATGAAAGTAGCATATGAGCAGGCTACTTTTATTTCGATAAAAATGTAAAAGTTCCTAAAAGAATGATGGGTTGCCAAATTTTAAGCGGATGATGTCGCGGACATAGATATACATTTTTTACACATAGTTAGTGATGGGACGAGCAAGACATGCGTCTGGGGTCTGTTTTGCCTGTTTTTGACAGCAGAATGGCACGCAGCTATTTGAACATGAAGAGTCTAAATTACTACACTGTACTGCGCTCATCATCCGGAGATATATGCTGAATTTTTTCTTTACCTTGTAATTTCACACAGTAATGCGTCATTACATAATGTATACACTCTTGTAGATTTATGATCTATGTTTCAGAATACTTTTTTTTTTACAAACGTTGCCACTAACCGTTAGGTAGACCATAGTCTGCCACCATTTCAATAATAAAAATACCCAAGCTGCAGTGAAAACACCTTAAACAGGGTATATAACATTAAGTATACCGTTCAAAGTTCTAGGCAACTCAGTATACCTATGTCTAAATATGTCTATGGCATGTTTCTATTACTCACTTTATAAGGTTTCATAGCAATCCGAATAGCTTAGTTATTCTAATTTCTCGGTCTATACCTAAACCATAAACAGCATAACCGTTGTTCTGCAACGAAATCAAGATTGTTCCTAGTTTCAAGAGACACTTAACCCAGATTAAAACCAAATGTTTGCCGGATCCTAGAAGTCGTGAATGGATCTCTTGGGAAATCCGAAAGATTCGAGTTATAGATAAGGGACACAAATCTAGGAAGTTAAACGTTTGTCGAGCTACTGGCATCTATCCCGAGATAAGAAAGTGCCAGAGATAAGTCCGACCCACAATATGCAAACAAGGACGTAGAAAATATGGTACAAAGATTTTTGTGACAGCCCGACATTCGTCAGTTTTATTTTTTCGAATTATAGAAGCTTAATAAGTGTAAGATTAGGATTTAGTTTTAGGATGTACGAAGGCGTGACCTTCTGACTGAGTAAGGTGTGCTCCTAGCCCCCACACTAGGATTCGCTGTGTCTGTGGGAGCTAGTTATCTTCCAAGGTGTAGGTTTAAAATGTTCAAGTGTGCCTGGTAGGGTTGAATTCGTACAAGTACTATCATCATCACCATATTCATAATTTTCATCCCGTATCGACCAACTACTGAGTATAGGTCTCTTCTGTTCCATTGAACTCTAGTTGATCTACACACAAGTACCTGCGTAATACATGCGTACCTAAATCCTACTATCCTACTAATATTATAAATGTCAATGTATGGATGTTTGGATATTTGGATGTTTGGATGTTTGTTGCTCAATCACGTCCTAACGTATGAACGGATCGGGCTGAAACTTGGAACACAGATAGATTATAGTCTGGAAGAACACATAGGCTACTTTTTATCCCGAAAAAACAACGGGAACTTCGCGGGTAATACCGCGGGGCGCTGCTAGTATAATATTATAAATGTCAAAGTATGGACGTTTGTTGCTCAATCACGCCGTAACGTATGAACGGATCAGTTTCAGATGAAATTTGGAATATAGTCAGATTATAGTCTGGAAGAACACATAGGCTATTTTTAATCCCGGAAAAATAATGGAAACGACGGGAACGGGAACTACGCGGGTAAAACCGCGGGGCACTGCTAGTACATTTATATACATTTACATTATAGTAGTATACATTTACATTATAGTAGGTTATACTGACATAAACAATAAAACCGATATAATTTTTAATAGCAAGCAGCCTGATTTAGGAAAATCAATAAGAAAAACACGTCAATTTAACTAGACCGCCAAGCATTAATGTGCAAACATTACTGTGTTCCAGTTTGAAGGGTAATGTTTCCAGAGAAATTACAGGGCTTAGAGATATAACATCTTAGATCTCTGGGTGACGAGCGCAGTGCAGTGCTAGGTGATGATTTGGACTCTTCATGTTCCTATAGCTGCGTGTCACTGTGCTGGAATGTGGCAGGTATGTTGCTTACCATTAGGCACATGACAAGCTCGTCTTGTCACTCTTTATTTAAAAAAAAAGACCTACGATAGCAAGAATCGCAGCCAATTTAAGGATCCAGTTATACTGGGACATACGTGTTTTGCATATTGATAAAATCGTGAATCGGTGATTGGTGCTTTTCGCAAACCGCTATCAAAGTTTAAGTAGTTTATAATTACGAATATACCTACTGCGAAAAGTTCTAAAGTATTTAAGTGTAGTCATTAGGTATAGTTTAGTAGCTACAGTAGAATTTAAGTAAGTATTGTTACATAATAAGTATGTATTTAAAACTATATAAGTATTATATCAGCTATCTGGCCGCCATCATACAAACTTTGCTTAGTTTGGGGTCAGATGGTGTTGTGTGTGAATTGTCCACCAATATTTATTTATTTATAATAAAATTTTAACTATTTATTCGTGAATATACTATAAACCTATTTAGTAGTGATTACTATACTTATCATTTCAAATAGACAATTGCCCTTGGTTCAGGGAACGACGTACTTTTATTTTAAAAATACTTCTACACAATCTAATAATTACATAAGTATAAATAATAAATAAAAACGACTGAGGAAGATACGAAGTGATCATCCAACGAAGGCGTAATGGCCAACTATGAGGACAACGTAAGAACTTATATTCCACTTTTCCACTAAAATAGAGTAATGTTGTTTGTGTGCCTCTCAGAAGTATTCAAACATCCAGTTCTTGCAAGATTCATTCAGAAAGGAATGCCCCAAATGCATAGTGGCTGTATGGTTAAATACAAAGGTTCATTCATAATAACTAAAGGCGTTGTTAATAAGAAAGTTAAAGCCTGAACTGTGCATCAAACAAGTACCTACAATTCTAATATATTTCAACAAAACTATCACTACCTATTTAAAAAAATATTACAAATATGAAAATGTGTCTCACTTCCCTATAAATATACATAAGTAAGATGTTAATTCATGCGGATCACTTCTCTGTGCGCTAATAATGCGGGAAATCAGTTTTAATGCAAAAACTCGTCTAATGACGATATGAAATGTATTCAAATTAACATACGCTGAAGTGTAAACATGATCACGATATAAATTATTAATTTGCACTTGTGAAAGGCTGACTCTCAGACGTTTACATTTTTATGCAGACTAGACAAAACAATGTCATCAATTTATTCAAACCACGAAACGTTTACAAATGAATCTACATACAACATACATATATTATACATAAAAATGAACGTTTGTCCGTATATCCTTCATAGAATAGTAAACTATGTATTTGATCATGTGATGATCTTTAGCAGAGTTGTCGCATGAGCCAAAGAAGGTTTCTTTCTAAGTTGGTATGACCAATTTTCGTCAGGTGGCGTAGCAACACGCGCTGGGTACAATTAGCAACAGCAGCTTTAATCAAACTAGCAGCGCCCCGCGGTGTTACCCGCGAAGTTCCCGTTCCCGTTGTGTTCTTTTTTTTCGGGATAAAAAGTAGCCTATGTGTTCTTCCAGACTATAATCTATCTGTGTTCCAAATTTCAGCCCGATCCGTTCATACGTTAGGATGCGATTGCGCAACAAAAATCCAAATATCCAAACATATCATCATCTGGGTAAATTTATAATATTAGTATTTATAATATTAGTAGCACATTGCCATTTATACTATTAGTAGGATTGTTGGACATTCTTCTCACACAAACTAACCAAAAGTTTGAACACGTATATAATTCTAAAACTAAACCTTCTAATATATAGATACACCCAGACACAGAAAAAATATGTAGAGCAAAGCAACCCTTTCACGGTTGCTTTATAACCACGCTCACTCTTAGATTGCTTCGTCACTTTTCATAATCTACTTGACGGTTTTTTTTTTGTCACCATGCATCAGCATTGTATGTGCTGTAATAAATAGGCATGTTGGTTATTATGAGTCTCGTTATTCCGTCTTTTAAGAACTATTTAAAAACTATTCATAGGTCTCGGTCTCGTCTTGCTAAAGTTTCAATGAAGAATAGTGTAAATCGAAACATAGCTATTGTTATTTATCAGAAAATATTAATTAATTCATCAAAACAATAAAGTAATGTCGTCGTAAGTAGTAATTTACAAAATAAATTTAGCAACAATAATTAACAAAACTAACTCGAAGTAGGTACTCAATCAAATTAATTGTTTTTGAAATGCAATACAAAAGCATAATGAAGAATTGAAGTTTATCAGGCAACATGCCCGACCGTTGTTCGCGCCGGTTGAGTTGATTAAGTACTTTGTTATTAAGACTATGTACAATTAATTTACACTTACTAATTAACACTATCATTATTTCTCAGTAGCTACAAATAACAAGATTTCGATATAGTTAAGACTGATCTATGGATCAGCGGATCTACCTACTACATCTGTTTTGGCTTTGCTATTGTGTCTCTATAATTTCAAGCGAAAAGAAAAGAGACAGCAAATTTCAAAGCTAAGACAGTTTTAGCTAGGCGCTAGACTCTGGACATGCCGGGTTAGAAACTTTTTAGATACTAGTAGTTTTTTTTTTTAATTAAAGTGTGACGAGACGAGCAAGACATGTGCCTGATGGTAAGCAACATGCCTGCCACATAACAGCACAGTGACACGCAGCTATTGGAACATGAAGAGTCCAAATCATTACCTAGCACTGCACTGCACTCGTCACCCAGAGATCTAAGTTGTTATATCTCTAAGCCCTGTAATTACTCTGGAAACACTGGCCTTCAAACCGGAACATTTTATTTTAATTAATGCATGCATACGAGATAGAGCACTAAATCTGTAGCTATACATGTGACGTTATAATAAAATTGAGAGTTAATTTTTTTTTATTTTTTTTTAATCTTTAAACGAAGCACTAAGCATTGGAGTAGTTGAGAAAATTGACAACAAAAAGTCTGGATGCAAATGGAGCAGAACGCAAAGTCGAGGCATTGACTCCATGAACTCTCT
Organism: Ectropis crepuscularia; assembly: GCA_963693475.1. Classification (NCBI taxonomy): domain Eukaryota; kingdom Metazoa; phylum Arthropoda; class Insecta; order Lepidoptera; family Geometridae; genus Ectropis; species Ectropis crepuscularia. Next base: position 12,822,487 of record OY856339.1, on the reverse strand, counting down.
ATAAAGCTATTTATTTGCTCGACAAGGCGACATTAATGCGTCTGCGATCTTTATTTTATTGCAAGCAATGTGCGAGACGATAACTAATAGAAAATTACATCACATTCAACCAAAGAACCACAAATAACATTATATTACAGGGAGCATTCAATAGACTTATTTCAGTTAAAAAGATATAGGATTGTGAATTCAATGATCAGCGAAATCTATGACTTCTACCACATCATTATACACAGCTACAGTTGATAATTTGATTGGATTTTCATGATCTGTTTAATTCTATATAGAGAGAGTACTCTCTGTAGAGTCCGCCTGGCGAGTGTCACATTTTACCAGTTATTCTATCGGTAGACAGTAATGTACTCTATTCCTGTTTGAAGGGCAATTCTAGAGATATTACAGGGGATAGAGAAAAATCTCCTTAAATATCAATTCTGACTGGCCTCGTGGCTAGTTGGTAGTAGCTCTGCCTGCGAAGCCGAGGGACGTGGGTTCGATTCCCACACAGTGCAAATATTTGAGTGATGAATTCAAATGTTTGCACTGTGTCTGGGTGTTTCTATGTATAATAAGCATGTATTTAAAACTATATAAGTATTATATCAGCTATTTGGCCGCCATCACACAAGCTTTGCTTAGTTTGGGGTCAGATGGCGTTGTGGGTGAATTGTCCGCCAATATTCATTAATAATTAATATCCAGGTGATGTCGAAATATAGAACTGGTCAGTAATTTGGATTTTTATGTTCAAATGCCTGCTAGACTGTTGTAAAGGCACAAAATGTTGCTTATTGTCAGGCACAGTAGGTATATCTAGTAATACATGATAAGGACGTCCCATCCACTCTATTTTGTACAAAAGCAAACCTTCTAGAAAATATCACCCAAAAGAAAAATTTCATCCAAATAAAACAAAACTTGTTAGCCATAATTGGATATTATAATCCACCTTACTACAAACATAAGTGTTTGTTTGTTTGTAATAAATCGACAAAAAGAAATTTCGTATTGACTGACCTATACCCGGAGGAGGGCCCGAGTGTTACGATCATTGCAAAATCATAATTAAATCAAGAATTTGATTTCAATCAGCCGTAAAAGGGAATCCGTGTTCCATGGATAACCTTTTTGACATGGACGACCCTAGGGACGAAATTTTAAAAAGATTGACCCCGGACCGTACGGCGTGCGTAATTCGCTAATGCAAGAGGATTTACTTTACGATATAAAAGTAAGTAAATAATACGTATTTGGTACAGTAGAAGAATATGCGAAGAAGCAAAACAAAAAGAAACCGAATTTAAATACTTAGCAAAAGCTTAAGCAGTCCATTTTTAATGTGCCCACTGCTGGGAACGTCAGGTAGAGAATCTCACATGTTCTCAAACGATCATTTTTTAAAGATTTAGATTGTATGTTTTTATAGGATGAGTGTCTATAAGCATACCATCCGCCTAATGGTAAGCGACAGTCATCGCTTGTATACATGTGCTACAGCTACCTGATGAGGTATTGACATGATGAGATTTTTCCCATCATGCTTAGAGCAAGTAATTACAGGGCTTAGAGATATAATATCTTATATATCTGGGTGACGAGCGCAGTGCAGTGCAGTGCTAGGTAATGATTTGGACTTTTCATGTTCCAACAGCTGCTTGACACTGTTGGTATGGGCAAGCTTGTTATTTACCATTAGGCACATGTTCTGCTCGTCTGGTCACTATACTATGTAAAAAAGTCAAATTTCAAACGAAACTTACTCGTACGTTAACATATTAGGTGCGTTACGTAACGTAACACGTTAAAACGGTAAAAACGAAACGTTAGGTGTCTTGACCTAGTATATTTACAAGGGATTTACCAATCCTAATACACCTAAAAGTTTTCTGAAATCTACTGTGTAGTAAAGATACAGAATTGTTTTAACATTACCATAAAGTGATTCCTACCGTTAGCTCGTATTACGAAGTTGCTTTTACCATCCTTATCCCGTACTTCAAACAAGCAATGAACAGTGTAATAAAAGTGTTCGTGTTCACTTAAAATGGTTCTCGAACTGACCCACGACCGTGACTGTAGATCTAATGTATTCTGTAAGTGGGTCATAGTAGACATAAATACATTGCATTCTGTTATCAACTAGAGCTGTCGATTTAAGACTGTAATCAGAGGATGTCATCAATTGTGAACTGAATCTGTGTCTGTTTTAATTGCAGTTCAATATATTTGTGGAAACTACTTTTTGAAACGTGGCTGAACGAAATAACTACCTAGTTTCCTGAATATAAAGGTCTTTAAAGAGGAAGTTCAATAGCATATAGATACCTACACGTTTAAATACTAGTTATAATTTATGTTATGTTATGTTATCAAAAGAAGGAAAGTTTTTGAACTATTTTCTGGAAGTGTATACATTTTTTTTATTAGCAAAATTTTAACAGGCTATGTAGACAACATACTCGTAGCATTGTAACTGTTAAAAGTTTACTCTTAAACTCAACATTAAAGAATATGTGACTAGTTGAAATGTACAAAAATACTGCCTAAAAGTATGGTCAATTGGTCATGTTTGTAAACAACACACATGTCATTAATGAATAAAGTTGCCAAGTGCGAGTTGGACTCGCCCATGAAGGGTTCCGTTGCAGCATGTAACATAATATACATAGTACACATAGTTCTTGTAGTTCGTTGTAACTTTGATCGAAGTTTCAATAATAGTGTATTTATGACGTACTAAAAAAAAACTACTCATCAAATCGAGTTCAAACTAATTTTCGTTGGTAGTTTACATGGTAATGTACATCATATATTTTTTTTAGATTTTTCATTCTCTTACTTTAGAAGTTAGAGGGGGGGGACACACATTTTACCACTTTGGAAGTGTCTCTCGCGCAAATTATTCAGTGTAGACGAAAATGATTTCAGAAACCTCAACATCATTTTTGAAGACCTATCGATTGACACCCCACACAGGTTTGATGAAAAAAAATTTTTTGAGTTTCAGTTCTCAGTATGGGGGGCAACCCTAATTTATCTTTTTTTTTATTTTTTTTGTTCAAATCTTAATGCGGTTCACAGAATACATCTACTTACCAAGTTTCAACAGTGTAGTCCTCATAGTTTCGGCAAAAAGTGGCTGTGACATACGGACGGACAGACAGACAGACAGACAGACAGACAGACATGACGAATCTATAAGGGTTCCATTTTTACGTTTTACGGAACCCTAAAAATGACGTCGTAGTATTCTCTTTTGCACAGACAGCTATTTGCATCTGCGGCCGTTTTTCGCCCCGTACGTACGAGAACCGCGCGGTTCCCGTAAGTACGCGGAAATGCGCCTGCCTCACAAAATTACCTACTTTTTAGGATTCCGTAAAACGTAAAAACGAAACAAATCAAATCAAATTTATTTCAACTAAAATAACAAATAATAATAGGAAGTACAGAAATATCCTATCTATTAGTTTAATACAAAATGCCCATAATTTCAAAAACACCCACACTAAGCTAGGCTTGTCCTGTGGGTAGTTTTAATTTTAGAATTCAAAACGAAACCCTTATAGATTCGTCATCTCTGTCTGTCTCAGACACTGTCCCGTATGTCACAGACACTTTTTGCCGAAACTATGAGAACTACCTATACTGTTGAAACTTGGTAAGTAGATGTATTCTGTGACCCGCATTAAGATTTTTACACAAAAATATATAAAAAAAACAATAAATTTTAGGGGTGCCCCAAACTTAGAACAGAAACTCAAAAATGATGTTGAGGTTTCTAAAATATTTTTTTTCATCATTGATTCATCATAACATTTAGAAATAGCTCGTTTGGCGGGCTAAAACACAGTCATGCTAAATTTCATCTAAATCTATCAAAATGTACATGTACAAATAAGAGTCATAGACGCAAAGTTTCTCCTGTACAATATTATTATTGTGTGCGATAAAATATCACTACAGTTCACATATCGTCATAATCCAAGACGTATGACATAACATTTATATTCATAAATATAACTAATCGTTTCCTTTAGATATATTTACCTTTACAGTAATAGTTAGTACTTTTGGAAATAACAACAACTCCAAGTAACTACGAGAATCATTGAAATTGTAAAATATCAAATCTAACTCGGCAGTTTCTTCTACCTACGGAGACTTAAATGCTTTTTACTTCCTTATTCCATAATATTACTTAATTAGAATTCTGTTTCTATGAATTCGAAGTAAGAAAATCGAACATTTCTGTAAAAAAAAATCATTCAATCACTCAAAGCTTCACTTAAATATTTGTCAGCTTTTTGGCTGGGCTTGTTCAAACATTCTAAAAATGGCGACATATTTCAAGTAATTGCTTCGGAATCATTCATTCAATTTTGATGCTATGTTACAGTTCTATAAATCATTTTTGTAGAGTAAACCAGGACAATTTAGAATTCGTGCAGTGATATCATCTAGGAGCATCGGCGTGGCTCAGGGTCAGGGTACCGCAGTGGACCATGACGAGGTGCCTCCATTGTCATTCAATCAGGCCATTGTGGAGTCTTTGAGGTCGGAGCCCCGGTCATTCGACATGGGGATGTTATTCCAGCTATGTAGCCGACTGTGACTTGGAATAATGTAAATATCGCTGGAGGCATTAACTGCTGCTGACATTAGAAAACCCATTACTGTGTTTGTTAATTTAACATCACAACTAGCCAAAGATATATCTACTACTGATATTATCATATCACTATCCTACTGATATTACGAGTATAAACTAAAAGTGATTTACCTACTAAACTAGCAGTCATTTTTTTTCGAGATAAAAAATATCATAGTGTGTTCTTCCTTACAATCTGTGTTCCAAATTTCAGCACGATCCGTTCATTCGTTCAATATACAAACATCCATACATTGACATTTATAATACCTCTATTAGAGGGATAGGATACCTACAATATGAACATATGTTAAAACGGCAAGCAATATAGCTTGTCAAGTAGCCTCTTATTAGTAGTATCCACATAATATACCTACTGAACCTTTGAACTTATTATTATGAATTTCCTCTATCATAAAAACGCCACGAGATACATCGTGAAGATCGTTTCAAATGTATTTCTTTAAGATACACCGCGGCAATTAGAAACAGCCCATCAGCCGTCCATCATCAGAATTTTATGTCATTCATTCTGACAATATTCACTGGGAATGCTGTTAAAGAGAATAATATAAAATGTTAACCGACCCTCAAGTATTTACGAGGGTTTTAAACACAATGTGTTAACGGGTACTTATGTGATGAGCAACGATTACCATACACACCAAATAACGACTTGATCGTTGGAAGCAACCGCATAATGTGTGAGAACAAAATTTGGAGGTTTATAAAATGAATTATCCGACGGAACAGCTAACAGCAGTTGACGTATCCCATAGGTTTGCTGTTAGCAGTTTTACGTCGAAGCCGAAATCCTTTAGACCCAAACACATTAATTACTCTTATTTATTTATTTACAGTATTTTGCTGATAAACTTTTAGTAAAACTGAAGGACAATGCCAATTTATCGTACTACTCTTGAGTAGTACGATAAATTGCAGAAACTGCAGAAAATAAGAATTGATAAATGGTCCTAGACTCCTACTCTCACGATATTTGTGGAAAGCGCCTTTTTAACGCTGTCTGCTAAAAAGGTAGTAGATATTATGTAGTTGCTGTACATTTTATCTTAAACTATAGGCAAGCTTATTTCGGAAAGGTATTGACCTTAAGTAAGCCTTAGCATGAGTTTTATTACCTACTAAATGATATGAAAAATCTCATTACTTACTTACATATTATATAGTAAATTTAAACTGCCGAAAATTCTATGCAACCTTGGGAATTTCACATTGTCAACTATCAGAACTTATAGGTAATACGAGTTAAGTAAAAATTAAGAGATACTAATAATGATACTATAAAGATAATTATGAGCGTTAAGGCGTAATCGACTCATATCTTTTACCAGCCAAGATTTAGGTGGATAGGTACATAAAATGTCAACACCAGCTTTAACATGTCTTCTGCACTCTCGGTATCAATAGTAAGTCAAATAAATAATATTGCTTTTACAACATGGCCGTGCCTAACATGATATTTAATTAAATTTGGGTATTTCTTACTATAAGGTTACTAAATGCCGCTGTCTGCAAATTTATAATTAGAAATATATTTTTTAATTAGACCTAAAACATTAATTTTCTAATTCCATTTCTGTAGTTTTTTCATGCTGAGACAAGCATTAAAATAAATTTTTATTACTGAATTTAGAAAGCGCAGTATGGATAAACGCTACTTATGGTAATAAGGTTTTATAGTTAATTAACGCAAAATTATATTTAGTAATATGCACTATGCAGGTTTCTGTTTTAATAAATTACTAGCAGCACCCAGCGGTTACACCCGCGTAATTCTTATTTCCGTTATTTTCCTGAGAAAAAAAATAGTAAGAACAAAGTTTTAAGATGATTTTGTAGTGGTAGGACTCTTAGCAGAGTCCGCCTGGGGAAGTACCACACCTTTGCCAAATATTCTACCGCCAAGCAGTAATGTGCAAACATTACTGTGTTCCGGTTTGAAGGGCAATGATTCCAGAGAAATTACAGGGCTTAGAGACATAACATCTTAGATCTGTGGGTGACGAGCGCAGTGCAGTGCTAGGTAATGATTTGGATTATCATGTTCCAATAGCTGCGTGTTACTGTGCCGTTATGTGGCAGGCATGTTGCTTACCATCAGGCACATGACCTGTTCGTCTCGTCACTCTATGCTATAAAAAAAAGATTGGTTGGATAGTTTTCGCGTGAAAGCGTTAATAAACAAACTTACATCCACGTGTATAATATTAGGGATTAGTAATTAATTTTGTTATGGCGAAGTTCTCAATTCAAAATTTTTTTGAATGATCTTCGATATCTTCGGGGCCTGTCAACAGCTTTGATGTTGTTCTTTTTTTGTTCATTAGTGAAGGTCGCATCAAAGGCGGCTCCATATCGACACGTTACAAATTCCTTACAAACTCAGAGTAGCAGTTATTTAGAAAATTATGACTAATAAGATTCAGAATTGCTACGGTTTTTTTTGTGAAAAGTGAAAAATCGATTTGGCACCACCAAAAATTATATTTGAAAAGTCCTTGCCGTTACGATAACATTATGCATATTATCACAAGATAGTTGTATATTTCCACGTAGAGTTACTAGATAATAACTCTTGTTTAAATAAATAATCCACTGTCTTTTCGAAGTCATGTGCGTAATGCCGCTAACTTAAAACGGTGAAGGAAAACATCGTGAGGAAACCGACATGTACCTGGAACCTTCCGAAGTCATGTGTCATCCACCAAACCCGCACTGGGCCAGCGTGGTGGATTATGGCTTTAACTCTCTCCTTGCGAGAGAAGGCCCCGAGTCCCAGCAGTGGGAACGTTTAGTGGGCTGTTGATGATGAAATCAATAATTGAAGTAGATACCTACTTCACGATTCATAAAGTAAAGCGACTAAAATCCACTCCAGTTTATCGCTATTTCTTCCATATGAATCAACAAACAAATGTTTGGCCAGCAGTGGGACAACTGAGGCTAATTGGAAAAAAATAACCGCTGTTCCGATATTGATAAAAAAATTAGAACTATCTTATAAAAAAAGAATATTGAGATTGACGGACGTAGAGTTTGCGCCACTACCTGCGTAGTTGAACTAAAATAAATCATATTAATTTCCGCATAATTCAACATTTTGATGTTCGTATTTTGATCAAGGAATAAATTAAAGAACATCTAAATCAGTGTATTTCAAAGTGTGAACCGCATCGCAACCCTTACGTAGTTCGCGTACCTACCTTTATTAGGTACGGAGTAATTTATTTTTCCGAAAACACAAAAACCGACTTCAATTTAAAATTAAATTCAATCACACGAATATTCATAAGAAGGTATCACTAAGTCGTCTAAATAAATGAAAGTATATTTTAGTTTTTGGTCATATTTCAAAAACCACCATATCGATTTCGATAATATTTATATGATATCCCCGAACTATGATTTACGAAGCAAAAAGAACCATCAAAATCGATTCACAATTCGCGTAACATACATAATAATAATACTTTTTTGAAGTCGGTTTAAAGAGGCAAATTCCTCAGGCCTTATGCTATTATAAAACCTCATGATGGTGTCGTTGTAGAGTTTGTACCTAGTTGACGTTATCAGGCGTGCCTATCTGTATAAAAGGTTTGAAAAACTCTGATCCAACTAATTAAATATATAATTATAACACATGAATGTGTTAGAATAATATGGCCCTAGAGCGGTTCTTACTGACATTTGTGTCAAACCGGCTCATTATTGAATTATTTACTGATTCTTCCCAATTCAAGATTTATTTATCCATCAATTCGTCTTATATTAAAGGTCAGATAAGGCATAGAGTTCGTAGGCAAGATACCTATGATAGTACTTTAAACCTACTCAATTTGAACAACTTTTTTGTAGGAAATGGCCTGACTAGGTTCATGGCTGAGTCGGGAGTAAGTCTACTCAATGTGCGGGTCGTGGATTCAATTCCTGTCCAGGCCAAACACTTGTGTGATGAATATTCATGTTTGTTCTGTGTCTAGGTGTCCCTATTCCACTAATATTATTAAAGTCAATGTATGGATGTTTGTTGCTCAATAACGGCGTAACGTATGAATGGATCGGGCTGACATTTAGAATACAGATAGATTATAGTCTGGAAGAGCACATATGCTTATAGAGCATATACGCACTTTTTATCCCGGCAAAATAACGGAAACTAGGCGGGTAACACCGCGGGGCGCTGCTAGTACATATGTCATAAGTATGCATTAATTACATTTATGTGTCTATTGCATCATCCGGCTTCCAAAGCATACCTATTTCATAGCTTTGCTTAGTTCAGGACTAGACGGTGTGGTGTGAAGATTTCGACAATTATTTATTATTATTAAATCAACCATAACAACATGGTGTTACTACAAAATTATTTCTACTTTGCTAAATTAGTGACTTTTCTTATTCATTGATTATTTGTTATTGCTATGTATTACGTAATAACTAATACATGTGCATTGGTTAAATTAATATTGTAAAGTTAACTTCAAGGGTAAAGAGGACTAAGAACATTTTTCCTCAATTGCTTGTTATCATTTGAGTAATCATGTATAATATTTAAGAGTTGAATTATTTAACTTTAAAACACTAGCATTACATTATTCATATGTGTTTGGCTTTACTACGGAACTGCAGTACATTGATCAATTACATTAAATTTACCGTAGTTATAGGTGTGGTGAAGCGAGTAAATAATTCGATTCAGTTTTATGAACCATATTTAACTACTGGTTAATTCATTGAAAATCACGTTATAAATAAAACTACGTTACCTTAAAATAATATTTGATTCAGAATATTTAAAAGAATAGACCCAGTACAGAATACAACTATGTACATATTTTTCCGATGTACTATATTCATCAAAATATTACTTCCAAAAATGTTTTAATCGTATTAATATCACGCAAAACAAACGCTCTACAGACTCTCAAGAACATAAATCTAAAAAAAAATGAAGTTTAAATTTACTCACGGTTATTATAGGTGCAACAGGATCTGCCTGCACTGGAAGCCGATGCTTTCCACAAAATAGTAGACACGATCTTATTCAGATCAAAAACTGGTCGGGATAAACGGAACACTAACGAGAAAATACTACGCAATATTATGCTAGATAGATTGCAAACACGCGAGCAAATATTTACAGTTTCGACTGAAACTGGAGTTCGGTAAAATACACAGATGTTTACGTAAAGTTTTGACGTAAGTTTCACGGAGCGATACGCGATGCGTTCGACCTCCAATCGTGTCGACGCAAGACTATCTATCACGGCCTTCTCGGTACTCGGCAGCCCTCGGCTCGGTCGGGCCGGGCTCCGGGATCCTCGCGAGCTTTGGAACTTTGGATCGCGGCCGAAACTGTTGCCAGGATTAATGTCTAGCTGAATCTTTCTCAAGAATTTGCTAAATTCTACAAGCTACATGTATGGTTAAGCTTCAATGACGACGCTACAACGGCGTTTATACCTCTAAGTAATTTTACCAACTTACTTTTTAGGGTTCCGTAAAACGTAAAAACGGAACCCTTATAGATTCGTCATGTCTGTCTGTCTGTCTGTCTGTCTGTCTGTCCGTCCGTATGTCACAGCCACTTTTTGCCGAAACTATGAGAACTACACTGTTGAAACTTGGTAAGTAGATGTATTCTGTGAACCGCATTAAGATTTTTACAAAAGTTTTTTAAAAAAACAAAAATTAGGGGTGCCTCTCATACTGAGAACTGAAGCTCAAAAATTTTTTTTTCATCAAACCTACACGTGTGGGGTGTCTATCGATAGGTCTTAAAAAATGATGTTGAGGTTTCTAATATAATTTTTGTCTACACTGAATAACTTGCGCGAGAGACGCTTCCAAAGTGGTAAAATGTGTGTCCCCCCCCCTCTAACTTCTAAAGTAAGAGAATGAAAAAACTAAAAAAAATATATGATGTACATTACCATGAAAACTACCAACGAAAATTAGTTTGAACTCGATCTGATGAGTAGTTTTTTTTTAGTACGTCATAAATACACTATTATTAAAACTTCGATCAAAGTTACAACGAACTACAAGAACTATGTGTACTATGTATATTATGTTACTTGCTGGAACGGAACCCTTCATGGGCGAGTCCAACTCGCACTTGGCTACTTTATTATTACCATGCGCCGCACATTCAACTAATGCTTTCAGACTTATGTTTCCTACTTTACCACAAAAAGTGTATAGTACTTAAAATTGGTAAAAATTAAATTAGTAACTACATCTTTAAATAACTAACCAACAACGTAATTAACCACAATCTTTACCACTATTAGGTATTAAATTTACGTCTGCACTATTTTTACGTCTTTTTTAACACGCTTCTATTAACTTCACTTGTAACTATGTATATATGAAAATATTGGAATCTTAATTTGACCCACTTCCCGGTCTTCGATTAGGATGAAATTTTGCACATGAGTCATTACAAATCTAATATGGCGGCCTCCCCAAGATGGCGGACTGGCTGTTTGAAATTCACCCCCATGATATGGGTATCAAATGAAAGGGTTTGCTGTCAGGAATACGAAAAAAATAGTCACGTGACTTAAATCGAATATGGTGGACGTCCAATATGGCGGACAGTCTATTTGAAATGCACCCCCATGATATGGGTATCAAATGAAAAGGTTTGCTGTCAGGAATACGAAAAAAAATGTCACCTGACTTAAATCCAACATAGCGGACATCTAAGATGGCGGATTGGACGAACTGGATTGTCTTTACCTGAAACACCTATAATAGACACAATGTTCGATAGCGTGTTTTTTACTGTTCAATATAATTTATTATGTATTTTTATTCCTGGATTACCTAGAAGAGATCGATTGCAGAGATAAGGTCGTTCACTGTTGCTCTAAATAGTTATACATAGTCATTATTTTGTGTGTTATTTTAAATGAAGCGTTTTCAGAATGACAAATAACATTATATTAATATCGAGCTATGCTCATTTCATCGTAATACCTACTCTTTTCTGGTTTCTGTAACAAAATTAAACATTTGAGCCACTTATGGCGCAATAGAGTATTCCACAAACATTTTTGACTTTTGACAAAAACTTTTGTATTTTAATTCATTTGACATCCTGAAAACGCATCACTGGTGTGTCAGTAAAGTGTATTATTATACCTATTATCTTGTATTAAAAATCTCGTGTCACGATGATTGTGTTGGTACTCGTGCGTTTGACCGATTTTAACGTTATTTTTTCAATTAAATTCGTAAAACATTTTTCACTATACTTAAAAACTAATAGTAGTCTTAATTTTTAGTCACGATTTCAAAAACGCATTAACTATAGAGATAGCCAAATAATGTAACGATTTGACCTGAAGTGAATTTCAAGTGACGTCACTTTAACACGTCGCACTTACGTTCGATTTCTATGCTTCTTTGCTAAGGTTTGCCGGCTCAGCTAGTTTAAATTAAACAACATGTTATTTAACCTACTCGTATATTTTTTATAGACAGATACTGATTACGAGATAAAATGAGAAATTTTAGTACAAAAACTAACGTGGTTAATATGTGGTTGGTACTCTTGTACAATCATCATTTGAATCTTTAAAAATCAGGTGGTTTTTTTTATTTTGCTTTGTCAATTCTTCGGTTGGACAGAAACGCAAAATGAGCCAGACCTAGATATAACGTAGCAAAGTTGGCACCACTGGAAGCCCACCGTCGCTCCCGCGCGTCCGCTCACCTGCCGCTTGAAAAAACAAGAGAAGCCTCACATTTCGGCGAAATGTGAGCCAAACCAAACATTGAACACGCGGGAGACAGGTATGCGGCTACTTCACTGCGCACTCCTGAATCCACGACAAGAAAAGTCGTTTACCTTTAAGTTTCTTCTTGTATCGAGTCCACGAAGGCCGCCAAGTCGTCGGGCTGATCATTATCTATCATTGAAGAGCTCGTAAATTGCCGCACCGCTGTGGGAGAAACCACAGACCTCATCTCATAAACGCGCGGCCGATAATGAGGCTTGTAAACAACGAGAACATTTTAGCGGTATACATGTAATCGCCGATACAAACCGAACGATGTTTCCCAGTATTCGAATCAATTACTCCGTTATTTTCACGTTTATCTCCGCTAAGAACATCCTACGTCAATGTTTGTGGATACAAAGTCAAGAAAGCTGCACGGTGGTTTGTTGACTTTGGTAGGTTGGTACATCTACTTCGGGATAATAAACAGACCATTTCATAAAGGAAGCACGCACCATCTCTTATAATACGCCGTAGGAATTACTTCGCTTGCGCAAAATACATACTCATCTACTACTAAAATAAGCAAGCACGCCAATGATAATATTAGCATGTTTAGATTATTTTATAACAACGCAGGACATGATTTCTTAATGCTATGAAGAAGACATCTGACAGTAGGTTTTAAATATCTTGAAAGCTAAACGATTCCAAAGAGCCAAAGACACAACAGAAGAAACGACGACGCGTAGTTGATTCCGAAACTCATTTAACTATTCAGTCCTAATTCCAGCAATTAAACAATTGGGGTCGGCCGTTATTCGGCAAATATGCGCAAAACGGCACTCGTAAAATTTAACTACGACATCTTATGTTTCAGATCCAGTTCTAAGCTTACAGCTTGTTATGTGGCATTCTCGCCAGCAATCAAAGCTATATTTTATGAGATATATTAACGGATACCGCGACTACAGCTGTTGCTGTACAGTTCGATCGATTAGTCATGAATGAAAAACTGCCTTAACAGTTAGTAGAAATCGGTAACACGACAGTCACGAGCTGTTATCGAGGAAACGAATTATTAACTTAGTGATACATTAATCACTGCGATTGTGTGTGCAACGTTGCCAATAAAGGCAGGACAAAACACGAACAAGTACTCAGAAGTCGGTACCCGAGGCTCTAGGACACCGCAAACCACTCTCAAATCCTAAATCCTATTAAATACGCTCTAGCTAACTTTATTCATAGACTCAGCGCCTTTCTTACCACTAACAGGAACACAATTTACCTAGACCGACGTCTGCTGTACAGTAATTTGAATGACGTAACTTTTCGCCGGAACACTGAAACACATAACCACCTTACTACGTGATAAGATTAAACTGTAGGTACGCCCAAATTTATCCAGAACTGTCAAAATATAGGAACTAATCAGTTAACGATCAAATGTTTAGACAACAATATTATGGCTCCACCACTATAATCCATTAGGTCGTTTGTTAAACACTGCATGATGCACGTGTCATACAATTCGGAGTGTTAGTACCAACATGACTTGAGGCACGTGTGACTTACAATAAACTCATTCTTACCATCACCAAGCGCACCTACTCCTGTGACTTGAATTTAAATTACTGCAAAATGAAGATAGTCAATCGATATACCAAATGAGAGGAAACAACCAATCAGATGATAAGGATACATACCAAAATAGATGTAGTTATTTATGCCCTTAGAAAAAATCATTAAAAGTATTGAAAAACAGTTATTTGTGGGACGCACCACGGAAGTACGAAATATCCCGTTGGTTCATTGATTCTTGACGCGAAAGTGAAAGGAACCGCTAACTTTAAATACAACAAACATGCAAGAATTTTTCGTACTATTTCCTATTATTGCATTGTTGGGAGAGTAAGCCCGAGAAACATCATAGACTCAAACTTGGACCCGGTGCCAAATAAGGAAATAAAAAAGTAGGTATACAAAATCCTCAACCAAAAACCTTATTGTTTATTTTATAAGTAAATTTTCCATATTAAAAAATTAGGATACTTGAATATATGGATTAAAAAAACTTTCATGGCTTATTGCCTTTTTTCTATCGGACTGCTTGTGGCTCGGAAATGCGACATCCTTTCATTGTTGACGTCGTTGGTTGGACGTTGTTGGATATTGGTCAAAGACCGAACGACCTCTTCGTTCGTTCGTTTGACTCTACTTTTGTGATAAGAACGTCTGCACTGTGGTATGCGTTGCCTGAGTTGATTTTACCCAAAGGTAGAAGGCTGTAAATCCTGGTGTTTTCAAATCGAGAGTGAATCGGTTTTTTTTTCTAGGTAAAGCACGCTCCATGCTCCATCGTTAATCGCATCTTCGCTTAACATCTTGTAATAATCATCAACAAACTTGTGATACTTTTAAAAATATGTATAATTATTCTATGCCGGTATGTTTGCTACTTTTGAGACTAGGTCTTGTTGAAGATCGAGACGCAGCAACTCTACCGTCTCTACCGCCCTCAGATCAAATCCTCAAAGCCACTGCCTAACAAAATTGCTTATGACATCGCGAAATTAAAAACAGAGTTAAGTTCTTTCTTTCTCTAGCTCTGTTTTTTACCGACTCCAAAAAAGGAGGAGGTTCTCAATTCGGATGCATATTTTTTTACATATGTTTCGCGATAGCCTGCCAATTGTGAGTCGATTTTGATGGTTCTTTTTTAGTTTGGTAAATAGATAGTTTATAGTTAGATAGTAGTATAGAGGTAGTCCCTCATGAATTTTATGTTTTCATTTATCTCGATGACGAAGTCATCGTTTCTTATGAAATTTGGTCGAGTGTAGGAATTTTATTTTGAATTGAAGTCGATTTGCCTTTTAGCCATTTAGCCCAAAAGGCTAATTAGCTAAAATTAATACGTCTCAATTGAATTCAAAGATTCTACTTACTCTCTCCGCTGGTCCTCAGAGGACCTATCTCAAAAGTGTGAATAGAACTATATGAGAGCGAATCTGTGCAAAGTATAAAGTGAGCAACTCTTCAGTTCAATAACTTTGAATTAGGCACCAAATTGCCGTGGACACAATGAAATGCTCAAAATTGACAAAAACGTCTACCCATGTTTAAATGACAACCAAGAACTCCTCATCTAGAGGAGTTCTTCAGTTACTGGAACAGAGTAATTTCTAAGTTTTTTCTGCTATACCTATTTCGAAGAAAACTATGATAATATGTCCGTGCTCTGATCCAACGTGACATCACATTTTACAGAAATTGGCGTAACTGCGAACTTTCACTGCGCTACCTTCTGCAAAGGGCAGATTGTTGTTACTAAACCGTCTCGCAATCAGCAATTCTATAAGGCCAAATGATAAAACATTGCCGGTTTAATCATAAATCGCACACGACACCGATTTATTTCGAAGCCGGGCTATAAATAAAGCCTCATTTTCCGCACATATCCGCTCATAAAAGAGTAAAAAACTTCGCTTAGCGTAAACTGCACGCAGAGCCCTTTCTGCGGGTTTGATCTTTATTCCTGCTAATATTTTGAGTACCACACAGTTCAAAGGTTTTAAAAACACCGCAATTAAATTGAGATGAGTAGAAACACTTAAAAAGGCAAAACAGTTTTCACTGATAAAACATAGGAAAAGGGAAAAAAGTGAATACAAATAGAACAAAAGTTGCAACAAATAGGTACCCACATATTACATTATACTACCTTCTATTTATATTGAATAGACCAAGCAGTGGTACAGTTTGGGTGATGAAAAGGATAATCAAACTGTTAGGCTCTATAGTTGTCAGATTGACCACTGTAATATCTAAAATCATCAGTCTCATTTAAATAAAAGCTTTTTCTAGACTTTTTTTACTTGATAGTACCTACAAAGTTAGAGAGCAAACTAGTGACTGGCCTCGTGGCTTAGTGGGTAGTAACTCTGCGTGCGAAGCCGAGTGTCGTGGGTTCGATTCTCACCCAGTGCTGTTTATTTGTACTGTGTCTGGGTGTTTCTATGTATAAGCTGTATGTATTTAGAACTATATGAGTATTATATCAACTATCTGGCCGCCATAGTACAAGCTTTGCTTAGTTTGGGTTCAGATGGTGTTAGGTATGAATTGTCCACCAATATCTTATACGTTTAAACGAGCAATTCTTGTACCTATATAAATATGTATATATATATAGAATCTGAATCTCGGAAACGGCTCGACGGATTTTCATTAAATTATGTATGCAGGGGATTTCGGGGACGATAAATCGATCTAACTAGGTCTTATTTAAAAAAAACGCATATTATGCGCGTTTTTAGACAATGAAAAACTGTCACATTAGACATTAGAATGTGAAGGTAAATTTCGCCGCGTGACGCGACAGCATAATTAGCTCAGACGGGAAGTCGGGCGCTCATAGCGGTCACGAATTAGTAGCTCCGGGTTCGAATCCAGACGAGTTCTCTTTTTTTTTCAATTCGTTTTTTTTAAGAAAATCTATCTCTTGGAGTCTTTTATCTGTAGGTAGGTATCTAAGTATATTTAGTATTTAAACCGAGCAAAGCTTGGTCACCCAGGTACTTTATATTTTAAAGTTCTCACAATACAGTATTCTGTTCAGTGTTTGCATTTGTTTATTCACTAGCAACGCCCCGCGTAGTTCCAGTTCACGCATTTTTTCCGCGATAAAAAGTAGTTTGTGCTATTCTAGACATTAGACTAAACATACCTACTTTCCTTACTTTACTGATAACCTCCAGAACTTATTTGACATTGTAAATAGAGAAAATAGAAATGGGGAAAAATATGCGCTTGATGGCCTGGTAATGGTAACCAACACACCAGCCCATAACAACATGATACAGTGCAGCTATTTTAACAAAAATAATCAAACTGTTGCCTAGCAAAAAAAAACGCACATAATTCAGAAATATAATATGCCGAGAGCTGGCAGCAAATTTTGGGTAAGTACACACAACAATACACTCTTTTAAAGCAGTGGTAGGAATCTTTGTAGAGTCCGCCTGGCGTGTATCTCATTTCCCCAGACGGACTCTGCCTTTGACAGTGCAAAGCTTCTATTTTCTAGTTTGAAGGGCAATGTTTCCAGAGAAACTATAGAGCCAAAATATAAATAAATAAATATTAGTGGACAATTCACACACAACAATATATATGTACGACCAGATAGCTGATACAATACTTATGTAGTTGTAAATACATACTTATTATACATAGAAACACCCAGACACAGTACAAATATTTGAATTCATCACACAAATACTTGCACTGGGTCATCAACCTATATTCTGAGAGCTAGCAGCAAATTTTGGGTAGATATTTGAAGCAAGGTGAAAAGTTAACACTTAGTAATCCTACTTTACTCCAACACTAAGGAAAACCTGGCTGGTGAGTAGCGGGGCAAAATTAATCCCAATTTAGATCACCTGGCGTATGGAAACTCCCACAAAATTTCCAGTTTTTTAGAGAATCCCTATTTTTAATCATTAATAATACCCAAATCAATAAAATTGCCTCATATAGGTTTATTTTTATTTTTTAGCCAAACATTTTGCACGCGTCTGACAAAGTTAAAGATAAAAGGGAAATAAGATACGTAGGTATTTTCCCAGACCTTATTTCACCAGGCGGACTCTACAAAGAATCCTGGAAAATTCTTACGAACGAACTACGTAGATTACAAGAAAACCTCCTTTCCTGCGAGCAGATAAAATAGTTATAACACCTCACCCAGACTCATGTCAGCAGTACCAACGGAGATGTCAAAATTCAAACGAATGCCGAGTTTTGCCATAAAAAGTCATCACAAGTACTTTGTGTTTTAAATCGTAATTATGTTTTAAATCAAATGTTTACCACGATTTTTTTACATGTTTCTTGGATGTTTTAGATGTATTTTTAAGTTGCTTCTCATTAATAACCACATTTTAAGCAAAGGAAGCTCTTGAATTAGCTACTATGGCAGCAGCAACAGGTTAGTTAAATTATTTTATATTCCTCCCACTACAATAAGTACAGAATTACTTCAGTTTATTTACTTCATGTCCGGTATACACGAGTCTAGTTTATCAAGCTAGTGTTAGTAAGCTAGCAAACTAGTACTTCTAGTATCGTGTAGACAAAGCTAGCTTCATTTCTAAGCTAGTAAGGACATAAGCCAGGACAGACTACATAATTATTTGGTTTGTTATTCTACCAGACTACCGAGATTTCCAAGTTTCAATATGATATTAAACAAATCAGGCTTAATTCGGAAAATACTCTTATACTGGCCTAAATCTTCATTGCGACATTCTTTCAACAGTATCTAAAGAAGATGATCCACAATCATCTCTTCTTAATAATCTTGTATTTTTAAAAGATTTTTTTTCGTCCTATTTTGTACAATTAAGCACATTAGGTATGGAAAAAATCGCACCAAATTCAGTTAGTTATTCTAGTAGAGAAGTGTCTGTGCAATCATAATTGTGTTCCAGTTTGATACACATTAATAAGCGAAATAACTGAATATAAGTAAGTATAATAATCCACTCGAGGTCAAACGAATCACAACTTAGCAGTTTATGCTATGGTTCGCGACAAATATATTACGAACTAGCAGGGCCCCGCGGTTTTGTCTGCGTTGGTCCCGTTCCTTTTATTTTACCGCTGTAAACAGACTAAAGTATGTGTTCTTCCAGACTATAATTATTCTGTGTTCCAGATTTCAACCCGATCCGCTCATACGTTACGACGTGCTTGAGCAACTAACATTGAAACATCCAAACCTTCGCATTTTTAATATTTGTAGGGCGAATTCTACTACTTTTAGGAATGTAATCTAAGATATTAAACACCGTACATAAAACTTTGAAATATATGAAAAATGCATAAAAAATAAGCAAATTTTTTTTACGGTTCTTATAAGTATAAATACTTATTTATACGTCCTTAGTGGCACGATGTGTTTGTTCACAAGCGTATCGCGTGAATTCCTAGTTTCGTATCAAAATAACAAAAAAAAAATGCAAATAAATGGTATCGGTATTCCTGTGGAAATGCCATAAACCACTGAACTTTCGCTGCATAATTATTGGCTCCTGGGGGTCTACCGCCGAACGAAAAATGTAATCGCTTTGATGTTTCTCTCTCTTTTCTTTCGCTTGAAATGATAGAGACAGCATTAGCAAAGCGATAGCCGATTTAGTAAGGCGGTAGAAGCGCTGTTTTGTTAACCTAAATAGCGCTCAGGATTGTATTTAGCTCCATACCATCGGTCATAAGTCACGGTGAACTAGTTGTGAGACAGACAAATTTTCTTTATATATCTAGTCCCATAATAGTCCAGAGTCATGAATTTCTGTTTCATTACGACAGTTATGATTGACAACGTTTTTAGAAGACCGTAAAATGCAGACTGAGGCTTAGTTAGCAGCGAGTCTGCCCACTGAACCTTAAACCGTTTAAACACACAGAGTTTAAACACAGGACAATTATTTGTGCACAATATAAAGTCAAGAATTAGACATAAAATTAGGCAACCAAAAGAGAAGGGTGGTACTTACGTGATGATGGATCTCCTATACCTGCCGGCTTTCATGTACACAGATGACACTCCTTACCTCAACCGGTCAACTCTCCATATTTTCACGTCTTATTATTATTGTTAAAACCATGGCTTAATAAACTCAAAGTGAAAACCTTAGGTAGTTAGGTTAAAAACAGGAAAACTGAATACAAATGAAAATCCGAAATAAGTGATTCTAGCGACATAAAAGTTTATTTGACGCCAACAGAATAGACTGAAACTGTTAGTAATGCGCAAAGCATTTAGTCATTTTCTCGCTAAGGTGGGATGAAAAATTACGTGTTGCACTCGAGTACAAAGATTTTTCACCTTGTGCCCATTTGATTCCCTTGCTACGCCCAGGATTCTAATTTTTTAATCACTCGATGCACTCGTGATTCAATTTTAGAATCCTTTGCTTGCTTTGGCTAGCCGTAATGTTATACGGTGGATTATACAATCTGGCTGCGACATAATAATATTCAACGATGAAAGATTTTTTTCAATCGGTTGTGTAGGTCTTGATGGTAGCGCGTAGCGCGCAAACAAATAACCTCTTCAGCATTAGCTCTATAATATTAGAATACGAGTCGAATTAGAAATTGGTCCTATTTTATTAAAATTGATTCGGTAGATAGAAGTGAAATAGAAATCGCTTGTTTGGTGTTCGGGAGACAGAACGACTGTGACTTGCAAGTGAAAATATAGTTACCTATCCAATGAGTGACCATAATTAGGTTCCGCTATATATTGCGGCTAGAAACAGTTTAGGGCTAGATCGATGGTAGGTATATATATATGAGAAATAACTACCAATATTTAAATACCTATTTATTTTGTTTATTCAGAAGCTTTTCGATGACTGAGTAACAAACATCAACACATCCATCCATGGATACAAAGTTGTTGAGTTTATAATATTAGTAAGTTTGAATAACCTACACAGGGTTATTGGTAATTAGCCTGCATCCTTTTAAGGGGATGTTAAGTACATTAAATAAATCAACTTTTGTTCTACAGTATACTATAAAAATTCGTATTTTTTCCCATTCGAATAATGGGATAATAATTCCATCGAACTCTTCGTTACAATTCGCTCGATAAATAATGTGCCGAAGTGAATAAACATTCAACAGCCGCTTTTTTGGGACTTGCATTGAGTATTAACAAAAGCTGTAGAACAAAAGTTGTCTATTTAAATATACAGATCATGCCCTTAAACGGATATGGGCTGCTTGCCAGTAACCCTGTATTATAATATTATAGAGCCATTGATCCCAAACAACCGAAGATCATGACTTATTGGCCCGTTTCTTTTGCAGCTGATAATCTTGTGCTGAACATCGGGGATATGATTGATATGGCTATAGGCACTCCTGAGGTAAGGATTTCTCTAACTAAATTTCGGTACCATCCTCAAAAGATATAATTAAGCCTTTTTGGGATGAACTCTCGAATTAAAGTTTATTCTCGGAATAGCAATGCAAATACGTAAAATAGGTAGAGTAGAGTTACGAAAATTATGTATGGCGCAGTCTCTTGCGTACAGCTCGGAAAGTTCTTCCGCAATCAAGCGTGCCGTATATTTCACTACCATTATTTCAGATTCAGCGCAGTTAGTGTAAGCTTTAAATAGTTACGGACTGAGGTGCTGAGGTGTTGTTAGGAGCATACTCGTATGTGCTGTTTCGACTTTATCATTTGTCACTCATCGGTTCAGCCCGATTTCAATTTCAAATTCTTTCGGTAGCCTCTTTCAATGACAAATTTAAGTCGGCCTGGGCCAATAGTGACGAACAAAACGTGCGCTTGATTACAAAGAATACGCCTGCCCATGACAGTGCAGTGCAACATTGTTATTAGAACATGAAGAGTTTAAATCTCTTCGGTCTGTAATTTATCTAGATACATTATTTCTAGGAGGTAAAATAATTGGCAAATTTTATGGTACTTCCCTAAGCCCATTCTGAAAGAGTTCCATCACTACAATTAAGTGAAAGATGCACTCTACATTTAGGTCCTAATCTGTTATTCTGCTGGTGTCCCAGACATCCGAACTATTAATAAAGGCGTCTGCAGCAATTAGACTGCTAACTGGTCTAATTGTCTGTCGGGTACAGTAGAATTAGGTACATTAACACTGAAACATTATTTGTAATACTGCGATCCCTGGTGTAAATTTACGGGTAAGCGTGGCATTGCACTACCCATGAGGGACTCGATTTGATCATCTTAATACCAATTACTCTACTTGACGTATAGACTACAGGCCCGTGAACAAAATTTACGGGTCAAATGAACCACCAGGAGACCTATGTAGGATGATAGAAGGGTATAAAGTAATAAGATTCAGCACTATGCCGTCACTTGTAAGCTGTCAAAAAGAAATGGTAGAGGGTTGCAATCCCCCTCTTCAATTGCACTCAGTTGGACAGCTTACAAGTGACGGCATAGTGCTGAATCTTATTACTTTATACCCTTCTATCATCCTACACAGGTCTCCTGGTGGTTCATTTGACCCGTAAATTTTGTTCACGGGCCTGTAGTCTAGTACTCTTTCTTGCACAATCGGACAAAAACGTCTTCATAATTTATGTATCCTTCTTTATTTATGACATAGTGAATCAGAACAACTACATCGTTGTGCTGCAAATAATGTGCCAGTTAGTACTTACATGACATTGTATTTGTAGGGGGTAGAATAAACAGACTAAGGCCAAGTTTCGGATCATATATTTACGCAGTAATAACAAGCTCACACCGGAAGTATAAAAATGACATGCGGGGTTTGTGGTCCAGCAAAGAAGTATTTAAAGTTCCTCTTCCTTTCCCCGGTTGCAGGTGGGTGTGGTAGACTTCAACATGCTGCAGACGGTGCTGCACTGCCTGGCGCAGCAGCAGCAAATCCTCACCAAGCTGGTGGAAGTGCGCGGAGTGGCCGCGCCCACGAGCCCCGCCCGTGACGTTGCCACCGTCAACGTTATGGAATTCGCCGTCGGGACTGATGGGGTATGTTATGAAACAGAATACTATAAATATATATTTTTTTGAAGTGAAAACTTCTTTTGGCGCGTCTAGACAGATTTTTCGTGGGCTGTGAATAGAATTCTAGCGTCACGCTCGGGTATGATAAGAAATCTTCAGGTAAACTCGGAACCTTGGCCATTGGCCATCCAGAAATGCGTCAGCCAATGGGAAATGCTGAAAGGGCGTGACCTGACCATCATGGCATGGCCATCTAGAAATGCGCTAGCCAATGGGAAATGCTGAAGCATTTCCAGATGGTCATGCCATGATGACCAGGCACGCTCTCCGGTTTCACCCGCGTAGTTTCCAAAGTAAGCTATAAAATTCTGAGTTATAAGTTTTCACTTCTATCGGCAGTTCCATGACTGCCAATTTTTTTTGCTCTAAAGGAAGACTCCTTTCTTTTTTTTCTCTTATACGAAAAAGGAAACCATAGAAGATAAATAGGTCTTTTAAGGTTTCTTTTTAGGGTTCCGTAAAACGTAAAAACGGAACCCTTATAGATTCGTCATGTCTGTCTGTCTGTCTGTCTGTCTGTCTGTCTGTCTGTCTGTCTGTCTGTCCGTCCGTATGTCACAGCCACTTTTCGCCGAAACTATGAGAACTACACTGTTGAAACTTGGTAAGTAGATGTATTCTGTGAACCGCATTAAGATTTTAACAAAAAAGATAAAAAAAAAGAAAAATTAGGGTTGCCCCCCATACTGAGAAATGAAACTCGAAAAATTTTTTTTCATCAAACCTACACGTGTGGGGTGTCTATCGATAGGTCTTCAAAAATGATGTTGAGGTTTCTAAAATCATTTTCGTCTACACTGAATAATTTGCGCGAGAGACACTTCCAAAGTGGTAAAATGTGTGTCCCCCCCCCCCCTCTAACTTCTAAAGTAAGAGAATGAAAAATCTAAAAAAAAAATATGATGTACACTACCATGTAAACTACCAACGAAAATTAGTTTGAACTCGATCTGATTAGTAGTTTTTTTTTAGTACGTCATAAATACACTATTATTGAAACTTCGATCAAAGTTACAACGAACTACAAGAACTATGTGTACTATGTATATTATGTTACTTGCTGCAACGGAACCCTTCATGGGCGAGTCCAACTCGCACTTGGCCACTTTATTTCGTATCTATGGTCCATTTCAAATCCCTTGTTTCTTTCGAATGTGTTTCATGGTATGTACAATAATTTTATTAATACTCGTAGTAAATCTATCGATCAAAACAGCAGGCTGTGCAAAGTTAGCGCAGCATTGCCATTGGCCTTACCAATGGTTACCGAAGGCTGTGATTGTGTCCACTACGAGTAAAACTATATGAAACTTTTT
This sequence comes from Ectropis crepuscularia, assembly GCA_963693475.1. Lineage (NCBI taxonomy): Eukaryota > Metazoa > Arthropoda > Insecta > Lepidoptera > Geometridae > Ectropis > Ectropis crepuscularia. The sequence continues at coordinate 12,798,154 of OY856339.1, read as the reverse complement.
GCTGCTGTGTTTCAAAATATCGGACTATACGACACTTATTTAACCTATTTTGGTTTCAGCAAACGCCCGTACAAAAAGAGCGTAAGTTATAACATTTTTTTTTGTTAGTGTTATTGGTTTTATATCAATTTGAATAATTGTAGGTTGACCTTTTTCTTTTATTCAGGTATTTTTAATTTAAACATTTATTTGTAGACGCAGCATATACTTTCTGTAGACGGAACAACTATTAAATCCAAATTTACTTTGTTACAGCATCTGCGCCCAACGATACAATACTTGTGGGTGTGTATCCATGATTTGTTATTAATTGATATTACTTCGACAAAAAAAAGTAACACGTATAATGGCGTTAGTAATAGGAAATCTGCTGAAAAAAACTGATCAATTATGATAACTTCACGTGGGGCACCCTGGGCGTCATACAACAACTTGCCTCGGCATATTGCTGTGTGGCAAATCCTGGCAGGAAGCTGTTATCCGTGCTCCTCTCCTCTTTGAGCAGCAATGCTTGTAGAAAATGAGGCAAGGAACTAGAATACATGTGAAGGTGACGCGGCTGAGTCTCTTTTCGGGCAAAATTTCTATGTCATTCAAATGAGGGTCGTCTATGGGTCATGTGTCTGTAGCCTCTACTGTCTATAGAGCGTCTTATTGTACCATGGTAATGTATTATCACTTAGCATTTTGCAAATCCCCCAGCAAAACTGAAATAGTAGGTAAATACATATAAAGGTGCGCTTATACGGGCAACTAAAATTGCTCAATTCCAGTCAATACTCGTCAACTATGACGTCACGACTACATCAAGCAATTTACGGCAACGGCAACAAGCATCAATACTGCGCAGTACAATATTGAGCGATATGGCGCAACTTCATCAACTAGGCGCCACCCGACCTCTCGCTCTCCACGCGGAAGCAAGACGGCAAGCCGCAAAAGAAACAAGTGCGAATGAGATTACAGAATACAAAAATTGCTAGGAATTTCCAAGCCCATTGGATATTCGTCAATTCGTATCTGCGACATTGAGCGATATGACATATCTGGAGGAATTAGAAGCAATATCGCCGAAATAATTGCCGCATTTTGTTGAAATTGCTCCATTAATTGCTCCAGATCGGTCCATTCGTGTCGCCGAGCAATTATTGCCCTTGTGTAAGAGCACCTTTACATATATAGGTTGTGAAATCTTATTTATAACACACATAATTTCTTTACAGTTGAACGAGTTAAGAAGATCGAGAGTGCCGGATGTATGTATTTTTAACAATTTTTTTTGGATTTGGACTGTACATGTTCCAATAGCTGCGTGTCACTGTGGGCAGGCATGTCGCTTACCATCAAGCATATGTACTATATCTCATCACTCTATACTAAAAAACGAGGTGCCAATGTTAAAAATGCATTTCCCCAGACAAAAAAAAAGTCGCTCATCTTACGAGTATTACACCGTTTTCTTAAAGTGACATAATGTACCTATGGCATTAGTGTCCACTGCCTATAGAGTGTCTTAATGTACCTACTATAATAATCTGAGAGTTACTTCAACATCAACAACATCAACAGCCCACTAAACGTTCCCACTGCTGGGACTCGGGGCCTTCTCTCGCAAGGAGAGAGTTAAGGCCATAATCCACCACGCTGGCCCAGTGCGGGTTGGCGGATGACACATGACTTCGAAAGATTTTAGGTACATGTCGGTTTCCTCACGATGTTTTCCTTCACCGTTTTAAGTTAGCGGCATTACGCACATGACTTCGAAAAGACAGTGGTGCGTGTGGGGTTTGAACCCGGGGTCTCCGGATCGGCAGCCGCCGTTCTCCCGACTAGACCACCGTAACTTATAACTTACTTATACTACTTATGGAGAGTTACTTAGCATTTGGAAATTCCTCTACCAAATTCAAACAGCAAATAGTGAATATCTTACTTTAAATGCTTTTGTTTTTTACAGTGGACCGAAAGAGGAGCGACAGTGCCGGATGTATGTATTTTTAACCAATTCTGTAAAGTAAGGAGGTATATTCAGAATTCAAATATATCTCTCTACATTAAATGGTTGTCAATTTTGCCAAAAACTACCCAATGCTTGACCAATGGCACCAATGTTTATTTTTGTTAAATTTATCTAACAAATGTACTATTTAGAACTACTGTATAAGGAGTATGTATTTGCAATGATATATGTATATATTGTATATAGGTATGTATTGTATCAGCTATCAGGCATTCATAACAATAGCTTTGTTTAGTTTGGTGTTAAATAGTGTTGTGTGGGCAAAGTCCACCAACATTTATATTTTACGGGTACCTATACTTGCATTTTGGAAACACCGAATTCTATATACTTAGATAGATACTCTTTATTGACACACCAAAAAAGGACATACAGAAAAAAATACAATCAACTTTAAACTAGAGCGAAAGTTTCAAGTATCGCTGAAAACATTAACTGTCCAAACAAATGACAAAAATACCAATAACACTTATTCCAACATTTATTCGCAGTTTAGTTTAGTTCAGTGGCTTACTTAAATTGGATTCTGTTGCACTTCAGCACAAACTATACCATCAAAAGGAGAAGCACCAGCAGCGACAGGACCATCATCGGCAGCAGCAGCGCCATCTCCGGCTGCAATGAAGGCTGCAGTAGAGTCCAAGGCGACTAAAACGGCAGGAACCCTGGCGCCAGGAGCCACCGGCGAAGCTGGACAGCCGCAGACCACAGCCGGGGCTCCAGGCCTAGATGGATTAAGCCTCGTCACTTACAGCAAATTCAACTTACTGGAGAATTCTGTTGCAGAGTTGCAAAAACGTGTCTACGGAAGTATCCCTAAGAATGAAGAGATTTTAGAGGAAGTTAGGTGAGAATACAGAAAAACAAACAATAAAATAATGCTTTAGACTTTAAAGAAACTTTTTTCATAAAATTCCTATTTTCTTTATATACGTAAAGATAAGAACACAAGTGTTTGGACGGTTGTTGAGGATAGTTGGTTTGAGGTTCATTTGGATTGAGGTTCATAATGGGTTAAGGGTAGAGAGGGTGGGTGACTGGCGTTCCGATCATAGTGTGTTTTGATTAATATATGTGTTTGATCACAACAGTTCCTCATCAAAATTTGGCTCCCATTTATGTATTATCTCTCTATTTTTTTGATTATTTCTCTAATTTCAGGTCACAAACTAATATAAAAGCGATTCAGGACATGTGGACCAATTTAAACGTCTCAGCTCGTCTGGAGGCTGCAGAAGCCGGTATTGGCAAGCTCAGTTCTCTGGTGCAAGATGTTATCAATGAAACAGCTAACCTTCAAGATATCGCTGCCAAGTAGTTACTTAATTAAATTTTATTGGAGTAATTTTTTTCATGTGCGAAAGATAGAAAGTAGTCGTAACGCAATAACAGCGAAACTAAAGTGTAATAAAACAACACATCCACCCATTGCAACAGTGTCAAGCAGCGATTTGAGCGTAAAAAATAAACACCTAGCACGACACTGCGTTTGTCACCCAGAAGCCGAAGATGATTTATCTTTTTGGTCTGTAACTTCTCTTGAAGCGTTGCTCTTCAGACCGGGACACAGTGATATTTTCACATTGCTGCTTCATGGTAGAAAATAAATACTAGCAAAGGTTTTAGTACTTTACCAGTCAGGTTCTGCAAAGAGTTCTACCGCCACAGAGAACGCATCTGTATTATGAATTTCGTATTTGTTGCATTCTTGGGCCTTGATTTGATTTGGTTGGAAATATAAAGCTGAGGATCGGGCAAGTGTGGTATTAGTGGAGAGGCGCAAGTGCAGCAGTGGAGTAGTTATGAGCTAATAATGATGATTTGATTGTAGAGCAGCGGCGGCGCCGGCGGAACCAACTAGTGGTCGAGGCACTCCCGGTGCGGACATCTCTGCTGTTTCGGTACCAACTCCGCAAACTGCCCCCTCCGGAGTTACGGAGTATACGGTGCCTGCAGCGGACGTAGCATTAAAAACGGACTTGGAAGGAATTACTGACTTCGTTAATGATCTACGATACAACCTGGATAACCTCACGGACTTGTTCTACTCGGCAATGAAACAGATGCCAGTTGAAGTCGGTGAGAGTCTATTAGCTCTATTTTAACTTTTAGTTTTTGCTTTAACTAGTTAGTATATCTACTTTTACTTTTAAAAAATGTTGCCTCATTTCTAAGCGCCTTCTTCATCACCAGCCCACTACATGTTCCCACTGCTGGGACTCGGGGCCTTCTCTCGCAAGGAGAGAGTTAAGGGCTTAATCCACCACGCTGGCCCAGTGCGGGTTGGTGGATGACACATGACTTTGAAAGATTCTAGGTACATGTCGGTTTCCTCACGATATTTTCATTCACCGTTTTAAGTTAGCGGCATCACGCACATGACTTTACAAAGACAGTGGTGCGTGTGGGGTTTGAACCCGGGTCTCCCTCGCTCTCTCCCTCTTGAACTCGGGCAGGCGCCGTTCTCCCGACTAGACCAGCCGTAACTTATCACACGCCTTCTTAGTTGTTTAATTTTTGATGTTACTCCTTAATGTAGTAGTTGTTTACCTATCGCTCCAAATTAGCCCGAGTGGAAGCGACACAATTACACAATTACCACCTCTCTAATATTATGGTCATGGGTCATGGATAAGAATATGGAAGTTGTTTCTTTTTACTGACTTCGAAAAAGTTGGAGCTTAAAGCTGCATTTGTGAAATTCTTTTGTGTATTGTCATTTAAATTTAAGTATAAATTACATACCTATTTCATCTATGTTTTGCGACGCAGCAATACATACTTCGATACGACTATTAGTCTGTTTGTTTAGCAAACGAGTGCCGTAAATTTTACTGCGTTGGTCTACGTAATCATCATAATGTAGGTCTGTATATTCCACACATAGCAGAAAATGGTCATCATTACTGTAATACCCAAGTTTGAAACAAAAATGTACGAAGTCGACAATCATGTAGCACTGTAAATTTAGAGCAGTTTATCCTTGACTTATCTGCAGAAACTTCTCTAGAAGGAAGCAATGACAATATTTTTTATGATTACAAGAGTTGTATAATAATAATTCAGAGATCACGTAAATATCCAACGGTGAAAGAATTTTTGATATCGGTCCAGTAGTCCCTGAGGCTAGCGCATTCAAACAAAAACCTCTTCAGCTTTATAATATTAGTGTAGACAAGCAACACAGTTCAATAAATATTTAAATTAATTTTACTATTTATGGTACGATCATCTGAAAAATAAAGTTGGAAACACTGGTCACGGGCAGATTTTACGCATTTGCAGATGTTACTTCCGTTACATATTTTTCTTACGATTTCAGCCCCACTTTTTTTGGCTTCGGTCGCGCAGCAAAATCCCTATCTCTTCCAAGCCTGCTGTAAGGAACTTCGTTCCAAAAAACAGACTTTTAGCTAGGGCAAATTGACAAATTATATGCAAGCGGGAGGAGATGTACGCCTTTCACTGCAGGGAATAAGTAACCCATGTTAACAGTCATCATCATCAATAATGAATACTCGATAATTTGATTTTACAGACTTGCCTCCTGCTCCAGAACCAGGTGTTATGCTAGATGATGTAATGGCTTCGAGAGCGAAAACCGAAGAGGGTCCGCGGGCAAGAGCCGAGGAGAGCGGCGGCGGCGGTGGCGGTGGTGGTGGTGGTGGTGTTGGCGGTGGTGGCGGTGGCGTTGGTGGTGGCGGCGGTGGCGTTGGTGGTGGCGGCGGCGGCGTTGGTGGTGGCGGCGGAGGTGGCGTTGGTGGCGGTGGTGGCGGCAGTGGTGGTGGTGGCGTTGGTGGTGGCGGTGGCGGTAGCGGTGGCGGTGGTGGTGGCGGTGGCGCAAAAGGTGAAAATGGGAGCTAATTTTACTTCAACAACTTAACTGTTTAAAATAATTCCGATACTGAACCCACGATATATTTCTGTCAGATCGAGCACTAAAACCCCGAAAACCAAGAAGTGCGCCGTCGGGAGGAGGAGGAGGAGGGGGTATAGATGGAGATGTGTTAGAGGTGATGGAAAGACTCAACGATTTGGAGAAGCGCGTCGAGGCCTGCTGCGAGACGTTGGGCAAGGGTGATGGCGTGATTTCAGACCAGGTAATTCACACATGAAGTGTCTTGATTTAACAGTGTTCCATTGTAAAATGTTATTTGATATCTATGGTAGGAAAGTAGGTAAGCTTATGCGCCAAAATTAATGATTAATTAAAATGAATTTAGTGACTAATATCACAGTCTATTTCTTTACAATGCTTCATATATCACATTATCATAAAATTATGATATTATAAGCTTATGATATTATGATCATAGCGTCAAAATGAACAGACGTTTTTAATCAAAATATAAATAGGATATCTTCAAGTCTCGGACGTATAGGCATTTTCTAGCTAAGAAAAGAAGCATCTCCTTATGTTACATTACGATGGTTGTTCACAGCTCAACTCATTCCAAGATCAGTTGGAATATCTACAGAAGCAGGTCGCTGGTCTAACCACCTTGGGTGCTGGGAGTAGTGGGCTTTCTCCGGATCTAATCAAGGATCTTCAAGGTATAACATGGAAATTTTGGTGAAGATTAGATGAAGATTTTTAAGAATGGAACGATATTAGCGGTTTTGAGATGTTATTGGTCTAGGAGTTTTATATTTATGAAAGTAATCCCAAGACCAAACGATTAATCCCAAGAATCAATTATTCAACGACTAGTTGTATTTAATAATATCTATGGTCTACGTCTAGGTATGTGTTATCGCTAGCCACGAGTCATCTTTAACGTGTCATCGTGCTGCGTGCTGCTATAATCAGGTTCTTGCAGTTGCAGGCTGTGAGGGTCCTACTCCAAACGTTAAAACCCTCACAGTAACAAAATAATGGTTAATAAACCCTGTAGGTATATGTATTTTATAATTTTGCTATAATGTACTATCTGGCTTCCATATTACAAGCTTTGCTACATTTGGTAGTGGGTGGTGTGGTATGAAAAAGTGTCGACTAAAATGTATTAATTGGCCGTGTGCACAGGTATGATGCAACTGTTCCAAACGGTTCAAGATATGCAAGATCAAATGAAACAAGTTCACGACACCGCCTTGCAATTAGCTGCGGAGAAAGAAGATCGGAAACATAACATTAATGTAACGTTGATCAGACTCTCTTTAATTTTCATGTTTTATAAGGAATATTAAAACACAAAGAAAAATGAAATACAAACCATGACGCCTTCAAACTTTCTAAGCTGTAAAACATTTCCAGGTTCTTCTGGAGCAGATAGAGTTGTTAAAGACAATAAAATTGGACAGAGAAGACATGGCTGAAGCAATGGCTGAAAAGGCAGATCTTCGCATGTTGGCGAGAAAAGTGTCTCACGACCAATTCGAATTGGCTTGTGATGACCTTTCAAGAGGCTTGGAGCATGCTCTTGGCAAGCTTACTATGCAGGTTGGTAAAAAACTGAATGTGCAGTTTAGCACGTTGGTGGGTTGGTCATAAAATATACTAGTATCTGCCATATTGAAAAATGCCAAAACTGTTCGTTAGCGCCCAATTAAGCAAATATTTTATTTATAGGAAGCATTGTGGCAACAAGCGCTAGATGACATTCAAAGAGAGATCGAGACTAAACTGGACAAATTAGAATTATCTCCATTGAAGGAATTCTTCAATAGTAAACTGAAGGCGCTACAAGACAGCCTAAAACAAATGGCATCTTTACGACGTGAGGCTGAAGCGGCTGGCACTAAGAGGAAATTGATGAGGTGTGCATAATCCTCGTATTTAAGATTGTCGATCGATTAACTTAGTTAATAGTATGCGGGGGAAGTAAGAAGCCTTTAGTTTTTACACATACCACGTGTAAAATTATAACCGTCGAAGGCGTTGTTATCGTTTAAATTACCGCGATATTGTTTTAAAACTTTTTTTTGAAAAAAGATTTATGAATTCTAATAGAAGAATAAGCACATAATATGCACTGCTCTATAATGGGGATATACATCTACATAATGCAATGTTATTGAGCTCTGATCCACTAGAACTTTTATACCGCTAATATAATATATTGCGATCCGTCATACCTTCGCAATCAAGCGAAATTGCCTTGGTTCTGATGCCTATTTCTTTCCGCGCATTCTTCTGTTAAATCTTCTAATTATCATCTTCACAACAGAACGCAGCACAACGTGAGCATTCTTGGAACCAAATCAGTACACGGGTACGGCTGACGTATCTGTTCATGTACACCTCAGATCTTCTCTCCTAGAGATGGCTCAGAACAAACTTTAAACAACGTTTTTTCTATAACATTTCATAATTGGTGCTCTTTTTAGACTAGGTATAGAATAGGTAACTTGATTCTACTTCCCAAACGCGGTTGAGTCTATATATTACTTAATCAAGACGCTGCCGCTGTCTAAAATTTTGTGAATTATTTATTTGTCAGGGATGTGAACTGCTTGTCCTGTGACGCGAATGCAGTGATGGCTACTGAAGCACAACCATCCATACCTGTTCCTAAGCCATTCCCCGCCGCACTTTCTATGAAACCCTACCTCAGCTATGAACTTGGTATGTTATCACCTACACTTATTGTATGTTAAATGCATAGGCTTAAGGCAAACGCAATTAAATTAAGACATTGTAGTGATTTCAATAACATAATCTGAAACACTATAGGTACAATCAGATGGGTCAGATGGGGTTATGTGTGAAGTGTCCACCAATATGTATTTATTTAATCGTTTAGTTAATTTAATTTAGGTTCGAAACAGGAAGATTTGATTAATCAAGATCTCGCATAATAGCTCTACAAATATCGTTCCTCCTAAATAATAAATTGATCCAACGAAGGTAAAGTCTGAAAAAGGGAATAAAAGGGTAAAGGGAATAAAAGGGTAAAAGGGTTTTGGGGACCGAGTCACCTTCGTCCGTGGGGAAGCACCTAGATATTGAAACCTCACACGTGGTCCCTGGGTGGTGCTAATCAGGTGACAAATTACCGGTGGTAGGCTTCGGCCGTGGTTGGTGACCACCCACTAGACTAAGTCACGACGCCAAGCGGCCTAGCCGTGTTCCGTCGTGTTGTCTAGTGCTACCATTAAGGGAAAACGGGTCAGAACAGTTGCTGCACAACTGCAAGACCGGTCTGTCACACACCAATACTGTACATCGGGAAGCTAGTCATGGAGGGTAGCGGGATCCGAGGCACGGTTTGCCGCACCGACCGCAGATAGTTGGGGGCCCAAGTAGTGAGCTAGCCACTCATGAAAGGCTGCCCCGCCATCTAGCGAAAAATCCCGGGATGCGCTATCCTGCCGGTTGGCGACCGGATGACAAGGCCAGATAGACATCCCCGGGGGGGCTCGGGCGTCCCCGCAGTCTCCAGGCTAGCTCCCCACTGGTGTATTCGTGTTGTGTGTTGTGACCAATGGTCAGTAGTGTGTGGCCTCGTTCTACTGCCGTTTTCCCACCGATTCCCTCTCCAAATAAATAAACAATGAACAAAGTCAAAAAAAGAAACAAGGTTAAAGAGCGGCTGCACGCCTTGTCAGTCAAAGTGCACCTCACTAATATTCGAGGTCTGCACTCAAATCTCACTGCAGTCCACCATCACCTCGAGACTGAGCAGCCGACACTCTTGTTTCTTACGGAGACGCAGATAGGTTGTCCGTCGGACGTGGCGTACCTAACGTATCCAGGCTATACCCTGGAGCACAAATTCCGGCCTCGTGCTGGAGTATGCCTGTACGCCCGTGACGACATCTGCTGTCGGCGTCTCCGTAACCTTGAAGACACTAGATATTCTGTTCTTTGGGCACTAATGGACACAGGCATAGACAAAATTATCTACGCCTGTGTGTATCGGTCGCACAGCGGAGATCTGGAGACGACTAGGCTCACGGAGTATTTAAGTGAGGCGGCGGACGCGGCTCAACAGAAGTACCCTTCGGCCCAATTAGTGTTACTGGGGGATTTCAACGGCCATCATAAGGAATGGCTGTACCCATACCGGGACACTGATCACGCTGGGCAGGAAACGAGAAAGCTAGCTTTATCGTTAGACCTAACCCAGCTGGTCCAAGAGGCCACAAGAGTACCCGACGTTGAGTCGCATACACCTTATTGCTTAGACCTTCTGCTGACAACTGATCCAGACCGTTACTCGGTGGCGGTATCGTCGCCGTTAGGCAGCTCCGACCACTGTCTGGTGAAATCTGTATCTGTCTACCATCCGCCTGATCCCAGCCCTAGAGGCAACCGGCGGTTGTGGCGATACAAGTCAGCAGATTGGGATGAGATGCGCTCTTTCTTTGCGTCTTACCCATGGCAGTCATTGTGCTTCGCTTCTGGTGATCCCTCAGTCTGCGCGGATGCTGTGACTAATGCAATACGAACGGCTATGGAATATTTTATTCCATACTCCGACATCTCATTATCCAGCAAAGCTCGCCCTTGGTTTGGTTCTCAATGTAAAAGTGCTGAAGCATTTAAACATGAGGCCTACCTAGCCTGGGTTGATGCTCGACAGCGTAAGACAAGGGATATACACCGGAAGAAGAAGGCGTTCAACAAGGCTGCTAAGGCATGCAAAAAGGTTCTTCAGAGGGCTCGGTTTGACCACATTAGTCGAATAGGGAACAAACTAGCTTCGCACCCAGCGGGCAGCAAAGCGTTTTGGTCCCTAGCTAAATCGGTCGAATCGAACTTCTGCCGCTCCTCACTACCTCCAATGCTGAAACCTGATGGGACACTGGCTCACACTGCAACGGAGAAAGCAAACTTGTTTGCAACTCAGTTTGCGGAATCTTCGCGTCTAGATGCTGGTAGCGCGACACCTCCTACTCCACCTGGCTGTTCGACTTTTATGTCAGAGATACGCATTCGCCAAAAGGAGGTTCGCAAAGTGCTACGCAATCTGGACGCGAATAAAGCCAGTGGCCCAGATGGTATTCCTGCTCTAGTATTGAAGGCTTGTGCGCCTGAGTTGTCACCGATATTGACACGCCTATTTAGACTCTCTCTTCAAACTGGGCTAGTACCGAAGTCTTGGAAGCTTGCCAATGTGCAACCTGTGCCCAAAAAAGGTAGTCGTGCTGACCCTGTCAACTACAGGCCCATCTCAGTCACGTCCATACTCTGCAAGACTATGGAACGTGTCTTAAACCACAGGCTCCTGACGTACCTAGAATCGAACGACCTCCTCAGTGACCAGCAATACGGGTTTCGCCGAAACCGGTCCACCGGGGATATTCTAGCGTACGTCACTCACATCTGGAGTGAAGCTATTGAGAAACACGGGGAAGCACTTGCAGTCTCCCTGGATATCTCGAAGGCTTTCGACAGGGTTTGGCATGATGGCCTTATAAGCAAGCTTTCTAGTTATGGTTTGTCTTCTGGGTTCATTGCTTGGATATCGGACTTCTTGAGGGATCGATCCATACGAGTCGTCATTGATGGCTGCTCGTCGGATCAAATGGGTATCAATGCCGGAGTCCCACAAGGGTCGGTACTCTCTGCGACGCTCTTCCTGCTACATATCAACGATCTGTTGAAGCCCGGTATCTATGGGTACGCAGATGATAGCACCGTTGTAGAGAGTTACATATCTAGCGCGAGAGCCACTAGGCAGCAAACTCAGGTACTGAGAGAGAGTCTGATCGAGCGTTTGGGCTTGACCCTTGATGTGGTGTCCAAATGGGGCGATGCCAATCTGGTCAAGTTCAACGAGAGTAAGACGCAGGCGTGTCTGTTCTCCGCTAAAAGGAGTCCTTTCCAACTGACTCCAACTTTTAGAGGTGTATCCGTGCCGATCTCTGACCGTCTTGAACTTTTGGGCGTTACTTTGACCTCTACGCTCAACTTTGGCTCGTTTATCGAGTCCAAGGCTAAACTTGCTGCCAAAAAACTTGGTGTCCTCTCAAAGGTGCGAAGGTACTTCAAGTCTGAACAGTTGCTTACACTATATCAAGCACAGATTCGCTCCTGTATGGAGTACTGTTCGCACCTTTGGGATGGATCGGCTAAGTATCAGCTGGAGGCCTTGGAATCGATCGAGAGACGTGCCAAAAGGCTCATAGGCAACGACACTCTTGTGCGAAAAAGACTTCAAAGTCTTGAACATCGCCGAAAAATTGCCAGCCTATCGGTTTTTTATCGGATACACTTCGGAGAGTGTGCAACTGATTTGCATGATCTGATACCACCTTGTCCTTTTTTCTATCGGAATGCTCGTAGCTCGAAAAAGCGACATCGTTTCATGGTTGATGTTCCAAAGACACGAACGAAGAGATTCGACTCTACTTTTGTGATAAGAACGTCTAAGCTGTGGAATACGTTGCCTGAGTGGGTTTTCCCCGATGGTTACAATCTTTGTGTCTTCAAATCGAGAGTGAATCGGTTTTATCTAGGTAAACACGCTCCATCGTAGACCGCATCGTCGCTTAACATCAGGCGAGATGGCGGTCAAGTGTAAACCTATAGAAGTTAAAAAAAAAAAAAAAAAAAAAAAAAGACGAGTTGATTCATAAAGTTTTATACTGTTAAAACTTAAAACGAAGTATTGTTTTGAAAAGCGTTAAAATTTTCTTCGTTGATACTTATTAAAATTATCATAAAATATAATTTTTCGCCGGCAGATGCGATTCGCAAAACTCAAGGAAGTAACTTACAGCAACGAAACATGCATGACTGGGAGAATATAGACAAACAGATGGGTCAGCCGAAGCAACAATTTAAAATCAGGTATACTTGAGCTTAAATGTTATTGGGATGTTAAGTGGTTTAGGAGCTGTTACATCATAAATAGGCGAGACAACTAAAAAATAGTTATTTGTTGCAATACAAGAGTGCAAAGTGGCTTTTTAACCGCGTGCTCATGATTGAATCACGAGCGTAGCGAGGGATTCAAAATTAGAATCCTGAGCGTAGCAAGGGAATCAAAAGGGCACAAGGTGAAAAATCTTTGCACTCGAGTGCAACACGTAATTTTTTATCCCACCTTAGCGAGGAAATTACTAGGTACTTAAATGCTTTGCGCATTTTCAGTTTCAGTCAATTCTGTTGGTGTCAAATAAACTTCTGGGTCGCTATAGTGCGGGCCGTACACCTTGCTGGAGTACACCGTAATCCAGCAAGGTGTGTAGAAAACCAAAACAAACCAAAAAAAAGGTGATACCATAACATAAACATTGTTTAATCTTAGTATTTTTATGCAATTGCCTTAAAATATTTTTCACAAATAGGATTCGACTTTATTGCGATCTTAAATACCATATACTTAGATTTGTATTGATCAAATAATTCTATACTATCTTATTTTAAAAGTTATAGACAGTAATGGTAGGATGATAGAAAAATGATTTTAAGTACTAGCAATTTGATCTGTGTTTCTCAAACTCTCAATGTTCAAGACATTTATACTTCTTTTCATCAAATTATTCTTATTAAGGACGCGCCTATTTTTCTAACATACCCCTCTCAGGCCCATATTGTGAAAATGCCCATTTCCATTATATTCAAGTATGGATTAATTTTACTCTATTTATCTATTATTTTGTCATTAATTTGGAATTTTTTTAATTGTAATGTACTTTGATTTTAATGTAGATAGATAGATAGATAGATAGATAAACTCTTTATTGCACTTATTTAGAAAACAAAACAACAAAATTAAACAAAAACTTAAAAACAAAGTAGCAATTGGCGACCTTATCGCTAAGATTTATTGTATTATTTGATTTTGATTGTAATGGGATTTTAAATTGACGTCTATTTTTTTTTAATTATTGACTTGTATTGGTAATATTTGAATATCTTGAATATGACATGTAACTACTCGTTATCAATAAAAGAGTATGAGTATAACTAAAGAACTCCGAGAAAAAGGTTTCTTGTGTCGTAACGAGTTGAGAGAAAATCGCAAACCTAAATACGTGATCCAAATTACGCTGTTTACTATCAAAAGCTTGTATAATTTTCACTCTAAAATGCCATAAAGTTTGTGTTATTTTGATCGAAACTTTTGTATGTGTTTCCAGAATATTACATCATAGTGTTATGATCAGTTTTGGGTAATACGAGGACAATTTGAACGAGATTTAATTATTGTTAAAAATAAAATAAACGTTTTCATATAAGGAAACATCTAAATTACTTTTCTAAGTCACTGGTTCTAGTGTTACATTCTTCTCCGAACTCAAATGCTTTGCCTTTCCTTTTTTTACGTGAGGGAAGTAAATGTACGTATGCCCGCCATACTCATTCATTCATCATTATGAAATGAGAGGAGATCTCCATCTACCCTCATTTGGGCTTCAAAAATCGCAGGGTGACCAACACTACACACAACACTAACCATATCAGGTTTCTCCAAACTCAGTGCGCTATGCACACATTTATTTATTAGAGGATTCCGCGACGCCGATAACCGTAAACCGGGTAGTTTTCGGTTATTGGCATTGTGGTCATCGCGTCGTAGTTGAAATATATACCTATGTTTTTTATTTTCCAATGCTTCCCGAACCATTCTTGCGTAGTAATGACATTCGGTAGATAGAACCTTCGGGTCGTGGATCTCGATCCAATGACCAGTTTTAGCATCAATCAAATGTTCAGCAATTGCAGATTCTTGTGTCTGACGATTTTTTACAGCGGCAATGTGTTGATTGTTCCATGTCCCAGCAGTGGGAACATATATTTGGGTGTTTATGATATGCATACATATATATTTAGCCATGTTTTGCGACGAAAATTTAAAAGGGCAAGCAGTGAAAGGTACTACAAACTATCTTGTAAAACAATGGTTGAGAAATGCTGGTCTGTCATATTGAGAGTGACATTGGTTTGTTTACCTTTTATTCACAGAAATTTGGGATGAGGTATAGGATTACTTAGGTATTTGGGATTTTTACTTGTATTCAATTTTCCTATTTTTAATCTAAGTTTTTAACTTTGAGTTTATTTAACCATGGTTTTAACAATAACAATATGACGTGAAAAAATGGAGAGTTGAGGTAAGGAGTTTCATCTGTGTACATGAAAATGTTTCCGGGTGGTCAATTGCATTAAATTATAGTAGCGCTAAGTTAGCATCTGGGTATATTTTAAACTTTTAAAGGAAATAAATAAACATTACCATTAAGAATCCATGAAAAAAAAAATGGCAGTCATAGGAACTGCCGATAGAAGTGAACATTTATAACTCAGAATTTGGTAGCTTACTTTGGAAACTACAAGTGTGTAACCAGAGGGCGTGGCCTGGCCATCATGGCATGGCCATCTAGAAATGCGTCAGCATTTCCTATTGGCTGATGCAATTCTAGATGGCCATGGCATGATGCCGAGGCAACGCCCTTTCAGCATTTGCCATTGGCTGACGAATTTCTAACTGGCCAATAGCCATGGTCCCGAGTTTAACCGAAGATTTCTTATCATACCCGAGCGTGACGCTAGAATCCAATTCACAGCCCACGAAATATCTGTCTAGGCGCGCCTAAAGAAGTTTTCACGCTCGGGTATGATAAGAAATCTTCGGGTAAACTCGGGACCACGGCTATTGACCATTTAAAAATGCGTCAGCCAATGGCAAATGCTGAAAGGGCGTGGCCTCGGCATCATGCCATCAGGGGCGCCGCTAGCTGTTTCGTCGCCCGGGTGCAATACCGATTATGCCGCCCCAAGACTACTTACTCTAAGTTTTGTCAATAACAAAAAAAAATGTGAAAAATTTCGATTAACTCCTGACTACCTTTTTTTTTAACTTTTATATGTTTACACTTAACCGCCATCTCACCTGATGTTAACCGACGATGCGGTCTACGATGGAGCGTGTTTACCTAGAAAAAAACCGATGCACTCTCGATTTGAAGACACAAAGATTGTAATGTAATTGAAAAAAAAAAAACATCGGGGAAAACCCACTCAGGCAACGTATTCCACAGCCTAGACGTTCTTATCACAAAAGTAGAGTTAAATCTCTTCGTTCGTGGTTGATGTTCCAAAGACACGAGTCTTTGGAACATCAACCATGAAACGATGTCACTTTTTCGAGCTACGAGCATTCCGATAGAAAAAAGAACAAGGTGGTACTAGATCATGTAAATCACCTTGGATTTGAAATTTGTACAGTATTCTACTAGTCAAGCCTTTTCATTTGATACCCATATGGAGGGAATCAGGGGAGTAGTGAAAAAAATTAAATCTGCTATTTTGTAGCGGCTATCTTGAATCGATATTAACCAAACATAGCTAAAAAACCCCGGCAAGGAAACTTTAAATAAAAAAAAACATCAAAATCGGTTCAACGCGGTCTTGGGTTGCACGGTGCACGGTTAGGGGTGGGCATCGCGGCTGTGAGGTGGAGGCCACGGGGGGAGAGGATGGTCAGAATTACACTGCGCTGTTCGCCCTGCCTGCCACGGCCTTGACAGTGTCACAACCGTTAGATGGCGAATGCGATGGGGCTGCACGGAAAGAGGACTGTTATTGTGGTGCACCGCTGTTCCCATGCACTGCAACCGAAAAGTGGTAAGGGACCACAGACCTGACCCGTCGGAGGCCCAGGGGTTTCCAGATGAGGGGGCGTCTGACACTCACTTACTGGTAGGTCTCCGGTGTATCCTGGGTTCAGGTGCATCGGTGACGAGACAGTGACGCGCCGCTGGTTTCCGGCGCATCACTGGAGCTAAATGCGCGGATTCCGTCCCCCAGTGAGGCCAGGCCAGCCCAGAATGCGAGACGTGACGCCGTGACTTGGACCCCGTAAATCCAGCGCAATCAGTTGCGCTGGTGCGCATTGTAGCCCACCTCAGGGTGGGCTACAATGTTGGAGGGTGGGCATCGTGGTTGTGGGTTCTGCAGCAGGAGAGCACAGTTAGTATTAGGGTAAGCCGCTCACCCAGCGCGCCATAGCCTTGACGGGGGGCGACAACGTTAGGTGGCAAACGCGGTGGGGCTGCAGGGGATCAAAAGACGCGGGGGCGCCTGGCACCCATTTACTAGTTGGTTCCCAAGGTGGTCGCGTCGTATCCTGGGTTCATGTGCGTCGGTGACGGGGTTGTACCCCATAGGAGAGCCCAGAGACGGGCATGCCGCGGTTTCGCGGAAGAATTCGATAGCAGCCCCGCGTTCCCGTCGTCAGCGGCAAAAATGGAACCCCGTTGAGGTTCTAGTCAGTAGAGACACCATGGCCACCCATGATATCGAGTCCGACATAATCCGACCGTCTCTACCAGGTGGTGTTGTGTAACCACACCCCACAAAATCCACCACAAAAAAGGGGTAAGATAGAAAAAATACATTTCGAATTTGTTGTTCGCCGTCGCCATTTTGACAGATTAGGGAGTTTCGGCATTAGGAGGCAGACAGTTAATCTAAATGAAATGAACAGGATAAGCAAGTAACTACATATCAAATATCAGTAACGACGTTAGGGTAAAGCTAAGGTAGGACGACCGCCCAGAGCGCCGTACACAAAGTTCACTTGCGGCGCGGCGCCCCTTCCTCCTACGCGTTTATAAAGAAAGGGGGCGCCGTTAAAAATCTCTAAGTAGTACTAAAACTGGCCTTGTCAGCGATCCAAGTTATTTGCCTAGCTGTTTGACGAAATTGCTGATTTAATAAACGGGCTAGGCTGTTAAAAATGCTTTTATATCCTACTAATACGCCCACAACACCTGTGTCCGCGAATGAAGTAGCGGGTTAACGAAGTAGTAGGTAGTTGAAACTATAGCTAAATAAGTTAGCCTTTGCTTGAACATGGTAGATCGTAGCATTGTAAATCATAATTTGAGAACTTTAAATTTTCAATTGCGTGATTAATCCCTCGATTTGCCGCCCCCCTGAGCGTGCCGCCCGCGTGCTGTGCACGCCTTGCACGCGTGCTTACGGCGGACCTGCATGCCATGGCCATCTAGAAATGCATCAGCCAAAAGGAAATGCTGACGCATTTCTAGATGGCCATGATATGATGCCGAGGCCACGCCCTCCGGTTACACACGTGTAGATTCTAAAGTAAGGTATCAAATTCTGAGTTATAAGTTTTCACTTCTATCGGCAGTTCCTATGACTGCCAATTTTTTGTATTAAATCGGCATACTTCAGTTTTATTACAATTGATTAATTCATAGCATTTGAAAATGTTCTGCCATTTGAAATAACATTCCTTACCTCTATCCTCCACACGTGAAAAGAAAAGGATTTCAAAAAAGTACACCAAGGAGCAAGGAGGTTCCAAGTCTGAGTTTTTAACGAATGAAAAAAATGTATGATAAATTCGGCACCAAGGAGGTAGAAATAAAAAGGTTAAATTATGTTTTCGATTTAAAACCTCAGTACACGCGATGTTCTAAATTCAAATTTACTTTACCCTCTAGCTCTATAGGGTAAAAACGACTTTTGCGCCCTGATATCGAGGAGCAAAAGTACTCTTTCCGAGGTGGTGGGATGAAAAAAATTGGCAGTCATAGGAACTGCCGAAAGAAGTGAAAACTTATAACTCAGAATTTGGTACCTTACTTTGGAAACTACACGGGTGTAACCGGAGGGTGGGGCCTGGGCATCATGGCATAACTTTCTAGAAATGCGTGAGCATTTCCCATTAGCTGACGCATTTCTAGATGGGCATGCCATGATGGGCAGGCCACGCCCTTTTGGCATTTCCCATTGGCTGACGCATTTCTAGATGGTCAATAGCTATATCCCGAGTTTACCCGAACATTTCTTATCATACCCGAGCGTGACGATAGAATTCAATTCGTACCCCACGAAAAATCTGTCTAGGCGCGCCGAAAGAAGTTTTCACTTCTAAAAGTAATTTGTCCGTCAGTTAGATCATAAAAAAATATTGTGTAAGGATGTTTTCTTTTGTTACACAATCAAAAAACGACGAAGATACAATGCTTAGAAGTCACGTCACATACGATGGTACGATTTTTACTATAGTGTGACGTCACAACCCCCTACTCCGGAAGTTTGGTGATCTATATCTTTGTCAATTTTTGATATTTTGATAAAACAAAAAATACGTGCCCCATATTTTTTCATAATCTACCTGCCGAACTAATTAAAATGGTAGGTAAGTATATTTTTGACCCTGTCGTCATCCCAATAATAGGGAAAACAATGATTTTATGTTATAATTTATTTAAATACGGTAAAACAATAACAAAATAAAGTAGCCAAGTGCGAGTTGGAGTCGCCCATGAAGGGTTCCGTTGCAGCAAGTAACATAATATACATAAGTACACATAGTTCTTGTAGTTCGTTGTAACAATAATAGTGTATTTATGACGTACTAAAAAAAAAGTACTCATCAGATCGAGTTCAAACTAACTTTCGTTGGTAGTTTACATGGTAGTGTACATCATATATTTTTTTTAGATTTTTCATTCTCTTACTTTAGAAGTTAGAGGGGGGGGGGGGACACATTTTACCACTTTGAAAGTGTCTCTCGCGCAAATTATTCAGTGTAGACGAAAATTATATTAGAAACCTCAACATCATTTTTGAAGACCTATCGATAGACACCCCACACGTGTAGGTTTGATGAAAAAAAAATTTTTGGGTTTCAGTCCTCAGTATAGGGGGCAACCCTAATTTTTCTTTTTTTTTAATTTGATTGTTCAAATCTTAATGCGGTTCACAGAATACATCTACTTACCAAGTTTCAACAGTGTAGTTCTCATAGTTTCGGCAAAAAGTGGCTGTGACATACGGACGGACAGACAGACAGACAGACAGACATGACGAATCTATAAGGGTTCCATTTTTACGTTTTACGGAACCCTAAAAACTGCATTCGATAGCATAAATTGAATTTTGTTGACATAAGTAAGTACGTTAATTATTAGTCATGCCGTCGTGATATTAATTTGTTGATTGTTGTGATTTATTTGCTATTATTATGATTTAGATTTAGATCAATACCTATTTGCACACATTGTATTTATTACCTAATGTTAATTACATTGTTAATTACATTGTAAATTACGAGTACATCGTACTTAAGTGGGTAAAATATGAATTGTATTTTATCGTGCCATGTTTAACTAATATGTTATAATGGTTATCTAAAAAATGACTAAAATCTAAATGAATAAATTTTGTGTAGCATTTTGTATTTTTTTCAATGCGGTTGGAGTTACTTATCATTTCCAAGTGAAAACATCTTTAGGCGCGTTGGGCATTTTTTGAGATGAGAAAATGCAATTTAAACTCGTGACACTGTAGGTAGCCGACGCCGCTGTAGATACTTATACAAATAATTATCTGCAATATACTCGTACATACGTTGTTAAATTGTTATGTCGCCGTAAATTTGCAAACACCATTCGTTTTTAATTTGCTTGACCGCTTGACATTACGTATAAAGTATAAACCATGTTTTCTTTACGCGGAGGAAATTCATTTCCGCATACGTTTCCTTCCGCCTGGGGAATACCCGTGGATTGGATGGACATGGTGTCCCTACTCCCTACCGACTAAAACCTCCACGGAGTTCCATCTTTGGCACTGACGACGGGAACACGGGCTCTCGCATTCTTCGCTTACCCGTCTTCGGGCCCGCCTGTGAGCCAGAGCCCCGTCACCGCCGCACCTGAACCCAGGATACGCTTTGACCACTTCAAGGACCAACCAGTAAGTGAGTTTGAGACGGCCCGCGTCTTTTTTCCCCTGGTCCTCCGTTACGGGTTACGGGTCATATCTGTGGTTCTGCCGCCTACCATTTTTCGGCTGCAAAGGACAGGAAGAGCGTTGCACCGCAATACCGGCATTCCTCTTCCCTGTTCCTCTGCAGTCCCATCGCGTTTGCTATATAGATCAAGATTGTAAACTTACAGTAGGTTAAGCTAGTCGTTCGACGAAGCCGTCTAGACGGGGCAATCGTGCAGGGCGTGCGGGGTGAGACGCGGTAAGCGCACTCCTGCATTGGCTACATTACAATGTTAGTATTGCTCGGCTCAGGGCAGACGTCTTCCGTATGTTTTTGAAAAATTCTTGTACAATATCCTACCCGTGTCTAGACATTATCGGCGTTTCTCCCAAGATCAAAGGTCATGAACTACTACTGGTGGTATTTCTTTATACTGTGTTAATGTCTCGTCCTTTGCGATCGCCAGATCTAGTGCAGACAAGCACCTGTGCAACCGCTACTGCGGCGGGTCGCACACGACCACGACGCCTGCGCAGCGCGTCGCTCGGCTCGGACACTTCATCAAGCAATGGGGCCCCGACGTGCTGCCCTTGTCTTCTGGATTCGCTGCGGGCGACGACGGCAGAGTAAGTCATTGAAGCCATCGATATAAACCATTTGATGTGCCCTCCCAAACTACAGGCTCACGGAATTATGTCATCGTTGGGAAGAGTGAGCTCACTCTTTCCATCCTAGTCGGTTGCAGGAAGCGGTGAACGCCGGACGTTTTTACCTATCACTATTCGTTGTCCACAACCAAAATAAGTAGAACCACAGTATTTCTCGCCGTTAGCGATTCAAGGGGTCAAGTAGATTGTTTGTGTGGAAACCACTTACGCTACACACAGAGACGCAGTTTATTACCAATTTCAAGGTGATCTGGGCACATCCATTAAAAATAAATAAATAAATGTTGGTGGACAATTCACACACAACACCATCTGACCCCAAACTAAGCAAATGCTTGTGTGATGGCGGCCAAATAGCTGATATAATACTTATATAGTTTTAAATACATACTTATTATACATAGAAACACCCAGACACAGTGCAAACATTTGAATTCATCACACAAATATTTGCACTGGGTGGGAATCGAACCCACGACCCTCGGCTTCGCAGGCAGAGCTACTACCAACTAAGCCACGAGGCCAGTCAATTAATTAAGCCATTGGTTTATTTATATCGATGATTGAGGCTAAGAGCTCATGGAAAATGGAGACCATGGGATATTATCTATTCTATGCCATGGGTGAGTGATTTTCACCCGCGGCGCGCGCAGTTGCTTGCGGCTCCCGCTGCACCGGGAGGCAACGTATATATATAAAATTAAAACATTCGGAAGACGTCAGCCCTGAGCCGCGCTCCTGCAATACTAACATTGTAATGTAGGCAATGCAGGAGCGCACTTCCCGCGTCTCACCCCGCACGCCCCACACGATTGCCCCGTCTAGACGGCTTCGTCGAACGACTGTATGATTTAATAGACTGTGGTAGAACGCGCGGGCCGCTGTCGCGCGCATTAATAAACAACCGCGAAAATAAGCGGTCTTGTGAGTTTTGAAATAAAACCGTAGTTCCGCAAACGCGGCGAGTGCGGGTAAAAATCGCTCCATGAGTTCCTAGCTTAAGTTTCGCCCAAAGAAGGCTCGCCTCGTAGGTGGGGCTACCGTAGACCTCCGCCATTGTCATTATTGTTACGTTGCGTCGTAAAGGTTAAGAGCTCATAGGCACCAACACCATTGTTCGAAAAGACTGGCTAAATTGCCAGTTTTTTTTTCAACTTTTGTAAGATTACGTCTGACCGCCATCTCGCCTGATGTTAAACAACGATGCGGTCTACGATCAAAAGTGATTTGAAGACACTTAAGTTTGTACCCATCGGGAAAAACGGAATGCGAATGGAATGTGATTAGGTATGGATTCCATTCTTAGTCGCTTATCGGATTTTTATGGGATACATTTCGTAGAGTAGGTGCCTATGCAACTAATCTGCATGATCTAATACCACCTTGCCCTTTTTCTATCGGACTGCTAGTAACTCTAAAGGTACAAGTTCGCGCTGAGACCGCGACGCGAGACCGCGACACGAGACCGCGACCGGAGACCGCGACAGGCACTTGGCACTATGGAATTGTATGGGCGCCAGTTCGCGCCGAGACCGCGACAGGAGACCGAGACAGGTCGCGGCGCGAACTGGCGCCCATACAATTCCATAGTGTCAAGTGCCTGTCGCGGTCTCCGATCGCGGTCTCCGGTCGCGAACTTGTACCTTAAGCGGTAGGTAGGTAAGTACGTCGTTTTATGGTTGATGTTCCAAAGACTACGTAGGTATTATTAACAAATACTAAAAAGAAGTTACAAAGAGAACGAAGTCGAACGAAGAGGTTTGACTCTGATAAGGACGTCTAGGTTATGGAATGCGTTGCATACCTTTCATCCCCCTATTTCAACCACTAAACTAATATAAACCTACCTACCTGTTGACCATAGCGGTAACTGTCAAAATAACCTGCTTTTTGGCTTAGTAGGGTAGACTGGGTACGGTTGAAACGGTGGACGGTTGAAACAAAGTGAATATCTTGTGAATAATGCGCGATGAGGTGAGGGGTACAAGGGGAGTACGAAGCGGGCGACAGGTCGAAACATGAATTTTAGTATTGCGTCGCTCTTCGGGTGCTGTGCTTGTCTGTAGGTGGCCCCATTGTGGTTTTTAACGGAAAAGTAAGTATTCCGATATCTACATTTTTGCAATTATTAAGATTTCATTTATAGTTAGAGTATTGAGAGTTTTGTTACAGTTAAATTGAAGGTTGTACAATATCGTAGTATGCTTAGTGTTTATTTAAATTTACTGTTATTCTTACTGTGAACCGTTTTATACCAAGATGGGGGGATGGGGACAGTTGAAACATTATTTGTGGGTACGGTTGAAACAGTTTATTTATTAAACTTTCTAGTTTTTTAGATGCCGAGGGTACGCCGAAGAAAGACTACAAAAGGGGGAAGGGAGAAAGCGGGATCTTCGTTGAGAACAGCGGCAGAAAAAAATGGACTGAACCACTGTTCCCTGTTCAGATATATACGTAACGAGATTCGACTGGTAACGGTGCCAATCAAGAAATGGGATATAAGGCCCATAATCGTGTATTTACCCAGCAACAAGAGCTTGAGCTATCTAAATATTTAATTAGATATTAGAATTAGTATATTTAATTAAATTAGTATATATAAGTAAATTAGTAATTAGGATATTTAATTTAAAATAATGTTAAGTTAAAAGTAAGGTTATAAATATAGTCAAAGACTAGAATATTACTTAATAAAAATATTTGTGATAGTCAACTGTGCCATTACTATTCGAAACATGTTATTAGAAGATTAATAAAAGATGATAATTTATTATATTTTGTACTATTTGCAATTGTTTCAATTGACCCCAGACACTGTTTCAACCGACCCTGGCATGGGGACGGTTAAAACAAATTACTTTTTATTTTTAATTGGATTTTGCTCAGAAATTACTAAACAGTGATCTTAAATAACATTGCCCTATAGTAGACAGATATAGGGTCTTTTATTTAGTATGTTTCCGATACCGCTCGCTTAACAAATCTTGATGCTATGCATGATAAATGCTAAAATGTTTCAACCGTACCCAGTCTACCCTAAACCGCAGCATTATGCCCTTTATACAGCGCTACACTATCTCTGTGCGGAATTTCATTGAAATCGGTTCAATCGTTTGCGCGTGAAAGCGTAACAGACAGAGTTTAGTAGTGGTAGGACTCTTGACAGAGTCCGCCTGGGGAAGTACCACACCTTTGCCAGTTATTCTACCGCCAGTAATGTCTAAGCGTTACTGTGTTCCGGTTTGAAGAGCAATGTTTCCAGAGAAATTACAGGTCTTAGAGATGTAACATCTGAAATCTGTGGGTGACGAGCGCAGTGCAGTGCTAGGTAATGATTTGGACTCTTCATGTTCCAATAGCTGCGTGTTACTGTGCTTTTATGTGGCAGGCACACGTCCTGATCGTCTCATATAAAAAAAGTTATACACTATCGCATTTGATATAGTAGGATTACTTAATAGGGTTTTCTCCATAAATAAAACGGTTTAAGTTACTAAACAGTATGATCACAATGATATTATTTTCCAGATGTATAGAGTTCAAGGGCAGGAAGGTAAACCCGGACCAGGTGCGTCTATTTTATTGTTTTGTTAGTTTTTAATTTGATCAGAAGTCAAAAAGATACCAAAAGAAAAGGAAAAGCTATTAGGAATTTTTTCAGGGGTTACAAGCAATTTTTAGCATGGAAATACCTTTTACTTACGAACTAAGTTGGCTTAGTAGTACCTATGTATGATTCTTACCGTTTAGTACCTACCTAACTTATTTATAACCAGCATCGCCCGGCGCTTTTACCTACCCGCATCGTTCCCGTTTCCGTTATTTTCTTAGAACAATAGCATCAGAATCAGAATGGGGGTAGCGATTCTGAAACCATTCGGTTGCATCCGACACGGAATCTCATCTCTCGGTCTTTGTCATGCTAAACAGATAAGACAAAGACCGAGAGATGAGATTCCGTGTCGGATGGAACCGAATGGTTTCAGAATCGCTACCCAGAATCGCTCTACCTAAGTTAACCTTTTGACCGCCAGAGTCACCTATACTTGACAAGCGCTAGCGACCTAGCGAGCACTGAGCGCCAACGACGTCTATTATAGTTGACTAAAATTATAAAAACGCACTATACCAAAATATTATTTAAAAATGTATTAGTACTGATATTGTTTTTTACTTAACTTGTCCTTTAAATAGAAAATCCCTGCAAAACAACGTGTACGAAACTAGTCGCCGAAAACCATGGGTGCTGTGATTTTTTAAATGTTGTTCTATGACGTAGATACGCTTGGCGTACAGGGCACGGAAACGCAATTTAGTCCTGGCGGTCAAACGGTTAATAATAGTTAATTATACCTAAGTTCAAATTTCAACCCTACACCCGTTTCGATGTCATTGACCAACAAACATCCACACGTCCAAACATTGACATTTATAATATTAGTAGGATTACTTTAGTTTCCCAAATAAAATTATTAAATATAATTATGTAGGTACTGCGCTTAAAAATAATTCTTTAAAAAATCCAACCTATTTAAGATTAGGTATAAGGTACTTACCTACCTGGAAGATACGGCGAAGAGACAATGAGGTCGGTTGTTGTTGGTACCTACTAATAATAATTAATTAACCGCCAATATTTACTAAACTGACATCATACTAATATTATAAATGTCAATGTTTGGATGTTTGTTGCTCAATCACGTCCTAACGTATGAATGGATTGGGCTGTAATTTGGAACACAGATTATAGTCTGGAAGAACACATAGGCTATTTTTTATCTCGATAAAACAACGGGAACGGGAACTACGCGGGTAAAACCGCGAGGCGCTGCTAGTTTAATATAAAACTCTATTAATTAACCGTCTACTAGATGTAGGTACCTACCTACTACTGAGAATTGGCAAAACACCGTCAACACCTTTAACGTTGTACATGTTCATAAGCATCACCGCTTACCATCACGAAGATCGTCCGCTTCAGGTCGCCTTCACTCTATACAAAATGTAGGTAGCTACGTTTGTTTGTACCATAGTAGCCCGAGTACGAACGCGAACGTTATCGTCACGCAACACTAGAAAATTTACTTAGACCAAACACCACTGAATAAAAATGACATTTTTTTTCAGGGGGAGCAGTAGATACGACATGCTCTCCCAATCCTCTGCGCAGGACAGAGCTGCCTCAAGTCTCGTCCGACAGATCTTTCGGCGAAGTAAGTATTTAGTCTTTCTGTCCACCTAAATCAACCCGTCAATTGAGAGTTTTGCGAGTCACCAATATAAAATAATAACGTACGTACTAATAACACCAAAAGCAAGACCAATAGGGTACCGGACTGGGTCAAAAATACACCATCCTAATTAATCCGTCAGCTAGATCATGGAAAAATATTGGTATTTTTTGCTTTTTGATAATTTTAAAAATCGTCAAAGATATAGACCATCAAACTTCGAGAGTGGGGGGTCGCGACGTCACTCGTGACTCGTGAGTAAAAATCGTACTCACAAGTGACGTCACACGAAACTTCGAAGCGCTGTATCTTCCTCATTTTTTGTTTGTGAATCAAAAGAAATACGTGTACAATATTTTTTGGCAATCTAACTAACGGGCTACTTAGTTTTTTTTAGTATTGTACCCTATTGTCGTTCACGTATTCTTCATGACCGAACGATACGAAATTTCGAATGGTCAACTATAATAATCTCTTTTCTCCGAAGAAAAGTCGGTTAAAAAACAAAGAACCGACTTCAATTTAAAATTTCATTCAGACACTCGACCAAATATCATAGCTATCACTAAGTCTTCTAGATAAATGATAGTAAATTTTAGCTTTTTGTTCATATTTCACAAACCGCCGCCATATATTATCTATTCTATGCCGCCACACCGATTTCGATAGACAGATGAATAGATAGATAGACGATAGATATTATTAATTTTTGACGCTAAAATAAGAAATCATACTACGATTCCTGTAAAGTACCTATAAACCTATATGTACATACAAACATAATAATATATATTTTTAACTTGCCTCTAAAAAAATGTACTATTGTTTCAGGAATGCAAATGCTTGAACCCTCCACCGCGTAAGTGACATGAGGTACTGGAGGTATATAAGGCCCACCTTAATTTAAAATTGTTTATTTTAGTATTTACCAACATAAATTAATGAAACTCGTCTAATTTAGGATCTTCGTTTATCTACTCGTCACAAAAAGTAATTATTTCACACAAACAAAAATGCTATGCCGTAACAATAAAAAAAAATGCCGTTTTAGGCCTTATTAACTCTGTACTAATTAAGGCCCGCAAGCAAAATCAACATCAACGTGGAAAACAATAATAAAAAAGATACACAAAAGATCACATTTCCGAAGACTCCAAATTTAGTAAAAAAAATGGCTTTGGGCCTTTTTAAACCTAAAGGAAAAAACATCTATTTATTTGGGAAAATTAAGTAACAAATATAACAATCACTGTACCAAATAAAACTCTGCACAACCTACATAATACTAAAACAAAAGTAAACAAAAAATAAGCATTTTTAAATGTTTGTGGGTATTGGTATATGGTTAGTAAGTGACTTTTGAGAATTTGAGCTTTTAAGAACAACTTAATTGGTAATTACATTTCTGATATTACACTCATGCTACTTGTTAGGAACAACGATAATAAATCAATCTAAATCTGTATCTGCGTAAGGTCTAAAACTTAGTTTAACTTGCATGAATTCACAAATATTCGTCCACGACATATAAGGACAATAAGGCCCGGGCCATATTAAACTGACAGTAGGTGGGCTTAGCCAAAGGCACTTGTTCCCAAATTAAATTATATATTTTTGATTAATAATACATACATAATTAATATATTTTACCTTTATACGCTCGTCTTATTACCCAGAGGACAAATTTTGTTAAAGGAAATAAGAGGGGAAATCGTTTAATGAAAAAAAACTGGGATTATTTGGGAGAGAAAATAATAACAGGCGTAGACACAATCGTTGACACAGACTGTTTAGCGGTTTAGCCGCTTCTGGCAAAATGGCGGTGCGCGCTATTCTATGCGACGTTGCCAGCTCATTGTATCTGCATTCCCTGTGTGCAAAATTCTATAATCTATTATAATCTTCGGATTTCATATTGATCTGTGGTGGGCCTTATTTCCGACTGGGCCTTATATGCCTCAGGTACCTTAATAATTATGTAAAGTGATGACAAATAAAGTACAACGTAAACGGGAACGGCTTACCGTCAGCACTTCACCCTACGTTCGTCCTACCTTCATGATGTTTCATGCCTCTTTACCCCGCAGGGAAGGACTCAGTTACGCGGCTATATTAAGTAGCTGGAGACAATTTTTTCTACTTGTTTTTTTTTGTCGTAACAGTTGCACACAAAAAATGAGTCCTGGACGTGTTGGCTGTTGATCTCATCTCCGGACATACCCTAGACCTAGAGGTTAATAACGTTCAATCTACAAGAATTGAGTAGACTTTATTCTACCATTGTATGTACATTTCACTGTTAGAGGCCTTGTAAGGAAAAGTTTAAATAAGACTTCACTCGCCCTAATAAAGTTACATCTGTTTACATTGGCATAGCTGATGATGGTTGTGGAATAACCGAAACAGTAATAATGGGTCGAACTGACAATAATTTTTTGGGGGCACACTAATTCTCGAAAGTTGAAAGTCTAAAATTTACTGGAGAACTCCGTGGCTCCTTTGGGGGCACTGCATGCCTCTGCGTGCGGGACAAGCCCTGGTTATACGTCTATGAATAGACTAGGATCAAATAAAAACTAACTTTACCACCCAATTAAATTATGAAAAATGCAAAATTCGTAAAAATACGTACATACTATACAACCGAGCACAGCCTTCTTTCTTTTTCAAAGTCTATTAAAATCTTTGTAGATTGAACTGTTCATAAAGTTATTTAAATCGAAATGTCATTATGAAATGTAATGTTTTTTTATTAAATCACAACTATGTATTTCTTTACAATAAAACATATTAAAACTTCAAATGTTTTTTAATGATTTATTGGGTAAATCAATTACCGAATTTAGCTTACATATAAACCAACAAGTTGTCTTTTTATCCTGTTTTCACGGCTACAGAAAAAGCATTAAAATTAAAACATATGAGATAATTAACGGATCTATGAACCAGCAAGAATAGGAATAAATCTATAACTAGTTTATATTTACATAAATAACACCACTATAGAGCGCGCTACTCACACCAGTACGCAAGAGTTTTTTTCTAAAAGGCATAGTGTTATAATATTAAATGGTGTTCAGTAGGATAGAAAACAAATTGTTAGGGTATTTATGTACTCTTGGCACTGCGATTGGAAACCACCTTATCATACTGTATAAATCTATAAACGTACTAGTGTGGGAATCGCACAAGATCCAGGACAGACCTGGCGAAACACAGTTTTTTTTTTCAATCTATCTATACAGACATACAATGCCTTACATTCTCTATACATAAAAATGAAGCTTGGCCAGGCCTGCGCTGATTCTATCAAGTTGAGAACATGGAGTGTGAAATATTATTCATAAAGTCGCGCCTCAACAAAGTCGTAAACAATGGCGGACACTAATGACGAATCACAATTCTTGATTACGTCAGAATTACATAATGATTGGTAGTTTGCTACGAAGCTGGTGTACATTTATTTTTGACAGATGTTGTTGAATTGAGTAAGATTTTTTGTTGAGACGCGGCTTCAGTTATCACGAGTTCAAGCAATCTTATAAGTAAAGGAACTAAAAATCATCATCTCAAATAATTAATTTGGCTGTGAACATTTCGTTTGGCCATCGCTGATTTTCCATAGTGTGAAGTCTCTGGAATGGTCAATGTCGTCGACCAGAAACTGTTAAAAAGGTCTAATTTTAGTTAAAACATCAACTAAATCCATCATTATAAAGGATTATTTACTCTAACATCAATATCCTTAAATGCATAATGTTAAGTATTCACCAATATCTTAAGTTAAAGGGGCTGCCACACTGACAATCAGTCTTCACCTATTAAATACATATCGAGTCAGAAAACAATCTACAAAATATCACACGAATCCAAAGACAGTGACGATCAGTGCAGAACCACCTCCACAATACTTTTACAACAAATATTAGTAATTTTTCGTCGCATTTATATTTATGTTAAAGAAATATAGTATTTTACACATACTGCTTAATCTATTTACACAATCAGCAGTTTTTAAAGCACCTGCTACTTGATCAAGATCAACCAGTTGAACAATGATTTTGAGAGTTGTTTTGAGGCTTTAGTTTTGTCTATTACAATGTTATATACCTCCTTTATTGGAAACAAATTATTATAGTACCTAGCAAGGTGGTTTGTAAACCTTATAATGAAAATAATAGGCGTCAGCAGTGCTTTACTCTGGAATTTAGTTGTGTCGTTTTACTCTAGTTTAACAGCTTATATTATTGGGCCCTCTGTACATATGAAAACAAAATAAGTCATCCCAGAACAATCATATATTGAAAAAAATTAAGTAAACAAATTTATTACTTGACTTCAGGGTAGGCCCATAGT
The DNA here is from genome assembly GCA_963693475.1 of Ectropis crepuscularia. NCBI lineage: Eukaryota > Metazoa > Arthropoda > Insecta > Lepidoptera > Geometridae > Ectropis > Ectropis crepuscularia. The sequence goes on along the minus strand of OY856339.1, from coordinate 12,767,226 downwards.
TCAAATAGTTCAACTTTGACTTTGACTTTGACTTTTCAAAGAGTTATGACACATTCTATTCGAAAAGGCGACCACCTATCTAAAATAGATAATACTATTGCTCTAATATAGCTCTCTCTCTTTAATTTCGAGCGAAAAAATAGAGAGCGCAATAGCAAAATCATCAATATATTAGTTTAACGGTAGAAACAGTGAAAGAAGATAACAAGTCATCAACAAACAATGTGTCAAAAGCACTGCTGAATAAAGATCATTTTTGGGTTTATGTAGCTTATAGGGCTAGCACACTGAAATGTACAAATTCCAAAGATTAACGCGCCGATCTCGATACTACGCGGTGTATGCGTTCTACGCTGAGTAACTTTCTCTCTCTTTAACACAAGGGTGGTGTATAACCACTGTCTTTTGACAGTAATATACAATTGTATCAATCGCATTTTTTTTCTTATTTGAGCAACGCATCAACCTATGAACCTCTGAAGAAACAGAGAGTAAGTTAAGACAACTCGGTACAGCCAATCGGTACGAAGGAAACGGCGCTATACAAATATCAAATGGCTGAAGTCCGAAATACGTAGCGAAAAAGTATTCGCCGCGTGACTCTAGCACAAGTAAGGACTATACCATGGGATGTGAGAGCAAACCTAGATTATACACGTACTGCCGTAACTGTAATTATTTTATGGGATGCTTAAAATAATTCTTCCTTCCGAGATATTACTATTGTCATTGTTAGGTAAAACTATGTCTTTGGGCAGTTTGGAAAGGCCGTTTATTCATATTTTGTGCAACTTTGGACTCTATTAGCGTATGCAAATAGAATCTGAGGTTGATTAATCACTCACGTGTTTTTATTTCACTATGTGCCAACGCGGTGTTCTTTGCGATAGTATTCACGGTAGGTTTTTAAAACTTAGCTTTTCCATTAACATTTCCGCGACACGGCGAGTACTTTCATGCAACGTTATTTTATATCGCTACTGAACACATTACGTGTCGACCATGTCTAACGAGTGCAGTCATATACAAAATGTATGGTTTACGTTGTGTCGGCCGGGCTAGCGGTGCCGGCCGCCGTAGTGGTTCCCGTCGCGACTGTACCGCCGCTCCTTGCGGTCGCCGCGCGACCGGTCGCGGCGCTCCCTGTCGCGCGACCACTCCTTCTCCTGATTCCTGGAAGTAAAACAAAACATTTATATTACACAAGTGATAATACTGACGGACGTAAGCCTAGTCGTAGTAATTTAAAATTCAAGTTTGGAATCCACTGCTGTTATCAAACAAATTTTTTGAACCATTTTACAACTAACTAGAAGGGGAACTTCAAACATACAATGTGTGGTCACCAAAGGGGTAAATAGACTTATTAGAAAATTCGAGATACAAATAGACCCCGTCAAAGATAATTCTCAATTTCAGCATAGGTGGCGCCAATGTTTCATATCGTTATAGTACATTATGATATAAGTGTGCTAAGTTGATAATTACAGCCGAGGCTTTATTGCTATGATTAGCAGAGGCTGTAATTATCAAAGCGCACGTATCTATGTCATACGACGTTTTATAACATACTAGCTGTTACCCGCGACTTCGTCCGCGCGAAATTAATACTGAGGTAACTCAGGCAATAACTAATTTTACACCCAGACACAGTTACTAAAACCAGCTCATAATAAAACAATTTCATCAAAATCGGTTTAGTTGTTTAGGTGTGAAAGCGTAAGAGACATTCGTCCCCCATTTCAACTTCAATTTCATCCCCATACAGTTCGAAATTACAAAATTGCTAGAACAAACATTTATTGGCTTCGTGCCAAGTGCATATACACAATAAGGAGTTTTATCTTCAACGAATAGAAGCTTCCATGTATACTTTCATCCCCCATTTCAATCCCAATTTCATCCCTATATAGTTCGAAATCACAAAATTTCTAGAAAAAATATTCGTTTGCTTTGTGTCAAGTGTCTATTATATTCAGAGTTTCATGGTTTTATCTTCAACAGTTGGGATCTTCCATGTTGACATTCATCGCTTAGTTCAACCCTAATTTTACCCCCGTACAGTTCGAAATTACGAAATTGATGGAACAAACATTCGTTTGCTTCGTGTCAAGTGTCTATATAAAGAGTTTCATGGTTTTATATTTAACGGTTGGGAACTTCCATATTGACATACATCCCCCATTTCAACCTCAATTTCATCCCCGTACAGTTCAAAATTACGAAATTGATGGAACAAACATTCGTTTGTTTCGTGTCAAGTATCTATATACAGAGTTTCATGATTTTATCTTCAACGGTTGGGAATTTCCATATTGACATTCATCCCTCATTTCAACCCCAATTTTACCCCCGTACAGTTCGAAATTACGAAATTGATGGAACAAACATTCGTTTGCTTCGTGTCAAGTGTCTATATAAAGAGTTTCATGGTTTTATATTTAACGGTTGGGAACTTCCATATTGACATACATCCCCCATTTCAACCTCAATTTCATCCCCGTACAGTTCAAAATTACGAAATTGATGGAACAAACATTCGTTTGTTTCGTGTCAAGTATCTATATACAGAGTTTCATGATTTTATCTTCAACGGTTGGGAATTTCCATATTGACATTCATCCCTCATTTCAACCCCAATTTTACCCCCGTACAGTTCGAAATTACGAAATAGATGGAACAAACATTCGTTTGCTTCGTGTCAAGTATCTATATACAGAGTTTCATGGTTTTATCTTCAACGGTTGGGAATTTCCATATTGACATTCATCCCTCATTTCAACCCCAATTGTACCCCCGTACAGTTCGAAATTACGAAATAGATGGAACAAACATTCGTTTGCTTCGTGTCAAGTGTCTAAATACAGAGTTTCATGGTTTTATCTCCAACAGTTGGGAATTTCCATATTGACATTTATCCCTTATTTCAACCCCAATTTCACCCCCGTACAGTTCGAAATTACAAAATTGATAGAACATGGATTTAATTGCTTCGTGTCAAGTGTCTAGATACAAAATTTGATAACTTTGAAAATCACGTTTCATACAAAATTTTCATACAACCGTTCATCCCTTGTTTCACCTTCTTAGGGGTTGAATTTCGCAAAACCCCGTCTTAGCGAGCGCCTACGTGCTAAAAGGGACCTCCATGCAAAATTTCAGATTCCTAGCATTTGTAGTTTCTGAGATTCCTTGATGAGTGACCTTTCGCTTTTATATATATAGATTTGCGAGGAAATAAATAAAACTCTGACGACATTTTCAAATAAAAACAATACAGCGAAAAAAAAGGTGCGGAATAATATTAGCTTGATCACAGATCAGCAATGCGCGCGCATCGGCGCTTTTTTTTTTAAGCAACGGCACAGAATTAGCCGGTACGCCATTAGTAATAAAGTAAATTAATATTTTTGTGTTTTCTTACAGAAAAATTGAAGTAATTTATGGTCAAAATTAATTAAATTAACGAATTAAATAATTCTTTATTATATTTTACCTCTCAAAGTTAATTTTATTCATAAAATGTTGACCACACTTTTCTGACATAAAAACTCTTTACTAAGATTTAAAAAGGTACCATTCGTTTTAGACGGAGCATATCTCTCTACCTAGTCTGTGGACGGAACATTTTGAAACCGTGCGTTTTACATTATACATTACCGCACAAGTACGTAATGAGATACATTACGATACAGAAATTGGTGCAATAGGAGACCCTTTACGAGCAAATATGTTATAAAATACGTTAAGAACTTGCATAAAATTAAACATTGGCGCCACACTCTAAAAAATTGAGAACTATTTTTGACACGTCAACTTGCATCATGAAAACGTGACAAGTCTAAGTCCAATAAATATGATTATTTGTAAGTGAATGTGATAGTCTGATAGTGACCTGGTCTCGCCGGCGGACCGGCTGTCGCGCGACTTGCGGCGCGGCGGCGCGGCGGCAGCGGGGCGCGCGCGCGGCGACCGCGACCGGCGCCCCTTCGGCGACGACTCCCGCTCGCTGTTCAAGTTGAAATCATCGAATCTATCAAAGAACCGCGTGCACGGAAACATTAGAGAGACTACAAACGGTAACACGCGTGCGCGACAGCGCCAGCAGTGTTGGCGCGACGCGAACGCGCGCGCGTATTCAACCTTTTAATTCATCTATTCACAGTAAGTAGTTTGATACAGTCTTGAAAAAGGCCGCCAAATTTGGATGAAAATTTTGTCAAAAAACCTGTCATAGTGACTAAATTTGATATTCATTCCCGTTTGAAAGGCAATGTTTTCATTACAGGGTACAATGAAATGAAATTTATTTGGTTCAAAAACATTATTTAAATAACTAATTAGTATCTATTTAATTCACAAACAAATGTATCTAAACAAATGTACACTGATACCCACACTAGGATAAGCTGCATAGAGATAAATCATCTTATATCTCTGGGTAACGAGCTGCAGTACAGTGTTAGCTAATGATTTGGACTCTGCATGTTCCAATAGCTGAGTGACACTGTGCTGTTATAGGCAAGCGTGTTGCTTACCATCAGGCACAAGTCCTGCTCATCTGGGCTATAAAAAATATGTAAAGATTCTTTGTAAGTTACTTAAGAGGTTATTTTCAACAATTTAATTATTTTAAATTTCATTTCATGTAATGTTTATAATTAACTAGCAGCGCCCCGCGGTTTTGCCCGCGTAATTTCCGTTACCTTTGTTTCCCCGGGATAAACATTGCTCTAGAGTTCTGGACCATTATCTATCCATGTACCAAATTTCATCCAAATCCCTTCAGTAGTTTTTGTGTGAAATACATACATACATTCTTAAAAACTTTCACATTTATAATATTAATAGGATTGCAAATTGAAAGTCAAGATTGTCAAGCAAGTCAAGCAACATCTAATGGATAATGTATTAAATCTCCTCACTTGTTTTTGGCGGAGTTTTCTTGCGAGGAGCTCTGACTAGAACTGGAACTAGATGACGAACTTGAAGACGAAGATGACCTCCTAGACCTGAAACAGAGTAATACACATAAATAAAATACTAGCTGTCCCTTTATTCTGCCAAATAAATCGTGATTAAAGGAAGGCAGATCAAGAGCCTGAAAAATACTTTCCAACATAAAATATAGGTTTAATAACAAAATTATAAAAACGGTCTAGCCGTTTCGGCGCAGTACGAACACAAATATCGTGCGAGACACGAGATTTTTATGCTTTACTAACAGCGCGCACCGTCTTTGCTCGGATATTGCCATACAGAGACTATTAATCGACATTAAACTATTTTTATTTAATACCATATATAAAAATATAATTCTGAGGAGCTGGCAGCAAATTTTAGGGTATTGGAGACAAGCTGAATACTTATCACGTGCGTCCGGCAATGTTAAAACCCCAACTAAATCATCTGTTTTTTTATTATTTAAACATTAAACTACAACATTTCAAATTGCATATTGCCTCAAACATATTTATAAAACAATAAAAAATAATAATGTATGGATTCATTTTGCCTTGCTACCACTACCTAAAATTTGCTGCCAGCTCTCGGAATATATCATATCTTTCAATTGGGATCAAACAGACAGACAGACCGACGGACGGAAACACTAATTAATTATTATTGACTACAGGCCCGTGAACAAAATTTACGGGTCAAATGAACCACCAGGAGACCTATGTAGGATGATAGAAGGGTATAAAGCAATAAGAGACGATTCACACGGCGCGGCTGCCAACCGCGCCCGCGCGCGGGCGCGGCAGATTTCCATATAAAATTGAATTCAATACACACGACGCGGTTTACGGCCGCGGCGGCTGCGCGCGATTCTTGCGCAGTAGCTTTCCGGAGCAGAAACCGCGAAAACCTGCGGTCTCGTGAGTATTGAAACAAAACCGTCGCGCGGCGCGGCGCCGCGCCCGCGCGCGGTTGGCAGCCGCGTCGTGTGAACCGGGCCTCAGATTCAGCACTATGCCGTCACTTGAAAGCTGTCCAACTGAGTACAGTTGAAGAGGGGTGGTTCCAATCCTCGGTCATTTCTCCTTCTCGCATGATTTTTGTACGGCGTTGCGAAATAATGGATTAGAAGACGTATTGAAACTGTATGGAACCAATGCCGTACATAATCAAATGACAAAATTTACTCTGTAAATCGTCGGCACATCATGTTTTTTTCTGACAAACTAATAATTAAAAATCTAATAATTAAAAATCTAAAATGTATAATATTTATAGTTTCCATACCTCTTCTAATCTATTATTCCGCAACGCCGTACAAAGATCATGCGATAAGGAAAAATGATCGAGGATTGGAGCCCCCCCCTCTTCAATTGTACTCAGTTGGACAGCTTACAAGTGACGGCATAGTGCTGAATCTTATTATTTTATACCCTTCTATCATCCTACATAGGTCTCCTGGTGGTTCATTTGACCCGTAAATTTTGTTCACGGGCCTGTAGTCTATTATGCACAACAGGAAAAACAAAATACAAAACAAAAAATACTTTAACTAGAGCCATAAATGGTGGCAATCTACATGGTGTGCAAATTTGATTAAAATCGGTTTAGTAGTTTAGGAACCCATCTGGACAAACGTGACACGTAATTTATATTAAGATATGACATACAAATGTGTTTTTTTGCCGATATTTATGGAGTTTTGAAATTTTTAAATAAATAAAATAAAATAAACTTTATTTACAACCAGATTTACAATATCGCTATACTAGTTTTAACAATTTACAAAATAATTTATCATTAAGATTTGCAGCATAATTCGTTTCCTGCGAGCCCCAAACTAGGCAGGGCCTGTATCTTGGGAGCCCTGTCAGCAGTTTCCTGTTGCTATTGCGCCTGAACTGTTTTGAGTAAACAAATTTATAATTTTGTATTGAAAAGTATAGCTATGGATTATCGATTAAACTGAGAATTGGTTAATATTACATTTATTAAATGGTATTATTATTATTGTTAATTTAACTAATTAATAAAATATCAGAGGAAGGTAATACATGTTCAGCATCAAATAATGATACAAAATAAGTTGTTTTCCACTTATACAGGTAATTTCACAATTCATGTTACATTGCTTGAGGTTTGACAACATAAGTTAGAGTTATGTATGTGTGTGTGTACGTGGGTGAAGTGGGTTGTTTGCGTGTGTGTGCGTATGGTTGCGAGTGTTGTGTGGGGGCGTGTATGTGTGGGGGCGTGTATGTGTGTGTGCGTATGGTGTGCGTGTGTCGTGTGGGACATTTACGTGTGTTGCGTATGTTGTGAGTGTAGTGTCATGTAGTGTGTGGAGGAGGCGTTTGCGTATGGTGTGTGGGTGTGTGTGGTGCATGTGCGTGCGGTGTGTGTCTGCATATGTGGTTCGTTTAGTACGCACGGGGCGCGTTGCGTGCCCTGATCGTCGCCCGTTTGGGAACTGGGATTTAGTACTAATTTACTTCGTTTCATGGAACTTCAGTAATTCTTCCGTTTGTGTGTACGTCAGTGATGTCAACCACTTCTTTACTTTATGTTTGACTTCCCAGAAACTATTGCCTGAAACGTCCAAGTGTCTGCAGACTGCGTTATATGTGAAGACAAGGACATACTTTGGCAACCGCGAAGCGAATGTCGTATTGATCCTCGGTAGGGTCAAGTCACGTGGGCGCTTCCGCTTGGTAGGGTCATGTCTCGGTGCTAGATGATGACACTTGGCGATGGCACGAAGAACAAAAAGCTTCCGAACCGTTAATACGTCAGCCTCTTCATAGAGTTTCTCTTTTGGGTACCGTCGCGGTCTGCCAAACATGACTTTGAGCACTGCTCTTTGAGCCCTTTCAACTTCTATTACGTGTGTCCGAGCAACTCCTCCCCAAACCCCCACACAGTACCGGAGAATTGACTCACATAGTGATTTGTAAACAACCAGTTTAATGTCCATCTTGGCTGCTGCCCGCAGGGATTTCATGACGTATATTAGCTTTCGAACTTTTTTTGCGGTGTAAGTTATGTGCTGTTTAAAAGTCAAGTTTTGATCCACCATCACTCCTAGATATTTGAGATTCGTAACTCTTGCAATGAAGTTGCAAGAGCACGAAGTTATGGGTATTTTGAGGTTGGTCGCTTCCCAACAATTCATTAAAATATATTTAGTTTTCAAATCAATGGAGGCAAACTAATTCAAATTTTTGTTGTTCTATCAAAATGTAAACATGTATATTTAAAAACTCAATAAATATATGCTCAGCATACAAACACATAAATGTTTAATAAGCTAATTTTAAAATCCCTATTTACTTTGTGCTGATGTACTGACACACATAGTCAACTTTTATCTGATAGGAATTTTCATTAATTAAACATGTTAACATTGCACGCCGACAAGTTAGTTTTAAACAAATACACGGGTAACTCACGTATAAAATAGTCAGAACAGTCTGACTCGAGTTTCGATCGCGTCCGGCGATCTTCTTCAAGGCGAGTGCGCGCCCATGCTCGCAGCTCGATTAACACTGATGTGTGAATAGTGCTTATCTCATTTACATGCGGTAGTGATTGCTCAGACTTCTCTGATGGGTCTTTCAAATTCAAATTGCAGCACTGATTAGCACTGATTAGTGCTAATCGAGCTGCGAACATGCGCGCGCACTCGCCTTGAAGAAGATCGCCGGACGCGATCGAAACTCGAGTCGGACTGTCTATTTTATACGTGAGTTACCCGTGTATTTGTTTAAAATGTGTAATAACCACGTTAGTTTTCATACTAAAGTTAGTTTTAACAGGATCTCATAGAGTATTGTGTTAAGTGTAATAAACAATAGTATGTACCCACATATAGGACCAACCTTTTACTTTGCTTCACTTCAGGAGATTTGCCATTCTTGTCTGTCTCATCTTTTGAACTTTCTCCTTCTTTAGATTTATCAGCTGCATCTACAACACATTCAAATTTTACAACCACTAGCTATTGTGTCGATCAATTTAACATTTTTATGAATTTACAGTCAGTAATTTACAAAAGTTTCCAGGTTGTAAAACTCTGATTTTATGAATATATTTAATGTCATAGTGAACTAATTAATAAAAAAATTAGTTACTGGTTGGTTTTTCTGGCCTCTCGTCCTCACTACCCCACAAGTCATATTTGGAAAGGTCTCCCTCATCTCCTGAGTCTTCTTCTTCTTCCTCTTCATTTCCACCCTCTTGCTGAGAACCAGACGCCTTACTCTGAAACAAAACTAGTAATCAACAAATATCACCAAGTTAGAAGCTTGCCTGCCGAACAAAGCAGACAAAAGGTGCACAATGAGATGCCTCAAAACACCTCATATATAGAAGCAAAGAATATATGTTTTGGTAACATCTTAATATGCACCTTTAATAACCAATATAATTGCATCAAGATATAAGATGCATTTTACATCAATCATTTGCATTTTATTGGTTGATTTTCATGCTTCGAGGGGCAAGCGGCATTTATAATCTCATTCTCTTGAATACCAACCTTCTTCTTCATTCTTCTTTTTCCAGGCTTTTTAGGTTTTTCAGTAGTTTTTACGGTCAGCTTCAATCTATTCAATATCAAAGGTTTTGGTAAGGCAAAACTTTTGAAATTCCCTATAACCGGCGCATTCTCATTTACATGCGGTAGTGATTGCTCAGACTTCTCTGATGGGTCTTTCAAATTCAAATTTAACTTTTTTGCAGGAGAAATCTTAACAGGGCTGGGATCGAAGATATCACTCAGAAATGGTGTCGCAGAAGGGTCGCCGTCAAGTTCTTCCAATTGCCGCTCAATGCTGCCATCTCTGTTTGTTTCCTTCTCCCATTCCTCATCATTGGTCAGATTAATTGTTTCAACGGGTTTAATTTCTTCTTCATTATTGGGTTCCTCCATAGGAGCTGCATCATTCTGATTGCTGCCAAAGGAGCTGTTCAGCGAACCTTGAGACAACTGGTGTAAATTTTGAAGAGCTAACAGAAGTGTGTTTGTATTGATTCCTGACAGAAGATTTGCCAAATCAATTGGCTGAGTGGAAGATGCCGAAGGCTGTGGTTGAGGTTCTGGACAATCAGCAGGCTTTTCCTCTCGTTGATTAACTTCATTTTCTTTAAAAACTGTAGATTTGCCTATAGTAGAAACAGGTTTCAAACCTCCAGGGCTTATTGTACATTTAAGAGCTGTTTTACTAAATACATTCAAATCTTCACATGGAAGTATTGTTACAGATTCCAGTACTTGAACTCGTTTAGAAGGACTAATGAGTTTGTGAGGTGTACTATTAGGAGTACTTTCATTGTTGATAAGATTCTGTGGGTCCTCAGACATTCTCCTAACTTCTTCGGAAATGTCTTGTGGCATAGGTTCCGGCTCCGGAATCATGCTGAGATCAATTTCTGTGAAATTCCTTCTTGAAGAATATAAATTTTCATCAAGTTTATTGTAATCAGTCTCAGATTTATGTTTGTTGGATGATTGTCCTGGGGAATTATTTTGGAAATCATCAATTAGACTAAATAATACATTTTTCTTTTCATTTATCAAATCCGTTATATTTTCATTGCCTGTTGGCAGTTCTGACTTTGCATACAACATATTTGTAGTAGGGCTTTGAGACTTTTCTATACTCATAGGTGATGATATGTACTCTGGAGCTTCAGAGTTCCCATAAAGAGCATCATCATCATCATCCCATTCAGATTCATACTTTTTTCTCAGATTATTATACTTTTCTGAATCATTGTTTCTTTCAGGGCTGTTCTGTTGTGCTGGATCACCACCGTCAAATATATCCATAATACTCCGATTTTTATTCGAAGAGTTTGATTGTACTGCTGCAAATATACTAACAGTATTTTCAAGTGACTTTTCTTGTGTGAGAGTATCTTTTGAAGCCAGCGGTTTTGATTCATTCTGAAGTGGACTTTCTGGACTTTGGCTTGTAGGATTAGAAGAATGTGGTAGAAATTCGAGATCTTTTGCTGAACTTTGTACTGTTGCCATTGTTGTATTAGTATGCAGAGGGAATATAGAATCTGGTGTTACTGTCTGGATTGGTTGACTACTGGGCAGCTGAGCTTGGTAAATGTATGGCAAGGGTGGCGGATCTTTAGGTGGAGATGGTTGAGTTATGAATCCAGAACCTTTAGGTAAAGGTGGTTGGGAGGCTAAAAATGAATCTTTTGGTAGGGGTGGTTGCAAACTATGAGCATCTTTTGGTAGTGGTGGTTGTAAACTTTGAGGATCTCTTGGTAGTGGTGGTTGCAAACTTTGAGGATCTCTTAGTAGTGGTGGTTGCGAACTTTGAGGATCTCTTGGTAGTGGTGGTTGCAAACTTTGAGGATCTCTTGGTAGTGGTGGTTGGAAATTATGAGGATCTTTTGGTAGTGGTGGTTGGAAATTATGAGTATCTTTCGGCAGTGGAGGATGTGGAGTGTAACATGGTTCTTTTGGAAGAGGTGGTTGTGGCAAATAAATTGATGTTGTAACATGTTTTGGTGGTTGTTTCACTGGTACAAATGTATTATTCAAAGTTGATTTTTGTTGGCCAGTGGGCATTGGTATTGGTCTTTCAAAGGACAAACAGTTTGCTTTTGATGTAAAATTGTTTTTTCTATTTTGTGCTGTATTACATAGTGGATAATTGTATGTATTAGCATAGGTGCTTCTGTTGCAATCATTGGTTCGGTTTGGCTCATTTATTCCTGGGCTAGTGTCGCTAGAGACACTTTTACGTCTAGCACCTATAGCAGCTCCATTGGCTTTAGCCCAAAATCCTGTCCTCTTGACATTATCTTTAAACTCTTGATAATTTCTTTTGGCTGTTGCTCCAAATCTCATTGGTACATATTCATTCGAACCTGTTTCTGTATCTACTGTCACTTTAGAAGGTTTAATAGTCATATTGCGCAAATTTTGAGTATATATATTGCCTGTTGCCAATGGAGGTTTCTCTATAGGTGCAGCGGTGCAATAACCTTTGGATGTTTGAACATCACTGGACATATAATTTGCAGGCTTCTCAGGCACTGTAGCCACAATACGTTTTTTAAACTTACGACGCACTTTCCTACTCTCTGGAAATTTACGCGACAAAAAGTTATTTTCATCGCTATTGTATGAAACAGATTCAGAATCAGTGTTAGGTGTTGTTGGTCTAGCAGGCACTACTGAAGTCTTGGGTGTTGTTTTTTGTGATTTATTTGTTTCACAGTCTGAGTCCGCCGACTTCGATTGTCTGGATGAATAGGAGGAGCTAGAACTTGAACTTGAACTTGAACTGGACCTGTGGCGGCTCGAAGCAGAATGACTCCTAGCACAGGATCTACGACCCTCCACAGCACTCTGGGCTCCTGAACTACCAGCTGCATGATTTTCACGCTCAAACCCAGACAACAAAATTGTTTCAGCACTAACACTTCTTCGGTGAGGTGATGTTGCAGGCTTTTGTGATTCGGATTTCAAATCATCTTCACTGTCCGATAATACAATTGGTATTTCATCCGGATTTTTAATCTTTTGAACTATTTTGTTCTTGTTGCTATCATCACTGCTCTGCTGAGTAGTGCTAAGAGCACTTTCATCGACTTGCACACCCTTTTCACAAGTACTGGTCCTAGTATGATGGTCAATCAAACAGCCTGTACTCAGAATTCTCTGCCTCCAAGCAAATATTGTCTTGAAATCTGGAGCTGGTTTATCAAATACTGATTCAAATCTTTCTGTACTGATTTTGCAGTTGTTGTATGCAATTGCAAATGCTGCTGCTTTCACTCTTTCTTCAATAGTGTATGCCACTTCAAAACTTTCTGCCATGGTTGATCCATTGAATTTATACACTACCTCATTAGTTGATGTCACCATATTTTCCATTACAGGATTATTATAAGTCTTGAACACTGGAGACTCAGAATCATCATGCCTTGCTCTCTTAGGCCCCGTTTCATAACCAGAAGATGCCGTTTGTTCCGTGTCACCAGTTTTAAATTGTCTTTTTCGCTGGAGACATCCAGTACCTCGATAGTTGGGGATAGTTAAATTCTGTCTGGTATAACGCTCAGGTTTAAACTGATTTTTCCTATGTAAAGGAATGGAGACTGGAGGGACATCACATACAGAACCATCACTGAGGCTGCCACTAATTTTTTTCTTGTCTTTATGTTCCTTTTTTACATTAAAGGCAGGAGCTGGCATCTCCGTATTCATTTCCATCTGTGGCTTTGCTGGTGGCAAATTTTGAAATACTGCTCCTTCAGTGATGCCAACCTGAAGGCAGGAAAAATTATCTCCACTTTAATTATAATGCGGTTTATATAATCAACTCTTCTTAGCTTCAAATCCATTTATCCCTGAATATTTAGTATGAAAAAATAATATTTAAACTTGGGTGTTAAAATCACAAAATTTCAAAATGTTAGTTCTGAACAAACATTGTTATGTGTAATGTAAGATAAGACAGAATTGCTTAGAATTAAATTGAATAGCAAAATAGGAATAATAGATTAGCATAAAAGAGGTCGTTCCTACCTTGTCTGATTCCCTCGGCTCATTTGGTCTCCGCTTCCGTTTCTTCCTTCCAAACTCGTCATATTCGTCGTCCGAAGAAGAATCCCGGCGACGGTACTCAACGACGCCACGCTCATTGTATCCGCCGCCGTAACCGGTCCGAGCTTCCACCTACAACAAGGTAGTATATCACACCACGACACAGGACACAGGCACGAGAATTTATACGAGATAACATATTTAAATAGCTACGTACTTCGCCGAATTTGGGAGCATTACAAACATTGCAAGTCGTCCGCCGGGCCCAATTCACATTAGCACATTTGCTACATTGCCAGTCGTCCGCATTGAACAAGCCTCGCGACTTTTCCGCAGCAGACTTTCCAATTTCAGTTCCAAGTTTCTTCGTGTTTGGGTGAGCCTCCGGCCTTGCTTTATTGCAACGATAGCACGCGTTTCTTCGTGCGAAATTTATATTTCCGCAATTTGGATCGACGCAAATCCAGTCTCCGTCGTTCATTTTGTTTGTGAAAATACCGACACAAATTTATTGAGGCATACTTAGCTGTAATTCAATCAAAACTATACACTTCTACAAATTATCGAGCATTGCAAGATGCAGGCGCGGCGAAACGTAAACAAAAGGAAACTAACGTTATTTTACTTCGCATCAAAGCAAACCAAGCTTACTTTTGCAAGAAAAGCAATCAAGCTTCAGGCCAGCCATTTTAAAAGTAATAAAAAAAAATATACCATAGACAGATATCTGTTCAAAGAGTAAACAAATTGAAGGTGTTATGCTGTTATGCCAGTATTTGACAAGCGAGTAAGACTGTGGCGAGTAGGATCGTTTCGTAAGCTCGTTGATAAAGGATCACCTGGTACAAGCCAGAAAACCAAGAAATGAAAGGATCGCCTGTGGATCGGTGAATCGGGAGTTCGTGGCTCATTGACAATGAGCCTGACCCCAACTTACAGCATATCACTTCCACATACGTCTCTCCGACATGCTTACAATACCTGGCTTCCCATCCCTCGTGATCTATTATTGGCAGACACAGAGACCACTGACGAATATGAAAAAGAAGCCATCAATAGAAATGAAGGTCAGAATTTCAGTAAAATTGCAATAAAGTTAAAGGTTTAACGAAGCTGGTCAAGTCCTTTCATATGATACACATATTGAAAGAGTAATGAAACAAGAACAATATTAAAAAAAATGATTTACCCCCGACTACCTCGGAGGTATTCAACTAGTATTCTACTAGTCAAGCCCCTTCATTCGAAACCCATATTGAGGGAGTAGTGAATATCAAAACTGAAATTTATTTCGCCAATTTGTGGTGGCGGCCATCTTAGATTTGAAATTTATCATAATGCATAGAATAGGGTACAATCCTCAAAAAAAATTGGCAGTCATAGGAACTGCCGATAGAAGTAAAAACTTAGAATTTGATAGCTTACTTTGGAAACTACACTGGTGTAACCGGAGGGGGTGGCCTGGGCATCATGGCATGGCTATCTAGAAATGCGTCAGCATTTCCCATTGGCTCACGCATTTTTAGATGGCTATGCCATGATATCCAGGCCACGCCCTTTCTGCATTTCCCATTGGTTGACGCATTTCTAGGTGACCAATGGCCATGGTCCCGAGTTTACCCAAAGATTTCTTATCATACCCGAACGTGACGCTAGAATTCAATTCACATCCCACGAAAAATTTGTCTAGGTGCGCCAAATTAAGTTTTCACTTCAAAAACGAATTAGTACGTTAGTTAGATTGCTAAAAAATATTGAACACGTATTTTTTCTTTTGTTTCCCAAACAAAAACATACGAAGATACAGTGCTTAGAAGTTTCGCGTGACGTCACTCGTGGGTACGATTTCTATCTGCGAGTGACATCGCGACCCCCCCACTCTCGAAGTTTGATGTTTTATATCTATGTCGATTTTTAATTTTTGAAAAAACAAAACACTTGTCCCGTATTTTTCCGTGGTCAAGCTAACGGACTAATTAGAATGGTGTATTTTTGACCCCGTCCGATACCCTATACTACTAGTCTTTTTTTTTTACTTTTATAGGTTTACACTTGACCGTCATTGTAACGTTACATATTGACTACAATATGTAAACGTACATCCCTATTTTCATTCCAAAAGCACCATTTTTCATAGGAGAGATGCGTATACTTACATACCAAATTTTTATACAACTAATTTCTTTTTAATCGTTTCCATACGATAAAGAATAATTTTCTCATCATTATGATATTGTTCTGGAATTATTTATTCCACCTTAAACCCATAAAAAATGTAGTTTTTCCAAAATTTTATTTGTTTACATAATTTCATTATGTCAAACTTCAAACACCATTCGTCGCTTAGCAACCTCTACCCTTTTTCATAAGGTCGTATAGTTTTTAGACCTAATCCTCTTTGGACTATTAATATTAAAATAAAGTTTTCTTGCTCCAGATTCAAATCACTAAAAGTCTTCATTTTAAATCAAATTGTTTGAGATGGGCAGTGAGGATCTGGCTCCCAATAGAGCAACATCAAAACAACAGTTGGCTTCGACCATGACATAGTATCATCCCCTGTTGCCGGCTGGGAACCCTCACCTTCATACAGGACTGTTGAACCCTAAAGGTCTGTTGAACGTTGAACCAGCTCCAGGCTGCAGCCCCTCAAGTCATTCCTGTTGTGGGAGACTACCGTTCTTGAAGCAGATCACTATTCCTGAAGCAGACTACCGTTCTTGAAGCGGATTACTATTCCTGAAGCAGACTACCGTTCTTGAAGCGGATTACTATACCTGAAGCAGACTATCGTTCTTGAAGCGGATTACTATTCCTGAAGCAGACTACCGTTCTTGAAGCGGACTACTATTCCTGAAGCGGATTACTGTTCCTGAAGCAGACTACCGTTCCCGAAGCGGACTACCATTCCTGAAGCGGATTACTACTCCTGTGAACAATTCCCTACTGGAAGCCACTACACTCACTTAGCCCCTCAAATTCTCAAATCTTTTATTTTTAAGTTACGTCCTTTTTTTATTTTTACTATCATTTTCATTTCATCTCATCATTTTTCTTTAATATACTTGTATTTGTGAACATCTTATTATTTCCCCTTCACCTACCTCTCCCACCTAAATATCCTTTGTGTTCACTATCGTGACATCATCTCGCCTCACGTTAAGCAACAGTGTGGGCTACGATGGAGCGTGTTTACCTCGAAGAAACCGATTCACTCTTGATTTGAAGACACAAAGATTGTAAAATTTGACTGGCCTCGTGGCTTAGTGGGTAGTAGCTCTGTCTGCGAAACCGTGGGTCATGAGTTCGATTCCCACCCATTGCAAATATGTGTGTGATGGATTCAAATGTTTGCATTGTGTCTGGGTGTTTCTATGTAAAATAAGTATGTATTTAAAAAGCTATATAAGTATTATAAATATCAAGCTGCCATAGAAAAAGCTTTGCTTAGTTTGCGGCAGATGGTATTGTGTGTGAATTGTCCACCAATATTTATTTATTTATTTAACTATCGGGAAAAGCCCACTCAGGCAACGTATTCCATAGCCTTAATTCCATAGCCTTAACGTTCTTATCACAAAAGCGGAGTCAAATCTCTTCGTTTGTGTCTTTGGAACAACGACAAAAAAAAGGGCAAAGTGGTATTAGATCGTACAAATCAGTTACATACTCTCCGAAATGTATCCGATAAAAAAAAATGGTTGTCTGTAAAGTCGGTTTACTGACGATAGTTGAACGTGACAACTTCAACTACGCCTTAGAGCGAGGTAACGACGCATGACGTCATGCGGCGAAATAACGGCGTTAACGGCACATGACGTCATGTTTTGCGGGCGTGCAACCGGCTTCATCGAATTATAAGACGTTGTCACGTCAAAAACCCGATAAGCTAACAATTTTTGATGATATTCAAGACTTTGGAGTCTTTTTCGCTCGGGGGTGTCACTGCCTTTTAGCCTTTTGGCACGTCTCTCGATTGATTCCAGAGCCACCAGCTGATACAAGCTGATCAACTCCAAAAGTGCGAACAGTACTCCATACAAGAGCAAATTTGTGCATGAACACCTAGTCTTATGGCAGCTAATTTAGCCTTCGACTCGATATACGAGCAAAGTTGAGCGTAGATGACAAAATAACGCACAAAAGTTCGAAATGGTCGGATACCAGTACGGATACACCTCGAAAAGTAGGAGTCTTTTGGAATGGCCTTCTTTTTGCGGAGAACAGACACGCCTGCGTCTTTCCTCGTTAAACTTGACCACATACCAGATTGGCATCGCCCTATTTAGAGACTGCCTCAAGGGTCAAGTGTAAACGCTCGATCAAACTGTCTCTCAGTGCCTGAGTTTGACCACTCGTATGGATCGATCCCTTAAAAAGTCCGGTATCCGCGCTATAAAACCTGTAGACAAACCATAAGCTGAAAGCTTGCATAAACCCTGTCGAAAACCTTCGAGATATCCAGGGAGACTGCAAGTGCTTCCCCGTTTTTCTCAATAGCTTCACTACAGATGTGAGTGACGTACGCTAGAATATCCCCGGTGGACCGGTTTTGGCGAAACCCGTATTGCTGGTCACTGACGAGGTCGTTCGATTCTAGGTATGTAAGGAGCCTGTGGTTTAAGACACGTTCCACAGTCTTGCAGAGTATGGACGTGACCGAGATTGGCCTGTAGTTGGCAGGGTCAGCACGACTACCCTTTTTGGGTACTGGTTGCACGTTGGCAAGCTTCCAAGATTTCGGTACTTGCCCAGTTTCGAGATAGAGTCTATACAGGTGCGTCAGTACTGGATAAAACTCAGGCGCACAAGGTTTCAACACTACGGCATGAATACCATCTGGGCCACTAGATTTCTTCACGTCCAGATTGCGTAGCACTTTGCGAAACTCTATTTGGCGAATGTGTATGACATAGAAATCGGACAGCCAGGTGAAATAGGAGGTGTCGCGCTACCAGCATCTAGAGTCTAGACGCGAAGATTCCGCAAACTGAGATGCAAACAAGTTTCGCTTCTCCATTGCAGTGTGAGCGAGTGTCCCATCAGATTTCAGCATTGGAGGTAGTCAATCCCTTTCATTTAATACCCATATTAAGATAGGTTGTAAAGAAATATTTTGTCCGCCATTTTGTGGAGGCAACCATCTTGAATCGATATTAACCAAACATAGCTAATAACCACAACAGAAATTAAACTTCAAATAAAAAAAAATTGGCAGTCATAGGAACTGCCAATTTTTTTGATGCCGATAGAAGTGAAAACTTATAACTCAGAATTTGATAGCTTACTTTGGAAACTACACGGGTGTAACCGGAGGGTGTGGCCTAATCATCATAGCATGACCATCTAGAAATGCGTCAGCATTTCCCATTGGCTGACGCATTTCTAGATGACCATGCCATGATGGCTAGGCCACGCCCTTTCAGCATTTCCCATTGGCTGATGCATTTCTAGATGGCCAATGGCTATGGCCCCGAGTTTACCCGAAGATTTCTTATCATACCCGAGCGTGATGCTAGAATTTAATTCACAGCCCACGAAAAATCTGTCTAGGCGCGCCAATAGAAGTTTTTACTTAAAAATTGGCAGTCAAGGGACTGCTGATCATAGATGATTTTTTTTTTCTGCTACGCACATATGACGTCTTTGCTGCTGATTGAACTAAAAACTTGTGACTCATAATTTGATAGTTTTCTTTGTAAACTACTCGGATGAAACTGGAGGGCGCTGCCAGTCTGAAATAAATCTTTAAAGCATTGTCGTCTAAATAGGTCTTCTAAGCATGACCATGGTTAGATGTGTAATGGTAACCATGGTTACACGCCACACGAACGCATTTCTAGATGACCATGGTCCCGAGCAGTGCCAGATCTAGGGGGGGGGGGCAAATTATAGAAACAGCTATAGGAAAGACTAAGCAGATTTAATTAAGCGGCAGACCCGCAGAGCCACCGTAAGCGGGCGTGCAAAGCGTACCCCGCACACGCGTACACGCCCCGACTGTACGACTCATCACGTCTTTCAAGTCATCGTCATAATATCCGATCCAAAATGATCATCATGAATTCTTCTTTCCTTATTTTTGGGGAGGCTAGGCACCGGTTTCCAAACGAACTTCTTTGCCGGGGCTGGACGCCTGGAGTGTCTCCAGAAGTTCCTCCACCGTTTTGATGTTAAAATCTTTGGCGATTACAATTTTTCATAAGTACTGGCCGGCTTTTGGAATCATTCTCAGGGTGATATTATACTTTACTTGAAGTCAATTTTTTTTACTGGTCGCACTATAGTTAAGACGCTTACGAATGTAGCTCTAGTATATGCCCAAGATTGGCCCCAGCAGTACTCGACCCACCTTCGCTTGCTAGATAGACTTCGTAACTGGTTTGAGAGTGCATGCTCAAGTCTGCGTTGATGTGGGCGCGCATTTGACTGTGCGTTCCCTGATGGCTTGTTCTCGAAGTTACAGTAGTAGTGGTAAAGATGTATTCTATTTAGTTCGTAGTGCAGACGTTTTTCCTACAACGCTACAACATTTACAACGCTGCGCCATCTGTCGATCCATCCTGGCTGTGAATCGAGAAGCTTCTATGTTCAAGAAGCTCTGTTAGCGGCAATCTGTGGGTTGCGTGAGTATGTATGTACGCGGCTTCATCGGCAAAAAGAGCCAGGATCTTTGGCAGGTTTTGGTAGTACTATTTACCTAGCAAATGTTTCATATTGAGGGAAAATGTCCGGTTTGAAGAATGCATTGAATAGCCGGGCCAGACACACCACGCTTTATAACGGCATCCTTTATTATCGCCAATCTAATAGCGGATCTAATTTATTATCGCCATCGCCAGCATCCACCACCTGAGAGCGGCCTCGTAACATGTCAGTCAACACCTCGTATGATTTCCCAGCTATGCCATAGTGTTTCAGCTTTAAAGCTAAGGTTTCGTGGTCTCCGACATCGAAGGCCTTCGATAAGTCACAGCACAAGACAGCTACTTGCTCTTTACGTTCACGGGCAGCCAACACACTACGAATCACTTCACGCGATAGAGAAATCGTAGACCTCCCTTCGCGGTATGCGTATTGTTGTTCACACAGCGCCTCGGTTTCCGATAGGTAGGCCACTAATCGCAAACTCAAGCCGTTTTCGAACACTTTGGCTATTGCTGGTATAATCGATACTGGTCTATATCCATCAATATCGTCACTTTTACCTTTGCCTTTAAATATCGGGGACACTTTCGATATTTTCAGAGACGACGGGTACGAGCCTTCTCTAAGACACTTATTAAACAGTGTGGCGAGAACCGGAGCTAGAGGCAAAATTGCTAATTTAATTAGCTCCATCGACACACCGTATATGTCTTTTGACTTTTTTGAGGGTATTCTAGAAGAAACCATACGGAATACCTCATCCGCTGAGAAACTTGTTAGTCTGAAGGAACGGTCAGATGCTTGATGTGCTGATACTAATATTTAACGTACAGTAGCAGCATCAGCTTTAGGTGCTCCACATGCAGCAGCTGCATTTAAAAACCGAACATTCATAGCATTTACGACATCTTTTGGCGAACTAAACTTACTGCTGTTACAATATTTTAACGTTCTCGGAGCAGTTCAACCTAGGGGTATTGTTTTTCCCCCTCTCCGTGTTCACGATTCCCCACATAGCTTTAGATGGATTCGTACTTCCGTGTATTATACTACTATAATGATTTGTTTTAGACATATTCAAAGTCGAAATGTATTTCCTGTTGAGATCGTCAAGTAAAGCTATTAAGTTCTCTTCCTCAGGAAGAGAAGTCTCTCTAAGATTTCTTTCATTTACGAGTGTGACGCTTAAACTCAATTCACAGCCAACGAAAAATCTGTGTGTGTTGCGCCTAAAGAAGTTCTCACTTCATAAACCGCCCAAAATCGGTGCAACCGTTTACCGTTTCAGAGATACGATGCGGCCATAGGATTCACAGTGTGCCGGTGCGACTGAGGTAGGCCGCAATGTCGGGGGTGGGCATTCCGGCTGTGGGGTGCAGGGCACAGCGGGACAGGACAGTTAGTATTATAATGCACCCCTCTCCCTGCCTGCCACGGTCAGTCACGGCCTTGACCGTGTCGCCAACGTTAAACGGCGCACGCGGTGGGGCTGCACGGCTGCAGGTGAAGAGGATTGTCAGTATTGCGCGGTGCACCACTCGTTACCTATACATACTTAGGTATAATAATTGTACAAGGCTTATTTGGCATTTGGATGACATTGTCAGGGGGCGTGGTTGTTGATCAGGGTTACTCGACAACGAAATCTCCTTTGGTTTCGGGGAGTTTAAATAAACACTATCACTCTCAAAAGTATTTGGAACTAAAATAATTGCATGAATATAGTTATAAAGTAATCCTAAAGAACTAAAATAATGAATTCTTCAAATCTTTTTGCTGTAATAATGTTCTTCACGAATTTTGTCGAGAGTTTGAAAATGGTGAAAGTCCTCATCATTTTCCCATAGGTAAAATTTCGTGGAGAACGTTATTACAGCAAAAAGATTTGAAAGTATCATCCTCGTCGCTGCTTTCTTCACTCTCGGAGCTTAATTTAATTATAAAAGGTTCATCCAAAGACCCGCTTCTGTTCTATTGTCTTCTTCCAGGTTTTTGACTTGAATTTGTGGGAAATTTGACATTGATTTTTCTTCAAATTTTTGGGGAATATGGAATCGGCAAATGAAAATGGGGCAAATTGGCAATCCTGTGTGACTCGGCGGCGACGTTAGTTCCCATTTTGGCCATGAGCCAAAACACCTTAGTAGCACTAAATCTACATACGCATGATTTGCGCATGATCCGCATGATGAATGATGAATGTCATTTAAGTTCATAGCATAGACAATAATAAATCCACAAGCCACAAGCGGAAGTATGCGTAGTAAAGTCTGCGATAAAAAAAGTTACCGCAGGTGTTTTAGTCGATTTTTGAAGTCGATTTTCAAATTGTTTACCTTCTCGTGCGACTTATGTTCATGGTCGAAATAATTCGAAGCCCTCGCGCGCAAATTTAGCTGTCAAAATTGTTTACCATGAGGTTATTTCGGTCGGAAATGTAAAAAAATCCAACATTTAGTGAAATACTGAGTGTATTTAGAGTGATAAAGTAGCTAATGTGGAATTATGATTCATCATTCTTGCACATTTGTCGTAAATAAGTGACCATCTAGATCAGTGATATCTGTCAAAAAAGTACGCGAATATCTTGTGCTAATGATTTTTGCATAATGTTATCACACAATGTATGAAGATGATAACATTACTTGTACGCCGAAGCGTTACGTGCTCACCGAAGTCACTAATTCCTCAAGCTATGTGTCGCCGACCGCTAACCTCAAGCTTCTGACTAATGTCGCCCTACAGTATCCCACGCCGCCCCCAAGTGCAGTTCAGCGTAAAGAAAAATCCCTACAGATTTTATGCGATAGGTAAACTGTTAGATGAGTCAAGTATATCTTTTTAACTTCACTTAATTCTTAACATATCACTGACCATTTCTTTCTCCAGGTTTCTCAACCTCTATCCTCTGTATGGCAATGGAACTGTGGAAATACAGTTGGACACCACTGCAGCCCGGCTAGGCGTAGAGAAGCGACGAATGTATGACATAATCAACATACTTGAAGCCATGCAGTGTGCTGTGCATAAGAGGAAGAACACATATTTGTGGCATGGAGGAACCCGACTAAATGCTTTTTTGAAAATGCTAAAAAAACAAGGAGAGAATCTAAAGTTATCAGATGTGTTGAGAGGAAGAGCTCCAAAACCACCAACACCAAAACATAAAACATTAGGAGTATTGGCTCAGAGATTTTTAATGTTATTTTTGGTCGAACCACCTGTGAGTTTGTATATACTGTTGTAATTAAGTTAATTTTTTAAAATAGTTTATTCTGATTCCTGATACTTATCCCAATACAAATCATTATGCTAAGGCATGAGATAAGATAGTCACATAATAAACAACTGTCACTATAGATGAAATACAAATGTCTACAATCTTTCTAGTTGTACAGTTGCAGTGATGCATCAATTTTTGTTAATAAATCTATATGAAGCATTTGAATACAGCTTCACTACATATTCAGATATGTAATGAACAGAGTGACAGATATTCAGACTTTAAGACAGTAAGCATCGTCATACCCATTCCTGCTGTCTGAATCCAGAATAAAGGCCTGTTTACATTTTGATGAGTGCGAGTGAGTAGTGCAGGTGTTGAGTGATTAGTAGTAAAAACGTGTGGACACTGATTGATTATTGCGAGTGCATAGTAATCAGTCACGAATACTCATTCGGACTCGCACTCGCACTCACAATCGCACTAACCAAAATGCAAACCGGCCTTAACACAGCCTATGCCTTGTTAGACTACACTACTTGAGACTAAGTCTGTCTAAATATTGAGTGGTGTAATACAGCCTAAAGTGCTAAGCAGTGATTTGGACTCTTCATGTTCAAATAGCACAATACCTCTTAGCCCAGTAATTTCTCTGGAACATTAGGCTTCAACTGGGAACACATTAATGATTGCACATTATTGCTTGGTGGAAGAATAACTGGCACAGGTGTGGTACTTCCCCATGCAGACTGCAAAAAGCTCTACAAACATAAAAAGTAGAAAAAATCAACATCTCAGTCATCAAACTAAGATGTTGAATTATCCAGATTTTAAATTGTCTCCATGTTTATATGACAAATGAGAAAGTAATGTTCTATATTCCAGAATACACTAATTAACCTGGAGATGGCAGTGCGAGTGCTCATCGACACGTCAACGAGGAACAGAACAGCATTATCTCCAGAGCAGCAGGAGCGTCAGCACAAGTCCAAAGTGAGGCGGCTGTACGACATTGCCAATGTATTTATTTCTATTGGTCTCATAGAAAAGGTTTCCGGTAATTTAATATTAAAGAAACCAGTATTTAAATATGTAGGACCTTACAAACCTAAAAAGGCTGATAAAATGGTAGCTCTGCCATCTCCGATAACACCGTTAACAGCATTGGACAATCAAAGAGCTGCCACATGTCATGTTTACGCCGGGAAGTCCAAACGGAAGTTGGAGTTCACAACTCCAACAACTTCTAAAGAACTGAAACTCGGCATCACCACTCCCCCTCATACCCCTTCCCACAAGTGGGATGAGATTTTGCTGGTGGCTGACATGGAACTGACTAGAATTAACAATGGCGTAATGTTGTGATCTATTTTATTTAAACCTATGTGGTCTTAATCAGAACCATACAATTGACTTTTAGATTTTCACTGATATGCCTAGTTATGAATGTATCAATTGTATGTTTGTGAATAAGATCTATAAATGTATGAATATAATTTTTTTATATAAAGTTTTCCTATATTGTCTTCCAGGGGATTAATTCTATAAAAGATTTTGACAAAAATAAGGCTTTGACTAAACTGATGGCATTTGTGAGGTTGACACATTGGTCACATGACTTGACCACCTAGTCAACCTAGTGGCTGTTTATGGTGTGTAAAAGTACCTGCATTGAATTTACAGCTAGTGGCATGGATATTTTAACCCTTAAATGCATGGCGTATCAAAAATGAAACAGTAACTTTAAGCCCTTGGCAAACCAGTATTTCTATACTTTGCATTTGGCTGTATGGCAATTTGATGTCTTGGTTTATAACCCATTTGTAAAATAAAAAAAAAATAACAGCTAAAGAGTAGCACGCCGTAACAAATGTCATTTTCGATTATTGGAACGTAGTTGGCGCGAAATATGATTTCTTAAAAATTTTTATTTGAATTACATTACATTGAGTAGATTTTTCTTCAAGCAAAAAAAAAAGTTATATTGGTAACTTTACATATTTTTTTACTGTGCTTGTATTTTTGGTTATATATTTGAATTAGATTGTCTTTTTCCCAAAAAATCTACCGTCTCAAAAATGATACAGTATGCAGTAACGGCATGATAATTGGTGTATTATTGTATGCAATCGTTTAGGGGTGGTTGAATGTTCGGGTAAGGTTTTATTTGTTTTTTTTACAACGATGCCTTTGAAAATACGCTGGAATGACCAGATAAAAGATAATATTCGAAGATTGGAAGCCGGTGACATGCCAGTGACTGAGTCTAAAGGAGATGATTTGGACTTCTTTCCTTTGAGGTAAAAGTTAGTACAGCTACTAGAAGATGATGATTATTATTGTATTATTACCGCTGTTCACTGAAAAAATATGTTGAAGCAGATTCCATTGATATAATCGTCAAAAAAGTGACTGGAAGTGTGACTATTCCTTGCTCAAAGACTGATTGAGGAACATAATTGGCATTTGAATCAGGACGACCAGATAAACAGTTTTTTACCGAGACCGCAATCATAGCAAAATAGTATTTGCAAATTTAATACATACATACATAAACAGTACAATACATTTTAGATATTCCCATTGTACATTTCTGAATTCTTTATATAGAGGTAAATAAATAAATCACCCAAAAAATCTTATGTATGTGGCAGTGTCACGCTGACTTGGCTAAATTTCTATGTATGTATATATAAAACACAAAGAGAACAAGGGAAGACCTCGCGTAAGTATAGAAAAAGCAAAGAAGTAACAGCTAAACATAAAATAATAATAGTATCGAGCTAGAAATGCCACTCTATTCGTCTTGACAAAGTTGGACTTGAATAAATCGCAACTGATACAAGAAGGTGTTGTTAGTATTCACATTGAAGAAGTTGTAAAAAAATAGGCACCTAATCCACCATTTTGTGGCAGCAGTCATCTTGAACAGATTTTTATCAAACAGCAAATAACTTTTCCACTTTCAATCCAAAAAACAAAATCAAAATCGATTCATTTGTTTGGTAGCTGCTGGTAGCTGATACAGAGAAGAGAGAGAGAAATAGAGAGAGAGACATGTCAAACTTATATAACACTCCATAGTTTTTGCGTCAAGCGTTAAAAAAATTAAACATTTTGTACTATTTCATAACAATTGAAACAGCATTCACCGTAGGGTAAAGCTTATATTTTTTACCCAGTAATGCATACTGTTTCATTTTTGATACACAAGCTTTTTTCAATAAAAAATCATCAAAATATGCATCTTGAATTTTTTCACTATTTTTCCATTATTGTACCCATTAGCGTGAATATAAAGTATTTTTTTGCATTCGATATAAAAAATCATGCATTTAAGGGTTAAGTCTAGGACTACTTGCCTTGCTTTTGTTTTTCACCAAATACACCACCAACCTTTTATGGGTAGGAAAAAAAAATTTGAAAAAAGGACTACACTTGTGAAACACTTGGTCACAAATTATTCTAACTGTCACCAACACTTATTTAAAAGACCCCTTAATGGTTAAGTATTATGGACATTGCACCATATAGATAAATGAATTAGTGGATAAAATGGATATGTACATTGTACATCTTAATTGTGGTATATATCCCATAATTTATAATGTACACCAAGAATCATCTTCACATTTGCCACCAGTTTACAAAAAGGCAAATGAAATGAGTTCCTATATTTAAAAAATTATACAATTGTTGCTCAGCACAGAGTTTATCTTTGTCACAGACATAAAATTAGTGCAATAATTTATTATAAAAAAATGTAATTTAAAAATGTACATCACTATCAGAGAGCTTCATGTTTTTTTATGTAAATTGTTTATTATTCTAATAGATGTTTTATTTATTTATTATTTCATGTATCATATTTTTTTCATATATGTATAGCATACTTATTTATTATTATTGTTTTTCAAAGCAATTTGTGCCAAATTGCAAATAAAAGGAAATTATGCTAGTGTATAAAAGAAGAATGCATAGAACAATAATTGCTACTCATAACATGTCCCATATGATTTTTTTTTTGGACATTGTAAAAACAATAGTAAGTACTTTATTACAAATGAATTTATTTTAAAATAAAGTATTTAATAGTATATTTATTGAAAAACTCTGTAACTGGCAGGATTTAAACCTGTACTTACGCAGGCTATATGACCAGTCAAGATTCATAACAATTTCTTGTACTGGGTTTACTAGAAGTGAAATGTAAACCTAATAGAAAATGATTTCTATCCATGTTAAAGGTACCTTTGTCCTTTAATGTTTGATATTATTTTTATGTTAAAAGTATCAAATTTCTGTATATTTATAAAGTCCTGTTTACTTGGTTTCATACATTTTTTTTTACATTGAAGGTGTAAAAATACAGAGAATATAGTTGAAATGAACAATAAAAAAAAATCGCAGGCTGTAGTAATGCTATAACACGGAGAACAAATATGAGTCAGTTGACATCTCTTTGAACTACAGTGGACTCGTGGCCCTAACTTAGCTACAGAGATCCAAATACTGTAGAGGAGATTGGTAAAATACATACAAACATACCATGCTACTACGCGTTAGCATAGGGCGCGGTAGGACGACCGCACAGGGCGCCGGATATAAAAGGACGCTGCGTCGCAACCGTAGGCGCCCCTTTATGTCGGGTGAGTAACTAGACCTCGCTTATTGAGCGGAAAAGTAAAAAAAAATCTCGCCCTGGGTGCTTGTTTGTAGTCCTAAAACCGGTACTGCATGCTAATTACTGTTAAGTTGGACCAAAAATTGGACTCTTCACTTACTTCTACGCATTGTAGAGGTAAAAATGGTGATTTTAAACTGTTTTGCGACACTCCTGATTTCTATGAGTCTTTATTCGGCTTTCGGCATTAGCATGAAAAATACCTTATAGGGTGAATTATGTAAGAGTACAAGGTTTAGTCAAGCAGTCAAATTGCAGTAGAACTCTAGAACTGACTAAAAATAAATCTATTTTTTTGTTTCCTGTAACTTTTACAATTATGTTTCTGTTTTATTTTGACATTAACTAGATTGTATCAGGCTACAAAATACTCATGCATTCTTAATTAATAACAAACAAAATTACTTGATTTTCTAAAGGCGTTACCTTACTTGTATCTTATAAGATTCATCCTCATCATTACAATTGCTATCCTAGTCCTGTTGACCTTGTGCCTAAGGTCCATAATTGAAATGATCTACCACAATCCTTCCAGTTGCTGAATAATTCAATTGTTAGACTATAATAATAAAGGCATTTTATTTAAATGTAAGAAATATTAAATTCAGAATAATTTATGAATGTATAGAAGCCCCTGGGAGGAGAATTGACTGACAAACTCTTTATATTTCATTTGACAATGTTTATGAACTTGCATATTATTATGTTATCAACTTAACAAATAAATATAATTTATCCTGAGTTATGATTCTAACGTTAGGATAGTCGTTTGACTTTAGATTAGCTATGTATTTTATAGATAGTTACTTTTATTTTCTATTGTTTTTAAGCTATAGATATATTAAACAAAACGATTTGTTTAACAACATTTGGTTGTTTTATTTTGTATTCAAATTGAAATTCAACTTTTGATATTTGACATTTCCGAATGGGGGACTTTTTGGGCATTGGGGCATTTTCAAGGTACAAATAGACTTGTAAAAGATAGTTCTCAATTTCACCATAGGTGGCGCCAATGTTTTATTTTTTTAGAAAAAAATCCCAAAATAAAAAATTGGCGCCACATTTGGCGAAATTGAAAACTATATTTGACATGTCTATTTGCATCTTGAAAACGCCTCATCTTGTGGTAACTCATAGAAAAGAAATGGCAGTCATATGAACTGCCGATAGAAGTGAAAACTTGTAACTCAGAATTTGATAGCTCACTTCGGAAACCACGCGGGTGAAACTCGAGGGCGTGGCCATGAGCATAGCCATGGTCCCGAGTTTACCCGAAAGCCCAGTTTATGTTTTCCTTGCTGGGACTCGGGGCTATCTATTTTACATGAAGAGAGTCAAGGGCATAATCCACTACGCTGCCTGAGTTGGCAGATGATACACATCTTCCAAAGACTTATTTCTTGGAACACAGTGGCATCTTCGTGATATTTTCCTTTAAAAAACAAGTCAGATAAATAGTGTCATGTGCATTTAAGTATAATCATTATTTTTGCACAATCTTTTGGTGATTGGTATATTTGGTATCACAAACGATTTATTGTAAAATAAAAGTCTCGTGTTTATGACCTTTTATTTTATTAAAATAAGTACAGATACAATAATGATATTTATTTACAAGTCATTAAAAATGCACGGCAGAATTTTATGTAAATAGCTTTCTAAATTATTGAATAATTATTATTAGGTGGGTCTGCCTCTTTATGCCAAGCATTTATTAAGAGTATAAATATACATAACTGTTATAAAAAGAGCAGATTTGTATTAGGTTTGTAATGACTTAATACAAAATCTACAGGAACATTCTTTCACTAATAGAATGCTATACACTTTAAAATAGGCTACTGTTATCGAGTTAAGTCAGGGATCTCTATGAAAACTCTAACCAACCTGAAAAGAAGTCAGGACAGACCGCAAGTCTCATTTAGCCTATACTATAGATATGATTTATATTTACACAATCAAACTACTTAATTAATAGTAATTGAATATCTACGTTCTTTAAATTTTTGACAATACCTAAATACGAAATAATATTTATTAATAATAAATGGCTTTTCGGCCCTTTTCTTGTAAATCCGTTTTAAAACTATGCGGTATGCGCACAGAGTAAGTAATCAGTATGCGAACTAACTGGAGTTCACAAGATACTTTTTAAAGTTCACATCAAATAAAACTAATTAGCTATGGTCGTTATATAGCATAAAGTGTTGTATAACTATTTATAAGACTTTATAACGAAAACACGTTATGTGAAAATCTCATAACAGCTTATATTTCAAGTAGCGGTATGCACTTTTAAAACTACATAACAACCATTGCTTGCTTTATCGCGCAACGAAATGTATAACTCTTTGCGTGCAACGCAATCGGTACTGATTTTTAGTTATTGCCATAACTGTATCGTACCGGTTAGAGCGATTGAGATACATATGTAGTGGTATAAGTGTGAGTAAGAAAGGAGCATAGATCTATTTGACGCATTCGGTTATTGAAAAATGAATCTTATCTTGTTATGGTGAAATACGAAAATAAATAGTTTTTTTGGAAACCGTTATTTGGATATGCGTTACAGTTGCGTTCCGTTATCTGAAAAACCCGTAACGACACATGGCTAAAACTAATAGAAACAATGATGCGTTTGAACGCAAATATACCTGTCAAACATAGTCCTCAATTTCGCCAAAGATGGCGTCGTTGTTTTATTTCGTAGAATTTTTCTAACCATATGAAATTTAGCACCCCGTTTCGCGAAGTTGAGAACTATTGACAGTTATATTTGCATCCTGAAAATTGAATTGATAACAATGTCACATTTAAATCTAGTGATGAAAATGACGTAGTCTAATAAGTTATAAGACATTATAATTATATTAAAAATGTATTATATCTACTTAGTTATTCAATATCAAATATAGACAGACAAACAAAATATTAATGTTTTTAAAATTATAATATAATTTCTATTTATAATTTTATCTCTATATAATTCTACAATAATAGCGTCTAGTATGACCTTTGATTACGGAGACTCGAAACGGGATTAGAGCTCATGTTATACTGGCCAATACTCGTGTTTTGGGCATCGGGAATTGCTACATAAAACTATTCCAAATCATATTGACACAAACTATCGACGCAATTTGGTAAGGAATTATTACTTTTGACGACTTTTAGAAAGGATATGTTACCACCTACATTGCCTAAGTGGCTAAACTGATTTGACTACTCATAAGTAGTTAGTAGGTACTTATTGTTGTATTGAAAATAACGTCATGGGCTAGTCTTCTAAATTATAAAAATCTCCTGTTCATACTCCCCCGAAACAGACCAACTAACTTAGGTAAACGTTAGGTATTAGATTAGGTTAAAGTAATTTACACAATAGCCATAAAACATTAAAACCGGGCGAGCCGTTTCGCAGGAGTAGGTACATATACAAACAACAACTGTGGCTCGAGATTTTTATAAACTAAATTTTATATATATTCGATAGATATTAGAGACGAACTTCTTAGCATTCCATGGATTCAACGTGCGGGTGCCGGGTCCATCGTGTGGCAGAGAGAGAGAGACCTCAAGACTTGTGACTCGGTATGTATGATTTATTATTTAACACGAACTCAAGGAAATGTTTATTCGAGTCAGAGTCACTGTTTAAATTTAAATGAACAATTCATCCATTGATACATAATTTAATGGCATTCAAATTCATAAAGTAGCCTACGTGTTATTACAGGCTAAAATCCTACTAATATTATAAATGTCAATGTAGGTATGGATGTTTGGATATTTGGATGTTTGTTGCTCAATCACGTCCTAACGTATGAACGGATCGGGCTGAAATTTAGAACACAGATAGATTATAGTCTGGAAGAACACATAGGCTACTTTTAATCCCGGAAAAACAACGGGAACTTCGCGGGTAACACCGCCGGGCGCCGCTAGTGTAATCTATATGTGTTACTAGCTGTGCCCCGCGGTTTCACCCGCGTCTATTTGAGGAAAATCCATACTAAAATATCCATTGCTGGCCACTTTATTACGTTTCACGGAACCCTAAAAATACGTAAATAAGCAACAATGCATTGTTGTAGAACAAATTTGATTACTTCAAATGACACAAACTTCAAATGTAGACACGCGCCGTCACAGACTGCAGCGACCAAAGAGAATTTAAATTCACGGAACTAAAGCTCTCGAAGATAAATATTTTTCCCCATTTTCTTTACATTCTTCACTCATACTCCGTACCTATTGATAGTAGCGTAATGTTATATACCCTATAGCCTTCCTCGATAAATGGAGTATCCAACAAAAAAAGAATCTTTCGTATCGGTCCAGTAGTTTCCAGGATCTCGGAAGGATAGCGTTCAAACAAACAAACTCTTCAGCTTTATAATATTAGTATAGATAAATTTCAGCCCGATCCGCTGAGACGTTCCAACGTGATTATAAATGTCAATGTATGGATGTTTGCATGTTTGTTGGTCCATCACGTCGAAACGTATGAACGAATCGGGGTGAAATTTGGAATACAGTTAGTTTATAGTCTGGAAGAACACATAGGGTACATATATTTTTACAGGTAGGTACCGGAAAAATAACAGGAACGGGAACTACGCGGGTAAAACCACGGGGCGCTGCTAGTTAATAACATTAGTAGGATTGCGGCTTAAGGCACAGATCAGAAAATAGTTACTTCGTAACAGATGCATCACTTCCATACAAAAGTGCAAATACCTACACGATAATAACCTAAACTGTCGTATACTACTTACCTACTGTTACTTGTAAGCAAAAATACACCTTAAGACACCCACGCAGAGTTGTAAATGCCGTGCGCACCGTGTGACTTGTCGTCTGCTTACGTCATTGACCAAACGTGCTAGGGTTGTACGAAATGGTGGTAAGTGGTAGGACTCTTGGTAGAGTCCGCCTGGGGAAGGACCACACCTTTGCCAGTTATTCTACCGCGAAGCAGTAATGTGCAAACGTTACTGTGGTTTTTTGAAATAAAGAGTGACGAGACGAGCAGGACATGTGCCTGATGGTAAGAAACATGCCTGTAACATAACAGCACAGTGACACGCAGCTATTGGAACATGAAGAGTCCAAATCATTACCTAGCACTGCACTGCGCTCGTCACCCAGAGATCTAAGATGTTATATCTCTAAGCCCTGTAATTTCACTGGAAACATTGCCCTTCAAACCGGAACACAGTAATGTTTGCACATTTCTGCTTGGCGGTAGAAGAACTTACTGAACGGTGTGGTACCTACTTCCTCAGGCGTACTCTGCTAATAGTCCTACCACTACAGTAGGTACTCCATTAGACAAGCCCATTCATTTGATACCCATATAGAGGTAGGTTGTGAACAAATATTTTGTCCGCGATTTTGTGGAGGGGGCATTTTGAATCGATATTAACCAAACATAGCTAAGAACCACCGCACAAAAGTATACCTTTTTAAAAAAATCGACGTCAAACTTATAACACCCTTTTTTGGTTGGGGGTTAAAAAATGGTTCACAATTAGCTGAGCTATCGCGAAACATACCTACATTCAATAAAAATTAAGCCCAGAACCGCCTCTTTCTTTGAATTCGGTTAAAAATTCTATAAGTAGCTTTTTTTAAGTAGGTACGTTTTATAGTCAATTGATACAGAAGTTTATTTTGGTTATACAATGTACGTAGTTGTAAGTTGTTTTCATACCGTCGAATAAATAAACAAATTAGTATCATTAATTATTTATATGAATATTAAAAAAAGTATCTCGTCAAATTTTTTATTAAACTTATGCGACATAATAAAAATGGGGTAAATTACTACTACATTTCAGTTTCTTGCTATTGCAGCCATTCACAATACAATAACGCCGCGACATTATTTATGCGCGCACTCGGCGTTCGTTCGCACGTCAACTCAGGCAAACGGCCGGCGGCCTTGTGATTTTAGTAAACCCGGGAGGACGCGAACGAGTAGGTACTAAGCTCGCGCCATTTAGCCAGTGACGAGGGTGTGCTTAAGGTCTGTGCCGAC
This sequence comes from Ectropis crepuscularia, assembly GCA_963693475.1. Lineage (NCBI taxonomy): Eukaryota > Metazoa > Arthropoda > Insecta > Lepidoptera > Geometridae > Ectropis > Ectropis crepuscularia. The sequence continues at coordinate 12,733,088 of OY856339.1, read as the reverse complement.
TTAAACGACTCCGCTCCCACCCGACAAATAAAATACACTCAAATATGAGTTTTATGTCATGCCTGTTAAGATATAGATTTTATTGGCAACATAAATTAGCGGCTGTCAGCGAGCGGTCTGCTAATTTGTGTTTCCAATGTAATTTGTATCGTAACATGTATAGCATAAGGCCCATACTTGAGTGTATTTTATTTGTCGGTTGGTAGCCGAGTCGCATAAGTCGGCGAAGACCTTTAGATTTTTTAAAATAAAGTACGTAATTAATGTAAGAAACCTCACAAATGTCGCTGGAAACCGCTGGTTTCAGGTTGCGCAGGTCCGTTCGATGTGGAAATCTAGGGGGGAAGCCTATGTTCAGCAGTGGACGTCTTGCGGCTGACGATGATGGAGTAAAGAAAAAATTGGCAGTCAAAGGAACTGGCGATTGAAGTGAAAACTTTTAACTCAGAATTTGATAGCTTAGTTTGGAAACTACACTGGTGTAATCGGAGGGCGTGGCCTAGCCGTCATGGCATGGCCATCTAGAAATGCGTCAGCATTTACCATTCGCTCACGCATTTCTAGATGGCCATGCCATGATGGCCAGGCCACGCTCTTTCAGCATTTCCCATTGCCTGACGCATTTCTGTTGGCCAGTAGCCATGGTCCCGAGTTTACCCTAAGATTTCTTATCATGCCCGACCGTGACGCTAGAATTCAATTCACACCCCACGAAAAATCTGTCTAGGCGTGCCAAAAGAAGTTTTCACTTCAAAAACCGGTTTCAGGATTAGTCGTAGTCCTATAAGTGTAATGCATGGCGAGTATCTGTTCCGGGGTGAGGGCGGTGCGGGGCGGCGGTAGGTAGAGAGGCAGCTCCTGTCAGACTTGCTCGATCATCGGGAACTGTTCCGGGTTCTCCGGGGCCGGCAGCGCTTCGGCGTCGAAGAAACTCGCGTGCAGAGCCACTACCGTCACCGTCGCGCCTGAGGTAAGAAAAAAAATATAACTACCCTCATTTAACTATAACCTCTTCTCCTAATGCAAGATATACGTATGTCATCGAAATAAACCAATGGATGTGTCCTGTGCACCTTGACATGGTAATAAACTGCGTCTCTGCGTGTATTGTGTAGTGGTTTACAAACAAACAATCTACTTGACCCCTGGAATCGCTAGCGGCGAGATATGCTGTGGTTCTACTTATTTTGGTTGTTGACAACGAATAGTGACAGGTAAAAACGTCCGGCGTCCACAGCTTCTTGCAACCGACTAGAACGCAGAGAGTGAGCTCACTTTTCCAAAAGATAACATGATTCCGTGCGTCGTGAAGTTTGTGAGAGCCACAGAAATCTAAATAATAAGGTACTAGAAGTCGCATGACCGCGTGACATTGTCGCCGCACAGGTGACTTGTAGGCCTCCAGTGCTCAAATTGTAGTTTAGTCTTGTTCGAACCGGCAGCCGTGAATCATATTTAAAAACTTGTGTTATGCAGCATAAACAACTGTGGAAGTTCTTCCACAACTTGCAATTATACCAATAATGAGATTACATTTCACTGATAGGTATTTTATTTTATTTTAATTGTATTTTTTAATAAAAATAAACGGAGCCCAATGATTCACTATGATAGTTATAAATTTTTGGTGTGATCGTCATTTTGCATACCATTGCTGCATACATTAATTAACATCTAAAGTGGTACAAGCATAAACAGCAATGTAATGTAAACTTAAAGGTATCGTCATAACCTCTAATCTTCCATGGTACAACCGCAGGTAGCGATTGTGAGTTAGTGCTGTGACGGTCCAATTTTACTTTCCCAAAAATAAACGATGAAAATTTTATGTTAAATTTTAGATAGTTTTATCGATAAAGTAACATAATAAATCGATAAAAAAAATTGTACGCAATTAACATTACACCCGTACGTACAATCTTTTAATTCGCGGTAAACATTACTTCATAATTCATTAATTATTAACAAAAGTATATACATACTGGCTATAACGCGCGATTGGTCGTCCGTGCAAAATAAATATTAAGATAACTGAGGCAGTATTTATCTATTGTAAGCTTTTATTTTTAAGACTTTATTAGTTTTCATACAAAATCAGCGAGCAACACGGAAGGGAGTACGCATACACAGCGTTTCCCCTCTGTCAAAGTACAAGTCCGCGTGGACCATGGAGTTTGATAATATACTGTGGCGTGGAATACACTGAGGGCGGGGCTAGATTTGTGAATGGTGCTTTATTTTTTATGTGTTAGTGATTTGGCTGTGTGAGTATGGTCGGCAATGGATCGGTACAGGTATGTTTTGTATGTAATAGTGCGGCTTTACGCTAGTGTGCAACTCTCCCCTCCCGCAAGAAATGACAGAAAGATTTGAACAATAATTTTTAGCAAAGGCTAATTCCCTTCCGTGCTTGCGCGGAAGATCGAGTTGCTCGATGTACAAAATATACAACAACCTTTGTTCTTCAACTATACCTAAGCCCATGTGGTGTCAGAATGACATAGTTCAGTTTTCGAAACAATAGTATACCCCATGTGACTCACTTATTTTATAGGTAGGCATATTGACTTTGTTGTAGTGTAATACACCTAATTAATGAAATCAATAATTACCTTTATCGAATGTTAAAATTGGACCGTACTTTGAAATATCGATATGTTTTAATTTTTGTCAAGCAATAGCGTATATGTGAAAAATTGTTTATTTTTCAATGTATTAGTAGGTTCACTGATAAGCGTTTATGGATGTGTGTGGTGCAATCACAGACCCAGGTTGATAATGTGCAGCTATTGGTGTGTGAGTGGAGCTCTATTTGAATACTACGCGCATGTAGTAGTGATCGCGGGGGTAGGGGAAATGTGGCGACAAGCGTTTTGCAAGTAATTTGAGAGTTATGCCATTTCTATTACCTTATTATTTAGATTTCTGTGGTGAGAGCACATCTTTGTATTCAGATCGTTGACTTATGTTAAAAAAAATAACCTTAAAAGGACCCAGCAGGACGTCTACTCTAATTCAACGAAAACGTAATTTCGAAATAAACTCGCGATTTTCCAACTCCGATTCTACTTCGATCCGTCGTTTTGTCCGTTTAAATTATCTATGCCTACTCTAATTAGAGTATGCTTAGAACATTTAAACGTCAAACAATGTTGTATCGGACGAAACGAAGTAGAACGAGAGAAGGAAAGTCGCGAGTTTTTTTTCGAAATTTCGTTTTCGTTGAATTAGAGTAGACGTCCAGGAGTCTGAGGAGTGGCTAATTAAAAATATCTATAAAACCTCATTTAAACAAATGATTATTTCGATCACCATATCGCTTGAATTGAAGCTATGAAGTGCATCTACCTAAAAAAAATGGCAGTCATATGAACTGAAATGAAAACTCAGAATTTGATAGCTCACTTGGAAAACTACGCGGGTGAACCCGAAGGGCGTAGCCATGACCATGGCCATCTAGAAATGCTGACGCATTTCTAGATGCCCAATGGCCATGGTCCCGTGTTCACCCGAAAATTTCTTATCATTCCCGAGCATGACGCTAGAATTCAATTTACAGCCAACAAACATTCTGTCTTTGGTGCGCCATAAGAAGTTTTCACTTAAGGTGCTGACAACAGCTAACTGAAATTCACGAATTCGAAATTAAGCCACGCCTATTTACTACTTCGATAAGACAGCGCCACCAAACTAAACCGCGTCCAGCCTGCGACATTATTAGTATTGAACAAAACGTGGAAACAAAAAGTTACCGCTCCAAGCTCATAGATGGCGCTTTTAAAATATTTTGTAATTAATTTAACATAACTTTTTGTTTCCTTCGATATCTTTTTGCACTTTTGCAGATTGTGAAGAACATTATCGAAATTCTATTAGTAAAGCTTATAAATAATAATGTACGGTCTACAATTACAATAAACTCTTTTTATACAGAAAATTAAACCAACTTCAAAATCACAAATAGGCACTCGAAAGCGAAAAAAAGTTCATTTAATTATTGTAAGCGCTACTCACTCATCTATTTGAAGTCAAATAGATTCATTCGACATAAACATTAATTGCATTAAAGTAGCTACAGCAAAAAGCCAACATTACGTGGTGTTCCCAGGCGGTCACCCATCCAAGTACTGACCACGCCTGGTGTTGCTTAACTTCGGTGATCGGACGAGAACTAGTGTTTTCACGCGCTATGCACGTCGTCAATTATATTAAATACGTGTATTAATACAAACATAATAGTTATCATCATCATCATCAATAGACGAGCTCGCAAGTTAATAATCCACAACTATTGCTCATTACAACACGAAAAACAAGTTTTTGAAACAACCCCATTTCGCTGCTTTGTAACGAAAGGTCCACAAACAAAATTTTACAAAAATATTTTAAATTCAAAAGAATTTTTTTTTATTTAAACCATGCGGAACGGTTATAAAATGAAACATTTATAAATTGCAATGGAAAAAGTTTTGGAATTTATATCATGCAAAAAGTTGGTTTTAAAATGAAGGGGTCAGGGGAAAAACAACTTTTGTCACATTTTTTATTTTTTTCAACTGGCAATGCAGTCTGAATGGTTATATCTGTCGCTATGTGCTGTCAAAACAAACAGGGCAATAACATTCATAGTCACTGCGCTTTTAAGCTTTTAAAATATCGGTACAGGAAAAAAACATCCGATGTCAGAACCGTTCAGGAAAAAAACAACCGTTGTCCATTGATTTCTTTCGAGACCTATCCGTGAGATCAGAGTTGAGATTACACATCCCCGTCTCATTTTCTACAGAGATTCCTATAATGGACACTGGACTTCCTCTGTTATGCTGGATGCAAAGAGAAGACGGGTAAATTCATCTTCCTGTGAAGACATCCCTAATTCAGGAGAATTTATTCTCCCTGACCAAGCTTACAGGGCCATATTACCGATCAGTAAAGCAAAATTCCTGGATATACAGTCTTTATCAAAATATTGTGGACCAACAGCAAAAAAGTTATTTTCCAACCTTAAATACAATAATTAGATTGCCTTGTGAAGTTGTGACATCAATTGTTTTTCCCCTGATGTTGGTGGACATAGGATGATTTTCACCTGATTATTCTGACTTAGTCACAATTTTTTTATTGTAACTCTTGGCTGATATAAAAGTCAAAATAAAAAAATATATAATTACATTAACAATAAACATCCTTTCAACAAAAAAAACTTTTCTTATTTATTTTGGGTATAAAACACTATTTTATTACGATCTTATCTTTTAATTAGTAATATCTCAGTTTGTTCATTATGTGACAAAAGCTGTTTTTCCCCTGACCCCTTCAAATGTCAAATGGATAAAGTTTTTTTTTTGGGTTTTTATATGGACTAGTGGCGCCATATTATATGAGACATAGCGGACATATGATTTGAAAATATAAATTTCACCTATACTTACTAGTGTTGAGTACCTATGCAATAAAATAAAAAAAATACAAAAATGAAACAACCACTCAGAAATAAACAGATAATTCTTGAGATTGAGAGAATAAAGCTGCAGCTCACTATATCGCAGAAAAAAAGAGAAGTTCGTATCATATACCGGTCAGCAAAACGAAACACGACAAAAAACAGTTTCTACAAGTACAAAAAATAACACAAACTGGATATGAGTCACAAATGCCTAAGTTAATATTTTTTATTTTAATATTAACTTTGTTTGAAAACGCATAATTTTTTTCTGTAATTTACTTTGTCATTATGAATGTAGCATAATATATAGTGCCATAATGTCAATTTTGCATAATCGTTTATATAAATATTAATGCAGTTGAAAAAGATAGCTAATCCTTGAAACTATCCAAATTAATCAATATCCAGAAACGAAGGCTACAACCATAATCTACATAAAAATAATAAATACACTGTTTAGCAACATTTTAAAGTTGATTTTGTGTTAAGTCGGTTTACAGATAATAGTTAAATATGACACCATCATAACAAATCATAGATGAAATGATTGCATACAATGTAACCAAATGTCATCTAAAAGTCACTTTACTGAGAAAGGACATTGTTCATTTATAAGGGACATGGGGCTAAACGTGGACGTTGACTGTCACTGATATCATAAATTAAACATGATGGCTTCTAGCACTTGATATCAGAATATTATCTTTTGGTAGTAGCAAAAAGACTATTTACTCGTAATGCGAACGTTGACGTGGTTACTTTTAAACAAAACTACAACATTTTGTAATTTTTTTAATATCGATCTAAAGATCGATAGTGACCGTCTGGATAAAATCGATGCTATTCTATTATGTTTAAAATAAATACTCGCATCACTCGCTCGCGGCGTAAAAAACCCTGTACTTTCAGATCCGCACTGTAGAGAAATGAACCGCTGGTTGCTCTCTTGGATTGTTCTAATCGCTTAGCGAGTATCGTTGAGCGAATATTATCTTTCATAGCTCTTGTCGCTCAGCGACAAACTAGTGAAGCGAGTACTCACCGGGAGTATGAACAGTCAGCGATCAACTACTGTCTGTATCTGAATATATGCATCTCTTTTATTTAGGTACACGGAATGTATAATATCTATTGTACGTTTCTTGAGCAAATCTTGAGAAAATAGTGATAGTTACTCGTTTTCTCGCCGGCAGTGGGACAACTTTACTGCCCAAGTAGATGATTTTGTTTTTCGTGGCGTTGTGAAGTGAAAGCGGGTGCGATGAAAAACCATTACACAAATAAAGTGGCCAAGTGCAAGTTGGACTCGCCCATGAAGGGTTCCGTTGCAGCAAGTAATATAATAGACATAGTATACATAGTTTTTGTAGTTCGTTGTAACTTTGATCGAAGTTTTAATAATAGTGTATTAATATTATAATATAAATTTCTGTATCGTAATGTGGCTTATTAGCTTATTACGTACTTGTGCGGTAATGTAACGTAAAACGCACGGTTTCAAAATGCTCCGTCTAAAACGAACGGTACCTACTTTTAAAATTTTTTTTATTTTTTTTTATAGCATAGAGTGACGAGACGAGCAGGTCATGTGCCTGATGGTAAGCAACATGCCTGCCACATAACAGCACAGTAACACGCAGCTATTGAAACATGATAGTCCAAATCATTACCTAGCACTGCACTGCGCTCGTCACCCAGAGATCTAAGATATTATGTCTCTAAGCCCTGTAATTTCTCTGGAATCATTGCCCTTCAAACCGGAACACAGTAAAGTTTGCACATTACTGCTTGGCGGTAGAATATTTGGCAAAGGTGTGGTACTTCCCCAGGCGGACTCTGCTAAGAGTCCTACCACTACTAAATCTTAGTAAAGAGTTTTTATGTCAGAAAAGTTGTAAACATTTTATGAATAAAATTAACTATGAAAGATAAAATACAGTGAAAGTTATTTAATTTGTTAATTTAATTAATTTTGACCAAAACTTAATAACACAAAAACATTCATTTACTTTATTACTAATGTCGTAATGTCATACTGGCTGGATTTGTGCCCTTGCTTTAAAAAAAAGCGCTGATGCGCGTGCATTGTTAATCTGTGAAATACGTCAGCCAATGGGAAATGCCGAAAGGGCGTAGCCTGAATATCATATGGCATAGCCATCTAGAAATGCGTGAGCCAACGGGAAATGCTGACGCATTTCTAGATGGCCATGCCATGATGGATCAAATTCCGAGTAATAAGTTTTCCCTTCTATCGGCAGTTCCTATGACTCCCAATTTTTTTATTTGAAAATGTCATCTGAATTTTGATTAATTTCCTCGCAAATATGTTTTAAAACGTCGTATGACATACGTGCGCTTTGATAATTACAGCCTCTGCTAATTATATGTAGCAATATTGCTTCGGCTGTAATTATCAACTTAGCGCACTTATATCATAATGTACTAGTATAATGAACTTTTAGTTTATTTATCTGGGTACTAAAATAATGCCCTAATTATACATATTTTTTTTTACAAAATCTAATTATCAAGAACATTTTGGCCACGGATAGCCTATTTTGAACAATGCCCTTTCATATTTTTTTTTCAAATTAAAATATAATCAGTGAAATTGGACAACAACAAAAGCGTTTGGGTACTTTTGTATGGACTAGTGGCGTCGTATTTTTTAGCGACCAAAAATCTGTTATCACTTTCTTGTATCAATGAATATTTGCTCCAAGTAATATCGGAGCGGAGTTATGACCAATCAAAGTTATTTATTTTTTGGATTTTTGTACGGGCTTAGTGACATCGTGTTTTTTTACATGTCTTTTTCGTGTGTGTCTGATTACACAAATACCCTTTCAAAAAGTGACAGCAGATCTTTGGCTGCTAAAGGAAATGACGCCACTGATCCATACAAAAATACCAAAAAAAAAAACTTTGTAAAGCCATAACTCAGCTTCGATATGACTTACAGCTTACAGCAAATCTGATAGCACAATTACCCTAGAAGTTAAGTAGGTAATATTTCGAAAAAGCGATAATAAATCTTTAGCCGCTAAAAAAACACGATGTCACTAAGCCCGTACAAAAATCCAAAATAATATATAACTTTGATTGGTCTTAACTCCGCCAGGGAAAATCTCTTCGAAATGAGGTATCACCGCCCGAACCTGGTAACAAAAATCAGCTAGGAATTGCACACATCGCAATCCGATGGATGTAGCATATGCGTTGAGGGAAATATACTCAGGTATGTACTCCTCAGCACCCAGTATAAAGTCCCTAGAACAGAAAAGGTACAAGGGAGCGCAAATACCCAACACCCTACCAAACACCCTCTTTTTAGTTCACACTCAAGAGGAGAAGGAGGCCCTGACAAACCAGGGTTATGGGTCAGGCACAGAGTCACGTATCCTTACCATTCATGAAGCTCAGGGACTGACATATGAGTCGGTAATCGCAATAAAAACCAAGGCAAACATGAAGCTGCACGAGAGCGTGCCCTATGCGGTTGTTGCAATCTCACGGCACACGGGGACCTTCACGTACTACGCTAACGACACCGATGACACCATTGGTCGGTTCGTGCGGCGAGCGTTGGCTGCATCACCGAAGACCATCCGAGAGTTCAACCTACAGATGGCCATCAGGGACAGAAATGCAGCCGTAGTGGAGGCTCTGGGCCGGGAGGAGGCGGCTTAGGCAAATGGTAATAAGACAAAAAATCGATGTCGAGCCGATTACTTGCGGAATCCCAACCAATAGTGATCGGCACAACAGACGAGCACTAGTATTAGGTTCAAAATGTTCCCAGCTCCCCCCATATTTTTCTCTTCAGATTATACAAGAAATATGTAAAAATAAATTAGATTTGAAATTATGAAAGCTACGGACCCCGGAGTATGTGGATTGGTAAATTTTAATATATAAAAAATAGGAAATGGTGCCACTAATCCATATAATCAGAAGCAGCAATGGGTGCAACAGCGCACTTAAAAATTACATCATTTTTTTCACATTCGCATCGTCGATTCGACGAAGCTTAGTAGTTAATGTAGTTAATGGGCTTTCGAGGGGTAAGAGACTAATACGGCATTTTTACATAAAACATTAGATAATATCAAATGTGTTTAAAATAAGCCAAGTGCAAGTCGAATGAACGAATGAAGGATTCCGTACCAATATCTATGAAAACGGCAAAAAATCAGGTCTATTTTATAGGAACCCTACTTCCACATATTTATATTAATTTTATTCTTATGATTATTAATTTTAACACAACGTAGAAATAATAAAGTAATATCCCATTAAAATACATAGAGAATGATAGAAAATCGTCAGAAGTAGAAAAGTAAAATAACTGAATTTTGAGTTGTGGCTTTTTAGTCTCAAAGCAGCGATTTATTTTCAATTCATCGCCAAATCTAAAAATGTAGTATTAAAGAAATAACGTATCTTGTGAAATTAAACTACGTAGGGCCATCTTCCAGCTTAATCATCAGAACCGGTTACAATCTGCTTAAACAACCCACTATATATGTTCTCATTGCTGGGACTCGAGGCATTCATTCGCAAGGAGAGATCTAGGCTGGGACTAGGTTATAATCCTCCACGCTGGCCAAGTGTGGGTTGGTAAATGTCACATGAGGTGAAAACACTAGGTACCTACATGTACTTACTAGGTACATTTCGGTTTCCTCACGATGTTTTCCTTCATCGTTTTTAAGTTAGCGGCATTACATGCTAACATCGAGTGGTGCGCGTGGGGCTCCGAATCGGCAGTCACCGTTCTCCCGAATAGATGAGCCATAACGTAGACTTTAACAGCGACTTGGACTTTAACACCAATGTACTCGTTTAATTACTGGCAACCCTTAACCATCTTCCAGCACCTTCATCAGACCCTTGTTACCATTTAGCACCAAAGTACTCATTAAGACAAATGAAATGAGCCCAAACTCGATGGAGTTATGTCATTTAATTGTTGAGTTCCTATGACCCCCTTCCGGCTCCATCATCAGACCCTGGTAATAATCTAGCACCAAAGTACTCGTTAAGACAAAGAAAACGAGTCCAAGCTCGGTTGTGCTATGTCGTTTAATTACCGAGTTTCTATGACCACCTTCCGGCTCAATATGAAAAAAAACATGCAAAAAGAAGTTCACGGTGCTGAGATTTGAACACAGGGTCATGAACGCGTACCACGGTCATGGTAAACCATCGAGCCAACCCGACTAATATCCAACGTGTCAAATTTTCAAATCATACGACCTCTCTTGACGTTTCCGCATTTCGTTTGTGAGACTTTATCATTTTTATTTTTTTGCCGATTTAGTTAGCTGGTAGAAGGGCCGTTCAGTCGAGTTAGCTTTTTAAAAACAAATGATTGATGTGAATTAAACATTTTGCATGGCATAGCAACCTTCCAGCTCCATCATCAGATCAGCATCATAATTAATTAATTATCATATAATTGTCTTGCAGTTTAGTCTTGTTTTAATGTCTTGTTCCATAGTAACTATATTCTCACCTATGCCTCAGGGCAGGTAAAACTAAAAAATAAAAGCTTGAAAAACTACAGAGAAAACATACAATAATATGAAAAAAAAACATGCAAAAAGAAGTTCGCGGTTCTGAGATTTGAACACAGGGCCATGAACGCGTACCACGGTCATGCTAAACCATCGAGCCAACCCGACTAATATCCAACGTGTCAAATTTTCAAATCATACGACCTCTCTTGACGTTTCCGCATTTCGTTTGTGAGACTTTATCATTTTTATTTTTTTGCCGATTTAGTTAGCTGGTAGAAGGGCCGTTCAGTCGAGTTAGCTTTTTAAAAACAATTGATTGATCTGAATTAAACATCAATGATATGGCATGGCAACCTTCCAGCTCCATCATCAGATCAGCATCATAATTATCATATAGCAATTTATTTATTGTCTTGCAATTTACACAAGTATTATGCAAATTTTCACGCAATCTGTAAATCGGGAAGTAGATTTAATTTGCAAGATTTCATGATAAGCCTCGGGTTACATCACGGATATTCATGGGTTTCATAATAACTATATTCTCATCTGTGCCTCAGGGCAGGTGAAACTAAAAAATAAAAGCTTGAAAACTACAGAGAAAACATACAACAACAATATGAAAAAAAATATGCAAAAAGAAAATCACGGTTCAAAGATTTGGACACAGGGTCATAAACGTCCACCACGGTCATGCTAAACCATCGAGCTAAACCTACTAATAACCAACGCGTCAAATTTTCAAATCATATGACCTCTCTTGACGTTTCTGCATTCCATTTGTGAGAATTTTTATTTTTTTGAATAGCGAGTGCCGCGCAGCGAAGCGACGCGACGTAGCGTCCTTCCTGCACGGCGCATCAGCGCTTTCTGCCGGACTTCATAGTAGTGAGCGAGAAGCAAGACTCAGGCCGGTTCGGTCGAGTTAGCGTATTAAAAAACAATTAATTAATGCGAATTAAACAACTTAATCTAAAATATAAAACATCCTTGCCCTTTATTAAGAAATAATACGTTAATCTTTAAAATTTGAATAATGTATGTTCATTAATAACACAGATATTTACGTTTAAAACTCATTTTAGAGGTTAGTTTACGATTTTTTTTTGTCAAGATATCTTTTCCAAATCGTGTTTTGAAAGCAATGGTTCCCTTATAAATATGTTCAAGAATAACATATATTTTATTCAACATCTCAAACCCCATACATTTTGCTAAAAATGTGTTTAAAAAGTGCCATTTGGCTCTATTCAGCGCCTTAAAAAAATGAAAATGATCTATTTCTATTTATGTAAGTATCTATTTAAACAGTTACCTAACACCCAGAAGAGCACGGCTCCTGCGCCGGCCAGCCAACAGATCGCCATTGAAAACGCAGCCGCTACCGCGTACTGTTGCGTCTTCGACAACTCCCAGCTACCGATCTAATAGAAACAATGGGAAACTATGAAGCAGAAACAACCACAGAAACTCCAACGAGACAAGGTAACCAGAGAAAATATCAGAGAGTTGTAATAAGTGTTTAGCAAGTTGTTTAGAAGTCTTATTGGAATAATGATTGCATGTATCTATAATAGTATTTTACTTGATAAGTAGGTACTCTTCAAACCAATAACACAATAACCTACTTCGTCTATAATTCGACTACTAAGCAAAAACGTTTGCACGTACATTTTTCAGAGCGCGTCTATCTTTCCAAATCCCAACGATGCGTTTTTAGAATGACATACCTACGTATACGATAAGCGTACGTAGGTACGCTACCACGCTTATCACATTTATCTAACATAAGAAAAAGAAATGAAAAATTTGATTTACCCCCCACTATCTTGGATTTGACATTTGTTTCAGTATGCTACTAGTCAAGCCCTTGCATGTGATACCTACCCATTTTTAACTCTGTTTCGAACATAGAAATAGAGGTTGTGGTATTTAGGTGTTTTGTAGGTTGTGAAAATATATTTTATCCGCCATTTTGTGGAGGCTCAAGATGGCCATCTTGAGTCGATATTAACCAAACATAGCTAAGAACTACCGTAAGGAAAAAAAAACGCATCGGTACATTGAGAGCTACGATGCCACATACAGACAGACAGTCAGATATCGACGTCAAACTTATAACACCGCTCTTTTTCGTCGGGGTTTAAAAAATTAAACGCCGCCTGTGGCGTAATTCAGAACTATTTATGACGGATTTGTGCATTCATCTGCCTAATCTGCCATTCTGAAAATGTCTCATTATGTTGACTGAAAAAATATAAAGTTATGGCTTTAACTGTCACGAATGCAAATTTCACAAGATGCTTATAGTAATAAGACTGGCTGTTGCCTGTCACTTAGAATGCAATCACTATTTCAATCGAACTCCTGTTATCATAAGGTTCAGAGGAAGAAACAAAGATTTTAATAGGATTCAGGGGAGTGAACTTACCCGAGGCTGAAAAACATTTTACAATGATTATAAACAAATTTTAAAATATATTTATTAGAAATAATTGAGATGCATACCTTCCACGTATTCGGTCCAGATGTCAGCTTTCTGTATCCAAAGAAACTGCCTACCATTGCAATTAGTAGCAGTGGTGTGGTGATGCTGTAAGTAAGAAAATATATTTATGTGTATTGGTTTTCAAAGGATAGAATGCGGAATTCCTCTAAAAAGGATCTCTGGATCTGGAGGATATCTGGGTATTGATACTAAACACAATCCGAACGGCTCAAATTCGGAATGACAATTCTTGTCTCTGTCATTCTAAACAGATAAGTTAAAGACCGAGAGATGAGATTTCGTGTCGGATCAATCCGACTGGGTTCAGAGCAGGGATGTTACGGAGCTTCGACTCCGACTCCGTTATGTCGGAAGCTCCGATTAGTTTTACACCTCCGGTTCCGACTCCGGCTCCGAAACTTTTGAATCGGAGGTTTTAATCGGATGTCGAAGCATAACTTAGCGGCGGCGCCCTGCGCTGACAGTAACGAACAGTTTCGCAGGAACATGTCGCGCAGGGAATCTCCCGCGCACGAGTGTAATGAAAAGTATACTAAATGAGCACAACATAGAAAACCGCAAAATTCCAGCACCTTATATTAAATTTCCGCCAATATTTTCGTGTCCACGAGGCTCGGTAGCGAGCGAATACCTTTTTGGTGGCGTCGATTTAATCTACAAGGGGGCGCCTAGTGCCAGAAAACGAAAAATAGGACATTTTCGACGCCGCTGACTGATGTTAAGAAACTAAAAACTAACAAAAAAAAAATTGACGTGTGGGTACAATCAAGAAAAAGCACAATATTCGAATAGAAGTTTAAAAATAGATCAGGTTTTTTTTACAGAAAAAAAATAAAATGGCACCTGAAAAAACTATTGACCAAACACTTTTTAAATGTATGATTAATTATTGAGTAATTAAATAAAACTTGGTCAAAATTGACTCCTAATTTAATATTGATTTCCCCTCCAAACTGTGTCATGCTATTCTCGACTTTATGCATATCATATTAAGAAGGGCCTCGCGCGGGTGAAATCAGATTTTTTCCTGGCATTAGGCGCACTCTTAAGAAATATCTTAGACTGAGACAGCTTCAAAGCTTATGTTCATGAAGTACATATACACACTTTTGGTGTCAATGTATTTAATTTAATTTGTTTGAAAGCTTTTGTTCATTTAACATACTTTATATGGCACTTTGGGATTCAATTAATTGAATTTTTTGTTTATTTTGGAATATTCCATTTTTTTGTTCATTTTTTGTGATATTTCATAAAACAAAACAATGAAAAGTTTGAATGAATGTTTTATTTGTCCTAAAATAAAAATCTCTCTCCTACCACTACTTCTGACCCTACCTCCGACTCCGGTTCCGACTCCGACTCCGATAAATCAAATTTAAAAACTCCGACTCCGACTTCGGTTCTGATAAAATCACCTCCGTTACATCCCTGGTTCAGAGTCACTAGGCTGATCTATCAGTCTTGTATAATTTGCCGGTATGTTCTAAAACATTAACTCATTGTGTTAATGTCTTACAAGTGTGTCCAATGTCCATGTTCGTATCTATATTTATTATATACGAGGGTCAAACTGAAAGTTCTTAGAACTGGCCACTTATAAACAATATAATAAAAAAATAATTCTATAATTTGAAAATAGAACTCTTTGCCAATATTACTGAGTATATACTTCATTCATTTGTCATTTGTTTTACGATTTTGCGGCAAATTGAAAATTGTCTGTGTCACGTCAACATGAATTTAACACGAGAAAATTTTCGTGAAATGATTTTTTATGACTTTCGATGTCATTTAAGTCAACAAGAAAGTTATGATAGACTACGATTGGCCTTTCACGATGAAGCCCCATCTCGTGCGACTGTTTACAACTGGTTTAATGAGTTTAAACGTGGTCGCACTAATCTCACTGATGATTTACGTGAGGGACGGCCTTCTACGGCGACGACTGAAGATAACATCTGTGTTGTGCGGCGTATGATAGAGACTGACAAAAGAGTGACCTATCAGCAGATTCGGACAAGCTTAGGCATCGGTATGAGTCAAGTGCACAAAATCCTACACGAACATTTAGCGGTCAGGAAGCTTTGCGCCCGGTGGATACCTCATAATTTGACTGAGGCTCAAAAACTCCATCGTGTGGATTGGTGCCGTAAAATGATTGAAAGATTTAACGGAGGTGACTCAAATGCTGTGTTCGACATACTAACAGGTGACGAAAGCTGGATTTACTGTTATGATCCTGAAACCAAAAGACAATCTGCTCAGTGGGTGTTTCCTTTCGAGGAGTTGCCAACTAAAGTGAAGAGAGATCGAAGTGCGGGGAAAAAAATGGTGGCCTCGTTCTTTGGAAGGATAGGTCATTTCGCAACAATTGTGTTAGAGGATCAAAAAACAGTTTCTGCAGAATGGTACACTACCAATTGTTTGCCACTTGTCTTGGAAAAAGTTCGAGAGAAACGACCTCGCAGTAGGATCCTCCTTCACCACGACAACGCCTCATCGCACACCGCCAAGCGAACGATCGACTATTTGGCGACATCAAACGTTGAATTACTGGGTCACCCGCCGTATAGCCCCGACCTCGCGCCTTGTGATTTTTATTTATTTTCAAAAATTAAAGAAAAACTTAAAGGAAAGCGGTTTATGAATGCTGAAGAAGCGGTGGCTGCGTATCGCGATGCCATTGAAGAAACCCCTAAGGACGAGTGGGCAAAGTGCTTTTCCCAGTGGTTCCATCGCATGCAGCGGTGTATTGACGTGAATGGACAATATTTTGAAAAGATATAATAAAACTAATAACTGGCTAATGTAATCAGTTTTTGATTTTCTAAGAACTTTCAGTTTGACCCTCGTAAAAGCGAAAGGTCACTTATCAAGGAATCTCATTTATAATATATCCATACAAGACGTGAATAAGTTGGACCGTTTGAGGCGCACTTATGCTAGTCGTTATACGAGATGTAGTTTTAAGATGACGCCTTTTGCGCTGGCCGAAAATTCGGTAGGCATCCAGAGGCTACATGAGACCAACTGCCACAGGTCTCTTAAAAAACGGAATAAGTTTCGTCATCGGAAACGGGCTTTTCAGGGCCCGTTTTTTTCGTTTACAATTTTATTGGAAACATCAATATTATGATAAAAAAGTGATTTTTAGATACCTAAGCTTACTAATATCTATACATAAATAGTTGCATAAGTATGGGTGTTTGTGACTCAATCACGTCTCAATAACGGGTGAACGGATCGAGTTGCAATTTGGAGCACAGATATAGATTATAGTCTTGAATACCACATAGGCTACTTTTTTATCGTGGGGAAATAACAGGCATTGGAACTATGGGGGTATAACCGCGGAGTGCTTCTAGTTCTAGTTGGAGAATATTTATGAACTGGCACGTTAATAAATGACTTATTATATAAGTAGTTGTTTGCCAATGACATGTCAACCTAAACACGCCTCGTCCGTATATATTTTTGTACAGATACTCACAGACAATACGCAAATAGTCCAAGAAACACAATCAAATAATTCGCCTGGAAATACTCCACATTGCGGTAGAATCTTCTCGAGAGCCTGGGCAACGATGCCGGAGTCTGAAATAAAAAAATAAGTATCATATTCTTACTGCACCACAAACTGAACCAGGACGTCTACTCTGTTTCTACGAAAACCAAATTTCGAAAAAAAACTCGCGACTTTCCTACTCTCGTTCTACTTCGTTTCGTCCGATACAACATTGTTTGACGTTTAAATGTTCTAAGCATACTCTAATGAGGATCCGTAACGTTTTTAGTTGAGTATGCAGATTTATAGAGCTAAGAAATCCTTAACAAACAGTGTAAAAATTTTTGTTCTACGACAAAAATTGATGAAGTTATGACCGAATTACTAGCGAAGTTCACCGAGTGGCCGTCGCGATAGCTGTGACGTCACTGTGACGGTCGCCGCCAGTTAGCCGTTGGCAGCGATAAGGCGCGCAGTGTTTTGTTTCTTTAATTGTGACTTTAAAACAAATTAAGTGTCCGATTTGTATGTAATTCACTTTATAAACTATGTATAAATATTGTATAGTGCCAAAATGTATAAATAATTCTATTAAAACGCCAGAAAAACTATTTTTTAACGTGCCGAAAGACCCAAAACTTCGTAAAAAATGGTATTCGGTTGTAAAAAGAGATCATAAAACTCCACCCTCTGCCCAGGCTACAAGACATTGCTGAGAAGATCATTTCGATGTGAGTACCTACATAACTATACCTATTATTTGGTTGATATTTATTAAAATAAGGTGGTACCTACTAGGTATTAAGTGCAGTGTACCTTTCTATTTATCTTATTTTAAGCTGCTGTATTAATAGAAACATACCTTCTTACTTTTTCTGAGTATTGTGTATAAACCTACGTACCTACATATTTGCCCGTTCTTATTTCTATGTAATATTCCAAGGTTAAAGCACAGAAACGTACTTAGGTAAAAATCAAAGAGTGAATGATATATTATTTATTTTTTAATCATCTACACAACAGCGGTGCATTTATGTTTCTGCCTCAGCTATGCCTTACTGTTAGAAGCAACTACATCCATATATCCTACTAATATAACACTCGCATAAATTGTAACACACGTAGCGCAGTCCGCTTGGTCGAACATAACCGATTACCAAGGTTTCAATCATCATCATCAGCGGGGCTTAACTAGTATTTTTATATTTCAGTTGGAAGAAGATATGGAAAATTACGTAAAGTTTAAGTTGGTTGGAGGAAAGCTTAAACTGAAGAAAGGAGTTTAGCCTCATAAGTTTGAATGTCAAAAGCCTCAAAAAAAGAAAATTGACCGACCAGGTTATAAGAAAAGACAAGATATAGAACTAGTAGTTTTGGAGAAAAATGGCAACATGGAACAAACAATGTTTGCTTCAGCGGCTCCTGGTTAGTTGTTACCGTAACACCTATCTAAGAACATGCACCAATCAAACCCAAACCCATAACTGAAAACTGCATCAAAATCAGACAAGTAGTCTTGGACAAAAATGGCGACATGAATTGCACAAACAAACATCCCCCCCCCCCCCCCAAACGCATAGACCGTCTGCGTTGCGTCGTGGGTTATAAAAATAAAACAGAAATAAAATATATGCATAAAAAATGTTTTTGCTTTATATTCAAGTCATCCTACCTAAGTACATACTGAACGAACGATTTGTAACAAAACGCGAGATGGCAAAAAAAACAGCCATGACATCTTATATTGGATTCTGTCATACCTAGATCAGCAAGTGAGAGAACCATGCACTAAATAAAGCGCAAGTAGGTTAAAAAATAATTCGCGAAATGATCTACACATGAATGAAGGAAAACAATTATTTCATTTACATTCGATAGTATAAACACTACTCTTAAGTTCTGAATATGTCCCTGTACCTCCTACACTTTACATTCACTTTATTACATAGGCAGGTGTAATAAAATGAATGTAAAGTGTAGGTACAGGGACATATTCAGAACTTAAGAGTAGTGTATATTCTATCGAATGTAAATGAAATAGTTGTTTTCGTTCATTCATAATATATGTAGATCATTAGATCATTTCGCGAATTATTTTTTAACCACTAACTAACAAATTAAAGATTACTAATAAGTACCTACGTACGTAGATAAATAAGCAACATCCTTACCTTTGTAGTTTCCAACCACGGATTTCAACGCTAGTGAACTTGGAATGAAAAAATAAAAAAAAAATTAGTAGTGGTAGGACTCTTAGCAGAGTCCGCCTGGGGAAGTACCACACCTTTGCCAAATATTCTACCGCCAAGCAGTAATGTGCAAACTTTACTGTGTTCCGGTTTGAAGGGCAATGATTCCAGAGAAATTACAGGGCTTAGAGACATAATATCTTAGATCTCTGGGTGACGAGCGCAGTGCAGTGCTAGGTAATGATTTGGACTATCATGTTTCAATAGCTGCGTGTTACTGTGCTGTTATGTGGCAGGCATGTTGCTTACCATCAGGCACATGACCTGCTCGTCTCGTCACTCTATGCTATAAAAAAAAAAAAAAGATTACCTAGATAATCAAATACCATAAAAGAATCCACTTTTGGAAGATTATCTGACTGAGCTTGCACAAAACCCGCTTCTACTTTATTAGTACTCATATTACTTATGTACGTTTTATACTTAAGTATCACAAAATACACTCCAACAACACTTTATGTAAATAAATTGCCAAATATTAGGGACCAACAGAGTCGCGCATCGCCGCTGCTACGTCGAATGTACCGGCCGACCGGCCGGCCGCGCTCGGTTCCGTCACAGTGACGTCACACGCTCCCGCGTGCATTGACTTTTAGCGACAGGAACGGTATATGTTTATTATTTAATATCTTCGTAATTAATGGTCCGATTTGGATAATTCAAAAAGATATATGATCCTTATGTCATAAAGAATAACGTGGATGATAGATCTATTGAATTTGCTATAACTTTACTGATCCTCATTAGAGTAGGCTTAGAACATTTAAACGGACAAAACGAAGGATCGAAGTAGAATCGGAGTTGGAAAATCGCAAGTTTATTTCGAAATTACGTTTTCGTTGAATTAGAGTAGACGTCCAGGTCTGTACCTAGGAACACTTACAAGGGTATGTACAATGAATAACCTAAACCCAGAGTAGACATTTAAATGGCTCATAGGCAATGATAGTCTTGTCTCTTGTGCATAAAAGACTTCAGTCTTGAACATCGCCGCAAAATTGGTAGCTTATCGGTTTTTTATCGGATATCCTATGGGAGAGTGTGCAACTGATCTGCATGATCTAATACCACCTTGCCCTTTCTTCTATCGGACTTCTCGTATCTCAATTCCCCGATAGTTACAATCTTGGTATCTTCAAATCCAGAGTGAATTGGTTTCTTCTAGGCAAGCAAGCTCCACCGTCGATCGCATCGTCGCTTAACCTCAGGCGAGATGGTGGTCAAGTACGAACCTACATTAGTTAAAAATAAAATATCTTTCAATCAATCAAACCAACCTCTACAATACTCTACATAAACAAAATCATTAATTTCTTTATTAAGTTTCGATTAAAATTACAGCTTCACCCATGTAACATTGGTGTTTATGAAGTTTCAAGTGCTTTTTCCATACCAGTCTTGGACCGCCCTCGCCTTACCACTGATCCATGGGTTGATGACCAGTGACCACCCACACTGAATCTTCCACCTCAAAATGCTTATTTTGAACAATTTTTTGTTTATTTTTGTAGTGGTAGGACTCTTTGCAGAGCTCGTCTGGGGGAAGTTCCACACCTTTGCCAGTTACTGTGTTCCGGTTTGAACAATGGGCAATGTTTACAGTTAAATTACAGGGCTTAGAGATAAAACATCTTATATCTCTGGGTGACGACCGCAGTGCAGTGCTAGGTAATGATTTGGTCTCTTCATGTTTCAATAGCTGCGCGTCACTGCGCTGTTATGTGGCAAGCATGTTGCTTACCATCAGGTAAAAGTCCTGCTCATCTCATCACTCTATAATATATTTTTTGTTTTTTTTTTTCCTAATTACTTATAGATAAATGTTACAGTTGAGCTATTTTGAGATAGTTCACATGATTGTATGTCTAAGTAGGTCGAACTTTAGTTATAAAATCAAGTACAGCTACACTAGTTGTGTACACTTCAGAAATAGCATCCAAAAACAGCCATACTTGCATACCTTTGAAAATCTTATTGTTATTTTTAATACATTTTCAGAATTTATCACCATGCATAAGGACATACCAGTTAACTCAATAGAAAAGTAAAATTGCAATTTTTTTGCACTTTTCATTTAGGGTACCTATTCCTTCAATCAATTTGTCTGCTTATTCAAGGAACAGAATTTATTTAGTTTCTATGCAACACTACTGGTGGTAGATGTTGGTTGCCTGGAAGAGATTGCTCTCAGTATTAAGGCCTAATTTTTGGTGCAATCAATTTTTTTTTTTTTTTTTCACAATAAAGAGTTTTATATCTATCTCCTACTGTGCTGGTTAAAGTGTTTAGTAAATAGGTATATGAAAATAACCTTAAAGTTTTCTGTAGCCACAAATTGTGTCCATGGCCGTCGAGTCGACAGCATGCTCATGAAGAGCGCTGGAGCTGCCCCACTGCGCACATGCTGCATCAACCTTTAATATAATAAAGATAGATGGACTTATTCATCATCTGTCATAAAAGTGTTCATTTTTGGGGTTCCGCACCCAAAGGGTAAAAACGGGGCCCTATTACTACAGACTTGGCTGTCCATCTGTCCACTGTCACCAGGCTGTATCTCAAGAACTGTGATAGCTAGACAGTTGAAATTTTCAATGATGATATATTTCTAATGGCGCTATAACAACAAATACTAATAATAAAATAAAATAAATATTTAAGGGGGTCCGTCCCAAGCAAACTTGATGGCGCCACTAGAAGACTAAAACGCGCTATCGAATTCGTCGTTAGAATCATAACGTAAAATCAAAATTTTAGGAAAGCTTTTTGGATGAAAGCCTGTCCGCGGAAACGATAGTCTATGTATACGGAATTAGGAATAAAGCCAAAGAGGTATTCGCCGTTTATTTGCTAATGGTACGGAACCCTTCGTGCTCGTGCTTCGTGCGAGTGTGACAGCCTGTCCCACTCGCACTTGGCCGGTTTTATTTAATTTAGCATGTGAAGTTTAAAATTGTAAATTACGTTGTAATGTTAACCTTGGCTACATGTTCATGCACGGCATGCTGTGAATGCAAAACAATAATTGAAACAAATAAATAAATCTAGATCCAAACTAACCAAGCTGTAGGCTTAGCTGGGCATTAACTCGTTAATCCGTCAATCGTTGATTAATGAATTTAACATTTTATTTGACGGATTAATTTTTTAAAAAGTTATCGGACGCGTTAACTTCCGATAATATGCAGAAGTCCGTTAATCGTTAATCGAATGCCTACTATTTAGGTACCTACTGCACGCTGCACGGCATCGCGAAACGGCGGGAAAAAAATCAAGTTCAGACAAGTAGTGCCGGGCGGCGCGTGGCAGCTAGTGAAACAGATTAAAACGCATCGAAATCGGTCCATCCGTTTTGAGTTCTACGGTGCCACAGATAGACAGACATCGACGTCAAACTTATAACACCCCTTTTTTGGTAGGGAGTTAAAAACAAAACTAGATATAGATTATTTTGCCGGCGCGTGCGTGTGAGAAAACTTCGAAGAGGTTTGTTTCGTTTGATCATTTCATTACTTAGCACCGGTGCTTAGAGAGACGAGTGTTTTGTTTGTTGTTATTATACATTTATTACTGTCAGTGATTATTTGCGTGTACGATACTGCATTCCTCGGGGAACAGATATTCATAAATCTATTAATTAAATACAGACAGTCTAGTGTTGGACGCGGCGAGAGTCTGAGCTGCGAGGTGACGTAATACGCTGACTCAGCCTGCATCTATATAAGACACGCGCTCGCACCCGCGCTCCACGTTGATGTTCTGTTACCTATAAGTTCTTAGATACCTATATAGATACTATTGATAAGTATTCATAAATGGGTGATTCAACGGTACG
Source organism: Ectropis crepuscularia (assembly GCA_963693475.1). Taxonomy (NCBI): domain Eukaryota; kingdom Metazoa; phylum Arthropoda; class Insecta; order Lepidoptera; family Geometridae; genus Ectropis; species Ectropis crepuscularia. Next base: position 12,710,016 of record OY856339.1, on the reverse strand, counting down.
TTTCTGTTGTCTTCACTGCCCAGCGTCTACACGGACCTTTACTGCTCTGGGCCTTAAAATTCACATCGGTCGGAAACACAAAGATGTGCGTCGTCTGGCTGCCGCGACACAGATACATGCGATTGGTGCAGATACTCCATCGGTAAGCCAGGTGCAACCTTCTACTGCGTCGACTCGTGCCCTTTGGCGGGGCTAGCTCGTGCGAGGGAATATATACCGGTTCTCCGACATATCCCTAAGGGTGCGCGCAATCAAGCTGCTGGAAAACTGTGTCAGATTATAGATGCCTGCGTTGATAACAATGAGGTTGACGACTGGTGTTATCTTCTTTATTTTGCATATGTGGCTTTAAAAGTGCCGGCAAGGGATCAGTCCGGTAATATGACGACTAAAGTTTAAGCCAACATTTTGTCTGCTGGGTCGAATCATCGTGATGATCCTGACGGAACGACGTCGCGCCGTGTATTGCGCTCGGCGAACAAACTCATCGAGTCGAAGGTTTTTGAGGGCGACCTGAGAGGGGCGGTTCGTCTTTTGTTATCCGATGATACGTATGCACGTCAGGACCCCGAAACGTTGGCAGCTCTGAGGCTGAAGCACCCAGCTCCATCCCGGCCTCTTAGCTTCCCACCAGAGCCAGACAAATCTCTCACTCCTTTATCCATCAGTTTAGCGGATGTGGAATCTGGGCTTGGTTCATTTTACAGTGGGGCCGCTGGGGGTTTGGATGGATTGCGCCCTGGTCACCTTAAAGAGTTAACGTCTGTTTTCGCTGGGGAAAATGGGCGACGTCTTCTGGGGTGTTTAGTGAACCTCACAAATTTCTTGCTTAGTGGTCAACTGAACCCCGTCGTTACTCCCTATCTGTACGGTGCGTCGCTATGCGCATTGGAAAAAAAGGGCGGAGGCTTAAGACCTATTGCTGTTGGCAGCGTTTTTCGCCGTCTCGCTGCTAAGCTGGCATGCCACGCTGTTAGGGACGAGATAGCAGGATATTTGGTACCACATCAACTAGGGTTTGGGACGCGTCTGGGCTGTGAAGCGGCTATTCACGCGACGCGTTCGTACGTAATGAACCCGAGCAATGCGGGTAATGTCGTGCTGAAAATTGATATTGCTAATGCCTTCAATACCTTGGAAAGGGACGTCCTGTTGAGGGAGGTAAAGGAAAAAGTTCCTTCTATCTACCCTTTCCTCCACCAAGTTTATAGAACTCCTTCCAAACTTTGTTTCAATGACCATTTCATGCTTTCACAAGTAGGAGCTCAGCAAGGAGATCCACTAGGACCACTCGTTTTTAGCTTGGCCATTCACAAGCTCATCGTTGAACAAAAATCCTCTCTTAACATATGGTATTTAGACGATGGCACTATCGGAGGTAAACCGGAAGAGGTATTTCAGGACCTTGGGATACTTATCCCACACCTCAAGGATCTCGGCCTCGTGGTGAACCCTTCAAAATGCGAGTTTTTCCCCTGCAGTGTGGAAGCGCGCGGAAACTTTGCGCATTTCAGTTCTATATTACCAGGACTTAAGGAAGTGTCGACTTCGGATTTCACTCTATTGGGGTCCCCGATTTTTGCTGATGCTGTTCCGGAAGCCATTATCTCTCGTACGAGGCTTCTTCTCAGCACTCGTGAACGCCTTAAAAACATTTCCGCGCACGTGGCGATAGTGTTATTGCGAATGTGCTTCGCCGTTCCTAAAATAACATACTTGTTGCGGACGGCCCCCACCTGGAAATATCCGGCTGAAGTGTCTGCGTTTGACGAGGCTCTGAAATCGGCGGTTGAGTCTATTCTTAACGTTGCCCTTGATGAACGTCAATGGTCACAGGCAGCTCTTCCAATTCGGTTTGGGGGTCTAGGGGTGCGTTGTGCGCGAGATGTCGGCCTGCCTGCTTTCCTTGCGTCGGTGCATGGGGTTGCTGATCTTGCCGCTACTATTCTAAATTCAAATGGTGGCGAGGAAAGGTTACCTTATGCTTCTGACGCTTTGATGGTTTGGAGTGCCCTCAACTCCGGGGAGTCGACTCCCGTAGAGTCTCAAAGCCAACGGGCGTGGGATGCTATTGGGGTCAAGCGGGTCCAAGCACAACTTTGGGCATGTGCCTCGGGAGCGGATATGGCCAGACTCCGGGCCGTCTCGCAGCCGGAATCTGGGGCTTGGTTGCAGGCGCTACCTTCTCCTCACCTAGGCACCTTATTGGATAACAACTCGTTGCGCGTTGCGGTGGCTCTTCGCCTGGGCTGCAAGGTGTGTGAACCCCACGTATGCACCTGCGGCTCCCTGGTAGAAGCCAATGGCCATCACGCTTTGAGTTGCCGACGGTGTGCAGGAAGGTTCTCGCGACACCATGCACTCAATGACATAGTTCGGAGAGCCTTAGTGTCGACGGGAGTTCCATGCGTACTTGAGCCCCCGGGCCTATGCAGATCGGACGGCAAGAGACCGGATGGGTTGACTCCGGTGCCCTGGAAGAACGGGAAGTGCTTAATTTGGGACGCCACTTGCGTCAGCACTGTCGCCGCCAGCCACCTAGGTCGCACTATCCACTCACCCTCGGCCGCGGCAGAGGATGCCGCTGATAAGAAGAAGCGAAAGTATGGTATGTTGGTGTCGCAGTACGAATTTGTACCTGTTGCCGTGGAGACCTTGGGTTGTTGGGGCGCAGAGGCTAAAGGGTTCCTCTCAGAATTGGGGCGCAGGCTCAGGGAGAATACGGGTGACTCCCGCTCTGGTGCTTTCCTGGAGCAAAGGTTGGCCATTGCCATTCAGCGTGGGAACGCGGCGAGCATCATGGGCACTTTTGCGCCGGGAGCAGTTAGAGGTGGGTTATTCGGAGATTAGTTTTTTAATTATTATTTTATTTCTAACTATAAAAAGCAAATTTAATTTGTTTTACTTTGATGTTATATTTACTACATTATTTTGTACTGCACAAGTAGTTGAAATTATCTATTAGTTACTATTTTAGTCGTCATTAAATACAATACTGCTATACCCTTAAACGCTTAAACGCAGTTGAACGTCTGTTTTCCACGGTTAAAGATATTTTAACACCAAAACGAGCCTCGTTTTCAGTCTTCAATATATGTTAATGTTCATTTTTTTTTTTTTTTTTTTTTTTTTATCACTTTTCTTGCAATCGGTTGTAAACCTTTAGCAGATGTGTTGAGCGGATATTGACTGCTAAGGTCCATTCTTCCAGTGAAGAATCTGCCTCCAAAATTCATTCAGTAAGGTCCCATACATGGTGGCGTCTGAGCCTTTTCGTTGATATAGGTTCACTTAGGGCTATTGCTAAGGTGTTAGTGTGTGACGTTATTCGTTGTTTATATGAATGTATCCTGTGTTCTATTTCCTCTTTTACAGTTCTGATCTGTAGATGCTCGTGTAATTCTGTCGTCTTCATGAACCAAGGAGCATTTGAAATAGTTCTGAGAGCTTTATTTTGAAATCGCTGGAGAATTTCAACATTTGAGTTTCTAGCAGAGCCCCACAACTCGATTCCGTACGTCCAGACAGGCTTTAATACTGCTTTGTAGATGAGAATTTTGTTTTCCAGTGATACGTGTGATGTTCTACCTAAGAGCCAGTTCAGTCGTCGGAGCAGGATGTTAAGCTCGTCACGTTTTTTCTCTATGTGGTATCTCCACGTTTGTTTCCTGTCAAGATGTACGCCGAGGTACTTAGCAGTTGTCCCGTGTGGAAATGTATTATCTCCGAGTTTGACAGGTGGGCAGTCATCTTTTCTGAGAGTAAATGTCACATGCATCGACTTGTTGGCACTAGCTTTTATCTTCCATTCTCTCATCCACTTACAGAATTTGTCAAGGTGCTTTTGTAGCGTTAGTGAGGCCACGTGAGGGTCTTTATTATTACACAAAGCGGCCGTATCATCAGCGAAGGTGGCTGAGAGAACTTCTTCTGACGTTGGTATGTCTGCGGTGTAGATAAGGTAGAGGATTGGACCCAATACGGAACCCTGGGGTACGCCGGCCTGTATGTTGTAGAATTTCGAGTATGAGTCATTAACTTTTACCCGGAAAAATCGATCTTCTAAGTACGACTTTAATAGTACATAAAAGTTATGTGGCAGTTGCCTTTTTATCTTAAATAACAAGCCCTGGTGCCAAACCTTGTCGAATGCTTGTTGTACGTCCAGAAATACTGCCGAGCAGTACTCCTTTCGTTCCAGGCCATCTCGTATCTTGTTCACCACTCTATGGACCTGCTCCACTGTTGAGTGCCCTATTCTGAATCCGAACTGGTGTTGTGGGATGATGTTACCTTCTGTGAGAATTTCATTAAGCCTACGTGCGGCGACTTTCTCAAATAGTTTGGAAATAATAGGTAGTAGGCTTATTGGCCTGTATGACGACACAAGATGCGGTGGTTTTCCAGGTTTTGGGATCATAATAATTTCTGATACTTTCCATAATCTGGGAAAATATCCAGTCCTCAAAATTCCATTAAAGAGCTGTGTTATGAAGACGATGGCTTTTCTTGGCAGTTGTCGTAGGACTTCGGCAGTTATAAGGCAGTACCCAGGAGCTTTATTTAGTTTCAGACCTTTTATAATTTTCCAGATTTCGCGTGGTGAGCAATGCTTTAACGGTAGGCTGAGTTGTAGATCTGTCTCCAAGTAGCTTTCTATCTCTTTTTCGCTTGGTGTGTCGCCGGAATTAGGAGTGAATACATCGGCCAAGAAACATCCAAAGGCCTCGGCACGTTGGTCGTCTTTTCTTGCCCATGTATTATTTTCCAGTTTTAAAGGATTCTGAGCAGTTTGTGGCGCATTTTTGCTATGCTTTACGGTGTTCCAAAGCGAGTACTCGTTTTTAGCTGTGGCGTCCAGATTTTCCAGTCTATTTTTTAAGGTATCACTTTCGATGTCCTTCAGGTATTGCTTCAGATAAGCGGCGGCTCTGTTAAAAGCTCGTCTATCAGAGGCATGACGGCTGGTATGCCAAACCCTCCTGAGCCTCCTTTTTTCCAGGACCTTACATCTTATTTCCTTGGAGATATTTTTGTAACCTGGTCTTGTGGGTGCTGGAGTGCATTTCCATGCAGCTGTTTGGATGAGGTTTGTGATGTTTATAGCAGCTTTATCAATGTCATCATTTGTCTTTAATGGTACTTTTAGGTTCATGTTTGTCTCGATGTACTGTCTGAATTCAACCCAATCAGTTTTCTTATTGTAGAGCTTTTCTTTGAACTGCCTTTCTATTATTGTTGTGCTAATAGTGGCTATCAGAGGGGTGTGATCTGAGCTACTGTCTAGACAACTTTCAGCACTAAGGTACATGTTAGAAAGTCCCTTATACACAAAGAAATCTAGTAGGTCAGGGAGTTTTTTGGGGTCTGTTGGCCAGTATGAAGGTTTGCCCGTACTTAGGACATGTAGTTTATTTTCGTCAAGGCTTTTTTTCAGTTCTCTTCCTCTGGGTGATGTCAATCAGAGGACATTTTTGGCGTTCCAATCTCCACCACATATGAATCTGTGGCCTAGAGTTCTGAACAAATCTGTAAACCTATTTTCCTTTAGGGTATGCTTAGGGGGACAATATATAGCGGATAAGGTTAGTGAGCTCTGCTTATCCTGCACCGATATTGAAGTAGCCTGTATTTGGTCAGTTTTATACTCTTCCAGAACAATATGTTGGATGTGTTTTTTTATTATAATTGCTGTCCCTGCATGTGCAGTTCCATCGGGGTGAAATGTGGAGTAAATGTTCATGGAGGGGAATATGCACCTTATGCCCTACGATTAAATTACACATTTGAATTTATTTTTTGTTTTGTTCCTAACCTGTTAACTTCCAGAATCTAAACCAACTGGCTATATAGTCCAGTAACTTTGTCGCCTGAATGTATGGAGTAAGAGGCGTTAAATCCGGTAGATCTGATTTTTTGCAGACTTGTTTATGATGTTGGCCTAATGATTGTCCCAAGTTTGTGACCTCGAGCGACAAACGCAACTTTGTCAAAAATCGAAAAAACTGCGAAAAAATCGTTTATTTTTCAAATTTTGGCGATTATAACCCTAAACGACTAGTTTTTGTAAAAACTTTCTTATGGCCCTTATAAAGTAGACTAAATTTGCTACAATATGATACTAGAATTGTCTCTGTACACCCAATAGTTTCTGAGAATAAGTCTTTCAAAGTTTATAATTTTTTTCGTACTTTGCAATTTTTAGCAATATTTTAACTCCTACTTGACCAGTTTGTGGCACAGTTACGGCGGTTTTTAACCCCAGACCAAAAAAAGAGGTGTTATAAATTTTACGTCGAAGTCTGTCTGTCTATTAGACAGACACACATACAGGTCTGTCTCTATGTGTATCTGTCTGTGTGTGTATCTGTCTATGGCACCGTAGAACTGAAACGGATGGGTCGATTTCAATGCGGTTTTTTTTTATTTGAAGATACCTTTTTGTGTTGATATTTTGAGCTATTTTTGGTTAATACAGATTCAAGATGGCCGTCTCCACCAAATGGCAGACTAAATATTTCATCACAATCTACCTCAATATGGGTATCAAATGAAAGGGCTTGACTAGTAAAGTACTATACAGTATAACAAATTTCAAATCACAAAATGGCCAACTCCATAATTTGTTTTTTCACTAATGCCTTAATATGGGACATATGGGTGTCAAATGAAAGAGCTTGACTAGTAGACTACTATTAGTAGAATAGTAGACGAAGGTTGAGAAATGGTCTGTCATATTGAGAGTGACATTGATTTGTTTACATTTTAATCAGGTAGATTTGGAATGAGGTATAGGTGGGAATTGAACCCCCAGGCTTTAGTGTTTTTTAATTTTCATATTAGGCTTTGGTCAAATAACACTTTTCAATATTAGAAGGTTCTTTAAATTATCAGCTTTTTCTAAAACAACTGGCTAGGTCCAGAACAAAAACTGAGAATTACCATTTTGGATTTCTCTTTTTGGTTTGGATTATTAAATTTATAGCAGTATGTTAAGTCATTTATCATTGCTACATAAAATATGACCTATATCATGTTTGGAGTGTTTGTAACAATTTCTAACTTTATTAATAACATAGACTACAGTTGTTTTCCCAAGGCTCAACCTCCATCTCATCCTCTCACTAAGAGTGGGACCTCAGACTCACCCACACCTGATTACTGAGCATGTTTTATTGAAATATTTTAATCAACAAAGATACAAAGTTATAGATGTGTTGTTTTATCTTTTATAATACATTTCGGTGGACACTGAGGTCCATGCAATTTTTTATATTAAGTTTTTTAAATAAAGTTGTAGATTTTTTTTTTGGCATGAATTAAGACTTATAGACTATCACACCAATATCCTTAAATATTACCAAGTAAGATAGAACAGTCAAACCAAGACCAATGAAAGAAAATTAATGTTAAAGTATCACCAAAATATGAAAAAGCATAATTATGAGAGCATAAACTGTTTGGGTACTTTTGTATGAGCTCGTGGCGTCGTTTTTTTTTAGTGGCCAAAGATCCGTTATCACTTTCATGTAACAATAAAATACCCTGATGCTATCTGTGCAATCAGATTTGCTCTAAGTCATATCGGAGCCGAGTTATGGCCTGTCAAAGTTATTTATTTTTTGGATTTTTTGTATGGCGCCACTAGTCCATACAAAGAAAACCAAAAAAAAACTTTGAAAGGCCATAACTCAGCTCCGATATTACTTACAGCAAATCTGATTGCACAAATACCCTTGGAGTAAGGTAATGTTTCAAAAAAGTGACAATGGATATTTGGCTGATAAAAAAAAAACACGCCACTTGTCCATACAAAAAATCCTAAAAATAAATAACTTTAACAGGCCATAACTCAGCTCCGATATGACTTAGAGCAAATCTGATTGGACAGATAGCATCAGGTTATTTTATTGTAACAAGAAAGTTATAACAGATCTTTGACTGCTAAAAAAAAACTACACCAACTTTACCCAAACCCCTTTGTAACAGACACAATTGGCAGTAGTTTCATTACGATTGGTAGCAAATAATATTTTGTAATAGTACCCACAGAAGTGAAAGGATTTAGTATTTTCAAATCCCATCAAGATGGCACAATTTAAATAAAAGTATTTTACTTTAGAATTTTATTGTTAGTAGCCCAAAACATATTAATTATGGGAAGTAAATAAGATTATTTTTAAGGACTAATTATTTGGTCTCTTGACCCTTGCAACTAAAATTCTCTTAGGGTGGTGTATTTTTATACACCAATGGGTGGGAAAGTTTAATTTAGGGGTCAGTTTGCACACACTGCCGATAAAAAAGTCAAATATTAATCACAAATAAATCAACCATGGAAAACAACACCACGTAGCGGAAAATTGTTAGTAGACTTACAATTCCATATCATTCACATACTTTTGAAAACCTTTCTTTTCAGTTGTTGCATTTATCTCTCCTGACAAATCAATGTTAACGTTTTCACTCATTATTATTGGTATTTGTGCTGTGTGTAAGAATTTACAACGGTTTGTAATATTTTATCTCATTTACTGAAAATACAAAATTTCGTATAACAACAACTAAGATTCGCAGATTTTTAACAAGTTTACAAGTTGATTAGATGACACGATGACAGAATTTTGACAGACATCAGAACTGGAGAAACTGACATCAGTGATGTCACAAGACATTTATGGCATTTATGACAAAGGTAACTCGATTTTTGTAACTCAAGGGTAGCGATTCTGAAACCATTCGGTTGCATTCGACACGGAATCTCATCTCTCGGTCTTTGTCTTATCTGTTTAGCATGACAAAGACCAAGAGATGAGATTCCGTGTCGGATGCAACCGAATGGTTTCAGAATCGCTACCAAGTTGTGCTAGATTCGAGAAAGCTCGAGTTTCTCTCTACTTAGTCTGTGCTCGAGTTCATACTCTGCTGCGGCTGATGGTGAGTGGATATTGCGACTTAGGTGGCTGGCGGCGACAGTGCTGACGCAAGTGGCGTCCCAAATTAGGCACTTCCCGTTCTTCCAGGGCATCAGAGTCAACACATCCGGTCTCTTGCCGTCCGATCTGCATAGGCCCGGGGGCTCAAGTACGCATCGAACTCCCGCCGATACTAAGGCTCCCCAAACTACGTCATTGAGTGCGTGGTGTCGTGAGAACCTTCCTGCACACCGTCGACAACTCAAAGCATGATGGCCATCGGCTTCTACCAGGGAGCCGCAGGTGCATATGTGGGGTTGCACACACCTTGCAGCCCAGGCGAAGAGCCACCGCAACGCGCAACGAATTGTTTTCCAATAAGGTGCCTAGGTGAGGAGAAGGTAGCGCTCGTAACTAAGCCCCAATTCAGGCTGCGAGACGGCCCGGAGTCCCGAGGCACATGGCCAAAGTTGTGTTTGAACCCGCTTGACCCCAATAGCTTCCCAAGCCTGTTGGCTTTGAGACTCTATGGGAGTCCACTCCCCGGAGTTGAGGGCACTCCAGACCATCAAAGCGTCAGAAGCATAAGGCAACCTTTCCTCGCCACCATTTGAATTTAGAATAGTAGCGGCAAGATCAGCAACCCCATGCACCGACCCAAGGAAAGCCGCCAGGCCGACATCTAGCGCACAACGCACCCCTAGACCCCCAAACCGAATTGGAAGAGCTGCCTGTGACCATTGACGTTCATCAAGTGCAACGTTAAGCATAGACTCAACCGCCGATTTCAGAGCGTCGTCATACGCAGACACTTCAGCCGGATATTTCCAGGTGGGGTCCGTCCGCAACAAGTATGTTATTGACTGGCCTCGTGGCTAAGTGGGTAGTAGCTCTGCCTGCGAAGCCGAGGGTCGTGGGTTCGATTCCCACCCAGTGCAAACATTTGTGTGATGAATTCAAATGTTTGCACTGTGTCTGGGTGTTGTATGTATAATAAGTATGTATTTAAAACTATATAAGTATTATATCAGCTATCTGGCCGCCATCGTACAAGCTTTGCTTAGTTTGGGGTCAGATGGTGTTGTGTGTGAATTGTCCACCAATATTTATTATTTTAGGAACGGCGAAGCACATTCGCAATAACACTATCGCCACGTGCGCGGATATGTTTTTAAGGCGTTCATGAGTGCTGAGAAGAAGCCTCGTACGAGAGATAATGGCCTCTGGAACAGCATCAGCAAAAATCGGGGACCCCAATAGAGTGAAATCCGAAGTCGACACTTCCTTAAGTCCTAGTAACATAGAACTGAAATGCGCAAAGTGTGCGCGCGCTTCCACACTGCAGGGGAAAAAATCGCATTTGGAGGGGTTCACCACGACGCCGAGGTCCTTGAGGAGTGGGATAAGTATTCCAAAGTCCTAAAATACCTCTTCCGGCTTACCATGCCATCGTCTAAATACCATATGTTAAGAGAGGATTTTAGTTCAACGATGAGCTTGTGAATGGCCAAGCTAAAAACGAGTGGCCCCAGTGGATCTCCTTGCTGGGCTCCTACTTGTGAAAGCATGAAATGATCATTGAAAGAAAGTTTGGAAGGAGTTCTATAAATTGGTGGAGGAAAGGGTAGATATAAGGAACTTTTTCCTATACTTCCCTCAACAGAACGTCCCTTTCCAAGGTATTGAAGGCATTGGCAATGTCAATTTTCAGCCCGCATTATCCAAATTGCTTGGGTTCATTACGTACGAACGCGTCGCGTGAATAGCCGCTTTACAGCCCAGACGCGTCCCAAACCCTAATTTATGTGGTACCAGATATCCTGTTATCTCGTCCCTAACAGCGCGGCATGCCAGCTTAGCAGCGAGACGGCGAAAAACGCTGCCAACAGCAATAGGTCTTAAACCTCCGCCCTTTTTTCCAATGCACATAGCGACGCACCGTACAGATAGGCAGTAACAAAGGGGTTTATATGACCACTATGCAAAAAATTCGTGAGGTTCACTAAACACCCCAGAAGACGTCGCCCATTTTCCCCAGCGGACACAGACGTTAACTCTTTCTGGTGTCCAGGACGCACTCTATCCAAACCCCCAGCGGCTTCACTGTAAAATGAACCAAGCCCAGATTCCACATCCGCTAAACTTATTGATAAAGGAGTGAGAGATTTGTCTGGCTCTGGTGGGAAGCTAAGGGGCCGTGATGGAACTGGGTGCTTCAGCCTCAGAGCTGCCAACGTTTCGGGGTCCTGACGTGCATACGTATCATCGGATAACAAAAGACGAACCGCCCCTCTCAGGTAGCCCTTAAAAACCTTCGACTCGTTGAGTTTGTTCACCGAGCGCAATACATGGCTCGACATTGTTCCGTCAGGATTATCACGATGATTCGACCCAGCAAAATGTTGGCTGTAACTTTAGTCGTCATATTACCGGACTGGTCCCTTGCCGGAACTTTTAAAGCCACATATGCAAAATAAAGAAGAGAACACCAGTCGTCAACCTCATTGTTATCAATGCAGGCATCTATGCCATCTATCATCTGACACAGTTTTCCAGCAGCTTGATTGCGCCCACCCTTAGGGATATGTCGGAGAACTAGTATATATTCCCTCGCACGAGCTAGCCCCACCTATCTTAAATGCTTAAATTTTTTTATTATTTAAATTAATTAATATCATAGTAGCGTGCAGTAAATAAAAAGAAGTACTAAAGAAAAAGTCCTAGAGTTTTTCAGACTGGTGTAATAGCGAGCTGACAAGTTAGACTCTAAGACAGTCTGAATAATGAGTGCTGAATAACGCGTAGTGTAATAGGCGCTTTACTCCTTACGTAGTAATTTACATTCTCTTTGAGTTTGTGGGTCTGTGGTCGGAATTGAATGTGTTGCCGACCGTACGATTTAAATTGTATTTATACGAGTTTTTGAAGTGAAAACTTCTTTTGGCGCGCCTAGACGGATTTTTCGTGGGCTGTGAAATGAATTCTATCGTCACGCTCGGATACGATAAGAAATCTTCGGGTAAACTCGGGACCATAGCCATTGGTTATCTAGAAATGCGTCATCCAATGGGAAATTCTAAAAGGGCGTGGCCTCCCATCATAGCTCGGCCATCTAGAAATGCGTCAGCCGTCAGCCAATGGGAAATGCTGGTGCATTTCTCGATGGCCATGCCATAATGACTAGGCCACGCCCTTCGGTTACACCCGTGTAGTTTCCAAAGTAAGCTAACATCTCTATGTAGTTCTACTAAAGATACACAGCGTATTAACAGTCTAGTTTCTTTATATTTTATATGTATGGTATATACTGTGGTATTACGGTACTAGCCCGTCAATTGGGCTGTGCAGCCCATTTCAAAGTGGAAATCCTCTCGCAATCAACAGTTTTTTAACCGACTTTAAAAAAAAGTAGGTTTCTCAATTCGACCGTATATTTTTTTTTTTATGTTTGTTCGCGGATAACTTCGTTGTTTATGAACCGATTTGGATGATTATTTTTTTGTTGGATAGGAGACATTCCAAGGGTGGTACCATGATAAGGAAACCAGGATATGATGATGGAATCCTGCAGAAATTAAAGATAACTTGCAAAAATTGTAGAGGCGACAAGCGCGATTGTTAATTTTTCCATTAAGTATTTACAAGCACTACAATTTATTTTGGTTTGGCACTACGAAGATTTGAAGCGATCTGATGATGGAACCAAAATACTGTCGAGGGAACTCCTCAAAGATTTACAGCAGTTATCTTGTGTTTGGGCTTGATTAATTTGTATTGATGAGCACTTTACGTCTAGATGTCTTGGGACTGTCTTTCAATCATCATTATAAATGTCCATGTTTGGATGTTTGTTGCTCAATCGCGTTGTAACTAATTAATTAATCGTTAGACCTTTAAAAACTGCAAGGGTGGACTAGTGCGTTTGAAAATGTTTCAATTAAGTATTTTAAAGCACTACAATTGAATGAAGGTCTGGAGTCGATCCGATGAAGGAACCGAAAGACAGTCGAGGCTACTCCTCAACGATCTACAGCAGTTACCTTGTGTATAGGCTTGATAAAGCTGTATCGATGAGCACTTTACACATACCTAGGTGGGATGTGACTGTTATTAGGGGTCTAACGTTGAAGACAAAGGACAGTTATGTGAACTGTTTAACGGTTTACAGTAGCTAGTGTTTGTGCTTGATTCATGTACTCTTAAATATTGATGAGAACTTGGCACCCACATGGGTACTGAGGACCATTTTACAGGTCTGAGTACATCGACCATCCTGGATTTGAACACTTTATCATAGTGAATATTATTCTACTAGTCAAGGTTTTTCTTTATCTTTTCACCTAGTTCAAGAATTATTCATCTAACCATCACTTAAAATCGTCAAATAAAATAATTTTAACAAAAAAAAGAACCGACTTCAAACAGTAAACTAAAAAGTAAAAAATAAATCTCTTTACTACAAAGTACAACGTATTTTGATTAATTTGAACAGACATGATTAGATAAGTATTTAACAATTCTGAAGTCGGTGCCAAAACCTAGCACTGCAATGCGCTCATCACCCAGAGATAGTATAGTCTCTTTGCAGAGTCTGCCTGGGAAACTATCACCTTTGCATTCTACGGCCAAGCAGTAATGGGCAAACATCACTGTGTTCCGGTTTGAAGGGTAATGTTTCCAAAGAAATTATCATAGATCATCTTATATCATGCGCGGCTCCAGGGGGGGGGGTCACGGGGGACATGACCCCCCCCAAAATCATATACATTAGATTAAAAATCTAAAAAAAAACAAAATCTAATCTAAGTCTTATAGTACATAGACTATATTGTAAATATTGTATGTTCGCAATGGACAAAACTGTTGCCACTCATAAAAATGTTTGTCTGTAAAGTCGTTTTACTGACGATAGAACGTGACAACGTCTTAAGAATGGTAGCATTTTTCAAAAGAAAATTTTAATTTCATTTGTTTAATAGACTTGTATGTAAAAAGTAATCAGTAGAATTTAGTCATTTTCAATCAAAACAATGCAAAAAAACAATGCAAAAAAGCTTTTAGATGCCGGGGATCGAACCCGGGGCATTTCACATGCAAAGCGAACGCTCTACCACTGAGCTACATCCCCGCTTGAACTACTGGTCGAAATAATTAATACAACTGTAACAAACATGCGGCGAGGTAACGACCGACGGTAACGCGGTAACGCTACATGACGTCATGTTTTGTGGGCGTGCAGCCGGCTTCATCGAATTATAAGACGTTATCACGTCAAAAATTGTAACATCATATACTCTGTACACAGTTTATACATTAAAGGATATTCTATTCTATTCTATTACTAAACAATATCACCGCAGTCCACCACCATCTAGAGACTGAGCACTGAGCAGCCGTCGCTCTTGTTTTTAATACGAATGGCTATGGAATATTTTATTCCATACTCTGACGTCCCATCATCCAGCAAAGCTCACCCTTGGTTTGGATCTCAATGTTATAGTGTAGAAGCATTTAAACATGACGCCTACCTAGCCTGGCTTGAAGCTCGACAGCGTAAGGCGAGAGACATACAGCAGAAGAAGAAGGCGTTTAACAAAGCTGCCAAGGCAAGGCTTCGTACCCTGCGGGCAAAGCGTTTTGGTCCCTAGCTGAATCGGTCGAATCGAACTTCTGCCGCTCCTCACTGCCTCCAATGCTGATACCTGACGGGGCACTGGCTCACACGGCAATAGAGAAAGCAAACTTGTTTGCATCTCAGTTTGCGGCATCTTCACGTTTAGATGCTGGTAGCAGTCCGTCTTTAATGTCGGAAATACACATTCGCCAAATAGAGGCGCTACGCAATCTGGATGTGAATAAAGCCAGTGGCCCGGACGGATTTCCTCCCGTAGTGTTGAAGGCTTGTGCGCCTGAGTTGTCTCCTGTACTGACGCGCCTGTTTAGACTCTCTCTCCAGACTGCGCAAGTATCGAAATCATGGAAGGTTGCTAACGTGCAACCTGTGCCCAAAAAAGGTAGTTGTGCTGACCCTGCCAACTACAGGCCCATCTCGGTCACGTCCATACTCTGCAAGACTATGGAACGTGTCTTAAACCACAGGCTGCTGACGTACCTAGAGTCTAATGACCTCCTTAGTGGCCGGAAATACGGGTTTCGCCGAAACCGGTCCACCGGGGATATTCCAGCGTACGTCACTCACATCTGGAGTGAGGCCATCGATAAACACGGAGAAGCACTTGCAGTCTCTCTGGTTATCTCGAAGGCTTTTGACAGAGTTTGGCATGACGGCCTTATAAGTAAGCTTTCTGGTTTTGATTTGTCTCCTGGGTGTGTTGCGTAGATAGCGGACTTCTTGAGGGATCGATCCATACGAGTCGTCATTGATGGCTGCTCGTCGGATCAAATGGCTATCAATGCCGGAGTCCCTCAAGGGTCAGTACTCTCTGCGACGCTCTTTCTGCTACATATCAACGATCTGTTGAAGCCCGGTATCTTTGGGTACGCAGACGATAGCACTGTTGTAGAGAGTTACATATCTAGCGTGAGAGCCAGTGGGCAGAAAACCTAGTTACTGAGAGAGAGTATGATCGAGCGTTTGAACTTGGCCCTTGAGGCAGTCTCTGAATGGGGCGATGCCAATCTGGCCAAGTTTAACGAGGGAAAGACACAGGCGTATCTATTCTCCGCAAAAAAGAGTCAATTTCAACACACTCCTTCTTTTTGAGGTGTATCCATGCCGGTAACCAACCATCTCGAGCTTTTGGGTGTTACCTTGTCTTCTACGCTTAACTTTGGCTCTTATATCGAGTCCAAAGCTAAATTAGCTGCAAAAAAACTAGGCGTCCTCTCAACGAGAAACGAGAAACGTGCCAAAAGGCTGATAGGCAATGATACTTTTGTGCGAAAAAGGCTTCAAAATCTTGAACATCGCCGCAAAATTGCTAGCCTATCGGTTTATTATCGGATACATTTCGGCGAGTGCGCGACTGATCTGCATAACCTAATACCACCTTGCCCCTTTTTCTATCGGACTGCTCGTAGCTCGAGAAAGCGACATCGTTTCATGGTCGATTTTCCTAAGACACGAACAAAGAGGTTTGACTCTACATTTGTGATAAGAACGTCTAGGCTGTGGAATGAGCTTCCAGAGTGGATTTTCCCCGATAGTTATAACCGATTCACTCTCAACTTGAAGACACCATCTTCAAGTCGAGAGTGAATCGGTTTCTTCTAGGTAAGCACGCTTCATCGTAGGCCGCATCGTCGCTTAACATCAGGCGAGATGGCGATCAAGTGTAAACCAACTCAAGTTAAAAAAAAACGCGGGTAAACAACTGGAGCGTCAAATACGCGGGTAAAATCGTAGGGCGCTACTAGTAAAGTCTTTTTTACTCGATTTATTGTATTTCTACTCGTGACCCCCCCAAAATCTGAGGCTGCGTACTGGTGACCCCCCCCAAAATTCGAGGCTGGGACCGCGCCTGTCTTATATCACCAGAGATTTAAGATGTCACCCAGTGCTAGGTAATGATTGGAACTCTTTGTTCCGTTTCTTGTGTTCCAATAGCTGCGTGTGTGCGTGTCACTGTTCTGTTGCTTGTGCATCAGGCACATTGCTCGTCTTGTTGTTCTATATTACAAAAATAAACATTGCCCTTCAAACCGGAACATGGTGTATTTGACGACAAATATTGGTGGAAATTATAGTTTGATGCCATTTTTTATTTGATTTACTTCTCCTTGATTTCTCCTCAATTCTTTGATTTATTGATTGCTAAATACCTACTATAATTTTTTTAAAGCTTTTAGTACGATGTACGATTATCTGAAAAATAAAGTTGGCATGTTGGCAACATTTATTGAATAGACGAATGACGAATAGAGGATAGAGATTGATAGAATTTTTGTTTTTACTTTTTTGTTTTTCTGCTATTCCTGCATTATTTTGTAATGTTTATAAAGTTTAGTGTTCTCTTACTTGTTCATCTGGTGACGTCTGAAGAAGTCGATATTCTATCTTTCTATCTACAAACATCACGAGCAAGCACTCTTTTCATGGTTAGTATTTATAGAATGTAATATGAATACCTATTGAAAACAACTCGAGTGTCCCTAAACGTGGCTTTAATCCCTGGTATTTTAGGGGTTTCAGAGGTCGTCTTATGCAGAGGCTGTGGAAATGATATCACATATTCAGACAGCATAATAGCGAAGATCAGTCCATCTTCTCATTACTCCTATTATGACTCTGTGCTGAACCGAGATGAAGTTTTGATCCAGGTTGTACTTAATGACTTCTTCCTTCCTTACCCGTTGGTAACCACAAGACATTCAAATTGTATGGGCATTACAGAGGTAATTCAAATGTACCTAGATGTTGCTATTCTGGCAGTACTTTCACCTACTTCATATTTCAAAATAATATATTTTCAGTGGGAAGTTGCTGATTCTTGGTATCCAGGTTATCGTTGGAAGCCGTGCATTTGCCCAGATTGTGGAGCTCTGGTTGGCTGGGTGTTTGAACCTATCCATCTTAATTTAGTTGATGATCCAGAAACCTTCTTTGGTATCATCTTACCGAGTGTGGTTCCAGAATCTTGTAAATATATTATATTCTGATAGTGTGTGCAGGCTGTGTCTGTCTAGTTTGTTTTTGTGGTTTTGTAATTCAGTTAATGGTGCTGGTTTGTCGTTGTATTTGGGATCTTAAGCATGTTACCAAAGGATCTTGCCACTTTCATTTAAGGTTGATAGGATTAGGAAAGGCCCAGTGAGAATAGATACATAATGCTAAACCAAAAGAAGTGCTATTTTTACTAATATGTACACGTTTTGTGTATTGGATGAATTATTAACCCCAGTTTATTTCTAATCAAGACAAAATCTGAAAAAATTGGCAAAGCAAAACCATTGAACATTGAAAAACATGCCAAACTATTGAAGGTTTTTATTTAGAAGTATCAGTGTTATTATAATGACATTAGACAAGTTATTGAATAGAACTAGTATTGGGAAAGACGTATAAGAAGTGATGATACTTTGAGTCTGTACAAGACATCAAAATGAAAGAGTGACTTAATTGTAAATTGTACTAATTTATATTATATGTGACTCCTCAAATACTAATCACTCTACCTAAGTTATGTACAGAGTGAGAAAGAATGAGACTCCACCTTCACAACAGTTCGCCTCATTTCAAGACCTTAGTTGCTTCAGACTTGACTTCGACACTTGGCTTGTATTGCCTCAGTACAAGAAAAAGGCTAGCTTACAAACTCTTTTTAAAATTGTGTTTTACCCAACACTGAATAGAACTCCTAACACAAGGTATTATTTTATTGATAAAACAAGATTTCGTTATAGTTACCTAACCAGTCAGTCAGTTTCATTATAAAAACCTAAATTATGTAGTTGTTTCGCTATTTTAATCTGTATCCTCCGCTAATTTTTTTGTTATCTTGCTTTGATTATAACTTTGATTTCAATAAGGTATGTTGATAAGAGAAGTGTAGGAGTCATTGGTTCTGGTTTGGAAATAATATACAAATTTTACATAGATTTTATGTTAAGTAATTATGAAAAATGAACAACTTTAAACACTTACAGTCCCTGGCCATATTATTAGACGCACCGTAACATTTTCTACAAAATGTTAATTATCAGCAGACATTGTACATCTAAATTGTTTTTTATGTGATGTAATGTATTTTTTACCATTCTCTACTTCATTATCTATTATTTATCGCAAATAACACATGATTATTATGAGATACATTTTTTTTATTCACTTTTGAAAAAGTAATGGCGATATTGCAATTTAACATGAATATTTTGTAGAGTCACGTTAAGCCTCCATGAGAGCTTTAATTCTGCGTGGCATGTTGTCAATGCTAGGCTGTACTGTCTCCTACATTGGAGCATGATGATTCCGCATTGAATTACCTTTTCCAATAGCTGAATTTTGTTTGCAGTTACGTCTTTAGCCACTTCTGTTATCAGCTCCCATTATTTTTCAATTTGTTTGATGTCGAAGTTTTACTTGGCCAATCCAACAAAATAATATTTTCCAGATTCAGAAAAGCTTTACTAGATTGTGTTGTGAAACAGAGAGCTCTATCTTGCATTCTATGAATGAATTTCCATTGGGAAACCAGTCTCTGATCTGGGGAATCAATGGGTTTTTTAAGACTTTTTTGTACTGTTCTTGTCGGCATCATCATTTTACCAAGTACAAACATCCAGTACCCTTTCCGCTTATGACTGATCAAATGATCACTGCTGTAGAGTGTTTAACAGTCTGAACCATACAGCCAGAATACATTTTGAAGTGAAAACTTCTTTAGGCGTGCTATAGACAGAATTTTTGTGGGCTGTGAAATGGATTCATCAATCGTCACGCTTGGATGTGATAAGAAATCTTCGGGTAAACTCGGTAAAAACGGCCAGGTCGGTACCAGGGCAACAGAAACAGTAAAGAGTTTCGATTACCCACCTCCAACAGCCCAGCGTTTATCTCCAGATACCAGGACAACAGAAATATAAAAGAGTTGCGTTTGCCCCTAGGTACCAGTACCAGGTACCAGGGGAACAGACACAGTAAAGAGTTCAATATTTTGTACAACTTCGTTCTATCAGAATGTCCCTTGACACCTCCCAAGTATTTTGAAGTGAAAACTTCTTTTGGCGCGCAGGCGCGCTTTTAGACAGATTTTTTGTCGGTTGTGAGTTGAATTCTAGCGTCACGCTCGGGTACGATAAGAAATCTTCGGGTAAACTCGGGGCCACGGCCATTGGCCATCTAGAAATGCGTCAGCCAATGGGAAATGCTGAAAGGGAGTGGCCTAACCATCACGGCATGACCATCTCGAAACGCGTGAGCCAATGGGAAATGCTAACGCATTTCTAGATGACCATGCCATGATGGTCATGCCACGACTTCCGGTACACCCGTGTAGTGTCCAAAGTAAGCTATCAAATTCTGAGTTATAAGTTTTCACTTCTATCGGCAGTTCCTATGACTGCCAATTTTTTTTCTCCGCGACAACGACGCACAAACAAAGCGTTATTCTGCAAAATTTCGAATGTGCTTCCATCACTGACTCAGATCTGTTGAAAATGGAAAAACTACTACTTGGAAATTCAGTACTAATTAGCTTCATTCCATGAAAAAACAATATCTAACGCCTCAATGGTGATGAAATTGTGGTATTAATACTGATCTCCAGAAAGTTACATCTCTTTCGAGCCACTGTTTGAACCAATTCAACCGAATTGTTTTCAATGCTGCTGTTAACTTGGGCTTCTTGGCTGCCTGCTGCCCAGCAGGCTTTTAAATCTAATTCATTCAACTTTCTTAGAACAGTATGTTCAGAAGCATTGATGTTAGCATCTTGGAGTTGCGATTGTACTAAAATTGTGGTAGCAAAACCATTTTCCATACAAATTTTCCTTCAAAATATCTGGACCCTCGGAGTGAAAATCTTATTTGTGCCCCATTTTTTCTTCCATCCGGACTCAAATCATCCCCAGAATCAACTTTTTTCTTCATACGTCGTACATTTACCTCAGAAACCTCAAATTTTCGTGATATTTTTCGTTTTAAATTTTAAAACAGGTTTTCGGTTTTCGTTTCGGCTTTTATGGGTTGTGAAAGGGGGCACCTTTTTACCCATGGTTAAAATGTTTGAATTGACTATTATAACGCTGCAGGCATAAATAACCAAATAATAGCATAGCATAAAACTATAAGGGCGATTCTCTGTAAGCTCGTACAGCTCCCATACAAATGCTGTCCTGGCATTTTTTTTTAATATTTGGCAAAAATTCCTGTTCTATTTAGAAGAAAATTTACTATTATATTAGTTAAATAAGAGGCCCGCTGAAATTATACATATTTTCAGAGTTATTCATGATTTTCCAAAAAATCACGACAGGGGACTGTTAAGTGAGACAGAGGACTGTTGTACTTTAAAAAAAAGTAATTTTACACTAATAAATTATTAATTATTTTTATAACATATTTCCGCATTAATAATAAACAAAACATTACTATAAAAAAGTGGCCAAGTGCGAGTTGGACTCGCCCATGAAGGGTTCCGTTGCAGCAAGTAACATAATATACATAGTACACATAGTTCTTGTAGTTCGTTGTAACTTTGATTGAAGTTTCAATAATAGTGTATTTATGACGTACTAAAAAAAAAGTACTCATCAGATCGAGCTCAAACCAATTTTCGTTGGTAGTTTACATAGTAATGTACATCATATATTTTTTTTAGATTTTTCATTCTCGTACTTTAGAAGTTAGAGGGGGGGGGGACACACATTTTACCACTTTGGAAGTGTCTCTCGCGCAAACTATTCAGTGTAGAGGAAAATGACTTTAGAAACCTTAACATCATTTTTGAAGACCTATCGATAGACACCCCACACGTGTAGGTTTGATGAAAAAAAAAATTTTGAGTTTCAGTTCTCAGTATGGGGGGCAACCCTAATCTTTCTTTTTTTTTAATTTTTTTGTTCAAATCCTAATGCGGTTCACAGAATACATCTACTCACCAAGTTTCAACAGTGTAGTTCTCATAGTTTCGGCAAAAAGTGGCTGTGACATACGGACGGACAGACAGACAGACAGACAGACAGACAGACAGACAGACAGACATGACGAATCTATAAGGGTTCCGTTTTTACGTTTTACGGAACCCTAAAAATGAGCAGAAATAACAACTTTCTTTAAACATTCACAACAAAATATTACTTTAAGTGCTAGAAACAGTTTGTACTCACTCACTGAGATTAACATAGCCATATTATTATGCTATGAACAATTAAATACTTTATTCCGCATCCATTGAAACTCTTATTAATATAATTATTAGCAGTCTTTTCTCTCAAGTATAAAACATTTCAACTGAGATCTCCAATCGAATCCTAAGAATTTTTGTCTACTAAGGCACATAATAAAATGTAATAAGATTAAAAAAAAACTTAACATTTAAAAAATTAGCACTCGAAAACGTCAATTTGAGTAGGAAACTGATAAAATATTATCTTTTCAATCAGCATAAACAGCCCACTACATGTTCCCACTCCGGGCCTTCTCTCACAAGGAGAGTCAAGGCTGGCATAATCCACCACGCTGGCCCAGTGCGGGTTGGTGCATAACACATGACTTCGAAAGATTCTAGATACATGTCGGTTGCCATGACGTTTTCCTTCGCCGTTTCAAGTTAGTAGCATTACGCGCATGGCTTCGAAAAGATAGTGATGCGTGTGGTTTTGAATCTGAGTTTTTCGGAATGGCAGTCGCCGTCTTCAGGACTAGACCAGCAGTAACTTCAGCCGTTTTAATCAAGTCAGAGGATTATCTAACTTTTAGATAACTTGATATTATGACACCTCTATAATGTCCTTATTGAAAGTAACACGTAAGGCGTTTTCATCGTCATCAGTGTCATTATTTAGGACAGTTTGATTACCATCCAATCTTTGAGGGGATTTGTTGGGTATAGGTGTCAATTCAGGTTCAACAGATTCAGGATCGTCCGGTTAGGACTCTGCTAACCATTATTCTACTGTCCATCTAGGTTTTAGAGCAAAGTTGATACTGCCAATATCATAATGCTCACAAAAGCAGCTGAGATATTTCATTGTCAGTGTTTCAAATTTATTTTGGAATGCCATGGATGGAGCTGAAAAAACTACCTGCTACCTAATGTATATTTAAAGTGCCTTTCAAGCCATTCTGATCGGTTAGTGTCATTATTTGGGACAGTTGGGTTATCGTCCAATCTCTGAGGGGACTTGTTTAGTGTAGGTGTCAATTCAGGTTCAGCAGATTCAGGATCGTCCAGTTAGGACTCTGTTAACCCTTATTCTAATGTCCATCTAGGTTTTAGAGCAAAGTTAATACTGCCAATAGCATAATGCTCACAAAAGCCACTGTTGCAAAAGCAGCTGAGACATTTCATTGTCAGTGTTTCAAATTTATTTTGGAAAGCCATGGATGGAGCTGAAAAAACTACCTGCTACCTAATGTACATTTAAAGTGCCTATTATTAAATTCAGACAAGTATGGCATCCACATTTTACTGGTCGCAACATAACTACTGTATACTATTAGTCCTAAAAACTGCTGAGCTTGGAGCTGGAGATATTTGGACTGAAACTAAAATGGCGTGTCTTGAAGGCGGAGTATCTGCTTCTAAATCTGATAACGATATATTTTCTTCAACTTCTCCTTTTCTCTCATTTCTTTTCTCTTCTGAGGGTCATTTTTTCTTTTTTTGGTATCATAATCGCTTTGTTTCTCTCGTTTTCAAGACTATTTCTTCTCAGAGTATTTTTTTCTTTTTAGGAACCATATCACATGCGCTCGATCAGTCTATGTAACATAATTTAAGTTTATAAAGAAAAAATATTCGAAGGGATCAATGATACTTTGATGATTGTATTGATCAATGATACTTTGACATTAATAAAGCAGATTAGTGGATAAATGTACACAAACAATACATAATAATAACTAATGCGCAAAAGACACAGTCCCCTGCTGTGTAAAACAGTCCCCTGCTGCAATTTCCGGCAGAGGACTGTTGCCAGGGGACTGTGTATTTCTGTTAGATTTCACAATATTTACAAAAGTGATGTAAAATAGTTTTTTGAATATCAACCGATCAATTGAGACATAAATAAAATAACAATAAACTTTGAATAGAGATTATTAAAGTAATTAACATACATATTATGACTTACCAGAGGACTGTGTAAGGTAGCGGTTCAAGCGCGTATTCACCTCACAAATGACGCTCTGGCACTAAACAAAATAGTATTTCAACCCCGCATTCCGCAAGGTTGCTAACTTCACAGCAATTGCGTTTTGTTTTACTCAAAAAAATGATCGTAAATATTTAAGTTTTTTATTATTATGGATTAAAAATTTTGGCAGGGGACTGTATAAAAATTCTGGGGACAAAGTTTACAGGAGTTTACTAAATAAATAAGATTCGTAATACGACTTTATTTTAAGGAAATAATATAATTCTATTATATTTCTTTACGATGTTAACTGCTAAATATATGTAGTTTCAATAACTTCTTCGTAAATCTCATTTCCAGGTGGGAATGCAGTGTTGGGGACAGCCAGGGGACTGTATTTTTAGAGCTTCTAGCAAGCCTAGAAAAAAAATTAAAATAGTTATGGTTCTAAAAACAAAGGGCCCGTAAAGTTTCGGGGTTAAAGTTTCATTAGGAGAGTGTTTTTTTTAAATGATTTCATTACTTTTAGAATAAATCGATCAGGACAGCCGATTACGAGTTTACAGAGAAATGCCCATAAAATAAATAAAAATAGTGCAAAAAGTCAGAAAAATACATCCATCCGCAACTGAAACAACCGCGAGCGCAATCAAATTAAATTTGTACTTGTTTATGTTTGTGTATAATTTAGCTAGTGTGATTTAGCTTGTGTCGTTGTACGTTAAAAATAATTACAAAAAGCTAGAATATATTAAATCTCCTGAATAAAAATCCATAAAAACTATGTTAAAATATAAAATTACGATACGTAGAGTCGTAAAAACTTTGAATTCCTAAAAAAACTACAGTGCGTCTAATACGAGTAATTTGGCCAGAGACTGTATATAATATTTGTTGAAATAGTATTTTTTAGGGTTCCGTAAAACGTAAAAACGGAACCCTTATAGATTCGTCATGTCTGTCTGTCTGTCTGTCCGTCCGTATGTTACAGGCACTTTTTGCCGAAACTATGAGAACTACACTGTTGAAACTTCGTAAATAGATGTATTCTGTGAACCGCATTAAGATTTGAACAAAAAAGTTTTTTAAAACGAAAAATTAGGGGTGCCCCCCATACTGAGAACTGAAACTCAAAAATTTTTTTTTCTTCAAACCTACAAGTGTGGGGTGTCTATCGATAGGTCTTCAAAAATTATGTTGAGGTTTCTAGAATCATTTTCGTCTACACTGAATAATTTGCGCGAGAGACACTTCCAAAGTCGGAAAATGTGTCCCCCCCCCTCTAACTTCTAAAGTAAGAGAATGAAAAATCTAAAAAAAATATACGATGTACATTACCATATTTATAAACTACCAACGAAAATTAGTTTGAACTCGATCTGATGAGTAGTTTTTTTTAGTACGTCATAAATACACTATTATTGAAACTTCGATCAAAGTTACAACGAACTACAAGAACTATATGTAATATGTATATTATGTTACTTGCTGCAACGGAACCCTTCATGGGCGAGTCCAACTCGCACTTGGCCACTTTATTTGATTAGATTTTCATACTTCAGATGGCCTCTACTGTCGAGAATAAGATTGTACTCATCTAAATATATAAAAATTTAAAAATCAATGCCACTTTTCGTTGTTAGTGAACTCCTTCTAAACGGCTGAACCGATTTGAATTAATTTTTCTGTATGCGTTTGGGTAAGACCCTCAATGGTTTAGATTTACAAATCAGCCCGCCAGATGGTGCTGCAGTTGGTATCTAGGTTATTATCCGAGCGAAGCTGGAACGGGCTGCTAGTTTTTTATATAAAAGAACAGATTCCAAAATAAATCAACTGTAATTAAATTTTATTTGGTTCCATTGAAAACAATACATGCTAGGACTTACCCAGTGCCATAAATGATGGCATTATTGACATTGGCTTTAGTTATCATAGTTAGCATTAGCATAATCATGTAATAATAGACTACAGGCCCGTGAACAAAATTTACGGGTCAAATGAACCAGCAGGAGACCTATGTAGGATGATAGACGGGTACAAAATAATAAGATTCAGCACTATGCCGTCACTTGTAAGCTGTCCAACTGAGTGCAGGTGAGAATTCAAAAGTGCAAGTAGAGTGGGTACATTTTGGTCATTTGTTTCTGTACGGCATTCTTACCATCCAATAGATCCATGAAAAATAATGAGAAAACGCATAGTGCCGTACAAAAATAGTGATCCACGAAGTCGGAAACATTATTTATAATCCGGAAATTTTGAAGGAAAATTTTGTCATTTGATACTGTACGGCATCGGTTCCATACAGTTGCTATACCTCTTCTAACCCATTATTCCGCAACGCCGTACAAAAATAATGGTTCAAGAGGAAATGATTGGGGGTTCAATTTCCTCTTTTCAGTGATCCGGAGAGGTGATTTGAAAAAGTACGGCATCGGTTCCAAATGATTATGTTGCACTCAAACGGACAATTAAAAATAATGCCGTCTAAAAATTACTGTTCATTTGAATGTTTATCGATAATTACCTTAATTTCACCGTATACTTCATTTATAGAGGTGGTAGGTCATTTGATCCTGTACGGCGCCTTATTTTTCTACATGACATTGGTAAAAACTATTGTTGTATAATAATGCCGTACAAAAGAAAGTGTTCTAAAAAAAGTTACAGAGGAATACAAAACATGCAAGTTTCCATTTATTTGAATAACCATAGATTAATTAACTATAGCAATGTTCAACATATTATTATTGTTTTAAATAGTATTCAAGTAAATAAATTTGAAAAAAATAATGCCGTACATTTTAACCCTTAATCAAACAAAATATGTATCACTTAGTTAGAAACTCGGAAACTATGTACTTTAGGGCAAAAATTGTTGAGATTATTATTGTAGAAAATAAAATTTTACACATTTTGTTCCAAGAAAACTTGTTTGTGAAATGTACCGTTTGCGATTTATGGCCCATTTAAAATACCGGTTTTTCTAACACGGCCGATAACTCTTGAAATATTAGCTTAATCAATAAAACAAATTGAACTATTCTTAAAGATCAGTTTATTTTCTACAACTTTAGTGAAAAGCTTTTTTTTGTAATGTCCATACGTTTTGATTATATAAGACGTTCAAAATCTGTTATTCCGCCAAAAATATTATAAATCAATGGATTGAATAAAAATAAACAATAATTTTGTTTGTCGATGACGATGAAAACTCTGATAAAGAATAAGTAAATAAATAGATCAGGGTTTTCACGCAGATGTGTATGTTAGCTATGGTAATATAGTGATTCGTCCAATATTAAACTTCTTATAACTCAAAAAGTACAGACTTAAAAAAAACAATTTTGGCAAAAGTTGTAGAGAATAAACTGGTCTTTAAACGTGGATTGATGCGTCTTATTTATCTAAATATCTCGAAGAGTTATCGGCAGCGATAGAAAACCCGGTTCATTAAATGGGCCGTAAATGGTACGTTTAACAAAAAAGTTTTGGGCAACAAATTTGTAAAATTATACTTTCTACAATAATGCCCCCAATATTTTTTAGTAAAGTTCATAGTCCCCAGAAAACGTTTTTTCAAGATGACTTAAAGATCCACCTGAATCTGTCAACATTTTGTTATTTATGCTCAATAAGTGATCATACTCGTACACCTTATAAAAAATAAATTTGGTGAAAATTTGTAAGTTAAATTCTATTTTTACTGGCCTTTAATATAAACTTTCAGATTTGTACGGCATTAACTTTTCTTAGACATACATTAAAATCAAATAAATTATCAGAATGGTGTTAAAAAATCGTACCAACTATCACCCTAAAGTACATTTCGTCATATGCAATGTTCTGGAGGTTTCTTGCCATTTACTGATCTATGGACTAACAAAAATGTACGGCACATATAAAAATTAGTATCTATGCTCAAAATACTTTCGGAATAAATTAATTTTACGTTGTGTCAAATCACCTTTCCGGATCACTGAAAAGAGGAAGTAGAGCCCCCAATCACTTCCTCTTGGACCATTATTTTTGTACGGCGTTGCGGAATAATGGATTAGAAGAGGTATTGCAACTGTATGGAACCGATGCCGTACAGTATTAAATGACCAAATTTTCCTTCAACATTTCCGGATTATCAATAATGTTTCCGACTTCGTGGACGACTATTTTTGTACGGCACTACGCGTTTTCTCATTATTTTTCATGGATCTATTGGATGGTAAGAATGCCGTACAGAAACAAATGACCAAAATGTACCCACTCTACTTGCACTTTTGAATTCTCACCTGCACTCAGTTGGACAGCTTACAAGTGACGGCATAGTGCTGAATCTTATTATTTTATACCCGTCTATCATCCTACATAGGTCTCCTGCTGGTTCATTTGACCCGTAAATTTTGTTCACGGGCCTGTACTATAAATAATTACTCACATGGGCAATGGTTGGTCCAGCCTAATTTAAGTATTGGCCACATTCAGTAGCCAAAAAATTTATAACAATTACATTTCATTGCCATTACCACACAGAAGAGGGAAGAATCACTTGGTAGATTGGACTGCTGCTATAGTGATGACGATTGAGCATATATTATCTTTTGTGTACCCCCATTACAAGTGCAAAACAAAATCTTCAAGGATAATTAGTCTTCACCAGTTTTGGCCACATTTTTTCACTTAGGTGTCTTTAAATATAATTTTTGAACTTGAAAACCTTTGCTTTTGAATCTTTTTTGAGTTTGGTCTTTGCAGTGAATCAAAATTAGAGTGTAATCAGTAAAATTCTTATTGAAAGTCATGTCTCAGCAATTATATAGCTGGTTAATATCAAAGTATAAGACTGGTCAAGCAACTACACGCAACTTACACTGGAACCCTAGGTTTTTATTTATTTTATTGGTCAGATCAGATTGGCTGGGTAAAGAATTAACTGAATATTCACTTCTTTCTACAAGGTTAATCAATAATAAATGTCAACACTTATAGCGCCTTCATCAATGTGGTCAATTTCTAAAATAGGCCAACCCTAAATTTAATAGAAAAAAAATACAGTAAAGTTATATTTAGTTAGTTGCCCCATGGTGCGTGCATACAGTAAAACTGGCTTGTAAGAGTTGAACTGTTTGTGGTAAGTATGTATGCTACAAACAAATTGGAATTCAATAATAAATAATAATAATCAAATATTATAAAGGTGAAAGTTTGTGGATTTGTAAGTGTGTATGTTTGTTCCCATCCTTGTATTGTTCCATATTTTTCTGTCTTGGCTCAGGGGATTCAAATGTAATTAAGTATGTAGTAATTATATTGCCTGGATTAACCCAGGTTACTGTTTGTTGTGTTAAAGTTAGTAATTGCTAAAGTGCAAGTTGCATAGTTAAAAAGATAAAAAATATAGACCCTTGGGTGGCTAAAAAAAAGTTGTAAAGTTGTGTATGTGTGTTTCCATGAGACTTTTGTTTTAGTATAGTATTTGGACAAATCAATATCATCATTAATGTGTCTCCCTTCATGCGTTTTGTTGTTTATATGTTGTACATACAGTATAGAAAGGCATTCAAAAACTTTTGTTTTTCTTTTCCAGTTGTAAATTCTTTGGCGATATCTCCCGAAATCTAACCATGGCAGCCGCAGCAGCGTTATCAGAAGAAGATAAAGAGTACCTGGCCCAGTGTGAGGAACTGTTTAAAGAACGCTACACTGAGAAAGATGAGAACTATATGAAAGTTCACAATGCCGACCTTCCGACGCCACCGGTCATAGACAACTGGTGGGTTCCACAAAACTCCGGGCGAAGAAACGACAATCGCTCCAACAGACGTAACCATCCTTACAATAGAAATGACAGAAGATCAGGATATGACAACGATTATGATAATGATAGAGGGCATGGATACCGTCACCATAGATACTAGTCTAATT
The DNA here is from genome assembly GCA_963693475.1 of Ectropis crepuscularia. Classification (NCBI taxonomy): domain Eukaryota; kingdom Metazoa; phylum Arthropoda; class Insecta; order Lepidoptera; family Geometridae; genus Ectropis; species Ectropis crepuscularia. The sequence goes on along the minus strand of OY856339.1, from coordinate 12,680,422 downwards.
GGTTATCTATTTTTAAGTAAATGAAATAAATTGTCTTTCTCAAAAGAATATATTCTCAATTATTATGGCTTGATTTACATTATAACAACTTAGAATTACATAATAAATCACCAATAAAGTAATGCAGCTACAGCAATCGTAAGATCGAAACCATAACATAATAAATAAATATTATTCTCACTGCTACTCAACAAGTCTAGTCGATTACAAATTTATAACAATAATTATGCCGATAATTTAAAACCTAATATTTTCTTGATGTACAATAAACAATAACAATGTCAATACGACTTATACAGACACACATGCTATAATTTTTCTGAGAACATTTAGGGCCTTCGATAAGGTATGCCTGTAAATCTATTTCATTGTAAGCATTCTGCGCGAGCGTTTCCATAAAAATATATTCTCTAACCTCATTTTAATAGGAATATGTACAGCAATAAGAAAATGAATAGTATTACAGCAGAGATAGAAGTACCGCAGTGTTGAGGCTCCGCAGACAAATAAATAGAAGACGAGATATGCTAACAATTACTAATCACAATGACCATTACATTAATAAAGCTCTCTAAGATAACTATTCAAAGATTTACTATTTTTATTTAATATTATGTCGGCTACTGATCTCTGTACTGAAGCATCACATACATAAATATTTTTACTGAATACACATTTGATATTTGTTATTTTCTCTCATATAGATCTTATACTCTGTAGTAATTTGTGTTTGTTAAATTTAACGAAACGAATAGAACTCGGGTAGCTACGATTATTTACGATATCACTTTATGTTTTACAGACAACAAAATGCAACCATATAAATCAAATCACAGTGAAAGTGTAACATAAATTATGCTCACTAACTTAATATTATGACTCAATACATTCAGACACAACATAACATACAAAATCTACTTCACGAACATAAATAGTTAGTAAATTTTACATAGTGATAACATGACCGGCCCCTGCGGTTATGTTGAGTATATCGTCGTTCGGCGCGGTCTACGCGACTTTGCCGAATGTTCGCTCAGCCTCTCTCGGCGGACAACCAGAGCTATCGAGGGACGCGCGACGCGGGACGCCCTCAGTGGACGTCATACATCGTTACACATACATTTCTACATAACACACACCTACCCCCCTCATTCGTAAAAAGTTTCAAAACATGCAATCCACAGACAACGAAGACAAATCGACACGAGACATCGATCTGTAAGATGTCGAAACTACCCACGAATGAGAAAGGTGATGTTATTTTAATCGTTACAAATATGTATTTAATTTCCTTAACAACAATGCACAATATTAATTGTATGAATTGACACGTAACCATGCGAGCGAGGGGCGTGACCGGATCGTCCGGTCCGCCCCGGCTTCGCTTACACACGAACGACAATTGACTAGGATTAATGCACTCGCTCGGCTTGCCGGCTTCAACACGCCCCTAAATTCGGAGAAGACGAAACATTGGTCAGAGAATTCAGTACGTTTGACTAGAGATGCGCGCGGACGCTTCGCCGCGTCTCCCGGAGCCGTGAAGTACAAAATCAGACTCATGGGTAGTAAAGTCGTAAACGTCGACTTGTAAAAGTGTCAAATCTTCGTAGCAAATTTCATAAGATAATGTAAAGCTTAGTTAGTCGCGGGGGAGCGAGTGCGGCGCGGGCGCGGGTGTGGGGCGCCTCAGATGAAGGTCCAGCACTCCATGATCTTGACGATGAAGTCCTCGCGAGTCGTGAGAGGCTCGTTGCTGTAGGTCGTGCAGCGCTGCGTGCGGCCCAGGTAGAGGTCGCCGTCCAGCCACAGACCGAACTTGCCGCTGGAAATACAATATTCGTTAGGGTTACTGCAGTAATTCGAGCCAGTGAAACTACGCGCGATAGTATAACAATAAAAAAATCAGGTATAAGCAGCCCACTAAATGTTCCGTTACCCCCGTAACGGTGTCTCGCAAGGAGTGAGTCAAAGCCATAGGTAAACCTACCACGCTGGCCCAGTGTGAGTAGGCGGATGACACACTTCGAAAGATTCTAGGTCTATGTTCTAACGATGTTTTCCTTCACCGTTTAAGTTAGCGGCTTTACTTGATGCACTTGATTTCGAAAAGAAAATTACGCGGGTAAGATTTGATAACAATAAAACAATCATAAAATCATTAAAGAGCGACCATCAGCAATGAGAATAGCAATAATGTTACGCGGTAGAGGGCCACGAATAGTTGCATTGTACGTAACGTTTGGAGCAATTATATAGATTCAAAATATGTCCAGATTTTGATTACCATGCGTAGGTGGAACTACAGGAACTTCAAGAGTTTACTTACGACCAATGAGCAATGATAAAATAAATTGTTAATGGGTTTTACCATTCATGACCGTGAATTCACTCATGTGGAGTTCAGTGATGTAAAAATGCAATGAAAGACAGCGTTCGTTATCTTTATTTTTTATTTTTTTTTATAGCATAAAGTGACGAGACGAGCAGATCATGTGCCTGATGGTAAGCAACATGCCTGCCACATAACAGCACAGTAACACGCAGCTATTGAAACATGATAGTCCAAATCCTTACCTAGCACTGCACTGCGCTCGTCACCCAGAGATCTAAGATATTATGTCTCTAAGCCCTGTAATTTCTCTGGAATCATTGCCCTTCAAACCGGAACACAGTAATGTTTGCACACTACTGCTTGGCGGTAGAATATTTGGCAAAGGTGTGGTACTTCCCCAGGCATGTTCTTCTATCTGGTAGGTAATTAAGAAGATATAGGTACTCACTCTCCTGCGCCAATCGATATGTTGTCGGTGCTGCCTCGTATGAAATACATATTGTCTCCCGTCCAGCCCCAGTGCTTGAACTTCGTCTTAACTGGAGATTGCTCTGAAAAATGACGAGCTTTATTGTAGATCCAGCAAGTTTTTATATAGATTTATTAGATTTGATTTCGGAACTTCATCATCTTTACACTGATTTGGAGAATTTTACGTAGTACGGTTCCAGATTGGTCCTCAGAAAAATAAAAAACGGTTTAACTATAAAAAATTTAGAAAGGTGTATTGTACAATTTGTAACACCCGTAGATAAAGATGATTGTCACCGTAAAATTACAATCACAGTCAGTTTACAATATGACGCGTGAGACTATAATCTCACGGCCGATACCAGGAGCTATTTCGATTTTACCAGGAGCTTTATTTTATTTGGAGATATGTGTTTTTAATTTTTTTTACTTAACGTATACGTCTTGGGGCGGGTGGGTCATGCCCCTTGTGAACCCTCCCTTACGGACCGCGCCTGGGTTATACCTACCATGTTTTAAATACATATTTATGGGCCAAACAAAAATATAAAATCTGACGGTTTTAACAACTCTACGGTGACAGTTATATGAAAAATAGTGCTAGCTCGAAGGACCACAGACTACCAACCTTCTTTCTCGTTTTTGTCATCATGGTCGGCGTGGTCGCGCCGGGTGTCGTCCGCTATGCGTTGGAACGAGAACAGCAATGATTCGCCCGTTCCGTAAAAATGTTCTGAAGGGTGCAGGGCGCACGATGTCAGAGCGCCGAATACCTGAAACGTTGCATTATGTACGTTACTTCACAGGACTACAACTATATAATACTTTCGTGATGTAAATTCTATAACATTTTAGGCGGGATAGAGACTCGACTAAAATGCTTGTGTTTCTTTGGCTCAACGTGCCTATATTGTACAATATTCATTCAGCGTTGTTATGTCACCAGCAGCATGCTCTTTCTACTAGTAGTGGGCCTAATTATATATTTATACATGTATTGTCTATAGATAATTCAAATGTTCTTATTAAGTAGTTAGGTACGTGGTGTAGTGTAGTTATCATTTTTGTTTAGATTTGTTAATAAAATTTCTGCTCGTAAAAACAATGATAGGATAATGCTATATGCGTATCTGAAGACTAGGTGAAGTACGCGCTGTTTTTGTACATATCTACCTTCTGCCCCACATAGCATAAATATTATGTACACATACTCAATCTAATCACTGAATTATAACAACGAAATAGAGGGCTACGTTATACTTCAATTCCTAAATTGTTGTGTCAAAGGGAGTTCAAGAGTGTAAATGAAGGGGCTACGTTATATGTAAGTAGGTACTTCAATTCCTAAATTGTAATGTCAAAGGGAGTTCAAGAGTGTAAATGAAGAATGAAGATACTAGCGCCGTAGGATGTTGGTAATGTTTGGTATGGTGGTGGTTTGGTACAAGCAAATGAACAAGAATTAAAAATGTGGAAGGATGTTTGGTGTACTGACGTTGTTGTCGGTGTCCTGTATGACGAGTAGTACGGGGCTGTCGACGCGCTGCATCTTGCGGTACATGGAGGCGAGCGAGAACCCGTGCTGGCTCGTGCTGAACGCGAGCTGCCACATGTAGCCCTGCGCGCGCGCCGGCAGCACGCCGCACAGCTTCTCTCTGGAAAGACACGAGACATTATTACCTAGTTGCAAGCATTCTACAACGGTAAGACTCTACAAAGATTTCGTCTGAGGAAGATGAGTAGGTACCACGCTTTTGCCGGGTATTCTGCCAAAAAGTAAAATTCAAACTTTACCGTGCTACGGTTGTAGTTGAAAAGCAATGTTTCTATGGAAATTATAGGGCAAAGAGGTTAATCGTCATTATACCTCGGGGCGACAAGCGGGTGCTATAAAGTTCTTGGTCGTCCCGTCACTCTAGTAACTTATATAATTAAAACCGGCTCGACATGTCCCTATGTTGTATAAAGGCCTCCCAACTCCTTCCATCACTTCTATCATGAATCACCACAGGTCAGAAGGGCTAGCCTTTTGACATTGTTCTAATAAGGTCGCCCCTAGGTTTGAATATGTCGCAACATCAAATCGAAATTAATCTTAGTTTTACCCTAGTCTTTTCAAGATCAGAGTGAAAAAATATGTGTTTTCTGTGTGCTTTTGCTTCGACGACCTCATTATCTACAAGCGAGTCGGTGTAAAATGCGAAAAGGTCTTACAAATTTCATACAAAAACACCCGGCAGTTTTTTTTACGAATAATAGTTATGGGTTAGGCCGTCATGTTGTACGAGTATGATACCGCTTAGTCTTATTTTCGTTATGAAGGAATGAATTATGGGAATTTATGAAGGAATTAGCCTAATTTTTTAATATCTTTCTAGGAAAAAAATAAAAGGTAACATGTGAGCATAAACTATCGGACTCTCAACCGGAATTTCCTTTATGACGGCATTTCAACCACTTACTCATGTTTTAGAAGAAAACAGCAATCGATCTGATTAGTTATAAACGGATTAAATCCGACAACTCAATCAGCTTATCTAAAGCTCCTTCAAACAAAAACCGGGTAAAACGCCGCGATTAAGTACAATGTTGTAAATTTCGCTAATGAGTAAAGCATTAAGCTGTCAGATTGGCTGCGCTTTGGGTATCATGTTGCTTGTTGTTTAATTTTCGCTTCACGTGAACTAGAAACTTTATTCAGATGTGAACCTTTTTCTTGAATCGTGGTGACCTAATAGTTAAAAAGTCTGATTTCACAATCGTCAGGTCGTAGGCTGGAATCTGGAATGCCGCCGGTGGTTCTAAGTTTTTTCCAAATTCAGACATTTGCATATCTGAATTTGTCATCACCATAGACCGGAAACCGACGTGTTTCAAGAATGACATCTGTTTTCTATTCTGGCAACCAAGTGCACTAGGCCAGCGAGGCAGATCATGGGCATGACTCTCTCCTCGATAGAAAAGATCCCAAGTCTAGTCCAGGCAGCGGGAACAGAAAGGGCTATTTAAGTTTTGTGCTGTGATGGACATATTTATCTCCGATAATATTACCTATAACCTTTCGGTAATCATATTTTAGTTAGGTGATTAACACACTGCCACGCGCCACGCAGTGTTGTTCGTGAATGCATGCTCTAACGTTGTAAGTAAGTACCTCCGTTTGTATAGAAAACACGCACAGTCCAACACACAGAATCAGATCCACGCGCGTTCATGCAAATCACGCGCCTACAAGCGGAGTGCGCGCGGGTGCGGGCGAGACGCAAGGTGTGTGGCACACCGAGTTCCGCAGTGCCGTGCGTGATTTTGGAAGGGCTCGGCGTGTGTTTCAATCAATTGAGTCAGAGCCCCCGTTAATCCACAAAACGTAACAAAGCGCATAAATGCGTAAAAAAAACTGCACGACGATGCACATCTGCACTCCCACGAGTAGGTACACGCGTAGACGCGTCGACATGCAACATGCAGCGTGGTGCGTGGCAGTCTGTTAATTGCCTTAGTGTATATTTTTGTGAATGCTAAGCATTATGCAATTATGCATTCATATACGAGGCTATGTATAAAAGATCAGGGTAGCACAGAGAGGCATGGAAAGGTCCATCCTCGGCATCAAACTACAAGATCGAGTTCGTAACACTGAAATTCGACGAAGAAGCAAACTTCAGGACGTCGGAAAAGCAGTGACAAAGTTGAAATGGCAACTCCATTTTGTTAGGCGGTGTGACGACAGGAGGACCAAAATTGTAACAGAATGGTGGCCGAGGCAGGGAATGTGGAGCGTTGGACGTCCACCAGCAAGATGGGTCGACGATATTATAAATATCGCGGGTCGAACCTGGACTCAATTGGCACAGGACCGAGGTAGATGGCAAAGTAAGAGAGAGGCCTATTCCCAGGAGTGGGATAGAGAAGGCTGTGGATGATGATGATGATATTTTTGTGGACGTACGTAGGTCGTTAAGCTAAAAGTAGTGCCATGTAAGATGACAAGAATTTTACGGAAGAATTAAGGTTCTTGATGATGTAATGAGATCAGTTCCTAAGTCTATTTGCTATAGATTAGTCTTGATTCCACTTTTCGATGATCATAAATGTCAACGAGGATTATCTCGGCTGTATCAGAGTATCCAACGTTATCTGGACGTCACTACTGACGTATATTAAAAGGTGTGAACACATTGATAGCCGAATGCGTACTTACTTACATTCATGTAGATATGATACTGTCTAATTCAAAGGTAAACAGCGCTTTTATGATATGAACCGTATACCTGAGTAGCTTCCCGGTTTCGATCAAGCATAGCCTTTATTATATGACGTAGGTTAAGTTGGTAACCGCACGCTATTTTCCGATAACCGAATTCATGAAATCGAGGATTTCACGGAATGGTACAAATGTGTAATTACTAGGATCGCTTGAATTTTAGGTATGCTAACTTGGTACAGTTATTCATAGTAACGTTAGCAGCATATTTATACGGTATATTATATGAGAGTGAATGGGTATTTCGATAAAGAAAAACCGAAGAAAGAATGAAATAACTTTGTGACTGAGAATAACAATGTAATAGCGATTAGTTTTGATATGACGAGTACCTAATAGGGACGAATGGGAGAAACGTACATAATTATAATAGCGACTCTTTATGAGTGAGATACAGGTAAGTATAATACTCACAGAAATCTAAATTATAAGGAACTTTTTTTTACGTGGGTGAAATCTTTGCAGATAACCGGCTGTATTTGGGTGCAGCCGAGTTATGTGAGAATTTACTTACTAAAACCCCCTCGGTAGCCTACATCTGTGCCTAGGAGGAGGACGCCGGGATCTCCGTTGGAACGCACCGGCGTCCTTTTGACACTTTGCCTAAGGCACCTTGATTAGGTGATGGCCTAATGACAAAACTTTAAAATTATCAAACTAAATTACATATTCCATAGTTGAATCTTACTTTTTTTAAAGGACCTGCAGTTCGTACTGGCTTCTACTGCCTATCGAACTTTGACCTAGCGCATAAGGTGCTGAGCCATAGGTACCCTAATCGTACCGCACTCAAATGAGTATCGTCATCTCGTACAATGACTAGCGCAAAGACACTTCATATGCTACAACCTCAACTTGGGCCGCCGGTAGGGAAGATCATCAAGGAACAATGGCACCCTAGAATCTCCTTACGGCTCTAGCACCTACAGACTTGTAGCCAATATGTAGAGCTAACATAATATATTTGATTATTCGCCTATTCGACGGCTTTTTTATTGATGCTCATTCAATACAATTTTGTTGTTAGGAGGCAATTTGAGTGTGATTTTTATGTTGGTTAAGCCGATGTTGTCACTCAGCGATGGAGCCCTTTAAATAGATTTAAAAAAACTCGAATAGAATAGGGTGTTTCTCATCGTCATCTTTCTCTATATGACAAAACAAAAACATTGTACAAACCGTATGCCAGTTGTTTTTTGTTAGTATCGTGACGTGGGTACATACCTGTGTTCCATTGTGAATATTTCTGAGGGGCCAATGAGATCCGGCGGTGAGAACTCCATGTCCACAGAGGCGCCGGACGAGTAGAGCGCGCGTCGCAGCTCATCGCTCATCGACAGCACCTACACAACAATATTACTTTAGCTCTTAACTTCATTCACCCAAAACTGATAAAAAACAAGTTAAAAAAATCTACTTTTATACAACAGCGGATTCTATTCGGATTTCAATGTGAAACGCGATTGTAGCGCCGCTTCACGACAGTCATGTTTTTATTGGTACAGGCTCTAGTTTTAGCTTCGTTCACAGTCAACATAATATCCCGCGTTGTGGACTCAGGTGCGTCGGAGCAATGATTAATGATGAGAACACAATGGGATGTCTTACAGAGATACTATACCGCATACGTGGTTTTAAGATTGTTCAAATGTCTCTATGACCGACTAGAACTTGGATACGTTGTTATGGTCTGAGAAAAACTTCTGGAAAACGCAATTGTAATATCGTAATTGCTGGATATGAGACAAAATCTGTACAACTTTTTGTGATAACACAAAATTACACGGATTTCAGATGTTTGGGATTTGGAATCCACTCTGGTTTGGTACTAGATTATTGGTGTTATTAAGAGAATACTGAATTAAAAATATCAGTTTGAAAGGGCCAAGAAGTATTTTAATTTTGATAATTTTAGGCTCTACGTACAATGTACTAGGCTTGGTATCTAGACTTACAATGTATTGAGAAAGTGTGACACAGTTTCATAAATGTTATTGTATTGAATGAGTAAACGAAGATTTGACATAAATTAAACTTTTCTTTTATCTCGGTCGTTTACATTCCGATAATAACAAAGAACTGGGCAAAAGTAAGTCACCTTTAAAACTCATTACGTAATTTCTTTCAGAATAATAATGTACATATTCGATTTTAATGTGGATATTTATCAATTTTACAATATAATTTATTCATTATTGAAATAGAGTAATTCATGGTACATTTTGCTGCATGCAATAGAGGAAAACGTATACCTACGAGTATTTATTCGAATTCAACTACTTATAATTTAAATTCTTTCCTTTGTTTGATGATGTAGGTATTTGAGGGGGATTTGGTCCACGGTGATTGCTTGGCGTAGATCATGTTATTTTGACGAGTAATAATTGGCCGATGTAATAATAATTAGCGTATTAAGTCATTAAGGATAATATACCCTAATAACTACGCACCTACATCAATAATTAATTAAATTAGACATTTATTTATAGTTTCTTCCATGAAATCCGAATAAGAATGGGAAATTATAAGGGATCTTAAACGTTCAGTCCAGTAAACTGTTTTTATTCTAAAGAAAAAAATATCATATAGAAAAAAACAGTATAGACGTACAGTACGTACGTACCTACTGTGTATCGAAACGTACATGCATACTTTGACTAAACCCATATTCATTGAATATAGATTTGATTAATTATATGTATCATACAAACATGTACCTATTAAACAACAAACATAACTATTCGATCATTCAAAAGCAGATAAATAGCCAAATTTTTGTCTTATTACATTCCGATCATAAAAATTGGTCGCTGCCATCTTAATTCGAGTTAGCAAAATGAAATCAAAAATTAATGAGAATTCACAATAAAAGTAATCAACAATTTTACAACGTTTGATAAGAAACCAAAGCTAGGAGATTCATTTCTGATGGAAACGACCGTGTTTTTGGAAAGATTTGTGTGGAAACCGCTACTTCATTCCTAGAAAAACAAAGAAAAGTATGGACTAGTAATCCGATTAAAACGCAGTCAGAATGATTCTGGAACAGAATCGACTATGTCGTTTGAGCATAACGTCATAACGGGTTGTAATTCCGTGATATCATTCTGAGTGCGTAGCAAATCTGGATACAAATAAACAATGTACATATGATGGAGTCTGAAACGGCTATATGTAGAGTGGAGATAGCTAAACCTTATATTATATTGTTTTTCGGGGCGATAAGCTATGCTTGTGAGACTTAAAGTGACGATTGGCATAGACAACATGATTATAGTGAGAGAATGAAACGGTGAAACTAGAGGTGACGCATTCCCAATCTACAGTTCACATTCAACATCCATAACAAGTGCGAAACGTGCACTCTACAATTAGCTTATTATCTACGTACGACAGCTACCACCGCGAATGAATTAATATTTTTAATTAAACTGAAGGGTTTAGGAGACAGTACACACAGACAGTAGCCGTCGTGTAAAATACGCGTTTATTATAATAACAGTGTGATTATAGCTATTTACAGGTCCCAATTTTTTTACATTTGCACATTGAATCAAACAACTCGAATAGAAATCGAATAAAACGAGATTAATCGTTGCTATATAAACATGTAAAAGTTTTAACTCTTTGACTTTAAAAAGTTGTCGAATTCAATATTTACAGTTTTAATAACTTACTTAAACTTGACTACTTTAATACTGTTCTAATTAAATTAGCATTAATTATTATGTCACTCACGATATTGAGACTGTCAAATTCAATGCTAGATTGTGCAAAATAAGAAAGTATATTTAGTAGTCTTAATATAACTTACAGTAGAATATTGTATTTTAAACATTGTGTTAACTCTGTCTGGATAGTGTTAAAACATTACTTTGCAAAAGCAATTTAAAATTATATAAAGAATGAAGTCTTACATAAATATAGTTAGCGGATTGATACAATATTGTTATGACTTTATTAGGACTGAAAAAAATTAGAAAGACAAGACGCTTCTTTGTAATACCTAACACTTCTAATAAGTTTGCGCATCAACGCTAATTTTAACAGTTATTGCGGCAAAGGCGTTCATTATGAATAAGAAAAATGGCTTAATAGGAAATGTGTTCAAAAGAGGAACGTTAATAACATTTTAGCGATGAGTTAATAAAATCCCCAAATACAGCAGTAGTAACAATAAATAAATACCTCAACGAATACGAACGATGACTAAGAGAATATGGTTGGGTGTTTTTATAATGTTTTTTGTTTCATCTCACCTCGCATATGGAATGGATTGTTCCACGCCGAAGGCCGGTATGCTTAATTCCCCGATCGCACGTAGAGTGCACGGTACCACGCCTGCATATAGAATGTACCGTGTTCCTGCGTCGCACAGTTATGTTGAAGAAAAGCATTTCGAATCGACGCAATTTTTCCGCCACCCTCCGCGCGATACGGCGTAGAAAACGAAACATGATGATTGATTTTTACGTGAATCGATTTGTCTTTTAAAATATTTCTGCGGAATTTGAGAGATAATTGAACGGTCTGTAATCGTTTCTAAACTTCAATCGTTTGAGGTCTTGTCTGTAGCAGGTCACTTTGTCTGGATGTTTTGGCCGATTGCTGCAGCTGATGATCTGCTCCTAAGGTTGAATCCCTCCACAAGCCATGATGGCTGGTTATTATTGCGCAATTATTTCCCGATAACTAGCATAGTGTTAAGTTTTATCTTGACGCGAGCTTTTGGAAGCATGTAGGTAACCGAGTCTAGCCGTAGACACACTGGGCAGTCGTCGGTTCTTGACCAAAGAGGTAAACTCTATAATCGTGCATAATCGCTCTTATCAACTATCAACCTGCATTAAAATATGACAGTGAAGTAACAATCGCGGTATTAGGCGGCGGATTACGGATTGTATACTGTGCATAAGCCGGCAATAAATAAGTAAATTGCTGATAAACTTTATGTACGTAAGAAAATATGGGAGGTGGATGTACGTCACATATACATGTTAGTTTCTCACAGGTTGTAGGTTGAATATAGTTTTTGTTTGGACACGAAGAAATCATTTTTAAGTTTTAAGCTATGTTTTAGATTCAGGAATAATTAGTGATAAAAGTTATTACCTTATTTATGTAAATATATACTGTCCTTTTTACTATGAACTTGAGCGTTATGGCAAACTTTTGAAGTATACATTTTAAATTCAAGTCACAATAATATCCATCTGTAATTTATATTTATTGGAATCGGATTGAATTGAAATATTATACATTCCTAAACTATCATTAAACGTTATCATTGCGAACAAATGCATCGGTTTTTACGTGCGTTATAAAACCATTTTTACCAAAAATGCTTTACGAACTGTTACGAACGAACATTATCGAACTAAAACCAATGCCAATACGTTTTTTAAGACTCTTCGCTATCAACATAAAAATGAACTAAAATTACCAGAAAAGTCTAAATGTATAATAGCTACGGTACCATTGGAATTATGGAACGAGCATCAGAACGTTTAGAAATTTTACGAAATGACTGTATTATTTAAAAGTAGTAATTTTCTTCCCTTTCAGTGATCCCTTTGTTTTTTTCGGGATAAAAAATGGCCTATTTGTTATTCTAGAGCCTAGACTATTAGGTATGTATCTGCAGATGGATTTTTTAGTTTTTATTGAAAAAATAATTTCATAATAATTGTTACGTGTTTTAACGCAAGTACCTCTAGATAGGTACCAACTACCAACCCACTCTGATGGAAGTTTACTACTTTCTTAAGCATACTTTAAATTTCTTTGCAAAATTAAGAACGGTGGAGAAACTTTACGATACGAAAAATTTACATAAACACGCGCATAAAATAAAAGTCCTTGAAAGCTCCAGTAATCTATTTGAAAACCGGTATTCTTTATTCGATATTTTATTCACATGTCTTTCTGATATATCTTTTAAGTCTATCTAAGATAAATAATGATAGTAAAAAATCTCGTGATGATTTTGGTTCGTTTCTTTTCGCGAACTTAATTATAGGACCAGTAAAAAACGTGATATGTATGATTGGCCGACATCCTTGTCTGTGAAGACTGGTATGTACACTCGAAATAATTTTATAAAATCTGTTCAGGTTACTGTATAGATTCTGTCTAGACCTTGCGCACAATGCGATGGTCATTCGCCTCTCTCTTCTCTATTTATAGACGCTAAGAGGTTCCTGCTAGCTTTCAGGATATTCTGTAGCTGTCATCTTATATGGTTAATCTGAGTAATTGTCTTCCATTGATAAATAGCAATTAACTCCTTTTTAAGTTTTAATAGTATACAAGGCAGCAACATTTATAGACAAAAAATCAATTGTTATTCCATAAATACAACGTACATCATACGTTTATTCAAACTGCATGGTAAAGCAGTTGTTTGTTAATTTGAAATGCAAAATCATTGTTATAATATTATCTCGTTTGGTTTAATTCAAGTATTGAAATAATTTCAGCAAAACGCCGTAGTTATACATTGAAAAATGGTAAAAGAAATAAGTAGGTATGTAGTGTAATTTGTTATTGTTAAAATAATTACTGATAGGCTTACGTTTGATCACTATTACGCATTATGATGTTAAGTAACGATGCAGTTTAATCTACCACATCAGTGCTTCACCGAATGTAAATACTGATGTCAGCTTTCGATTATTCAATATCAAGGAAGTCTCATATAAATACTTATCAGATTTGTTGGAATTTAATCATCTCATGTAATTTCGATCAACACGTGTTCGCGACGAAAAATGCACGAGCGGTATTCAAGTCTCTGACAATCAAGTTTGTGTCCGCATGGACACAGAGCTTGCCTATAGAGATAATCGCCGTATGCTAGAATATTACGTCAACGCGCATTAACATTTGACCTCACGTTTATCGATAGCACCTTCTTAAGTATCTAATTTGTTAACTTTGCAAAAATTTGTACTGTTGCACATGCATACGAAGTTTGTGTTTTTCGTACAGAACCGGGAAATAACTGACAAACTGACACAATTGCTTAGCCCCACTGGATAATGAGTTCAATGAATGTGACCGCGTTAATGAAGCCTAGTAACGGTTCCCTCACCTTTTCTGCGTCGTAAGTCGAAGGCCTCTCGGCCGTCGTCGGTCCGAGTTGCACCATCTCTATCCACTTCACAGTCTGCATTTACCCCAAAACACGTTTCAACTCATGAAAACAAACAAGCCTGTGTAGCACGCTGTTTTTACAACAGACGTTTCGCACCGTAAAAATACGCGTTCACATCACAATCGCCACAAGTTCAATTTAGAAATCACCCACGCGATTACAAGGTTTCGTAAGCGGCACTGAACCGGCGGCGCGCTGCGCCTCTGCTTATAAACAAAAGTCGTTTACGTTCCTAAGTATCGGCAGGCCGGTTTAATGAGTGAACAAGCTATTAGCCACGGAAACTACAGTGCGCGCTGTATGACGACCGGCCGAATGCGCGTCGCGGTAACGACTCGACGTCAAAATATTTACAGAGAGACGTACTGCCGACACGGGCACAGTGGAGCGTCGTTGTACGGGAACTAGAAACAAAAAGAAAGGTAGAGGCATGCAGTTCACCCCGCCACCACGTCGATCGCGGCATGACGCGCCATCAGAAATACGGCAACGAGCAAAAACCTGAACGACTGCAACGTGACGATGCAACACACATTAACAACAAAATTAATTCTGATCGTGCCAATTAACCATAACGAGATCGAAGGATCGACAGCTGCATGCTCGCTGGACGGGTTCACAAGGCGGTTAGCTCCACAGCATCAAGGTGAAACTGGTCACAAAACAACGGACAATTGATTGAATACGGAAGCCAGAGTTTAGTGAAATTGGGCATGGGAATGCATATCGCTCAAGTGCGTTAAGGTCATCAACATTGGAGTTAATGTCAAAAGGGTGTTTTTGTACCCTGATCGACATCCGGGGTGTTAAAATACTTTAGCGAATTTAATTAGCAAATCATAAAATGTGTTCACTTTCTGAAATTGTTTTGCATTCGCTACTGAATGAAGGACAACAAAATATTGACTCACGGGAGATATCACTATCTTTTCTTCGATTTACAAACAATCTACACTGAGTCAATAACTCTCATTGAATGAAGTCATGAAATTCACTGACGATATCGTATAACGTCGCCCTTACTTCTGTGCAACGTATATAATCAAATTTGAATTTTCAAGTAAACCAAACAAAACCAGTACAAGCAGTATTAATCAAAGTCTACCAAAACAAGTGTAATTTACCTTTTTCTTTTGAAGGTCTTGGAAATTGTTTTTTTTTTTTCGAAACACGGATAAAGTTTAGCGAGTCAAATTAACCGCCTTCGCAATGTTTTGAACGGTGCTAAGAAAAACAAAGGAGTTGGGACTACCAGATGATATGAAAGGGAATAATGCACTGGCATACGAGAGCGCTTCGAGACGCAGTTAATTATAATTCCGCTCCGGGGACGGATGGACACGTGTTCTGTTTATAAAGCTTAAAAATAAATGCTCTACATCCCCGACTGCGAGAAGACGCCCCTTTGAGGATTTTTGTAACGATACAACACGTCAGTGTTACAATTAATCGAGATTAACACAAGCGAGTAGTGGGACGATTAGGACCCGTAAAGTTTTAATTGAAACGTCTCCTGCGACGCGACATGCAAATTAATTGAGCACCATAAAGTATAGTTTAAATATGGCGACACATCCATTAGCTGGCGTGAACCCACTTGGACATGTAATGGATACGAGCAATAATCCAGGCTAGGGTTTAATAAACACTAATTGGACGTTACTGTTATGTTTGTTTTCTGTTGAGCGTGAAGTGCCCCGTTTGATGTAGGAGTATCTCTCCATCCATCATTCTATTCGACTAGGAGGGATCTACGAACCGTTTAAAGTAGCATATTATACTTTGCGATGTATGTGTATATTGTACTTGCGATTTTTATTCGAGTAGAATAAATATAGCCTTCGTCGATTATAAAATCATAATTGTTTATCTGCGCAATAAAACCTCAAAAAAGCACGAAACATCCAATGTAGGCGGCGTCGATATTTATGTAGGTGCGCGTGGAAAATTCAGCGGTAATAAGAATTACTTAATTAGTAAACAAACAGCGGAATAATCCCAGAGAACAGGGACAAGGCTGCCCCTATTACGTATTCAAACTGCCATGCAATGTATTGGGCGACTCTCGAACGGTGTACGAAGACTGCGTTGTATTGTAGTAGTACATATTAGTAGCTCTGTGAGATTTCTCAGACATCGAGGAGCTAGCCAAACCCATTAAAATTAGTTTTTGGCAATGCGCGAAGCGTGTCAATTGTTTCAGACTATTATCTAAGAGTTTATTTTTTTTTTTTTTTTTTTTTTTTTAACTTTTATAGGCTTACACTTGACCGCCATCTCACCTGATGTGAAGCGATGATGCGGTCTACGATGGAGCGTGTTTACCTAGAAGAAACCGATTCACTCTCGATTTGAAGACACAAAGATTATAGTCAACAGGGAAAACCCACTCAGGCAACTCATTCCACAGCCTAGACGTTCTTATCACAAAAGTAGAGTCAAATCTCTTCGTTCGCGTCTTTGGAACATCAACCATGAAACGATGTCGTTTTTTCGAGCTACGAGCATTCCGATAGAAAAAAGGGCAAGGTGGTATTAGATCATGTAAATCAGTCGCACACTCTCCGAAGTGTATTCGATAAAAAACCGAAAGGCTAGCGACTTTTCGGCGATGTTCAAGACTTTGAAGTCTTTTTCGCACAAGAGTGTCGTTGCCTATGAGCCTTTTGGCACGTCTCTCGATCGATTCCAAGGCCTCCAGCTGATACTTAGCCGAACCATCCCAAAGATGCGAACAGTACTCCATACAAGAACGAATTTGAGCCTTATATAACGTGAGCAACTGCTCAGACTTGAAGTACCTTCGCACCTTTGAGAGGACACCTAGCTTTTTGGCAGCTAATTTGGCCTTGGACTCGATATACGAACCAAAGTTCAGCGTAGATGTCAATGTAACGCCCAAAAGCTCAAGACGGTCAGAAATCGGAACGGATACACCTCTAAAGGTTGGAGTCAGTTGAAAAGGACTCCTTTTAGCGGAGAACAGACACGCCTGCGTCTTACTCTCGTTGAACTTGACCAGATTGGCATCGCCCCATGTAGACACCGCCTCAAGGGTCAAGCTCAAACGCTCGATCAGACTCTCTCTGAGTACCTGAGTTTGCTGTCCACTGGCTCTCGCACTAGAAATGTAACTCTCTACAACGGTGCTATCATCTGCGTACCCAAAGATACCGGGCTTCAACAGATCATTGATATGTAGCAGGAAGAGCGTCGCAGAGAGTACCGACCCTTGAGGGACTCCGGCATTGATAGCCATTTGATCCGACGAGCAGCCATCAATGACGACTCGTATGGATCGATCCCTCAAGAAGTCCGATATCCACGAAATAAAACCAGGAGACAAACCATAACTAGAAAGCTTGCATATAAGGCCATCATGCCAAACCCTGTCGAAAGCCTTCGAAATATCCAGGGAGACTGCAAGTGCTTCCCCGTGTTTCTCGATAGCTTCACTCCAGATGTGAGTGACGTACGCTAGAATATCCCCGGTGGACCGGTTTCGGCGAAACCCGTATTGCCGGTCACTGAGGAGGTCGTTTGATTCTAGGAACGTCAGGAGCCTGTGGTTTAAGACACGTTCCATAGTCTTGCAGAGTATGGACGTGACTGAGATGGGCCTGTAGTTGGCAGGGTCAGCACGACTACCCTTTTTAGGCACTGGTTGCACATTGGCAAGCTTCCAAGACTTTGGTACTAATCCAGTTTCGAGAGAGAGTCTAAATAGACGCGTCAGTATCGGGGACAACTCAGGCGCACATGCCTTCAACACTAGGGCAGGAATACCATCTGGGCCACTGGCTTTATTCACGTCCAGATTTCGTAGCACTTTGCGAACCTCAATTTGGCGAATGTGTACCTCTGACATGAGAGTCGGACAGCCAGGTGGAGTAGGAGGTGTCGCGCTACCAGCATCTAGACGAGAAGATTCCGCAAACTGAGATGCAAACAAGTTTGCTTTCTCCATTGCGGTGTGAGCCAGTGTCCCATCAGGTTTCAGCATTGGAGGTAGTGAGGGGCGGCAGAAGTTCGATTCGACCGATTTAGCTAGGGACCAAAACGCTTTGCTACCCGCAGGGTACGAAGCTAGTTTGTTCCCTATTCGACTAATGTGGTCAAAACGAGCCCTCTGAAGAACCTTTTTGCTTGCCTTAGCAGCCTTGTTGAACGCTTTCTTCTTCTGGTGTATGTCCCTTGCCTTACGCTGTCGAGCATCAACCCAGGCTAGGTAGGCCTCATGTTTAAATGCTTCAGAGATGCTTCAGAGTTTATAACAAACGAAGGGTTTATTCCTTCATTAGTAAATGATTAACGCTATTGGTATTCGTTTGATGACAACTTAATAACGTGAATTAGTTCAGATGATATAAAACCAATACATTTGTTGAAACTTGTGGTTATTTAAAAAAAAAACACTTTATTAACTGTTATATTCACAGACACCATTAGACTGCAATTCGAAGATCTTTGTCAGTTATTTTCATTAATATGCAAAAATTAATCAAAACGTTATCTGGAAGACTTTCCCATTCTTTACAGGTTTACAGGTGTAAACTTGCCCACCAACCATCTCGTATGCTCCGAGCATGCTTATCCGATTCATCCTCGATTTGAAGTCACCAAGATTATAACTTTATAAAAAACCCACTCAAGCATTGCATTCCACAGCTTAGACGTCCGTATCACAAAAGTAAAGTCAAACCTTTTCGTTCCGAGTCTTTGGAACGTCAACCATGAAACAGTGTCGATTTTCAAGCTACAAGCAGTCTGATAGAAAAAAGGCCAAAGTGTAGAATAAACGAGTATACTTCCATAGTACAAGTTTTGCTTAGCTTGGGGCGAGATGGTGTTGTGTGAGAAATATCCACCGATATTTGTGTTTGAAGAATTTATTTATCACTTAAGAGACATTTCTGTCGCTTACATGATAAAAATAACTCAAATAACAATTTGTATTTTCGTCGTCACACTTAACACACAGATAAAATACAAACAATCGAAAATCCATATTTTTCCGATATTTATTTATGGGACCCTTTAAAAAACGGCCTTGCACTACTACCCACTTTCAGTTGAGTATTTCCATAATAGAGCGGATACGCAAGTTGGATTCACTGACCGACCTTTACTATAAATTGGATCGTTATACAATAGCAGGTCGAATTAAACTGTCCGCATGTGGCAGCCGATATGAATGGCCACCATTGAGCTTGCGACTCGATGCTCTCATATCAACCGATTAGGTAACCACGAGTGCCATTAGACGAATCTAGAATATGGCATACGTAACTGCTATCACTGATCGTATTTAATGTGAAAGTTTGAAAGTATGGATATTTTTGGATCAAATCGATTAGTTTTTTATGTTTTGGAAACAACAGAAAACCAGCTCCAGAACGGGGCTTTTATTTTTTGGCAACTCTAGTATTTCCATTGGTAATGAGCTTAATGACGTGATTCACGCTAAATTCTATATGTTTTTAATCAGCCAATAAGAATAGTAATGGTACGGGAAAGCAAAATTTCCCATAACTCTGCTAAGAGTTCTGTAGTGGTAGGGCTCTTAGCAGAGTCCGCCTGGGTACTGGGCCTGGGTGGGTAAGTACCACACCTTTGCCAGTTATTCTGCCGCCAAGCAGGAGCGTTACTGTGTTCATCCTTGTGGCTCAGTTGGTAGTACCGTCCACAGTGTTGGTCGTAGTTTTGATTCCCACTCGGGACAAATATTTGTGACGAATGCGGATGTTTGCTCTATGTCTAATGATTCTATCTATGTATTTACAATTAAATAAGGCTTATTTCAGCTATCTGGTTTCCATTGTACAAAGTATGCTTAGTTTGGAGCTAAATAGAAATTGTTTTTTTTTGCCATTTTTTTTGTTACAGCATACGGTAGAGTGAGGACGGGCTAAGCATGTACCTGATGGCAAGGAACACCCATACTGTTAACGGCTATGTAGCTACTTGCTCATTGAACATACATATTCCAATACATAATATGCATAATCACTGCCGAGCACTAACCATGCGCTCGTCACCCGAAGATGTGAGATGACTTAGCACATTGTCTTGTATTTTTTTCTGGAAACATTGGCCTTCATATCGGAAAACAGTTAAGTTTTCACACGTTGCACATTAATGCTTGGCGGTACGATGACTGACAAAGGCGTGGTACTTCCGCAGGCCCACTCTCACTCAAAGACTCAACGAGTCCTATAACCACTAAATTACGCACTATTTGTTTTGAATACGGCAGTAAGTATCTGGAATCTGGATGCTCTCAGCTAAATATTTTTAGAAATCTGGTACTAAGTACACCAGTCAATTATTCAATAACTTGTTGTGCCCCACTGATTCACACTCCGATGTTATTATAGCCTACATTTAGAGCCGTACCGCCAAATTAGACTTCAAAATGGAAATATTTTTTTATATCTGATCTGAGGTAGTTTCTGAGATTACCGAACTGAAGCAAACAAGATATTTTTTTTTCTATATCCTACTAAAATTAAAAATGCGAAACTTTGTATATATTATATGAATACATATTTGCTATTCCTTCAAGTAAAAAGTAATGAAGGGATATGGAGGAAATTTGGTACGTAGGTAAATGATAGTCTGGAATAATACATAAATAGACATGCCTTTTTTCCTTCCGGGAATAAAATGGGATCGTGAAATCGCGGCGGAAAGCGGAAAGCGAACATAGGTAGGTATATGTATGTATGTTGGAATAATATGGAATAACATTGGATATTATCCTATTAATATAATAAATGTCAATGTTTGAATATTCACAAATATTCAAACATTGACGTTTACTTAATCACGTCGTAATGTGTGAACGGATCGAGCTGAAATTTGGAACACAGATTATAATCTGGAAGAACGCATAAGCTTTTTTTTTACCCCGTGAAAATAACAGGAACGGGAACCGCGCGGGTAATACCGCGGGGCTATGCAAGTTCATTTATAAATGAACATACACTGAGAACCCTCAATAAGATAAAAAGTTACAAGCAAATGGACAACTGTTTGTAAACATACGTAATTAGTCAATTCATCAAAATATAATAGAAGCAGATTACGTCGCACATAATATCTGTCAATATAAATTAGTTAACAATCATTATATTGACACGGCAATTGTTTGTGGTTATTTATATGAGACTGTAAATAAAAATAACTACCTATACAATAAATTGACAACTATCCGCAGTTTTACCCGCGTAGATCCCATTCCCATTATTTTTCTGCAATGTAGAGCCTATGTGTTTTTTCCGAATACTCTACTTTATCCAGATTAAGATATGTTTCAACCAAGTTTCATCTAAATCCATTCAGAAGTAATTGCATGAAAGAGTAATAGTCCAAGATCCCAGAGCTTAATCTATAAGAAACATCCACCTATCCATACACAGAACTTTCGCGTTTGTTAGAAGGATACTTAGCAAGATTTAAATACAATAGATAATTATCATAATTATAGTAGATATATATATGTGGATAGTTTTCTCACAATACTATATAATCCCGAAATAAGCATAAATATATTGGAGAAAATAGTAAAGTTGATATAGACACTTACATATATATATTATGATATCTTCAAGTTTACAATTGATATGCACAACACGATTGATGAAAGTACGGAATGTCTCTAAATCTCATTTTCCCTAATACATTAAACAATATCACCTACCTACACACAGTATTATAATTACCAATTCGATACTGAACTTTGCTATAAAAATAAATACATTTAACAATAATATAACAAGGAAAAAATAGGTAGTAATGTTCGCACATTACTGTGTGAACATTACTGCGCGACTGGCCTCGTGGCTCAGTTGGTAGTAGCTCTGCCTGCGAAGCCGAGGGTCGTGGGTTCGATTCCCACCCAGTGAAAATATTTGTGTGATGAATTCAAATGTTTGCACTGTGTCTGGGTGTTTCTATGTATAATAAGTATGTATTTAAAACTATATAAGTATTATATCAGCTATCTGGCCGCCATCATACAAGCTTTGCTTAGTTTGGGGTCAGATGGTGTTGTGTGTGAATTGTCCACCAAAATTTATTTATTTATTTATTACTGCTTGGCGGTAAAATAATTGTCAAAGGTATGTAATTAATTCAGTAACCGGAATAAATTATTATCTACTGATATAGTCCTCTAAATTGGTACCGGTACTTCGAACCTGAGAGTTTTGCTAAATAAGCCGGCTCTAATTTGCATACCATAGTCATATTTTTAGCCTACATAAGTACCCAAAAACATAAATAACATTTTATAGCCTTCATTAAAATATTTCATGCATTTATAATTTTTTTACTTACATTAAAATTTTTCTAATAACTTTTCAACATTCGAACACGTGTAAGTATGAGTAGGCCTATTCCGGGGTCAAGGCAGTCCATTACTATTAGATCAGTGACTCTACCACCTAACTTAAATCACTTTAGGTTGTATTATGTCATGTGAGAAATGTTCACAAATCTTTTATTATTTCTTTATTATTGCTCTCTCGCTTCAATTGAAATTAAATGGAGATGATAGTAGTCATCGCCGTTTTAGTAAAGCGGACGAATGGTAGTCCCATCTTGTATTCTACAGAGGGTTTACGAAACAAGGGCTATAAGGGTAAAAGAGTAATACATAAGAGTTTACTAAAAATGAGACGGCCTATACTACCACGAGGAAAAATCTCCCGATTTACTCGATCTTCTAATAAAGTTGCCCATAATTGAGTTAATAACATTACATAAATATGCCTGTTTGAACCGATATATTTTTTTTAAAATGAGGCGTACGATATCATCCTCATCGATATAAATCAATTGATTTATATCAATGAGGGTGGTCCAACTGTTTTTGAGCTAACTGATGAGCTGAGCAGCATCATTTCCGTACGAGACTCTACATGTATTTCTACGATCATTCAGATATCGAACATTTAATTATCTATCTATTTTCATAGTTTTAGCCAATTTATAAATAATTAATATGCGTAGAAATATTTGTTAATAGTTGTACGCATGAGATATTCTATTTTCTGTACTATCTAAGTTATAAGTAACTTCTGTAAATAAAGAGAAAAGCAGCATCTAAACAAAGTCTTTCAATGGGTATTATAGACTTAAGTTTATTATTTTTGTTAAGTTCAACGTATCGGTCTTATCAACACTCACATACCAGATACGCTTTCAAATTAATACTAGTGTTGGAGTGGTATAATAAAGAATCGGGAATGTGTCTAGGTCTAGGTCATCATCGGTGTAGAGATAATTTAATTTGTGTGGTTAATTAGTTCAAGTAGTTAAGACGTTATTTAGATTAATTATCATTGTATTCTCAAAGTATAGGCAACATCTTACTTACTTACTATACAATTATAGCGTGAGCATGATAAGGTCTTATCTAAACATAAATACAGCTCTGAAATAGACATAGCCACACTACACTACCACATTAAGAACATTACACGACATACTTTGTCTTCCACCGCCACTTCATGTTTAGATTTTATTTTAATCATTTTGAACATTGCAAAAATAATTTAGTATTTTTTAATATTTTTAGAATTTAGATTGACAACAATTTTTCGCGACGATTTATCATTTTCCCATCAATCTGACAATAAATCTTATGATGTTTTCTTTTCATCATGTCACAGATAGGACAAAACGGGGAAATAATGAGGATTTAATGTGATGCTAGGTCAAAGTTCTATAATTTTGGGGGTTGCTGTTTGAAAAAATATATATTAAGTAGGCTGCAGATGAACATGCTTCTAAGTCAATAATGAAAGTAAAAAAGTGGCGTAAATAGGTCGGTGATTCGCTGATTAGGCACAGTGCGCGAAACAAACAACATATCAGGTGCTTCACTGCCTTATAATATATTACATTATTATAGTAAGCGATTGGAAGAAGCTTCTAGAGTCAGAGTAACTAAAACTGTCTTGCTTTTGAAACTGTTCTCTCTTTTTATTGATTGAAATTGAAATTCTATAGGTTAACCTTCTTTTTTTTGCGTTTATGACACGATCAAAACTTTTTGATTATTTTTTAAGCAATTACAATGTGCAATGAATAATTGAGAAAACAAATCTGTATTTAGTTATATACTGTTTTGCGGTACATATAATAAAAAATAAGTTAGCATCAGAGTTGCCGAAACCAGGTCTTCAGGTCATAATGGAACTTAAATAAATCTGCACCGGCTTCATAACAGCCTGGTAATGGTACTACTCCTAGGAAAAAAACAACATTTGATAAACTTGTAGAAATCGAAAGGTTCTACTAATCCTAGTATCGACATGAAAAAACGTATCGTGTTCTACATAAGCAACTTCATAAATTTTACATTAATGGGCACGAAATAATCTATGAATAATGTATTAAAAAAATAATAGTGGAAATTTACCAACTAGGTAAAGTTCCACGCTACGTTTGTAAACGATTCAAGTAAATACACGAGATTGGGTAGATTTCAACGATAAACAAGATTTAGAACGTAAATAAATCGAATACAACAAAACAATTACTCTATTAGAGGTCAGCGTTTTAGGCGCACTGACGCAAGCAAAGCACCATGTGCGTTAGCCTTATGCAAATCAACTATTTGTAAAAATATGAATCTCTTACATTTCTGAGAGAGCGTGAAATTTGGAACGGAAAAATAAATATTTTAACAGTGAACAATTATATTTCTTGGTTTTATTTCAACAGAGGAAAATGAGCTCAGGTACAATGCTAAATTTGGAACAACCATTCAACCTTTAAAGAGAATAAAGATAATATAGTAATTATTATTTTTCTCTGAAAAACTCAGACATCGATTTCAATTTAAAAAATTAAACACAGAACCTAATAAGATTTGTGAAATCAAATTGAATAACAAGTTTCAGTTTAAACGAAAATATCATCCACGTTAATCATTTTTTGATTTGCTTTACCGCTTATGAGAATATTTTAAGGTTTGGGAAAACTTCATCACTTAACATGTCTACTTGTCTACTGATTTCTATTCTCAGTAATTAACTGCACATTGTACATCATTTCTTCTATTATCAAAACAATGTTTAGTGTGTGTCTTTGATACAATATTTTTAATTTAATATGGTGTCAGGACGAGCAATACATGCGCCTGATGGTAAGCAACAGACCTGCCCGTAACAGCACAGTGCCACGCAGTTACTTCAACTTGAAGAGTCCAAATCACTACCCAGCACTGCATTGCGCTCCTCATCCAGATACCTACGTAAAATAATTTGTCTCTTAGTCTCGTAATTTCTCTGGACACATTATTCTTGAAACCGGAGCACAGTACTTAATAGGAGTTCATTAAGTACTGTTTGGCGGTAGAATAACTTCCCCAATCGGACTCAGCATGGATGCCTACCACTGCAAATAAAGTTCTCGTCTCTCTCTATGTACTTAGTTAGGTATATCTACACGATTTAACAATAGCTTTTGTATAACAATGGTCCTGGTAATCCCTAGATTAAGTTAATAGAGTAGTGTAGCGGCAAGGGCGGTGTAATCATCAACATATCCATCGAGCGACAGATACGATAATTACCGTACCATTCCATCCAGTGCTCCGGTCACATCACAATGGACATTGGCTGACCACGTCACGGCCGCGGCGCTCATTGTGTGCCTTCAACGCCTAATTATCTATTTCTACTTGCAATTACATAGCTGCTATGGTGACTCTACAACGACTAACCCATGACACGGTCAAGGTTACATCAAGCGGTGTAACGGAACATTTCAAATGCTGTTCAAGAATAGGCTTGCTATCTCCTTTGGTTTATTTGGTCTTCTAGGTCTTGTAATCCTTCAGGTTATTAGTTATTTTCTAGATTTTTAAAAATTACGAGTCGTTTTGTTAAAATAACGATTCACTTAGACGTGCTGCAGTAAAATCGCCTTTACATAAATAAACAATAAACATTTTTTTTAATGTCAAATTATTAGTAGGTACGGTTCTATAATAATCCAAAACAATTTTTGAAATAATAGCAAAACAATCAGCCAGTTTAATGGAGTGACGAAACTGATCGACGGACGTCAGTTTTAATTTACTAAAAACATAATGATTACATAAATATTGTTGGACATTCTGCACATCACACTTATCAGCCCCAAACTAAGCAAATCTTGTTGTTTAATTTTAAAATTTTCACTGTACTTATTAGATAGTAGATACTAGATAGCACAAAATTCATATTCCTGAAAACCGTTTAATCCTGTTTTAGGGTCTAAATTGACGGATTTTTTTGTATAATGACAATGGGCGATCCAGGGGAGCACAATAAGTGACGTCACAAATTGCGGGAACGAGACACTCTAATTACCTATTACTTGTGAAAGAGAGAGAAAGAGATACTGATTTTACGTCCTTGTCACCGTGGCCGGGTTTTTCTCTGGCTAAGCTTTCAAATCTGACACCGGGTTCCCCAACAAAAGTCTGTTCAAAGCTTGGATTCTGTTTTTTATTGATTAAATTCATATATGTTTATTATAATAATATTTGAAACGTGTTTGAGAAAGACTTGTAAGTCATTTATGTTTTAGTATATGAACAATGTGTGTTTGCTGTGTTTTAAGCTAAAATATCCGCAGTGAAATGTGAAAGTGAAGAAAAATCAATGGAATCTCATTTTACTCGTAAGTAGACAATATTTTCAAATGCCCACTTGATAAAAATTGATAATGATGCATTCTAGATATCAACATGAGTTAAATTTATACCATAACGGCTGCATATAGTCTAAAATTTGCAAAATATGTATAATGTAAACATAACCTATATAACAAAACAAACAAAAAAGTGTGACCAGTTATTTCTTACAAATTTACCCATGAAATATACAAGTCGGTACATAATTGACAGTTTATTTACTGGCCGTTTACTAATAATAGGTACTAGATTTTGCCTGCGGATTCGCATTCGTCAGTTTTTGAAGTGAAAACTTCCTTTGGCGCACTACATACATATTTTTCGTGAGCCGTGAATTGAGCTCAAACATCGTGATTCGGAATGAAATAAATTTTCGGGGGAACTCGGAGCTATGGCCACAAATGGGTAAACATTTTTAGATAGTCATGGCGTGTTACCATGGTTACCATTACACATCTTTAGTCTAGATAGCCAATGGCCATGACGTGTGAGAAGGCTTATTTAAATGACAATGCTTTAAAGATTTATTCCAAACCAGAAACGCCATCCGGTTTCACCTGCGTAGTTTCCAAAGTGTGCTGTCAAGTACTGAGTTATAAATTTTCAGTTCTATCGTCAGTCTCTATGACTGCCAGTTTTTTTTCCGTTACCAATCCCTACGCTTCAATTTCTGTTTCTTCTCCATGTCTGTCAAAATCTCAATGTCAGTGGACATTGCAACTCTTGTTTTCTGGAGTGGGAATTGCATCAAACTCCAATTAACTTACACTATCCTATACAGATCCCGTCCCGTTCTAATGAGAATGAATGATGCTTTTAGTGAAAAGTAGGTACATTGTGTGAGTAGATTATGAAGTACTAAGCTCTGAAAGTTACGGCTGGTCTAGTCGGGAGAACAGCGCCTGCCGATTCGGAGACCCCGGGTTCAAACCCCACACGCACCACTGTATTTTCAAAGTCATGTGCGTAATGCCGCTAACCTAAAACGGTGAAGGAAAACATCGTGAGGAAACCGACATGTACCTAGAATCTTTCGAAGTCGTGTGTCATCCACCAACCCGCACTGGGCCATTGTGGTGGATTATGGCCTTAACTCTATCCTTGCGAGAGAAGGCCCCGAGTCCCAGCAGTGGGAACATTTAGTGGGCTGTTGATGATGAAGCTCTAAAAAAAGATTAATACAAATGTTCACCTCTGATTTAACCCTTTTGCAATTCCAATTATGCAACTTGAATGTATCACTACATTTCTAGTAATAATTTTGATTGTTTTATTCATCCAAATTAATTATCATTTTGCAGATGTGACACTCTGAAGAATAGGATAAAACATTGTGTGAATAATGCAATATTTTTCATGAAGTAATAAATAAATAAATAATAAATCAATTATCCTGAATTACCACAACATCTAATAGTAGTATGTAGTATCTCTACTAAAACAAGGGCTTCGAACATTGAAAAAGTTAAACGTTTGTTTTATACGTAAGTTCCGAGTTACCTGTGTGAAGTCTGGGCTAGCTGCTACTAAATGGTATATCTAAATTTGTTATTCAAACTATATTATTATAATATTGAATGTAAAGTACAATTTGAAATAAATGTTTTATTGTTCTGTTTTTTATTATTCTCCCTCCTATTTTATTTATATCCTCCTATTCAAAAAGAGGTTTCATGTAATATATTACATGAAACCTCTTTTTGAAATGTAATTTTAGATTGGATATAACACGAGCTGAATTCATTCAACTATCGTAGCACTACCCTTATCCAGTGGAATATTTTCTTTATGGCAATACTTTTTGAGTATTGAATTGAAATTGAAAGAACGAGAAGCACTATAGTAATCAGGAACTTTGTAATTCTATAGGTACTTCTTCTGAGGGGCGATCGGAGAGTGACATAGGTAAAACAATCAAGTCAAGGCGATGGCGAAGCCGGGAGCAAAATCTAATAATTAATCCTTTGCTATCAAACCGATTTATAATAAAAGTCGATACTTATAAACTAAACCAATGATTTTTATACAATTACTAGCTGTACCCCGCGGTTTCACCCGCGTAATTCCCGTCGATCCCGTTATTTTCCAGGGATAAAAAGTGGCTTATGTTACTTTTAATATCTCCAAGATTATGTGTACAAAGTTTCATGTAGTTATCGCGTTAAAGCGTAACAAACAAACGTACATTTATAATATTATAGGATTATCAGTGGTAGTAAAAAAAAAAGATATACATTGATTCATAAGTTTTTCAACGCTTCGATTGTTGGAATACTTTATAATAAAATTGTTTTATGATTACTCAATTATAAGTCAACTTGTCAAGTTACGTAAGAAATGTCTTCTAAGTAACATCGATCATTGTAATCGTTTGTTTATTTTCCTGTGGTATTAATAAAATAACGAAGCCGTCTAATACCTATCCCTCGCATATTGACGGACTAACTAATAATCAAAATATTGCAGATAATTTTAATGCAAAGTTTTGCCAGCCAGCGCCGGCGATTCGGCATGTATTCGAGTTACCGCAACCACGAACTGATAGCGATCTATTTATATCTCCGCAGGACATCGCAGAGGTGGTGAAGAAAACTACCGGGGGGAAATCGCCTGGATTGGATGGTTTAACTATCGAACATATTAAGTATGGAGGCATGAGCTTGTACTATGTGTTAGCATTATTATTTACTGCGATTATAAGGACTGGGCATCTGCCGACTGCGCTTACAGATACGGTGATAGTTCCTATATGTAAGAATCGTAGAAAAAACATCTCAAGCTCCGACAACTATCGCCCGATAGCGCTCGCTAATATGGTGGCCAGGCTATTAGAGAAAGTGCTACATAAATACTCCGCCCCGTTTATTGAATCTTCGGACCATCAGTACGGGTTCAAGAGTGGAGCGTCGACCAGCACCGCTATATATGTGCTCAAGCAGGTGGTGGGTTACTACAGAAGCAGGAAAACGTCAGTTATAGCATGCTATCTAGACCTCAGTAAGGCCTTCGACAGGGTAAGTCACGAAATGCTGTGGCAGAAGATGTGCGACCGTGGTGTCCCGAGTCACATAGTGCGAGTTTTGAAAAACTGGTACCTCCAGCAAAGAAACCGAGTAAGATGGAAAAATGACTACTCTGCCCCTTCCGAGCTTAAATGCGGTGTGAGGCAAGGGGGGAGTATGTCCCCCCCTCTGTTCAACCTGTACATGGACAAACTATCTGAAAAGCTGTCGCAATCAGGGCTAGGCTGCTAGGTCAACGGGGTGATGACGAACCACATAGCATATGCTGACGATATGGTTCTGTTGGCACCATCAATATCCGCGATGCGCAAGCTGTTGGGTATTTGTGAGACTTACGCGGCTGAACACAATATGATGTACAATTCCGAAAAATCAGTGTACATGATATTCTCCAAAGGCTGTGACGAATTACCCCCGCTGGTCCTCGGTGGGACGTCGTTGAAGAAGGTAAAGGAAGTACGGTACCTAGGTCATATGATCACCTCGAACTTATCGGATCACGCAGACATCGAAAGGCAGAGACGAGCTATCGCTGTGCGGAGCAATATGTTGGGTAGGAGGTTCAACCGCTGCAGTGACGAAGTAAAGACCCAGTTATTTCTCAGCTACTGCACGAGTGTCTACACGGTTGAGCTCTGGACCAAATACACGAAGGCCACCATGAGCGAGATGCGCGTGCAGTACAACGACGCGTGGCGCGCGATGTTCCGGCTGCCGCGGTGGTGCAGCGCCAGCGGCATGTTCTGCGCGGGCCGCGCGCCCGGCTGGCCGGCGTTGCTGCGGAACCGCGCGGCGACCGCGCGCACCGCCCTGCACCGCTCCCACAACACTCTGGTGGCGGCCGTCAGAGACTGGGACAACAGCCCACTTCACCATACGTGGAGGGCGTATCATGCGCCTATTACCTAAGTTTTAACATTTATATAATTTGACTGAAAAATTTATATTTATTAATTTTAATTATTTAATTTATATTTTTATTCACTATTTTTTCAATTCAATTTAAATTTAAATTCATATTTTAATTTTTCATTTTTCATCACTGTTTCATTTAATTTAATGTTATATGGATTTTTTAATCTGGAATAAATTACTTTCATTTCATTTCATTTCATTTCATTTCATTTCATTAACTATGCAGGGATTATCTGTGTTAAATAAGATAATAATTGTAGGTCTAGAACCCTGAAATTAAAATATACAGGCTGGGATACAATGTATGATAAAGTTTCTCATCAAAACCAAAGTAGATATAATATCTACGCCTTCTTCTATTCTATTTGTATTTTTAGTACACATACTACCCAACGCACTTTATAGATACAAATTTACTGTGCGGAGAAGTCACTTAGTGAGCTTACAAAGATATTCGAGTTTAGTAATTAGAATAAAAATCTTTTCACGGAAAAACCAAAACAACTTCAATTTCAAAATTAAACTAACACATTCAACTGATTAAAAAAAAGTAACTAAATATGAGAAGACCAACTAAACGCAGTACTCCGGTGATGCGAGGTTTCGGAGTAAACGAAAATATCACCGATGTAACAATTTTAAGATTTTTGATTATTTTTCAAAAATGGCTTAACCGAAATTTATGAAATTTTAATATATAAAATACATATTTAGAATAACTTTTGAAACTAAACAATTCTTTAGTTTACCAGTTCAGGCGCCTTCAAGTACCTCGACTGGAAACAAAATGTTAAGAAATGGCACATTTCAATTTAAGCAATGAAACGGCAAATTTTTAAAGCTTATATTTGTGCAAAATTGGAATTACACGTTGGTCTAGCTGATAAGTGAATGATATAAGATAGTATATCCTCAATTATGAGTAATTTGTAATGTGTAGGTTTTTATTAAAAAAACAGGTACCAAAATGTATTTAGGATTACGCAAAAAAAAACAGATCTAAGCCAATCGGGTTATATGAACTACACTTTTTATGGAACGTGGTTCCATAAAATCGCTACAGAAAGTGTTCGTTCTATTGAGTTTTTTTACTACTGATATTATAATATTTTATGTCCCCGTAAACATCGCTCTACAATATAAATCAGCAACCGAATTAATTGGCAAAGTAACACGGCACTTCATGAAGTTGACTTCAATGAACGCCGGGTAAATTATTTTAAAAATAAAATCGTGATAAAAAGAAGAACGGGGGCAGGAAGCTGAAATATACTTTACGACCTAGTTTCATACCTACCAAGTAGACAAAAAATCAATACCAAAACGAGTCGACGCGACGATCGAGTAGTTTCGTAGGAGTATGATCATAAACGTCCTGACACGAGGTTTTATTTTTATTTTATAGAAGACTAAATTGGCTATAACTGATTTGACATATCCGATTTTTTTTTAAGATTTTCGAAATTACTCCTTCGTATCAATTGTTTCTAATGAACCGATGCCGATGTTGATTTTTCGAGCTATGACCATTCCGATAGGGAAAAGGGCAAGAGCATTTCCTCACTACACGTCTCTTTCGACTTAAGAGTGCGCCTAAAGCCAGGAAAAAATCAGATTTCACCCGCGCGACGCGTTTCTTAATGTGATGTACATAAAGTCGAGAATAGCATGACACAGTTTGGAGGAAAAATCAATATTTTTTAATCAGGAGTCCATTTTTGACCAAGTTTTATTTAATTACTCAATAACTAAACATAAATTTAAAAAAGTGTTCGGTTACTTTACTAGAACGTACAAATAGGATTTTTTTTACCAAAAAATAATGTGGGGTCATCGCTGATAATTTCGAGTATTCGAATTAAAACGGGTTTTTTCGGTGTCATTTTTATTTTTTTATTGTAAAAAACTCTGATTTATTTTTAAAATTCTATTCGGTTATTGTGCTTCTTCTTGATTGTACCCACACGTCAATATTTTTATTGTCATAGTTTTTAGTTTCTTTACTTCAGTGAGCGGCGTCGAAAATGTCCTTTTTTCGTTCTCTGGCTTTAGGCGCCCCCTTAAATAAACTCCTTCTACGTAGCTGTCTACAAAATGTTTATATGTATATGATCAGGGGATCTAACGCCTAACTACAACATAGTCTTGAATTAGATATTGCTATTTATTTCGCTTGTAAAGACAGCAATAGCAAAGCCATTACTACTGTTTTAGTTACGCGGTCGAAGTGAGGTTGACTCCTCACTGGGTTCGTAAGTAATCGCGTTGCTTGAAGCCCCGGGACTCCTCATCCGGTTTAATATAATATAACAGGCAATGTTTTCCACCAACATCAGTCCGTGTATTACTTTTACACAGTGATATAACCGTCTAGAAAATGAAAATACTTTTATTTCAAAACAATTGAGCAATTACTATGCGTTATACGACGGTAAACTTATTTGCAGGCACAGTTTTCAGTAGATATATCTATCATTTAGGTACGGCATAATGTTTAAGTTTTAAGATGCTGTAATTTTAAGCTATTACGATTGTACACTAAACTAGTATTATTAATTACGGGCTATTATATTTCTGAGTATAGTAAGTAAGAATTTACAATTATATAAGTAAAATATTAGTTATCTGCAGGTCTACTACGAAGTCCGATAAACGATATATCGGCCGAACTTATGGAAGTTTCCAACCACGAAAGACAATCGGTCGGTTGATCAGATCGACCGTTTCGCTCGATCCGACCCTCATCCGGCCTAAGTCTATAACTTCCGACCCGAAATGTATCGATCCGAATGTTTTTCGTGGTAGGCTACAATCCGATTCAGCTGTCGGTCGGATCCGACCATTCGGAGTTTGTTTTCGTAGTAGACCTGCTGGCTCCCACAGTAAAAGCTTTCCTTAACTTGGGGCAACATAGTATGGAACGTGTCTCCTCCGTTCAAAGGTAAGCTGTACCTGTAAACTAAGTTTAACCGATGAACATAGTGCATGATACTACAACGAAATAACTGGACTATCTGCACCATACCAACCATAGAAAATACCCCGTGACTAATAGGTAATATAAGATGGTAATATAAGATGTTGGTAGTTTTTTCCAAGTAGCGTGTGTGTTTTGTAAATTACACTGTAATCATTTGAAACAGATATTCTAAAGTTCTATTCAACGTCATCTGGCGCGAAACGAAAATACAAATGGCGGACTAATGATCAACCACGACTCCTGTTTAAATCACAAAATGACGGCTAAATTATGAAACGGGTTTGTTTTACTCTGAAAATTAACGTAGTTGCAACACATTTCGAATTAACTTTAATCGGACTGGACCGACCGTATCATTCTTGAGCAACCTGTTAAGGAATTTAAAATGTGATTGCTTTGTTGAACACCATGTTTATTTATGTTTAATGCCAGGTAAGAGAGTAAGACTGTATTTGTGTAATAGCGATTTTATAAAACACCTACACATAAACCATCTATAAATCTATAGTGCATAAACGAACACTCGGCTAGCCTATCTTTATAGCGATCCGGAATTACATCGAAAACATGACAATAAAAAAATCTATAACATTCATGTCATAAATAACTACACGATAACATTCATTTTCGCGTCTAAAGGGCGGTGCATGACATTTCACTAAGTGCGTACACTCGACTATACGGAACTCGGGTTTAATACGACTTGCATTGCCAATTCTGTTTGTAATCAACAACTTTGTTACGATATCAACAACTTTGTTTTTTTTCATTTTAGTATTCAAGTCACCACTAGTAATAAGTGTAGACGATAAGCGCCACCGTCGTATTCTACAATGATAAACGAAAGGCACTGCATAGAAGTAAAGCCAGCGAACGATGGTGGTTGTACCGACTCAACGAAAAATTATTAGATGTTTGAATAAAACATCCATTTTAACTATGATTTGAATGACTGTATTTTTTTTTTGTTACTTATTAAATGTGTTTTTAATGTTTACTGGCCCTTATATTCTATTTAAAAGATTTCTAGGACTTATAGCAGTAGGTGTATTATATTTTGAAAAAATGGACGCCGAAACGATATCGCAGGAGGCGCAGGGTTTTACTAACTTCAAAGTTATTTTAACTATAGTTGCGGACAGACGTAGATCGGGAACGAATACTTAGTTTAAGTATTTTACTTCTATAATAACATTTAATTGAACAAGAATTTGAAACCTCAACAAAAAATTTAGCTCGTCGCTACTGAAACGTGACTCTTCCAAGCAATAAGACCTTAGTTTTGCAAATTAGGGTTATTAGTTTTTACACACAATGCAGACTTTTAAATATATCAAGGTCGCTGCATTGCACAGTAGACAAAGTGCGGATACTAGCATTTCCGTGAACGCTAGAATGTATGAACTTGGTGCACTTAAAAGGGACCACAGTTTCCATAAATATGTCAGCATTTTTTTCATTAGTAAAATTTCATTGGCACAATTATAATGTCGTTTGAATTCCAAATGTGTACATTTGGAATTGGACATGAGATTTCAATTGTCAAAATAAGCCTACCATTGATCTCATTCCGACCGATGGAAACCGATGATGTGTTATTAATTTTATTTAGCAACTTTTTCACATAGCAAGACTTTTTAACTAAAGGGCTTCAAACAAATTATCCGTCTAAGATCATTCAATTCTATCACCACGCTAAAATCTTTCGCTTTTTGTAATATTCGTATGATTTATCGAATTTGCAATTACTATTCCCGATGTAGAGTCGACACTCCATCCTTCTATCATTCTTTAAACGTGTCAATAAAATATATCAATACTGATACTAAAGAGTTTTTGAATGTATGTGAAACATTTTTTTGAAAATTTTGTCATTGGCAGTAAGTCGTATTATCCCCGGTTTCGACCGAGCGTGCAATACCTCCGGCTGCGGCTCCTCCCCCAAGGAGTCTCCGAGTGCCTCCGCTTGACTCTTCATTATCGAATATATTTTCACGTAGGGCGCCTTCAGCAGCTACGCATCACATTAAGACGTCATTCGTGTGTCTTCGTGTATTGGTTGCCAGTGTACAACGTAGCTTAATCTATGTACGAGGGTGCTGTATAGTAAGCTATTAATTCGTTTCAGGTGTGCGAAA
Organism: Ectropis crepuscularia; assembly: GCA_963693475.1. Lineage (NCBI taxonomy): Eukaryota > Metazoa > Arthropoda > Insecta > Lepidoptera > Geometridae > Ectropis > Ectropis crepuscularia. Next base: position 12,644,446 of record OY856339.1, on the reverse strand, counting down.
TATATTTATCGATGACATAGCTCATTAAAATTAATCTGAAATTGTGATTTTCAAAACTAACCCATATTATTCGTAGGTATTTTCATTTTCCTCAAATACCTTGGTGTAAATTGTTATCAGACTTGAATTTATTAAATCCAATGGAGCGTCGATAACACCAAATCATGTAAGCAATACGAAATTAAAAGGTTTAATGTTACATGCGTAACCAAACACATGTAACAAATTACGTGTTTATTAAAACATTATTTTACTTACAGCAGATCGAGTTATTCTTTAGTAAGTATGTTCTTATTGCTTGTAAGAATTTATGTCACGAAATAAACAGTTAGGCGCGCTTTCGTAGGTTCTGTACAGCCTAACGGTTTTATTTAATTCTATTCACTAGTAGCCCATATACGTTGCGCTGTCGAATTGTTATCTGGGCGCAATTATAAGTTAATTTATAAGGTATTTTATTTTAAAACAATTGTTTAATATGCTACCAGCTAACAATAATAGAATTAGATTTGGTGTTATCCAGGTTTAAGTCTAGACTTCCGTTCCAAGTTAAATTAATCGATAAATACATTTCAAAGTCTGACGTGTGATTATCTTCGTATCTATACCTAATCTACGTTAACTAACGTCTGATCACCGTTATCAGTTGTATACGGCTATGACAGATAATTTGAGTATCAGTTTATTAGCCGCAATGCAGCTCTTATCATTTCGATAAACAAACCCGTTTAGGGGGGTTGTTTGTGAAATACAACAAATCGCACATGTACAGTATAAGGAACAATATAACTATTCTGTTTACGTCCTCGTCTCATGCTAATGCTGTGACGTCATATGCAAATTTCTGCAGTGCCTTATATGAAACTCAATAATGATTTAACCCGCCGAACGCACGACGTGATAACAGGTTTTGATTTTGAACTTTATATTCAATACTGTCGAGTCTAATCTGCTTCGAAGATTTTGAAAAGGCATTTGACGGGTTTGTTGAAATCGAAAAAAAAAACATTCATGTTCAATGTGTACTGTATGTGGAATGTGATGCATAACTCGTAGACCAAAAAGTGTGTAACAGAAGCTTTGTTAGTCAAAATGAGTGGACCAGACAATGCTAATGCCATTTTAAATATATTATTTAGTTCATGTTCGGAATAAATGATTACGGATAATTCCGAAGTATTGAGTAAGTATGATTATTTAATACGAAAATCGTGTTTGTTAACAACTACAATTTGAACGCGAATTGAACGCTAATTTGAAACAAATTAATATAAATTTCCTTAAAACTATAAATACTCCATATGATAATTTTCCGCATTAACTAACAAAAGTAATGCTTGACTAGGCTGAACTCAGCACAACGGTGTGTGCGCTGTGTTCCAACACCGTCATTTACTTGATGGTAAAACTCTACTTTTACTAGATTTCTGACTTTTTCCACGCCAAATTTACATCTACCATTTTAACTGAGATATTTACACGGCATTTAATGTAGTACTAATGTTCAATTACGTGACAACATATATTAAAATGGCATTATCAGTATGTGTCAGTGACAATAACAAGATTAAAAACATTTTCATAATAACAAATCGTAACTGCATAATAACTTACCTCCCAGGACTCTCGCGTGATATCGGAAACATCGCCTGTGCTGCCGGTCCGGTCGTCCTACGGAAAGTAATCGTTGATCAAACACACGGTTAATTAACTATCAATTAACAATCCCAGCATCTCCAGCGAAGGGAGATAAGGCCGTGAGTGATGATGTGATAAGGCTCGTAAAACGTAAAACCAGTGACAATGATTCGGTTGATTTAAGACCTTAAGGCTGTTACTAAAATCGGTATATTTTTAGTAGCAAAAGTGACATAACGTTGTAGGTACTCCCAATAGGGTATCGGACAACTTTTCAAAAAGTGCTTAAAATTAATCTTAATGGCTAAATATAGCCCTACATTTTTTTATTTTAAACAAATATAACTTTTTAAGTACTTAAAATAGTGTGTAAAAAATAATTGTTTTAAATTGCCGCGTAAACGGTATGTCACGTGATCTCAGAGCGTGTGACGTCATACGTGTTTCAAACTGTAAATAAACACAGTTATTCAGTGGAAAGTGTTGTTTTTGTTTTCTTTCTTTAATGTTATAATGGATCACATAAGATATCGTACGTGTGTAGTTCCTCAGTGTAGTAATAACAGTAAAACCACACCAGCTAAATTATTCATTGATGTGCCACGAAAAGCAGATATACGAAAAAAATGGTTGAAACTAGCAAGACGAAATTTCGATGGAATGTCTGTAACTTCACCGATTTACTTCTGCGAGGATCACTTTGATGTAAGTACACAAATTTACATTACGGTAAATAAGTACATAACACTGCGAACACTTCATATTTAAAGGCGGTGGAATATTAGATGCTATTAATTATGTAAGTACTTACTTTGGATTTTTTGTTTTAGCTACCGAATGACATGGAAAATTACATGAGATACCGAATTATGGGTTATGTAAATAAAATTATGATGAAACCAGGATGTCTTCCATCAATATTTCAATGTCAAACTAATAGAAAAAGAAGTTTCCCATCAACTAGTATGCCTCGACCCGCTGCTATGAAAAGGCAAAGATTGGCCCTAATACAAGAAGCCCTAGAAGATAGTAAATTGAGCAGTAGTAACGAAAATGAAAACACCACTTTGCCTATTAGTAAGTATTAATTCAATATTGAACTTGGGTAGGTCGGTATACCTATTTTTACTGATGAAAAATAATGAACTGTCAATTTCTTTCAGATTTACAAACGGAAGTTGTAGCAGTAGAACATCAATCAAACTATCAAGATAAAGGTGTACAAGCTTTTGTAAAAAGTAAATATTTCAGAAGCAAGTATACCCAAACCAAACATAAATCTCAAGATATAGCAGTGTCACCATTTAAAACATTGACCACAAGTGTTTCAACATCTCCCTTCAAAGTAGAACAACATTCAAAGCCAGCTATGCCTAGTGGTCCTAGTGTTATTAGAAAACTAATTGATCGTTCTGATAGTGACATATCACAGAACAACCCATCATCATCATCATATCAGCCATCATCACCTTCAGTCCAGTCATTAGAGTTTAAATTACCATCGGATAGCAGTAGCTTAAATGAAGAATATTCTAAAATGGAAAAAGAAAGCGAGGCAAAGCAAGCCATAAATGACATGTGTAAAAGAATTAAAACCAAACCTCGTTTATATATCGGCATACCTAATGATTGTTATTTTTTGGTTGATTTGATACATACAAATACCATGATACCTACAGAGCATATATTACTATGCTTAAAAAAAATTAGGTTGAATACAACATTCTCAGAACTTGCAGATCAATTTGGAACATCTGAATCATATGCTGGCAAAATATTTCGGAAGAATATCCCAATAATCTCTAGCATTCTCAAACCATTTATTGTAGACCTAGATAAAAAAAATATTAAAAAATGTCTTCCAATAGCATTTAGACATCGCTACAATAAAGTAAGCTGTTTAATAGACTGTTTTGAAATTGAAATAGCGAAACCCTCAAAGCCACTACATCAAGCTCTAACATGGTCTGAATATAAGAAAGCAAATACAATTAAATATTTAGTATCAAGTACACCTAACGGCTTAATAAATTATATATCATCAGGGTATGGAGGACGGATAAGTGACACATTACTTGTAGAAAAGTGTGGGTTTCTACAACAATTAAAACCTGAAAGCTGGGTTTTAGCTGACCGTGGTTTCAAACACATAGAACAAATGCTAATTGAAAATAAATGTCATTTACTGAGACCCCCAAGTCTAGGTCAAGGTCAAAAGTTATCCAAGCAAGAAGCCATAAAAACAAAACAGATTGCAAGTTTAAGGATTCACATTGAAAGGGTCATTCGTAGAATCCGGGAATTTTCTATGTTGAAACCACATTCTGTTGTGAATTCGAAGTTGATAAGTATGCTAGATTATTGCATGATAATAGCATGTGCTCTTATCAACTTACAAAGTAGCATTGTCTTTTAAATTATATACATCCCAATAACAGGCACCAGATTATGTTAAACACTATTAGTTAGTACTTTACTATTTAATGTCTATAACTAAGTTAATGTTAACATACTGATTTAAATAACTATTTTTGTTCAGTGGCTTCTTTGAAACTGAAACATATTGTTGTCACCTGTAATGTTTGTAGTATATTTCACTTATAGTATTATATTTAATTCTGGGATTTGAGTCTAAATATGTGTCATATAAAAGAACAAGTAGCTGATTATTTAAAGAAATGGGTATGACTGATAAAATTTAGTACAGAGGGCGCCAGTGTGAAACTATCCATTTCTACCCGCCATCTCAAAAGAGTTTTGAAGGGGTTGTGGCTATAAGTAGATGGAGCTAAGGGGTTGACGGGCATTCCTTTTTGAAATTTTATATGAGAAAGATCGAACAGTTGTCAATATAAATTCTTACATTTATTTAATTGATTTACTTTTACTCAATTGATAACAATATTTTGTACTTCTTTTCACTTTGTATTTCTCGCTTGTGTCATCTTAAATAAACGGTTTTTTAATACTTAGGAAACCACTTAGATTTGCATACAATTTTTGTAATGATTTCTCATACTGACTGGCCTCGTGGCTTAGTTGGTAGTAGCTCTGCCTGCGAAGCCGAGGGTCGTGGGTTCGATTCCCACCCAGTGCAAATATTTGTGTGATTAATTCAAATGTTTGCACTGTGTCTGGGTGTTTCTATGTATAATAAGTATGTATTTAAAACTATATAAGTATTATATCAGCTCTCTGGCCGCCATCATACAAGCTTTGCTTAGTTTGGGGTCAGATGGTGTTGTGTGTGAATTGTCCACCAATATTTATTACACCTAATTACTATTTTAATCACGTGATTTTTACATCTATATATATATAAAAGCGAAAGGTCACTCATCAAGGAATCTCAGAAACTACAAATCTGAAATTTTGCATGGAGGTCCCTTTTAGCACATAGGCGCTCGCTAAGACGGGGTTTTGTGAAATTCAACCCCTAAGAGGGTTAAACAAGGGATGAAAATTCGTGATTTTCAAAGTTATCAAATTTTGTATCTATATATCACTAGACACGAAGCAATTAAATGTTTGTTCTATCAATTTTGTAATTTCGAACTGTACGGGGGTGAAATGGGGGATGAATGTCAATATGGAAGTTCCCAACCGTTGCAGATAAAACCATGAAACTCTGTATATAGACACTTGACACGAAGCAAACGAATATTGGTTCTAGCAATTTTGTAATTTCGAGCTGTATGGGTATGAAATTGGAGTTGAAAAGAGGGACGAATGTCTCTTACGCTTTCACACCTAAACAACTGAACCGATTTTGATAAAATTGTATGAAATTGTTTTATTATATGCTGTTTTAAGTAACCATAAATGTGTCTGGGTATAACAATAGGTACTGCCTGAGTTACCATAGTATTTATTTCACGCGAACGAAGTCGCGAGTACCAGCTAGTTATAAATAAAATCTATTGTCAATTTAATTGAATATATATGTTTGTATCACTACATAGTAGAAAACAAATTAACTTCCCGTGTCTCTCTGTCCCTGTGTATGTTTAGATCTTTACAACTACCTAACAGATTTTGATGCGGGCTTTTTTAATAGATACGAGTGATTTAAGAGGAAGGTTTTTGTGTAGAATACATGCATAGTACAGTAGAGAGACACTGATAATTAAAAAAAAATCTAAATGATGTCATTAATAAACACAATTTTTGCGCTTAAATTGCAAACCCTGGCTGAACCCTGTGAGATAGATAAAAATAATGTACTGCAGTATTGTACACCTAAAAAGGTCTACAAAAAAGCTCATGGTATGTGTCTTATCTCGTAGGGATAACCCACAATAACTATTTTAATATTGTATTTACTGTAAATTTTAGCAAATAAAACATAGCTGATCATGAAAATCAAATTTTATTTTCTACTTTCATACAGAATAGGATATACATTATTTTTCCAAAATTGGCATATGCTTGATATATAGTGCTTAACTAAAGCTTCATCATAATGAACTAACAACATTTCCACGTGGTTGGTGATTTCGAAGTTAGGATCAGCAACACAAAAGTAACAATTTTTCAAATTTGTCACAAACATTTGGATTTGCATTTGTACCATGTATTTTTTTGCCACTTTATTATCTTTTAAATAACTTTTGTATGTTTTTTCACTGGTAGGACATTTTATTTCAATACAAAATTTATCATCATAAATACCATCTGGTGAACCAGCAATGAATGGGTATTGACAGGAAATAAATAAGCCACATTCCTTCACTTTCTTACCTAATCTCTTTTCCACTGCTATTTTCACTTTCTAAATTCCTTCCTCTCATCATGGCTTTTGTGTCAGGAATTTTGGCTCCCATTATCATTGCGATTAAAGACCCATCTGTGGTATGACATTTGCTTACTTCGTAAGCTCTTGAAGCTGTAACACGCCCATATCTCAGTTCATACCACAACTTGTTTTTGTATTGTGCCCGAGTATTTTGTTCAATTCTTTTAATATTTTCTTCGATAAAATACTGTGAAATCTTATTTAAAAATAAGTCATAATCACCATCACCACCATATTCTAAAACTAAATAGTGAAGTGACAATTTCTCGTAATCTTCCATTCTGTTTATTTTATACTTCAATAATTCACAGTTTGTAACACCTCGATTTGCCGCTGCTTCAAGAAATTGTTCCAGCATGTTTTTTTGCAGAGTAGCCTGTGTAGAGCATGGATTTCTTTCATTTGACAGATCCTTCGAATTTATAAACTTGAGACTAGTGCCAACTTGAGCCAGTTTCGATTTTTTCCAGTAACACTGCACTTCAGTACTGGACGGTTCCTCACTTCTCCTGTGGACCCACATCAGAAAAGCTACAGCATGTTTGCAGCCCCCAGTTGATGCAGCACAATCATGACACTGTACGCTTACAATTTTACCTTGTTTTTCGTCAACTATCATAGTCACTGCGTACAATTTTGAATGAACTTTGTGTTCTGGACACACCTTACATTTAATAGTACACATGTCAGAATCACGCCGAAGTTGTACGTATCCTATCGCGTCATCACCGTAAGACTTTCTCGCCGATCTGAAAAGATGTAAAAACAATAAGTTTTAAATCTTGAAGTAATAGAAAGTACATAATATAACTACGAGTACAATAAATATGTTAGGTTAGACTGACATTTATTTTATACTGGAAACAAATAACAGGTGAAACAAGGGATTAAAGTTTATATGAAACTTTCTATTCCTTGGACATTTTGCATGAATACTTACATAGATGTTTTAACATTTCTAAATTCAGCAGCACAGAAGTCAGAATTTGTGGCAAAGAAATTTCCAACCATGAACATATCCACTCTTGGGAGATTTCGGCAGTCAGCTTTCAAATAACCTGCTTCCATAGTTAAAACGTGTTGTTTTAATTACTGTTCCTCAATTGTAATAGTTTTAAATACTTTAAAAACGGCAAAGAATCGTAAAATTCGCAAATACTCTATACAAAATACTGTTATTTAGACACAGTTGACGTCACGCGCTGTGATTGGTGTTTCGTTTACGGCGGCCAACAGATGAAAAATATTAGAAATATTAAACTTTATTAATTGAATTAAAATTATAAATCAGTATTCCTTCGTGTAAATTTTAATTAAATGGTTATTTCACTTCATAAATGTACTAACTAACTTAATTTCAGATTTTTTTGTGACTACTGTCCGGTACCCTATTAAGGTGCGTCGTCTAGACGTCGCTCGATTCACATACTTGCGTATGCGCATATTGTATTAAAATTATACCTGTCCAGGGACACGGTGTCAGGTGTTTTGTGCATAAACATTTTATATTCAGTCATATTATTACAAAGTCGAAAGATTATATCCTTGTACGTGTGTGTGAGTAGGTATATGAGTGTGTGTGTGTGTGTTTAATATTCAATCTTTCTCGTCGTAACCTTTCCACGGATTTTCATACCCCGATAGATAGGATACCCCGGGTTACTACGGGAAAGGAAAGGAAACTTTTTTAGATAGATATGCAAAAAACTATTTGGTGTGCACCAAAAATAGTTTCAGAATGGAAAATATCCTCAAACAAGTGGCACAAGTGACGGGCTCAGCGCTAAAAGCGAACTCTTCCAGGCAACCATCGGATGACAGGAGAAAATATAGACGTATGGGACTATTCACCGAATTGTCTAAGCAATCGTTCCTACTGGACTGGTGAGCGTATCCGAGGGATAGGGGTATGCGTGGGGTAAGTGCCATTGATAAAATACCTCGGATATCGAATATCTCGGATGGGTTTACTAAGTAGAAATAAGAAATATATAGCATAATTTTAGCAAGAATACATTTGTATAATGTGGTCGAGAATTAAGTCTAATTAAATATTAATGTTTCTGAATGTTATCCGAATTCTGATGAGTTTCCGCTATAAATATTTACTAGTAGGTCATGTCGAAGGCTGCTGTTCAAGTTACACAGCGACGGAAGGTAGCGATTCGTCTATCACTAGAACCGATTTGGTCTCGAATGTATGAGAAATTTCGGAAACTAAATTAGCACTAAGTGTTATTATTTTATCTGCAATGCAGTTATGCGAGTGTCTATCTATTATTATCTAATCACTTCTTTATCATTAAATTGTGTACCTTTTGTTAATTTGTATTAAAGATGTCTTAAACGTTTCAGTTACTAAAAAGAGCTAGTTGTTAACGGTAAGTTGTGAGCCCAATTATCCAGAACAGAAATAATACTAGGAGCAACACACATACTATACAAGAGACACAGTTTACTATCAAACAAAAAAACACCTCATATCCGGTAATTTTGAATAACTTTTACATAGTAATAGTCTGATTTAAGTTCAGTGTTGTCGATTAACTGTACTTAGTTTCAACCCAAACTAAAATTACACTTAGCCATGCACTTAGTGCACTATGTAACTTCAGATTAAAGTGGCCTCGTCGACCAAGCTAGACGCAAGGCAAAAAACAGCTTAACCCAATGTCGACAGACTAGTTTGTACCTTGTCTCCAGATATATTATGTTCTTCGTCATTATCAAATACACATAGCTAGACGTCAAACAAAACATTACACTTAGCCAGTATCCAAAAAAAATATCCTAATCAAATCTACAAGATATTTTATAAAAAAATACTCTAACCCGATGCCCAATGAGTAGTTTTTACCGTAAGTCTAGATTTAGGCCTTCTAGTCCTGATACACGTATAGCCTCAAATAAAAAAATATCGAAATCAAATCTACAACATTTTTTTTACAAAAACATACTCTAACCCGATAACCAGCGAGTAGTATTTACCTTGTGTCACACCCCGGACACTCGGCCTAAACTCCAAACAAACGGTGAAGTCGACATACCTACACTCACACAACTACGCATATGTTGTTCGAACACATTTACGCATGTGTGCGTGTCATCTAGGGTTACTAAATTTATGGAATAGCTGTGACCCGTGAGTTCACCTGCCTGTGTTAAGTGGCTTACAATCTTACCTAGTTAGTGTTCGATCTTTAATGTAGGTAAATATAATATAACTATAACTTTCATCAACAATCAGAAGGGAGAAGATTTAAAACAAAATAGGAGATAATAAAGGTACCATGTACGAATTGATTTTTAGTTAAGTACACTTACCCAAAGAGATTAACGAAAGCCGCAGTTTAAAAACAACGAGTTTAATAATTTCGTCACAGGACTTCAGTGTTGGCGCGTACTTATAACCAGAATAGCTTAACACAGTTTATAAAAATGATTCAATCTTTGTAGAAATTCTTATGAAATTAAAAATCTCTTATTCTTGTTTCGTATAATAGACGAAAAATTTGGTACCATTTTGTTAAATAATACAGCATCATGGTCGTATTCTCATAGAAAATTATCTTCCGATATAATAACCCTTCGTTGAGTCCGCCTCGCGTCCGCGAGGGGGAGGAAGCTTGAAATTGGCGGGGGGTAGGGAGTGTCCGTTCTATCTATATTATCTATTCTATGCTTGTGTCCAGATTTAAGCCTTCTCGTCCTGACACACGTATAGCCTCAAATAAAAAATATCCAAACCAAATCCGTAAGATATTTTTTACAAAAACATACTCTAACCCGATAACCAAAGAGTATTGTTAACCATGTGTCCAGATTTAGGCCTCCGCGTCCAGTCAAACGGATCTCTCAAATCAAAACATATTCTAACCAAATCTACACGTTTTTTTTTACAAAAAGATACTCTAACCCAATAACCAGAGAGTAGTATTCACCTTGTGCCCAGATTTAGGTTCCTCGTCGTCCCACTCGGTGTCGCTGTCGATGAGTTCGAGACCCTGCGCGCTCACGTCTCCGAGCGGGCCGTACCTGTCCGGCACCCAGTGAGTGAGGAACTTGAACAGGTCGTCCACGCTGCAACAATACAAACGAACTTTCGTATTCAAATTTCACTAGATGGACAGATGACCTCACAAAGATCGCTGGAAATGGCTGGTAGCAGGATGCTCAGGACCGTTCGTTGTGGAAATCTAGTGGGAAAGTCTATGTTCAGCAGTGGACGTCTTGCGGGTGATGATGATGATGGTGATGACGATTAAAATTTAACATCGGTTAATATGAAATGAATGGATAATGCGTAAGACAAACATATTTTTGAAGAGAAAACTTCTTTTGGCGCTCCACAGATAGATTTTTCGGGATCAAGTGTCAGGATCGTTAATGAAAGAAATCTTCGGGTGAACACTGGACCATGGACATGTAGAAATGCGATGGCTGGTTAGAAGCATGGCCATGCTTAGAAGACTTAATTAGACGACAATGCTTTGAAGATTTATTCCAGACTAACACTGTTTACCGCCGCGCCGTTTCATAGCCGGTTTCAGCCGCGTACCTAGTTAGAAGTGAGTTCCAAATTCTAAGTTATAAGTTTTCACTTCTATCGGCAGTCTTTATGACTGCCAATATCTTTTTTTAGGGGGTCACAGGGACCAAAAAACCGTATAATAGTAGTAGTAGTAGTGTAAAAACAAAATATCTAATAGTAGGTACATAGACTATTTTTTAACGCGGGAAAACAACTGGAACGGCAACTTGGAACGGTTTATTGATACGCAATTTATTGTATTTCTACTCGTGACCCCCCAAAATCTGAGGCTGCGTAATAGCGGCCCCCTCCAAAATACGAGGCTGGGACCGCGCTTGGGATTGAGAACTTAATTTTTTTTAAGTTGTTTTATTAAGTATACTGACCGATTCCTGGGCACGCCGAACCAGTACTCGGGCTTCATGCGCTTGCGGCCGTAGGACATGAGCGGCGTGGAGCGCGGCAGCGGCCGGCCCGCCGGCTTGCCCATGCGCAGGCGCAGGTACAGCGGCGGGTCGTCGCTCGCGCGCGCCGGCCGCGGGATCAGCTCTGGGGCACGCGAACAAATACAACATTTTACCATACATTCAACATTAAACCCATAGACTGATATGACACATCATGTGAAAAAAAAAACAAAAAGAAATGGAATCTACCCGCAAAAAATTTGAGGTTAGTTTTGACAAAACAAATCATAAGAGAAGGTTTATCAACTAAAAATATTTCGCGGCAGCAGAAAAAACAAAACCTTATTGGTGGTGGATTATGACCTTGACTCTTCTATGCGAGAGAAGGGCTCGAGTCCCAGGAGTGGCGAACATTTTGTGGACTGCTTATGCCTTAATTCAATTTTACCCGCAAAAATAAAAAACGACATTAAAAATTACGGTCACTCTCGACTAAATTTCATAGTTTTAGTGAAATCAATCAAAAACCTGTTCCAACGAAACAGCGAGGTACTACGAATACGTAATCGAAGTAACCAAATTTTAGATTTTTGTTGATATATCAAAAAACGGCTGCACCATATTCTATAATAATTTAAATTATCTACATGATCTACCAATAAAAAAACATCAAAATGGATCACAATTCGCGGAGCTTTCGCATAACATACCTACAACCGTATTTAAACCTCCTCCTTTTTTCAAGTAAAAAAAAAAGTATAGTGCGTGAAACTACACCGAAATATCGGGAACTTGCACCACCATATAACTATGGTGAATATCCCGTAATAATATTAGTGTAATGAACATCTACAGCATAAAACTATATTTCTCATGACTGATCCGTTCAAACAAATAAACAAACACACTTTCGCATTTGTAATATTACTGGTAGCAGCTCCCTAATCTTCTACTGCCCAACTAAATCGTCTTTGGGTTTGCTATTTCTGTCTCTATAATTTCAAGCGAAAAGAAAAGAGACAGCAATGTCATTGTCAAATGTCCCGTGACAAAAAGGCAGCATAATTATGTGCTATTCCAGACTATAATCTGAGTTCCAAATTTCAACCCGATCCGTTCATATGTTCCCACGTGATTGAGCAACGAATATCTAAGCTTTCGTATAAGTAGGATAAGCAGTTATCCCAATATTATTATTATCTTTAACATAGCACAAAAACTTAATATCTATTGTGCATAATTTGAATTCACAGTCATATTACGTAATACGTGACTCAGTAGAATGTTAACGAAGCAGAATGTTAATTTATGCAACCAATTGCGACGGTGTGTCTTATTACAGCTCTTATGCGAATGTGCAATGATAATAATCTACGTATGCTTATTAACAAGGTTACACTGAAGGGTTTGCTTTTGAAGGTTTCTTTTGGCGCGTTTAGGAAAAAAAACCTACTAATACTATATAATATAAATGTCAAAGTTTGGTTGTTTCTTGCCCAATCACGTCGTAACGTCTGAACGGATTCGACTGAAATTTGAACATAGATCGATTATAGTCTGGAAGAACACATATGCTACTTTGTATCCCGGGAAAATAAAGAAAACGGGAACTACACAGGTAAAACCACGGGGCGCTGCCTAGTGAGAGTATATTTTTACGATACGTCATGAAAAGGTGAAGTCACCCTGTAGTCAATATTTTAGTAAACATGTAAGTAGCACTAAGCAGCTCACTAAATGTTCCCACTGCTGGGACTCGGGGCCTCCTCTCGCAAGGAGAGAGTCAAGGCTATAATCCATCACGCTGGCCCAGTGCGTGATGGATGATGAACTCGAAATATTCTTGGAACAAGCCGATTTCTTCCACGATGATTTTCCTTCACTGTTTATAAGTTAGTGGCACCTTTTATTATGTTTAATTCGTATAGTTCATCAATACTTTGATCTTCGTCAAAGTAAGAATTAAAAAAGGTAGTATCTAGTTGGTCTCTTTGCAGAATCCACCTGGGGCAGTACCACACCTTTTCTCGTGTAACTACCAAGAAGTAGTAAAGTGCAAACAGTAATGTTTGCAAGATTGAAAAGCAATGTTTTAAAAAATTACAGGGCTTAGAGATATATTATTAATACTTGGGGCAGTGCTACGTAGCGATTTGGATTCTTCATGTTCAAATATCTATGTGGCACTGCGTTGTTATAGCCAGGCGTAGTACTTACCATCAAGAACTTGTCTTGTTCGCCCCGTCACTCTAAATTATAAAAAAACAACTTACTATCGAATGAAGCGAAGAGATCAGGCATGTCGTCCACCGACACCATGCTACGATAGTCGAGGCGAGGCTGCGTCGAGCTACTCGACGTTGACTTAGTGTGCGACCGCCCGAAACCGCCGAGCGAGCTGCGCCTGCGCATCCATCACACATATCACTTTACAGTTACTGATTGATTGATGTTTAAGAGACAAAGGATTAAAACATTAATTAATGAACTCTATTTTATAGTCCGCATAGTATATATTTAAATAACAAATTTTGAAGCTAATAAAAGGTAAGCCAATAATTGATTGATGTAGGGGGTAAATTATTAAAACGTCATTTAGCTTATTATCGAAGAACCAGATAATATGATATGATCCGTATTTTGTATCACGTAGTCTTTTTTCCAACAAAACCACAAATTCTTCATGTTTTGAAACTCATTTGTTTTATGAGTTGTATATCATAGTTTGTAAATGGAAATTCAGTTCTACGTGATATTAAATAAGGCCGATATTTCATTTATCAATCGACTTTTAATGTTGTGACGAGATCGATATAATTCATTTAAGTATATTAATCAATAACAAAGGGATAACAATGCTTATACACCAATAATTATGATAAAAACACACATAAATTGAATATAGGAGCTTAACAGGCCTTAGCTTAACTTACAGAAAATAATGAATATTACATAGTATTAAAGTAAATAGTTTTATCAAGCAGCAGTAAAATAAAACATATTAATGAAATTCCACCACCTGTAAAGAAACGTCAAGATTTTTATTTCTTAAGAATAACAATTCTTACACGTCCTTATTTTCATGTTAAATTATTATTAGACAAAAGCTAAACATGCCAAAACACGAATTACATAGAGACAGAGTGCCAATAGAAAACAATGCTGGTGTTTGATGATGGCAAACGGGCAAACGCACATTTAACAGTCTAAGGTTATGATGAAGAAGACCTAGTGACGATGAGAATGGCAATGATTGAGGCCAATTAGAATTAGTCTGTGTATCTGATATCCAAGATTATGTACACACAAAAAACCCTAAAGATCCCATACTTTTTTCTTATATGACATCCCGAAACTCGTAAAAGCGACAGCGCTATATGGTTGATGTTCCGAAAACTGGAACGATGCTGTCTGTCTCCACTTGCGTAATACGTACAGCTAAGCAATGGAATATGGTGTTCGCTGCTATAATTTTAATTTGCCATATAATATACATACCCCTCCATGGGTCCACCGCCCAACGAACTTGCTTTGGCATCGCTGTTATTCCTTTAATTTCACTCGAAATTAAAGAGACATATAGGACTAGGGAATACTACCGAGAAACTATAGGAACTGATGGATCCTTTTAAATCCAATCCAATTCTTGGTTTCAATCTGTACGCTATAAATCAACAACGTTAATACGCAACTTTCCCTGTAATATCGGATGGCACAACAAAAATTACTCGATACTCTGTGCCTTAGTAATTACATCAATAACTACCATTGGATCGCAGACACACAGAAAGTTCACCGAGGATATTGGCCCATAGATATAGGTACTATAGAAACGCTAATTCCTTAAAACACATATACAACATGCCAGCACAGAGCTAACTTTAAGCAACCGTGAACTTTGGTCCCGCGTTTACCGCTTCCAAAATTCACAATTGTCGGACAATAGACAATAGAAACAACAATACATTTATGCCGGTGGTATGCCTAATTGAAACAGGTGATAACAAGGAGGCTAAACGGTGAGACCACAGCGCCATACGCGGGTGTAACCAAATTACCCGTAAAATAGAACCAGCAAGCCACATTCGTATGTTACAACCAAAGGTGATTCATTTTCACAGAGAATATTAGTTTCTTCATTTAGTCAAACGCAAGTATCAGTGAATTATTCGTAGTAAGGGAACGTGCAAGCCACAATCGTATGCTATATACAAAACCGTTGGACATTCGCTTAAGATGTTAGTTACCCAATTTGGCCCAACGATAAATAGGAAAAAATGCCAGCCTCGTACAAGTAAATATTATTGTTTTGGGTGGTACCGTGAAAATCGATGAAACGCATAATTATAAAGCGCCTTTGATCTTCTCGAGGTCGTGTTTTCACATGTAAATTGGTTATTGTAATTATCCAAAACTAACAATAGGCATTCGTTTTTACAATACAATACGTAGAGTAACGTAGTATAATCCAGAGTGAACAAAACTTCGGATAAAGTAATCCAGTAGTTATAATCATTACAAGCTATATTTAGTGGATAATCAACATCACTGATAATAAGAAAAAAAGTTATTTTTAGACAATAATCAAACATCGATTAATCTTTAACTTATCAAAAGCATTAGTAAATTGCCTTAACAATAACCTATATTATTTCGTTTATCGAACGGCGCAGCAATATGTTACGGTTTCGAGAAATAGCTCGAACAACCTTTCTCGTATTAAGTTATCGTAGCTGTAACGTATGAGACATAGGATTGTGGACTTTGTTCTGTAGATTTTACTGATAGTGGAACTGACAGAACATTTCTTCAGAGTTAAACGTTTCTATGGCTACTTTTAAGTAGTTAAAAAAGTAGTAAGTCAATTACAGTTAGATACTATCATATGTCGCTGTGGTCAAAGTTCGTTCCAAAGCCGTAACACATAACAGTAGAAGTTGGCACATCGAGCGGAGCGTGACGTCACGTACCCCGATGCGGATGACCCGTCCTGTGCCGCCTCTTCCGAAGGGGTTTTACTCAGGAACAAACCGGTACCGAACTCCACGAGGTTCATTGGCGAACTGTACGCGGCAAACGTACATTTACACGCACGTCAAGCGTACATTAGCACGCATTACGTACGCAAAGTACGCACAGTACGCAAAAGTGTGTGTATATGTGCATTAAACGTATACAATTAATTATATGAAACGTTCAGATATGCGTGTCAGACGTACGGATATGAACGTTGGATGTGCACGTCAATGAACGGCGTAAGTTCGGTACGCGATCCGGTTAGCATCCACGGTAGCAATGAACAACATGTTTCGATTAATTTCGGTTTCTCGAGCATGTGTATATGTGTGTCGCTTGTCAGTTTTGTTGCAACTAACGACTTCTCACTTTATAGTCATCTGAATTTCTTACATTCACAAAGTACATTATTATTATTCCATATTTATAAATCACCAATTAAGTAACCAACATATGACAGCAAACTTATCAAAGTTCAGAGTTCGGAGAAAAAAACCTAAGTACATTTACGCATTGGATCTCTTTAACATTAGCAAAAAGTTATGAACATGAAAGAAGAATAAAATGTTATCCACATTTCACACACAACCTGATCGAACGTTTGCAGTTTTGTATAGTATTACAAATATTGTGTTGTGGAAATCGCTACAGCCCAAATTTACAAAGCGTATTTAAAACCTATAAAGTAAGAAATTGTCGTTGCAATCATGTAAAATATTTGCAAACTCAGTTTTAAGCAAACACCGGTTTGAATGGTAGTGTTTCATAATCGGATTACAATTATTTGGGTTAGATAAAAGTAGCATAGTCAGTAAATGCCACAGATCTCGCATGACATGTTAAGTCCATGATGTTAGACATGTCACAAATATGGGTATGTTAGTGAGTTAGTATTTATACATAGATAATGTTTAATTTATAACAATATTTACTAAATTATCTTGTAGATATGACACTCGCAGGTATTTTATCGGATGATAAAAGCCTTATTTTGATAGACACCAACAAAGTGCTACGTATTGCATATTTTTTTAAATTGTTTATCTATCACGTTTCTATTCAAACTAGGTTGGCTTTATCTGAATTCCTAACGTCGCAATAATAACATACAAAGACGTAAAAAATGCATAAATATGCGCAGGTAATAAATAAGTTATTCAAACATAAATTGAGTTCAAGGTAACATTCCGACATGGTATGCTTTCGCAGTGTCGTATTTAGACTTTGTGAAATTCTCGAGTTGCATTTAACATCATGCAAAGTTTTTGAAAAGGTTTTTTTATTAGGTACTTAAATCAGCGATCGTTACACAGAGAAATAACTTCAGAAACTCTTTTCTGTAGAGTTAGTAGCTCCTTCTTTGAATAAAAGTGATAAATAGGATATAAGAATCTTTTTCGATGAAAGACGTTACGAAATAACAAAAAAAAATAGTTAATTGAGATTGGAATTAATTTTCTAATTTAGTTAAACGCCTAATAAGGAATTGGAGTCATAATACACTACATAATAAATATACATAGACGTTTCTCCATACTAAGGTGCCCCTGAAAGAATTCACTTTAAACAATAAGGCCGGCCTTTATTAACAAGCTTGGTTTGATTGCTCTGCAAGTGTCTTTGTCATTTTTATGTAATTCATTAGCGTAATAGTAAAATTTGTAGTTGTACTAAAGCGTCTTATTACTATTAATTTATGGTAAAAATAATCATCATTGTTCAATTCTATCTCAAGCCGAGTGTCATATCTACACTTAAATCGTATTATAGAACAGCGAGTCGACAGCACGTACCTGTTGAATACTTTGGAGAAGACACTGGTGGAGTTGTGGCTGTCCGCCGACGTGGGCAGGGAGTCACTCTGCGAGGTGTTCCCGCCGGGACCCGCCTCGCCGGTCAGACCCTCCACCCAGGATAGCGGGTAGGAGAGACGCTTCAGCATCTGCTGGGACGAGTTGGCTTTGTTAACAATGACTTCCACGGGCATAGTGGGTTTTTTAAGTATTTAAAATTTAGTAACTCCCAGACTCCGGGGTTCGTGAACTTTAATTACATATTTCGTTTATTTTTAGCCTATATTTTGAATTAGGAGAAGAATAGGAACAATAGGGATTAAGGGAATAGACTAGGGAACATTTTCAACATTTTTTAATGTTTGACTGTTTTCTGTACGACAATTAATAATTATTATTATAATACAGTGAAGTGATCATTTCAAACTTTGAAAATGTATACAATCTGTATGCTCTTTCTTATGTTTTATTTTTTTATTATTTGACGTGTAAATTGTACATTTATCAATAAAGAACTTTGACTTTTACCTAATTCTAGTGTTCTTTAGTCCGATTTTGCTGTTTTCTAAGTCGCCTGCTCAGAGCCTCTACCATGACCGCATTTCTGTCCCTGATGGCTATTTGCAAGTTAAACTCTCGGATGGTCTCCGCTGATGCAGCCAACGTTTGACGTACGAGTAATTTCAACGAACTCGTTTAGAATAGTATAATTGTATAAAAACACGGATAAGTAAGGGAGACGAAAATCCAAGGAGCCTCCAAGAGAGCCTAGAGGTAGTAAGCTGGCAAATCTTGATTTTTTTTTACATAGCACAGTGACATGCACCTATGGTATGGTTGCATAGTGCTAAATAGCTATTTAACTTTGAACAATCCAAATGACTGCCTACTGTCTCAATCAATTTAAATACTGAACTGCGCTCTTCACCCAGAGATTTAAATGATTTATCTCTTTCCCCTGAATTTTTTCTAGTACCTTCAAACTGGAATACAGTAATGTTTGCACATCAGTTAAAAACATTACCTCATTCATATAATGCAATTTTATCATAGCATGCAATGGTTCAGATAACCAATTAAGATTGACCCTTTGACTCGTAAACCAAGTCAATGCGTCACTCAATTATGTTATTAATAGAGTTTGCGAAATGAGAGGTTAATACCAATTCACCCCCAAGATAAAGGTCAATGATATCCCATTTCCTAGATTAAAGACACTATTAGTGATGAGTGCATGTTGCTTCACTTGTTGTATACGGTAAGTATACAGAATACTTTCAGGTATACTCTATGTATGCTTTCAGATATGCGGTACGTGTGTGTGTAAATATAATTAGTAAGTTTAGGTTTAGAAGGACTCTGCAAATTTGCGCCTGTGTTAGCCGTTGGCCCAAAGTGCTCAATAAAATATAGAGCTACATCTATTCCATATACAAGATGGTTATGCAGATACAAGAAAATAAGTGAAAAACGTAGTAGCAATGTGACTCGAAAATTCTTATTGCATAAACCTTTTAAATATATCAACATGATTTGTTGCTTTTACGCTTCAACAACTTAAAAAGTCCTTCATCTATTTAGCTCAAATTTTGACACATTTAACCAGCTTCAAAGATTGTTTTTATCTGTTTCTTGTGTCTGTAATGTTCCTGCGACCTCAACAATATAGCTTTAGCAATGGATGATGGATGGGTAGAAAAAATATTCATAACCGCTTGATACGTACTGTAGCAAAAAAGGCGGTAAAATGCGAATAAAACATATTGTATACAGCAATTGCTTTTATATTGAAAAAAAAAAAGATTTTTTGCACAGATCTACTCTGTAAAATACACAACTCTGGATTTTTTTACCATGGATATATCGTTATCTCCCTTTGTTTGTTTTCCAAGTGCACGCTCAGATGAAAATACGAGTATGTATGTACTTAAGTAAAGTTTTGTCTCGTAAAGGTAAATATTCTAAAAAGCATTTTATAAAGCAAAACATAACGAATCTTTCAAAACCAATAATGGGTTCTTTTTGTCACAGTTAAGGTACAAGTTCGCGCCGCGACCGCGACGCCAGACCGCGACCGGAGACCAAGACAGGCACTTGACACTATGGAATTGTATGGGCGCCAGTTCGCGCCGCGACCGCGACCTGTCTCGGTCTCCTGTCGCGGTCTCGGCGCGAACTGGCGTCCATACAATTCCATAGTGTCAAGTGCCTGTCGCGGTCTCCGGTCGCGGTCTCGTGTCGCGGTCTCGCGTCGCGGTCTCAGCGCGAACTTGTACCTTTATACAAAATCATAGACTTATCATCAATCATAGAGTAAGGACAAGACGGACCCCAGTACGATATGACAACCATACAACTAACTATATCAACCTCTTGCTTGACTTTCATCAATGTCATCAACTAAACTTGCCTTATTTTTCTTATCCGGCTTATTAGCGTCGTCTTTCTGCGTGCCATCGAGTGAGAAAGAGACAGCCGCAGCCGACTTCCGTGGCGCCCTCTCGTTCTCTCCCAGAGGGGGCGCGGAGAGCGGGGGCTCTGCGCGGGGCAGGCAGACCGGGGGCACCCAGTCCGCGGATAGGACGATATCCGCGTCGCTATATACCTGCGGAAATGCGAACTAAGGTCAAATATTACTGAAACTTTACTGATTAACTATAGACAATGAAATAATATTATTTATTCGTTCGTACACATCGGTGCGTTTAGCTGGGTTACGCCGTTGTACCAGGTCAAAAGCGTAGGGCGCATGCTTCTTTCATCAATATGAACAACGTTTGCTAATGATTAAACTGGGTATCGAGAAAAAAGTTTACTTTTTTTTGTCTGTTTATACTATACTAGTATCTATATAGAATGTCTGTGTATAGGCATGGGGTTCGAGAAGTTCAGAATGATGAAAATAGCACACCTCTTTCGGCTTTATAATAATTTCTGTGTAGCCTCGATGAATGCTAAATATGGAAAATAAAATACACTTTCGTGATAGAAGTACATAACACAATTCACAAACCACCATGAAACAAAACGACTGCAATTGACCCCCATTATAAAAGTGGGTATTACTTCTAAGTCGATAGAATCTCACGTAGTAGGAACACAAATACATTTGAAAATAGATGAAGAAGGAAAGATTTTAGCTTTAAAAAGATAACCATAGTCGGTACATCACCACGAAATATTCCGAAAACCATAGACAATCACTTAAGTCATTCACCATCGTTCAAAATAAACAAAGATCACCTCATTCAAACCAAGAAAGAAGACTGAAGATTCTGACCCATTGCATAGAAAACAAGGTAATGAATTATCTTGCCTTCTCGCCTCCACTGCAGAGTGAGTGAGTGAGAGGACGCGACTACAAAAAATTGATACGATCACAAAAGTCCATAGACCTCGCACCGACTGAGAAGAACCGACGCTCACCTCGTCGTGTGAAGAGGTGGTAGACATGACGTCTGAACCTCTGTGCAGGTGTACGAAATGATCTAGATGTGATCTCGCCTCGAATATGCGATCGTGGAAATCGCACTCGTCCGCCGATTCGTATATAGTCTCTATGTCGTGATGGTAATCTTCGTAGCACAGTGACATCTGGCTGCCCTAGAATTGGAAGGTGGTTAGTGGTGTTAGGGGATGAGATGCTATGTATTATTGTTATTAGTCAAATTCGACGCGGTAGTTTGTCTTTTTGTCGTTGTAATTTAACATGCATGACGGTTTTGTAATAGGGCTGGATGTAATAAGGGGTACGGAAAAGTTAATGACAATAAGTACTGAAAATCGAATTTTTTGGAACATCGTCAGGCCAACATTACGATATTGAAGTTCATGGCATGCCGTCAAATAATAATAATAATAATAAATAAATATTGGTGGACAATTCACACACAACACCATCTGACCCCAAACTAAGCAAAGCTTGTGTGATGGCGGCCAGATAGCTGATATAATACTTATATAGTTTTAAATACATACTTATTATACATAGAAACACCCAGACACAGTGCAAACATTTGAATTCATCACACAAATATTTACACTGGGTGGGGATCGAACCCACGACCCTCGGCTTCGCAGGCAGAGCTACTAACCACTTAGCCACAAGGCCAGTCGATTTTTTCGAATATTACATGTCTTGTCCATGCTGTTATACCTTGAGCCCAAGATATGTTTCTATACTTCACAATCTCAGTACTACCAAACTAACAACAAATCCAAAACAAATTGATCTTTGATTGTGACGAGTCGTAAAGAATTTTGAGGTCATGTTACCGTGGTTTCCCGCCGAGTTTATTATGTAATACAGTGTGGGTCGCTTTCTTAGAATTGGCTTGGCTAAGGATTAAAATCAGGTCGAAAGCAATGCCTAGAGTAATGGTAGTGAACCTTGATGAAAAAGCTTATCGCTAACCCCGGTCCTAGTTTCTCTCGTCTACCCTAAACTTACCATTATATCTTGACTGCAGGACTAGTTATGACTCCTCGCATTTGGAAGCCAATGTATTTTGGACATCTATAATGTCCATAATGTCAATACTAAAGTACTAGAACGTTTCCTAGAATTAAAATGTAGTGGTTCTCAGTAAAATTTGACTTAAACATGTGTTAATATTGACTTACTTTCTTAGCGTTAGCGTGATGGCCGAGGTTGATCAGCGGGTCGCGGATGTCGATCCCCGAGTCGTGGTAGGAGAGCTTGACGAGGTGGTGCGCGTCGTCGGGCGCCTCGTCCCCCTCGTCCCCCGGCTCGCCCCCCTCCGAGCTCGCGGCCAGCGACACGGACGGCACGTCCACGCTCTCGTCCTTGTGCTCCGCGGTTGACGACACCTGGAATACAGATATTTGTATATGGGGGAGCGTTCAAGTATTACGGAACGCAATTTTTGAAGTGAAAACTTCTTTAGGCGCTCTATAGACAGAACTTTCGTGGGCTGTGAAATGGATCCATCAATCGTCACGCTTGGATATGATAATGGATCGGATCGGATATGAAATCTTCGGGTAAACTCGGTAAAAACTGCCAGGTAGGTACCAGGGCAACAAAAACAGTAAAGAGTTTCGATTACCTACCTCCAACAGCCCAGCGTTTATCTCCAGATACCAGGACAACAGAAATATAAAAGAGTTGCGTTTGCCCCTAGGTACCAGTACCAGGGCAACAGCAAGTTTTCACTTCTATCGGCAGTTCCTATGACTGCCAATTTTTTTAACGTTTTATACCTCCCCCCTCGTGACGCACCTTAACATTTTTGAACACCCTTCATCTCACTCTCCGTAAACATCCGGTAACACTAACATCCTATAACAGTGATTATTTTACCTTAAAAGTCACCACACAAGTTGGCAACTAGGGAGATATTAATTTACTGGGTTTTTAAGTAAAAAAAAAACACCTCCATGACGCACCGTAACTTTTCACAAGACACCCAATCCCCCCCAAACTGCTATACGTAATACTTAAACGATATGCTGATTTAGGGTAAATTTCGTAACCGTTGGACGTGTCATTGAGTGGACCGCGAATCAGTAAATGTAGGACACTCTGAGACTAGATCGAGAGACGATATACGAAAGACAGCACAGTGGATGGAGACATAAAGCTGAGGATAGTGCCTAGTGGCAACACATGGAACAGGCCTATGTCCAGCAGTGTACTAAGATAAGCCAGATGAGATGATGATGAGGGTACACTGCGTTGTTCAAACTATCAATACGGGTAATTAAATAACGTTGCTTAGCAGTGTCCTGTAAGTTCTGATGAACATCAATTGAGGAATTTTATTATTATCTATGTAATACATATTTGTAAAGTTTGAGTTGTAAATGTATGTCCTACTATACACTATACAGAAGTAATACTCGTTTTGAAAATTCATTTAGTGTGGCAAAACACTCGTATAGTTTTATAGTTTATACTCGTATTTCTAGAGGAAAAATAAGGTGACATATAAAGAGATTAGAATATACCTCGCTGCCTTGATCGATGGACATCCTATCTTTGCTGGGAATGGCCCAGTGCTGATCCAGTAGAGATTTCCGCCTCTCTTCTGTGGTCTGTTGCTGTAAAAAAAAAAGTAACAACTAAAAATATGTAAAAAAAAAATGTAACAAATTAAACAAATTTTCACAATTTAACAATATCAAGGGAAACATGCATTTCATTACGAAGTTTGTATTAATGAAATGATGCTGAAGATGCGTAGGGGCGGATATGTCGCACTCATTATCTCTCTCACGAATCTGCAGAGCTGTGGCTTTCATGAGGTCTCCTTCGAAGCCCTGAGGAAAGTAGCAAGGAAGTCCTTACTTTCCCATGACTCTAGGTTATTATAACACGGTCACAATATCAGCGGACCTCTTTCGATGACGTCACATCGGCGCTGACATTACGTATCGGCAACAAAGATGCTAGCCGTGCTGATAGGATAGAGCGAGCGCGGCGTGGTGAAAAAGGCGAAGCGGGAGGGGTGTCGCATTCCAGCGAGGTCCACAGATATTGTGACCTTGTTACACTGACTTATAGCCGGGTGGCGTATATGACGTATGTGACCATGTTATAATTATCTCTCTCTCTCTCTCTCTCTCTCTCTCTTACCTGCAAGGCCGTGGGCGTGACGAGTTCCCTGTCGAAGGCCTTGGGGAACGCGCCGGGGCGGTCGTCGGCGTCGCCGGAGCCGGGCCGGTCCTCGCCGGCGGCCGTCTCCTCGCCCTCGCCGGCCGCTTGTAGCTCGGGGAACGTTTCATCCTGGACGACGTCGCTTCGTTAACACCATATTTATAAAGTTCTTTTTGACGTAAAAAAATCCTAAGCAATTCTTTATGGATAGCATTTTGTTTTTAACAAATACAGGGTCGTCTTATCGTTGAGAGTAGTGCGACAACCCTAAGATAGCGAGAACATCTGCTATACGACACAACGTATGTTTATATGAGATCTATTATAGATCGATATATATTATTATAATATATCCTTCAAATAAAATATTTCATTTCTAAAACTAATTAGTAATAATAGTTAATTTATTACGTTATTTATGTCAAGTTAGGGCTTT
This sequence comes from Ectropis crepuscularia, assembly GCA_963693475.1. NCBI lineage: Eukaryota > Metazoa > Arthropoda > Insecta > Lepidoptera > Geometridae > Ectropis > Ectropis crepuscularia. Next base: position 12,619,211 of record OY856339.1, on the reverse strand, counting down.
AGTTAACCCAAGGATGACACTGTTTATAGATAGGTATAATACTTTTTGTCGTGACACGAAAACAGATATACATATTACAGTAAAATACATACGAACTATCGCCAGAAGTGCCAGCAGAAAAATGTATTCTTGTGAACAATCTCTTCCAGGCAACCAGCTTAAAAGAAAATCACCTACGACCGAACATCACTTATAACGGTTTACGTGTACAACCATCTACGCCTTCGAGAAAAAGACGTAAGTTTATGTTTTCCATTAAAGCAAACACTAACTATAATTGCGTTGAACAGTCATAATTTTTTATTGGCTTTATAAATATCGTAAACATCTTACTTTGACTAGAAGCGAGTCCTTTCCCGGTGAATGTTCCGATTTATTCATATAGTAGATCTCTGCTTGCTCGGCTCTGAAATTGTAACACAAAGAAAAGAATTAACTAAATTCCGACAAAAATACAGCTAAAACCATCGCAATCACGTCGACTTTCAATCAAAATGAGTCCATTATTTTAGGAGGTACGATGGCACAGATACACAAATAAATATATTTATTTATTTTAGTCAATTAGTACCGTTCCAGAAACATCAATAAGACTTAGATTTAACATCAATTAAATAAGAGCAAGATTTTAGAACTGAATTTTTTTGTTGAGTCAAAATAATAACAGTGACAATCGTTTGTTATTTTTTTTTAATAAATAGTGATGGGACGAGCTTGACATGTGTCTGATGGTAAGCAACATGCCTGCCACATAACAGTACAGTGACACGCAGCTATTGGAACATGAAGAGTCCAAATCATTACCTAGCACTGCACTGCACTCTTCACCCAGAGATCTAAGTTGTTATATCTCTAAGCCTACAGGGTTTCCTTTTGATTTCTCTGAAAACATTGCCCTTCAAACCGGAACACAGTAATGTTTGCACATTGATGCTTGGCGGTAGAATAACTGGCAATTTAGCAGTCAAAAACACCTCAAAACTGCAACACCCATCTTTTTGATTTATAAGTTACAGAAAGAAGATAAAACACCGCTACGCTTATTACAATGCAAAGATCATTGATTAAAAATGTTGTTTGCTTTCAGTATTAGCATATTGGCAATCAAATGCTTTAGAACCATGGAAACGCATTGGACGCGGCTGAAGCGTTACCAATATCTGTTTATAATTATTATGTGCACGCTTAATGAATAACAGTAGAACTAATATAGACAACATTCCACAATGAAATGACGTTTACATGAACATTATCCAACTAATAATGAGCAATCCTACTAATATAAATGTGAAACTTCAAGGTGTTGGTGGCCCAATCACGTCGGAACGCCTGAACGGATCGGCGGGCGGTCTCATTAGGCGGTCTACCGCCTAATGAAAACTGTCTTAGCTTTGATATTGCTGTCTCTTTTCTTCTCATTTGAAATGATAGAGACAACAATAGCAAAGCCATAGCCGATTTAGTTAGGCGGTAGACGGGCGGGTTGAAATTTCAAACACAGATTAATTATTATAGGACTCGTAAGTCTTCTCTACACAAGGAGAAAGTGAACGCCATATTGATAGCGTGATGGACCACGCTGCCCCAGTGTGGTTTAGCGGATAACATAAATATGTCCTTTGAAAGATTCTAGGAACATGGCCTTTTCCTTACGACGACATAGGTAGCCGAAATGGTTTTTTTTCACTGTCAAAGCCAGTAGTGCTAACTCTGACATCTGTACTAGGAAAAACACTGAAGAGGTGATTCGATACCGACGATATCAAGATGGTTCAGTCGATTAGGCATTCCCGCCACTAACGCAACCAAACGAGCGTCGTAGCATACGCATGAAATACGTACTTGTGCACGTATACGCATGAAATACGTACTTGTGTGCGTATACGCATGAAATACGTACTTGTGTGCGTTGAGATCGGGCGGGTGCGTGCGCATGTGTGCGATGTCGTAGAAGATGGCCGCGTTGACGACGTACTCCATGGGCGCGATGACGCCGTACGACTCCGGCCCGTGTTCCATCACCAGCGTGTCGGACACGTTCGGGTCGAACATCACGGCGTTCGGAGTCACGAGCAGCACGCCGGATACCACGCCCTGAAATATTTAGAAAACGGATCTGTAAAGAAACATTTTCGATTGCAACATCTGCAAATACCATAATTAGCCAGCGGCAGCGTAATGATTTGTAGTTTTCAATCCCTTATGCTCGAGGTACACGAGGCAAGTTTTTCAAGCTAGGATAGCAAGCTAGTGTTAGTAAGCTAGCAAGCTAGTACTCCTAGCTTCGTGTAGACAAAACTAGTGTTGCGTAGCGTGGTCTACACGAAGCTAGAAGTATTAGCTTGCTAACACTAGCTGGCTATCCTAGCTTGAAAAACTAGCCTCGTGTAGCTGGAGCATTAGAAAAAAGGTTCAGAGCGAGAGCTTAAAGTAAACCACTTCAGCTAAAAACACATTTTCGTATGATTCCATTTTCTTGCACTTCAGACTCAACTCGTCCTCTGTTGGCATACATTCTTGTGACTACAAATAACTGTGAAATCTTTAATATGTCTTTTTCGTAACGTTGAGAAAGGTCAAGATGGAAATAAATACAAACACAAAAGCGACGAATTATTATCTATGGGTCAGAAAAAAACTCAAAATGAGGTTTTGGATATTAAAGGAAATAACGCATTTCAATTAGGGACAAGTTTTCACGGACAGTTTAACAAAGCAAATGAGGGCAATTTGTTATATTTCCATAAGCGTCCAAAAACAGTTGTTGGCTTCAGCTGGCCCTCTACAGCCTGCCAAAATTTGGTAGGAGGTTTACAAACCCTACTAACCGAATGCATTACACACGGACTATAATATTATATAAACAATAATGTTGTACATGAACCGTTTTGCATAACAACAATAATTAAATAATATTATAGTTATTTTAATAAAATTGAAATATTTTCCTTCCTTATTTATTTCCGGTAAACTCCATAAGTAATTATTATAAAAATAAGAGCGATGCTATTCGCATCTTTATGTACCCAGTTTATAAGTCACTGTAAAATTCTAAATATATATTTTTAAATAATAATAATAAGTAAATACCGGCAGTTTATAATCTAACATGGGTACATTTATCGTCGCCTTTGAGCATTTCATAGCCGTAAGTAATTTCTCCAACAGCTGTAGGTACCTGTCCATCAGTGATGTGCCGGACGTTGATCTTCAGGAACCGCTGGGGCCCGGTGGCGCTACTGGTAGGAGCCTCGGGCGACACTGGCCGCAAGCTGTCCAGGATCTCTGGAACACCATAAAAATTACCTATTACAAATCTATAATCCTACTAATATTGTAAATGTTTTTGTAGTGGTAGGACTCTTAGCAGAGTCCGCCTGGGGAAGTACCACACCTTTGCCAATTATTCTACCGCCAAGCAGTAATGTGCAAACATTACTGTGTTCCGGTTTGAAGGGCAATGTTTCCAGAGAAATTACAGGGCTTAGAGATATAACAACTTAGATCTCTGGGTGACGAGCGCAGAGCAGAGTGCTAGGTAATGATTTGGACTCTTCATGTTCCAATAGCTGCGTGTCACTGTGCTGCTATGTGGCAGGCATGTTGCTTACCATCAGGCACATGTCCTGCTCGTCTCTTCACTCTTTATTTAAAAAAAAAAAAAAAAAAAAAAAATGTCAAATGTCTGGTTGAAATTTGGACTTTGGAATTTGGGAAACAGCGGATACTACGCCAGGTAAAACCACCAGGCGCTGCTAGTAATTTCATAATATTAATGATACACTACTTTAGTAAAGGCTATATGTTTTGAACGTAAATACAAATCACATAATGTTATGTAAACATCCGCTTGACAATTTTATTGAACCGGCGCTTCTACCGCCTAACGAAAAACGCTTTGATGCTTTGATATTGCTGTCTCTTTTCTTCTCGCTTGAAATGAAAGAGACGGCAATGCCAAAGCATCAAAGCGTCAAAGCGTTTTCCGTTAGGCGGTAGACCCGGGACTAAGTTGCATTGGGCGTTAGTCCTACTAATATCATAAACGCGAAAGTTTGTGAGTATGGGTGGATGGAAGATTGTTATTACTCTTTCACGGATCACGGATGAAACTTTGTACATAGAGAAGTCTGGAATAATACATTCAAGCTTTGCTTAGTTTGGGGTCAGATGGTGTTGTGTGTGAATTGTCCACCAATACATGGGCTAATTTTAATCCCAGGAAAATAACGAGATAATCTCGTTATTTAGATAGATATATAGTTAGATTATATAAAATAACTAACCTAATCGTATTAACAATGTTTTCTCAAGTTTGAATTTTGAAGCCATCGTCATTTTTAACTTGGGAATGTGTTTTCAAAACAAAATATTTTCGTCGTCATTCGCTTGAATTTCAAATCAAATTACGCAAAGCACTTTAGCAACTTTTACGAACCAAGTTATCTACAACTTAATTAGGTAGTAGTTACTTCAGAGTTTGGAAACGATTCGATCACTTTTGAAAACCAAATAGAAGGAGCGCTAATGAAACCAACAATTTTACGGTAATTAGTTACCTATTTGCTAGTCAGAACCACAGTATAGTAAAAACTGCAGCTGATTTAGCTATAAAACGTGTAAACAAAAACTTGAAGCAGATAGCCAAGTACCAAGAACGTCCAACTTTCTTAAGTGCGTAAATTTAATTATTCCGTCTTGAAGGGCAATTTTTACAAATCAATTATAGGCCAAGAAGATAAAACTGAATGCACTGCGCCCGTCACTCAGAAATATAAGATGATTTATCTCTATGCTCCGTAATTTCTCTGGAAACATTGCCCTTCGAAATCGGAACACAATTATTTTTGTACATTGCTGTGTGGCGATGGAATAACTGGCAAAGATGTGGTACTTCCCTAGGCGGGGCATCCTCCCATCACTCTATGTTGTAAAAAAAATGTGACATGAGCCAATCAGAGCTGGGTCAGCTTGATTGATTACGACCTTGAGCTTAATTATCTCTTAAGAGAGAAGAAGAAAGAGTTTACATACTAGTGGGGAAAAATGACCTATTTATTCTGTCATTAACGTAATCGAAAACGGTTCAATATCTACAATAACATTTAGTGACATATTATTAACTCTGTAATGGCAAACAACTGGGAACTACCAACATTGCATTAACAGTATCATTAAAAATAAAACAACATATAATTACAAGCGCTCGCATATCTTTTACTCGACCTTCAATAAATTATACCGTAATTATGTATTTAACAGCCCGTGAATTAACATCGTGTTGAAAATTAAAAAGTATACAACTGTGTATAGTTGAGTTTGCCAGCTGTGAAAAACAAAAAACATTAGTTGCCTGTATAATTTATTTATATAAACAAAAGATACAGCATTTTTGTAACGCAGCATATATGTATATGTCTCTTTGTCATTTGTATGTAAGTACCAATATTACATTACAGAATAAAATTTTACGTTCAACATTTACTAGATAGCAAAATTTCATGACTTCATATCGAATTTCATTACCGATAAATATGTAAAATTTCTGAATATGTCAGATAAATTTTATGTTTAAAGAAATCTGTATTCGTCCCAGATTTTTTTAAGTTAGTAGCAGCTCGCGATCACGTTCCCGAAATTTCGCCGCGATAACAAGTAACCTGTTTGTTACTTCAGACGACAATCTTTAAACCAAATTCATCCATCCATTTCATTTCAATTAAAATCTATTGAGAAAGTAACAACCATCCAACCAACCCTCAATGCAGCATAAGCAGCCCACCAAATGTTCCCTACACCTAGGACTCAAGAGCCTTCTCTCGCAAGGAGAAGGTCAAAGCCATCAGCCACCTCGAAAGATGCCGGTTTCCTCACGATGTTTTCCATCAACGTTATCACCGGTGGTGATGACAAACTTGTGCATCTGCACTTGTAAAAAATCTCAGAGATGCAGACAGCATTCGAACATATCAGCCCACAATACGGTACCGGACTACGTCGAAAATACACTATTCTAATTAGTCCGTCAGCTAGATCGTGGAAAAATATGGGCCACGTATTTTTTTTTTAATTCAAAATATTATAAATCGACAGAGATATAGAACATCAAACATTGAGAGTGGGGGGTCGCGACGTCACTCGTGAGTAAAAATCGTACTCACGAGTGACGTCAAGCGAATTTTCTAAGCGCTGAATCTTCGTAATTTTTTGTTCGAGAAACAAAATAAAAAATACGTATACTTAGCAATCTAACTAACGGATTAATCAGTTTTTTTGAGGATTGTACCCTATTGTGAATCGCACGTTTTGGTCATTACGCCACCACGACTTAACTAGGCTACTATGGCTTTACTTTCCCACAACACAAACAATTTATAGAACGTTTACCTGTTACGATTAACTGAGGTATATTTATTTTTGACGTCACGATTGCGCAATGGTAAATATTAGTTACGGTACAATACAGTAATAAAACTCAGCTGGCCTGGTCATTGTACGGATTATTATCTTTTTCGAGGTTCAAACCGCTACGTCATGAAATATTAACTACGTATACTCGGCTATAATTCTCGTTGTACGCGTATTCTTGGGACTTGAAACTAACGTCAAGTTACTAGAAAACTAATAATAATGAAGACTGACAAATAAATAATTATTACTATAGTTGTAGATAATGTCTTCTTTCTCCGCCAGTAAGGAAATTATCGTAAAACTCGATTGACATTAAGACGATTTAAATTTTCAAAGTTTTTCAATTTTCGGGATTTCAGTGCTAGGTTATGATTTGGACTCTTAATATTCAAATAACTGTGTGATACTGTGCTGCTGTTCTGGGCAGGCGTGTTGCTTACCATCATCAGGCACATATCTTGCTCGTCTCGACCCTCTATACTATAAAAAAAGATCACCAACATGTAATTTCAGCAGGATCGGGGACTATCCATAAACTCTTTTAACCCAAGATCCCAGAGCTGCCAGACGTCACCTAATTTCTTATGAATGGAACGTGGACGATTGAGTAGAGTTAGTAAGTACTAAGAACACATGCTTACTCGCTAACTTGCTTAGACGACTAATTTTGAGATATGGGGTAATGAAGGTACATACAAACATTACTTGCTTCACGTATTTTCTAATGTGTATGTGTATAGTGTCTGGGAGTATTGGGACCTTGTTTTTAAGGATATTGCCTACAACATACGTGAAAATCACTTATTAGAAAATACGTGAAGTAATGTTTGTATGTACCTTCATTACCCCATATCTCAAAATTGGCCGTCTGAGCAAGTTAGCGAGTAAGCATGTGTTCTTAGTACTTACTAACTCTACTCAATCGTCTACATTTCATTCATCAGAAAATAGGTGACGTCTGGCAGCTCTGGGATCTTGGGACTCTATTTGCTTAATGGAGAATTTAGGTCTGAGACATTTTAGCCATTTTGAGGTCACGTAACTAAATGCGTACATTGAAAATTCTTTTTCAAATTCGTGATTATTATAAAACGCAAAATATTCTTCTTTACATTAATTTTCTGTGTTCGTAATACGAAAACGACCTTTAACTTTAACTCATTATCGGTAACTAGAGTAGCGCTCTATCGATATTTATCTAGCCATAAATTATGGTTAGCCGCGTGTTGTTAACGAAGCTGCATAGCAAGCGAGCTACACAACATCAACACGAGTACTTTCCAGCCCGATAAGAATTCAAATTGATAAAAATAACAACATTGCGTTGAAACTGGTTATAGTTAATGTTTTAAAACTCTGCATTTTCCTCTACAACGCTCTGTTTGTAGAACATTCTCTATTCGAACATGCAGATCAATATGGAAGGAGCGTGCTTGCATGCATTCGTAGTCCGATTTGCACGATACGGGAGAAAGAGTAGCATGATTGGGCAATAAAATGTGCTCGCGACTTCATTGCGCTATAGTGTCAATAGACTATTGTTGTGTCTAGTACCTTTTTCCTGTGCCGGTTCGCTGTTAGCCTGTGTGGACTCAGAAGTATTGTCCCCGCTCTCCGACGGACCGTCAGAGTCCTTATCGCCATCTGCAAACGACACAACACGCATTACACCTGCCATTGTTTACTTATAGACACGTCAACTCTCACTATTGTTAGCGCGCAACTATTCACTGAAATTGCAACAGACAAATAACACACCGTGGTACCACTTCTTCAAGAATTCAAAACTAAACATTGTTGTGCTGAAACTGCGCAAAGTACATTATATCGGTTGTTTTATCGGTGGCGATAAAGTGGATCCATATCTTCGTGCGAAGTCGGCCGGCGTCTAGAGCCTCTTTAGTCGCCAAGATTGATTGTTGATTGTCGAATGCAATCACAAATGTAGGGCGAAGTGTAATTGAGGCAAAATTAAAATAGAAACGTGCGGGTCGTTCAGTCGCTGCCGCAGCGGCGTCTGAGCTCGCTCGCCGGTCGTCGAGTCGTCGACGATCAACGCTGTAACTTTTGTTTGCCGTGCAAATAGGAGAAAAATTTGTTCCATGCCTACGTCACGGCTGAATGAATAACACCAAGGCTGCGTGTTATTGTTTTGCTTTATGCTCGGACAATACCGAGTGATTACAGCGTGTTCGCGGCCGCAGACCTATTCTTACAAATTCTTCACTAGCGATTCACATTTACATACTTAAATTTGTCCATTTTAGATTTTTTATTTATTGAGATTTATCGATTGAAGTAATTATTTTTCCAAAAGAACTTCCAAAATGTAAGTAACATTTGTTTACGTCTGTTTACGTTCAATTCAATTCAATTCAATTCAATTTTATATGCAGTTTTATAATTTGAAAGCCAATTTCCTGACAGTGGTTCTAAACTATGTTTGGTTAATATCGATTAAATACGGGTCCGCCTCCACAAAATTATTATTTACGATTAAAAAATTTTTTCACAAGCCTCTCAATATTTTTTATCAAATGAAATGCCAAAAAACATTGAAATGAAAAAAATGGCTTGACTACAGTATACTACTAGAATACAGAATACAATATCAAATTTACATATTTCATAGATTATTTAACTCAGGTAGGTATATTCAATTACTAAAGGGATTGCTTAAAATCAAACAAACAATACATTTGTTTTTTAAAATAGTAGAAATAACTACTATCCCCAACTACAAGCTCCGTTTACAGAAATTCACCGAGTAAGTCCGTATTCACTCTAGCTCTCCAATGTTAGTCAACGCTGAAGGCCAAATTACGAAAGTCATTTCTCATCGAATCAGTCAAGTATTTATTATACCAGTTTGAAGACGCCTATAAATCGTAAAAGCAAACACCAGTGTTATAGTGAAAACAACAAAATTTGTGAGAACAACACTTTATTTGCTTTGAACTCGGAATTTTTGACTAATATGAATTGCCTTGCATGCAAAAACAAAATAACTTCAGATCTCACTCTAAAATGCAACAATTGTCGCTCGAATTATCACGCAGAGTGCTTGAATATAAAAAATGAGCAATTCTATGCTCTCTCTGTGGAATACTGTTATAACTGGGTTTGCCCTTTATGCATCAACGTTACGAAGCGAAGCAATAGATCGCTTGAACATACTCCCGTCCGTCAGGTACAGGTTCCCATAAGTCATGACTCCATGAATATGTCATATGACTCGAGTGATCAGACGGACAAGTCGGTGTTACAATCGTCGGCAACACATCCGAGCACTAATACCGGCAGCGCCGACACCAGTAGCTCTGTTACTATGGACAAAATTGGTGCTCTGTTGGACCAAAAACTAAATAGCACACTGTCGATATTCATGAGTGATTTCCGTAGAGCTATCAAGGAAGATGTTAAAATTCTTGTACGCAGCGAAATTGGTTCAACAATTCAAAATCTTAAGGATGATTTCACAACTACAACAGATTTTATCTGCAATGAACAATCTTCTATGAAACGGGACATTGAGGCTAAGACGCGCACTATTAAGGATTTAGAACATGAGGTATCGAAGTTGCGGGAGGAACAAAGTAATTTAAGCGCACGGCTGTCTTCTATGGAAAGAACAACACGCAGTCAGAATTTAGAAATCCAAGCCGTTCCTGAGAATAAAAGCGAAAATCCCGTAGGAATATTCAAAAAACTGTGTGAAACCCTAAACTTGGATATCAAACAAAATGAAATACATTCCTGTCGCAGAGTTGCAAAGGTCAACGCTTCATCGAAGAGACCAAGGAATCTCTTGATCACCCTGGTAAACCCGCTACTTAGAGACAGAGTGCTGTCTGCCTGCTACCGCTTCAATAAAACCAACAAGGATGATACTCTCAATACGACTCACCTTGGTGTCTCAGGCGAAAAACAGAAAATTTATGTATCTGAACATCTGTCACCTGAGTGTAAAGCTCTTCATGCCGCTGCGAGAAAGGCCGCCAAGGAAAAATCGTATAAATATATCTGGGTGAAATATGGCCGAGTCTACATGCGGAAAGATGATGCTGCAAACTGTATCTTAATAAAAAACGTAGACACATTAGATAAATTAGTCGCATGATTTGATATTTCTATCATAAGAGTTTATTTTCTTTTTTTTTTGGTAAAGTAAGTTTGGATGAATTTCTTAGTTTGTAATGTTAATTTTTTATCAGAATGTAAATCGAATTAGATCGAAAACAGAAGATGTTTTTCTCAATATAATTAATAGCGACTACGACATTATTTGTTTAGCCGAGACAAACTTTAATGATGGCGTTTTTGATACCGAGGTGTTCGACAATCGTTACAATGTTGTTAGACGTGACCGACAAATGACACGAATTCACAAAAAAGATGGTGGTGGAGTTGCAATGGCCATCAAAAAGCACATCAACTTTGTTCGTCGAACATCTTGGGAAACCGGTTTCGAAGATATTTGGATCAGCATTATCCCAGAAGATAAAAATGTAAAAAATACAAACATCTGTTTATGCTATCTTCCTCCTTACTTATCAACTGAGAATATGCAGGAATTTTATAATAACTGTCAAAATAACATACTAAATACTCAGAATCTGGAAGAGTTTCTTATAATTGGCGACTTTAACACTCCTCGCGTTTGTTGGTCTAAATCTGCTTCTTCTTCAATTATGACACCAAGTAACCCTAGTGGTGATAGGGCTGACCTCTTGTTGGAGAGTATGTCTCTTTGTAACTTAAATCAATTTAATGGTGTACCCAATATGTATGGTAAATTCTTAGACCTTGTTCTATCCACATCACTATTACAAGTATATGAGTCTGACGCTATTAGTAAACTAGACAGATATCACCCCTCTATCGTGATCAACTTGGAATCTGTAGAAAATACTAAATGTTTTAGGCCAAAACCGGGCAAGCGGTTAGATTTTAACAAGAGCGATTATACGAAAATTAAACTGGATCTTGAGTCTACTGACTGGGACGATGTTTTTCAGGCTCCAGGCACTGATGAATCTGTAACTAAATTTTATGCGAAACTTAATGAAATACTTGGAAAGCACACACCATTTGTTAAGAAAAACTCAAATTCTAATCCTATCTGGTTCTCTCCTGCTTTAATAAGAACTCTAAAAGAAAAATCGAAACATCATCGTAATTACAAAAAATTTGGTAACCCACGCGACTATGACGTGTTTTCCATGCTTCGTCTAAGGTCTAAAAAACTTATAGAACGAGATTACAACAATTTCATTAACTCGGTAGAAACATCCATAGAAAACAACAATATCAAACATTTTTGGCAATATGTAAAGAGTAAAAAAAGTACAGATGCAATACCTCTTAAGATGAAGCACGATGGACAGATAACGTCACAACAAGAACAGATATGCGAACTGTTTTCTAATTATTTTAGTTCTGTTTTCGAAAAACACGATTCACACATCCGATATCACGAAGGAACCGATGGTCAAGAGTTATGTGGTGGTATACTTAGTGGCATATTGATCAATCAGGAAGACATTCTTAGTAAAATTGCTAAGATTGATCCTAATAAGGGGGCAGGTCCCGACGGAATTCCCCCTCTTGTGGTCAGAAAGTGCGGCAAGGAATTATGCTCTCCTCTTTCTGTATTGTTTAATATGTCCCTTCATACAGGTATATTTCCGTCACTTTGGAAAACTGCCTACATAATTCCCATATTCAAAACTGGTGACAGATTGAGCTGTGATAATTACCGTCCCATAAGCATACTTTCTTGTTTGGGTAAACTCTTTGAAGCAGTTGTATATGATGTTATGTATCATCATATTAGTTCACAACTGTCGCCCAAACAGCACGGATTTGTACGTAATCGATCTACTACTTCGAATTTGCTAGAATTGAAAAACTACATATGCCAGTCTTTTTCGAAAAAGGCACAAGTTGATTGCGTATATACTGACTTTTCTAAAGCTTTCGACAAGGTCAGCCATAAAATGTTAATTCGCAAATTATCGTCTCAGTTTGGAATTCATGGTAGTTTGTTGAGGTGGATAGAGTCATATCTTACTAGACGTAGTCAGCTGGTTGCAATCAGGGGCTTCTTGTCTACACCTGTATTAATAACATCTGGAGTACCCCAAGGTTCTCATCTTGGGCCTTTGCTTTTTATCGCTTTTATCAACGACCTTGTAGACAAGCTTAATAACCCCTGTCTATTATACGCAGACGACCTTAAAGTCTTTTCTCAAATCAACAATATCAGAGACGCGGAGATCCTTCAGTCTGATCTAGATGTTATTTACAGATGGTGTGAAGTTAATCGTATGGTTTTAAATATTAATAAATGTGTAATGATAACGTTCACAACTAAAGTTAATAAAATACTGTTCAATTATAAAATTCAAAATAATATGTTAGAAAGAAAGACTGTTGTAAAGGATCTTGGCATTTTGTTGGATGAGAAAATGACGTTTCGCAATCATTATGATCATATAATTAGTAAGAGCACTAAACTCCTGGGCTTTATTTCTCGGATTACGAATAAATTTAAAAAACCTACAAGTTTTTTAAATCTGTACTATGCCCTAGTACGGAGTGTTCTAGAATATAATTCTGTTGTATGGTCACCACATTACGAAGTGCATAAGAGGCGTATAGAACGAGTACAGAGCAAGTGCTTAACCATACTGTGCTACAGGCAGGGGCTGCGGCGCCAATTGCAATCTTATCCCGACAAACTTGCTAAATTTAAAATGCAAACTCTTGAATCTAGACGTGCTTATAATGAATTTGTCTGCCTCTTTAAGATATTGCATGCTCATATAGACTCCCCCACTCTTCTCTCCAGTATCAACATTAACATCACCCCTAGAGCCCGCGACTATCATGCTAGGATTTTTTCGTTGCAGGTTTACACCAATAATACGTCATTTTATAACCCTATAGTGAGAATGTGTCGCCAATATAACGAAATTCATAAAAAATACCACGACACAATTGATGTATTTCATAACAAAATGTATAAATTTAAAAATGAACTTAGGAAGATAGTATTTACGCCATATGTTCGCTAAAGTCGATTTTCATTATTATAAAGTTTTCAAATTATAAAGTATTTCTTGGTTGCGTTTACATATTTTAGTTATGTTATAGTTTTAGTTGCATGTAGGTATGAGTTAAGTTAAAGTTATTGATTTATATTGTATGTATTTAATTTAGTGACTGCCTCAATATTCTAGTTAAGTTGTGTGTGCATGCTTTGGATAACAGTTTAGAACATCACAATATTATAATTTATCTGATAATTAACATTAACTGTAATCTGTTATGTACGCCTAATTAAATAAATAAATAAATAAATAAATAAATAAATTTAGCATTTATACGCTAGAATTTACGAAACTGTCCAGGTTCAAACTTTCTGAAACCCGTCTTTTCAAAGGTAGCGTAAAACTAAAACTTTTTTTAAAGATTTAAATAAATTGTAAATAAAAAAATAAGTGTTTGAGTATTTTATGTGTTGTTATTTTATGCTGTAATCTTATGTTTGGATGAAATTAGTAATTACCTTTCGTTATTAGTATTATGTACTAAATCAATAAAGTGGCCAAGTGCGAGTTGGAGTCGCCCATGAAGGGTTCCGTTGCAGCAAGTAACATAATATACATAGTACACATACTTCTTGTAGTTCGTTGTAACTTTGATCGAAGTTTCAATAATAGTGTATTTACGACGCACAAAAAAAAAGTACTCATCAGATCGAGTTCAAACTAATTTTCGTTGGTAGTTTACATGGTAATGTACATCATACATTTTTTTTACATTTTTCATTTTCTTACTTTAGAAGTTAGAGGGGGGGGGACACACATTTTACCACTTTGGAAGTGTCTCTTGCGCAAATTATTCAGTGTAAACGAAAATGATTTTAGAAACCTCAATATCATTTTTGAAGACCTATCGATAGACACCCCACACGTGTGGGTTTGATGAAAAAAAAATTTTTGAGTTTCAGTTCTCAGTATGGGGGGCAACCCTAATTTTTCTTTTTTTTAAATTTTTTTGTTCAAATCTTAAAGCGGTTCACAGAATACATCTACTTACCAAGTTTCAACAGTGTAGTTTACATAGTTTCGGCAAAAAGTGGCTGTGACATACGGACGGACAGACAGACAGACAGACAGACAGACAGACAGACAGACATGACGAATCTATAAGGGTTCCGTTTTTACGTTTTACGGAACCCTAAAAACCGACTTCAATTTATAATTAAATTCGGACACTCGCCCAAATTTCATAAGAATCAATCACTATGTCGTCTAAATACACGAAAGCAAATGTTAGTTTTGGCTTATATATTTCAAAAACTGCTACACCGATTTCGATAAAAATTATATGGGACATCTGAAATTTGATCTACCAAACAAAAAAATAACCACCAAAATCGATTCACTATTGGCGGCACTATCGCGTAACATACATTTAAGAAACATCCAACCGGATTGAGAACTTCCTCCTTTTTTGAAGTCGGTTAAAATCACAAAATGCTGTCAGCATTTGGATATCCAGGTGAAGCTTCAAACGTCTTCTTGAAAAAACCGTGTTTGGCCGATATCTCGAAAACTATGCACTTTAGGGCAAAAGTCATCGAGACCATTATTGTAGAGAAAAAAAAACGCATCTTTGTTTCCATTCGCTTTTTTGAAAAACTTACCGTTTACCAATTACTATAATATTTCAAGAGTTATTGGCCGCGACAGAAAAACCGGTTCATACCAACGGTAGATACATTTTCATACCAAAGCGATGTTTTATTGATTTATATCGCCATCAATTTCTTTATACTTTTCACATTACAGCACATCTTGTCTGCACATAACAAGATTTTTATTGATGTGTTAGTCATAGAATAAATAACTACAATAAACCGCATAAGTTTAATAGGACGTTAAGTGGCGCCGACACTTCCTCAGATGGGGTACAGATATGGATTGAGCCATTTATAAATCGACCGTGACTCGACTAGGTCGAGCCTTCTAACCGATAAACATCTGCCGAAGATTTATTTACACTAACTGAAGCAGTAAACACGTGTTTAATTACATTACCGCTGATGTTACGGTAAAGTATAAAAAACACACATTTTTGATGATGTAATTAGAAGAGTTGCCATGCTAAACTGGTCGTATTTATTTAAATACTCGTATCAGATGTACTATAAATGCTATACCAACTAGGTACTATTATGTATATATGCATAAAATTGTATGAGTTTTTTTTAAATGTCTTTCTTTAGTTTGTTGTTCACGCATATTTCACTTGAATAGTTACGAAGCTATGAAATACGCATAGCTTTGAGACATCATTATAAGCTACATAATATAACTCTGGCTTACTACTGAAAGTTACAGTAATTACACTAAACATTTAAAAATCGATAAAAATCAAAAGCGTGACCGTAACACCGATAACAAAATCATGCCATTGTTGGTGTGTCAAAGATAACATTTGCCCGATATAATACAAGTACACAACTGCGTTATAAACAAATCACAGCACCCGATTGGACTGTTAAGGTATTATCATTTAGGCTTGTTTATGCGGATAAAAAAGTTGAATTCTGGGAAAAGTCAGCAAGTAAATTAGTTATCTACTGTTCCGCAAAATGAAGGTGATTTGTATTGGACCCTTTTGCGCGAATTTTTCAAGCGCCGTCTCAAAATATCCCTTTTTCCGCGTAACGATGTTTTGAAAGAGGGACATTAGATGGATAATTTATAAGATTCACTTAAGTTTATTTCGTTACTAATCTGAGCGGTTTATAGATATGTATTTGAAAATAAATATTTGTGGACATTTTCAACACTTCTTCTTCATCGTATTGCTCTTGGCAGACCGGTCGCGCCCACGACCCTCGGCTTCGCAGGCAGACTTACTACCAACTAAGCCACGAAGTCAGTATGATCTATCTGTGTCTAATAAGTGATCAACGATGCCAATCTTGTCCTATTTACCAAGATATTAGCATTCTTCACTCCTTCTCTATAACTACAAGTGTTCAAAATTTCATATTTTTCGTCTGCGCCATTTTCGTCAAAACAAAGTTAGGGGAACAAAGTTTTTGCTTCACGTATAAATGAATAGATTACTTTGCAAGTTGAACTCTGCCAGAGACCGATCACTACTAGAGTAAGATCCCAGAGCTCCCAGACGTCACCTATTTTCTGATGAATGAAATGTGGACGATTGAGTAGAGTTAGTAAGTACTAAGAACACATGCTTACTCGCTAACTTGCTTAGACGGCCAATTTTGAGAAATGGGGTAATGAAGGTACATACAAACATTACTTACTTCACGTATTTTCTAATAAGTGATTTTCACGTATGTTGTAGGCAACATCCTTAAAAACAAGGTTCCAATACTCCCAGACACTTTCCGTCAGTCGTTTTGCTTAACAACTCCAAAATAATAATATAACTTCACTTAAATTATCATGCTCCATTTGTAAATATGTTCGTCAGACAACTATTTTGTTGCTTTTTACAATAAGATAGACCAATCTAAGGGGGCAATCATGCCCTAAACTCAACTATGTCCTATGGGTAAGAGCGGGAGACTGAGTGAGACATTTATTAGGAAATATTGACTTAAAATTGAGTTTAGATGATATATGATGATGATGATAAGCATGTGTTCTTAGTACTTACTAACTCTACTCAATCGTCCACATTTCATTCATCAGAAAATAGGTGACGCCTGGGAGCTCTGGGATCTCGGACTATACATCTTTATGCAGAACATTCAAAAATTAAAAAAAAACAAAATACCCAAACAAATGTAATGAATCAAAACAGAATAGAGTGGTTCACATTGAGGTGCCGCCGGATGCAGTGAGCTCGGCATTGCACTCGGATAAACATTACTCACTGGATCATTTATTCAGAATGTCAAAGCAAATCGGCTGTGAAACCGTAACCTCGTAAAAAATCACTGCATTATTTAAATGCTTCGCCACTTGTGCACTGTCCATTCTTTGAAATCTCTTAAAGGTTTTATTTCATCAATAAACCACTTGATATAGCATCTGTAGTTTATTTAGAAAAAAATATATGATTACTTATTTTCTTTCTACGTAATTCGCGCTTCATTTTACACCGCATCGTCGCTTTACATCAGCGAGATAGCGGAAAAGTGCAAGCCAGCCTAAAAAAGCAGAGCCAAGTTTGTTTGTTTTGTAATATTCTCTAGCTCATACAGGTCAACAGCGTTAGACAAGATTTGGTACCAAGAATACCTAAGAGAAATTATAGTGATACGTTACGTTTCGATTTTGAACATAGTCCGAGGGGACTATCGACTAAATTGCTCAAGCACGAGCTGGTCATTTTAAGTCGTCACTGCTGGGGCTCAGGGCCTTCTCTCACAAGGAATCAAGGTCTATAATCCGCAACGCTGACAAAATTCGGGTTGGAGGATCAGTTAATATACCAGAGAAAGCAGTATTCTGTCTTGGAACGCGCTGGATTCCTCACAATGTCTTCTTTCACCGTATAAGCAAGCGCTGATGGAAAAATCGTACATTTGCACGTGGAGAAATACATCAGAAGTGCAGGCAGGATTCAAATATAAATACAAAAATTTGTTTGTAGGCCAAAAAGCACGACAGAGAATATTTTTAATTAAAGTTGAGCCATACAAACTGACCTTTTCGAGATGCGAACCTACCAACGGGCACCAGACGTTCTAGCCACTATCACCTACACCTATCCACCCCGGCCATTTTTAGTAAACACTGCACAGCTCAGAATGCCGTGCCGTCTTTGCAAAACGGGTTTTTTCTTGGTCTGGGTTATCAATAGCCACTGTGACCACGGTCAGGGAGACCCGGAGAACACTTAATCAGGCGTCCGCTATCGCAAATAACTTCTGATGAGCGAAAGATCAAGGTAAAACTGAATTAAGCACGCATAAAACACTGCAGTAACAGGACAATTCTTATCTCAAAATAACCGATCTAGTTGACTGAATGTCCAGGCCGGGGTGATAAAATTTTAGTATCGAGATAAGCACCTCGCTGCATGCAATGTAAATAAAGAGCCACGAGAAAAATATTCAAAATATCCTATCAATGCAAATTTAAAAGGTAACGCAAAAACGGCATAAAAATTCGAAAGGAGCGCGTACCCATCATTACGCGACGTGGATATGCTAGCTACGCCTTGCCAATTCAGCCGTCATTCCCCTGGAATGTTTGTTTCCCGGTATAAATACTTCGTTACAATTGATTAATGCGTAACCAATGAATTAAAACCCAAATTTTAAGTTAAATCTGGTTATGGTGGATTAAATTTTCATTATCATTTATAATTTAATTATTTTAATGTTAATTTTATAAACTCCACTACGAAAAACAAAAATTCATCACACAAACACTAATCAATTTTGTAATATCAGTATGGTAAAAGGAACAGCAATTTGTCGATTTATATTTTCGTGTTAGCTCCATATCAAAAGTTTGCCTTTTCGGTCAAATACATCATTTCTGCGTAATCCATTTTTAAACTTATTAAGATCTACAGGAAGTAAAAGTTGCCATTATAACTGTCCTTCACAGTGAACCTGTTAACTAGAGGTATACTCTAAGAAGCTTATAGAGTTTGTCTTCTTGAATAAATAGCAGATTTATCCCACAATATATTATATGTCGTTCGATATTTTACTTTATATCAGGAAAACTTTCAGGATGTTTGCAACGTTTCAGCAATATAAACTGTATATTGTGGACACTTATGTTTTATGATTTCATTATAAGACTATCCTAGCCCACCGGTACTGCAGTATGATATACCTTTACCATGGCTCGCTACTCAGCCCGAGCCTAAGTTATGCGTTTCCAACCATTGCCTTTCGTATATCGTCACTCCACCTCTCCACTCTCAGTCTCAGGGTGTTACCACCTAGTGTCATACACTACGTTTGCCGAATCGCGGCTTATACTCAAGAATACGTCTACCCCAACGGTTATCGATGCTGAGACAAATATGTTCCCCTTCATTATTTTCATTTGTGCAGATCGTCACTCCACCTGACCGCAGGGTGTCCCACACTGTGCTGGGCTAGGCGCGATCTCCACTCAAGAACCAGAAGAATGTACCCGTTATTATATATAAAAAAAATCGATTTCCAATGATTTTACCGCTTCTAAATATATATGAATTTGTTTACGCAATAGTTATTTGTTGTACAAGAGTGCAAAGTGGCTTTTTAACCGCGTGCTCAATTTTGATGACCGAGCAAGCGAAGGATTCTAAAGTTGAATCACGAGCGTAGCGAGGGATTCAAAAATTAGAATCCTGAGCGTAGCAAGGGAATCAAAAGGGCACAAGGTGAAAAATCTTTGCACTCGAGTGTAACACGTAATTTTTCATCCCCCCCTAGCGAGGAAATTACTAAACGCTTTGCGCATTTTCAGTTTCAGTCGATTCTGTTGGCGTTAAATAAACTTATTGGTCGCTAGAATCACTTATTATTATTGTATTTCGGTTTTTCACTTGTATTCAATTTTATAAGTTTTAAACTTAAGTTCATTTAGCCATGGTTTTAACAATAACAATATGACGTGAAAATATGGAGAGTTGACCGATTGAGGTAAGGAGTTTCATGTGTACATGAAAAAGTATCAATCCGCCCAAATGCATTAAATTATAGTAGCGCTAAATTTGCATCAGGGTACATTTTAAAGGAAATTAATAAACGTACTATTCAGAATTTATGAAAGAAAAATATTGGCAGTCATAGGCACTGCCGATAGAAGTGGTAACTTATAACTCAGAATTTGATTTTTACTTTGGAAACTACGCGTGTGAAACCGGAGGCTGTGGCTATGAGCATGGCCATCTAGAAATGCTGACACATTTTTAAATGGCCAATGGGAAAGGCTGAGGCATTTCTAGATGGCCATTGACTATCGTCCCGAATTTACCCGAAGATTTCTTATCATTCCCGAGCGTGACGCTAGAATTAAATTGACAGCCCACGAAAAATCTGTCTTTGGCGCGCCAAATTTTATACTATAAATAATATTATTTATTTGATGTTATATTTAATACATTATTGTGTACTGCACAAGTAGTTGAAATTATCTATTAGTTACTATTTTAGTAGTCAATAATATTTAATTAATTTAACTCGGCAACTCAGCATACCTACTTCAATTCGATTACAATTGATTCATTCATAGCATTTCAAAATGTTTTGCCATTTGAAATAACATTCTTTACCTCTATCCTCCATACGTGAAAAGAAAATTGCGCGCAAAACATTTAAAAAAAAAGTACACCAAAGAGGTTCCGAGTATGAGTTTTTAACAAATTAAAAATAAATGTATGTTGAATTCGGCACCAAGGAGGTAGAAATAAATAGGTTATTATGTTTTGAATTCAAAACCTCAGTACACAAGATGTTCTAAATTCAAATTTACTTTAACCTCTAGAGGGTAAAAACGACTTTTGCGCCCTGATATCGAGGAGCAAAAGTACTCTTTCCGAGCTGGTGGGATGAAAAATAAATTTTCCAAAGCAATCTCATTGGTACGACCTTAACACATCACTGTATGATTTTACCAGCAAACATATTTTATTTATCCGGTCGATGCATTTAAGATTATTTTGAGATACACTCATAACGATTAATCAATCACTCAGAATCGTTTTTAGAATCGACGCAATTCGTGAAGTTTAAATTCAACGAACGAACAGAGGCCGTTCCACCAATTTTGCCACGAAAATGGTGTTTTTTGTTGCTCTCCAAGTTTCGATACCGAAATAAAGCATAAGCATAAACAGATCACGTGTTCCCGTTGCTAGGACTCGGTGCTTTCTGTCACAACGTCACAAGGCGAGAGTCAAAACCATAATCCACCACGATGGCCAAGTGCGTGTTGGTGGATGATACGTGTTCTCAAAAAGTGCCTTTCCTGGAACACATCGGTTCACTGGCGATGTTTTCCTTTAGGTTAAGGCCTTATCATCGGCGGACGCCCGAGAGCTCGAGATGGTCAGGTACCGCTACAGATGCACCCCGAAAAGTAGGAGTCAGTTGCAATTGACTCCTATATAGCTAACTATTCATATAACCACGTGGTATACAATTATCCATGATGCCAAATAATGCAAGTAGGAAGACACCTGCGGTTGAAATGGACTTGAGTTTTCGTCAAAAATTAACAATTGACAATTGATGATCTGTGAAATGACAGTTCAAGGTGGATCTTTATTCTTTCAAGATCTAAGTAATCGATAGTAGCTTCTCTCTACCCACCAGCGAGCGTAAGTATAGTAATCAGACCGACCATTTAAAGCGCCCACGGGAGATTTAAACTCTGTACTCGTATAAGTGAATTAGCCGTATGTAGGTTAGGTAATTAGTTTCCTCAGAAACGCATTACGAGCGGTACACACTGAGCTCCGAGTTGCGGTTTATAATCGTTTGTAGCGCGGAGGGAATATTGTTTTAAATTTCACAATTTCGTTAAACATTATCTGTGTTATTTGGATTTTTATTGGAACCATTTTAAGTGCCTTTTTCATCTATCTTTCTAAATCCAATGTGGCTCGCATTATTTATTTTTAATATTTTCGTAACCTTTTTCACCAGAAACCCTTTTTAAGGCTTTCTCGTATAAAGAGAGAAAGAGAAGAGAAGAATTCATAATCCTACCTTCTAGCCAAATACGGGTTGGAGGATGCCACAACATGGACTAAAAAGATGTATTTATTGTTTGCTCAAAATGTTTTTTTTTCCTTAAACCAAGTGGTGAAGATAAACTAGTACATACAAAAAAAAAAGAAAAAAACTCGAAGATCACCTCCAGCTATGATTATTTTTCCAAGTGCAAATACACAAGATACGAACCTAATGACCTCACGCATGAAGTAGAACCTTCTCGCCACTACGTCACCACTACTGCACTAAATCATAGTCTAAATCCTAAAAATACTCTTAACCTGTGGTATAAGGGGTGAAACCTTAAAGCGCTAAAACAATTAAACAAGAAAAGTCTAAGTAAGGCAAAGTTTGTTTAAAATGAGTCTCTAAGTTCCACGTAATACGTTATTAAGTCTAGCGTTACGGCCGAGTGTCGGGCTCTTGATAAGGAAAGCGGCGGGACCGGGACGAGAGCACGGAGTTTAATGCTCGGTTTTACACCTTGTCTTATGAAATGGCTAATTGGCTACGGGACTTCGAGATAAGAATACTGAGGCACGTTAAACAGTCATTAAAACACCAGAAGATTTTGCTACTTTATTTGTATGACATAAGTATGTACGATTTTAAAATTAAATAAATGTATGCTACATAAGATTGCCTACATGGCCCAGAGTATTAACAAGCAGAAGTAGAAATGAGCTGGCCATACTGGCAGAAGAACCGCTAACCGTTGGTTGGGATAGAACGGGTTCTTGACTGAAGACCGCGTCTAGGCAGGTGCAGTGTGGGACACCCTGCGACCAGGCGGTTCTACAGCCTAACTAAATCGGCTTTCGCTTTGATATTGCTGTGTCTATAATTAAAATGAAAAGAAAGAAATATCAAAGATGAGACGGTTTAAGTTAGGCGGTAGACCTCAGGTGGAGCAACGATCTGCGTAAAGAGGCGGGGAGACAGTGAATGGAAATAGGAGGCGACCAAGTTCAGTTGCGTAAATTGGGAAAGACAGCTTGTATTATGAGAGCCATGATGTTAGATTATTATAATACTCATATAGCCGTAAATAGATCAATATAATACGTCGTTTCCTATGATAAAAATTAAGGTTTAACTACATATTTTTGTTAATCTTAGGACGCGGTATAGTTTAACATAAACAATTCGCGGTCAAATGCAACTACAGTGTATAATCAAAATATGTAGTTAAAAATTCAAAAATATTAAAAAAAA
The DNA here is from genome assembly GCA_963693475.1 of Ectropis crepuscularia. Lineage (NCBI taxonomy): Eukaryota > Metazoa > Arthropoda > Insecta > Lepidoptera > Geometridae > Ectropis > Ectropis crepuscularia. The sequence continues at coordinate 12,595,858 of OY856339.1, read as the reverse complement.
ACTCATTGATTTATCATCAATACTATTTATTGAATCAGTCACAAATACGACCAAAATTTACTACTAAAACTAAGCCACTAGTAGTAAGTAAATCCTACTAAAACGTGGCTTCATATACGAAAATGATATAAAACGAACATGGAAATTTCCAGACACTAATAGCTGGAATGGAGCGATAACGTACGCACTCAAAACTTTCAGTCAACAAACAAACTTTCCATAACTTTGTACAGAGCGATCACACGTGTGGTTTTCTACACCCACATGCGCCTCAAACTATCCTGACAGCTGATTTAGATGGATCTAGAATCCACATTTTGCGATAAAATCTCTTGCCAGCTTATTTTCGTTATTCCTTTGTCTAGTTTTTAGGGTTCCGTAAAACGTAAAAACGGAACCCTTATAGTTTCGTCATGTCTGTCTGTCTGTCTGTCTGTCTGTCTGTCTGTCCGTCCGTATGTCACAGCCACTTTTTGCCGAAACTATGAGAACTACACTGTTGAAACTTGGTAAGTAGATGTATTCTGTGAACCGCATTAAGATTTGAACAGAAAAATAAAAAAAATAAAAAAATTAGGGTTGCTCCCCATACTGAGAACTGAAACTCGAAAATTTTTTTTTCATCAAACCTACACGTGTGGGGTGTCTATCGATAGGTCTTCAAAAATGGTATTGAGGTTTCTAATATAATTTTTGTCTACACTGAATAATCAGTTTTTAACGAAAATTAGTTTGAACTCGATCTGATGAGTAGTTTTTAGGGTTCCGTAAAACGTAAAAACGGAACCCTTATAGATTCGTCATGTCTGTCTGTCTGTCTGTCTGTCTGTCTGTCTGTCTGTCTGTCCGTCCGTATGTCACAGCCACTTTTTGCCGAAACTATGAGAACTACACTGTTGAAACTTGGTAAGTAGATGTATTCTGTAAACCGCATTAATATTTGAACAGAAAAATTTAAAAAAAAATTAAAATTAGGGTTGTCCCCCATACTAAGAACTGAAACTCAAAAAAATTTTTTTCATCATACCTACACGTGTGGGGTGTCTATCGATAGGTCTTTAAAAATGATGTTGAGGTTTCTAAAATCATTTTCGTATACACTGAATAGTTTGCGCGAGACACACTTTCAAAGTGGTAAAATGAGTGTCCCCCCCCCTCTAACTTCTAAAGTAAGAGAATGAAAAATCTAAAAAAAATATATGATGTACATAACCATGTAAACTACCAACGAAAATTAGTTTGAACTCGATCTGATGAGTAGTTTTTTTTTAGTACGTCAAATATACACTATTATTGAAACTTCGATCAAAGTTACAAGGAACTACAAGAACTATGTGTACTATGTATATTATGTTACTTGCTGCAACGGAACCCTTCATGGGCGAGTCCAACTCGCACTTGGCCACTTTATTATATATATAGATTATTTTGATCCAATATTGCATGATGAGATGAGTGATGTGGACAAATATTATAATATACGAGTTTCAGTTCTCAGTATGGGGGGCAACCCTAATTTTTCTTTTTTTTTTAATTTTTTGTTCAAATCTTAATGCGGTTCACAGAATGCATATACCTACCAAGTTTCAACAGTGTAGTTCTCATAGTTTCGGCAAAAAGTGGCTGTGACATACGGACGGACAGACAGACAGACAGACAGACAGACATGACGAATCTATAAGGGTTCCGTTTTTACGTTTTACGGAACCCTAAAAATCAATGCCACTTTTCGTTGTTAGTGAACTCCTCCTAAACGGCTGGACCGATTTGAATGATTTTTTTTTGTACACGTTTAGGTAGGGCCCTGGATGGTTTAGATTCACAAATCAGCCCGGCAGATGGCGTTGCAGTTGGTATCTAGGTTATTATCCGAGCGAATCCGGCACGGGCCGCTAGTAAAATTATATACGAGTACAATTTGGTCCCATTCAGTACCAATTATTGTGTAAATTTCACGCATAATATTAATGTTTATTTTTATGTTAATATGTTCAACATGAGAGTTATATTTTTAAATAAATGTCCAAATGGTATTAAACATAGACTATAAACGCAAAGTAAAAAAGTGAAGTTATTTAATAATGTGAACTGAAAATGTTTGGATATTTACTTATTTTCAAACGAACATGTTAGATGTAATGTCTGAAACGCATATAGCACATTTAAAACTAAGAGACTTGTATTAACCCAATTTTATTTTACGTTTACAGACGCAAAAAACGTAAGTACAACTGCGTGACGCCACCTTTATTCAAACATCGTAGATCAACTAGTCTTGGCAAGCTGCTCATCACATCATAAAAATCGTTATGTCCCCATTACATTATAGAGTGACGATTAAAATATAGTGGTCCTAACGAAAGTACACACAATCCCCTCGGCGACTTATGACATGGAAACTGCCCAGGGGAGGCACTGATTGAGGTATATTACCCGTAGACTAATAAAATGTTAATGATAATGGTTGGCAACAGCAATTTTATAGTATCGAATAAATGGAAATTTTAGTCAGTCAGATTTTCTCAAATAAAATATCAGTAGGAGGAAAGAAAATGACCGTTATAGAAATGTACACGATCATGTTAAGATTTTTGTGATATGTAGCTACCAGGATGCGCTATTTCAGTTCTCATACAATTAACGGATTACTCACGTGGTAATGTTGGTTCAACTTGATCTAAGTTTTTTTAACCGCATTCAGCAGCCTTTTTCAGTAGGAATACGCGCGCGTGACCGCGTCTCGTTTTACAATGAGACGGTCTGACGTGGACCGACAATACCACATATAAGCACTTCGGTTTTTAAACAAAACCACTTGGCAACAATTTGATTTATTTTTTTATGTCGAATAAATACAGTAATCAAATTCGAAAACAAATATTCCACTCATATCTCGACTGTATTTGCAGTTACATTAGAGCGAAAGCGACGGAAAATACAGGGAGATATTCAAAAGTGTAACAACAATTCGATTCAGTTTTTGGTCTTAAGTGTACGATTAGATAATCAGGGATTATATTATTTAGTAGTAACTAGTAACCCATTTTTACGTCAAAAATAAACAAACAAACAGGCGATCACGTAATGGTAAATAGCCACTTCCTAACACCACATTAACAAGCATATTGATTTCCAGAGTGATGGTCAATTTTATTTTTTAAACGAGATGCCGTTAATTAGACTGGTGGCACCGGAACTTACATCGGTATAATCTTGTTATTGGAAAAGCCAAATAAATTAATCAACTCCTTCCACAAAATTACAGCTAAAGCACAATCACGTCAGCTTTCAAGCCAAACTAAAAATGCATCAATATCAATCTAATCGTTTAGGAGCTATGGTGCCACAGAATCCGCAGATATATAAAAATATACACAGACAGACAGGGCTCTGGAACTTCTGTGCTAAACCATAGATCGGTAGGCAACACAGGTAGTCTGAGAACTGCAATAGGGACCTTATAAACCCTCTGTACTATATATATAGACTAAAAAATTGTCTTTATAAGTTAAAATACAAAACAGCTGTGAATGATGATAGCCCCTGTTGATTAAATACCGTCTTTAGGTGAGACATGAGTCACTATAAGTGCAAATAAACTGATTTATTGACATCATTGGGCAGGAAATTTATATTGACGTTTTCGTGGCCGAGTTGCGAATCGGTGATTCAGGTCAATGGCACTTTTTGACGAGGGGAATAAACACACAATTTGTCTATCTAAGCCAAGAGAAAACCACGGATTGCGCCTAGAAAATATTAGCACGACGCTAAAAATGAGGAAATGTAGTCAACAGAGCAACTGAGTCAAATTTAAAAGATTTGAACATGTTACGTTAACCCCCCACTCTGAAAGTTTGACGGCTTTTAATAAATTGATAAAACAAAAAATACGTGTTTCATATTTTTCCATGATCTAGCTGACCGACTAATTAGAATGGTTTATTTTTGACCCAGTCCGATAAATGGTCTGTACGTTTAAGGGACTTTTCGGATGTGGCCTCAATTGGCCTATACTTTTAGGCGAGCTCAGAGGCGTAGTGCTCTTTAGTATTATAACATCGTGAGGTTCTCTGAACGGGCGTGAAGACTACGCAGCAAATTAATTAATTCTTAAAAACGATAACCTATTTTCTACTAAAGCATCGATCTAGTTTCTACATCGGCTAAGTGAATCAAGTGATTAGTTAGAGCTTGCCGCTACTTGCCACAAACTCATTAACTGATGAAAGCGCAGGTGGCGAGAGCTGCTAATCACTTAGCCCGTACTTGTAGGAAGCCGATATTACGTTAGCGTCATGTTGCTTTCATCCCGTGACACTCGGTGAAGTAATAGATACAATATAATGTAGAATCAAATTATTATAACACTAATACCTACCCGCAACTTTGTCCGCGTAGAATTTACAAAAAATATATTTTCCTTAGAAACTCTGCATTTTTCGGGATTAAAAGAAGGGCTACTCCAGACTATAGTCAACCAAGTTCCAATTTTCAGACTTATCCGTTAAGTTAACTTATTCTTACAACCTGGTTGAGCAACAAACACACACAATTTACGCATTTATAGTACTAGTAAGATTGAAGGGGGATAGTGGTTATGGCCTTTGGTTGACACACATCTTACGATCTACGCTAATATTATAAAGCTGACGAGGTACTTGTTCAATTACCTTTGAAAAACAAACAACTTTTTTTTCTTATTTTTTTTCAAAAATAGATATAGGGACTTATTAAATATGGACTTGCGCTTGGAGGAGGTGACGAGAGATCGTTGGCATCTTTTTCGCTTAAAAAATCACATTTGGGATTTGGCATGGAAATGCCGCCATCATTCTTCCATTCGCTTCACCGAGGGACTATAGAATATCCTTTTTTATAGTGCATCTGTTTTGTATGTGTCTATATTTTTTTTTATATCCATAATGTATTTAATTAAAGTGAAAACTTCTATAACCGCGCGTTGAGCACTTTTGGTAGGGGAAAACTTCAGAGGGTTGCGTCACCGACATGCGTAGTAGCAGTATATAATATATACTACACAAGTGACGTTTTGTGCAACATTAGTGCTGTTTAATACAAATTTAAATTGCAAGTCATAAGTTTTCACTTCTATCGGCAGTCCCTACGTCTACATTTTTTGTTTTGTTTTGTAAATGTTTATTTTGTATGTTAAAAATTAGAATATGAATGTAATAAATATTTGGATTTACCTTCTTTTTTCAAATTTCAGCAGAAGAATAAAACTTAGTCGGATACTCGTTTAAATTGACTGTACTTTAAAAACTTAGTGAATGCCGGTTTTTGTGTAACGAATGAGCATTTAGAATAGTATTGGTATTATGATATGTTTATTGTTTACCTAAGGCCACAGGCTAGTCGCATTGACTGACAGTGGACGCCGCGCCTACCGCCGTTACTAACGAGTCTGTATCGCCATTATGCGGTTTAGTTCCGGTCATTATAGATCCATAAATCTTGACCTATTTAGTTCTATATATTTACGTAGTTTTTCATAGTCAAATCTTCTAACATTATAACCGTAAAAAAATTGAGAAAATGAGTGAACAGAAAGAGTATTGAAGAGTTTACATCATACCACATGAGCCACTTTTTATCTCTAAAAATGAGCAATTCTATTCTGGAGGGCCACTAATTTTATATGTTTTTAACAAGCAAGTTGTCATCACAATGTCTTCATTTTCATGTCGACACGTTCTGAGCAACAAATGAAAATGGGAAAACAAGAAATTTTGCTAACGATAATCATAGGTTTGCACTTGGCCGCCATTTCGGCTGATGTTAAGCGATGTTGCAGCGTAAGCGTGTTTACTTAGAAGAAATGGATTCACTCTCGACTTGAAGGTACCAAGATTGCATCCATCGAGCAAACTCAATCATTACATTCCACAGTCAAAACGTTCTTAGTATGAAAGTAAAGTCAAACCTAGTACGAGTCTTCGCAAAGTCAAACATGAGTCAAGGTCAAAATTGGTCATACCTACTAAAGATTGCTACTTTTGAAAATCTTCTCCTAAATTGTGGCCGCGACTGGCTTAGCTGATATAGCTCGAAAGTCGTTCGCATAGCTTACCTTTCCGCTTGTCGGGCACGAGCAGAGTCTGCCCCGGGAAGATGATCTGCGTGGCGAGCCGGTTCAGCTTGGCCAGCTCGGAGGGCATCGTGTCGAACCGCGCCGCCAGAGAGGTCAGGGTGTCGCGGTCGCGGACCTGGTCACAACACAATACATTAGAGATTTTATATTACACTAGCTGATCCGTGCGCGTGTTGCTACGCCATCTATCGAAAATTGGTCGGACCAATTCAAATCTTGAACAAATTTGGTTACCTTAGATTCTAATGACGCAACCTTTTAAAAGATAGACACATGCTGTCACGCAACGAAAGCTCTCAAAAAGCAATATTTTTTCCATTTTTTGTTACATTTTTCATTCATGCTCCGCTCCTGTTGATAGTAGCGTAATGTTAAATAGCCTATAGCTTTCCTCGATAAATTGACTATCCAACAAAGAAAGAATCTTTAAATTTGGACCAGTAGTTCCCGAGAACCTTGCGTTCAAACAAACGAACAAACTCTTCAGCTTTATAATTTTTTTTTTTTTTTTAATAAAGAGTGACGAGACGAGCAGGACATGTGCCTGATGGTAAGCAACATGCCTGCCACATAACAGCACAGTGACACGCAGCTATTGGAACACGAAGAGTCCAAATCATTACCTAGCACTGCACTGCGCTCGTCACCCAGAGATCTAAGTTGTTATATCTCTAAGCCCTGTAATTTCTCTGGAAACATTGCCCTTCAAACCGGAACACAATAATGTTTGCACATTACTGCTTGGCGGTAGAATAAATGGCAAAGGTGTGGTCCTTCCCCAGGCGGACTCTGCTAAGAGTCCTACCACTATAATTATAATAATATTAGTATAGATATAACTAGCAACGCCCCACGATTTTACCCAAGTTGTCCCCACTCTCGTAATTGCTCCGTGGTAAAAAATAGCTGCTCTCCTCTAGGGTTTGCAGGGTTAAGCTAGCCCAAAACAGTCAGCGATGGATACCAGTAAAAATAGGGGGGGTATCGGGTACATTTTCGCCTCTAATACTATTATTGCTCTTATTATACGGAAATGCTCCTGATCGAAACCACATAGCATAAGTAACTAAAATGTACACAAGTATTGAAGCAGTATACACACTTTCTCGGTTTCCTCAGAAGTGTGATGCAGTTGCGAAGATAGAAGATGTATCTCTGGCTCGTTAGTCAAACTGAACAAACATTTTTACCAGCCATTGCCAAGGAAATTTCTCTGGCATGCAGAATATTTGCATGCACGATCACTAAAATAAACGCTCTAATTGAGGACTGGGCATTGTAAAATAGTTGCTAAAATATACCACTTTTCAACAATTGCTTTTTCGTAAAAGCTGATAGACAGAAAACGAACTACATTACGCTGCCTATCCATCGGCTTATCGATCGATCGGGCATTAAATTGAGAATCGACGGGTAAACAGTGTTTCTGACTTGCATAATGGAATAAATCTGTAAGTTACATTAGTACTCAGCCAGCAGAAATAAAGAAACTGGACGTCGAATCGTGTGTCGTGGTGGGAGAAACTTTGAAATACGTAATTAAATGTCCTCTCATTATGTTTTGAGCTAGGTGATTTGTTTAGTGTTTTGTGAGGAATGTCAATCGATAATTTCACACACAACACCATCTGACCCCAAAGTAAGCAAAGCTTGTGTGATGGCGGCCAGATAGCTGATATAATACTTATATAGTTTTAGATACATATAATCCATTATGTATACCTATTCTATTAATCATTTTAGTTGGAATGGCTGAAAATTGTACGTGTATTCGATACTATTTAACGTACGCGATCTGAACTCTTACTGGAAATTTTACACAGCAGTTAATCACGGTCTACATTTCGATCGATTGAGTCTTCTCCTGACCACTGCGGTTGTAACCTTGCAACGCTGCCGAATCGCCGAGATAATTAAATAACAATTTAAATCGTGATTAAGTCCTACGTAATATTTACAATACGTGTATCGATACTGATCTAGGATCACTACTAATAGTGATCGATAGCAAAAATCATCAAACTGAAATATACCATGCCAGATTCAACGTGTAAGCTTGTCTTATATACGTAAATATTCCCACAGGCAATCAATCTCAATATTATAAATGAAGCGCTTTTTGCCCTTTTGACCTTTAAACGCTACGTCCATTCAAAGCATCGGGAAAACAGTTGGCTTGAATATTTTACGGTCGCTGAAAAGTATCCGCTGAAGGGACCGGGGAATAATAACCATTCGAAATGACATTGTATAGCTCATAAAGTTATATTTCACCGAAATGGCCGTGTACATTTTGACATTTAACCAAATTTCACATTCATTTTCATTCGAAAGGAATGACCTCGTTGAATTTGAATTGTCTTGAAGCGTTAAGTTCTCTTTTATGAGTATCTTTGGACCTGTCAAAATTCCGCCCAAGGTGTGGGCGGGTGAAATTTCGTCGGCTTTCAGTGACTCACTTTGTGGTTTAGCAATCTTTCAATTCGTGTGCGAAAGGAAGCCGTATGTGTCCTAATTAGTCACGTAATAAGCATAAAAACGCTAATGCGCATTTACAAACCTTAAATGTTTATGATGCCTATGAAATCGGATACATTTTCAAGGCACCACCATTTTTTACGATTTCGATTCGAGTAATTTTATTGTCGCCCGTATATTTACAATAGACAATATGTTGTTGTTGGTACTATTAATCATCATAATCTTTATAAAATAATTAAATTCAGTAGTCATGTTACGTATTACACATGTCACTTAATAGTATAAAATAATGACAAGAGAAGAAAAACCTAGGATAGGGCTGACTGGCGTGTCATGGGAAATATCTAGGGCCAACAGCGGACATGGGTGATGATAATGAGATTCAACACACAAAAAAAAATATCCTGGCTGGAAATCGAGCCTATGACTTAGTGTGGAGACTTCCTACTAAAACTGGACACCACTACTAACTATAATCAGGAGTGTTAAAATAGAAACATATGTACATGCACAATTGTCAAAAAACTGCATTCCTGTTTGTACTCTCGTTAAAAAAAGACAAAATGAGCAAAAATGTTTTGAAGTCTCTTTAATGCTAATTTTGTACGCTTTAAGCTCGTCGGTCGGGCGATTCGAAGAATTTTTCTTGTTCTTTTTTGGTATTGGCAATGGCAATGGAGTAATATATTTGGTAAGTTTGGAATATAGTTCTCACCGTGTAAGTCATTGTTTTGATCGGCGGCGGGGGAGGCAGCCTCTTCACGTGCTCGTCCTCATCTGAAACAATATAATACAAGACATAAGCATACACAAGACTTATATTATTTGTCACTAACTGTTTTGTGTAACTATTTTGTTTTCGCAGAAATTTCGCAGTTTTTTAGGGTTCCGTAAAACGTAAAAACGGAACCCTTATAGATTCGTCATGTCTGTCTGTCTGTCTGTCTGTCTGTCTGTCTGTCTGTCTGTCCGTCCGTATGTCACAGCCACTTTTTGCCGAAACTATTAGAACTACAGTGTGGAAACTTGGTGAGTAGATGTATTCTGTGAACCGCATTAAGATTTTTACAAACGAAATTAAAAAAAATAAAAATTAGGGTTGCCCCTCATACTGAGAACTGAAACTCAAAAATTTTTTTTTCATCTACCCTACTCGTGTGGGGTGTCTATCGATAGGTCTTCAAAAATGATGTTGAGGTTTCTAATCTAGTTTTTGTCTACACTGAATAGTTTGCGCGAGAGACACTTCCAAAGTGGTAAAATTTGTGTCCCCCCCCCTCTAACTTCTAAAGTAAGAAAATGAAAAATCTAAAAAAAATATATGATGTACATTACCATGAAAACTACCAACGAAAATTAGTTTGAACTCGATCTGATGAGTAGTTTTTTTTTAGTAAGTACGTCATAAATACACTATTATTAAAACTTCGATCAAAGTTACAACGAACTACAAGAACTATGTGTACTATGTATATTATGTTAGTTGCTGCAACGGAACCCTTCATGGGCGAGTCCAACTCGCACTTGGCTACTTTATTTAAAATAAAAGTAGTCTACATTACTCCTCATGAAATCACTTATCTGCTAGTGAAAGTCCCGATAAAGTCGGTCTAACGGTTTAAGACTTTAGCTGAAACAAACAGACCAACAGACAGCAAAAACATTTAAAATTTTGTTTTGTTGAAACTAAACACGGTGTACTTACTTACATAAAGTAAAGTGTTTAGTTTCATAAGCATATTGTGAAATTTTGAATTACAAACAGTCACTACAATTTTATTTATACGTATAGACTATTCATGTATGTATTTATTAACTTAATTTGGGAGTTTTTTACTATAATTATTTTTTTACAACGCAAAGAACACAAGCATTAAAAAAAAAAACTAGAGTGCCGGTGCGGGGCCCAAAGATTCCAATGTTTATTTTTATTATATTTTATTTAATAAAATTGACATGCCCTTTCTCTTACTCGCGGCATGGTTATAAGGATCGATGACAACACCGACATGCCGGTGGCACTGAATGTGGTAAAGCTACGTTGGTTCTTACCCCTACGAGAAGTAGGCGTAATATGGCCTTCTGCCCTCGTGGCTTAGTGGGTAGTAGCTCTGCCTGCGAAGCCGAGGGTCGTGGGTTCGATCCCCACCCAGTGCAAATATTTGTGTGATGAATTCAAATGTTTGCACTGTGTCTGGGTGTTTCTATGTATAATAAGTATGTATTTAAAACTATATAAGTATTATATCAGCTATCTGGCCGCCATCATACAAGCTTTGCTTAGTTTGGGGTCAGATGGTGTTGTGTGTGAATTGTCCACCAATATTTATTTATTTATTTTATTATTTATTTATTCTACCGCGTAACTAAAATCTGTCTGAGCGTCCTTTTGCCTGTTGTAATTAAAGAGAGATCAACAACAGAAGCATAACCATTTTAATAAATAAATAAATATTGGTGGACATTTCACACACAGTACCATCCGAACATCGTAGGCCGCATCGTCGCTTAACATCAGACGAGATGGCGGTCAAGTGTAAACCTATTCAAGTTAAAAAAAAACATCATTAATACTGTGAAAAGGCGATAGATCCTCCGATGTACGAATGTATGTGTAAATTTAATGAAACGCCTCATAAAATCGATTTGCACGATTAATCGTCGACGATAACGACATTGCTATCACCGAATGCGTTGATTACGCTGTTCATATTTATTCAACACGCAAACTTTATCAATGTTATTGCAGCATCAATAATTTAACTTTAATAGCGGTAATGGCTGTACCGGTCGCAAGTTGACTGACAAATGATCTGATAAACAGCATCATAATCGAATTTTAATTTACATAATACCTGTCGGTAGATTAAGATATCGACATCGGAGGTCAGGTTAAAGTCTCACGATTTTCTGTACTTGAAATTCTTACGGTGACATACAAGGACTTGAAACTATTCGTAGCTTAATCTTGCTTATATTTATAAATATGTTTATATATATGGTTAATGGCATGATTGATGACCTAATTATATAAATATAATATCTTCGAATGAAACTCAATATGAAAAACTCACAATAATAATAATGATCGACTTCAGATAGAAGTTAGTTTGATTTTTTAAGTGAAAACTTCTTTAGGCGCGCCTAGACAGATTTTTCGTGGGGTGTAAATTGATTTCTAGCGTCACGCTCGGGTATGATAAGAAATCTTCGGGTAAACTCGGGTCCTTGGCGATTGGGCATCTAGAAATGCGTCTGCCAATGGGAAATGCTGACGCATTTCTAGATGGCCACGCCCTCCGGTTACACCCGTGTAGTTTCCAAGGTAAGCTATCAAATTCTGAGTTATAAGTTTTCACTTCGGCAGTTCCTATGACTGCCAATTTTTTTATCAATTGTCGAATTAAATAGAAATATTAGTAGTACTCATTGCAGAGCCGTCTGGGGAAGTACCACACCATTGTCAGTTTTACTCCCGCCAAGCAGGAATGTGCAAACAGTAATGTGTTCCGGAGGGCTATGTTTAGAGTTTAGAGATGTTACAGGGCAAAAAGAAAACTCCTCATAAACGAAAATTAGTGAAACGGTTTATTTTCTCTCTTCGGTAAGCAGTAAGCACGCTCCATCGTAGACCACATTGTCGCTTAGCATGTGACGACATGACGATCAAGTGCTAATCTATTATTGTTCAAAAATATCTCCAGTTCCAGATGACGAAGCGTAGCGCAGTGATTGGCAGTGACTTGAATTCTTTATGATCAAATAGCTCAAATACTCGTAGCTAAGTTGCACAATGCTATTTAGGCAACCGTGTTTCTTACCAAGCATTACTTGTTAGGTCTTATCAATCATATCTTGTTAGTAGCTTCAATTTACATATGTTACAAAAAATCTCAATCAGTTGTAATATTTTAACAACTCGGATCGATAAAAGTTACACGAATCTCTTCTAAAAGTTTGTACTTATTTTTACAGCCGGATGGAGCTGCCAAAATTGCTTCGACAAAGAGAAAACTTTCCATTTGCTCCTATCAATTCCTCGTCATTCTCCATGTCAACAAAGCTATTATGAGATCAATGCTCTTTTACGGGCTAATTTCTCTCACAATAACGAGCACGTTTTTAAATACAAAAACTTCCATACAAACGATGGTAAATGCACAATCGCTTCTTTTGACAGACAATAAATATGTAATCTAGAAATTGACTACCAGCTACGTTTAACAGTGAGTGAAGTTGAACTCAACTCATCAGACACACGTGCCAAGCGATTTGTAATGTCTTCCGACTTGTCTGGTTGAGACACCCGGACTAATGGTTCTTGGCTATCTATGCGGTAGATATACTCAGTTTACTTATTCTTTGTGAATTCTTTCAATGCGTACTTATCGCGAAGATAGGAAAATGTGTTTGTTTGTTCCAATTTTACGCTGTAATTCAATGTTCGTAGGTTGTATTTGGTATCACTAAAGAAGTCACAATCTAGTACCTAGGTACTTCATTGCGCTCGTCACTCGGAGATTTAAGACGATGTATTATTATCTTTGGTCTTATTAATTATTGGTCTTGGTAATTATTACTCTGGAAACACTGCCATTTAAACAGGAACAAAGTATTTTTTGCACATTCATGTTTGGCCTTATAATAATTGACAAAGACGTAGTACTTCCCCAAGCAGACTGCAATAAATCCTACCACTACACAAGTTTGTATAGCAGACGTAACAATACAATAATACTATATAATTATATTCTAGTATGCTACCTCTATATATTATAACCCGTAGACATGTTTTAATCGGGAAAAGCCGCCTACGGGATAGTATAATCCATGAAATGCAGCTAACTTATATTTAAAATTAAAACGTTAAATAAAATGAGTCAATAACCCCATTTTCATTCGGATTTAAAAAGAAATCGAAAAATAGTATCGTATGAAGACAAACAACTTGTTTTCGTACACAAAACGAGTACGATTTACGTCTCCTAATTTCGGATTAAGCTCATTTCTATTTCGCATTTCTAGGAATACTGATTTTCTACATGAATCTACCTGAAATTAATGTATGCTGAGGAAAACTCGCGCTTGCCAAAAAATAGATTTAATCAAACAAACATATAGTTAATTACCATCATCATAACTGGTCAGTAAAAGCTTCTTCAAATCGCAGATTCGCACTGACAACGTAAATAAACATTTGGATAATCAGTACGTTTTCCTGAATAACATGAAATTAGTTTTTGGTTTTCAGCTTTGCCTTTGAAATTTCATACAGCACAAGCAGCCCACTAGGTATATTATGATTTATGATCATACTAGCAGTGCCCCGCGGTTTTACCCGCGTAGTTCCCGTCGTTCCCGTTATTTTACCGGGATAAAAAGAAGCCTATGTGTTCTTCCAGACGATAATCTAACTGTATTCCAAATTTCAGCCTGATCCGTTCATACGTTACGGCGTGATTGAGCAACAAACATCCAAATATCCATACTTTGAAATTTATAATATTAGTGGGTTCGGTTAGGTAGTTCGCCACAGATGGGACGCAGATCCTTTGCTGGATTATGCTGTGCTTTGCGCTTGGTGAATTATGCTGTGCTTTGCGCTTGGTGGTTTTTTTATGGGTCTTGAAAAGTCAAGACCCGACTTTTTAAGATCCATAAATAATTCACCAAGCTACCCACGTACAGATCGCCGAATGACGCATGTCATCATAAGAAGCATTTCTTGGTACATAAGTCGTTTTCCTCAGAATATTTTCCTGCTTAAGTTTTTATAATAAGTTTTTCTTCCCCAAACGGATTTAACCATAAATCCATTTGGGGAAGAAAAACTTTTACATCTGCACTTTCGAAAAATATTCAAAAGGTGCAGGTAGGTTTCGAACCCACAACCTCACGATATTGAAATCACACGTCCGCGTCACTACGCCAACAGTTTAACTTAATTAGAATTTACGTAAAAGTATGAGTGTTTAGAGTGTTTGCAATATTATGCACAAATTATAAATTACGTCTAACTTCCGCCAGATTCAATTAGTTTCATAAAAATAACTTTCAGGACGAGCTTCAATTATTTATTTTTAAACAAATACCGTCTTGTTTTAATCTCAAGTTACGCACCCAATAACTTTTTTACGGGTTAAATTATACCTCCTACCGCTATCAAGTATGCCGTTTCTCGTGAAAATTACATTACTCAGACGGTTCTGATATTTTATTTCATAAAAAAAGGATTTTAAAGTTTGCACCAATCTAAACGTTATAATTTGTCATTTAGTAGCTGACCCGGCAAACGTTGTTCTGTCATATAAATTGACAACCGAATGTTATCACCTCTATTTTGTTTACCGCGTATTTCACTATAGTATTATATTTAATACTGGGATTTGAGTTTAAATATGTGTCATTTAGTGTAGAGGGCGCCGGTGGGATACCATTCACTTCTACCCGCCATCTCAAAAGAGTTTTAGAGGGGTTGGCGCTATAAGTAGATGGAGCTAAGCCGTTGGAGGGCATTCTTTTGTGAAATTTTGTATGGGAAAGATCGAACAGTTGTCAATATAAATTCTTACATTTATTCAATTGGTTTACTTTTACTCAATTGATAATATCAGAAGTGCTATGAACACCACGCCTGGAAATCACAACGGTGATGAGAAATAATCGGAAAAGCAAGCGTCGCCCGCAGTTAGTTAAACATGTTATTCTTGGATCAGTGGTTTCAGTAAGTGCGTAATGTACACGTGAGTAAGCAACAGTTTTATATTACGATTTACTTTGAAGAAACGATTTTAAAAATTGTTTTAACCTTGTTTTGCATTTCAAATAAAATTTTTGCATATCACCGATAAGTTAAAACTATTAATTATTATCTCGTTAGGGGGTACTGTAAAAAAACCTTCAATTCCGGGAACTGGAATCAGACCATTTCGTAGAATGAAACACCTTCGGTTTTTTTTTAAAGTTTGTGGATACTGTTTTATGAAACTTTATGAGAAGTAGCTTATTTTGTGGAAGAGTTGTTGCGAGGCACAGCAACCATAGATAAAAAGTGTAAATCAGTTGGATATTGGTTTAAATATCTTTCAGGGAAACTGTTTGAAAAAGGTCATGCATTTTAAAACATAATACAGTAATAGAAAGTGTTACATCTTTGATTTGAATTTGGTTGCCGTAGTTGGGTTACAAAGTGGTTATATTCAGTGCAGTTATAAGATACCCTTATGGTTAAAATTAGAAAGATTTTAGTCAGATGATGCCGAGCTATGTACGTTACCAATGAATTGTTTTGGTATTGTTTAAAAAAATGAGACCGTTTAATTCGCTATAAATATCACTTGGGAGCGTTTAAAAAAAACTACATAGAAGGCCATAAATATGTGAGAAAAATATGAAACCTTGAATAGGTACGATTAGTAGACTTGGAGATATATGTAATTGAAAGTCAAACCCAATCGAGCAGTGCAATGGCTTTAGGATGTTGTCAGGTATTATGATTGATTTCTGATGAGTTAACGTTTGAATAACGTAGTGAAGTGCACTGGCTTCGATCCATTGACAAAGTAAGCGTTAGTGTGAAACCGTAATACCTTGGACATAAACTGACGTACCTAGTATCTGCCTAAGAGTGTAACTGCTAGAGAAAGCATTAAGAGTGAACATAATGAACTTTGACTTTGACTATGACTTTACTGCCGCGTATCTAGAGTTACCAGGAGGCAGCTAGGGAAAGGTGTATGTTTGAGATTTATGGAGAATGTGGGTAATGTAGTGACGTACCTCGAGTTGCGACAATGAGACAGCGCAACTGCTTGGGAAAGCTATTCATTACTCATCTTAAGTGGATTTATGGATAATGTGGTAATGTAATGACGTACCTTGAGTTGCGACAATGTGACAGCGCAACTGCTTGGGAAAGTTACTCATCTTAAGTGGATAATACTGGAAGAGTAAAATTAACTTTGATAAAAGGAATAAATTGTGTATTTTGTTCACAGCAACTACACCAGACTGTGACACTGCCAAGGTTGGCAGCGTGCGCAGGAGGGCCGTGTTATCACCTCTATTTTGTTTACCGCGTATTTCACTATAGTATTATATTTAATACTGGGATTTGAGTTTAAATATGTGTCATTTAGTGTAGAGGGCGCCGGTGGGATACCATTCACTTCTACCCGCCATCTCAAAAGAGTTTTAGAGGGGTTGGCGCTATAAGTAGATGGAGCTAAGCCGTTGGAGGGCATTCTTTTGTGAAATTTTGTATGGGAAAGATCGAACAGTTGTCAATATAAATTCTTACATTTATTCAATTGGTTTACTTTTACTCAATTGATAATACGAATATAATGTCAAAGAGACACATAAATAGTATTAAAAACGGTCGAGCCATTTCGAGGGAGTACGACGTCAAAGAGCGTAACACGAGATTTTATTACATACGACTAAGTTGGTAAATGTTTATTTGTACATACATTATTTTTTTCGGCCATATGTATGCACATTACTGCCAGTTCGCCTGGTGTTAAGCACCGGTGTAATCTATGATGGTGCACGCTTACGATTCACCCTAGACTTGAAAACGTCCTGAATACATACATCAGGGAATACTCATTCACGCAGCGTATTCCACATATTAGAAAAGTGAAGACGCGATTGTATGAATGAATATTTAGCTGCGTGAACTAAGTCAACGTGGAATAATAGTTTATAACATAATCATAGTTTACATTTCCCCGTAAAAACCAGACGATACGGTTATATTACATGACCCGATTATTATGTAAAGTTACAGAAATTTCCATTAAAATATCGACAAAATTGCCCTTTTATTTAAAAATATGTATACAGAGTTACAGAGGCGGTTTTATGTTTAGAAAACGTAGATATAAACATATCAGACCAGATCCTGGTATAAATTACTGCGGTTATGATGGAAATATCAGCGAAGACGGCATAACTGGTAACCAAAAGAAAGTAATTTGCAAGGTGAAATTGAAAATCGCTATAATTAGGACCACAACATTTTGAGAAGACATTTAAATTTACACACATTACACTTAAATCTGAACACAGTAGTAAATAAACATTGGTGGAAATTTCACACACAACATCTAGCCATCTGATTAGCATTAGAATAACTAGCAATTGAACTTAGTCTTTGATTTTCCTTTTAACATTCAATCGTTTTGGTTGCTATAGGTAAACTATTCTCGAAGTTATTAATATGAGAAAATGGTGATTACAAGAGCATATTATGATGAAAAGTATGTTTTTGTTTTGTACGAACAAGCGAACAACACACGAGCGCCCGAACATATCAAGTTGTGTAACGAAGGAGGCTACAAACGTGTTTGAACGCAGATTGGGGCAAGGTTCGGTTTCATTCAACGTTCGTATCTCGTGGGAACACTTCTGTGTATTCGGTGTTTGACCTTCGGTAAATACTTAGATGCACAAATGATACCAATGAAGAATCTAAACGCTATTATGTGAAACAACTGTGACCGGTACGATGACAGAAGATTTCACGAGTCTTGAAAATCGACACATAACAATGTTTCATGTTTGACACTGCAAGGAGTAGAACGAAGAGTTTTGACTCCACTTTTTTTTTTTTTTTTATTCAAAATTGCTACTCCACAGACTCCGGGGTCCGTGACTTTTGTCATTTCAAATCTTATTTATTTTTACATCTTTCTTGGATAATCAGAAGAAGAGGGAAATAAGGGGGGAGTTGGGAACATTTTAAACCTAATAGCTCAGTGATTGCTATAATTTATCCACAATTTAGACATTTTCATTAATGTGAATCTATAGACATGCTTAGACTTTAAGAGTTTTATTCATTACGTTAAAAGTGATGGAACAGGAAGCTACTTGCTAATTCATAATTATAAACAGAAGGCGATGAAGGACTTTCGACAAAGTTTACTTTCAAACACATATCTTTGGATTATTTTTGAACGATGAAATGGCAAAGTATGAAATTTTAATGTGAGTACTCACTTATTTATCCCTGACAATGATTAAACGCGTAATTTGGGTTATAAACGTTCAAAAATAAACCAGCAAAACACGAAATTACGTTCAAAAATAAACCCGCAACACAAATTCCAAAGATATTACGAATACGCAATGAGTAAGGAAAATTTCGTCATAAAAAAAATGTCGACTACCCATTTGTCATACGAAGAACAAAGAAGTATTTTCTGCCCTAGCAGCGGAAAGTCCAATACAGGTCCGGGGTTCTACCACCTAACTAACAAGGTCTGGTTTGATATTGCTCTGTTTCTATTTGCACTTGAAATTAAGGATAGTAATAGCAAAGCCAAAATAAATAAAACTTTAGGCCGTAAAAATGCGGGTCTCCATCGTTCCGCGTCCTTTCTACTGCTTGTACGTTGTTGTCATCTTTACCAACACCAACAACAACCGTGTTTGTTGACTTCCTTCCAAAACGACGCTTTCGCCCGGCTGTTTGCCATTGACCACCAGTATGATTGGCATCACCCTGGGAAGTGATCGCTGGATCAGGAGTTGGAGATGTCTGTGTTAGTGACGAAGTGCTGATAGTGTCAACATTCCTGTGTTGATCTTTGCATATGCTACGTAGCATGCCTACCTAACATTATTACACTTGTGACAATGCATCAATTCCAACAATGTAACTTTAGTTACGATTAAAACGTTTAATAATTATGATGAAATTAAGAAACACTCTTATATCCTCGTGTACATAAGTGAACCGTAAAAACACGATATAAAATTGTTGTCTATTTCGCAAAAATACTAACCTCTGTGTACGGCGTCGAATCGGCCCTCCACTTTGGACCGAAGAGCCTCGAGATCAAACGGCGCCGTGAACCCATGGTCCACCGAGCGACTCTTCGACCTGTAAATACATAATATATCCATTGAATACATAAATTAACATAATTATCGTAGCATAGCATCAAAAGGCATTAATAGCTTATAGGAAGAGTGGTTATTTATTTATTATCGGTCCCACCATTTGTGGTCAGTTTTAGCTTTTTTGCAGTCGGTATTCCCCCGATATTTCCCCAAATATCTAGAAAAATAAATTTAACTAACTTTGGTCTAGAACCGGCAATATTTAGCGACTTAGGAGAACGAAGGAGAGGACGAAGCATGTGAAAACATGTAATCTCACTGATAATCACATTGTATTCACTATGGTAAAAAAAAAATTGGGAACAAAGAAAAACAGTTTTCAATAAAAAAAAACATCAGCGCTAATCACATCTTATTTTTTGTGATAGATTTAAGGTTTTGTAAGGATTTTGTATAAAAGCGTCACTTTCAATTTAAATTTGCCTTTTCTGCATAGCCTGGTATATAAAATAAGGAAAAAGGGAAATATAACACCTCAACAATAGAATGGAAAAGGGCCACATTGAAAGGTGAGACAGATTTCAAAGAACACTTACGACAAAAATGAAATAAACAGGCGCTTTCGCCAACCTCCCCGATAAGTGGCTCATAAATCCTCGCTCGAGTAAATAGATTTAACGTAGAGCATTCGTATCATCTCGGCAACGAATTTATCCTGCGCCCCAAAGGTTAGAGGTGGAAGGTTTCCCGAAATAAAGGTATCGTTTAAACTGAGCGATATCAGATCGCCAACCCTGCCCGCTTCGCAACATTTTAATTCATGTTTTACAAGCGTGTATAGTTTTCTCTTTCTATAAACTGTAGACAGAGTGAATGAGAAAACGTTTTAAACATTAATGAAACTCTGCTGATAGCCCACTAGAGTACATTTACACATCGTCTCGTAATCATGTAAACATTCCGGGTCAACGCACGTATAATTGTCACCAAAAAGCTTACGTCCTAAATGGCTCTAGTTGAACGTAGGACCGATACAAATAGAAGAACGAATGAACTCGCATTCTACATTCATTCCGAGAGTGAACTAATAGATTTATAGGGTTGTTGTCACAGAAAGGGCGCCGGAATGAAAATTTACACTGAATTGTTTACTTAAATCGGGATTAAAGCGTAGTGCTAACTTTACGTAAAATTATTGTTACGGGAGGTTGGGTATTTCCTAATTGTGACAACTGTTTGCGACTTAATAAAACTGTTTTGAACTAGTTTAATAAAAGGATAACGACTTTGGCATAAAGCTAAATTTACATTAGATCGACGCGCTCGTCTGAGGAGTTTTAGGAAGCCGTCGATAAGGATTAAGGAAAACTTACAATCTTTTTTACCCTAGTTGTGTAAGTCTGCGCCAGGAGCGTAAATTTAATTTGACTTGATTTGAATAAAATTGTTTCAACGAGTTTAGAGAGCTTTTAGAAACATAGTATATTTGCGCTTGATTGCTGTCTCGTCAAATTTTAAACAACGTTTTCAACAGCTACATGAAGCCCATCTTAAATAATATAAAAGCTAAGTACAAAAACATCATAGCCTGTTTCTGTGAGGTTTACTTCCATCGTCATGGTACAATTTAGGTCATTGAGCTCGATCGCTATCTCCTGTCATCCCCTGTTTCCCGCCATTTTATGCAGTTCTTCGCTTCACCTGGTGGTATGCCACATTACGCTTGCCTAATCGCGGCCTCCACTCAAGAACCCGTCTAGCTCAACGGTTATCGGTTTTTCTGGCCGTACGGCACATTGCCACTTTAGCTTTGCTAATTTAGTAGGTAAAACCGGAACCCTTATATATGCATTAATTATAGTATGTAAAAATACGCTACAGGTCTCAGACACGTGTAACCTAGTGACAGACCTAGTGTAAATCTAGCTTAAGTCACATGATGTGACATGTAATAATAAATACTCATTACTTTTGGGCTTTCCGCATATCCTCAATCAGATAAACACGAAGGTCGATCGCATACCGATCTGAGGTCAGAACTAAAAAGAGCGAGGCGCCCGTCTAACGGTCACTTAACTAATGATGGAAGTAACAAGATTGTAATAAAATACCCCGAGGTATATTATGTTAAACGTGCGTATCAAATAATTATTTAGTGCAGTCTTCTACAAGGTCTCCGGTAATCAGGGTTTCATTGGAATCGCTTATTACTTACTCGTATTTGTGTATTGGGTATGAAACAACTGAGTAATATTTTTTCATGATGATTATTAGAGATAATTTTAAAGCATATCCAATTTTTTTATTTTTTTTTTGTGGTCTCTTTGCAGAATTAGCTTGGGGAAGCACACCTTTGCTAGTTATGCTACCTCCAAACGATATAAGTGCAAATATTACTGAGCTCCGGTTTGAAAGGCAAGATTTCCAGAGAAATTACAGGGAAATTAATTAAACCACTACATACATCTGAGCGACGAGCGCAGTACAGTGCTGAGTCGTGTTATGGAGTCTACATGTTCTGATAACTGAGTGGCACTGTGCTGTTATGAGCAAACGTGTTGCTTACCAAATGGGCGCCTGTCCTGCTCGTTTTGTCACTCTATATTTATAATGAATAAAATAAATATGTATTTGTTTGACACCCACACTCTACCCTGGATTAACAATATTTGTCATATTTTGACAAGTAGAAGTTGTAAGTTATTTTACGCGAGTAACTAGACCCTATTCTTTATAGCTACGAGTACATAGAGGCCTCTAACATGGCTGAATAGTTATTGTTACATTGAGAGACCATTGGGAGCGACGATTTTACGTGTCATCAGACTCAAGGTTGCACTGAAAATGTATTTAGTTACTTTTCACTGGAAAACTAAACTGCTTTGAACAGGCTATTTAATGAGCACTACTTTAGTAGAAGTAGTCTTATATTTGCTGTGTTAAATTTTGCCTGGATTATGTAGGATTATAAAATAGGGTCAACGTTTATCTATAGTTGCGTTTAGTTACGAAACCGAGTTTCACGAGACCGTACCAACCGTGTTCCAGAAAAATAATAGTTGGTAAATAGAATCTGCGTTAATAAGAATAGGCTTAGTAGTCGTACAACTCTTTGCAGAGACCGTCTGGGGAAGTACCACACCTTTGCCAGTTAGTTATTCTACCATGCAAACATCACTGTGTTCCGGCTTGTAGGGTAATGTTTCCAAAAAAAAATCTGACATCTCGGGTGACGACCGCCGTGCAATTACCTACAGGTAATGATTTGAAATCTTCATCTTTTTTTTTTTTTTTTAATAAAGAGTGACGAGACGAGCAGGACATGTGCCTGATGGTAAGCAACATGCCTGCCACATAACAGCACAGTGACACGCAGCTATTGGAACATGAAGAGCCAAAATCATTACCTAGCACCGCACTGCGCTCGTCACCCAGAGATCTAAGTTGTTATATCTCTAAGCCCTGTAATTTCTCTGGAAACATTGCCCTTCAAACCGGAACACAGTAATGTTTGCACATTACTGCTTGGCGGTAGAATAATTGACAAAGGTGTGGTACTTCCCCAGTCGGACTCTGCTAAGAGTCCTACCACTACAAAATCATGATCATAAATCATTCATGTTCCAATAGCAGCGTGACATTGTTCTGTTATGGACAGGCGTGTTGCTTACCATCAGGCACATGTTCTGGTTGTCGCGTCACTCTTCACTATAAAAAAAGAGACACCCCATGTACAGTACGACCATGATTTCTGATCCAAATAGGGAGCTGCAGCTAGAAGCTAGAACAAAGGTAGTTTACGGGTCGATATCAACAATGTTCTAATTCACTTCAAGGTATTCTGGCCTTCGGACTGTACAGTATAGATTTACAATTTATGGGAAGCTCTAAATGCAAACTGCATTCCTGAATGGGTGTGACAGTCATTCGCTTATTGTGGCTAAAGTGGGCTTTGAAGTAAGCTATGTGGTGCACAAACAAATTACCATAATGATATGCAGCAAATGGGTTATTATACGACTGTACACTATAAACTACGTATGAATTATAGTTCATACCAAGTGTTTGAATAAAATACTATATTATACGAGAAGCTTTAAACGTCAACAAAAAACGGATTAGCTCTGCCAAATGCAGAAAATATTGCACATATATTTCACCGCAGTATTTTTCAAAGCGTACAAAAACGAAAAGATCGAAAAAAATATCCATTGATTTTTGATTTAAAAAAAATATCCATTAGTTATTATTACGACCATACTCTAAAATCATTTTAAAAAATTATAATCATTAGGCGAACGATCAGGTAAAAGCCCAAGTTAAAGATTGATACGTGTTTGACATAGACGTTCAAAGTATACTTCTCATGCTTTCATAATTAATAGAGAATCTAGAGTGTACTTGGAGAAGACCCCCGATTTTTTTCTTTTTCAAACCATTAATAACTATTCGGGATAACTTTCAGGTATTAGGCTGGTTAATGATGTAAGCATCAAAAGGATGTTGGATGGATGATCCTTTCTTTGAGTAGGTCCCCGTTGTCGGTTTAAAACAATTTGAACATTCGATGTAAATACTTTACTTTCGTAAAGTTATTTTCCAATGGGAGTGGAGGATGGGAGAGATTGGCGCTATACTTATTTTTCCTTACAAGAGATAGGACTTATTTTTCGTAACGGAGAATGGGGGCGATTAATATCAAAAACCCCTGTTAACGTGAGACTTAAAACAACCCCCATTAGCCATAAGACAATAGAACAAAGAAACCATTAATATAAGTATAATAAAATGAGTTACCTCTTGTAAGTTTGGTCGATGCTCTCGGCGCTCCGCGACAGCTGCTGCGAAGCCCGCCTAGACCTGCATGCAAACACCTTGGCTACACACAGGCAAACGCATGCAACCTACACGTGCTCAGACAACAAACAAACATACTACTATTTAATATTCTAATTTTCTACAATTCATTAATAACGCATTACGTTCGTACCGTGATATTTCTTGCACGATTGCAGATCTGACAGGCTATTCTTTCAATGAGAAAAGGTACAGTCAAAATAGTGTGATGTCACACGATTTACAGAACCAAGAACGTCTTAATACATTTTTTAGTTATGTACATTTTCAAAATAAACCGTGGCATAAAAAGAAATACCGTGAAACATTTTCGTCTATTTATTCGTACTACTGGCAAATGTGAATATGCACTGTAAACAGTCTCATGATCAGATCATGTTTATCATAATCAGCCCGTTGTATAGCGCGCAAAATTCAGAAACAAATTTGTTTGAAAATATATGCAGCTTAGCGTAGATCTCCGAGCATAAATATTAAATTGTAGTAAAGTTGCAAATTGTCTGAAATAGAGATGAAATGCTACACTTCTGAGAGCTTTTACGTAAAATGGAGAAAATATGGGTAATAAAGAAAAATGTCTCTCTAAAAGTGTAGTATTTCACATAGATGGTGCGTTTGCAAAAAACAACAAAACCAATAATAAGCAAATAATGAAAACGTGTGTATCACTCAGATACATGCAAACGTGTTCCATACATAAAACCACCATAGATCCATCAATACACGGGTCATAGTTCAAACATATTCAACATTAGAATCAAAATAAAAAAATATTAAAAATAGATGATATCATTATATTTATAGTTTCAAGACCCCGTGTTTTTATAAATCCATGATACATAAACAGTAAAACCATGCTGTGTGTTGTGTGATTGTTACTATCACAAAAAATAACACCAGTGTATAGACTATTTCATACGAGCATTGATAAAGAATTCTTTAATAGTGGCAATTAACTTGACCTCTCTGATATTAGTTATTATCTATTTTCATTGTACAGACAGACTGAATTAATCGTGTGTAACTGATTACTTGATTAGTTATGTAACTACAACGAAATATTGACCATAAAATTTTAGCGCGTGACATACAGACAAAATCAATATTATGATTTTATATTCAATTAGTCATCGTGGCTGGTACGAGAGAGAGAATGTTTTATATGCGTGTGTCGTTAAGGTTGAATAGGTGTGAGTCGTGTTATTTCTCTGTCCGTTCATTGTTCTGTTTGAATAGAAGAAATTTCTATTTATGTATAGGTAATTACCGACAGTATCTGCCGACGAAGAGCAAAGTATTACGACTCGATCATTGTTTACTCGGCGGTAGAAGTTAACGTCAGGCGAGAGAGCAAACAGAATGATTGATGTAAAAAAAAAAACACCGTTTATAGCGGGAAATAAATCAACACAATAAAAAATATTATTTTTGTCACATTTCCAACAACATCCGGTAATCTGGTTCACCGGTTACGACTCTGTTTACTTCATTAGCGGTGTTAGAGTTTTATGGCGCCGAAGAAAATCGTGTTTCTCAATTAGAGGGATTAGAATAGATCCCTCGAGAACCTTAATTACTTAAATTATTAGCGTCGTTCTAAGGAAGCCGTTCAAGTTCGAACGTTCGACGTTACACAAACGCTTTGCGAGCAAAACCTCACCCGGAAAGCGGAGGGTTGGAGAGGCCATTTTACAAAGAACCGTGACGGTCCGGATTTCTCTCGTTTTTGTGCGAATGTCTGTGTATTCAACGTTCTATACTAGTTATGGTGGGACAAAGAAACGCGGCCGGGAGAGCGCTGCCCTTGACACTGGGGGCGCCGAGGCACTCGCATATTTACGAGAAACTAACACGACCGAACTTATTAGTCATCATACTGCAGAGGGCGAACTGGTTCCACTTAGTATAGATTCGCAAACATAGTAGCTTGTTATACAACCAGCTTGAAATAAGGTGGAGTTTACGATCAGTCATAAGACGGCAATGAAATAATGTGAAAGCTTTAGTGCTGTTTCTATCATTGTTTGAGGAAACCGCCAACGATCCATGAATTATGACTTTTGGCTACATATCTGGAACAGATCTGGAATCTTCTAAACATTTTTGTTTTAAAATATAATATACTTAACACTGGTGTATATCACAAAAAATGCTTCATTCGTTTATAGCATTTAAGGCTACTGAAAATGTAATGTGACCTAGTGGCGAAAATCTGAGATTGTGGGTTCGTATCTCGCCTGCATCTCTCAGTATTTTGCTAAGTCCAGATGTACTAGTTTGTCATTACCACTGATTTTAACATTTCCTAGAAATACATCTTTCAAGTACATGCTTCATCAGCTAACCCGCACTGGTGGAAAATAGCCTTGATTCTATCTTTGTGAGAGAAGGTCCCTAGTGTCATGAAGGGGAACGTAGCTGGCTGCTTTTGTTGCCGACGACGTTTAAATTTTCGATGCAGTAATTTATGACGTTGGGCACTATATACAATTGCATGCCAAAATAAACTACCAACTAAGATATCAGTAACTAGATCATTGTTTGTTATGAATGACCAAACGATAATATAATCAAATAGTTATATTATTTTTCGTTACTTATTCATGAACGTGAGATCGTGAGTAAGAAGATACAATAAGCGTTTCTAACACAGTTTTTGTATCGGGCAGTATACGCGAGCTAAAACGAGATGCCGTGACAGATTTTGCGCTACTAACAGGAACAAAACAAAGTACTTTTAGTGGTTTTTAGGGTTCCGTAAAACGTAAAAACGGAACCCTTATAGATTCGTCATGTCTGTCTGTCTGTCTGTCTGTCTGTCCGTCCGTATGTCACAGCCACTTTTTGCCGAAACTATGAGAACTACACTGTTGAAACTTGGTAAGTAGATGTATTCTGTGAACCGCATTAAGATTTTTACAAAAGTTTTTAAAAAAATCAAAAATTAGGGGTGCCCCCCATACTGAGAACTGAAACTCAAAAATTTTTTTTTCATCAAACCTACACGTGTGGGGTGTCTATCGATAGGTCTTCAAAAATGATGTTGAGGTTTCTAATATAATTTTTGTCTACACTGAATAACTTGCGCGAGAGACGCTTCCAAAGTGGTAAAATGTGTGTCCCCCCCCTCTAACTTCTAAAGTAAGAGAATGAAAAAACTAAAAAAAATATATGATGTACATTACCATGAAAACTACCAACGAAAATTAGTTTGAACTCGATCTGATGAGTAGTTTTTTTTTAGTACGTCATAAATACACTATTATTAAAACTTCGATCAAAGTTACAACGAACTACAAGAACTATGTGTACTATGTATATTATGTTACTTGCTGGAACGGAACCCTTCATGGGCGAGTCCAACTCGCACTTGGCTACTTTATTTCTTGTTATAAGTACTGGGTTAGTGAACTACACAATCGTTATAGTTAGTGTTCGCTGATCGCGATAGCAGCACTGACTTTTTTGGAGAAAGAATTTTAAATGGAATTAATTTATTTTGCTTGCATTAGTAGCCGGCTTTAAGTTCTCTATCCACCACCAACCCGCACTGGGCCAGCGTGGTGGATTATGACCTTGACTCTCACCTTGCGAGAGAATGCCCCGAGTCCCAGCATTGGGAACATTTTGTGAGCTGTGTATGTTATGTTTGTTTTTAAGTTCCCACAGCTAGGACTCGGGGCGGTCTCGCACAAGAAGAGATAATAATCCGCTTCGCTGGCCAAATGAGGGTTGGCACATAGCACACGTCCTTGAAAGGCATTGGAATGATTCTTGGAACACGCCGATGTATTCCTTCACCGCTTAAGTCACTTGGTGATGACAATTTCGTACATATGTTAAAATTTAAAATATACATATAGGTATGAATAATAAACTAAAGGTAAAAACAAAATGACGACATTATTTTTATAACATGTTTTCATGTACAATGTACATTATATGAGATCGAAATAAATTATTTATTCTTATTTAAAATTAAAATCTGATGAAATTATTTAAATGTTAAGATTAATAATAATTGAAATCCCACATGAAAACAGTATTGATTATTCGACGGATCTGCACTGGCCAAAGCACAATTGGCAAACATGGTGTATTATGGCCTCTATTGCATCTCTCGGTCTCTGTATAGTATATATTTATGTAATAAAATGCTCTAAGTTTTAGCGGTGAGAACACAAAATAGGCTATATTTATGTTAGTAAAGTAACATAAATAAAGTAGCATATGGAGAAAATTTTCCTGTTTATGCGATTACTTAGTTATTAATACTCCTGTGTATATTATTGAAATATACAAATAATATAGAACTGAAGACTTTGTTTGTTTGAACGCGCTAAGCACATGAACTACTGGACCGATTTCAAAAATTATTTCACCGCTGGGTTTGTACGGGATCCCGGAGTGCTATACAAGTACCATGAGCGAAGCCGGGTTAGACCGCCAGTGTTTCTATATGAGATAAAATCGCGAAAGTTTCAAAGTTTTATTACCAGTTATTTAGTTACCAGGACGTCTACTCTCTTCTTCTTCTTCCCTCTAGACCTTATCCCATTTACTTGGGGTCGGCCTTCCTAGTCCTTCTTCTCCACTGAGCACGATCTTGTGCTGCGTCCGTGTCGATTTGAGCATCTTTGAGGTCTTTTTGAACCGTTGTCAACCAAGTGGAAGGTGGTCTTCCACGTGAACGTGTCGTCGTAGGCAGTGCGAGGGCAAGCTTCACCATGTGATCGTCTGTGCGTCTTTGCACGTGGCCATACCATCGTAAACGCTTCTCTTTGACTTTATCAACAATGGGAGCAACCTTGAAACTACCTCTGACGTACTCATTTCGGATTCTGTCCAGTCGTGTGACACCCGCTGACCAGCGTAACATGCACATTTCTGCTGTGTGTAGTTTGTTAAGGTGTTTCTTGGTTGTTGCCCAACATTCTGACCCGTACAAAACTGCAGGTCTAATGGCAGTCTTATACAGGTGCCCCTTGATTTTGAGAGGCATTTTTCTATCACACATAACGCTTGTGAGTTGTCTCCACTTCATCCATCCTGTTGTGGTTCTATGAGTAACGTCATGTTCAACTTTGCCATCATTGCTAAGTATTGAGCCTAAGTACTTAAACTGTGTAACTGTGGGCAGGACGGTATTTTCTATTGCAATCTTGCAATCATTTGGGTCAGTGACATTGTCGAAAATGCATGACATATGTTCGGTCTTTTTACGGCTGATTTTGAGGCCATTTGTTTCTAGTACCTTCAACCACAGATTGAAATCCCGCCGAAGCTCATCTATGTTGTCAGAAATAAGAACGACATCATCGGCGTACAGTATATTCCAAGGCAGTGGCTTCTGACAATTCCTTGTTAGATAATCCATTGTTGCATTAAATAGTAATGGACTTATCGTGGAACCCTGATGCACTCCAACCTCTACCTCAAACATTTCGCCCTTGCCAGCGGGACTTAGAACCTGGGTTGTGACGGCCTTGTACATGTCTTGAATAAGATGTATGTAGCACTCCGGGACCAATTGTTGTCTAAGTGATTCCCAGATGAGGTCCCGAGGAACATGATCAAAGGCCTTTTCCAGATCTATGAAAACCATGTGAAGATTTGATTTATTCGTTTTAGCTTTTTCTAACAAAATTCGAACTGTCTGAATAGCATCTGAGGAGCTTTTATCAGCCACAAACCCACATTGATTTTGTGTCAACATAATAATGTGTTTTAGTCTATTGTTTAGTACTCTTTCCCAGATTTTCAACGTGTGTGACATAAGTTTTATGGCTCTGTAATTACTACAATCTCTAACGTCACCTTTTCCTTTATAGAATGGTATAAGGAAACTTTTACGCCATGAGTTAGGTATAGGATGTCCCTGAACTAATAAATTTAACAGTTTGTGAAGCCAAACGATTCCCAGGTTTCCTAGTGACTTCCAAACTTCTACTGGTATCTCATCAGGTCCTGGTGACTTGTTGTTTTTCATTTGTTGTACTGCTTTTTTTATCTCTTCCGGGGTGATTTCCATAGGGGGACCCAATATCGGCATTGGTCTGTTGTAATTTTGGTCTCTGGGATGAGATACATTGAGGAGATGCTTATAATATTCTGTCCACCTTTTCCGTATGTCTTCATCTTCAGTTAACAATGTACTATTGCTTTCATTATTTATATACTTTGCACTCGTAATATCTTTTGTGTTATTGTGGCGTACTTTAGCTATTTTGTGGATATCTAATTCTGTAGCAGCCGATTCCAGCTTGCTATAGAACTCAGTGCTTGTTTCTGCTATTGCCGTCGCTACATGTCTCTTCGTTTGCTTTTTAACTTTTCTGTAGTTTTCCAGGTCTGTTTCGTCTTTCGTTGACTGCCACATCTTAAACGCGTCTTTCTTGGCCGTAACTGCCTTCTTTACTTCTGCGTTCCACCATTTAGTTTCTTTGTTTGGTCCCTTTTTACTCCTCGTGCGGCCTAGATGTTCTTCAGCTTTCTGTATACAGACTCTTTCAAAATTTTCCCACATTTCATTTGGTGCCATATTTGTAGTATCCATGAAGCTCAGGTTCTCAGAAAGCTGTTTTAAAAATAGTTTTCCTGATGGTTCCTTTAAAGATCGCCATTTTATTTTTGGCGTTAGGTTCCTATTTATTTTGATGGGTCTAGGGAGTCTGTACACAGTAACCAATAGCCTATGTTGGGTAGTAAGAGGCTCCCCTGGTATTACCTTACAATCTTTATATTGACCCAAATGTTCGCGCCTCGCTAGAAAAAAGTCAATCTGTGTGGAATGTCCCCCACTGCAGTAGGTAATTTGATGGACTTCTCTTTTTTTAAAAAAGGTGTTAATGATGGCCAAGTCAAAGTTGGAGGCAAAGCTCACAATAGTCTCTCCATCACAGTTACGTGAGCCGTAGCTATAACCTCCATGCCATCTTGCCTCGCTTGGGGTGCCACTTCCAATATGACCATTCAAATCTCCACCCAAATGTACGGGTTCTTCCAGTGGAATACTTTGTAGTATGTTGTGTAGATCTTCCCAGAAAGCTTCCTTCTCACATGCGTTAGCACCTGTTTGAGGCGCATATGCTGAAATAATATTAAAGCAAGGTTGTTTGTCGAGAGCTAATTTTACGGCCATTAGCCTATCGCTAACCCTTTCTGTCTTAACCAGTCGTTGAGATAAATTGTCCGATAGTATAATTCCGACGCCATTCTTTCCGGTGATAGTGCCATTATAGATCAGCTTATACCCATTGCCTATAAGTCTTGATTTTGCCCCTTTCCACTTGGTCTCTTGCACACAGCATGCATCTAATTGCCTTCTTTTCAGGACGTCGCTTAGTTCTGCGCTTCTGCCGGTCATGGAACCGATGTTCCAGGTCGCCAATCTTAATGATGTGCTTGTGTAGCTTCGACCGTCGCCTACGGGGTACGCCCTAGTGTTTTTATTGCCTCGACCGTCGCTTAAGGGGGACGCCCTAATATCAGTGCTCATTCTTTTATATTTTACTTTCATAAGGACTAGGAAAATGTGATGGCTATGTAGTTTTACGGCCGGTTGCCACCTGACACCAAGACACTAATCCATCTTGCTAGGACTATGAGCGCTGCCGTTGAACCACGCTAACTGGGTCTCTTCCGCCACCATCTCTATTGCACCACCGTGCCTAATAGTGCAACTCCAACATGACCCACCACCCTAATATGTAGGGCTGGCTCACTGTTGGGTGTGCCTCTTCCGCCTGTTCCGCCGTTCCAATGGACTCCATTTCCGCTTTCACAGCCGTTGAGGACTTCACCCGTAACCCTGGGCATGGGTTTCGCGATATACCCCGCGATACTGGGTCCCTGATCTGAACTTGGCCGCCTACCCACTCTGGCCTACTAAAGTGGGAGGCGCCCACCCCCGCGACGTGGACGCGTCAGATAGGATCTACTCCAGTGAGAGATAGAGAAAGTGACTCTATCTCTCCTAGAGCCGGGTTAATGACCTGGTATATTGCCCGAGGCCAAAGGACGTCTACTCTCATTCTACGAAAAAAAAAATGTTTGTCTGTAAAGTCGGTTTACTGACGATAGAACGTGACAACGTCTTAAGAAAATACTGATGGAATGGTAGCATTTTTCAAAAGAAAATTTTAATTCATTTGTTTAATAGATTTGTATGTAAAAAGTAATCAGTAGAATTTAGTCATTTTTAATCAAAACAATGCAAAAAAGCTTTTAGATGCCGGGGATCGAACCCGGGGCATTTCACATGCAAAGCGAACGCTCTACCACTGAGCTACATCCCCGCTTGAACTACTGGTCGAAATAATTAATACAACTGTAACAAACATGAGGCGAGGTAACGACTGACGGTAACGACCGACGGTAACGACCGACGGTAACGGTACATGACGTCATGTTATGTGGGCGTGCAGCCGGTTTCATCGAATTATAAGACGTTATCACATCAAAAGTAATGTCGAAATAAACTCGCGACTTTCCTACTCCGGTTCTACTTCGATACGTCGTTAACGTCAAACTATGTTCGGTCGGACGGAACGAAGTAGAACAGAGGCCTAACCAAAAATGTCTTAGCTTTGACATTGCTCTCCCTTTCTTTTCGCTCGAAATGATAGAGACAACATAGCAAAGCGATAGCCAATTTAGTTAGGCGGTAGAAGCGCCGGAGTAGGAAAGTCGCGAGTTTATTTCGAAATTCTATTTTTCGTAGAAAGAGAGTAGACGTCCAGTATCTGGCCGCGACTTCAGCGTAGAATTTTGACAATGGCTATTCCCTAAGGAGCTCCGCAATTTTTCGGGATAAAAGGTAGTCTATCCTACTAGTATTATAAATGTTAAAGTTTGGGTGCTTAGATGTTTGTTGTTCAATCAAGTCAGAACGCTTGAACGGATCTGTTTGAAACTTGGAACACACGATAGATTCTGGAAAAACACACATTTTATACTGCTCGCGACATGTTAACGAATTTGAAGTTTTAGTTTTACGAATTACATATATTAAACTAGCAGCGCCCCGCGGTTACACCCGCGTTTCTAATCCCACTATTTTCCCGGGGAAAAAAGTAGCCTATCTGTTATTCCAGACCATTATCTATCGCTGTATAACATTTCATCCAACCCTTCAGTAGTTTTTACGTGAAAGAGTAACAAACAAACATCCACCCATCCATACTTACAACCTTTAGCGTTTATAATATTAAGTAGGATTTATATACGTACCGACATATTGTTAATTTTCTATAGTGGAAGAGTTGGGCCCTTGAATTATGGAGAATGATGGAGACTCTCATTCTAGGGCTCATTTTTGCTGCAAAGGTTGGACATCGTATTCAGCGGGGCAGTTCCGCCAGCTTTATGGACACTATTTCACCGGGTAAGTACCTACAGTTACGGGCAGGTTAATTGACTAACTTAACTGTGTGTTAATCATGGCATACTTTTTCGTAAAAAAATAAATACACAGTCATACGGACTGCCAATAAAAGTGAAAACTTAGAATGTTAATATTAAAGAGCACTAATGTTGCACAATACGTCACTTGTACAGTTACAAAGAGTTACAGCTCAACGCACCTAAAGAAATGTTTATATTCACCACATTTATAATGGACTTTTATCTGCGTATCGAGTGATACAATTGATTTATGCACTCACTTAAGCTTCGACTTCCGTATTTTGTTCCGTTCGACATGCGGAACAGAAACAAATGCCGCAAAGGTTCGGCGGAAACAATTTCATAATACGTAAAATAATTACACTATCCGGATAGAGTAATATTTGCAAATTATCAAATTGAAAAGCCTTCGGGCGATACGTTGTTCGTAAATCATTTACTGAACGAATTGCTTACTATAATCACGTTAAGTACAGTGTTACGCTATGCTTTATTTGACTTGCTTTTGATTTTAGAAAACAAATCATTAGCTAACATTCTGATATGGATACGGCGAGTTCTCTCGCTTAGACTAACTTCGTCTAAGAGTAAGTATTATATAGTTTTTGGTATATACCTACAGTGTTATATACCAAAAACTGTCTGTTATGGATATAATTGTTTTTACACAATTAAAAATGGACAAATAATTAGGTTTGCTTATATGTACACCAGTTATTTTTCCTAGCATAAAACTTCCCCAAGACGATTGGACCAACAGCCTTTTCTTAGCCTAGGCTATTTCTCAAATTTGTTAACCGCAGAAAATATTTGGCGTAGCCGCAATATGTTCATTATAGAACTATTCCATTGATGTAATTTTTTTATTCATATGACCATATCATGGCTATTCATCAGGATCATGTGCCCAATTAAAGACAACATCGGAATTGCCACTACAAAAACAACGGAAGTCACTTTGACCTAATTGCACGGTGGATATCAAATTACTGTTTGAATACCAACAGCCAATCAGTCCTGCAGTGGTACACCGTTTATCTCTGCTGATAAAACAATAGAAGTGCGGAAGTACTTCCCAACCCATGGTCGGCGGGTCATTGTCCCTACAGCGGTGGTTTTAAAACTATCAACACAGATTATGTCTCAGTACAAAAACAAATGTGTATGCTATATGCGCACGCGCCGACAAGCACGTAGGACGGGCTTAGGTGTACATATCTACATTTCACTATTACAACACAATCGTATACATTGTTAAGTTAAAATCAGCGAATGTATACGAAGCTATCGAAGATAGTGAAAACCGTATCTGAGTCTCAAGGACTGCAATCAATTGATTAATTTAATATTACCTGTTAAATAAAATTAGTAACATTCGAGTACCATTTTCCTTATAGCCAATAAGGTCCGCGGTTCACCATCAAATCACCTGATAGTAAACGTCTATCTTGTAATTTAAGATTAGTCACGTAAAGTTGAACCATAAAAAGCCAGATTTAACGCCGACAACGAATGATGCAGTCTTTATTTTTCAGCTAAGACATACTGAATTTAGTTTTCCTAGCCAGTTTCCATTACGTAACGTCATCCCTAAATCCGTCAAAATGATAAAATGAGGTGAATGGCTTATCCTCAAACTTCAGATTCGTCATGATTTGTTTAGAAAATGAAGACAGAAAAAAATTCGCAGGAAGCCATTTTCGTGGTAAATAAATAATAGCAATAAAATATAAAATAATTAAACTATAATAATATAACGTGGTTTTCAAATATGTTCCTATGCTTTTTTATTCTCATTGACCATTTCAGTAAAGTAATCATTCTCGAGTTTATAGTGTGATTGACACTTCACATAAATTACACACAAATAAAATCACTTAACGTTAATAACCCCTAAGTTAAGGGCACTAAAGACTACATAGGGTAAGCTATAAAACTGCCATTTTGGCATGGAACTACTAGTACTAAAAGCAGACGAAGCGTAAAAGTATTTGAGACACGCAGGCGTCAAGTAAGTCAGCCGTGAATGGTGGGCGTGGCACTGCGCACGAGTTGCACAATCTCGAAAACACGCTTGCCTACTTCTTTTGGTTAAGTTATTCGAGACGAGTTTTTTTTTTGATTTTGATAAAATATTTACCTGCTTGAACTCAATAGGTATAAGTAGTAGTATTAGTTAAAGTTTAATTTGATGAAACAATTCAAGGATGTAACAAAGTTCGTAAGCAAGACATTTTAGACCTAGTTGAAAAGTAGTACATATATGAGAGAAGAAGAAACAGACGTATATATACACATTACACACCGAATTGATTTTCAAAAGGAAATAGAAGCCTTGATGGCACTACATTACAATCTTTTACCCTAATGATTGTACTGACCTTCTGATGAATGTATCTCCATATGCCTATCCTTACAATGTTTTTACACTTTAGAACAAAATATTACTTCAGGTAATATTTTACGTGGCAAAGTTATATTTTTCGTAAGATTATTTTTTTTACATTTGATATGAAACAATTTATTGCATACCTGTTATAATACAAAATTTTAACAATTCAACGTCAGGGAATAATTCGGGAAACACTTGAAAACTCGTTGGATGAGGTATTTAAAATACCTAAATTCAATTTGATGGTGGGTCAAACCCAGAAAAAGGAAATCCCGTTTACCGATCTTAATCACGGTCAAGCTGAATCATAGAATGTACTGAAAATACGAAACGACTCAACACAGATAAACGTTCGCTATTCACTTCCTAAAAAGGTCAAAGATTAATTCGATATCAATCATAAACTGTATCAACTCCGGGTCAGTCTGTAATCGTATATTTTTATCTGATTATATTATTTTAGCGTTCCAAACATCATGTCGACGATTGTTTAAATCTCTAGTCTCACCGAGGTGAGGAATGTGGTCACGCTCGGAATATGATAGACAGCAAGCATCAGTCAGAACTAATACATTTAATGTGATGGCATGTCGCCGTCCAGATTCCGCTGTCATGCATTTATATGTCATGTGCTGCGCTATGGTTGTTTGGACAACAAACTAATGGTTTAATAACGCAATTAGCTCCCATTTGCAATGTTAATTCACATGTGCATATGATTTACGTTCACCATGTATTTGATGTTCACCAAAATATTGAAGTGGAAATGATAAATTTATTATTCTCTTCCGTTGTCGAGACGAGGAATGATATATGGAGGAAAGAAACTCAGCATATGCGTATTAATGTTTAGGAGTTTGTTGAGGCGTAGGCAGCTAATGATGAAAATGTGGACGTGTCGCGAGGTGCGCACTCCTCCATTAGGCTCGCTAATTGTGGAGCTCACAATTAGTCGAGTGCCGGCCGCAAACGAGCGCAATTGGCGCAATAGAGAGGAAATGGACATACGTCCACGGACACCTCCATACATAAGTACAGGATACCTAGTTGACGCATGCCAATTTGTGTATCTGCGGAAAGCAATGAAACGCAGTAGAAATTCTATAATAATCAGAGAAACATAAACGGGAATGGCACAAAACAATGAGGTACGTTCCAAACAGCCAAATTGTCTCACATGATGTAGTATTGATTCTAGGAACATTATCGTGCTGTGAGTATAATTTATACTCAGAATCGAATAAGTTTGTATTTTATTTCAATTGCACTTATGTGCATCGTAGGTGGTCGTAAATAGAAGCATGATTCATTGTGGACTTGCTGAGTTGCATCACACATCTCTTAAAATGGTAAGGTTGGTAAAGTGAAGTATGTAGTTCATGAACTAACAGTAATGT
This sequence comes from Ectropis crepuscularia, assembly GCA_963693475.1. NCBI lineage: Eukaryota > Metazoa > Arthropoda > Insecta > Lepidoptera > Geometridae > Ectropis > Ectropis crepuscularia. The sequence goes on along the minus strand of OY856339.1, from coordinate 12,558,360 downwards.
TATGTACGACTGCTTGAATACAAGCATGCGATGGTCACTGCGGTACATGATTGGTTTTGCGGTGTTGTTGGATATACTTTGTACTGAAATAAATACGAGTACAAGACGCACACACATCTCGGCCGACGACGCATGAATGCGGCCGTCCTTGTGCAAGACTACGCCACTCGGCGACCGCAGCGCCTACACATCTGGGTTGACACTCGTTTTCTTTCCGGACTGCGTTCGGAAGTGAGCTTTACCGTAGAAAACCGACAACATTGATAATGACATGCCCCTGCTTGTATCTAATCTAATTTATCAACTGGATAATGAGGTAAACGTGCGATGCCAATTACCAGATAAAGGATATATAGGATATGTGCAACGGGTAAACAAATCAGATGCAAAGAGAATCGTTGCAACTAATACCGTGAGCATACAATGTTTCAGCCTTGTATGTACATATCTTATTTCCGCAGCTGGAGCACGGAATAAACAAATCATATCTAATCGTAGCCTGTCATAATCTCACTAAATGTGAAATTTTGGACGTTTGTTCTTCAATCACCCCGTGATTCAATTCAATGACAATCAAACACATAGTTCGTGAATCCTCGAAAAACATGGAAGGACAAAGGAAGCATGCTCCTTTGGGAATAGACATTGACTAAATTCTACGCAGACTTAGGCACAGGTCACAAGTCGCAAAATAGTATAGCAAAGACATATCAATGGGTCTACGTAAATATTTTAAATTTATCCATTTTATCCGGTGTCCCTGATACACAAAGACGAAAAATAGGTTGGACTCAAAGTATGGAGCTACCCATCATCGGGGACAATAGGGCAATCGACGTGAATAGCACTTTAACAAATTTATAATAGCGGGCAAAGTGTTTTGATGAAAATTTTTGGTTAGCTACTACTTAAATTTACAGGCACGTTTTAGCCAATATTTGCATTTTCATTCAAAATGTATGAACGTATATATATGTATAATTAATGAAGATGAAATAAAGCATAAGATAGAAATAGACTTATGTAAGTAATTTGGAATAAGAACAGACTGTCTAGATATCAGTGTCATAAAATTTACACGTGGCTAAAAAAGTGACAACTGAAATATGCCAGCAGAGCCATTATGATGCTCAATCATCCAAAACCAACAAAATTTAATAAATTCCAGCTGTGCATAGTAATTTGGCAAGTAAATTATCATACGAATACATAATTTAAGTGTGTTATATGTGTGAATATTGAACAATTATAAGATTTCAACAATATTCCGGTTTGTAATTCGCATAGATTGATTTAAAATTTAAGATACTTAATGGGATAAAAAACCAAAATATTTTACAAGGACAGAATGTTCGATTGAATGTAATGTAATAGATACTCTTGCACGTACAAATATGCAGCCATGATTGTTTGTCGATATACACTATACAATGTTGATATCCATAGATATCAACATTGAAAACAATAACGGGGCAGACGCGACAAAATGCTTATTATACATATATGCGTGTAGCTGGCGCATATACCAGACGATGTTGTTGTCTCCGACAATAATATTATGATGTAGGGAAGCCAAATAGACGCGTCTTGGTGAATCCCTTGGCAGACGGCCAAAATGAAACACGATTTTTTTAGATTTTAGTTTTTGAAAATTCTAAAATTATTACAACTATCTGTCAAATTAGCACAAGTATTATATTCGCAGTGGAACGCGATTTTTATTTTGTTCCAAAAAAAATGTGTCATGATCAGTCTACTCAGATTATTATTAATATGAAAATGCATCAACAGACCGAAAAATTTAAAAATATTAAAGAGAGTACGAAAGATTTTCACAAATCGTAATTCATATTTATTGCAGCAACTATCGGAAGTTGTAAACGTGCAAACGTTAACTGTTAAAATTTTATGAGGTCTATGGATTCCGGAAACGTGCGAAATGTCATCTGTCTTACAAAGGTCTCCATTTAATTTAAATTATTTGCTGTAACGTGTAAGAAAATTTGCGCTAAAGAATAACAAATTTTCATATCTGGACTGAAAATGGTATTTGGCGTGTTGCCAATTCACGTCACACTTTTAAAACGAGTTTATGATAAGTGGCCACATTTTCCTCACAACAATTCATAGTTTCAGTGAACTAAAAATTATGTTTTTTTTATATAAAAATACATATATGAATTATACATACCACACATCATTTAAATTTACAATATATAAGATGGCACATACATACAACATAAAAGATCCTCCCACCAGGTACAACGTCACATAATCGAACGAGTAATACGGCAAAAGGCTGCTGCTGGGATACGAAATAAGGTTCAACACACAAGGGATTTTCATGTGTCAGCAAAGGTGAACGCACGATTGCGGAAACAAGAGAGTGGAGGCCGCTTGACAGGCATGATGAAACAAACCATCTCGGTAAGTGACGTAGCGATGTACCTAGCTATAGGTATATGACACAAAGTAACTTCGAGCTTAATGTTAACTGTTGCAGTTTCCCGTTTGATGACAAAGACGATATGACGCCTACAATGTATGTAATGTCATGTAGCTGTTCAAATTGTCTGCATTTGGACGTCAATAATGAACGCGGAACATTCAGCGTGTGGGATGATGACGCGGAGGCCATGCATAGCAAGACGTCCCACGGTACTCTCGATTAGGTTTACTTCGCTAATGAAGGTACGATATACTCATAACCACAGGTTTCTTAAGAATTTTACCTTAACAAAGGCTACTAAAGTCAACGAACTTTATTAAACGGTGATTTAAATATACGCATAATGAACGAAGGACTTATCATAACGTATTGGTATATGCAGCATCAGAAATGTAAATTTTAACTCTATTATTTTGGTCACGTAAGAAAACGAAAGTGGTACGGTAAAACTACGTGTGTTTGTGACAATGCTAATGGACTTCATGAAAATATATTAATTTATTTATCAAGCTCCTAAGTTGGCGATTGTAGTTTTGACTTTGTTGATTTCAATAGTCAACTCTACCATGTGACACCATTACTTCAGCAGCTGTGGATTAGTGATAATTGGCCGACAAAAGGAGTTACCTCACTGGCATTACGTAAAAAGTTACTAAAACCAAATTGGTTTACATGTGTGTAATATACATTAACAGTAAATTATGTGAGTTCACAAATATCACTCGTATGGTAGAATAAACAGCTATTAAACCAACATACTTATTCGTTGTAGCTATTTTTATTTGTTTAATTTGGGTATATACTCAAACCATAAAAACTCGTTCAGACATTACGTGTTCCAAGGTTTACAAATCCGCTCAAATGTCTAGATTTTTAACTCTTGATATTAATTTTATTTTATCGTTCTTCATTTTAGTGAAGAACGATAAAATCTAAATGGAAATTTCATATCGGCTCATATCGTACTCGACAATAAAGTACAAACGTGTGGACGTAAAGCAGCAAATTTAATGTTGGATATTATGAAGATGTGGAAACGTCATGGCTCTGCGAAAGCGTCATACTGACGTCGGTGACCTTAGACGGTATATTGTGTAAGTCTGAAAGGTCTTATGATTAAAAACAAGTGAAACTTCAAACAAACAGTGAATACAAGAATTAAGGGTTTAGATACAAAAGATAACATAACTACCCATACAGAAGCGTCATAAATAAGACAAATGTTTGGTTAATATTTTAGGAAAAGGCTAACATCAACGCACGTAAATCTAGATAACGCTGCCACTGATTTATCAAGATCAGAAAAGTAATAAATATGTCACGTTCTTACAACACTTCACACATTGCTTTAGTAGTAGTAAGTGGAAATTTTTGAATACATTAAGATTTACAATAAAGTATGTGTAAACGTTTAAAGGCCTGAAATATTTCGTGTATGACTGACTACGTCAAATAACGAAGTATGTAACGAAAGTGGCAGAGAAAACGTAACATCTGATGTTATTTTGGTGAATTTACTACATAATAATATAAAAAAAATATGTATCAATGATGACTGAAATAGTTGATTAGAGATATTTAGTTTTTCGATCAAATTATTTTACCACACTATTCCTCATATAAACAGTTTATAGCAATAGTAACATAAACAGTTGTGACGGAATCGACAGCGCCTAACTAAACTAATCCCCTATAAACAACGTTTATATGACAGCAACATTTATTAATAACGGAGGTCAAGTCAACGGATTATAGTAAGTAAAATGTGTACAAAAACATGGCGACCTGGTGTCACATTAACCCTGAACGCACAGCATATAGTCTTTTACAAACAAACAATCAGATTGACTTCGGACATCAGGTCAAGGGAACCCTTGTTATGTCGGAGCCGTAGAGATTAAAACAAGACAGAATTTCAGTCCAATTAAATATTAACATAACTTTTTTTAATCTTGTTATCAAAACATACAATGCTAAACTATTACATTGACGTATCAAAATCATCACAAGTGTCTGTTACCTGTTTTTCAGCATGTTATCTGGTACGAAAACATTCCACCACGAAGGTCGCTTTTGTCGGACATAAGTAGGTGAATCGCTCTCTTCGTCGGTGTCGTTGCCTCCGGACTTTCGTCTCTTTTTGCGCTCGAGCTGCAGTCGAGCCGCCCAGGAGCGCCTGCGCCCCTTGTCGGTCGGGCCGAAGCCATCTGTCGCGAGCGGGACGGCGAAGGATGCCCGGCGCGGAGGTTCCGGCGGGGGCGCGTCGAAATCTGTCAATTTTCTGTATCGTTCGGCGAACGCTGCCTCGGAGGCTCTGCGGCCGTTGGAGCGAGAGGGCGAGGGTTCGTCGACGACGGTGAGGTCGGTGAAGGGGTCGTCATCGTCGGTGTCGTGGAGGACGGGCTCCTCGCTGTAGCGGCGCGGGGTCTCGTCCACCGCCTCCTGCAGGCTGGCGAGCTGCAGGCTCGGGCGGTGCGTGCGCAGCCCGCGCGGCGCGCGCACGGCCCGCCCGGGGGCCTGCAGCCGCGCCAGCGCCAGCGGCACCGGCGACTCCGTCAGCGTCGGCTCGCCGCCACTCATTGTCACTACCACTTGCACTGGGTTCACAATTGCATCGACTGACAGAGCTCACCAGTTCACGGCTCGGACATTTTTATCAAACGATCGAAATTCTCGAGTACACCAATGTTTGCGAATTTGTTATTTTGTGTCGATCCGTTATCCTGTCGCAGATTGAACAATTAAAACCTAATTCATTTCTAGGCTTTCCTTTTATTCGTGAGACAAAACCAGTAAGGGTTAATATAAAAAACCTACTGTCTTTTACTTTCATATGAAATTAAAACATAACAGCTCACAAAATGAGCAAACGTAGAATAAACAAACGTTGAGAGTAGAATTGAAATGCTCTCGGGGCACGAGAACATTTTTTAGAGAAATGTCGCGAGATTGGCGTACCCCGTCCTCGCTGCCGGTCAAACCTTTTTGTTACGAAAACAGTAAATGTCTTTCGGAAATTGAATAAGAGAACAGTAATTTACTTTTATATTTTGCGTCTCAATTTTAACTGTTATATCACAATAACTCTTAATTAATTATGGTTCTGTTTTATTATCTCCATATTAAATCTCAAAAAATTTCAAATCGTGAAAATCAATAAATATATCAACACAGTCATGTAAGCTTTGCATCACCTATTCTGCATATTTACAGTGAACAGTAATTATAAAATCATCACTAGGTACATATGCAAGTAGCATTTCTTGGCATCGGTCACAGGTACAACCATTCCCTAAGCAAACATTTGGCTGCACTAAAATCAATTTGTTGCCAAGGTACAAACATTTCAAATGAATGAGACGAACCGTAGGTACACAATGGTACTTCAAATAGTTCCAGTTAAAATTCTCACTTTCTGCGCAGTTCTAAGACTAGAGAGATTATTCATGATATTCGCGGTCCACATTATAAGTAAACAATTTGAAATAGAACTCATTACGTTATTATAGCCGAGCGTTGCGGTAAAAAATAAAACACGAGTAGAACATAAATAGAGTTGTAAGAAACCATGGTGACAAGTGCCAGCCTCCTGCCATATAAGCCGGACAGGCGCAGCTTTCGCAATTACTGCGACGTCGTTCGTCATCGACTCACGCGCACTGCCATCGTAGACGGTCAGAACGGGGAAAGTTGCTACCGACTTACATAAATAGCCGTAATAACTGGCAAGGCTAAACCACTATGAAAATCAATCACAGCTCAAGTTGAAGAAATCTAATGAGTAAAACAGAATGTACAATAAAATTTAAAATTTGCTAAGAATGCCAAACGGGCCGAATCTGCTGACTACTTCATAAGCTTTTTGTCAAATATATCATCGACCGTTCAAAAATGCAACAAGTGAATTATGGCTTAAAAAGACGTAAATTCTGAATATAATATTTCTAATAATAATAACCCATTTTTAAGTTTTACACTAATCTCACCCACGCGCACGTTACCTATGTTAAACTTCGAAACATAACTTCTAAAATACACAAATTACACTCGTGTATAAAATTGGAACCAACCCAAGAAACAGATCATCAGGATATACTGCAATTTTATAGTGCCATTTCACATAAACCGTACATATTATTGCAGTGAAAATAAACTTGATGAATCTGGTTCGTCTGACGAGAGTACGGCACCTGGCCCGTGCCCTTCGTTTTAGTGTAGATAATAAATGTCACAAATGAATTATGTTTAAAATAGCGAGAAAAATAAACATCCAAACCAACAAAGTATTCGTCAAGGCGGACCACACGAATACTTAATTGAGACATTAACATGCTACTTACGATGTCAATACAAGAAGGATCTAAGTATGCGACATGTCTTAACTTACCTATATGTCTATTTTTAATACTGACGAGACTGATTACTACTTATCAAGTGGAGTAAAATTGTGTACCCTATAATTATAATAACAATGCCAAAGAATGCTATATAATGTTAGATACCTACCTAAATAGGTACTACCCAATAGCTGCTAAGAAATAGTACTACATTTTGCAATTTTATCTAGGTCATACAAGTATTCTAACGAAATATAACTACGGACTGTTTGACCAGAATGCATTATCAAGCAAAAAATAAGTTAAACATTAACAGGCATATGTGTAACCGGATAGAGGGTAATTAGACTGAGGTATGGTATATGAATGTAAGTTAACCTACATACGTCAATCGAGCGAGTCAACGTGAGAAATGTCCGCCCAATGTCACCGAGAAGATTAACCTCTCAAGAGAGGGCTCGACACGCGACCTTTTCCATATCAAATAACCAATTAATGCAATTGAAACTTCAGAGACCGGTCTACAAAGGACTTTTAGCTATTGAGACGAAATAACTAAGGTGTCAAAATCAGAAACTTTCCTAACAAACAACGATGTAACGAAGTACTACACATTGCCCTTTTAATAATCGAGTCAGCATTTTTTTAGTTCCAACATAAACAACTCTGAGAATCAATTCCTGCGTCAAATGTCAGTATGAAGACATTTCCCGACCAATCAAAACGCAATAAACATTGCGAGCTTTCAAACTTAATCCAAACGGACACCATACTTCGGTTTTTATTGACGTGCGCAAATCATTGTTGTTTACAAATGGAAGATAAAACGGAAGTACACTGTAGTAAACCGATGCCACTTCTTGTGAATCGAGAGCGGCTTTGATGTTTCATAACTTCGACGCTTTGTTCAAATGTCCAGATGGTGTTGTGTGTAGATTGTCCACCAATATTTCTTACATTTATTTATTTATCATACAAAGTTCTAAAAAAAATTTGAAACTATAGTTACCGACGATTTATGCTTTATTAACGTGAGTCTTTTTAAACAATAGGTCTGTTCATCGCGACTTCGACACGCAACGATCAAAAAACTACAATGTGTGCAATCAATTGCTTACCTCATTGGCAAAGATATTGTGTTGATGGAAAATCCTTGAAACATTGCTGCTTCATAATGAAAATCGGCTGATTCCTACGCCATTACGCGGTTTACGGTAATAAGAGGAAGGCGATAAAGCACGCACAAACACTCGTAAATCTGTAGTTACCTACGTAAGCTACAAGCCATTTTAACTCTTTTAAACTTATCTCACGTATAATAGCAGGGATGTCTATTCTATTTTATTTAAATCAAGTAATTTCAGACAGTTACATATCAATTTACCACTGCTATTCAAAAAAACGCGAGTGATGAGCATTTATGACAATTTTAGTTAATTGTATTCTTCCGGTGTAATAGGATGTAAAGTTAGGTTTGCCAATGATGTTGTCATTTTTAAATGGAGACAATTGGATAAAATCAATTACGAAATTTGCTGTTCATAAAAATGCACAAAATCGTATGAATTGATGCAAACAGTTACAATATAAGTGCATGCAAATGTCTAGCCAGAATTATGCAAATGCATATGTTTTACTAACAAGTGAGCGAAACCATCTACATGTACGAAAACAAAACCTTTGGTACAGAAAGGTCAGTGATCGAAACATTGTTAGATTTCAATTCTATTCGATAATTTTAGCAGAAAAACTACTTGAATTACTTACAACCCTTTTTACAACAATAATTACTATCTGTCAGTTGTGTTTCAGTTGTTTTATTAAAATAAATATTTTCCAGGTGAAACATCCATAAATTATTTTAGGCTCTTAGGAAATGTTTTGTTTTAAATATTTTTCCTTTAGGTAATCCACGAGTAGTTCGCCAGATTTATTCGCGTTTAGTTCTGTGTACTTAAATTCCCTACTTTGATATCCTAGGATTTTGGAGAAGCCTTTTCTTAGTCGTGGTAGACCTTCCACACCTATTCGTTTAGATCGATATGAAAATTAAAAATGTAGTTATTCTTATTGCATATTTTTCGGTTGAAACCAAAAGTAAGCGTCCAAGATATTTATTTAAAATCTATAATACATAACCAATCGATGGCCGATAAAGATCCGGGCATTAGGCATTTTGTATTGGCTCAATTGCCCTAATTAGATACGATACGGGGTGTAAATAACTGCTGCACGACTGTCCCGAGACAAACAACTATTCGTGAATTGACGTTTCACAGATAAACTAGAAAAAGTGTTATCATGATTTTCTAGGATCTCAAACCTACATAGATAAAGTCAACATTTCATGCGCGCCAGATGAAAGACACGGGTGGAAACGCGTGACTTCAATAAAAGGGTCATCACATCTGTCACCTATTAATGTGATTATTGTGATTATACGATTTAATGAGAGATCAAAGAGAGATACAATAACATGTCCACAAACAATGATCATTGACTTAGTAAAACAATCGACGCATATTTAATGAGAATGAGAAGCTGTCAGGCGACGCACGGAATACAGATTAATTGGTTTCCAGCAAACGAACTCGCGGACAAAGACACGTCCAGCTTGATCATTCAACAGAAGTAAACCAAACAAAAGATACATAAAATAATATTTCCCGGTTTACATGTCCAAACTTTACATGCCGGTAATTTCTGGTACAAGATTAACATCATCGTCGTGACACGAACAACGTATAAACTCTACGACAAAATGCGTCAACATGTTAAAAACGAAGAAACGTAAACAAAATCATTTCCATTTTCGTATTAACAAAGGAAATTTAATGGCAATGGGAAGTTTTCCAATTACTCTGGAACCAAAATTAATTAACGATCAATATTCTCCATTAAATTTGTATTCGAATAAATCACCAAATTTTGGAGCAAAGATTTTGAACAAGCAAGCTAACAATTACTGGGAAGCGTGACACGTACTCTCAATAAGTGCGAGGAACAAACGGGATAGGAAAAGCAAATGAAATCATCGAGGGCGCGAACGTGACAAGAAACAGTTACGTTATTATGTTATCGATAGACATACCTGCGAACAAACTACGCCTCATAAAATTTACGATTCCGAGGGACAGAAAGGGACTTTGAAAGTAAACATACAAAACAAACACACGGAAGATACATTGGTAAACATTGGGAAAGAACATGTAAAGATATTTGAAGTTTTATTAGATTTCCTTTCAGATCTCAACTAGAGCAAAGACATTTTCAGGACATGGTTTCCGTGTCTCTTGCATTTAGTAAGAAATCACAGGCTCATTTTAATTTGCACCATGAGGAGCATTTATGGGAATCAAAATCAATTATTTTCAATGAAGAATAATTGCAACGTATCATAGTGTTTCAGTCGCATTCATTATCTGTACATATTTTTGTATCCAAGAGTCGTGTTTACAACTAACCATTAGAAGTCCGTATTTTCTAAACATTGTGTTTATGTAATAGTGTTTATCCTTATTTATAGACTAACTACGATCCGCAGCTTACCTACTTTGATTTCGCCGAACTCATTTTATTTATAATATAGAAGTAGCTTAATTTACTCCTTTTAACATGAGCTTTCTTCCAGTGAAAGTCCCCTTAACTTCGGTTCAGCCGTTTCAGGCATGAGCCGAAACAAATAGACAGAAAAAATGATTTTTATGTGGAAATCGTACATACTTTCATATGCATTTAGTGAAATGCTGTTAATCAGAAATTACAAACAGACACTGCAAGCTTGTATATATGTATAGCTAGAAGTGTTTGTTATTTATGAGAAATGTTTCAGGATAAATATATAACAGTATCATAACACTGACCAAGTGTGTCACGGGCTAATTGTACCTATTAATACTCAAGAGTAGTTTAAATTTTAAACACGTTTATGGCCCGCTGTTTCATATAGTTAACAAGGCGTTATTGAAATGGTTCCTCTCCGTTTACGCGTAGATAATTATTTATAGTGAAGCCGGAAAGATCTTACAAGACTATTAAAACAAATGTTGTGTCAAACAAACGGAAATAAAATCAAGAAAATATTCTAAGTAGGACTATTAATATTATTTTCGATTTGAAGAATTGCAGTTGAATTTTGCATGATAAAACTCATTACATTTGCACAAGATATAAACAAATATATTAAGTGGGAGAGACTGTCATAATGGCCAATAAAAGGGAGAATTTATAACAGCACCATCTATTTTCATTTATTTGGGAAGTTTCCTGAATGTTGATACTGAATCACTGAACCAGATCATTTCATATTAAACCATAAATCACAGCATTAATGAAGTCCCGAATCTTAAATTAGATTGAGATCAGAACGTATATCATCTAAGCTAACGTTGGCGAATTGGAAAATCTTTTCGGATTAACGTCTTTAATGAAGACATAGGAAACGTTACAAATTATAATGTCGTAATTTTTTTCGGTGTATTTATTTCAACGGACATGATAATAATAAAGATCAAAGGCTGTGCCAAATAAATAAAATGTTTGTCATTATGTTCGTGTGATTCGTCAAAGTCTGTTTTGAACAAAGCAAGGTTTTCCGGCCGTTCTTTCTTACATTTTCTGGAGTTTGTTTGGACAGTTATTTCAAATTTTACATAAAAACAATACAATTTAAGATTTCTTTTATTTCTGTTTGGTGCTGATTCACGTCTGGATATTTTCCAACTTGATTATGTAGATTGTCAGTAAGTGATAGGTGTTTATTTAAATTAAATAATACTAACTAGCGAAGCCAACTAACGGCGAGGTTGCAGCGTATAACACAATACTCAAGTTACTATTGCTAGAAAAATGTGGGTTGTGTCCGATTTCAAAGCGCATTGGGAATTGCAAAACCTGAGTGAGCTCGTGGTAACGATCGGTATGCCGGCTGGACTCACAATCCTATTGCATTATCTTTTGTACCAATTGCAGAATTGAAGCTGGAAGAAATTGGGTACCTATTCCGTTTAGTTTGTGACCGTGAAAAAGTAGTTTCGTAGCAAATAAGAGAGCATATAACACTTAATTGATAAATCGACGAAAATTGTGTTTTTTACCACAGCTGAAGTATAGAAATTATTTTCCTGAATATAATACAATAATAGAAAGCCAATAAAAAGTACGATACGTATATAAAATCGTTATGCATCACCTGTTGTAAATAAAAGGCGATAAGATAAAAAAATTCAATCACGCTCTGATTCAATCATTGCAAATACTTATCGGTTTCGATTCCCGATTCACGGTCAAAGGATAAGTGATATTGATAATAATTTACATGGACAAGCTACCGGATTTCGGCGAATTATTTATCTAAGAAATGTTATTGAGGAAATTGTTCACATTTATTTATTTTGAAAAATAACAGTTCTAAAGACGCTGTCGGAGACTGAGCAAATTGGATAGGAAAAGTGGGAAGACTAACTGACGTCAACATCATCATTAGTATCACGAACAGATTTTTTTTCACGATTTTAGGACTATTTCCGTGTTGAGTAGAAAACGACCATTTGGGGTTAGTACAGGTTTTCAGCGTTAGAGTTCGGAATACACAAACTGTTCTAAAAATAACAACGAGGAAAACTAAGTCAGCTTAGAGTATCTGTTTGTTTAATCACATGCTTATGCTTAGGATGTCATTGTGTTGGAAGATGTTTATACTCGTAATGTATTTTTTAGGGTTCCGTAAAACGTAAAAACGGAACCCTTATAGTTTCGTCATGTCTGTCTGTCTGTCTGTCTGTCTGTCCGTCCGTATGTCACAGCCACTTTTTGCCGAAACTATGAGAACTACACTTTTGAAACTTGGTAAGTAGATGTATTCTGTAAACCGCATTAAGATTTAAACAGATAAATTTAAAAAAAAGAAAAATTAGGGTTGCCCCCCATACTGAGAACTGAAACTCAAAAAAATTTTTTTCATCAAACCTACACGTGTCTATCGATAGGTCTTCAAAAATGATATTGAGGTTTCAAATATTATTTTTGTCTACACTGAATAATCTGCGCGAGAGACACTTCCAAAGTGGTAAAATGTGTGTCCCCCCCCCTCTAACTTCTAAAGTAAGAGAATGAAAAATCTAAAAAAAATATATGATGTACATTACCATGTAAACTACCAACGAAAATTAGTTTGAACTCGATCTGATGAGTAGTTTTTTTTTAGTACGCCATAAATACACTATTATTGAAACTTCGATCAAAGTTACAACGAACTACAAGAACTACGTCTACTATGTATATAATGTTACTTGCTGCAACGGAACCCTTCATGGGCGAGTCCAACTCGCACTTGGCCACTTTATTTCTTTTTAATTACTCACAAGTCTTGCTATTTCTTCCGTAATCCCACAACATTTAATTAAACACGATATATTAAAGCAGGGCGTAATCTACCTCCTTGACAATTTTTGTCTAAATTCATCAAACGGTTATAAAGTCAAGCATTAATAAACAAACACTCATATTACATAATAATGTTCGTTATTTTAATATTGGTAAGATAGTTGCAGCGGTTGATTGTATAGTTTTATTTTTTAGAACCAAATAAACATCAGCAAAATATCTCCACAGTCAGGAAATAGGAATCAGGAATAAGAGGTTCACCAACATTCGAATGAACTATCAATACCATGAATATATCGGGAAATCGAACAAACGCGCTAGAGACGATCTCAAAGTACAACCTAAAAAGAAAGTGTCGCAGTGTTAGAGAAATGGTGTGCGGAGGTCATGGGCACGCTCGTTTTCACTTGCCGCTCCAACGTGGTTGCAACTTGGGCGAGTATTGCGGACCAGCCACCGACAACTGTTCACTAGCTAGTTGTTGCCAGTTGTTGCCCAACAACAGTAGGGTAACATGCACCGAACACCGTTCAAGTTTCCACAACTAACCGACACGAACCGAAGTTTTGATCAAGTATCTGCGGACTTCGTAGGGTTTCGTAACGCTTGGCCAGCAATAAATAATCTTGGACTGCCTTTTCGAAATAGTTTTGAATTAATTAATTTTACATTACATACGATTGTGGTTTAGGATAATGAGGGTATCTTATTTTGAAAATATGCAAATAAAAAAATATTATTGTTTATACCTAAGGAAGACAATTTTCTTGTGTCTACTCCATCTAAACAAGTTATAATTACGAAAATATTTTTTTTCTTTGGTTATGTCTCACGAATATTGGATATAAAAACCGTGATCGGACTATAAACAGCATTCGATCGAAATCACAAATCACGGCGTTCTTACGGGCTACGGGCGAGCACCGACCTCCTTTCCCTGTTGCACTGGCGCAATGGGCAAACAAAATAACTAGACGAAGACGATGGCGCACGAAATCGTTGCGGAACTTGCGCGTGCGACTTCGACTTTCACTGCGACACTGGTGCGCGGAGCGAGCGTGTCGTGCGGTGCGCGCGACGCTGCGAATGCTACTGGTGGTCGAGCCGCGGGCGCATCTGGAGGGGTCGCGTGGCCTTCAAGCGCTCCGTCATCACCTGATAAAACTGCTCTCAAACCTACCCCCTTCTACCGCCACGGCCCCTTATCAAAACCTAGATATAATATGCTCTCGACTCATGTGTTCTAGTTCGTTATCGCGCGTGTCACATGTCTTTTTTGATGAACTCCAAACATTCAGATAAAAATGTTTGGACTTGGTTAATTATTTTTCCTTTGCTACCGTTACCCAAATTGTTATTTTTGTAAACAGTAAAGATTTCAAGTAGTATATAAACTTAGAAGCAAAATTTGCAAAACAAAGATATTTTTACGCAAACATCTGAAATAAGAAAATTCATTCAGATAGGTAGGTATGTTAGATAGATAAAAGACAATGGACTTTTTTAGAACAACAAAATACGAATTATGGTTATTTTCCAAAATTACAGTTACATTTTGCTGATATTCGTATCACATTTGTAGATATACTCAAAGCATTACAAAATAATAGCATGAGGCATACAAAATGTCAATTGCGAAGCCTTACCACGACAAATGCGGCTTAATAATGCAACAGAAAACTGCTTAGTATCGATTTTCGTGCTTTCTATGTTTGGAATAACAGTAAGCGAACATTATGGAAGTCGTAAAGGCTGAGGAAGTATATTCCATGAGTCAACTATTTAATGAGCATGCAATATTTCTATTGCTGTATATTTACATATATGCGTATGTGAATATTTAATGGGTAAACAGTTAGGAAACAATTGCTTCCTTACAGCGACGACTGAAGAAATATAATAGAAAGAATAAATCTCGAGAAATAAGGTGGATATAATATAAATGAACAAGTGACTCAGCGAGGAACTTGTTGATGGCTGGTCCTGATAAAGATTCTGTTAAAATACGCACATGACATTTTATTGTTCACGTTATCTTTGGAAGTAGTTCAAGCTAACGTAAATATACAAGTAGTGGGTTGTAGGTCTCTTATGGCTATAATATATCCAGTAGCCATGGTCGTGAAGGCAGTCTGCCTATTTCTAATTCTTCGCTTTGGGATGTACTACACCATTATCTGATTCACTTTAAATTGTTTAGATCATTAAATTGTTAAGTGATCCCAAAATGAACTGCCAAAAATTACTATATTTACTGTCCAGATCATAATTTAGCTCGTAAATCTTTTTCATTTTATAATTAACCCGTGGCGCAACGTGTGCCCTTTAGTACGCCTCTGACATATTACCTATCATGATGCAAGCTCCCAATATTTCATTTAGCGCACTCGAAGATGCGGCACCAGGTCGCGAAACGAAGGTTTAAAAATAATCCATTCATCGATCCACTACGGTCATTTATCTTGTCCATCTTCGGGCATGAGCCGATTATATTAATTCTTGCTCGCTTAACCGGAACGCGGCCGGCGCGCGACGCGATGAAAACGGTAGACGGCTTGTCGATACGTGCGAGCCTGTTAACGTGGCTTTAGGGCTTTCCCAACTTCCAACTTAATTAACAGGATGTTTCGCAGTTCGGGATAACTTACTACATACGAAACACGACAGATGAGGAGAGAATTATATCCATATTATACGAAATGTGTGAAATGTGTATGTCGCATCAACATTTTTCTTCTCAGGATCGGGAGATGAAAAAAGGTAGAATTGATTAACTCCTTCTCTTCTCGGAAACACTTGTACTCTAAAATAAACATGGAATGTAAAAAGGAACGTTTGGTTTAAGTGACTTGTAGACGTTGTGGTCTTGCCAGTACAAGTCAATACTGTGAATCTAAAAACCTTCTAAACAATGTAAAACGTGGCATTTAGATCTACTGGCCTCAACTCGATCGATGCTCCGTCTTCTCTTTCGTGAGATAATTACATTTTGAACATCGCCGCATAGTTGTAAGTTTATCGGATAAATTTCGTAGAGTGTGCAGCCGATCTTCATTATCTTAATAACATGTAATTTTTTTCTATCGGACTGCTCGTGGTTTGAGAAAGGAACACAGTTTCATGGTTCACGTTCCAATGACTCGAACGAAGAGATTCACTTCGCTTTCAAAGTGAATTCTTTTAAATAATCGCACACCATTGCAGACTGGATCGTCACCTAACATCGGGCGAAATGGCGACCTACAATTTTCCCGAGACTGTAAGTTCTACTGAGCTAGGGCGTCAAACCAGTACAAGTTTAAAAGGTGTAGATTCCATCACCGTTCTCATCCACCTCATCCAAATTATTACTTTCATAAGTTTTGCAAAGACAGACATACGTGGCGTAGAATACTCGTACGATCTCGGGAGCAGAGGCCGGTCGGTTTCCCGACTAGGATGGCGTAGCGTTCGATGATGTTATCATTTGTACGACGCGACGTACGTACGTACAGATCACACAAAGAAATTGCATATGACCGTATTTAATAACAATTCATGATTAATGCGAACAAGGTGCCGGCAAATATTTATCTAATTTATTGTGTCAGTCAGTTTGTCCAGGTGACTAACGGTACGGAGGCGTTATTGCAGACGATAGAGGAAAGTATTCAACGGTACTTGATTCTAACAAAACTCATGACTAATGAGGTCGCTGCCGATGCCGATGTTACAATAGGTATAGAAACGTTGATTACTTTTTCACAAAACACAATGCGATGAGAAATTCGTGCACTACTTTCAATATACTTTCAACAGTCAATTGAATAGGAAATCGAAGGTTAATAAAAACTGAATGATTATTGTTTAACGCTTACGTTTCCCGCTGCGCGTAATGATATCGAATAATTCCTAGAAACTTGTATATGCTTGTATGTAACATCGAGATAATGTAACTTCCTATTTGCTAAGGAAACGCACCTATCTTAAGGGCTTCGAAATGCAACGAATTAACTCGAGATGTGTGAAACTTTCCTAGAGTCAGTTTCCTGGAGCAAAATGTTCATTTCGTTAAACAGGTATTCTTTTCAACAAGTTTGAAAGTTTTGCTACAAGTCCTTCTTGAAATTATGATTCGTCCGACGACCGTAATGCCAGGATAACATTGTGTAGATTCACTAATTACAAGTTCAAATTCGTCGGAGCTTCTCATCAAAACTTGCGATGTTTTTGGCTAAGCTCCAAAAAGTTTAATCAGAGGCCAGCTCCGACAGAATGTGAATTAAAGTTGAGAGGTCGTAACATTAAGTTTATGAACGAGTATTAACACTATGTTGTCGCTGTTAACGACGCGATTTCGGTATCGTAAGCTTAAATGCTAATTGCTCAAGTAAAAATCGTGCGAAATTTGCATGATAATTCCAATGCAAAATCATCGTGTCATAACATAAGTTTTAGGGCAATGCAAATTCTGTAATCTACCAATAGATAATAGTTTGGATTTAGGCTTAACTTTGACATATTGTGATTTATCTTAGTCAGGAATCTGATAAATCGCTGTAAAACTAATTTTTAAAAAGTACCTAAGTACTTAAGAATTTTAAGAAGAAATTTTAGAATGTATGTAAAATCAAATATTAATTTATTTTTTTTATCGAATTCTTCCCGATTGGTTCCATATCAATTATATCGAAATCAGTGGACTATTATTTGTAATATCAACAAAAATAAATAAAAAACATACATCGATGATTCGTTTTTCGGGTTCCGTAAAACGTAAAAACGGAACCCTTATACATAGATTCGTCATGTCTGTCTGTCTGTCTGTCCGTCCGTATGTCACAGCCACTTTTTGCCGAAACTATGAGAACTACACTATTGAAACTTGGTAAGTAGATGTACTCTGTGAACCACATTAAGATTTTTACAAACAAAAATAAAAAATAGGGTTGAAATACTTAGAAGTGAAACTCGAAAAATTTTTTTCATCATACCTACAAGTGTGGGATGGCTATCGATAGGTCTTCAAAACTGATGTTGAGGTTTGTAATATAGTTTTTGTCTACACTGAATAATTTGCGCGAGAGACACTTCCAAAGTGGTAAAATGTGTCCCCCCCTCTAACTTTTAAAATAAGAGAATGAAAAAACTAAAAAAAAAACTATGTGTACTATGTATATGTTACTTGCTGCAACGGAACCCTTCATGGGCGAGTCCAACTCGCACTTGGCCACTTTATTTACTAATTATATTAAAACAAATGAACTGTGTCAGTTTAATTTTTTAAATAAAATCGGTTGTTTCGTTTTTATAGAGCAAAATAATTATTCATTCTGAAATAATAAAATCTCGTTAAAACAGATTTGTAATATTAGCAGAAGATATGTCTAATTTATTAAAAAATGTATTTTATTACGTCGCGTCGAGAGTTAAAAATAAATTAATGACAATAAAATCGAAAACAGGTAAACGCAGATAAACCTATCACATGTTTGCTTGATTCGCTACTGCGCATTTCTTGATAATGTTTAATGTTGACAGACTTAATCCTATCTCGGCTTTCATCAGCGACATGTAAAGGGTGTGCAAACAAAATACGCGACAAGCCGTCGTTTGGCATGAAACTTGAAATCAGACGATTCATTCGAACAGAAACCTTTATAAACCACAGCTTATAATGAGAGAAGTTGAAAGGTTGAACTGCATGTCTGTGTGCCTGTTTGAGGTATTCCTAAACGAATCGACCGATATTGGTTGTTGCGTTTTTGGTGTGATTTGTTTGTTGTTTGAAACCGGACACGATGAGACTGTTCGATATTTTTTATATACTATGTAGTATGTATACAGTGACGGGACGAGGAAGACATACATCTTCTGGGAAGCAACAACGGCACAGTGCCGCGCAGCTAATTCAACGCGAAGAGTTCATATCACTGCCTAGGAGGGTACTGCACTCGTCACCCAGAGATATAAGATTTGTCTGTTTGCACTGTAATTTCTCTGGAAACATTGCCCTACAACCTAGAACCATCGATATAAATCAATGGATGTACCCTCCTAAACTTCAGGCGCACGGAATTATGTTACCATTGGGAAGAGTGAGCTCACTCTTTCCGTGTTAGTTGATTGTAGCAAGCGGTGAAAGCCGGACGTTTATACCTATCGCTATTCGTTGTCAACAACCAAAATAAGTAGAACCGCAACATACCTCGCCGCTAGCGATTCTAGGGGTCAAGTAGATTGGTAGTTGTAAATCACTCACGCTACACAAAGAGACGCAGTTTGTTAACAATTTCAAGGTGCTCAAGGCACATCTTTTTATTTATATCGATGCCTAGAACGCATTACTCTTCACGGTAGAATAACTGGCAAATATGTGGTACCCACCCAGGCGGGCCTGCAAATATTCTTATCACTGCATAAATAAATAATATTTGTATCGGAATTGAATTATACATTTCTAACTTTGTCCTTTTTAGGGTTCCGTACCCAAAGGGTAAAAACGGAACGTACAGACATTACAAAAACTAAAAAGCGTGCCGAATCGTATATAATGTAGATTATTAATCTAAAATATTTTATGTAGGTACATCTACCTTTTTTAAAGACACATCATGGTTAGCAACATTGGCCATTACATTACATTACATTAATCCCCCATTTCAACCCCACCCCCGTACAGTTCGAAATTACGAAACTGATAGAACAAACAGTCGTTTGCTTCGTGTCAAGTGTCTATATACAGAGTTTCATGGTTTTATCAACGGTTGAGAACTTGCATATTGACATTCATCCCCCATTGCAACCCCGATTTCACCCCCGTACAGTTCAAAATTACAAAATTGCCATCAATTTTGTAATTTTGAATTCAATATTTAATTGGTTCGTGTCAAGTGTCTAGATACAAAATTTTAACTTAGAAAATGACGAATTTTCATACAACCGTTCATCCCTTGTTTCACCCTCTTAGGGGTTGAATTTAGCAAAACCCCGTCTTAGCGAGCGCCTACGTGCTAAAAAGGACCTCCATGCAAAATTTCAGATTCCTAGCATTTGTAGTTTCTGAGATTCCTTGACGATTGACCTTTCGCTTTTATATATATAGATAGATAGACTACTAAAACAGATGACTACCGAGTCATCTGCTCGCCAGTAACATTATGTGTTTACAACATATCTCATCAATGTAAACCAAGCTTTACTATCCACGTTCTAGCTCCCTTACCGGACATAAACCGAATTTCAGTACGTAATTCCGACATAACGTGTCTAAAGAAGTTTGTGCAACCTTCAATGGCAGGTTAGGTCAAAGCCGCGGTCTTGCCAGATATTTAATACTCGCTGCATACACTGCATACGCTGCATACATGAACAAAGTTACATACCCCGAGCGGCCCGTGAGGAAAGCAAAAATCGTCATGAGGAATAGTTCGACTGTTCTCGATAATTTCACTACGACCTTCCGTCGTGTCAACAATCACATCAAGGCATTGTAATCAACTGATGAAAATAATCTAAATTCAAACTTTGTTATTTTATCAACACACAATTAGTATCAATGCCAATATATGTGATAAGGTGAACTGATTCATAATTGTGATAATCGCACTTGCTCGATACAAAGAATAAGATGCAATCACGATTACAACATGAACCGAAATGTTTTTAAGTATCAGCCTCTTTCTTTACTATCGGCATACCTGTTGGCAACTATAGAGCTAACTATGAGTTTACCCCGAAAGGATGCTATATTTTATCCTTTTTTGCTTAATACCTCAACAATTATGACTAATAACATAGATATTTATTCCTACAATGTAAGATCCCACGTTATTTCCAAAATGAAAACCGTCATGCCTGATTAAGGGGATCAAGACTTAAATCGAAATCGATTATCGTAAGTAGTTGCAGCTAAAGTTTGCGATGCAGGAATGTACGAGTAAATCGGGAGTCATGTTCCGGCTTCGAGTGGCTCAGGATCGAGATAAACGGCTAACGACGTGATGGATTGCAATGGCAGGAACAAATGAGGCAGGAGCGAGCCTGGGACTCGTCATCTCGGCGGGGGCTGCCAGACCGCGGCTACTCTTTGCTTTATTTGAAAAAATATAATTTACTTTACATCCAACCAACAACTATTAAACTCCACTGATGATAAGATTAGATTCAATAAACAAAAATTAAAGCCTAACAGCCATTTCAGAAGGAATTTTGGCTCGCAGTACTACAATATTTTATTTACAAAACAATACATAGACGATTGAACTATAAATAAATGGATATCAAAATTATCAGATTCATAATTCAACGAATAGTTTTTTCACATCGATTAAATGTTTCATGAAATAAAAACGAAAGTCTCGTGACCTAAAGAGCATACTAATTATGCGCAAATTAAGCCTTCCTATTAATTGCAGCACACAAACTAGAAATCAATATATGTATTTTCGGTACAGCTGACTAATTTGCTGAAACTTCAGGATTCACTGATGAAATTTTGATACAAGAAGCGATCCCATTCTACATATTTTTAGTTTGCGACCTACTGAAGTATGGCTCAGAAGCTTATTCGGTCTACCGAACTTTGAGTTAGAACCGAAATTGTTGCAGTACCAAAGGCTAACACTTAATTTTACAGAACTAAAACTGGTAACACTAGTAAAAACAAGCTCTATTGACATCAAATGAGCACAATTATTGTTTGTCTTGATATTTTGTATCATGAGTAACCACTATTGTAGCGGTAAGCGGTAAGACTCTTTGCAGAGTCTGCCTGGGAAAGTACCGAGCCTTTGCCAGTTATTCTACCGCCATGCAGTAGTAAACAAATATTTAGGTTTGAAGAACAATTTTTCCAGAAAAATTACACGGCAAAGAGACATTTCGTTTTAAAACTCTGAATGACGAGCGTAGTGCAGTGCTAAGTAAGGACTTACTGCGCTGTTATAAGTAGGCGTGTTGCTTACCATCAGGCACAAATCCTGCTCATCCCGTCACTCTTAAAAAAAAAAATCAAGATGTCGATAAGACAGGACAGACATTTTCAAATTATCTCCAGCCCTGCTGAACGCTATAAATCTTGATGGCTTTATCAGTATTTTCTGGTTTCTGGCAACACGTCCGGGAGGTGTCCTGGCGCCGCCGCCAATCATTCAATTACATGCACTTCTCAATGCACGGTGGGTTTCAATTGTCGAACGCTCTCGAGCTATATTGTGCAAATTAAACGTATGCGCATGATCATCTGCTTCCGTTTTATGCTGGTCACTTGTATTGTAGCCTTGCAAGTGTACTGCATTAGGAGAGGGTTGCATCATCGCCGGATTAGATCAATCCTGACGTATAGTATACGTCAACCCTAAACATCAGTGACATTGTAAATAACATAGCGGCAATCACACTTCACGGTTTAGTGTGTTTAGTGTAATGACTATCCATTACAACTTTTCTACTATCTCTGAAATCGCGATAAAAATTCGGCTAAAGCCTTGGTATGACCCCGTCATTTCATCAGCACATATTTTTTTATTATTACACATATATATATTTGCATAAATATGTATGTATAAATGTTGGAGCGATCAAATTTCTAAATGTTAGTTATATACCGACACTCTCTACGCGACAGTTAAACGCACGTGCTACTTTGTATCCCGATAAAATTATAGTACGTAAGACTGTGTATAAAATGGCACGGCGTAGCTAATGTCGTAATCAAATATTCATATCGGAATTTCTAACTATCATGTTGCTGCTTACTCTCATAGTGCAGCTTTGTTTCCAGTTAAATCTCGATACCGGATACTTTAACGGGTCTTATCAAGACAGTGGCTAAATTTTCAAATTTACAATTATTAAAAAAAAATTATATATTATGTCATACTATAAAAAGTAATGCTACGACCAACGATATTGAACAAAGGATTTCAGGTCAGCGTTCGACAAGGGCCCCACTCAACAACAGATAAAAGGCCAGACGCCAGCTAATTTTACGTCTGTCGTGCAGTTTTTACTAATTTTGGCAACTTAAAAAGTGATTTTTGTTGTTTTACTTTCAACATTTTCGTCGTTATTGACAGTGGGTCTAACGCTATAAAGTGAATCATTGTATGGAATACAAGCTAAACCAACCGAAGCCTAGTAATTTTGACGTTAAATGGAGTTTACACTGTATATAAATAAATTCTGAAATATGTAAGCCCATTATTTTTGTGAACAGGGGCCTTTCCTCACAAACAGAGAATCAAAGCCACAATCCACCAGGCTAGTCTAGTACGGGTTGGCAAAAGTCCACGAAATAATATGCCTTTCACGAAATCCGTACACCGACTTCCACGCGATGTTTTTTTCCTTGACCAGCACTGCTGACATATGCACTTGAAAAATACTCCATATAACATACAGGCGAATTCGATTCGAAGATCGATTCGAAGCTGACTCACGGTATTGAAATCATACGTTGGAGCCACTACGCCACCCCGACTTGCATATAAAAGAAGAATACCATCACAACTCACAAAAGGAATTTACAATCATAACATTAGCAATTATGATTGTCTGACAAACATTGTGTTGATTAGGACCTTATCAATATTTAAATAACTATGTCATAGTATATTTTCGGTGTCAAAACATTTGATAACTTCACGGATGGGCAAGAGGTTGTCAGCGAAATGAGTGTCAAAACAGACTTATCTCCTGTCTTCAGCCGATGGCCAACAATCAACAAGATCCAACAAACAACACCGGGGGCTTGGCTACTTGTTATCTTACACACGGAAGATCTATGTCAGAGTATGTTAAATGTGGAGTCATTTAAATTGTTTTTCTCGTGGCCAGTGTATTTTGATAAAACTGTCTGCTTTTGTAATGGCAGGACTTTTTGCAGAGTTTAAAGGCCGGGTCACACAGAGGCGATCCGGTAGCGATAGCGATCCGATAGCGAGAGCGATCCGATACCGAGTATGGTATCGCGCCCGCTTGCTGTGTCAGGTTGCATACAAATTCGAACATTACAAAAAATATCGTCTCGCTATCGCTTTTGGATCGCCTCTGTGTGAACACTACATGACTGTGGAAAAAACACACTTTTGACAGTTCTAACCACCGCTAAGCAGTAATATGCAAATATTACTGTATCCCGGTGTAGGGCAATGGTCTCAGAGAAATTCCAGAGCAGAGATAATTCCCCTTATATATCCGGTCGACGAGCGCAGTGCAGAGCTGCAGAGTAATAAGCAGAGATGTGAATGCTTCTTGCTTAAATAACTGCGTGGCATGGTTCTGTTTTGGGCAAACGTGTTGTTTACCATGAGGCGTGCGTTTTTCTAGTCTTGTCACTTCATCTATTTAAAAAATAGTGGTTTTATGCTTCGTGAGAGAGGGCCCCGAGTCCCAACAGTGGGAACATTAAGTTGTCGGCTTATGCTATGTTTTGTTCGATCAGCTAGGTATCTTTGATCTGCGATCAAGACTGAACATTAACTCAAACTTTTTTAAAG
Source organism: Ectropis crepuscularia (assembly GCA_963693475.1). NCBI lineage: Eukaryota > Metazoa > Arthropoda > Insecta > Lepidoptera > Geometridae > Ectropis > Ectropis crepuscularia. The sequence continues at coordinate 12,533,710 of OY856339.1, read as the reverse complement.
TGTAATGTTGAAAGATAACCTACTGTAAAGAAGTTCTGGTTCGTTTCGGTGAGTGCATGATCTTTGCATGCGTGATCTTTACTGTTGCAGGTTTACACTTGACCGCCATCTCGCCTGATGTTAAGCGACAATGCGGTCTACGATGGAACGTGTTTATCTAGCAGAAACCGATTCACTCAGATTTGAAAACGCCAAGAATGTAACCATCGGGGAAAACCCACTCAGGCAGCGCTTTCCTCAGCCTAGACGTTCTTATCACAAAACTCTCGTGTGTTTGGAACATCAACCATGAAACGATGTCGCTTTTTAGGGTTCCGTAAAACGTAAAAACGGAACCCTTATAGATTAAATAAATAAATATTGGTAGACAATTCACACATAACACCATCTGACCCCAAACTAAGCAAAGCTTGTATGATGGCGGCCAGATAGCTGATATAATACTTATATAGTTTTAAATAGTTACTTATTATACATAGAAACACCCAGACACAGTGCAAACATTTGAATTCATAACACAAATATTTGCACTGGGTGAGAATCGAACCCGCGACCCTCGGCTTCGCAGGCAGAACTACTACTAAGCCACGAGGTCAGTCATTCGTCATGTCTGTCTGTCCGTCCGTATGTCACAGCGACTTTTTTCCGAAACTATAAGAACTATACTGTTGAAACTTCGTAAGTAGATGTATTCTGTGAACCGCATTTTTACACAAAAAATAGAAAAAGCAATAAATTTTGGGGGTGCCTCATACTTAGAACTGCACTCAAAAAATGTTTTCATCGAACATAAGGATTTATTGAAGAAAAAAAATTTTGAATGAAATTTTCCTTGAAACATTGCTCTTCAAAACGGAACACACAATGTTTGCACATTACTGTTTCTTGGCAGTAGGATAACTGGCAAAGGTGGTACTTCCCCAGACAGACTCAGCAAAGAGTTTTACCACTACTAAAATCTACAGCTAAACCTTTACGTTTTCAGCAGGACCAGTTTTGGCCACCTTTAAATTCATAATGTTCATGTTAGTCAACATTAGTATTTGTTAAATACTTTATAACATAGCAGTTACATTTTATATTTTTTAAATATTCTTGTCATCACTTTACTAGTACACGAATAGCTGTTCCATCAAGCAGCGGTTGGTAACTTTGGTAAGGATATTGCATGTCAATTTCATCATATTATTTTAGTTCAGGCGTATCGGAGGATTATTTAAATTCACAAAGAATAAGGACTTTCCTTCTTTGATAAAAATATCAATTTCCAAGAAGGATAAACACATCTCAAGTGTAATCTTACGCACGTGTATTTTTGAATTACATTTGAATCCCATATAAGATGATATTACATTTGTTGATTTGCATTGTCTCGATCGTCAGGGCTCGCGATCCAAATATCTTATCCTTCAGACCAGATTTTTTACGCCGAAGAGATAGGTTTGTGAGTCAGAATTCGCTCGAATTGTTTAGATTGACGTAACTATCATATCTAACACGACAACTTTCCATGAAACCTATCGAGATAAAGGAACAAAGATATCGTTAGCAGCATCCTCGATACCTACAAATTCACATGTAAATATCAAAAGGGAAAACGGTTACGGTCGTACCTAGCGAACGTAAGGGTGTGAAATTGATTTGCACGCGCTAACCGTCAGACAATGGCTGGGTTTCGGCTCGCAGTACGAACGTGACAGGTCCGTTACGCCGACATTGTATCCGAGGCCTCGCGCCACCTTCGCTCACGAACTGCTGGAAAACACTAGCTTCTAGTCTTTTCACATCAATCCAATAGCCATCCATCAATAGCCTACAGCTACCATTTACCCCTCAATAATACTGATAGTTGCCCCGACAACCAACTGCAAGTCCACATAGTGAACGAAACGAAACGTCACAAAAAGAACGACCTCTACGCCCTAAATGAAACGGGATCGACGTAACTTCCTTCGAATTGGGACTATAAACTGCGACGCAGATGTCTCGATAAAACGCCAGATGACGTATCGATACTGCCAAATGCAAATAGGGAAAATTATGATAGCAAGTATACGTACACCTGCCAAATGCGATTACTTTAATTCTTAAGAAATTTAAATTGATTAAACTTTTGAGGAAGTTCCTTTAAATATTATATCTACTAAATGATTAATAACGGTAAATAAAAAAAATGTCAGCCGAACGAGGGCCGCTAACCGCAAACGCGCCCGTTCCGAGGTTCAAAATAGATAGTACAAAAGGAAACAATGACGGAGTGATCCACCTTCCACCCTCTCCCCCAGGCCGGTGGTTGGAGGTTGTCGCCTAAACGTTTAATATCGGCCAAGGACGCTCGCGACATGCATATCGGAGCGGTGGCTCTGCCCGCGGCTCGCCACGACACAACCGACTTCAGATATGAGGGACGCGAATAAATTAGCTGGACAAAAACTGGGTCACAAACCTACCCCTCGATCGCACCGTACAGATAGAATAGTAATCAGTATGCTAATTAAACGCTAGCCCTAGCCCCTAACCTAATCAATAAAATAATCTACAAACACCAAGGCAATAAATCTGATATAATCTCGTTTTCCTAGCCGCTACTTGGTTAATCTCGCCTAAGCCCAAAACATAATTCTAGAGATTAGATTAAAATCCCACAGAAACAACACCAAACAAACCCATCTAAAATGTCGTCACAGACGCATTAAGATGAGAGTTTAGATTAAGGTAATTTAATTTTTTGCTGATTACGTTAGAACACACAATTCGATCACAATAAATTAAGATTGAAGACATTGCTTTGTGTCAATATTTCTGACATTATAAAGCTTGTAATCTAAGGCCCTGACCACACATGCTACTTTTTGCAGCAAAATCGCGCGATTTAGCAGCTAACGCGGAAACGCGCGGTTTAGCAGCTGAAGCGGAAACGCGCGATTTAGCAACTTTTAGAAGCTGCATCGCGATGCAGCGACTGTTTGCGGCTGTTTGCGTCTGTCGCGGCCGCCGAGCAATTGTTCCGTTCAGTGTTGCTAACTTGGATTTTTAAAAAGTGTAGACAGGTTTAAAAATACGTAGAGTAATATTTTATGGGTTAAGTTACCTGAAATAAATTGATTTTGATTTGATTTGAATATTAAATTATGTAAAGTTTATAGAACTGCGTACTTTTTTTTTGAAGTAGTAAGGTAGTAAATAATGTAGTGTACCAATGTAGTTAGGTGCAGGGTTTTTAACTTGTCTGTGTAGGATTTACGTCGAAGAGTATAAATATGGCCATATTGTCGCTTTTCTTTGCAGACTTTCAAGTAAATCGATATCTTTTTTGAAGTAGTCCTCACATATGTTTCATAAATTTTAAGAAACATTTCTACAGTTATAGATTGAAAGGAATCAGAATGACGTAAAGAAAATAGTTTGTTTTCTGTATAATTGCAGAAATGTGTTTTTCGCATTTTAAATTTAATATTTTAAAAAGCCTTTATTAACAAAACTTAAATACAATGAGAACTACACTACGTTACATACCTAACTAACTACTTACACTAAGCACACCTGAATTATCCATAGACCAATGAAGGACTACAGATAAGCAAGATATTCAAACCCACTACCAATCGGAAGCGTACCCAGCATGCTTGCAATAGTCATGCCGTCAGGTCTTTTGCCATCGTCACGCCCAAGACGGTTCGAGTATGATGGCTGTTATAATTTAATGTAATTATAACACCGAGGTATTTTTGCTAACTGATTGGTAATAAATAAATATTGGTGGACAATTCACACACAAAACCATCTGACCCCAAAATAAATAAATAAAATAAATAAATTTATAACTTTACGATCATGGACGTACGCTGGAAAATAAATACCACTAAAGTGCATAACAACTTTTAATTTATTCCCGAGAATATTTTTATCCGTGTTAAGAACAGACATTAATAATTGTAGATATACGCTAAAAGCAAAAACACGTAAAGTTGGCCACACTGAATCGAAAGTGTAGTTTTGTTTAAATCTAGAACAACCACAGTATAAAAAAAACACCAGTAGGACGACTAGCTTTTTTCATTTGGGAGAAATGCTAACAGTGCTATCTACTAGCGATAAGGCCACCGCTTGTAACACTAGTTTTATTGTTATTCTCTCCTGTATACGTGTTTTTTGTGTATGGTGTGTACAATAAAGAATATCTATCTATCTACTATTCGTAGCTACTTACTTTTGACTACTATATTAAAGCTTTAATTATTTATTGAGCAATTTACTGACCCAGTAGGGATTTTAACAATTTTTCGGAATTGTTTTTATTTCTTGAAGATTAACGCTTGTTTACTAAAAAAATAATGTTTAAAAATTTGTGTATTTTTGCTGAGTACAATTACAATAGTAATGTAATTCTGAATTTTCCCGCTAAAACATTACCGGCTGACATGACGTCACTAACAGCAAAACATTGGCCATGATCTATGATTGCATGTCCAGTTTATGTGTTTTCGTAGGTACTTTTACATGAATACAAACAATCAAAATCGTCGCCGCTAAGATCGCATACTATAATAAAAATGCAGAGAAGCAAAAAACTACTTAAAAAATGGTTGTCTGTAAAGTCGGTTTACTGACGATAGAACGTGACAACGTCTTAAGAAATCAGTACGCTGATAGCGCGAGTAGTGATTCCGCTCGACTCGACTCGGCGGGTGGCGCCCTCAGCGCTCAGCTTCGTCCGCATGGCACGGAAGACGAACTAACGGTAACGGCGGAACGTTACAGTTTTGCGGGCGTGCAGCCGGCTTCATCGAATTATAAGACGTTATCACGTCAAAAGGGTACTAATTATTGCCTAAAATATAATAGACATACATTCTAACATATTTATGTCCATGAACCTTCTTACATATAGTAATACAAAGACAATGAATTCAAAATGTTATATAATAAAGATGTACGAGCTTCAATCGGATTTTAGCAGGCTTTCGACATAATCTACTGATTTTTGCCTTGAACTTTAAATACGGAAAGTGACGGAGCTTGTCTTATTTCCACAGGCATGACATTCTACAACTCAACTGCTTGGAATGCAAAAGATTTGCCGTAGAATGTTTTGCAACGTGCAGAGGGACAAATTATAGGTTGATATAAGATTACATGAGTGTACGCTACTGGAAAATGTAAAGCAGTCTTTCAGATATCGTGGTGTGGCAGTGTTAAATGAGCATTCCGAAGAAAGCAAATGGGGAGCCACTTGAGCAGTAGGAAAAGAAATTAATAAACAGTTACAAATTAGGTATTTGAAAACTAGCCAAGTCAGATCTTAGTTTTGAACCAATTATCTTGTGAGTCCAGTTTTATTTATTATGAATATATTTCAGGATCGCCCATTAAACTTTTCACTCAAGCACCCATTTAGATCTCACTTCTTTTGTTGTTCTGTAATAAATTCTATAAGTAATATTTATTTTGATTTTAATTTCACATTTATATTTTTGTTGGGATTGTCGTCCTACTGGTTTTTCATTATACTGTGACTGAGTCGCCTGCAGCTGCCGCTGCATCACGCTTCCGAAAAACGCGAGTCGCAGCTACATTTTGAAGCGGGATGCAGCGACTAGACGCCTGTCGCAGCTTCTTTTTGAAGCAGGATGCAGCAGCTAGACGCCTGTCGCAGCTACTGAAAGTAGCTAGTGTGAACAGGCTGTAATACTTTATTGTATACATAACAACGAATCATTTCTAGGTAAGTTTGCTTCAACGTTTACAGACGAATAATGTTTTTTGAATACTGAAGTTTCACTAAATATTGTATGAATTACATTAAAATACACATTCGATTAACAAATTCCGATGCCACATTTATCTGAAACCTGATTTACAAAACTCTCTTGTAGACCGTTACGCAAAATCACAGAGACTAACATTAAATGTCGTGGATTGATCTGTGTTCCCTATGGATTCTGTCTTTGTCACTGGAACTCGACCCTAAGACTTGCTAAGAGGCTACGACTCTTGAGCAATCGATCGTTATATCAGTATGTTTTTGTTTTACAGATCGGAATCCAGAAATGAAATCGAATGAATGGTTTAATTAGAGACGACCTGCGTAAAGTAGCACGCAAACAATTTATAAAACGAGTGGGTGATCGAGCTCAGTGGCGTGCATTAGGAGAGGCCTACTTCCAGCAGTGGACAAATAAAATAGAATAGATTGATGATGAAACATAGTTCAATCAAATTTTGATTAACGTGACTGAAAAGGGATAATTCCAATCAGGGCCAATTTCTACGAAAAAATTGCGACGCGTACAGTTAAAGAAATGTCGAAATAAGAACCATTTTTGGTAAGACGGATAAAAAAGAATTTTAATGCAAACAGAGCCATTCAAGAGCGTGGTTCTCGGTTTTGTATTACAAGCCGGAGGGTGCGCGATGAGCGTTTTTAATTAAATGACGTTATAAAGGAGTAGAGCAAACAAGCGAGATTTAGTTTGGAAGGCCAGCGGTGGCTGCTCGAGTGGAGATAAGGAGGTGGAGGTAATGTACATAGCGAGATAGGGAGTGTTGCACAACGCAAATATTTGCGGCGTGCCCGGCCTCCTGTACTATGTGTACTAGCCTAGCCTGCGCCGTGCTCCGAGCATGTAACCAACGCGCAGCGTAGCGGCGGCACCGCACACTAGACAAAGTACTAATATCGTATAGTCTTCGTTAATGTCGCATAAACTAGCAAATATACGAAATACAATTCCTTTTTCAGCTGCTAAGGCCGCTGTTTTTCCATTTATTTGCTACTAGCAGAGCCCCGCGGTGTTACCCGCGAAGTTCCCGTTGTTTTTTCGGGATAAAAAGTAGCCTATGTGTTTTTCTAGACTATAATCTATCTGTGTTCCAAGTTTCAGCCCGATCCGTTCATACGTTAGGACGTGATTGAGCAACAAACATCCATACATTGACATTTATAATATTAGTAGGATTATTGAGACGATGCTAACGAAGACAATATTATGCTTATTTCTCCTACTAAATACAATTTTTTAAAATAAAAAGCCTATGACAGGGGCTCAGATGGCCTCTACTGCCTACCGAACTTTGGGCTAGAGCAGAGGTATACTGGTTACTCCTCTTTCATTACTTTCAAAGACAAAAACAGACTTTGTGCGACTTTAAAGAATGGAAGATTTCTTCGCGAATGGCGACACTGTGGCTGAAGTACGCAATAAAGGACAGGCAACGTTAGCACACGTTTACAGTGCACACTTTTTTTTTCTATTTAGAGTGACCGTTTTCTAACATATCGACATTGTATAGACATTAATCGTCCCTTTTTTATCATAAAATATCTATGTTTGGAATTTAATGAATTTTCAATAATTTTATGGCATGGTCACGGGTAAACTCAGGTTACCAATCAGTTTACCCGTGAACATGGTGCAAGAAACTCTATCGAAATATCGGGGACTCGCTCCATAGGTATAAATATTTCGTAATTAAAAATACTAGTGCAGTGAAAACCGTGATAGCTTCAAACAATGCCTAGCACATTCAGTTACTTTTTAGCAAAATAGTGATTGAAATCTCTTCAAACGTTTATAATATGAGATTAATACATTACATTTTTACATGCAGACTGACATTTACAATTATATGTTAGCGAGCAAAAGTAATGAGCATAATCACATGAATTTGCCGAAAAAGCTGTAAGTTTTAACATTGTTATAGGACACTTTGTTTATGAATATCGGTGCAGTTGTACTTAATTACATAATACACAATAGTGTTTTTTTTTAATATTATTGGTCAAATAATATCAAAATTTTATTGATTTTAACAAAATTACTCTTACTCAACTTAAATTTAGTCATCGGAAAAAGTCGCGTTATAATACGGATGTTAGTTCTGTGTGTAATGTGTATCTGAGTGTTTCTATATAGCATGTATGTGTTTAAAATTATTCATGTTTTCATAGCTTAAGTTTCTTTATGCTTCGCTTAGTTTGGCGCTAGAAGGTATTATGTGAAAAAATGTCGACTAATATTTTTCTATAACGTAGGTACTCGTACGAACGAACAAAACCATATTTTCAAAGGCCAATTGCCCCAAGTCCCTCTATAAAAAACCTTATTTTCAAACGTTTAGAAAGACAAAATCATTCGTGTAAATTTCAGGAAAAGTTTTCCCAGAATTTGATGAACGATGAAAGAAGATTACATAAGCTATTATGGTAGGTACTTTCTACACCCATTGTGTCCGGAGCTTTTCCGAGGAAAATGTTTTAAGCCGGGTTTGAAGCGCTTGCATCAAAAGCGCACGCGGCTCGGCTCGTCACCGGTAATCCAATTTGTTGCCAGATGCGACGTGCAATTTGTACGAATGCAGCCTGATTAGCTACTCGTAGGGATAACTTTTTCCGCCTACGCCGATGTAATCTACTTTCATATTTACGCGTTTGCGAGAAAAAAATTGCCGTAAAAATAAATTCAGAGTTTACAGTTTGGGTGCATGAACACGACTTGTGGAAGCGTCCCATATATTTTTTTTTTGTGAAAACTTTATATGTAGGTACAGGACTAAATGTGACCTGAATTATTATTTAGACGTTTCAGCAGCGTTACAGCGGCCGTTGTTAAGTGAAGACTCAAGCATAGAATAGATAAACTCAAGTGTCTAAATGATAATTTAGGTCCAGTGTAATATTTTCAATAGCTAGGAGTACAAACGGGAAAGTTCAAAACCTATTGTTATTGTATGATGTTCTGATTTCTCGCTCTCGTATTTTAACGATTTTAATTAATTAACTCACTAAATAACGATGTCGCTCAATAACTATAATATACATTGTAATAATTACAGATACTATAACCTAAAAATTATCAATTTATTTGTCAAGTTTTTTGCCAAAAAAACTGTATGTTACATGTTTTTGCTTCTTTTCCGTAACATAGGTATGCCAAAAAGGTCATATTGGAGTCCCTGATGGAAATATATACACATTATACGCCTACAACACAACTATTTTCACGTCAGGTGCCAATAAACCAATCAAATCTATCACACTTGTTATTTAGATGGCAGAAGAGTGTTCACCTTCATGCATCACCACTGCTTTGTTATTGTCAATGGAGTTCCCGATATAGTCCCCCAAATGTACATAATAATATAGGTACAGTGCATACAGGTTTATAAAGCTTAATATTACCCGATTTGTTAGTTTGTAGTTTAGTTTAATTTGTAATGCCGAGGTAAAAGCCATGCATAATCAAACAATCAGAAAAATCACACGTTACACCCGCACCTGAAAAGGAAAACCTAAGAGCAACATCGAATCCACAATCTGATGTGATAATAAACATTTTTTTGACCGTGTTAAAGACAGCAATGGTTGCCACGTTGGTAACTCTTGCTGACAACTGGTACCTGAAAAAGTTACACCTCGACTCTGGGAAAGAAGAATGTCGTTCCAATGTTGTCAGGCTTGTTATAAGTAGTGAACTTACTGCCACTGGAATGGTCCAGTTATTCCTTCTCTGAGGCGGTCTTTTAGAGATCGCTGGCGCGAGGGACCAGGGCCGGGGGGTAGCATGCCCGCCCCGGCCGGCACCGACGGCGGCGGCAGACGCGCCGGCGACGACATCCCGAAGGCTTCGCTTACGCCTAATCCCGCACCCACATCACCTCCACACTACACGCTGCAAAATAAACCACCAAAGCCACATTAAGCGAAGCAAACTTAAAAATAATTCAAATTAAAAGTGACAAAAAGCGACACCGCTAACAGTGAGACAGCTAGCTTGCAACTGGGTGGTGAGGTGAAAAAAAATAAAAATTAACTTTGCATAAATTTGAATGCGAACAGTGAGTGTGAACGCACAACTGTTTTGCTAGGAACATTTTTGATTCGCTGCGGTTTTCTGTACCTATTCAGTCTCCTACGTTTTTGTAAGAGCAATGAAAGTGCACGCAATTAATCATAATTCATATGCAGGAGCTTCCGTGACTATATTTGTAGGTGTTGTATTATTAAATTATTATTCGCAATGTAATGCGAAGTCAGTAAAAGTAGTATTAAATTAGATTTAGTTGGATCAATTCAAAACCATGTATATTTTTAGACAGTGACCTAAATTTATTGGAAAATGTCCGTTGAAAAATTACATTACATTACATTACAATCGGTAGATGGGGCAAGCTGGTTTGTATATATGAAACCGTGATGTTCGTGCTTTTGTTATAGTCCGAGATCCCAGAGCTCCCAGACGTCACCTATTTGCTGATGAATGAAATGTCGACGATTGAGTAGAGTTAGTTAGTAAGTACTAAGAACACATGCTTACTCGCTAACTTGCTTAGACGGCCAATTTTGAGATATGGGGTAATGAAGGTACATACAAACATTACTTACTTCACGTATGTCTAACGAACATATTTACAAATGGAGCATGAGAATTTAAGTGAAGTTAAATTATTATTTTGGAGTTGCTAAGCAAAACGGCCGACGGAAAGTGTCAGGGAGTATTGGGACCTTGTTTTTAATGATATTGCCTACAACATACGTGAAAATCACTTATTAGAAAATACGTGAAGTAAGTAATGTTTGTATGTACCTTCATTACCCCATATCTCAAAATTGGCCGTCTAAGCAAGTTAGCGAGTAAGCATGTGTTCTTAGGACTTACTAACTCTACTCAATCGTCCACATTTCATTCATCAGAAAATAGGTGACGTCTTGGAGCTCTGGGATCTTACTCTATTATTGATGTCTCATAATTATGGACTGTCTCGAGTGAAATTAAAATGTTAAACTTTATAACTTAGATTTTGATCGATGTCAGATTATCAACAATAAATTTTAAGGATACGATAGCTCATGTTACTCAGTAACGCTGCAATTTGGTCGAAGATCCCGAGGCCGGGTGAAGGCAAAACCAGGTGGAGAACTGTAGTGCAAGGGGACGTGAAAGAATACGAGCAGGCTAAATATCGTGACGGACCCACCATACCACTAGCCCTACCGCTGGTGGTAGGGTGGGTCCGAAACCATACCACCATAATGTACGATGTCATAGATAGAGCGAAATGGAAAAGTAAAAGTAGTAAGGCTGACCCCATCACTATGTGGAATATAGCCACAGTATAAAGAAATACTACCAGTATTTCATCGCTTTTGATCTTGGGAGAAACCCCGATAATGTCTAGACACTGGTACGGTTGGCGCAATTTTAAAAACGTGGCACCAAAATAAAATTAAAACATACGGAAAACGTCAGCCCTGAGCCGCGCTCCTGCAATACTAACATTGTAATGTAGCCGATGCAGGAGCGCGCTTCCCGCGTCTCACCCCGCACGCCCCGCACGATTGCCTCGTCTAGACGGCTTCGTTGAACGACTATTAGAGTTAATAGACTGTGATATAGCCTTGAAGAGAGAGAGAGAGTTACTCAGTGATGATGCAGTATTCTTTTAGGGAAACATTTCTTTTTAAATCAGTGTGTCAGTATTTTTCGTGATTATTTGTTCTAAATGTACAAAAACTCTAAAAAAAAAGATATGTTTAGATGAATCCGATTAGTATCCGACAGTTAGTATCTCCAACTACAAACGTTCTATGTGACCGTATTAGAAGGCGAAAAAAAACGTGACGATCAAAAAGTTTAAATGATCTCGTAGTCTTAGCCTCTTAGCACAGTTGACTCGCAGTCGCGTATAACGTAAGTTTAATTTAAGCAATTTATATTCAGCTGTAGTAGCAACTTTGATACCAGTGCCGTTTATTCTAACGAGATATACATGTACAACATAATCGTGGATCCATAGCGAACGTAATCAAGTCGAATATGGTTTAGCATAGCAATGAGTAATGACTAAATGCTTTGTTTATAATCTCTGAAGCGTTTAAAGATGCAATCTAACTATTCTTGATGAGTTTCCAAGATTAGGCTTGGACTTGTATTGCCGTGGGGACGGCCGAATCAAATGACGTTCTTTTTAGGGTTCCGTAAAACGTAAAAACGGAACCCTTATAGATTCGTCGTGTCTGTCTGTCTGTCTGTCCGTATGTCACAGCCACTTTTTGCCGAAACTATGATAACTACACTATTGAAACTTGGTAAGTAAATGTATTCTGTGAACAGCATTAAGATTTTTACAAAAAAAAAAGAAAAATTAGGGTTCCCCCCATACTTAGAAAAATTTTTTTTCATCAAACCTACACGTGTGGGATTTCTATCGATAGGTCTTCAAAAATGATGTTGAGGTTTCAAATATAGTTTTTGTCTACATTGAATAATTTGCGCGAGAGACACTTCCAAAGTGGTAAAATGTGTCCCCCCCCCCCCCCCCCTCTAACTTCTAAAATAAGAGAATGAAAAAAACTTTAAAAAATATATGATGTACATTACCATGCAAACTACCAACGAAAATTGGTTTGAACTTGATCTGATGAGTAGTTTTTTTTAGTACGTCATAAATATTATTAAAACTTCGATCAAAGTTACAACGAACTAAAAAAACTATGTGTACTATGTATATTATGTTACTTGCTGAAACGGAACCCTTCATGGGCGAGTCCAACTCGCACTTGGCCACTTTGTTTAACGTAGCTTGATTTTTTTGCTGCAAATTGTACATTAAAGCTTAATCAAGCCCAAACGAGAAACACACGGCCTAAACCAGTTTTGAGGTGGTGAATACTGCAGATTTACCGCGAAAGGTGAACAAACTTATTACAAAGTGAGCAATGAGTATAATCATATTAGCCGCCCACTTTACTTTCCCACTGCTGGGACTCGGAGACTTCTCTCTTAAATAGAAAGTCGAGAGCATAATCAACCACCACCGCCACGATGCCCAACTGCGGGTTGGCGGATGACATAATATGTCCACGAAAAATAGCCCTCTAGGAGCATGCCCGTATCCTCACTATATAATATATATATATATTCCGTCACCGTTAAAGCCATCGATGATGAGAAATTCGTACAAGAGTCGTCTCGTCTCCACTTTGTCGAAAAATACTCAGAGGTGCAGGTGGGATCCGAACCAACGACATTACATATTTTTAAATTACAATAATTCGAACGGGTTTTCAGTTTACTCGTAGTAGTTGATATTTGTTTGGATCCACTAATGGCCCTTCATCAAATAAACGTCGAATCACAGTTTATTATCTAATACTATTACAGTACTATTTTCCAGCGCTAACTTAAAACGGTGACAGAAAACATCGTGAGGAAACCGATAATTATGTACCTAGAATCTTTCGAGGTCATGCGTCTATTGCGTCATTCACAAAACCGCACTGGGTTGCGTTTTGTGATGTGGTGAGTGGTGAGTTTTAGCCTTGGCTCTCTACTTGCGAGAGAAGGCCCCGAGTCCCAACAGTGGGAACATTTAGTGGGCTGCTTATGCTATTATCCACGCTAAGTCTGCTGGTTCACTTGAGCGTTATCTGACAGTATGACTGACCTCGTGGCACAGTTGGTAGTAAGTCTGCCCGCGGAGCTGAAGGTCGTGACTTCGAACCCACTTAGGGTAAATATTTGTGTGATGAATACAAACATTTGTTAAATTTCTGGGTGTTTCTACGTATCATAATTATGGATTTACAGTTATGAAAGTATTATTTCAGCCATGTGGCTCCAATAACACAAGCTTTGATAACTTTGGGGCTAGGTTGTGTTGAGTGAAAAATATCCACCGCCAATCGATCCGGCTTCGCTCGGATAAATTGTCATATAGATAGAGACCATTAACCGAAATAAAATCTCCTATCTCTCAAGTTCGATCAAATAAAATGTCAACTTTCGTGAATATCGGTTGTCGAGGCGAAAACTTCACAGGGAACAAACATCATGTGACACTGGATTTTTACATAATAAATAATGTGTATCGAAGTACGCTACACAACGACTCACGGAACTGGTAATTAAATGAAGAGACGTGTTTCGGAATAAATATCAAGGAACGTGAGAATTATAAATTATGCATACGGCTGGTGATGCTCGCAACCCAAAACGACCGTTCAGGATTATTGATCAGGAGGAAAACGTTCGACAAACTGACGTGTAGGCGTTTAAAAACAAACGCTGGTTTATTTTATACCGATAGCCATTCTGGCATCGGTTCGGTAGTTCGTTTTCAGTTTTACTTACTTCATTTAATTTTTTAGCTCTATGTACACTGTTAATTTAAAACAAGCAGGGTTTTTCGGGATCAAAAGTAGCCTATGTGCTATTACAGACAATAATCTGTGTTCCAAAATTCAACCCAATCCGTTCAGCCGTGATTGAGTAACAAACATTCAAACTTTCGCATCCCACTACTAGCAAGCTACTAACCATACTAATATTATAAATGGAAAGTTTGGATGTTTCGATGTTCGTTGCTCAATCACGTAGGAACTTATGAACGGATCGGGGTGATTTTTTTGAACAGTTAGATTATCGTATGGAATAGCATAAAAGCAAATTTTTTTGTGGAAAAATAACGAAAGGGATCCGCGCGTGTAATACCGCGGGCCGCTGTTAGTTTGTTTATAATATCAGTAGGATATTTAAACTGAATAGTAATTAACTTAATATTGCATAGTAAAACAAAGCAAATCTTAAAAAAAGTAATTCTAAAAGTATTTTTGGTTGCAGAAAAACAGCAGGCCATTCGCACCGTGAGTTGTCGTTGCCCGTAGGCTTATCTGTTTGACAGCCAGGCCACTTCCCGGAAGCACGACACACGCTCTAAATATCACAACTACCCTCGACATGGAAATACTAAAGCTCGCACTGCGCTTCGTAACATGTGAGAGGGAAATGTAAACGGTTTACTAACACGTTTTATAAAACAGAATATAAATAAATATAATATGTATGCCAATTCAACATTTCAGACTATGAGCAAGTTTTTAGGCGAAAAAAAAACATTATTTTCTCCGAAAAACAAATACGAAATAAAGGAGACGGCTCATTTCTGCCCCAAGTCGTTTCAAGTTTAGGTACTTAATTAGCCCCGGAGACCTAAACAAGTTATTTAATTAAAATAACATATAATTAAATAATTCAAACTGTACATTCAATACTAACCTGCCAAGCGGGGATTGCAAATTGGTGATTAAAAAGTACCATAATGACTATGTATAAGTAATTTTGTATTAAGGTACTGTAGTTCCATAAAACCAAACTAGATGGCGTTGTACGGCGTTAAAACACGCTAGCTAAGTTTTTGTGAATTTATTAAAGCCTGTTGAGGATTAGTTCGTGTTGAGTCTTCGGGTCAGTACTCAGTACCCGATAATCAAGTACTATGTTGAACACTCCTTTCATTTGTACCTATGTGTACAGACTGTAGTCAAAGTCAGCCATTTTTTCTCTTATTTGTTTAGTTGAAATTTACGTACAGTAAAAATTCGTTCGAAAATAGATTCGCTCGAAACTATTTCACACAACACATGGAATTTCTTTATTTTTCCCAAGGTTTCGTATTTTTTTGTGGTTTGGCCGAATCTCCGGTCCTTCTCTGTGTTGAGTCGACATTATTTTGAGCACAGTAAGTCGCAAAGTAGGTAATGAATTTACTACCTTCTTTTAGTAGTAAGTACATAATCACGTTCTTGATTACCTACTTGCGGCGTTATTTTTTTTCAATGTTTTAGTTGATATCTTTTAAACCCCGCTATGCAGAATAAAAACATTAACGGTTCCTCAATATATATTAAAAATCCTATACAATGATCCAATTTTGGTCAAGTCTCTTGCACTTTTTCTGTGGGGCAAATGCCCATGGAAAATGGGCCGTCTCCTTTAAAACTAAATTCAGACACTCGACCAAATTTCATAAAAAAAAAGCACTAAGTAATCGATTTACATATACCTCGATTTACTTACATAAGTACCTACACTAGCTGAACGCGCGCGCGTTGCTACGCCATCTATCGAAAATTGGTCGTACCAATTCAAATTTTGAACGAACTCTGTTACTTTAGGTTCTAATGACGCAACCTTTAAAATATGACATACTAGCGGCCCGTCCCGGCTTCGCACGGGGTCAATATTTTTTGTTAAGTAGGTATGCTAAATGAAACGTACATGACCAAATTTTTCCAAATTATCAAAATTAGAAACCAAAACTTTAAAGAGTAAAAACATTAAACTGGCTGGCCTGGTGGCTTAGTTGGTTGAGGGCCGTTTTGTAAAGCGGCGGTTTAACGATCAGCCGGATTGAATACGGCTGATTAAAAAACCGCCGGAATGAATTCGACGCCATACGTCATTCAACACGGCTAGCCGTTAAGTAATAAAGCGAGAGATTAGCCGCCTCTTTCACAATTTTTAGTTCCGATTCTTAACACTCATGGCACTGCCTGACATAACAACAACTATGGCATTGAATAGGTACTGCAAGTGTGTTGCTAAATTGCTAAAGTGACAGTGGATTCTGGAGTTCGGAGGGATTGTACACAATATTATTGGAGTGTCACTTGTCACCCTGGGTGTTACTTTGAAACTATTTCGTTTCCACCGTCCACCTTGTTAAGACTAAATCGGACCGAGTTGGTTACATGAGACCCAGATCCGACTCGGAGCACACCGACTCCATATAGTCTTGGCGCTACTACCTCTGGAGTGTATTAAAAAAATGCGGGAGCCAGAAGCTCAAGGGAGGTCCTGAGTGGAGCAAGCCATGCAAGTAGCCGTAGTGTATCGCAGGCCGAGTATGGAGAAGCGACACTCAGGGCTGACCGCAGAGCTTCTGGCGGGAGCCCACCCGGAGTCAAATCTGGATGATAGACCCTTGTCTATGGAAGTGCACCATGTTTCTTAGGTGTACCGTCACCGATATCAATTTATGGGCTTTCAAACTTTATGAGAGAGGTAAAATGTTGTAAAAAAATATTAAGGAATACCGTAAGTAATCGGTCAGTTTTTTCGGATGAATGAAATTAATTTTGATTTTGTTTATTTAAATTATGTTTTTTTAAATTTGGTCACCCTATAATATAAGCAGTAATACAATACGGCTGAACGTGGGCCGCCTTATTGAAGAACGTATCGCAATGACAATGCGGCTAATCGTTGAACCGCCGCATTACAAAAAGGCACTATTTTTCAAAACGGCTAGCTGTAATGTAATACGGCGGAAACAAAATAATAATATTACCATAAATCGTAGAACCTAAGATAGGCCCTACCAAACTTCAGGGCGCACGCAATCATGTCAACGTTGGGAAGAGTGAGCTCACTCTTTCCGTTCTAGTCGGTTGCAGGACGCGGTGGACGCCGGACGTTTTTACCTATCATTATTCGTTGTCAATAACCAAAATAAGTAGCACCACAGCAAATCTCGCCGCTAGCGATTGTACGGGTCAAGTAGATTGGTTTTATGTAAACCAGATACGATACACACAGAGACGCAGTTTATTACCGATGTCAAGGTGCTCTGGGCACATCTATTGATTTATATCGATGAATATTACCACAAACAACTCTCAGCCTCAACGGACACCGGGAAATTGAAGCTTCTCTCAAAGGGATTTCCCATTGGCTATAATTTTGTAACAAACCCCCGTCTCGGCATGCGGCTTGGTAAGTTTCTTTTACACGATTTTAAAGTCTTGGAACCATGTACCAACGTGGTACATGATAAAAAAGTATTCTGAGATAACAACACTCTGACTGGGAAGGATGAACGCTGTACACTCTTCCTAATTCTACATCTACCATAGATCGTAGAACCCAAGATTGGCCTTCCCAAACTTCAGAGCGCACGTAATCATGTCAAAGTTGGGAAGAGTGAGCTCACTCTTTCCGTTCTTGTCGGTTGCAGGACGCGGCGGACGCCGGACGTTTTTACCTATCATTATTCGTTGTCAACAACCAAAATAAGTAGAACCACAGCAAATCTCGCCGCTAGCGATTATAGGGGTCGAGTAGATTGGTTGTTTGTAAACCACTTACGATACACACAGAGACGCAATTTATTACCAATTTCAAGGTTCTCAGGGCACATCCATTGATTTGTATCGCTGGCATTGTACTGCTACGTTGCGCCGCGCCGCGCTACAGTCGGCGCGCCACGCCGGCCCGTCGCGTCGATAATTATTATTTCGACAGGATGGAATTTTTTAACTTCGTAATATCTTTTGAATGCAATATCCGATTTTAATAATTCAAAAAGGAATCAGTAGGTATTAAAGCAATCTTGAATACGAAATAGTTTATTTGGATAAGATTAATACAAATGTATGGATAACATGGTCTGAATTTGATCGGCATTTTTATCTTCTTTTAAAATATAAAAAAACAGTTGTAGCGACGTAATTACAGTAGTTAGACATATGGTCTCGCGAGGTTTTTTGTAGATTTTAATACGTTTTATAATATTGTAGAACATTGTTTTGTTCTATCATTGGTACTTTCCGCAGCGTATGCGATGAAAGCCATTTTATGGCTGTTTTTTTTATACCTTGCGTTGGTTTTAGTAAAGAAATGAAAGTAATTCTAATTTTTTCTCGTAATAAAAGTAGCCTATGTTACTCAGTGATAGTGTAGCTCTCTTTTGGTAAAAGAATTTTTGAAATCGGTTCAGTAGTTTTTGAGTTTATTACATACATACAAAAATACAAAAATACAAAAATACAAAAATACAAATCTTTCCTCTTTATAATATTAGTATAGATATGCTGTCACGCAACGAAAACTCTCAAAAAGCAATATTTTTCCCATTTTTGTTACATTTTTCACTCATGCTCGGCTTCTGTTGGTAGTAGCGTAATGTTAAATAGCCTATCCTACAAAGAAAGAATCTTTCAATTCGGACCAGTAGTTCCAGAAATCCTTGCGTTCAAACAAACAAACAAACTCTTCAGCTTTATAATATACATAAGTACATTTTAGTTTTTTGTTCACATTTCAAAAACCACCATAACGATTTCAATAAAAAAATATATGAGACCACCTCTACCATAAACTGAGATCTACCATATAAAACAAAATCATCAAAATTGTTTCACAATTGGAACAGCTATCGGCTATCGTATTACATACACACAAAAAAACATACAACCGAATTGAGAACCTCCTCCTTTTTTGAAGTTGCTTAAAATAGTTGCAAACTAAGTACTAGATGGCGGCAATTGGTATTTTTAGTACTAAACAACCATCACTATTTGCTAAGCAGTATAGCCCTTCTTCACACACGTACCCCTGCGGTGAGTACATGGCCTTCTACCGCGTAACTAAATCAGCTTTGGCTATTGCCATCTCTATCATTTCAAACGAAAAGAAAAAGAGAGAGAAACATCAAAGCTAAGACAGTTTTCATTCGGCGGTAGACCCCCTGGCGTACTTTCCCGCGTTAGCTTCTCCTGGGCGAACAAAGGGTCTACAGCCTAACTAGAACTGTCTTAGCTTTAAATTTGCTCTCTCTTTTCTTTCCGCTTGAAACGATAGAGACCGCAATAGCAAAGCGAAAGATGATTTAGTTAGGCGGTAGAGGGGCAGGACAGTGACGAAGGCGATAACGAGCCCCAAGGTAGAAGAATGTACCACAAAGCCGAGACGCGGCCACTGCTTCAAAGCCGCATTGGGCCAAATTAAAGGACCCCTAAGTTTACAAGAAGCTGTGATTCCAGGAACCCTACCCCGGCAAAGAGGTTCGTCTCGAGGCCGGAACCTAAACTTCCCAGGGAGTTAAGATGAACGACGTCGATTTGCCAAAAGAACATAAATTTCATGCGAACGACCGATTGTTGCATGACTTTACTAATATCATGATGATGCATAAAATAATTGTAATATCAAAAATAAAGGTTTTTTTTTATTAATAGTAGCAGCACACACCCCACAGCAACCCGAGGTTTTACCAGCGCAGGTTCCTGTTCCCGTTATTTTCCTGTGATAAAAAGTAGCCACACTAAAATCTGTGTGCCAAATTATAAACATGACCCTTTCAAGCGTTCCGACGTGATTGAGCGACAAACATTGACATTTATAATATAGTGTAACGGTACGAGCAATAAATGCGCCTGATGGTAAGTAATACGCCTGCCTATAACAACACAGTGCCACGTAGGTAAATGAACATGAAGAGTCCAAATCAGTACCTATCTAGCACTGCACTGCGCTCGTCACTCAGAAATATAAGATGATTTATCTCTTTGTCCTGTAATTTCTCTAGAAAAATTGCCACAGTAACAAACACAGCAATGTTTGCACATTTCTACTCGGGCGTAGAATAACTAACAAAGGTGTACCCAGACTGACTCTGCAAAGTGTCCAATCACTACAAAAATGAAACCATGTAATAAATAAAAAAATGGTTGTCTGTAAAGTCGGTTTACTGACGATGGAACGTGACAACGTCTTAAGAAATCAGTACGCTGATAGCGCGAGTAGTGATACCGCTCGACTCGGCGGGTGGCGCCCTCAGCGCTCAGCTTCGTCCGCATGGCATGGTAGACGAACTAACGGTAACGGCGGAACGTTACAGTTTTGCGGGCGTGCAGCCGGCTTCATCGAATTATAAGACGTTATCACGTCAAAAGGTACCCAGTACCTATGCCATAAAAATATCTTTCACAAATGTAATTTGTCAAAATATACGTTAATCAGTCCAATTAAGAGTGATATTACCCGTGGACATTACCTTAAATTTGGGCAAAATTTCAAATCATGATAAGCACTATCTGTTGTTGTATTTCGAATCAAAATTTTGTCTCGTCTGAAAAATACTTATTGTCCAAAATTTTATCGTAGTCAAGTAGTCATTGTCAAGAATGAAAATGACTGTTTTAATACCAAGAACTTGATCGTTGACCTGACCCAAAATTTTGCATATTGTGAAACTTGCCAGTATGCCACCTTGACCTAATTTTGAAAGTTGTTTAAGGGAAGAAAGGATAATATTTTTGTCACACAAATATTTGAGCTCAGAACTTAATGACTATCGAACGATGCTATAAATAATAACCAATTCCGCGTAAATGAGACATTGCACCGTTGTGCACCGTGCAGCGTGGTTTCGCTTACCTGTGCAAAAGGATGGCCTCATGCAGTTTCTATCAAAAGATTTCTTGAAGATTATTCTTTATTTATTATTATTTATCCAGTATCTATGTATCCTACTTATTATATAAATTCGAAAGTGTAATTTGGAGCTCAATCACTTCGAAATGACTGAAAGGATCTGGTCGAGATTTGCAACACAGAATATAGCCCGGAATAGCTTCTTTTTATCCCGTAAAATAACGAGAACGGGAACTACTTCGGGTAAAACCGCGGAACGACAATGTCATAGTATGAGATGAACTACTTTTAATGTCTCGAGGCGTTGAGGTCAAGTTCTCTGCCGATGAGATGAGAGAGTAGCCTATGTCGCGGTGCGAATACACCGACACCAGGCGATAGCGGGCGAAGCGGGTATCGATCGGCCCTAGCCCGGCCCGCGCGCCCCGCACCCCCCCTCCCAGCTCACCTTACATAAGTCCAGCTGATCGCACCCACCCGGTAACCTTGGCAACGAGCCCTACATGCACTCTCTTGGAGGGCTTCACTATACGGTGATTAGTTCAATTGATTTCGCAGGATTTTTCAAGGCTTTGTGCTCGTATCACTTGTTATAATATGTAATTTATTCAATTTAAAAACCAAAAAAGCCCTTGAAAGTCTTCAGGTATCCCGCCAATGAGAAGGTGCGAGTGTTAGGGTATATTTTGTATTACGGTATACTCGTTGTATCACCGGCTTCGCTTACTAGCGTCAGTTTTACTGGCTGGCCTCGTGGCTTAGTTGGTAGAAACCCTGTTTGCGAAGCCGGAGATCATGGGTTCTATTCCCAGCCAGGAAAAATATTAGTTGTGTGCCTGGGTATTTCTATTTCACAAGTATGTATTTGGAATTATATAAATATTATCAGCTACACATCTCACATAATGCAAGCTACGACTCGACATTGTTTTGTGATGAATGTCAGCAATATTTATTTATTCATGTCACTCAAAGTAATGAAAACCAGATTTCTTTGAACAGTTAGCAGTATTTTGCGAATTACCAAAAAGCGTAAACAATACGCTTTAGTAATATTTATTCCAAACATAGTTTTGGTTTTGAATGACAAAACTTCCATAATTTCGAGGGAATAAATAAATGTATCAAAGCATAGCGAGACTACATTTTGTTTGACCTAATTCTCAAGAGGACAGTCAGCCTACCTGTCTTCCCGTCCCGCATGTAGACATGTTCATTTCCTCGTACTGACCCTCCCATCTGCCAATACCAGTAAAAAGCTAACAATATTACGGTTATGTGAGATTTTACGCAGGTTTTTCAAACGGCCGATTTATTGATATTTGAAGATAACGAGTAACTGGAAACAGAATATCAGAGGATATATCCACCAATAGGGCAGTTATTTGAAGGGAGATTCGAAATTGGTCAATAACTTTCTCCCTCTCACGTTCGAGTTTTTGACTGATTGAAGCAAGGTCTCATACTTCAACAAGATATTTTTTTCTGAATTCTTAGATTTCCGTACAATTATTTTTATTATTAGGTATTATTAAGACTGGTGTCTGTTTGACAAAATGTTTTATTACCAAAGTTAAAATATAATTATTGAATAATATAAAATACTAGCGGCCCATTCCGGCTGCGCTCCGATATTGTCATTTAAAGACTAATTAATCGAAATAAAAACTATCCTATCTCTCAAGTTGGGCCAGACTGCTCACGGTGTGCCAATTTAATTAAAAATCGGTTAAGTAGTTTAGAAATCCATCGCGGACAAACATCGTGACAGGAGATTTATATATATATTAAGATAAGATATATTTAAAAAACAAAAAATATATAGAATATACAAATTAAAATATTTGAGTCATTACTCTGACCATTTCAGACCTGTTCCTACGGATTGAAAGAACCCTACAAATATTTTATCAATAAAAAAACGAATCTCCGAATAACCCACCCCTAACGGCTCCCTGCGCAAAAGTGCCCATGATGCTCGCCGCGTTCCCACGCTGAATGGCAATGGCCAACCTTTGCCAACCAAATATAATTAGTAGAAAATTAAGAAAATATTAACGCATTACCGTAATATTCAATGTTGAGATACTATTTTTATGAAACAAGTATAATGGGAATCGTATTTTAGGTAAAAGTTACTGAAATACCATACATATAAGGAACTCGACAAAGTAAATGGGTCGACTGCATGTTAGGCCATCACATACAACACAAATTGGAACAAAAAAGTACTAAGAAACATCGTTCCAAACTCAGGAAACGAACTCTGATATCGTTGTTGTTAAAAAAGTCAACTGTTCCTTACTTTTTAACCGACTTCCAAAAAGGAGGAGGTTATCAATTCGACCACGATATTTTTTTTATGTTAGGTACCTGATTTCTCGAGAAAGCCTGAAACGATTTCAAAATTTATTTTTGTGTTCGGATACTATGCTTCCCGAATGGTCCCAAATAAATTTTATCGAAATCGGTGTGGTGGTTTTTGAAATATGAAGAAAAAACTTAAATTTGCGTACAAATATCTGGCTGACTTGTCTACAACTACGTAATCCTACTGTCTCACAAAAGTTATGAAAGTCGATTCTGTCAATACGAAATTGCGTAAATGCAATAATAAAAACTTGTTTTGCAATAAAAAGGATAAGATAAACTATTTTTGTATAAAAAATTAAACCGACTTCAAAACCACAAATAGGCACTCAAAAGCGAAAAAGAAGTTACTCGTAATATCATTTTTATAAGCGCTACTCACTCATGTATTTGATGTCGGTGCTAGCCAAGTCTAACAGGTAGTGAATAGATACTACTAACCTAAGCCTACTTACCACGTACCTACATAGTTTCATTCTACTATCTTTTTTACTTTTTTTTTTTTTTTATAGCATAGAGTGACGAGACGAGCAGGTCATGTGCCTGATGGTAAGCAACATGCCTGCCACATAACAGCACAGTAACACGCAGCTATTGAAACATGATAGTCCAAATCATTACCTAGCACTGCACTGCGCTCGTCACCCAGAGATCTAAGATATTATGTCTCTAAGCCCTGTAATTTCTCTGGAATCATTGCCCTTCAAACCGGAACACAGTAAAGTTTGCACATTACTGCTTGGCGGTAGAATATTTGGCAAAGGTGTGGTACTTCCCCAGGCGGACTCTGCTAAGAGTCCTACCACTACAACTTGACTAGACTTGACTGGCAGCGACTTCGAATAGATGAGTGAGTAGCGCTTAAATAGATAATGACATTAATTTAATTTTAGCCTTCGAGTGCCTATCTGTTGTTTTGAACCCGGTTTTATTATAGTACAAAAATTGGTTATTTATTTACAATACAGAGCGACGCGACGAGCAAGACAAGCACCTGATGGTAAGCAAAACGCCTGCCCATAACAGCACAATGCCGTGCAGCTATTTGAACATGAAGAATTTAAATGTATGCCTAGCATTGCATTGCGCTCATCACCTAGAGATATAAGTTGATTTTTCTCCCTACATTTTTTCGGGAAACCGGAACACAGTAATGTTTGCACAATACTGCTTGGCGGTAAAATCACTAGCAAGGGTGTGGTACATTCTCCGGACGCAGACGGGCGGCGGACAAAGAGTCCTTCCTACCACTACAAATATTACAATGATTACACTACTTGGCAAAGTATTGCACAATTTTAAGTATGCTCCGAATCCGGATAGGTGAAAGTTTATAATAATCAACACATAAAACGCGTCATCAACGTAACATAATTATTTTAATACACCTTTTCTGCTATACAATAAATTTGTCTACAATATCACAGTTTCGGCAGACTTGGTAAACAAACAATATACCTACTAGTACAGATTAGTAAACAAGTGACGCCTCAATAAATAATTATTACCTTCGCCGTCGGTACAAGATAAACATAAAGTTATCCCCGCCCCGACCGAGTTGATTGTTTACAGGTTCGTATCACCGGGTATCCGGGTTCCTGGAAGCATCCGACGGCCGGTGCGGAAGTCGACGGAAGCCCCGCAGCATCAGAACAAAGCACCCCCGCTCGGCACAATGTAATTCATCTAACCTACTCGTAACTCCTAACTACGCAGCACTTTTGTACGCGAGTGTACATCGCGTACATTTGTAGGAACACGATTTCGGGCCCGAGGGAATTAGTAGAGTTCCTGAGCCTTTATGCCCACAATGCTTTATAGGGCAACGTTCACTTGAAATTAGAACCTAGTATTTACACGTACCTATTGTGTGCGAGGAAAGTTAAACGCAAAATTTCATTTTGTAATGTAGGTATTCGTAGAAGCCGCAGGGATGGTGACATTCTACGAGGAGGACGAGGAAGTCCCGGGACATGTTGAGTTTGTTAAATATTTGACCAGCACCGCTCAATACAAACGACCTTGCTTGTACGACGCGCCTGCTCGCTGCCAAACGGCGCCCAACGCGGGGTAAACGATCAGCTGTTATTGTCAACAATTCTAGAGCAATTTACGTTTATTTCGTATATTTCTTACGCATTCTGTTAAAATATCGTGCAGAAACAAATATCTAGACAGAGCAGTATCATTCCTATTATAATCACGCAAGCTTTTACATATTTATGTGGTCAAGAGACAGGCAATATCTAATGAAACCGAACGTTATGAACATTAGAAAAAAAACTAGATTTATAATACAAATACTCAAATAGATAAATCATTTAATAAAGTAGCCAAGTGCGAGTTGGACTCGCCCATGAAGGGTTCCGTTCCAGCAAGTAACATAATATACATAGTACACATAGTTCTTGTAGTTCGTTGTAACTTTGATCGAAGTTTTAATAATAGTGTATTTATGACGTACTAAAAAAAAACTACTCATCAGATCGAGTTCAAACTAATTTTCGTTGGTAGTTTTCTTGGTAATGTACATCATATATTTTTTTTAGATTTTTCTTTCTCTTACTTTAGAAGTTAGAGGGGGGGGGACACACATTTTACCACTTTGGAAGCGTCTCTCGCGCAAGTTATTCAGTGTAGACAAAAATGATTTTAGAAACCTCAACATTATTTTTGAAGACCTATCGATAGACACCCCACACGTGTAGGTTTGATGAAAAAAAATTTTTTGAGCTTCAGTTCTCAGTATGGGGGGCACCCCTAATTTTTGTTTTTTTTTTAAACTTTTGTAAAAATCTTAATGCGGTTCACAGAATACATCTACTTACCAAGTTTCAACAGTGTAGTTCTCATAGTTTCGGCAAAAAGTGGCTGTGACATACGGACGGACAGACAGACAGACAGACAGACAGACAGACAGACAGACAGACAGACATGACGAATCTATAAGGGTTCCGTTTTCACGTTTTACGGAACCCTAAAAATGGCTTTGTTGATGCCCAAGTTCAATGACATTGAGGACTGATAACTTGTTTTTTTTAAATAATTATGGCTTGATATTTTGCCTTGACACGCCAAGTGGTTAATGAACTTTTAACTTGGCGTTTAGGAATCTGCTTGCGATCAGCTGTGTATACTCTCAATCAAAATATAAAGTTACATCTATTTTATAACAATTAAAACAAACAAATTATAATACGCTATGAATTCGAAATATTAGTTCAAGTACATTGTAATCAAAAACTAATTAATGAGCATCTGCGAACACGGTATAAAACAGCTGTTTTAAATTTATCACAATTAACATATTATTATTAATGATTAACACTACAATCTACCAAAACATCTGGCATTCTGATTTGCCTAATTATGACCGTGAACCTGTGAGTGATGATTGAAATATCCTAACATTGTTATGCGACATCAATGATGAATCTATTGACAAACGATGGAATAAAATGACTTATAGTAATGAATAGTTTAATGGTCATGAATGATACAGTGCAGACAAGCATCTAATGTGGTCCATGCGTTAATGCAACGAACCGAAGAGGAAGTACGGATATCATTTATGAAGCGCAGACGGAAGGTAGCACGGCATAACGCGCACGCGGACTACTTGGATGGTTTGGAGCGTACAACTGATCGGAGGGAGGTGTGCGCGGGGGGACCGCGCGGGCGGGGGGGGGAGGAGAGCGAAATGGGCGGCGCACCACATTGGCGCCCAACGCGGGCTCGGGCTTGGCTCACCCCCGTAGCGCCTCCTCCATATAATCACAGGACGGTCGCTCGACACCTATTCTATAGCAATATATCGGAAAACCGACACACAAGAGAGTTAGAAAATTATTGCTACGTGGAAAACTCTGAGGTGCAACTTCACCAAGTCAAAGAACTTAGGAATGAGCTACAAAATTAAGTTTAAACTTGAAACAGAAACACAGGGTCAGGTCAGCTTTAATCCCTGTGGGCGAATAAAACAACGTTTACAGTAGTCTGCCAAAAATTTCGCAATGAGAAGATAGCGCACACGCAAACTGTAAAACTATGACTCGTAAATGTTTCGTTGCCAAGTCCGACTATCTGATATGTCGTTTAAACACAATTCTGAAACGCATCTAAAAAGCTTTCGTGAAGAACGAATCGGAATCAGAAACTTGTAATACCCCGAAAAGCAATCACAGTTAGTAATCATGTGTGTACATGTATAAGAGTTTTTAGCATTTTTAAGAGTTTTTTTTAAAAACCACACACCAAGACAAGCTGCGTTTGATTGTACATGTTATCTATCAGTTGTTTTTCTTAGTATTTCAGATAGTTTTTCACTTTCGTCAATGAAATAATGGAAGTATTCTTCTTCAACTGGCCTTGTTTGTGGTTAAGTTGACAGTAAGTCTGCCTTCAGAGCTGTAGGTTGTACTATATGTGTATCATATGAGGTATTTATAATTATGTAACTATTATATCAGCTTTCTAGTTCCCATAGTACAAACTTTTTTTAGCTTGAGGCTAGTATTTGAGAAATATCCACCAATATTTCATATTTTATTTCAAACCGAAGTTGAGACACTATAGTTGGTAATCTACAAGTGTGGTATTGCCTCAGGCGGTTTCAATAAAAGAAGGCTTTGTGTTTAGAATTTATTCACTAAAGAGGCTATTATTTCTTTTGTTAGAATAAATGTTGTAGTAGCAGGAAAA
Organism: Ectropis crepuscularia; assembly: GCA_963693475.1. Classification (NCBI taxonomy): domain Eukaryota; kingdom Metazoa; phylum Arthropoda; class Insecta; order Lepidoptera; family Geometridae; genus Ectropis; species Ectropis crepuscularia. Next base: position 12,505,643 of record OY856339.1, on the reverse strand, counting down.
AACGTCAATACTTAGTAATCATTTTAACATTCCGAAGAAGGAATAATGAAAACTTTTTCTAGCTAAGCTGCGTGTAGGTATATAAGCATCGAACATACATATTATACAACGTATACAAGTAAAAGCAATTTTCCGTATCAATAAACTCAATAGGAATATGGTAAAGGGTGTTGGGAATTGGAACCGGCAGCCATGTTATATACGGATTCGTGGAATCGCGTGATTAGCGGAAACTAGGCATAAACAGAAACCTCTAATAAAGACTAGAACTGCGTTATTAGGAATGTTATTTGCGCGAGATTCCGTTCGCGTAGAATTTTAGTAAATGTACAAAAGTACTATTCCCTAAGAATGTTTTCTTTTTTGGAAGTAGGCTGCGCCGTTCCAGCCACCTATCTGCATGCCACAACCCGTCCGACATTCAGACAAAAAAAAGCGTAGCATCATCATTCACATGAATATGATGACGTTGACATTCAGTCAACATCATCAGCTCTAAATTATTTAGCGTCTAGCGGTTTTACCCGTGTAGTTCGCACCTTAATTTTTGATCATCTTTTATTGTTCCCTCTTTAGTTTTTGCTTGATTTTAAAGAATAGAAGTATAGCCGACTTATTTGGGCGATCAAATAGCAGATCATAGTCAAGTCAACCATGTAAGGGTATAGCAACGATGATTTGAGATTGTAATGTACGATTTTATAAGAATGGATACGACGCGTGATACTAGGAACATAGAAAACTGTAATTTTCTAAGTAGGTCACAGTTCACAATCGCACGGTAGGGCGTGAGAAAGCGCAGATGTCGCTACAGCACCGCTGGCGTACATTATAATATGCATTGTGGTCGCTATGGTTTGGTATTACCAGGGCTGCCTTCCGTCTCGTTTCCCTTGATTTGTCCTAGTTCGCGAAAGTGCCCGGAACATTTCAGAAGGAAATCTCAGATTAATAGTAAACGAAAGCAAAAAATATTTGCTTTTATACTTTAAAGAGTTTGCGGGAAATATTCCATTTAAATGAATTAAAGTACTTGAAATTAATTGAATACCTGAAACCAAGTGTCGGCTCTAGATATTACCTACATTTTGCTTTAAGAAACAGCACTTGATAATTACCATGATCACGTACAGCTTATTCAGCCCACTGGAGAGCATAAGTTTATTCTCTTCTTATACCTTAACTTACGTATTTGTATAATTAATGCAGTGCAATTAAGGAAATAAATAAACATTAAATTATGTAGTTTGAGGACTATAAAGGATCGATAGGGGGGTGCATTCTGAGCATATATTCCAATTTGAGGGATTCTGGCATGGTCAGCTCAAGGTCATTTCGATGAAAACGCGTTTAACTCGATATTTCGAGAACTTTTAGTGTTAGGCAAAAAATTGTTAAGACCTTTTCTCTTCTACATTAAATTTACTAACTTTTATAGTAACCACTTTTCTTTCTTTCATAAATATTTTTCAAGTTATTGCTTCCGAAAGGCAAAAATTTTACTTATTTTCCTCCCTTTTGCCATTTCCTCCCCAACCGTTCAATTTTATGCAACTTTACCAATAATCAAAAGTGTAGATCTTTTAATAATGAACAACTTTGTCCTTGCACTTTTTACAGTAATGGCAATACCTTCAGAGTTATGTTACTTTACCGAGCGAAACCCGCGCCACTGCGACACCTCCGCGACACTGCGATAAATCCGCGACACCTGCGGACTTAGGGCTGAACCCAAATTTCATTGTTTGTTTGTGTCGGTGGGTTTCTTCTACACAAGCTTATGTGGGACAACCACGTCACCTACTCCGATATATGCCAGAAATACACTCAGATACACTCAATCAGACATAGAGGTGAAGCGAGCCGTAGAGGATGCGGATGGTCTGATTATCAGTACGGCTAAGAGAATTTTGCCGGACTCTACGGCTTGCTCCACCTCTATGTCTGATTTGATGAGAAAAGTTTTCAGTAGTTAGATGAATCTGGTCTTATTGCTCTCGTTGCCTAAAAACTTATCTTGAGTTGTGGTGACGGTCATATTGTAGATGAAAATGATATCCGCACATGGCTTCAGCTGGGATCGGCGCAGCCGTTTGGCAGAATTGGTGCCAAAGTTGGAAATACCTTTGGGATAGCCATCGAATACTATTACCACGTCTGTACCGTAGTGTTTTTTATGTATGTTACGTATTTCTGGCATATGTCGAAGTAGGTAACGTTGTTGTCCCACATAACCCTGTGTAGAAGAAACCCACCGACACAATCCAACAATGAATTTTGGGTTCAGCCCTAAGACCGGAGGTGTCGCAGATTTTTTGCAGTGTCGCGGAGGTGTCGCAGTGGCGCGGATTTCGCTTGGTAAAGTAACATAACTCTGAAGGTATTGTCATTACAGAAAAAAGTTCAAGGAAAAAGTTGTTTAATATTAAAAGATGTACACTTTTGATTATCGGTAAAGTTTCATAAAATTGAACGGTTGGGGAGGAAATGGCGAAAGGGAGGAAAAAAAGTTAAATTTTTGCCTTTCGGAAGCAATAACTTGAAAAATATTGATGAAAAAAAGAAAAGTTGTGGATGTAAAAGTTAGTTTAATTTAGAAGAGAAAAGGTCTTAACAATTTTTTGCCTAACACTAACAGTTCTCGAGATATCGAATTAAACGCGTTTTCATCTAAATGACCTTGAGCTGACCATGCCAGAATCCCTCAAATTGGAACATAAGCTCAGAATGCACCCCTCTATCGATCCTTTATAGTCCCCAAACTACATAATTTAATGTTTTTTTATTCCATTTTTTTGCCTAATTTCATTGGGTTAAATCTTAGGCCTCATTTATAGAGACGCGGGGAGTCGCGCGGCGCGTTGTGCGGTGCGACCCGCATTGAATCCAAACATAAATATGACGTTGTATGAGTGCGTGGAGAAGCGATTTTGGACACGTTTGTTTAAAATGACGCGTTTTTTGTGGCGGAGTCCGCAGCTGCCACCGCGCCGTCTCACGTGGCGTGCACCGCCACGGCGCACGTAGCGTCAATTTTTTTCTTTCTTTTCCAGTCTGATTGTTCCAGTCTGCAATTCTTCTGCCAGTCTTTTTGGAAATCTTACAACGCCAACGTCACCGTCTCAAAGGAGTACGATATGGGCGATATTTTTTAAAAGAAATATGTTGTGTAAAATTTGAATTACTTAACATAAGATAGGCCTCGCGGCGGTCACCCCCACGCGTCCCGTCTCGCGTCCCTATAAACAAGATCGTATATCGCTATATGTTTGTGTTTACGTGTGCGATGTAAGGATGTAACGCGCCGCGCCGTTCCGTAAACAGTGAACGCCTGAAGCGCCGCAAGACGCCACGCTACACGCGACGCGCGACGCCCGCATCTTCGTAAATGAGGCCTTATATCCAAATGTTGCTTAAGGGGGCGCCTAAAGCCAGAAAACGAAAAAAGGACATTTTCGACGCCGCTCACTGAAGTTAAGAAACTAAAAACTATGACAAAAAAATGTTGACGTGTGGGTACAATCAAGAAGAAGCACAATAACCGAATAGAATTTTAAAAATAGATCAGAGTTTTTTACAATAAAAAAATAAAAACGACACCGAAAAAACCCGTTTTAATTCGAGTACTCGAAATTATCAGCGATGACCCCATATTATTTTTTGGTAATAAAATTCCTATTTGTACGTTCTAGTAAAGTAACCGAACACTTTTTTAAATGTAGGTTTAGTTATTGAGTAATTAAATAAAACTTGGTCAAAAATAGACTCCTGATTAAATATTGATTTTTCCTCCAAACTGTGTCATGCTATTCTCGACTTTATGTACATCACATTAAGAAACGCGTCGCGCGGGTGAAATCTGATTTTTTCCAGGCTTTAGGCGCACTCTTAAAGATCTTTCTAGCAATAATTTGGTGTTATGACATGTTTTTTTATAATTTAAGTAGATAAGATAGGTTTCCGAAAATAAATAAAATAATTTGATTCCAAATTGGAAATTCACAATAATATAAATAAAGTATTATTATAGTAAGTAAATAGAAGTGCTGAGAGACGTCGGGTTCTAATCTTTATTCACAAGATCGTAGGGCTTTTACAGGTGTTTCGATTAATTTTATTTAACTAAGTTTCAGCAAATATTTGGTCATGTTGTTAAAATCAATTTAATATGAGACGTACTGTTTCAACTTCTCCGGTTACTCTCGGTAACTTAACGCAATTATGTCCAAAATCCTATTTCATTTCTCGAATGGAACATCGTTTTCCTCGTAATGACCTTGACCTATTGGAGAGGGCGAGGGTTTAGAGCGTCGAGCTCTGCCGCGGCGCGACCCGTTTGCCAAAATATTTGGTTTTGTTCGCACCACCAAGAGCCCTGTGACGAAAGAGGTAAACTACACAACTTCTTAGCCCCAACGGAAAGAGATGCGTTTACTAGTTCAATCTCTTCTTGAAATTCGTGAATGCTGCGACATCGTATCTCCGGAAGTGATGATTCGATCGGAAAGTTTTTTTTTTGCTTTAGATAAACGGTATCAGTAAGAAGCGTCTTCCCGAGATCAGTGTCAATGATCAAAAAGACAAAAGGATAGTCTTGAGATCTAATGAACGGAAATACCTAGGAGATTCCTTTATTGCTATGTCAGTTCATTGGATAATAACTTAAAAGAGGTTTCTTTATCAAATATAAAATAAGATGGACGTGATGAGCGAACATGCATAGTTGATAGTAAGCACCATGCTTGCCCATAACAGCACAGTGATAGGCAGCTATTTCAACAAGAAGAGTTCAAATCACTGCCTAGCACTGCACTGCGCTGTGCGCTCGATGATTTATCTATTGGCCCTGTTATTTCTCTGGAAACATAGTGGTTTGTTTTTATATTTCAAATTTAACCCCGACCTAAAAATAAGGGTTTTAAGATTAACGTATCTGTAAAAGAAGGGTTTTAAGATTAACGTATCTGTCTGTATCTGTTGCAACATCAATTCCATACAAAAACATCGATTTTCTTGTAATATCACATGATTGGTAGCGGGGGATATTTATTTATTTTTTATATTATACTAGCGGCCCGTTCCGGCTTCGCTCGGCTATTGTCATATAAAGACTATTAACCGAAATAAAAACTATCCTATCTTTCAAGTTGGATCAAACTGCACACGGAGTGCAAATTTGTCAAAATAGGTTAAGTAGTTTAGGAGTCCATCGCGGACAAACATCGTGACAGGAGATTTATATATATTAAGATTATCCTATGTGTTCCTGTTTTGCTTTGTGGAAATCGTTTGGAATTGTTTTGATAGGTAAGATTGAGCTTAAATCGTTATAAATACTGAATAGTGTCTATGGAATCTATGTCAAGTCTATGGAGGTGAGGATTCGAAATAAATTTTAAATTTAATTAGGCGTCTTCAAAATAGCAGGTAATATTAACTTTTCTTTTTTTTGTTTTGTGTTTCTCACCGTCTGTCTTTGTTTCATGGAAGTGCAGATCCGGACACGTATAGCGATAAGGCGTAGACCATGGAGGGGTCACAAATACAACCAAATCAGGACCAAGTTTTGAGTTTTACCTTAGCAATTCGCACCGGACGCTTATGATGCTATTTACAAGCATTATATAGCTACAGTATTTTGGACATGTCTCCAGTCGAAATGACGACTCCATGGCGGCTGGTTGTGCAGGGAAAGTGGAGGGAACCAGATCGCGCGGCACGATCACCTATGCGTTGGACTGACCAAGTGAAACCCGCAATAGGAAGCCACGGGTCTGACAGCACCAGGCAGTGTGCGAATAGGGAGATATGGCGGGAGATGGTATGGAGAGCTGCGTCCACCTCTACCACCGACGTGGACGCCTCGTCGTGACCACGACCGCGCAGCCAAGAGCGAAACGGCAAAGAAGAAGATAATTTCAAGCAGCTATCGAACCCCACACTGCTTGTATCCCGCCACGCAATCGGCTAGTTATTAATCTAATCTTCTTAAGATTAGATTGTGACGCCAAGCTCGGTTAAATCCCAGATCTAGATATCCCAGGAAATAGAAAACGACACCAATACTTTTACGATGATTTCACTCCAGATATGACGGATCACAGTGGTATATTTTTACTAGGCCGACAGATAAGTCACTGAGAAAGAGAGAAGCTGCATTAATCTCCCAGAAAATAGCGAAAACAGAGACGTTACAATGTGCATGTGACCAGCTAAATAGCTAATATTGAGCGACAATGCGGTCTACGATGAAGTGTGCTTAGCTAGAAGATACCGAATCACTCTAGACTTGAAAACGCAAAGATTGTAACCATCGACGTTTAAATTGTACATTTATGAGTAAAGAACTTTGACTTTCACTTCCATCGTGAAACCCCCACTCAGGCATAGAGCTCCACAGCCTAGACGTTCTTACTACGAAAGTGGAGTCAAACCTCCTCGTTCGAGTCTTTGATTTCAATTGATTTCGCTTTTTCGAGTTACGCTGCCGATAGAAAAAATAGCAAGGTGGTAAGAGCTGCACACTCTCCGAAAGGTTACCGATAAAACCCCGATAAGCTAGCAATTTTTGAGGCGACATTCAAGACTTAATATGAAGAAAGGCAAGAACCTCAGACTTTGTAGAGCTCAATTTAAATAAAAATAATCATGACTTGTAAAATGACGTATTCATTTTGAATTTAACGCTACTTTAGTAGCAATTATTGCAGTAGAGTTTGCAACGCTGATTTATTAATAGAAAATAAACATTGACATTGTCGATAAGTTCTGTTACTAAATAATCTCAATAACAATTATTATCTTGAATACAGTAATAAATAACAATGTCTGGTAGTCTGTTTCCAGATAGTATGGCTATTAAAATCGTACTCGTTTTGATATAACTTTGTTTATGTGGCAACTCGAAAAGTAACGATTAAGAAATAATCAATCGTAATGGTAATTTAATCTCAACATTACCGAATGGAAGTCATAAATTAAGAATAAGTTGAAGTTGAATATAATCATTTAGTAGACAATTATATTTAATCTGTATTACTAACAAAATGCTAGATGTTATAGATAAAAAAATGACTTTTTCATGGGATTGCATTATAGAAGCGAATACCATTACATTTGAAAGAGTTATTTGTTTTCTGAAGTCTGCACTTAGGAAATACAATTTTGTGCTTATGGTGCGCTTTTGGATTCAGATCAGTTAGTTTCTTCAGTCGACTTCGATTTTTTCTTACATACATTATACATTCATAAATATACAATGAAGGGACTGTTAATATGTTTATAGTTTTGAAAATCTCCCGTACTGAATCTCTAGCTGATAAATTATATAGACCACGGATTGCTCTCTTTTGCAATATGAAAACATAATAATTTTATCCATAAGGAATTTTATAAAGAAACCTCTTTTAAGTTATTATGGATAATAACTTAAAAGAGGTTTCTTTATAAAATATAAAATAAGATGGACGTGATGAGCCAACATGCACCTAATAGTTGATAGTAAGCACCATGCTTGCCCATAACAGCACAGTGATACGCAGCTATTTCAACAAGAAGAGTTCAAATCACTGCCTAGTGTGCCTAGCACTGCACTGCGCTGTGCGCTCGATGATTTATCTATTGGCCCTGTTATTTCTATGGAAACATAGTGGTTTGTTTTTAAATTTCAAATTTAACCCCGACCTAAAAAGAAGGGTTTTAAGATTAACGTATCTGTCTGTATCAACAACATCTGTTGCAACATCAATTCCATACAAAAACATCGATTTTCTTGTAATATCACATGATTGGTAGCGGGGGATATTTATTTATTTTTTATATTATATTAAATAAATAAATATTGGTGGACAATTCACACACAACACCATCTGACCCCAAACTAAGCAAAGCTTGTGTGAAGGCGGCCAGATAGCTGATATAATACTTATATAGTTTTTAAATACATACTTATTATACATAGAAACACCCAGACACAGTATATTGTCATATTGTCCTATGTGTTCCTGTTTTGCTTTGTGGAAATCGTTTGGAATTGTTTTGATAGGTACGATTGAGATTAAATCGGTATAAATACTGAATAGTGTCTATGGAGTCTATGTCTAGTCTATGGAGGTGAGGATTCGAAATAATTTTAAATTTAATTAGGCGTCTTCAAAATAGCAGGTAATATTAACTTTTCTTTTTTTGTTTTGTGTTTCTCACCGTCTGTCTTTGTTTCATGGAAGCGCAGATCCGGACACGTATACACGGATAAGGCGTAGACCATGGAGGGGTCACAAATACAACCAAATCAGGACCAAGTTTTGAGTTTTACCTTAGCAACACCGGACGCTTATGAGGCTATTTACAAGCATTATATAGCTACAGTATTTTGGACATGTCTCCAGACGAAATGACGACTCCATGGCGGCTGGTTGTGCAGGGAAAGTGGAGGGAACCAGATCGCGCGGCACGATCACCTATACGCTGGACTGACCAAGTGAAACCCGCAATAGGAAGCCACGTGTCTGACAGCACCAGGCAGTGTGCGAACAGGGAGATATGGCGGGAGATCGTACGGAGAGCTGCGTCCACCTCTACCACCGACGTGGACGCCTCGTCGTGACCACGACCGCGCAGCCAAGAGCGAAACGGCAAAGAAGATAATTTCAAGCAGCTACCGAACCCCACACTGCTTGTATCCCGCCACTCATTCGGCTAGTTATTAATCTAATCTTCTTAAGATTAGATTGTGACGCCAAGCTCGGTTAAATCCCAGATCTAGATATCCCAGGAAATAGAAAACGACACCAATACTTTTACGATGATTTCACTCCAGATATGACGGATCACAGTGGTATATTTTTACTAGGCCGACAGATAAGTCACTGAGAAAGAGAGAAGCTGCATTAATCTCCCAGAAAATAGCGAAAACAGAGACGTTAAATGTGCATGTGACCAGCTAAATAGCTAATATTGAGCGACAATGCGGTCTACGATGAAGCGTGCTTAGCTAGAAGATACCGAATCACTCTAGACTTGAAAACGCAAAGATTGTAACCATCGACGTTTATATTGTACATTTATGAGTAAAGAACTTTGACTTTCACTTCCATCGTGAAACCCCCACTCAGGCATAGAGTTCCACAGCCTAGACGTTCTTACTACGAAAGTGGAGTCAAACCTCCTCGTTCGAGTCTTTGATTTCAATTGATTTCGCTTTTTCCAGTTACGCTGCCGATAGAAAAAATAGCAAGGTGGTAAGAGCTGCACACTCTCCGAAAGGTTACCGATAAAACCCCGATAAGCTAGCAATTTTTGCGGCGACATTCAAGACTTAATATGAAGAAAGGCAAGAACCTCAGACTTTGTAGAGCTCAATTTAAATAAAAATAATCATGACTTGTAAAATGACGTATTCATTTTGAATTTAACGCTACTTTAGTAGCAATTATTGCAGTAGAGTTTGCAACGCTGATTTATTAATAGAAAATAAACATTGACATTGTCGATAAGTTCTGTTACTAAATAATCTCAATAACAATTATTATCTTGAATACAGCAATAAATAACAATGTCTGGTAGTCTGTTTCCAGATAGTATGGCTATTAAAATCGTACTCGTTTTGATATAGCTTTGTTTATGTGGCAACTCGAAAAGTGACGATTAAGAAATAATGAATCGTAATGGTAATTTAATCTCAACATTACCTAATGGAAGTCAAAAATTAAGAAAAAGTTGAAGTTGAATATAATCATTTAGTAGGCAATTATATTTAATCTGTATTACTAACAAAATGTTATAGATATAAAAATGACTTTTTCTGTTACATTTTCACGACTAAATCACTATACCAAATCTACCACCACTTCAAAACTTCATATTTTCCTACTAATATTATAAAATTAAATGTCATTGTATGGGATGTTTGGATATTTTGATGTTTGGATGTTTGTTGCTCAATCACGTCCTAACGTCTGAACGGATCGGGCTGAAGTTTAGAATACAGATAGATAATTGTCTGGAAGAATACATAGGCTACTTTTTATCCCGAAAAAATAACGGGAACAACGGGAATGGGAACTACGCGGGTAATACCGCGGGGCACTGCTAGTCTATTATAAAATTAAAATACAATAATAAACAGCAGCTACGTGGCTTTTCCCACAGAGTTCCTGTTACTTTCCCACAATAAAAAACCTGTGTGCTATTCTAGACTATAATCTGTGTTATAAATTTCAACCCGATCAGTTCAGCCGTTCCTACGTGACTGAGCAGCAAAAAACACCCAAACATTAACTTTTATAATATTTACGAATATTAGTAGGATTACTCAGTAATTTATTCAATTTCTTAGATTTTTTAAATCGTCAATATTTGTCAACCAATATTTATTTATTTAAAAAAACAACATAAAAATATTACAAGAACCAAAACCTAGATCACCGCCAGCAGCGGGGCAGGGAACAAGCTACCGGTGGTTAGGGCTGCAGACTGGAATATCCTGACGAGGCGTGCTGTGCCGAGGATGACCCCCTCCTGCAACTTACCCTTGAACCAATCGTCTAGCGAAAGTCTCTTAAGATTTTGGTCGAGACTTTTCGCTATAAAGGTACAAGTTCGCGCGGAGACCGCGACAGGAGACCGAGACGGGAGACCGCGACAGGCACTTGACTCTATGGAATTGTATGGGCGTCAGTTCGCGCCGAGAACTTTTTTTTTTTTTTAACTATAATAGTTCAGGGTTTATCAGGCGAGATGGCGGTCAAGTGTAAACCTATTATAGTTAAAAGGTCTCGGCGCTAACTAGCGCCCATACAATTCCATAGTGTCAAGTGCCTGTCGCGGTCTCCGGTCGCGGTCTCGTGTCGCGGTCTCGCGTCGCGGTCTCAGCGCCAACTTGTACCTTTAGGCCACCGTTCGCTGATCACCTATGACACCTATCGGGATTCGTGATCGTGGCGGTAACCTCGTGGGCCAAGTCAACGTAATTATAACTACCTGCTGAGCTTGTTTAGTAAGATTACCTACTTATTATTATGAAGTTTGGAAGATCTATTGAATGGATGTCAATTTATATTTTTATTTGAAATGAGCTATCTAGGTTGGACTATCCATGATGAGGAGATTCAGAATGAGCGGTCCGACTTAGGCAATCGAGTTGACGTTTGAGAGAGAGTAAACAAATTGTATAATATTAATATGTAAACCTGTATTAATTTTTAAGTTAAGTAGTTAATTTTGTCGAATCCAACTAAATTAATTAACTAAAACGACGACTTTTTTTTTTCGCGTTCGCGATTGACCACCAACTCGCCTGATGGTAAGCGACGACGGTTCATCACAAAAACATAATTGCAATCACGGGCGAATCCAGTTCAGTTCGTTTTTTTCTGGAAAATCGATATAAAAAATAATGTTTTTAAAAAGTAGCCTATTTTTAGTTTTATTAATCGGTCCAGCCGTGTTTGCCAACATACAAAATTTAAAAAAAAATCTAATAATAAACACCTTGAGGTTAAATTTCTAGAAACTCGAGTCTTAATGGACACTTCAATTAGGCATAGTAAGAAAACAACAGACACATGATAAACGGTTTACATTTACAGTATTAATATTTACTGGTTAGACATGAAGGTTGACTAATAGTCATAAAGAGTTTACACTCCTATGCATATTTAAAATAAATACAATTACAATTTGTATAGTGAGAAATATTTTACCATTTTATTTTCATTGTTTCTCTTAAATGCATTATTATTATGCAGAGGCAACAATAAAATGTATTTTCAACTCTTTTAATTCAGTACTCCATTATCATTTGATATTATTCTATGTAATAATTAATTTTATAATTGTATGGTGTATGGGAAATATAAGGCCAAATTAATAAAAAAAATAGTACGCCCCATACAGGTTGCTGCTATTTTGGTTCATTTCATATCAAGTTATGATATGAAAGTGCCAAAGTCAGATTCACAGACAAACACAAAACTTTTAAAACCCTTGTCTGAGGGTAAAAAACATTTTAGGCACTGAATTCTGCCATACTAGTGCTTAAAAAAATCTGGGATCTCTTTCCAGAGTTACATAAATAAATATACATTGGTATACATACATAAAAAGTAATGTTAAATTTTCATATCAATATATTTAGAATTGTGATTTATCTGTGATATTTTAGCTCTCACAGCTGGAAAGGCATTTTCCATTTTTCTAGATTACTCAATTTATGGCTTTGGTGGAGCATATTTATCAAAAGATAGTATTTCGTTCCACCACCTTCAACTGGGTTGACCCTTTAGATGTTCAATCTATGATAGTCTTTGTTCAGCAGTGCTTCATATGGCAAACCTACCATACCCAATGTCATTGCCCAGCTATGCCCAGCAGTAGGACAATATGAGCTATTAATAAATAAAAGTTTTAGTTCCTAATTGAAAAAAAGTGAATTGATTGAAAGTTACCAAACTTTTTAGTTACCTATGATTTCTGAAGACTTTGAATCCACTTATGATAAGAATGTCTGTGGATGGCGTTGCCTGTGTATGTTTTCCTAAGCGATCATTACAAAGTTAGTCTCTTAAAGTCAAGAATTAATAAGTTTCTCCCAGGTAACCACTCTCCATCATACTGCTTTGTCAATGAACTTAGGGTAAGATGGTGGTCAAGTCCAAATCTATCATTAGTCAATTATCTATTGGCTTGAGTTGATCATCTTCCTTAGTTATTATTGATTCAAAATTAGGAATGTGTCTTGTGGCTCAGATGGCAGTGAGTTAGTTCACTGAGTCATCTGTTCAATTACCACATAGTAGGACCACTATGAGTGTGATGAATATGATTGTTTCTTCTGTATCTAGATGTTTAAAAATTATATTTGTTCTGTATGAGCCACCCATTTCCATAGTACAAGCTCATTGAGTTAATTTTAGGCTAGATGTTGTTGCATGAAGAAATGCAAAGCAACATTTACTTAAGATATGGACTGCTAATATATTTATTGGAAGAACTATGAAACGTCATAGTTCATAATTTTATGAGATCTACCACATCTACCATAACTGACAATAATCTGTTGGATATCTATTTTAACTATTACTAACTAATTAAATATATACTGAAGAAAGGCTATCAGAATTGAGTTCCTTGAAAGAGTTCCAAGAATATATTATAACTATCCAGAAATAAACATTACATTACCAAAAGTTATGAAGAAAAAGTTGATTTGATTGATTGATTTATGAGTCAAGCAAATAAGCTTTACTAATTAAAGGCTAACCAAGTTTGGAATTAGGTACAGAGATAATGACCTGATTCATAAATTATGATGGATCTATAATAACAAGTAACAACTATTTCCAACAATTACTTAGTTTAAATACCAACTACCAACTTGACAACATAAAAAATATAGCTGATAACTTATTGAGGGAGATAACCTTCAGAATACATTGAGATAAGTCTAAATCTGTTCTTAATAAACATTTATTTTTTATATTAAACAGAGTAATGTTTTTAGACATTTACTGTACTGTTCTGTATGAAGTTTCTCACTCCAGGAGCATAGGTCTCCCAAGTAGAAATGTGTAGGCCATAGTCCACCACTATATATTGACTCTATTATTAAGCAGAGTAGTATTATTTAAGTAATAAGGAATGACTGTACTTAGTAAAATAGGACAAATACTCTGTTATGTACAACTTTAACCAGGAAGACAGCTCTTCAGTTTAGATATGTAATGTATTTATAATCCTGTTAGTAGTGCATAATTCCATAATGCTTATAATTTTAGTTTGATATGATATGAGCCTTGAAATGGGGGAATGGAAATGGAATGGGGAAAATTATTTATGCATGTTCGCTGTGCAGAGACACTGTGGGGTATGTCAGACTTAACATCACACTTTTTTTTTTATTAGGTAGGTACTTTGTTTAAGCATACATAAATTATTAAACACCATAAAAGATGCATATCAGAATACATAGTGTTTATTTCCGTTCAACCTAAGATACATTATACTATTGATGTTGTGTTATTATTTAGTTGTTTATTTTAGGAAAATTTATAATAACTATCAAATGTTTCATTAGTTGATTTAGGTCTCAATAACATTTTAGTGTTGTTTAATTTGATTTTTTAGAGTTGAGTTTTATCATAAACATTGTTTGGAATAAGTAGTAAGTATGAAATGGTTTTTATCAACTTAATATGGGTTTCTGACTCCTTATTTTTTAAATATAAATATAAAGTACCCGTAAGTAAAATATATATAGAGCAATGAAGTAAAGGCAGATTGACCATGAGAATCAAGAAAAAACATGGTGCCATAAAATGGCAAGAACAGATTTTTTCAATTCAAATTTCAACATATAATAGTAAAACTGCGATATATTATCATTCAACTATAAGATTAATCATTTCTGTACAACACCAAAACTAATTACCTAAGCGTTTTAAAAAAAATTGCGTCTTCCCTGCTACGATAGAGAATATAAACGATCGCAGAAATAATAGAAATATATGTAAACAGTGTTTGTAGCATGCATGCATAGATTTATTCTTACCTACCAGTCTGCGGGTTCTCGATGAGAAACAGGTTTTGCTAGAGAACAATACATGTATAAAATCTAAATTCAAGACCACTCACGGAAGTAAACATATAGGTAGTATTACTCACATGTTTGGACAATATTATGTTGTATGGTGAGCCGCGAATCTCAATTTTCCACAAATACGTCGCTAAGTTGTAACACAAAAACAATGGACTTGAAGTCGAGTTTATTACAGCGGCTATTCCAAATAAGGCACAGCCTTCGACCGGCACAACTGATACAGGAGATAAAATAACAGTGATTCTTTAAAGTCCACAAATAAAATCAAACAAATCTCCAATCAATACCGATAATCTTATCTACAAAAGTAAAAGACAACCGTGAAAAGTTTTTCACACAAAATGTTTCAATTATCGATGGTTTTTCGCATAACACACACTGACTACATTGCATACAATTATTTAATGTTCACTTTATGTTTAATGTAGTATTATTAAACTATGAGGATATAATTATTTGGAATATAATGAAATTGTAGGCGTTTTTTACTGTTTTCTACTGTGCGCAGCTGTCAAACTTTTCTGCGCTTCGTTTTGATTTCGATCTTCGAAGGGCCGACCAAAACAAACCAAGTACCGCCATCTATGGAATACCGATGAAATGGTTTGAAATGTAGTGTAGTGCTAGTGGTTGGCTAGTGGTTATCGGTTGAAAAAATCTTGAATCGATTTGAGACGAAAACTTATTCGGTGTCCACGTATTCCTTACTCTAAGGTGTCCACCTGTCCACTGTACTGTGTACTGTCACTTGCTTTATCGTCTTTGTTTGACTTGTCGACTTGCCTTTGTCATTTGGTGGCTTAGTTGGTATATAGTAAGTCTGCCTGCGAAGCCTTGGGTCGTGAGTTTAATCCCGACCCAGTGCAAATATTTGTGTCATTAAAACATTGAACTCTTAAAACACTCATTAAAACAAACATTTGTACTGTGCCCGGGTGTTTTCTATGTAACGTAGTGATTTGATTACTTTGTATATTATAATACGTACGTATTTAAAAATATCTAAGGCAGCGCCCCGCAGTGTTATCCGCGTAGTCCCCCTTGTTCTCGTAACAAACATCCATCCTTACAAACTTTCGCGTTTATAATATTAGTAGGATTATAGCACCTATCTGGCTCCTATAGTACAAGCTTTGCTTAGCTTTGGACTAGATGCTGTTGTTTTTAAACCTTCGCAATTTGAACACATAATTTAACCACTTTCATTAGAGTCTTCCCGTGACCACGGCGGTTGTAACGCTGCCGAAACGTCGAGGTTGTTACTTCTAATACCTCAAAACATAAGTGTACAAAGTTATATTATAGTTAAATTATGTCACCGGAAAATAGCAAGAATCGTTAGTTGATCAATTCACTAGGTAGTTGATCAACTAAAGAAAAATAAATAACGGCGGTTGAAATGTATTATTTAACGCAATGAATTTACGTTAACTGATCAACTAACAGCGACTGGCCATCACTTAATAAATTACAATCCACAAATGGGCCAACCGTTGCTCAGCGTACTATTTAACGGTACACTGTTGCCCGTCAATTAATACACTGTTCTCTGATTGGTCGATGGAATGAATTATAAGTATTGGGCAAGTGTTTACCTATTCAGAGTTCTTACCTACCATCTAACTCCTGAGACCACCTGGGTGAATCGTGAGAAGTTTTTTTTACAACAGCTCACCTGTCAGATAAAACTTGAAAGCCCCTTACTTGATATTGGTGCAGTTTTTGACACCAGGGTAACGATTCTAAATCCATTCGGTTGGATCCGACACGGAATCTCATCTCTCGGTCTTTGTCTTATCTGTTTGGCATGACAGAGACAGGGATTGTCATTCCAATTTTGAACCATTCGAATTGCATTTAAAATCGGAAACCAGGTGGGCTCCCGCCAGAAGCTCTGCGGTCAGCCCTGTGTCGTTTCTCCATACTTGGCCTACGCTCCTCTGCGGAGGTCTTCGCTACGCTTGGCCTCGCATGCCTCACTCCACTCAGGACCTCCCTTGAGCTTCTGGCTCCCGCATTTTTTATAAACACTGTAAGGGTAGTAGCCACCAGACTAGGTGGAGTCGGAGTGCTCCGAGTCGGATCTGGGTCCTATGTAACTTAAACGGTCAGATTTCAATCCGACCAATCAGAGCACACCTCGCCTTCGTCGTGTTATTTAACGGCAAAACGCCATAAATTGATCAATTTACTAAAATACGTTCGTTAAATAATACATTTCAACTGCCGTTTGTTATTTTCCAAAAGTTGATCAACTACCTAGTGAATTGATCAACTAACGGTTCTTGTTATTTTCCGGTGACATGTACAGGCTGACTGTTTGAATACTTTAGATATTCAAGGATATGATGAATCATAGTCACATGAAGGGCTTAAAAATATATAATTATAAAAATACAAATAAATTGCAAAGAAAACCTTTATTACATTAATGTGCGAAGACACGAAAATTATGGACAACACAGTGCCTATCGGTCGCCAGCTCAGCTGTATAATTACTATGCAGTATTCTGTGTAACACGAGTGAATCCCCGGCGCCGCCGCCGGCCGAGCGCTCTTGCACAGAATAAGTAATAGCTAGTATCAGCGAACGAGGTTAAGGTGCGTCCCCCAGCAAAATGAGTTTTGACGTGATAACGTCTTATAATTCGATGAAGCCGGCTGCACGCCCACAAAACATGACGACATGTACCGTTACCGTCGGTCGTTACCGTGGTATTAATTATTTCGACCAGTAGTTCAAGCGGGGATATAGCTCAGTGGTAGAGCGTTCGCTTTGCATGTGAAATGCCCCGGGTTCGATCCCCGGCATCTAAAAGCTTT
Organism: Ectropis crepuscularia; assembly: GCA_963693475.1. Classification (NCBI taxonomy): domain Eukaryota; kingdom Metazoa; phylum Arthropoda; class Insecta; order Lepidoptera; family Geometridae; genus Ectropis; species Ectropis crepuscularia. The sequence continues at coordinate 12,488,224 of OY856339.1, read as the reverse complement.
TTTGCATTGTTTTGATTGAAAATGACTAAATTCTACTGATTACTTTTTACATACAAATCTATTAAACAAATGAAATTAAAATTTTCATTTGAAAAATGCTACCATTCCATCAGCATTTTCTTAAGACGTTGTCACGTTATATCGTCAGTAAACCGACTTTACAGACAAACATTTTTTTATGTCCAGCTTTCAGAGCTATCTACTCATTAGCCAAAACAAATATCAACTGGTAAAAATACATAAAATTTCTACAACTTCTTGGCTTCAAAATGGTAGTTTTATTTTTTTGTTAATGGACTTATTGTTTAAATAATCGCCTCACAACGAAACCATGAAAAAAATTAAATAATTGTAATTATCATGCATCTCCTCGGAAAACTTCCATTATTTTGATGTTGTACTTACACCAACGGATAGACAATTTCATTCTACAACATTTTGGTAGAAATATTTTTTTCAAAAGACCAAAATCTGATTTTATAAAGAGTGTATTCTAAAAATTAAGCGTAAAACAGCGGCAAATCCTACTGTTTCTCTCTTGCTCTTTCTTGAGGTGTGCGAAAAGGTAAGAAATACTCCAGGTCATTTTCTCGGGGTACGCCCTTAATGACCACCAATTTTTGAAAAACATTTTTTATCTGCCGTTTTTTCTTTTGTTTTTGTTATTGTATCAATAAAATATACAACTATTAATACTTTTACTTATAAAACAAATATTTTTATGATAGACTAACAACGCCCTGCGGTTTCACCCACGCTGTTCCCGTTCCCGTCATTTTTCCATACTAAAAAGTAGCCTATGTTATTTCTTCAAAAATATCTGTACAAAATTACATGATGATCAGTTAAATAGTTTTTGCGTTAAAAGCGTAACAAACAAACTGACTTTAACATTTTATTATATTATTAGTATGATTCCAAACCACGCTGGCCCAGTGCGGTAGCGAGAATATCCGATTTCACAATCGTAAGATTTTAAATCCACCTGCACATCTAATTATTTTTACAAGTACAGGTGTAAAAGTTTGTTGACACTATTGGTTTTAACGGTGAAGGAAAACATCGGAAGGAATCTGCCATATTCCAATATGCGTCGTCCATCAATCTGGACTTGGTCAGTGGATTATGTTCATGTGAGAGAATATCCTGTCCCAACAGTGGCTACATAAGGCTTGCTGCTTATGCTTATGCACGAGGACAGAATACACAAACATGTTTCCTTTAAAACTGATTGATCGTTCAGTCACCTGTTTTTTCCTAAACTTGAATTTGGAACAGTCCTAAACTTGGTACCCTGTGATTTTCTTCTTTTGAGAATGGTTTTCAAGTTATGTTTTTACTACGGAACTAGGTACCATCATCAGGTTTTTGAAGTGAAAACTTCTTTAGGCGCGCTATAGACAGAATTTTCGTGGGCTGTAAAATGGATTCATCAATCGTCACGCTTGGATATGATAATGGATCGGATCGGATATGAAATATTCGGGTAAACTCGGTAGAAACGGCCAGGTAGGTACCAGGGCAACAGAAACAGTAAATAGTTTCGATTACCTACCTCCAACAGCCCAGCGTTTATTTCCAGATACCAGGACAACAGAAATATAAAAGAGTTGCGTTTGCCCCTAGGTACCAGTACCAGGGCAACAGCAAGTTTTCACTTCTATCGGCAGTTCCTATGACTGCCAATTTTTTTTTTTTAAATAAAGATGTACGAGACGAGCAGGACATGTGCCTGATGGTAACCATCATACCTGCCACATAACAGCACAGTGACACGCAGCTATTGGAACATGAAAGTCGAAATCATTACCTAGCACTGCACTAAGCTCGTCACCCAGGGATCTAAGTTATTATATCTCTAAGCCCTGTAATTTCTCTGGAAACATTGCCCTTCAAACCGGAACACAGTAACGCTTACACATTACTGCTTGGCGGTAGAATAACTGACAAAGGTGTGGTACTTCCCTAAGTGAACTCTGCCAAGAGTCCTATCATTACAAAATTATAAGGATACCTTTACTACTGACGTCCAATATTTAAACATTCTTAATAGCAGCAATGTGCAAACATTACTGTGTTCCGGTTTGAAGGGCAATGTTTCCAAAGAAATTACAGGGCTTAGAGATATAACATCTTAGATCTCTGGGTGACGAGCGCAGTGCAGTGCTAGGTGATGATTTGGACTCAACATGTTCCTATAGCTGCGTGTCACTGTGCTGTCATGTGGCAGGCATGTTTCTTACCATCAGGCACATGTCCTATTCGTCTCGTCACTCTTTATTTAAAAAAAAATAGCTTGCCTGTGAATGTCTAGGTATACATTAGATTGATATGAAATGTTTTCTTAAATATCAAATGAATTCAAAAATTCTGTTAAAATATGCCGCTCTCAGTAGCACTACCGTAGCGTTAATGCTTTTGTAGATTTCAAAAAAAGAAGTAGAAAAAGAAGGAGTGAAATCAAAGGAAAACCCCTGATTCTGCGTCAGTATTTTACTTGTGCATTTTTGATGTGATGGTGACACAACTACAAGTTTACTGAATATGCTACCAATATTTTAAATGTGATAGTTTAGATCTTTAGATAATTGTTGCTCAATCACGTCATAACGGCTGAACGGATCGGATTAAAATTTGGAACACGGTGAGATCGTGGTTGGAAATAGCACATAGACTACTTTTTATTTCGGAAAAAATAACGAGTACTACACGCTGGTAAACTGCGGGCGCCGCTACTCAAGAATAGGAAGATTTATAACATGTGACACCAGTGACCTAAATTATTTCTGTACGTGCTTAACGTTTGAAATATCTTATTGAAGGTGATAAGACTATTGCTTACCGATATTTCAACGAAGACAAAAAGTAACATATGTTTCTCAAACTCAACTAAATTGCGAAAGTTTGTTGGGTATATAAGTACGATACGAACTGTGCACTACTATCATTTTCAATCCCAATTGAAAATATTGTCAACATGACTTCCAAAATTTTACTGTGCCTTGCTGTAGTGCTGACAATTAGTGTAAGTATGTCTTATTTTTTTTTTTAAATCGTTTTATTTAACACTTGATATTTTACCTAAGCGACCATTGTATTCCATAATGGCATTGTTAAACTTCAATCATAAAATCTTTAAATAAGATTAAGGTAAACTTTCATAAATTTTCATGATTCCTATAAATATGGTCATCTTTAAAGCAGCCTAGGTATATAACTACTCCCCAGCGTCAATAAAAATGGATTTCAAGACTCCATAAACGCAACCTATTGGTATTAGCTATTACTTCCCGATTTTTAACCTATTTAAGTAAGATAAAATCTTAATTAAGTTTTTTTTTATTATTTGCACGTTACGCAATGAAAATCTGGAACTGTATTTACATGATTATTTCTATTTTATAGGTCATGACGATAAACTGCCGCTGTGTTGAACCTGTTGCATATGGAGGCTACGGTGGATATCAACAACCTCCCATCATTGTCAAGAGCAGCCGCAACAGCGATAAGGACATTCTGTACCCGCTTCTTATGCTGATGGTATTAGGAGATGGTGGTTTCGGAGGATTCTTCTAGACCTTAATCCTGCTACAAAACCATGATTTCTCCTATCTATATCCTTGAGCTTTGCTGCAGTACAACCCATAACCACCGTAGGAGAATGTAGTATTATTGATTTTATTTTGTTATTTGCTATTACAAGATTTGAAACATAATCAAGATATCAACAAATAGTGCACCCCTAATGCTGTCCATTTGTACCACTATTTACAGATCTCTGACTATATCCCGTAAGAGACAAACGACATACAACTACATACTTACAAGAGTTTCAGTCAATTTCACGTTAGCTCTAGCAAATATGTGAAAAAATTAGAAAACGTCACTAAAGGCAACTACCAAGTATTTAAACTAATAATTACCGTAAATCACAAACTGAGAAGAGAGATACTCCATACATTTGCCTATTGATGCCCATATTAGTACTTTGCCTATCGATCCTTTTCCGCAGTCTTATACTAACCGTCATCATCTATACCCTGATTCACAACGCAATTTGATTGTTTTCTACAAGGAACCAAACCTCTCAGTATGATGTGTCTTATCCGTTTAGATTGACAGAGACAATGATTGTCACTCCGAATTGAATCAGTACCCAAATTCAGAACGCAATCCGAACGATTCCATGTCGAGATCAATCCGATCGTGTTGTGAATTAGGATGCACTACCCTGTTCAGTCTGTAATAATACAACATAATAATGTATTTAAAATAAAAGTTAAAAAATAGACTTTCTTTAACTCGATTTTACAAAGTTGCTTTGGTGCAGCCCTAATTTTGTTTCAAAGCTCTTCCTTTGTAACATTTTTAAGCATAGGTAGGACGTTCCCTTATAAAAAAAATTGGTAGTCATAGGAACTGCCGATAGAAGTGAAAACTTATGACTCAGAATTTGATAGCTTACTTTGGAAACTACACGGGTGTAACCGGAGGGTGTGGCCTGGCCGTTATGGCATGGCCATCTCGAAATGCGTCTGCATTTCCCATTGGCTGACGCATTTCTAGATGGTCAATGGCCGTGGTCCCGAGTTTACCCGAAGATTTCTTATCATACCCGAGCGTGACGCTAGAATTAAAATCACATCCCACGAAAAATCTGTCTAGGCGCGCCAAAAGAAGTTTTCACTTCAAAAGTAGTTTCGCGTTCACAAGTTCATGTTCATAAAAGTTTATGTCTTTTGGCTATTAATGCTTTATTTCGGCTGGCTGCAAAAGTTTTGTTCTCCAAATACGGGACTTCAAAACGAAACCGAATGTTTTGGGCCGCCATTTCTTCTGTATATTAACTTTGCACAGAATCTTAATGCTCTCACGAGTTAAAATAAATAAATAAATTGGTGGACAATATACACACGACACCATCTGATCCCAAAGTAAGAAAAGCTTGTACTATGGCGGCCAGTTAGCTCTTATAGTTGTAAATACATACCTAATACAAAAAGAAACACCTAGACAGAAACAGTACAACTATTAATTTGAATTCATCACACAAATATTTGCACTGAGTGGGAATCGAACCCACGACCCTCAGCTCCGCAGGCAGAGTTACTAGTTACTACCCACTAAGCCACGAAGCTTACTTGAGACTCGAATAGTGAGTTCAAGTGGGTGCCTATTAAAACGCATAATTTTTTGTTCCTAATTTACTTTGCCATAATGAATGTAGCATAATGTATAGTGTCATTAGTCATAATGCAACTTTCGCATAATATTTTTTGGCGTTATGCGTTTTAAGCATAACAATAATAGATTGTATAGTATACAATAATAGATTGTATTGAATAGTACTACATTTAATTCGACTATTGATGAGATGCATAATAAATAGCTTTTAGGCATTTTTGATGTGAAACATCTATAGGCGCGGGTAAACCTGATTGTTGGCGTGGCGATACAGGCCGTGGCGACGCAACGCTTAGCTATATATACTCGTAGTATGTATCTAATAGTCCAGTAGGCTGGGAAATATTACGTCGTTTGTTTAAGACTTGCAATGTAAATGGGGTAAACTGAAATATTTTTGTGTTAAAATACTCAGAAAAATATCTAGATCAGCACCTTATCCGATTCATACAATTCAGAACTGTTTGATACGTATATTGTCAGAATAAATGTTCAATCAATTTTTAGATATACATAGGTATTGGTGTTAATAAGTAAGTGTACTTTAAAGAAATGACCCAGCGAAGCGGGTGTTTTAGGCTAGTTATGATATAAAATAATTTCGATGTTTCACATCTGCCAGGCGTCCGTCCCGTAACGGCTTACAATTTTTTTTATTTGTTCTAATTTTTTTTCAGGTTCCGTTTAAATCGCATAATTTTTTTCCCTAATTTACTTTGTCATGATAAATGTAGCATAATAGTATAGTATCATAGTGTATAGTGTCATAATGTAACTTATGCATAATCGTTTTTGACGTGACAACGTCTTATAAATTGGTTTGCCGGGTGACACTTCAAGAAACTGCGTTACGCTCCGCTCACGTTATGCGCTCACAATGAGAGCGAGTGAGAGGGACGCGTGCCTTTCACTTTTTATGTCTGTCTCTCTCGCTCTTAGGCGGGCTAACCATGCCCGAGTCGCCGATTCGCTTACAAAGGCGCCTGCATACAAGTTTACACGTTTCGTTGCGTTCGTTAAATATAATTCTTTGTATAAATAAATGTTTTAAATTGTTACTATTATTTCATCCTTCTTCCTACTATACGAATGAATATTCACATTAAAATTATTTTACCACTCAAAGTCGTTGTCACGTAAAACTTTCGCCCGTATACCGACTTTACAGGCAACCAATTTTTTGGCGTAATGTGTTTTAATCATGAAAATCTATTGTACTACATTCGATTCGACTGTTGCTCAGACGCATTTAGGCATTTTTTAAATTATTTGTTGTACTACGTAATATACATATAACCAGGTTACATAGGACCCAGATCCGACTCCACCTAGTCTTGTCACTACTACCCCTAGAGTGTATTTAAAAAATGCGGGAGCCAGAAGTTCAAGGGAGGTCCTGAGTGTAGTGAGCCACGCGAGGGCAAGCGTAGCGAAGGGGGAGGTGGCGAGCGAAGCGATCGGTGACCTCCGTAGTGGAGCGCAGGTCGAGTATGGAGAAGCGACACTCAGGGCTGACCACAGAGCTTCTGGCGGGAGCCCACCCGGAGTCAAAAAGTGCACTATATGTCTGAGGTGTACGTAGGTGTTTAAGTCTAAAAACGTTATGCCTACATTTATACGAATAATAAATACTGTTGTCAAAGTACCCACCCGCATTTTACACTCCCACGTATTTTATTTAAATAATGCTGCTGCAGTCCGCTTTTTGCTTTTGTTTTTTAGTTAGGCGTTTAAAGTTTATGCCGTTGGTTATTATGTTTAAGTATTGTTATGGTTTTCTCAATGTGTACCTTTAAACATTATGCTATTTATGGTTTATGGTTATGCGTCGAAACATTATGCTAAGTTTAATTTATGCCATATATGATTTTGCGTTTAAACATTATGCTAAGTTATAGTTATGCTATATATGGTTATGCTAGTTAAGTTTATGCGAAAAAAGTTATGCGTTTAGTTGTTATGGTAAATTATGATTAGTCCTTAAAACGTTATGCCTACTTAATTAGTACAAAAATTGTTATGCTACCACATATAGACCCGTTCAAGTTACTTGCACGCAAAACAAGCGTGTTTACTCGATTTGCCTCATTACATTAGCTATGTGGTGAAAATGTACGAGCTATGAATAGCCAATGTCGTCGTTCGTCGATAATAATGAAAACACGGTTGTAGGCGGATCGATCATGTGAACCTCAGATCAATCATGTGAACCATGCTCAAAGCGGTGAACCAATTTTGAGTTTCTGTTGCCGAGCCTACGACCCGCGACCAATCGAGCTCGTTAATCAATTAGCTCGATGAATCGAGTTTCCAGTTTCCATTTTCTTAAACTTTTTTAAGAAAATGGAATCTCTCATCCTGTCTCAATCTTCATGCTAAATATGTACTTTTGGCCTGGAACATCGCAATTGACAAATCCCCAAAATTAAAAAAAAAAAAAATGGCAACTTTTGATTTGAGCGAAATGGAAATTCAGATTTTTATTTAGTTTCAGGAAAAATGTCAATTAATTCTGTACTTTAAATCGATTCTAGTATAATTTCACTTTTGGTTATGTGTTTATCCTATTTAAAATGCAGATTTATGTTGACAAGTGCACTAACTTAATCTTATCATATTGATTAGATTTTTATCAAAATTATTTCGACTCGTGTTTGAGTAACTACAAAACAATAAGCTCTCTTGGAATGATTTGAAGAAGTCAAAGCGATATGTCGAATTCTACACACGAAGAAGAAAATGAGGGGTATCCTCTTCACGAATCAGTATTTATTGGGGACGTGCGGAAGCTGTCAGCTCTGTTGAGGTTTCACGATGTGACACGAAAGGACATCCACGGGAACACCGCGCTCCATCTGGCCGTCATGCTGGGCCGCAAAGAATGCGTGCAACTGCTGCTAGCACACAGCGCGCCCGTCAAAGTGAAGAACCTGGCGGGCTGGTCACCACTCGCCGAGGCCATCAGTTACGGAGACCGCCAGACCATATCATCTCTCGTGAGGAAACTCAAACAACAAGCTCGCGAACAAATGGAAAAGAGAAGACCGGATCTAATCCGAGCTCTGGCTCAGATACAAGATTTCTACATGGAACTTAAGTGGGATTTCCATTCTTGGGTGCCTCTAGTCTCTAGAATATTACCGTCCGATGTATGTAAAATCTACAAAGCTGGTTCTGGAATTAGATTAGACACAACCCTGGTGGATTTCAGTGATATGAAGTGGGAGAGAGGAGACATATCTTTTATTTTTCAAGGAGAAAAACCGCCTAGTGAATCGCTCACTGTATTAGACAATAAAGCCAAAGTTTATCAGAGAGTGAGGTATGAAGAGACAGAAAATGAAATAGAAGATGAAGTGGATATCCTAATGTCGAGTGATATATTAGCTGCTCAGATGTCCACCAAGGGTATATTATTTTCTAGAGCTCAGTCAGGCTGGATATTTCGTGAGGACCGGAAAGAAACTGTTGCAGGTTTGTACAAGAGTGATATTTATACCATAACAGGCCTCGTCTTAGAATCAAGAAAAAGACGAGAACATTTATCTACAGATGACTTACAAAAAAATAAAGCAATTATTGAAAGTTTAACTAAAGGAAACACCCACAGTTTAGAAACAAATGGTGAACCGGTGAGACGTGCTTCATTAAATCCTCCGCCAGAGAGCAATGTTAACTTTCAAACATACATATCATCACCCCCTGGCCAGTACCCCAGTCTGGGGAGAGAACTGGTCTACAAAGAGTCTTCAAGAAATTTCCGAGCCACTCTAGCCATGAGCGATGATTTCCCCTTAAGTGTTGATATGTTGCTGAATGTACTCGAAGTAATTGCACCATTTAAACATTTTGCAAAACTTCGCCAGTTTGTAGCTATGAAACTGCCTAAAGGTTTCCCTGTGAAAGTTGATATACCAATATTACCAACAGTGACAGCTAAAATAACGTTTCAAAAGTTTGATTTTCGTGATGACATCCCTCGTGAATTGTTTATTATTCCTTCAGACTACGTAGAGGATCCTTTACGATTCCCCGACTTATGACGCTTTGATATTCTAACACTGTTTGAAATTAGTGAAAGGCCAATGTGGCGATGTGAAGTGAAACGCAGTCGAGTGCGGAGGGTGCGGAAGTGCAGACCACTGGTCCGTGCTCAGCTCTCCATCGAGTTCCCTGTGCTGTTCGGTCTGGGCAGCTCCTACTCCAGTCACTGTGTTGTGTTTGTAGAGTAACTACACCTAGCAGGTACTTTCTGTGTATGCTGATTTGTTTTGTGCTGTTGGTCCATTGAACAGTGTTAGAATGAGAGAGAACTTAAAACAACAAAAAGGTATTAATAGTTAAATAAGGAATTCAATCCTTTTACGATTTTATTATAATGAGTTTATTAAAAAAAATTACTACTTATTATACAAGGTTATTCTTACACATTGAAGAATTAAATTTTAATTTTTACACATTGATCACCTACAATCCTGTTCATGAAAAACTGTTAATTTTATTATTTGAATGTATCTATTTGAATGCTATATTAAATTTATTATTATTTATTCTAAACTAAGTATTTAGCTTTGTTACAACCAACCATTCTTGGTTTTAGTATAATTTTTATATGTATGAAGCTTGTTTACGTAATTATAGTTTTTTATAATGTAAAAAAGACAAGCAGTATAATACAAAACAAAGTTCCTGTTTAGATGTTTGTATCATTACGTAAATTTTCTAAATTATTTGTTAATTTGAATTTTAGTGTCTGATAAAAATCATAATTATTCCATCATATATACTTTGTTTGAACAAGTAAATCAAGAGTGTACTTCATCCAACCATAACATTTCCTTTTGTCAGTTAATAAGGTATCTACAAAATATGTTCATAAAATAAAAGTAAACTTTGAAATCCCATTGGATAACATCACATCGTGAACATCAAGCCTCTGTCCCACAGCAGGAAAAGGCACAAGATGGAGAACAGTGGCATCTTTTTATGTCTGCATCCAGAACCCACTTGAGTTGTTGTGGTAAGTTAGTTATTATTAGTTTGTGTGATAGCCCAACTCTCAGGAAGGTTAATTCACATAATGTGAGTAAAGTGATGGGTGTGGTGAGATTGTGTATACTTTGGTTTTACAGGTTTATTTCGTACTTTGATATAATATTATTTGTTTTATGGAACTAATGTATCTTTTGCCTTTTTAAAGTTTACTTTTAAGACAAAATAAAATTTAATGGTTGGATGAAGTCTAAACTAACATTTTTTAATTTGAATTTTTCAAAATGCAGTAATATAGAGAATGAAATAAAAGATCAAATGCATCAAACATATCATATAAGATGGCCATGTAATAGTTTGACCATCACCCATAACTTGACAAGTACTTGAGCATAACTTTTAGAATGTAAAAGCTATGCTCAAGAATATTTATCATTTAAATCATTTATTTTTGAAGCGTCACTTTAAAAAAAAAAAAAAAAAAATTATACGGTCGAATTGAGAAACCTACTTTTTTTTTAAAGTCGGTTAAAAACAAATAAATTGAAAGAATCACAGGCAATGATTTACAAATTTTGAACTGATTCAGTGTCTGTCATTGTAGTATGTATGTAATAATATAAATTTAATAAAGGCCTAAGTAAAGACCCACATGAAAAATTAAATTTAGAAATCACAAATACTCTGCAATATATGTCATTTTAATTGATTTTACTAGGCAAAAAGATGTTAACAGATATAAGAAACACAGACTAGTATAGGAAAGAAATCAACATTTATTGTAATAATAAAAATGAAGAATAATTTTACAACAAACCATCTGTATTAAATGCTTCAAAACAAAATAATTTGGAACACATCTTGTCAGACTGTACATATGTATCTAACTTATCTATAAACAGTATTTCTAATTAGATTGTCAATCTAGCTTGAGTATTACAATGGCCTACCTACTTATGTTATAGTAGGTAGGTGGGTTCAAAAGGCTGATATTCTATCAAGAGATGTGCTAGAATTATGTCTCAATCCAAAGATCAGTCCCCAATTAAAGTCAAACTTCTCTATTAATAAATTCAATATTTTCACACCTATTATCTATTGGATTTCCATACAAGTATTTAGCAACAATATGTGTAATGTATTTTCCTGTCTTATTTTTGTATTTCATGTCTTCTTGTAAAAGTCGATTTAGTAAATATATCTTAGCAATATGACTGCATATTGTGATAAAATTGTCTGTAAATCTTTTGCATTATTTAGTTAAATCTAATTAATAATTTGACAAATTCTATTAGGCACATCTCTGGTGGATTGTCGATGTCTTTTGTTGAAGGTGTAACACTGCAAAAATATTTTTTCTATTGGTACCAGATCTGATTTGGAAAGTCCAATTGAGGCTAATCTACGCCTACAACATTCCCGTCATGTCCATAATGCGCCTTATCGCAAGTTCTTTGAACTTTGAACAATAGGTATACTGAATCACGATACATTTTTTGTACGGTCTATGTCTAGGCACTGTTGAAAATCGCTAGAGAACTTAACGGTGGGCTGCAGCGCAGGGTTTTACTCAATAAGATCCCGTCATAAAATATGTTTATTTTATGGAATGACTCTACTTTGTCGCAACTAAAAGTGACACAATATTCTTGTATTATTTTTGTGTCTCTAATAACAATCTCTACGTCATTTCCAAACTGGCCGAACGACGTTTTTCGTTTTAATTGTACCTATTGATGTAAAGATAACAAGTGCTGTCATTCCCTTTTAATGATGACCGGCGCATTTACAGGCTCTATATTAGTTATTGCTCTTATTTTCGCTCGAAATTAAAAAGTACCTAATTGCAAATCGGTTATTTATCCTTTCCAGTTAAGCGATAATTCGCCCGTTAATTAAAACGCACGTGTTTACGGGAATAACCCAAACGCGTGTTTGGGTTAAATACATTCAGCCCTAAAGTCGCGAGTCTACAGTAATAGTTCAATTTCTACCGACTTAATTACAATTTGATCATTGACTATCGAGACTTAAGCCCAAGAAAACAGACTGGTGGGTCTAATCACAAAAATGTGCTAAAATGATTGGTGACGTGGTGCGAAGTAGCCCGCTACAAGTGCACTAACCGTTTGAGGTTTTAGCTGAAATGTATTTATAGTGAATTTTTGAAGTAATCTCTGACCTTTTGGAATGATTACAAGAAAGTAGATTTAATAAGACGCAGCAGTGTATGTAGGGTAAACACTTCACAGGGGCCAATTCAAGCACAAAATAAACCATATATTTCCTTAGGCAATGGGTACTCCATTATCAATCCTTACCTATTATTCCGTGGGTGACAATCAAACAAAAAAAATACGTTGCTTTGTGAGGGTATGTACAATTCCAACAAAACAAGGAACGTTTCAACAATCAACATAATTATCTACAAGCCAGCAAAAAGCAGGATAACCCAGAAACTAGATCCATAGGCGACAGTTAACTTACCTACCCCTACCCATATCCTTGTATTTCGATTATACCCAGCTTGCTCCCATTCTCTTCTACATCTCACGGAACGCTTGAATGGGCCCCTGATCACTAGCTTATTATTTCGAGTCCTTGTGCCTTCGGTAGACTGTTTGGTTGATAGGTTCACAGTAGATATAAAGCATACCACCTTAGTGATGGTATCTTTTGAATAATTAACACTTTAATATCAATTTTACAAAATTGACAATTTTATAGTTACCTTTACCCCACATTTAATTTAAATCTTAGTTTAAGTTAAAGACATTATTTTAATACACCTATTGATTTTAAATCTGGCACCTTTTGATAGCAGTAAGTAGAAATAGCAGCTTTTGTAGTTAGTATGCAAGTGATATCAGAAAATATACAAAATGGACAATAACAAACAAATCCCACCTCACACAAGATTAGACAGATTTCTTGCCAATTTGTAATATCTTCCTACGTCTAGTAGACAAAGTATGAGCTGTACACACGGGAATATAAAAAGTTTTAATAAAATTCTAAAGTATATTTATACCCTTTTTCATTACCCTTTAAAATTCAACAAGATCTATTTATCTACTTAATTACGATGAATTATCAATTACTTACTAGCATCTGCTCGCGATTTTGCCCAGGCAAAGTATTGAAAAACCTTTGTATCTTTTGGGCACAAAAAGTAGTCTCAAGATATTTACTGGAAAAGAAACGAAGTATTTACTATCCACGTACAAATCTACGTTCCTAATTTGAACTAGATCAGTTCAATTTCTCAGATTTGATTGAGCAACAGACACCAACATTTATGGTGTTGGTAGGAGTCTAAACTGTAGGCACAAACCGCAGCAAAAACTTGTGAGAGAGCAAAGCAAGAAGAGATAATAAATATGATACATTTGCCATACCTACGCATTGCTCCCTCTCTCTCGGTCCACGCTCTGCGTACCCTGCACCCTGCATATTCAATATAATCAATTTCGCCTACGGATCGACTTCTACGCAGCTAAGATCACTGTTCAAGAGTTATACAAAATAGGAACCTACCTATTTTGTATATAGATACCTACAGTATCAATTTCACATGACCAAACGTAGATCGGTACTTGCTGCATCCATCCATATGTATAAGTATGTATTTAAAAAACTATATTAAGTATTATATCAGCTATCTGGCCGCCATCACACAAGCTTTGCTTAGTTTGGGGGCAGATGGTGTTGTGTGTGAATTGTCCACCAATATTTATTTATTTATTATTATCCTTTTTTTCTGTGTTCCAACACAGTCAGATTATAGTCTGGAAGAACACATACGCCACTTTTTTCCGGAAAAAATAACGGGAACGGGAACTACGCGGGTAAAACCGCGGAACGCTGCTAGTATTACCTATAAATGTCAATGTTTGTTGCTCAATCACGTCGGTACATCTAAACGGATCGGGTTGAAATTTGGAACAGATTAATCTGGAGAAACACGGACTACTTTTTATTCCGAAAAAATAACGGGAAATACGCGGGTGAAACCGCGGGGCGCTGCTAATAGGTAGATACATATTACTGTCAAGTCAAGCAAATTATCCCATTGAAATCGGATAATACAGACATAATATGTACCTATCCGTTCGATCCGCTCCAACGATTAATAAATGCCATCAACTAGGACGTCAAATAAAACAGAGTGTTTCTGCTAAACAATTTATTATAAAACACTAAAATTACCATAATATTAAAGTAATAAGATTAAAATTAAGTAGGTACATATTTCTAAAGTCGCATAGCAGTGACTCCCAAGCCAAGTGAAAACACCCCCCGACCAAATTGGAGTAGGTACCTATTTTATGGCATGAAGAATTTTGGCACTTAAAGGTAGTAAGGGTTGGTCTTATTGAAAAAGTTGTTCACATTAGTGAGTACTATAATCAGTTTTTTTTGGCTTACGGCGTCCTTTTTTGTGGCTTTATAAATAATAGAGCAAACATCAAAGCTTGCTAAAGTGAAACCATTGTGCCATTGATAGGTTTGTATACCTCTAGTATGGTTAAACAACAATCATTTCAAGGCAACGTTGCCCAGGCAGATATAGATGGCGATATGTTTTACTTAAATCTTGACAAAATGAAACAACCCACGAGTATATTATTTGTATGTTGAAAACGCCTCACTTTGAACTTTTTGGACAAATTTTTAGATCATTATGGTAAATTATTAATTAATCTACGAAATTCAGTCTGATATAATTAGTTAACAATAGGTACAGAAAATTTTACACCAGTAGAAAAATAAAAAATAAGTATCAAATAAGTACCTACATAAATTGTAATTACCAATTTCGGGACTCTAACGCCTAAGATGCTGGGTTCCTTTTGAATTTGAATGATGACTGTTCAAAAGTAACTTCGCGAGTTGGATTCATATTGACACCACCAGTATACACATGACTTATCGCGTGCTAATGTTTTTTTTTTACATCAACATTACGGTAAAATTACAAAGGGCACGACCAATAGAAGTCAATTTCTCCAACATCTTCTAGGATGTCAGGTCGTTCCTTGAACTTCCCTACCGGTCGAGTGCAAGAGCGGATCCAGCTTTCGCTCCAGAGGGGCGGTCACATAGTCGTGGTCATGTCACAAAACTGTGCGATAAGTACATGTATGTTTTTTGATCAGTGGTCCACCTACGTACTGGACCCAGGCCAGGGGGAGGTCATGACCCCCATGACCCCCCTGGATCCGCGCTTGGTTGAGTGTCGAATCGAATCGTCTCGAGGTGCCTTGCGCCAGTCGTAGGCGATGTAGTATTCGTTAAGTACGGAAAGATTAGGTTAGTAGGCTCTGCGCCTTCTGGGCTAGCCCCAAGTATGGTAGCCAGTAAAGACATGAGGCCAACTATCATAGAACCATTAAATTTATTTAAACCATTAAAAAAACAATTTCTCATGGTGATTACAGTCGATATAACTCAACTGAAACGTCGCGTCGAGGTAGTTAAAAAGCATTAGATCGCCGAATAAGTCCTGCATAATATTGTAACTCTGATTGTTTAAAAGTGTTCGGTGGCATTGGTGTGTGAAGCAATTGGGAGTAAATTAAAAGATAGTAGGCAATCAGTCAATGGAAGGACTTTCGTGATTTCGCATAGGTCGTGACATCGGGCAATTCAGCCAGGCCCAGTGTTATCACCCGCAACGAAACGGTGGAGCGACGCGCTGAAACAAAATGTATTGACTTAATAAACACAGCATAACATAAGCAGCCCAAATATTTCCGCAGCTAGAACTCGGGGCCTTCTCTCGTAAGGAGAAACTTGGTGGTTGATGACGCATAACTTCGAAAAGATCATACAAACATGCCGGTTTCCTCACGATGTTTTCCTTAGCTGTTTTTATTTTAGCGGCATTACGCAATTACTTCGAAAAGCCAGTGGTGTGCGTGATTCGAACCAGGGGCTCCGGAGGGGCAGTTGCCGTTCTACCGACTGGACCAGCCGTAAATGTCATCGATCAATAATTAATTTCTGTTTGTCTGTTTAACTGTCTGTTTAAAATAATTTGGGATTCACCCTACCATCCGAACATGACGAATCTGTTAGACGGCTGTGTTCCTTCACAAGTTTAAAGTGAAACAGCGCTATGGAACGAGTTGTGATCCGCGTTTATCTGAGGGATAGCACAACGTACCTACCTATTAGGTAGAAAAACTCTGTATTGCCCTTAATTAGAAGACAAAAAAACAAAAATATGCCTACCATTTTTTTTAAAGAAAACTAGCAATTGGCAATTGGCGATCTTTTCACTAAGAGCCACCAAGCTAAGAGCAGGCAACCGCAGGATGGAAAAGGAGAATTGAAGAATAAGAAGACGGGAAAGTACAAATAATTAGTGGAAGATAATTAGCAGGCTGAAGTGGCAGTGGACGGGTCACAGGTAGGCACGCCTATGTTGCAGGACCGATAACAGCTGGGATAGACGTGTATTAGGTATGTCAAGTTATGACGATGAAGAAAATATGGTAAGGAAATTAACAAGTTCCTTTCGAAGACATGACGTGTCATCCCCCAACCCGTACTTGGTCAGTGTTGTGGTTCGATCACCCGAGCTGCAGCCGGGGGAACGTAAAGAAACAAGTTCGCGCTGAGACCGCAATTGACACTATAGAATTGTATGGGCGCCAGTTCGCGTCGAGACCCCGACACGTAGTAGTAGGACTCTAGGCAGAGTCCGCCTGGGGAAGGAATACACCTTTGCTAGTTATTCTACCGCCAAGCAGTAATGTGCAAACATTACTGTGTTCCGGTTTGAAGGGCAATGTTTCCAGAGAAATTACAGGGCTTCGAGATATAATAACTTAGATCTCTGGGTGACGAGCGCAGTGCAGTGCTAGGTAATGATTTTAATATAGGTACCTAGTTTGATGTAATGTAATAGGTACAATTAACATCATATAGGCACTTAATTAGTCAACCTTCCACGAGTAGCCTCAATCGCCTATAGATATCAATACATCGATACCTTATCAACTGTGATTAAACGTAATGATTAATCGATAAGAGCTGGACGGAAAGTTTGTTAGTAGGTAATTAGGCGTTCATACGTCGTTAGTCGTTAGGCGCTTTTGGTCAGAAGTCACATTTTTAACACGCTTTTTTAATTTTTTTTTTTTTTTTTTTTAACTTTTATAGGTTCACACTTGACCGCCATCTCGCCTGATGTTAAGCGACGATGCGGTCTACGATGGAGCGTGTTTACCTAGAAAAAAACCGATTCACTCTCGATTTGAAGACACAAAGATTGTAACTATCGGGGAAAACCCACTCAGGCAACGTATTCCATAGCCTAGACGTTCTTATCACAAAAGTTGAGTCGAATCTCTTCGTTCGTGTCTTTGGAACATCAACCATGAAACGATGTCGCTTTTTCGAGCTACGAGCATTCCGATAGAAAAAAGGACAAGGTGGTATCAGATCATGCAGATCAGCCGCACACTCTCCGAAGTGTATCCGATAAAAAACCGACAGGCTAGCAATTTTTCGGCGATGTTCAAGACTTTGGAGTCTTTTTCGCACAAGAGTGTCGTTGCCTATGAGCCTTTTGGCACGTCTCTCGATCGATTCCAGAGCTTCCAGCTGATACTTAGCCGATCCATCCCAAAGGTGCGAACAGTACTCCATACAGGAGCGAATCTGTGCTTGATATAATGTAAGCAACTGTTCAGACTTGAAGTACCTTCGTACTTTTGAGAGGACACCTAGTTTTTTGGCAGCTAGTTTAGCCTTGGACTCGATATACGAGCCAAAGTTGAGCGTAGATGTCAAAGTAACGCCCAAAAGCTCAAGACGGTCAGAAACCGGCACGGATACACCTCTAAAAGTAGGAGTCAGTTCGAAAGGACTCCTTTTAGCGGAGAACAGACACGCCTGCGTCTTATTCTCGTTGAACTTGACCAGATTGGCATCGCCCCATTTGGACACCGCCTCAAGGGTCAAGCTCAAACGCTCGATCAGACTCTCTCTCAGTAACTGAGTTTGCTGCCCGCTGGCTCTCGCGCTAGATATGTAACTCTCTACAACGGTGCTATCATCTGCGTACCCAAAGATACCGGGCTTCAACAGATCGTTGATATGTAGCAGGAAGAGCGTCGCAGAGAGTACCGACCCTTGAGGGACTCCGGCATTGATAGCCATTTGATCCGACGAGCAGCCATCAATGACGACTCGTATGGATCGATCCCTCAAGAAGTCCGATATCCACGCAATGAACCCAGGAGACAAACCATAACTAGAAAGCTTGCTTATAAGGCCATCATGCCAAACCCTGTCGAAAGCCTTCGAGATATCCAGGGAGACTGCAAGTGCTTCCCCGTGTTTCTCAATAGCTTCACTCCAGATGTGAGTGACGTACGCTAGAATATCCCCGGTGGACCGGTTTCGGCGAAACCCGTATTGCTGGTCTCTGAGGAGGTCGTTCGATTCTAGGTACGTCAGGAGCCTGTGGTTTAAGACACGTTCCATAGTCTTGCAGAGTATGGACGTGACCGAGATGGGCCTGTAGTTGGCAGGGTCAGCACGACTACCCTTTTTGGGCACTGGTTGCACATTGGCAAGCTTCCAAGACTTCGGTACTAGCCCAGTTTGGAGAGAGAGTCTAAATAGGCGCGTCAGTATCGGTGACAACTCAGGCGCACAAGCCTTCAATACCAAAGCAGGAATACCATCTGGGCCACTGGCTTTGTTCACGTCCAGATTGCGTAGCACTTTGCGAACCTCCATTTGGCGAATACGTATCTCTGACATAAAAGTCGAACAGCCAGGTGGAGTGGGAGGTGTCGCGCTACCAGCATTTAGACGCGAAGATTCCGCAAACTGAGATGCAAACAAGTTTGCTTTCTCCGTTGCAGTGTGAGCCAGTGTCCCATCAGGTTTTAGCATTGGAGGCAGTGAGGGGCGGCAGAAGTTCGATTCGACCGATTTAGCTAGGGACCAAAACGCTTTGCTACCCGCAGGGTACGAAGCTAGTTTGTTCCCTATTCGACTAATGTGGTCAAAACGAGCCCTCTGAAGAACCTTTTTGCTTGCCTTAGCAGCCTTGTTGAACGCTTTCTTCTTCTGATGTATGTCCCTTGCCTTACGATGTCGAGCATCAACCCAGGCTAGGTATGTCTCATGCTTAAGTGCTTCAGCACTTTTGCATTGAGAACCAAACCAAGGGCGAGCTTTGCTGGATAATGGGACGTCGGAATATGGAATAAAATATTCCATAGCCGTTCGTATTACATTAGTCACAGCATCTGCGCAGACTGAGGGATCACCAGAAGCGAAGCACAATGACTGCCATGGGTAAGACGCAAAGAAAGAGCGCATCTCGTCCCAATCTGCTGACTTGTATCGCCACATCCGCCGGTTGCCTCTAGGGCTGGGATCAGGCGGATGGTAGACAGCTACAGATTTCACCAGACAGTGGTCGGAGCTGCCTAACGGCGAAGATACCGCCACAGAATAACGGTCTGGATCAGTTGTCAGCAGAAGGTCTAAGCAATAAGGTGTATGCGACTCAACGTCAGGTACTCTTGTGGCCTCTTGGACCAGCTGGGTTAGGTCTAACGATAAAGCAAGCTTTCTCGTTTCCTGCCCAGCGTGGTCAGTGTCCCGGTATGGGTACAGCCATTCCTTATGATGGCCGTTGAAATCCCCCAGTAACACTAATTGAGCCGAAGGGTACTTCTGTTGAGCCGCGTCCGCCGCCTCACTTAAATAATCCGTGAGCCTAGTCGTCTCCAGATCTCCGCTGTGCGACCGATACACACAGGCGTAGATAATTTTGTCTATGCCTGTGTCTATTAGTGCCCAAAGGACAGAAAATCTAGTGTCCTCAAGGTTACGGAGACGCCGACAGCAGATGTCGTCACGGGCGTACAGGCACACTCCAGCACGAGGCCGGAATTTGTGCTCCAGGGTATAGCCTGGATACGTTAGGTACGCCACGTCCGACGGACACCCTATCTGCGTCTCCGTTAGAAACAAGAGTGTCGGCTGCTCAGTCTCGAGGTGATGGTGGACTGCAGTGAGATTTGAGTGCAGACCTCGAATGTTAGTGAGGTGCACTTTAACCGACAAGGCGTGCGGCCGCTTTTTAAACTTGTTTCTATAATGTCCTTTTTTCATATTGGTTTTGAGAGGGGATCGGTGGGAAAACGGCAGTAGAACGAGGCCGCACACTACTGACCATTGGCCACAACACACAACACGAATACACCAGTGGGGAGCTAGTCTGGAGACTGCGGGGACGCCCGAGCCCCCCAGGGGATGTCTATCTGGCCTTGTCATCCGGTCGCCAACCGGCAGGATAGCGCATCCCGGGATTTTTCGCTAGATGGCGGGGCAGCCTTTCATGAGTGGCTAGCTCACTACTTGGGCCCCCAACTATCTGCGGTCGGTCGCGGCAACCGTGCCTCGGATCCCGCTACCCTCCATGACTAGCTTCCCGATGTACAGTATTGGTGTGTGACAGACCGGTCTTGCAGTTATGCAGCAGCTGTTCTGACCCGTTTTCCCTTAATGGTGTCACTAGACAACACGACGGAACACGGCTAGGCCGCTTGGCGTCGTGACTTAGTCTAGTGGGTGGTCACCAACCACGGCCGAAGCCTACCACCGGTAGTTTGTCACCCGATTAGCACCACCCAGGGACCACGTGTGGGGTTTCAATATATAGGTGCTTCCCCACGGACGGAGGTGACTCAGTCCCCAAATAGTTTTAGTTCAGTTTTAATAATCCTTTTAGCTAGATTTCTTATTAATTCTCTACAGAGGGTGGAGAGGAGGCCATTTGGGTGTAAAATGATAAATAAATAAATAAATATTGGTGGACAATTCACACACAACACCATCTGACCCCAAACTAAGCAAAGCTTGTATGATGGCGGCCAGATAGCTGATATAATTACAAATACATACTTATTATACATAGAAACACCCAGACACAGTGCAAACATTTGAATTCATCACACAAATATTTGCACTAGGTGGGAATCGAACCCACGACCCTCGGCTTCGCAGGCAGAGCTACTACCCACTGGGCCACGAGGTCAGTCTTAAAATGGCCGCTATAAAGTGAAATTCTCAATAAATGCCAGTCAAACGGATTAAAGCGTTTCTTCACTTTTATTGCAATACGTCAAAGCCTACTACTTCATTGGTCGATTTATGACAGACCAATCCTTAGGCCTCAACCACAGTACAGCTAAGGCGGGCGCGGAAATTTCAAACATACGAAACGCGCCTTTGCGTCCACAGTGCAGCGGGCCTAGCGCGGCGGGCTTGAGCGACTAAGCGGGCGGAGATGTCAAACGTTCATTTGTTCGCGCTAGATATAGACGCCCGCGGCTCACTGTGCCCACCGCCCCGCACCTGCACCCGCACCCGCGCCCGCGCCCGCCTTAGGCCCGTACTGTGGTTGAGGCCTTAGATGTTTGCCTAAAAAGCTTTATTCTTCTTCTTTGTATTATTAAAATTTTATTATAGAGCCGCAGTTCTATATCTTTTATTATTATAAAAGATTATCATACTAACAGCGCCCCGCGGTGTTACCCTCGTAGTTCCCGTTCCCGTTATTTTTTAGTGATAAAAATAGCCTATGTGTTCTTTCAGACTAACCGTGCTCCAAATTTCAGCCCGATCCGATCATGCGTTACGACGTGATTGAGCAACAAACATCCAAATATCCATCATCCATACATCGACATTTATAATTTGAATAGGAATTAGAATAGTGTTGGAACACTACCTACATATTATAGTACAACAGCATAATTTTTCGTCAACGACTGTAATAAAGCGAGATAAAATATGATCCAAATACCTGTTTCTTTGATATCGTCGATTAACTGAAACAAAACAGGACACACTGATAAACATATACCAATATAAGCGGATTTATGAGATTATGTTTGGATACACAGTTAAGTTTAATAAATAATAAATAAATATTGCTGGTGGACAATTCACAGCCAACACTATCTGACGACCCTCGGATTCGCAGGCAGAGTTACTACCCACTAAGTCACGAGGGCAGTCAAAGTTTATTCTGGTAGGTTATATTTTAAAATAAATAGGTACAGGGTTACTGGTAATTAGCCGTCAGCCTGACTCTACCTTTGTGATAAGAACGTCTAGGCTGTGGAATGCGTTGCCTGAATGGGTTTTCCCTGTTGGTTACAATCTTTGTGTCTTCAAATCGAGAGTGAATCGGTTTCTTCTAGGTAAACACGCCCCATCGTAGATCGCATCGTCGCTTAACATCAGGCGAGATGGCGGTCTAGTGTAAGCCTATAAAAGTTAAAAAAAAAAAAAAACATTTATGGGCTTGTTCTGTATATTTAAACAAACAAACAACTCTTGTGACTACAACTTTTGTTAAAACTCTATGCATACGTACCTATCCCAATTTTTTTTGTTTAGTAGTTGTTGTCCTCTCTAGCACTGTTTAGCTCAATTCGCGTCGGCCCTTCATTTTAGGGTTAAAGAGTGCGCGCGCTCTTTTTGCGAAGTATTCGATATTTTAGACCGGGCAAACACACTTTTTTCATTTTTATGCGAAAAAATATAATGTACTTAAAAGGATGCAATTACCAATAACCCTGTATAAGAATTGTTTGACTTAAATCCATCTTTACTTGTTCGGTACAGAACATAGAAAATCGGAAAGTCACTAAGTACATCAATGAGTCATTTTGAGTAGAAAGAAAAGTTCCCAACCACAAACTAGATGGCAGCAGCGGGGTTGTAATACTACATCGGCACAATCAACATTTACTTCTTTGATTATAATTATGTAGGTACCTACAGATGAATAAATATCACGCAAACATTGATATAAGTAAGAAAAGTGTTTTAAGAGTTCAATCCACGCAAACGACATATTGTTACCTAAATTACATTAGGTACCTTTTTTGTTGGGGAAATACATTTAGGTACGCATGTCTGCCATGTCGAGACATGGCAGGGTATGTCGGGCGAGACCGGGACGAACATGCCTGGTATTAAAACCCCCACAGTTTCTCCGAATGCGGATTGGTTTGCAGTCCGTCAGGTAGATCATGACAAAATATGGGACACATATATTTTTTTTAATATCCAATTATTGAAAATCGTCAAAGATATAAATCATCAAACTTTTAGGGTTGGAACTTCGTCTACATAAAAATCGTGTATTAAAGACGTTAGACTACAGGCCCGTGAACAAAATATGTGGGTCACATGAACCACCAGGAGACCTATGTAGAATACTAGTAGGGTATAAAATAATGAGATTCAGCACTATGCCTGACGGCATAGTAAGCTATCCAACTGAGTGCAGGTGAAGATAGGGGGTTGCAACCCTCTAACTTTTCTCCTTGTCGCATGATTTTTGTACGACATTGCGGAACAATGGATTAGAAGAGGTACCATTGCATTCAGTTGAACCGCTTACGAGTGACGGCATAGTGCTGAATCTTTTTATTTTATACCCTACTATCATTCTACATAGGTCTCCTGGTGGTTCATGTTCATATGACCCACACATTTTGTTCACGGGCCTGTAGTCTACCGTGACGTGTTTTGAAACTTTTAAGCACTATATCTTCGTCATTGTTTATGAAACAAAAGAAAATATACGTGTACAATATTTTTCAATAATCTAACTAACGGACTAATTAGTTTTTTAGTCAACATGCCAATTCTCTACCGCCAAGCCACGGCTGTAGAAACTTATTTTAGTCGGTATAGCGGGTATAGGTAGCGGGACTAACTCTTCTGCACAACGGACGATGAGTAAATGCATTTTTTTATAGTATAGAGTGACGGGACGAGCAGCACATGTACTTGATGGTAAGCAACATGCCTGCCACATAACAGCACAGTGACACGCAGTTATTGGAAAATGAAAAGTCCATATCATTACCTACCTGCAGCACTGCTCTGCGCTCGTCACCCCTCAGATAGACGATGTTCTATCTGTAAGCCCTGTAATTTCACTGGAAACATTGCCCTTCAAACCGGAACACAGTAACGTCCGCAAATTACTGCTTGGCGGCAGGGTAACTGGCAAAGGTGTGGTACTTCCCCAGGCGGACTCACCAAAGAGTCCTACCACTACAAAACGCATTTTCGCCACAAAAAAACTACGATAGAAGGGGTGGTTGGTACTCACAGCGGTCTCCTGTAGCTTGGGCGCGAGGCTCCGGCGGAAGGTGGCCAGCCGCTTGGTGTACCCGCTGGCCACGCTCACACCGCTGCGTGACGACTCCGTCGAGCTCGAGAACACCGATTCTGGACAAAAAACGCGGAATTCGTCCTTTCATACCATTTTTAAGTGAAAACTTCTTTTGGCGCACGCAGATTTTCCGTGGGCTGTGAATTGAGCTCAATTGTTACGTTCGTAAACGAAAGAAATCTTCGTGTAAACTCGGATGATTTAGATGGCCAGGCGTCAGCATTTCCCATTGGCATTGAAATGCGTCAGCAATGGTCATGCTCATGGCCACGCCCTCCGGTTTCACCCGCGTAGTTTCCAAAGCGAGCTATCAAATTCTGAGGTAGTAGTTTTCACTTCTATCGGCAGTCCCTATGACTCACATTTGTTTTTATACCTCTGCCTACATAGTATAGATAATAATATACTATAGTTAAATATAAACAATTAAGTCACATATTTTAATTACATATAAATAATTAATAATTAGTGAATAAATAATGGGCTTTGTATAATTATATTTTTTTAGAAATAATTAACTTTATACAACGTACTGATAACCGTAACTCACGCTTGACCTTGCATTGGGCCATATATGACATAAAAAATGGCTGATCGTATGAAAAAAAGTTAGAACAACACTTGTGGAAAATTTAATACTCTACAACTTTTATAATAGCTGCAAATTTCATTTAAGCAATAGAAAGCGAGAAATTCATGAAACAGCGATTTTTACGAACTTTGACCTTCAATATCTTAAGACTCGGACACGATAGCACTTATGATTTTTGAAACAACATTTAGAACGACAATGGTTTAAAATACCAATTTACAGCTATTATCTTTCATTCCGAGGTGAAACCCCTAATATGACTTGGCTATAGGTGGACCACTGGTTAAAAATAATGCATTTACCTACCTATCGCACAGTTTTGTGTTTCACACCGGTGCGTTTTAGCCGCCATATTGGTTTGAAGGTAAAACCTTTTTTTAGCCATATCTCCTTTATTATTAGGATTTTTTGACAAAAATGGTAAGAACCAAAATTGTTACAAATTTTGGATTTTCTAAAACTTTGGTCGTTAGTCGTTATAATATTCATAGAACAATCAATATTTACGGAAATAACTGCAAAAAACAAATCAAAGTCTAATTTCGCCTTCATCTTGATTATTTTCAAATCTAGCGAAAAAAATACAGAAAGTAGTTGATCATTAAATTTTCTTTTATAACGGATGTGCTGAACACTGTGACGTTATCTAGATAGACGAGACAAATCTCATTTTGAAGGCCTCTAAGGACATTGTCCATTACACGTTGAAACATGGATGGAAATTTTTTGAGTCCCATGGGCATTGAAAGCGGACTTTTCAATGTCCTGAGGATCTATCTCTACTTGGTACTGTACTGGCACCTGCCTAATTTATCACGAGCTTTGCCAATATTTGGAATGGAGTACTTATCATCGAGTCTTTTCGTTAACCTTACGAAAATCAACCACGAGGCGCCATTCCTGCTTTTCAGGGGCGTCGATCTTCTTAGGCACTACCCAAATGGGTGAATTCCAAGCTGACTCAGATGGTCATATTTATAATACCCTAGTTTAACATTTTTTTAACATTTTTCCTATTTGGTTCTGTACCTCCTGGTGGTGCCCGAAAGGATACCGCTAGCTCTTAGTGTGCACTGGCATTTTGTCAGTGGTCCTAATTCGGCGTTTAGTTGTATTAGTACCTAAAGGTAATTGCTTTGCCTTTATATAAAATAGGTCCGAGTAAACGATCCGTATATAACATCATGATCATGGGCACGAGGCAGTTGTTTAGTACGTGTGCACTCGGTACTATATAATTCCGCGTGCACTGGCCGGTCGAATGAGAATATTACGTCATTAGGAGTTGAGTTCTCGACTTCTAAGTAGCCACGGTTATAATACGGTGACAATACGTAAACCATTCAGTTACAAATGACTTGCTCTCTTGTGAAAGCTTCACCATCTGTAGTATCCTTGGGAATACATATGAGTTTAGAAGTTCCCGCTGGAATCATCTAAGTTCACAGTATAGGTACACACAGTTTGCATGAGTTATACATCCTGATAGATATGGTTAGACGCAGTACGAGTTAAAAGTATACCTTCTGGAAACCCCGCATAAATACATGCGGGCTTCCTAATTACTTCATAAATCTAAACCTATGAGCCCGTCGAACTAATCATGAAACCGATAAACGAATAACTTCATATTTGCGTCATTGAATTCCTGCAAATACGGTTGCGTAAAAGAGTAATAATTCTTACTAGTCGCGTGTATGTTTGTTACTACAAAAGGGTCGACGTTAAGAGGATATTCTGTAAAGTAGGTACTTACTAAACAACGGCCTCAGGTCTAATAAAAGATTGGTTGGCTCCATCGATATAAATCAATGGATCCGCCCTCCCGAGCTTCAGGAGCACGGAATAATGTTATGGTTGGGAAGAGTGAGCTCACTCTTTCTGTTTTAGTCGATTGTAGGTAGCGGTCAACGCCGGACGTTTATACTTATCGCTATTCGTTGTCAACATCCAAAATAAGTAAAACCGCAACATACCTCGCCGCTAGCGATCCTAGGGGTCAATTAGAATGGTAGTTGTAAACCACTCACACTACACACGGAGACGTAGTTTGTTAACAATTTCAAGGTGCTCAGGGCACATCTTTTGATTTATATTATATCAATGGTTGGCTCCGGTATCTATAAAAGAATTAAAAGTGGGTCCGCGATTTGTAATAATATAAATATATTATATAAATAAAATAATCTGTAAAGCGTAATTGCGGCTGCTTCTGGAGATTTAGTTCAATGATGGTTTTGGTGAACTCGAAACCTCCTGAAAATCACGGTATTCACAACTATGGCCTGCCCTGTTGGTAATCTTTAGGCAGTTGGCTAAAGTTATCTAAAGTCACTTCGTAGTAAAATGTCGGGTCATTAGTGAAACCGTAGGCTAAACTAGTATCGCTGTAGTCGGTATGGTAATCTGACTCCGGCTGATAACAGCTGTAATACGGGTACGGGTCATTGTTCGCCGCGCTCTCGTTTATATTAATCTCTCTGGTTTTAAAGTTTTTTTTTAACTTTTATAGGTTTACACTTGACCGCCATCTCGCCTGATGTTAAGCGATGATGCGGTCAACGATGGAGCGTGTTTACCTAGAAGAAACCGATTCCCTCTCGATTTGAAGACACAAAGATTGTAACCATCGCATCGGGAAAATTAGACATTCTTATCGCAAAAGTAGAGTCAAACCTCTTTGTTCGTGTCTTTGTAACATGAAACGATGTTGCCTTTTTTACTCACGAGCATTCCGATAGAAAAAAGGGCAAGGTGGTATTAGATCATGCATATCAGTTGCATACTTTCCGAAGTGTATCTGCTAAAAAACCGATAAGGTAGCAATTTTTCGGTGATGTGCAAGACTTTGAAGTCTTTTTCGCACAAGAGTGTTGTTGCCTATGAGCCTTTGGCACGTCTCTCGATCGATTCCAGAGCCTCCAGCTGATACTTAGGTGCAATAGTACTCCATACAAGAGCGAATCTGTGCTTGATATAACGTGAGCAACTGTACAGACTTGAAGTACCTTCGCACCTTTGAGAGGACACTTAGTTTTTTGGCAGGTAATGTAGCCTTGGGCTCGATATTCGAGCCAAAGTTGAGCGTAGATGTCAAAGTAACGCCCAAAAGCTCAAGACGGTCAAAAACCGGCAGGATACACCTCGAAAAGTAAGAGTCCGTTGGAATGGACTCTTTTTTGCGGAGAACAGACAAGCCTGCGTTACTCTCGTTGAACTTGACCAGATTGGCATCGCCCCATTTAGACACCGCCTCAAGGGTTAAGTTCAAATGCTAGATCATACTCTGTCGCTCAGTACCTGAGTTTGCTGCCCACTCTGGCTCTCGCGCTAGATATGTAACTCTTTACAACGGTGCCATCATCTGCGTACCCAAAGATACCGGGCTTCAACGGATCGTTGATATGTAGCAGAAAAAGCATAGCAGAGAGTACCGACCCTTGAGAAACTCCGGCACTGATAGCCATTTGATCCGGCGAGCAGCCATCAATGACGACTCGTATGGAAAGTAAAAAAAAGTTATATATAAAATAAAACTTAAAAAATTAAAAAAGTTAAAAAGAATACTTCGATGTGGGAGAATGGAATGCCTGTCCTATATTAAATTACAGTTAAAATTTAAGACTACTTATGTCTATTATAAATATGTCTACTACGTCGATTGAGTAATGCCGCATCAGTATTTCAGCAATCAGCAAACCTAGGAATCGGCGAAACTGCAACCTCAGCGAATTATCCTTGTAGCAGGGCTGCGTGATTTACGCCAAAAGAACTTCTCACGTCAAAAACACCAAATGTTCACCAAATTCGTCAAATTCTGTATCAATATTATACCTTTAAATCTATTTATAGAATCTGAATCTCGGAAACGGCTGGAATGATTTTCATTAAATTATGTATGCAGAGGGTTTCGGGGCCGATAAATCGATCTAGCTAGGTCATTTATTGCTATAAAAACATCATTTATTGCGCGTTTTTAGACAATGAAAAATTGTTACATTAGACATTAGAATGCAGAGGTAAATTTCGCCGCGTGGCGTGACAGTATAATACCGAGAAGTGCGGGAAGTTAGGCGGTTACGAATTAGTAGATCCGGGTTCGAATCCAGACGGCATCTCTTTTTTTTTTAGTACATCTATAACTTGGAGCCTTTTAACTGTAGGTATCTAAGCATATTTAGTATTTAAACCGAGTAAAGCTCGGTCACCCAGGTACTGTTGTTAATAAAACAATTACTTACCCTCGACTTCATCTGACCCCGCTTCCGCCGCTTTTAATCCTACTTGTGAGGCAGATTCCGAAACTATTCTGTGAAAATTAAATTAATTTATTTAAAACTACGGATAAAAATGTACTAACATTAAATATTTTTAGTAGAGTGGGATACCCTGCAGCCAGATAAAGCGACGACCTGCGAAAGGTGGTTGGGGGGAGCAAGTGGATGCCAACAGAAGACCGTGCCATGTGGCGATCTATGGAAAAGGCCTATCTACGTCCAACAGTGGACCATTAGGCAGAGACTCCACCAAAGCGGAGATGTGCGAGCGGAGACGAGATGTTTTTTTTACAACCAGTAGAAAGTCATTATTCTCCTCCTGTAGAGACGTCTCTTCTCGTCTCCGCTTCAGACATCTCCGGTTTGGTGGAGTCTCAGCCTTACACCATTAGGCTGATGATGATTACACATTTTGTGATAAGTTATGAAGGCCGAGCACATGGAGACTAAAGCTTAAGGAAAATGAGTAGCAAAGCCTGAGCCAGGCTGCCATCGTACTCTAGTGCCCTCTACGTCCTTTAGTCTCGTCTGGGTTTAGCAATACTACTATAATGCCACTTCTTGGCTTTTAACTTCACTGCCACTTCAAAACGGAACACAGTAAATAATAAATATAAATAATAAATAAATATTGGTAGACAATTCACACACAACACCATCTGACCCCAAACTAAGCAAAGCTTGTGTGATGGCGGCCAAATAGCTGATATAATACTTATATAGTTTTAAATACATACTTATTATACATAGAAACACCCAGACACAGTGCAAACATTTGAATTCATCACACAAATATTTGCACTGGGTGGGAATCGAACCCACGACCCTCGGCTTCGCAGGCAGAGCTACTACCAACTAAGCCACGAGGCCAGAGTAATAAATGCAAATTGCTGCTTGGGGGTAAAATAACTGGCGAAGGTGTGGTACTTCCCCTGACGAACTTTGCAAATAGTCCATTGCAAAAATGTGTGCAACAAAGAGTTTATCTATCTAAACTAGAGATATTCTCGGTTATGTGGTAGTACGAGTACCTACGTACTTGTCGATGAAGACGCACAGCCGTCGCTGGTGGCGTCCTAGGTGTCGCACCTGCTCCGTGAAGGCAACGAGCGAAGAATATTAGAACGTTGCATTATTCAATTTTTTTTTCTTCAATAGTATTCATTCATTCATTATTTTTATAATATAGAATTCGATAATTATTAATATATAATCTTTGGCTGCTAGTACGTACTTGTCGATGAAGACGCGCAGCCGCCGCTGATAGCGGCCGAGGTGGCGCGCCAGCTCCGTGGACGCCCCGAGCGAAGAATATTAGAACGTTCCATTATTAGAACACATTTTATTTTCTTCAATAGTATTCATACCAACGGACATATGTAAGTGCTTGTAGTTTTGGCTACTAGTAGGCCACTTTTTGACTGCTTTATCACATAGCAAAGTGACCTATTCTCGGGTGTGTGGTTACGTACTTGTCGATGAAGACGCGCAGCCGCCGCTGGTAGCGGCCGAGGTGGCGCGCCAGCTCCGTGGACGCCACGAGCGAGGCGAAGTGCGCGAACGCGCCCGCCGCGCACGCGCACGTCTCCGCGAGCGCGTGCAGCGCGTTGTGCGCCGCCTCGTCGTAGTCGCGGATCCATATCGCCATCTGGACGATACCAGGAAAAAGGTGAGCTTTTTTAAGTGAAAACTTCTTTTTCACACACAGATTTCGTGGGCTGTGAATTGAGCTCAAGCGTCACGTTTGTAAATGAAAGAAATCTTCGGGTACGCACGAGACCACGGTAATGCTGCCGCATTTCCAGATGACCATGCTCATGGCCACGCCTTCCGATTTCAACCGCGTAGCTTCGAAAGTGAGCTATCAAATTCTGAGTTAGGTATTGATTTTCACTTCTATCGGCAGTCCCTATGCCAGCCAATTTATTTTAGACGTAACAACATATAATAAATAGAAGAACGCCGGCTGCAAGCACGAAAAAGTGTCCCGCGGGTCCACTGCCTAACTAAATAAGCCAAAGCTTTCCTATTGGTGTATGTAATCTAAGCAATTTTAAGCGAAAAGAAAAGAGAGAGCAATATCAAACCTAAGACATTTTAGTTAGGTGGTAGACTCTCTGTTAGGTACGCACATTGTACGCTTGCGCCGCATCTCTCTCTTCCACTCGATTGCATTGTATGCAATCATTTCATTAATGTTTTGTTATGACGTTGGCACGTTAAACTATCGTCAGTAAACAGACTACAGACAACCAACTTTTTAACATTTATGGCACGGGTCGGCAAGCAGTTTTAGGTGCGGTCCGGATGCTGGGCGAAAATTTTAACGAGGTCCAGAAAAAAATACTGGTTGTAGGTTGAAGTTAGATTCTACGTGGCAAAAAAATATTGTAACAATTAATAAAAGTACAGTGTGCCTTATCTACATTTTAAAATGTATACTTGGTATACAATACAACCTTTCGCGGTCCGCCTGTTGCTGACCCTTGATTTATAGGTTTACACTTTAACGTCATATCGCTTGATGTTAAGCGACGATACGGTCAACGATGCGTACGAGCGAACTTACTTAGAAGTAACCGATTCATTCTCGATTTGAAGATTGTAACCATCGAAAAAAATCCATAACCTTCAATAGCAGCTCACTTTAAGTTTCCACTTCTGGCCCTCAAGAACTTCTCTCACAAGAAGAGAAGAATGGAGGCCATAATCCACCATGCTGGCTAAGTGCAATTTGGCCGATGATTTATGTCACTCTTGTGCGAAAAAGACTGCAAAGTCTTGAACATCGCCGAAAAATTGCTAGCTTATCGGTTTATTATCGGATACACTTCGGAGAGTGTGCATCTGATCTGCATGATCTAATACCACCTAGCCCTTTTTTCTATCGGACTTCTCGTAGCTCGAAAAAGCGGCATCGTTTCATGGTTGATGTTCCAAAGACACGAACAAAGAGGTTGGACTCTACTTTTGTGATAAGAACGTCTAGACTGTGGAATGAGTTGCCTGAGTGGGTTTTTCCCGATGGTTAACGCTCCATCTTAGACCGCATCGTCCCTTAACATCAGGCGAGATGGTGGTCAAGTGTAAACCTACAAATGATAAAAAAATAACCAAAAATATGTCCTTAAAAAAGGGCTTTTGGTATTTTAGGGCTTTTGTATTGAATAATTTTCTTTCACCGCTAAATCCAGTGATGTTCACAAACTTGTAGGTACGTCTGCTGATTATGAAATCGTGCGTTCTAAATACCGATGAGTTTATATACTCGTATCACAAATAGGTATGACCTTACCATTTTCCTGCATAGTCCCTACACGGCATCTAGCTGTTGTTAGGTATTAGGTACAAGGGACAAACTACGGGGACAAGATTTAGAAAGACCTAAAGTAATGAGCAAACATCACTGTGTTCCGTTATGAAGGGCAATAGACTACAGGCCCGTGATCAAAAATTACGTAGTAAATGAACCACCAGGAGACCTATGCAGGATGATAGAAGGGTATAAAGTAATGAGATTCAGAACTATGCCGTCACTTGTAAGCTGTCCAACTGAGTACAGTTGAAGAGGGGGGGGGTTCCGATCCTCGATAATTTCTCCGTGTCGCATGATTTTTGCACGGCGTTAGATAGATAGATAGAAACACTTTATTGTTCGCAACACAAAAAGAAAAATAAATAAACAAAAAGATAAATTCTTAACTCTAGTGGAACAAACAGCGACCTTATCGCTAAGAGCGATCTCTTCCAGGCAACCAGAGGATGGAGAGAAAATTTTAATTTTTTTTTTTGAAAAACAGGCAGTGATGGTGCATGTCTGATAGTCACGGGCAAGGCATTCCAAAGTAGGACTGCCTGGAAAGCAAAAGATTTGCCGTAAAATGTTTCGGTACGTGCTGGTGGAGCATTCAACAATAAATTAAACTTTGATCTTAAAGGACGAGGATGAACATTGCTCCAGAGTGTGAAATTTTCTTTTAAGTAGTAGGGGGTTGAAGGGTTAAACAAAATATTATATAGAAGAGAGAGGATATGAGCATTCCGGCGAAAACGGATGGGGAGCCACTTGAGCTTATTACGAAATTCGGATATGTGATCATATTTGCGCAAGCCAAATATAAATCTAATGCAGTAATTTTGGAGACGCTCAAGTTTATCTAGCTGGGCCTCGGTTAGATCGAGATAGCAGACATCTGCGTAATCAAGAATTGGAAGAAGTAGAGACTGAGCAAGCGTAACTTTTGTGGCAGTGGGGAGAAAATTACGGAGTCTGTTTAAAGATCTACCAGACGCAAATAATTTGGAGGTTATGGATTCCAAGTGCACTTCCCAACTTAAAGTTCCATCAAAAATCACACCGAGGTTTCTCACTGATTTGCTATAAGGAATAATTACCCCATCAAAAACAATTTGAGGTACTGTGACCCAATTTATTCTAGAGATCATATAAGAACTACCTATGATAATGACTTGTGTTTTTGTGGGATTAGCGTTCAAACCGAAACTTTTACTCCAATTTAAAATCTGGCGGAGATCAGCGTTAACAGTATCAATTGCTATATGTAGATTCGAGAGTGAAGCTTGTGAATAAATTTGGAGGTCGTCCGCATAAAGATGGTAGGAAGAAGTGAGATGTTGAGAAATACAATTTATGAAAATTGCAAAAAGGAGAGGTGATAGCACGCCGCCTTGAGGGACGCCAGCTCTAGTGCTACACCAAGACGAAAAAATATCGTCTAGGCGAATACGTTGCCGACGTCCGTATAAATAGCTACGAAACCAATCGATCACCGATGGAGATATGTTAAGGGAGCGCAAGATTGTCAGTAGGATGTCAAAATCAACGGCGTTAAAGGCATTACTGAAGTCTAACAGAGCTAGAACAGTAAGCCTGCCGTTGTCCATACCCAAGCGAATGTCATCGGTGATTTTCACAAGCGCAGACACAGTGCTATGCCCAGGACGGAAACCGGATTGTAGAGGATTTAGGAGGTCATGTTCATTAAGGAAGTGATTGAGTTGTTTGTGAACAAGACGCTCCAAGACTTTGGATAGAAATGGAAGGATAGAAATGGGACGATATTCGGAAAAGGATTTAGGATTTGGCTTTTTGGGTAAGGGAATAATCTAAGCATCTTTCCACATAGAGGGGAATACTGCAGATGATATGGAATTATTGAACAGGAAACATAAAGTAGGAAGGATGATGTCCAGGATGGGCAAAAGCATGTTCCGACTTATGCTGTCACGGCCGACTGCGTTCGAGGATATTGACAATAAGCTCTTCCTGACATCACATTCTGTGAAACGATCAAAAGAAAAGGGAGATAAGTCGGGCAAAGGAATGGCAGAAAATGAATTAATTGTTGAATTTTTTATAGAATCTGATATCAAAGAAGTAGATGAGAAATGATGATTTAAGGCATTGATATCGATATCACTAGAGTTAATATTTTGACGGGATTTGCCAATTCCCAATGACCTGAGAAATAATGGATAAGAAGAGGTATTGAAACTGTATGGAACCAATGCCGTACATAATCAAATGACCAAATTTACACTGTAAATCGTCGGCACATCATAATTTTTTCCGACAAACTAATAATTAAAAATCTAAAATTTATATTTTTTATAGTTTCTATACCTCTTCTAATCTATTATTCCGCAACGCCGTACAAAAATCATGCGATAAGGAGAAATGATCGAGGATTGGAACCCCCCCTCTTCAACTGTACTCAGTTGGACAGCTTACAAGTGACGGCATAGTGCTGAATCTTATTACTTTAAGCCCTTCTATCATCCTTCATAGGTCTCCTTGTGGTTCATTTGACCCATAAATTTTGTTCACGGGCCTGTAGTCTACAATGTTTCCAGATAAATTATAGGGCATAGAGATAAATTATCTAATATGGCTGACTAACAGTGCTAGTTCATGATTTGAACTATTTCAATTGTACCTGTTCCAATAGTAATTAGCTGCGTGACACAGTGCCTGGGCGAGCGTGTTGCTTACTATCAGGCACTCGGCCTGCTGGTTCCGTCACTCTAACTATAAAATATGTTTGGGAAGAAGTTCTACCTAAACAGGTTTTCCAAAATGTGGATTATAGAGAGCACACAGAGAGATGTTTTATGTCCAGCGAGCTCTTGTTTTGTTGATGTCCAAAAACGATATGTTCCTAGATTCTTTTGAGGTCAAGCGTCATCTGCCAACACGCAATGGGCCGGATTGTGGCCGTGCCGTGTCGTGGTCGATTATGGCATTGACTTTTTCCTTGTAAGATAAGGCCCCGAATCTTAACACTTAGTGGGCTGCTTACACTTATGAAAATAAAGTGGCCAAGTGCGAGTTGGGCTCGCCCATGAAGGGTTCCGTTGCAGCAAGTAACATTATATACATAGTACACATAGTTCTTGTAGTTCGTTGTAACTTTGATCGAAGTTTCAATAATAGTGTATTTATGACGTACTAAAAAAACTACTCATCAGATCGAGTTCAAACTAATTTTCGTTGGTAGTTTACATAGTAATGTACATCATATAATTTATTTAGATTTTTCATTCTCTTACTTTAGAAGTTAGAGGGGGGGGGACACACATTTTACCACTTTGGAAGTGTCTCTCGCGCAAATTATTCAGTGTAGACGAAAATGATTCTAGAAACCTCAACATCATTTTTGAAGACCTATCGATAGACACCCCATACGTGTAGGTTTGATGAAAAAAAAATTTTTGAGTTTCAGTTCTCAGTATGGGGGGCAACCCTAATTTTTCTTTTTTTTAAATTTTTCTATTGAAATCTTAATGCGGTTCACAGAATACATCTACTTACCAAGTTTCAACAGTGTAGTTCTCATAGTTTCGGCAAAAAGTGGCTGTGACATACGGACGGACAGACAGACAGACAGACAGACAGACAGACAGACAGACATGACGAATCTATAAGGGTTCCGTTTTTACGTTTTACGGAACCCTAAAAAAGACTGCATTGATCACTTTTGAAAAATTATTCACATGAACAAAAAAACAGCTTTCTTGGATCCTTCTAAAACAACAGTGTCCGTTTGTATAACCTGGAAGAGTCTCCACTCGTCGTGCCCCTCCACGAGTTTCCTGGCGCGTCTCGCGTTGTGCCGCACGACGTCTCGAGCGTTCTGCAGCCGCCCCTCCTGCCGCGACATCCGCTCGCGGGCGTTCTCCAACTCCACCTCAGTCTCAGATCTGTGGAGTCATAAATCCACCCATTTATATAGGTATATACATCTTTTTTTAACGACGCCATACGAATTTTTATTAACTGTCATAGGTTTACACTTGACCGACATCTATACGCGTGCTTACCTAGAAGAAACCGATAGAATTGCAGCCAGAGTTGGCTGGAGAAGAAAAACCAAGAATAGAGTGGGAGAGGCCTATCCTAGCCATGTCTAGTAATGGACGGTAGGCTCATGATGGTGATGAGTTCGAAGCGAAATGCCGAGGGTCAGGCTGAGCATGGAGTCATGGGAGAGCATTGTTTTAAGCTATCACGGTTATTCACTCTTGTACAGTCCGCGAGGTATAAGCTGAGCTTTGCATTAGTGTGAGTGATCACCAAAAGTACAGTCAGACGCAGGACGCTGTGACCATGTTCTCTTAATAAGGTGTTTCTTCAAACCAGAAGTGCTGCCATCTGAATATGATTTTGATGAAGTGTGAGTGGTGTCAATATATGTTTCATCGGTATAAACGATAGGGCTGCCCTGAATACGGTATTCGGAAAATTTAAGTAAATAAGTTATACGTAGGTGACGGACTCATGCTTTTCCATTAAAATTTTTCTGTTATTCTCTGTCCTTGACCATTTGAATCCTAAAAGAGATACTTCTTTTCGCAATGACCATATTGATCCTGGATAGTTAATGTCAGCTTGTTGTTTAAGAGTTTGTTGTCTGACTGTACTTTTGGTAATAGATGCGTATGCATGTGATCACTCACACTAATGCAAAGCTCAGCTTATACCTCGCGGACTGTAGTATTAATATAGTTGAACATTCTTCACACAACACTAACTTCTAGTCCCAAACTAAGCAAAGCTGCCGCGGGTTGCCCGTGCCCACCTCAAGAGCAACGCTCCGTCACAGGCACACCTGAGCCCAAAGCACGATCATTTCGGAGACTAACAGGTAATTGGGTGTCCTCACATGTGAACACCCTTGGTCACGACGACCCAGTGGCGTCGCCTACCAACATCTAGCTGCAGAGGACAGGGGAATAGCGGCTCCATCTCATACCCGAGGACTCACGTTCTACGGCATTAGTGTATTTCTGTTCTATTTAATGGAACGAAATGTATAGGATTTATTTAAGCTATTTCATAGCACATGCCTTAATAAGACAATTTCATTTAATTTACTGATCAGTGTTATATTATATTTTGAAATAGAAACGCTTCAGAAGGTCTGCTAATTGCCTCACGGCCAAGTACATGAATAAACACAAGGGTAAAATAGCAAAGGCGTTGCGCAAACCATAATCTTTTTGTTGCCGACACGGCACACCATCATCACAGGGAACAGGGAATTGTAGTTCCTGTCCTATAGTGGTGATCGGAAACAGTCACCGGTCGCTACTTCCAGCCAGTCGTACAATTAGTTGCTTGTTTTCCGTAAGTTTGATCATGGTCGTCGATGAAGAAATATTATTTTTGCTGGTTGTGTTGATTATGCTTCGACGTAGTCGTCGCTGCCTTTATTTACACGCAAGCCAACCCACGTTATTGCCAGCTGCGCCACCCGGTCAGTGTGCGTGGCTAGTATCGCACACAAAAGACGCTAGAATGACACTAGAACAGGGACAGAAATGCGGCCAAGGTGGAGACTCTGAAGCGGAAGAAGGCGGCGTAGAAAATAGCAAATGACGATGTCGAGTCGATTACTAGCGGAATCCCAACCGGTAGTGATCAGATCGGACTAGCCCTAAAATTAGGTTTAAAATGTTCCAACTGGGGGAGTTCCTTTTCTTCTCCTAATCCAAGAAATATGTAAAATTAAGAGACCCAAACGACAAAAGGTCACGGACCTCGGAGTCTGTGGAGTGGCTAAATAAAAAAAAAGACACTAGAATTCTTATTGACTACGGTGGAAAGTAGTAACTTACTCCCTGGCAGTCAGTTGCTTGTACTTGTCGGACAGCATAGTGAGGGTGGCGCTACCGTCGGCGACGGATTGTTCCAACTCGGCGACCTGCGCTTGCGTCACTTTCAGGGCGTCGCGCAGCTCGTAGTACTGCTTCGATAGCTCGTTTAGCTCTTCGATCTCAGGAGCTGAAAATGAGAGCAAAAAATGTAATTAACTTGTACTTTCCGTCCTATTATATTCGTATTTCTTTCTCCATCCCATGGCTGTCTCTCGTATCGTAAGAGATCTCTCTAAGCGATAAGGTCGCTAAATGATTCTTTACAGTTTTTAAGTTTTTACGCATTTTGTTTTTAAAACTAAGAGCGATTAAGAGTTGATCCATCTCATCTCTGTGTATTTCGAGAGCTAATTGTTTTGTTAGAATCATTGTAACCATTCTATTTTTATACAATGCTTACTGATTTATTAGAGTGCTAATAGTTTTGATGTTGTGTCAACTATTTTGTCGCAGTGCTATAAAATAACTGTGTATTCGAGTGCTAATTGTTTTGTTAGAATGATAATAACCGTTTCTTTATTCAAGTGCTTACTGTTTTTTTATTTTGTTGGAGAGCTATTTCTAGGAGTAGTAACTGTTCTGTTGTGGTCCTATTTGTTGGAGTGCTGTTTCTTTATTCAAGTGCTGTTTATTTTCGAGTGCTGATTGTTATTGTTTTATGGTAATGATAGTTGTTGCTTTATTCAAGTGCTACATGTTTTTTTTTCTAGTGCTGTTTGTTAATGTTTTATAGTAACGATGGATTGGTGTGCTGGCTGTTTTGTTGTAGTTTCGATTGTTTTGTTGTAGTGCCGATTGTTTTGTTGGAGTGCTGATTGTTTTGTTGGAGTGTCGATTGTTTTGTTGGAGTGCTGATTGTTTTGTTGGAGTGCTGATTGTTTTGTTGGAGTGCTGATTGTTTTGTTGGAGTGCTGATTGTTTTGTTGGGAGTGCCGATTGTTTTGTTGGAGTGCTGATTGTTTTGTTGTAGTGTCAGCTGTTTCGTTGATAACTGTTTTGTTGTTCAGTAGCTGTCAGTAGTGTTCGAGTGGTGATATATGTCGTCGCAGCGCTAACTGTTCTGGTCGAGCGGCGAGATGTGGTGCAGGAAGTGCGCGTGCGCCGCGTGCACGACGCGCAGCGTGGCCTCGAGCGCGGACACGTCGCGCTCGCGCCGGCTGATGTCCGCGTCCAGCGCCGCGCCCACCGTGCGCAGCGACGCGCGCTCCGCTGCGAACTAATTATTTATGGTATAGAGTGACCAGACGACCAAGAGATGCGGCTGATCAGTGCCGGTTTTAGCACTACCAGCGTTTTTTTTTTTTACTTTTGTTGGTATACACTTGACCTCTCAATGAGCGAGGCCTAAGTAGTTACTGGCCGGATATAGTGGGGCGCCTGCCTATACCGGACCCGAATACCGGAATCCTTTTTTATCTAAGATAGGGTTGCACTTGACCGCCCTCTAGCCTGATGCGAAGCAAAACTCGTAGAAATAGATTCACTCTCGATTTGAAGATATCGGAAAAGTTTTTTTTTTAACTATTATAAATTTACTCTTGACCACCATCTCGCCTGATGTTCAGCGACGATGCGATCTACAATGGAGCGTGCTTACCTAGAAGAAACCGATGCATCGTGGCGAAGTACCTCCCATAAAAATGTGTAAAAGCCATTGAGGAGAATCGTCTTTCTTATTTAGACGAAAAAAGCCAAATCCACAGATATACACCCATAGATAACAAGATTACACATATAATTCTAACTCACACACACACTCTGAAAACATTAAGGTCACATCGATATGTGTCAGAATATGTTCTTAAAATCTGAGGATACAGACATACTTACCTACTGTTTTTGGACTTATGAAAATTGGACTTTTATCTCTGATGTCTATTGCAGGCGACACGATTGTGATGAGTGAAACACCGACTGATAACCAAATGATACTTATGTAAGGATTATTATTTTCTTGAAGGTCAGCTTCAGATGAACACGTCCAAGACTAATGTCATAAATAAATTATTATAATTATAAATAATGTCATATAGTGAAATATTGATATTGGTGGCAAAAGACTAGAACTAGCCACGCACTACCCTACTAACATTACGATTAACTTTTTTATGAGATCTAACACTACAAAAAATCTAAAACATTAACGTAGGTACCTTGATTTTAAAGAACGTCACCGTTAGCTGTTGACCAGAGTCATCCTTTCCTAGCGACCCGATGAAAATTTCATATCTAAAAATAAAAAGACGAACGATTCATACCTATAGAAATCTTATACCTTTAAACGAGCAATTCTTGTATATATATATGTATAGAATTGATCTGAAACTCGGAAACGCCTGGAACGATTTTCATGAAATTACGTATGCAGGGGATTTCGGGGACGATAAAGCGATCTAACTAGGTTTCATTAAAAAAACGCATGTTATGCGCGTTTTTAGCCAATGAAAAAACTGTCACATTAGACATTAGAATGCGAAGGTAAATTTCGCCGCGTGACGCGACAGCATAATTAGCTCAGACGGAAAGTCGGTCGGTCATAGCGGTCACGAATTAGTAGCTCCGGGTCCAACCTGGAGCTACTAATCAGACGGCTTCTCTTTTTTATTTCAATTCTTTTTTTTTAAGAAAATCTATTTTTTGGAGTCTTGTATCTTTAGGTATCTAAGTATATTTAGTACTAGCTGTGCCCCGCGGTTTCACCCGCGTCTATTTGAGGAAAATCCATACTAAAATATCCATTGCTGGCCACTTTATTACGTTTTACGGAACCCTTAAAATACGTAAATAAGCAACAATGCATTGTTGTAGAACAAATTTGATTACTTCAAATGACACAAACTTCAAATGTAGACACGCGCCGTCACAGACTTCAACGACCAAAGAGAATTTAAATTCACGGAACTAAACTTCTCGAAGAGAAATATTTTTCCCCGTTTTCTTTACATTCTTCACTCATACTCCGTACCTATTGATAGTAGCGTAATGTTATATACCCTATAGCCTTCCTCGATAAATGGAGTATCCAACAAAAAAAGAATCTTTCCTATCGGTCCTGTAGTTTCCGAGATCCTAGCGTTCAAACAAACAAACAAACTCTTCAGCTTTATAATATTAGTATAGATTTAAACCGAGTAAAGCTCGGTCACCCTGGACCCAGGTACTTAAATGTAACACGTAACTGATGTACACAAATATCCTATCAATATTATAAATGTCAAAGTTTGGATGTCTGTTGCTCAATCACGTCGGAACGCCTACACAGATCGGGTTGAAATTCTGAACACAGTTAGATTTTAGTCCCGAATAGCACTATAGCACATAGGCTACTTTTATCGCGGAATAATAGAGGGATCCGAAACTACGTGGGTAGGTCGCCATGGTCCGTGCTGCTAGATTGAAATAAGGCCTAAAATTATCATCATAGATCCAAAATTCGTCGTTAAAACCGGAATCAACGGAAACCGAGCACTCTTTAGACTGTAGATTTAGATTATCTTTTAAATAGATAAATAGTTAAAATTACAAAATAAAATCAGACTTAGAATAAACGCAACAAGGTGTATATTGTCTTGCTCACCTCTTCTTGAGTTGATCGATGCGATTGAGGCGCTCCTTGATGTCGCTACGCAGTTTGCCGCAGTCTTCGAACAGAGCACGTTTCTGTACTTCGAATATCTGGCGGCGCGCGGCGATCTCTACCAGTCGTTCGTTCATCGCCTGTACGTGAAACATACTACTGGTTTCAAACAATTTTCATTGGACATAATTATATTTAAATCGAGATCCAAAAGTAGCAGTTTACAACATATTCTTAAAAAACATTCCATCCTAAGGTTGCCTGGAAGATATCGCTTTTAGCTATAAGGCCACCGCCTGTAACATTAGTTTTATTGTTACCTTCATACTTGCTTTTGTTTTTGGAAAATTACTACCCATTATAGGCAACACGCAGTTGCGCCAACTTATACATCTACCTACCCTCATATGTTGGAAGTTTATCCATGTAATTGCTGCGTTGAACAGTAAACCTGCTTGTCCAAACCGTTTGTCGAATTCAGTCAAGTCTAACAACAAAAACGTTGAGCTAGACTGAGCTACAGATTTTTCTACCCTCATATAAAAAAAAACTGAAAATTGACTAAACAATTATACCAACAATTCTACAAGAATTAGGTTTACCCGTTATCCACGTCGCGCCACACGAGTAGCGCTTACTACCCGGACTTTTTATTTAAATCAATTTGAGCACTATTTGCTTAATGTTACGCAATATCACGGCCGAGGATGTAACACGTTCACCTAGAAAGTACCTGTCTATTGTAGATTTGAAACTACCCAAGTTGTACCTGTCGGGACACACAGATTCGGGCAGAGCGTAGAGCATAGCGCAGAGCTAGCACTGCGCTCGTCACCCAGAGATCTATGGTGTTATATCTCTAAGCCCAGTAATTTATCTGGAAACATTGCCCTTCAAACAGGAACACAGTACCGCTTACACAT
The DNA here is from genome assembly GCA_963693475.1 of Ectropis crepuscularia. Lineage (NCBI taxonomy): Eukaryota > Metazoa > Arthropoda > Insecta > Lepidoptera > Geometridae > Ectropis > Ectropis crepuscularia. The sequence continues at coordinate 12,445,263 of OY856339.1, read as the reverse complement.
TACTGTTTGGCGGTAGAATAACTGGCAAAGGTGTCGTACTTCCCCAGGCGGAGTCTGCCAAGAGTCCTACCACTACAAAAGTACTACACTACTACCGTTCCATATTCTAGAAGCTTCTGATTGCAATACTCACAGCGTCAAGCTGCAGTCGTTGTTTGTCCAGCGTGAAGGCCGTGTCGTCGAGCCCGGCCACGGCCCGCGCCGCGTGAGCCACGCGCAGTCTCGCCAACGCTTCGTCTACCCTCATTTTCCGCCACGTCTCTCGCAACATCTTCAGATCCTTGTCTCCACCTTCCACGTTCAACATAGAACTTTTCAGACGACTTTGCTGAAAATTAGAAAAATATGTTTGATAAGAATATTGGCAACCCCGCGCAAATAAACGTCAATGGTAAACTCTCTAACAGAGCCTTTCTTCTGTGCCTAATGGGCTAGGCAGTTTTAAACATGCACTAAAGCACTATGCTAAACGGCTACATCTGGTGTAGAATGTCCGTCCATCATCACCAGCTTACCTTAGCCAACTGCTGAACATAGGCCTCTCTCTGAGCTCATAACTTCACCCGTACCTCAGCTTTATTTTTCCGTCTACTGCCTGCTATTCCTCCTTATATCAATCACTCCACCAACTGCACTAACAGTGAAAATGGTCGATAAGCTCAAAGTCGCTCAGCGAGCTATGGAAAAGGCTATGCTTGGGGTTTCTCCGAAGGATTGCATCCGCAATGAAGTAATTCGACAAATTAAAGTCACCGACATAGCTCAGCGTATTAGCAAACTGTGTCAATCAACTGTGTCAAAGTGGGAATGGGCCGGCCTATCTGTCGCAGACCCGATAACCGTTGGGGCCGACGGGTTCTGGAGTGGAGACCGCGAATCGGCAAACGTACCTAGTATAGGACGCCCTTAGACTAGATGGAGTGACAGCTGGTGGCGGTTGAAGAAGTAAGACCGAGGATCGGAGCTGAATAGCGTATCATAAAGATAAAGATAATTTACTGAACAGAAATACAAATACAATGAAATAAGTGTCTCTGCCCTTTGCTTTAGTATAAATACTGTGGTGCAAAAGGCAGCGTCTTCCATTTTATCACTTAATTATGATGTTCAACAACATAAAATTTAGGAACAAAAACAAACTTATAACAAATAAACTAGCGGCCCGTTCCGGCTTTGCTCGGAGCCTATGACACTCAGCAATAATGTGGCTTTCTATTGGTGAAAGAATTTTTGAAATCGGTTCAGTAGATCCCGAGATTACCCCTTACAATTTAACAAACACACAAACTTTACTTCTTTATAATATTAGTATAGATAATACTGTTAGAAAGCAAAAAAGAAAAGCAACAAAATTCACCGTAATTATTAACTTAAACTTATTTCAAGATATAGAAATTAATAACAAAAATATTTTAAACATATTAAATTTACCAAAAATTTAATAAAAACAATAACAATGTGTATCTTATAACAACCTTATCATTAGTTTTGCAGCATCAGCATAATGAAAGCCTGATAACCAATTAGGAGTGACGTTCTTCAGTTTATATGGCAGCGGTTTTCGTATATCTTGAAAACTGATAATTTTATTACAAAATATATGGGTATAAAGTATGGGTGGATATAGAAAAGGCCTATGTCCAGCAGTGGACGAATACAGGCTGATGATGATCAAGTGCAGCATACCAGTTTGCTTTGTTCCGCGTTCTGTATATCCAGGTCCCTGGTGAGGCGGCGCATGTCGTCGTGCAGACGAACGGAGTGCCGTTCCAGGAGGGCCAGGCGCGCCGCGTGGCGACTGCACACTTCCTTCAGCCTGCGGAAATATTTTTAAATATTTTATTGATTGTTTTATCGAATGTGTGATGATGATGATGTCCTCCTTGACGTGTCCGTCAATGGCGAACCTGGCTAATTACTATTGTAGATGGCTCGCAAACCCAAATTTAGTTTTGAAAGTTCTATTGCATGGCGCACAGTGCAATATACCCTCAGCATTATATGTGTAGGTGCAGGTCGAATGTGTAATAGCATGATGACTAAACAAATTAATTAGATTACTAAAAAATATTGTACACGTATTTTTTTTTGTTTCTCACACAAGTATTAACGAAGATACAGTGGTTAAAGGTTTCTAGTGACGTCACGTCTATATAACATTCTTATGAAGACTTAACTAACGTCACAACACCCCCTCACTCTTGATGATCTATATTATATAGTATTTTCAAATGTTTTGAAGTTACAGACCTTCTTAAAAAATACTTTCAAGCCGTTCAAATCGAGCTACGCTGCACAGTAGAGTGACAATGTGCTCTCTCTCTCTCTCTATATACATATAGTTCGTAATTCTTAAAATAGCTTGTTTATAAATCTACGTAGTATTTTCATCATCATAGAGTTCCGTACCTACGTCATGTACGTACCTATTTTCTTTCTCGACCATCTCAGCAGACACCTCGCGCTCCGCTTGTGCGCCCTCCATGTGCGATACTTGAGCGCCGAGTGTCTCCACTTGATAGCACTGCCATCATAAATATTACAATGAGTTTTTCTTTAAAAGAAGCTAGCAGTTGGCCTTTGTTGCATTTCAAATTCGAGGCTAGCGCAGGCCCTACTAACTTAAAGTTACTATGATTACCTACGTATACATCATAGTACCTACTTATAATAAATTGTAAATACTTACACGAGGTTAGATTATAAAGTAACCTAACGTAAGTTTATAATCTTACGCTTTTTATATAGGTATGTAATCTGACGGTATTTACAATTTTACTTTAACGTACATATATTCGTAGAACACATTGTAAAGTATGCATTGAGCCCACTTGAAGTACCTACTCAGTACTCGAAGTATACTTGAATAAAGAGGTGTACTTGTTACATAGGAGTAAGGTATGCTGGAAAATATTAAGTTTAATTTAAATAAACACATTCACACACAACACCATCTAACCCCAAACTAAGCAAATGTTAATTACTGTTTTTCTGTAATGTTTTGTGGTATGATAAAACATTTTGTATTGGGCAGTTTTTATTAAAGTCGAATCTACTTACAATTTGGTATAAAGTTTCCTTCTGACTCTGAAGAAGTCTCTGAAGCGTATTTTGTTTATTCTCGAGCTTTCCCATGACGGCAGCAGAAGCTGTAATGGTAGGACAATGAGAAAAAGCATGTTCAGAATGTAATTTTTAGATACGGTGTACCTACCTACCCGCATAACTCTCAAACGTTTAATAATTAAAAATGTATTGGCATCTTGATTCAGTTGATAGTAAGTCGGTCCTTAGAGCTGATGGTCGTCGGTTCAATTTCTGTTAGTGACAAATATTTGTGTGAGGAATACAGATGTTTTGAAATTTTCTTGTTTGTTTGGATGTTTCTTTTCATCAAAGCTGTATTTACAATGTATATAAAACAGCTATCTGGTTCCTTTAATACAAGTTACTCACTATCGAGTGTGTAAATTCCTGTGATGCCCTTTGCCTTATCATATAATACCCCGTTTACATTATTCCAGCCCAGCGATCGAATCCAGCGCTGGATTGCTTACTGGAATAATGGAAACCACCAGGTTTCCATAAGTTTACTTACACACAACGAAAATTTATATTTTTTGACGTGAAAACTTCTTTAAGCTGTAGGCATTTTTTGAGAGTGGAAGAGCAATTTAAACGCTTACACCATTACCGTCACCGCTGTATGTAGGTACATACACAAAATAGGTACATTGCGTTTTCACTTTTGTCAACACTACCTGAATGCCATATCTATTATAAATACGAATATTTGTGTGTGTGTTTGTAACTCACTCAAGCAAAAACTGCTAAAGGAATTTGTATGAAATTCGGTAAGTACATAGAAAGAAAACAGTCTGAAATAACACATAAGTAGATTACTTTTTATCCCGAAAAAATACCGGGGTTGGAAACTAAGAGGGTGAAATACCACCACTACCACTAGTAAAATATAGGTACAGATAGTTCAACTCATCTGTGCGCGCGGCGCTATGTGTGCGTGCGCTTGTAATTATACAACTTTCATTTGTGTGGCAGTGGCGCGGCAGTCGTCGTCCGAGCAAAACGTGACGAGCATACAAAGTAACTGTATATGTACAAGCTTACCCACACATAGGCCCGCGCGCACAACTGAGTTGAAGTCACTATAAGTACCTTTAAGTTGCATTTGAAAGAGTTTCTCTTCGTTCTTGAGTTTAAGCTGTTTCTGTTGCTCGACGAATGAGCAGTGCATGGCTCTCTGGGTGTTCACAGTCAGTTGGCTGGCGTATTTTTCTTCCTCCTACAACGTAGTTGATATATATATAAATTTAAAAAATATACATATAATTTTATAATTACTTTGCTCTGTAAAACGAAACAAAATGCTGAAAGGATCAGGTTGAGGAACAGTTAGATTATTATGGACTTGTATAGCACATAGGCTACTTTTTAAAGCGGGAAAATGACAAGAAAGTGAAACTAGACGCTAGTATTACAATGCATGTGGAAGTTTAGATTTTTAGATTTATGAATGTGTGTTGCTAAATCAATTCGAAACAGCTCAATGAACCGGGTTGAAGTTTGAAATAGATCGATAATAATAGTCTAGAATAGCACATAAGGCTGCTTCCTATCCGAACACAAATGCATATAATATTTCGTTGGGAAATAAACATTGACTTTAATTTATTTCAAAGAACGCATTTCACAAAAGTAATGTAATGGTATCAATTACTCCATCACATTTACAATGAAATCAAAGCAGCCAAATAGTCTTGGGCAAGATACTAATGAATAAAAATTATATTTTCCTTTTAGGCACGAATATGACCGAAGATTTTCGTGTTTTTTTTATTGATGATTGATAAATAATTTGCTAATAGGTACTAATTAATACTCACGTTCAACATGTCCTCGAGCTCCTTTGCTCTTTTTTCTGATGATTTGGACTTGTCCATAGAATCTGCGACTTTCTCTTTCAACTCTACAATCTGCAAAAGACAAAATTCGTAAATGAAAGATTTAGACTTAGATACATTAGAGAATTTTATTACAAAAATCAAATAATTTTACTTGGAAACAAAACAAGTCACTGTGCAACAAAAAAATAAATCTTATTCATTTATAATACGACACAACTAAATTAATTTCAATGTCTCAACAAAATTCAACAATGAAATTAAAAATGATTTTTCTTTTATAAGAACTACTCGACAAGTTATGGTTAGACAAAGATGCACTGTGACAAAACTACGATGGGTATAACTTTATCGTACAGCACTCAAGTTTAATACTGGCAGTCATCAGAATTTATTATATTCTTTCTGAAAATTATGCCCTCTCCAGATTCACTAAACAAATTTGACTTACATTCTAGAACATTACAAAAGGGAACTTAAACATAATATTCATTATTTTTACAACATTCATTATTTTTCAACAGTAGATGCCTACAATCAAGCTGCCTCATTGCTGATCTAATTTGATCCTAAGCCTAATTAAAATAAAGTTTGAAAACGCTTACCTTAGCATCGACCGCTTGCATTGCCATGTCTTTCCGGTGCTGATCCTCCATAATCTGGCGGTTCTCCATGTGAAGCCGCTCCAGGGCAGTGCGCATGTTGCTTAACTCGCGCTGTAGAATTTGTAACTGGAAACAGGAAGATTATTTTATTACTAGCTGAACGCGCGCGCGTTGCTACGCCATCTATCGAAAATCGATCGTACCAATTCAAATTTTGAACAAATTCGGTTACTTTAGGTTTGACGCAACCTTTGAAATATGACATATGCCGTCACGCAACGAAAGCTCTCAAAAAGCAATATTTTTTCCCGTTTTTGTTACATTTTTCATTCCTGCTCGGCTCCTGTTGATAGTAGCGTAATGTTAAATAGCCTATAGCCTTCCTCGATAAATGGACTATCCTACAAAGAAATAATAGTTCAATTCGGATCCTACTGATCCGACTTCCAGAGATCCTTGCGTTCAAACAAACAAACATACAAACAAACTCTTCAGCTTTATAATCTTATATATAATATATAAAATTATTATGTCACAGTGTTAGTTTCCTTACTCCTCCGAAACGGTTTTACTGATTATTACCAAATTTTATTTGCATATTCAGTAGGTCTGAGAATCGGCTACTATCTATTTTTATTTTATTTTTACTATATACATTTGAGTAATTTAATCATTTGACAGTGAACTCCTCCTAAGCGGATTTGAATGTTTTTTTTGTGTATGTACAAGTGGATTCGAGGATGATTTATATTCACAAATAAGCCCGGCTGATGGCGCTGCAGACAGTATCTAGGTTATGATCCGAGCGAAGCCGGAACGGGCCGCTAGTATTAGTATAGATTATACCTACAATCCTACTAGGAAACAGTGAAAATTATTTATTACTATAGAGGTAAAATCCTACTAATATCATTAATGCGAAAGTTGTATTAATAGTATGGAATAGAATAGCACACGCTACTTTTTATCAGCGTCGGGATATCACGGGGAATTAACAGGAACCGGAACTGCGAGGGTAACTGTTAGTTATATTACAAAGGTTCTCCATTTATTATTTGTATTGTCATCTACAATGACCAACTCAAAAACTACTGGGCCGATTAGTTATTGAAGTGATTTTACTTACATATGTATCTAATGATACATTATCATTTTTTATCGAATTAAGTACAGGATCTCTCTCTACGGAAACTTCAATTGTGTAAACCAAACCGAACAAAGTCGGTGTAGACCGCTAGTTAGTCAAAATTATCTAACTGGCTGCTGGCTAATCCTACGTTAATACATACGATTCATCATCAGCCGTAAGACGTCCACTGCTGGATATAGGCCTCCCCCCTAGATTTCCACAACGAACGGTCCTGCGCAACCTGCAACCAGCGGTTTCCAGCGACCTTCGTGAGGTCATCTGTCCATCTAGTGGGAGGCCGTCCAACACTGCGTCTTCCGGTTCGTGGTCGCCACTCGAGAACCTTTCTTCCCCATCGGTTGTCAGTTCTGCGAGCGATGTGGCCTGCCCATTGCCACTTCAGCTTAGCTACTCTTCGAGCTACGTCGGCTACTTTAGTTCTTTTGCGAATATCCTCATTACGGATTCTGTCGCGCAAAGAGACTCCGAGCATAGCTCGCTCCATAGCTCGCTGTGTGACTTTGAGCTTTGTTATGAGGCCCACAGTTAAGGACCACGTCTCAGTTCCATAAGTCATCACTGGCAACACGCACTGATTGAAGACTTTCGTCTTCAAGCATTGGGGTATTTTGGACTCCAAGATGATGATTTCCCGAACGCTGCCCATCCGAGTTGGATCCTTCGCTGGACCTCTTTGTCGAAGTTGGATCTACCCAATTGGATCTTTTGACCCAGGTAGACGTATTCGTCAACAACTTCGAGTGTGGTATTCCCAACAATAACCGGTACAGGTGAGACATGAACATTTGACATGACCATCGTCTTGTCCATATTCATCCTCAAACCTACCTGTTGGGATACTCTACTGAGGTCCCTGAGCATAGCACCGAGGTCCTCCATCGACTCCGCCACAATGACTATATCGTCGGCAAACCGAAGGTGAGTGATGCATTCGCCGTTGATATTGATGCCATGTCCGTTCCAGTCCAGTAGCTTGAAAACATCTTCCAGCGCGGCAGTGAACAGTTTCGGAGATATAACATCTCCCTGTCTCACGCCTTTCTGTAGCCGGATATGTTTTGTGCACTGGTCCTGTAATCGGACAGACATTGTGGCTTTGCTGTAAATGCACCTCAACACTTCGATATAGCGATAGTCCATGCGGCATCGCTGGAGAGACTGAAGCACTGCCCAGGTCTCGATGGAATCGAAGGCTTTCTCATAATCCACATACGCTATACATAGTGGCCGATTATACTCCTCGATTTTCTGTATAATCTGCCGAAGCGTATGTATGTGGTCTACGGTACTATAGCCTTTTCGGAAACCGGCTTGTTCGGGTGGCTGGAAGTCGTCAAACCTGCGTGCGAGACGATTCGTGATTACCCTCGAAAACCACTTATAAACGTGGCTCAGAAGTGAGATGGGTCTGTAGTTCTTCAACAAGGTGTTGTCACCTTTTTTGAAGAAGAGCACCACCACACTTCTGCTCCACGCTTCTGGCGTATTACCGTCAAGTATGACGGAGTCGAACAGCTTCTGGAGGACTTTAAGTACCGGTTTTCCACCCGCTCTCAGAAGCTCAGTCGTAATTGCGTCGTCGCCAGGTGCCTTGTTGTTCTTAAGTTGTTTGAGGGCCATCCTAATCTCATACAGGCTGACTTCCGGGATGTCTTCGGTAAAGTGTCGGGTCAGCTTGGCTCTTGGGTCTTTTGCCATGCTAACGACAGGTCGTGTTTGCGTAGAGGTGTATAACTGTTCATAGAACCTCTCAATCTCCTCCAAAATCTCGGCCCTCGACGAGACGACGTTACCACTGTCGGTCTTCAGTTTGGTCAATTGACTTTGCCCAAGAGACAGATTTCTTGCGAACTAAATACATACGATTACCTATAGTAAATTCCTCTCACTTGAAATTAAGTATAGAGAGAGAGAGAGAGAAATAGTAATGCTGTGCAATTTTAGTGAGGCGGTCGGGGGCCAGAGATGTAAGATGATTTATAATTTGTTTTATACTCGAGTTCCCCACTAAGCACCTTGGTAAAATTGTATAGCGCCTAGTGAGCCCTAAGCTGGTTACTGGTTAGCCTGTGTCCATGTTGTAGCCGCGGCATTGATTTCAAGAAAGTCTTTTCCTATCAGGAGCTGTCGCAGCCTCAAATTTGCAGGGGGTCACTAATAGTAATACAATATGTCAAGGAAAAAGACTACTAGTAAAGTCTTTCTAAATAACTCTTGTTAAAGCAACCCACGATTTTACCCGCGTAGTTGCTGTTCCAATTGTTTTCCCGCGGTAAAAAATAGCCCATGAACTATTCGATCTTTTTGGCATTTTAAAATTTTTTAAATTTGACGTTATACGATTTTTCATTGTTGTTGTTGTCCCCTGTGATACCCCCTTCGGGCCGCGCTTGGTTGCGTCATTAATCTCGTAGTTATGCTGGGCGATCATATGGCTGAATTTGCTTTATTTTGGGTCCTTGTCAATGCTGCGCTTCTGATCTCAGAAGTTCTGTTGCTACACATTACTCTCCCTACACGTAAATACCTCACTGTGCAGTGTGGCGTTAGTCTCGCAGAGAGCCTGGTGAACCATCTGGCTGAGATGGTTAGCGAGCGTTATGTTGGCTCAGTATCGTTGTTAATAATGCTGCGTTTATGCTTTCAGAAGCTCTGTTGCTAGACATCGCTCTACACGTAAATACCTCACTGTGCAGCGCGGTGTTAGTCTTGTAGAGAACCTGGTGTGCCATCTCGCTTAGTTCGTTAGCGAGCGTTATGTTGACTCAGCATCTTTGTTACTAATGTTGTAATGCTGCGCTTCTGATTTCAGAAGCTCTGTTGCTGCACAATACTCTATATATAATTTTACCTCACTGTGAAGCGCAGCGTTAGTTTCGCAGAGAGCCTGGTGAGCCATGCGTGTCTGGCTTAGCTGGTTAGTGAGCACCATGTTGGTTCGCTGCGCTTCTTGGTTGTTACCACGTTGCTGGTCGCAGAATGCTTGTTGCTCGCGGCATTGTTCCGCTATATTGTTCACTTCCGCTTCTAACACAGCATAGTCCTGAAAAATTATTCAGGATAAAGTGGCGAAATGGTAAATTATAATAATAGACTGAATCAAAATATTGTACAGTTTCTTTTTGAATTTTTAAACGGAAACCAACCTCTCGAATATGTCGAATGTCTGTATCTCTCTGCCGTAGGTTTTCTATAGCGCCAGCCCACATCATCATCATACTTTTTCTTTGTTCCATGCCTTCTATGACCTAAAAAATCATCAGAAATAAGAAACAAAGTCTTAAGGTAATAAACTATGTTACTGCGTGATCAAAATTATTTCCTCCGTATTCTTACCTGAACTGAAATTCTTTCACACGCGCGCTCTTCTGCACTCAAGTTGGAGACGAGCTGATTAAGCCGCTCCGACATGCGGTCATGTTCTACTTTCAGCTTCTGCCTTTTGGTTTCTAAAGACTGAGAACAAATAACAAGTTAAGTTATTTTATAAATTAATCGATTCAATTTCAAAGATACATGCAATGAAAAGATAATTTCAAAGTACTTTAGATTTCGAGGTTTGAAAACAAATTACTAAAAAAATCAAATCATAACCGATGGTGCTGTTGATATAGTAAATATAGGTAAATGAAAATGATTACCCTAAACACTACAAAATATGTACGTAATAATGTTCACAAATCTTAGATAATGAGACGATTCCAATATGCAAAATATACAGACGGTCAACTAAGTCTCAGTAACAGGGTCCCGTTTTTACCCTTTGGGTATGGAACACTAAAAAACAATGACGATGCAAGTGCAACTCCACAAGTGACACTACCAAAAATGTGTGTCCTAAACGCTCCTTAATAGTACCTTAGCTTGGGAGACATCTTGTTTGGTAAATTTTTCTATAGCAGATATGTCACAGGAACTTCGCTCTAGTGCTGCTCGCCATTCTTGCAGGGCCATTCGTTCCCCACACACTTCAGTCTTCAGCCCATCAGCCTTCTTCAGCAGCCTGGCAATATTCACTGAAATAATATGAAAATTTACTTTTAACAATTAGCTACATTCTGCCATCCCTAGTATACTATGTATAGTCAAAGTATTACTTAAGGTTCCTAATTACTTAGAAGCTCCATTTTTTTCAAAAATTCATTCATATCTTCTGTTGATTATAGCTAGTACTTGGAATCCTATAAAAAAACTATTTTTGGTTTAAAAGGAAGTAATTTATCAATTAGCTTCACAGACCATGCAAGTATTTCTCACATAAAATATTTCTGACTAGCAGCACCTCGCTGTTTAACCCGCTTAGTTCCCATTGTCATTATTTTCTTGCAATAAAAGTAGCCTTTGTGTAATTTTAGACATTGTTCCCAATTTCAATTGGTTCAGGCGTTCCAATGTTATTGAGCAACAAACATTAGTGAAGTAGGTAGTTTTAAATAATAAGCTTCTTACACTGGATCCTATCACTTCTTCCGGTAACATCTTTGCTCTGCTTGTTGCAGTCAGCAATGTCCCGTTCCAAGGATTCTGATTCATTGATAGCGAGTTGACGCAACTTCACCTCTTGTTCCATCTGCTGCTTATGAGCAAACAGGAGCCTCTGTAATGTGTTACATTGAAATATTACATTTCTGTAAATATCAAACCAATGTATCATAAAAGTCAGTAGTATTACAGAATATTTTAACTCAGGTAATCTTTGGTTCACCAGAGAGATACATAGTAGATTTATAACAAAATAAAAACGAGACATACTTAAATGTGTTAAGTAGCAGGTAGCTGACATACTCATAATAAGCAGTCTTCATCTTCTTTTAAACATAATAATCATAATATCATGGCATACTTGTTACACAAAGATTTTGCGATGTTATAATTAATCTTTTCAGACCATCAATAAACAATTCATGTTAATATACCAATACTCACAGTGTTTTCCTGATATTCTGAATGAACATGGTCCTTGTACTTATTGAGGTCATCTCGCTTTTGTTTTGCTAATATGTAAGCTTCTTTTAGTTGTTGAATTTCATTTTGTCTGAAAATCAAAGTGAAATAAAATATCCGCAACTAGTTTTCCTAAAAAAAACAAGGCAGCCCCTAGGTTAAGCATATTTTTAAGTTCTTAATAATAGTGTCTAGGCTAAAATGAGTAGACTACTAGGAACTGATGATGAAAGTTGTGTAGGCAACTGATATGGATATCAGTTGCCTACACAATTTTAGTAGAACTGGAATGATATAGGAGAAGATAGAATACTTACCGATTTATGAGGAGAGTTTCCAAGTCCTGATTTTGAGGATCAGCGAGAGGTATTCTGGTGCCTTGGTTCCAGCCCAGCTGTTCTAAAAGCTGGGCCATGTAGGCAGGGGCTTTGGACGCGTCCGTCATGTTACCCACTAGCCTATAAACTAATAAAAATAAGAAAAGTTACAATAAAACATTTGACCAGATTATTAGATCGATAATTAACTAATAAAGTATACTTGTTACATCAATAAAATACGGTCGTCAATAAACAAAAACAAATTCGCCGCCACCAAAACAAAAACAAAGAAACATCACAGTTATGACAGCTAAACAGCTACATAAACAAGATGAACCATTTTTGAACGAGAACTCGGTCACTTTAGAAGAAAAACCGGTAAAAGGCGTAAAAAATGTAGTGCGTTAAATGTTTTAGTCAAGTATAGCAATACCAATACCAACCAATGGATTATTTTATATCTTGTGCTCTTGTGTCTTTGAGGATTTAACCATGTACATAACATGTGTTGCGTCCCAAATATCTAATTTTGAGATTAAAACCAAAATGAAAATTAAGTCATGACAATCGTTACAAACATGTTAATCACATAGAGTAGGTACCTATATAAATTAACTGACTATGGTTAGGCAGTCAATGAAATTTATGTATCATGAATTAAAATATACTTGTATTATCAAATTTATTTAAAAAAATGGGTTAATTTATTATTATTTAACTTAATTGTAGTGCTAGGAATTTTAGTGCAGAGTCTGCCTAGACACGTGAATACCACACTTTTATCGCACACTTTATCAGTTACTCTACCTCCAAGGGGCAATGTTGTTATGAATGGTTGTTTTCCGGTTTGAAGAGCAATTTCGCTAGAGAGATTACATGATAAAAAAAAATGTTAGCGAATAGGTGACGAGCGCAATGTAGCGAAACAGGGAATTGGACTCATTGTGTGTTATGAATAGGCATAATGCTTACTATCAGGCACATATCTATGTCACAATGTGTTATAAACATAAAAAATAAATGTCGAGTTTAATTAACTAATGCAGTATGTATACCAGCAAGTTAGCAATACGCTTTTTTAAGCGACTTTTTGTTATAAACCTATGGGGCAGTCTTTGGCGTAGTTTTAAACCACCTATGCTTTCAATATTTTGTAAGCCTATATACCTACACAACAAATTCATTTCATTTTTTTTACAGTAAAAAGTGACGGGACGAATAGTTTCGTGCCTAATGGCAAGAAACACGCCTGCCCAAAACAGCACAATGCCACGCAGCCATTAGAACATAAACAGTCCAAATCATTATCTAACACTGCACTGCGCTCGTCACCCAGCAATATAAGAAGATTTGTTTCTATCACCTGTAATTTCTATGGAAACATTACCCTTCAAACCGGAATACGGTGATGTTTGCACAACACCGCTCAGCGGTATTATAACTGGTAAAGGTGTGGTACTTCCCCAGGTGGACTCTGCAAAAAGATCTGCCACTACCTACTACTACTACTATCTTAGCCAGTGATTAGGTATACCATATACCCTTAAACAGCAACACCCAGAGATTACGTATTGTATTTCAGTTTGAAGGAAAATGTCCAGATAAATGTCAGGATAACGAGCGAAGTAATGTGAACAAAACCCATAACTTCAAAATTGAATGAGACACTGCGTTGATACAGGCGTTTTGCTATCAGCATCCAAGGTTAAGTGCTCATCTCGTATAATATATATACGGAACCTACACTTTAATAAAACCAAAACTCTAGACCCATGATAACAACTGTTTCATTCTTAAATTTAAGTAAGTATTTTAGAATGCTTTCTTTAGATATTTAATACATCTTGGAAAATGAAAATGAATATTAAATCTAAGCTACTTACAATCACCAACCCAATTAAACATGTAGGGTCAATAAAAGAAATAAGGTAAAATATAAGTCGGTGAACACTAGGGTGACCGGTGACGTGGGTATACAGGAACCAATTTATGTTACAAAAAAAATTACAAATTCATCTGTAAAAACCTTACATACCAAAAAGAAGCCGAGCCAAGCTCAGTTTGATTCATTAACACTCTGTCGCATTGCCATTAGTGCAATATTAATGAGTTGATAAGTTTCATAGAAAATCTTGAAATGCGGCCAAACGAAAATGTGCGCAGCCAGTCAAAAATAGCTCAACATCAACGTTAGTTTCACGCTATCGCGCTCACATGCGCTGCTTCTGAGAGTAATCGTGTCTTCCTGTTATATTCTTATAATAATATTTGTGTTACCCAAATCAAAATGAGTGCTGATGCAGCTTCGTTACCTTGTCCTGTATGCTCACATACCAGTGTCTTCAATTCAGTACAATCGTTACGCGACAGATTGATTCATGTATCTACAAATAAAATATCCTGCCCAGTATGCCAAGAAGAGATTTCTGGTTTAGACAAATTAACGATACATTTATTTTGCCATGTTCAATTATTAACAACAAAACAAGAAAAAATAAACGATGAAGGTGATATAATAGGAAAAGTGAAATCTGAAAATGGGACAACTGTTCAGCAGAAGAAACCAAGATCTGGAGCTAAAAATAAGATTTCGTCATCGGCAGCATCCACGCCGGTAAAGTTTGTGAAAATATATCCAAAACTGCCAGTAATATCCTTAAATCCTGTTCCAATAATAGAAATAACTCAAAAACTAGACGATGGAACTCAAACTAGTGACCCGATTCAGTTCGTTAAAACTGAAACTGCTCTACTACAAAACAATACTACTTGTAATATCTGCGGGCTTCAGTTTGTGGATAATAATATTCTGAAGATGCACAGATGCTTAATACATAACATCGATGACACGACACATCAAGCCTTTACAAGATACAACTGTCATCTGTGTCCGAAGAATTTCAAAATGCGAGGATCTCTGATGGTTCATCTGAGGGTAGCGCATTTTGGTTTTCTGTCTGGTAATAGTATCGCAAACGATGTTTCCCAAAACTCAGTAAATGGAAATAATGTGGATGAAAATCAAGATAATTCTATTAACAATGATAGAAACGATAGTAAACAATGGCAGTGTGATGTCTGTAAGAAATGTTTTACAACAAAATATTTCTTGAAGAAACATAAGCGGCTACATACAGGTTAAATCAATACATTGGTGTTTTGAGGTAATTCGTACTAACAAATTAATAACGCTACATTATCACATAAGGCGTGAACTAAGCGTAGTGTGCCCAGTGGGGTA
Organism: Ectropis crepuscularia; assembly: GCA_963693475.1. Taxonomy (NCBI): domain Eukaryota; kingdom Metazoa; phylum Arthropoda; class Insecta; order Lepidoptera; family Geometridae; genus Ectropis; species Ectropis crepuscularia. Next base: position 12,430,081 of record OY856339.1, on the reverse strand, counting down.
TATAATTTAGGTATTGTTATATTTTTTCTTTTTACGTCGACAAATTAATTTTGTATTTTAAATACTTCGTTACTTATATTTATATTTAAAATACTCGTATGTACCCTACTGTTTACATGCCTACAATGTTTTACTCCTACCTTTTCTGATATATGCTTTGCTTTATAAAATCAGCCAAATGCTATTTATTTTACCAGTATAATTAATATCTCACTCAGTAACATTCAATGAAACCATCGTGCAATAAGTTTAGCAAACTTTTTTTTAATTTTAACATGCTTTTTGCAGCTTTCTGAAAGTTTAATAACCCTATACACTTATTTGTAGATATATAAGTATTATGAGCTAGTATGAGAGAAAATAAGTATACTTAATGGCAGAGCACGACTGAAGAAAGTAAGGATGAATATTAGCAATATGAATGTGAAAACTTTGAGTGTTGCGATAACGAGGAATATAGATGGATATTTCACCGTAAAATTATAAAAAGCCGTCAGATTATAAACTAGCGACGTTATATTATTAAAACAAACCTAACCTACCTTAATATTATAATCTCACGAATTTATTTATTGTGACCTGACGGTGATTGCTATTTTACGGCGACAGATCCAAGAAACATACTCAGGACCCTGCGTAAATCGAATTAGTAAAAACAAATGATAAAGTAAATAAACTTATTATTTTATTTCAGGTGAAACTCCCTACGCTTGCTCACAGTGTAATAAAACTTTTACATTCCAACAATCGTACCATAAGCACTTACTCTACCATAACGACGAAAAACCTCACACATGTAGTTACTGTGGTAGAGCGTTTAAAGAACTTTCTACTCTTCATAATCATCAGAGAATTCATACAGGCGAAAAACCCTTTGCATGTGAATCTTGTGGTAAGTTACCTTTTTCACTCTCAATGTTATATGGACAAAATATTTATGTCTTAAGTAACTTTCTATACCAACGAGGCGTTTTTGGACAAGTAAGAATCGAAAAACACGAAACCTTACATGACTTGAAAATTCTAAGATTCTGTTATTCTAATTAAAGTTCATTACCGTATATTTCAACAAAATACGATAGTAAAATTGATAATTTTGTGTTGTGGTTATATATTTTTCATTCTCATTTTACTTTTACGCGTCATCATTATACTTGGGCCTACACATAAACACGCCAAAAATGTGGAAAAAATACCCTTTTTTTTAATTCTAAAAACGTTTCGTAACAGTTGATAAGTATTTTATATAAGTCAGTTTTATAAAAAGATCTTACTTCGAAGAGGGGAAAAGATCGAGGGTTGCGAGGCGACGGCGAGGCGAAGCAACCTGCATGCAGCAGATAAAAGTGACATCATTGTGCTCAATGTTATTATTTTAAATTTAAACCCTTCTATCTTCCTACATATCACCTACTCCTGCGGATCTACCGCCTAACTAAATCTGCTTTGGCTTTGCTGTTGTTGTCTCCATAAATTCAACCGACAACAAAAGAGACAGCAATATAAAAACTAAGACAGTTATAGTTAGGCGGTACACTCTCTGGTGGTTCAAAACACCATATAATTTTGTTCACGGGCCTGTAGTCGTAACAGTCATAGCTATATTTTTGCGTGTAATACGTAATTTGTGTTACTTATAGTGTTAAATTTTGTCACAGTTTTGAGATTTTACAGTTTACTTTGTTTGTATTTTATTTAAGGATAATACAGAAATTTAAAAAAACAATACTGTGAGATATTCAGGTTATTTTATACATCAAGATTTTTTTTTATTATTGTTTTAGGCAAATGCTTCCGTCAACGCGTTTCCTATTTGGTGCACCGTCGTATTCACACCGGTGTGATGCCGTATAAATGCACAGCTTGCGAGAAAAGTTTTAGATACAAAGTAAGTATTTTTTAAACCGTTTGAACTCGCCTTACTAAGTCACAAAATGTAAGTTTACAGATTTCAAAATTGTAAGATATATTTTGTATTCTAAATTCTAACCCTCACACAGGACCGAGTAAAAGAGCCTTACTTTACTTTGTAACCAATAACTAACCATTCAACATGCGAAACTGCTGTCATTATTTTGTAGTTCTCGTCTATCTAAGCACCAACGATTCATAATTTGTTGTCGCCCCATCAGTTGGTATTTATTTTTAATAATGTAAGCTTCACTATGATTTTACTTGTAGGTATTATTTTTTAAATCTCATAACTATGTACCTGCGTGTGTCAGTAAATGTTTCGTCATATTATATATTGTACGATTTCTTACAACATAGACTGACGGAACGAGCAAGACATGCACCTAATGGTAAGCAACAGACCTTCTGATAATAGTAGGTTCAGTGCCACACAGCTACTTGAACATGAAGATTACAAATCACCGCCCAAAGTAGGTACTGTCCAGCGCTTTTCTCTTAGAAATTTAAGGTTAAATGCCCTTGGACTGTAATTTCTCTGAAACATTGCCTTCAAACCAGACAGTCATGTTTGATTATTACTGCTTGGCGGAAGAATTACTGACAAAGGTCATGTGGTACTACTATTTTTATAGTTATATCATTTTATGAAATGCAAGGAGGATAGGGAGGTCTGTGGTCAACATTGGGACACTCTGGGCTCTTAATAATAAGACGTACTTGTACTTGTATAGTGAACAACATAGAATCATTTCAAAATTTCATGCCATCGGTTCTAATTTAAGGTTTTCATCGAAATTGCAAGTTACCAAGAAGAGATCGCTTTTAGCGATAATGTAATGTTTTCTACCTGTTAATATATATGTTGTGTGGCGTATGAAATAGTTTTCTTTCTGTGTATATTATTCAATTTACGGCTGGTATAGTCGGAAGAAAGGCGATTGAAAGGCTTTTTGAATTCGTGTGCCTAATGCCGCTAACTTAAAACGGCGAAGGAAAACATCGTGAGGAAACTGACATGTACCTAGAATCTTTCAAAGTCATGTGTCATTCGCCAACCCGCACTGGGCCAGCGTGGTGAATTATGGCCTTGACTCTCTCCTTGCGAAAGAAGGTCCCGCGTCCCTGCAGTGGGAACATTTAGTGGGCTGCTTATGCTGTATAATATTGAAATAAATTTTAAGGTTAGTTTTGTTAATTGTACCCTTCTAACTAATTAATCAAATGTCATACGGGAAATGATTAATTATTTTATTTTGTAGAGGTAGGACTCTTAGCAGAGTTCGCCTGGGGAAGTACCACACTTTTGTCAATTATTCTACCGCCAAGCAGTAATGTGCAAACATTACTGTGTTCCGGTTTGATGGGCAATGTTTCCAGAGAAATTACAGGGCTTAGAGATATAACAACTTAGATCTCTGGGTGACGAGCGCAGTGCGGTGCTAGGTAAGGATTTTGGCTCTTCATGTTCCAATAGCTGCGTGTCACTGTGCTGTTATGTGGCAGGCATGCTTACCATCAGGCACATGTCATGCGCGTCTCGTCATTCTTTATTTAAAAAAAAAAAAAAAAAAGAGTGCAGTGGCGGCTGATGTCATATGGGAAATTGGGGATTAATTAGTTACAAGAGTGCAGTAGCGGCTGATATGCGGCTGCACCGGAGTTTTAGGGGTTCGAGGAAGTGGGAAATAAGGAGTCGGGAGTGGGGCGAAAGGTAAGGAGATGTTTTTGAACGGGGCCCTGTACCATGTACGCCAGACAACGCTCGGTGTGCTTTACGTCCGCACTCATAAATATGATAGTGAAGGCCTGACGTTACTCTGATAACTCCTTCAGATGTTAGTCATTTTTTCCATCGTATATATGGGTAGCGCCCGAAAACGGTTAACAAGCCTGAATGTTACAAAATTAGTTTAAAAGTATAAAATAAATCTTGTTTATATTGTACAAACAAATAATCACGTTTTTTTTTAAATAAAGAGTGACGAGACGAGCAGGACATGTACCTGATGGGAAGGAACATGCCTGCCACATAATAGCACAGAGACACGCAGCTATTGGAACAGGAAGAGTCCAAATCATTACCTAGCACTGCACTGCGCTCGTTACCCAGAGATCTAAGTTGTTATATATCTAAGCCCTGTCATTTTTCTGGAAACATTGCAATTCAAACCGGAACACAATAATGTTTGCTTAGCGGTAGAATAACTAGCAAAGGTGTGGTCCTTCCCCAGGCGGACTCTGCCAAGTTTCCTACCACTACTAAACATCTTCAAATAGATGGCAGCAACTTCAAATAGATGCGTGAGTAGCGCTTATTGTAAATAATTTAACTTATTTTTCGCTTTTGAGTGCCTTTTTGTGGTTTTGAAGTCGGTATAATTCTGGTAACTTCTAATAACCACCCGGCTGATTTCGATGAAATGAATATGGAATCATTTAAAAAGCATACCCATTTGAATTCTCGAGATATCAAGTAACATACATAAAAATATGGTGGTCGTATTGATACCATCCTCGTTTTTGGAAGTCGGTTAAAAATAATAGACAAACATTAGGATTTGTGATTTGTAGGTTTTATTCAAATTAACATTTAGGATTAACATTTTTTATTGAGAAAATTTGCTCAGACAGATAATTTTCTTTTTTATCTTTTCAGGTATCACAAAGAACTCACAAATGCCAGGCGCAGCCACCTGGAACCGTTGTGCGACAAACAGGTGATCTAGTGGAAAAACTAAAAAAGAAACAGCCAGAAACTGAAAATAAATGTGGTAAGCAGAAGAAGGCAAACAATCAACTTAACACGGGATTCATAGAAGTATCTGAAGCTAGTGCAGAGTTAGTACGAAGTGGAGCAAAACTCTCCTTAGAAGACATGGAGTCTGAAAATTTCAGCATAATTTCAGAATCATTTCACAATGATTTATTGCCTTTGTCTACCGGTATCAGTGACGCCAAAGTTAGAAATGGAGAACTGTGTTTACAAAATGTCACTGAAATGTTTCATCATACGGATATAGATCTTATTGACACGATCCCAATAGAAGATAAAAATGTGCCTTCCCCATCAGAAATCTTAAAAAACTTAAGTTTATCGAAGGAAGAAGACTATTCAACAATGCAAGACAAAAAAGTTGACATCTTTAACGAATTTAATATTTATTTATAACAATAAATAGATAGTAAATTTGAAGATGCTAGAATACATTGTAATTAAGTTATTTTATATGAAAATAAAATAAGTACCTAAAGCATTAAATTTCATGGGAAAAATTGAACCAATGTAAAGCTTGTAATTTTATTTCACCCAAAGCCGGAACTTTTACAATGCAATAACCTTGCGTCTAGATCCAAACATTCAGTGTATTCAACACATTTTACAAATACCTATATTATGATTTTAACTGCTGCCTTGCTGATCGCTGAGACTGAATAATTTTCCGGAATAAAAGTGTTAGTGTTCTATTCTATATATATAAAAGCGAAAGGTCACTCATCACGAAATCTCAGAAACTACAAATGCTGGAGTCTGAAATTTTGCATGTAGGTTTCTTTTAGCACGTAGGCGCTCGCTAAGACGGGGTTTTGCGACATTCAACCTCTAAGAGGGTAAAACAAGGAATGAACGGTTGTGAAAATTCGTCTTTTTAAATTGATCAAATTTTGTATCTAGACACTTTACACGAAGCAATTAAATATTTGTTCTATCAATTTTGTAATTTCAAATTGTATGGGGGTAAAATTGGGGTTAAAATGGGGGATGAATGTAAATATGGAAGTTCCCAACCGTTGAAGGTAAAATCATGAAACTCTGTAAATAGGCACTTGACACGAAACAAACAAATGTTTGTTCTAGCAATTTTGTAATTTCAAACTGTACGGGGGTGAAATCGTGGTTGAAATGGGGGATGAATGTCAATATGGAAGTTCTCAACCGTTGAATTTAAAACCATGAAACTCTGTATATAGGCACTTGACACGAAGCAAACGAATGTTTGTTCTATCCATTTTGTAATTTCAACTGTACGGGGGTGAAATTGGGGTTGAAATGGGGGATGAATGTCAAGATGGAAGTTTCCAACCGTTGAACATAAAACCATGAAACTCTGTATATAGACACTTGACACGAAGCATACGAATGTTTGTTTTATCAATTTCGTAATTTAGAACTGTACGGGGGTGAAATTGGGGTTGAAATGGGGGATGAATGTCAATATGGAAGTTCCCAACCTTTGAAGATAAAACCATGAAACTCTGTATATAGACACTTGACACGAACCATACGAATGTTTGTTCTATCAATTTCGAACTGTACGGGGGTGAAATTGGGGTTGAAATGGGGGATGAATGTCAATATGGAAGTTGTCAACCGTTGAAGATAAAACCATGAAACTCTGTGTATAGACACTTGACACGAAGCAAACGAATGTTTGTTCTATCAATTTTGTAATTTCAAACTGTAGGGGGTGAAATTGGGGTTGAAATGGGGGATAAATGTCAATATGGATGTTCCCAACCGTTGAAGATAAAACCATGAAACTCTGTATGCAGGCACTTGACACGAAGCAAACGAATGTTTGTTTGTGCAATTTTGTAATTTCGAACTGTGTGTGGATGAAATTGGAGTTGAAATGGGGGCCGAATGTACATATCTTACTCTTTCAGATCTAAACGACTGAACCGATTTTGATGAAATTGCATACAATTGTTTTATTATAAGCTGTTTTAGTAACCGTAAATGTGTCAGGGTATACAAATGGGTACTGCCTGAGTTACCTTAGTATTTTTCGCGCGGACGAAGTCGCGGGTAACAGCTAGTTAGCTATAAACCAGTAGCTATGTATACAAAAATGTAAAAAATATTTTGATGGTACATACTACCTACCACATAAAAAACTATCAAATTTCCATATCTGCATATATCTTCATAGTCTGCCAGCCACACTGAAGAGTTTATAAATTAAGAGATATGAGTGACATAAATATGAGGGAATAATTTTATTTTCTCCGAAAAAAAACCGTCTTCAATTTAAAATTAAATTCAGAAACTATTCGAGACCAAATTTATTAAGAATCTGCCACTACGTCATCATCATCAGCCCGTGTTCGTCCACTGCTGGACATAGGCCTCTCCTATATTTCGCCACTCAGCCCGATCCTCAGTTTTGCGTTTCCAACCGCCACCAGCCGCCTTTCGTATATCGTCACTCCATCTAGTCTCAGGGCGTCCTACACTACGTTTACCGATTCGCGGTCTCCACTCCAGAACCCGTCTACCCCAACGGTTATCGGGTCTGCGACAGATGTGACCGGCCCATTGCCACTTCAGTCTGCTAATACGCTGAGCTATGTCGGTGACTTTAGTTCTCTGACGAATTACTTCATTGCGGATGCAATCCCTCAGAGAAACCCCAAGCATAGCCCTTTCCATAGCTCGCTGAGCGACCTTGAGCTTTCGGACCATTTTCACTGTCAGTGTCCACGTTTCAGCACCGTAGGTCATAACAGGTAGAACGCACTGGTTGAACATTTTTGTCTTAAGACTTTGTGGGATGGGTGACGAGAAGACTCGACGAAGTTTTCCAAATGCTGCCCAGCCCAACTGGATTCTTCTTCTTTTCTTTCTTCTTAAGACCACACGGCAGAATTGAAAACTAAAATAAGAAACGTGAAAATCCATTGAAGAATTCTAGTAAACAAAAAAAATTGGCCAAGTGCGAGTGAGACTCGTGCACGAAGGGTTCCGTACTATATTATAAGGGAGCCCCCTTAATTATTTATTTTATTTATTTTATTTTAATTATTTATATTTGAAAAACACATATAACTAAATATTCTGTGAATAGTTAAAGCATCTTACCTGTCACCGTTATTAGTATCGAGCAAGAAACGGTAAAAAAATCAAGTTTGTTGTATACAAATACAAAAATGATTATTTCTTTCCAACAGTAAACTTACGAAACAAGTATATCGGGGTCTCCTGTTAAGCATAAGATATACCTGTAATAGGAGACTCCACCTCTCTATACCATAACATTTTTTTGTTTACATAAATTAAAATAAGGGTATGTATGTGTTAGGATGTGTAAGGGTGTGTGAGGGTGTGTGTGTGTGTGTGTGTGCGTGCGTGTATAGGAGTTTGTGTATGTGAGTGCGTGCGTACATACTGGTTTGTTTGTTGTGTGATCATGGAGCTGTGTGTAATAACGTGAGTAACAGTAAATGAATAACAATAATAAACTGTCATTCAGACTGATAATAATCTTCCAATTGATTAAATTTATTTTTGTTATGAATGTTTTTAATGCGATACTGCTATATTTTTTAGTATATATACCTAATTGATTTTGCTTTTTGTGTCTTCATAAATAAATATACCAACTCGCATTAATTTATTTAAAGTTATTATTTAATAAGGCTTCTATTTCATCGTAACTTTTATCACAATATATCCAATCCATCAAAGCATTTTTGCAATCGCGATACTGCAAAGGGTAGATTTCTAATATCCTGTTTATAGTGTTATACAAATGTGCGGATCTACAAACGAATTTGATGACGAATTTCAGATTACCTGCAAATGAAGTTTTAGCTCCAGGAATCAAAATAGCTATATCTTTCCTTCTCTTTTCTTTTCTTTACTTTTAACAGGTAGTTTTCTATGGAATTTCAGAACTGATTGAATAATATACAGTTTTCTGACTGTATGCCCCCTGATATGTTTATTTTATTTTATTTTTGAACCGACTTTTTTTTTTTTTTTATATAGCATAGAGTGACGAGACGAGCAGATCATGTGCCTGATGGTAAGCAACATGCCTGCCACATAACAGCACAGTAACACGCAGCTATTGGAACATGATAGTCCAAATCATCACCTAGCACTGCACTGCGCTCGTCACCCAGAGATCTAAGATATTATGTCTCTAAGCCCTGTAATTTCTCTGGAATCATTGCCCTTCAAACCGGAACACAGTAATGTTTGCACATTACTGCTTGGCGGCAGAATATTTGGCAAAGGTGTGGTACTTCCCCAGGCGGACTCTGCTAAGAGTCCTACCACTACTAAAACTTCCAAAAAGGAAGAGGTTATTAATTCGACCGCAATGTTTTTTTTATGTATGAACGCCCAAACCGATAAAAAAATTATTTTTGCGTTCGGATAGGTATGCTTTCCGAATGGTTCCATATAAGTTTTATCGAAATCGAAGTGGTGGTTTTTAAAATATAATGAAGAAAAAAGTAAACTTTGGCTACAATTTTGTGTGGATGACATAGTTGTTGATTTCACAAAAGCTATGAAACTCGATTCTATCAACACGAAATTGTGAAAATGCATGAATGTAAACTTGTTTCGCACTAAAAAGGGTTATATAAACTATTTTACACAAAGATAACTATTTTACACAAAAAATTAAACCGACTTCAAAACCACATATAGGCACTCAAAAGTGAAAAATAAACTGACATAATTATTAATAGCGCTACTCACTCATATATTTGAAGTCGGTGCCAGCCACTGCCAGCCAAGTCTAACAGGTAGTAGATAGCTACCACTTACCTATGCCTACTTACTACCTTACTACGCACATAGTATCTGTCTACTAGTTTTTTGACTAGACTGGCTCCGAATTCAAATAGAGTGGCGCTTTCAATAATTATATCCGTTTATTTTGCGCTTTTGAGTGCCTATTTGTGGTTTTGAAGTCGGTTAAATTTTTTGTAGAAAATAGTTTATAGTATTTGTCATTATATGGGTAATAGAAATACATCATCTGTGAAAATTTCAACTGTCGTTTCACCGTTATCGCCGTTCTAGAGATACAGCCTGGTGACAGACGGACGGACGGACGGACAGCGAAGTCCCAGTAATAGGGTCCCGTTTTTACCTTTTTGGTACGGAACTCTAAAAAAACCAGTTCTTATTATAAATAGAATATAGTTAACACAGCAACACGACAGTGACAAATGCGGCTGAAAGAGTATAGTTAAATCGCCAAGAAAAAAATTAAAAAACTGAAAAACATGTTTGATCTGTGATGTGTCCAAAAATAGTTTTCAGTTCAATGGAAAATGAAAATCTATACCTATCCTCATACATAAAGCTGCAGAAGTATTTTGTTTGATGTTTGAACGCTCTAACCTCAGGAACTACTACACAAAGGAGACGGCTCATTTCTGCCCCAAGTCGTTTCAAGTTTAGGTACTTAATTAGCCCCGGAGACCTAAACAAGTTATTTAATTAAAATAACATATAATTAAATAATTCAAACTGTACATTCAATACTAACCTGCCAAGCGGGGATTGCAAATTGGTGATTAAAAAGTATAAGTTAAAAAGTATGTATAAGTAATTTTGTATTAAGGTACTGTAGTTCCATAAAACCAAACTAGATGGCGTTGTAAGGCGTTAAAACACGCTATCGAAGTTTATGTGAATTTAAATAAGCCTGTTAAGGTTTAGTTCGTGGTTTGTCTTCGGGTCAGTACCCAATAATTAAGTACTACGGTGAACACTCCTTTCATTTGTACCTATGTGTACACTGTATTATAGTCAAAGTCAGCCATGTTTTTCCCATTTAAGTTCGGTTGAAGTTTACGTACAGTAAAAATTCGTTCGAAACTCACACAACACATGGAATTTCTTTATTTTTCCAAAGGTTTTGTAATTTTTTTGTGATTTGGCCGAATCTCCGTTCCTTCTCTTTGTTGAGTCGACATTATTCTGAGCACAGTACGTCGCAAAGTAATGAATTTACTACCTTCTTTTAGTAGTAAGTACATAATCACGTTCTTGGTTACCTACTTGCGGCGTTATTTTTTTCAATGTTTTAGTTGATATCTTTTAAACCCCGCTATGCAGGATAAAAACATAAACGGTTCCTCAATATATATTAAAAATCCTATACAATGATCCAATTTTGGTCAAGTCTCTTGCACTTTTTCTGTGGGGCAAATGCCCATGGAAAATGGGCCGTCTCCTTTCCGAAATTCTTTTACCGTTGGATAACTAACTACATGATCCCTGATCGCTATAGATTATCACAGACACCCTCGGCGGTCCCGATCCCGAGGTAACACAATCGAATCTTTCATTCACAAACGTGACGCTTGAGCTCAATTCACAGCACAGACTAAGTAGAGAGAAATCGAAGCCCAAAATTATGTGCATATTTTTGAAGTCAAAACTTCTTTTGGGGCACCACACACAGAATTTTTCGTGGACTTTAATTGAATTCTAGCATCACGCGCGGGAATGATAGAAATCTTCGGGTAAGCCCGGGACCATGGCTTTTAGCCATCTAAAATTGCGTCAACATTTCCCATTGGCCACGCCCTCCAGTTTCACCCGCGCAGTTTCCAAAGTAAGCTATTAAATTCTGAGTTATACAAGTAAGTTTTCACTCCTATTGGCAGTTCCTATGACTGCCATTTTTTGAAGTGAAAACTTCTTTAGGCGCACCTAGACAGATTTTTCGTGGGCTGTGAATTGAATTCATTCGTCACGCTCGGGTATGATAAGAAAGCTTCGGGTAAACTCGGGACCATGGCTATTGGCCATCCAGAAATACGTCAGCCAATGGGAAATGCTGAAAGGGCGTTGACAGGCCATCATGGCATGGCCATCTAGAAACGCATCAGCCAATGGGAAACGCTGACGCATTTCTCGATGGCCATGCCAAGATGGCGAGGCTACGCCCTTCGGTTACACCCGTGTAGTTTCCAAGGTAAGCTATCAAATTGTGAAAACTTCTTTAGGCTCACCTAGACAAATATTTCGTGGGCTGTGAATTGGATTCTAGCGTCACGCTCGGGTATGATAAGAAATCTTCGGGTAAAATCGGGACCATGGCTATTGGCCATTTAGAAATGCGTCAGCCAATGGGAAATGCTGAAAGGGCGTGGCCTCGGCATCATGCCATGGCCAGCTAGAAATGCATCAGCCAAAAGGAAATGCTGACGCATTTCTAGAAGGCCATGCCATGATGCCCAGGCCACGCCCTCCGGTTACACCGGTGTAGTTTCCAAAGTAAGCTATCAAATTCTGAGTTATAAGTTTTCACTTCTATCGGTAGTTCCAATGACTGCCCATTTTTTTTATACTTGTCATGTAGGATTCGGCTGTAAAAATGTGTTAAATTTCTGGGTCTACTAAACTACACGTTCGTTTTCAATTTCATATACAATATATCACTCGACCTAGCTAAACAATTTTGTTTATATAATAAATAAAATATGTGTAAAAAAATATAATTTGGAAATAGTTTTTTAAGCGTTTGTTTACAAAGTTCGCTAAACGTGCACTACATTTTTTCTGTTGTTAATATTAATTACTCAATATTATAATAGAAAGTCTAATAATACTCAACTTTTCAATTTCTCAAACACATTATTGCTAAATCAATGATTTTTTAAAACATAAATAGTAAATACTCAAACAGTACATTATTTAGATGAATTTTCCGACAACTTTTAAGGAATCGGTAAAATGATTTTAATTTTTTACCGGTTTTGGTTTTTGAACGTAAAATCTATGGCAGCAATGGCGATGACTTCTCTTCTGAAAAAAAAATAAACTACATGAGCAACCAGCTGTTTTTGTTCTCCCTAAAAGAGCTTGAAAATTGCTATTATTCATAATGGATCAAAATTAAAAAGTGTTTTTCTTTCTCACCTTCTTGACTATTAGTGAATAGTGTGTTTGTTATTTCGGATTATACAAAAATTCTAGTGTTGCTAAGATCGATTTGCTGTGAAGTTTTGTCACCCATCACTTGTGTTAAGTGGACTGCGTTGGTAATTTATTCTGCGTCATTCGATGTGTTTGAATCTTGTGAACAATTGTATATTTTAATTGCTCTAGTTCCTGCAAGAACTACTTGGATATATAGTAAGTATTGTCACATATTTTTATTACCTTACTGAAAGTACTAAAATTACTACCCACCAAAAATTACGTTATTGTCAGATGAAATAGGTTTTTTAATTGGAAGGTCATGATGTAACTGGATAACTTTTAATTTCCACATGATATTTCGTATTGTAGACTTGATACAAATTATATTACACAATAATATGAAGCCTTTGTCTCCTGTAAGCAAACATTGCAAAATGGAGAACCTTCACAAAAGAATTCTAGTTGTGTACCTGCCCACGTAATTCAAACTTGCATGTAAACTGCGTAGCCAGGTTGAAAATTGCGACTACCTACCTTGATTTTTCGGAATCATAAAATTTAAATACCTTCATCAATAGGCTTTATCTATGTAAGACATTGTTATTGTTATGGAATTAAATGGGGCAATACATTATCAGTGTCTGATTTTACATACCATAGGTGATAGTTATCACTTATCTTGAGGTGAACCATTTGAGTGTTGGTAATTCTGTACCCATATACCTAAAATGGTAATTGCAATTTTAAACATTTTTACCTTGTTTACACCATCAGCCACATTTCTCTTTGTAAAAGAGTGTTGGGCAAAAGCACATGAATGCAGTTTTTTAATTTCTTTTGAATTGATTTACTCTACAGTGACCTCTCATTTCGGTATTTAGATATATATTTTGGATTCAGTCTGTTGAGCCGATCACTTCTGGATGGGACTCCGCTAGTAATCAACTCGACTTTGCATTTTGCTATTTTCTAAGCCTCAACCAAGGCCCCGTTTTAGTCACCGATGGCCGTCTGCTCATTGTACTCTCAGATGGTCTCTGGTGGTGCAGCAAACGCTATGAAACAACCAATGGCATCACCAGTGTAGTATGTAAAGTTCCCCATGTGGCTTGAGATTGACATAAACCCAGTTGGATTGGTTTGGAACATTGACATATTCTAAAACAGGTCTATCTTCTTAACCAATTGATTAGATCACTATTTATCTCACACCAGTTGATGCAGAACAATAGTTACCACTAGCTAAAGCCAAAACACTAGATGAACTGTGCACGTGATGCTACCCTTCTATCAAAAATTGGTCATACCAATTAAAATTTTGAACAAATTTGGTTTCCTTAGGTTGTAATGACGTACCCTTTAAAAGATAGACACAGTCATGCTGTCACACAACAAAAGGTCTCAATAAGCAATATTTTGCCCCAGTTTTGTTACATTTTTCATTCCAGCTCCTCTCCTGTGGATAGTAGCGTAATGTTATTAAATAACCTATAGCATTCCTCGATAAATGGACTATCCAACAGAGAAAGAATCTTTCAATTCAGACCAGCAGTTCCCGAGATCCTTGCATTCAAACAAACAAACTATTCAGCTTTATAATATTAGTCCAGATAAATAACACAAACAAAGGATACAAATTTTTATTCTGAGCCTATCAGGCTAAATTCATGAGAATGGCAGTAGGCTTCTAACATCTCTCCAAAATTTTGACCTTTTTATGGTTCCAGTTTGGTCAGATAATCTACAGATCTTAAAAAAGGTATAGTGTTTCTAGTCACAATAACATATGATTTCATAATCTGGCTGCATCTTATGAGTACTGTTCAAAGTGCAAACATAATCTATTTTCAACATTAGCTTTAATAGTAAATGAAAACATTGTAAGGCAACTGGCATGTTCCAAGAAAATATATTTTCCATGTGTCATCTGCCAACCAGCACTTGGCCAGCGTGGTAGATAATGGCCTTGATTCTCTCTTTGTGAGAGAATTTCCCGAGTCTCAGCTGTGAGAACATAAAGTAGGCTGCTAATACTACAGATCTTAAATTAACTGTTTTAGACAACCTGATAAATTGTCTTTTTAAAATTAAGGTACTCATATGAATCACACTGAAATTTTGCTTCCTTGCCTTTACATGGTTCACTGGTATTACTATAATACATACCTGCTATGTCTGTTACTGTGCAGTAAGTAGGCCACATTGACATAATCAATAACTGCTGCAATTAACTATGGCCTACATTATCCAAGAGGATAAATGAGTTTCCCACTTTAGTATGAATCCAAAATTAGTAAATAGAGTAAAACTAGGTAGTATGAGAGATTTTCCTTATAATTCATAATAAAATATTTATAATTTAGACTAAGGTACATATTTACATTTGACCTCTACAATTGCAATTGTAAGTTACAATCTGTAAAAAAATAATTATAGAAATTTAATAGACTGGTGAAGTGTGAGTTTTACCCTCACACTGATGGTTCTGTGTTATAGATTTTCCCTATATTTATTTTGTATTACTGTCAATGCTACTAGCACTGACCATTTTTGATATTTGTAGTTATAGTTTATGATAGGTGCTGTTATAATTGCTTTTGGTGTTTTATTGTAAGAAATGCATTTATGTCCCCAATTAAAGAGGACAGCTGGGTTATGTCGGACCTGATACCACAAGTGGCACCCCTACCAACTAAAACCTCTGCAGGGTTCCACCTTTGCAGTAAATGACTGGGACATGGGGGATCCCAGGCTCACTTCAAGGGCCATGCATCATCACTTGCACACCTAAACCCAAGGCAAGCCGTGGTTACCTTGAGGACCAATCCGTAAGTGGGGTGGCAGATGCCCTCACGTCTACTACACGATATTCTTGGTTCCCCACGATGGGCCAGATGATCAGCCCCATCGCATCCCACTATCGTGCTGCAGATAACAGGAAGAGCGGAAGACCGATATACTGGCTCTCCTCTTCTACTGCAGTCCCACCACGTCCACCATCACATGTAAGCAAGGTTGCGGCGGGCAGGAAGTAATACCGGTACTGCTCTCCCGTCGCGGTATCTCCTCTACTGCCACGATCCCTATCGCCAAGCATCGCGGCCCGTCTCGGTCACGCTGGCGCCGTCTACGTACTCCACTCCTTCATGGCCGCATCATTGACGGCGTGGAGCCCAAAACCCTGGCGAGTGGCCCCTACTGGAATGACCTTTGATTGTTACTCGGCTAGTCAATTAGTAATAAAGGAGTCATTTTCAACAGACTCCTACTTTTCGAGGTGTATCCGTGCCGGTTACTGATCATCTTGAGCTTTTGGGCATTACCCTGACATCTACGCTCAACTTTGGCTTGTATATTGAGTCCAAGGCTAAATTAGCTGCCAAAAAACTAGGTGTCCTCTCAAAGGTGCAAAAGTACTTCAAATCTGAACAATTACTTTTGTTATACAAAGCACAGATTCGCTCTGGTGTGGAGTACTGTTCGCACCTTTGGGATGGATCGGCAAAGTACCAGCTTGAGGCTCTGGAATGGATCGAAAGGCGTGCCAAAAGGCTTATAGGCAAAGACACTCTAGTGCGGAAAAGATTTCAAAGTATTGAACATCGCCGGAAAATTGCTAGCTTATCGGTTTTTTATCAGATACACTTCGGAGAGTGTGCAACTGATCTGGATGATCTAATTCCACCTTGCCCTTTTTTCTATCGTACTTCTCGTAGCTCGAAGAGGCGGCACCGGTTCATGGTTGATGTTTCAAAGACACTAATGAAGAGATTTGACTCTAATTTTGTGATAAGAACGTCTAGGCTGTGGAATGAGTTGCCTGAGTGGGTTTTTCCTGATAGTTATTATAATCTTGGTGTCTTCAAATCGAGAGTGAATCGGTTTCTTCTAGGTAAACAGGCTCCATTGTAGACCGCATCGTCGCTTGACATCAGGCGAGATGGCGGTCAAGAGTAAACCTATAAAAGTAAAAAAAAAATGTGTGCGCTTAAAACCGCACGGCAGAAGTGAAAACTAAAATAAGAAATACTTAACTATACAAAGACTACTAAATAATTTTAATTTAAAACTTTTACGGCTGAATGATTAGTATCCAAGGCCAAGAATAAATTTAAAAAAAATAAAAATTACGCGGGTCGAAAATGCCGTTTGATTCACAAGTTTTTAGTGTTTGCTATTTAGTTATGTCATATTTATGTATTTCGCTAAAAATGCATAACTATGTTGTGTTATAGTGTACCTATTTGTATAATCACCTTCTTATGAAAATGGGTATCATTTTGTGTGTTTACGTAGTGTAAGTGCTGTGATAAAATATTACAACCATAACTTTTTTGCAATGGACGTGAAATGCAAATTTAACATTTCGTGACAGGTTCAATTGATGTGGTAAGTACCTAGAAGTTAATGTCGTGATAAAAAAGTTTTAAAAATTCGCCAGTTTCAGCGAGAAAGTCGCTAAGGTGTCAGTCAACACTGGTAGTGAGCAGCGAGAGAGAGTAAGAGTATGTATTGTCCCATGTCCTCCTCTAACAATTATCTTTCTCGGTCTGGCACGTTTGTTGACCACATTATCTTTCTCGCTCTAGCATCCCGAGTTTACCCGAAATTTCTTATCATATCCGAGCGTGATGGTCACCTGATCATTAATCCATTTTACAGCCCACGAAAATTCTGTCTATAACGCGCCTAAAGAAGTTTTCACTTCAAAAAAAAAGTCACTAACGTTCCAAGTCATTCCAGTCCCCCCAGCGAACCTCCACACGCAACCCTCGTGGAGACGAGTTTCGCGATTAGAGTTCGTTCTCCCCGGACAGGATTAGCCATGAGACAAAAAGAATCCAGTAGTGATTCGGAAATCGCACCCGAACCCTGTTGAACATTTCTATTTTTATTTTTACGTGGAGGAAATGTATTTACGCTAATTTCCGCTTTAGGGAGACTGTCGGGGTATGTCGGACTTAACGCCACAGACAGACACGGTGCGCTTACCGACTAAAATCACTACAGGGTTCCACCTTTGCCACTTACGGTGGGGACACGGGAACGCTCTCGTATCCTTCCGCGTACACGTCTCGTCTCCGGGTCCTCTTGTTGGGCACACCCACTTCACCGGTGCACCTAAACCCAAGTACCAAAATACGCCGTTACCACCTTTGGTACCAATTTACTAATTGGTACCAAAGGTGGTCTGGCACCCACTTACTAGTGGGTGCCAGACGCCCCCACTTCTGGATAGCCTAGCCACGCGACCCGCAACCTGCCTCCATCCTACAGCCGCAATGACTACTCACAATACGGTCTTCTTTAATTGCGCCGGTGCGGTGCCCGTACTATCTTCGGCTTCGTCTTCGGCTGGTAGGCCAGACCAGCGGACCCAGCGCGTGTTTCTCTTAGCTTTACTGTGGGAGGCAGATGTATTATAATAAGGCCGTATGTAAAATTATAAATTAAGTATGTACTAGCAGCGCCTCGCGGTATTACCTACGCAATTTCCGTTCCTCTTATTGTCCCGTGATAAAATATCCGTGACTATATTATGTGTTCTAAATTTCAACCCGAGCAGTTCAGACGTTCCGATGTGATTGAGCAACAAACATCGAAATCTTCGCAAACTTTCGCATTTATAATATTAGTAGGTTTACTAGCAGCACTTCACCCGCGCCATAGTTTACTATCAGTTTATATGAAGGGTTCCGTTGCAGCAAGTAACATAATATACATAGTACACACAGTTTTTTTAGTTCGTTGTAACTTTGATCGAAGTTTTAATAATAATGTATTTATGACGTACTAAAAAAAACTACTCATCAGATCGAGTTCCAACCAATTTTCGTTGGTAGTTTGCATGGTAATGTACAACATATATTTTTTTTAGTTTTTTCATTCTCTTACTTTAGAAGTTAGAAGAAGTTAGGACACACATTTTACCACTTTGGAAGTGTGTCTCGCGCAAATTATTCAGTGTAGACAAAAACTATATTAGAAACCTCAACATCATTTTTGAAGACCTATCGATAGACATCCCACACGTGTAGGTTTGATGAAAAACAAATTTTTGAGTTTCAGTTCTAAGTAAGGGGGGCAACCCTAATTTTTCTTTTATTAATTTTTTTTTTGTAAAAATCTTAATGCGGTTCACAGAATACATCTTACTTACCAAGTTTCAATAGTGTAGTTCTCATAGTTTCGGCAAAAAGTGGCTGTGACATACGGACGGACAGACAGACATGACGAATCTATAAGGGTTCCGTTTTTACGTTTTACGGAACCCTAAAAACAAGTGAACGAAATTGTATTTGGAAAATTAGTTAACATTAATTTAATTAAAATTACTTGCGGCCACTTATTGACTGGCTACCTATTAATTCAATGTATTCTCCTAATCATAAATGTATGTTCAATGAGGGAGTTTCCGACGAGACAAAAATAGTTCCAACGGACGCACTAGATGGCGATTGTTCGAGATGCAGATAGATCTGTCTCTACCATATACTCTCAACAGTGTAATCCCTTTAGAGACCCTACCCGTTTTCAGGGAAAAAGTATAGTGTAAAAAGTGTCTTTTTACCCGACTGCGCGACGCAAAGGAGTGGTAATGTGTTTAACAGTCTATGTATGTATGTATGTATGTATGTATGTATGTATGTTCCTTTGAGGCACTATACAGACCAAACGCCTGGGCTGATTTTTATGATTCACACGTCAATCGATTCCTCTTAATCTGGCGAGTGACACTAAAGACATGACATTAGTGTAAATCCAATATGGCGGATTCAGGACGCCATATTGTCTAAATTAAAAAAATGAAAATCACCAAAATATGTCAAGAGGGGTATCGTTGAATAGGTATTTGAAAATAATGTTTAGCTTTCTCTCAATGTTTTTCGATTTGACTGACCGTTTAGGATGTATATCGATTTAAAGTTGAGTAATAACCATTCTCACATTTATAGGTTTTTAGGTAGCAGAAAACTTCGTATAACTAACTGTACGTGTGAATGTGGATGGACATTATATACTAATGTATCTAGTAGGCATCGATATAAATCAATAGATGTGCCCTGATAATCTTGAAATTGGTAATAAACTGCGTCTCTGTATGTATCGTAAGTGGTTTACAAACAACCAATCTACTTGACCCCTATAATCGCTAGCGGCGAGATTTGCTGTGTTTCTACTTATTTTGGTTGTTGACACCGAATAATGACAGGTAAAAACGTCCGGCGTCCACCGCGTCCTGCAACCGACTAGAACGGAAAGAGTGAGCTCACTCTTCCCAACGTTGACATGATTGCGTGCGCCGTGAAGTTTGGGATGGGGCCCGTCTTGGGTTCTACGATCTATGCTAGTAGGTATATTGGACTACCTTTTTTTCGTACGTGCAGGTACGTGATAGTGGAAACACGGAACCGCTCTCGGATTGCTCCGCCTCGGTCTCCCATCTCCAACTTCAAACGATTTAGTAGGTACTCAACGTCAATCGAAAACCTATACTAACACAAAACTATAAATATGAATTACATGCAGTAGAAAATCCTACATGTTATATCAGTAGAAACGAAGACATTGGGTCAACAACCAAAAGATGCATATATATTATTATGTTGGGCATATTAACATTCACAACATTGTTCATAACTAAAAAGTATAAAATAAAAAAATATAATTTAAAAACTCAAAAACCCGACTGCGTAAAAAGTGAACCAAACTACGTACTCGCATACTAAAAAAAACTGAAAAGAATAAAACAAGCATTTAGATTTCTGGTGGTCTAGAATTCTATAATATGTTATTGTATTAATACTATTGAAATAAATACAATATTTTCTAATAAAAGAACATTACAACTGAACAGTCGGGATCCATTATTATTCGACATACAATGTAATTGTTCAATGGATCCCGACTGTTCAGTTGTAATGTTCTTTTATTAGAAAATATTGTATTTATTTCAATAGTATTAATACAATAACATATTATAGAATTCTAGACCACCAGAAATCTAAATGCTTGTTTTATTCTTTTCAGTTTTTTTTAGTATGCGAGTACGTAGTTTGGTTCACTTTTTACGCAGTCGGGTTTTTGAGTTTTTAAATTATATTTTTTTTTTAATTTTAAAATATTGGGAATAAAAATAGCTAATTAGGTTGATAATGTAATAAAAAACCGTTACTGATCACAATCCCTTTTCAGTAAAAATCTTTAGAACTCCCGAGGCAATAGACACCAACTAAGCCAAAGTAGAAGGAAAATTCAAAGATATAAATAGCAACACTGATACGACAATATTTTATCCACAGACTAAGTAGAGAGATACTCTCTCGGCTAAAGGATTAGTATCCATATCCAAGAATAAATTTAAAAAATATATATTTTGTCTTTCATCAGGTTTACGAATTTGTTTTGAAATTTTGATGTTTTGATATAGTTTTCATTCGAATAAAATGCGTACATGGATAAAGTAGTTTATTATTTATTACTAGAAGTCGTGCTTTCGCAAATTGAATGAATTGAGTCCCATTATGCCTACCGCTTTTGACAACAAACCAAAAGACTTACAAGCGCCTCCTATTATCGTTTTATTAAACCATATATTATTGTCTCGTCGGAAAACGGCTCATTGGGAATTTGATTAACTACCTACGCGATGAACGTAGAGATGTTGCAGCTAGATACACAGATGATACTCCTTATCTCAACCCTCCACAGGAATGGAAAATAAACGTGGCTACTACACGAGAGTTACCAGCCTAAAAAAATACAAAAATGGTAGCTTTTTCTTTCGTAAGCGTACTTTAGTTTACGCATCGGCTTTGACGTAACTTACTTAAGTGTAACCCCTTAAATACTTTTTGAATGCCCAATTTAATGACTCTGACTATTTCGCGCATCTCTTGAACGCGCGTGTGCAGATTTCAGTGCACGCTTCAGAAAAATCACCATTTTCTTTATGAACATAAGCTGATAAGCTTTGGTTTACAATCACTAAAATGTTAATTTAGCTAGTCTATAGTTAAATTAGTTAACGCAAATCTAGACTATCCTTTTAGACCTTCGTTTCAAAATCTTGTCGTCTGATCTTGTCGTGCCCACCGGCGGGGAATCGCCGCTATCGGCGAAGTTGCGTTATTATTAGACCGATCCACCGAGGGGCAACCGCCTTGAAAGAAGGTAATGCGTTTAAGGAGAGGTGGGCCGTAATTTTGAATTCTTAAAACAATTTTGAGACGTATATAATACTGTATTAAACTCTGAAAAAAGTATATGTATTACTTAAGGATCTAATCTAGAGTAATTCGCAGTTAGTAATACGATTTAAAGAATTTCACTCGATAGAAAAAAATCCCAAAGTCCCCCTTTTCATAAAGTTTTTCAACTCTATGACTAAACTATTGAATTTTTACTCAAAATTTTTGTACTCAACGAAAGCCACTACAAAGTTGTAGATGAATTCGCAGAGTTTGACTTGATAAAAAGTATCAGTTATTTATCAGGTTTAAATAACTTTTTTTTTTCCCACTCGTCCTCAGTGGGGACGACGATGTGGGGACGAACGGGAACAAACCCAAAGTTTCATATATCAAGCCCTTTCTTTTATTTAATGCCCATATTGATGGGATTGAAAAAAAATAGGTTATCCGCCATTTTGTAGCGGCAATTATCTTAGATTTTTAATTTATTTAGCACACTGTAGTCTACTTATTAAGCCCTTTCATTTGATACTCATATTGATGGGATTGAAAAAAATTGGTTATCCGCCATTTTGTAGTGACGGTCATCTTGAATGTACAATAAATTTTAGTATAATACATCATTTTGTATTGTCATCAGAACCAAAGACTTAGGTATACGGGTATACCAAATTTCAGATCAATCAGTCGTCAGGAAACACGAGTACCTACAATGCTTAAAAAATGCATAAGTCTTGGGTGACCTAAATTCCTAAATACATAAATAATAATAGGTATCTACAGATAGAAATAAAAAAAATATTAACGTGAAATTCATCCATATCAAAAATTTATTTCGTAAATGAGGTCAAGCACATAAAATTGTAAATACCTAGTTAAGTTTATTTTAAACGTGATAGCATAAACCCTATATTTTTATAATAATCTGTATCGTAACTATTTTAAAGCAAGTTTCTTTTATTGATACGTATTTTGTAACTAAATATTCATGAGTTTGTTTTAAAATCTAGATTTTTAAAGGATATTGGTGTTCCGTTTTTGTAAAGTAGCTGAAACAGAGGGGGTCTCGGTCGCACCGGCTCGGCGGTGGCTGGGGTACAAGGTGGCTGGCAGGGCCGCTGTATCGATCCGGCGCGCCCGACAGACACCTCCCGTATTCTGCATCTACGCCAGCCACCACCGCTGTACAACCATAAGTTTAGTACACAGGCACTATGCCCTTTATTGGTACGCTCACGTATTAATACTCTGAAATAATTTATAAAAAATAAGAAAAAAAAACAAAGTGCTACAATTATATTTTTGTTTCAAAAAAATCTTAACGATGATGATATGAAAATAACTGAATTCAATAAAGAAAAATATCAAGTCAACTGTTTAACGAAAATTCGCTTGCAATAATCGCCAGAGACCAGAGTTAGGTTTTTTTTTAATAATAATAATAAATTTATTTTCTCCAACAATTTGGCCTTATTCTAAATTAATATACTTAAAGAAACTAACATGCAGATTATAACTAATTTAAAACTAATCATTTTACTAAGTGACGACCAAATTGTTCAAAAATCACATGTAATTATGAGGGGGAGAGCCTGTGTTGTGAGGCTTAGTGCTTAGTATTTAACTTTATTTAATTTCCTGGCCTATTTCGTTATTTTAGAAGAATAAGTTTTGAAGTAATGTTTTAGTTCATAATAATACTTTAAGTAAATAATAATATATATATAATATGTTTCTAACACATGCATCTAATAATAATTTAGTAAAACATTACTTTTTTTCTGATCTTAGCTTTATAATATTGCTAGTTTCTGGTAATATTTTATATAAGCATTATGTGACCACAAATGCATCAATATTAAATACTGGTGCAGACAAAAATGGTAAATCGCTAACCCTGACATGAACTCTGCTCTCAAATAATGTCATTCAATTCCTCTCCAAATACCAAATAAAGCTATTTTAAATTCCTAGGATTTAATTATTACTTCGTTTATGTTGTGAATTTTATAATTGACTGTAAAGGTAAATTCAATGCGCAACGTTTCCTTTGTTCCCTCCCTATAACATATATACAGGTGGAATGTGCTTCATCACGTCATGTTTCTTTGTGACTCGTTTCTAAGCTTTAATGTTACAAATAATGTAATCGTGTCGGTTAATCTTATTTAATCTTAGGTACTGCGCCATTTCAAATGATTTTCTTACTAAAATAACAGTCGTTGCAATACGTGATTTTTTGTTTTGAATTGTGTCACGGATCAAATATGCCTAACATAAATCATACTTCAAAATGAATTACTGCCTTAGTAAAATTGATCTCTATCTATTTATTAACGAAGAATAATTATGTCTAAAGTGTAGATACATAACTTACGTAACATTAGATTTTCAGAAATAGAGATACCGCCACCTGTGTTCACTATTCGAGGAAACAAAAATATCATGACCGCATTCTACTTTCAGACTACCGAAACATCGTCTTCCACATTTGTGAACTGTTCTACAGTGTAACACGAAATTATGTGGATGTTTATCTTATCTACAAGTTAAACTTTACCATTTATGTGAAAACTGGATCACTCATTAGCTCATTTTGTATCGATACTATATTTAAACGTAAATGTGTCATGAAACTCTCAGATAGAGGTTTCACTGTACAGTATAATATACCCAAGTGGAAAAATTATATTAAAATCCGTTTTTTGTGGAATTTATTATACTCTGTGTTAGGAAATCATACAAATTGTCTTTAAATCCTATGATAGCGTGAATTTGGCCCAATCGGAACCTTGTTCAAGAATGTCTTATCAAAAAAAAAAATCTATTAAATTAGTTTGCTTTATGCATTACTATTAAGTTTGAGCGCAATGTCCATATGCACGTTTATTTGCATATATACGTTAGTATTGTATCAGTTGTAGGCAATTAGGCATCCACTGCATAGCCTGAGTAATGTGAGACATAAAATATATATGTTGTGCACAACACTTTTGATGTAACATACAGTATGTACACAAAACAGAAATATGTAAAAACTAAAATTCTAGGACCAGAAAATTCGGTTTTGGTGCTATAGCTATCGAGATGCTGCACCAGAAAAAATACTCTATTTATTAAGATGTGTTTTCTTAGATTTGAGAAAGGAACAAAAATATTTTTCGAAAATCCCCACCCTTCGATTAAGCTGTTTGACATTTGGCTGAATATTGAAAGTTGCTGAACTAATTGAATTCAAGCAGGGTAAAATCGCAAGCATCTTAATGAGTTGAAAATGAGGATTTCTACATATTACGGGCGTGTGACTTGAATACACCACGTTGCTTGTTTTTATAGATGAGTAGGTAGTCACAAGCTAGCAAAATGAGATACAATATTGGCCTAGTTGCGCATGTTGCGTAAACGGCCGTAGACTTGAACTCATTCTTTCGACTACTGACACACTTAACGCTCAGCCATTTACGTTTGTACATAATGTACATATTTACATGGCTTAAAATGTATCATTGCTAAAATTCTACTCTACTTTCCTCAAATTCCCCATTATTATTACTTTATCAGGATATCAAGACTTTTTTCTTATTAAATAAGTACACATACTTATCCAGAGTAATGAAAATATCTCAAAACATATAATTTTTCTGCTCTTGTCCTTGTCACTTAATTCCTCCTAAAAGACTGGACCGATTTTGATGAAATGATGCGTGTAACAATATCAGTCGATTCCGGATTCGAAAAAATACATGTATTCGCTAGGTTGTGTCAGTATCTAATTGTAACAAAAAACACGGGCGCACGTAGGCTCACAAACACACACACATGTAATGTGTTGACTAGCCTCGTGGCTTAGTTGGTAGTAGCTCTGCCTGCGAAGCCGAGGGTCGTTCGTGGGTTCGATTCCGACCTAGTGCAAATATTT
Organism: Ectropis crepuscularia; assembly: GCA_963693475.1. Lineage (NCBI taxonomy): Eukaryota > Metazoa > Arthropoda > Insecta > Lepidoptera > Geometridae > Ectropis > Ectropis crepuscularia. Next base: position 12,404,376 of record OY856339.1, on the reverse strand, counting down.
GTGTGATGAATTCAAATGTTTGTACTGTGTCTGGGTGTTTCTATGTGTAGTAAGTATGTATTTAAAACTATATAAGTATTATATCAGCTATCTGGCCGCCATCATACAAGCTTTGCTTAGTTTGGGTTCAGATGGTGTTGTGTGTGAATTGTCCACCGCTATTTATTTATTTATTTTTTATTTAATTTTTAATTAAAAATATCTTCTAAAAGTCACGCTGCTTTTAACATTTTAGGACAAAAAAGCTAGTAGTAGCTTCAAACATCCAGTAGCTTACAAATTGTTAGTATTCAAAGTTAATCCGAAAAGGCTGATCGTAGTTGCCGTGAACAGAAATATTATGCAAGAGACACGACCCGTCACGAAACCTTTTGGCTACACGTCGATTGCAACACCATAGCTTTCTCTCACCGACCCAATCAAAACCAAAATTGGACGCTTTGAACCTTAGACCAGGCGAGGAATGGAGTTGAGTGTGCGAAATATGAGGACCGCATTTGGTATACGATTTCGAACTCAGAAAGCATGAAAATTATGATTCTGGATGTTGCCAGGACGTGTATTGGTCCATTTTTTTTACAGGGGTGTAGAGGGCTCTAACATGAAGTAAATGAAGTGAACAGAGTCATGCTTTGGTATCATTATAATAATATTGTTTTAGCCACAATATCAAATTGGTTTTATGATTAACTAGCGACCTGCCCCGGCTTCGCACGGGTGCCTTGCTGATACTATGATATGCTGATACTAAATAAACTAATATGTATTGAAATTATAAATATACAAATGAAAATGGATACACTATCGTGGACTTTTTTGTAGACATTTTTAAGGGGTAAGTATATAATTATAAATACAGTACATAATTTTCATCTATCTCGTAGGGTTCAATAGCCAATCTGTTTGGTAGTTTTAAAGATCTAAGCATATTTATGAACAGACAGACAGCGGGAAGTGACTGTGTTCTACAGATTTTAATGTGTTTATTTTTAGTAGATACAGTAATTCAAGTGGAAGGTTTTTATGTATAATACATACATACAATAGTTTCTAAACGTTTTTTAGGGTTTCTAATGTGATGTCATCAATTTACACATTTTTTGCGCTTACATTGCAAATGCTGGCTGAACCCTGCGAGATAAGCTAGTTCAAAATAACGTACTGCAGTATTATACCTCTACATTTATATTTACAAAAGCTTAACTACTTAAAGCTTGACTAAACAGCTTGTTTTTACCATAAAAGTATGAATTATAGTCTCAGTTTTCGAACGGCATTTGAAAATTGTATCATGTTTGCAGTGATTATGTCGCGCTAGTTAACGTTTCATACACCTGCGAAAGATTTGCTGTAGAAAAATATAATAAAGCAACAAATTCCGGGTTTAACACCGTTTAAACAATATGTAAGGTTTTAGCAGTTTCTTAAATCTGGAATACGTAAGCTAGTAACAACGGTTATGCACAAATCGATTTCATTGACGCAGTTTATTTCAGTCGTGTGGCGCGGTAGTCGATGCATGCCGAGTTTCGTTCGCCGCGACCAGTTACTCGCCAATGTTATCGCCGTTCTCGCTACCTGTTTGCTCAGTGTTGTTTACATCGTGTTTATTCGCGGTCTCTGTGTTATGAAAGTCTTGTTCGTTTCAGACCGCAGTGCATTTAAAATAAGAGGTGTGTGAGAGTTCTATTTGCGAAATATTTATAACGTCGGCTAACACTACCTTCCTTAATTCAAATCTAATTTGTCCCTGACGCGCTGAGTCAGAAATAGCAGTATCGTATATTTTATCTGCACTGGCTTACCACCGTCGCGTCGTCTGTTTTCGTAGTAAATAATTTTGTATAATTTTACTCGTATAGGTGCTTATGAAAAGTCACGGTATGTATGAACGAGAAGCCAGAATATGAATACAAATAAAGTTGACCTGCGTAATCTTCGCCTCAAGTAAATGGTTCTATTCTTTAAAATTTGAAGCATTTTTGCTAACCAGTGCTACAAGCTACGAATACGGTATCGTTGTCCGTAGTCTGTATGTCAATTTCTCGATCAGTATAATTTAGTGATTGCCATTTTCATTCAAGAATTCTTAGTTTTCGTGTTATGTTTATACTTTTAAAGATAATAATTTATTGACGAGAAGATTGTAGGTCTGAGGTCTTATTGACTTAGTTGCGTAGTAAAATATTAATAGTTAATATAGCTATTGATAAGTGGTCTACGTTTGATTCGATGTATTTTGCAAGGGGCATCGCGAAGGGTCGGCCTGCAGGTCGTTGAACCTGCAGGGCTCCGGAGAAGTCGCGTGTCCGGGGCGCCGTCGCGTACTGACTGGCTCGGTCGTTGACTCTTCCTGGGGTGCACCCCGCTAGATCCACAGATTGATTTTGTTGCACTCCAACTGCCTAACAACGAAACGCATTATTAGGCTCCCTAACTGACTTTTTATCACGTGCTAATTAAATGTATGGACTTTCATGGTATTCTGTTGACAATTACTTTAGTAAATAATTAATTGTCAACAGAATACCATAATCGATAAATAATATTTGTAGTTCTGGCGAAATATTATCTTAGACCACACTATTTAAGATATAAAAAGTTTGTCAGATTGTGCAGAAGAAAACAAACCCCATGTGGTATTATGTCGCATGTGCCGTGTGCCGTATATATATTCGATGTATATACATTCTAATTCAGTCCAACGTCCGATACTGTGAACTGGTGAAATACTCCATATTTTAACAAAAAGTGTGTTGAATATCCTCAACCCACGCACGACTACCTGAACTATTGCTTCGAACAGCTGATACCCTATTTATTTATAAATGGGACAGAGCGGAGATTGTTTAAAGGAAATAGTTTTTGTTGTGAAATCTATTTACATCCCCACGCATACTACTAGTTGTGTTCTGCTAGTGAAATTTGTGTGTAGTGTCGAGTGTTATTCTCGTGTATATTTTTATAAGATGTAAAAAAATGCTGTTATGTTCATAGTGTGTTTGCTTTTTCTAATCAAAGTCTTTTTTTTATAATATGACAAGCACTGAGGGTGTATATTTTCGTAATGATTTTTTCTTGAACAAAACCGGGCACCGGCAGTGAATGTTTATTTTATGTTTCTCTTTGTTTTCAATTGGTAACGTATAAACGATGAGCACTGCTGGTTTTACAGTGATACCTGCGTTGCGTTGGAAAAAAAGGTTACAAAACACCTCTGACTTGCAGGATTTGGGCTGTTGACTCTTAAAAGTAGTGTTGCCGAGGTAAGCTGGTTTCGCACGTGGTCACTTTAGCAAAGACGGGTTGTCGACCCGTGGCCTTGGGGCGAGACCCCTCGCTAAATCTGATCAAAATACACGAAATCATACTTTAGCTTCCAACAGTTAGGGCCTAATTTTATGGTTACCTCATTTGTAACACACAGATACCTTGCAAAAAAAATTGTGGCCTAATCTAGACGGCACAGAAAGGTGATTGTTGAGAAGTCTGTTGTCAGTGTTATTGTCATGTTGTAGAAAGGTAGCTGCATGGTCTATTTTCATTTGCTTAGCAAGGTTTAAACCACTTCAATTTCAACAAATTATGCTATTCTTGATAGCTGCAGTATTCATTATGTATGTATAATATAAATATAATACAATACTAGTTTTTTGTAACGATTTGAGGATAACTTAGCAGTGTCAAGGAAGGTCACAACGCCGTGACAGATTATTAAATCGGTGCTGGACCGCAGAGTTCTTGACTACGAAAATAAATATTGGTGGACATTTCACACACAACACCATCTGACCCTAAACTAAGCAAAGACTGTACTATGGCGGCCAGATAACTGATATAATACTTATATAGTTGTAAATACCTACTTATTATACATAGAAACACCCAGACACAGTACATATACTTGGATTCATCACACAAATATTTGCGCTGGGTGGGAGCGAACCCACGACCCTCGGCTTCGCAGGCAGAGTTACTACGCACTAAGCCACGAGGCCAGTACATTAGAGTTCAACTTGTACGTTAGAAAGATGTATTTAAAGTTTCGACAATTTACACCAGAAATTAAAAAATCGGTTCAAAATTGTTAAGTTAAAATATTTTTGTGTTAATTAATTCGTTGGGCAATTTTTAAGTATCGGTAGCGACCACTACTGATTCCTAAGTCACCTGACGCGACTGCGTACTTTATTGTTTTATCTTACCTGTCTCAGGTTTTTCTAAACAAAGGTTCGTTTAACCGAACTCAAGATTATTTACCTGCCGAGTGCACCTGGCGACCGTCGGGTCTGATAGTTTATTTTTCGTTTCTCGGACCGAGATGCGATTCAATCGTAGGCAAGGCAAGACAGGTTATTTTGAACAGGTTCGGCTCTTGTTGCTGGGTTATACATTATGCGTGCTGTTTATGCACGCAAGATAAATTCATATAAATACTAAGCTTAATTGTTTTTAGCAAAAATTTACAAGTTCTTGCGGAAATTGCTGAACAAGTCATTTTCAAAAACTCACAAAACCTGATATGAACATTTCTAACTATAAATTAATTAATGTTCGTTGAACATCAAACTTAAACAATAACAATAAATGTGATATTTTAAGACCTACAATAGTTACAAGTGTTTTCTACTATAAAATGGAACCTTATTACGATGTGTATGGTGGTCGTTCGTTCCGTCTATTTTAGGCTCTATAATATGAGTCAACTGCGAGTAGTTATATATTATACTACTATAGCCAATGTTGATTGAGTGTCACTTCATTCATTTCGAAAATCATACCGTCTGTACGACTCGCTTTTGTCCAATTTTTGACCACGTTCTATTATTATTTGCTTTGGTTTATTTACTTTAAAATCATTTCAATAATAGTAGGTATTTAGTTTGAAATTTGTGAGTGTTACGTTTGCTCTATGAGGGATCATAGAGCAAATACAAAAATCCTGACAAAAAGTATTTATGTGTGCCTGGATTAAATAGAAATTCTTACTTCAATTTTCAAATTGAATTTAATTCAGAATCGTCACTTAATAAAAATAAATTTGATATATATTGATATAAATTTGAAACACCTTCTATAAATAGTATTAGATTTCTCATCTTCTCAAACTTATCATCTAATAACTTCCGCATTGTCAAAAATTTATAGAGATAATATTTTTAAAGAATATGGCTATCGTCGTTACCACTTGCTAACTCTTAAAGTGCTTCTTTTATGTATAATTTTACGGTGCTATGAATTCCTATACAATACCCATAAATCATATAAGATGTTGATGATGACTGACACAACATGCATTCGTTCATTCCCTATGCCCCGCCTCCAGCTATGATGCCATTATTTACCTTATAAAATTTATGAGTCCTAATCATTGACGCCTCTGTATCATCTAAATAAAATTACGTTTTCACGATTGTTGGTAGTAAAATTTGGCAAATCCTACTTATACATATATGCGAAAGTTAGTGAGGATAGATGGATGGATGTTTCATGCAAAAACTTAGAAGGGATCTGGATGAAAATTGTTGCATAAACAGATAATAGTCTTGAAAAACATTATGATATTTTTATCCAGGGAAAACAACCGGATCGAAAACTATGCAGATAAAACCACATGGCACTGCTAGTTATGCATGCATACAAATGAATTATGGTCGAATATCGACGACTGAGCAACCACTAGTAGATAGATACAGCCAAATGGAACATACAAATAGACTAGGTTTTAGACTTCCAGACCATCATATTAACTGTGTTCCAAATTTCTGTATATATATGGTCCTCCTCATCGTTTTCGATGATCGTCAGGGTTGTATGTGTAATTGTAGATGGGTTTGGGTCTATCTTTGCGGATTTGCCGCTTTCGCTCCAAGTCGGCAAGACGATTCTCCTCAAACGCATTCACATGTTTCAGTGGTTTGTATTTTTGATAACCTTATATTATCTATACTAATATTATAAAGTTAAAGAATTTGTTTGTATGTTTGTTTGTTTGTTTGAACGCAAGGATCTCTGGAACTACCGGTCCGAATTGAAAGATTCTTTCTTGCTTGCTTGATTGAAGGCTATAATTATGCTATTTACCATTACGCTTCTATCAACAGGAGCGGAGCATGACTGGAAAATGTAACAAAAACGGGAAAAAATATTGCTTTTTGAGAGCTTTCGTTGCGTGACAGCATGTGTCATTATGTCATATGTTAAGGTTGCGTCATTAGAACCTAAAGTAACCGAATTTGTTCAAAATTTTAATTGGTACAACCAATTTTCGATAGATAGCGTAGCAACGCACGCGCGTTCAGCTAGTAATACATCCAAACCGTCCTCTTGAATCACTATCTACAAAAAAAAACCGCATCAAAATCTGTAGAACAAAGTCAATTCCCGCTGTCTTTGTCTGTCCCTAAATCTATACTAATATTGTGAAGCTGAAGAGTTTGTTTGTTTCAACGCTTAGTATCTCGGGAACTATTGGTCCGAATTGAAAGATTATTTTCTGTTGGTTTGTCCACTTATCCAGGTTATCCAGGAAGGGTAGCCTATAGGCTATATAACATTACGCTACTATCAACAGGAGCGTAGCATGAATGACAAATGTAACTAAAATGGGAAAATAATTCCTTAATTAAAGGGCTATATGTGGTAGCATAACAATTTTTGTACTAATTTAAGTAGGCATAACGTTTTTAGGACTAATCATAATTTACCATAACAACTAAACGCATAAATATTTTCGCCTATGCTTAAATAGCATAACCATTTATAGCATAACGATAACTTAGCATAATGTTTAAACGCATAACCATATAATATAGCATAAGGAAAACTAAGCATAATGTTTCGACGCATAACCATAAATAGCATAATGTTTAAAGGCACACATTGAGAAAAGTAACTAACTAAAAAGCAAGAGCAAAGAGCGAACTGTAGCAGCATTATTTAAATAAAATACGTGGGAGTGTAAAATGGGGGTGGGTACTTTGACAACATTATTTATTATTCGTAATGTAGGTAGTAATGTAGGCATAACGTTTTTAGGACTTAAACACCTACAGGCCTACACCTAAGGCATATGGTGCACTTTTTGACTCCGGGTGGGCTACCGCCAGAAGCTCTGCGGTCAGCCCTGACCGGAGCGAGCCATGCGAGGCTAAACGTAGCGAAGGGGGGAGGTGGCGAACGAAGCCAGCCGGCGACCTCCGTAGTGGAGCGCAGGTCGAGTACCTACCTTGAGCTTCTGGCTCCCGCATTTTTTAAATACACTCTAGGGGTAGTAGCGACAAGACTAGGTGGAGTCGGGGTGCTCCGAGTCTGATCTGGGTTCTATGTAACCTGGTTATATATTACGTAGCACAACAAATAATTTAAAAATGCCTAAATGAGTCTGAGCGACAGTCGAATCGAATGTAGTACAATAGATTGTTATGCTTAAAACACATAACGCCAAAAAATGATTATGCGAAAGTTGCATTATGACACTACATTATGCTAATTCTTTTTGAGAGCTTTCGTTGCCCGCGTTGACGTGCGCCGAATTTCGTGATAGCATTTGTCTATCTTTTAAGTTCGTTCTAAATCTGAGTTGGTACGGCCAATTTTGGATAGGTGGTGTAGCAGCGCGCGCGGTTTTGATAGTATGCTTAGATCTTTAAAACTACCAAACAGAATTTGATGCGGTTTTTTAATAGATAAGAGTCATTAAGTAAGGTAGGTTTATATACGTATATAATATACGCAGAAAATAGTAGCGATACACTGATAATTTTAAAGGTTTATCATGTGATGTCATAAATATAAAATTTGCGCTTAGGGCCTTAGCACACGGCTTATTGCAAACGCGCAGACGACTTGCGTTTCAGGAACGCGCGTATCTGCGCCTTTGATGCTGATTTTTGCGTTTGTGTAGACTGTAGATTCAAAACCGCCTAAAACGCGGTACAAACGCGCGCGTGAGGCGCGTTCGAAACTCATTTGTAGCGCGTACAAAAGGGTGGAGTAGAGGCAGAAGAGGGGCGTCACTGTAGAACTGACGCATGACGTGGAGTATTTGATCTAAACGTGGAAGCTACACGCACGCCACTACAGCGCGTCTGTATCGCTGTGCCCTGTGCCTGCGCGTATAAGCGCGGTTCATGACTGCTCCATGTGCTTAAGTTACAAAGTTGCGTTCGTTTCTCATTTGAAGATCTCATCTCATTTGAAGCGCGTCATCTGCGCGTTTAAATTACGGCGTCCGTACATTGCAAACGCTGGCTGAACCCTACCAGGTAGATCAAAATAATGTACTGCAGTATTGTACCCCTTAAAAAAGTACAAAAAAGTCCGCGATAGTATATAATATCATCTCTTAGGGACAACCCACAATAGCCATTTTTATTCATGTGCTCAGTCCAATTACTTGAATTCTGAAGGAGTGGGGTGTGAAAAAAATATATATCTCCTGGGAACATCCAAAATCAGAATCTGCATGCTTTTCTGGGTTCAAAACCGCATACCGAATGTGGTCCTCATATTTTGCACACTCGACTCCACTCAGTCCCGCTCTATCAGAATCGCTATGCTGATTGATCCGTTCATCCGTTCTGACGTGATTGAGCAACAGACATCTTTAACAAACTTTAACGTTTATAATAATACACTTTACTAAGGTTATTGAGTATACCTTATTGTTTAGCAATAACTAATTATTATAATATTATTACTTAGAAGTTTTTGTTCGACTAAACATACTTCAAAGCCAAGCAGTCACCCATCAGAATACTGACCATAAACAATGATTGAAGGAGACTTGATGTCTGCATCAGACTCTAGATATTTTGTCTCTAAAACGTTCAATCCACTAATATTACGAATCAAACCGAAACTCAAAAAATTACACAAATTATACCCTAATTTATTGCTAAACATAAGGCGTTCTACTTAGGCACTAATTGTGAATTCAGTTCTCTTCGCGGTCCTCATTTTTTGTACAATCCGAACGACTCAAATTAAGAATAATCAAATATAAATAATATTTTCATCCCACCAGCTCGGAAAGAGTACTTTTGCTCCTCGATATCAGGGCGCAAAAGTCGTTTTTACCCTCTAGAGGTTAAAGTAAATTTGAATTTAGAACATCGTGTGTAGGTTTTGAATTCAAAACATAATTTAACCTATTTATTTCTACCTCCTTGGTGCCGAATTCATCATACATTTATTTTTAATTTGTTAAAAACTCATACTCGGAACCTCTTTGGTGTACTTTTTTTTAAATGCTTTGCGCGCAATTGTCTTTTCACGTATGGAGGATAGAGGTAAATAATGTTATTTCAAATGGCAAAACATTTTGAAATGCTATGAATGAATCAATTGTAATCGAATTGATGTATGCCGAGTTCCCGTGTTAAATAATTAAATATTATTGACTACTAAAATAGTAACTAATAGATAATTTCAACTACTTGTGCAGTACAAAATAATGTAGTAAATATAACATCAAATAAATAATTACTATTTTGAGAAAATATGTAGGTACAATATATTTTGAAGTCAAAACTTCTTTTGGCGCGCCAAAGACAGATGTTTCGTGGGCTGTCAATTGAATGCTAGCGTCACGCTCGGGAATGATAAGAAATCTTCGGGTAAACTCGGGACCATAGCCATTGGCCATCTAGAAATGCCTCAGCCTTTCCCATTGGCCATTTAAAAATGCTTCAGTGTTTCTAGATGGCCATGCTCATAGCCACGTCATATTTTTTCATGAATTCTGAATAGTACGTTTATTTATTTCCTTTAAAATGTACCATGATGCAAATTTAGCGCTACTATAGTTAAATGCATTTGGGCGGACACTTTTTCATGTACGCATATGAAACTCCTTACCTCAATCGGTCAACTCTCCGTATTTTCACGTCGTATTGTTATTGTATAAACCATGGCTAAATAAAGTTAAAGTTTAAAACTTAGGTTAACAACAGTAAAATTGAATAAAAGTGAAAAACCGAAATACCATAATAATAAGTGATTCTAGCGAACAAGAAGTTTATTTCACGCCAACAGAATTGACTGAAACTGAAAATGCGCAAAGCGTTTAGTAATTTCCTCGCTAAGGTAAGGGATGAAAAATTACGTGTTGCACTCGAGTGCAAAGATTTTTCACCTTGTGCCCTTTTGATTCCCTTGCTACGCTCAGGATTCTAATTTTTGAATCCCTCGCTACGCTCGTGATTCAACTTTAGAATCCTTCGCTTGCTCGGTCATCAAAATTGAGCACGCGGTTAAAAAGCCACTTTGCACTCTTGTACAACAAATAACTATTGTCCCTTCGCCCGCTCTATGAACCCAGTCGGATTGATCTCGACACGATTGTTCCAAAGACACGAACGAAGAGACTTGACTCAGCTTTTGTGATAAGAACGTCAAGACTGTGGAATACGTTGCCTGAGTGGGTATTTGCCGATAGTTACAATCTTTGTGTCTTCAAATCGAGAGTGAAGCGGTTTTTTCAAGGTAAATACGCTCCATCGTAGACCGCATCGTCGCTTAACATCAGGGGAGATGGCGGTCAAGTGTAAACCTATAAAAGTTTTAAAAAAAAGACACGGAATCAAACCTCTCGGTCTTTGTCATAACTGTTTAGAATGACAGAAACAAAGATTATCATTCTTAATTTGAGTCGTTCGGATTGGGTTCAGAATCAATACCCAGGTTGAAATTTGTAACATGTATCTGAAATAGCATAGATTCATTTTTATCAGAAAAAATAACTTACGGGATTGGAATCTAGGCGGGTAAAACCGGAGAGCATTGCTGCTAGTGTTAACTACCAATTATTATTTAGCTTGTGTGAACAAATCGAAAAACTTACCAAAACAACTTGTTTAGTTTCCCTAATGTTTTATTATCGCTATTTAGCGCAACGGCGTATATTCGACTGACGCGCATGCCTAGTAGGTAATAATAATAAGGTTCAATTTATTTGTACTTAGCCCTAAACACTAAACTAAACAACGTATCGGTAGTTGTTTCATAGAATCGTAAAACACTAACTATTAAGTACCTAGTTGTAGAAAAATCCTATCGCTCGTTACTACCCAGCCTAGGTATAAATATTGTATATATGTATAATAATAAAAACCTTAATTTCTTTCAAGTTTATTCTTGCCCGTGGATACAAGTCTTTCAGCCGCATTAGTATAAACCAAGCGATGTTGCCCGTATCGTTGAAAAAACTTAAAGGTGTTATTCCGGGATAGTGCCTGATACCGGTGCACCACACACATATTTTACGTTGGCTGTGAATGAAGCTTATCGTCACGCTCGGAAATGAAAGAAATGTTCGGGTGAACTCGGGACCTCCGAGTGTGCCAGAGCTGCTGCTTCAGCTGCTTGTCTCCTGTTACTGCCTTTTTAGGGTTCCGTAAAACGTAAAAACGGAACCCTTATAGATTCGTCATGTCTGTCTGTCTGTCTATCTGTCCGTCCGTATGTCACAGCCACTTTTTGCCGAAACTATGAGAGCTACACTGTTGAAACTTGGTAACTAGATGTATTCTGTTTACCGCATTAAGATTTGTACAAAAAAAAAGAAAAAAGAAAAATTAGGGTTGCCCCCCATACTGAGACTCACAAATTTTTGTTCATCAAACCTACACGTGTGGGAGTCTATCGATAGGTCTTCAAAAATGATGTTGAGGTTTCTAGGAATTTTTTTGTCTACACTGAATAATTTGCGCGAGAGACACTTGTAAAGTGGTAAAATGTGTGTCCCCCACCCCCCCTCTAACTTCTAAAGTAAGAGAATGAAAAAACAAAAAAATATAATATATATGATGTACATTACCATGCAAACCTACAACGAAAATTGGTTTGAACTCGATCTGATGAGTAGTTTTTTTTACTACGTCATAAATACACTATTATTAAAACTTCGATCAAAATTACAACGAACTACAAGAACTATGTAAACAAGGAATACTCAAAACCACTTAAATATAATGTGGGACTATTCCAAGGGTGCTGCTTATCACCAATAGTATTTAATATAGTTATAAATATTCTAGTAGATAAATTAATATCCCGTGAGAAGAAATGGGGCTACCGGTTTAAAATCAACAATAAGTACACTGAGTCAATTTTAGCCTTTGCGGACGACCTTGCAATACTTACACGAAATCCCGAACAGTGTCAAGAATTGTTGAATGATGTTGATGAGTTCTGTACATGGACGGAGGGAATGAGGGCAAAACCAAGTAAATGTCATTGTTTATGTCTGGGTAGACGAAATACCAAATATACTTCTTACGATCCGGGACTCTCCATAAGTGGCCAAAGAGTTGCCACAATTGCAGAGGCAGTGCCTTTCAAATTTCTTGGTAGAAAGATAGACTACAAAGGACGTACACCATCATTAGAGGTAGTTGTTGGAAATTTCATGAATGACCTCAATAAGGTAGACCAACAGCCTATCAGCAATATCAAAAAAGCATGGATATATGACAATTATCTCACATCACGTCTCACTTGGCCTTTCCTAGTATATGACATCGGTAAAACCCTCCTCGCAAAACTAGATGCTAATGTCATAAAGATATTGAAGTCATGGTTTGGATTGGCACATCCGGCTGATCCCTCTACTCTATTTAGGGATCACAATAGTTTTGGCCTGAAACTAAAAAAACCATCCGAACTCTACAAACACCTAAGAGTTACAAAAACGCATGTTTTGGGAAAGTCGAAAGACGAATTAATCGCATCTCTCCCAAAAGACAAAAGCGCTTCGGACCTTGAATCTAGACTTCAATTCCACAAACAATTTATGGCAGGCGCGCAAGTAAATACAGCTGAGTTGGGTGCGAGAAAGAAAAGGGAAGACCGAGACATGGTAAAAACCTTTCTACAACAAGACGAAAATGATAGTTACAAAGTGCACGCTATGAATTTAGAAATGCAAAGTGAGTGGTTAACCATAGGTGAGTTTTGTATCCCATTAGCTCTAAAGTGGCGCACCTTGCTATATGACTGGTCTCCTGCCTTATTAAAATTTTATCTGAACGCTTTCCAAATGACCCTCCCTGACCAGAGTAACTTGGTAAGGTGGGGAAAAGCCTCTGAAAAATGTTGCTATACTTGTAGTGAGGCGATATGTACAGCAAGGCACATATTGGTGGGATGCAAGGTGCTCCTTAATAGGGGTCATTACTCACAGCGCCATGACAGAGTACTTGAAATCATACGTGAAGCCGTAAGCCTTTCGGTAGCTAGAGCCCAAAAGGGATTGACGATAAACAAAAGACAAATTAACTTTGTAAAAGAGGGCTCAACTTCAAACTCCAAGAACAAGCCTTACTCAATCCTGGGTTCAGCACCTGATTGGACTATTTTAATGGACACGTATGAAAAGCACTACAAAATCCCAGAGGATGTGGGTGTTTCGTCATCCAGACCGGACATTTTCCTTTTTTCTAGGGCTACGAAACGCATAGTCCTGGTAGAACTTACCGTACCGTAGGAAACTAATATACCTAAAGACCACGCGATGAAACAAAATAAGTATTACGACCTACAAAATGAATTAACAAAAAATGGCTATGTAGTTAATTTATACGCTGTAGAAGTAGGAGCGAGAGGTATACCAGCAAAATCTCTCTATAACCTGCTTAAAGACCTTGGGTTGTCCAGAAGTGCAGTAAGTTCTATACTAGAACGAGTATCCAAAGCTGCACTAGTAGGATCATATCGGATTTGGCTGGGCAGGGAGAGAAATACGAGTAGTGAAGGTGAGTGTTGACGTACGTCAATATAAGGGACCCCTTTTAAACCTACGCCCGAGTCACAAGTCTCGGGGTCTACTCGAGATTTCTCTCTCTGCCACACGATGGAATCCATGGAATGGATGTGAATCCATGGAATGCTAAGAAGTACGTCTCTTTCCACGGGCATGGCATTCCACAACTCAACTGCTTGGAATGCAAAAGATTTGCCGTAGAATGTTTTGCAACGTGCAGAGGGCGCTTGCAGAGACAAATTATAGGTTGATATAAGATTACATGAATGGACGCTACTGTAGAATGTAAAGCAGTCTTTCAGATATCGTGGTGTGGCAGTGTTAAATATAATACTGTAAAGCAGTGAAAGAAAATGAGCATTCCGAAGAAAGCAAATGGGGAGCCACTTGAACTGTAGGAAAAGAAATTAATAAACAGTTGCAAATTAGGTATTTGAAAACTAGCCAAGTTAGATCTTAGTTTTGAACCAATTATCCTGAGAGTACAGTTTCATTTATTATGAAAATATTTCAGGATCGCCCATTAAACTTTTCACTCAACCACCCATTTAGATCTCACTTCTTTTGTTGTTCTGTAATAAATTCTATAAGTAATATTTAGTTTGATTTTAATTTCATATTTATATTTTTGATGGCATATTGTCGTCCTACTGGGTTTTTCATTATACTGTGACTGAGTCGCCTGCAGCTGCCGCTGCATCACGCTTCCGAAAAACGCGAGTCGCAGCTACTTTTTGAAGCGAGATGCAGCGACTAGATGCCTGTCGCAGCTTCTTTTTGAAGCAGGATACAGCAGCTAGACGCCTGTCGCAGCTACTGAAAGTAGCTAGTGTGAACAGGCTGTAATATTCAGTTTATAAGTAATCATTTAATTTTGCTGTCGTACTTGAATAGTAGAATTTCAATAAGATCGTAATTTATTTTTGATGTTCTACCATTACCTTTACTGCGTCACTAGCTGGCAAGAAATAACTAAAATAAACGTTTATTTATTCTTAAAACACTGTAAGAAATGTTTATATTTTGGCTGTTTATGTACAAACATGTACTAGCATTAAAAATAAGATGTGGTGTCAAGGGATACCAGATAGTGACGAATTTCCTTCGGATTATTTATATAAGAGCATCACAATTTGCAAAAAAAAATATTACTTAATTTTATTATTTGTGGTACGAACATCTGAAAAATAAAATTGGAAATACTGGGCACTAGTAATTTTTCTTACAATTTTAGTCTCACATTTTTTCCGCCGAATACCAGCGGCACGTCACCTCCTCGGGTAGGCCTATGCCTAGGTGGGGTGTCGGACGACCCTTGGCTTCCGAGGTCCCAGATCCTCTAGTGGAGACGGGGTGCGAGCCTGAGTAGCATTCAGGGTCGCCCCCGTGTGCGCTTCTGCCTCAGTGAAGGAGCAAGAGGCTTCTAACTCTCACTCCTCCAACTCACATGACCTCTCACTGTCGAGCATCACGGCAAAGATGGTCGGCCGTAAGAGGTCCGCCCTCACTACCGCGGCTAGGGATAGCCGCGGTTCCACCTCTTGTCCTTCAAATGAACACTGCTAATCAGAGTGCTCGTGGAGGACTCTTATCTGGAAGACTTAGGAATTTTAATTGGCCAATATATCAGCCGAGGAACCTTCCCAAGTCTTCCAGTACCTCTCCCAAACCTCTACACGCACTGCTCAAGCGGGAGAAGAGCGTGTGCAGAAGTTACCAACCCGGGATTTCGGGTTGTCGGGATTCGCATCACACTAAGATGCCACCGAGGCAAGTTGTTGTGTGATGCCCAGGGTGCACCACGTGGAGGTTCCCGAGCCACGCACCCCAGCTATCTGGCTGCCATAGTACAAGCTTTGCTTAATACGGGGCTAGATGGTGTTGTGTCTAAATGTATACCAATATTTTAGTTTTTGTTATTCGTTTTTATTTTGTTATAGTGTATTAATTATTAACCCTTAATTCGACGGAGTTTTTTGTAGTAAAAAAACTGTTTCTTTTTAGTAAAGTCATATTTTTGGATATGATATAAGTGCAGGAAAAATGCTAAAAAAAATTAGTGCTGTACAGTTTTTGATAAAACACATGTCCGTCACAGCGGACATTGTCAAATTTGTAACAAATTACTTGCGGAACAACATGTCCGTTGGGGTGGACTCTACCAAATGACTAACAAAAATGATAAATAAAACAAATACACATCAAAAACAAAAAGAAATGCAATTCTAATCAAATATAACTATGAACATAATAATTATTTTGTATGAAATTTCAAATGGCAATTACGAGGGTTCTTTCCTGTTATAAAACATAGTTTTATGTCACATCTTATGCAAAAGACTACTGCACTCCTTGCAAGGACCTTTTTCCTTTGACGACAAAAAATGACCAATATTGCCGAAACGCACACAATCTATTGGTTTGGGCTAACAAGGCTTCCTTATCGTGGTCTCTTCTTGGTTAGGGCGCTTAGCTGACCTGTTAATTTTGATCAAAGCAAACAATATCTCGTATCGGAAATATTCTTTCAATTTAAGCTTTGCTACACATTTTCTTTGGGAGTGATGCTTCCATGCAAATGCTTCTGTAAAAATGCAAAACAAAAAAAGTAAGCATACACAAACCCACACCAAGCATTTATAGAAGAATGTATTCCACAACATGCAATATTATGCAAAAAAAACAATAAATGTAACAAAAAAGTGTTAATCGTTGCGTATTTGGCAATGTTCGTCACACCGGACAACTTCTTCAATATTTACTTCACGTAGTAATCGACAGTGTCCGGTGTGGCGGACAAGAGATTAAGAGCGAGATAAAATAGTGAAAATTCGTGTAGAAACTCGTGATTATTCTATTTTACAGATATACATATTATCATAAATATAAATTAATACAGAAATCTGTCAAAAATTAGTAAACACCAACAAAAAATAAATAAAATACCTTGAACAAAACAGATAACTTCGGCGTCGACGCTATTTTCGACAAAAACTTACATTTTGACTGTAGTCATTGTTCAAATTATATTGTCTACTAAATCTTTTATATGTTACTAACACACTAAAATCAATATCTCATGAATTTTTCATTAAACTAGTTCAGTAGATTTTTTAAAATTAGTTGTTCGTCACACTGGACACTGTCGAATTAAGGGTTAATCTACAAAATAAAGACGTAAAAGAGGGTACGATTAAGGAAAAAGCTTTATAAATCGATCATTACATTTTTGATAGTGGTGTCTATTTGACATTTAAAATAGCTATTCTTAAAAAAACGCTTACATGCCATATGCATTATATCGCAAACAACGAGAGTTGAATTTCGAATTGGTAGAATTTTTATTTCTACCCTTGCAACATTACTCAGTGACAGCTTGCCAAGCCAAACCAGCTGTGTGGAGTAGATTGAAAAATAAAATAACTCGGGAGTTGAACAGCGTAGCTGCGTCCTTGATGTGTCATCCATTTTACTGATTTATATCGAACGTAACTTTTGCAACTCGACAAATTCCGTCTGCTCGCACGGCTCGTTAGTCTAATCAGTATAGGTTTCCGTTTCGAGTGTGCCCAAGAGCAGGTAGCTATGATTATTGAAATGTTTATGTAACGCAGCATTGTTCGATTGCTGAGTTTGTGTGTTGATTTTTGTTTCAGATAACAACACCGTGTGTCAGTGGGTACTGTAGTGAGAATAGTGAAGTGTCGGGTGTGTTATCGGTGGAGTGTGGTGATGAGTGAGTGAGCAGTGCAGTGGATGCGGAGACGCTGTCGCAGCGCTCGCCCTGGCATGGTGCCGGGCAGGTAGCGCGCGCGGGCGGCCTGCGCAGGCCCCACACCAGCAGCCTCGAGTTTACCCAGCGTTGTCTATGGCCGAACAACACATCACACCGTCGTCGCACTCTGCATTCAGAGAGTCCAGCGGGTGAGTTACATACTTTATTTATAATACTTGATGACCGAGGTTTGCTTTGTGTTTAGGTATTTGTAAATTATTAGAAACCAAGTACTGTTTGAAAAATAATAACTCAACAATCTGGACTCGAACCGGGGTATCTCGAGTCCGAGACTGCCCAATTTCCTACCATAATAAAATAGAGCTATTATAATAAGGGTGTAGATCCCTAAATTTACCTCTGTATTCTAATAATATTATTGATATTCTAATGAGCAGTTTTTCTTTGTCTTAAGACACTTAACAATACGTAAAAGAACATTTTCTGTAAATGAAACCCAGCTAGATCAATTTATTGTTCTGAAACCTTCTGGATACTGAATCAATGAAAATCGTTAGAGCCATTTCCAGGATTCAGAAACATTGTTTTAAACAAGCGGCTATGTTTAACTAACTTAGTGATCCTCCATCAACCTCTTCATTCTCCGGGATAAGTTCTGATTCTAAGTTTCATATCATATAAAAAGTTGTACTGGCCAAGTTGCTACAATTTTTACAATTGAGAGGTCTTTGGTTTGAATCTCGCCTCAATCTTTGAGTATTATTTTAAGTGCAGAGTTTGTCACACACTACTGGCTTAACACTGAAGGAAAACATGAGAAAACTAGTGTGTTCCAAGAAAGACATCATTCAAGGGCATGTGTCATCTGTCAACCCACACTTGGCCAACACTGTGGATTATATCTTTGAGTCTCATTGTGAGAGAATGCACCAAGTCCTTTCCATTTCTGGGAACAAAAAGTGAGGTCATGAAGTTTCAAACAAATCATATATCATATATATATATATCATTGCTCTTTCTATTGCACTTGTGTAATATTTTATGGAACAACTGCAATGAACTTACAAATTTGACATAATAAAGCCACTCTATTTAGATATTGTATTTCAGCCAACACTTGGCTCGCTTGGGCTAGCGTGATTTCAACTATACCACTTTATATGACTGTAGACATTCTGATACTTTACCAAAAGCTTGAACTAATCTCAGCCATGAGCTATATAATAAAGGCATACTGGGAATAATGTAATATTACCACTTGCATAGAGATTTTCACTACTTGGAGCACAACTTTCCAATCTTCAATCATTAGGTGAACTTTGATCCAGTATCTCTTGACCCCTATATCCTATGATATAGGCATTTGAGTGCTGTGCAGGAGTTCAATAATATGAATGAGAGTTCAGTTAGTGAGGTCAGTATGCAGTAGGCATTTATTAAAAAATAGTGACTTAACTGCATGTGGTATTTTGTCTATGACTCCTGATTAAAACTATAAAAGTAAGCACTATTAGTTGTGTCATAAGCAAGACACATTTTCATTCATATTGAAGGTTCCTTCATGACACTTTTACAAAAGAAACATAATCATGTTAAACTACAGGTCACAATAATATCAATACACTAAACATTTTCCTACATAACTCAGATCATGCACACCAATGATTTTAAGCTGGCGACTGGGCTTGTGGCTTAGTGGGTAGTAACTCTGTTTGCGAAGCCGAGGATTGTGGGTTCGATTCCCACCCAGTGCAAATATTAGTGTGATGAATTTAAATGTTTGCACTGTGTCTGGGTGTTTCTATGTATAATAAGTATGTATTTACATTTACAACTATATAAGTATAACTAGCTGAACGCGCGCGCGTTGCTGCGCCATCTATCGAAAATTGGTCGTACCAATTCAAATTTTATTCAAATTCAGTTACTTTAGGTTCTAATGACGCAACCTTTAACATATGACAAATGCTGTCACGCAACGAAAGCTCTCTAAAAGCAATATTTTTTCCCCGTTTTTGTTACATCTTTCATTCATCCTCGGCTCCTGTTGATAGTAGCGTAATGTTAAATACCCTATAGCCTTCCTTGATAAATAGACTATCCTACAAAGAAAGAATCTTTCAATTCAGACCAGTAGTTCCAGAGATCCTTGCATTCAAACAAACAAACAAACTCTTCAGCTTTATAATATTAGTATAGATATCAGCTATTTGGCCGCCATATTACAAGCTTTGCTTAGTTTGGGGTCAGATGGTGTTGTGTGAATTGTCCACCAATATTTATTATTATTATTCACTTAATTTATTTCTTATCTTAATTTATAAGTTTTTTACAATATATATATATATATAAAAAACACAAACATTATAAAAAACTTAAAAACTAGGGTGCCGCCAGCAGCAGGGTAGGGCCCAAGCTACTGGTGGTTAGGACTGCAGAGTGAGGAACCTCCTGACGATGCATGCTGTATCGAGGATGAGCGCCTTCTGCATCTGACCCTTGATCCAACCATCTAGCGAAAGCCTCTTGAGATGTTGGTCGAAACTTTTCGCCACAAGGCTGTTTATTGACACGACTATTGGAACTATGATCGTCGAATCAACATCCCACATGGCGGTAACCTCATGAGCCAAGTCAAGGTACTTGCTCAGCTTGTCCTTCTCGGCTTTCACGAGGTTCTCGTCATGTAGTATGGTGATATCGATGAAGACAGCCCGGCGCTGAGACCGGTCTACCAACACGATATCAGGCTTATAGTCCTGTCCGTGATGATAAAGCGGTCCCAGTAGAGCAACGCACGACCGTTCTCGAGAACTGGCAGAGGTGCGTACTTATAGTACGGCGCCTCGGACTCGACAAGGCAGTATCGAAGAGCAAGTTGCTAGTGGATGATCCTGGCTACTAGATTATGTCTGTGCAAGTACTCGCCGTTAGCAAGATTCGAACAACCGGAAATAACATGATGGAGAGATTCGCCTGGACGGCGGCATGCCCGACAAAGGTCGACCGTACAGTCCTTGATTATACATTTCCGGTAATTGTTCGTCTTGATAACTTCGCCCGCAATTGCACAGACAAAACCCTCGGTTTCTCCGAAGAGGTCCCCAAAGCGCAGCCAATTCACCGACGCGAGCAGATTCACATCGGGTCCCGTCAGGGCCCGATAGAATCGGCCGTGCAGCTCCTTGCTCTTCCACACTTCCTTGCGATCATCAGTGTTGAGCACCGATGGTTTGCGCCAGTTCTCGTTTGCCAATGAAAGAGGCGTTGAGCTCCTGTCAACTGCCACAACAGCACGATGCATCTTGGACTCGCTGTTTCGGAAATAATCGACTACATGATAATAAATAATATAATGAGACTGCATACCTCGCGGTTGTGAAGGTTCTGGCATTTAAAAAGTCTCGACCCCACATTTCCGCGGGATATATAGTCTCATAACAGACGAGCCCGGGTGTGGCATGCGGTGTCTTGTGAGCAGTTGACGGACCTTTCTGTCCAGGGCGTCGAGCTCGGTCTGAGTCCATCTCAGTATGCCAAAGGAGTATATCAGCAGAGGCATTACCTAACCGTTGAAGGCTCGCGCTTTATTACCGCCTGATAGAAGACTTAAGTACTTTTGTCAGCTGGCAATAGAAGCGCTCCTTCACCGATTTCTTATGTCATCTGCTGAAATACCCAATGACTGTGACATACCGAGATATTTGTAGGTCTCGTCTTCGGAGAGAGATTTGAGAGTTATGATCTCGAAAAGTCATAATTTACTACTTTCCCTCGCTGTACATGCATGACCGCACAATAGGGTACAATCCTCAAAAAAACTAAGTAGCCCATTAGTTAGATTGCCAAAAAATATTGTACACGTATTTTTTCTTTTGTTTCACAAACAAAAAACGCCGAAGATACAGCGCTTCGAAGTTTCGTGTGACGTCACTTGTGAGTACTTTTACTCACGAGTGACGTCGCGACCCCCCACTCTCGAAGTTTGATGGTCTATATCTTTGACGATTTTTAATATTATGAAAAAACAAAAAATACGTGTCCAATATTTTTGCATGATCTAGCTGACGGACTAATTAGGATGATGTATTTTAGACCCAGTCCGGTACCCTATTGTCGACACCGAACTCCATCTTGATGGCGTTACTAAAAACCTATGTGGTTTTTAATAATGTCAACAAGTCTTGACGTTTCGGTGCAAAAAGTTTGAGGTCGTCCATGTACAGCAAATGTGATATAACCTCACCTCCCCTACGAAGATGATAGCCTAACTCTGAATCCTTCAACAGAGTGCTGAGAGGATTCAGACTTAGGCACAGACAAAACCCTCGGTTTCTCCGAAGAGGTCCCCAAAGCGCAGCCAATTCACCGACGCGAGCAGATTCACATCGGGTCCCGTCAGGGCCCGATAGAATCGGCCGTGCAGCTCCTTGCTCTTCCACACTTCCTTGCGATCATCAGTGTTGAGCACCGATGGTTTGCGCCAGTTCTCGTTTGCCAATGAAAGAGGCGTTGAGCTCCTGTCAACTGCCACAACATCACGATGCATCTTGGACTCGCTGTTTCGGAAATAATCGACTACATGATAATAAATAATATAATGAGACTGCATACCTCGCGGTTGTGAAGGTTCTGGCATTTAAAAAGTCTCGACCCCCCATTTCCGCGGGATATATAGTCTCATAACAGACGAGCCCGGGTGTGGCATGCGGTGTCTTGTGAGCAGTTGACGGACCTTTCTGTCCAGGGCGTCGAGCTCGGTCTGAGTCCATCTCAGTATGCCAAAGGAGTATATCAGCAGAGGCATTACCTAACCGTTGAAGGCTCGCGCTTTATTACCGCCTGATAGAAGACTTAAGTACTTTTGTCAGCTGGCAATAGAAGCGCTCCTTCACCGATTTCTTATGTCATCTGCTGAAATACCCAATGACTGTGACATACCGAGATATTTGTAGGTCTCGTCTTCGGAGAGAGATTTGAGAGTTATGATCTCGAAAAGTTATAATTTACTACTTTCCCTCGCTGTACATGCATGACCGCACAATAGGGTACAATCCTCAAAAAAACTAAGTAGCCCATTAGTTAGATTGCCAAAAAATATTGTACACGTATTTTTTCTTTTGTTTCACAAACAAAAAACGCCGAAGATACAGCGCTTCGAAGTTTCGTGTGACGTCACTTGTGAGTACTTTTACTCACGAGTGACGTCGCGACCCCCCCCACTCTCGAAGTTTGATGGTCTATATCTTTGACGATTTTTAATATTATGAAAAAACAAAAAATACGTGTCCAATATTTTTGCATGATCTAGCTGACGGACTAATTAGGATGATGTATTTTAGACCCAGTCCGGTACCCTATTGTCGACACCGAACTCCATCTTGATGGCGTTACTAAAAACCTCTGTGGTTTTTAATAATGTCAACAAGTCTTGACGTTTCGGTGCAAAAAGTTTGAGGTCGTCCATGTACAGCAAATGTGATATAACCTCACCTCCCCTACGAAGATGATAGCCTAACTCTGAATCCTTCAACAGAGTGCTGAGAGGATTCAGACTTAGGCACCACCACAGCAAACTGATACTGTCACCCTGAAAAATGCCTCTTTCAATCTTTATCAAGTCCTCCGAAACAAAAGAGCTGTTTACACAACTTGGTTGACGAAGGACTGTGACCCACTGTCCCATGCATTGCCATGCCATGCCCATGCCATGCCCATGCTTAGAAAAGATTTTAGAGTTGGATTTATTTTGTATAACTCTGAAACCTCTTCCAGCCATGAATGAGGCACCGCATCATAGGCATTCTTATAGTCAATCCAGGCAGCGGAGAGGGCTCTCTTGATTCGTTTGACTTGTTGGCAAATGGTTATGTCGATGAGGAGTAGCTCCTTAGTACCACGGGACCCTATCTTACATCCATTCTGAGAGGAGGCTAAGATGTTATATGCGACAATATGCGTGTTAATTTTTGCTCTCAGAATAGATGTAAGCAGTTAGAGACGAACTTCTTAGCATTCCATGGATTCACCGTGCGGGTGCCGGGTCTTTCGTGTGGCAGAGAGAGAAATCCCGAGTAGATCCCGAGACTTGTGACACGGGAGTAGGTTTAAGGGACCCCTTTCTGACGTACATCAACACTCACCGAATCACAATGCTATTCAAACATATCAAATTAGGAATGACAATCCTTTTCTCTGTCATTCTAAACGGAAAAGACAAAGACCAAGAGACTTGAGTCCATGTCGAGATCAATTGGATTGTGTTGTGAATCACGGTACAGGTATATTGATTCGTATCTCTTCTCCAGATTTAACAAGCCTTACTCAATCCTGGGTACAGCACCTGATTGGACTATTTCAATGGAAACTTATGAAAAGCACTATAAAATCCCAGAGGATGTGGGTGTTTTGCCATCCAGATCGGACATTTTCCTTTTTTCTAGAGCTACGAAACGCATAGTCCTTGAAGATTTTACCGTACAGTGGGAAACTAATATACCTAAAGATCATGCGATGAAACAAAATAAGTATTACGATCTTCTAAACGAATTACCAAAAACGGCTATGTAGTTAATTTATACCCAGAATTTTTTTTTTTTTTTTTTCTTTTCTTTTATCCATTTGCAATCAGCCCTGAGGCTATAATCAAATTTTATATTATTTATTATGATTATCGAGATTTGCGCATCCTGTAATACGTCATCTCCTATTTTCTACTGATTAGATTGAAGCTAATCTTGATCTTTTCAGCCGGAATATGCTGTCATTTGTATTTAGCAGTGTTGCAGCTAAATGGTTTCTGTGTCTCGTTAGTCTCTGTTTATAGGTAATTGAAGACCTCTCTATTTCCTCTTTGATAGTAGTTATTTGCAAATACTCTTGTACTTCAGTATTCCGAGTAAACCATGGGGCATTGATCAGAGTCTTTAGCACTTTGTTTTGGAAGCGCTGGAGGATTTCTGTGTTGGAGTGACTTGTTGATCCCCACAGCTCTATGCCATACGTCCATATCGGTTTTATGATGCATTTGTATACAAGAAGTTTGTTCTCCAAGCTCAATGACAATTGTCTACCCAGCAGCCAGTACATATCTGTGAACTTTCTATTGGCTTGTTCCCTTTTGGATTTTATATGATCTCGCCAGGTAAGTCTTCTATCCAGATGCATTCCCAGATATTTAACTGTATTGTTTTGTGGCAACACAACTCCATTTAGTGTAACAGGGGGGCAATCGCCTTTCTTCAGAGTGAAGGTTACATGCACTGATTTTGAGGGACTGGCCTTTGTTCTCCACTTTTTCAGCCATAGTTCAACTCTATTGAGATGTTGCTGGAATACCCAGAAATAAATAAATAAAAAATACAAAAAAATCTGCTGAAAGACCTTGGCTTGTCCAGAAGTGCAGTAAGTTCTATACTAGAACGAGTATCTAAAGCTACACTAGTACGTTTCATATCGGATTTAGCTGGGCAGGGAGAGAAACACGAGTAGGTGAGTGTTGATGTACGTCAGAAAGGGGTCCCTTATACCTACTCCCGTGTCACAAGTCTCGGGATCTACTCGGGATTTCTCTCTCTGCCACACGATGGACCCGGCACCAGCACGGTGAATCCATGGAATGCTAAGAAGTTCGTCTCTGTCTATATCCATGTCTGGTTGATCCCAAGATTGTCTTCTCTGATTCTTTGACTTTTGATTTATATTATTTACCTGTTACGTCGCAAGTAACAGCAGCATCTGGTCTATGTGTCTACAATACAATTATCTACCTTCTGTCTTCACCCTATACTATATGCTTGAGCCTTCTATGGACTCCACTCCACAGTGCATCTCTCACATTTCTTGCCAGGGCCATACCTTTGTATTAACATTGATTTCTCAATCTGAAAGGATTTAGCAAACCTTTAATTTGGGCATTTGCTTGTGACAGTTGTCTGGGTGTAACCTCAATACAGCAGTCCTATCCTTTCGGCACATCTACAGCACTTTTATTGTTTGGATCCAAATTCTTACTCCTCAATTTTTAACAGCCTTAAAAAAAGGAAGAGGTTATTATATTATGTTTGACTGTTTTTTTTTTTTGCTATGTGTGTTCATTGTTCACAGATTTCTTCAAAACGGGTCCTCAATTGAGGATTGGTTTTCAAAATTCTTTTTGTATTAAAAAGAGTACACTTTCGAGGTAGTCCCATGAGCACCAAGTCAGGATCTGATGGTGACTTCCTGAGAAATCAAAGAAAAGCCTTGAATTTCAAAGCACACAATGTATTTCACATATTATTTTTTATTTTTAATAATCATACATAATTTGTGTATAGTGTTATTGCTGAGTTGATGTGTCTGATGGACTGTTGAACCTTCAGTGGTTAGGAGTTTAGGAGTTACAGGGGGTTTCTTTAAATATTATGGGGACATACAGATAACTTATTGTATACTTTGAAGTTACTTAGGCGTAGTATGTAGTTATTTTAGATAATGTACTGCCAGACCTCTTCGGGAGTTTTTAATATTGTATTAGAAATGGTTTACTTACTGAACTCGTTCAATGAAAAAGCCATTCAGAATACTTTTTCTCGAGGACTCCCAAACTGATTGTAATAGTTATTTTTTTGCCCATATATATACATTTTATAGAAATAGGTGTGGCGCTTTTTGAAAAATGAACAAAAAATTAAAACTTGCTTACATTTATCTAATTCTATGATGTAAGTTGTAGATTTCACAAAAGTTATGAAATTCAATCCTATCAACACGAAAGTGTGTAATAAATGCAAACTTATTTTTGCTATACAAATAAACTACTTTTATAAAAAAAAAAATACTTCACAGACAGAGACGAACTTCTTAGCATTCCATGGATTCACCGTGCGGGTGCCGGGTCCAGCGTGTGGCAGAGAGAGAAATCTCGAATAGACCACAAGACTCGTGACTCGGGCGTAGGTTTAAAAGGGGCCCCTTTTGGTGACGTACGTCAACACTCACCTTCACTACTCGTATTTTTCAATTTCAATTTATTTATTCAAACCATTAATTCAAGAGAACACTTGGTAACGTCACTTACAATAAAATTGTTCATAAATAATCTGTGTACATGATAATTATATTTCTCACCGTACCCACCCAAATCCGAAATGATCCTACTAGTGCAGCTTTAGATACTCGTTCTTGTATAGAACTTACTGCACTTCTGGACAAGCCAAGTTTGCTGGTATACCTCTCGCTCCTACTTCTACAGCGTATAAATTAACTACATAGCCATTTTTTGTTAATTCGTTTTGAAGATCGTAATACTTATTTTGTTTCATCGCGTGGTCTTTAGGTATACCACAAATAGGCACTCAAAAGCGTAAAATAAATGAATATTAGGTAGGTAATTTATTAATTTGTACATTGATCTCAAATATCTTCTCTTTGGTTAGGAACTCCAATTTCAAATTCGTAGAGCTATTTACTCATGGTTTTGTGTTTAGAAAGCCGTAAGTCATTTGTGTTTTGTAAACTGAGTGACCAAAAAAAAACCAATAGAGAAAAAAACAAATGAATTACGGTTTATATAACACAAAAACATGAGTAAATAGCTGTAAAAGTTTGAGATTGGAATTTGTAACCAAAGAAGAAATATTTCAGATCAAAGTAGCCAGTATGACAAAACACTAATTTCATAAGGACCTAATATTAAATACAGTATAAACTCTCTATAACAACATTCAAGGCACTGTGCATTTTTTATGTTATAGAGAGAGTGGTTGTTGTATGGAAAAAAGAAAAATCTGTAGTAATCTTAGAAGAACAAAAAGACAATAACAATTCTTATTTGAATGCATATAGTCTGTGTTACTAGCTGTTACCCGCGACTTAGTGCCGCGGCCGCGACCGCGCGAAATAAATACTAAGGTAACTCAGGCAGTACGTATTTTTATACTCAGACACATTTACGGTTACTAAAAATAGCGTACAATAAGACAATTTCATCAAAATCGGTTCAGTTGTTTAGGTGTGAAAGCGTAAGAGACATTCCAACTCCAATTTCATCCCCTAGTGTCAAGTGTTTATATTCAGAGTTTCATGGTTTTTTCTTCAACGGTTGGGATCTTCCATGTTGACATTCATCCCCTCATTTCAACCCTAATTTCACCCCATACAGTTTGAAATTACAAAATTGCTAGAACCAACATTTGTTTGCTTCGTGTCAAGTGTCTATATACAGAGTTTCATGGTTTTATCTTCAACGGTTGGGAACTTCCATATTGTATTCCATTCTCCATATTCCATATTCATCCCCCATTTCAACCCCAATTTCACCCCGTACAGTTCAAAATTACGAAATTGATAGAACAAACATTGGTTAGCTTCGTGTCAAGTGGATAGATACAACATTTAATAACTTTGAAAATCACGAATTTTCATCCAACCGTTCATCCCTTGTTTCACCCTCTTAGGGGTTGAATTTCGCAGAACCTCGTCTTAGCGAGCACTTACGTGCTAAAAGGGACCTCCATGCAAAATTTCAGATTCCTAGCATTTGTAGTTTCTGAGATTCCTTGATGAGTGACCTTTCGCTTTTAAATATATAGATTTTCGTCTGACGTCTTCGGTTGCACCAGTAATTTTGTGTAAATTATTTTACTTATTTTATTCGTATCTTGAGGCTGATTTTTATTTTGATTAGTGTGAGTGAGTAATTGCGACTAATTACTATGCACTCGCAATAATCAATCGGTGTCCACACGTGTTTGCTACTAATCACTCAACACCTGCACTACTCACTCGTAGGGAGTACCCTCGTAATCAAAATGAAAACAGGCCATTACAGTCTACACATGCAAGCAGTCCAAATTTGTAAACAAAAGAATGGATTTCTTAGAAAGTTTGGTAAGTATGAAGCCAACAGTTAAGTTTATTGCCTAGGATAATAAAGTTGCAAAAGAATGTGCACAGCAGCACAGTTTTTACTAATTTTGGCAACTTAAAAAGTAATTTTTATTGTTTAATTTTCTTGATTTTCGTCGTTATTGAGAGTGGGTGTAACACTCACATATAGACTGAATCATTGTATGGAATATAAGCTAAACCAACCAAAGCCTAGTAATTTTGACGCTTTAGGAATTTAGTTGTTAAATCGAGTAAGGTTACATGGAGTTTACCCTGTTATTATTTATTAGAAGCGCTACCCACTCATCTATTTGAAGTTAGTGCCAATTCTAACCAGGCTCTGTCCCAGCCTTGAATTTTGGAGGGGGTCACCAGTACGCAGTCTCAGATTTTGGGGGGGTCATCAGTAGAAATACAATAAATCAAGTAAAAAAGACTTTACTTGTGTATTTGATTAAGCAACGTACTTACAGACATCCAAACATTATTTGTAATCGATACGTAGATACATAATCAAGCCTAGACTAGTTTTATCTGTCTTGACGAGTACTTTGGTGCTAGATGCTAACCAAGGTCTGATGATGGAGCTGGAAGGTACTCAAAGGAACTCGGTAATTAAACAACATAGTCCGGCCTAGTTTGGGCTCGTTTGATTTGTCTTGACGAGTACTTTAGTGCTAAATATTAACCAGGGTCTGATGATGGAGCTGGAAGATGGTCATAGAAATTCAGTAATTAAACAAGCCCCATCGAGTTTGGGCTCGTTTGATTTGTCTTGAAAAGTGCTTTGCTGATGGATGGTAACTAGGGTTTGATGATGGAGCTGGAAGGTGGTTATAAAAACTCAGTAATTAATCGATATAGCCTCATCGAGCTTGCGCTAGTTTGATTTGTCTTGACGAGTACTTTGGCGATAAATGGTAGTGCCTGATGATGGAACTGGAAAGTAGTCAAAGGAACTCGGTAATTAAACGGCGTAGTTACGTTTGATTTATCTTGACAAGTACTTTGGCGATGGTAATTAGGGTCTGATGATAGAGCTGGAATATGGCCACAAGAAATAAGTAATTAAACAACATAACCTCATCGAGTATGGGCTCGTTTGATTCGTCTTGACGTGCTTTGATGGTGGAGCGTGTTTACCTAGAAGAAACCGATTCACTCTCGATTTGAAGACACCAAGATTATAACTATCAGGAAAAACCCACTCCGCAACTCATTCCACAGCCTAGACGTTCTTATCACAGAAGTAGAGTTAAAGGTTTAACTCTACTTCGTCCGTGTCTTTGGAATATCAACCATGAAACGGTGTCGCTTCTTCGAGCTACAAGAAGTCCGATAGAAAAAAGGGCAATGTGGTATTAAATCATGCAGATCAGTTGCACACTCTCCGAAGTGTATCCGATATAAACCTGATAGGCTAGCAATTTTGCAGTGATGTTCAAGACGTTGAAGTCTTTTTCGCGCTAGAGTGTCTTTGCCTATGAGCTTTTTGGCACGGGCGTATACCGGGCTTCAACATATCGTTGATATATAGCAGAAAAAGCGCAGAGAGTACCGACCCTTGAGCTCCGGTATTGATAGCTATTTTTATCCGACGAGCAGCCATCAATGACAACTCGTATGGACCGATCCCTCAAGAAGTCCGATATCCACGTAATAATAAACCCTGAAGACCAACCATAGGGTCATTCCATCGTTTCGGGTGTTACATTCGTACAACAAAAGTATATTTTTTTTGTACTTAGCAATAATATTTTAACAAAAAAAGTGTTTTAATCTATGCGTTTTTAGTTGTTTTATCTAAATTGTAAAATGATTATAGTTTAGCACATCGAAACATGGCTTTTTAAGTCGAAAAGTGTGCGTTTCGGGTGTTACACAATTGTTCTCTATGTTCTGAGTATTTTTACATTTGTTAAAAAATCTACGAATTTTCTTAGGGAACTATTCCTAAAACTTTCAGGCCTGCAAAAGTATAATATTTACTAACCATATATGACATAATCATTTTCACAAACAACGTTTTACTATTATTTTTTTATATTATTATTTGTTTCGGGTGTTACCGCGTTTCGTTTCGGGTGTTACGAGTACGAAAATTAATATTTTATGGGGTGTTTATTAAGCTTCTAGGTACTACAAATTAAAAAAAAATACAATTAGAGATAATTACAATGAATTCTTAGTTATCAAAACTTAAAAAGTTTCTTAAAAAGAGACGAGGGACAAATAAACGTAACTACTAAAAGTCTTCTGTAATATAACTGCTAAATCACAAACTTCTTTAAAAAAATGTAGTAATAATCCAAAAAAATAAAATAAAATCTTTTTATACATTTCTACTCATACATATAATATACTCTGTTTCAGTATGTTATAATTTGGAATGTTTTCTTTCAAATTTCATCAAATTTAATGTAAAAAGAAGATATTCATTTTTTCACCTTGAGTAGCGTTTCTCATGGAATGACCCCATAACTAAAAAGCTTTCCAAACCCTGTCGAAATCCTTCGAAATATCCAGGGAGACTGCAAGTGCTTTTCCGTGCTTTTCGATAGCGTCACTCCAGATGTGGGTGACATACGCTAGAATATCCCCAGCGGACCGGTTTCGGCGAAACCCGTATTGCCGGTCATTGAGGAGGTTGTTAGATTTTAGGTACATCAGGAGCCTGTGGTTTAAGACACGTTCCATAGTCTTGCAGAGTATGGACGTGACCGAGATGGGTCTGTAGTTGGCAAGGTCAGCAAGACTACCTTTTTTGGGTAGAGGGTGAACATTAGCAAGCTTCTATGATTTCGGTACCTGCCCAGTATGGAGAGAGAGGCTAAACAGGCGCGTCAGTACTGGAGACAACTCAGGTGCATAAGGCTTCAACACTAGGGCAAGAATTCCGTTCGGGCCACTGGCTTTGTTCACATCTAGATTGCGTAGCACATTACGAACCTGCATTTGGCGAATATGTATTTCCGGCATCAAAGCCGGCTGCCAGGTGGAGTAGGAGGTGTCTCACTGCTAGTATCTAGATGTGAAGATTCCGCAAACTGCCATGCAAACAAGTTTGCCTTCTCCATTGCGATATGAGCCAGCGCCCCATCAGGTTTCAGCCATGATTCAGTTTGTAGGACGTACCGTAGCTGCGTCGCTGAATGTTACTAAAGACATACAACACTATTTAACTTGCAAAGGTTAATTAAGTACAAGAACATGGCGGTGGTAGAAGCGTTGACGAGTCGGAGTCATCTGAATGCAGTTGAGCACTCATAAAGGTCCGATTATATGCGACGGCGATGTGTGTTGGATCGCCCACAGCTTTCCCTAAAATATGATCGAGGTGAGCGACGACTGGCCCTTGTCTTATACATATATACGTAAATGGGTGCAGCTTGCGGGAGTTAGACTGCTCGGGCTTAAACGGAAGATATATTTCTTCTTCTTCTTTAGCCCGTTATCGGCCTGCTGCTGAGCTGAGCATAGGCCTCTCTTCATGTACGCCACTTGTCTCGATCCTGTGCTGGTCTCATCCATGCATGACCCGCGACTGTTCGAATGTCATCGACACATCTAGCCGGTGGCCGCCCAACACTTATATAATAGAAAACATATATTTAAGTAGGATAAATTAGAAAAATCAAAATTATTTTCAATTATAATTATTACTAGCGGCCCGTTCTGGCTTCGCTCGGATCATAACCTAGACACTGTCTGCAGCGCCATCTGCCGGGCTTATTTGTGAATCTAAACCATCCTCGAATCCACTTGTACACACACAAAAAAAAAATCATTCAAATCGGTCCCGCCGTTTAGGAGTTCACTGCCAAATGATTAAATTACTCAAATGGCTATTAAAAAATAGGGGTTGGTGATAAAAGGGTAAAAATTTAGGGTTGTATGTATTTTTTAACGCCACATTATAAAAAAATAAAAACAAAAAATTTTGACCGAAAATTAAAAAAAAAATTGGGGTGTACAACTCTTATCACTTAAGGGTATGAAAAATAGCTAGTAGCCGATTCTCAGACCTACTGAATATGCATATAAAATTTGGTAAAAATCAGTAAAGCCGTTTCGGAGGAGTAAGGTAACTAACACTGTGACACGAGAATTTTATACATATATAAGATTATTGTAAACATTTTTTCCACAAATTGTATATTATATCAGATACAATAAAAAGCACGAACGAAGTTTTTTTAATTTTAAAACAAAATAATCCCATTAAAAAAATTCTGTAAAAAACTAGCCAAGTCTCGATGGAGCTACATATTTATCTCTAAAAAGTAACGAAATCTAGACAAAGTCGTGCCAAGTTTAAGGTTCCTTGCTGCGATTTCTTTATTATTATTATAGTTAATGTTGTGTGACGTGGCCGTTGAACATTCTTTATACGTTATTGGGTACGAGTCAATTTTGTTTACACGTAATGTTATATCTGTTGTAACTACCTATGTTTGTTGAGCGAGATAATACCCCATATTGGTATTGATAATTGAACGCTAATGTATCATTTTAGGCTGTTGTTGATTGTGCAACACATGCATTCAGCATTGAATGCTGACTTCTGCTCTCTTCTTTTTGGAGCGTCAAATTGACCACCGATGTAACCGATTTTATACTGTTTGTTTCAGGCTCGTTTAGACATAAGTAAATTATTGAAATACGCAGCTTTATTAAGCCTGCAATTGACTGGTTATTGAATCAAGTGTGTTCCAAGTGGCCATTTTCCATCGTGAATGGGTAGCGGTTCTGGCGACAGGTTGGTGCAATGGTGTCATGGAGCACCTGGTTTTGTACCCTTGTGTACCCTTCAACGGCCAAGTCATACAACATTAACTATAATAATAAAGAAATCGCAGTAAGGTACCTTAAACTCGGCACGACTTTGTCTAGATTTCATTACTTTTTAGATATAAATATGCAGCTCCATCGAGACTTGGCTAGTTTTTACCCGACTGCGCGACGCAAAGGAGTGGTAATGTGTTTAACAGTCTATGTATGTATGTATGTATGTATGTATGTTTGTATGTTCCTTTGAGGCACTATACAGACCAAACGCCTGGGCCGATTTTTATGATTCACACGTCAATCGATTCCTCTTAACCTGGCAAGTGACACTAAAGACATGACATTAGTGTAAGTCCAATATGGCGGCTTCAGGACGCCATATTGTCCAAATAAAAAAAATGAAAATCACCAAAATATGTCAAAAAGGGTATCGTTGAATAGGTATTTCAAAATAATGTTTAGCTTTCTCCCAATGTTTTTCGATTCGACTGACCGTTTAGGATGTATATCGATTTAAAGTTAAGTAACAACCATTCTCACATTTATAGGTTTTTAGGTAGCAGAAAACTTCGTATAACTAACTGTACGTGTGAATGTGGATGGACATTATATACTAATGTATCTAGTAGGCATCGATATAAATCAATAGATGTGCCCTGAGCACCTTGAAATTGGTAATAAACTGCGTCTCTGTATGTATCGTAAGTGGTTTACAAACAACCAATCTACTTGACCCCTATAATCGCTAGCGGCGAGATTTGCTGTGGTTCTACTTATTTTGGTTGTTGACACCGAATAATAATAGGTAAAAACGTCCGGCGTCCACCGCGTCCTGCAACCGACTAGAACGGAAATAGTGAGCTCACTCTTCCCAACGTTGACATGATTGCGTGCGCCGTGAAGTTTGGGATGGGGCCCATCTTGCGTTCTACGATCTATGCTAGTAGATACCTACTAAAAAAAGGTATTCCAATATACATTGGAATACCTTTTTTTCGTACGTGCAGGAAATGTATTTACGCATACCCTACTGCCCCGCCCGGGAGATACAGCCGCGTTATGTTGCACTCTATATCATGTATGGATATGGTGCCCCTATCTACTAAAAAACCTCTATGGGGTTTCAACTCTGCCGCTGATAGTGGGAACACGGAACCGCTCTCGGATTGCTCCGCCTCGGTCGCCCATCTCCAACTTCAAACGATTTAGTAGGTACTCAACGTCAATCGAAAACCTATACTAACACAAAACTATAAATATGAATTCCATGCAGTAGAAAATCCTACATATTATATCAGTAGAAACGAAGACATTTTGGTCAACAACCAAAAGATCCATATTATTATGTTGAGCATATTAACATTCACAACATTGTTCATAACTAAAAAGTATTAAAAAAAATATATAATTTAAAAACTCAAAAACCCGACTGCGTAAAAAGTGAACCAAACTACGTTCTCGCATACTAAAAAAAACTGAAAAGAATAAAACAAGCATTTAGATTTCTGGTGGTCTAGAATTCTATAATATGTTATTGTTTTAATACTATTGAAATATATACAATATTTTCTAATAAAAGAACATTACAACTGAACAGTCGGGATCCATTGAACAATTACATTGTATGTCGAATAATAATGGATCCCGACTCTTCAGTTGTAATGTTCTTTTATTAGAAAATATTGTATATATTTCAATAGTATTAAAACAATAACATATTATAGAATTCTAGACCACCAGAAATCTAAATGCTTGTTTTATTCTTTTCAGTTTTTTTTAGTATGCGAGAACGTAGTTTGGTTCACTTTTTACGCAGTCGGGTTTTTGAGTTTTTAAATTATATATTTTTTTTACAGAATGTTTTTGGTGGGATTTCACTTCTTTTTGTAGAAACATGGGCTTATTGATTTATTTGATTAGCTTTTCTTATGTGACACATTTTTTCTTTTTAGGAGTAGTTTTTTAGTATTACAAATCTTTCTTTTCTTTTTTTCGGTTCTGATTCTTGTACAGTAGCAACAGTTTTTCGTATTGCCCATTCGCGATCATTATTTAAGTAGGCAAAATAATAGGCAAAGAACTTTAGAAGATTCGAACAAGACTGCAAATAAATAAAAGCCAGTCTAGTCTTATCCAGAGTTTTCCTTTCATTTTATTTATATGCGTATTAAAAGCAGAAGAGGAGGCATTCGCCCAGCAATGGGAAGCAATAGGCTAGATTAAATTAAAAGATGTGTCCCACCATGCTGGATTTTTGCAATGACTGTCGATTTTTTTATGTACCAATAGTAGAAGAGGGCATTACCGTATTTCTAATACAGCTGAAACAACCTGAGGGTTCTTCATCAGATACCTCAGACCTTTCGACATCAAATGAAGAGGCAAACAAAATTGAATATTTGTTTGTAAAGGCGGTATGTCGATCTTTAATAGTTTGGTTGGGCTCTTGTGTTTTGAAATAAGGGTCACCAGGTACTCCAGATCTTCGATTATCCTAATTTTTATAGTTTTCCCTTTATGTGGCCATTATAATTATTATAAACTCCATGAACTCATGGAGTCTAATGACAATAAAATCGGCCATTATCGTGCTTTGATAATGCACTAATGTTTTGTTTTACATTTAATATAATTATATCTGCAGAAGTATTACCTACATCTCAAACTCTTTAGACTTTCTACTATCATATACCAACTTTGAAATATAGTTGGGGCCTGTTCTTAACGTGGTATGTTGTGTGCAGGTCTTCTCCCAGCAGGGTGGTGGGCGGTCGGTACCTGCGCCCAGCGCGTCGAGCGAGCCACAGCCGCCGCAGTAGGCGCTACGCGACGTCACCACTACCGCGTTCTACCAGCCGCAACCGAAGCTCGGAGCCCGAGGGTCACGCCCTGCGCCGCAGTTCCCGGCTCGTCAACTCACTGCCGCGCTCCGACTATTCCATATCCGAGCGCTGGTCTTACGGCGCCGACGTTTACGAGACGCGTTGCGACACCGTACACCATAAAGGAGATACGCCCAAGTCCCCCGCACACACTAAACGTGGACGCACTTCCTCGCATGACAGGAAGAAACGCAAAACCGGATCCGACAAAAAAGACTGCATCGCACATTGCACCCGCTCCCGAACCTCTTTTAAACCCACAGAAGACTCTGAGCTTACTGCAAACGTTCTGAAGCCGGATACGATTCACTTACCTTCAAATCAAAACCCTACTACATCAACATCTGAACAAAACAGGGCGGAAGGCGGCCTTCTACCGTTGGACGAGAGGGATTTTGCATATTCGCCGTTCAGTTCATCGACCGTCACAGAGTTACTGGACTCTGACTATTCTGTGTATAGTCCGAAGACTAGCAAAAAGAAAGGGAAAAAGAGAAAACGATCAGGACATCGCTCTCTCTCGCGTAGAAAAAGTAGTAGCTTGTTAAACATAGAGGAGTGCAAAAAGAAATTCAAACTAGAGGACTGTTGCAAGGAATCTGACACTAGTGAAGTCAGCAATAAAACTCAAAGGTACGAGTCTGAGAGGGAGTGTCCGGGAACACAAGCGTCGTGCGCATACCCTCTGCGGAACAGGCATCGCGACTTCGGACCGCACACGTCCACAGCTCTTTGTGAATCTTCAGGTAATTTTTTAAACCACTATGTAATTATATTTGTCATTAATGAATCGCCCGTAATGTACTTGGTACATTATCAAACGATTCAATTAATTCACAATTGTCAGTCGCTACGGTTATCTATTTCTGACTGGCATAGTCAGCTAATTAGCATTGACTGTAGTCGACAACAAAGACAGTTGTGAACTATATTGAGATATTAGAACGTTTAATGTAAGACTCTGCTCATGGCTTATCAGGGTATCGTTATCATGTGTGCCAAATGCACTATTCATAGATAAAATGACGGATAACTAATATTTATTATTTGTTTGCAGCGAGTCCGTCAACTAGCGACGCACCGAACCAATCGCTTGCGGAACGCAGGAGCGCGCCGGAATCTTACGGAAGGAGCTCGTCTCCTCCGCCTTTCAGGGATATTCAAGGTAATTAAGCAATTACTGCACGTTTATAAACCATTTAAAATTACTTTACAACGTGCGGGAAAACATTTCACAACGTTCGTGTAAATTGTTTCCACAGAAGCCAGTTCGTCGAAAGCACATAGCTCGTCGAGCAAATTGCTTATCGTACCGCGCGACCTACCTTACTTACGTCAAACTAACGCGAGGAGGGTAAGTTTACTTTCTTGAGCTATTATTGTTTACGTAGTTCTGAGAATAGGTGCTTTTAAACAGCCATCACACTAATATCACACAAGGCGAAGCATGGGTAGGTATCTCTCGATGATAAATAACTAGTTGGGTTTTGTTATCTGTGAATGGACTACACAAGGCGCGAATAGTTATATAATCGACCCGTATCACTCTGCTTTGTATAAATATAGTGGAAATACTAGGTGGCTTCCATTTACGTACATGGGTTATTCTACGATATGAGGTAATTTGTGCGGCCGTCAATTTAAAACAGTTCTTTTATTCTATGATATGTTTTACAGTGACTCACTTTCCCTTTGTACGTCATTAAATAACATCACAATTAAAAGCCTAAATAAAACACATTTTTCTGAAATTTAATCTCTAAAGTCTAAAAAAGCCTCTACCCTGGGCTGTCCTATTCCGGTTTTCAATTTGACTTTCAGACAATACAAATGTAAAATAGTGCAAATACTAGGTGGCTTCCATTTGTGTACAACATACGAAATATAAAATAAATAACCCATATCTTAAGATGTACTTAAAATGTTAAACAAAATTCAAAGGACATTCCAATAGGGAAGGTCCGAAAGTTGTTTAATGTCGATTGTAATGATGCGCATGGTAATAAGCCCAATAAAGCAAGTCATTAATTTCCTAAGTAAATGCCGTTAAATAAGTAAGTTGATTTTGTGTTATCGGAAACAGCTTGCTTGCTCCTATTATTATTATTTTTTTCCTTAATTGATTTTAAATTATATGTACTTAATTTCAACTAAGTAGTACGGTTGCGGAATAGTTGACAAGTTACCTAAAAAGGTTCGCAGTAACAGAAATGTCATGTGTGCGAGTGTTGGAGGATTCTTAGACCTCAGTTGAATCAGTGTTTTCTTGCTTTTTATAGAGTTTGTTAAATTATTAGTTGATTAATTATATTTGCTCGAAATTGGTCTTTCAATAAGGGTCGACTGTTCCCTGTATGCTCTGGGGCTTTGAATGCCTTGTCTGACCCTATTTTCACTAGCTTATCTCATAATCTTAAAAGTGTCAATGTGAAACTTCTTCTCAAGTGAAACATTATGTGAACCATTTTTACCAGGAATGAGCCAAGTGTAACTTTTCCATGGCATTTAGTTAATAAATCCCGTTACAGGGAGACGTTTTCAGAACGACTGATGCGAGTGATAGATGGGTGAAAATATATATTATGTCGAAGTATTATATTTAATATTGACGTAAGCTTACCTAATTTCTCTATAAATTTAAACATTAACGCCACCTGTACAGCAATTACTACTATTTTGACAGGTTTTTTGTAATCTGAAAACACCACATTTAAGAGACGACAAAGTGGATGAGCTTCATTTTATTTATCTCTCTTAGAAAGTACGAGTATGTAAATTAGAATAACAAACGCACTGCGCACTGTCAATTATTTATAATTGTCCGATAACAGTTCTCAGATAATATTATTTACGAAAAAATTTATAAAAACACATTTTGGTCAGTGGATCAGACTCCTTTGTCAGATCACTTTCGATAAATTTAATATAATCGCTTTGTTTTGGCTCAGTCATCGTTATCTTTCACTATAGCGGTACATGCAGTGTGTTTCTGTGTTTGCAAGTTCTCGCGGCAGTGTCGAAAGTGGCGCGTCACAGGGAGGACCGGTACCTTGACGTGTGTTCATGCATTATTATTTAAATGCGTGCTCATGCGCAGTGTTGCCACCGCTCTGTGATTGTGCATTGTGTTTTGTGTTAGTGTTATTTGTTATACTCGTGGTATTTTACCCGGTAAGTGGAGGTTAATAAACGAGACTAATAAATCTCATTAAATTGTAGCACGGTGTGGAAAAAGCGTATGATTGTTTTTTTTATGTGAATTCACAATCAAATTTACATAGGCGAATAGCTATTCCTGTTGTCTAAGTTTTTATTTACCATTTCTAGAATCTTCATAAATAATAGTGTAGTTATTGTTACAGTTACATACATACAATGCTAACAATTTAGAATTTAGTGTGTCATCTAAGTCATGACAACATCTACTTTAAAATGTCACTCCTAACAGCCGTAAAACACTGTTATTCCCGACTCAGTGTGAGAGCTTTGGAATAAATCTAGTGCGAATTTTAAGTCCAAGACAGCGTAAAGTTAACATAAGTCATACGATAACTTTATTGGGCATTTACTAACATCGCACGTTCTGATAAATCTGAAGTATTTAAGTAAATTCGACATTAATTGTAATAAGACGACCTTGGTACCCAAACATGTATGATGGCACACAATGTTCCTCCACCGGTGTTAAATATGCACAAATTGATAAAAATGTAACAGTTAAAAGCATGCAAATTTAGAAATAGAGCAAATAATTATTTGAATTTATAAACGCTAAACCGAATAAATTAAAAGCTACCTGTCACGAATCGAGATCTATGTTGAAATCTTAGTAGATATAAATTGTGGAAAAGCTAAAACAAATGTATTATAAGTCAATGTGTATGTAGTCTCATGTGTAGTACATACTTATGATCACGATATTATAGTGGGCAGTAGGATAATCGTACTTAGTATTTGAATAAACCATCACAATAATCATAAAGTATTTATTATTATCTTTACGAGAACAAAAACGAGAAATTGGTATCTATTTTTGATTAATGTACCTATATTTTAGCTTATTTATGTAATCGTAGTCTAATTTCGAGACGTTGATGAAGTTGTCATAAAAAGTTGTGGAAAACTTTATTGTTCACGACAACAATTCTAAAGCAGGTAGATCCCTCAATCTCTCACAGGCGCTGTCGATGTCGTACATACTGACAGACTCACTGACTACAGATTACATCGTAGTCTCAGTGGTGTTGTGCCTGTCTCACGGAAGTTGTCAGGTTTGAACCTCGGTCCAACAAACGTATTTAATGAGTAACTTAAATGTCATTTGGGTGTTTATTTTAAATGTACATATTTCTCGGCAATGCTAATCGGGACCAATATGTGATATTACTTATCTACTGTTTAAGTATTGGATGAACTACTCAGACTTTAGTCATTAGCCCACATGTATTATTAAACTTCGATTCGTTATTTCAATAAATGATCCAAGTTTTTACTAAATAAGAATAAATAACAATCATCTATAGAGTTATTTGTAGAGCGAGAGATAACTACGACTTTTCTAATGTAGTATTAGTGTGATGCGATTTCTTGAATGAAAATTATATTTTCGTTTGTTCTTTAAAATCCGTTTGTGCTTTGTGTTGGTCTGGTTACTTGTTTGATTCACGTAAGCTTGGTGGTTTTGTCTGGATGTATGTTGTACGTTATGCAGAGCATCGCAGCTGCGACGGGTGCGACTCTGGGAGCTTGCTTGACGCGGGGTGCCGGCTCGTCTCAACGGCAGCGACAGGAGACTGCTTCCAAGAGACAGGTAAATCCGAGCGGAAACCTTGTCTTCTTGTCTTGCTACATAATCTTAATAGACGAGTGAATAATGATTTGAAACTTTTACGCGATTTGAACTAACATTGAAAACTTTGTACAGGACTTGATTGTGAATTAAATACTTTTTATAGTTACTTCCCAACGTTTTGGTCGTCAATAAAAAGTTTGCAGTGTTCTCGTGATCACGGCTGTTGAAACGTAACTGAAACGTCGGATGGTAATGAAATATATTTAAATCGCAGTTAGTCCTGTACAATGTTTTGAATATTTCAAAAATCCTTGCAAAAAAATAAATATACTGAATGACGACGCTAATAGTTTAGAGGTATCAGCCATTAAATGTAAAATGTACTTGAGATATAAATAATTGCTATCTATTAAAGTCGTCAGTGTGTGTGACTGGCTCACTAACAGCCAATGCATTGTCTAAATTGTAAGATATAGTGATCTGATGATTTCAATATTTTCTTTATTGGGCTACTGCAGACGATGATAGCTATATGTTAGTTTTGAGTATAAATAACATTGGACCGCCATTATTACTTACATTTTGTGTTGGATCATACAAATTTTAGTTATCTAATAACCCAAAAACTACTTGTATAGGGAAACTATCTCCACATTACCATTAGTATAAGTATTTTTGTAATAAATATAGTTCTCAAAAAATAAAAGGCCTGTTTTGAGATAGACCCCAGAATGTATCTTGGAACAAATTGAAAGAAACAAATAAAATATATTTATTACTTAAATGAATTAAGGGCTCTTAAGAAATACATTTAAAAAAATTGCGTTAAAAATAGATAAGTAATAATATAATGTACTACAAGTATTTCTCAAATATACTGACCTTTTATTTTTTGAAGACTCCCAGAACTAAGTTGCTGCTGAAATTAGAGATTTTCGCATGGTTTGGTATTCATAGGCAAAATTGCTTGAATTTTAATTTGTAAAAAACTGCTCTTCTTTATAATACATTTAATTATTTATCAAAGTGTGGGGTCCTATTGGTGAAAGATATTTCCAACTTAAATTGCTTTTGATTTTTTTCCAGATTAATTTATGTAGTGTTAAGCGAAAGTCCTACTTTAAAAATAAATAAATTAAATAACAAGTGACAAGACAAGCAGGACATGTGCCTGATGGTAAGCAACATGCCTGCCGCATAACAGCACAGTGACACGCAGCTATTGGAATATAAAGAGTCCAAATCATTACCTAGCACTGAACTGCGCTCGTCACCCAGAGATCTAAGATGTTATATCTCTAAGCCCTGTAATTTCTCTGGAAACATTGCCCTTTCAAACCATAAATATTATGATTTCTTCAATGTTTATGAAATTATTCATAATCTACTTTTTTATATCCTCAAACTACGATGTTTTTTCCATTTTAGTTAATTTATTTGTGATTTACTTTTCATGTCTTCAACTATCTACACGTAATATCTCGTGAATGCTCCGTGATTGAAAGGATTGTTTTTTAGGCTTTAAACCTGGGTCTCAGTGGCTATTTCTTTGCTATAGCCACTGTTTTCCATTAATCACATTGTATTACAGGATACATTTATTTGTTACCTACTACTATTATGTTGTGGGTCCCATAATCAACCCAGGAAGAGACGGCGGACCGAACTAGATACTTATAGGGAATATTGGAGGACTGTTGCTCTGAACCGGGAAAATTGGAGGGAGGGGAGAGATTCCTTGGCTCTGCAATGGGACAATATATAGGCTGAGATAAAAACAAAACTACTATTAGTACTACTGGTAATGAAAATGATGTACTATCCAGGTGTCGAGCGAAGGCGCGGGCGGGAGCGCGGCGGGCGGGCGGCGGGCGCGGGCGCGCGATATGCCGCAGCCGCAGCCGGCCTCCACCCGTAGAGACAAACGAGGTATGCACTCATCAGCGCACTCTACTCACCCACTGCTGGGGCTCTGAACCTCTTCTAACTACGTTACAATCAAAGGTGGGCCGGGCTACCTTTCTACCGTTCTGACCAACCAACAAAGAAAAGACCGTCATGGTGCGGCCCGTGTCGCGTACCTACTTTGTAATCCAAGGAAGGCGCTTCAAGTGTCTGAGGCAAAGTGTTAAGGAGATGCCGATGCGTTCTGATGGAGATCCCGGTGTCCTGCCCCAGACACAGATGTAGGCCACAGAGGGTTTAGTGAGTAACACTCACATAACATTTCAGCCGGATATTTGTAAAGGATACATCCATTTCACAAACAAAACATTTTACGAATATATACAGTGCTTGGAAATTTCGAGTGACGTCACTTTATGGTACGATTTTTACAAAACAGTGACGTTACAACCCCCACTCCGGGTTGATCTATAACCTTATAGATTTTTAATAATTTGATAAAACAAAAATACGTGTCTTATATTAATCCACTAATGACCCGCCCCGGCTTCGCACGGGTGCAATGCTGATACTAAAAATACGAATTAAAATGTTTATTGTGGGTTATCCCTAAGAGATAGACATATACCATTGTTGACTTTTTTATAGACCTTCTTGAGGAGTACTATACTGCAGTACATTATTTTGATCTATCTCGTAGGATTCAGCCGGCGCGGCGTTTGCAATGTAAGCTCAAAAAATGTGTTAATATATGACATCACATTAGAAACCTTTAAAATTATCAGTGTTTCTCTACTGTTGTATGCATATGCAATACATATTATACGTGTAAACTTTCCTTTTGAATCACGCTATCTATTTAAAAAACCCGCATCAAAATCTGTTTGGTAGTTTTAAAGATCTACGCATACATAGGGACAAACAGACGCGGGAAGCGACTTTGTTTTATACTATGTAGTGATAATCTAGCTGACTAGCCAATTAGAATTGCATAATTTGTAAATGTGGTAGGAATATCGAAAATCAGAAGTCTGAATTTTCCCAGCTGTTTAATCAATATTATTACTTTAATCCATAAATAACACTTTATTATCACGTGAGCACGCAATTTATAATATAATTTCACATTGTACATTCTTCTGTGTCTATAATATGAATACATTACTTGCTGACTATTTCCCATTTTAAAATCATATTACCTTCAACGCCGTATTGGACGCTACTCAAGGAAAAGCGGCACACAAATGTACGACACGAACCCTCCTTTACAATCACACGCAAAACATTGACCTTGTTGTGTTGCATGCATTATATCTTTGCAGTTGTTC
Organism: Ectropis crepuscularia; assembly: GCA_963693475.1. Lineage (NCBI taxonomy): Eukaryota > Metazoa > Arthropoda > Insecta > Lepidoptera > Geometridae > Ectropis > Ectropis crepuscularia. The sequence goes on along the minus strand of OY856339.1, from coordinate 12,360,308 downwards.
AATTCTTATACGATTGAGTTTTAAAACTCGAGCTCTGGTTAGTGACAGAAACGAAGATTCGTGCGTTGTAATTCTTTGTTTGTGAGTGACGTCGTAATCGGTGGTTTATTTGATCTAATATCGCGTTTTATTATTTGGATTTCTTGGGAGCGATTTAGTTTTAAGGGGGGTTGAGATAACCTACTTACACATTTTGAAACTAAGGGACGTGACGTATGTTCGAAAAAATGTTGAAACTTTTATTTATAGAATTTTCTAGATGTCTGTGCTTAAGTTAGGTATTGTCACACGAAGCGACGGTAACAAATTGTGAGTATAGACGCATGCTATATATCCAACAGTTAATTTCACTCCTTAAATGGTATTAGAAAAAGTTAATGTATTTTTATATTAAACGATAAAGACAAAAACATTAATAATTCTTATTTAAACAACAATAATACAAAACAATAGACGTGTAAAATCTGTTTATCGTAGCCTTCATAAAAAATAATCGACGATAGTAACACTGGTTACCATTAATGATTCATGTTTACGTCACAAGTCACAAGCGTATATTATAACGTGAAAATTACCAATTATGATTGGCATTTGGTCTGTACCATCAACTATTTTACGTTTAAAAGGTATTAAATCTATAGGTGGTTCAAAGTTAATCTGAGTATCCTAAGTTAGATAGGCTGTGGAGGCCATTTGACAACAACGACAATACCGTTTCTCAATTGGCGGCGCCATTCTGGAACATACATACCTCCTCCTTTTTTGAAGTTGGTTAAATATTAAAGTAATATCTGGCTTCTATTATACAAGGTTTACTTAATTTGAAGATAGATGTGTGAAACAAAGAGTTAATACAATTCTATTACCAGCAGCTGCCCGCCATTTTACCCACGAAGTTCTCGTTTCCGTAATATTGTGTTCCAAATTTTAACCCTATCCGTTTAGGCGTTCTGACGTGATTAAGCAACAAACATCAAAGCATCCAAACAAGCCAAACTTCCGCATTTGTAATATTAGTTAGATAGGATTGTAATTATCTTCTTGTGTAAATCGTATTCCACGTGACAGTAACATTGATAATTATATTTTTTGCAGGCAAAAGCAGTCTGGGTTCTTGTGCCAGTACTGGAGGTGCGTCCAGCCGGTCCCACCCCCAGACACTAACCACGGTAATCATTCAATTTATGTAGTCTCCGCGAAGTTTTGATCAAGTACCGACCTCGTAAAACTTCTGCATGTTCATCTCTTCCTTGGTATTAAATGCAATGGTTTGTGTTGACATTTTGAACTTCACTTAAATCTGTGTATTGAGAAATTGATTGCAGTTTATTTGTTTTATGTACCTTCATTTAAACCACGTTTCGATTTTTTGTTATCATTCTACTTCAAAGTAATATTTCGTTGAGAACTTAGACGGCATTACATTTTTCATTGTAAAACCCAATGTTTTTCTTGAAGTTCTGGCTGAAATTGTACTGAAGAAAATATTCATATCTTTTGCAATTTTAACCACTTTTAATTTAGCCTTCTATTAGTGATATAGTTGTAATGGAGAGTCATGTGTTTATTTATGTGTTATATTCTAGTGTGTGTGTTTGTGGAACTCCTTAATTAGCCTGCTAATTTGTAATTTTTTTTTGGTTTTCCAGGGTGCTGTAGCATCCACTTCGTCCTCGCCGCCAGTATCAGTCGTCGCTTCGATGCCTGACAACGTGTCCACCGAGGCAAAGCCTAAAACCAAGGGTAACTACCACTATGATCTAATGTCATAACGCGTAATGCTTTGAATTAAAACAAACACAACAAAACCGTGGGAATGAGATGTTTTTAATGTAAATTACAGCCTAAAGTCAATAATTGTACAAAAACGATTTTTTTACAGAAAATTGCATGGATATACACATTTGTTAGGATATTGTCGAGAAGCGCCGTAAGATGGACATTGCTTAAATAAGGGGAGGGGGTTTTTATTTACAACTTAAAGACAAGATAATTAGGCCCCCGGGGCCTCCACACCTATAAATTCGGCCCTGTGTACGAGTATATTTCATAACTTAAATGTAGATGTAATGTCATACAATAATTAATTAATAAGCGTGGGTGATGATTAGTGTAAAAAAAGAGTAAGCCCCTAAATGCAAACAAAATTAAACAGTATGGTTGTTTTCTGATGATAACACGTGCCATGAGCAAGGGCCTGGACAGTCATCGGGAATATAATACCGATTGTGGTTCCGGAAACCAACTTTTAAAATGTATAGAGAGCAAGATGTTCCTTATTGTGCTCAAGAAAACAATACTGCAGAATAAAAACAGTAAAAAGTAGTGGTTCATATCCTAAAGCGACAGCTGTTCTTCAACACCTACGCCTTCTTTATCACACTCTGTGTATAGGCTTCTCTTTTATTAGCTGTACTTATTGAACAATATTTTTGCCTATACAACCAATCCTACTAATTTTATAAACGCGAAAGTTTGTAAGTATGGATGGATGGTAAGATGGTTGGATATTTGTTAATCTTTCGCGTAAAACTACTGAAGGGATTTGGATGAATTTTGGTACATAGATAATGGTCTGGAATAACAGGCTACTTTTTATCCTGAAAAAATAACGGGAACAACGGGAACTACGCGGGTAACACCTCGGACCACGGGGCGCTACTAGTACAATAATATTTGACTGGCCTCGTGGCTTAGTTGGTAGTAGCTCTGCCTGCGAAGCCGAGGGTCGTGGGTTCGATTCCCACCCAGTGCAAATATTTGTGTGATGAAGTCAAATGTTTTCACTGTGTCTGGGTGTTTCTATGTATAATAAGTATGTATTTAAAACTATAAAAGTATTATGTCAGCTATCTGGCCGCCATCATACAGATTTTGCTTAGTTTGGGGTCAGATGGTGTTGTGTGTGAATTGTCAATACCAATATTTATTTCTTTATTAATATACTAGCTTCTGACTTCACAAACATTCTCCTATAAAATTATCAACTCAATGAAATTTCAAAGTGGCGCGATACTTCATCTGAATAACTTCAATGAACGACGGGTTAAATAAGGAAGAGTTAGGGAGGAAGGTGAAATATACTTTACAACCTATTTCCATACTACTACACTTCACTACACCACCACCACACTTCGGCACATCTTGGAGTCCAAAATACCCCAATGCTTGAAGACGAAAGTCTTCAATCACTGCGTGTTGCCAGTGATGACTTATGGAACTGAGACGTGGTCCTTAACTGTGGGCCTCATAACAAAGCTCAAAGTCACACAGCGAGCTATGGAGAGAGCTATGCTCGGAGTCTCTTTGCGCGACAGAATCCGTAATGAGGATATTCGCAAAAGAGCGAAAGTAGCCGACATAGCTCGAAGAGTAGCTAAGCTGAAGTGGAAATGGGCAGGCCACATCGCTCTCAGAACTGACAACTGATGGGGAAGAAATGTTCTCGAGTGGCGACCACGCACCGGAAAACGCAGTGTTGGACGGCCTCCCACTAGATGGACAGATGACCTCACAAAGGTCGCTGGAAACCGCTGGTTGCAGGTTGCGCAGGACCGTTCGTTGTGGAAATCTAGGGGGAGGCCTATGTCCAACAGTGGACGTCTTGCGGCTGATGATGATGACACTTCACTATAAACATAAAAATATGTTTTGTAGAATGACGAACAAAAACATATTAACACCAGATTTTAATATGTTGAATATATAATCAATTGAATGAAATAACAGAATGGAAGTTAATGAACAAATTTTTATTGCAACTCAAATCTTAGTTACTTTTTCACGGGCACACTTTCTTGTAAGTATGTTTTGGTTGAAACACTAGCATTTCCAATAAAATTCATGGTCAGCTTTATCAGTTGATAAGTTTTGTTATCTAAATCAGTATGAGCATGCATATTGTAGCTAACAATATGGTTGTGGAAAATGCTTTGATATGGTTTCGTTAGTGGCCAGTGACGTCATACCATGAAAATACCTTTATTTACTGATGTCAAACTTTTAAAATATCTAGCCCTAAAACACAGGGTGTTAATAATTTTGTATTTCACATTTCTTTATACTGAACTTTTCTGTTACATTTTTATTCAACTTATCGATAAAAGTATGAACTGCCGGTATGTTGTTTTTGTATTAAGAACATGTTATGGTAAAAGCGGTTTTGCGGTTGTGTTACTGAACGTTAATTAGATTATTGTAATTGGATATTAAAAGACTGTGACAGTAGGATATTAATAGCTCATTTATTTGTATACTTAGTTCGTTTATAATAACGATGGTCATCTATTTGACTGTAAATAATAGTTATGTAGATTATGGAAATGTCTACTTATTATTTTCAAATATTTTTCATTAATTATTTATTGTAGTCATCACCTAATGATGATGTCGAAGATTACGTCCAAATACAATAAGCCATAAACTGATAGAAAGCAGTATATGGTTTCCGTAAATTTTATTTAAAAGTGGTATCTTGACCTTGTGTAGTTGTATATGATATAGAACATCATGTTTTTTAAAGTGCATAACTGATGCTTTCTCGTCCTCTGTTTCTCTTTTTCTGTCTCATCACACAAACGCACACTATCGACCATACGACATGAAACCAACCGCAAGAACCTCTCCGGTATCCTAAGCACTTCTCCGGTATCATATAACATATTTGTGCCTTTTCACGAAATCACTTTTGTAAATAACCAGCAACCAAGAGGAAACATGATACACGTCAAGATCGAAGTGATTTTACAGCCTAGCCAAAGCTACCTTGTAATCTAAAGGAACCTACATTTTACATAGATTTTTGCGTTCATTTTGGACTTTCTGAAAGTGCCTCATTATTTACAAAATTCAAATATTTTATATCATTACTAGCAGTGTCCCGCGGTTTCACATAGTTTCCGTTCCCGTTATTTTCTCGCTTTTTAAAGTACCATATTATTATGTTCTATTCCAGACTGTAATCTGTGTTCTGAATTTCACCCCGATTCTTTCATTCAACCGAATTTCGACGTGTTTAATATTACAAGGTTAATAATCATTAATGTATTATGATTGTTATTGATCCAGCGTCGTCGTCGGCAGAAGAATGCGCGAGCGGCGGCGCGGGGGCTGGGGCGGGCGCGGCCGTGGCGGCGGCGGCGGCGGCAGCGGCGGCGGCGGCGGCGGCGGCCAGCAGTGCGGCCGCGGCCGAAGAGTCCTCTTCAGAGGAAGGTGAAGTGGGCCGCTTGCAAGCGCTGCTCGAAGCGCGCGGCCTGCCCCCACACTTACTGGGGGCCCTCGGCCCGCGTATGCAGCATCTGCTGCACCGGACAGTCACTGCCAATTCAGGTAACATTAACAATCTTTGTATCCTGAAAATTATTTCTATTTACAATAGAAACTCTAAAACATAGCTCGCCGTCTAGTTTGGGTTTGGTTAATCTTTACTATTGAAAACTAGTCAGATAAGACTATAAATATTGGTATCTCATTTAATTCCTGCTAGTGGTAACTAAATTGTACGTGCTCTAATCTTAACATATGAGTTTAGGCTTGCCGAAATTTACGGCAGTATCAAGCTACAAGTTGTCAATAAAAGTACACATCATACACACACATCTCAAACACATCTACTACCTGATGTGTTGACAAGTATGGTATTATTCGTGTTGTAGCAGCTTCAAAAGCGGCGCAACTGCTCGCCGGGCTTCAAGCGACTGGAGATGAAGGCCAACAGCTGCAAGCTGTTATAGAGATGTGCCAACTGCTAGTGATGGGTAACGAAGACACGCTTGCCGGCTTCCCCGTGAGGCAGGTCGTGCCGGCGCTCGTCAACCTTCTCGCTGCAGAACATAACTTTGATATGGTGAGTAAAAATTGGTGCCGAGATCAGGATCTCTCATTATTTTATCGTAGCATACAGGTTCTTGAAATAAGCACACTCAAACTGCCATGTCGCTTATCAGGCCATAGAGCTGTCAAGTACAAAACCATTATCGATAAGATAAAAAAAAAAACTCGAAGCTTTTTTAGAAACATCATATGGTCACATCCGCAAAGCCCACTGGCTGTGATTGTGAGATTAATAAAAACTTTTTTTCTCTGATGCTATTAATCTAATACTACAAAATACCTTGTTGCTAACAACCCATATTTTTTGTTCAGATGAACCACGCATGCCGTGCTCTCACGTACATGCTAGAGGCATTGCCCCGCAGCAGCGGCGCGGTAGCCCTGGCTGTGCCCGCATTCCTCGACAAACTGCAAGCTATTACGTGTATGGATGTCGCCGAGCAAAGCCTCACAGCTCTTGACATGCTCTCGCGACGACACTCCAAGGCTATACTGCAAGCGGTTAGTTTATTTCATTATCGGCCGATATATTGAACACACCTACATATTACCGCCTCCCGACCTCGTAACTTGCACACAAAACTTTGAACTATAATTCTATAATATAGTTTTATCTCTCGGAATTTGAACTCGCGTTGTAAATATAACACAAACAATAATAAGAAATTATCTTCCAATAGTCTATTATTTATTAAGTAAAAGATTAGTGTAATTATTGTATCCAATGTAAAATATCCATTACAGCGTGGTGTGTCCGCCTGCCTGACGTACCTGGATTTCTTCTCAATAAACGCGCAACGTGCTGCGCTATCAATCACTGCCAACTGCTGCCAGAACCTTACACCAGATGAATTCCATCTTGTGAGGGATTCCCTGCAATTACTAGCCAATAGGTAAATATTATAAACCACCTTCTAAATCGTCTACTTTAAATTATAGTATGCCAAATGTCAAAACTGACGACTTTTAGTGTCAAAATTTATTGCTGTCTATAGTAATCTCAATTATTAATATCAAGTATCCTAGAAGATTTATTTTTATTCATTTATTTATTTATCCTAGAAGTTTTCTTAACAAAACATTGATATTTGAGTACTGGACTTTTTAATTTAATGGCTTATTAATGGTTTGTTTTTAATATAAAAGCATGTAAGCATATAACACATAATTAATCTATTTCAAATTTATTTTCCAGACTTACACAACAGGACAAGAAATCAGTGGAATGCGTGTGCCTCGCTTTCTCGCGATTAGTGGACAGCTTCCAACACGACCCGGCACGACTTCAAGAAATAGCTACCCCAGAGCTACTCACCAACTTGCAGCAATTGGTAAGTCATTTTTTCCTAATGAAACAGCTCTCGTGACAGAAAATAATGTAGTAAATACATATATTATTCTGTCTTGTTGTTAGCATGAAGTGAATAAAACAAAGTTTTAATAACTTAGACTCTTCTGCATTTTTAACATTAACCCATTGTTCCGGCCAGCGACGCCGCCGGCGTCGCGACGTCACACAAAAAAATTATCACTCAAAAATTAAACTAAATTTTGTGTGTCTGTAAACGACAATGTATTTATTCATATAATCTTCTATCTCTTAGGCATCAAAATAAACTAATCATCGAGTATGTACATCATGTAAAAATAATGTTTTAAAGTCCCAAAAACCGGTTTGGCCAAATTTGGCCGCTTGGGGCTAGAGTGGTGGTTTTCTTTCTGCATGGTACAATGTCAGGTTCAGTTCCCCAAGATAAAGAATTGTATGAGGTACATTATTTAAAAACAGGTTAAGAGCAATTATATTATCAATACAACGGTAATGAAGGATAGAAGCACCAATGGCACCAACCCCTTGAGCTGCTCCCACCTAGGGCACCATAAATGAGTGTGAAATGTCTGCGTCACTACTTCACGAAATTTGTACACTTTGCTCTAGGTCTAGGGCTTGATGAGGTCTTTGTACGTGCGGCTGATTCAGTGGTCTTTGCGTCACTGAATCCGTTCAACGGTCGCGGCCGCGAGAATAGGAGATAATCTCCAACCCTCAAAATATTTTCGAACACTTTTTAATTAACAGTTTTTGTTTAATTTAAACCTTAGTTTGCCTAGAACTCACGACAAATTTTACGTACACTGTTTGTTAATTTAGAAAAATACAACTGTTTTGGGTTATAAATAAAACAGTCTATGTGAACCTTTTACCCCGATTCGTTTAGTCCCTTCGTTTAATCATTATAGTAGATCCAACCGTTTATTTTCTTTTTGACAGCACCAATAGAACGTAACTGCGTCATGTTAAGCAAAAGTTCACTTTTAAACGCGAGGTTTTAAAAATATGACAACTGTTTAAATTTGCTCCTTGATCCCGTATAATAATCATCTCTGACAAATTGAGTCCATAAGTGCAGTAGTTTTTTTATAAATTACATAAAATAACAAAACGGTTTTAAAAGTTTACGTTCTATGGGTGATGTTGATAGCCATAGAACGTAAATTTTTAAAAACGTTTGTTGTTTTATGTAATTTATAAAAAAACTACTGCACCTATGGACTCAATTTGTCAAAGATGATTAATACGGGATCAAGGAGCAAATTTAAGCAGTTATCATATTTTTAAAACCTCGCATTTAAAAGTGAACTTTTGCGTAACATGGCGCAGTTACGTTCTATTGGTGCTGTCAAAAAGAAAATAAACGGTTGGATCTACTATAGTAATATACAGAGTAGTCGCAGCATAGTAGGCTCATGTTTGTGTGGTCGACAGCTCGTCGTACAGCCGCCGCTGATCTCCGGCGGCACGTTCATCACGGTGCTGCGGCTGCTGTGGGTGATGTGCGCGGCGTGCCCGCAGCTCGCGCTCGCGCTGCACCAGCGCTCCATCGCCGACACGCTGCTGTGTCTGCTCACCGGCTCCACGCTGCACCAGGAGGTAACGAGGCGACCAACCAACCAACCAACCAACCAACCCTAGAATATAGTAAAAAAATGGTTGTCTGTGAAGTCGGTTTACTGACGATAGTTGAACGTGACAACTTCAACTACGCCTTAGAGCGAGGTAACGACGCATGACGTCATGCGGCGAGGTAACGACGTTAACGGCACATGACGTCATGTTTTGCGGGCGTGCAGTCGGCTTCATCGAATTATAAGACGTTGTCACGTCAAAAAGACAAGGAAAGGAGAATGTCAAGATTCCAGAAGCACAGCGAGTGCGAATGAGACGCAGCTAGCAGCCGGTTAACAGATAAATGGAAATTTTACTGTTGGTCCCACATCATTTTATAGAACAAGAAGACATTTTTATCCATTAGAAAAAATATTTTTTAAACAGAAACAACAGATCGAATGCACACAGGTGCAAGTCTTCGTTTGCCCGTGTGTCGATTGATATTGCGTGAAATCGCCTTATTGTGGCAAAACGTTACAACTCTCTCGGGAATATTTACTCTGTGGTCCCTCCTAACTGGTGTATCCGCCGCTGATCTCCGGCGGCATGTTCATCGCGGTGCTGTGGGATTAGGGGAAAAAAAGGAAAATAGGGGGGAGTAGAGAACATTGTCAACCAAATGCTAGTGCTCTTTAGCCCGATTTCGTCTGTTGAGCCCTCACTACTGCTTGGCATTCCACTAATGATCGACTTGACGTTGTCGTCATCGTCATTTATTTCGCATCCTCACGACACCGACCCTCCACTATCACAATTATTTGTACGACATAACTTAAAACTGCTTGTTTTTAACACCCGACGTAAAATTTCAATCAATAACAAATTTCAAATTCAAAGTAGTCTGGGGTAAATCAACTTTTTTAACTTGTGTAGGGCTTTGAGATACCTGCTGCTATCCAAAGCCTACTATAGCTTATCCGTGTTTAACTGCTAAGTTTGCAACCTTCGAGGATGAAAACTTAGTACTTGACTGTGAAACACAACACTTCGCTCCAAAACGATAATTAAATTGCAATGCCCGATTTGGGGCGACTTAATTTTGTACCAATTCTATCTGTGTAATTCTTTCTGTTTGTAACATAATGTAGCAATAAATGATTGTATTGTTTGATTAACAGCAAGTAGAGCTTCTGCCGCGCTTGCCCCAGGAGTTATACGAGATTACGTGTCTGATCGGTGAGCTGATGCCGCGTCTGCCGACGGACGGCATCTTCGCCGTGGACGCGCACCTCGACCGCCCGTGGTCCGCGGGCGCGGACCGCGCCGCCGCCACCTGGCAGTGGAGGGACGATAGAGGTACACACATTGACGAAAAAACACGTTTATTTGAACCGTAAACCGGCGCCGTAACCCATATTGAGTTCGGGCCACGTTGTGACTCGTCATATGAAAAAAAAATTAGATCTACCCTCAAAAATGTGAAGGGTAATTTTGACAAAACAAATCATAAGTAAATGAAAATTCATCAACAAAAAATTCTGCGGCAGCAGAAAAAAATCTTAATTATTGAAACAAATGAATAGAATTTGTCTTAAAACTGTGTTCAGGGACGAGTAATTAATGTAATGACTTAATCTATTGTATGTTTCTGCATGCCGAAAGGCAGTGTATGGGAAACTACTTTTCGTAACCATCCCATTATGACCTATATATCATCATACCCATGCTACGCAAATAAATCTTTACTTTACTACAAAAATATTGAATTCACAAAGGTTGACTTGATAAGTTGAAAGGCTGATAGATTACTAGTTATTCTCAACAATACACAAATAAATAAAAACACATTCTTAAAGCTAGTAAAACAAATCACTAACTCTTCCAGCCAACTGAAGGATGGATGGAAACATTAAATAGTAAACGACCTGGCTCATTACCAAATGTGCCACAGGGTTAGTCAATCAGAAACGAATAATTTTATACGCAATCACTTACGAATCTGATTACGAACGCAATACATTGTAATTTGAACGCTTCACTTTCAATACAATGCGAGGACGTGTCGCTCGTCTGAGAGTGTATATCACCCATCCCCCATTTTTTTAATTTGGCACTTTATTTTGTCCGGGCTCAACACAAGTAGTGGTGTTTAGGATTCTGGTCGTTTTCTATTCCAGTTTGGTTCCATCAGACAGAGAGCGGTCACGCGTTCAAGCGTTATTGTTTACTGACACGGACAGAATGCCTCTTGTGTAAGGTTTATCTATGTAACGTAATACAATAATATTACGTCACATAGACAACAAACGCAAATCTGATCTCTTGAACGCTTGACAGCTCTCTGTCTGATAGAACTATCAGAGAGACGAAATTTCGGTCCAGCCTAGGTGCAAAGCTTAGTACGTTTAAGTAAGAGTTGCAACATTTCCAGGCGTATGGCGTTCTTATTCTTGGGTAGAGTGCCGCGCGCTGGAGGCGGCGGCGGCGGCCGGCGAGGAGGAGGTGTGCCTCACCACGCTGGGCCGCTCGTACACCGTGGACCTGACGGCCATGCAGCAGCTGAACGACCACACCGGGACCGCGCGCTCCGTGCAGCGCCTCACGCCGCAGCCCGCGGCCACAGACCAGGCCAACGCCAACGCCGCTTCGCCAGGTAACAACATTACCAGCCGTATGGCGTTCTTATTCGTGGTCTACTAGAGTCCAGGAGGAAGTGTGTCTCAGCACGCTGGGCCGCTCGTACTTAGCCGCGTCCACACCGGGCGCATGGGCTCGCGAGACACATTCGGGCGAGCAGTTCGGCCGAGGCTGGCTCGCGAGGCAGCCTCGTAGTCTACCGGAAATATAGCTTAGTTCTATTCATAAACCCAAAGGAAGCTGAAACGAGCCGCTAGTTATTGGAATGAATATCCATACAACAGTATTTGAGGAGATCGGGATTTGGCTGCGCGGCCGAACTGAAAAAGATTTGAGACTAAAATTAAGCAATATTTTTTTGCAAATTGCGTTGCTTCTACATTATCCGAAGGAATTTCGTTCCTAGCTGGTGTGTCCCGTGATGATCTTTTTTTTCTGACAATTAATGTTTGTTTTGTAGACCCTCGCATCGCAATGGTGCGCAGCAACGGGTCGCTGGCGCGTGCGCTACTGGCGGTCTTGCACGAGGTGTACTGGAGCTCGGCCGGCGGCGCGGTGCGCTCGCAGGCGCTCAAGGCCATCCTGCGCTGCGTCTACTACGCCGACGCGCCGCTGCTCAGACAGGTGCTCAAAATGCAGGTATGTACACTCGCTCACTATGTGCCAATTGCTACTTTATTTTGTTTTGTTTTAAGTGACTTTTGTTTATTTTTAAATTAAGTACAATAAAGAGTTAATCTATCTATTTATCTATATATGTGTTGTGTAGACACTCGCAGCGCGATGGTCCGCAACAACGGGGTGCAGGTGCGTACATTCACGAAACTCTGCGTGCACAGACTACGTCTTCAAATTCATGCAAAGCAGCGGGAGCCGTACAAACGACGAGAATCTAAATTATGCTTAAAACTGACCAATTGGCTCTTCATTGCTGTTCTTGTTTTATTTAAATGTTGATTTGTGTCAAAAGTTTTGTTTATAAGATAGTGAAAAAATGGCAGTCATAGGAAAAGTGAAGACTTCCAACTTTGAATTATACAATTGAACAGCACTAATGTTGCACAATAATACTTCATCTGTTTTTTCTGAAACATTGCCCTGAAAGCTGAAACACAGTGATGTTTACTTTATACATTACTGCCTGGTTCTAGAACAACTGGACAGGTGTGATACGTCCCGTCCTACCACTACAAACAAAAACTTTGTGTCACAATAAAGAGTTTTATCTATGCATTTGTAGGTGATATCGTCCCACATCGCGGGCATGATGGCGTCCACCGACCTCCGTATCGTGGTGGGCTCGCTGCAACTGGCCGAGATCCTGATGCAGCGTCTTCCCGAAGAGATGGCGGTGCAGTTCCGTCGTGAAGGAGTATTGCACCAGGTGGCGCAGTTGGCAGATCGCGTCGCACTGCCGCAACCGCCTGCAAACAAGCTCAAAGTAAGCTAACTCCATTAATCATTTGCTTCTGCTAGAAAATTTTACTGGCGTTCTTCAAACACCTGTACCCCTTTAAAATGTTCAAGCTAATGAAAAAAAACACAAAAAATGTAGTCGCAGAAAGAACAAATTAATTAACTTAACAATTTAAAAAGTCGCGCATTTCGTGGCGGCGGCCATCTTGGATTTGAAATTTATCGTATTGTATTACTAGCCCCTTTTTTTGATACCTACTCATTTTGAGGGCACTGTGAAAAAATATAATTTGCCGTTATGTGGTGGCGGCCATTTTCAATTTGAAATTTATCGTAGTGGATAGTATTCTACTGGTCGACCTATTTCATTCCATAGACATATTGCGGGACTTGTGAAAAATATCTAATCTGCCATTTTATGGCGGCGGCCATTATGGATATATTTCACTCTCGACCAAGTTACTTTTCAAACAAAAAAAAAAAACAAAAAGGTTTTTCCTTTCGGGAGCTACGATTCCACAGACAGAAACACACAGACAAACAGAGGAACCCTATTATTAGAAGAAAAAATACATAATGTTGAAATAGAAACATTTATTTACCTCAACAAATTGTTGTAGTTACACAGTTTAGTAGTGGTAGGACTCTTAGCAGAGTCCGCCTGGGGAAGTACCACACCTTTGCCAAATATTCTACCGCCAAGCAGTAATGTGCAAACATTACTGTGTTCCGGTTTGAAGGACAATGATTCCAGAGAAATTACAGGGCTTAGAGACAATATCTTAGATCTCTGGGTGACGAGCGCAGTGCAGTGCTAGGTAATAATTTGGACTATCATGTTCCAATAGCTGCGTGTTACTGGGCTGTTATGTGGCAGGCATGTTGCTTACCATCAGGCACATGACCAGCTCGTCTCGTCACTCTATGCTATAAAAAAAAAAAAAAATAACAATCGTAAGCAGCCAATTTCACGTTCCCACAATAGTTACAAGTAAAATTTTTGTTGCAGTCTCCGAGCGGCCTCGCGTCCAGCGCCCGCTCCAGCGGCGGGTCTTCGCCCCCGGCCTCCACGTCGGCCACGTCGCTCGAACAGAGCAACCTGTCGCTCGCATTCTCCGCCTCGGGCTCTTACGTTGCTGCGTCTATGCGTGAGTACTTTTATGTTAGGTTTATATTAGATGTTTAATTAGGCAATGATCCCGGCAAGTTACACTAGTAAATCTTTGTTCTTGTTTTCAGTATTATATAATATAACCGATGTTTTGTTGACACTACATTATATATTTCAAGTTTTATCCTATTGTGTTCAGTCGTTTCGATGTGATAGAGCGAGAAAAGTAAAACCAAACAAACATATCCAACTGAAAGTTCGGATGTTTGTTTGCTAAATCACGTCGGAGCCACTGAACGGATCAAGCTAAAATGTAGAACACTGAATCTGGAATAGCAGATAGGCTACATTTGATTGCGGGAAAATAACAGGAACTATATTGGTAAAACCGGTAGGATGCTGCTAGTTGTACAGATTTGTAACCAAAGTAGTATTAATAGATTTTGTATTCTGTTCTAGCCGCTGTGGGTAGTGAAAGTAGCTCGGAACCGGGGCCAGCATCTGCTGCCACACATCCACAATTGCCAGCATCTACAACAGTACACAGGTAAATATCAGTTCTTGCATCTGTTCTGTAATAATGAAGAACATTCATCAGTTCGCACGTATCCACAAAACTTACAATATTAGATAATATTCGATTGGATAATGGATGTGAATCATAATTCACGGCTTTTCATTTTTTTTATACAGAGAGATAGACAAAAAACAGTTTATCATAGCATCTACGGCATGCAATTATCACATTTTATCATAACCTGATTAGAGCTATTTACGATGTTCTGCCAACCTGGAGAGCTATTTCAAGATACCCTTAACCATGGGTACCGGCTAGGGGCGCATTTAATAGTATGTTTAGATGCAGATGCACCTCCCTGAAAGTAATTCTGGTGACATGCATGCCTGTAACTAAAAGCTATTATTATAGACTACCAAACTGTGGGTCATTAGTTTAGATGTTATATTCGTTATTAGTATGTGTAGATGCAGATACACCTGCCTGAAAGTAATTCTGGCGGTGTCTATGACCTCAAATATAAGCTTTTAAAATAGACTCACAAAACTGTGGGTGACTAGTTGGTATTTTATATTGCTTGATTGTATGTGTAGATGCAGATGCATCTTCCTGAAACTGTGGGTCACTAGTTATTTATTTATTTATTTATTTCAATTGCTGAGATGTGCTTACAGCATAGCCAACACGCACATACAGCCAAAACACAACAATCTGGTACATGAATTGACAAACTGATGCTAATAATATAATATACATTACAAAAAATAATATTATTAAATAATTCCAAGCGCTACACATAAAACTATTTACAACACACACATATAACTTTCCACAAATATACATAGTTTAACTCAGGACACTAATTTCATAATTGATTACTAAAGTAACTAATACAAATGCGTAATGCACAATGGTATTTGTCGGCAAATATATCCAGTTCTGGCTTATGAGCAAGCAGAGCGTTGAGTAGATTGAGTGCTATAATATTGTTATTTGTGCAGGTCTGGCAGCCCCCTGCAGCTAGCGGACATGCTGAAGCGCAAGCGCGCCGTGAAGCGGTCCGGCGGCACGGGGTCGCGGCACGCGCGCCGCCGCGACGAGCCCGCCGCGCCCGCGCCGCACGCGCCCGCACCGCACAGTGAGTACACAGCTTATACTCTAACTTAGTTGGTAGCAACACTGACTGCGGTACTGGAAGTTCTCGGCCATGACAAATCAGGCCCCTAGATCGATAATATTCAAACTAATGCTTCATCTTAATTGAGGCAAAAAGCAGATTGAATTTCTGTGAAAATATTCCGAACCCAGCTGTCGAGCGCGTTCTGCGTGTGTTACCTGCATCCGCAGCCTGCAGCTGAGATTCGAATGGCACCTAATAATGTATCAGTGATTTTTTCCATTTTGAGCTGTCAAAAGGTTAACACTATTTCAGGCACTTCCATCACTATGTCAGGCTGGTCTTGGGTATAGTAGTAGTTATCTGCATTTCCTGGTGGAAATGGGGACCGTATGATGCGTTCAATTGGGATGTTGACTGGATCAATAATAAAATCCCGTTCTAATTAGTCGGTTAGGTGGAATATGAAAAAATATGGGACATGATTTGTTTTGTTCTATAAAAAATCGACAAAGCTATTATAGATCATCACACTGCCAGTGTGGGGGGTTGTGACGTCACTTCGTCGCAAAAAATCGTTTAGTGACGTGACGTCATTCGAAACTTTAAAGCACTGTATCTTCGTAATTTTTTGTTTGTGAAACAAAAGAAAAAACGGATACAATTTGTTTTAATAGTCAGTTAGGTAACTGACGAAGTAGTCGATTACATTTCGTGAAGCAATTTGTTTTGTGTGTGGGTGCAGGCTCGGGCGTGGGCCTGGGCGGGCGCAGCGCGAGCCGCGCGGGCGGCGCGTCCAAGACGTCCTCGTTCCTGTCGTCGCTGAACCCGTCGCGCTGGGGCCGCGCGCCGCACGCGCACAAGGAGGCCGCGCTGCTGGCCTCGCCGCACTCCGCCGCCAACCTCACCGTGCAGAACAAGTCAGTACACACGCACACCTACCTTACAACCCTACACAAATTACAAATAAAATTGTAAATAAAAACATTTTTCATTACAATTTAATGTAATGTAAATACAGATGTATTTATTTATTATTATAATACATACAATGTTTGACACTTATCTCACAATAGAATGTTCAGTTTAAATTTTAAATATGTTTTTTTTAATTGACGTGTAAATTGTACATTTATGAATAAAGTACTTTGAATTGAACAGTCACGTGTCATAGTTACTGACAAACATGGGTCCCCATGTTAGCATGCAGTATGCAGTGTTATACAATGTGTTTGTGCGGTGTTTGCAGGGAGAAGGTCCGCGAGTGGATCCAGTGCACGTCGGTGCGTCTCCAGCGCGAGTGGGGCGCGCTGGGCGGCGGCGGCGGCGCGCTCGAGCAGCTGGCGGCGCTGGCGGCCGCGCTGCCGCACGCGCAGCACCGCCGCGCCGCGCTGCAGCAGCTGCGCGACACGCTGCTGCACCACGACGTGTCGCCCTTCGAGGTAACACACACACACACACACACACGCGCCGGAGCAGCTGGCGGCCGCGCTGCCGCACGCGCAGCACCGCCGCGCCGCGCTGCAGCAGCTGCGCGACACGCTGCTGCACCACGACGTGTCGCCCTTCGAGGTAACACACACACACACACACACACGCGCCGGAGCAGCTGGCGGCCGCGCTGCCACACGCGCAGCACCGCCGCGCCGCGCTGCAGCAGCTGCGCGACACGCTGCTGCACCACGACGTGTCGCCCTTCGAGGTAACACACACACACACACACACACGCGCCGGAGCAGCTGGCGGCCGCACTGCCGCACGCGCAGCACCGCCGCGCCGCGCTGCAGCAGCTGCGCGACACGCTGCTGCACCACGACGTGTCGCCCTTCGAGGTAACACACACACACACACACACACACACGCGCCGGAGCAGCTGGCGGCCGCGCTGCCGCACGCGCAGCACCGCCGCGCCGCGCTGCAGCAGCTGCGCGACACGCTGCTGCACCACGACGTGTCGCCCTTCGAGGTAACACACACACACACACACACACACGCGCCGGAGCAGCTGGCGGCCGCGCTGCCGCACGCGCAGCACCGCCGCGCCGCGCTGCAGCAGCTGCGCGACACGCTGCTGCACCACGACGTGTCGCCCTTCGAGGTAACACACACACACACGCGCCGGAGCAGCTGGCGGCCGCGCTGCCGCACGCGCAGCACCGCCGCGCCGCGCTGCAGCAGCTGCGCGACACGCTGCTGCACCACGACGTGTCGCCCTTCGAGGTAACACACACACACACACACACACGCGCCGGAGCAGCTGGCGGCCGCGCTGCCGCACGCGCAGCACCGCCGCGCCGCGCTGCAGCAGCTGCGCGACACGCTGCTGCACCACGACGTGTCGCCCTTCGAGGTAACACACACACACACACACACACGCGCCGGAGCAGCTGGCGGCCGCGCTGCCGCACGCGCAGCACCGCCGCGCCGCGCTGCAGCAGCTGCGCGACACGCTGCTGCACCACGACGTGTCGCCCTTCGAGGTAACACGAACACAGCTCCGTGTCAATGCGCTGGGCAGGGGACACTAAGACATGTGGTCCTTCGAGCTAATACACATACATACAAACGCCCGCGTGAATGCGTTGGGCGGCGGTACCGTGACATGTCATGCGGTCCTTCGAGCTGATACACATACACACACGACCGCGCGAGTGCGATTATCGGTGGCACCACGATGTGCCCTGCTTCAAGGTGAAAAGCACATACACATCCGCGCTTGCACTGTGTCGTCCTTCGAGGAAACTGATGATGAAAGCATTAAGTAAATTAAGTAACTTTTTTACTGTTGTTAATCCTAACTACTTAACGAAATGTGGCTACATAGAAACTGCTGATTAATGATGCTATGCAGGGCCTTTGTCATTCGGATTATGTCAATTTTTATATTACTAAACATTTCATTAACTACAAAATTAATGGTTACCATAAACGTAATCTTTGGACCGTAATCATAAAAACTACGGTAATTTTTATTTTGGATCGTATTTTCGATATAAGCAAATTTCTTATTCGTCACGATAAATGTTAATTTCGTATTCGCAGGTGAATCACTCGGGCGTATTGTCCGCATTGCTGCAATACCTGACCGGCGACGAGGCGGAGAAAGACGTGGAAGGCGAGACCCGTTCGCGGGACTCGGAGAGCGAGGCCGCCGCCACGGTCGCGTGCGAGGAGCGCCTGCGCCTCTTCTTACACGTGTTCGCGGATATGCCGCTTACACAAGAGTAAGTTCACACACGTATATGGGGAATTATCACTGTACATTCACACACGATGATAGGGAATGTCATTGTAAGTTCACACAGGTTGATAGGCAAATTATCAATGAAGATCCGTCATTCAACGAGTGAGTTTGGTGTTGATTAACCAGACTCACTCCTCTGTTATACAGACTGCACAGATGAATGTGGTGAATAAATTGAATACCTTCTCTTTAACAATATTACCAAAAAATGGCATCTTTTTTGCAGAGCAAGTGTTTGAGAACTCTTACAATATAGGAATTTACAATAGACTTCTAATGAATAAATATATGTTCAATATCTTTTGTTTTGCGATGTTTTCTTTACATTGGGATGACGACAGGGTCAAAAATATACCATTTTAATAAGTTCGTCAGGTAGATTATGGAAAAGTATGGGACACGTATTTTTTGTGTTTTTACACTTGGTCACCACAAGTAAGACGCACGTCGCTTCGTGAGATAAAACTCTTAAATCGTAATCTGTTTTACAGAATACAATATTTGATTATACTTAAGAGGGCGCCTAGTGCCAGAAAACGAAAAAAGGAAATTTTCGACGCCGCTCACTGAAGTTAAGAAACTAAAAACTATGACAAAAAAAATATTGACGTGTGGGTACAAACAAAAACAAGCACAATAACCGAATATAATTTTAAAAATAGATCAGAGTTTTTTACAATAAAAAAATAAAAATGACACCGAAAAAACCCGTTTTAATTCGAGTACTCCAAATTATCAGCGATGACCCCACATTATTTTTTGGTAATAAAATTTTTAAATGTACGTTCTAGTAAAGTAACCGAACACTTTTTTAAATTTATGTTTAATTATTGAGTAATTTAATAAAACTTTGTCAAAAATGGAATCCTGATTTAATATTGATTTTTCCTCCAAACTGTGTCATGCTATTCTCGACTTTATGTATATTACATTAAGAAACGCGTCGCGCGGGTGAAAACTGATTTTTCCCTGGCTTTAGTTCGATTTAATTGAGCACGTGGTTCTGTTAATTAGCAGCGAGTGGGGCGACGGCGGTCCGGAGGCGGGCAGCGCGCCGGCGCTGGCCGCGCTCGTGGCGAAGGTGAACGCGTGCGTGTCGCACCTGGAGCAGTTCCCGGTGCGCGTGCACGACCTGCCCGCGCGCCCCGCCACCTCCGCGCTCAAGTTCTTCAACACGCACCAGCTCATGGTACGTATGACTGTGTTACTACCGCACACAGTGCAGGGTGCAGTACTACTACTAGCGCCCGCACCGACCTAAACTAATCTTAACTCATTTAGTCATGAATGCGTACGAAGAAGGGACGCCTGCGCTTTCGGCGCGGCGCCCCTTCCTCCTTAACCTTTTGACCGCCAGGACTAAATTGCATTTCCGTGCCTTGTACGCCAAGCGTACGAAATAGCATCGATATCTAAGTCTATCTAATCCCTTTTTTTTGTCAACTATAGACGTCGTTGGCGCACAGGGCTCGCTAGCGCTTGTCAAGTATAGGTGACTGGCGGTCAAAAGGTTAATGGTATTTTAGACCTGAGTCTTTGATATGAACTCCAATAAATTTAATACCTCTACGAGTTCTCACGGAGAAAGTAGCGAGGCGTGGCGCCGCAAGCGCCACGGAACGCAACCAAGAGAAACAGTAATTTAAGCAGCAAGGGTACTTTCAGTCGACCTAGAATCTTGAAATTTGATATTTTCTGGCATATCTTTATGTACTGATTGTCTATTAACAAACGAACGGCCCGGGAGGAGGCGACTTAGAAAATAACAAAAGACGATGTCGACTCGATTATGTCAGCGGAGTCTCAACCGGGCCCCGCCGCTCAAGTTTTCAATACGCACCAGCGCACGGTACGTAAAAGTCGCAGACAACTGGCTTAATCATCGGTGCAGTTAATAACAGCCTGGCTTGTTTACTAATCAGTGCCGTTTAGCTAGCGGCCCGAATGATGTTTAACGATTTAATCAAACAGCTAGGCAAATAACTTAGATCGTTGATAAATAATTAATTAATGGCTGTTAATTTCCTTTTATTTACGACGATATAAGTATCGATTCTAGGATTACAATAATATAACCAGATTATAAGATATGTATAATAATTGTGATTCATATGCAAATAATAATTAATAAATTCGTATATGTATGTAGATTTTAATTATTATTGTCTTCAGTAGGTTTTTAAATATTTTTGAATTGTTTCAGTGTGATCTCAAGCGTCATCCGACATGCTCCAACCTGAAACAGTGGAAGGGTGGTGTCGTGCGGATAGACCCCTTAGCATTGGTCCAAGCCATTGAAAGGTATGTTGAATTATAATTTTGTGTTCTACTGTTATTTTTTATATTTTTTTAAATAAAGAGTGACTAGACGAGCAGGCCATGTGCCTGATGGTAGTAACATGCCTGATGGTAAGCAACATGCCTGCCACATTACAGCACAGTGACACGCAGCTATTGGAACATGAAGAGTCCAAATCCTTGCCTAGCACTGCATTGCGCTCGTCACCCAGAGATCTAAGATGATATATCTCTAAGCCCTGTAATTTCTCTGGAAACATTGCCCTTCAAACCGGAACACAGTAATGTTTGCACATTACTGCTTGGCGGTAGAATAACTGGCAAAGGTGTGGTACTTCCCCAGGCGGACTCGGCCAAGAGTCCTACCTAGTCCACTTGACTGTTATACAAATCTCCTCTCCTAAGGAAATGAAATCATCCGCGCAATTAAATTATTTGTTCTTGATATCACTATTTTTTATTTCACTAGAAATAACAAAAAAAAAACATTAAAAACCCAAAAGCCACGGTAAGCGCCTGCCTATGAGAAATTGATCAATTCTCGAATAATGCGAAAACAACATAGAACCACATTATACTAATAAAATATATTCCTCTAGACCTTGATTCTCTCCTTGCGAGAGAAGGCCCCGAGCCTAAGCAGTGGGAACATTGAATGGGCTGCTTATGCTATTACCGCAGTATAAAGAAATACTACCTGTAGTTCGTAGCCTTTGATCTTGGAAGAAACTCCGATAATGTCTAGACACGGGTAGACAAAACCGAAAACTGAACCGCACTCACGAAATACTAACATTGTAATGTTGCCAATGGCGGGAGCGCGCTTCCCGCGTCTCACCCTGCACGCCCCGCACGATTACTCCGTCTTGGCGGCTTCGTTGAACGACTGTGTGATTTAATAGACTGCTATTACTGTGTCATATTTATTATCCCCTTACGCCGCGTGGGTTCACCGGTGGAACGCCGCGTTCCTGTTAATTTAAATCTTAATTTCCGTTTCAGTCTAAATTCGCTCAACTGGGCCTGCTTCCCTGTCCATTAAGGGGTTATAAAGGTTGTGATAAAGTATGGTGTGTTCCGTGTAGGTATCTCGCGACGCGGGGCTACGCGACGGGGCGCGCCCGCTCGGGCTCCGCCGGCGCGCACTCGGACGACGACGCACCTTCCGATGACGACGTGGAAGACTCGCTGGCCTCGCCGCACCACACGCACACTTCTGAGTGAGTGCACACTACTGGATTTATTATATACTAATTGTATTGTTCAACATGTACATTTTTAATTTTGTCAGATATAAAACGAAGTACCTATTAATTTATATTTATTTACGTATACCGATGTCTTAGTATATTCATCATCAACGGGGCTCTTCCTTAACCACTATTAAAAAAAATTGGCATTCATAGGAACTGCCGATAGAAGTGAAAACGCATAATTCAGAATTTGATAGCTTACTTTGGAAATTACGCGGGTGAAACCGGAGGGCGTGGCCATGAGTATGGCCGTTGTCCCAAGTTTACCCGAAGATTTCTTATCATTCCCGAGCGTGACGCTAGAATTAAATACACGGCCTACGATAAATCTGTATGTGGCGCGCCAAAAAAAGTTTTCACTTTTAAAAATGTGTGCACACCATAATTATCGCAATGCGTTTTTTTTCTTCGAATTACAATATACAGGCTGACTGTTTGAACACTTTAGATATTCAAGGATATGATGAATCATAGTCACATGAAGGGCTTAAAAATATATAATTATAAAAATACAAATTAATTACAAAGAAAACCTTTATTACATTAATGTGCGAAGACAAGACACGGAAATTATGGACAACACAGTGCCTATCGGCCACCAGCTCAGCTGTACAACTACTATGCAGTATTCTGTAACACGAATATATCCTCGGCGCCGCCGCCGGCCGAACGCTCTATCACAGAATAAGTAATAGCTAGTATCAGCGAACGGGGTTAACGACCGTAGGTACTTCAAGTCAAGACGGTACTTTTGGCGCAGCCAGTGCACCCTCATTCGCTCAAGGTCGGCTCGGTTTTAGCCTGCCGCTAGACCGTTCCTTCCAGGAAACAAGTGACAGTCGGTTGTCGGACGCAAGGCTGAGCGCTCGCGCAAAACGTTTCCCGCGCATATTGTTATTAGATATGTCGTAAACCCTCCGCGCTAGACAGGGACAGAGTTACGCGTTAGAAGAGAGAGAGTTGAAAATCGCGACAGATATTGAGCGCTAATGCGAGCTGAATTGAACTTTGTTGTGTCCCAGCTAGAGTCGCTATTTATATAATTGTCTTTGGTAAGTGTGGCTTCTGTACTAATATTTATTCTGTGGCGTAGCTAAAACGTAATTTCGAAATAAACTCGCGATTTTCCAACTCCGATTCTACTTCAATCGGTCGTTTTGTCAGTTTAAATGTTCTAAGCCTACTCTAATTAGGGTATGCTTAGAACATTTAACCGTCAAACTATGTTGTATCGGACGAAACGAAGTAAAACGAGAGTAGGAAAGTCGCGAGTTTTTTTCGAAATTTCGTTTTCGTAGAAACAGAGTAGACGTCCTGGTGCCCCTACTTATTGTTATTGACGGATAAAAATATATAATTGTAAAAATACAAATAAATTACAAAGAAAACCTTCATTACATTAATGTGCGAAGGCACGGAAATTATGGACAATACAGTGCCTATCGGTCGCCAGCTCGGCTGAACAATTACTATGCAGTATTCTGTAACACGAGTGAATCCCTGGCGCCGCCGCGCCGCCGGCCGAGCGCTCTAGCACAGAATAAGTAATAGTGCATTCCAATAAGCTGTGTAGAAAACCAAAACAAACCAAAACAAAGGTGATACCATAACATAAACATCGTTTAATCTTAGTATTTTTATGAAATAGCCTTAAAATATTTTTCACAAATAGAATTCGACTTTATTGCGATCTTAAATACCATATACTTAGATTTGTATTGATCAAATAATTCTATACTATCTTATTTTAAAAGTTATATAAAGTAATGGTAGGATGATAGAAATATGATTTTAAGTACTAGCAATTTGATCTGTGTTTCTCAAACTCTCAATGTTGCATTCAAGACATTTATACTTCTTTTCATCAAATTATTCTTATTAAGTACGCGCCTATTTTTCTAACATACCCATATTGCCCATCATGCCCATATTGTGAAAATGCCCATTTCCATTATATTCCAGTATGGATTAATTTTACTCTATTTATTTTTGTCATTAATTTAGAATTTTTAATTATAATGTAATTTGATTTTAATATAATGTATTATTTGATTTTTATTGTAATGGGATTTTAAATTGACGTCTACTTTTTTTTAAATTATTGACTTGTATTGGTAATATTTGAATACCTTGAATATGACATGCAACTACTCGTTATCAATAAAAGAGTAAGAGTATGACTAAAGAACTCCGAGAAAAAGGTTTCTTGTGTCGTAACGAGTTGAGAGAAAATCGCAAACCTCTAAATACGTGTTCCACATTACGCTGTTTACTATCAAAAGCATGTATAGTTTTCACTCTAAAATGACATACATTTTGTGTTATTTTGATCGAAACTTTTGTATGTGTTTACAGAATATTACGTCATAGTGTAATGATCAGTTTTGGGTAGTACGAGGACAATTCGAATGAGATATTTTTTTTATAAATAAATACTGGTGGACAATTTACACACAATACCATCTGACCCCAAACTAAGCAAAGCTTGTGTGATGGCGGCCAGATAGCTGATATAATACTTATATAGTTTGAAATACATTTTTATTATACATAGAAACACCCAGACACAGTGCAAACATTTGAATTCATCACACAAATATTTGCACTGGGTGGGAATCGAACCCACGACCCTCGGCTTCGCAGGTAGAGCTACTACCAACTAAGCCACGAGGCCAGTCTTATTTAATTATTGTTAAAAATAAAAGGAACGTTTTCACATAAGGAAACATCTAAATTACTTGTCTTCTAGTGTTACATTCTTCTCCGAACTCAAATGCTTTGCCTTTCCTTTTTTTACGTGGGGGAAATAAATGTACGTATGCCCGCCATATTCTCATTATGAAATGAGAGGAAATCTCCATCTACCCTCATTTGGGCTTCAAAAATTGCACGGTGACTAACACTACACACAAGACTAACCATATCACCAGGTTTCTCCAAACTAAGTGCGCTATGCACACATTTATTTATTAGAGGATTTCGCGACGCCGATAACCGTAAACTGGTTAGTTTTCGGTTATTGACATCGTGGTCATCGCGTCGTAGTTGAAATATATACCTATGTTTTTTATTTTCCAATGCTTCCCGAACCATTCTTGCGTAGTAATGACATTCGGTAGATAGAACCTTCGGGTCGTGGATCTCGATCCAATGACCAGTTTTAGCATCAATCAAATGTTCAGCAATTGCAGATTCTTGTGCCTGACGATTTTTTACAGCGGCAATGTGTTGATTGTTCCAAGTCCCAGCAGCAGTGGGAACATTTATTTGGGTGTTTATGATATGCATACATATATATTTAGCCTTTTTATGCGGCGAAAATTTAAAAGGGCAAGCAATGAAAGGTACTACAAACTATCTTGTAAAACAATGGTTGAGAAATGCTGGTCTGTCATATTTTGAGTGACATCGATTTGTTTACCTTTTATTCACAGAGATTTGGAATGAGGTATAGTATCAGCGAACGGGGTAAACTACCGTAGGTACGTCAAGACAAGACGGTACTTTTGGCGCAGCTGTTTAATTTTAGAGGTTAAATTAATATGCACGCTGAGCTGGTGACCCTACTTATTGTTATTGACGGATAATTAACGTTAAATTAGTCAAATATTAAGCACCTATTTTGTTTACGTAAATAGAACGAGAATCGAGTACTGTACACGCTATATCAATATCTAAAGTGTTCAACCAGTCAGCCTGTATGATGGGTTCTGGCGTTTAAAGCCTTAATTTAATCTTTCCCTATTGTAGTACGGAACACAAGTTGGAGTTCCTGATTGGCGACACGGTTTTGCCATACAACATGACGGTGTACCAAGCAGTGCGACAGTTCGGAGAGCAAACGGATAACGACACCGATACCGAAACGCCTCTAGGTTAGTATTGATAGGGTTTATTTTGAAACAACTTTGTGCTTGTCTAAACGTACGTATAGTATGGCCGAATCTTAATATTTCAGTTAGGTTATTCAAATTAGATTTTTTTTTAGTTTACATTACACTTCCATCTCGCCTGATGTTAAGCCACTATACTGTCTACGATGAAGCGTGTTTACCTAAAAGAAACCGATTCAATCTTGATTTGAAGACAAATGTGATTGTAATGCAAGAAGCGAATCGAACCGACTGCGATCGAGCGAACTGGCCGTATAATCTAATTAATTAATTCACTCATAAACTTTAGTAAAATATTTTTATACTTGGCTGATTTATAATCAAAAAAAGTTCATGTCCATCTCAGTTCGTTCATCAGTTCGTCATGTACGTTCATTTTTGTACCATACTACCAGCGAAGTTTTTAGATATTCGAGTGTTTAACTAGAAAATTGGTTTAACTGTAATGTTATCTCAAAAAAACATATAACATAAAAGATAACTTTTTTGTGTACAATGGCGTAGTAGGAGTACGTAGTCTAAACATAGGGGAGGATCTCGACCATAAACGCAAAAAGTCGCTCAGAAATCAAGACCTAAGCCTTCCTACAGCTATATCTATGATTCTTCGGGGCAACTATAATGTAATATTTGCGTTTGGGTCTTCAAACCCCAGTTTGCGAGCTACATTAGAGCTCACCTATGAGGTCGCTGTCATGAATGAGAAGAACCATATTCATAATGTCATAGTCTAAACAGTAGTATCCATTGCAGCGAACGCCGGCATCTGGGTGCAGACACACACGATATACTACCGCGCCGTGGAGGCGACCGAGCAGCCGCGCACCGAGCCCACGGCCTCGCGCAAGGGCAAGGGGCAGCCCACCAAGATCTCATCTCGACGCAAACCTGATCTCTTGTGGAACGGTAAATTTACATTCCTGTATTATACAACAACTATTTACAATTTGACAGAAGTTGCAAAATGCAATCTTTTTAGTTTATTGATGTTTAGGGTGCACAAGCTCAGTGATTTTCTTTTTAACCTACGACGCAAAAACGACGTATTTGAGTGTGAGAACGAATGGACCAATGATGATAAATCTTTGTTTGAAACATTGATTTTAATTATATAATTAAGAATTTGAGCAATCTACTAAAAACATCTTCGTAAAAATTAACTATAACTAACACAACAAAATAATATCGTTTTCGTTATATATTTTGTGTACTCGTGTTTCAATGGCAAGGCGCACACACAATTTAAGCTCTCGTCACACAGAGGCGGGGAAGTGCGGGAAAGCGATCGCGTTCCGGGACGGAAGTTTTTGTAATATTCGAATTTGTATGCAGCCTGACACACCGGCACGGCCGGATCGCGCCCTCTTTTGTATGTGTCAGGAGTACACAAAATATATAATGAAAAACATTATTATGTTGTTTGTTATGTTAGCTTTAATATGGCATTGAAATTTTAGGTGAGGGTATGGTAAAAAAACACTTTACGTGTGATATTTACAATTCGAAAATTAGGTTTGAATGTTGACAGAGAGGATGTATTATAATAATGAGCTATGTTTATTGTTTTTTTATTTTTCTAAATGAAAATATTATTTAACAATATACATTCGCGAAATAGTTAAAGTTAAAACAGTAATGAATGAGTTGCGATGTGTTGTGTGGTTGCAGAGGGCATAGTCCCTGGTCGCGAGTCACCGCTGGTGGGCGTGCTGCGCGGCGGGATGGCCGTGTGGGGTGGCGCGGAGGTGCGCGATGCGGCGCTGCCGGCGCTAGCACTGCTGCGAGCGCTGCACGTCGTGTCGCGGCACTGGCACGCGCTTCATCGCGCCGCCGCGCGCGCCGACCAGCGCCCGCTCGTGCCGCACCACGACTTCATCAACCACAAGGTAACCACGGACACTGCTACACTCCCTGGATACTCTCACTGACGCTGGAGGGCGTGCTGCGCGGCAGGATGGTCGTGTCGCGGCACTGGCACGCGCTGCACCGCGCCGCCACGCGCGACGACCAGCGCCCGCTCGTGCTGCACCACGACTTCATCAACCACAAGGTAACCACGGACACTGCTACACTCCCTGGATACTCTCACTGACGCTGGAGGGCGTGCTGCGCGGCAGGATGGTCGTGTCGCGGCACTGGCACGCGCTGCACCGCGCCGCCGCGCGCGACGACCAGCGCCCGCTCGTGCTGCACCACGACTTCATCAACCACAAGGTAACCACGGACACTGCTACACTCCCTGGATACTCTCACTGACGCTGGAGGGCGTGCTGCGCGGCAGGATGGTCGTGTCGCGGCACTGGCACGCGCTGCACCGCGCCGCCGCGCGCGACGACCAGCGCACGCTCGTGCTGCACCACGACTTCATCAACCACAAGGTAACCACGGACACTGCTACACTCCCTGGATACTCTCACTGACGCTGGAGGGCGTGCTGCGCGGCAGGATGGTCGTGTCGCGGCACTGGCACGCGCTGCACCGCGCCGCCGCGCGCGACGACCAGCGCCCGCTCGTGCTGCACCACGACTTCATCAACCACAAGGTAACCACGGACACTGCTACACTCCCTGGATACTCTCACTGACGCTGGAGGGCGTGCTGCGCGGCAGGATGGTCGTGTCGCGGCACTGGCACGCGCTGCGCCGCGCCGCCGCGCGCGACGACCAGCGCACGCTCGTGCTGCACCACGACTTCATCAACCACAAGGTAACCACGGACACTGCTACACTCCCTGGATACTCTCACTGACGCTGGAGGGCGTGCTGCGCGGCAGGATGGTCGTGTCGCGGCACTGGCACGCGCTGCACCGCGCCGCCGCGCGCGACGACCAGCGCACGCTCGTGCTGCACCACGACTTCATCAACCACAAGGTAACCACGGACACTGCTACACTCCCTGGATACTCTCACTGACGCTGGAGGGCGTGCTGCGCGGCAGGATGGTCGTGTCGCGGCACTGGCACGCGCTGCACCGCGCCGCCGCGCGCGACGACCAGCGCCCGCTCGTGCTGCACCACGACTTCATCAACCACAAGGTAACCACGGACATTGCTACACTCCTTGGATACTCTTACTGACGCTGGAGGGCGCCGCTGCGCGGCAATATGGCCGTGTCGCGGCACTGCACCGCGCCGCCGCGCGCGCTGACCAGCGCCCGCTCGTGCCGCACCACGACTTTATCAACCAAAAGATGACCACATACACTGGTGCACTCACTGATGCTGGAGGGTGTGCTGCGTGGCGGGATGGCCGTGTGATGCGCGACAAGGTTGTGTTATACAACTTCAACAGCCCAGTAAACGTTCCCACTGCTGGGACTCGGGGCCTTCTCTCGCAAGGAGAGAGTTAAGGCCATAATCCACCACGCTGGCCCAGTGCGGGTTGGTGGATGACACATGACTTCGAAAGATTCTAAGTACATGTCGGTTTCCTCACGATGTTTTCCTTCACCGTTTTAAGTTAGCGGCATTACGCACGTGACTTCGAAAAGACAGTGGTGCGTGTGGGGTTTGAACCCGGGGTCTCCGGATCGGCAGTCGCCGTTCTCCCGACTAGACCAACCGTAACTTATGTGTTATAGGAGCCCCTTTAAATATTTATTTTATTCTATTGTTAAGTATTTCTTGTTATAGCGGCCATAAAAATACATCATCTATGAAATTTTCAACCATCTATCATTGATACAGCCTGATGACAGACAGACGGACAAACAGTGGAGTCTTAGTAATAGAATCCCATTTTACCCTAAACATTATGATGTCTCTTTAAAGTACTCTCTGATATTTTTGTAGGGACCTATCTTAGTTGGCTTGATTGTGTCTACTGTGTCTAATGAACTTTCTGAATGAACTGTGATTTCATCTGTCATAGATGTTAGTTTTGTCTCAGCCCAATTAAGTTTCGAAATATACCAGCCAATATACAGCTTGCACGATTTTCTTTAATTACTTTGTTATTTTCCAGCTTGCTGCCAAAGCGAATCGACAATTACAAGATCCACTTGTAATAATGACTGGAAATCTGCCACCATGGCTCAAGAAAATTGCCTACGCATGGTATGTATGCAATGTTTTTCACAGAACAGTAGCTTTTGTATTTCTATCTACCTTTGGGTTTTATACACTTTTCAAAACTATTTATAGTCTGTTGCTCTGTATTATAATAAGTGAAAGGACTCTTTTGCCGTATATGGTATCGGCGGTATATGGATCTTGATTTACAATGGGACAGTATATAGATTTGATAATATAAATATTAGTACTATGAATTTTGAAACCTGTTAAGGTTATGACACTAGCTAAACAGAAACAGAGATTTGTTCCGAGATTCTTGCTGCCTGCTGTGTGACTGTTGCTTACCGAAAACTCGCGAAACGTACATATTTCATGTGTTTTATTTTAGAGAATCTGGTAGGTTATCTACACTCCATTCAATAGACATACAACTCCACTCACAAAGGCATATTAACTCCACCCACACGAGGTGTCTAAAGTATATTCAAGAGTTCTAAACATAATGTCTGTTGTAGATCTACTTGGATATAACTTTTAGGGCGCTGATCTTTTGGCTATCTAAGTTATTGTGATATATATAATCTAACGATCGATCGTTTATGGGTATCAGTCAGCGCTTCTAATTCGTAATTTATCCAAATTCTATTTTCGTCTGAAGTCAACGTACATAAACACAAACAGTCATCTAAATGTTCCCACTGCTGCGACTCGGCGCCTTGTCTCGCAAGGAGAGAATCAAGACTATAATCTACCATGCTGGCCCAGTGCTAGATGACACACATGATCTCGAAAGATTCTAAGGACATGTCGTCTCCTCACTATGTTTTCCTTCGCCATTTTAAGTTACTATGTCGAAATCACGAATTACGCACATGATTTGGAAAAGCCAATGGGATTTGAACCCGGGGCTCCGGATCGGCAGTCGCTGTTCTCCCGACTAGACCAGCTGTAACTTTACTAAAGTAACAAAGCATAAGTACAAGACGTGTAAATGAGCATTTTGACTGCAGTCCGTTCGTGTTCCCGTTCGAGTGCCGTCACCTGCTATTCTACGTGGTGTCGTTCGACCGCGACCGCGCGCTGCAGCGACTATTAGAGGCTGGCGGCGAGCGCGGCGCGGGCGCGGGCGCGGCGGCGGGCGCCGACGAGCGGGTCGCGCCGCGGCTCGACCGGCGCAAGCGCACCGTGCAGCGACACAACGTGCTGCGACAGGCCGAGCACGTGATGCAAGAGTTTGCGCATTCCAAGGCGCTACTCGAGATACAGTACGAGAACGAGGTCGGCACTGGACTCGGACCTACGTTGGAATTCTACGCGCTCGTCTCGCAGGTACACACTACATCATACTAAGATCCCAGTCATCACTGGCTTGCGTGATTTTAGAAAAGATGACAGTTTTAGGATTGGTAGCATAATATTAGAAAGAAATGGATATTATAAATGTGTTCTGCGGATAGTATTACATGTTAGGATGTTTTTGGCTCAATCATGTTTTAAGATTTGAACAAAATTCGCCTGAAATTTGGAACTATAATTTGAATTTAGTCTTTACACGGCAGTGCCCCGCGGTTTAACTCGTATAGTTCCCGATGTCGTTATTTTCCCGGGACAGAATTTAGCCTACTATGTATTATTCCAGACCATTATCTATGTACCTATTTTCATCCGAATCCCTTCAGTGGTGTTTGCTTGAAAGAGTAACAAACGTACATCCATAATGTAGATCTCTCAGAAAATAGTTTTTGAAATTTAGGAAATTGAATTCAAACAGCTGTTAGTAGAACAACAACTCGGACAAAAATAAGTATTGGAAGCTTCTTATTGGAATTTTTGTTTATTGTTACATTAGTCTACACTTAGTACCTACTTAATGTATTTTAGTTTGTTACTTATTCGGTTTTAGTAGGTATGTATTTACTCTTTCTGTGTGAACTCCGGAACTATGTAGATGGCCATATTCGAAATCACAGGGCACAACTGTATCCGAATAATGTTGTGTGTTGTGTCGTTCAGGAGTTGCAGCGCGCGGACCTGGACCTGTGGCACGGCAGCGAGAACTTCAAGCAGAAGCCGTCGTCGTTCGGCGGCGAGATCGTGAAGAGCCAGCCGGCGGCCGTCACCGAGCTCGCGTCCTCCGTGCGCGACGCGCTGCGCCTCGACGACCGCGACCCCGAGCCCTCCGACCTAGAGAAGGTAGCGCGACCTTCACTTGATTTCTTACACAAGCTTATTCATTTAATCATTTAAAACTCTCGCCTTTTTGTGGTAACTTACATCTCGGAATTGAAATTTCTCATAGCGTATTGAGGCGTTTTTATGTCAAATTTGGTTTACAGTAGTAACATTTGTTTCCAAACAAACATAATACAGACAGATAGTAGTAATATTTGATTCGAAACAAATGTTACTACTTTGAAACGTTTCGACGTTTGGTGTACAATCCGGTCACAAAATGGAATGTTCCAGAACTATAACTATTTGGTGAATTGAAAAGATATGTATATTTCTGTGAAAACGCCCATAGTATTCTATTAGTCAAGTTCTTTAATTTGTTATTTGACATCTCCCATATTGAGGGTGTTGTAAAAAAATTCGTCATTTTGTGGTGCGGCCAACTTGGATTTGAAAATCATTACGTAAATGTAACATATATAGATTCTAATTTAAAATCTTGTGGCGCGTAAAATTTCATACAGCCATATTTGAATGAAGCAGTTTTCTCTTTTGGGTTAGTAATGTGTTGTTCGTGTCAGGAGACGTCGATCCCGGCGCCCGGGCCGGACGCCACGTACGTGACGTGGCCGTGCGGGCTGTTCCCGGCGGCGGTGGGCCGCAACGTGCGCGCCTCGCACCTCTCGCGCGTCAAGGCCAAGTTCCGCTTCCTCGGCAAGTTCATGGCTAAGGCGGTCATGGACAGCAGGATGGTATGCCACTTAACTATTTATTGTACCTATAAACGAGCTATTCTTGTATATACGTAAATTGTGTATACTGTAAAATTTTAAAAATCTTCGGATTATCTAGACACATGGCAGTGTGGCCAGCCATAAATAACTAACTTAATCTATCGAATTGGACGAAAAAAATTGTGCGGTGTTGGGAAGCCAATCGAATTGTACGCTGTCACAACTTTTCGCGTTACGGCCGGATTGGAAAAAATCTATGTGACCAAATGGCGTCGTGCAATGAGCTGCTTCATCATCATAATGTGAAACCGCTAATTTACGACATGAGCGGTGTTGTAAGCTAAGGGACGATATGCAGATCCAGTCTCTTGTCCAATGGTATCTGAATGAAATGCCTGCATGGTGGTAGCACAGTATAAAGAAATATTACTAGAAGCATATCTCCTTTGATCTTGGAAGAAACGCCGATAAAACCGAAAACGAAATACTAACATTGTAAACTGTAATGTTGGCAATGGCGGGAGCGCGTTTCCCGCGTCTCACCTTGCTCGATTGCCCCGTCTAGACGGATTCGTTGAACGACACTATGATTTTATCCGTCTACCGGCGCCGTACCCATATGGATTCGGGGCCCGTTTAAACCTTATTCTAGTAGGATAGTCTATATTTCATTAACTTTTTGTAAGTTAGTCTAGGTTTAAGTTAAATGAATTGACGGGTTTAGACTGTAGTGATAGTGATAGACGCAAACAGAAATCTGGACCAGAGCGCCCAAGATGCAGGCTCAGCCTGGCTCAACGTTAACTATTGAAGTAATTGACAAGGATTTAATCATGAACTCTTTTTGTAAAATGAAGTTATAATCTTTAAGGATTAAATAATTGATTGATTGTGTGTGGTCCCCAGGTGGACATCCCGCTGTCGACGTCGATGTACCGCTGGCTGGTGGGCGAGCAGCGCTGGCTGGCGCTGTCGGACGTGCGGCACGTGGCGCCCGAGCTGTGGCGCTCGCTGTGCCGCCTGCGCCGCGTGGCCGAGCGCGCGCGCGCCATCGCCGCCGACGCGCGCCACACGCCCGAACAGAGGAACCAGCTGGTAACACTACACTACCTCTCTCTCTATGGTCGGTCCCGCATGCCTGAGGAGCGTGGTCAGCATCGGGGTTATATTTGGAGCAGATAATCTGTCTCCGCCGGTGCCGCCTTCAAAATCGGCTTTGACTTTGCCATTGCTGTCTTTATAATTCCATGCGAAAAAGAAAGAGAGCAATATCAAATTTAACCTTTAAACCCGCGCCGAACCAATAAATATGTCTATATTCGGGCTACGTTATGACTCATCAAAAAGTTTGAGGGTAGTTTTAAAAAAACAAATCATAAGTGAACGTTTATCAACTTAATTTTTTCGCAGCAGCAGAAAAAAATACTAAAACCAGTAAAATAAATGAATAGAATTTGTCTTAAAAAGTGTGTTTCATCACGAGCTAAAGGCCGGGTCACATAGAGGCGATCCGGTAGCGATAGCGATCCGTTACCGAGTATGGGATCGCGCCCGCTTGCTGTGTGTCAGGTTGTGAGCTGGCACCAATTTTTGTATCTAGGTATTTGAGGCAAGTTAAAAACTTCTCACTTTAACTTTTATAGAATGGCATTGACTGCCATTTCGCCTAATATGACGATGCGGTCTACGATGGAGCGTACTTACCTAGAAAAAACCGATTAATTCTCGATTTGAAGACACGAACATTGTAACCATCGGGAAAAACCCACTCAGGCAATACATATTTGTAATGTGTTGTTAGATAAGCGGGCTGGAGCTGGACGGATGCCCGATCGAAGAGCTGGGGCTGGACTTCATCCTGCCGGGCGACGGCTGCACGGAGCTGCGGCGCGGCGGCCGCGACCTGCCCGTCACCGCGCACAACCTGCACGACTACATCGAGCTCGTCACGCACTGGCTGCTCTACGAAGGTACGCACTGTTATACTGGACGTGACGTCACCTTACCAGCCGACCTCACAGATTTCTCAGTCTACAATCACAGACGTTTTGGGCACTGCGCGGGGCTGTTTGCAAGGTCGAATCCAGCTTTGACGGCAGAGAAGGATCAGTCACAGTCGTATAGGAACACCGTCACACCTTTGGAACATTCGTTTTGTTTTTAATTTTTATCTGTACATACCTACTAAAAAGATGATTTGGAGTTTTGTTTGCGATTAAGACACTCAAAAACACGGACAGATTTTTATAAATCTTGCACTAATACATTACCACTGAGTGACTTTATTATGCTAAATTGTTAATCTTGAATAATAATACCTATTCACTTTTCGTCTGTGTGGTCACAAATACTCGACAATTTAGTATGATATAGTAAACAGTCGGTATGAAAATGTGGCTTACCCGAACGAAATCGCGACTAGGTGTAGGTAGGTAGGTGGGACTAGTCTGTCAAATATTTATTGAAGAAAATTTAAATAAAAAAAAAAAGAACGTGAATAACGAATAATAATTATGACTAGGAAAACAAAATAACTAATTGCTTTATTTACAGGTGTCACGAAGCAAATGGAAGCATTCAGAGAAGGATTCGAATCGGTATTCCCTCTAAACAATCTCAAAATATTCTACCCAGAAGAATTGGAACAAGTGTTCTGTGGCAGCCCGTCAGGTAAGACTTGATATATCTGAAATCATAGTCGTATATTCCGCAATATTGTGTCGCGAGTAGTAGTAGTAGTCGCGAGTGAATAACGTAGTGAGCTAATTTGTATTACGTACATATACATATAATACTTCGATTTGGTGCTACTGATAGATATTACAAATTTAAATTTGAGTATCATAATATCCATTTTAATGAAAGCAAGTGTTATTTAAAATGTAAATTTTTAAAACGATTTTGTCATAACTGTTTGAGAGTGCATTTTTACCACCGGCAGTTTTAAATTTCAGTGGTTGAAGGAAAGCAAAAATTCACTTGGATATCTAAAGAGAGTTTACAGAGTCTTATTATATTTGTGTTGAGGAAGCAGTTTGCGTAAAGTTATGGGGTTTTTATTCAAAAAACACATCCACACACAGAGCAGTACAGACATGATCCGCCATTTCGTCTCTGTATGTCAATGAGTAATTTTTTTTAAAGATTTAAAGTTTATATTTAATCGGAAGTCTTTTTTGTTCGATTCCTTTCGAACTCGAACAAAAAATGATTTAAAAATCGGATCACCTAGTCGAAAGTTATGGAAGTAATAACAAACATAAAAAACAGTGGATTCTCAATTCCTCCTCCTTTTTGAAATCGCTGATAAAACGTATGATGTGATCAACTTAGATTGTGTTTATGTATAGTGAGTTGTAAAGGTGTAATGTGTGTGGTGTGTTCACAGGCGGTCGCGAGCAGCGCTGGGAGGCGCGCATGCTGGCCGAGTGCATCCGGCCCGACCACGGCTACAACGCGGAGTCGCGCGCCATCCGCATGCTCATCGACATCCTGGCCTCCTACTCGCGCGACGAGCAGCGCCTGTTCCTGCAGTTCGTCACCGGCAGCCCGCGTCTGCCCACCGGAGGTAACACCACACAGTTCTCTCTATTTCATTTGTAACTAGCTGTACCCGGCGCGCGATGCTACGTTACCCGTCGAAAATTGGTCGTACCAACTCAGAAATAGTTTACGATTCTATAAAGGACATACAAACATTCATAGAAGAGATCTATTGCAGTTGGGGCTCAAATGGAATCTCATTGAGCATTATTAATTTATGTTATACATTAAATTTTCCAACCAATTTTAAAACCACTAAATACTGTTTTTGTACTTACGTGATGGTTAGGTAGGTATTCGTATGATGTGATAAGAGGTAGAGTAAGTGTGGTGTTTGTCGGCTGCAGGTTTCAAGGCGCTGAACCCGCCGCTGACGGTGGTGCGCAAGTCTCTGGAGTCGTCGCTGGACCCGGACGAGTACCTGCCGTCCGTGATGACGTGCGTCAACTACCTCAAGCTGCCCGACTACAGCGGCGCCGAGGTGATGCGCGCCAAGCTGCGCCTGGCCGCCTCCGAGGGCCAGCACTCCTTCCACCTCTCGTGAGCTGCTCTCCATAGGACTCCAAACGTGTATAACGGGTGCAATCAGAGTCAATACTACTATGTGACGGACACTAAAAGTGCTGTGCGTTCTATAGTCTCGTTTTCATAGGTTTTTTAGTTTACAGACATATGTTTATATTATATTTTGTGTTAATTTAATGTGATAGCTTTGTATATTTTCTTTATCAGTTTAGAGAGATGCTCTAGTAGGTGGTTTGTGTGGTGTGCAAAATCGGAGCGAGCGGGCTGTGGGTGCATCCGCGCTCCGCACGGGACGCCCCCGCCCTTGTTATATGAACGATAAATATTACT
Organism: Ectropis crepuscularia; assembly: GCA_963693475.1. NCBI lineage: Eukaryota > Metazoa > Arthropoda > Insecta > Lepidoptera > Geometridae > Ectropis > Ectropis crepuscularia. The sequence continues at coordinate 12,322,784 of OY856339.1, read as the reverse complement.
ATACATAGTCTTAAAGTGCGCGTCCATTTAAGCTGTTCTCGTATTCTACATGATTTTTTTCTCAAATATGATTTGTGGTGATTTAACTATTCTGAGTGGACTGGCACATCTTAGTAAGCTGTTTGAATAAGGACCACAAAAAAACCTCCCTCGAGAGTCCTTCGAATTATAATAGCATTTATTACCAAATGGTGTTTTGATTATTATATAAGTATCATAAAGGAGTAAAAAGTGCAAAAATTAATATGTAACAATTTCAATAAAACCGTGTAAACTTATTGAGTAATCAGTTGGTTTTCTTCTTATCCTGAGAATATTCATTCCCCTATTAGAGAGGTAAGACTGTTGTTAAGAATATCAGAATTTCATCCTGCTGAATCCAGTGGTCAGTTTCCACCTGCAGAGATATATAAACATGTTTGACCTTGGTATGTATGAAATGTATGTACTTGGTATGTACCTAATTAAAAAAAAAACTATTTTAAATAATTTTCAAGGTGGAGTCAAACATACACACTTCATCCTTAACAGATTTGAATGAAATGAATTGCAGAATAATGATAACTGGAGCCTGATGAAAACCTGGATTAACTTGAAATATTTCTTACACTAAATATGTTTATTAAACAATGTAAACAAAATTTTGGAACAGTAAACTTTATTAAAAACACCCAATAACTTAATAATATTTGTAATTAACCTACATATTTAAAAGAAAAAACACTGCTACAATACAATATTTAAATACATTTTTAAATTCCTAAAGAGAACTATACTAAGGTTTAATTTTAGTGCTTAATTTTTAACAGACTTTAAAAAAGGAGGAGATTCTCAATTCAGTTGTTTTTTTTTGTATGATAGCTCCTCCAATTGTGATGATTCTTTTTATGTTTGGTTAATCATACTTCAGAGATGGTCTCGTATTATAAATTTTATCAAAGTCAGTGTAGCTGTTTTTGAAATATCAACAAAAATCTAAAATGTTTGTATACCTAGACGAATATATTCATACAACTTCGTTGTTTTATTGCTACAATGTTTAGTTGATTTCACAAAAATATGAAATTTTGTTGAGTGTTGTAAGTTTAATTTTAAATTGAAGTCAGGTTTAGTTTATTTTCGGAGAAAATTAAATTATTGTATGATTGATATTTGCTCTTTGATTTGCTTGATACTAGTATCTATTTTATCAAAAATATAGAAAATGGGATACCCTAAGGGGGCGTCCATAAATTACGTGAGATGATTTAGGGGGGGAGGGGGTCGAGTCAAATCTCATGTAATCTCACGTTAGGGGGAGGGAGGGTCTCGACAAATATCACGTAATTTTTGTTCTGATTGAAACAAAAAAAGGTTATACTGTTTTGTTCCATTCAATCCAAATTGTATGTACATGCTCAAGATTAATCTTGAGCGTCATCGTATTAATACGATTAAGATTATTCACTATTTCGAAGGAGCAGATGATTTTACAGAAAATCATATGGACATGTTGGTGCCAATAGTCTCTCTTGAGACCGCTCATAATTCTCCAGTACCTGGGTAACCGAGCTTTGCTCGGTTTAAATAGTAAATATACTTAGATACGTACAGATAAAAGAAACCAAGAAATAGATTAAAAAAATGAGAAGCCGTCTGGATTCGAACCCGGAGCTATTAATTCGTGACCGCTATGACCGCCCGACTTCCCATCTGAGCTATTACGCTGTCGCGTCACGCGGCGAAGTTTACCTTCGCAATCTAATGTCTAATGTGACAATTTTTCATTGTCTAAAAACGCGCATAATATGCGTTTATAAAAAATGAAACCTAGTTAAACCCCCAGCATACATGATTTCATCAAAATCCTTCGAGCCGTTTCCGAGATTCAGATTCTATATATATTATATACATATTTATATAGGTACAAGAATTGCTCGTTTAAAGGTATAAGATGGACTGAATTAGAGTAGGTATTCTTTTCTTTTTATCATAGTAGATTGTCAAATTACTAGTCTAAACTAGACGTAAATAAAAGCACGAAGCAAATTGTTTTTTTTTTCTTTCTACAATAACAACCCAATGCGTTTACGTAAGAAACCCACATTCTGAAAAATCTCACGTGAGATTGGGGGATGGGGGAGGGGGTTGAACAAAATCTCACGAAATCTCACCAAAGGGGGAGGGAGGGCCAGAAAATTTAAAAAAACACCTCACGTAATTTATGGACGCCCCCTAAAGAACTCTACAACTTTTCAGGATGAGGAAGTATAGCATAGTATATTATGTCTTATTCCAAACTATACTCCAATCTGAGTTTCAAAAAATTCAGCATGATCTGTTCAGTTATTATGATGGTATTGCACAACAAATATATGAACTACCACAATTATAATAATAATAGTAAAACAGCTTTGTAACTACAGCAGCATTACAAAAACTGCAGATATGAAAAATTACTACATATCAAGCCTCCCAAAAAATGTCTAATAAAATTAGGCACTAAGGACATTAAGATTTCATTAAAATGTTTTAATCTAACATATCCAAGATATGATTTTAGATGCATTTGGGTAACTAATGCAAAGGTTTATACATAACATTACATTCTTATTTTTTAAGCCAACATACTTGCACTGGAAGTTTTTGAATTATAGTCTGTAACAAAGCCACTACTGGAATGGTCTATAAATAAAACCCTTAAACTAAGATGTGTTTGAACTTGACTAATACCTACAGATAATTACAAAGTACTATAGATAGTTGGCAGTTCTCACAGCACCATAGCAATCCACCCGAGGATGAGACACGAGCCACCGATTGGTGTGAGTCTTCTGAAGCTGCGGTCTCCAGTGAAAGCATGATAATAACAGGTGCCACTGAACAAACCCATGCCAGCAATGAAGAATGCTCCAGCCTGAAAAGTAAATATATTAAATATTTGCATTTTTTGCCACTATATTGTCAGAAGAATAACAATATTTCTCAGTTGAGTTATTGCTGGCCCAGGCTTAGTTGGTAGTAAGTCTGCCTGCGAAGCCGTGGGTTGTGGGTTCGATCCCCAACTAGTGCAAATAATTGTGTGATAAATTCAAATATTTGTACTGTGCCTGGATGTTTTCTATCAACATGGCTTTGAAAAAAAAATTTGAATACTTATTGAAATTAGTATCAGAACTTCAATTTTTTCTTTTACTATTTTTATTCTGTACTATAAATGCATTATTAATGACACAATAACTTGTATTTTAGGCTTGTAACTCTTTTCTAGAGCATTTTACGTGAATTATATTTTCTAGAGCTTGCGACCTGGATGCCTATAAAAAGGTAGTGTAGATTTATGTTTTTTCAATGTTTATTAGCTTTTTTATAATAAACACATACCAGAAAAAAATACACATCCTTGTCCGATTGCCGAAAGGTAATTTTTTTTAAGTTAAAAGTCTTGGGTCGCAACTATGTAATCCAAGAACTCTGGGTGTAAAACCCAAGAATAAAGTAAAAAGTTTGGGCGTTAGGAGGTTATAGTAAAGAAAGATAGGAGACAACATGTAGGTAACAATATTTGTTTTTAAAGAGCCAATGCACAATACTTACAATATATGGTCTTCGACAGAGTGGCACAGTGACTAGAGCTAGTGTGTGAAGGAAATGAAATCTGTTGGCAGTTTCAAAGATTTTTTTGAGGTCTTCTTTCGTGTCTGTCTCCGGGAAGGTTCTATGTGCCCCCATTGCTCCTAGTACCACAGCAGCAGCGCCGCTCAAACCTGCGAGCCTTACAAAAGGCCCTGCCTCTTGAGCAAGCTGCCACAAAGGTGCGCGTATCATTATCGTTGTTGGTTGTTGCACTTCTACAGACTTAGGTTTAAAAACGCCCTGCAAGTCACGTAAAACGTTATCTTAGAATACGCCGGACGGATAAATCAGATAATAACCAAGAGACAACTAAGCAAAAAATCGAAACATGATTAGCGAAAATTTAACAACTGGACATGAAACTTACGATATTGCGTAATAAATTCATAGTCCCGTCCATCACACTATTAATCATAAGGGCATCGGCCAAATTAACCATACCTTTTAGTTTTTATTCACGTTATTAAAATATCAAAAAACTTGAGAACAAAATACAAATTGCAAGGATCTTGATCTCACAACTCACAATGTTGCTATTTACATATTTACAATGAGAAATATTAGTCGGTAGCCAGTGTGACCAACTTTAAACCACGAATCCTACCGTACTGCGGGTAAAATCCTGCCAACGCTCGGAACAATAAATGAATAAATGCCAAAATATTGCTATCGTACAGGGGGGCACAATAAGGGACGTCACAACTTGCGGAAACGAGATAGTCTAATTACCTATTACTTACTAAAAAAAGAGAAAGAGATACTGATTTTCCGTCCCTATCACCTTGGCCGCCTTTTTCTCTGGCTAAGCTCTCAAATCTGACACGGGGTTTCCAAACAAAAGTCTGTTCAAAGCTCGGACTCTGCTTTTTATTGATTTTAATTCATAAATGTTTAGAACATGTAACACATGTTTGTGAAAAACAAAGCCATTTGTGTTTTTTGTATATTAACAATGTGTGTTTGCTGTGTTTTAAGCTAAAATATCCGCAGTGAAATGTGAAAGTGAAGAAAAATCAATGGAATCTCATTTTACTCGTAAGTAGATAATATTTTCAAATGCCCACTTGATAATGAATAATGATGCATTCTAGATATTAACATGAGTTAACTCATTTTTTTCATTAATATCATAACGGCTGCATCTATTCCAAAATTTGCAAAATATGTAAAATGTAAACATAACCTAAAGAACAAAACAAACAAAAAAGTGTGACCAGTTATTTCTTACAAATTTACCCATGAAATATACAAGTCGGTACATAATTGACATTTTATTTACTGACCGTTTACTAATAATAGGTACTAGATTTGGCCTACGGATTCGCATTTGTTAGTTTTTTAAGTGAAAACTTCCTTTGGCGCACTATACAGGGTTATTGGTAATCAGCCTGCATCCTTTTAAGGGGATGTTAGGTACATTCAATACGTCAACTTTTGTTTTAAAGTTTAAAAAAAATGTTTTTTTTTTCTTTTACAAAATAAATAAAAAGTGCATTTGCACGGTCTAAAAGTATCGAACTCTTCGTAACAATTCGAAACTCTTTAACGCGCAAAAAATTATGTACCGAAGTGAATAAACACTAAAAAGTCGCTAAACAGTACAAAAAAGGGCAACAAATACAATTTTTTTTGGGTTATCTATTAAGTTTTAACGAAAGTTCTAGAACAAAAGTTGTTTGTTTAAATATACAGAACATACCCTTAAACGGATGCAGGCTGATTACCAGTAACCCTGTATACAGATTTTTCGTGAGCCGTGAATTGAGCTCAAACATCATGCTTGGTAATGAAATAAATCTTCGGGTGAACTCGGAGCTATGGCCACAAATGCGTAAACATTTTTAGATGGTCATGGCCTGTTACCATGGTTACCATTACACATATCTAGTCTAGATGGCCATGACGCTTCAATTTCTGTTTCTACTCTCACTGCCATTCCAACTCTTGTTTTCTGGAGTAGGAATTGCATCAAACTCCCATTAACTATCGCTGTTCTTCCGATTCCTACCCACAGATCCCGTCCCATTCTAACGAGATTACATGATGCTTTTAGTAAAAACCCTACTCGCCACACCTACTTCATACCCACTCACACAAGAGACCTATCTATTGTGTGAGTAGGTATGAAGCTCTAAGCTTTAAAAATAAAAGATTATTCATACACATTATCACCTCTGATTTAACCCTTTTGTTTGAACTTGTACAAAAATAATTATGCAACTTGAATTTATCACTAGATTTCTGGTAATAATTTGGATTGTTTTATTTATTCAAATTAATTATTATTTCGCAGATGTGCCGCTCCGAAGAATAAGATAAAATATTGTGTGAATAATAAAGCAATATTTTTCATATCAAATAAATCAATTATTCTGAATTACCACAACATCTAAATAAAAGTAGCTTGTCTACTACAACAAGGTCTACTAACATTGAAAAAGTTACATTTCTGTTCTATACCTAAGTTCCGAGTTACCCCGCCTGGGCGATCTGCTACCTGCTACTATGATATAAATAATAGATATGACAGGCATACTATATTATTATAACGTGGAATGTAAAGTACAATTTGAAATAAATGTTTATTGCCCTGTTTTTGGTATTTTATTTAAGTACCTCCTATTTTAGTTATTTTACATAAAATGAGACCGTTTTACCTGAAATAAAACGGTTATTATATACTTACCTTAGTAGAAGCTTATATATATTGAGATAGGCAGCTCCATTTCCCGTTGTAGCAGTTATCTCTTTCTATTGCTATAGCTCTGTCTCTTTCGCACACCCCTCCCCTCTCGCCAGGCGCACGAGGTAGCTGGAGGCTCCGAGCTTGCTCGTCATTGCGTCGAAATATATCACCAGGCAGAGATAAAAAGTAAGCTTCTACTAAGGTAAGTATATAATAACCGTTTTATTTCAGGTAAAACGGTCTCATTATACACTTGACCGTTAGTAGAAGCTTATATATATTGAGACCTGTTTGTTATCGCCTGGTGAGAGGAACGCCAATGTGATATTAGGGGAAGTATACAGTTTGGCAGAAATCACCATATGAACACTAATTCAATAACTGATTATTTATTAATCTGCAATCTTATATCCAAGACCTGGTAGAATTTTATTGTTCCATAATTAGTTATTTGGAGAAATTCTTGTCAAGCTGTATTTGCAAAGGTCAGTAATTATTAATTACTCTTCTATTGCAACAAAATATGTGTGTGATGAAACACTGATTTGTTATGCTATTTTTGGACTAAATCGTCATCCTTGACAATATAATTATTATTATATGGAATGGTATGAGTACGTTCGAATTTTTATGAACAGAAGGATGGCAGCAAAATTTAAGAGTACATTTCTAATACCCAAATATTATATAATACACCTTCTGAGCATTAACAGAAATTTGTACAAAGGTTTGTATCCAAAATAAATTAATTGGTATGAAAAGGGTAGAACCGCTTTCAATATCGTTATTAGTGTTATACAAAGAATTAGTCGACACTTCTCCAAAATAATAGGACCTATTTTTGAAAAGTTTTTAAGTATCACTTACTGCCCTTGTCTAAAATTTCGTCTAAAAGGAAGATTGTCAACCGAACTTTTTTGAGATTACAGCTGGCCGTACACTTCATGGTGTAGCGCTTGATGCCAGCGGTCTTCAGAAGAGACTTGTACCATCCGGCGATGACGGGACTGAACTCAAGAGACGGAGGACGTCATTAAGCTTTAATAAACTTGAGCTGTTGGAAATACGACGCCATTCGTTTAAAATGGTTATCGTTTCATGTATCCAAAATACCGGACAAAATACAGATTTTGATTCAGAGTGTTTGCCAACAGTTAATCTCTACATTCTCGTCATCATCTCATTAGCTTAAACCTAATTTGAACCCATAACATAATATGGTAGTCTAATTATCTATAGGTAGATTTATCTTTGTCTACGGTCAAAGTGACAAATCCTAAATTCTGCGGCTTGACCACAGGCACAGAAGGGCAACGGAACCCCTAATAATTTAAAAAACATTAGAAAAATGTTAAGGGCATACTATTTTGCCAGAACATTTTTATCCCAAATAAATGGTTTTCGACCATCTTGCATTTTAGGGCCATGGCTTTTAAACATGTGTCACTTAAATGTTATTCATTAACGTAACCTTGGCCATTAATTCCCTTATTTCGTATAACATCGTGTGGAAACAGCTGATTTGTGAGGAAAAAATTGAGAAGCCGAAATTGATGTACGGTCACCTAGAAAGAGACCTAAATTCAACCCGTCCGTGTAAATAGGATCTATATTATTTTATTTGGTTCGCGAAAACCAACCGTTTCATGGCGCTTTATTCGTTCTCTGGGTAGAAGGCCGCTACGGTTTGAGTAAATAAAAAGATACTTGACTACCATGCCACGTCTTTGTTTCCTCACCGCCACATCTGGAGGTATGGAGCTTCCAGAACCCATGACTTGGACTTTTGATGCCGATGGTTGCAACCCAGTTGTTGTATCGAGTATAAAGTCAAAAAATGAAATCGTTCAAAAGTGAACGGGGCTGTGTGTGACTGACAGTTCTCGTGATTTTAGGTTCGCTCGCTAAAATACCGTCTCCCACGTGGAGCTATTATGAGGTAGGTTCCCGTTGCTCGACTTAGATCACCAATACTCGTCATCAATACACTTAGCATGCGGAATAGTGGCGGGAACACCCATGCCAGATGAACGTTCCAAGATTTGCTGAATGCGTACAACGCATCAACGTGTCGTAATAGTTTTTATCATAATCGTTAATTTTAATATGTTACATAATTAATTACTACCATTGCATAGTACAAGCTTTGCTTAGTTTGGGTGATCCCAAATGGATGGTGTTGTTTGTGAATTGTCCACCATTACACGAATTGCATATTTGGACGCGAAAAAATTTGATCACCGGTGTGATTATCTTTTTGCAAAGATAATTTTTGTTCATCTCCGAGTTAAGTGCCACTCGGAGGTGTATCTGTGTCTGGACTAACAACCTGCGTGATTGTTTAGGGTCCTGTTATGTGATAAATTTTGAAATGGATCTCGAGGAATGCTCGTCTAAGATCAGCAACATAACGGCAGGTTCATCAAAGACAGGGACTTGCCCCAATACGTTGCATAAGTAAACTATCGCTGAATGGTCGTCGGATTAAATTAGCACGGAACTTTTTGCCATGCTCGATGCCTGCAGTTGCAATATCCTCAAGATGTCTAACAATTATTTTATATTGCAATGGAAGTGTTCCTCCCCTGGTGCCCAGGACACCCGACATGGTCTGATTATTTAGTTGGCCTCCCTTGGCAAAATCCGAGGCGTTTGTGATTCAAAATGAGTTGGGACAGAAACTTCGGCGACTTAGCCTTCCTCGGAGAACAGCGAAGCTTGCAAAATACATTAATCCACCCGACTTTGTGGTTCTATCAGGGACGTCTGACCCGTTCGAGTATGCCGAGAAAAGTGATATATTTTCGCGGGGAGAGAAAGAACTTTATATGCTATCTCTATGTAGAATCCGAGGATTTCCAGCGTTTCCAATATCTACGTAAAACGTAATGAAACGATGTATTTTTTTTTTTTTTATATAATTTGCGTAATCCAATTCTTTAGGTAGGTACCTGGGTACCTACAGACTTTTGGCGCAAAGCTTAGGCCGAAAAAGAGTAATCTCAAGTTATTCTTTCTTGAAAAGGACGCGTAAAAACCCGTCTGTAAGACTGGCCACCGGCGGCACATTGAAATGAGCTTATGAAAATACACAGTCACACATTTGCACATTCGATCATGGGATTGGAGGAAATCCAGCACACCAAACATATTTATTGATTGAAATCTTTTCTTTAGCACATATCGGTTGAGTGAGGGTATTTCGAGTACGAGCTATCGCTTTTTTATATCGAAAACAGAGACGACACAATTTTTTCCGTACTTTTAGTAAGTATCAATTTTTCGTTTGTAGAACGAGTGAGGACATCTTTTCCGACTCCACAGTACGAAAACACTGTCTTTTGAGTCGGGTGTTACTAAAGGCGGTACTTCCAAAAACGGTATGCGGTACCTTTTTATTAACAAAATCTGATGCTGCCATCTTTTTCCACCGATTTATATAACGTGGTATATGGACCGGCCCAAAAAGGCTCCTCGTCATTGTATCTGTCTTTTATAATCTTTGCAGCCTGACGGCCAAGTACAGCATTTACATTTGTCCACTCTGTGAAGGTCTCGATCCGCGAGATCGAAGATAGAGTACTTCTGTTGCTAAGCTTAAAGCTAAGCCAACTTACCTTTGTCCACTCTGTGGAGGTCTCGATCCGCGAGATCAAAGATAGAGTACTTCTGTTGCTAAGCTTAAAGCTAAGCCAACGTTATATTGACGTTCTGACGTCTCATTTGTATTGGTAGCCCTGCGTGGGCAGATTATAGAGGTGTTGCTATTCTTATTTACTGTATCATAACCATTGTTCCAGCGCCTGTGCGAAGGCATATTGGTATGTAGGTATTTGCCCCTGCGAGGGGAAACATGTGAAATTATTGCGTTTTCTTCGCAAGGTATTCTTTATTTATCAGCCTATATATATATTTTTTCATGTCATTTATAATTTCCTGATGCCGCTAGTTTTATCAAAAGGTGAAACGCTTCCGGTTTGAAAATAAGGGAGTTTGATGGAAGAATTTGATGTATTCAAGGTTACTCTAATTAACGGATCCGTAGCTTGATTTAGAATTGAACTTTCAATATAATAAATGCAGTTTGCGATTCCTTTTTTTTGACTTTTTCAGTTAGCGAGTCGCGCCTCACGGGCTTAACATAAATAGCTTTCTAAGGCTATAGGTATCTAGCAAATTTTAAAATGTTCAAAGTAAAATGTATTTGCCAATAAAAACAAAGTAGGCATGATGGCGTAGAGTGTCTTACGCCCTTACCTCTTCGTTTGGTTATTTACTTGATTAAAAATATTAATTTTAAAAATTTTTAGGTTTCAAACTAAATCAAAACAAAAAATCAAACACGTTTTTGGAGGTGTTGCAATCGCGGGTCTTTTAATTAGTCTCGATATCGGATAAAACATTTCAAACTACCCACAAATTATCGGAAGTGAAGGTTAGCGCCACCTCGTCTGAACTGTTAAGACCGATTTCAGGATATTTGCTGTATGTGTAGATCTTGGCCTACATCTCGAAAGATGAGCTACTCATTATCATTAACACAATTAACAAAAGTGTGTTCATCAAGATTCCAAAGCATGGATTTTTGTTAAATTTCTAACGGTCTAGACAGGTTTTCTTTAAGAAGCCTCTTTTTTCGTTTTCTAGACCGACGGCATTGAGAGTTATTTCTCTTAACCTTTGCTGATGAGTTAAGAGGTCGACGAAGACCTGCTACTATTGTACTAGACGCATATCTAGATGAAGCATGAAGCTTGCGTGAACGCGATTCACGTTTCTTTAATTTGGTACTAGACCCGTTTCAATTTGGCAGTCGGATTCTATAATTTATTTATCTCATTGAAATTTACCTAGGAAATAACATACACCTAGGAAAGAAAAACATTTACCTAGGAAAGAAAAAACATGCACCTCAGAAAGTAACGTAAGGGTTACAAACACATTAGTATTATCTGAGGGTAGTTATGTATTTAAAATCGACAAAAAATTATATGAACAATATAATCTGCACGTAAAAAATTAGAAAAAAAGAGACAAATTATATCTCGAAGCAAAAGCAAGCTTCGACAAGCATTATTAGGTTTAAATTTAATCAAAAAAGAAAACGAACGATAATATCGTTTTGCAGAAAATGTGTAAGCACTTACGTGGTTTCCTTTGGAAAATCACAGAATTTAATAAGAGAATTGGGATTCTCTTGATACATGTGAACTGCACGGGAAATGTCACGCCAATGACGAGCAAGCTCGGAGCCTCCAGCTACCTCGTGCGCCTGGCGAGAGGGGAGGGGTGTGCGAAAGAGACAGAGCTATAGCAATAGAAAGAGATAACTGCTACAACGGGAAATGGAGCTGCCTATCTCAATATATATAAGCTTCTACTAACGGTCAAGTGTATAATATCTTTTTAACAATGATATTTGAAACTATGGATTTTATGTCAGCGTTCAAAACCGGCCCCACTCAACAACAGACAAAACGCCTCAAGTCAGCTAATTTTACGTCAGTCGTTGTATGACTCTGCACCTTAGCGGTCGTATTGTGTACTCCTTTATGATGGTGTTTTGCACAGCAACGTCGTGCAAAAGTTATAACAAAAAGGTGAAAAAGAGAGATGGTATCCCGTATTATCAGTAAATACATCTCATTCTGTCAATTTAGGGTCGTTAATACTCGAAAAAGCAATTTATAAACCGTTCTTTAGTATACTTCAATTCAAATACTTCAATACCTACGTAACGTGTCCGATAGGGATTGCCATCCGGAAAAACGAATGTGATATTGCGGTGGATCCGGCATAAGGTGTTATCCCGAACGGATGAGTCGATTTTATTTTTGAAGTGAACATTTCTTTGGTCTCACCACGCAAAGATTTTTCGTGGGCTGTGTGTGAATGAATCATCGTGACGCCCGTAAATGAAATAAATGTTCTGATGAACGAGAGAACAATGCAAGAAAGAAACAATCAGCTGCTGTTGTCTGGCTGCTGTCGCCGTGTTTTGACGTGACTCCGTCTCATAAATCGATGAACGCCGGGTGCATCTGTGAAAAAGTGTCCCGTTACGATCATTGTCCCGTTACGCTCATTGTAAGCTTATACCGCATCTATTTTAACCCTCAACCAAAATATGGGTGGTGTAAGTTTTACGTCGATGTCTGTCTGTCAATCTGTATGTGTGTCTATCTGTCTGTTATCTGTCTGTGGCAACGTAAAGCTCAAACGGATGGGCCGATTTCAATGTGATTTTTTATTTTAATGTTAATGTTTGTGCAACCACCGCACGTTGCTATGTTTGGTTAATATCAATTCAAGATGGCCGCCTCCACAAAATGGTGGACAAAATATGTCTTTACAACTTACCTCAATATGGGTGCCAGTGAAAGGACTTGATTAGTAAAATACTAAATACTATGACAAATTTCAAATCCAAGATGGCTATCACCACAAAATGGCGAATTACATTACTTTTTCACTACTACCTCAATATGGGTATCAAAAGAAAGGGCTTGACTAGTAGAATACTATGCACTACGACAAATTTCAAATCCAAGATAGCTGCCACTACAAAATGGCGAAATACGTTATTCATACAGTCTAACCATTTCCTGTACCTTGATTCACAACGCAATCGAGTTGATCTTGACAAGGAATTAAACTTCTCAATCTTTTTCTTATCCGTTTAGAATGATAGATGTGAGAATTGTCATTCCGAATTTCAATCTTTCGGATTGGGTTGCAATTAGTACGCAGATTTTTTGTCCATAGATTCATGTTCGTGTAATATCGATTGGTGTGATTGACGCATATTTCGACAAATTTCATTCGTAAAACTAATATTTGTAACATTGGAAATAATATGAGTACTGTTTCTAAACACAATCCGAATGGCTAACATTCGGAATGATAATAATGAACCATTGTTTCTCTCATTCATTCTAAACGGGTATGAGAAAGACCTAAAGGTTTGATTCCGTGTCGAAATTAATCCGACTGGGTTCAGAATCGATACCCTGGTGTTCACGTATTTTAAATTTAAAAGCAATATATATTAATTATTCGATCAAAATCAAAATTGATATAGTCGTGACTTTTATTTCTATAACCCACCTTTATTTTGCCTGATATCCTTACTTACACTTGACTAACTTACTAACAGTTCGATTTGAGCCGAAAAACGAAAATTATCCCGATTTGATAAACCTGCTGATAAGTGATCGACGGGAATTCAGCCGGATCCGGCCGGACTGTAAATTACGCCGGATCGCAATCACTAGTGCGATATTACGAGTCAGTTGTCAAAGTCAAATGACTTTGACAACTTTGGCGAGTTGAACTGGGGGCTGTGTATTGGTGATTTTTGTTTCAGACATTATGTCCATTTCTATAATACGTCAATGCTTTTTAAAATGTAATTTTAGAATGCACAGAACACGGGCTGAATTCATCAAACTATCGCAGCACTACCCATATCTAGTGGAATATTTTCTTTATGGCAATACTTTTTGAGGAAAGAACGAGAAGCACTTTAGTTGTCATGAATTCTATACATCTTGAGGTAAAAATATCTTTGCTAGCGTAATATTAATCAAAGATAAGCAGTTAAAATACACAAAATTACGTCATTGTAACAGCACTCGGTTTTACGTGCGCTATTTCTTGACCCGTCATTTTCCGTCGTGTTCCAAATTTCAATCAGTTCGTTTATATGTTACGACAATAGAGAGCAACAAACATTCAAACATTGACAAGTTGCAATGTTGACGAACGAAAAAGTATGATTGAATTTATCGGGGAATTCCGTCACTAGTGACGGATTACTACAATCTACTGAGTTTACTAGGAATGTGTAAAATACTTTGAGTATTTTAGTTGGTCTGCGGTAAAAGAAAATCAACTAAATTTAAAACATCAGTCATTATCGTCTATGTCTATGCTTAAACTTTCAAACAAAAAGAACCCGAGGTGGCCAACTAGATTCCACGGAACGGTGCCAAATGGCTTCTATAAAAGTGCTAGATTTCTATGATTTTCTAAAAATAGTGCTATATTTATTGAATTTGAAATAAATGCATTTATTCGTTACAACTTCTGTGACTTCCAATCGTGAGTGAATCGGTTTCTTCTAGGAAAACATGCTTCATCGTAGACCGCATCGTCGCATCCTTAACAAGTGATCTGTGCCTTAACATAAGGCGAGATGGCCGTCAAGTGTAAACCTACATAAATAATACATAAGTAAATTGGCAGTCATAAGAACAGCCGATACAAGTAAAAACTTATCACACTTATACTCTCTGAAACTTATAACTCAGAATTTCATAGTTCATAGCTTACCTACTTTGGAAACTCCGCGGGTGCATGGCCCCGAGTTTACCCAAAGATTCCTTATCATTCCTCATTTGATTTAATTCACAGCCCACGAAAAATCTGTCTGTGGCGTGCCAAAAGAAATTATCACTTCAATAAAAATTGGCAGTCATAGGTACTGCCGATAGAAATTAAAACTTATACCTAACTCAGAATATGATAGCTTACTTTGGAAACTACGCGGGGGAAAATCATGAGCATAGCTTGGCCAAGAAATGCTGTCGCATCTAGAAATGCTAAAGCATTTCTAGATGCTTGTGATTTCTAGATATTGTTATCTAAAATGCAGGTATACCTACATCTACATGTTTACCTACATGTAAATATGGGTATAGGTACGTTTTACATAAATAAATCACAGCTCAGTCTGAACTCCCACAGGGAAATTTTCTTTTTAGATTATTGTTTCTTAAGATTTGTTTTGTTTTATTTAGTGCAATAAAGAGTTTATTTATCTAGCTCAGGGAGCTAGATATATTTGTACCAGTCACCCCCCACACCACTCCGTATAAACGTACCTAGGTACTCAGTTTTCACATAGGATATCGCTCATTTGCGACAAGGTTGACATATCTCTAAATTTCTCGTTTTTGAGTTATTAATGTAGTTTTGTTGGAAATATTTCATTCCATATGCTGTAAAAACGTCATATCTCTAACCTCCATAATAGATGAGTGAGAGTAAAAACTCACAGTTGTGCCGTTATAGCATTGTCTCTTTCGTTTTGGTGGTTCGGAACTACAACGACTTTGTTTTAGTTGCGAAGTGACAGTTCGGCTCAAAGACTGTGCTTCTGCTCGAGAAGGACGACATTTTCAGCATAACAACGCTCTTGCCAGTAAGTCAAGTACAAATGATTCTAAAATCTTATCAAGAATAACGTGTTTAGTATTAAATGTGTCTTTAATGAAAAAAGTATTAGAACAAATCCATTGGGACTTATTTGTGTTGTGTCGATATTGTACTAAAGTATAACGTCATAAATCAAATTACTACAAAAATATTTACAAATTTATCAACAAAAACGACATAAGTGTTTCCTTGATTAAAAAAAAAGCACAGTGTGCGTTGTATGCTTTATGCAGAAAATGTCAAAATGTTACATAAATCTATAATATCCACGCTAGATTTTTGTCTCAGTAAGTAACGAAAATAATATACGATTATGATATAATTATAGCTCGAAACTTTAAAACTGCTCTCCTGTAAAATGCTGTTTTTCGAGAAATGTCGACCTTGTCGCAAATGAGCGATATTTTTTTAAGTTAGTTTTATTAATTTCAATGAGATAGTAGTCACAGTCATGTCCCCTGTGACCCCGAATCAACATCCCACATGGCGGTAACCTAGCCAAGTCAAGGTAAACTTGCTAAGCTTGTCCTTCAGCCATCAGCGCCGAGGCACAGATCAGAAAATAGTTACTTCGCCCCTTCGCCGAGGCGCCGACGCGACGTTGCGCGTGTGGTCAGCGTGAGAATAAAATCAGCCGTACCTACTAGTCGCGCGTCGGCGCTGATGATCGCACGAGCGCCTCTGCTTTCAGTGAGCGTTCTAGTGTCGAGCGGATCAGTTTATCCTGTATCTTCAAGTAAGTCCTGTATCCTGTGTCTACAAGTAATTCGAAAAAGAAAAATTTTGCGAAACCTCCGGGATTGACGTTACAGACTTTTATATTACCATCATTTGCATTTATCGCACGGACCTAGCTCATGTCAGTGGTTTCTTAAGTAACTTGGAACGTTTGCTCGATAAGCTCAATAAAACCGAAAAAACATTTATGATTCTCGGTGATATGAACATAAATATCTTAGACAACACTAGCTGCGACTTTAAAAATCTGTTCGACTTGAGTCCCATGATGTGAGTTCGATTGTGGACTTCCCTACTCCTCTACTACAGAAAAGACACAAACAGCGATTGACCTTATTTATATAAATAACTTACTTCCGCAAATTCCATAAATACGCTTCTGTCAGGTCACTGCTGCTGTGACATTCTCAACTCACTCAACTGGCGTTAAGTGATCGAACTGACTCGCATAACGCGTGATTTGTCGCAAAATAACCGAGCAAATTTTGTTATGTCTATTGACAGTATAGATTGGTCCGATACTTCAGACTCACTTACTAGTGAGAGAAACAAAACCGCTCAAACATTTGTGGTGGCACTGATCAATATTTTGGTAAGTAAGTATGATACTTGTTTCCCAATAAAACGAAAACCAAATAAAAAACGTGACGCGTCATGGGTTACGCCTGACATACTAAATCTAAAATCTTTGTTGTTTGATATTTCAAAATTAGTTGACCAATTTCCTGAGGAAGAGAACTAAATAGCTATGTTTGACGATCTCAACAGGAAATACAACTCGGCTTTGAATATGGCTTAAACAAACCACTATAAAGGTATAATACATTGGAGTATGAATCCATCTAAAGCTATGTGGGGAGTCGTGAACATGGAGAGGGGGAAAAACAATACCCCTAGGTTGAACTTCTACGAGATCGTAAAATATTGTAACGGCAGTAAGTTCAGTTCGCCAAAAGATGCAGTAAATGCTATGAATGCTCGGTTCTTAAATGCAGCTACTGCCTGTTGGTGGGACGCCTAAAGCTGATGCTGCCACTGTACGTAAAATATTAATTTTAGTGCGTCAAGCACCGTTCCCTCAGACTAACAAGTTTCTCGGCTGATGAGGTATGTCGCATAGTGTCCTCTAGAATACCCCCAAAGAAGTCAAAGGACATATACGGTGTGTCGATGGAGCTAATTAAACTATCAAGTTTGCCTCTAGCTCGAGTTCTCGCCACACTGTTTAATAACTGTCTTAGAGAGGGTTCGTATCCGTCGCCGCTAAGAAAACATCGAAAGTGTCCCCGATATTTAAAGGCAAAGGATAAAGAGCAGTATCGATTATACCAGCAATAGCCAAAGTGTTCGAAAATGGTTTGTGTTCACGGTTAGTAGCCTACGTATCAGAAACCGAGGCGCTGTGTGAACAACAAATCGCATACCGCGGTGGGAGGTGTACGACTTCTCTAACGCGTGAAGTGATTCGTATTGTGTTGACTGCCAGTGAACGTAAACAACAAGTGTCGGTCTTGTGTTGTAACTTATCGAAGGCCTTCGATGTCGCAGACCATAAGACCTTAGCTGTAAAGCTGAAACACTATAGCATATAGCATAGCTGGGAAATCATACGCAGAGTTGACTGACATGTTACGAGGCCGCTCTCAAGTAGTGGATGCTGGTGATGGCGATAATAAATCAGACCCGCTGCTTTCGTCTATGGGAGTACCGCAGGGTTCGTCAGTTTCAAATATTATGTTCTCTCTACTACTAAACGATCTCCCCGAAGCCGTAAAGGGTGCGGACATATTCATGTATGCAGATGATGTGGCTGCCGTAGTAACAGCTCTTTCAATAGAGGAATTAGAAGATAAATTAAATTTTATAATATTAATAATAATTGACGGCTTAAACTCGTGGTTTAGTGCCAACGGTTTTATGTTAAATTCGAAAACGACGCATTTCATTCACTATTGTCGTCGGGCCACCATACAAAACTGTTAATAGTCTCGCTAAGCGGTGTTAGGATTGAGCAGGTACAGAACACTACATTTTTGGGGTTCCAGATTGATCGCAGCATGACGTGGGAACACCACATCGACAAGATGTGTGTTAAAGTTAGCAGTACGTGCTTTGCGCTAAGACGAGTATCCCGAGTGGTGTCTGCGGATGTTTCGCGTGCGTGTTACTTCGCCACGGTGCATTCTCGGTTACAGTACGGCGCCGAGCTATACACGCGCGCTGCCGACTGGGAGCGTGCGTTCCGCGCCCAAAAACGTGCCGTACGTGCCAGCGTTGGCGTATCGCAATGCACATCCGTCAGACCATTTTTCAAAGAACTTGGCATACTTACGTTACCTGCTATCCTGCTCTACCAAGTGGCTGTATATGTCAGAAATAATCTAGAATCATACAATACGCGAGGAGAGAGACATTCTCGTAACATACGTTTCAGCAGCTTCAAAAACAGATTAAAGTGCTGGCTTATCGATCAAACTTTTTATAGTTACAGCTAATTTTTAGAGAGCGATGGCAAAGTTCCTATGAAAATGTGAAACAATTGACATGGGTCAGTACCATTGTAGTCCGGTCAATTTAGACATTCGAAGTTACCTAAATTCCCACCAAGCTGAAAATCGCTAAGATTGTTTAAAATATCATTAAAAACAAAATTTGAAAGTTCCCCATCTTTCCCCTGTAAGGAAAACTTTTTATTCAAGGTCAAAGGTAAAAAAATGAGTTTATCGTGATTTTCAGCAAAACGGTAAGTTTTATCATAAAAATACTTCAGACAAAAAATGTAGATCATTAAATTATCTAAAGTTAGTAGCCTACGTATCAGAAACCGAGGCGCTGTGTGAACAACAAATCGCATACCGCGGTGGGAGGTGTACGACTTCTCTAACGCGTGAAGTGATTCGTATTGTGTTGACTGCCAGTGAACGTAAACAACAAGTGTCGGTCTTGTGTTGTAACTTATCGAAGGCCTTCGATGTCGCAGACCATAAGACCTTAGCTGTAAAGCTGAAACACTATAGCATATAGCATAGCTGGGAAATCATACGCAGAGTTGACTGACATGTTACGAGGCCGCTCTCAAGTAGTGGATGCTGGTGATGGCGATAATAAATCAGACCCGCTGCTTTCGTCTATGGGAGTACCGCAGGGTTCGTCAGTTTCAAATATTATGTTCTCTCTACTACTAAACGATCTCCCCGAAGCCGTAAAGGGTGCGGACATATTCATGTATGCAGATGATGTGGCTGCCGTAGTAACAGCTCTTTCAATAGAGGAATTAGAAGATAAATTAAATTTTATAATATTAATAATAATTGACGGCTTAAACTCGTGGTTTAGTGCCAACGGTTTTATGTTAAATTCGAAAACGACGCATTTCATTCACTATTGTCGTCGGGCCACCATACAAAACTGTTAATAGTCTCGCTAAGCGGTGTTAGGATTGAGCAGGTACAGAACACTACATTTTTGGGGTTCCAGATTGATCGCAGCATGACGTGGGAACACCACATCGACAAGATGTGTGTTAAAGTTAGCAGTACGTGCTTTGCGCTAAGACGAGTATCCCGAGTGGTGTCTGCGGATGTTTCGCGTGCGTGTTACTTCGCCACGGTGCATTCTCGGTTACAGTACGGCGCCGAGCTATACACGCGCGCTGCCGACTGGGAGCGTGCGTTCCGCGCCCAAAAACGTGCCGTACGTGCCAGCGTTGGCGTATCGCAATGCACATCCGTCAGACCATTTTTCAAAGAACTTGGCATACTTACGTTACCTGCTATCCTGCTCTACCAAGTGGCTGTATATGTCAGAAATAATCTAGAATCATACAATACGCGAGGAGAGAGACATTCTCGTAACATACGTTTCAGCAGCTTCAAAAACAGATTAAAGTGCTGGCTTATCGATCAAACTTTTTATAGTTACAGCTAATTTTTAGAGAGCGATGGCAAAGTTCCTATGAAAATGTGAAACAATTGACATGGGTCAGTACCATTGTAGTCCGGTCAATTTAGACATTCGAAGTTACCTAAATTCCCACCAAGCTGAAAATCGCTAAGATTGTTTAAAATATCATTAAAAACAAAATTTGAAAGTTCCCCATCTTTCCCCTGTAAGGAAAACTTTTTATTCAAGGTCAAAGGTAAAAAAATGAGTTTATCGTGATTTTCAGCAAAACGGTAAGTTTTATCATAAAAATACTTCAGACAAAAAATGTAGATCATTAAATTATCTAAAAAAAAAGTAGAAATACTTTTTTTTCTATGAGCCACCGTTTTGAGATATAACGATTAACAAAGTTGTAATCGTCATAATATGCACACGTTTCCGTTGTCAAGAAAGCGAATGCCGTTAGTAATAATTTATTGTCAAGTAGACGTCTATTGGAAATCACGAATAGAAATGTGCATTTTCACAATATGGGCATGAGAGGGGTATGTTAGAAAAATAGGCGCGTCCTTAATAAGAATAATTTTATGAAAAGAAGTATAAATGTCTTGAATGCAACATTGAGAGTTTGAGAAATACAGATCAAATTGCTAGTACTTAAAATCATAAAAACGGTTATATCTCAAAAACGGTGGCTCGTAGAAAAACAACTGTAAAGACATTTTTTGTAGATAATTTTATGATCTACAATTTTTGTCTGAAGTATTTTTATGATAAAACGTACCGTTTTGCTGAAAATCGCGATAAACTCTTTTTTTTACCTTTGACCTTGAATAAAAAAATTTCCTTACAGCGGAAAGATGGGGAACTTTCAAATTATGTTTTTAATGATATTTCAAACAATCTTACCGATTTTCAGCTTGGTGGGAATTTAGGTAACTTTACTCTTATTTTTTGGTCTAATTTGACCGGACTAATTGTATTTAAAACATATTTATTATACTCGTATAATGCTTGACAGTTTACTGTACGATAATAATTAATAATTGTTATTATAATACAGTGAAGTGATAATTTCAAACTTTGAAAATGTTTATATTTGTATGCTCTTTTGTTTTAATTTTGTGTTAATTGAGGTGTAAATTGTACATTTATCAATAAATAACTTTAACTTTGAAAGTTCTAGCAATGGATGAACATGGAACCTTCGTCGGAGCGTCGGTCGTCGGTTTTTTTTGGGATTTGTAGTACAAAGCAGCAGTAATAAATACACTCCGCGTATTTGTCGTCGTCAGTACAGACGACAGACGTAAGGCGGTCAGTAGGTCAGTACGTTACTGAAACGAGCCACGCTGAGCCTCAGCGCTGACGAACTACGCACTGAGCGTGAGATTAATAAAATAAGCCTAGGCTGATTTTAGTCTCACGCTGACCACACGCGCACCTGCGGCGCTGACGGCCGAGATATAATATATGAACTTCGAGGTCTTCGAGGAAGTCTTTTAGGGTGCTGTACCCAAAGGGTAGAAACGGTACCCTATTACTGAGACTTGACTGTCCGTCCGTCCGTCAGTCTGTCGCCAGGCTGTATCTCAAGAACGGTGATAGCTAGACAGTTGAAATTTTCACAGATGATGTATTTCTATTGCCGCTATAACAACAAATAAAATAATATAAATAAAATAAAATATATATTTATTCCCATACCCCATACAACAAACTTTGTACCGTTTTTTGCTCGCTTAGTTCGTTTTAAGCAAACTAGATGGCGCTACTAGTACACTAAAACACGCATTCGACCTCGTCGTTAAAATCGTAAGGTAAAATCAAAATTCTAGTAGAACCTTTGAGTCATATGAGTCCTTTGAGATGACAGCCTGTCTGTGAAAACTGCCATGGTTTATGTATACGGAATTCAAATAAAGTCAAAGAGGTTCTCGGTTTTCGCCGTTTATTTGCTAATGGTATGGTACGGAACCCTTCGTGTGGGAGTCCTACTAGCACTTGGCCACTTTTATTTAAATGACGCGTAGCTATCAGCGCGCGCGGTGGTCGGGGCTGATAGCTACGCGCTGACCACCGCGAAACAGAAAATTCTGGCACTGACACTAGACTACAGGCCCGTGAACAAAATTTACGGGTCAAATGAACCAGCAGGAGACCTATGTAGGATGATAGACGGGTACAAAATAATAAGATTCAGCACTATGCCGTCACTTGTAAGCTGTCCAACTGAGTGCAGGTGAGAATTCAAAAGTGCAAGTAGAGTGGGTACATTTTGGTCATTTGTTTCTGTACGGCATTCTTACCATCCAATAGATCCATGAAAAATAATGAGAAAACGCGTAGTGCCGTACAAAAATAGTGGTCCACGAGGAAATGATCTGGGGATCAACTTCCTCTTTTCAGTGATCCGGAGGGGTGATTTGATACAATGTAAAATTAATTTATTCCAAAAGTATTTTGTGCATAGATACAAATTTTATACGTGCCGTACATTTTTGTTAGTCCAATAGTCAGTAAATGGCAATAAACCTCCAGAACATTGCATATGACGAAATGTACTTTAGGGTACGATTTTTTAACGGCATTCTGATAATTTATTTGAATTTAATATATGTCTAAGAAAAGTTAATGCCGTAGGTACAAATCTGAAAGTTCATGTTAAAGGCCCGTAAAAATAGAATTTAACTTTTAAATTTTCAAGTATGAGACGTACTTCTTAGCATTCCATGGATTCACCGTGCGGGTGCCGGGTCCATCGTGTGGCAGAGAGAGAAATCTCGAATAGACCCCAAGACTTGTGACTCGGGCTGTAGGTTTAAAAGGGGCCCCTTACATTGACGTACGTCAACACTCACCTTCACTACTCGTATTTCTCTCCCTGCCCAGCCAAATCCGATATGATCCTACTAGTGCAGCTTTAGATACTCGTTCTAGTATAGAACTTACTGCACTTCTGGACAATCCAAGGTCTTTAAGCAGGTTATAGAGAGATTTTGCTGGTATACCTCTCGCTCCTACTTCTACAGCGTATAAATTAACTACATAGCCATTTTTTGTTAATTCATTTTGTAGGTCGTAATACTTATTTTGTTTCATCACGTGGTCTTTAGGTATATTAGTTTCCCACGGTACGGTAAGTTCTACCAGGACTATGCGTTTCGTAGCCCTAGAAAAAAGGAAAATGTCCGGTCTGGATGACGAAACACCCACATCCTCTGGGATTTTGTAGTGCTTTTCATACGTGTCCATTAAAATTGTCCAATCAGGTGCTGAACCCAGGATTGAGTAAGGCTTGTTCTTGGAGTTTGAAGTTGAGCCCTCTTTTACAAAGTTAATTTGTCTTTTGTTCATCGTCAATCCCTTTTGGGCTCTAGCTACCGAAAGGCTTACGGCTTCACGTATGATTTCAAGTACTCTGTCATGGCGCTGTGAGTAATGACCCCTATTAAGGAGCACCTTGCATCCCACCAATATGTGCCTTGCTGTACATATCGCCTCACCACAAGTATAGCAACATTTTTCAGAGGCTTTTCCCCACCTTACCAAGTTACTCTGGTCAGGGAGAGTAACTTACTGAGCATAAAATCACGAAATGTTGACAGATTCAGTTGGATCTTTAAGCGTCATCTTGAAAAAACGTTGTCTCGGGCACTATGTACTTTAGGGCAAAAATTATTGAAGTCATTATTGTAGAAAATATAATTTTACACCTTTTGTTGCCCAAAACTTATTTGTTAAAAGTACCTACCGTTTACGGCTCATTTAGTGAACCGGGTTTTCTATCGCCGATATGCCGATAACTCTTGAGATATTTAGATAAATAAGACGCATCAATCCATGTTTAAAGACCAGTTTATTCTCTACAACTTATGCCAAAATTGTTTTTTTAAAGTCTGTGCTTTTTGAGTTATAAGAAGTTTAATGTTGAACGCATCACTATATTGCCATAGCTAACATACACCTCATCTGCATGAAAAACCTGATCTATTTATTTACTTATTCTTTATCAAAGTTTTCATCGTCTAATAACCATAGCTGGGCATTAACTCGTTAATCCGTTAATCGTTAATTAACGAAGTTAACATTTTGATTAACGGATTAACTTTTAAGTTAACTTTTAAAAATGTTAACGGACATGTTAACTTCCGTTAATTATGCAGAAGTCCGTTAATCGTTAATCCAATGCCTACTATTTACCGCACGGCACCTCGGCGCGGCGCAAAAAACAGGTTCAGACAAGTATGAAACGAAAACTGCTGGGCGTAGTGTGACCATATGTGGCAGGTTCCTGCAATTTTAGCAGGATTGAGGCGTCATTTTAGCCTGTGGCATGATCGGTTGACGTTATATGAAAACAAATATAATTTTGTTATCAAAAGTCATATATCCGAGTCATATAATCTCGAGTTCTTTTTGGCTGAAAATTTGAGCATAGACATCCTTGAATTTGACTGAGAATATTTCTCACACGTTCCTAGTAAACCAAGTAGATTATAGTAATCCACAGCTAGTGGGGGGAACTCCCCGATAAATTAAATCATACTTTTTCGATCGTTTATTTCGTTTGTCTGTATTGTAACTTTCTTTTAATAAAATCGGTGGTAGTTCATTTCAACTAACCATAGAAAAGTTAAATAAAATGAACAAATCAATGTATAAGGATGAAGAAATGGAGGTATACAATGAAAATTCCAGTGTTTAACATCTTACTAATATTATAAATGGCAATTTTTGGATGTTGTAATGTTTGTTGTTTCATCACGTCAGAACGTCAGGGAACGGGAAAGGATTGGGTTGAAATTTGGAAACAGCCCTCAAACGCTGCAGTTGAACGTCTGCTATCCACGGGTAAAGACATTTTAACACCAAAGCGAGTCTCGCTTTCAGACGAGAACTTCGACATGTTAATGTTTATGAGGGGAAATAGATACCTATCCGCATTATCCCCGACGATTAAATTACACATTAAATGAAATTAAATAAAAAAAATTGGCAGTAATAGAAACTGGCGATAGAAGTGAAAACTTATGACTCAGAATTTGATAGCTTACCTTGGAAACTACATGGGTGTAACCGGAGGGCGTGGCCTGGTCATCATGGCCTGACCATCTAGAAAAGCAGCAGCATTTCCTATTGGCTGATGCATTTCTAGATGGCCATGCCATGATGGCCAGGCCACACCCTTTCAGCATTTCCCATTAGCTGACCCATTTCTAGATGGCCAATAGCCATGGTCCCGAGTTTACCCGAAGATTTCTTATCATATCCGAGCGTGACGCTAGAATTCAATTCACAGCCCACGAAAATACTGTGTCGGAGCGACTAAAGAAGTTTTCACTTCAATAATAAAATTAAACTCTACAAGTATTTGGTTTTTTCCTAACCTGTTCACTTCCTGAACCTAAACCAACAGGTTTTATAAGTGCACTAACGCAACGATATAAAAATACAATACGCAAATTAACGGATTAACGATTAACGTTAACTTCCGTTAATTCTTACGAAATTTAACGCTTTAACGTTTAACGAAGTTAACTTTTTTTGTAACGGATTAACGATTAACGAAGTTAACTATTTGATTAACGGTGCCCAGCTATGCTAATAACCCACCACAAACAAAACTATTGTTTATTTTAATACGATTTATAATATTTTTGGCGGAATAACAGATTTTGAACGTCTTATAAATCAAAACGTATGGACATTACAAAAAAAAGCGCTTGACTAAAGTTGTAGAAAATAAACTAATCTTTAAGAATAGTTCAATGCGTTTTATTGATTAATCAAATATTTCAAGAGTTATCGGCCGTGATAGAAAAATCGGTATTTTAAATGGGTCATAAATCGCAAACGGTACGTTTCACAAAAAAGTTTTCTCGGCACAAAAAGTGTAAAATTTTATTTTCTACAATAGTTAGCTCAATAATTTTTGCCCTAAAGTACATAGTTTCTGAGTTTCCAAGTTTCTAACTAAGTGGTACATATTTTGTTTGATTAAGGGTTAAAATGTACGGCATTATTTTTTTCCAATTTATTTACTTGAATACAATTTAAAACAATGATAACATGTTGAAGATTCCTATAGTTAATTAATCTATGGTTATTCAAATAAATGACAACTTGCATGTTTTGTATTCCTCAGTAACTTTTTTTAGAACACTTTCTTTTGTACGGCATTATTATACAACAATAGTTTTTAGCAATGTCATGTAGAAAAATAAGGTGCCGTACAGGATCAAATGACCTACTACCTTTATAAATGAAGTATACGATGAAATTAAGGTAATTATCGATAAACATTCAAATGAACAGTTATTTTTAGACGGCATTATTTTTAATTGTTCGTTTGAGTGATAGATAATCATTTGGAACCGATGCCGTACTTTTTCAAATCACCCCTCCGGATCACTGAAAAGAGGAAGTTGAACCCCAGATCATTTCCTCTTGGACCATTATTTTTGTACGGCGTTGCGGAATAATGGGTTAGAAGAGGTATTGCAACTGTATGGAATCGATGCCGTACTGTATCAAATGACCAAATTTTCCCTCAAAATTTCCGGATTATCAATAATGTTTCCGACTTCGTGGACCACTATTTTTGTACGGCACTACGCATTTTCTCATTATTTTTCATGGATCTATTGGATGGTAAGAATGCCGTACAGAAACAAATGACCAAAATGTACCCACTCTACTTGCACTTTTGAATTCTCACCTGCACTCAGTTGGACAGCTTACAAGTGACGGCATAGTGCTGAATCTTATTATTTTGTACCCGTCTATCATCCTATAAAGGTCTCCTGCTGGTTCATTTGACCCGTAAATTTTGTTCACGGGCCTGTAGTCTACACGTGCCACGCTGCATGTTGCATGTCGATGCATCTACGCGGATACTTGCGGGAGTGCAGCAGGCCTACTACGAAGTCCGATAAACGATATATCGGCCGAACTTATGGACTTTTCCTACCTCGAAAAACAATCTGTCGGTTGATAGGATCGGCCGTTTCGTTCGATTCGACCCTCATCCGACCTAAGTCTATAACTTCCGACCGAGATGTATCGATCTGACTGTTTTTTGTGGTAGGCTACAATCCGATTCAGTCCTGTCAGTCCGATTCAATCCTATCTGTCGGATCCGATCATTCGGAGTTTGTTTTCGTAGTAGACCTGCTAATCTGCATTACCGTGCGAGTTTGTTTGTTGTGTTGAGAGAGTTGGTGCGTTTTGTGGATTTATGGCGGCTCTAACTCATTTCATTCAAACACACGCCAAGTCCGCCGTTCATTAATCACGCACGGCAATGCAGGGCTCTGGGGGTCTACCGCCCAACGAAAAACGCTTTGACGCTTTGGCATTGCCGTCTCTTTCATTTCAAGCGAGAAGAAAAGAGACAGCAATATCAAAGCATCAAAGCGTTTTTCGTTAGGCGGTAGAAGCGCGGGTGCCATACCTTGCGTCTCGCCCGCATCCACACGCGCGGGTGCGTGTTTCTCCGCATCTATGCGCGTGATCTGCATGAACGCGCGTGGATGCATTGTCGGTGTGTTGCTGTGTTGGACCTGCCCGTCTTTTCTATGCAAACGGAGATACCTACATACAACTTTACAGTTACGGAGATGTTACATTTGCATTCACGCGCCACGTTGCGTGGTGCGCGGCAGTGTGATAATCGCCTAAATTACTAGAGTATTTATCCTGTTATTTCGCAAGAAACATTTCCCTTCAAACCAGAACACAGTGACGGTCTACGATTGAGCTCCTTTACATAGAAGAAACCAACTCACTAGTACCAGCGCATAAATGAAAAACAAAATAAAAATAATTTATTTATTTTACCACATTATGACATCAGGTAGGTATCCTAGATCCTATGCAGAAGTGTATAAAAATATGTACACTCAAAAACACAAGGCACTATAATATGTAGTTTTAATGGCACTTAATTTTTCTAGCACCCTAGTGAGATTCTACATCCGATGGATTCCAAACACGAGTCATGAAACAAACGCCGCCATTTATATGAGCAGCATAAGGACTAACTCTTACTGAACTGTTACTGACCCTTACTAAATAAATAAATGATAAAATTATGTCAGATGTCTAAAAAGTACTTGAATGCGGATAACCAAAACAAATAGCAATAGGTACTATGACAAAAAAATATGTCGAGCTTTTTTCAATTGGGTCAATTACTTAGTAGAGTCAATTACTATGAATATTAAGAACAATGACGCCAAAGTTTCTTTGAAATAACTTTAACAAGATTCAATGAGTTGAAGACTTTTTTTTTTCGAATTTAATTGTTTTACTGTTTTTAATAACCTGTCACAGGTAATTACTATCAAATAACCATTGAAATCAGTCATTTTAAAAGTACGGAACAAATATTACAAAACTTATTCTAACATCACAAATTATTAGTTTATGCCACAGGTTTGTCCACTTCAGCTGCACTGCAACAAACTCCCGCGTATCTGCAATTAAACAAAATGTATGAGCTTTATTATAAAAACTAACGTAGTAAAGTTTATTTTACTCGACAGATTGTATTATTATTGGTGACCCCTCCAAAATTTAAAGAGTGATAGGGTCGGATCAGCCTGGCTAAGTTTTAGCCACGGGTGTTATCGCTCGTTTAGTAGCTCAAAGAGACGCAGTCGCGCGCCCAGTGGAATACATTTGGAATGTGTAAAAATACAAGATTTTTGTCCTTTTTGATATCTATAGAAGAGTTTGACTAATAATATGTGTGTGTGTGAGCTAATTGTTTTGAATTGTATGGTAGTGTACCCGTCAACTAGGCAGTAGGTGTTGGCGTAGATATCCGCAGTGATGTCCTTGGCGGCGGCGCACCGCCTCAGGTAGACGCACACGCCGGCGCCGGCCGAGCCCGCGGCAGACGCGGCGGCCGGGCACTCCGCGTCGCTGCCAGACGCCTTCGGCAACTGAAACATATATGTCATCTCTAAAGTTCTAAGACTAGTCAGCATGAAGAATAACTACATATCCGGAACGGACTCAATGTTAACCTGACACTACCAGCCACATGATTCCCGAATTCACTACTATTCAATTAGTTTTGAACTCAAATTGAATGAATCGGTGTAATTTGATTTAGAAAAGTCTTTGAGTCACATCGGCAAACACACGCGTGATAGTTACCTATTGGCCATTAGGGAAATAGGCTCAGACCATGCGTTTCGAGATAAATCTGTAGAATCTGTAAATTCACCTCCCGACCTTGGGCTCACATAACCAAGGAGACTACACTCGCTCGAAAGCAGTTATTCTCGTGTGTCATAAAAATGGTTTCTTCTCCTGAACAATGGCTACTTCTATATTAATAAATCGTACTAAAGATAGGAATACTATCACGTAATGTAGAACTTACAGATCCATCCTTGGTCAGTTTTAAGAAGACATCAGATCCATTAACTTGCAGCAACAGCGCTTCGGCCGTGGTGTTAAGAAGTGGCTGCGCCCACGGGAACTCCTCGAGATGGTAGGAGTCCACGGCCCGCGCGGGCTGCGACGTGGTGGGTTGAGGGACTACTCGGGGCGTGGTCGACGGTTGCCACAACACCGGCGTCGACAGAGCTAGAAATATTACGAATAGTATAACGTCTCGCGCCAGATTTACATCTACTAAACTCTTCGGTAGTCAATAGCATTACATTACACAGAATGGGTGTACTGAGCGGATGTTAGCAGAGATTTTGCTGATAGGTACACATATATTGACTTTTGATGTAGCTATGAAATCGGAAATAATCTACAGATCCATACAAAACATTCTCCTTGCCAAAATACTTATGTAGGTAAGTACCTATGTGAAGCATCAGATTTCCAACAAGGATTGATCCAATTCATCGTGATCCTTTCTGCTTAGTACACTTTTACTGCGTAACTGTGAATAATTCAGGAAGCACACAAGCGCACTGCGACTCCTTTCTACATATAATTATGTTTTTAAGTTTGTCCAATAGACGCAAAAGTAGGTATGTACAAGACTTCTTTTGTTTACCTCTCGTAGTACGCTTGTTTGACCTGACGAAATTATTGTCTTAGTGGTCTCTAATTTCTACTTGTGTTTATATTTTTATAGCTGAATGGCGATATCACGTAAAATGTTTAAAACCAAGTAATCACTATAGTCCAGAAATAAAAATGTAATCTTACTTATTAAGATTATAAACCCACCTTAAAATCAAATCATGATAAACAACTTGAAAAGAGAGGAAAGTTCGATAATCAATATTTTTTTCTGGAAATTCGTAGATATGATATAGAACTCCGCTGGACTGGAAAAATATGAAATCATATACATAATTATTTTCAGCTGTCGTCAATAGGCCGTATTTTGTGATTTTAGAATTTATTCACAAAACCGCAGGTCTACCGTATTAACTCTCCTGGACGTCTACTATTTTTCTACGAAAAATGTAATTTCGAAATAAGCTCGCGACTTTCCTACTCCGGTTCTAAGTAGAACCCTCGAAGTAGTAGTAGGTAGGTACGTAGTACTCGAAGTAGAACCGGAGTTGGAATACTCCGGTTCGTAGTCGCGAGTTTATTTCGAAATTACGTTTTGGTTGAAAGAGAGTTGTCATCCTGCTTTCTGCTTCCGCCGATGAAAGCAGACAACTGCAGCTGCTTTCAGTTCCGTTGCATACGGAAAGCAGATGTAGACGGCTTTGACGGCTACTGATATTAGTTCGAAAGTAAAGTTAAATAAATATCCGTAAGTACCAGAACCGAAGTCATCGTCACTACGATCTGCTGCCGGCATACCAAATGCGTTGCTACCTGAAAGACGGATTGATACAAAATAGTTTTTGTAAAACCAAACATATTACTACACATCCTAGTTTTATTAGCACGTGCCAGTAAAAGTTTAAAAGAGTGTGTGAACTCTACTTACGATATCTCACTCGTTGTGATGGAGAGTGCCAGGATGAATGACTAGAAAAGGCGTTTTCTAAAACAACAAACAAATAGTTGAATATAAATGAATTCCTATCACTACCTAATACACGTCACTTATACACGTCAATTAAAATATACAATAATATTCCAGTAGCTATTAGGAAAGAAACAAATAACACTAGCTTCCAAAATAAACTTCGCCATTTTTTAATACAAAAATGTTATTATGACCTAAATGATTTTTTTTCAAACGATGAGAAGTACGCCTAACTTTGCTTATATTATGTGTTATGAATACTGACTAATTTACTAGAATTGATATTGTTTAATATTAAGTGTGTTATTTAAGAGTCTAATATTTAAGCTAAATTACAATAATATTGATAAATACATACAATGTACCTACCTAACCTAATACTAACTAAATATTAAAATTAATTTGATACGTTTTCTAGATATACATAATTGAGATTAGAATTAAGAAAACCACACTGTTTGCTACACCCTTAATGCAGGGTATATATTTATGTACAAGTATTTCAAATATTTGTTGTATATGTGCAATTAAATAAATAAATAATATAAAACAAAGTCGCTTTCTCTGTCCCTATATATCCCTATGTATGTATGCTTAGATCTTTAAAACTACCAAACAGATTTTGATACGGGTTTTTTAAATAGATAGAGTGATTAAAGAAAAAGGTTTATATGTAGAATACGTGCTTAGTATAGTAGAGAGCCACTGGTCATTTTAAAGATTTCTAAAACGATGTCACAAATAAACACAATTTTTGCGCTTAAGGTGCGTCCCCCAGCAAAACGAGTTTTTTGTCCAGTTTTAAGATCTATCTACTCATTAGCCAAAACAAATATCAACTGATAAAAAATACATTAAATTTCTACAACTTCTTGGCTTCAAAATGGTAGTTTTATTTTTTTGTTAATGAACGTATTGTTTAAATAATCGCCTCACAACGAAACCATGAAAAAATTAAATAATTGTAGTTATCATGCATCTCCTCGAAAATCGTCCATTATTTTGATTTTGTACTTACACCAACGGATAGACAATTCCATTACGAACATTTTGGTAGTTTTATTTTTTTGAAAATACCAATATCTGATTTTATAAAGAGTTTATTCTAAAATTTTAGCGTAAAACAGCGACAAATCCTACTGTTTCTCTCTTGCTCTTTCTTGCGGTGTGCGATAAGGTAAGAAATACTCAAGGTCATTTGCTCGGGGTACGCCCTTAAATTGCAAACGCTGGCTGAACCCTACGAGATAGATCAAAATAATACTGCAATTTTGTACACCATAAAAATGTTTATAAAAAGCTCATTATGATATGTGTCTATCTCTTAGGAATAACCCACAATAACCATTTTTATTAGTAAATTTAGTATCAGCATTCCACCCGTGCGAAGCCGAGGCGGGTCGCTAGTAAAACTTCAAGCAATTAAAATGTTTGAAATCACCAGCTGTTAAGATCACGTATTGGACATAAAGTAGAATTTAGTGAAACAAAAAATAAGCGATACCTGTTTTTACGTGGGAACTATGACAGTTGCTTCATATTATTAATTTCTTTTGAAAATAAAAGAATAAGTATTCACAGCAATTCCATAAACCATTTCATTAGGCTAACGTCCATAAGTTAGTAAATAAATATTATAAATATTGGGGGACAATTCACACACATATCATCACAGAAATCTAAATAATAAATATTATTTAGATTTCTGTGCATATCATACATGGACGAGATTATCTTGAATACATAATGCATAATTGTCTTGAATACACAATACATAATTTATATCAGCGAACCACCAATGGAGATTAAATAGGTATTTATGTCTTCCTACAATTTCCTAGCCTTGATTTCATCCTATACCAATCACAAATAAAATCCTTAGTTGTAAGTAAAAATGCTCTTCTGCCTTGACAAAATGAAAGTAACAGCTGATTTTTTTCGTTATTTTAAAGTAATTTCAGTAAAACTTTTTTTAATAGAAAGACGACCAACACAATCTCCTGATGGTAAGCAATCATCTTACTCATAAAAGCACAGAGCGACGAAGTTATTTAAATATTGACGAGTCCAATAGCACTGCACTACGCTCTATTCAAGCTAGCTCTATTCAACAAGCAAACAAATGGCTCAGGCGCTCACCCAGAGGTGATGATCACCCACGATGCAGAATATTAATATGTCTAGTTCAAGATTGTCTATTAAACTGAAACACAATAATACTTGCATGTTACTGCTTGGCGGTAAAATAACTGGCAAACGTGTGGTACTACTACTTCCTCAGGAAGACTTTGAATCCAACCACTACAGACTAAGTGGTTCAAGGTGATCTTGATCAAGGGAGCGTGATCTTTTCGTCTTAATATCTACTTTCGGGTAATCGTTCTGTCTCTAACAAAAAGGTTACATACATATGTCTCTAACTTAAGTATTAACACGTTCACTGCGTATCAGGCCGATTTCGGCCCCCCGCGGGACTTCAGCTGGTGCGGACGAAGAAACCTATGTCCCTCTCGCTTGTGCGAAACGATTATCTCAGGTGTTTGTAAAAATTTAACAGAGATAAATATATATTTCATCTTGTGGTCAAAATTGTGGGTGTTCCCCATCAAAATATAACGGCAGGCTTTTATCGACCTACCATCGCACTGACGGTGAAAAACATCCGCTGAGTGCGGCAGTGGGCCTATTTCGTCCCGCCTTCCTATCAGGCAGCTAGCGACCCCCTACCGCACAGAACGCGCGTCCCGCCATTTAGTGTTGTACTTTCTAACTGATCTGATGTATGATCATGACGTGTGATCAACGATGGCAAACAATAAAAGAAAAATACAAATATTGGAAAATAGAGTTATTCGCCCCGCAGTTATTGACAGCGATAGTGACAGTAGTGAAGAAATATATTCCACCAAGAAAAATAAAAATAATTGGGAAACAAATGTGCACGGAAAACGAAGCACAAGCGGTAAGTTTTGTTTACTACCTATACATAACATAGCAGCCTTAGACTAATAATGACGTGGGGATTTTTTATGTTATACCATTATTTTTGAAAATGATTATTCTTAAATTATTTCTTTGCATTTAATATTATAATATCTGCCAAGCATCTGTGAACATCTTTCCACATTTTATGTTTTAATTATTTTTTTACTTTTATTACTGTAAAGTGTAATCTAAATCCGTTCAGTATTTTTTTCGTGAAAGAAAAGCAAACATAAATACATCTAAACTCTTACATTTTCATTTTTAACATTAGTGTTTATATTTATAATTTTTAACATCAAATTAAAAAAAAACATTTCAGACAATCAAGTAAAACCTAAGCACAATGACCATGTCCTTGAGATGAGCGCTAAACGAAGAAATTGTGTAGGGTGCTACGACCTAGCAAAAAAAGTTAAGAAAATAAAAAATCCTGGAAACGCAACCAAAAATTTTAAGTAAATAAAACCAGTTTTCAGTTCTTTTACGCTAATTATGTGTTATTTTCGATATCCGTTTATTTTTCTCTGTCCCATCACTACTAAAAATACTTTCTAGTGCGGTTCAGGTCGATATCGGCCTCCCGTTTTTCCTGCTTTATTTCTCATTTCCTGCTTGGCAGATCCAGAGGCGAATCAAACCTTAGGATGTTGGGCTCAAGATCATTCTCACAATATAAAAAAATTTATACATTATGTTTCGACAAATTTATAGCAATTTTTAATCTATCCTAGTGTGGTGGGTCTAGAAAGACCTGCCACGCACTGGCGGAAATATCATTGGCGGCGCATTTTGGCCCTCCGCCCCACCAAATGAAAAATTATGATTTTACTAGCGCAGTAAACGTGTTAATGATGTCAACTCACTTGTTAATGTCCGCCTTGGGCTTGGCATTAATGAATATGCCACTGATCCACTGGACGCTGAAAGTAATTAACACATAAAAATACTTACCCGAATTATACATAGGTGCCGCACTAATCTCGGGGATTATTTTTATACAACAGAAGGGTTTGACCTCGAATTGTTTGCTGTTAAGCAATACCACGGCCTTAGATGTAGCATGCTCACCAAGAATATAACTATTTTTACTCTAGATTTAGAGATTTCCAGATTGTAGATACGAGTACCTAACGATGAATACTGGCGGGTCAGGTAGAGTGTTCCACAGTTTCGTATTGCGAATGATACGAGTAGGTACATTTTAACAAACCACTAGGTACCTACTCCTTCAAAATTAATTCTTAATTTCAAAATAAATGTTCACTAGTTAATATTAAGAATGCGAAAATATCTAAATAGTTGTATATTTCTCTCTGTCTCTACATCCTTTGCTAGATATTCCACATGATGCCCACCATCATGTGGAATATCTAGCAGCTTTCCTATATTTACTTCTCCACTTTCATCTATCCTCGACATCGTCATAATTGTAAATAAAACTTTCATCTTATTAAACAGATCAGCAAGGTCAGCAAGCGTCATCTTCGACCATTCCTTCGCTTACCATCAGGCAAATAGATGGTCAAACGTAGGAATACGTATGATAAAAGTTTTCTCTCATCTATAATTATATCCAATTGTGGTACCCACACATGTCATTTAACAAACAGGATGTAATACATATTATCATAGTTTACCTGGCAAACATGCCGACATGCTCAAATGCAGCTCGATCGAGTAGAAAGGCGATGACCTGCGAAAATGCTATGCGAATATGGTATGGGAATGAACATGCTCAACAAAATAAAAAAAATTTCTTAGTCGTAAATAACATGATATCGCCATTTCAGCCGTAATAAGAAATAATTGTAACAATTACAATTTGTAAGGACTAATTAATTTGTGGCGTACCTACAAATTGGGTATTAAGTGCAAAATACACGCTCATTAGTTACACGAAAGTATGATGTTGAAGAGAGCCCAAAGAGAGCCTAAATTCTTATTATTTAATTTTAATTGTAATTTCTGTTCGATAACCACAGAGACTGAAGTATGTATCAATGTATCGCAATTACTGTTGTGCCCGAGCTACACGAGGCTAGTTTCTCAAGCTAAGTGTTAGCAAGGTAGTACTCCTAGCTTCATGTTGACAACGCTACGCAACGCTAGTTTTGTCTACACGAAGCTAGAAGTACTAGCTTGCTAGCTTACTAGCGTTGCGTAGCGTTGTCTACACGAAGCTAGAAGTACTAGCTTGCTAGCTTACTAGCGTTGCGTAGCGTTGTCTACACGAAGCTAGAAGTACTAGCTTGCTAGCTTACTAGCGTTGCGTAGCGTTGTATACACGAAGCTAGAAGTACTAGCTTACTAGCTTGCTAGCTTACTAGCGTTGCGTAGCGTTGTATACACGAAGCTAGAAGTACTAGCTTACTAGCTTGCTAGCTTACTAGCGTTGCGTAGTGTTGTCTACACGAAGCTAGAAGTACTAGCTTGCTAACACTAGCTTGCTATCCTAGCTTGAAAAACTAGCCTCGTGTAGCTCGGGCATTAAGGCGTGTGGTTCTCGCCGAACACGAGAACATCCGATTTCATAAGCGTAGGCTTAGAGCATACTTTCGAGCAATAATGAGCATGTATTAGTATCCTAGATCCAGTAGGTACATGCTAACCTTCATGTTGAACTCCAAGAAGACTATCGTAGTCTTCAGACTCCTCTAGCGCGAAACTATCGGCAGACAGCTGTTGACCTAGTCCATGAAACGAATGTTAGTCGCGTCGAGCATAAGCGAGCATGTGGTAGGCCGCAGGTAGGTAAATGAAACTTAATGAGCAGTTTTCAGAAGAATAAAGTTACAAATTACGTACAAGATGGCGAGAGTGGTTTTTTTTTGTACATCGCTACAACATATAATAATTTATTTCATATTGTGAAAAATACAAAAAAATGCGTTTGTATATGCAGATAGTAAAAGTAAACGGATAATCAAAAATATAGCTTGCAATACCGAAATAAAAATGTCACATTTACGAATGTAATTTGTCAAAATAAACGTCAATTCATATTCACGAATAGAGAGAATACAAGATAATACCTCTTAGATTTGGACAAAAAAGTTCAAGTCATGCATTAGATAGGCCATCCATATTTTGTTAATCAATTGTTTGTCTCATCCGAAAACATCTCATTCTCGCAATATCATCACACGAAATGTGCATGCTAATCACATACTCATTTCAGAAAAATGCTATGAAGCAGTGACTTCAAACAGGTGAAATATAATTGTTAGATGGTCAACGACAGAACAACCAGTGTAAGGGTACCTACGCACTATGCGGTTTACCGGAACGCGGTCAACCGTCCGGCTAACCGCAATCAAACATTTGTACGATAAAGTAGTGTTTTTATGCGCACTGCGATGCGGCTGCCGGCCGACTGCTCCGGTCGTTCTGATTCCGAGCGCTGCGGCCCGACTGACGGCCAGCCGGACGGTTGCTATACACACTACGCGGATAGTGCTAGTTTGCGGTTGCCCGCCATTGACAGTGTACATGTTCACCGACGCTCGCGCATTTTATTGATAATTAACTAGGGGTTTCGATACAGAAAAAAATATAATTGAGATACAAAATAGCTATCTGGAATACAAAATCGGCAGAATATTCGGATAGAAACTTATGTTCAAAAGCTTGGGAAGAGTTGGTGGATATTTACGGACTTGATTTATCAATAAATTCAAAATGCTTGCTATCATCTCGTGATTCCAAATAAGGGTACCTACACCCAGTACCTTTTTCTCTGTTTCTTTTTTTTATGTAACGCGAGTAAATATAATAAATAGATGCGACTTCTTCGAAGTCCATCTTGCAAATGAGTCGATCCAACCGCAAACCACGACGGTTTCTCAACCGCACGTTCCGGTTGCGGTTGCGGCATGCGCGGCTCCAGGGGGGGGGGTCACGGGGGACATGACCCCCCCCCAAAATCATATACCAGGCTACTCAGAAAGTTTTGCAAAAAAAAGTTTATATGTATAAGACACTTGTAATTATTTTGAAAACTTCGATTATTTAAAAGTATCAATACAACTGTTCGATTTTCAAATTTCCCTCCGCATTTTTTGAGAGCCAATATTTTGTTTTTGTTTTATTGAAAAATGGATTTGCGTCGAGAACATTTTCGTGCTATGATTTTTTACGATTTCAAATGTGGCTTAAAACCTGACGAGGCATTTGATCGACTTCGAATTGGTTTTATAGATGAAGGACCTTCAAAAGCAAGCATCTACCGCTGGTACCTATAGCGAGTTCAAACGCGGTCGTTTTACTTTGGGGGATGAACAAAGGAGTGGTCGTTGTTCAGTACAGAACATAATATTTTCTACAGTCCACAACATAATCGATCGTTTACGCTTATTCACAATCAATCTATATTTAATTAAGTTTGCACTAGCAACACTACATGTCAACAGTCGTCCTACGACGGCTGTCACCGAAGAAAGTGTGCTGGCAGTAAAAAATTTAATTCAAAAAAACAGACGCATTACGTACGAAGATATTCAGCATACTCTGCAGATTGGTTCAGGAAGTGTTCAAAAGATTTTGCACGAGCACCTTCGCGTAAGGAGGATAGTTTCCCGCTGGGTGCCGCACAACCTCACCTAAGCTCAGAAGCGGGTCCGTGTGGATTGGTGCCGTAATATGATACAAAAATTTGATGCAGGCTCGTCACGGCGTGTTTACGACATTGTGACAGGTGACGAATCCTGGATTTATCAATACGATCCAGAAACAAAGCAGTCGACAGTTTGGCTGTATCAAAATGAACCAACACCTACGAAAGTGAATCGATCGAGGAGCGCAAGGAAAATTTTGATCGCTAGTTTCTTCACTTTGACGGGGTACCTAATTTCAATTCCACTTCGAGACCAAAGCAGTATCAACGCCGAATGGTCCAGCATAAAATGCTTGCCAGAAGTTTTTTCTGCAATGAGAAACAAGCGACCACACACCGGGCTCCGCGGGGTCCTTCTTCACCACGACAACGCGCCCGCGTACTCTGCGATCAAAACGAGGGACTTCCTGGACTCCACACCGGTCAGAGTCTTGGGGCAGTCCTTACAGTCCTGATTTGGCTCCGTGTGATTTTTTTTATTCCCTAAAATTAAAAATCAGCTCAAAGGGATACAGTTTTCATCGCCGGTAGACGCGCTTACAGCGTTTGAGAAGGCCGTGGAAGAGGTGTCTGCGGAGGACTGGAAAAAAATGTTTTGAAAATTGGTTCAGACGCATGAAACTTTGTATAGAGAGGTGGAGAGTTCTTTGAAAAGATATAGTAAAATTTTTTTTTCATACAAGTTAGTTTTTTAGTTTCTCAAAACTTTCTGAGTGTCCCGTCCCATGTACATTAGATTAAAAATCTAAAAAAAAAAAAGTCTAGTAGTACATAAACTATTTTTAAACGCGGGAAAACAACTGGAACGTCAACTACACGGGTAAAATCGTGGGGCGCTACTAGTAAAGTCTTTTTTACTCGATTTATTGTATTTCTACTCGTGACACCCCCCCCCCCCCAATCTGAGGCTGGTGACCCCCCCAAAATTCGAGGCTGGGACCGCGCCTGGGTTGCGGTTACCCGCCACCCGGCTGACCGCAAACGCAACCGCATACTGGACAACAGCCGGACGGCTGAACGCATTCCGGCTAACCGCATAGTGTGTACTTACCCTAAAACAATTCCGCCGGTCGATACTAGAAACGCAAATTCGAAGGTGACCTGCCCTTCGACATCCTAGCTAAAACTGCATTAGCTAGGCGGCTAGGCGGGCTAGCGATGGCTTGGCTAAGCTAGCTGTGGCTTAGCTAGGCTAGGCTTGCTATGGCTTAGCTAGGCTAGGCTTGCTATGGCTTTAGCTAGGCGGTTAAAGTTTGCTTATGAATAAAAAGAAAGTTAGCAAATCAAGAAAGTGATAGGTAGGTACATATGTAATGTGAAATTTATTTGAAATAAAGATTTTTATTTTTACTCACCGAATGAGGGAGCAAAATGGCTTGATAAGCCGGCAGCACCCGGAGAACCAAAAGCAGCTGATGCGTAGCCGAATCCAGGCGGAGAATTTATGGACTGAGCTGCTGAAAAGGAATGACTGTGTAGAGTTTCATGAATTAGTGTGTGTTCACATTGGACGCGTGTCGAAATCCCAAACAGAATAATGCAAGTTTGACGTAGGTTTGTCACTCAGATCTATCATGAATTGATTTACTAATTAATTACTACTTAATTGATTTCTACCCCGCAGTTTCCATTCCCAGGACAAAAAGTAGTGTATGCGCTTTTTCACACTATAAAATAATTATGTTCCAAATTTCAACCTGAATCGTTCAGGTGTTCCGGCGTTATTGGGCAACAAACATTGAAACACCCAAAATTTCGCATTTATAATATTAGAAGGATATAGAATGACGGGACGAGCAAAGCATGCGCCTAATAGTAAGACGAAAAAAAAAAACATTACAACACAGTGTCAAGCAGTTGTTTAAATATGAACAAACAAACAAATAAATCACAACTTAGCACTGAACTGATTTACATTCTCTTTGCTGAACTGTGCTCGTCACTCAACGTATAAGATGATTTGTCTTTTTGCCGTGTAATTTCTCTGGAAATATTGCCGTTTTAACCGGAACACAATAATGTATTTTAACTCAATAAAGATATACTAGTTTTGTTTATCAGATCAGAAGCAAATTACCGCGCGTTTGATATAAGTACTTTGTTGTCTAACTTGCGTTTAGGCTAGTCGCGTTTAGGTCAGCGTCGAGACTTCATTTCTTGTATGGAATTCTGACGGTGGTAGGACAGTGTGGACCTTCGTCAAACTTTCGCTTTTTGTAATAGAATTTCGACACACGTTTGACGTGCGTCCATTGTGAACACTTACTTGCAAATAGGGGCGATAGGGACGCCGACGGGCGCACCACGCTCGGTCGGTACGCTTGCCCTGACGACAACGCAAACCCACCCGCGGGGTAGTTCAAACTGCCTTGAGTATTTATTGACAGAGCTGCAAAATATCAAATAGATCTAAATATCTCGAATGTACTGTGGCTCTGCTTTATGGAACAGTGAATCTGTTGATGTGATATGTTTTTTTTTGAGTTTAAGTCTTTTCGCTCGATCATTTTCTGAAATATTAACGGGAGAAAAAGATTTTTCTGAGGGTGTAAGTAAGTACAATAATTAAAAGGCCGAACGAAATATTTTTTTGTTAGCGAAAGTCATTAAAATGATCCACGGGTAAACAGTATGCTTTCGATTTAATGGACGTTATTATGCTATATATGGCCATTTGGCCATAGATGCCTTTACCATACCCCACTTTTTTCACACAAAATAATTTAAATCCTCGTTTATGTAAAACTGTGAGCGCAGCAGTAAAATATGAAATAGAGATATTTTTACTTACGTGCTCCATATGCAAATGACGGATTACCTGTAACGACAAATATTATGTAGGTAAGTAAAAAATGCAAATAAAAACTTTGAGGGTCCATAACTCAGCTCCGATATAGTTTGCAGCAAATCTAACTGCACAGGTACCTTTAAGTAAAAATTATGTTTCATAAAAGTGATAACGGATGTTTGGCCGCTATAGGAAATGGCGCCACTAGTCCATTAAAGAAAAAACCAAAAAAAAACTTTGAAAGGCCATAACTCAGCTCTGATATGACTTACAGCTAATCTGATTGCTCGAATACCATTGTGGTAAGCTAGTGTTTCAAAAAAGTGGCAACAGATCTTTGGCCGCTAACGGAAATGGCGCCACTAGTTTATAAAAATACCCAAAAAAAACTTTGAAAGGCCATAACTCAGCTCCGATATTACTTACAGAAAATTTGATTACACAGATAGCATCAGGGTATTTGATTATTACAAGAAAGTGATAACGGATCTTTGGCCGCTAAAAAAAAAACGACGCCACGAGCCCATACAAAAGTACCCAAACCACTTTGTCATAGTGTGACACCCTCGTCACTCGCTAAACGGCGCGAGCTATGTACCTACTCTTTCGAGTCCTCCCGGGTGTTCTAAAATCACAGGGCCGCCGGCCGTTTGCCCGAGTTGACGTGCGAACGAACGGCGAGCGAGCGCATACATAATGTCGTGGAATGTAATTGTATTGTTGATGGCTAAGAAGAGTAAGAGAAGTAACTATTTTCTGATCTGTGATACTGTGTCTAGTAGTCTAGTCATTTGATTTATATTTTGAGGGAATTGTGAAAAAAAAATGTTATTCATCATTTTGTGGTGGCGGCCAAGATGGTTATGAAAATTTTCATAGTGTATGGTAATTTTCTCTCTATCCTCCGGTTGCATGGAAGAGATCGCTCTTAACGATAAGGTCGCCATTTCACTTGTTTTAAAAATTAATCTATTTGTAGGTATATTTATTTCAGTTTTGCGTTGTGAACAATAAAGTGTTTCTATCTATCTAGGTATCTACTTTTCTACAACCCCTTTCATTTGAGACCTATATTGAGAGAGTTGTAAAAAAAATTAATCTGTAATTTAGTGGCGGCGGCCATATTGGACCGATTCTCATCAAGTACAGCTAACCCAAATAATTCACCTTTCAAACAAAAAATAATAAAGTCGGCTTATTCGTTTCGGTGCTAAGATGCCACGCACATAAATAAATAAAGAAATAGATATTGGTGGACAATTCACACACAACACTATCTGACCCCAAACTAAGCAAAGCTTGTGTGATGGCGGCCAGATAGCTGATATAATACTTATATAGTTTCAAATACATACTTATTATACATAGAAACACCCAGACACAGTGCAAACATTTGAATTCATCACACAAATATTTGCACTGGGTGGGAATCGAACCCACGACCATCGGCTTCGCAGGCAGAGCTACTACCAACTAAGCCACGAGGGTAGTCAATACATACATACATACATCGTTTTTGCGTAGGGGGGTTAAAACACCACATGATAGGCACATAAGGCAATTTTACCGCTAAGAGAGATCTTCTATAGAAACTCCACTATTATTAATTACAGTGTATTTGCCGTAGTAAAATTTTCAAAGACATTTCGACGCAGATTCATGCACAATTTTTACGAGTAAACTGGCGAATTATGAGTATTATGTAGATACTCTGCAAAAGTGAAAAGTATAAATGAAATGTACAAAGAATTAAGAATAAATATGAAGGACTCACTCTGTTTGTCAACAGATTCAGCGTCGACAGCTTTCGTCGCGTTAGGTTTGACCACGACCAACGACGTCAGCGGGGTCACGAATTCATACTGAAACAAGAATTGGTGTGTTGTGTACACGCGTGGAAAACAGTTATAGTATATTATTACTTAGGTATTGAAGTTATTCTTTTTTGTCACAATTGGAAAAAATATGATAGTGATTTTTAGGGTTCCGTAAAACGTAAAAACGGAACCCTTATAGATTCGTCATGTCTGTCTGTCTGTCTGTCCGTCCGTATGTCACAGCCACTTTTTGCCGAAACTATAAGAACTACACTGTTTAAACTTGG
Source organism: Ectropis crepuscularia (assembly GCA_963693475.1). NCBI lineage: Eukaryota > Metazoa > Arthropoda > Insecta > Lepidoptera > Geometridae > Ectropis > Ectropis crepuscularia. The sequence continues at coordinate 12,279,183 of OY856339.1, read as the reverse complement.
TAAGTAGATGTGTTCTGTAAACCGCATTAAGGTTTGAACCAAAAAATTTAAAAAAAATAAAAATTAGGGTTGCCCCCCATACTGAGAACTGAAATTCAAAATTTTTTTTTTTCATCAAACCTACACGTGTGGGGTGTTTATCGATAGGTCTTTAAAAATGACATTGAGGTTTCTAAAATCATTTTCGTCTACACTGAATAATTTGCGCGAGAGACACTTCCAAAGTGGTAAAATGTGTGTTCCCCCCCCCTCTAACTTCTAAAGTAAGAGTATGAAAAATCTAAAAAAAATATATGATGTACATTACCATGTAAACTACCAACGAAAATTAGTTTGAACTCGATCTGATGAGTAGTTTTTTTTTAGTACGTCATAAATACACTATTATTGAAACTTCGATCAAAGTTACAACGAACTACAAGAACTATGTGTACTATGTATATTATGTTACTTGCTGCAACGGAACCCTTCATGGGCGAGTCCAACTCGCACTTGGCCACTTTATTAACTATATAACGCACACTGATAATCTGATATTAAAAAAACCCTTGTTATCCACCACACTACCAAGTACTACCGCTAGTGTCGTGGGGATTTCTTTCCCTTCTGCATTACTAATTCAATTCAATTCAAATTCGACTACCTAAAGTTTGTTGCGCGTTTTATTTTAAGGAACCTATGGCGGTTGACTTTAAGTGGCTTCTACTGTTTAGTCAACATTGGACTACCATAGAAGGGTTGTTAGTTGCACATTACCAATAAGTATACCAATATTTCTTAAAAACTATTAAAATATAATTTTGTGCGATGTCCAGTTCACAGGCAAGTTTTTTTTCTAGGCAGATCCTTATTAAAAAAAAAAAATTACAGTGAGTATGAGAATTTCATTTGACGTCGTATAAGCCTTGCCTTGCAACGTGGGAAAGCCGCCATCAAGCTGGGCACGCTTGCAACTGGTTATTTCAGATGTGCTTAGTGTAAATACTTAACAAGGTGTGTTTTGTAGTTCTCATTTTAATTTGAATTTTAATACTTTAACACCTAACACCCTACATAAATTAGTGGAAATTCCAACGATGCAGCACAAAATTGTTATAAGTTTTGTTATGAAAGGTACTGTTCATGTAAAAAAAATGACAGTCTGCCGATAGAAGTGAAAACTTATAACTCAGAATTTGATAGCTCACTTTGGAAACTACACGGGTGAAAATGAAGTCCGGCGTGGTCATGACCATGGCCATGTAGAAATGCGTCAGAATTTCTACGCGCACGCATTCTGGCCGTATTCCCAAGTTTAACCCAAGATTTCTTTTATTTACGAACGTGCCGCTTGAGTTCAAATCACTCGAAAAATCTGTCTATGATGCGCCAAAAGAAGTATTCACTTCGAAAAGTACAATAAGATATGATAAAAAGTACCTTAAGTGCTAGAGCGAGTGCCTTCTTCTTAGGGCTGTCATCCTTGTCGGAGTCAGGGTCGTCGGAGGCGTCTCTCTGGTCGAGCAGCTGCTTGATGGTGAGGTAGGACCACAGCCGCTCTAGCGGGAGGTAGCCCTGCTTCCGCGCGGGGACCGGCACTTTGGGCAGCTTCTCGTAACGCTTCTGTAATATGTATCACCATACTACAGAATTATATGACTTACGGGTTAGAAGCAAGAAATAAATAGAAGATGAAGAATCAGATGACAAAAGTAGGTAACACAACTGAATAAAACCTAGAAATGAAAATAAGACGAAGAAGAAGACTTTAATCAGCTGACTACTGTTTTATTCACTTATTATTTTTTCATTGTATAAATTGTTTGGCCAGACATATTACATACCTCTAGAAGATGAGGCCAGTTTTTGACGTGATAACGTCTTATAATTCGATGAAACCGGCTGCACGCCCGCAAAACATGACGTCATGTAACGTTACCGCCATAGAATAGATAATATTTACCTCGCCTTATTACTTTTCGCACCATCTAGTGAGTGAAATGTGTATTACGTTTAAGGAGTCTGTCCATGTTTTAGAAAAGCGAAGATATGAAGTTAAGAACTTGTGCTAGTACAATGATGTACCCAAAGATGGCGCTTTGGACAGCTTTTCTTAAGACGTTGTCACGTTCAACTATCGTCAGTAAACCGACTTTACAGACAACCATTTTTATACTTAGGCATAGAATAGATAATACAGATAGAACGGACACTCCCCACCCCCCGCCAGTTTCAAGCTTTCTACCCCGCAAGGACGCGAGAATCACTCAACGAAGGGTTATATCGGACGATAATTTTCTATGAGAATACGACCATGATGCTGTATTATTTAACAAAATGGTACCAAATTTTTCGTCTATTATACGAAACAAGAATAAGAGATTTTTGATTTCATAAGAATTTCTACAAAGATTGAATCATTTTTATAAACTATTCTGGTTAGAAGTACGCGCCAACACTGAAGTCCTGTGACGAAATTATTAAACTCGTTGTTTTTAAGCTGCGGCTTTCGTTAATCGTTGTGAAATACGTCAGTGGCGCCAATAACGTATGGTAACGAGTGATGGCGCGGAGTAGGTATAGTTCGCAATTCACGAAGTCACTAGTGTTGCCAATTTAGTGGATTTTTTTACTAAGATTGCTACTATTCAGATTTATTGATAAGTGATTATTTCTTAGCATTCAACCGACTCAAAAAAAAGAAACAGGTTCTATATTAGACTATCTGTACTTTTATGTGCGTCCATGTATATATTATGTCGGTCAATAGTGAACAATGAATATAGGATTTCATCTAGTAAGTAGTATGCTTATTTAAGATTTCGCAACAACCGTTCATTAAAACCAGTAAGAGAATACGAGTACATTGACTATTGGAATCGATAGTTCCAAAAAAAAATAACGATATTTTTAAACTAAAACTTATTCAGTAATTAACGGCTTTGACATTGACTTATAAACTTTACCGGTTCTTATTCAGTAATTAACGGCTTTGACATTGACTTATAAACTTTACCGGTTCTAGTACTACCGGTACTACTACGATTTAGTTTCATTTTTAACCAACTTCAAAAAAGGAGACGGATCTCAATTCGTTTATATGTTTGTTACGTGATAGCTCCATTTATTGTGAAACAAAGGACATAAGCCCAAATCACATTGAAAAAACCCAGGTGCCACACCTGGGTTTTTTGATGTACCTCGGATTTTAAGTTATTAGTAATAATATTCTAAACTATCATCATCATCCGTTTGAGTGGCTAACCTGCGTTTCTTTGCCTGTAGAAGTTCGTGTCAAAAGCTATTATGGAACAAAATATATTGTATAATTTGGTGTTAATGATATAAAAATAATATATACCGCCTGAGTCATAAAGATATATATCAAACAATGCACGAATATGCTTAGGTTCTTTTCGCGATGGGTGGCCTTGGAATTGAATTCAAATTTAACGAGTGTAAGTAAAATAATTCATGATAATACGCTTATTTTTGGTAATGTACTTTGGACTTTGTATTCAATTATCAGTATGCTTACATCGCGGGTCAAATCTGGACAAGTACTAGCACAAGCACAGCACTAGCATAGGCCTGGGATATGAGGCGTACTTGAAGAGAGGTATATTTATGCTAAGATGTTATGATGATGATGATTACATCGGATTGCAAACAGTATTGGTGAACTTTTAAAAAAAACGCCTACAAAACTACACTGATAAAAAAACATGTTAGCCACTAATTTGGGTTATGGGAGTGGTGTAATTTTTTTTCCTAAAATATATTTGCATACAATTATTAGATTTTTTTGAGATTAGATACAATTATTTTGTGCCGAGGTCAGGGTACGATTTGGGCCATGTCTTCTATGATGTTTCTTTTTTTTTGGTAGATCATAGTTTTGAAATATGAAAACAAAGCTAAAAATTACTTTCGTTTATTTTTGTTCAAGTTTTTTATGATCGTCGTTGAAATTTGGTCAAGTAAGTTTCTGAATTTAATTTAAAATTGAAACCGATTTTTGTTTATTCGGCGCAAATTCACAATATTTAAAGTTTTATGCGATCCTTACTATAATCCGAATAAATAAATCACTATTTATCAACATACAAAAGTAATATTCTTTTAAGCATTAGTAATAAATTAAATCCGGAACTAGCAACATTATCGGCCATAGTTGATAACAATGCGAAATGTTTGTTTACAACATTTAATTTGGAGTTTTGAGTTGAAAAATCATGTGCTTTCTCTTTACTGGTCGCTGACATGATGTGTTAATAATTAATAAGTAGTTTGTGCAGTGTATAATACTCTGATATAGTAAACTGTGATAACGCCATTCAATGCATCTTATGAACGTAGTTATAGCTAATCTAATGTTCTGTGACTAGTCTATAATGAAATACGCGAAATATGTGGAGTGATTAATTAATATATTGTCAGAATAAAGTTTTCTCTTTGGGTAAGTGTACTTAACTTACTAAAATAATTTAGTAACCCTAGATGACACGCACACATGCGTAAATGTGTTCGAACGACATATGCGTAGTTGTGTGAGTGTAGGTATGTCAACTGCACCGTCTGTATAGATTTTAGGCCGAGTGTCCGGGGTGTGACTTAGGTCAACTTTTAAAATGCTCTGCTGCAAACAGCAATAAAGATTTTTGTATTTGTGGTCTAGTCGGGAGAACGACAACTGCCGATGATCCGGAGCCCCTGGTTCGAATACCACGCCCACCACTGTATTTTCAAAGTCATGTCCGTAATGTCAATAACTTAAATAGGGTGAAGGAAAACATCGTGACGAAACTGGCATGTTCCTAGAATCTTTCGAGATCATACACTGGACCAGCATGATACCTACATTATGGCCTCGATTCTCTTCTGCGAAAGGCAGCTCCGAGCCCCAGCGAGCGATGGGAACATTTAGTGGGCTGCTTATGTGTGCATGCACATTATAATTTTATAATACTTGAAATAACATTGATATTACCTATGTACTCACAACGCAACGAACAACAGTTCCAACAATCACATTTAGGTGTATGGTAAGGACATGTTTAGTAACGACAAGCTCATCAATCAGATCTGTACTTGGTGAAATGGTTAAAAGTTTATCTATTTACTAGTATCTACCGTGACTTTGTCCGCAAATTTAAAAAAGTATTTCGAAAATGGCTATTCCCTAAGGGAGTATTAACTTTTTTAGGCAACACGTGTGTTAACAAGTCTTAATAAGATAAAAGGTTCATGTTTATAATGCTAAAAATATTATTAGTTAGATCATAATATAAGTAATGTTAATCATGACTACAAACTACAAGTATCGAACCGAATGATTTTGTGACATGTAGCGAAAGTTATGAACAAATGATTATAAAATGCCACATAAAATAAATGTATATGTTTGTTTGTCAGACTGACCTTGCCGACGCCATCCTCGACGCCGCAGAAGCCCAGCACCTGCGGGGTGAGCTCGGTGACGTCATCGGCCAGTTGACCCGCCACCACCACCTCGGAGCCCGCGTAGAACGTCTTGAACTTATTCTTGGTCAGCGAGTCCTCCTTCACCTGAAATTATACAACGGACTCCTGTAGAAACTCCTCATCATAGGCCATACTTACTCCTTGAGATACCGGCGTGTAATATAGTACCCAAAGTGACAAAAAAGATATATAACAACTTACACCAATCACATCTGAATTATACATATACCAATTAAGGTCTAGAGATAATCAAGATGATACAGCGTGCCATTACTACCATATAATATATCTAAAATGATGCGCAAATACCTATCAGTCATAAAGAGATAAAAACAACATAAAAAATCAACAGATAAAAAAACACTATGTAGCACAGTACAGTACTATCTAACGACACCTGGATGATTGAAACGAATCTAACGATAAAATATCTTAATTGTCAACATCCATCCAGCCGTTTGGAAGATATGGGAATAAAGAAATTTACAAACATACAAGATACGCGCGAAATACACAACTCTTCTTTCAGTCGGGTAAAAACACAGTAATTAATCACACACACACATAGCAAATAATGGACTATTGGAAGTACCTACATATTTGAACCGTTACACTAGTCTCATTCTTTCTGGCGTAGGTAGATACGGCCATCGAAAACCTAGACGAACTTGTAGCGTAAACCCTACCTTTCTCAGCTGCATGAAGGTATTTGTTTTCACGCACACATACTTTTTTTTATTATTTACATATCTACTCCACAGACTCCGGGGTCCGTGATCTTTGTCAATACAATCTCTTTTTTACAGATTTCTTGGAGTAGGAGAAGAAAAGGAAAATAGGGGGGAGTTGGGCACATTTCAAACTTAATTCTAGAGCTCGTCTGTAGAGCCGATCACTATCGGTTGGGATTCTACCGCTAGTAATCGACTCCACATTGAGTCTTTGCCTTGCCATTTGCCTAAGCCGCCTCCTCCCGGCCCAGAGCCTCTACTACGGCTGCATTTCTGTCCCTGATGGCCATCTGTAGGTTGAACTCTCGGATGGTCTTCGGTGATGCAGCCAACGCTCGCCGCACGAACCGACCGATGGCGTCGTCGGTGTCGTCAGCGTAGTAAATGAAGGTCCCCGTGTGCCGTGAATATATTAGATTGCAATAACCGCATGGGGCACGCCCTCGTGCAGCTTCATGTTTGCCTTGGTTTTGATTGCGATTACCGACTCGTATGTTAGTCCTTGAGCTTCATGGATGGTAAGGATCTTGTCATCATCATCTTGATCATGGATGGTTTGTCAGGGTCTCTTTCTCCTCTTGAGTGTGAACTAAAAAGAGGGTGTTTGGTAGGGTGTTGGGTATTTGCGCTCCCTTATATCTTCTCTGCTCTAGGGACTTTATACGGGGCGCTGAGGAGTACATACGGAGTATATTTCCCTCAGCGCATATGCGTCGTCCATTGGGTTTCGATGTGTGCGCACACATACAAACTTACCTAGCGTGTTTTACACTTGGTAAGAAGCACGTCGCTTCGCGAGATGAAACTACTATAAACAATGTCTTCTGTAAGAAATATTTTAATGAATTTGGCTGGCCACACTGCCGTGTGTCTAGATTCAAGGGTAAGGTATACAATCTTTAAAAATTACGTTGCGTAAAACTTGAACGGTCCCATAGATAATTAGATGAGCATCTCACCTGGTTGGCGGGGTAGACGAACTTGACGTCGGCGAGGAGCGGCGAGGAGACCTGCCGGTAGAAGTCGTTCAGCTGCAGCGCCGCGTCCGACGCCTCGTAGATGTGTCGCATGAACCCGTCGTTCCGGAGCGCCAGCTTGCGCAAGAATTTGCGGTCAGCGTCTTCACCTGTACCACGAAACGTAACAATAGAGTCACAGCACCAACTAATCCTACTAATATTATAAATGAGAAAGTTTGGATGTTTACATGATTAGTAGTGGTAGGAGCTGAGCCGGGAGGAGGCGACTTAGAAAATAGAATTAGCAAGAAAATTTTCCCTACTCTCCCCTATTTCCTTTTCTTCTCCAATCCAAGATTCATGTAATAAAAAGAAAACGATTGACAAAGGTCACGGACCCCGGAGTCTGTGGAGCTGTAAAATTAAAATAAAAAAAAAATAAAAAAAAGTAGTGGTAGGACTCTTTGGAGAGCCCGTCTGGGGAAGTATCACACCTTTTCCAGTAATTATAAGTACCTCAAGGAATAATGAGCTAACATCATTGAATGCCAGTTTGAATGACATTTTTTTTCAGAGAAGTTACTGAGCATAAAGATAAAACATCTTATATCTCGGGTTATCGAAGGCAGTGCTAGTTAGCTATGATTTACACTCTTCACGTTCCAATACCTGCGTGACACTGTGATGTTATAGGCAGCCGTGTTGCTTACCATCAGGCACATATCCTGCTCGTCCCTTCAGTCTATACTATAAATTAAAAGTTAATACAATTGTCAAGTACGTTGGGATTAGTGTGGTTTTGCATTTCTTTTCTTACCAAAAGCCAGACAGAAAATGGTAGCCTTGTCCTCGCCAAAGTTCTTCTCGGTGAGTCGGTTGATGATGGTGGTGGGGTTGGTCTCTCCCACGGTTGGGTCGCCGTCCGTCAGGAAGATGATTATGGGCTCCAAGCTCTTCATTTCTACAAATAAAATTAAAATGCTGAGGAAATAGTAAGCAGAATAACAAACAGTTAGTAGATTGCGGAGTAGGTAAGTTACGGTGGTCTAGTCGGGAGAACGGCGGCTGCCGATCCGGAGACCCCGGGTTCAAACCCCACACGCACCACTGTCTTTTCGAAGTCAAGTGCGTAATGCCGCTAACTTAAAACGGTGAAGGAAAACATCGTGAGGAAACCGACATGTACCAAGAATCTTTCGAAGTCATGTGTCATCCGCCAACCCGCACTGGGCCAGCGTGGTGGATTATGGCCTTAACTCTCTCCTTGAGAGAGAAGGCCCCGAGTCCCAGCAGTGGGAACGTTTAGTGGGCTGTTGATGATTGATGAGTAGATTGCCCTAAAACAAAACAACATCACTAAAAATTGCATTGAATTATTAATATTATTATTATCCCACTAATACAATAGTGTAAAAGTTTGGGTATGTTTGTTGTGAAAACGAACGGATCAATATGAAATTAGGAACTTAGATTATAATCTGGAACGAAGGCTATTTTTAATTCCGAAAAATGTAGAGTTCCTTACCGAGTAGCCTTTTTCTGAAATCTATGCAGATAAATTCGCATGCATCATAATCATCCATAAATTATCAAATGGTAAGTATTTATTTATCCCATTAATATTTTACCGAAATGCGAAAGTTTATGTGTACCTATGTATGCATGTTTGTTACTCTTTCGCGGAAAAAACTGCTAAAGGGATCCGGATGAAATATGGTATCGTTATTTATATTTCGTTTTTTTTACTTCGAATTAATTATCAGATTATTTTTCGGTATTTTATAGCAAACACTTCCCGTGTATCGGATATAGTAAAAAAAATCTGAAATCCTTTCATTACTACCGCGTTATTATATGTATATTGTCGCGTTCAAACGTAAAACGTTTTTATGTTTAAATAATGGTATAGGTCGATCGATATGAACTCACTCTCGCTGTCGCAGACGGGTCCGTGGCTGGCCTCAGTGTTCACCGCTACCGTGGTGGGCGGAGCTTCGGTTGAAGTTTGGTTCGCCTGTGCTGGGACGGGGTTCTTGCACCACTCGGTGCGCTTGTGAACCAGATTCACGGCCACGTCGAGAGCGCTGTGGATGTTGGTTCCTGCGGGTAGAATGTAACATTATTACACTCACTCAGACACTCGGTCAAATCGTTATTCAAACGGCGCATTCTACAGTACGACCAACTTATTTGTACAAGGTAGCAATGGCGCCACGATCGAAAAGTGTTGCCATCTATTATAAAATTAGGCAACTTTTGTGATGTTTAACACTCGTAACTCAGTAGTTCCGCTTTTGGCCGTTTTACAGATAAGTTGGTGGCACCGTAACTAGCTACAACACAGAAATCACATAGGTGCTGCTTCCTTAGCCGTGACCCTGGTGACGGTTTTTCCTCTCTCAAAAGTTTAAGTGATGACGAAAAGGAAAGTTGGATTGAAATTTTATCAAAGTAGGTAAGTACTCGTATGTGTCTCTTGCACTTCTAAAACAAATGAGAATCCAAAATATTCTGAATACCCTCAAATTACATTATCATTAGCATTCCGACAGAAATCGTGTACCTAAATAGAAATATGGAAATCGATGTAGGTACTGACTGCTCAATTCCTTCTCAATTTCACCAACAGTTTTTTTTTTTTTTTTATAGCATAGAGTGACGAGACGAGCAGGTCATGTGCCTGATGGTAAGCAACATGCCTGCCACATAACAGCACAGTAACACGCAGCTATTGAAACATGATAGTCCAAATCATTACCTAGCACTGCACTGCGCTCGTCACCCAGAGATCTAAGATATTATGTCTCTAAGCCCTGTAATTTCTCTGGAATCATTGCCCTTCAAACCGGAACACAGTAAAGTTTGCACATTACTGCTTGGCGGTAGAATATTTGGCAAAGGTGTGGTACTTCCCCAGGCGGACTCTGCTAAGAGTCCTACCACTACAGTGGCACCAATGTTCCATATTGTCAGAGAAATTCAACAAAATGAAACATTTCGTTAAATTTCTGACAGATACATTTGCATTCTGAAAATGCCCCATCATTATTAAAACTAATTATTTTAAACGAAATTCACATACCACCAGCCGCGTCCAGCCTACTGATGATGACCTTGGCCTTGGCAATGTTTTCTGGAGTGGCGGGCGAGGGCGCCACTAACGTAGGCTTGCGGTCGAAGTCACTGTAGTAGTACTCTTTGCGAGGGGGTTCCTGGTCGGCTTCTTTCAGCGAGTGGACCTGGGGATGGTTTGTATTTGTGGTGAAGTGCAGCAAAATCACGGCAAGTTATTTATTTACATAGAAAAGTAAAAGTAACAATACTGAATACAACGTGTTAAGTAAATATTATGAAACAAGAAATATTGATCCTTCGAGCAGAATGCATTGAAAAATGGAAATATTTACAAAATTTCTCAATGCAAAAATACAAATGCTGTTTAAGTTTCTGACATTAAGGTACGATCCTATAAATTACAATTTACAGCGGTGGCCTAGTAGGGGGAACGTTGATATCACAAGCGATAGGTTCGAACCCCGACTGCATATGACGAAGAAGGCGTATGTTTTCTAGTGCAGATATACAAGTATGGCATCACTACTTTAATCACACAGGTAGGTATGTTTGTCCCAAGGAAGTTATCTTTCAAGCCACGTGTCATTCGCCAACCCGCACTTGCCCAAAGAGTTATACTATGGCCTTGAATATCTGCTTATGAGAAAATGTCCTGTGTCCCTGCAGTGAACTAACATCGACTGGACTGTTTATGCTAATAAAATATTTGATTTTATGTGAAAATATATAAATTTCACGCAAACAATCGATTCATCCATAACTCTGGCATGTTTAAATGTGATGCGTAAACGTAAATAGAGGATAACACGCTTCCGATAACAGCAGCATGCAACCTAGCTACCTTTTCAACGTGAAGAGAATCGCTACCTAGCACTGCACTACGCTCCTCACTTCGAGATACAACATGACAGAAATCAAAGAGATGTTTTGCATTTCTACCGGATCACATAAATGTTAGCACGTTTCTTGCTAACAGAGGTAGAATAACTAGCAGTAGTAGGTATGATATTTCTCTAAGCGGCAACGTATCCTACCACTACCAAACAAGTTAGTTCCACTAGAATAACTCCTTTGACTTATACAAAAGTTTTAGTGTCACAAGCACAACGATGGAATATAATATTATCATATATTCCTCCTACTAATAGTTTAAAAGGGTACAATCCTCAAAAAAACTAATCAGCCCGTTAGTTAGATTGCCAAAAAATATTGTACACGTATTTTTTCTTTTGTTTCACAAACAAAAAATGACGAAGATAAAGGGCTTCGAAGTTTCGCATGACGTCACTTGTGGGTACGATTTTTAGTATTTTTACACACGAGTGACGTCGTGACCTCCCACTCTCGAAGTTTGATGGTCTATATCTATGTCGATTTTCTATATTTTGAAAAAACAAAAAATACGTGTCCCTTATTTTTCCATGATCTAGCTGACGGACTAATTAGAATGGTGTATTTTTGACCCAGTCCGGTACCCTAATGCGAAAGAAACATACTCACAAAGAGTATGTTTGGTTCATTGTTACTCTTTCACACGAAAAGTATACTGAAGGGAGCAGAATGAAATTTGGTTCATAGATTCCTAATCTAGACATGACATGACATTAATAAACGCTGCTAATTTTTATCCCAGGAAAATAACAAGACCGGGAACTATGCGGGAATGAAACCGCTAGTGAATGCATATTGGTAAGTATGAACGTATTCATACATCGTTTTGATCATACGCATACAATGGCACATAAATAAATCAACACGCGTTATGACCTAATATGTTATTGTGACGATTACAATTTCACATACCCATTATGGATGGAATGGCTTTGAATGGAAATATCATTCATATAATTTAGAATCATGTCATGTTCCAAGCTTAATAGAAGAAAGTGAGCCACTGGCGGCAAGTACTTTGTTGATTTCAGAACTGAAAATATCTTTTGCGGTTTTGATATTTTTTTGATAGGGGAAAGGGTGTTACACCTTTGACTTTTAATTACATCGCTGTCCGTCTGTCTAGAGCTAGAGCCTCAGACTCTACGACCGCCGACAGACCGCATTTCAACTGCGATCCAACCGCAAATAGCAGTTCAGGTGCAGTTTGAATGCAGTTGACACGACTGCAATATAACTGCAAACCAAATGCGCAGTCCGGTTGCAGTTCAATTGCAGTCGGCGTGCAAAATTACATGTTGCAACGTAAGCTCTAAAATTAAGTTTAATACTACTAATATTATAACTGTCAATGTTTGTTGCTCAATCATGTCGTAACATCTGAACGGGTCTCTGAAATTTAGAACATAGAGTGTAGTCTGGAAGAACACATAGTAGATTACTTTTATCCCGGGTAAAAATAACGGGAACGGGAAACTACGCGCGTAAAATAATGAAGGACTGTAAAAAGTGAATTTATCTATCTATCTACCTACTCGTGTTTCGTGTTGCAAATGGCCGTGACAGAGAAAGCGAACGAAGCGAAAGAAAGGACTGTAAAAAGTTGACCTGTGTCAATCGATCATTTGTCGAGACCCGGGTCGATCGCGACCCACTCGTATGGAGATGTTATAAAGATTCGATCATAGATCGACAATCGGGTTACAAAAGATCGGGTGTTTTAGAAATCCGTGATTCGATCACTCGTGTACAGGTTGCGATTGAATGAAAAGGATTCGATCGATCACGATCGACACAGGTCTAGTAAAAAGTGAATCTTATCTATCTACTAGTCGTGTTTCGTGTTGCAACTGACCGTGACAGAGGAAGCGAACTCCTCGATGCTGAAGAAGTCCCCAGGGTTGAGGTCCCCGAGGATGGTCTGCATGGCCTCGCGCAGCTGCACGATCTTGCGGTCCATCATGGAGCCCGACGTGTCCAGAACGAACACCACGTACTTGTTCAGCGGGGGAAGGGACGTGGGCGCGAAGAAATGCACGAAGTAACCTTCGTTTACCTGTACCATACATAAGATACCATAAGACTACGAGACGAGCAGGACATGTGCCTGGTGGTAAGCAACATGCCTGCCACATAACAGCACAGTGACACGCAGCTATTGGATCATGAGGATTACCTAGCACTGCACTGCACTCGTCGCCCAGAGATCTAAGATGTTACATCTCTAAGCCCTGTAATTTCACTGTAAATATTGCCCTTCAAACCGGAACACAGTAATGTTTGCACTTTACTGCTTGGCGGTAGAATAACTGGCAAAGGTGTGGACTTCCCCAGGTGGACTCTGCTAAGAGTCCTACCACTAATAATCCCACGCTCCGGATCGTCAGTCACCGTTGACTTAAAACTGTGAAGGAAAACATCGTGAGACATATGTATCTTTCGAGGTTATGCGTCATCCACTAACCCATACTGGGACAGCGTGGTGGATTATGGCTTTGACTCTCTCCTCCCTACAGAAGGCCCCGAGTCCCAAAAGTGGAGGCATTTAGTGGGCTCCTAATGCTTATAGAGAGAACTTACCTAGAAAAAACACCGATTTGAAGACACCAGGATCTTAAGATCAGTAGTATAGTAAGCTTACCAGAATTTCACCTTCCTTCGTGCGGTCCACGTCGTATTGAACGACGAACTGTCCCAAGACACCTTCAGTTTTCGTCTGCTCATCATCATTTTGGCTGTTATACCATCTGTTCGTGTGTGATGCAGACTCCTTTGACTTTTGCTATAACAAGACACGAAAAATAAGTTATCTATAAAGTATTGTCCTAGTTTTTTTATTAAACTTTAAAAGAGGATTATAAAACAGTAGTAGTGTAATCCGTTGACTGATACGAGTTTAATATTCTGCTAATATTATAAATGTGTGAGTTTGGATGTTTGATACTCAATCACATCGGAACGGATGACCAGATTCGGTTGAAATTTGTAACTCCGACTAGTACCTATCAATAACAGTTTTGGTACTTTTAATCGCGGGAAAATTACGGGATGGGTAACCACGCGGGTATAATCGCACGGCGCTGGTGGTATAATAATAAAATCTGATGGTCTATAAAGGCAATTTTGTGTTTTTTTTTACTATTTCAGACTAAAAACTGTGTTCCAAATTTCAACTCTAACCGTTCATGGGTCAAGTGCGTAATGACGCAGGCGAAGGAAAACATCGTGAGGAAACCGGTAGTTCCTAGAATCTTTCGAAGTTCTGCGTAATCCACCAACCACCAACCCGCACTGGGCCACTGTGGTGGATTATCGCCTTGACTCTCACCTTGCGAGAGAAGGCCCGGGTCCCAGCAGTGGGAACATTTAGTGGGCTGCTCAAGCAATGTTGTTTCTTACCGCATAAATGTCCATCAACCTCTTCTGCTCATCGAGATCAGGAGTGAACGTGATTGTGGCTTCACGGTCATCGTGCCCCCTTGTGATCACAACTTTGGAATTTTCTGTGAAAAAAATTTAACATTCATCACTCGAGTCAGTTTCAGAAGAAAATTTAAAGAAGTTCTAGTATTTTATTAATAACAAAATCAACAAATAAATATAAGCTGCCAGATCAAACACAACAGAGGCTAGTGCAGAGCTAATTTAGCTGAGCGTCTCAAAAAGCGAATGTATGCAAACCTCATCACCTCATGACTGCCCTCGTGGCTTAGTTGGTAGTAGCTCTGCCTGCGAAGCCGAGGGTCGTGGGTTCGATCCCCATCCAGTGCAAATATAATATTGTGTGATGAATTCAAATGTTTGCACTGTGTCTGGGTGTTTATATGTATAATAAGTATGTATTTAAAACTATATAAGTATTATATCAGCTATCTGGCCGCCATCATACAAGCTTTGCTTAGTTTGGGGTCAGATGGTGTTGTGTGTGAATTGTCCACCAATATTTATTTATTTATTTTATTCATAAAATATTAATATGTCACCCTAAAACTGTCTATTGCTAGAACAAATGATTTCCAAATCGGGATGTCTTAGGTTCAAATCCCCAGCAGTGGGAACATGAAATGGGCTGCTAATAGTATTATAGCATTCGAATGTTAACTTACGAGCATCGTCTTTGGTAGCGTCAATTTCGTTTCCAGTTCTGACTTCAGGCACTCTAAGTTCAGTAATCTTCTCCGTCTCCTTGATGTTGACGGTGACTGAAAACTTGGGCACCAGAGCCCCAGGGTGCATGTTCACGGCGTGATGGTAGACCCCGTTCTTTCGGACCAGCAACTCCTCGTAAGTCAGGTTGAAGACTGCAGCGGACAACGGTTCCACGTTCACTGACACCACAAATTGGTTGGAGTCACGGGCCCTAAAATACATTGGTGATTTAGAATAGTGCTTAGCTTAGGATTTGATGAATTTAAACTTTAAATTCATCAAATCCTTTAAATTTTAAAGTGTTAATTTGTAAAGTGTGTGTCAAGTTATTTTTAATTCGTAAAGTGTCTTTAGCCACTTGGAGGACTTTTGATAGGGTGAAAATCTTATGGGTTTTTGGTTTAACGCATTTGTGATGGGCGAAATCTTGTGGGTACGTGACAACGATATGCATAAGGGTGGATCCAGGTGCGGGTTATGGGGCCATGGCTCCTCCCCCCTGAGCTGGATCCAGTACCTAGACCTAGGCGGACCACTAACTAAAACACACGCATGTACTTATCGCACGGCCTTGTGACTTGGCCACGACTACGTGACCTTTGGTTTGAACACGGCCTAAAAAGTTTTTTAGATTGGCCCTGCTGTGGATCAATTACTAACATCAACTCACTTAACTAAGTAAGTAACTCAGTCAACTCACTTAGCCGTAACATGAGCCGCTCCCAATCCATGTGAAATAGCGTGATCGTAGATCTGCTTGGCTTCTTCCTTCTCCTTCACGTAAGCTTTATACGATTTCCCATCGAGTGTCCTGCAATTACAATGCTTTATATTTTACGTTTTTAATTATTATTGTAATCACGATATTTTAAACTCTTACAAAAACAACTACCAACAAATAAAAAGTTCGAAAGTTGTTCAGTTTTGGATCGTTGATTAACCAGAGAACTTTATCGTTTTTAGTGGAAGCATATTCTGTCAATGCAAACGCATCTTAGAAAAATCTTTGTCGAGTCCCAACATAGTAACGAAACAAATTAGGTATAACACAGAGAGAAGTCGAACTAATACAGGCTGAACACAAAAAACGTAGGTTAATTATTATCGATCCTAGTGTCTAGTTTGCTAATACAGAACAGCATGCTGAAATGAATGAAGGAATTGAACCTAGTTTCAGGTGTATAATGCCGTTGACTTAATAAGGTGAAAGAAATACCTATATCGTGCGGAAACCTGCTTATTGTAGAGGATTTAACTCTTCAAAGATAAGAGAAGTCTGTCAACCCGCAACTTGGCCAGCGTGGTGGATTACGGCCTAAGCATTTCCTACTTAATTATGGAGACACTCTTGCCCCCGGGGAAAGCCTATGAGTTGATCCAAAAGGATGGAACCTCTTTGCCCAATCGAATAAGCGAGTAAAATAGTAACTGTTCTTACATAACAAAGCCGCTAATGAAGGCAGTTTCTGGCAAGAGTACCCTGAAGTTAGCCTCCTGCGCGCGTTTTGCCGGGTTCTTGACCTTCGCAACGACGGCGGTGTGCGCGTAGCGGAGGGACACCACTGAATTGACCTCCATCTCCGTCAGCTTGATGGGAAGCACGGGCTCGTCCGTGGTCAGTTCTGTCGTCGACGATACTTCGGGCTCTGTGCTCTGAAGATATTACGAAAATTACTAAGTCTGGTCCCCTGCAAATTACTGCGCTCAACTATAAGGGCGCCTATAGCCGCTCCCCAGCTCATAAATGGTTTACTGTACAATGTATGCATGCTTATTTGTGTCACAATAAAAGTATTCTGTCTGGATGCATGCAAAATTCATTTACATTTATTTATGATGGGTTTTCAACTTAGTCAATGTTTTTTGTACAGAAAATAATGAATTTATAAGTATTATGGATATAGGTATAAACTAAGTACTTGAGAAGCTAAGAGCCGGTTCAAACGGCGCGGCTGCCAACCGCGCCCGCGCGCGGGCGCGGCGCCGCGCCGCGCGACGGTTTTGTTTTCAATACTCACGAGACCGCAGGTTTTCGCGGTTTCTGCTCTGGAAAGCTACTGCGCAAGAATCGCGCGCAGCCACGCGGGCGCCGCGCGGCTGCCGCAGCCGCCGCGACCGTAAACCGCGTCGTGTGTATTGAATTCAATTTTATATGGAAATCTGCCGCGCCCGCGCGCGGGCGCGGGTGGCAGCCGCGCCGTGTGAACCCTCTCTTAGTCAACACAAAGAAAAAGTTTACGAATTCACGTGCCAGATAATTCAGTGTTCTCGTGCTTTCGCGAAGTCAAGAAGTAGCGCGCAAGATATTTCTTTATACTGTGGTATTATGGTCTTCTGTCACCCTTGTGAGCAAAGATCCTAAGCACCAGCAACACATAATAACGGTTGTATAAGCTTACGGTTATTTTCTTTGCTTACCGATTCGTCAGTCTTCGTGATGATGAGTGTTTCTTGCGTAGGGTCCGCCAAAGGGTGCGCCGCCGCAAGCGCGGCGAGGCACCCTAGTGCCACCAACCACCGGAGTTTCATACTCCCCTGAAACAAAAACCATAAAATTATATTATTTTTTCGTTACGTATACGTACCAAAGATAATCTTTAATTAGTAAATTCTTGAAATGTGATTTCTGGAGTAATTTTGTGCGCGGAGGTGAGAGGACATGACCCCCCTTTTTTTAACTCACTCTTTTTTAACTAACGCGGGAAAACCACTGGAACGCATTTTCAATCGATTTATTGTTTTTCACTGGTGACCCCCCCAAAATCTGAGGTTACGTACTGGTGACCCCCTCCAAAAGTCAAAGCTGGGACCGCGCCTGTACCAACTACTTATTGTTTAATATGTCAGGTTATTATTTACGTAGGTATGGTATGTACTAATTTTAAAAGCAAATTCCAAGAGTCCAAAATATTCAGCCACTCTATGTCAAGTCACCTAGCATTATTTCAAATCTATCACTAACATGGATTACATGGTTTACCAACTATTTGGTACACGCATCATACATAATATACTAACATAACATAATTTAATTGTATTTTGGCTTAATTATAATAACCGGGGCAAAGACGATCCCGGAACGCTGATCCGGAGAATTGGCCGGCCGGGCCAAATCGCTTTGTCGCGAACATCTATTATTATTTAAATTAATCTGCCTAAGTATATAAAAAGTATTTTTGTGGTCAAATCAGAGCAAGGTCCCTTGGTTGGCTCTAAACACACAAACATATTTGTTATTTATGATAATTTCATGGTCCCTGAACATACCTACGATGAAATCACATTACGTAGACAAAGTGAGATAATTTACATTCCCAGAAGAGCATGTCAATGCCGGGAAAACACAGATTATCAAGTTGTTGTACACACAACAGCTTTGTTAATTTTCCTCATAATTTTGCAATAAGCCTAAGCATCTTAAAACACTTAATATATTTGTAAGTATGACATACCTACTTTGTTATTGAAGCATTGAAGTCTTAAAACACTAAGAAGCGGCACGCGCTCATCTACGATGACAATGTAAAATCAGGTGACGTCTCCTGATTGAGTCTCAGTCGCAACAGGAGCCACAAGTAGAGTGGGCGTTCGCTAACAATTCAAAAAAATCCGATATGAGCCGTAAATAATGTCTTATTCTGCTATTGCAAGGTGAACAAACAATTCAAAGACCAAGAACAAGTTCCATTGTATCACTTTTCATGCGTAAGTACACAAAATATTTAATTATTTCCATAACAGTTCAATGATTATTACATCTAAAATGATTTTTCTGTTGTAAACAATTTTAGAATTGGCCATTTCTAAAAAGAGACAGATATACATACAGCGTAAGAGTGCAACACGACCGGCGATATGTTAGTTGCGGCTATTTTGTCTCTTTCACGCCAGTGCATTTGTATGTCTTTCTATTCTTGTCGAAAAAAATATCTACACAAATGTGATGTATAGCTATCTCATTTGCACCTACTGCTTACTTGTCATGATGTCTTTGTCATTCATTCAAACGTCTCTCACGATGCAAGCGAAGCTGTGTTCACATTGCGTATACTTGTGTGAGATTTTCGGCACATTATCCTGTCTTTATATTAGAGCTTACCTTATCTTCGTTTACTTAGTTTCATCAAAGTATTGAAGTTGTAGTAGTATGTGCCGATTACCGAATGAGAAAAGAAAAAACCTTCGCTGAAAATGCATCGGGGGAAAACCCAGGCAACACATTATGCCAAAACGATTTTATTACGGAAGTGGATGTGGAGGCAAACCTCTCAATTCGAGTCTAACCTCCAGCTGGCATTCAGTCGACTCATCCCAAAGATGAAAACAGTAGGTATCAGGCGCGGTCCCAGCCTCGAATTTTGGGGGTCACCAGTATGCAGCCTTAGATTTTGGGGGGGTCACGAGTAGAAATACAATAAATCGAATAAAAAAGACGTTATTAGTAGCGCCCCACGATTTTATCCGCGTAGTTGACGTTCCAGTTGTTTTCCCGCGTTTAAAAATAGTCTATGGACTATTAGACATTTTGTTTTTTTTAGATTTTTAATCTAATGTATATGATTTTGGGGGGGAGTCATGTCTCCCGTGACCCCCACCCCCTGGAGCCGCGCATGGTAGGGATAGGGTATAGCGGTATAGGTACTCCATAAATCAACATCTAGGGTTCAATTTAGTACCTTTTTAACACGTTATTTTACCGTTCTTATATAGGTACATTTCCTAATCCTTGGCATACTTTTATTTAGAAATATGTATATCTGTTCTTCGAATCGGAGCGCCGAATGATCTGGGTCCCTAGTAACAAGATACTCTTAAAAACTTTACAAAGTTTGTATAGTTAGTTAGAAGCAATCGTGTGGTTTATCGGCCGTGGCATCGCTCCTCTAACCAGTTTTAAATCGAATTAGCATAAAAATACAAACAGCTTGGTATTCAGTTGGTTTCTGTGAGCTTTTGCCTGGTTTCTGTTTTATTTATCAAGCAAATAAAGATTTATGTTAGACTTTTACGAATTTAATCAACATATAAATATATAAGTACCTATATCTGCAGTCACGACGTCGCCGGTGTTATCTCTTGCTCGTGAGGTCATGTATTTGACCCATGAGGTAGGTAATAATTATAACCAGAGGAAAAATGGTACAAAACAATAATATTCACGCGGAACGGGGAAAATACAAAAAATATACAAGCTTGAAAGGTCATGTTAAAAAGATAAGATTTTGTTTTATCGATCCTAGCGCGATATACCTACTTACTCTGGAACTACCAGTGAGATAACGGAGGTCAAAATCTATTTAAATTACCTAGTAAGTGGTGCAACTGCTACCTATTGTTATAAAAAAAAACATATCAACTTACATTTGAGTTCAATGACAAGGTATTACAATTCATTTTCGTAATAAATTTAATGTCTTCGTGACACGACAGGTTCGCATTCTATAAGTAGGTACCTACAATTTTTAGGTGTTAACTACGCTGGATACCTGGCTGTCTCAATTCCAGATATTCCGTACTACATTAAGTCGAATTCAGAGCTTGTTTGTCACACTAATAGGTAAGTGATGAGTTTAAAAAAAACAACGAATTGACTGGAATGGAAGTTCTACTTTCATTGTCTACACAAGCCTACGAGTACAATAACATTCGCTAGTTGAAAAAGATTTTCCCAATTTATTATCAAAATATACCTACTAGCCTACTACCTACTAAAACATTGCTCCTGTCGGATAAACATCGCTTTAAATGTATAAAATACCTACATCTAGGTAAGTACCTAGTTTCTTGTTCCAATATTCGAGTCAGTGAAATGCAAACTTTGAAGTAAGCATAAAATAAGAAGGAGTGGTTTTGTGCACATAAGAGTTTACAAAGTAGGTACATTATTTTTAGAATGTATCTAGTCCCTACGATCTACATCGAGATCGGCCCCATCGCAAAAGAATCCTGTGGGACAAATATGATTTCAAGGTTAACTTGATCGGCGCGGAACATTACAATTGCAAATGAACTAACGGGTCGTAAGAAAGTGTGTTTTGCACACTCGTCTCTATAACTGAATACGCTTTCGGCAGGCCGTGTTAAAATCTATTTGACCTGCCAAAACCATATAGGTACACTCGTACACTGGAGTCTATGTTTTATACCTACTACTACTAGCATCTGACTTCGACTGCACAGAATTTAGAGAAAGACTACTTTCTGTCTAAGGAACTTTGCAATTTTTCGGAACAAATAAACAAACACTTGAGGACATTAGGACATTGAGAGTTGATATAATCTGTAGGTACTAATATTATAAAGCTGAAGAGGTTATTAGTTTGAAGGCGCTACTCTCAGGAACTAGTGACCGATTACAAAATTTCTTTCACCGTTCGATTTGTACGTGATCCCTGAGTGCTATAGGATGTTATGTACTACGGGCAAAACTGGGACGAACTGCTAGTGTTTGTATACTTGTAAATACATAATATGATAATAAGTATCCATATTAAATTCAAAGCTATTTGAAAGTCATAAGTCTGTATCTGTCATTATATAGACAAATATTATATCAGCTATCTGCCATAACACAAGCTCTACTTTGATTCGTTCAGTCCTCACGTGATTGAACGATTGACTTGGCATTGGATTTTTTTATATATCGGCCTAAACGGTTAGACGAGATTTTGACTAATATAAGTCGATGAGATCCGTGCATTGCTGAGTATTATAATATTTTTAATGAAATAGGATCCGTAACTAACCCTCCGACGTACCTACCCATTCTCAGACTGTCAGAATCAAAACAATTGGTACCTATAGGTAAGTAGTTGTGAGAGTAGTTGGAACATACTGACAGATTAACTAATTAACGATAAAAATAATAACATTTTGATTAATATTAGTTTATGAGAAAAAGTTAAGAGAAGTTCCCAACAAACATGTTTTTCGTGTTTATTTTTTTATCAGAAACAACGGTTATACACACAAGCTTGAAACCAGGTAACATAAAATAGAATGAATAGAATGTCTGAATGTACCTAATTTAGTTATGCTTATAAACAATGAAACGGCCATGAGAGACAAATAAAGGATTCGACGGTACTAAATCAATGAAAGGAAGCAAGTTTACGCAGAAAGGACTGAACTACACCAAAATAACGCATCGCATTCGCAATAGAATAGGGAGTTTATTCTACTGTGTGGTGTAAACCAAATATCGACCATTACTCCAATATTCGACTAAAACGATTAAAAATTGACCATTATTTCTAATAATAGGTGGGTGTGCTTTTAACCTATGCTTAAAGCTATCACGGTTATTCACAAGGTAGGTACATTATAGGTAGTTATTATTAATTATGTGATGTTGACTGAGAATATTACCTATAGTGAAGCGGCTCCCGATTCCGATATTTCAACACAGTTCCAAGCACCATGTTCACGGATAGACCGGTGAATGCTAGGGGCAGTTTACTCAGGAATATAGGTAGTGAATGAAACATTGAAATATCATAAAGTCGCTCCACCATGTATCCACGGTAAATATCCCGTAAATAGCACTAGTGTAAAATGTCTTTCGCATAATATGCACGTAATACAGGAAACAGCTATTTTATTAGCTATTTCAGGGTTAAACATTGTTCTATCACGGATTTTCACAACACTGTCAATACTATCGTTAACTACGGGTTATTATTGTTCGTAGTTCTATGGTGAAATAAGCCCCCGCCATTTCTATGTACTTTTATGAACCATGTTCACGGATAAACTGGCGACTGAAGAATTCTGAAAGTTGGCAAAAAATGCCATTCGTACGAACTACTCTCGTTTTCTCAGTATTTTACCACGATTTACGTTGAAAGTCGAAATCGAACCTAAACTCCGACAAAACACACTTTTTAATCCCGGCAAATGTCACGCAGCTAGAAATGATTATGTTTATTTTAGTTCTCGTAGTATTCAATGGTCGTGAGAATATCGGGCCTAAGTCGCTCAGATCACCATTTCTGTGTAACCCCTACTACATCTCAAAGAATTTACTAACTGTAATTAATAGAAACCTACCGAGTGCGTTAAGAATAACAATAACAACTACCTACAGAAGTCATTGTCATGATTTTATGGAAATTATACAGAAGACACTTTGGCCTTGGCTTGGCTAGTGGTGAAAGCGTACGATTTTAAAATCGTGTCGTCGTAGGTTCAAATCCCGCTTGCAATAATAGAGTATTTTTTTCAAGCGGAGATAGATGTATGTCATCACTCCTGGCTGAACGGTGAAAGAATCGGTATTCGGTATGGTATGTTCTAAGAAAGACATTTTTGATTTTTTGAAGGCAAGCTGCACCCGCACTTGGCTTGTGTGAGGGAAGATCCCGAGGCGAAGCGGTAGCAGTGGGAACATGAAGTACAAATAAACTGCTTATGTTATGCCATATAATATTAAGATGTAGGTTTCTTAATATTTTCATTTTAGGTAAGTGGTACAAAAAGGTGTTTCAATAGAAGTGTTCTACTGAAATGTATTACCACATACTACGTATCATCAAGTTTGGCATGTTGAATTCGCAAATTGCCTGGGGAAGTCCATTAACCAGTTTTATCTGCAAATTTTATTGTTAATGTGAGGGAAATTCCGGTGTGGATCTTTTTGTAAATTTCCCAAATTCTACTCCACGAGAAACTGCGTCAAAACATTATGCTAGTTGGAGGTATGGCGTAAACCTAACCTAATAAAAAGTACCTACAACTTTATACTAAATAAATAAATATTGGTGGACAATTCACACACAACATCATCTGACCCCAAACATGCCCAAACTAAGCAAAGCTTGTGTGATGCCAGATAGCTGATATAACACTTATATAGTTTTAAATACACACTTATTTATACATAGAAACAATCAGACACAGTGCAAACATTTGAATTCATCACACAAATATTTGCACTGGGTGGGAATCGAACCCACGACCCTCGGCTTCGCAGCAGAGCTACTACCAACTAAGCCACGAGGCCAGTCAATACTGATCATTTACAACAACTGAGAACTTAATGTTGTTTTTGATTTTCATACATAAAATTGAAATGTGAACGTGCATAGGTACGAGTATTTAGCAACACACGTAGTTAAGTATCTAAAGTTACCTCATAGGTGTGACCAGTTAACTATTATAGTAGTCAAGCACAAAATCTACGTTTGTTGTGCTCAAGTTAATGAAAAATCAATACAATTGGTAGTGTCCATTAACATGATGGCATCACATGTCCACCGCGAAGTTATTCAACACTTTCGTAGTAAGTAAACTGAACTTGTTTATGTTATTAACCGGTAAACAATGGATAACGAACGAACTATCGACACACGATAAAGACTCCTGGATTCCGCACTTAGGTATGTTACATTGAAGACAATGTATCTGTCGGCTTTGTATTTTTAAACTTGATTCAAAGTAACTAGGTGTGTCCAGGATCAATACAGAAGGATCGCATATTCACGACAAAAAATGTTGATGGTAAGTAATGTAGTGAGACAAATATCGGTGTCCCAGTAAAAAAAAAAACAAATACACCGGTGTCGTTTCGCTCAACTTGACTGCAACGTTTGGAGACCTAATGGTCAGACAATTAGGAAATCGACTCAAGAAAAGTGGGGACCGGAACAACATTGATTGAATCTATGGTTTACCGGCAGCGCAGTGTTCATTATATAAAGGCAGGCGTCACTCACCGGTTTGTTTACGCTCAACGAGATGATTGCAGCAATTGATAGAGGTCTGGCACGTTCCACGTCCAGGCTTCACTGGCTGCTAGTGCGACGCGTGCGTACGCTCCGTTGGTCGCCGCGGTACTTGCCAGCGTACCGGACGCTCAGACGCTTATATTATCTATACTAGGTATATCGATACTGAATACGTCACAGGTTTACCACGCGACTGTACGTCACTGCGGCTGACCTCCTCTTCAACTGTCTTGTCTACCTACAACCGCACAACTTTATCAGATTATTTAGATTTAGAAGAATATACTCTGCCATGAAACAAAAATACTCCCCAAACTACAGCACTGAAACACCCTGAACACTTCAAAACTGTCAGAAAAAAAAATCTTCACTAAAATCGGTCAGTTTACATATTATTTTAAAAGGTACGAAACCACAGATGTAGGGATAATATATGTATAGGCGGACATTGAGCTTATAGGGCTCTTCTGATTACGTCAGGTAAGTACGAGTTGGATAGAAATTGATAGAATGCATAAAATTATTTTCGAGGTCTTAATAAACTACTTAGAACTAACGATACTATCTTTACACAAGAGTAACGTGTATTGCGATTATTTATCAGGGGATTTCCATATAAAATATCCATATTTACTATTTCTAGTAAATTAATCTTAACTAATTTAAATGATTAAAACTTGATTTTGATTTTGGATGAATGTATTCCATGAAATTGTTTTTGTTTATTTTACAGTAGGTACTTCACAGAATATTACATATACCTATGCTGCTAAGCTAGAAGAATAGCTTTATTACAACTGTGTTATTGTTTTTAGCGTGACCAGTCCGCCCCTTTCTTGGAACATGCCGGTTTCCTCCTTATGTTTTCCTTCACTGCTAAGCCCAATGGTGATGACGAACTCCTACACGTTTGAAAAAATGCTCAGAGGTGCGGGCGAGATTCGAAGCCACGACCTGGACCTCACAATTGTAAAATGGTAGAGCTACTAGCACTAGCTACCACACAGAGTGTTAATGTTTATGATGAGTTTAAAATGATTGTCTTAGTATGTAAGGAGTTTACGGCTTTAACCGACGAAGTGGGATTCGATGCGGTGCGCTTCGTCATCATGACAAATTTTAAAATTAATTGATTTCTTAGATTGAAAGTCGCCCCACGTTTTTACCCGCGTAGTTTCCGTTCACGTTAATTTCTCGCGATAAAAGTAGCCTTAGGCCGAGGCCACACACGTTTCTTTTTGCAGCGAAATCGCGCGATTTAGCAGCTGACGCGAAAACGCGCGATTTAGCAACTTTTAGACGCTGCATCGCGATGCAGCGACTGTTTGCGGCTGTTTGCATCTGTCGCGGCCGCCGAGCAATTGTTCCGTTCAGTGCTGCTAACTTGGATTTTTTAAAAAGCGTAGGCGGGTTTAAAAATACGTAGAGTATGTTAAATTATGTGAAGTTTGAAGAACTGAGTACTGAGAACTGAGTTTTTGAAGTAAAACGAAGATATTAGGTTTGGTGAATTGTTTTTTTTAAATAAAAAACAAGCTTTTTTTTAGCAAA
This sequence comes from Ectropis crepuscularia, assembly GCA_963693475.1. NCBI lineage: Eukaryota > Metazoa > Arthropoda > Insecta > Lepidoptera > Geometridae > Ectropis > Ectropis crepuscularia. The sequence goes on along the minus strand of OY856339.1, from coordinate 12,252,639 downwards.
AAACCGATATAGATACAGGCCTTTCTTTGTCAATTCTTTCTTGGGCGCACGCAACGAAAGTTGTAAGTTTCTAATTCATTGGAAAACTCGGTGTGTCTCCGGTGCAACTTTGGGGGCATTGCGTGCCCATATAAAACTCCCCGGTATTAGGATGTCAAAGAAAAAAAAAAACGAAATTTCGCTACATACTATGTATTAAAGTATTTAGACCAACGAATAACGAAATCTACATATACCCGCGAATATAATAAGGAATTGGGTCTCATTTTTTTATTCTGCGAATTGCGAAAACGCGAATGAAGGAATCGCGAATAAGGAGCTTTTACTATTAAGTACTGTAGGTACATATAGAAATAGATCACAAAATATGAAATTTAGAGAATTCTAATAACATTTTTCCTTAAACGTAATAATACATATTATATGCTATATAACTAAAATATTTTAAGATACACACCCCGCTTTTAAAAGTATTCTTAGTAACCATTTCCATCCTAAGGTTGCCTGGAAGAGATCGCTTTTAGCGATAAGGCCGCCGCTTATAATACTAGTTTTATTGTTATTCTCTCATGTATAAGTGTTTTTTTGCTTATGGTGTGTTCTGTGACTGAGTCGCCTGCAACTGGCATCTCGTAGCCGCTACATCACGCTTCCGAAAAACGCGAGTCTCGGCTACTTTTTGAAGCGGGATGCAGCGACTAGACGCCAAGCGCAGCTTCTTTTTGAAGCGGGATGCAGCGACTAAACGCCAAGCGCAGCTTCTTTTTGAAGCGGGATGCAGCGACTAGACGCCAAGCGCAGCTTCTTTTTGAAGCGGGATGCAGCGACAAGACGCCTGTCGCAGCTTCAAAATTAACCAGTTACCAATTATAATCTGTGTTCGAAATTTTAAAATAAATCCGCTCAGCCTTTTCGACGTGATTAAGCAACAAACAACCAAACTTAGACGTGTACTTTTCTGGTGTCAATAAAGATTTATTTTGATCTACCAATCTATCAATTTTTATTTTTTTAAATTAAAGAGTGACGAGACGAACAGGACATGTGCCAGATGGTAAGAAACATGCCTGCCCCATAACAGCACAGTGCCACTCAGCTATTAGAACATGAAGAGTTCAAATCAATTTTGATTTTGGATATTTTTTTTAAGTATAGTGTGACGCGTTGAGTAGGACATGTGCCTGATGGTAAGCAGCATGCCTACCAGCAGCTATTAGAACATTAAGAGTCCAAATCATGACCTAGCACAGGCACACCACTGCGCTCGTCACCCAGAGATGTTTTATCTCTACGCCCTGTAAATTACAGGGAACTGGAAACATTGCCCTTTAAACCGGAACACAGTAATGTTTGCACATTACTGCTTAGAAGGAGGCGGTAGAATAACTGGCAAAGCTGTGGTACTTCCCGATACGGACTCTCTCAAAGACGGACTCAAAGAGTCCTACCACTACAACATTCATATTTTCTTAATTTTATGATACAAATGTCGTCTAGTCTGTCGCGGACCGGCCGTATGTGACCGACCGCTATGCGTTTGACGAGCCTGGTCTGCCGGCAGCGAGAGGGGGAGAGACCTGTTGTAAGTAGGTCTCTTGAGTACGTGCCCTCTCGTTCCGACGGGCGCTGGTAGACTCGTCCCTGGGTTCACTTTGCGACCGCTGTGGGATAATCCTCGAATTCGTCCTGGATGTGAACTTGACCTTGGGTGATCTTGACTTGACCTTGTCTTCTGGTGTGATCCCCGGCGTTACCCCCAACGTGACCACCGGCGTGACCACCAGCGTGACCACTGACGTGACCACCGGCGTGACCACCGGCGTGACCACCGACGTGACCACCAGCGTGACCACCGGCGTGACCACCGGCGTGACCACCGACGTGACCACCGGCGTGACCACCGACGTGACCACCAGTGTGACCACCGGCGTGACCACCGGCGTGACCACCGGCGTGACCACCAGCGTTACCACCGACGTGACCCCCGGCGTGACCACCAGCGTGACCACCGACGACCACCGACGTGACCCCCGACGTGACCACCGAAGTGACACCCGACGTGCCCTTGGCGACGACTCGGCGCTGACACGACGTGGGCCCGACGATAACTCGACGTGATCCCGACGTTCGCTCGACGAGATCCTCTTGGGCGGACCTTGAAGGGGAGTAGGGAGCGGGGTAGTGAAACGCTGGTTGCTTGAGTCTTCCTTATATTTTTCTTCGTTTTCCTTCTTGTACTGGAGCCGCTGAGAAGAGCATGCTCCGAACAAAATCGAGATCGCTAAGGTACCCCCTTACCTTTACCTAAAAGAGAGCACCGTATTTTGGGCTCACTTTTCGGTACATTTTTACTATGCTATGGACACTATTTTCACCATAGCTTTGCCATTCCTGGTCGTAGACTAACAAATGACCACTCGAAATGTAGCCCACGACCAGGTCTATAAATAAACATAACATCCAGGGGGGTACCTTAGCTTACAATTTAGTATTTTCGTAAAAACTATCAAATTTTCCAATATTTGCCTAATTTAAAGGAAATGAATGGACACCCTGCCTAATATTCGAGTAAAACTAAACAACAATCATATTTATTAGGTGTGCCCTATTCCTACCTATTCCTACCAAAATAAACCATATTTACCTAACATTCATCCATTAATTTAAACCGAATTACAATTTTACCGTACTCATAATAAAACATATTGAAACTAGCCTATATGTACATGTGTTGATCGCCAACATCCTCCCCTTCGTGCGCTAGCACCATCCTCTGGCTCGGCGATCTCACTGGTCGGAGGCCCGTTGCTCGTCGTCTCGACGCTGCCGTTGCTCGACGTCAGGAACTCAGGAACCTCGTGCTCGCCGCCCCATGGAGGCACCAACAGCGCGGCCTTGGAACCAGGCTGCCGTAGAATCCCGCGATGTGTGCGGACCTCGACGGTTGGAGTTCTGCCATCAGGTCCGGTGTAGGTGCGGACCTCTTTGCCTCTCGGTGATGTCTCTAGGCGCTGCAGGCAATCCTCTTGTTCAAACAGAGCTCTCCTTCGCTTCTTACGTCGTCGACCCACCTTGACAAAAGTGGGGCCGCCAGTGGGGGCGACAGCCGCACTCGATGAAGGCGGTTCTCCTAAGCGATGTCCCTGATTTGGCATGCACCTTGCTGTTTTCACGTCAATCTCTTTCAATTTGGATGTCTCAGGGGGCCTCCCCTTCGTGAGCGCAGTGAGATCTTCCTCTGAGTTCTCATTCTGGCTTTTTTCCCGAAGAATCTTTCCCGCTGCTTCTCTCTTATGGTCTTTTACAGGTAGACGTCGTCTTTCTTCATTCACCGGACAATCTTGAGACATCTTATTCTTTTTCCTTGAAGATCTTCTCCGTGCAGGATCTTCTTTCTTGAAGTTCTCGACTTTGTCCAGCTTCTTAATGTTTATCATTTGGTTCTCCGTGGCCTTAGAGTTGTCTGACGTTTCTTTATCTCGGACCAAGACGTGCGCGCAGGTTACGAAGTTGACCGATGTTGTAGTTGCCCCCGAGTCGCATCCATGTAATACCCATCCTAGATAGGTGAGTGATGCGACGGGCTGATTCCTCTTCCCTTTGCGTGTTCCCCTGGAGACAATCAACTCCCAGTTATCTTGCCCGATGAGAACCTTCGGCCGCTCTTCCTCGTAGGAAAGTTGCTCCGCCATCTTGTGCAAGTGAGGGTACTCTTTGACCTTCTCTTTCACCACTGCTTGAGGTGTCAGGTGAAGTTCGTCCATGGTTCTTGCCCCGGTGATAGTCCTTTTCCGTACTTGATGAACTCCTCGAACTTTCATATTGAACTTCATGGATCTCTTGTTCGACAGCAACTTCCCTCCAACTGTTTCTATGGTGAGCTGCTCTCGAGGTCCCTGTAGCCCCAGTTGTTCGGCTACGGATGAGTCTACCAGTGTCACCGTTGACCCTTCATCTAACAGAGCCAAAACCTTGGTGCTTCCTTTTGGTCCGTAAATTTCCACTGGTACCATTTTCAAGTATGCCTTCTTGGTTTTCGCCGTGTTGACCTGGAACACGTTGTTGGTTACTTCTTTCTCGTGTGTAGCTTCAGGTTCTAGATCTTCATGTAGAAGCTCATGGTGCCATCTTCTGCATACTCCGCATCCTGGCTTCTGGCAGTCTTGCTTCCGATGTCGACCTTGCAAGCATTTGAAGCATAGCTTGCAATTTGATGCAATTTTCCAGCGTTCCTTGGTCGATGCATCCATGAACTTCTTACATTGATACAGGCGATGGCTTCCTGGACAGTGTGGACAATTTTCCTTATCTTCCCTTTGTTCCACGGCGGCATATGTGGTTTCTCTCTTCCATCCTTGGCTTTTGGTTACAGCTTCTTGTAGTGCATATTGACTGCACCGGTCTGCCTCCCTGTTCAGAAACTTGCTCAGCTGTAGCAAGTCAGGATCTTCTGTATCCGCCGTGAAGTCGAACCACCGGAACCGTATGACCGCAGGCATCTTGTCCACTATGGTCTTCAGCATTTCCGGCGACTGGAGGTACTGAGGCTTTTTCAAACTTTTCACTATTGCCACGATGTTGCTCACTCGACATGCAAAATCGCACACGTCTTGAGCACTCTCCGTCATCTTTGGCAGCCTCTTCAGTTTCTCCATCTCTGCCAGTACCAGTCCATCCGGTCTACCATATTGCCGACGCAGTGCTTCAATGATGTCTTCAGGTGTATTGTCTGAATACAACAGACATTTGACAGACTCTTGCGCTGCACCCCTGATGGACTTCCTCAGCCTTATCATATTCTGGATTGGAGAGAAGTTCTCAGCCGTATCTTCATATGCCCTCTTGAAGGCTAGCCACTCGCTAGCGTTCCCGTCAAACTGTGGGAGATCGAACATGTAGCTAGGGGCTGCTACATTCCTCGTTGACAACTTGACGACGTCCCGTAGCGCTTCAGCGATGTCCTTGATGTCAGCAGAAGCTTCAGTGATTTTCGTGGCTGCCTGTGCTTTGCCGGGCTTCTCCGGTTCTGACACTTTCCCTGGCAGCCTTTCCGTCGAATCGCTGATCCAATTCTGCACCATCTCTTCCCGGTTTACTGACACGCTGATCACAGAGTCGTCATCGTCTTCTTCCAGTTGAACCATTTCCAGTTCTGCCTTTGCCAATTCAGCCGCAGCTCGTGCCTGGTCTAGCTTCCGTCGAGCTAACTCTACACGTGCTTCCATCTCTTTTTTCCTTCTGGTTGTTGACGCTACAGACGGTGCCTTTGATTTCTGTAGCCTCTCGGAGATCTTCGAACTTGTGCTTCCCACCAGTGTTCTGACTTCCTCATTTGTGGCCCTAATCGTAGTCTCGAACGACGTCCCAGATGGGAAGGTACCTTCTTTTCTGGTACCGGATGTCGTACCGGACTCCACTGTGATGCCACGTGATGCTCTCTCAGTCGGCGTACGTTCCAGCCGATCACCTCCCTTCTGGCTTCTTGTAACGGGCATCTTGATCTTCGTTTCCTCTCGCACGATGATCACTTCGTCCGTTGTCTTGAAGCGCAGATGTCTTTAAGTATTCATCTCTTCGACGAAGTCCCACGATGGTCGCTACGGCGTGAATCCGGCTCGAAGGACCAGCTGTCGCGGACCGGCCGTATGTGACCGACCGCTATGCGTTTGACGAGCCTGGTCTGCCGGCAGCGAGAGGGGGAGAGACCTGTTGTAAGTAGGTCTCTTGAGTACGTGCCCTCTCGTTCCGACGGGCGCTGGTAGACTCGTCCCTGGGTTCACTTTGCGACCGCTGTGGGATAATCCTCGAATTCGTCCTGGATGTGAACTTGACCTTGGGTGATCTTGACTTGACCTTGTCTTCTGGTGTGATCCCCGGCGTTACCCCCAACGTGACCACCGGCGTGACCACCAGCGTGACCACTGACGTGACCACCGGCGTGACCACCGGCGTGACCACCGACGTGACCACCAGCGTGACCACCGGCGTGACCACCGGCGTGACCACCGACGTGACCACCGGCGTGACCACCAGCGTGACCACCGACGTGACCACCAGTGTGACCACCGGCGTGACCACCGGCGTGACCACCGGCGTGACCACCAGCGTTACCACCGACGTGACCCCCGGCGTGACCACCAGCGTGACCACCGACGACCACCGACGTGACCCCCGACGTGACCACCGAAGTGACACCCGACGTGCCCTTGGCGACGACTCGGCGCTGACACGACGTGGGCCCGACGATAACTCGACGTGATCCCGACGTTCGCTCGACGAGATCCTCTTGGGCGGACCTTGAAGGGGAGTAGGGAGCGGGGTAGTGAAACGCTGGTTGCTTGAGTCTTCCTTATATTTTTCTTCGTTTTCCTTCTTGTACTGGAGCCGCTGAGAAGAGCATGCTCCGAACAAAATCGAGATCGCTAAGGTACCCCCTTACCTTTACCTAAAAGAGAGCACCGTATTTTGGGCTCACTTTTCGGTACATTTTTACTATGCTATGGACACTATTTTCACCATAGCTTTGCCATTCCTGGTCGTAGACTAACAAATGACCACTCGAAATGTAGCCCACGACCAGGTCTATAAATAAACATAACATCCAGGGGGGTACCTTAGCTTACAATTTAGTATTTTCGTAAAAACTATCAAATTTTCCAATATTTGCCTAATTTAAAGGAAATGAATGGACACCCTGCCTAATATTCGAGTAAAACTAAACAACAATCATATTTATTAGGTGTGCCCTATTCCTACCTATTCCTACCAAAATAAACCATATTTACCTAACATTCATCCATTAATTTAAACCGAATTACAATTTTACCGTACTCATAATAAAACATATTGAAACTAGCCTATATGTACATGTGTTGATCGCCAACATAGTCTAAACAGCACTTATGCATGGACTGTTTATTCGCATTTCAGGATTAACCTCACAGTAAAATAATTTATAACGATGAACGCCAGCGTAAGCTTTCAGTTCAGTGCATTTTTTTTATCGCTTATAGGCCCGCGTTTGACCACCAACTCGCCTGATGGTAAGCGACGGTGTGGTCGAAGATGACGCACGTTGACCTAGAAAGTACCTATTCACCTAACCTTGAAAAGTTCTAGATTGTATCTCTCAGGTAACAAAGAGGCCTGCAACTTATTCCACTCTAAAGCTGTACGTACGAAATAAGTGGATTCAAACAGTATTGTACGGATTTTGGGAATATCCACAGTGTATGGGGGGTAGTGGGCCGACTTACGACTTGTCCTGTAGTGCATAATTTATATAATCCATAATAAATCCGTCAACCCAATTTAACACGAGTATCAAATACACTTTTTAATAGGAACGGAATAGGACGGCCTTAACTCCCTACCGAACTAAAACCTAAAATAAACAATAATAAAATATCAAAAGATTAGTGTCCTTTTCCAAAAACTTTAAAAAATATTTTACTCGTATGGCTATACGTAAAGATTCATCTACAAAAGTGGCAGTGGAGAACAGCTACTGCCTACTTCTACTGCCTACTACTAATCTTTAACAATAACAAACATCAACAAAAACACAGTAAGTACCCGATAACAACATTCTCGGAAATCAGTGTAATATCTCCCCGCAGATGTGTTAAACAAAAAATTGTTTGACGGCGCTTAAGATCTATTCATACGTTTATGATTACTTACAAGAACCACATAAAAAAACAAGGTAAACTTAGCGTCAATATTGTTTAATGGTATTGGCACGGAGTGGTACGCCGTTATTTGGTAAATCCCGCGACTTCGCCGTACACCGTTTTCAGAGCATCTTCAATGCTCAATGATTTTTTTGCTACAGGTAAATGTTATGGGTTCGCGTCACTTACATGTTTTTTTACTATAGAGTGACGAGAGGAGCAGGAGATGTGCCTGATGGTTAACAAGCTGAGCTGTAAAGCTCAGTGACACGCAGCTATTGGAACATGAAGAGTCCAAATCATTACCTAGCACTGGACTGCACTCGTCAGCTCGTCACCCACAGATACAAGATGTTTTTTCTGTAAATTCACTGGAAACATTGTCCTTCAAACTGGAACACAGTGAACACAGACAACACAGAATTTCTTCCAAGTAGCCATATTTTTGTAGCGTATCGCTAATTCCTCTGTTTTCTTCTTGACGTGAATCTTCTAGCGTAACTTCGCGTCAAGAGTCATACCTAGGTATTTAGCTTTGTTTTCATAAGGTAAGGGTTGATGGTTTATGAAAACTTGATGATATTTTACTTTTTTATTTGTAAAATCTATATTAACGCTTTTAGATTCATTCAACTTGATGCGCCATTTTTTCGTACAGTCATAGACTTTATTAATTGCGGATTGCACCATCTTTGTAGCTTCTGCATGATTATATATAATAAAATAAATTTTAAAATTAAAATTTAAAATTCAGTGTATAAAATTTATACACTTTTTTTTACGCTGAAAGTAGAGCTCCGCGAGGCCACTACGGCTTATAGGCCTTAAAGGCCTGTTTTCATTTTGATTAGTACGCGTGCGAGTGAGTAGTGCAGGTGTTGAGTGATTGGTAGCAAACACGTGTGGACACCGATTGATTATTGCGAGTGCATAGTAATCAGTCACTCGCAATCGCACTCGCACTCACACTCGCAATAATCAAAATGCAAACCGGCCTATAGACGCGGCGTCTAAAAAACCGGCATATCATCCGGCATATCTAAAATATTGATTTTATAGTATTAAGTATCAATTTAAAAACATGAAAATAATATAGTGTAATCTAGATACTTAAACGTAATACATAAATTACTTATTTTGTTAAAAACTATCGCAATTTTTTATGTGCTAAAAAACCCTTAAAATCATTTTGTCTAGACGTCATTCCGAATCGAATGAGGTATCGCACATGTTTTTAGGAGCGTTGTGTCTATTTTGCACGTTTTTTTACTTGTTGACTAGACTATTATACCGATTACCGATTATACCGACCAGAACATCTACATATATAAAAGCGAAAGGTCACTCATCAAGGAATCTCAGAAACTACAAATGCTAGAAATCTGAAATTTTGCATGGAGGTCACTTTTAGCACGTAGGCGCTCGCTAAGACGGGGTTTTGCGAAATTCAACCCCTAAGAGGGTGAAACAAGGGATGAACGGTTGTATGAAAATTCGTGATTTTCAAAGTTATCACATTTTGTATCTAGACACTTGACATGAAACAATTAAATGTTTGTTCTATCAATTTTGTAATTTCGAACTGTACGGGGGTGAAATTGGGGTTGAAATGAGGGATGAATGTCAACATGGAAGATCCCAACCGTTGAAGATAAAACCATGAAACTCTGTACCTATATAGACACTTGATACGAAGTAAACGAATGTTGGTTCTAGCAATTTTGTAATTTCAAACTGTACGGGGATGAAATTGGAGTTGAAATGGGGGATGAATGTCATCATGGAAAATCCCAACCGTTGAAGATAAAACCATAAAACTCTGAATGTAGACACTTGACACGAAGCAACCGGATGTTTGTTCTATCAATTTCGTAATTTCGAAATATACGGGGTTGAGATAGGGGATGAATGCCAATATGGAAGTTCTCAACCGTTGAAGATAAAACCATGAAACTCTGTAAATGGATACTTAACACGAAGCAAACGAATGTTTGTTCTATCAATTTTGTAATTTCGAACTGTACGGGGGTGACATTGGGATTGAAATGGGGGATGAATGTCAACATGGAAGATCCCAACCGTTGAAGATAAAACCATGAAACTCTGAATATAGACGCTTGACACGAAGCAAACGAATATGTGTTCTAGCAATTTTGTAATTTCGAACTGTATAGGGATGAAATTGGGATTAAAATGGGGTATGAAAATATTTATGGAAGCTTCCAATCGTTGAAGATAAAACCATGATATTCTTTATAACTATAGGCACTTTACACGAAGCAAATAAATGTTTGTTCTAACAATTTTGTAATTTCGAACTATACGGGGATGAAATTGGGATTGAAATGGGGAATGAATGTCAAAATGGAAGCTTCCAATTGTTGAAGATAAAACCATAAAACTCCTTATAACTATAGGCACTTGACACGAAGCAAATAAATGTTTGTTCTAGCAATTTTGTAATTTCGAACTACCTTTATGGGGATGAAATTGGAGTTGAAATGGGGAACGAATGTCTCTTACGCTTTCACACCTAAACAACTGAACCGATTTTGATGAAATTATTTTATTACTATAAGCTGTTTTTAGTAACCGTAAATGTGTCTGGGTATAAAAATAGGTAGGTACTGCTTGAGTTTCCTTAGTATTTATTTCGCGCGGACGAAGTCGCGGGTAACAGCTAGTAATAATATAAACAAAATTCACGACCTCATATTTTTTTGGTTGTCCACTTGGCGTGAGTGAAATGCCCCATCATCTCATATTCTGTCGACGACGAGCTCAGTGCAGTGCTAGGCAGTGACTTGGTCTCTTCATGTTGAAATAGGTGGCACTATATTGTTATGGGCAGGCATGTTGCTTATCATCAGTCGCAGGACTTGCTCATCCAGACTAAAAAATAAGGTTATAAGTTAAATCTAAAAGATAAGGTTATGCCCCCAACTTCCTTCGTGTAGAATTTAGTCATGGCTATTAGTTTAATGTGTCTGTCTGTAGCTCGTGATCAATTAACGGATTTTAATGTTTTATTTTGTTTGAAACCTGATACGATGGATTGAGATGGATTTTAGCTAGGTACATTATGACTTCGTTTTGTTCTTGTTTGCTGTTTTTGAATCCATTTATTCCCAGGACAAAAAGTAGCCTGTTCTCCCAGACTACATATCTATGTGCCAAATTTCATCCAGATCCCTTTAGTAGTTTCTCCCATCTATCGATTCTATTTCCACACACTTTCACTTTTATAATGAAGAGGAAAGTCACCAAATATGGAATAGTATCCTAATATGGAAAAGAAGAGAAATGAAGGTACATTTCTCTAAGACTATAAGTATGAAACGCAACACTCTATCGCACCCACACCATCGAGTCAGTTGCGCGAATGCTTCACGTGTGGAAGGCGTGTTTTGTTTTGTTGTCGTGCAGAAAATTTTAAAGGTAAAAGTTGTAAACGAGTATTACCAGCTGTTGTGTTTGTTTACATAAGTATTATACTATTTAGTATACCGGTGTTATGATTATTTCACCATTTAGTGATCTTTTGTCATTAAAATATTGTGACTTAAAAAAATATTTAGAAGAGTTTGAACTAGTATAAAAATCCAAATATGGACACTATGGAGTTTGATACTTGGACTGGCCTTGTGGCTAAGTGGTTAGTAGCTCTGACTGCGAAGCCGAGGGTCGTGGGTTCGATCCCCACCCCGTGCAAATATTTGTGTGATGAATTCAAAAAATGTTTGCACTGTGTCTGGGTGTTTCTATGTATAATAAGTATGTATTTAAAACTATATAAGTATTATATCAGCTATCTGGCCGCCATCACACAAGCTTTGCTTAGTTTGGGGTCAGACGGTGTTGTGTGTGAATTGTCCACCAATATTTATTTTTATTTATCTATGACTTTTGCAAGTAATTATGTAACTTCTTTCATTTATCACAGTATATTATATTAATTTAATTGATCTCAAAGATATTAATGTCCATTTTTGTTATTGTTATGTTGATTTATGCTTATATTCCATATATGGATACCTATTCCTATTTAGTTACTCATTTGTGATTTTGTTTTTTGTGTTAGATTTTAATTTGATAACTAATACTAGCTGTTACCCGCGACTTCGTCCGCGCGAAATAAATACTAAAGTAACTCAGGCAGTACTTATTTTTATACCCAGACACATTTACGATTACTAAAACCAGCTTATATTTTTATTTTTTAACTTCTTTTCCATCCCACGGTTGCCTGGAAGAGATCGCTTTTAGCGATAAGGTCGCCATTTGCTACTGCATATTCTAAGATTGTTTTTGAAGTTGTTTGTTTTGTTAAGTGCAATAAAGAGTTTATCTGTCTATCTATCTTATAATAAAACAATTTCATGCAATTTCATCAAATTCGGTTCAGTTGTTTAGGTGTGAAAGCGTAAGAGACATTCATCCCTCATTTCAATCCCAATTTCATCCCTATACAGTTCGAAATTACTCAAATTGCTAGAACAAAAAATATTCGTTTGGTTTGTGTCAATGTCTGTCTATATTCAGAGTTTCATGGTTTATCTTCAATGGTTGAGATATTCCATGTTGACATTCATCCCCCATTGCAACCCCAATTTCACCCCCGTACAGTTCGAAATTACAAAATTGATAGAACAGACATTCGTTTGCTTCGTGTCAAGTGTCTTTATTAAACAGAGTTTCATGGTTTTGACTTCAACGGTTGGGAACTTTCATATTGACATTCATCTCCCATTTCAACCCCAATTTCGCCCCTATACAGTTTGAAATTACGAAATTGATAGAACAAACATTCGTTTGCTTCGTGTCAAGTGTCTATATACAGAGTTTCATGATTTTATCTTCAATGGTTGGGAACTTCCATATTGACATTCATCGGCCATTCCAACCCCAATTTCACCCCCGTACAGTTCGAAATTACAAAATTTATAGAACAAACATTTAATTGCTTCGTGTCAAGTGTTTCGATACAAAATTTGATAACTTTGAAAATCAAGAATTTTCATACAACCGTTCATCCCTTGTTTCACCCTCTTAGGGGTTGAATTTCGCAAAACCCCGTCTTAGCGAGCGCCTACGCGCTAAAAGGGACCTCCGTGCAAAATTTCAGATTCCTAGCATTTGTAGTTTCTATTTCGACGCCGCTCACTGAAGTTAAGAAACTAAAAACTATGACAAAAAAAATATTGACGTGTGGGTACAATCAAGAAAAAGCACGATAACCGAATAGAATTTTAAAAATAGATCAGAGTTTTTTACAATAAAAAAATAAAAATGACACCGAAAAAACCTGTTTTAATTCGAGTACTCGAAATTATCAGCGATGACCCCACATTATTTTTTGGTAATAAAATTCCTAATTGTACGTTCTAGTAAAGTAACCGAACACTTTTTTAAATGTATGTTTAACTATTGAGTAACTAAATTAAACTTGGTCAAAAATGGACTCCTGATTTAATATTGATTTTTCCTCCAAACTGTGTCATGCTATTCTCGACTTTATGTATATCGCATTAAGAAACGCGTCGCGCGGGTGAAAACTGATTTTTCCCTGGCATTAGGCGCAATCTTAAAGGCTGTTAATTACTACATCATATAAATGTATGACTGATTAGTAAAAAGATTAAACTGATTTAATTGATATGAAGTTTTTTTTTTATGTACATCTCAAAAACAAAATGGTATTCCATATTTGGTGACTTTCCTCTACCTAAGTAGGATTTTACGAAAAAAATACAATTTAGTTTCCACTTTATAGTTACTGTTTTTTTTAACTCAACTTGAGAAAATGCGTTCGTAGACGTTCCTGACGAACAAACGTAAAAAATAAAACCCTAATATTTTCCTGCAAGATCATACTTTAAAACATATTTATATTTTCTTTTATTCCTATGCCTATTCATCCTACTATCTTACTAATATTATAAACGTAAATGTTTGGATGTTTGTTGCTCAATCACGTCCTAACGTATGAACGGATTGGGCTGTAATTTGGGACACAGTTAGATTATAGTCTGGAAGAACACATAGGCTTTTTATCCTGATAAAACAACGGGAACAGGAACTAGGTACGCGTGTAAAACCGCGGGCGCTTATAGTAATTGCATAAAGATGCATCTCAAAAAGTGAGCTTTGTGTGCCGTAAGTTATTACGAAGTTACGAGTTGCAGCACTGGGTTTATTTTTAAAAGTCAGTCTCAACTAGTTTCTTTAAACCAGTATTTCAACATACGTAGTGCTAATGATCCTATATGTTTGCTGAGGGCAGCTTTGGAATAAATTAATTAAGTGAGCTATTTTTATCCAGGCTCTTCACTTGCCCGTGGGACTTCCCAAGTTCCCATATGAAATATTTCTGGAGAATCTTTTCCCTTGCGACGCCGACGGCTATAATTGAAGAAAGTTACGTTTTTCCCGTACCTACGGTGCATTACAAATTGATTTTAAATAATAAATCCGTCGTTTCGTCCGTTTAAACGTCAAACAATGTTCGATCCACAGAAATCTAAATAATAAGGTAATAGAAATGGCATAACTCTCAAATTACTTGCAAAACGCTTGTCGCCACATTTCCCCTACCCCCGCGGTCACTACTACATGCGGGTACTATTCAAATACAGATCCACACACACAGCAACAGCTGCACATTATCAACCTGGGTCTGTGATTGCACCACACACATCCATAAACGCTTATCAGTGAACCTACTGATACATTGAAAAATAAACAATTTTTCACATATACGCTAGTGCTTGACAAAAATTAAAACATATCGACATTTCAAAGTACGGTCCAATTTTAACATTCGATAAAGGTAATTATTGATTTCATTAATTAGGTGTATTACACTACAACAAAGTCAATATGCCTACCTATAAAATAAGTGAGTCACATGGGGTATACTATTGTTTCGAAAACTGAACTATGTAATTCTGACACCACATGGGCTTAGGTATAGTTGAAGAACAAAGGTTGTTGTATATTTTGTACATCGAGCAACTCGATCTTCCGCGCAAGCACGGAAATTATCTATTCTATGACGGAAGGGAAGTATAGCCTTAGCTAAAAAATATTGTTCAAATCTTTCTGTAATTTCTTGCGGGAGGGGAAATCTGCACACTAGCGTAAAGCCGCACTATTACGTACAAAACATACCTGTACCGATCCATTGCCGACCATACTCACACAGCCAAATCACTAACACATAAAAAATAAAGCACCATTCACAAATCTAGCCCCGCCCTCAGTGTATTCCACGCCACAGTATATTATCAAACTCCATGGTCCACGCGGGCTTGTACTTTGACAGAGGGGAAACGCTGTGTATGCCTACTCCCTTCCGTGTTGCTCGCTGATTTTGTAAGAAAACTAATAAAGTCTTAAAAATAAAAGCTTACAATAGATAAATACTGCCTCAGTTATCTTAATATTTATTTTGCACGGACGAACAATCGCGCGTTATATCCAGTATGTATATACTTTTGTTAATAATTAATGAATTATGAAGTAATGTTTACCGCGAATTAAAAGATTGTACGTACGGGTGTAATGTTAATTGCGTACATTTTTTTTTATCGATTTATTATGTTACTTTATCGATAAAACTATGTAAAATTTAAAATAAAATTTCCATCGTTTATTTTTGGGCAAGTAAAATTGGACCGTCACAGCACTAACTCACAATCACTACCTGCGGTTGTACCATGGAAGATTAGAGGTTATGACGATATCTTTAATTTTACATTACATTGCTGTTTATGCTTGTACCACTTTAGATGTTAATTAATGTATGCAGCAATGGTATGCAAAATGACGATCACACCAAAAATTTATAACTATCATAGTGAATCATTGGGCTCCGTTTATTTTATTAAAAAATACAATTAAAATAAAATAAAATACCTATCAGTGAAATGTAATCTCATTATTGGTATAATTGCAAGTTGTGGAAGAACTTCCACAGTTGTTTATGCTCCATAACACAAGTTTCAAAGATGATTCACGCCTGCCGGTTCGAACAAGACTAAACTACAATTCGAGCACTGGTGGCCTACAAGTCACCTGTGCGGCGACAATGTCACGCGGTCATGCGACTTCTAGTACCTTATTATTTAGATTTCTGTGGTTCGATCGGACAAAACAAAGTAGAACCGATGTAGGAAAGTTGCGAGTTTATTTCGAAATTACGTTTTTCGTAGAAAGAGAGTAGACGTCCGGAGCTACATTTAATTTGAAAGCTTTACAATAGATTGGTTTAGATTTAAAAGTAAGTGATATTATTGCTAAATCTTCCTGGTTGGCCTACATGAAATAATGATGAGATTGTACTTTTGGAATGCTAAGTGCAAAGTTCCACCTGTTGTCCAGTAGTACTCTAGTAGGTATTATGTTTCCATTGACTTCATTTTCTGATAGTTTCATGATGTTCTTAACAACTTTGCTAGCTGACTTCATGAAACCTTCAGCATTATTGATTTCAACCTTTCGCTGCTTCACTTGGCTCCACACTGTCTTTTCGACTACGGCTCACAGCCCCTTTCCCATAGGAAGTTGCGAAAAAAACGGCAGTCTTGGGGCATGTAGCATAGGTTTCATAGGGTAAATTTATTTTAAATTGCGACGCTGCACCATCATAAAAAAATGTACTTAATAGTTTTCAGAGGCACTTGATTTTTTTAAGCAACTAAAAACGACATGCTTGTCGTGACGCAAAACGTCACGTACAATAGCAATTTTCGCATTCGCTCTGCAGATGTTGTCTTGCACATCGCCCTAGAGACAAAAAATTTGCGATGTTGGTACTAATTATACATTATGCTGTTGTTTTATATTTTACAATTCAGTATGTCAGGAATTGAAAGTTAATAGTCCTACCTGTGACAAGTGTTCTACCCGTGAGAGTCACGGGTGGGGCACAATTTAACTTCTGAAAACTCTGTTATGCCTATAAAATAGAAAAAAAAAAAAATTACTTGTATAAGGTCTTCATAGTAACATAATAATTTAATAATTAATAGTACATAACACGTTTCAGACATAACGTCAAAATCAGTAACTAATTAAACAAACTTTTTTATCTATGTGTCACGGAAGGGACAAGGTAAACCATGGTTGGTTCATTTAAAGTATTGTTTAAATACTTACCCTTATTAAAATGCAACTTAACTATTTTTAAAAGCACAATAACCATGGCATTTTCTTAACACATTAGCATAGAATAGATAATATAACATTAGTCAAGTTTTGTTTGCATAAACAAAAGATTCTGCAGTGCTGCCAATATTAAATAAAATAAATTGCGATCCTGAAGGTTTTAATGGTGCGATTTTGATCGGACTTAAAGAATAATAATATAAACAGTAATCAAAATGAAACATGACCCCCCCCCCCCAAATCGTATATGTTACATTAAAATGGGGTGCTACTAGTAGTCTTTTTTACGCGATTTATTGTATTTCTACTCGTAACCCCCCCAAAATCTTAGGCTGTGTACTGGTGACCCCCTCCAAAATTCGAGGCTGGGACCGCGCCTGACGTAAACAAACTCTTGTCACCTGACGTAAACAAGAAGATGACGGCCCGTCAATTAGTTCCATATTTTGCTACGCGTAGAGTTAGGCCTACTGTCCACGCACGCGTCTTTTGTCGAATGCATGCATCCTACAAATGTCGATAGACGATTTTTTCATCTTTGCTATGTCCACGCTGCTGCATGCAAGATGCAAATGATGCAAGCAAATAGTCAACCACGCTCAGTATTGCCGTTTTAGTGGTGTTGTCGCTAGATCTAGTGCGCTTTTGATATCTATGGTGACATTTTTTTTGATTTTTTTTTCTTGGTATATGGCGTGTACGACTTCGCCGTTATTCTACCAGTGTCCGTTTCATGAAAGTTTCGTTGACAAAAAAAAACTGGTGATTTCTAGTGACTTTTTCATGACCAACACATCAGTTATGTAATATCTTACAGAAACATGCAAAACTTATGCTTCTTCTCTTGAATTTTTAGCCGCAACCACAAAAATTAACACAACCGCAAGTTTCTACTTCTACTGGTATACTAAGATATTAGGTACGTAACTGATGCGTTAGTCACTAAAATCACCAGATTTTTTGTCACTAAATCACAAATAAAGTGGCCAAGTGCGAGTTGCACTCGCCCTTGAAGGCTTCCATAGCAGCAAGTAACATAATATAAAAATTGTTGTATTTAGTTTGAACTTTGATCGACGTTTTAATAACAGTGTATTATTGTAGATTACAATAAAACTACTTACAAGTACTTACTACAAATTTTCGGTAGAAGTTTGCATACATCATTCGCGTACATCATACATATTTTAGTTTTGTTATTCTCTCATTTTAAGATACAGTGATACAGTGGAGGGGGGAGGCACATTTTACCACTTTGGAAGAGTCTCTCGCGCAAACTATTCAGTTTAGAAAAAAAAATGAGAAACCTCAATATCATTTATAGAGACGTTTTTTAAAGAAGATAAGAAAAAAGATAGATACTCCATACGGATGATTTTGATGAAAATAAGTATTGAGTTTTAGTTAGTATGGGGTACCCCCAAAATTAATTGTTTTTAGGGTTACGTAGCCAAATGGCAAAAAAACGGATATATAAACGGACTATGATAACTACACTGTCATAGAATAGATAATGATTACAGAAATAAAACCAGATGGAGCGCGCAGAACAGAGCTACTGAAGCAGACAAAGGAAATACAAATGCCGAAGCAAATACAAACTCCAGTCAGTATGAAACGGACTTCCGTGTTGTACGGGAGTCCCGTGTGATTTTAAGTTTTGTTTTAAAATATGCCGTCTTGTGTCTTCAAACATTGCAAACAATGTTCCCAAAAACAAAAAAAGGAAAGAGGAATATAATTTCATAGGAAAATTTGAATATTTTTACTGTTATTTATATAATTTAGGCAATTTCATTTTGGTGATGAATGGAACACAACACCTCAACGAAAATAGGTTAGTGTTGCGATACTAAATAGAAATTATTTTCCCTGAATTTAGGGTAAAATATAGATTTTATATTTTTTAGATACTCGTAGACCAAATTATTGATGGGCATTGTATTATTCAATTTAATATAATTTCAAATTTAATTTTGGTAAATGTTAAATTTGTAAAATGAGTAATTTATGACATAAAAATGTACAAAAAACAAAATCATTAATACATCATAAAATTTGTTTGTGTATTTATTTATTTCGTTAGTGGCACCACTGCCCAAAATAATACAAATTTTGTTTCCTCATGAATCGGAAGGAAGAGATCGCTTTTAGCGACAAGATAGCTTTTTGTGCCCATTTTGTTTTATTATTATATGTGTTACTTCTTATCAACTTTGTTTATGGTGCCAATAAAGTGTTTTGTATTGTATTGTAATGTCATTCGATATATTATCTAAGTGAAACGGTGGCAATATAATATGTAATTGGTTATAAAATGATGGTTTATAAAATAAAACATTTGTTGAAGGAATATATTTTTGAAGTTAATATTATGCATAACGTTGTTTGTAAAATGAAATGTTTTTAAATTGTTAAGTTTTTTAATATTATACGGTTACTTGATTATAAAGTCTTGTTTTGTCAAAAAAAAGGTGAATAATAAGTGAACTGTTAATATGATTATTTAGTTAGTTTTTTTTGTTTGTTGTTTGGACCTATAACATACAGGTAGCCTATATGCATTTTATCAAAAATAGTTTGGTGGTAAAGATGTTTTTTTTTATTTTTGTTTAACCTATCTAAGCGAGTAAATTACACTACTTTTATTATTTGCGATTCAAGTTAATTTCTAGTTGCATGCAAAATCAAAATTCTTTTCTTCATAGAATGGAAATAGTAATAACAAGAAATCCTTGCATAATCGGTGTAATAATATTAATATTTTAAAATATCAATTGATGTGTTTATTATACGTGAAGATTTCCCAAGCTAAGACAACAATAGTGGGACTTTTTTCTTAAGACTGACAACATTATACAAGTCATTTGGAACGTTGATTTGACAATTTTAAGTCAACATGACTAATTACGGGCTTCACAGAGTTGTTCACGAAGGTTCCATCTGTGTTTTATTTCTGTAATCTGTGGGTGTGACACTGTTGAAACTTGGTAAGTAGATGTATTCTGTGAGATAAGAGTAAGATTTGTACAAAAAAAAAAGAAAAAATTGGGTTGCGCCCCATACTGAGAACTGAAACTCAACATATTTTTTTTCATCAAACCTACACGTATGTCTATCGATAGGTCTTTAAAAATGATGTTGAAGTTTCAAATACAATTTTTGACTACACTGAATAATTAGCGCGAGACATTATGTTACTTGCTGCAACGGAACCCTTCATGGGCGAGTCCAACTCGCACTTGGCCACTTTATTTTTTTTGTGTTTGTTACCTCCGAACTTTAGCCTGGGTGAACCGATTTGGATGTTTTTTTTTATTATTTGAAAGCTGGTGCTTCCTGTTTGGTCCCATAGCAATTTGGTCCAGTTCTGACATTGGCATCCATGAAAAAACTGAATAAGTCAGTTTTTTTTGTAAAAAAAATATTATTCAATTATTGCCATGAGGTTGGAAGGTTGTACGCCAAAGTTATTATACATAGTCTCATGAACATATCTGGCATTCATAAAGGCTGGACATTCACACACATATACATGTTTAATAGTTTGGGGTGTTATATCATCACATGGGCATGCGTCAGTGTCTGTGATTTTGAAACGGTGGAGATATGGCTTGTGAAATCCTTGACCGGTGAGGTATTGAGTTACAAAGAAAGATGTTTGTGATCGAGATCTAAAATATTTTATATATTTTAACGTTGGAAATATGCTTCCAGTTTGTTGACCTTGTTCTGCACTTTGATATGTATTTGCCCAGATGTCTAAAGAATTTTTTCTCGCTTGATATTTAACAAATGATGCTGGAAAGTTATCATAAACCGGTGGAGATACTAAAGCACATGCTTCATTGGCTGTTTTGTCGGCGGCTTCATTTCCCTTAATACCCACATGACTTCCACCAGAAGCCAAGAGCACCCTCCCGACGGGATAACCGAGTTTACCGAGTACGATGTTGAATGTCCGATACCAAAGGGTGAGTACTGCTTCGATTTTCCAAGGCTTTGAGCGAAGCCATAGAGTCGGTCAAAATTAGAGCTCGTCGATGATTGTAGTCAATCGCCCACTGACAAGCATTGAGGATTGCAAATAGTTCTGCTTAAAACACGGAGCAACTTAGGTCCTTAGATTTGAAATTGGTGTTCTGTCGTACTGGCCAATTTTGATCTCAGATATCGAAATGTCTCCTCTTTGGTTAGGAATTCCAATTTCAAATTTTCACGGTTTTGGATTTTGAAAACCATACCCAATTCATTTATTTTTGAATTTTTCCCTCTATTGGTTTTTCTTTTCGTGCTATAAGTACTTAATAGTGAAATGATTCGTTTACGTGAATCGTATTTGGCGTAAATAAATTATCGTGAAAAAATAATAGATAAATATTTGTGGACAATTCACACACAACACCATCTGACCCCGAACTAAGCAAAACTTGTAATATGGCGGCCAAATAGCTGATAATATAATACTTATATAGTTGTAAATATATACTTATATTATATATACCTACATAGAAATACCCAGACATAGTGCAAACATTTGAATTCATCACACAAATATTTGCACTGGATGGGAATGGAACCCACGACCCTCGGTGTCCCCACGTAGAGTTACTACCCCCTAAGCCACGAGGCCAATCGCTTTAGGTTTACACTTGTCCGCCATCTCACCTGACGTTAAGCGATGATGCGGTCTACGATTGAGGGTGTTTACCTAAAAGAAACCGATTCACTACATCGTGATATATAGGATAGATATAGGAAAACATGGTGAGAAAACCGACATGTACCTAGAATCTTTCGAGGTCATGTTAGGCGCGGTCCTAGGCTCGAATTTTGGAGGGGGTCACCAGTACGCAGCCTCAGATTTTGGGGGGTCTTTTTTTTTAAACTTCTGTAGGTTTACACTTGACCGCCATCTCGCCTGATGTTAAGCGACGATGCGGTCTACGATGGAGCGTGTTTCATCAACATCATCATCAACAGCCCACTAATCGTTCCGACTACTGGGACTCGGGGCCTTCTCTCGCAAGGAGAGAGTTAAGGCCATAATCCACCACGCTGGCCTAGTGCGGGTTGGCGGATGACACATGACTTCGAAAGATTCTAGGTACATGTCGGTTTCCTCACGATGTTTTCCTTCACCGTTTTAAGTTAGCGGCATTACGCACATGACTTGGAAAAGACAGTGGTGCGTGTGGGGTTTGAACCCGGGGTCTCCGGATCGGCAGCCGCCGTTCTCCCGACTAGACCACCGTAACTTATACGAGCGTGTTTACCTAGAAAAAAACCGATTCACTCTCGATTTGAAGACACAAAGATTGTGTAACCATCAGGGAAAACCCACTCAGGCAACGTATTCCACAGCCTAGACGTTCTTATCACAAACGTAGAGTCAAATCTCTTCGTTCGTGTCATTGGAACATCAACCATAAAACGATGTTGATTTTTCGAGCTACGAGCATTCCGATAGAAAAAAGGACAAGGTGGTATCAGATCATCAGTAGCACACTCTCCGAAGTGTATCCGATAAAAAACCGATAGACTAGCAATTTTCCTGGGATGTTCAAGACTTTGAAGTCTTTTTCGCACAAGAGTGTCGTTGCCTATGAGCCTTTGGCACGTCTCTCGAGAAGATACCGCCACCGAATAACGATCTGGTTCAGTTGTCACGTTGTCAGCAGAAGGTCTAAGCTATAAGGTGTATGCGACTCAACGTCGGGTACTATCCTGTCTCTACCATTTCAAGCGAAAAAAAAGAGAAACATCAAAGCGATGACATTTTTCGTTCGGCAGTAGACCCCCAGGTGGGTTAGGTCTAACGATAAAGCTAGTTTCTCGTTTCCTGTGCCCAGCGTGGTCAGTGTCCCGGTATGGGTACAGCCATTACGACGTTTAATGGGCTGCTTATTTATTTATTTTCCACTAGCGACCCCCCCCCCCCCCCGCTTTCGCACGGGTGCACGATACTGATAAGTACTAAATAAAGTACTAACTAAAATAAACTAACTACTAACTACCAAATAATCATACCCGAGCGTGACGCTAGAATTTAATTCACAGCCCACGCAGTTTTCTGTACGATAATTAATAATTGTTATTATAATTATAATACAGTGAAATGATAATTTCAAACTTTGAAAATGTATACAATTTGTATGCCCTTTCGTTTGTTTAATTTTTTTATTAATTGACGTGTAAATTGTACATTTATCAATAAAGAACTTTTGACTTTAGTACTCTTTGTATTATTATCTTATAATATAAATTATATTAATATCTTTGATTAATAGCCGGGTCACACAGAGGCGATCCAAAAGCGATAGCGATCCGATAGCGAGACGATATTTTTTGTAATGTTCGAATTTGTATGCAGCCTGACACACAGCAAGCGGGCGCGATCCCATACTCGGTATCGGATCGCTCTCGCTATCGGATCGCTATCGCTACCGGATCGCCTCTGTGTGACCCGGCCTTAAAACTGTAAAGGTCATAAATACTTTTTGATTAAAACGCTCGAAAAAAAATAATGTTTGATTGGTAACGTCAAATGTTTGACTGGAAATTATGTAGAACAGTGTGTATGAGAAAATGAAATTGTTGGTTTTACTATCTTCTTCGCAAGTTTTCAATATTTTCTAACCGTTTAAACCTTCCCTTAGCTACGACAAACATTCCAAAACCAAAATCAGCCAAATCGGCCCAGCCGTTGTCGAGTTTTAGGAGACCCACGAACAGCAATTCATTTTTATATATATACATTTCAGTTGCTTATGCTTTATTCCTGAGTCTATGACCTATATGACAAATGCATCATATTCACAGACTAAGTAGGGTGAAAGGTGATACTCTATCGTGCCTGCGCAAATTATTTCATAGCACGGCCTAAGTGACAGTGTCAGTGCTCTTATAAATGCAACAGGGGTTCAAGTCGACTAGTTTTTGACAGAGTTCGAACTTCAAACATGACGAGGTTATCAATTCGGCCTTATGGACGACCAATGCCAACCCACCCGCGCGCGGGCCGCGGTTGGCAGCCGCGCCGTGTGAACCCTCTCTAAAAGAAGTCGGACGTGGTCGGCCACATATGCACGTGTGCGTTGTCACTGATAGGTTCGGCCGGTACTTTTTGTTTATGTAATTCAGTATGCACATTGATTACCCCGAGATTAATAATCTGATTTACGCGATTCTTTTATGTTTGATGCAGAATAGCTGCCATTTAGTCCCATAGAAATTTTGTACAGTTTAGTTTAGTAGTTTTCATTTTATGAACATTTCTTATGAAAATCTTTGTTTGTGTGGGCGATGGAATTCTAGTTGTACTTATACAATATACAGCTTTTTAGAAATGTTCATTAAGGCTGCTAAAAAACGAATTGAAAAAAAAAGAGAACCCGTCTGGATTCGAACCCGGAGCTACTAATTCGTGACCCCTATGAGCGCCCGACTTCCCGTATGAGCTAATTATGCTGTCGCGTCACGCGGCGAAATTTACCTTCACGTTCTAATGTCTAATGTGACAGTTTTTCATTGTCTAAAAACGCGCATAATATGCGTTTTTTTTTAAATAATACCTAGTTAGATCGATTTATCGTCCCCGAAATCCCCTGCATACATAATTTCATGAAAATCCGTCGAGCCGTTTCCGAGATTCAGATTCTATATATATATATATACATTTATATTTATACAGGTACAAGAATTGCTCGTTTAAAGGTATAAGATAAGATTAAATGGCAGATCCCGCTCAAACTTTGCGCGCTAAATCAGTACAGCGCTACCAACAAGCAGTAAAAAAATTAGAACGACCTCTTTTACACGGGTCTTTTTATTGACATATTCCCGATACTTTTTACACAGAGTAGTACTTAATATGCCATGTTGAGATTCAATTAATTTAATTTTTTAACTGAAAACTTCTTTAGGCGCGCTTCTTTATAGACAGAATTTTCGTGGGCTGTGAAATGGATTCATCAATCGTCACGCTTGGATATGATAATGGATCGTGACCGTGATCACCTCGGTAACCAACTGCCTCGTCGGTGCCAGACATCCTCACGTCTAGACACCCTTTGTATCCCGCGGCGGGCAAAATGCCTACCATCATCCGGCTGAAGAGGACGGGGACTGCAACTCACCGATATACCTGCACTCTTCTTCCCCTACAGCCCCACCGCGTCTACCATCATACGTTGGCGACCACGCAAGGCCGCTGTGGGCAAGAAGAGCGGCGCACCGTTATACCGGTATTTCTCTTCAGCCAGGCTCTCTCCTCTACGCCCACGATTCATCGCGGCACGTCTCAGTTGCGCCGGTACCATCTACACCGCGCAACTACCCCTGACCGAATTGCTTGGACCGCAAGTTTTTGAGCCCATGGTCACGCATTGACATAGTGGGATATGTTGGGATCTATATTACGTACGGATATGGTAACCTTACCGATCAAAACCCATACCTACAACAGGTTTTTCCAGCCGTGGGTTGGCAGCAGTCTCGGGACCGCTATCGCATTCCACCGTGACTTGATCTGCCATTGCCGCCGCCTTTTGCGGGGACACCTCATGGGAGACGTCCGAACCACCGCATTTGGTTCCAGTGATGCATTAAAAACCAGCGACGCGTCACGACCTCGGGAAACCATATCCCTAGGTCGCCTAGGATCGCCGGACCGCCATAAGCGTCCGACACCCCAGACCCTGCGGTGGAAATAGAATGCGAGTCAAATGCGCTTTTAGGATCGCTCCCATGTCCACTTTCACGTCATTGGATGAGTGACAGGTAGGCGTCCTCTCGCTTCTCCAACTCACATGACCTCTCACTGTTGAACGTCTTGGCTAAGATCGTAGAGTGCGAGAGGTTCGCCCTCAGGTTCGGTTCCGCCTCTGTGGCTACATCGCCTCGAGGAACCTCAGCTGGAAGACAACGCTAAGAAACATAACATTTACATTCTCTTTGAACATAACGTGCCCACAATAAAGTGGTCTATTATTTTGTTACAGAGTTGTTTAAAACTACGGTATTTCCTAAAATATTCATTAAAATCAAAAAGTTACATTGTTCAACCCCCCAACCCTTTCTCCGCAATAAAAAGTAGCCTATATTTTTTCTCGGAGTCTAGTCTGTCTGTATACCAAATTTCATCAAAATCGGTTCACTGGTTGAGACGGTAAAGCGTAGCAGACAGACAGACAGAGTTACTTTCGCATTTATAATATTAAACTATATAAACTATATATATCACTATATATATATATATATATAGTTAATGAGTAAGGATGGAAATTTGAGAGAAAATACATGCATACATGTTACACAGATAAAGTGCAGAACATTTTTTAAACAGTAACTTGTATATGTGTGCCTTTAACAGTAAAGCTAATCCTCTATACTACTCCTTAACATGCACTTTACTGAATTTAGATAAAAGCTCAAAAAAGTCATGGCATACAGAATGTATACTATAAGCCATACACTATAGTATTACAAATACTATAGAACTAAATAGGCTCCATCCTGATATAATAACCTTCAATTATTTTCCAATAAATTACACAGAAATTTATACAATCTTAAATAGTAGAAAATACAGATCTAAAATATACTACTATACAGTATACTATATATAGTAACGTAAAATTGCGCTGGCACAATCACTCTTGCTTCCTATTCTAGATTATGCTGATGTCTGCTACCTCGATCTCACTGAAGAGCAGCTATCTAAACTTGAGGAACTTCAAAATTACTGCATCAGATTCATATTTGACTTGCGCAAGTATGATCATGTTTCTAGCTACCGCGCTAAGCTCAAGTGGCTGCCTATTCGTCGTCGCCGGGATGCTCACATAATCTCCCTCCTTTACAATGTCCTTTTCCTCCCCTTTTCTCCCCGATATCTTCAGGAGCGTTTTAATTTCCGCCAATCACTTCTCCCTAGGTCACTGAGAAGTGCGGACAACCTCACGCTAGATATTCCTCAACATAGTACATCTTTTTATTCCTCTTCTTTCACTGTGAAAGCTGTCAAGTTGTGGAATGAGCTGCCGTTAGAAATAAAGCGTGCCCAGTCGCTGGATGTCTTCAAACTTCGGATTAAAGAATTTTATTTAAAGTTTTAGTTCCCATCTATCCTTGAATGGTAATCTGATATGAGTAAGTTTATTGTTTACTAGCTGTTACCCGCGACTTCGCCCGCGCGAAATAAATACTAAGGTAACTCAGGCTCAGGCAACTCCTTTACCATTTATATACCCAGACACATTTACGGTTACTAAAAACAGCTTATAATAAAACAATTTTACACAATTTCATCAAAATCGGTTCCGCTGTTTAGGTTTGAAAGCCTAAGATATCGTCCCCCATTTCAACTCCAATTTCATCCCCATACAGTTCGAAATTACAAAATTGCTAGTACAAACATTTATTTGCTACGTGTCAAGTGCCTATATACAGAGTTTCATGGTTTTATATTCAACGATCGGGAACTTTCATATTGACATTCATTCCCCATTTCAACCACAATTTCATATCCTTACAGTTCGAAATGACAAAATTTATCTTCAACGATTGGGAGCTTCCATATATGCTTTCATCCCCCATTTAAATCCCAATTTCATCCATATACAGTTCGAAATAACAAAATTGCCTGAACAAACATTCGTTTGCTTGATGTCAAGTGTCTATATACAAACTTTCATGGTTTTATCTTCAACGGTTGGGAGCTTCCATATTGTCATTCATCCCCCATTTCATCCTCGTACAGTTCGAAATAACAAAATTGCTAGAACACACATTAGTTTGCTTCGTGTCAAGTGTCTATAAACAGAGTTTCATGATTTTATCTTCAACGGTTGGGAACTTTCATATTGACATTAATTCCCCATTTCAACCCCAATTAATTTTGAATTCATTTTTTAATTAATTTTAATTTATTTTTTACTGTTAATTAATTTTGAACTGTACGGGTATGAATCCCCGTACAGTTCAAAATTACAAAATTGGTAGAACAAACATTTATTTGCTTCGTGTCATGTTCCTATATACAGAGTTTCATGGTTTTATCTTCAACGGTTGAGAACTTCCATATTGACATACATCCCTCATTTCAACCCCAATTTCAACCCCGTACAGTTCGAAATTACAAAATTGATGGAACAAATATTTAACTGCTACGTGTCAAGTGTCTAGATACAAAATTTTATAACTTTGGAAATTGCGAATTTTCATACAACCGTTCATCCCTTGTTTCACCCTCTTAGGGGTTGAATTTCGCAAAACCCCGTCTTAGCGAGCGCCTACGTGCTAAAAAGGACCTCCATGCAAAATTTCAGATTCCTAGCATTTGTAGTTTCTGAGATTCCTTGATGAGTGACCTTTCGCTTTTATATATATAGATTAGGGTGTCCCTTAAAATTCAATGTCAATATATTTTTACGCATACCTTCTAAAAACTTTTAAATGGACCTAATATAGTACAGAAATAAATATTAGCCCGATTTATAAACGATAACCCGTGCCGACTTGAGTTTTTAACTTGTCCATACAATTGCGCGGGTGCAGCGCTGCGACCTGTTACTGAGAGTTTAAATTGTCATTTCATACGTGATTTCTAACATTATTAGTGCGTTGTTTTTTATTGTGTGGAGATGTCTGTGGAATTACGAAGTGATAAACAAAATATTTACCTTATCGGACTGCCAAGCCACCAGATAAATGGTGCAAAATTACCATCTAATCGACAAGTTCTCACCGTTTTATGTTACAATATACGTGAGGTCAAGCTGACTGTTAATGAAAGTCCGAATCTTGTTATAAGAGAGTGCATTATATTTTGGGAAAAGCCAGAATTCCTACAAAGGCATTTCCTAACTGCGTGAAGAAACTTGTTGATTTATATCATGTTTGGAGGGAGCTGCAAAAAAACTGTAAGAAAACTCAGGACACGTTCAAGAACCGTGAACACAATTTTGTAAAAGACCTTGATAACTTGTTTGATATTGCACATGCTGATGCCTTCGACAGAATGAAGATAGAGGAAGACAAAGATTTTTTAAGGAAACAGAGAGAGGCCAGGTCGACCGGGATGCTTAGGTGGAACTGACAAAACATTGGCGGAGAAAGAAGAACGAGTTAGGCAAAGACGATTGGAAGAAAAGGAAAGAAAGGTAAAACAAAGAGAGCTATTGGCTATTGCATGTACTTCTTCGGTAGATAGCTTGGAATGTCTGGAGAATTCGAATGAGGAACAGATTTCGAATTCTGTACTTAGTACTCAGATTCCTTGCCCTGAAAAAAGTTCTAAAAGAGGCACGACAAATTTCATGACTCCCAAACTGGTAGCAGCTTCAGATCGATGCCAATTAAGCATAAGATACTCAGTTTACATTCTCCATGCGGTTGTAGAAGCGCTTGGTCTGAACACCGATGATTTTCCTATTAACAAATCTTCGATTCAGCGAAATCGTACTCAGGCGAGAAAATCCAAGGCAGAAGCAATAGAAACTGACTTCCAGAATAATTTGCCTGACGTAGTCACAGTCCATTGGGATGGAAAACTATTACCTGGATTGGATGTATGAAGTATAAAAGAAGAACGCTTGCCACGTCTTGCTTCATTTGACGATAGAGAACAACTTCTTGCAGTGCCAAAATTAGAGAGTTCTTCGGGAAAACATCAAGCTAAAGCCATTTCAACTGCACTCTTTGACTGGAACCTACATGATAAAGTACAGATAATGTGCTGCGATATAACAGCTTAAAATACTGGCCGTTTCAGTGGAGTTTGTGCTATTTTGGAGCAGACTTTAGAAAGGGAATTACTGCTTTTTGCTTGTCATCATCATTTTTATATGTTGGTCTTCAAAGCTGTTTTTGAAACCAAGGTAAAACAAATTACAAGTAGCCCGATATTCCAATTTTCAAAAAGTTAAGAGTATACTAAACCTTGGCTCGAATGTACAGTGTCAATTAAAGCACCTAACCAAGACTTATGCTTTTTGAAAGCTCTAAAAGAATATGAAAAAGTAGACGCGACTAGTTCCAAGGCATCCACAAGCAAGTTTGTTCATCATTTATGATATTTGTGTGAAGAAGCAGTCATGTTATTACTCTTTGATGAAGAAGTTGATTTCAAAACCAAGACAAAAACGATTAATAATTTAAACAGAGATGAAAGTTCAGATTCCGCCAAACGCTGTATCCCATCGAAGGAAGAATAAACGCAAAATTTCTTTAGTAAGCTTAATATTTTCTTGTTTCTTTTTTCAAAGTTTTGTGGCTTGGTTTTTGCTTTTTAGACTGTTTTTTCTTTCTTTCAGATATTATGATGATGGATGATTTTGTGACTCAAAGAAGCAAACAATTTCTATCTCGACTGCAGATCGACGACAGTTTTCTTCGGGAGAATGTATCTTCTTGGGGTGACAATACTACTTTTTTGGAAGCTAGAAGACGAATAAGTTGTTTGAAGGTCGTAAATGACACTGCTGAAAGAGCTGTTAAATGAATGCAAGATTTTAATGGACTTATCACGGTTGAAGAAGAGCAAAAACAGTTTTTGTTGCGTTGTGTTCAGGAACATAGAAATCAGTATTCAGACTGTAAAAAAACTATACCAAAGAGAAGTCACCCTAATTAATTATTATTATAATTTGTATTTAAATAAAAGTTTGTGTTGATCTTATTTTGATAATACTCATTTTTACTTTATTTGTTGCATTTTAAATATTTTGGATCAAACCAAGATGTCAGGCCAAAACACCATTTTCTAATAAACTTTAGAGCTCGGTCGGCACGGGTTGCAATCATGCTACAAATACGAAATTTCGTATTTAAGTATATTTTAGCATTCATAAAAAAAGTAGAGGGTATGCGTTTCGAAATTCTAAAAAAATTTTTTTTATGCCATATAAGGGACACCCTAATATAGATAGATTATTTTAACACGTTGATGGACAGTACCGCCCACAGACGTAAATACTCAAAAAGTGATACGACAGTACGCTTCTCGACGTAAGAGTTTAGATTAAGCCAAAGCCAGTACGCCCGACGACGATCGATTTTTCATAAAAATGTTAGGAACGGTAAGCTGAAGTGTCACCGTAGAGGTGACTTAGACTTTTATACTGTCACCTTGTAAAGAATTGGAGAGGTTCGAAACACACAAGATAACGCACACGGCGCAATTTTGCCCCTTCCCCTCCGCACGTACACTACGTCCGTAGGCGTCCTGTTCTCATACATGCAATCAGGTAGTGCCACGCGGCGGTGCCCCGCGCGTTGCTAACTACTTTCCGCCAATTTCGCGGGTGAATCCTATTGAAAGGTTAGTAAATGTATGTTGTAAACGTTATTTATGTTGTTTTGTTTTTTATAACACTAATTCGAGTTTATAATGTATCCGTAAACAATACATTTTTCATGTTGTATGTTTTGTTTTCTCATGTTGTATATTTCGTGATACCTACTAAAATGTAATTACTTATTTGCAGATGGTTAGGGATTTCTATGAAGATTCCTATTACTCCTGGGTCAAGTGAAGATGTTTTTACTGATCATGGGGAGTTCCGAAATGGACAAGATTATGAGTCTCTAGGTATAGACGGCTATAGACGTACAGTCATATTACAAATATATTTTACTATAATTATGTTGTGACACTACGTCTATATGTATGAAATAAAGTAGTTACACACCAGTAACGCTCAGTACAGTAGTAGTCTAAAGGTATACATAATATATTTATGTTTTTTTCGAATAAATACATTTATATTTATTCTTTGTATATTAGTAAGTGTATTTGAAATGTATTCTTTATTGTAAGTAGTGTATATTTCTTATTTTATACTTAAGTTATATAACTGGTTATACGATTTTAATCGATGGGATAAATGTATGTACAGCAAGGCACATATTGGTGGGATGCAAGGTGCTCCTTAATAGGGGTCATCACTTGGCTGGCATGGTCAATTAAGAGTCTCACCCATTAGTTACTAAGTTTCTTTTTTGTTTTGTTTGTGTTTTACTCTGTGTGGTCTTTTAATAAAGAGTATTTTATTTATTATTATTTATTTATTACTCACAGCGCCATGACAGAGTACTTGAAATCATACGTGAAGCCATAAGCCTTTCGGTAGCTAGAGCCCAAAAGGGATTGACGACAAACAAAAGACAAATTAACTTTGTAAAAGAGGGTTCTAAAAAATCCTGGGTTCAGCAACTGATTGGACTATTTTAATGGACACGTATGAAAAGCACTATTAAATCCCAGAGGATGTGGGTGTTTCGTCATCCAGACCGGACATTTTCCTTTTTTCTAGAGTTACAAAACGCGTAGTCCTTGTGGAACTTACCGTACCGTGAGAAACTAATATACCTAAAGACCACGTAATGAAACAAAATACATAGATAGATAGATAGATAAACTCTTTATTGCACTTACATAACAAAGAAAAAAACAGAAAAAACTTATATTAAAGTAGCAATTGGCGACCTACCTTACCTCTCGCTCCTACTTCTACAGCGTATAAATTAACTACATAGCCATTTTTAGGGTTCCGTAAAACGTAAAAACGGAACCCTTATAGATTCTTTTTTTTTTTTTTTTTTTCTTGATGAATGGCGTGCGCTGTGACTTTAACTGTCACATTTCTGCCAATGTCCGTTTCGTGGCAGCTTTGTAGACGGCCTCGATAATAAACAAAATAAAAGAGTTTGACTAGTTAATTGAAACGATAAGTTACTTCTGACTACTGATTATCCCAAAACAAATAAGACAACACAAAGCTCAGACACTTTGTTAGTAAGGATTAGGAATGAGATATTTGGTTAACACAAATAGCATGCATATATACACATTATTTACATCTTATACAGTTCTCACAATCTAATATTATTTTTAATTATAAATTTACATAATATACAGTTAACTAATGGGGTCGAGGAAAGGAACAAAAGACATTTCATAGATGTGGGACGAGGAATACAAGGAGGGATGAGTTCGTAAAGCGAGCGACTTATTAAATTAGGGCAGTTGAAAAAGATATGGTCCACGTTTCCTTCTTCCAAACCACAATCGCATATGGAATGATCCCGAATCCGCAATTTAGCTAAATGCACAGGAGTACAAACATGTCCAAGGCGCAACCGGCAAAGTGTAGAAGTGATGACTTTGTTGGCATGTCGAAATCTGTAAAACCATGGTGTTTTAGGAATATCTGGTTGGATGTCTGCGTAGTATCTACCTTTGACTTTTTGGGATATTTTCCAGTGTCTTGACCAAGTTGTCTCAAGATGCATTCTAGGCAGGAGGATGAGGTCATGAGCAAAGACTTTGTAATTTTCTAGGGATCCAATTTGGGCTGCTGCCTTGGCACAAGAATCCGCACTCTCATTTCCCGGTATGCCAGTGTGACCTGGAATCCAGGCAAGGAGAATACGGACTCCAGCACTTTGACACTCAAAGAGTTCTTTTCTTATTTCAAGAATGAGGGGGAAGCGGGATGAGGAACGGAAAGGGCTAGATATTATGGACTGAAGGCAACTCTTGGAGTCGGAGAAGATAATGCACTTATTTAAATTATGAGCTTTAATAAACCGAATAGCTTCCAGGATGGCAAGAGCTTCTCCTGTAAAGATAGAAGAGAGGGAGGGAGCTTTAAAACTTAAACAAATTTTGGTTGCTGGTATCCAAACGGCTGCACCCAAAATGCTATCTTGAGACAACTTGGAGGCGTCCGTAAAGATAGGGTACCAACCACGATACTCGGAGTTCATGCGTTCATTAAATAGTGCGCCGGCATTATTGTCATTTTTGTTGATTCCAAAATGGAGTAGGACATTGGGTTTGAGGACCAGGGAGTCATAGGGAGTCAAGTACAAGGGATTGGAGGGAAATCTAGCAATGGGATCAGGAAACCTTGAGAGTTTAATGTAACTGTATACCAGGCATGGGATATCATCCGATGTCTGTGATCCATATAGACGAGAAAGACATTTTAATTTTGGAAGGAGCGGATGGGTAGAGTTTTGAAATAATTTATACAGGAATCTATCTGACATATATTGGTTGCGAAAAATCAAAGGAGGTTCACCACATTCCACCTGCATGGCATTAATGGGTGAAGATTTCATAGCACCCAGAATTATGCGCATGCACTTTGATTGTATTTTAGCAATTTTATTTTGACCTGCCTTATTATTAACATTAAGAAGGAATGACCCATAATCCATGTGGCTCCGAACTATGGCATTATAGAGTAGCTTCTGTGAATAGGGGTGTGAACCCCACCAGGCACCAGAAAGGGATCTCAAAATATTAATATTTTTTTCACATTTTTGTGAGATATAATCAAAATGTTGATTGCCAGTTAGTCTGGAATCAAAGTATAAACCTAAAAATTTTGTATAATTGGTTTGAGGAATTTCCTCTAATCCTATGTGTAGGTTAACAGTTGGGATTGTCCTTTTTTTTGTAAACACGATTGCTGAGCTTTTAGAGGCAGATACTGACATACCTTGGTCAAATAGGTAGTTGGATAGGTATTCCAAGGCTGTTTCCATCCTGACTGTTATTTCCTCCAAAGATTCACCATATTTGTATAGAGCTATATCATCAGCATATTGTAACACACTGCAGAATGGTCTCACACAGAATTCAAGATCATAGGTATACAAGCTGTACAATATAGGGCTCCAGACTGCCCCTTGAGGCAGGCCTTTCCAGACGGTTTTTGATGGAAAGAGTTTTCCGCCAGCTTTAATTACAACAGAGCGTTCCATGAGCATGCTGCAAATGAACCGTACCAGCTTCACTGGGAAATTCAGATGAATTAGTTTATTCCTGAGTACCGGAAGTTGCACATTATCGTATGCCGAGGCAATATCTAGAAAAGCTGCAACTAAATATTGTTTTTTCTTCAACGCAATTTGGATGTCAGTTGTAAGAATGCTGAGGTTGTCTATTGTACTCATCCCTTTTCTGAACCCAAATTGCGACTTAGCTATTATGTTGTGAGTCTCAGCAAACCACTCGAGCCTATTTTTAATTAAATGTTCTGTAATTTTAGCCAAAACAGATGATAGGGCTATAGGTCTATAGCTATGTGCATTTGAAGCCTCTTTACCCGGTTTCAAAATTGGTATGATAATTTGTGTTTTCCACTGACTCGGGATAGACCCAGTTTCAAAGAATTTATTAATTAAGTTAACAAGAATTTCTTTGCATTTATCAGAGGACTTGACAATAAAAGAGTAAGGTATTCCATCTACCCCTGGTGATGAGTCTGTCAGTCCGTCTAGTATTTGCGCAAGTTCATTAAAAGTGAAAGGACTGTCAAGAAAATTCTGAGATTGAAGCAGAGCTGGGCTAGAAGGAATCGAATCTGAATGGGGAGCAAAAGGGGGTGAAATATTGTCAGAAAAAGATTCTATCCATGATGAGGGGTCATTACTCGATACGTTGCTATCGTCCGTCTTTACAGAGCATCTGAATCTTTTTATTTGTTTCCAAACCATGGATGCAGGAGTTTTCGGAGAGAGACTTTCACAGAAGTTGAACCAGCCAAGCTTTTTCTTTTTTCTGGTTATTTTCCTAAATTCTGCTGCAGTTCTTTTATAATTAATAAAGTTTTCCAAAGACATGTTCCTGTTGTACTCTTTCTCTGCTTCTTTGCGTTTTTTAGCTGCTTGTGAACAGTCCGTGTCCCACCAGGGAGTTGAGATTTTGAACCCTTTGTTGGGTCTTTTAATGGGAATATTCTTATCTGCCGATGAAAGGATGGAGTCGATGAAGGCACTGTATAAAGTTAAGGGATCAGGTTCAATTGCAGAAGTCTGGGAGGTATCTAATTTATTATCTAGATCCGAGGAGTAAGCAGCCCAGTCTGCAGAATTGGTTCTGTACTTAAGGGAAGGGGAAGGGTTGCAGAATGGAATAGATTGGTTAGATAGTGTAATGACAATTGGAAAGTGGTCACTACCATAAGAGTTAGGGAGGACTTTCCATGACAGGGAGTAGGCCACAGATGCAGACGCCAGAGTAAGGTCCAGAACACTCTTAGGATTTTGTGCGGGCTGCACCCTACGGGTAGGGGAGCCATCATTTATCACACATAAATCAGTTTCATTAAAAATGTCCAAGAGGGAGCGCCCAAAGCTGTCTGAATGTGTGGAGCCCCACATGACATGATGGGAGTTGAAGTCCCCCATGATTACCATAGGGGGTGGGATGGATGATAGGAGCAGTCGCAGGTCTGGGATTAATAAAGGAGTTGGATGAGGAATGTAAATAGATATAAAAGAGGTATTTAGGGATCTGATACCAATAATATTGATATCAGGAGAGTGGGGAGGAAGGGATAGAAGGGAGTAGGAGAGGGAACGCCTTACTAGTAAGGCAGCCCCTGCATATCCATCTGCTCGGTCATCCCGCAAACAGAAGAACCCAGGCATCTGAAAGCAGGTACCGGGGTTCCACCATGTTTCTGAGATGGCCACAACAGATGGCTTGTAATCATATGTTAGACTTACCAGTTCATGCTTCTTGCGACGCATGCTCTGGCAGTTCCATTGGACAGCTACTAGGTTGTTGGCCATGTTGGTTGGAATAAGATAATAAATGTGTAAGTTGGGAGGCAACGTGGGACGGTAAAGAGTTCATTGAAATGAAAGTGGTTAATAAGGAAATCAGGGTCTCCAGCATATCCTCCTTTTGGGTAGCATATTCCTGGGACGTATTTATTGCACTACCATTTGGCATCATGGACAGTGGCTGAGAGGTCAGATTTTGGTGGGCAGCTTTATTATAAGACTTCCCTAGTGGGGGTCTTGGGCGAGGACTGTTGTTTGTGGATTTGACATATATGCGGCGATGTTGCAGAATAGGGGTAGATGGAGTTCCTACTACCTGAGACATAGTAATGGGTTGTGTTTGTGTAACCTCGGCATATGACTTTGTCAACCTAGGGAATCTAGTTGCAGCTTGCTCGTAGGAGACGCTCTCTTGTGCCATAACCTTTTTAATAGATTTTTGTCGATTTAGCTCAGGGCAAGTTTTGCTAGTAGCAAAATGGTTGCCCGAGCATTGTAGGCAGTTTGATTCTTGTTCCGATAACTTGCAGTTGTCGCCAAAATGTTCATCAGCACAGCGATAACACCTCGGCTTAGACCTACATTGAGCCTTAGTGTGACCAAATCTACAGCATGCCAAACACTGGATTGTAGGATATTCGTAAAGTTCCACCGGCAAAGCAGTATAAAATAAAAAAACCTTTGTAGGGAGTACTTGCCCATGAAAAGTGACAACAATAGTTTGTGTGGGGATCCATGTCACGATGCCATCTACAACACTTTTTCTGTTGAACCTACGTGCCTTCAATACTTTACCACAGTTCGAGGGAAGACTAAGTGATTCTACAAACTCTGTCATAGACAGATCAGTAGGCACTCGTCTGATAATACCCATCCTGGTAATGTTATAGGTGGGAATTGAAACAGTATAGTTGTTTGATGCGAGGATAGGTAAAACTAAGAAGCTGTTGGCGTCTTCTGCAGTGGTGAATTGTACTGATACCTTGTTGCGCCCTACACGCTTAACACCATCTAAACATATATTTTGGACCTTGTTCATCATCAGAAATTGACCGAATTTAATTGGTTTTAGGGTTGTTCCCATCGAAGGTTCCGGTTCAGATCGGGAAACATGGACGATAAAAGGGCCTTTGTCGGCCCCTGCGTAACATAATACTCCAATAGACATTAATGGGTCCACATATATCGATTCAATGGATGCACTCGGAGAATTTATTATTTTATTGTTCGGAGCACTTGGATTATCATCTAGGTGCCTCTTGTGCGCAGTTGTAGTGCCAGAAGTGCTATACGATATATCAGGCGGTACAGGATCTGGCAGCCGGTTGTGATTCATTTTTAGAGGTTTTTCTTGTGATGGGAGACAGAAAACAACGCAAACAAAAGCTAGTCTTTACACTGAGGACAACAAACTTGTTTCAGGGAAATCTCGCACTCAGAATATTATTAATCACACTGAAATTGCGGCACAAATCTACTCGCTCTCACTTGCGAACGCAGAGTCCTCAAATTATTTCTGTTGATGAGTTGATCGTTGATCATTTCCAACCCTTATAGATTCGTCATGTCTGTCTGTCTGTCTGTCTGTCTGTCTGTCTGTCCGTCCGTATGTCACAGCCACTTTTTGCCGAAACTATGAGAACTACACTATTGAAACTTGGTAAGTAGATGTATTCTGTGAACCGCATCAAGATTTAAACAAAAAAATTAAAAAAAAAGAAAAATTAGGGTTGCCCCCCATACTGAGAACTGGAACTCAAAAATATTTTTTTCATCAAGCCTACACGTGTGGGGTGTCTATCGATAGGTCTTCAAAAATGATGTTGAGGTTTCTAAAATCATTTTCGTCTACACTGAATAATTTGCGCGAGAAACACTTCCAAAGTGGTAAAATGTGTGTCC
Source organism: Ectropis crepuscularia (assembly GCA_963693475.1). Taxonomy (NCBI): domain Eukaryota; kingdom Metazoa; phylum Arthropoda; class Insecta; order Lepidoptera; family Geometridae; genus Ectropis; species Ectropis crepuscularia. The sequence goes on along the minus strand of OY856339.1, from coordinate 12,214,309 downwards.
CCCCCCCTCTAATTTCTAAAGTAAGAGAATGAAAAATCTAAAAAAAATATATGATGTACATTACCACGTAATCTACCAACGAAAATTAGTTTGAACTCGATCTGATGAGTAGTTTTTTTTTAGTACGTCGTAAATACACTATTATTGAAACTTCGATCAAAGTTACAATGAACTACAAGAACTATGTGTACTATGTATATTATGTTACTTGCTGCAACGGAACCCTTCATGGGCGAGTCCAACTCGCACTTGGCAACTTTATTTGTTAATTCGTTTTGAAAGTCGTAATACTTAGGGGGCGTCCATTAATTACGTGAGGTGTTTTTTTAAATTTTATGCCCCCCCCTCCCCCGTTGGTGAGATGTCGTGAGATTTTGTTCAACCCCCTCCCCCATCCCCCAATCTCACGTGAGATTTTTCAGAATGTGGGTTTCTTACGTAAACGCGTTGGGTTGTTGTATAAAGATTTAATGTATATGTATAATGTATTGTAGAAAGAAAAAAAACAATTTGCTTCGTGCTTTTATTTACGACTAGTTTAGACTAGTAATTTGACAATCTACTATGATAAAAAGAAAAGAATACCTACTCTAATTCAGTCCATCTTATACCTTTAAACGAGCAATTCTTGTACCTATATAAATATGTATATATATATAGAATCTGAATCTCGGAAACGGCTCGAACGATTTTGATGAAATCATGTATGCAGGGGGTTCGGGGACGATAAATCAATCTAACTAGGTTTCATTTTTCATAAACGCATATTATGCGCGTTTTTAGACAATGAAAAACTGTCACATTAGACATTAGATTGCGAAGGTAAATTTCGCCGCGTGACGCAGAATCAGAATCAGAATGGTTTATTGCATAACTGTGTACAAAAAAGATGGTAGGTACTAAACATAATTAAGTTACAACAGTTTACCCATTTCGGGCGTACAATATTAAGTTATACATTTAAAATATTACGCATTGTACATGGTAAAATTATTAAGTATTTACATAGAAAATAAAATATAAAAATGAAATATGTAATTAAGAAATGTTAACATGTTACCTAATCTAAAACAAACTACGCGAAAGAACTTAACACTAGTTTCAAACACCTATATATTTACAGAAATTAATTTACAACCATAGTGATAAATAGGTACTTTGTAGGTACTAAATGGTACGCGACAGCGTAATAGCTCAGATGGGAAGTCGGGCGGTCATAGCGGTCACGAATTAATAGCTCCGGGTTCGAATCCAGACGGCTTTTCATTTTTTTCATGTTTTCTTTTTTTTAAGAAAATCTATTTCTTGTTTTTTTTTATCTGTACGTATCTAAGTATATTTACTATTTAAACCGAGCAAAGCTCGGTTACCCAGGTACTGGAGAATTATGAGCGGTCTCAAGAGAGACTATTGGCACCAACATGTCCATATGATTTTCTGTAAAATCATCTGCTCCTTCGAAATAGTGAATAATCTTAATCGTATTAATACGACGACGCTCAAGATTAATCTTGAGCATGTACATACAATTTTGATTGAATGGAACAAAACAGTATAATCTTTTTTTGTTTCAATCAGAACAAAAATTACGTGATATTTGTCGAGACCCTCCCTCCCCCTAACGTGAGATTACATGAGATTTGACTCGACCCCCTCCCCCCCTAAATCACCTCACGTAATTTATGGACGCCCCCTAAGTATTACGACTTTCAAAACGAATTAACAAAAAATGGCTATGTAGTTAATTTATACGCTGTAGAAGTAGGAGCGAGAGGTATACCAGCAAAATCTCTCTTTAACCTGCTTAAAGACCTTGGCTTCTCCAGAAGTGTAGTAAGTTCTATACTAGAACGAGTATCTAAAGCTGCACTAGTAGGATCATATCGGATTTGACTGGGCAGGGAGAGAAATACGAGTAGTGAAGGTGAGTGTTGACGTACGTCACTAAGGGGCCCCTTTTAAACCTACGCCATTATCTATATTATCTATTATATGCCTACGCCCGAGTCACAAGTCTTGGGGGTCGACACAAGTCTACTCGAGATTTCTCTCTCTGTCACACGATGGACCCGGCACCCGCACGGTGAATCCATGGAATGCTAAGAAGTTCGTCTCAAAGGCCGCATTATTAGATATAATATCCTATCCGTGCACGGTTGCCTGGAAGAGATCGCTCTAAGCGATAAGGCCACCAATTAAATGTTTAGCATAAGATTTTCTTGTCATATTCCTTGACAAGGAATAAGACTGAAAAGTGGACAAATGAAGTAACAGAATGGTGCCCTAGATACAAAAAGAGGAGTAAAGGCAGGCAGTATCGAAGATGGGAGGATGATATTAAAGAGGTAGCAGGACCATGCTGGACGAGAATAGCAAGGGACAAATCATTGTGGAGAACATTTGGGGAGGCCTATGCCAAAGAGCAAGACAATCACGAAACCGGTGTCTAATATAAATAAAATGTAATTACGTTGCTTTCATACACAACCAAGTTGTATATTAGTAGTTAGTACATAAATAGTAATAAGATGAAATGTAACATATAAGATAACAACGTAAATCAGAACTGAAATCAGAACGAGAAATGTAACAGATAAAGGCTTTTATTATTATTATTATATAAGATTTTCTTAAGTTCCTATTGAAAAATATGTTCTTAATTTTTTATGTAGCTTTTAATAAAGAGTTTTCTTATCTTATCTTATTAAATATTTTATGGATAACAATTAGAATATTATAAACATTAACAATTTTTTCAACCAGATCATTTTCATCACCAGATGCAAAACTGCAGATTACATAAGCGTCCTCTTAGCTGTCATTATGATATTTATTTTCTTGATAAGTTTATAGGTCAGGCATACCTCCATCTAGCCTGAAGTTAAGTGACCATGAGTGTTTACCTAAAACAAACAAACTTATCTTGAAGACACCATGATTATACCAATTGGGAAAAACCTTAGAGTATACATAAGTACTATTATTTATCCTCTAAGGGAAAAACCTACTCAGAATAATAGCTTTATCATCTAACCCTCCTGATTTCTTCAGAGACTGTCTGTCTGACATTTCCAAGATGAAAGATTTGGATGGACTTTGGTCATATTTGACAATCTGAATGGACATTTTCAGAAGAAATAAAGTGGCCAAGTGCGAGTTGAACTCGCCCATAAAGGGTTCCGTTGCAGCAAGTAACATAATATACATTATACATAGTACACATAGTTCTTGTAGTTCGTTGTAACTTTGATCGAAGTTTTAATAATCGTGTATTTATAACGTACTAAAAAAACAACTCATCAGATCGAGTTCAAAACAATTTTCGTTGGTAGTTTGCATAGTAATGTACATCATATATTTATTTTTAGTTTTTTCATTCTCTTAGTTTAGAAGTTAGAGGGGGGGGACACACATTTCACCACTTTGGAAGTGTCTCTCGCGCAAATTATTTAGTGTAGACAAAAATTATATTAGAAACTTCAACATCATTTTTGAAGACCTATCGATAGACACCAAACACGTGTAGGTTTGATGAAAAAAAAATTTTCGAGTTTCAGTTCTCAGTAACTAACTAACTAAGGGGCTAACCCTATTATAACCCTATATTTTCTTTTTTTTCATTTTTTTTGTAAAAATCTTAATGCGGTTCACAGAATACATCTACTTAACAAATTTCAACAGTGTAGTTCTCATAGTTTCGGCAAAAAGTGGCTGTGACATACGGACGGACAGACAGACAGACAGACATGACGAATCTATAAGGGTTCCGTTTTACGTTTTACGGAACCCTACAAATTGACCCAAACGTGTGTGTAGTATGTTATCAAAAGTTGCTTTTTAGTAACTGCATTGAGACCACCAATATATATTTAGTTGGTAGTGGACAATTCACACACAACACTATCGGACCCCAAACTAAGCAAAGCTTGTACTATGGCGCCCAGATAGGTGATATAATACTTATATAGTTTTAAATACATACTTATCATTAATAGAAACACCCAGACACAGTACAAATATTTGAATTCATCACACAAATATTTGCACTGGGTGGGAATCGAACCCACAATCCTCTTTCGCAGGCAGAGTTACTACCCAGTAGGCCATAAGGCCAGTCAAAGTTTCACTTCAGAGACTGTTGTTGTTTCACTTTATGTTTAAATACTTAAATTTCATGTGTATCATAGCAGATTGTTCTATAGCTTCCCAGTAAGAGTTGAGGAGTGCAAGTGTGATGATCTAAAAGTAAAAGGTGAACAAAAAACACAGCTTGTTAAAACAGAACAAAATTATCTGTTTTGCAAGTGTGAATGACTGAATATGATGTTATCATTTGCCTATAAGATGCTTATTGCTTAACCTCTTACGTGGCATGTATCCACGGGTGGACTGCAGCGCATTTAAATCTAAATTCATGTTGATTGAGTCTAAATTTGCTCAGCGGGTGTTCTTCCTGAATTCATAAACTGATTAATATGACTTGAGCATGTTTTGTACAAACATAACTTTCTGTATTTATTCTGTCTGATTGAGCTCATTAATTACTCAATGTCTAAGTGACAAACGCTGCTACAACATAATGTAGCAGTATGGTGCTATAAATATTAACATATAGTATGACATGCTATGTATTTTATAACATACTAGCGACCCGCCCCGGCTTCGCATGAGTGCAATACTGATACTAAATAAACTAACTGCTAACTACCAAATCATACCCGAGCGTGACACTAGAATTCAATTCACAGCCCACGAAAATCTGTCTAGGCGTGCCAAAAGAAGGTTTCACTTCAAACACTTATATACTGTTTCATTTAAACTATAAAGGTTTTAAATAAATATTATACCGTTTAAACCTTCCCTTAGCTACGAAACACATTTCGAAACCAAAATCGGTTGTCGAGTTTTAGCGGACCCACAAACAGCAATTCATTTTTATATAATATATATATATCTTAGATTACGCACATGTTCATAAATCTGAAATACATATTTGTTATGGTGTAGCCTAGCTATGTATTTGACTCCCTGATGCAGTAAATGTAGTTTGGAACTATTTTTATTTCTTCTGAAAACAGCTCATTTTACATAAAAGTTGCTGATGGCATGTCCACTGACCTCTTTGTCCACATATCTAATAGGAATAAGAACATTGATAGGACTTAATATACTTATGTAACATAATACATACCTAGTTTATGTGATATAATGACAGTACCACACCAAAACCATCCACTTAGAAGTTGTCAAACGGCATGAATCCCTCACAACTTTCACTCTTGCATAAACAAGACTTTCTTTTTACATCAGCAATAGAATCAGGGGTTAATTGACTTCCTGCACTGTAGCTAAATGTAATCTCTTCATCTGGTGAGATGTCAACACAAGCAAATATTGCCAGATGTGGTACTGCTGTCTCGGTCCGAACAGGCACTATGCTGCAATTTGGTTCACAGCTATGGTTTATGTATCGACCTATGTTCCCAAATTTGCTTGGATCAACAAAAGTCTGGACAAGACCTTCATATGTATGTTCATTTAAGCAAAATATGTAGTTCATTTTCCCCTGTGCTTCATTTTCTTCGCTCCGTTGTAGAGCCTGAGTTCTTGTTATCAGCTCTCCAGCATATTCACATATGAATGTGCCTTTAAGAATAAAATGCGGAGTAAACAAACCCAGGCCTTTATTCTCATCTGCACATGGTTTCACAATTAAGTCTTCCATTGGTCCGTTCTGGACAATTCGATTCCCACATGTAGAAGGACAAGAGCAGTTACTGTTGCATTCTATTATTGGATAATCTCTGTATACTTTTGGCTTGTAATTCAACCTATATTGCAAATCTCCATCAAATGTGTACCTGTCATAATTGTCTCCGTGTGATATTTGGAGACATTTGCACAGCATTTTCACACACATCTTGTTACATGTACAATTATCTAGCATCATTGAGTTGACGTTGCTGAGTAGTATTTCATATTCCAGTGAGTTTTCGGCAGGGCCTGGAATGCTCTCTGTTATGTAGATAATATCAATATCATCATGAGAATAGTTGTCATTCATTGTTGTTTACCAAATCTTGGACTTCTTAATTTTAATTGTTGAATACCTGGAACCCACATAATAATTGACCTTAATTCAGTTACAGGTAATAATTATTAAATTATCAAAGGTGCCAGAGCGAGTATTCCAAAACTTAAGGTAATAGCAAATACATGCTATTTACAGAGTTATAGAGTGTCCACCTAACTTCGTAATTAAAGTTGCAACTTAATGTATTGACTGCTGGGACTGCAAGTCACACGAACACCCTGGTAAACTGCGTTTTCTTATAACCAGACAGTTTTCTTACGATATTTACCGTCACCAATGAATATAATAAACTCAGATATTTACACTTGGAAAAACACTAATGTGTACTTAGGCGGTTTCGAACCTACAATCTCATGCTATGAACTTTTTGAAGTAAGGTGTTCTTGCCTCTGTCTTCTATAATAGAATGTTGATAGACATAGAATGGGCGGGACGGAACAAGAAATAAGAAGGCTCAAGGGCAAATAATTATTGATTTTTCGTTTCACTTTGGTCTCGTATCATTACATGTTGGCAAGACGATACCTAACTATAGTTTTGTAAAATTGTAAATATTACTGCAACACATTTATGAATTAACCATTATTACAATTACCTGATTTTATTCCTAGGTAATGAAAATGAATTTATTTAGGTATGTCAACAACTCGGTTTGACAATAAAGTTTGTTTTCGTTTTTCGTATACATAAATAAAAATGAAATAATGGAAATGGCGCAATCCGCAATGGCGACAGCCACAGAGTAAGTAATCACTATCACTACTAGCTATGGTCGTTATAACGCATAAAGTGTTGTATAACTATTTGTAAGACTTTATAACGAAAACACGTTATGTGAAAATCTCATAACAGCTTATATTTCAAGTAGCGGTATGCACTTATATGAATACACGCGGTATGAACTACATAACAACCATTGCTTGCTTTATCGCGCAACGAAATGTATAACTCTTTACGTGCAACGCAATCGGCACCGATTTTTAGTTATTGCCATAACTGTATCGTACCGGTTAGAGCGAGTGAGATACATATATAGTGGTATAAGTGTGAGTAAGAAAGGAGCATAGATCTATTTGACGCATTCGGTTATTGAAAAATGAATCTTATCTTGTTATGGTGAAAAACGAAAATAAATAGTTTTGATACCGTTATTTGGATATGCGTAACAGTTGCGTTCCGTTATCTGAAAAACCCGTAACGACACATGGCTAATCACTACGTACCACCGGTACCACAGCCATAGAATAGATAATGCCACAGCCACCACAGAGTCCACAGACTAGGTAGAGAGATACAGCCACAGAGCTACAGATGGCTACAGACAGACAGACAGACAGTGGAGTCAGAGACAGATTTGACAGATGCACAGACTAAGTAGAGAGATACTCTGACAGATACTCTATGCAATGAGGGGGTTTCCGATGAGACAAAAATAATTCCACCGTACACACTAGATGGCGATAATGTAGATTCAGCAAGATCTGTCTCTACCATAGACTTACAATCAGTGTAATCATAACGAAACCCCTCCCCATTTTCAAGGAAAAAGTGTAGTCTAATTTTTTTGTGAAAATTTAAAAGTTTAGAGGTTTTGTAAACACATCTATTATTTATTTTGAATACTTTGTTTACTTTACTTTACTTTGAATTTGTACTACCCTGGTCGTTCGGCAGATAAACAGATTTATAACAGCTGATGATCCTCGTCGTACAGGACCAAATTGTAAATGGACCGGCGTGTGTGTATATGAATGATTTATGATTAGTGTAATGTTAAAAATGTACCTAATGTAAAAACTAAAATATAAAACTACACCTATTTTGAAAAAAGGTGTGTGCTTAAGACCACACGGCAGAAGTGAAAACTTCATTAGCTGATTTTTGTATTAGGTAGGTATGTCGTATTATAATAAAATATTACGGATCGTATTAGTTGAATAAACGAGTAAAACAAGCCAGAAATTAAAGTAAATATTTATTGAAATTTTATTTATATACAAAGTAGCTGTTACCCGCGACTTAGTCCGCGCGAAATAAATACTAAGGTTACTCAGGCAGTACTTATTTGTATACCCAGATTGTATACACATTTATGGTTAGTAAAAAAAGTGTCCATGTTCAAAAAGTTGTTGGCCGGGGCCGGCTTTTTAAAAGTTACTCCAACTTTGTATGCATTCACACGGTGCACCCCTATGATGCCCCTAACATTGTCCGCAAAAAGGTTGGTGAGTGTAATAGGATTTTTGTTACCGACTTTCTCCTGTTCCGTCGATTCCACATACACTACACAGTCTACATCCACTACGATTTTCTGGGAATAGTCTCTTTCTCTTATAAAGGGGTTTTCTAAATAGTTTGTAAGAAACATTTTCACTTGGTTAGGTAAACGGGTAACTCACGTGTAATGAGGTCGGTCAATCCGACTCGAGTTTCGGCCGCGTCCGGCGGCCTTTTTCAAGGAGAGTGTACGCGCTCGATGGCTTCCCGTTTGGCACAGTCGAAGTCGAATTGACCGACCTCATTACACGTGAGTTACCCGTTTACCTAATCAATATGTGTAACAACCACGTTAATTTTAATACTAAAATTTTCACTTGGATTTGGCTTCAATAGTTTTCTTTTTCAGGGTAGCGATTCTGAGACCATTCGGTTGCATCCGACACGGAATCTCATCTCTCGGTCTTTGTCATGCTAAACAGATAAGACAAAGACCGAGAGATGAGATTCCGTGTCGGATGCAACCGAATGGTTTCAGAATCGCTACCCTGGTCTGTTCGACGGGGTCACCCCCGTCGCTAGCGACGCTCATATTTATTTATACTATTGACTATATGTATACAAAACGAAATATTTACACAGCAAAACTAATTAATTTGATTGTGAAAATTATAAAGCACCCGTCGTGTTTTCCCGCCCAAAGAAAAGTCTTTTGGAGTTGGTAGCCGTCAGTGTTGCCACTATGATTTTGAGCTTGTCGCCAAATAGTTATGAAACAAAGTCGCCGGTTTTGATTGAATTATTAAGGGAATAACAGTCTGGAAGAATACATAAGCTTTTTCCTTCTCCAACCTTCTACACTACACTAGTATATTCCCCTTTGTCGGTAACACGTCGTCTAAATCCGCTAAAAGGTTTTAAAAATTCGCCAGTTTCAGCGACAAAGTTGCTAAAGTGTCAACACTGGTAACCGGTAGCGAGCAGCGAGAGAGAGAGAGAGTATCTATTGTCCCATGTCCTCCTCTAACAATTATCTTTCTCGGTCTGGCACGTTTGTTGACCATATTATCTTTCTCGCTCTAGCATCCCGAGCTTACCCGAAGTTTCTTATCATATCCGAGCGTGATGATCACGTGATCATCAATCCATTTCACAGCCCACGAAAATTCTGTCCATAGCGCGCCTAAAGAAGTTTTCACTTCAAAAAAAAAATCCTGGACTAAGGCACTAAGATGTACTAATTTCGACCTCTAACAAAAGATTGATAAGCTGAAGGCTTTAAAATAAAAGTCATCTAAAGTAAATAACAAAAGTAAACTAACAAGTATGTAACACGATATGCAACCGCCTTAGTATTACAGTATTGAGATATTAAAACGTATTTTAACGTATGATAAGAAGTATTGGATGTTTCATGTTTCATATGATGAACTAGAATAATAACTAAGATTAAAGAAGTTAGGATTGTAGAGATAAATTACCTGTTGTAGAATTAGAATTGGTCATGTGATCGTCAAGTGGTAATATAGGACTCTACATTGTTTCGAGGTAACCCAAACTAGGAATTTCTGTCAATCTAAGTAAGTAAGTATAAGCCTAACAATTGAACGCCTCCTAACAGAAGTAAAATCTCGAATATTAACTGAACTTATAATCTACACTACACAAAGTCTCTTAAAAGCTTTACAACAAGACATATTCAATATGTCTTGTGTCTGAGTGATAAGTTCTATCACTCAGAATATCTTTATAGTTATAAGTTAATATTAAATCTCCCATCTGTTTATTTAGAGACATTAAAGTACTATTAATCTTTATACCAAATCAACTCCCTCTGTTGTCAAGCCTTCTAACCAAGATAAATAAATTATGGATATCCTTCATTAAAATCAGGTTAGTTCTCAAATAATAATATAGATGGCGCTAAATTAAAACATGTGTCCATTCGAGTTACTTGTATCTGCCTAAACCATGGAAATCTAATATTACCAGCGTAGCGAAAATTTCACCAGACTTAGATAAAAGTTATGCCCTATAAAAATGTAATATTGAGGTAAAATTTTCAAGCGTATTTGAGAAAGTGACTCGCATGAATATTGCTTTAATTATAAGTTCTATAGGATCAGAATGATAGTAATAACTAATATTAAGCATGCGATATTATGAATCATAATTAAATACTTTTCTATTTAGATAATATTACGAGCTTAGTTCTGAATGTATTTGTACTGTTAATTAGAACTTTGTCTATCTACTTGTGCTTGTTTTTAAGGAGGTTTGTTTTCATCGTTTATCATTATTGGTTGATCGACACATCGATTGAAAAAAAATCACAGAAAATTTATTTTTGCGCCAGCTTGGTGCTTTTATTATCTAGCATATTTTTAAAGCTCTGAAATTGCTCTGAAAATAAAATAAAATAAAACTGGCACTCATAGAGGACTGCCGATAGCCGATAGCAGTGTAAACTAATAACTCAGAACTTGATAGCTCACTTTGAAACGTGCCATGACTATGGGCGTCTTGATAATCCGACTTTATCCGAAGATTTACGAATGTGACGCTTGAGCTCAATTCACAGCCCACGGAAAATTTGTATGTGGTGCACCCGTGCACCAAACGAAGTTTTCACTTCAATAAATTCATGTTGTCAACAATAATACAAGACATGCTACAATGAACAAGGATCCCAACCGGTGAAATATTAACAAAGAGCATAAAATCTGAAATCATTTATCTGTGGTAGATGCTGACTTTCTTGAATGTGACAGAAGCGCACAGGCGCAACGTCTCGACGTGACGTAATTACTCATTCATAATTTTTATTCATTCAGAAAAGTAAAAAGTTTTCATAACAGTTGCAACGAACATGTGTATTGCGTTGATGAAATGAAATTGAAAAAATGTGATTGGTTTATGTTCGTTTAATCGTGTACGTTGTGGATAGTTCAACCGAATGCTGTAATAGTGATAAATATCTACAAACTGCATTCATTCATTGTTACTGAAGTGCATATGTCTGTAGTACATCCGCAATACAAAAGTGAATTAGTTCGGTTCTGTGTTTATTTTATTATTGTAAAAACATCTTAGAAAATGTGGCCTTGTGTAGTGAAGTTACATTCTGGGTTTGGTTCAGGCAGTACAGTGGAAAACAGGCTCAAGTAGAACATTACGACACTCCGGAAGTGGCGGGACAAGCCGCCGCCGGCCGAGCGGGCTCGTTCCGAGAGAGATAACAGCGGATGAAAGAGATAAACAGTTATGGATTTAACATGGCGGACGATACGCGTAAAGTGCGAGTTGAAGAAAGATTGAAAATAAAGATCGGTAAGTTACGTTTTCTCATATATATCTATCTTTTAATCATAAATAATTGCCAATTGTCCCAATAGAACTATTATTTACGTGCAGCTGTCACGCTAATGAGTCTCGAGACAGTTGTTGTCATTAGGGTGAACAGGTGGTAGCAAGAGATATTTAGGTTTTTTGAGAATCATATGAATGAATATTGGTAAATGAGTGAATTAAATGATGTCTTCGAGTAGGTATGCAGGTGACCTAGCGTATGCAATTTGATTCATAACTATTCGTAGTGTCTCTTTGTTTTCGTCGTCCTGTTTTGACAGCTCGCTCACAATTTATGAATGAAACTGAGTCGCCGTAGCACAATGAATATCGTGCCTAGATCGTATTAGATTAGATACCTACTGTGTACTCTCGTTTGTTGTGCAATTTATTGTGATAATTATTAAACCTATACTATTTAGAGGCCACTGGCTTTCAGATGTAAAGGAACCAGCTAGAAACTTTAAAATATAAATCCACTTTCACTGCATTTCTTCATGCCTTCTGAATACGTTTCTAGTGTTACTGTTGATACATTTTGCTAGTTTAGATTCTATAAGGTTTGCCAGATGCCAGACCTGGTTTTCTTGTACAAGGCTGCCTAAAATCACGTATTTACGTGAAAAAGAACTCGTACATGGTGTATTTTTTTAAATATAGTCATTCCCTTACTTCCATTCGCGCAGCTTGAACTAGTAGGTACTATTTTATGAGTTTAGTGTTAAAATATACAACATAATCATACATACTACGGTCCTAAAACTAAACTATTACCATCATGTACATGAGGCATTTACATGAAAAAATGGATATAAATATAATAAAATTTGATTTCAAATTTTGGTATTTGTATACAAGCAGTCTTGTACCGAAGCATACGAGATTAATGTTTGCCCGTGCCTCGTATGCCGACCCATAAACCTCAAACGTCTGGCAACGCTGGATTCTATAGAAAATTTGAATAGATACTTTTTCTTTGCCTTATTTTTGTACACAATTACTATGAAGCGGTCTATTTAGACCCCTTAATCACTGTAACAAATTAGATGAAAAAAATATAATGTTGTTTTTAATTTGGGAATATCTAACATCAAAGTTCTGCGAAATTTATCATTTTAAAATCTAGTTTTTTCTGTTATTTGTATTCTAATATTACTAAGCAATAAACTTTGAACATTGGCTGTGAGTACATAGATGTGCAAAAAGAGCATAACAACTGTTGAAGAGGTATTTCAATTACTTTTCCTTATGGAGAAACATGTATGATATCACTAACGATAGCGGTAATACGATGTGTCCAACCTCCGATGTTGGAGTCTACAGTAAATTAGCCAAATAGCTTTTATTCACAGTTTTAGCTTGGACTGATCTAGAATTCACATAAATGTCATCTGTTACACGGAAACATCTTAGTGAGATTCAATACATTTTTAGCAAAACTGTATTTACGTGGATTCTCTTGTGTCACCATCACAGTTTGAATGACCACATGTCTTTGCATTCATTCTTTTTTTCAATAGACCATATTTGTTTGAATAAACATATTTCATACGAAAAATCAATATGAATAAAAATGTATTACTAAACGTGTTGCTGAGTACCTATAGGCCTCTCTCTCACTGTGCCATCTCAGTCCTGTGTCATTCAAGTTTAAATATTTGCTTAATCAAATTTCATGAACTGGGTTAGTAATTATTTAAAGCTCAGAGGATACAGTTTGTTTGATTTGAGATGGTTCTGGACATTCTGTGGAATGTATAAAGTTTTAGCTAAATCACATCTTATACAATATGACACTGTTCATAGGATCTCTGCAAGATGATTTTTTATTAAGTGTTGGGAATATTACAAAAAAAAAATATATTTTCATACATGGTCACATGTGCACTTGAATTGAAACAAAGTCACTACATTATGGTGGAATTAGGGAATCACCATTTTGTAGCTGTTAATATCGCCTCAAATAATTGAACTGTTGTATTCATGCTTGAGTAGTTCTAAGCAAGTTTCGAAGAAGTTTTGAATGCGTTCACGCATGATTGATATCGTTGCGGCGCGGCGCAGGCGCATAAATCCATGATAACGCGGAGTGTGTCTGCGCGATAAGGGTGCAGTGTGCCTTCCGGGGCGCGACCTGCGACCCGCATCCACTACTACCAATGCATTGAACTCTACTACTAGGCTGAAAACTAGAAAATATTGATAATGTAATACCTACAAAATAAGAAAACTCGCTTAAGCTAACACTGAGCGTCCATATAATAAGCTGTGCGGTGAGAGAATGCCTAGCGAAGCTGTGAAACTGTGTGAATTATTCTAGCAGAGACATAAGAGGACGGAGCGTGGTGTGACAATCCGTAACGTGGCTCTAAAACGATGTGTATCTCAGTAGTGTGAGGGTGACGCGCCTTCACATTTCATAATTATTTACAATGCTTCGAGTACATTCCTTACAGCACTATCGAACATATATTTTTTACCACTTTACTTCTGACACCCCATGTACCTTTACCTAAATTATTCTTTAAAATTGATTGGGCGTCCTCTGAAATCTGCCGCCCCTAGAACGCGGCATAAACGGCCTTGTGACAAATCCAGGACTGCTTGCCCACTTTGCTTATATGCTTATTACCTCTCTCGCACTCTTATGTTTCTTTATGTAGGTACATCACCTCGCTTCACTACCATTACCCACTAAATCCGTGCTGAACAACTTTATCGAAATAAAGTGTTTCTATTGGTGGAGATTTTAAGCGCTGCTTAGCTGTCTTACTCGACTAGTGGACGCTCAGCTTATTACTTGATGCCTTGATAGTATTGGTACAAACTTACTTTTAAAGTATGAGCTCTAATCACACCTGGATCACAACTTCTAATTCCACTGTATTCTTATCTACTGAACAGTTAATTCAGAATAAGTTACGGCTGGTCTAGTCGGGAGAACGGCGCCTGCCGATCCGGAGACCCCGGGTTCAAACCCCACACGCACCACTGTCTTTTCGAAGTCATGTGCGTAATGTCGCTAACTTAAAACGGTGAAGGAAAACATCGTGAGGAAACCGACACGTACCTAGAATCTTTCGAAGTCATGTGTCATCCACCAAGCCGCACTGGGCCAGCGTGGTGGATTATGGCCTTAACTCTCTCCTTGCGAGAGAAGGCCCCGAGTCCCAGCAGTGGGAACGTTTAGTGGGCTGTTGATGATGAACAGTTAATTCATATCATCTCTTTCTTTCAGTCTTTATTATCCTGGTTCTGTTATTTGCAACTTTCCTTTAGTCCTGTCCTGATGAATATCTTGTATTTCGGTAGATATCCAAATAATAAAATACCTGATTGATTACCGATTTGAAAAATGGCATTAGGACATAAAATGTTTTAATTGTTAATATCTCCTTCGTGTATGATTACGAAAGTACCATGTAGGTACCTATTGATACTACGTTCATGGTGTGAAAGTAGGCGCCTGGAGACGTTAGCATACGTTAATGTGGGTATGGAAATTTAACCAGCACCCCTAACGGACGTGAAAGCAAATCTATTTCCCATACATTTAATTAACGTCATGCTACGTAGTTTCTCACTCATGCCTTTTAACTTGGGCCTCTGATGTGGTGACGTGATAATTTGCAAGTAGGCAGGTAGGTGTAGCAGCAATTTCAAACACCTTCCACCAATTAGACCAAGAATCTACAACTTGAGATATATTCTTTGCAATGAAACAAGATTGGTATGTACTTATTCACGAGTAGGCAGACTAGGTCTTGCGCATACGCGTAATCCGTGCGTGGGTAGAGGCGTCGGCGCGCACAATCCGCTTGTACTATGGGTAGGCAGAGTAAAGGTGCGACGCGACACCTCACGGCCTAACCCGGGCGTGCTTATGGCGACTTCCGCCGCGCCTGCGCCTTATCTACAGCTCGTCTCGAACATACACCTTTGTTCCCACTTAGTCAACTCAATAGGGCGCCCGCTAATTGAATCCTATTTGTTTTACCTACAAGGGATGTGACTCGCTAAGTAATTAGTTACCTGCGCCCGTCACGGTCGTCCCGCCCTGCTACCAAGGGTTCAGTAAAGTAAAACAGAACTGTAGAATTAAGTTTGTTTTTGTAAAACGGTGCATTAACATGTGAATGTTAGTCACGATCGCTTCTGCGCATTCTGTTTTTATTTTTGAGTAAATAGGTGCAACGTTCGGGATCTGATTAGCCCTGCGAGGTATCCGAGCTCTCCCATAGCTTTTACTCGTATATAACTCTGAAAAATTGTTTTTGATACGAATTAAAAACAAAGGTAAATTAAAAGCGCGTGTCAGCCAAAATGGCTCTTTTTTTCTTATGATTAGATACCTAATCGAACTAATTGTCCAGTGATAAGAAAAACGGAGACGCCTCACTTCCAAACGCGAGATCTCAGGTTCAAACTGTGAAGATGCAGTTTCTTTCTTTTGTTCAGAATTCAGAATGATCCAGAATTTAATTTCCCAATGTGTAAGAACCTTGTCGTCACATGAAGTCACAGTAAAAAAACGACATGTTTGAGGAACAGCGCGGTAGCTTATGGCTTTGACTTTCCCAGCGAGAGAAAGCCACGAGTCCCATCTTTAGAAACCTAGAAATGATCTGTGTATGCTATAATGCTTAAGTACTTGTGTTTCAAACATACTAAATTAATAATTAAACCTTTTATTTTGATTATTAATTTAAGTGCTATGGGTTTTCTAATAATAATACTAGGTATAGTAAAAATTCCAAAAACAACCATGGATGTTCCTAATAGTAGGTATGTTTGATTTTAGGTGTTGAAATTTAGTAACATATGTAATGAACAAACTTTACTGCGAAGTCAGGCGTTATCAATTCTGCAACTTTGTATGTCCTACTGCCGCTTGTTGGCGCCTAAAATTCTTGGTATTCGGGAGTAGGCTGGGCGATACCGAGTATGCATTTAGTTAAATATACTAAACTATATTATATATTGATGGCATCACCTATAGTCCATTCCAAAGCTTCGTTCAAAAATGATATTATAAAACTTTCTCAAAAAAATCATCATTCTTTTATTTATCATGTTCCCACTAAATTAACTGTGCGCGCAGGAGTAGAAATACGAGAACTTCGTAATATAATGTTATTATCAAAAATTATTAGTAGGGTAAGTCATATACATATATAAAATGCGAAAATTGGATGTTTGTTGTTGTTGCTTATAGGCTACTTTTTATTGCGGGAATAACGGTAACGGGAACTACATAGGTATAACTGCGGGGCGCGGCTCATTTTGAAAAAAAAATCCTTATTTATTAGCCTTGATTACTTAGTACCGGAAAAGTAGCGTGAATTTGAGTTTGTAAAAATCAAATTGTAAACTATCATCAGGTCTGGTGTCTAACCTATACAAAATAAATGATAATAACACATTGTTTTTGTTTAGTTAGTAATTTAAAACCTCTTGCTTAGATATTACAAAGCGACGAAGGACAAAGGAAGACTGGCGAAATGTCGATCCGTATCGTTCAATTAACATTTTGTAAGACTTCAAAAAAGACTTTAATTCTTGCATATTCTTTCGCTAATTTATCAAAAACGGTTCAACAATGACGCAAATTATGGGAAAATTAAAAAAAGTAAAAAAATCTGTGTTTTTCGTGAATAAATATTAATTAAAAAAAAAATATTTTGTAATTATGTACGATAAGCTCAAGTGGTACTGATGTTCGGTAGATATTAGATATGATATCGACTGCGCTACTATCCCAAACTCACTGTGTTACAGCTTTAGCTTTTGAAAAAGGTTATAAATAAAGTTGTGTGCGGCCCATGGTTTCTGGTTTCTGATGACCACTAAGTAAAACGAAAACAAACGCTAGTATACCTAGGCGAGTAGTAGGCGTACGATTACGCTAAATCGAGACAATTTCAGATCAAGTTATATCGATAAATACCCGATATATGTACCTACATAAGTATTAAATGGGTAATGGTAACGAAGAAATAATATTTATTGCTTATTTTGATTCGAATTGTGAAAAACAAACTCAACAAAACACAATTGGAAATCACCCACTCTTTGCCCCAGTTAGCATTAAAGTTAGTTTTAAATCTTAGATAGTGTTTTCCAAGATGACATGAGCACTAAAAGAGGAAATATGTCAGTTCACCGTGTTCATCACACTGTTATTATATGTACGGCTGCAGAACTATCTATAATTACTAATAATATTAAATATAAAGCTGAAGAGGTTTTTTTCGTTTGAACGTGCTAATCTCGGGAACTACTGAACTTCTTTCAATGTTCGTGTCTGTATGTAATACTTGAAATTCTTTCACCGTTGAATATGCGCGTGATCCCTGAGTGCTTTGCATATTAGGTATATTATGTACCAAGGGCGAACCAGGGGCGGAGTAGTAATTTATAAATTTTAATTTGCCAGTTTATCTAGGGCCGAGTAATTATGTCCACTACTATTGTATTACTAGAATTCCGGTTATGCTAGGAGCTGGGAAATATATCTAAAACGAATCTAACACAGTACTTACCTACGTACTCTTTTCTTTTTATTGAATACAATATCTCTTTGTGTAGTTTTCTTTTTAATTATATCTAAGCCTAACTGTGGATATTGCCTTTGTATTTGACAAAGATCGTGTATATCATTTTGTAATTTTATAAGATCGTCACTTATCCACGGAGCACACCTTACATGTTTCATACGTTGCAGTTGAAGTGGAACATTGAACTCATTAAGAGTGCGCCTAAAGCCAGGAAAAAAACAGATTTTACCCGCGCGACGCGTTTCTTAATGTGATGTACATAAAGTCAAGAATAGCATGACACAGTTTGGAGGAAAAATCAATATTTAATCAGGAGTCCATTTTTGACCAAGTTTTATTTAATTACTCAATAACTAAACATAAATTTAAAAAAGTGTTCGGTTACTTTACTAGAACGTACAAATAGGAATTTTATTACCAAAAAATAATGTGGGGTCATCGCTGATAATTTCGAGTACTCGAATTAAAACGGGTTTTTTCGGTGTCATTTTTATTTTTTTATTGTAAAAAGCTCTGATCTATTTTTAAAATTCTATTTGGTTATTGTGCTTCTTCTTGATTGTACCCACACGTCAATATTTTTTTTGTCATAGTTTTTAGTTTCTTAACTTCAGTGAGCGGCGTCGAAAATGTCCTTTTTTCGTTTTCTGGCTTTAGGCGCCCCCTTAAAGGTAGCATCCCAATCGTAAGACAGCATTGCTCCTCCAAACTCAACAATCTTACTCTGACTAAATATCCGTCTTTCAACTATTATATTCTTAATATACCTATGTTATCGATTTTTATTTTTGCTAATTGTGCGTCGTGATCGGCATTCCAGCCAGAACTGGCCCTACACCGATTTCATCGTGAGAAACGTTCGTGACAATAAAATCTATTGATGTTTTTGAAGTTTTTTCTATCCGCTTAACAAAATTGACAACATTTCTAAAACCTGCTGGTATAATAATTTGATTTATAGCAGCTTTATTTGAAGAGTCCAACAAAAAAATCAACATTCCAATCCCCAGCGACAATGACTCTTGTGCCAGACAAATCCGAGAGCAAGTGAAATAACTTATCAAGTACATTCAATAAAATGTTAAAATCACCATTGCATAGATATTACGTACTTTCAATAAAAAATCCCGCATGGAAAATAAGCATGACATTGACACTCCTGCAAGTAGCAGACAGCCGGACACCGACATTACCACTCCATTAATTAAAACGCAAATAAACTGCCTTGTTTTACCTACTCTAATATCGCTGTACTGTAATGGCATTCACATTTTTCG
This sequence comes from Ectropis crepuscularia, assembly GCA_963693475.1. NCBI lineage: Eukaryota > Metazoa > Arthropoda > Insecta > Lepidoptera > Geometridae > Ectropis > Ectropis crepuscularia. The sequence continues at coordinate 12,194,816 of OY856339.1, read as the reverse complement.
CATAAGGAAATACGTGTATTTCAATTTAAATGAGGGATTCATTTGCTCTTGATTCCTGTAAATTCATTGATTTGATTTAATTCATCCGTTCAAGTTCCAAGTTTTAACTGGTTTATTTGCTAAAAATAAGGCTACGGCAGTCGATAAAAAGCTGCTAATTGAACGGTTGATTAAGCTAGTTGGCTGCGACATAATATTGTAATATCACAAGGGGCTTAAAAATAACACAGCAGGCCTACGCATAACACCTGAGTAAAACTCGTAATATTGAATTAAACTGTTCAAATTTCGGCTAGATACGCTCCTCATCGCTGTATGTAGTAGAATATCTTGTACCTTGATTACTTGATATTTTAGCTGGAAAGATTACTTTTCAAACCAACACATAATAATTTAATAATGCTTCCTCATCTTGCGTTACAATTGCTAGTATTGTACATACTAGATAATTCCTAAAACGAACTTTAAAAAAAAAAAAAAATTCTCAAAGATGATTCTGATTTGACTTAATACCTGTGTCAATATGGTACAGCAATTTTGTTATTGTCAATATGTACTAGTTGCAAGCTCTATTTAGAATGTGTTTTATGTAAGAAACGTACTCTACTATAGGATCTTTGTAATAGCTCGGAAAGCTGCCTAGATAAACATAGTTTACAGGCAAGTCCGTAGAGCTATGCGAGCGTCGCGCCGCCGCCGCCGACCGGTGAATGGAGCAAGCCTAGCGTTTTCCATTCAACCCGCCCATTCATGGAAACTCGTCGGTCCGTTAATGAAAAACACGCTCGTTTATCGTCCCCGTTATCGGGTGGACGAGCACGTGTGTCGCAAATATAAAACTTTCATTCAAACACATCTGGCCGCTTCCTATTCTATCTCGTATACTTTCAATGAGCCTCGATAAGATAGGGTGATAAGGGCACGTATTGCGCGCCGTTTCTCTTCACGGCCACGCGTTACCTGCCTATGGCTGAATGTTATCGCGTAGAAATTACACCTATTAATTTAAATTGCCGTATTTAAATGTTTTTGATAGCTGAATGTAGCACGGCGCTATTATCGCACGCTGATAACACAGTTCGCTACATTTCTGTACGCAATTGTGAAAAGGATTGGTAGAACAAGACATTGTATAGTAATATCGCGTTGCGAAATGTCCACAAAAGCAGGTTATACCTACGTTAGTTTGCTAAAAACCCGCACGCGAACTCTGCCCACTATTGGACCAAGTTTATCCCACGTGGGTGTACGTTTAATTGTGCCACTGGATATTAACTAGTACGTAGGCAGGTAGAAACGGGCGTGTAGGTACTTCTATACAAAGACACAATACCTACATTGGCGTAAAAATAACTAACACAATACAATGTCGTTAAAACAATAAACCCACATATGGAATTTGATATACTTAAGGAAAATCTATAGACTAATGGAATGGAAGACGTCCATAATGGAAATAGGTAATAATGAAATAATGCTAGGATCTAGATTTGCTTTATAAATAAGCGTAATGCGCAATGTGTCATCAACATATTTAAATGTTAATTTATTGCCAACACTCATTTTCCTAACGTGAGTCTAAGTACTAAAAAGGTGTTTTCATTCAGTTTAACGTTACGAAACGAAGCCAAAGAAAGAGTGGTTCGTTCACTCGTAAACGAAGGCAATATGTGCGGTGTCATTGAGAAACTGAATTTATTCAAGAGTTTTCGCATATATTTATTCACTCGCTTATTACTGGAATATGTTGATCATCGGTACAGTAGGCAGATCATGATTGAGCGGCCGTCCGTCCCCAATACCAAGTACGTGGAACTTTAAATGAATGAGCTGTTATTACCAGGAATTGAGAACCGTACTTTTGCATAAGACTCAAGAGATCGTCTCCGAGTAAGACATGATGAGACAAATATGTGACAGTTATTTAAGTAGGTACTTAGTACGTCTGGATTATAATGTTCTAGGTAGTGACAATACAATAGTTCCGAAACTTAGGAAGTTCTCTCGATATATTATATAAATGTTTTGTTTTATACCTATTTCATAAATGGATTTTATTGGATCGTAAGTTAATTTTAACTTAAAAAAATCTTCACAAAAACAGATCGAAGAAATGTAAGTAATGTTTTATGTGTCTATCCATGCATTGGGACCCAACTAGGAAAACCTGTGAAATGGCGTACCAATACTACCGAACACTGAATGGTTAATTTACAACAATTATCAACTTAGGCTCTACAAACAGTACACAAAGAATAGTAAAACCAAGCATATGTACTCTATGTAGCTAATGTAATTATGTGGTACGACACACAATCTTAAAACAAAAAGTAATATTGCACCACTTCTGTGGACTCGGTAAGTTTGTTTGAGCAACCAATTTTCTAAAGTGTATTGTAAAACAATGGTATCGAGTCAACGGATATAAATTCCGAATTTTACACATGCACTACAAAAGTATGATTGCCTTCTAGCAAAAAAAGTCGAGGGGTTTTGGGTGACACGGACGCTCTTAATGGATCTGGTTTAATCAAACCAGATTCAACTTGTAACACTTTTGGTCTTTAGTGATGGTGAAGGACAAGATGGAGAAGAGAGCTGACGGAATGTCAGAATTTTGGACTCGAGAGTTAAGCAATGTTATTGGATATCGGAATGTATTATGTGTCATTACTTTGAGCTCGTTCGAGATTTATAATCTTAGTTTTACAACCACCGCCCCAAACTAAGATACAATACCCAAGAACAGACAGGCCAATGACTTGATATACTGTTTGAAGTACTTAAAGTAAACGATATACTTGGGTGCCATTTAAAACGCATATTTTTTTCCTAATTTACTTTGTCATAATTTATGTAGCATAAGATATAGTGTCATAATGTAACTTTTCCATAATAGTTTTTTGGCATAATGTGGTTTAAGCCTTTAGCAAAACAATCTATTGTAATACATTCAATTCGAGTATTGATGAGACGCATAACAGTCTTTAGCTCTTTAGGCATATTTTATTAATAAGACGCATAAATAAATAAATAGTCTTTATGCTATATATGGGTATGCTAGTAAAAATTATGCGTTTAGTTGTTATGGTAAATTATCATTCGTCCTAAAAGCGTTATGCCTACTTAAATTACATATAGGCCCGATATACTTCGCCTCAAATTTTTCATGACTCACATAAGTTTTCTTATACGACTAGATAGGGCTGTAATTGGTGGCATCCAACTAAGTTGTTCGTCTATGATAACACCAAGATAGCGATTTGACTCAACTTGTTCAATCTCTACACAGCTGCATTTAGCGTTAGATGGGTCGTACTTACAAATAGGTATGTGCTTTAATTTTAAAAGTTTCTCTAAGTGGCCTGTGTCGTTTTGGCATGGTGAATGTCAAAATTTTGTTTTAGTAAACTTCAGCGTGGTAGGTTCTGTTGTAACCAAGGTATAACATTTGTTAGGCCTAATTCCGCAGATTCGCGTATCTTATCCCACGGAACACCCTCAAATACAAGATCGCTCTATTTTTCAACAAATACTTCGTCGTCTTAAATCAGTACGTATTAGTTTAAGCAGTAAAACGCCCAGATTTAAACTTACTACATATACTGCAGAGTTCCGATCTTGTCTTGAAAGTACAGATTAGAAACATAAAAGAAAATTTAACAAATTCTCATAATCGTGAAGAGAAACCGATGTAAGGACGGGGCAAAGCCGTCGCTTCTCACGAAACCCCATGGCTGCGGCGGTCGGAGGCGAGCCGGCAGCCTCACCGCAGCTACTCTCGATTTCGAAACAATCGCTACGCACACTTGAGGAGCGTGTGGAAACATTTTAATGATCGCTATTGTGGCTAAATACCAGCCCGTGTGCGTTTCCTTAGCGTTGATGGCACTATGAGGTCCCGTTTCTCTCCCACGATCCAGTTCGGTGGCGTGTGTTACCGCCGAGTTGATGATGATGACGGTTGTTTTTGCATCACCAATTATGTACAGTTTCTCCCGCAGTCCAATTACGACGATTTTGTGAGAGTCCGCGATCGTACGAAGGTCTATCTCCTTTGTTTTGTTGCCCTAACCAACTCGACAATTATCTTGCCACAGTTTATGATAATACACGCATGTAATAGTTGAGTAATTTAAGTTTTGTGAAAGTTTCGTAAAGGCTTGTTTGTGAAACTTCTTTGTTGGTTTTATTTAGACGAATTTGTGAGGATACCTGTAGCCGGGGTGGCCTAGTAGCAAGAACTTACGATTTCGCAATCGTGAGTTCGAATTCCGCGTACACTTTTAAGTATTTTTCCAAGTGCTGATGTACAATATGCCAATACTACTTTAACGGAACGGAGCTTTAACGGAAAACAACATGAGGAAACCAATATTTTCCGAGAAAGACAGCTTTAGAGGCCAAGCGTCATCTACCAACCCGCACTTGGCACGTGTAGTAGATTATCGCCTTAACTCTCTCGTTGTCAGATAAGGCCCCTTATTGCTACTGTTGTGGACATAGCTAATTAGAATAAGTATTAATTAATTGAATATATGTAGTTAATAATATGATATGGTCGTATAGATTATTTTTTTCAAATAATTTGCGATTAATCGTGCACATAATGGTGTACTCGTATGACACAGAGAAAATAGCCTTTATAATTAATTGAATAACAAAAATGTGTGATGACGAATGTTAAAGAATGGTTATTCTCTTGTTAATGATAATGGCGAATAATTACCGTAACCGTGTAAATGTGTCATAGCCAGAAACAATAGAAACTCAAGTTATCAAAACTCGCGTCAGCAGCGGGAGTTTCCAAAAAGTAAAGTTTCCATGAAATAGGAAATTATTTTCAAAACATGCTGTCTGCATAATAACCTGAGTTATTATATTATTATCTATCCGTGTCACTATTACTTACGTAAAAGCGATTGACATAGGTATTTGATGTACAATATTATGTGGATAATAGGTTTAGTCTACGTTGTTGGTTCAAAGAACGACCGCCATCCTGTCTTCATTGCAGTAATGTGCGAACATCATTCAAAAATAAATCGTTTCCAATAATATATACCGTAATATATCCGTGTGACCTATTATCTCCGTCATATATTCCAATCGGTCATTTATGACGGAGATAATAGGTCACACTTTAGCAAAGTATAATCAACAAACTACACCGTAAAAACCGCGTTACGGATGAAATGTATTGTAGGTAAATGAGTCACTACTTATTAATCATTCACGGGCTTAATGAACACCATTTTCTTAGACTGCTTAATCTAAAGATGTGTTCTAATGTGACTTCCTGTAGGTACCTGTACTGTACTGTAGGTATCCGTCTTAACCGGGCATCTTGATAGCTCAAGCCCTATCTAGTTACCTGCATTGCCCAGGGGCATGTATTTATTCGCTCTTAATAAACGTCATGATCGAAAACAGGAATTTCCAGGGCAAACACCTGTCGGTAAACTCTTGGCCATCTAAAAATTGACGTAATTAGGTGATGGCTTCAAATACTTAATATGTGTCATTATAATCATCAAATTCCATAAAATATTTCAATATCAACTTAAAATTACGTCACCCTTGTTTCTTCCTCTTTTCAAAAATGTCGTAGGAGATATGTATAAGATTCTCACCGAATCGCTGATCCGTAAACGATGAGCCCAGAAATATTAATTCACCCAATATTAATTTGACGCGATTAACACTTATTTCTATGACAGCTTTGAAAATATGATTATGAGTGCAATTTATTACCGACATAGAGTATGACGTATACGTAGGCGTAGAAGGGAAATAGGTACAGACTACAGGCGGCTTGGCACTTCTAATTCGTCACGATTATTATGCCACTTTAGTGATGTTTAATTATTTATCATAATCCCTTTATCTGAGTGTGAATTTAAAAGTACCCCTGTGATTCACGTTTATTTGGCACAAACATAAATAAAGATGTCATCGAATCTAATCACAATCCGTAATTTTGACAAGTTGACGTACCTACTCATGAACTACGTACGTCAGGCTCTGAATGTCATTAACTCATAAAATCATACTGACATACGGCAGGTGCGGCTGGAATTACACTTATTTGGAGATGTTTCTCCGACAACGCCACATAAAACTTTAATTTAATATATTTTTTAACGACACGTTGTTAACAAGAGTGCAATCTAGGTAATCGATCTTTATTCCTACATTTTTTATTACACGCCAAGCAGATAGCACCATCGTGTGTAATACCATGTATAGTACCATGATACGTACTTACCATACAGTTAATAGTATACACTATACAAACTATAGGTACATGCATAAAAACACCATGCTAATAGTACTAAACCGAGTTTCGTCATGTCACTCGCTAACAAGCTATTCACATTGCTCATTGTAATAAGGATGGAGAAAAATGTGGGAATATTACTCGTAGGTATACACAGATATTGCGATCTCGGAAATGATATTCAATTGATCAATTAATTGTGTTGAAATATACCTAATAGGTATCGTATTTAATTGGTACGATATCACGAATTATCGAGGATTGTTAATGATTTTCCTCTTCATCAATGATTTAAACATACATAATTATTCTTAAAAAGTGTTTAAAGGATAAGAATATATTTTCTTAACAACAGTACACATTACGTATCTATGTCACTGGGTCACGTAAGCTTGCTATTCTGTTTGAAGAGTAGGCTAATAATATTTATATTTTTTGTTAAAATACGAAAATGTGGAAGTCATGAGTTATATGGTTTTATAACTTCAAATTAAATCTGAAGTAAGAAAATATAGTAACTTCACATGCTCATTAAGAAGAACTAGATAGTTTTACATCTCGTAATAGAGACCTAAAATGGTCGCAGGCTTTATAGGTCCGACGTCAAGCGACAGGAGTAACTTATGGTCCGATGGTCGACTCACCTTGGTCCGCCGTATATAGCGATATCCGTCGAGGTCGCGCCGTGTTTCACAACCGCGCACAACGGTCCTTCCCTTTTAAGTGGACCATTATCACTTTAGCTCACAAAAGTGATTAATAAATAAATGAAATTTTACTAATTTAATCTCTCAAAGATTATCCTGCGGGCTTTTTATAACTTTTGATCCAATATCTATCACGCTAGAAGACTTAATATGGTCTCTCCAGCATACAAAACATCCCAGCTCCTTTCCTTGTCGCAAATATGTACTTTAAAATAAGTCGTCTTTTCAATTGGATTGGATTACATTATATTTACGAGGATGCAAATGCAGAAGTTTTGAACTGAAAAATTAGGGGTCGAGTCATCTCCGTCCGAAGGAAAGTATTCTAATACTGAAACCCCACACGTGGTCCCTGGTGATACTAATCAGGTGATAAATTACCGGTGATAGACTTCGATCGAGGTTGGTGACCAGCCACCTGACTAAGCCATGCCGCCAAGCGGCCTAGCCGTGTTCTAGCAAGTTGTCTGGTGACGCCATCAGTGAATACGAGTCAAAACAGTTGCTTTATAACTAGACTACTAGTTATAAAGCAACTGTTTTGACTCGTCACACACCGATACAGTATCGGTTATAGGGGACTCAAGTTAGTGAGTTAACCACTCACGAAAGGCCATCTAGCGTAGACTACATTGTCGTTTAATATCAGGATTCAGGCGAGATGGCGCTCAAGTGCAAACTTATCACTGTTAAAACAAAAGCGCATGAAAGGGTAGATACTGGCAGTAATACGGGTATCTTTAAGAGATATCTAATATCGTGAGCAGCGAAACCATTGTAGGTAACTCGACCCGATGACGACTGTGTCACCATAACGGCGCGCTAATGCAATGGCGCATGTAATTGCAGATGTCGCAGTCGTGTCATTGAAATGGACGTGCTAAGAAACTCCGAACATCATGAAGATTGACGAGAGTGTTAGAGTTACCTAAACATTAAATTATGGATTGTATTGGTGTTATACAATAATATTTTACTTATTATAATGTAGACTTAATTTTCGACGATCACAGTCTTTTTCATAGTCGTGTTGGTGAAAAGCCGTCCAACATCGTAAGAGGGTTTACCTGGGTGGTTGGGACAAGGCTCAGATGCACAGGTTTAGTCTTGACACAGGCTAACCAACGGTAGCTTGGGCCCTGCCGTGCTGCCGGCGGCAATCTGGAGTTATATTCAATCTTATATTGTAACAACCTAATCATAAGAGATAAAATAAATTATATGTTTTTATTTCGAATACTCGTCCAACAATGAACTCCTTTGCTGTAGCTGTTACCATGTTCAATGAATACATCTTACAAAATGCGTCCCTAATTGTAAAACGGGAAAAAGTTTGATAGTAAAAGAATTTTAGTACCTACTCATAATATTCTGATTTAAATTTGAAATAGATTATTTCGATTTCTAAATGTCAGCACAAAATCAAAAGTAAGGTCTAACTAGCACCATACATATAAAAATTAAAATAAGATAAACTGATTACCAAGAATAAGTAACAGAAATGTGAAGCAAGAAAGCGGAAATAATCATTTTGCCACTGTTCCTTGCCATGGTTGAACATTTAATTATTTGGCCCATTTTAAACCATGACAGCAACATAGATCTGGTGACGTTTCACGCAAGACATGGCGTCAGATGTCTTAATACTGACCGTTCTCGAGTTATTGTTCAGCGAACGGAGTCACTTGGTCTAATTACCCAATGAAATTGCTGACTAACTCTTTAACACTTTCAACAGAAATATAGATCACATATATGGTTGAAAACAAAACGTATTTTTCTTTTAATTTCGATATTTAACTTCAAAATTCCATTAAAGGTTTTAACAAATTCTTCCTTAAAAATCGATGAAACGTGCCAAATCTACGAAATCTTACGTTTGATTCCATCTTGTTTTCGTAAATATTCTCTTTTCACACGGTCTTGTACATGTTCATCTCCAGTGTTACTTAGTGTCATCATCTCAAGGTCATGATAATGCACAAGATTTTCCCTGACAGCCCTGTCAGCGCACAACATTGCGTCGTGTAATCTTTGGTAATTTTACCTTTTAGTTTACCGGTGAGTCTACCGCCTAACTAAATCTGCTTTGGCTTTGCAGTTGCTGTTTCTATCATTTCAAGCGAAAAGAAAAGAGAGAGTAATATCAAAGCTAAGACAGTTTTAGTTAGGCGGTAGACTCTCCGGTGCCCATAGATTTAGGTAAACCACAGTAAATGAGCATTGATTCTTCTTTATTAACGCATGTATCACTCTACATTAGGGCCTATTTTTGGTTGCGTGTAGAATATTTAAACGTTATGAAACTTCACAATGAGACGATCAATATCTGTGCAATTAATGACTTTGCCTCTTATCGATAAACTATAACAACTAACTTCTCTTCACATCATTACTATTATATTATATCAGCTATCTGCCATAGTACAAGCTTTGCTTAGTTTGGGGTCAGATAGTGTTGTGTGTGAAGTGTCCTCCAATATTTATTATTATTTATTTACTCATTTATTAGTCTTCTTAATTTTCAAGTTTTTACAATGATTATAAAAAATATAAACATTTTAAAAAACTTAAAAACTAGGGTGGCGCCAGCAGCAAGGCAGGGCCAAGCGACCGGTGGTTAGAGCTGCAGAGTGAGGACGACCGCCTTCTGCATCTGACCCTTAATCCAACCGTCCAGCGAAAGTATCTTGAGATGTTGGTCGAGACTTTTCGCTGTAATATACTTTTTCTTATTTATTTTATGATTTCTACAATGTAAACTGTAAGTAGATGTTAACAGCATCGGTTGTGTTGTTTCAGGAGAAGCTAAAAACTTGCCAGGTCGCAGCCATGGAGCGGCGTGCCATAGAGATATTTACTGTGTGCTGTCACTCGACCAGGAGGAGATATTTCGCACATCCACCATGGAGAGAACACTCAAGTAAGTCTCTCTCTTAATACTCGTTCTTTATTAGTTTGATATTTTTAGAGGAAAAGTTCGTGATCGACATCATGGACACAATGCACTCTACAATGCTCTTTGTGTTGTGTCAATGCAATTTTATCAATAAGTTAGTAAGATAACGGTTACTTTTGGCTCTTAAATACACAAAAATGCCGATATCGTGCTTGTCTGTATTTTTATTTTACTAGCACAGAACTTTTTATCTGTCATATGACGTCACGACACAAACCTATAGCGATGAAATCTAAAGATAAAAGATAGTGTAAGTTAAATTAGTACCGAGAAAGAAGAACTTTATCTTACAATTTTATTACAATCAAACGCCATTCCCATTAGTCGGAAACAGTCAGGAAAAATGACACGTTCATAATGTTATTGTTTGGAACATCGCACATTGTAAGCAGCTGATGTAGTGATAACGCGATTCGCTTATCTTTTAAAAAGAGCTCATACAATTTGTAAAGACTTTGCTATTTCGTGGCTCATCGTTGAATTGTAAATAAAAGTAACCCAGTTTAGATTTTGAACGTGACGATTGATAAGCCCGCGTATAGTTTCATGAACTTTGTAAATGTTTGGAGCTTCTTGTCCTTGACTTAGATGCGTTACTATTTTGGGTTTCCTGTCGGGCCCACACCCACCACTCGGCGCGCAACTTTTTACGTATCTTGTTCCGGAACTGACATAATAACGGATCCTTTGTCCGGAGTCCGGCGTAGCTTCCGCCGATATTGGGTGGGAACGGTCCCCACACTACTTATTTGGATTAGGGTGCGCAAACATAAATGGGTCAAGGACTATCTAGTTGTGAATAGCCGTTTCAAATGCTTCATACGTTGAATTAAGGGTAATTTGTGTTTATTGTTGGATCTCAATTGGCCCTTTTCACGGAACATTTCATTTGATTACGTCGCCTAAAGTTTCAAGGTTTTCCGAGGACTGAATTGCGTAATAAAACGATATAATTATGATTCACGTAGTTTGAGCATACAAGTAGGTCTTACGAAGAAACCAACTCGGTGTAGGTGATAATTTGTATGTAGGTGTTCACGTTACTTTCTTCGAATCGCTTTATTTATTAAAGAATCGACACGAGCGCGGTCGGCACGTGGTATCGTATATATAGCAAACATTTATGTATTTACTTCCGGCCCTTTCACGACTATACAACGGCTGATAAAGCCACGGCCGTCGACGGTCACTTTTGTAACTACAATTTGGACACTACCGGTAAAACTAAGCATTATGTCACGGAAATGCCTTATTATGAACTGAAATGTCATGTTTTTGTAGATTCTGAGAATCATGTTCATGAGTAACGGACTAATGCTTATTGCTGTCAAGTTCTTTGAACTCCGGGACGCTGCAATTTGACACAAATTGTGGATATGGAAACAAAACAACCAAGTCATCATCAGGGTTGGTTAATGAGCAAGACGCTCAGTCCGTTGGTTTCATCGTTCTGTCGTTATTATAACACCTTCTGAGATGGCAAATTATAGAAAATATAGTTTTTGTGGAATCATGCGGCGGCGGCGGCGGTGCGGCGGGCGGCTGCGCGAGCGCATGCGGCGCGCCGCGTCCCGGATGCGTTTCCGGTGAGCGAGCGCCCGCGCGGAACGTCCCTTCCGTTCCACCCCCTCGCCATTCAGTTTTCGGAATGAATGAAACACCGACTTTAATATTTTACCACTATTTTGTGTGCCACCGACAAATTTAATTACCGCCGACCGCGTTTACGCTCCCTCCATCACTTGTGGGAACTAGGGATATGCTTTACGACTGACATGACTGATACAACAGGAAACTAGGGCTTTAACTGTAACGGATGCGCGCTTTTAAGAAGTCGCTCTTAGATCGTGGAGTACATCGCTCGTAAATTCAACCGCCGATGTAGGTATGTGGCGATCTGATGGTCTCTAGGAAACTCGGCGGAAACGCACTTATCTTCTCTCTTTATTGACTGTCATCGGCGGACAATACTAACGAACAATGCATATACTTAAGTATGTTTACAGTTTTGGTCTTTTGGTTTCGTAGTTGACACTGATAGGTAGGTAGGTAGACTTTCTAAGGTAATTGGTCTTCTGAGTGAATAGGCAACTGATAATGTAATTTGAAAGGTGTTCTAGATGGAAGGTGCCTATTCTAATGTAACTCGGGTCTCAAAACAAGTTTTTGAAAAATACATTTATTATAGTTTCGGATAGTTGACCCAATTAGAAAACAAACGTGGTTGTTTCATAAACCAAGAAATTAAAATGTATGATTTTCATTACACGCCCACAGTTTTATCAGAGTTGGATAGCGATAGTGGCGCTGAGTGATGAGCTGTACTCGTTAATGAACGGAAGCGATAATGATTTAGTGACCCGAGAGGTGAGCCTCGGCCTGTATCTGAGGAAATGTCACGTCACTCAACCAGTCTACTTAATGGGTTCTTTGTCTCGCGATACCTTATCGTTGCACCCACTGTGCGAACACAATACCTACCAGGGTCTGCATTCCCGATAAAATACCCACCAAAACGCGGTGTTTACGGATATCATTGGACCCCAAAACTTGCTGCGACTCAATCCAGACGTAGACCAAGTTATGCTGGTGTCTGAGTGTGTCAATTTATTGGCTATCGGGAATCATAGCCCAGCTGGTGTTTCTTAAAACCGCGTGGGCTGAATCTACTGTCTCGCTCGCATATTTCATAGTTTTGAAGATTACTATCTTCAAAACTATGAAATACAAACATATTCTAATATAATACATAGAAATGAATAAGTATTAAAACAAAAGCTAAATATTTTGATAGTGTTCGGAACCATTGACCATGAATAATTCTGAAATTGTTATCCGCTTCTTTCCTATTGTTTGTGACTTTTTAATACAACAAACACTGATACTTCATAGTTATTCGTAATCACGTAAGTATTAGATAAGTAGACTTCTAATAAACTATTTGTGAAACGTTTCACATTGTAATTGTAACCACACAGCTAATTTCTATCGTGCCAAATTCAAATAGACGTAAGACTTGTAGACTTTAATTAAAAATACCAGTTCGGACTTAAAAGATAAGAAACCCACACGATGTGACTCATCCTCGTTCCTCGCTTAAATGGCGTTAAAATGGACTAGGTAAGTACTAGCACCATTTCCGAGAACGTCTAAAAACAACACCGTCCGCGTCGGCAGTAGACATAAAAAATAGAGCAATCTCGAGTCTCTACTGAAGCTCATAAAACGTGGAATATTTCAGTAGCCGGTACATAAAACGGAAGCTTTTAAGTGATAAATTGGTACCGGAACCTCGCGGCGCGTAAAATGAATAAAATGATCATCGACCGCTCGCGCGCGGCTCCGAGGAGTGGAGCTGAGTGCATTGCTCCAGTTCCTTGCACTCGACGTCTTCCTCCTCAATTGCCTTGACGCTTGTCAACTCGACTACCAGGGGAATGTTTAACAATTCGGCACTACTACACATTGCACAGTAGGTATCTGTTTTTTGTTAACTCCGTTAATCTTCATTCCAAAATTAAACTACGCAAAAACAATCGATTTGGAATCGGTTACGTAACACAAAATTAAAATATAACTTTAATTGGTTTCGCAAAACATCATTTCATAGATCTCTAACATGTAGATGAAGCTATCTCGTGTCGTGAAGATAAACCACGTATAAAATTTACAAGTATCGTAACCATTTCCTTACACAATAAATGTATCCGTAATCGTACATTACAGATCGATTGACGATAAACCGTTTTGTCTATCCATTGGAAAGAGCGGAACTACACCGGGGCGGTAGTCAAACGTAAACCCTAATCAAAACTGGTCACGCTCGATAAATTGTGTATTAACATATTGAATAGAAGGCGTGAAGTGTGTGTAATATCGACGCCCTCGCTCAGATGCCGTGTTCCGGCTCCGGTTTATAAATACGCGCCGGCGCCGGATGCGCGCCTGCCGGCCCGGCTCGGTGCCTCGGCGTCTTACACACGCCGAGTCAATAAACCCCTTTATTGAGTTATCATCATGTTTTACAAATAGCAACGAACGTCGGTACCTACCGACTCGAGGATGACTGCATCCCGAATCCTGATAGGGTTGCCGACGCCTGGCCGCTACAACAGTCGAGGTCGCGACTGTAATCCTCGCTGTAAATATTACCGAGTATACGGATTACGCCGTCCTCTGCCGCGTTCACGGTTATCAATAATCCCAGAATAGCTATAGTAAACCAATCCACGTAACAATTTTATGGAATCCAAACAAACCGCAGATATCCGGCCGGAAATTTTTGCCGAGCCTCGATATTTGTTACAGATGTGTAACCACCGTGTACCATCATCCGGTGCATTATCAATCATGGAAACCAAACAACAAACGTGATCGATGTGCTTCCTAAATGCACGTGATAAAAATATGTTCTATATCGGGCTACAACGTGTCCGATGACACCATTGACAAAATATTAACATTCCATGAGGAAGGAAAACAACGGCGTTAAAGAGCAATTCATTATATTTACAAAGCCGTAGCTCATTAAATGGCTGAACAAAGCGATACGTACTGAATGAAGTAGTGCCCGCAATAAAAGCGCTTTATGGGAGATGTCTCATCGGGAGTGACTAACTTTCACCTTTGAATAGCCGAACCCACGCGGCGCCGTGCGCTTGCTTACATCATATCGACTGTTTCGTATTTTATTTATATTCTGACTGACACAATCACTCGTCCTGTGATGCTTACGACAACAGCGCACTATTTTGTAAACAAAGCCTTGTCCGCCCTTACACCAAACTTAGTTAACTAAAATTTTTGTTGGCCATAAAATGCTTGCAGCTGTTCAGCCGCCGCCGGTGGGTGGCACTCGGCGCACCTACCGCGCTCGATGCACCATTATAAAATTACTATAAGCAATAATAATTATCCGGCGCGGACGCGGTATGAAGTTTTACGAGCAGAGTCTCCGAGCCGCGTCGCGGTTAATACGCATTTTATTACTTTCTCCTAACGTTTGCATTCTGCGAAATAGTAAATGAGTAGTTAGGAACTATTGTATAAATTACCGAAGCAAACAACCATATGAAAAGGTTAGGAAAGTCGACGCCCGTTTACTTTTATCAGTGATGTACGGTCGTGGGCGTCCGAAGTGACAGACTTGACGGAGGTGCAAGCACCCCACGCGACAACTGGGACTACAATAAATATCTCGCCTCGAGAGTTCGATAACGATACTTCAGTTGTGTTATTCGACAGTAAAGATAACTACGACACTATTCCAATCACAATGTTCGCACATTTAGATTTCGATAGTTTCTACGCAATACATAATAATTTATCTTCTTTGTTACAGTCCTTTCTTCGGCGAGGAGTTCCAGTTCGAGGTGCCCCGTAGATTTAGATACCTGTCTATATACGTGTTCGACCGCGACAAGCATCTCAAACAAGACAAGGTGCTGGGCAAGGTGGCTATCAAGCGAGAGGACCTCCACCGATACAATAACAAAGACCATTGGTTCGCGCTGCGGCCGGTCGACGCAGACTCCGAGGTGCAGGGTAAAGCGTACATCGAGCTTATGTTGGAGGACTCGAGGAAGCGGTTACGAGTGGAGCCGAAGCCGCCGGACCCGGAACCGCCAGCAGGCGACACGTGTCCCCGAAACAAAGGCAACAACCTTGTGCGGCTTTCTGAGTACTGCAAGGAGAAGACGCGTTTCGGCTCATGTTCTAGTTCGACGAGTAAGAAGCTGCTGAGCGCAGTGGCGACGGAACCTTCCCTGTCCCGATCTGAAAGCTTGAAGGAGAGCGCTCAGTGGGCGCGCGCTAAGCCGCCGATGCACATGATGCCCGATGGAGACGCCTCGCCTTCTCCCACCGCCGCCGACTACTGGTCCGACCCGGAGCGGCACTGCACTGCGCGCGTCGGGCACGACACCCTGCGCCTCCGAGTCCTCGAGTGCTCGGAGCTCACCACCAAGAACGGGCAGTGCGATCCCTTCGCCCTCGTCACGCTGTTATACTCCAACGGCCGGCGGGTCGAGAGGCGCACCAAACCTAGAAAGAAGACTGTTAACCCTCAATTCGACGAAATATTTTGTTTTGATCTCGTTATTGACGCGGACCCTAAGGATAAGGATGGTTCTCAATCGGTAAGCAACGGAGCATTTTATTAAACTATAAAATTTACCCTTATCAAATAGCAGACGTCGATTGCCTCTAATTGTTACGACAAAAGTTAATTCTATTTTCTGTGTTTTCAAGTGCATAGTTACGAAAATCTTAATGAAAATGTAGAATGTGCTGTAGTTTTTATAATGTTTCTCTTATCTTAACATATAAAAGGCGCTCTCTATCTTAATTTTATAAATGGCGTATTGTATAACACAAAAAAGCAGAATGTTCCACAATAATTGTTATTTTCAAAACTAGAGCAAATCTTCCAAAGCATTTCACTTTCCCATTCATGGGACTCGGAGCTTTCTCAAACAAAAGAGAACTATAATCCACCAGGATGGCCAAATGAGGGTTGACTCATGACACTTGTTCTCGAAAAAAAAAACCGGCGGTTTCTTCGAAATGTTTTCCTTCGCCGTGAAAGCCAGTAATGGTAACTAACTTCTACATCTGCAATTAGGAAAATACTCAGATGTATGGGGTGATAATTAATTAATATTTGCCACTATATTGTGCCTTGTTATACCGAATTTTATTTCTTAATTTGTGTACTTATGTTTAAAATTCTGACACGTAAATTGTCTTTACAAAATAATTGATTATGGTAAATTATGTTAGTGTCTGGTTCCGTTGTGTTAATGTGTTTGTGTGTCCAGCAGCCGGGAGTGGCGTGCGAGGCGCGCGTGTCCGTGTGGCACGACGCCGCCACGCCCGTGTTCCTGGGGGAGGTGCGGCTGCAGCTGCGGCAGCAGGCCTTGTCGCAGATGCGGGCGTGGTAAGCTGACGATAATACCACTGCTGGGACTTGGGCCCCTTCTCTAATTCAAAATGTAGAATACCATAAACAGCCCACTAAATGTACCGATGGACTCGGGCTCTTCACTCGCAAGGAGAGTCAAAGCGAGTCAAAGCTGCCCCACTACTATGTGGGTTATATAGCCAGGAAGACAGAGATAAAAGAGTCGCTAGTGTAAAAGCATCTGTTGAGGGTAGTTGTGGTATCAGCAGATACTATATAGAGTGAAGTGGAGTAGTACAAGTAGGAAGTCTGATACCTCCACCATAAGGGTTCTATAGGAGAAAGAGTCTTATTTTAAAAGCATTTGTTGAGGGTAGTTGTGATATCAGCAGGTACTATATAGAGTAAAGTGGAGAAGTACGAGTAAAAGAAAGGTTGATACCTCCACCATATGGGTTCTATAGGTAAAAGAGTCTCTATTTTAAAATTTTTGTTGAGGGTAGTTGTGTTGTGATGTCGCCAGGTACTTCCTAAGCTCGCGCGCGGACTGCGCATGCATGAGAGATGTCATATACCCTATAGAGTGAAGTGGAGAAGTAGGAAGACTGACCCCTGCATCATTTGGGTTGTATAGGAGAAAGAGTCTCTAGTTTAATAGCTTATGTTGATGGTAGTCGTGATATCGTCAGGTACTTCCTAACCTCGCGCGTGGACTGCGCAGACATGAGAGAATGGGAGCTGTCCGATGACGATCCCATATCACGTTTGTTATAAGAAAGTCTAGGTTGTGGAATGCGTTTGATTGCCTGAGTGGGTTTTCCCTGTTGGTTACAATCTTGGTGCCTTCAAATCGAGAGTGAATCGGTTTCTTCTAGGTAAGCACGGTCCATCGTCGATCGCATCCTTGCTTTACATCAGGCGAGATAGTACCTAGTCAAGTGCGAACCTATTGCAGTAAAAAAACATATAAAGTGAAGTATAGAAATAAAAGTAGGAAGGCTGACCCCACTACCATTATGGGTTTTATCACAGAATAAATATTAGTACAAGTACATAACACTCACTTAGCGAAAACAATTATATAAATAGCGACTCTTGCTGGAACACAACAAAGTTCAATTCAGCTCGCATTAGCGCTCAATACCTGTCGCGATTTTCAACTAAACATTTGCGCTCTCTTCTAACGCGTAACTCTGTCGCTGTCTGGCGCGGAGGGTTGTCCACATATCTAATAACATGTTTTGTTTGTTTGGAAACGTGTTGCGCGAGCGCTCAGCTGTGCGTCCGACAACCGACTGGCACTTGTTCCCTGGGAGGAACGGTCTAGCTGTAGGCTAAAACCGCGCGACCTTGAGCGAGTGATGATGCTCTGGTTTTATTATCTAGTTTAAAAGCATGTATTGAGGGTAGTCGTGATACCCGCAGGTACTTCCTGAGCTCGCGCGCGGGCGGCGCGCTGTCCCGCGGCGCGACGCCGCCGGGCACGCGGCTGTCGGCCGCCGGCGCCGCCGCGCTTGGCTCGCTTCGGCTGTTGCTGCAGTACACCGTCGACCACGTCTTCCCGCTGCACATATACAACCGGCTCGAGGAGCTCTTCCTCAAGAGCGTGCAACAGAAGGTACTTTTTTTTGAATTGAAAACTTCTTTTGGCGCGTCTAGACAATTTTTTCGTGGGGAGAATTGAATTCTAGCGTCACGCTTCGGTATGATATGAAATCTTCGGGTAAACTCGGGGCCATGGCCATCTAGAAATGCGTCAGTCAATGTGAAAGGGTGTGTCCTGGTCATCATGGCATGGCCATCTAGAAATGCGTGAGCCAATGGGAAATGCTGACGCATTTCTAGATGGCCATGCCACGATGGCCAGGCCACGCCCTCCGGTTACACCCGTGTAGTTTCCAAATTAAGCTATTAAACGGTAAGCAATATGCCTGCCACATAACAGCACAGTGACATGCAGCTATTGGAACATGAAGAGTCCAAATCATTACCTAGCACTGCACTGCGGTCGTCACCCAGAGATATAAGATGTTTTATCTCTATGCACTGTAATCATTGCCCTTCAAACCGGAACACACTAATGTTAGCACGTTACTGCTTGGCGGTAGAAGTTTTGAGGGGTAATGTTTCCACAAAAATTACGTTATTCTCACTACAAAAGAATAAAGACATAATAATGAAGCCTAATTTGTGAAATAAACTAACTCCTAAATCTTTTATATTGCAGCCGATAACAACGTCAGCTGTGTACATACTCGGGGAGCTGGTGTCGAGTAAGACGGACGCGGCGCAGCCTCTGGTGCGGCTCTTCACCCACCACGACCTCATCGTGCCTCTGGTCAAGGAGCTCGCCTACGCCGAGATCTCTGCTCTCACGTTAGTATAACACATTATTATATTAAGCTTACTAGCTGTGCTTTTTACACGGTTCTGCCAGTGTAGTTACCGTTACTGTTTTGTTTGGTATAAAAAGTAGCCTATGTTTTATTGTAGACCGTTATCTGACT
This sequence comes from Ectropis crepuscularia, assembly GCA_963693475.1. Lineage (NCBI taxonomy): Eukaryota > Metazoa > Arthropoda > Insecta > Lepidoptera > Geometridae > Ectropis > Ectropis crepuscularia. The sequence goes on along the minus strand of OY856339.1, from coordinate 12,175,462 downwards.
GTTCCAAATATTAACCCGATCCGTTCAAACGTTTGGACCTAATTGAGCAACAAACAGTCAAACTTTGATATCCTACTAATATTATATATGTCAATCTTTGGATATGTTTGTTGCTCAATCACACTGAATTGAAGACAGGATTATAGTCTAGAAAAATACATCTATAGGCTACATTTTATCCCGGGAAAACAACAGTTACGCGAACGGGGAACGGTAAAAACGCGGGCCACTGCTAGTTTATAAAATTAGTAGGATTTTGTCCCAACGTTGAGTAAAGCCCTCTCTTCCCTCTCTCTCCAATGGTCTTCATCGAGAGCTATTATTGTAAGCCAATCCCTGTTGTGGCCGTTTACCTCATCTTTCCACCTCTTTCCGGGCCATCCTGGTGGCCATTTGCCGTCCAGAGTGTCTACCGCCTATCCAAAACTGTCTTGGCTTTGGCATTTGTCTCTCTTTTATTTCCTTTTAAAATGATAGAGACAGCAATAGCAAAGCCAAAGCAGATTTAGTTAGGCGGTAGACCTGAAGGACCCAGTCAGTGGCGGTTTTTAACAAGACACGTCTGGCATACGACAGACGTGTCTTGACCTGTCTCATTTCAGCATAGCAGCCTTCTGAGTCACGTCTATTATATGAGCATTGGGAGTGTAGCTCTGACTTCCTAAATGACTCATAACAGCTTATGAACTGATTTATTCCCTATTGAATGTAATAGTAATATTAATTATGTTGGGGCATTTTATGCATAACCAAAAAAGTTTTGAATATGAATGTGGATGGATTGTGTGAAAGAGGACTAGAATAGGAAAGAAACAATTTAGATATGATGAATGAAGAGATGGTAATGCTAATTCTCGTGACGGACCCACCATACCACTAGCCCTACCCCTGGTGGTAGGGTGGGTCCGAAACCATACCACCATCATGCCATCAAGTAATAGTGTTGTGACACATTTTTAAAACAAAAGTTTTGTTTAGACTTATTATTATTTACAGCAAATAAACTAAAAGAACAAACTGTAAAAATGTACCTACGCAATTCGTCTAATTTATGACCAATGGTAATTTGTTTGTTGACTAACTGCATTTGTACGCCCATTATAAAATCGTCGTTAATAATTTGGTTTATTCGGCGTTTTTTAGGTATCTTTGTTTCATGAATCGTATGTAATACATTCAGCAGTTTTCTTGTTCAGTAATTTATTTATTTTTGAATGAAATTATTCTAATATGTTGGTTGTGCTAAATACTACAGGGGGAATGTATTTTCAACCAAAAAGTTTCGATGTAGTTTATAAACTTTTCCATTCGTTTCAAACTGTGACATTCCGATTTTATATAATGAAATCCTGGTAACACCTCATCAAGAGGTAGTAGTGGTAAGGCGGTAGTGAGAGCTACTATTCTCCTTTCAGGTTTATTTTGCGTATTCATCAGGGACTTCGCCTTTTTAGGGTTCCGTAAAACGTAAAAACGGAACCCTTAAAGATTCGTCATGTCTGTTTGCCTGTCCGTCTGTCCGTCCGTATGTCACAGCCACTTTTTTCCAAAACCATAAGGACTATACTGTTGAAACTTGGGAAGTAGATGTATTCTGTGAACCGCATTCAGATGATTTTTATACAAAAATATTAAAAGAAAATAATAAATTTTGGGGGTGCCTCTTATTTAGAACTGAAACTCAATTTTTTTTCATCAAATCCATACGTATGTGTGGTTCTTTATGGATAGGTCTTCAAAAATGATGTTGAGGTTTCTAATATTTTTTTTTTCTATACTGAATATTTTGCGCGAGAGATACTTCCAAAGTGGTAAAATGTGTGCAACTTCTAAAATAACAAAATTAAAAGAAATATATGATGTAAGTACATTACCATGCAAACTTCCACCGAAAATTGGTTTAAACTTGATCCGGTAAGTAGTTTCTTTTTAGTACGTCATAAATACACTATAATTAAAACTTCGATCAAAGTTACAACGAACTACAGGAACTTATCTATTTTGTTACTTGCTGCTACGGAAGCCTTCATGTGCGAGTCCGACTCGCACTTGAGCGCTTTATTCCAAATATTGCGCTTCTAAAGTCACACGCGTTCGGGAACACTTTTAAAATTGCGTTAATTGCCAAAATCGGCCCATTTAATGTAAGTCAGTATAATAAATATAATGCAAGGAATATTGAACTTGAATAATTGCATAAGACTTACATTTTTGCAACAATTAGATAATAATAGTTGCGGAAAAAATAACCATCTTAGATAAATCACAATATGAGTACTTTGTCACATCATTATGGTGGTATGGTTTCGGACCCACCCACCAGGGGTAGGGCTAGTGGTATGGTGGGTCCGTCACGCTAATTCTGAGGTCACTCCTTACCACTATGATTGTTAAAAAACACCTAACGCGTTATCAGATACACTTATGTGAATAATATGGTATGAACGAAAATTAATTTTCCATAACTGGTTACGTGGTTTCTTACGTGAGGTATGGTCACAGTCCAATCAGAGTTAAATTTCAGCCACTTAGAATAAGCAGCCCACTAAATGTTCCCACTGCTGGGACTCGGGTCTTCTCTCACATCAAGGAGTCAGGCTACAATCCACCAAGCTGGTCAAGTGCGGGTTGGCGGATGACGCATGACCTCGAAAGATTCTAGGTCGGTTTCCTAACGATGTTTTCCTTTACCGTTTTTTCAGCCGTAACTTATAAAGTTACAGCCCGATATAGCGGACTTTTTCAAAAGTAATATGCTGCGTAACCGCGTACCGTTTGCGTGCCAAACCCGTTATTCAATCAAAAATGTTTATATTCGCGTCAGTTTTCATAGAAAATACAGTTACTTGCATAATTCATTAAGTTTGTAGGTGAACCCTGCGTCCCACGCTAGGGATGTCGTGTGTTGTGTGGGATTCAATGTTTCCTCTCCATTTAGCTTAATATTAATTGACATGTTAGTCGCACTTGACATCAAGTCCAATCATCTTTCCATTTGAGAAAATAATGTGAATGCTTAAAATATTTTCTTTAATGTCGGAATTATTAAATTAACTTTACCTACTATTTTTATAATTGTGACGTAAAGACATAATAATATATCGGTATTCATTGTGGCCGCTTCCGTTTCTCATATTTCTAGACAAGATAAAAAAGCTAAATCGTTAAAATGAAATCTAAAATTTTTATAGTTTTTCAAATTGAGACCAACATTTCTGAAATTCTTGTTGCTAATAATATTTTGTCTGTATATTTTAAGATCATGTAGCTAATATTAAAAATAAATATTGTCGGATTTGTATGTTTGTCTGTGTGTTTGAGGTAGTCCCGAAAACCAATGAGGTTCACAAGTTGTTCTCAGCTCAAAATGTGAATTAAAGTAGGCTGTTTATTGGAATAATATCGATCTTATCTATTGATACTTGACTTATCATTTACCCATACATATAAAATGTATGTGTTTTCAAGCCATCGCGCTGTTTAAGAGACAAATAGACAGAAACACTTTAATTATTACAATCTAGCACTGCTCCCCGGTTTCCACAGCTTAGTTCCCAATCCCGTTATTTTTTCGAACTAAAAGTAGCCTATTTATTATGCCAGACTAATCCGTCTACATAATATTTACCAAATTATATTCCAGGTCCCTTCAGTAGTTTTTGCGTGAAAGTGTACGAGAGTGTGTAAGAGTGAACACACTCACTAACTTTCGCATTTTTTATAATATTGGTAGCAACGAGTCTTAACCATAGTTTCTATCCACAGAGACGCGACTACCATATTCCGAGGCAACACGCTCGTATCCAAAATGATGGATGAAACCATGCGGCTAACGGGCGCTTCTTACCTGCGCTCGGTGCTGCGGCCGACGCTAGCCGCCGTACTGGCGGAGAGGAAGCCGTGCGAGATCGACCCGGCGCGGGTGAAGCCGTCCGCGGCCATCACTGCCAACCTGGCCAACCTGAAAGACTACGTTGAAAGAGTGAGTACATACAGGCTGCGTTTCGTACTACAGATAAAATTGATTTTGTGTGAGAGGAAGCCGTGCGAGATCGACCCGGCGCCGATGAAGATCCGCGGCCATGACTGCCAATCTGATCAACCTGAAAGACTACGTTGAAAGAGTGAGTACATACAGGCTGCGTTATTACCTGCGCTCTGTACTGCGGCTAAAATTGAGATTGTGCGAGAGGAAGCTATGTGAGATCGACCCCCTGTGTGGTGGCTAAAGCCATCCGAGGCTATCATTGCCAACCTGGTAAACTTGAAAGAGTGAGTATATGAAGGCTGCTTTATTACTTACGCTCCGTACTACGGATAAAATTGAGTTTGTGCGAGAGGAAGCAGTTTGAAATCGACCCGGTGCGTATGAAGAACCGCGGCCACGACTGCCAACCTGGCCAACCTGAAAAACTACCTTGAAAGAGTGACTACATAAAGGCTGCGTTACTATTCCGTGCACTCCTACTGCTTCTAAAATTTATTGTTAAAGCCGAGTGAGAGATCGACCTGGCGCGTGAAACCATCCGCGGCCATGACTGCCAACCTGGCCAACCTAAAAGACTATGTTGAAAGAGTGAGTATATAAACGAATCGTCGAAATATTCTAATCGCCCTTGGGTGCTCAAAAATAATAATTCATAATATCTTTTATTTGCGAAAATGGGTACAATAGAATCTTTTGCATACTTAATTTATACAAAACTCCATAATTAACCATTTGGTATACAAATTCGAGAAGATGTTATATTCAAAATTTAGAAGGTCCATCCATCAGTATACATGGTAATTAAGCATTGTTACGATCAATACCAATCAGTAGAACGAGCACCCCAAATCAAGTAGGTCGGGTAATGTGATATCATCTTGATTATGTTTAGACCTTTATAGTTCTATGGATAATGTAAATCTGCGTATGTAAATAGTTTGATATATAGAATAGTGTATGCAGTATGCAGTGGGATTTAGTGGGCTGATTATGTATGCAATTGTCAGTATATGTAGTTTAGTTTTGCTAATAAAGGCTCTGCTCGTTTGTAAAATCATGTGTAATGTTGCATGTTTCAGGTGTTCGCAGCTATAACGTCGTCGTACGAGATGTGTCCGTCCATAATGTGCCGTTTGTTCGACGCGCTGCGACAGTGCGCGGCGCGACATTTCCCGCGCAACGCCGAAGTGCGGTATTCCGTCGTATCAGGGTTTATTTTCCTACGGTTCTTCGCGCCTGCTATACTCGGGCCGAGACTGTTCGAACTCACTTCTGAACAAATTGTAAGTGATATTTTAACTTACCTTTTTATTTCTTTTCGTAAAAATAGCGATATTGTACATCTAAGATTAGCTTTGTATGTTTGTGACGTCGCGTTGGCACTTTACTTTCTTTACCGATAATTGTTTTGCACTTGACCGCTATCTCGCCTGACGTTTAGTGACGATGCGGTATACGTTGCAACGTGCTGCTTACCGTAGAACTTATTATGGGCTTTTCTATGTATATTCGTTCCTACGTATCTTTGTAACGGCTAAACAGAGTGAAATTAAATACGTATTAGTCACATTAGTTGTATTAACACATAGGCAACTTTTTGTCCCGTTAAAGTTAGTGGTGGCAAAATTACACATAAATTCCAACTTTCGAGAATATTGGTAGACTTGGGGAAAAGTTCACTGGGAACAAACATCATGATACTTGATTTTTATACATATATTACTAGCTGTACCCTGCGCGCGTTGCTACGCCACCAGCCGAAAATTGATCGTACCAACACGGAAACCTTCTTTGGCTCATGCACAACAACTTTGCTTAAGATCATCACATGATCAAATGCATAGTTTCCAATTCTATACAGGACATCCTGACAAACATTCATTTTTACATTTACAGAAGACTAGTGGTCTGTCCCGGCTTCGCCATTGGAACATATATAGCCTTAAGTACTCTGGGATCACGTACATATCCAACAGTGAAAGAATTTTTGAAATGGGTCCAGTAGTTCCTGAGATTAGCGCGGAAAACTAATAAACTTGAGCTTAGTGCTTGAGATATTAGTATAGTTACTCAATAAAAGTGTCCATGCCCCCAGGATCCGCAAACCAACCGCACGTTGACGCTGATCTCGAAGACGATCCAGTCGCTGGGCAACCTGGTGAGCAGCCGCTCCGCGCACCAGGTCTGCAAGGAGGAGTACATGGCCGAGCTGTACCGCTCCTTCTGCACGCCAAGACATGTACGTACTACTGTTTACATTACCTTCTCATTCACATGTTGTAATACTACCGATGTCTCCCACGTACGTTGTATCTCCAATGGTCTGCAAGACTATCCAGTCGCTGGGCATCCTGGTGATCAGCCGCTCCGCGCACCAGGTCTCCCTTCTGCACGCCGAGACATATACGTACTTTTTTACATGGCTTTCACACACACATACACACGAGGGTGGATCCAGAGGGATGGGGGTCATGACCCCCCTTGGGGTGGGTCCAGGACGAACGGTCTTGTGGCTTAACTACTACTATTTGTTTACTACTGTATATCTGTCGTCAAAGCTGGATCCGCCCTTGCGCTTGCGCACTAAATGTTCCCACTGCCTTCTCTCGTAAGGAAAGAGGCAGGGCCGTCCACCACTCTCTTCCAGTGCAGGTTGGTGGATGACACATGACCTCGAAAGATTCTAGCAATATTGTTTTACGATATGTCGGTTTCCTCGCGATTTTGTCTTTCGATTTTGTCTTTAAGCGGTAATACGCACATGACTTCGAAACGACAGTGATGCGCGTGGGATTTGAATTCGGGGCTCCGGATCGGCAGTCGCCGTTCTACCGATTAGATCAGCCGTAACTTCTGCAAGTTGCATGAGCTCCGTGATAATGAAACCGAACTTCACTTGCAAATATTACCTCTAATTCTAATTCTAATTCAGGGTGGGGGTGATTGGCCTGCACTGACGTCCCGCTAGGGGTGTATTGTGCACTTCCCCCCTGCCAGCCTACCCAAACCAACCGAGCTCCTTAAAGTAGCGGAGGACGGCCTTGGGTCGCTGGCATAACAGTTCCAGTCCCGTTTCGTCAGATGTAATGCGTTCACGTAATTGATTTGGATTTCCTTCAAGTAGTCCCGATCTTGATCTAATACTTTCTGTGGCTTCACAGCGCAAGAGCACATGTTCCACAGTTTCATTCTCCTGCAAACAGCCCCTGCATAGGGGGCTGTCTGTAGATCCTATTTTGTGCAGATGATAGTTCAACTCACAGTGACCTGTGATTAAACCTATCATCAGACGAAGATCAGATCTTGTCAGATCTAGCAGTTTATTTGTTATTTTTCTTTCTATGAGCGGGAACACAGTTCTTGTGTGTTTGCATTTAGTAGATTTATCCCATAGTTTTTGCTGTTCTTTTTCTATGTGTAGACATAGCAGATTCCGTGTTTCTGAAGCAGTTGGCTTGCATAGCACTGCTATGTCTGCCCTGATATGCTTCTTTGCACCTTCTTTGGCAAGCGTGTCCGCTTTTTTATTTCCACGGCAAACGCCGTGGCTTTTTGTCCACTCAACTGTGACAGTATGAGTGAGTGCGAGCCGCTGTAGCATAGAGTGGCACTCCGCAATCACTCTTGACTTGGTTGTGGGTTTTCGTAATGCATAAATGGTGGCTGCACTGTCCGTTATGAACTTAAGTTCCAGTGAGTTCCCAATTTGTTTACTGTGTATTTCTTTTTTAAGGACTGATTTAGCTGCTAACAGGAGGCCCACAGCTTCCGCTTGCAGTACTGTTGTGGTTTTATTTAGGGCTAGCGATTCTACCAGGTCTAGCTCTGGTGAGTGGTACCCACACCCAACTCCCATGCTATTTTTAGCACCATCTGTGAAAATGTAGCATGCAGTAGTGCTTTTATCAGCAGTGTCTGTTTGGGAATGGTCCTCTGTAACCAACCCATAATTCTTCCCATCTAAATATGTGCTGGCTATCCGGTCTGTGCCATGACATACTTCTGGGATAATTATCTTTGCACGATCTAGGATCTTACAGTGGATTGTGGGAATCCCTGACCCTTTCCATTGATCTGTCGATTTAATTCTTAGCGCTGCTGCCATCGCTTCTTGTTGTATGTAGAGATGTAGTGGTGGTAGGCCAAGTATTATGTCCAGCGCTTCGGATGGTGTAGATTTTACACAGCCGCTGATTAATGAACATGCTAAACGTTGCATCTTTTGCAGTTTAGAGATTGTGGTTACTAAATTAGTTCTTGGCCACCACACTACGCAGCCGTAGGTGAGTGCTGGTCGAACTATTACTGTGTACATCCATCGACACAGTTTTGGTTTAAGTCCCCAGTCTCTACCTACGACCCCAGTGCACTGCCATAATATATTTGTAGCCTTTGTGGTTACGTGATCCAGTTGTTTTCCCCACAGTAGCTTACTGTCCAACCAGATACCAAGGTACTTTACTTCCTTACTAAACGTCAATTGCGTTCCAAATAAGGTGGGGGATTTTAACTTTGGTATCTTGGTTTTGCGCGTGAATAATACCATCTCTGTTTTGTTTGGATTAGCGGAGAGTTCCCGATTACCACAAAACTTTTCGAGTATTTTGAGTGCCTTTTGCATTTTTTCACATAAAGTCGATTCGCAGAGTCCTGAGACCATGATTGCTAAATCGTCTGCGTATGCGACGGTAGTTATACCTTCTTTGTTTAGAAGCCCTATCAGCTCATCTGCTACAATTACCCATAGAAGAGGAGATACTACTCCTCCCTGCGGGCATCCCCTCGTGAGTACGCAGCGAGACTCTTTCGAGGATTCTATGTTGGCTGCTCTACTTGACAGCATTTTAGTGATCCATCCATTCACTCTATCGTCGACATTATGTCGCCTTAGTCCTTCCTCTATACTCGGAAAGGTCGTTTTGTCGAAAGCTCCTTCAATATCAATGAAGGTTACCAGACATGACTGTTTGTTTTCTATTGCGCTTTCAATTTTGTGAACTACCTGATGTAGAGCGCTTTCGGTCGATTTGCCCGATTGGTAGGCGTGTTGGTTTTCGTGAACTGGATTGTGCCTTAGCGGTCCATTACGAATGTACTTGTCACATAGTCTTTCCAGCGTTTTTAGGAAGAAGGAGCTAAGGCTAATGGGCCTAAATGACTTTGGGTTTGTGTAGTCTGATTTGCCTGGTTTAGGTAAGAATACTACTTTCACTTCCCTCCATGATTTAGGAATATACTTCCATGCGAGACAGCTCTTATATAAGGCTGTGAGGTGTGTTTTTATTTTACCCATGCTCCACTGTAGAAGAGCCGGAAAGATTTCATCAGGTCCTGCAGCCTTGAAAGGTAGGAATGTGCTAATCGCCCAGGTCAACGCCTCATCAGTGACTATAGATGATGCAAAGTCCCAGTCCTCCCTACTAGGTTTCTGGTGTGTTTGGCTTTCCCACCCTCCTTCCGACGCTAGTCGACAGTCTGGAAAGTGGGTTTGTAGAAGTAGTTCAAATTGTTCCTGTTCGGATTTGGTGAACGATCCGTCAGGTTTCTTTAACGTTCCCAGTTTGGTTTGAGAATTGTTTGATAGCAATTTTCTTAGCCTAGCAGTCTCACTCTCCGATTGAATTGAGCTGCTGTATTTGCGCCACATGTTTTTCTTACTTTTGATTATTTCTATTTTCAACATGTGTCGAGATTTTTTATATTCCTGCCAGTCCAGGTCTTGGTTGGTGTTTCTAGCTCTATTGAAACAGTGTCTTGCTTTTTTTCTCAGTTTGCCGAGTTCTTTGTTCCACCATCTATCTTTTTTGTTCAAAGTATTGGTGTTTTCGGTCCTTAGAGGACATGAAGATGTATAACTTTCCATTAAAGATTTGGTTAGAAAGTCTACCGTTTCTTCTATTTTGCTTGGTGTAAGCTCTTTTTCATCGGTTGCCTCGGTATTTTCAAGCATGATTTTTTCGAGTGCTTCGGAGAAAAGACATTTGTCAGTCTTTTTCGGATTTCTGTAAGTCCGTGGCTTACGTTTACTTATCTTCAGGCTGAACCTTATCCTTTGATGGTCTGAGCCGGAATACTCATCCGTCGCTACACGCCAATCGCTGATTAATTCGGCAATTCCACATGTTGCTGCCGTGATATCTATAATGGTTTTGGCCCACGAAGTGACAAACGTCGGCTCCGCTCCTTTATTTAAAATGTTTAGGTTGTGTCTGAGAGCAAAGTCTAACACGTCTTTGCCTCTCTCGTTTGTGTCAGGGCAGCCCCACACAGTACAGTGAGCGTTTGCATCACAGCCGATGACACATTCTATTTTGTTGGTATCGCAGAACTGCATTAGTTCTTCTAGTTCAGTTGGTGGTGCAGTTAGTTCTCCATCGAAGTATGCTGAAGCCAGGAAGATGGACCCGAGTCCACCTTGTAGGCCCGTGTCTAGTCTTACTACCGTTAGGTCATCAGTACACAAGTGTGTTACTAACGACGCTTTTAGATGTTTGGGTACATATATAAAGGTACGCGATTTGTTTAGAATTGGAGCCGCAAATACGTTGCCCTTAAAGGCTGTAAACCCGCTCACCTTGCCGTGGTAAAGGTATGGTTCCTGGACCAGTGCTGTCGTGTTAGGTTGTTCCTCCAGCGTTCTTCGCAGGGTGTTGGAGCCTGTGATGCTGTGTTGGACGTTAGTTTGTATAATATCTATTGAGACTGTGCTCTCATTTCCTAGCGATTCTGAATCCCTATTTGTGTTGTAGTTATGATTGTTGGTTTTATCTTTATTATTGTTTGCATTCTTTAGAGCCATTTTTAAAACAAAAAGTGTCTGCTCCTAAACTGTTCTAGTTGTCTAGGGAGTGGACTGAGTCGGCGCCCTCCCGCTCCGTGTCCATGAGTGACAGGGGCGAGAAGATTGTCAGGCCCATAATATCGCCTGTGATATCCTCCTCGCCCTCATCACTCACTTCCAGAAGACGGTCGACTTCCTCCCTAGTCCAGTCCTTATCTTCAGGGGGTACCGCTTCCGCACTGGTTACAGCCGCAGAGGAAGTGCCTTCGCCGCTTTTTGCGGCGCTGGCGACCCTCCCAGCCTCTGCCTTTGGTCTCGCTGGTACCCCTATCTTATTGTCTTTGACTTTGACGTACACCGAACCAGTAGTGTAGTGCAGGCGGTTGTTCGTCTTTTTTAAGTTTTCCACCTCTACTGCCGGAATACCCATAACTAGAATGTGATTGAAGGTCTGGCCTTTCTGTCGTACTATATGTTTGAAGACCGGCCAGCCTTCTATGTTGTAGGATTTGTTCAACTCCGAAAGAAATTCTCTCAAGATAAACGGCCATCTCTCGAGGTCATCCCTTTCTTCGTTGAAATCCGGTACGTAAATGATCCCTGTGTGGTACCTGGGCAACTCACTTTCGGGTATCACTTGGAACCCCCCGGAACCCTCCCACAAAGGCGGCATCGTTTCGAGAGTCGAAACAAGCCACGCAAGTGAGAAGTCGTCACAGGGTGTGATTTTTAGGCATCCGTGGAGCAGCCTGGCCAGGCGCTGTCCAAACACCGGTAGCCTTCTCTTGTTCTTTGGCACCGCCCTATTCGCTTTGAAGAGGTCGTATTGCGCTTTGTCAATTGACTTCCGGAGCAGAGTAGCTTTAGGATTGTCCATCATGATGCCATTACGATCTTGTACCACCACACGGTACCGTTTGACGGCACTGGCATACGACACCTCCTGCTGCCCCTCCCCTCCGGTTAAAGTTCCACCAGCTTCACCCAACCCCGCAACGTCATCAGAGGACCCGCTGGCCAGGCAAAGTTTTTTGTCCGCTGCGGCGAGGCTCGGTGACACCTGGTCAGAACTTCGTTGACGTTTAGTTGCCCGTGCTACTTCCACGTCAGAACTATTTCTTTCCTTGGCCTCAAACATCACTTCGGTCCTAATCGGTGTGGTTGAGGTACCATCGCATCCTTTGCGCGCCCCGCCGACGACCCTGTCCAGATGGAAGGGTGTCTGCAGAGGCGCCCTTGGGAGCAGGACCCCGCCACTACCTTTTGCAACCTCTTGTGTTGTCGTCGGCCTATTATCCTGTGTTTTCCTCATAACGAGGTCTTTTAAAATTTCGGCATTTGCCGTATTGTTCCCTAGCTGCACCTGCTGGCTTGGTTTGCGGTCCGTCACATCTATGGATCCAGCCACACAACCACCCGGCACACTATCCCTGACGGGAAGGACCGAATGGGAGGGCGTCACCGCTGTGCTCAGGCCCGCCACCCCGTCAACAACTGCACCTACTGGGTTTATTCGGTCCATGCATGCCACGACAGCCGGTGCAAGTTCCGTCAACCCAGACAACTTTGCGATACCTACCAAGCTGCGGTTGATGGCATCTGCCCTTTCAGCCTCCTCTTTTAGATAGGCCGATTGCTTTTTGCGGTGGTTTTTGCCACCGGATTTATGTGGCATGGTGTAGCTAGGCGTTGAAGCCCCGCTGCCACCTCGCCCAGTACCTGCCGCGCCCAACACAGCTTCAGAGCGCGCCTCCTCCTGCCGAAGTCGCAGCAACTTCCTTTTGGATTGTCCAGGGCGCTTCCTCTTCTGCACTGGCCCAGGTCCATGTTTTCGCGCAGCCGTCTCCTTTGCCGCAGGTGCGGCCCCAGTAGCAGCAGCGGCCGGCAGAGCCTGGGACTCCACTCCGCCGTCGCCTTCGGTAGCAAATTTCTCACTCTGCAGCCCGGGCACCACAGAGCGCCGGTCGCTAGCCGGATCGCATGGCACAACAAATTCATTAGGTGTACTCTCCATATCAATTATTTTGTAGTAGTAATCTGCAACTAAAGATCTCGTTACATTAGCTGGGCGTTAAGTGATGTGTGAAAGCAGGTGCCCGAGCTACTTCCCCCCAATATTTCGCATGTAGGTGGTGAAGGGGCCTGCCCGAGAAACACACGGGTGGCCTCAATCTCCACCTAACACGCCGGCCACGGGCAGCCGCGAGGTGGGATGTTGTGCACGGCATACCAAGTGATGATTTGAAATACCGTTCACCCCATCCCTCCCCCCTAGTGCCCTCCCTCTTTACCCGGGCTTGGGACCGGCACCGCACTTATGTTATTGAGCTGAAAGCGGAATTTAATCCAAGCAGCTAGTTTAAGCAATAGACAAAAGCGAAGCGGCGAGGTTACAAAAGCGAAGCGGCGAGGTTACAAAAGCGAAGCGGCGAGGTTTACCTCCTTTTATTTACTCCTTTATATTACCTCCATTTTATTGTATTTTTTTACTTTTCATCGGTTTCACAATGACAAGTGGTAACTTTATTGTAGGGCTCTTTGCAGACTCCGCTTGGGACAGTACCACACCTTTGTCAGTTATTCCACCGCCAAGCAGTGATGTTAAAACATTACTATTCTTATTATTATTGTTTTAAGGGCAATGTTTCCAAATTACAGGGCATAGAGATAAATCATCATTTAGTCTCTTCAATGTGCCAATAGGGACATGATACTGTGGTACTGTTATGGGTAGGCATGGTGCTAACCTTATTCTATTCATCTCAACACTATACTAAAAAGGTCAATCATTTACTATTAATTTACAATTCACAGAAATATTGCCATGATAAAAACGTATAGAGTTAGTGACAACTAATATACTTTAATAAACATAACACGATAACGGACTTTCAAAGTGAAACAAATAACTGATTTTAATAAACTTTTCAGGTGCAAGCTATAAAGCAGTTCCTTGAAATTATCTCCACAAGTACAGACACGCAGAACAACAACGTGCAAGAGACGCCAGTATTGCTCAAAGAAGGGTAAATTTTGAAATTTACTATATAAATCTTTAACTTACTGGTATATGGTCATTTTTTGCTTATAACCTTACATCCCCGCTTCTCTCCCACCTAACAAAATCGTCCATATAGTTATTGCTTTTTTATCTCATTCAATAATGATATAATTTGCAAAATAAACCTTTAAATTTCTGTTAGAAGGTCCTTTTCTGGTTGTGACGTTGTGACCTTACATCCCCACATCACTATTACCTAACCAAATAGCCTGTACGAGTACTCGTACATAGCTTTCATATTTCTTTCAATATTTTTTTACAAATTTTTAACATTTAGCTTTTTGGCACAAGGACTTGTTTGCTTGCGAATTTCCATCCTCATACCTGTATAATTAAATTTTTCGTACAGTTATAATGCTCTTTTATATATCACAATAATAATTTACAAAATATAGCTTTAACTTGACGGTAGGAGCACCTTGTTTGCTTGTAACTTTACACATTCTGACACTTCTATTGCATAACTAAATTATCAAAATACTCTCTTATTTCGCTAAAAAATAAAGAAAAGACAACTTACCGTGGCCCCAATATTAACAGTTTTTAAAAACCTTTTCCGCTGCATTTGGATTAGAAATGGGTATGTAACATTACGTTTGCAGTCATTTTAGGTAGAAATAGATTGATGAATTGTTAAAATGTACGTGTGATTGTATAATTTGACAGGACTATGATAAAGCGGTCTGAGGGTCTTCGCGCCGGTGCGGGGTCGCCGCGGCGGCGGTGGACGCGAGCCCACACACATGCGAAACGGAGACACTTCCGGCTGACCAGGTTACTATACCCCTCTTTTTTATTTAAATTATTTAATTAGCAAATCCCGGGTTGTACATAATAAACATTGTCACATCATTTTGCTGCAGCTATGTAAAGGTGTACCATATTTTACCTAATGGTATGCAAAAATATATAAGTACAGTACCCATACACAACCTTTCAAATGCTCTTAACGTAAATATTAATATATAGAAATTCAGTGTCTTGATGTTTGTTCTCTGTGATCTCTTCACCAAATCTAGGATATTATTTTAACAAAATAAATATGTCACAATAATTACACCATATAGTAAAAAACAAACCAGTGACAGGTACATAATTTTGAAGGTCTATCACTTTTAGTAGGTACATTATGTTACAATTATTAGTAACATAATGTACCTACTTAATAGATCACTAAATAAACCATTTTCTACAAAAAATTAAACCGACTTCAAAACAACAAATAAGCACTCAAAAGTGAAAAATAAACTGATTTAATTATTATAAGCGCTACACACTCATCTATTTGAAGTTGGTGCCAGGCTAGTCTAACCGGTAGAGAGACGAATTTCTTACAGCCGAATTGAAAACTTCCTCCTTTTTGGAAGTCGGTTAAAAATTGTATATAACAATTATTGCAAGTGTGCTAAGGCAATGTCTGCAGAAATTAAAGGTCATAGAGATAAATCATCTTATATCTCTGGGCGCAAGGCAGTGCTAAGAAATGGTTTGGGATGATTTGGACTCTTCATGTTGCAATATCTGCGTGTCATTGTGCTGTTATAGACAAGCGTGTTGCTTACCATCAGGCACATGTCCTGCTAGTCCCGTCACTCTTTACTAAATGTAAAAAAATGACAACATATAATAGTACAAATAAATATATATTGCTCATCTCGTTACTCCATACAATTAAAAAAGAACGGACCTCGTCATAGAGTTTTATTATATTGGTTTAGTTGCTATGTTATTAAAGAAGTATCGATACAAAAAATATTATTATTATTCGTACTCAACAGAACAAAAAATGTTTTTTTTTAATTATTATTTTCTTCGCAAGTGTGTTGAAAAACGTCGTATGATACAGGATACAGGTGTTTGTTGATTACCGTCCTCGGCTCTCTTTAGATTCTCACCTAACGGCTCGGGTATCAATGGTAATCACAAACATTACACACCATACCTTTATGTACTATGTATATTGTATATGTAGCATAATTGTATGTGCTATGTATATTGCAGTTGCGAGCTGTCGTGGTCGCGGTGCGGCGCCAAGACGGCGGCGCACAAGCTGTCGCTGGGCGGCGTGCTGGCCGTGGCGCCCGTCGACTGCCCGCCGGCCGGCGCGCCGCTCGGCGCCAACAACATCTTCCAAATCGGTAAACAATATAATTATGTATAGTAGTCGTTTTGTAGTGGTAGGACTCTTAGCAGAGTCCGCCTGGGAAATACCACACTTTTGCCAGTTATTCTACCGCCAAGCAGTAATGTGCAAACATTACTGTGTTCCGGTTTGAAGGTCGATGTTTTTTCCAGTGAAATTACAGGGCTTAGAGATATAACATCTTAGATCTCTGGGTGACGAGCGCAGTGCAGTGCTAGGTAATGATTTGGACTCTTCATGTTCCAATAGCTGCGTGTCACTGTGCTGTTATGTGGCAGGTATGTTGCTTACCATCAGGCAAATGTCCGGCTCGTCTCGTCACTCTTAATTAAAAAAAAAAAAAAAAAGTAGCCGGCAAACAAGTTGACCCAAAATTTACGTAGACGGGGAAAGTTCGCGCATTTACACTTCCACCTTAAAAACGTTTCTGCGCAGCCATGCGCAGCTAACTTCATTGGGTCAACTTGTTTGCCGGCACCTACATAATTATACTACTCGGTTATGATGTACAACATATTTTGAAACTGAAACATTTATTACATCGCCTCAAAATTTTCTGGGTATTCTACCGCCCCCTTTAGACCCCCAGCACCCACAAGGGGGCGTTATCGCCCATTTTAGGAAAAGCTGATCTAAATGGTCATGGGCCACGCCATCCGGGTTCACCCGCGTAGTTTCCAAAGTGACCTATCAAATTCTGAGTTCTTAGTTTTCACTTCTATCCGTATAACTGCAATTTTTTTTAAATCTTCTGGTATACTATACATGTTTTAGCTTCGTTTGAATGACGGTTTAACGTGTCCGTTTCCCGCCAGTCCACCGCGAGCGGGTGCTGTTCGTGCAGGCGAGCAACTGCGTGGAGCGCGCCGAGTGGGTGCGGCTGCTGAGCGCGCTGTGCCGGCACGCGCCCGCGCCGCTGCACCTCGGCTACTACTCGGGCACGCACTGGACCTGGTCAGTATGCTCTACGCGGTGTATCTAGTCGCTATACTCACGAGTGGGCCTGGTTACTACGCTCACACGGACTGGACCTGGTCGGTACACTCACACGCACTGGACCTGTTGTAATTACACTTAGACATACTGGGTTTAGTCATTACACTTACACATACTGGACTTGGTCGTTACACTTACACGGATTGGGCCTGGTCACTCACAGGCTGGACCTGGTCAGTAAGCTCGCACGGACCGGACCTAGTCATTACACTTACTAGGACTGGATGATGTGTTGTCCTTACTCTCATGTACTTAACGTGGTCACTATACTCACAGATTGGACTTGCTCACTACACTCCGGAATGAACCTAGTCAGTATACTCACTCAACCTCAACGCGCTGTACCTACCAGTCAAGTATTGTGCTTATCTTTGTGTCATAAAGTTTTGGCCACTCCAGTCTACATAATGCGACACGTCGTATGCTCTGTCATCACGATATTCCCGGCAATTCACATTAGTGTTACAGTAAAGTATTGAAGGCGTGAGAGAGTAACGTAACGTGTGGTTGTTTCAGTTGCGGTCGAGCGGAAGCGGAGGCGGAGGGGTGCGGCGGCTGCGGCGGAGCGAGCCCGCGCGGCGGCGGCGCGGCGCCCGCGCTGCGGCTCGACCCCGCGCGCGACCTGCAGCGCCTGCACGCGCTGCTCGTCGCGCACGCGCCGCTGCTCGAGCAGCCGCGACACCACCTCGCCGGTACGTACACACACACAGCCGCGAGCGAGCGAGCCCGCGCGGCGGCGGAGCGAGCCCGCGCGGCGGCGGCGCGGCGCCCGCGCTGCGGCTCGACCCCGCGCGCGACCTGCAGCGCCTGCACGCGCTGCTCGTCGCGCACGCGCCGCTGCTCGAGCAGCCGCGACACCACCTCGCCGGTACGTACACACACACAGCCGCGAGCGAGCGAGCCCGCGCGGCGGCGGAGCGAGCCCGCGCGGCGGCGGCGCGGCGCCCGCGCTGCGGCTCGACCCCGCGCGCGACCTGCAGCGCCTGCACGCGCTGCTCGTCGCGCACGCGCCGCTGCTCGAGCAGCCGCGACACCACCTCGCCGGTACGTACACACACTCAGCCGCGAGCGAGCGAGCCCGCGCGGCGGCGGAGCGAGCCCGCGCGGCGGCGGAGCGAGCCCGCGCTGCGGCTCGACCCCGCTAAATAGTATCTTTCAACAACAAACAAAAAATAATGAAGACACTGTGCTTAAAAGTTTCAAGTGACGTCACTTCATGGTACGATTTCTACGAAGAAGTGTCGTCACAAACCCTCCACTCTGGAAGTTTTGTGATCTATATATCTATCTACTTACCTATCCTTCTATGCCTTTGTCGATTTGTAATAATTTGATAAAATAAATCGAAAAACGTTTCATATATTTCCATAATGTACCTGACAGACTAATATTACAGTGGTATATTTTTAAGCCAGTCAACCCAATTGTAAGTTTAATATAATGTTTGGTTGTTTGTGAATGCAGATAACGTGAGCTTGGAGGAGCGCGAGGCGGAGGCGACGACGCTGCGGGAGCTGCGGGAGACCATGTTCGACCTCGAGCACCGGCACCGCATCTACCGGCGGTCGCTCGCGCGCGAGACCAAGTACGGCAGCAAGTGAGTATACACACTACTTACTGCCTGCATTTATACAGTGGACACTATTCTAAACACATTTTAAGGTCCAGGTTGTAACAAATTCAAATAATGATTGTGGTGTAAAACCATATCAAATATTTATTCATGTGAAATTATCTCATTACGCAAAAACGAACCGTTGCCGCGAGTTAGTTCTACCGGTGGCGCCATTAGTGGATATATTTATGTGTAGTACATAGATTATGTAGAGATGAGGTGTCGAATTATCGTATCAACCCCAAGAAATGAGTCACCTGTCGATCGAGAGCGTGTCGGTGACGACCCCGGTGTTGTTTCGCAGGCAGGCGCCGATCGGCGACGACAACTACCTACACCTGGCGGGCGCGGCGTGCGCGGCGGGCGCGGCGGCGGGCGGCGTGGAGTGCGGGCCGCTGGTGTGGCGCGCGTGGCGCGAGCCCGAGCCTGCCGCGCTCGAGCCCGCCTCCAGCACCGAGTCGCTGCGCCGCGCCGGCGAGCGCGCCTCCGGCAAGTCGGCGCGCTCCGCCGGCTCCGGCTACCTCGCCATGTCCTGCGTAAAGCACGAGCCCGCCGACGAGGAGCGGCCGCGCCGCCCGCCCAAGCCGGCGCGCCCGCCGCCACCCGCGCCCGCGCCCGCGCCCGCCGCGGACTACGTGGACGTGTCCCGGCGCCACGTCCGCGAGCCGCCGCCGCGCTGCACCGAGTACGAGCTCATGGCGGACTTCGCGAGCCACGCGCGCGCGCCGCCCGCCGTGCCGCCGCGCGCCCGCGCCGCCCGCGCGCCGCCGCGCCCGCCCGCCGAGCCGCGGCCCGCCAGCGCCGGCGCCGCCTCCACCGACGACAGCCTGCTGGACGAGCTACAGCGCGACGCGTACTGCGTGCTGCGCGTCTGCGAGGACGAGCCCGACGAGCCGTTCGCGCGCCTCTCGCTGCACCGCACCTCCAACCCGGGCCAGCAGCCCGCGCCCGCCGCCGCCGCGCTCAAGACCTCCAGCTCCACCTCCAACGTGCACGAGAGCGCGTCGCGAGCGTTCGCCGACCGGCTCACGCCGTTTTTCTTCAAGCGGAAGACCAAGAGCGAAGACAAAGAGAAGGACAAGGAGAAGCCGTCGTCGGAGGGCGCGCGGCGCGACGAGAAGGAGAACCTGCTGGGGCGGCTGACGCCGCGGTTCGGGCAGTCGCGGCTGGGCGCGCGCGGGCGCTCGCTGGACCTGGCCGACCAGCCCAAGCGCATCGAGCGCTCGGCGACGGCGGTGCACATCCCGACGCGGCCGATCAACTCGTCCATCGTGGCGAACCTCAAGTTCCTGTCGCTGCACCGCTACGGCGCGCACGAGCCCCCGCCGCCCGCGCCCCCGCCCGCGCCCGCGCCCGCGCTGCTGGCCGCCGACATCCGCCTGTAGCGCCGCGCCGCCCGCGCCCCGCACCCCGACACACATCCCCTCTATATTTTTCGAGCCCTTTTCGTCGAGTCGAAGCGTGTGCCTCTAGCGGTAGTGTTAGGTGTAGTGGACGACGTGAATACTCAGGAGGCGGCCCGGCCGTCGGCGGCCGACCTCTCATTCCTCTAGCGCTAGGTATTTTGAAATTTTGAATATTATTCTCTGTATTAGAATATTGTCGTCCGGGCGACCCGACGGTGCCTCGGTGCGTATTGTATTTTTATATACGTTTTAATTCAAATAATATTTCTTCGATGTATGTAGCCGTAGGTGAGATATATGTCTGAAAGTACCGTCGCGTCGGAACGACGCAGCGTGCCGTGCGACACGGCTAGCATTGTTGTAATGTACTTAACTTTTAAGAGATTCTGATATTAATATGGATACAATGTTATCTCTCATGAAAGTGCTACTATAATAGTTAAATTATTATACATGTGTATTTGGAATATGGCCTTGAATGATGGCGCGCCTAATGTGACGGCCTTCTTGTAAGAACACCATTTGTTTAAACTGTGATTAACTTTACAAAACTCAGCTCTTATTTTAATGTAATTTTAGGCTGTAAATAGATAAATATAGTCAATTAAGATCAAAAATTCGAATATGTCAATGTTAATATTACATTAATAAGATTTACTAATTTACTATTATACTTGTACAAAGGAACCTAAAATTATACTTCCGTTAGGTAATTTTGATCTATTTGCTAGTACACTGCCACTCTGTACCCGTCGTTTAAAAGTGCAATGGTGCTATGTCACATAGTTTTTATAGCGAATGTTACTGGTAAATCGCGTTTTGGCGCAAAGTTTGTTTGAATCGTTTCGACGTAAAATTTTAAATCTAAGTTTAATTTGAACTTCACAAGTATTTTTTATAAACACATAATTTTGGCTAAGTAACAAGCCTACTCTTAGGACATTTCACTATCCTTCACCAAACAAATAGTTTGACCAAGATTTTTTTTTTCCTTATTTTTTTAAGATTTTGACTGTTGATATCTATACAAACATAGAAAAACCAAACTTTTCTTCAATTCGTCTTTCATCAGAAAGAATCAATTTCTAAAAAGATCTGTGCAGTGTCAATTTTCAGAGGCAAAATCGTCAGCTGGTCAGATTTTAACATGTTTTATATTGTCGCATTATTTAATGAAAAATTGTTGTCTCACCAAAAGCAACCATTTGGTAAAGAACAGCTTCATTTCAAATACGTAATTTGTCGTTTTTTTTTACTAAATTTTATGTGTTTATATCATACATCTAGATAAGTATTTAAAAAATTGGAATTTTTCTTAATCTTACTTCCGAAGTCTGGTAAAACAAAAGATAGAATGTGAAAAAAGCATGTTATCTTAATATCGGAGTATGATCATTCAAACGTGTCTGGGAGTTTCTATATCGGCTGTATGGTTTCTATACTACAGACTGCTTAGGTTAGGGATAGATTGTGTTGGGCAAAAAATGTCCACTATTGGAGCCAGACATAATAATAAGCACTCATGAGATGTAGAAAGATTTTGGTGTCTTCAAATCGAGAGTGAATCGGTTTTTTTTCTAGGTAAACACGCTCCATCGTAGACCGCATCGTCGCTTAACATCAGGCGACATGGCAGTCAAGTGTAAACCTATAAAAGTAAAAAAAAAAACACCCAGGCACACAACAAACATCTGTATTCATCATATAAATGTTTTCCTGTGTGTGAATCCAACCAATGACCAACAACTCTGTGGGCAGACTTATTGAGCCACTTAACCAGTTAACTTCAGCCAGTCCATCAGTTTAGTACAGTTTGGAAAAAAAAACAGGATTCAAACACTTCCAGTAGAATTCCCTCCATGTCTTAGTAACTCTCATGTGTATCTCGTGGCCCAAGTACGAATATTTAGCTATTTACTCACTGCATAATACTGTAAAATTACTAAAAAGTTAGATCAGTGTTGATCATGTAAAAGAAAACATATTTTAACCATATTTTGGTTCTCTAGCGTGAAGCGACGAATACTTTTTCGCTACGAATTTGGGCTGCTGATAATAATAATTATTTATTAATACAAACACAACCATAGAATGGATCTAGACGTTTGCAATCGTAAACGAAGTACGGATCATCGTCTCCTTTTACAGCGCGTAAACGCTAGAAAATGTAAGAAAAATTAGGTAAAAGGAGCCGTGTTTTCCATACATTCGTGCCTTGGCATGAGCTTCGTCTACTGACGATATTACGTTACAAGCAGTTGTAATCTTTGTATACAGGTATTTTATATATGTCTAATATGCGTAACCATACAAAATGGCAGTGTATTGGTATTGTGGCAGATGCTAAATAAACTCAATTTTGTATTCTATGTATGTTGTTGTCTTATTGTAGATTATTTCAATTCATTGTAAGAAGTAATGTACAAATTAATATTTCATAAAATATTATGTTATTTATTACACTATTTTCATTTTGTTAATAAATTGACTTGTAAGTTCAAACTTTTTATATGCATTTTTATTACCTACTTGCTGTCGCTAGCCCACGTATATATTGGCTACCGCGATCCACAAGAACAATATTAAAAATTTTGGTTTACCCCCGACTACCTCGGACTTGTAATCTGTGTACAACATTCTTCAAGCCCTTTCATAACCATAATGAAGGAGTAGTGAAAAAAAGAAATGTATTTCGCTACTTTGTGGTAGTGGCCATTTTGGGTTTGAAATTTGTCATAGTGTAGTGTAGTATTCTACTAGTGAGCCCTTTCATTTGAAACCCTTTAAATTAAAAAAACAAAAAAGGTGTGTGCTGACCACACGGCAGAAGGGAAAACTTCATTAGCTGATTTTTGTAATAGTGACGAATTTACTTTAGGACGAATCGCCTATAACCCGTATTAGGTAGGTATGTCGTATTATAATAAAATATTATGGATCGTATTAGTTGAATAAACGAGTAAAACAAGCCAGAAATTAAAGTAAATATTTATTGAAATTTTATTTATATACAAAGTAGCTGTTACCCGCGACTTAGTCCGCGCGAAATAAATACTAGGGTTACTCAGGCAGTACTTATTTGAATACCCACATTGTATACACATTTATGGTTAGTAAAAAAAGTGTCCATGTTCAAAAAGTTGTTGGCCGGGGCCGGCTTTTTAAAAGTAACTTTGTATGCATTCACACGGTGCACCCCTATGATGCCCCTAACATTGTCCGCAAAAAGGTTGGTGAATGTAATAGAATTTTTGTTACCGACTTTCTCCTGTTCCGTCGATTCCACATACACTACACAGTCTCCACTACGATTTTCTGGGAATAGTCTCTTTCTCTTATAAAGGGGTTTTCTAAATAGTTTGTAAGAAACATTTTCACTTGGATTTGGCTTCAATAGTTTTCTTTTTCTGGTCTGTTCGACGGGGTCACCCCCGTCGCTAGCGACGCTCATATTTATTTATACTATTGACTATATACAAAACTAAATATTTACACGAAAGAAACGAAATATTTACACAGCAAAACTAATTAATTTGATTGTGAAAATTTTAAAGCACCCGTCGTGCGTCGTGTTTTCCCGCCCAAAGGAAAGTCTTTTGGAGTTGGTAGCCGTCAGTGTCGCCACTATGATTTTGAGCTTGTCGGTACAAGTTACGGTGGTCTAGTCGGGAGAACGGCGCCTGCCGATCCGGAGACCCCGGGTTCAAACCCCACACGCACCACTGTCTTTTCGAAGTCATGTGCGTAATGCCGCTAACTTAAAACGGTGAAGGAAAACATCGTGAGGAAACCGACATGTACCTAGAATCTTTCGAAGTCATGTGTCATCCGCCAACCCGCACTGGGCCAGCGTGGTGGATTATGGCCTTAACTCTCTCCTTGCGAGAGAAGGCCCCGAGTCCCAGCAGTGGGAACGTTTAGTGGGCTGTTGATGATTGATGATTGAATATTAGGTAATGCTTTCTAAAATAATAAATAAATAATAAATAATAATAAATATTGGTGGACAATTCACACACAACACCATCTGACCCCAAACTAAGCAAAGCTTGTGTGATGGCGGCCAGATTGCTGATATAATACTTATATAGTTTTAAATACATACTTATTATACATAGAAACACCCAGACACAACCAGAAAATACCACTTCTTAGTACCTTACTGCTTACTAGTCTGCAATTCATTTTGGAAAGCAATAAAAACAAACTTTGCAGTATTCATATTTTTGGAACATTGCCTATTATACTGAATTTTATTGTAGTTTAAGTGGTCACTACGTGTTTAAGATGTAATTAACCGATTTTTTGTAGTGATGATAACATTTACTGCATTTTACTTAGAAAAGCAAAGAGTCATGGCAGACGTACTTAATTGCTATTACTGCATTTTAGATATTTTACGTTACAGTTTGCATAAAATATGACTAGTTACTGCGTTGAGGGAGTAGTTTTTTTCTATCTTGTAGTCGGAAAAATCTAAAATCAATTTTATCATTCGATTCCTTATGACGTGCTCATTACGGTTCAGTCTTTAACTCAATATTGTCAAAATGTCGAATACTGCGTTTTAAGTACCTACTGCACGGCAATATTGCTGTTACAGAATATCGAAAATTGTATTACAATAACGAAAACAATTAAAAATATTAATAGAAAACAATGACCAAGTTTTTTTGTTTACATGAGCCAGTGACGTCGTACAGCGTTTTAGATATTTTAAGGATAGATTAAAAACATTAATTTTGAAAATTTAACATTTAATTGATCAATTTATTAATTCGCTTTCCTAGCAATGTCATTCAAGCGCCGTTAGATTCATGTACGCCTTTATCTTGGGAGGTATGTGACTTTATGCAACCCTGGATCTTCAATATTTTTAGGCGGTGAAAAGTGCCACCCCACCCACAAACATATTATATTATTTTGTTATTACCTTTATCATCTTTATAATTTCATCTACCAAATGTCCTCATTTCGAAATAATCCTGCCGGAAGTAATAGAGCCATTGTTGTTTTTGAAGTGAAAACTTCTTTAGACGCGCCTAGACAGATTTTTCGTGGGCTGTGAATTGAATTCATTCGTCACGCTCGGGTATGATAAGAAAGCTTCGGATAAGCTCGGGACCATGGCTATTGGCTATCTAGAAATATGTCAGCCAATGGGAAATGCTGAAAGGGCGTGGACAGGCCATCATGGCATAGCCATCTAGAAACGCATCAGCCAATGGGAAATGCTGACGCATTTCTAGATGGCCAATTTCTACATGCCAAAATGGCGAGGCCACGCCCTCCGGTTACACCCGTGACCCGTGTAGTTTCCAAAGCGAAGTGAGCTATCAAATTCGGAGTTATAAGTTTTCACTTCTATCGGCAGTTCCTGTGCCTGACAATTTTTGTTTATTTATTATTCTCTGCGGGGAAAACCCTGACCACCATGCATGGACATCGATATCGGGTATATCGTATACTCTTTTTGCCATAGAACAGACAAGTCTGCATCTTTTTTCTCGTTAAATTTTACTTCGTTAAGCATCGCATAGAGACTGCCTCAAGGTTCAAATTTGAATGCTCGATCATACTCTCTCAGTATGAGGTTCTCCTGAGTTTGCTGCCCACTGGCTTTCGTGCACAAGATATGTAACTCTCTACAACAGTGTTATCATCTGCGTTCCTAACGATGGCATGGCATGGCCATCTAGAAATGGGTCAGCAGTAGGCGCGCCTAGACAATTGAAAGGGCGTGGACTCGCCATCATGGCATGGCCATCTAGAAATGCGTGAGCCAATGGGAAATGCTGATGCATTTCTAGATGGCCATGCCATGATGGCGAGGCCACGCCCTACGGTTACACCCGTGTAGTTTCCAAGGTAAGCTATCAAATTCTGAGTTATAAGTTTTCACTTCTATCGGCAGTTCCTATGACTGCCAATTTTTTTGAAGTGAAAACTTTTTAGGCGCTCCTAGACAGATATTTCGTGGGCTGTGAATTGGATTCTAGCGTCACGCTCGGATATGATAAGAAATCTTCGGGTGAACTCGGGACCATGGCTATTGGCCATTTAGAAATGCGTCAGCCAATGGGAAATGCTGAAAGGGCGTGGCCTCGGCATCGTGCCATGGCCATCTAGAAATGCATCAGCCAATAGGAAACGCTGACGCATTTCGAGATGGTCATGCCATGATGTACATACGTTGTAAAGAACCGGAGAGTGAACTCAGGATTTATACATAGTTTTCATCCTGGTTACGTCTCACCAAATTGAACTGGCTGAAGGCCGTACCAAAAGATTGATAAGCTGAAGGCTTTAAAAAAATGTATCTAAACTTCTATACTTATATTATAAAGCTGAAGAGTTTGTTTGTTTGAACGCTAGGATCTCGGAAACTATTGGACCGATTTGAAAGATTCTTTTTCTGTTGGATAGTCCATTTATCGAGGAAGTCTATAGGCTATATAACATTACGCTACTATCAATAGGTACCGAGTATGAATCAATAATGTAACGAAAACGGAAAAAATATTTCTCTTCGAGAGCTTTAGTTCCGTGAATTTACATTCTCTTTGGTCGCTGATGTCTTTGACAGCATGTGTCTACTATAATTGAAGTTTGTGTAATTTGAAGTAATCAAATTTGTTCAACAACTTCTACAACAATGCATTGTTGCATATTTACGTACTTTTGTATCATCGGATTTAATATGTCTCTTTTGTGTAGGTACCTATTGTTGTTTATATTTGTCCGTTGGTTTTTATACACTAACATAACTATTCATACAATTGAACATTGGAAGTAGGTACTTAAAGCAAGAATCCTACTACCTCAATTTTACGCTAAAGGGTTTTCCGACAATCCAGCTCAAGATTATCTGGAGAAGATTGAACACCTGAATGAAGAATCATACTCCAATAAAAAATAAAAAGCATTTAGAACATTAACGATACTCTCAATGCTTTGATTGTAACAAAATTGCGGTGATACCTATTACCGAATGGAAGCCATAAGAAAAAAGAAGAAGAAAAATTCATTGTTTGCATAGGAATCTTCATACACATGATGTTAATATTTATCCGAATAAATACATTATTTATCACAAACATATAATTTTGAGCAAAATTTCCCTTGACATTATATGATTTTAATGAATACTTTACAAAATATCCGTAGTTTTAAAACAACTGTGCAACAAAATAATATACCACTTTATTGTGGTGACGTGGTCCAGTGATGTTTCTTAGCGTTGTCTTCCAGATGAGGGTCCTCGAGGTGATGTCGTCACAGAAGCGGAACCGCAGCCATCTCTAGCCGCGGTCGTGAGGGCGAACCTCTCGCTCTCGACCATCTTAGATAAGATACCGGACAGTGAAAGGTCGTGTGAGTTGGAGGAGCGGAAGGACGCTATGACTTCTCACTCATCCAATGAAGCGAAAGTGGACACGGGAGCGATCCTAGAAGCGCACTTGACTCATCGCATCCTGTTTCCACTGGAGGGTCTGGGGTGTGAGGGGTGTCGGTCGTTTGGAGCGGTGCGGCACCGCACCTAGGGATATGATTTCTCGAGGACGTGACGCGTCGCTGATTTCTGACGCGTGACTGAAACCAAATGTCTTCCGCGAGGTGTTCTCGCAAAAGGCGGTGGCAATGGCAGAGTCGCGGTCGAGTGCGATAACGGTCCCAAGACTCTGCTAACAACCGAAAAAGGCTGGAGAAACCGGCGGGGGTTTTTGTCGGTAGTCGGTAGTGGTATATCCGTCTGTAATTTCGATCACGACGTATTCCATTATGTCAATGTGTGACCGTGCGTAATTGTTCACCCACATAAAAAAATGCGCATAATTTTCAACTACCTACTTATCTAAAAAAGATCACGGGGAATAGAAAGAAGATGGTGGTCGGCCGCCGGTTGCTCTACGAGATACCATTTGCTTGCATTTCGAGAAGTTCCCGCATTGACGAGGCGGGGGTCCAGTAGCCGTGGCCTGGTCAGCCACAGTGAAGCTAAGAGAAACCTGCAGTGGGATTGCTCGCCAGGGCTATAGGCTCCAAGCCTTGCGGTCCGAGCGACGCAGTCAGGAGGGAGTTGCGCGGCGTATACGGTGCCGGCACGACTGAGACGTGCCGTGATGCTTGATGGTAGGCACTGTGGCTGTAGAGGAGAGACCTTGGCTGGAGAGGAATACCGGTATTACGGTGCGCCGTACTCCCTGCCCACATCAGTATGATGGCAGATGCGGTGGGGCTCTAGGGGAAGAGGAGTACCGGTATATTGGTGAGCTGCTGGATGGTGTTAGGTGATGAGGCCGAGCATTATGGCCGCCACGGGATACCAAGGGTGTTCAGACGTGAAGACGTCTGGCTCCCACGGTTGATGACCAAAGTGATCACGACGTGCATTGTCCCGCGGCGGGTTTGCAAAGGAATGCGAGAGCATTCACGTATTCGCATCGTGTGTGGCAAAGGTGAAACGGAGGTTCACGGCGGAGGTTTTAGTCGGTAGGCCACCACACATGGTGTCGAATCCGACACAAATCGACCATTCAACCATTCACCAATTCAAGCGGAAGCAGGGCCTCTATTCTGCGCCGGGGTGCGGGACACAGCCTGCGCCCTCGTTTTGTTTACACCGCAGCGTGGCACGCTACGTGCCAATGTGCTGTGTCCAGGGCCGGATTTAGAGGTGTGGAGGCTCCGGGGCAGAACACCCCCCCCCCCCCTCTGGTTTAATTTAAAGTGTTAACGTAAAATATGTTTACTGTTGAAATTTGTTTTTTTCGGATGCCCCGTTTGCCCTCCCCTAAATCCGGCGCGGAATAATGTAAGCCGGGTATAATATAAACCGGCACTGGAAAGCATTGGCACTGGATTGATGCTTTCCAGCTTTCCACGTTTCCAGTGCCGGTTTCCATTTTTCCAGTAAACAATTCAGCGCTAGTTTCGATAGCTGGACTGGAATAATGTAAACCGGGTATAAAATCAATTTTGGATTCTATACTTACAATGGCTAAGTTTGTCAGTCTGTCTTGGGTCATGGTTGAACGAAGATAATTTTTTTTAGATTTAATTTTGAAAAGGATCTTTCACCTTCTTCTACTGTAACAGGCAGTGTTAAATATACATATACGCAGAGCTGTTGAGATATTAGGAATGTTTCGTTTCCAAATTTTCAAATGAATGTACAATCTATTGACTTAGAGATAATTTTGCTTAAAGTGCGCGCAACCGGGCGACGACGCCACGTGTCAAACGTACATTCATACATACACTCTCTTTGGATTAGAGAATTTGCTGCGCGCGTGTTGTATTAAATAAAATTGTTATTTGTGCAGTGTAGTAATGCGGTATGACAAGCGCCGAAAGCGTAATAACAGTAAAAAAATATTCATCATCATCATCATCAGCGGCAAGACGTCCACTGCTGAACATAGGCCTCCCCCCTAGATTTCCACAACGAACGGTTCCGCGCAACCTGCAACCAGCGGTTTCCAGCAACCTTTGTTAGGTCATCTGTCCATCTAGTGGGAGGCCGTCCAACACTGCGTCTTCCGGTACGTGGTCGCCACTCGCCAACCTTTCTTCCCCATCGGTTGTCAGTTCTGCGAGCGATGTGGCCTGCCCATTGCCACTTCAGCTTGCTTACTCTTTGAGCTATGTCGGCCACTTTCGTTCTTTTGCGAATATCCTCATTACGGATTCTGTCGCGCAAAGATACTCCGAGCATA
Organism: Ectropis crepuscularia; assembly: GCA_963693475.1. NCBI lineage: Eukaryota > Metazoa > Arthropoda > Insecta > Lepidoptera > Geometridae > Ectropis > Ectropis crepuscularia. The sequence goes on along the minus strand of OY856339.1, from coordinate 12,145,753 downwards.
GCTCTCTCCATAGCTCGCTGTGTGACTTTGAGCTTTGTTATGAGGCCCACAGTTAAGGACCACGTCTCAGTTCCATAAGCCATCACTGGCAACACCCATTGGCAACACTTTTGTCTTTAGGCATTGGGGTATTTTGGACTCAAAGATGTGCCGAAGTATCCCGAACGCTGCCCATCCGAGTTGGATTCTTCGCTGGACCTCTTTGTCGAAGTTGGATCTACCTAGTTGGATATTTTGACCCAGGTAGACGTATTCGTCAATAACTTCGAGTGTGGTATTCCCAACATTAACCGGTACAAGTGAGACATGAACATTTGACATGACCTTCGTCTTGTCCATATTCATCCTCAAACCTACCTGCTGAGATACTCTACTGAGGTCCCTGAGCATAGCACCGAGGTCCTCCAGCGACTCCGCCACAATTACTATGTCGTCGGAAAACCGAAGGTGAGTGATGCATTCGCCGTTGATATTGATGCCGTATCCGTTCCAGTCCAGTAGCTTGAAAACATCTTCCAGCGCGGCAGTGAACAGTTTCGGAGATATAACATCTCCCTGTCTCACGCCTTTCTGTAGCTGGATATGTATTGATGATGACTATTTTTTTTTTTTTGCTTGCGCATGCATATCTGGCGTAAGTAACAATTACATAAAACAATGCAATAGCGTTAAGTTCAATGAAATATCCAAAATTGCAGTGCTCGACAGGCGCCCCCGGGCGCGGGGCGCCCGGGTGCACCGCACCCCTTGCACCCCCTGGTAAAGACGGCCCTGAGCGGAAGGGTATGTTAATGCATGACCTCTACATAAAATGGTACCATTTGCCTTTTAATTTCAAAATTGTAATACAATTTCCCTTTAATTTGTCGTTTGCTGTAACTATTATTAAAGCACAGGGGCAAACATTTAAGCACCAAGAAATCGATTCACGCCGAGACTGATTTTCATACGGACAACTTGGTGTATGTTGCGCTATCAAGAGTATCAGAGACAGACAGTATCGGTTACAGATACACATTTTAGTAGATCCCAGTATTTTTATCTAGCGTTCCTTTATTGTTTTTCTATAGTTCTCTTACGAGTCGTAGCTTTTCAAAGCAATGGATATTTTAGTTTGGATTTTCCTCAAATAGGCGCGGGTGAAACCGCGGGGCACAGCTAGTATTACATATAATTAATGACAGTTAACGAACCTAAATAAAGAGAAGATACCTAATTAGAAGAGGATAAATATATTGTTAAATTGATTGTTAGATAGTTTAGATAATTAGATTGTTAGATTGGCCAAGTGAACGTCTAATGGAATTTATAAGACCCACGTTGTATCCGCTTTACCCGAGGCTCTACGAGAAGACCGGTTTACCTATATGTTCCTAAGAAATAAAGAATCGCGACAAATCTTGTAATTTACTAAAATGCAGTTAGAGATAACTTTGATAAATACCTAGGATCCTGAAAAGAAGGTGATAATTATATCTACAAAGGGAGTATATGGAGTATAGTTAATTTTAATATTTTAGATCAAATTCACAAAACAAGAGGTTTGAGATTAATAGGTATTTGAAAATGAAAATCACCGTCTACCATAAATACAAATTGATTAGTTTTAACTAGCCCACCTGTCTATAGAATTAAATAGCGAATTTCTTTCTACTACAAACGAAAAGCTTGAATATGAATTTTAGTTTATTTATCTTTCTTATTTATCTTTATTTTTCTTAAAACGCATTAGTCGGGACTCCACGAGGATGCCCTTGCTTCAACAATATTTCGCAATCCTAGCCGCGAGAAGAGAGACATATCTGATATCTTACCACTCTATGGATTCACCGAGCGGGAGCCTGGTGTCCATCGTGCAACAGAGAGAGAAAACAAAAAAAATTGGCAGTCATAGGAACTGCCGATAGAAGTGAAAACTTATAACTCAGAATTCGATAGCTTACCTTGGAAACTACACGGGTGTAACCGGAGGGCGTGGCCTCGCCATCTTAGCATGGCCATCTAGCAATGCGTCAGCATTTCCCATTGGCTGATGCGTTTCTAGATGGCCATGCCATGATGGCCTGTCCACGCTTTTTCAGCATTTCCCATTGGCTGACGTATTTCTAGATGGCCAATAGCCACGGTCCCGAGTTTACCCGAAGCTTTCTTATCATACCCGAGCTTGAAGAATTAATTCAATTCACAGCCCACGAAAAATCTGTCTAGGCGCGCCTAAAGAAGTTTTCACTTCAAAAACTGGAGTAGACCCCAAGACTTGTGAGTCGGGCGTAGGTTTAAGGGGCCCCTTTGTGAAGTACGTCCACACTCACCTTAACTATTCTCAGACCTCTCATCTGTTCAGCCAAATCTGACAAAAACCCACCAGTGCAGTTTTAGATACTCGTTCTAGCAAAGAACGTACTGCATTTCTGGACAAGCCAAGATCTTTCAGCAGGTTATAGAGAGATTTTGCTGGTATACCTCTCGCTCTTACTTCTACAGCAACTTTACATGTAGAAATTAACTACATTGCCGTTTTTGTTAATTTTTTTAGAATAGTATAGTAATTATTTTGTTTTATAGCATATCATCATCAACAACAGCCCACTAAACGTTCCCACTGCTGGGACTCGGGGCCTTCTCTCGCAAGGAGAGAGTTAAAGCCATAATCCACCACGCTGGCCCAGTGCGGGTTGGCGGATGACACATTACTTCGAAAGATTCTAGGTACATGTCGGTTTCCTCACGATGTTTTCCTTCACCGTTTTAAGTTAGCGGCATTACGCACATGACTTCGAAAAGACAGTGGTGCGTGTGGGGTTTGAACCCGGGGTCTCCGGATCGGCAGCCGCCGTTCTCCCGACTAGACCAGCCGTAACTTATAGCATATACTTTAGATATTATGTTATGTAGACTAAATCTACGTTAATTTGTTTAGAAGGTTGTTGAAGAACTTATTCCGTCTCATCGCGTATGCTTTAGAGGTTATAGTCTAAATCTAAGATCATTCAGACAGTAATAAAATGAGACTTTGCCCTGCAAGTCCGGAAGAAACGTCTCGGTGTCAAATTCTTGTTCGGTATCAGAAACAAGTTTTCGACTAGTATTGCTATGCTTAACTCAAGGACTGACTTCGAAGCCTTGCAGACCAAAACCCTCATTCCACTAGAGCTGAAGAATTAAAAGTTTATAAACCGAAAATAATAATCTACATACCTACTAATACAAATTGTTAGTACTGCTAACCATGTTCTGTATAAAATCCAATACATTATTGAACAACCGCTGCCGTTTTAAACGGAGAACATCAAGACATAATGTGAGTCATGTTAGACTAACAAGATTACTCGAAGTCATTGAACTCTTAAAACACTAAGAAGCGGCAAGCGCTCATCTACGATCACAATGTAAAATCAGGTGACATCTCCTGATTGAGTCTCAGTCGCAACAGGAGCCACAAGTTGAGTGGACGTTCACGTCGTTCGCTAACAATTCAAAAAAATCCGATATGAGCCGTAATAATGTCTTATTCTGCTTTTGCAAGGTGCACAAACAGTTCAAAGACCAAGAACAAGTTCCATGGTATCACTTTTCATGCGTAAGTACACAAAATCTTTAATTATTTCCATAACAGTTCAATGATTATTACATGTAAAATTATTTTTCTGTTGGAAACAATTTTACAATTGGCCATTTCTAAAAAGAGACAGATACATACAGCGTAAGAGTGCAACACGACCGGCGATATGTTAGTTGCGGCTATTTTGTCTCTTTCACGCCAGTGCATTTGTACGTCTTTCTTGCAGTCTTTTATAATTATATTATAAAAATATATTTATTTTATCTTTCGACATACATAGATCTACCCAGATCAAACCTTTTAATCCAAATATATATTTGTCGATCCGCTATTGTGTCTCCCGACAGATAAACATGTCTGTAATACATCATAAATGCAACTATTCAATTTGTATTTGTATGTACTTACGTTTGATGGATTTTTTTTACCCCTTTTTTCCATTTGATCTTTCTTTTTACAATAAAGATAAATTTCTTTACTTAATTTTACAATAGAAAATATAACTTTTTCCACGTAGTAAATTTTCATGTGGTCACCCTATGTGTTCATAGGGTGACGTTTCTCGTCAAACAAAACAGAACTCAAAAAATGCCAATATTTAAAAACTGAATATTTTAAAAGAAGTTTTTACTTTGCACTCTGTCAACGAGGTCCTACTGGCTCGTTACGTGTAGTTTCCAAAGTAAGCTATCAAATTCTGAGTTATAAGTTTTCACTTCTATCGGCAGTTCCTATGACTGCCATTTTGACGCACAGAACAAATACTCACGGAGTGTTTTGACGTGACAACGTCTTATAAATTGGTTTGCCGGGTGACACTTCAAGAAACTGCGTTACGCTCCGCTCACGTTATGCGCTCACAATGAGAGCGAGTGAGAGGGACGCGTGCCTTTCACTTTTTATGTCTGTCTCTCTCGCTCTTAGGCGGGCTAACCATGCCCGAGTCGCCGATTCGCTTAGGCGCCTGCATACAAGTTTACACGTTGCCAGTTAATTGTAAAACGATTGTGTAGTGATAATGTGAAGGTAGTTTATTTTAGTAAAATTATTTTACCACTCAAAGTCGTTATCACGTAAAACTTTCGCCCGTATACCGACTTTACAGGCAACCAATTTTGACGTGACAACGTCTTATAAATTGGTTTGCCGGGTGACACTTCAAGAAACTGCGTTACGCTCCGCTCACGTTATGCGCTCACAATGAGAGCGAGTGAGAGGGACGCGTGCCTTTCACTTTTTATGTCTGTCTCTCTCGCTCTTAGGCGGGCTAACCACTCAAAGTCGTTGTCACGTAAAACTTTCGCCCGTATACCGACTTTACAGGCAACCAATTTTTTTTTTTTTTTCATTATGTTATGTTATATTATGTTATACACTTCGCTTATTTTTATTGCAATTTTATTTTATTTATAGACTAGAACATTCTAGTTGGGTCTCATTTAATTTACTGGTAACATTTATTGATGATTCAAAATATTACAAATGTAGAGCAGCTGTATTAAGTAATAATATTGTAAATCGCGTTAACTTTCACGATACGTTTCGTGTTACGAAACTAGCCGTAACTGTTATACGGGTCATGCTACAGCGCTCAGAGATAACGCTTTCAATTTAGTTGATTAGTTCTCACATATCTCTAGTAAATTCAGTAGATTACAGTAATTATAGAAATTATAATTATTAATGAAATTCGTAATGCGTCACTATTGAGGAATTCTCCGATAAATTCAATCATACTTTTTCGTTTGTTTGTAGGTCTGTAACTTAGGAACATTCAGCTCAATGACAGTTGTATTTCATTTAATCAACCAAAGAAAAGTTAAATAAAATGAATAAATCAATGTATAAAGATGAAGAAATCGAGGTAAGTATACAATGAAAACAGCAATGTTTAACATCCCACTGATATTATAACAGTTTGGATGTTTAAATATCCGAATCACGTTGGAACGTCTTAACGGATTGGGTTGATATTTGGAACACACTTACTTTTTATCCCGAAAAACTAACGGGAACGGGAAATACGCTAGTAAAACTGCGGGGTTCTGCTAGTTTTTATAATACTAGTAGGATGTCAATGTTTGGATGTTTGTTCCTCAATCATCGTGGATTTAGTTGAAATTTGGTACATGTTTGAAAATATAGACTACTTTTTATCTCGGGAAAATAACAAGAACGGGAACTGCACGGGTAAAACCGGGGGGCGCTGTTATTACGACATAATCTCGTGTATTTATGGCTTTTCATTGACAAATACAACTATAGTTGTGGTTGGCAATATTTAGGAATTTTTTGTCCCAAGCGTTGGCAGGTTTTTTTTCGCAGTATGGCAGGATCGGTGATTTAGAGATGGCCGCACTGAGTATAAGTGTTCTGTGGGTAGGTGGTAGATAATATTATCAGGTTGTGGCAACACTATGATAGAAAAAAATAAAATGTCTTCCTAATGTTTGATTGATTCTAACCTATCTCAACGTAAAGTGATCATTGCATTTTCTGTTTATTTATTATAAACTCTAACTTTAAAGGCGCGTGGAATCTTGACTAACTGTTGTGTCATAGCAGTTTATTTTCACGATGGCTGATTCAGTCAATATGTCGCTTGGTGAGTTTTCTATTTTACCTATTTTTTTGCTACATATTGTGTGTTATTTTATATTTATTTAACCATGTCCTTTTCCTATCCTATTCTTTAACATTAATTCATAAATAGTTGCGATATAGTCTTATGGTAATTCGTACAGTGACGTAGTTTCAAAAATAGATTTGTCCCACTGCCCCCACTCAATTTGTCTGAAATGTTTGTGTACTATTATTTTACATAGCAATATGTTGTTTGTTTTAGACGAAATCATTAAAAAGAATCAACAAAACCGAGTAAGCAGAACTCGCGGAAGAGGAGGTCGAATAAGCCGGGGCCGTGGCAATGGTCGCGGTGGCGGCGTCTCAAGAGGCCGCGGACGTGGACGTTCACAGTCTCGCCCTGGTACTCCGGCACGTTCTCGATCCCGGGCACGCTCACAGCCGCGCTCCAGATCGCAGGCCCGATCGCGTTCCCGCTCCCGTCAGCGCTGGCCTGACTCCCGCGCCAGATCAGGGTCTAGATCTCGCTCTCAACTCAGAGGTCGGGGTCTCACCCCTAAAGGCAGAGCTGGTTTGGAAGATCAGCCGGCTAGCATGCCTCCACTTATGAGGGGAAGATTTAGAGGAAGAGGTAATCATCCTACTTAATATTGTAAATGTCAATGTATGGATATTTGGATGTTTGTTGCTCAAACACGTCCTAATGTATGAACGGATCAGGCTGAAATTTGGAACACAGATAGATTATAGTCTGGAAGAACACATAGGCTACTTTTATCCCAGAAAACAAAGGGAACTTCGCGGGTAACACAGCGGGTGCTGCTAGTAATAGCTATAAATTTCAAGTTTATAACATGACATCAAACTGCTTTACACCTTACCCAAGCATTTAAGATGAATAAAGTTTAATAATAGCACTTTTACAAATGTTGTAAATCTTTACAGGTGGAAATCAGAATCGACTGCGAAGATCAAATTCTGTTACTTCATTATATGGAGGCAGTGTGCATAGTAGGCTTGGAGTTGTAACTCGCCGAGGTGCAGCAAACTTGCGCAGACCTCTTGCCATAGCAAAGAGAGGAATCTCCAAACGAGGAAGAGGACTTTCAACAGGCAATAGATATAGCTCTGTTGGATTGAGATCTGATCAGATTATGAAAGAGCAACGGCAAAACTTGATGTATCACGATAATGTTATAAGATCACAAACATTTAGAAGGTCCAGGAACAATTCCTTCAACGTAGCAACTGATATGACTGTCACAGTGGATAATGACTTTTTAGGTAAAAGACGTCGTAACAGTGTAGGCAGCAACAACTATTTAGACAGGAGAAGTCTAGCGCAACTAAACAACCACTTTGGTGGTAATCCTAATAGAAGGGGACCTGGAAGTGTTAAATCGATGGGGTCAAACCGATCTAACAGATCAAGCAGGTCTAATCGTTCAAATGCCTCTTATGGCAGTCAAAGGTCAACCCGATCTCGAGGTAGGGGTAGAGGAAGAGGAGCCACCCGAGGAGTTGGTCGGAAATTTATTAACAAAACTGTCCTTAATGCTGACATTCAAAAACAAATTGCATATCTTCAGGGTAAAGGATATGGTAGTCAGCCATCACCCAAAACCCCAGAGGGATTTGATGATTTCACACCTCTACCAGTAACTACTAACCAGACCTTACATGAACGATTTGGGGTTTAATTTTATTGTTTTTTAATATTGAAGTTTTGTGATTTTTTTTTAATGTACATACATACCCATTGAGTAAGTAAATAAAGTATGTTGACTCAGGATTTGATATAGGTCATAATGTAAAATTTTCTTAAGAATTTCTTTAGTGATTAAGTATTCAAAAATATAAGTATTTTTGTGTAGGATTGACATGTTGATGGCACTTGGCATAGACATTTTGCAAGGCCTAGGTTAGGCTGGAATAATAAATAACTTACATTGTTACATTGCAGCTGCTTAGATATCATGGTGAAATGTTATAATGTGTAAGAAATTGTCTGTACTTCGTAGAAAAACATTTTGTTTTCTTTTTCTCAAGGATAAAATGTTATTAATTTTGCCTTATTTTTTGTTTTGTTTTAAATAAATAGGCCTTTTGATGCAACTAACTTGTTACAGTAGCTAAAGTAGACCTTACAGTTTTGCCATTCTACCTAAATGTTTCTCTCAAGCATTGTAAATGCATAGGCACATTTTCTAGTATTAAGGCTGATAGGATGTAATTTTCTATTGTTTCTAAAACTACTATGTAAGACTTCAGTACCTACATAACAAATTAAAATTATCTCTTTCTTAAATGTTTTTTTACTCAATTTTTTTTTTGGATGCATTAATATTTTCGTTTTGGATCTAGGGTAGCCTTCCATTGGTCCAATGTACCAAAAGTATTCTCTTCAGTTGCTTAGTCTAAGTTAGTTTTCATCATTCTAATGTCCATAATTAACCCATTTAAGTGAATATTGCATATAGGCAGTGGGCAGTTCAACTCAGCTTAGGTATTCACCACCATAGACTACAGGCCAGTGAACTAAATTTATGGGTCAAATGAACCACCAGGAGACCTATGTAGAGTGATATAAAGTAATAAGATTCAGCACTATGCCATCACTTGTAAGCTGTCCAACTGAGTGCAGTTGAAGAGTTGCAACCCTCAATCATTTTTATGTTGCATGATTTTTGTACGGCATTGCAAAATAATAGATTAGAAAAGGTATTGAAACTGTATGGAACCAATGCCGTTACATGATCAAATGACCAAATGTACTCTGTAACTCATCGGAAAATTATGCATTTTTCTGACAAACTAATAATTAAAAACTTAAAACTCATAATTTTATAGTTTCAATACCTCTCTAATCTATTATTCCGCAACGCCATACAAAAATCATGCGACAAGGAGAAATGATTGAATATAGCAACCCATATAGCTGAATCTTATTACTTTATACCCTTCTATCATCCTACTTAAGTCTCCTGGTGGTTCATTTGACCCATAAATTCACGGGCCTGTAGGCTACCAATATCCAAACAAACATTATTGTGCTACTCCAAATAATTTAAGATTGAGGTGTGCAATGTGGTGCTAGAGTATCATCATGATTGACATACATTTCAAGTTTGTTTATGTGACATTTAAACTCCTCAATGATTGGACCTGTTTTTCTTGTCAGAACTGATGTGAATTTATTTTGCTTAAATGGGCCTATACCAGCTGGTGACAGTGGCCTCTACTGGCTATCAAACTTTAGTACATGGAGTTGCAAAATAAAATTAAACAAATTGTTTACCACACATTTATTTAACAGTTCTTCTTACATCTTATACATTTTTGGCATCATTATCAGCGAATCTGTAACTGAAAAAATAAATATATGTAACTTTGGTACATTTGAACAAATAAAATAACATATGTTTCATTGTTAATCATTACAGTCATTGTTAATCATTTCATTGAAATATAGTGTTGATATACTTTAAAACAATACAAAGTAATTATATTTGCAGTCTAATGAACAAAACAATATTTCTGTAGTTCATCACTACCATATTCTTGTCCACTATTTTTCTCATGGTATGCTTATTTACTTACATTACTTACTTATTTATAGACAGAAAGAGAAAAATATATAGACTATCTATTAGTACAGTAACAATTGTTCAGAGTAGTAACAATTGCACACAAAAATATATTTGTTAAATCTGTCTTCTTATTTTTGCTGTCTTGTCTTATATTATGCAAAGGCCTTTCTTTCCTCCTTCTACTGGTCTCTGTTCATGGCTATTGCATGCCTATCTGTTTTGTAGATGTTAAGTTCATTTTTCCATCTCAGTTTGAAGGTTTGGCCGCAGCTTAATCTTTAGAACCCAACCAGCAGAAGTAGTAAATTTTTATGCTACATAAACAATTCAAAATTTTCAACATTTAAATACTCACAGTTTTCTCCAAGAATGTTACTCAATATCAGTCCATTGAAAGTGTGTATGTGATCACCTGGAACAATACTTGTATCATCTGATCTTTTGAATGTCCATCCAAGATGCTGACCACAATGAGGACATGTACAGATACGCCAGGTATACCCAGGAAACCATGAATCTGCCCCTTGACTCTGTTGAATTCAATAATAATTGGAAGCACCTGTTACAGTTACAAATAAGCCCAATACAACTTCATGATTTTTGAAACTTACTAGACCCACATTGTCACATCTGGCTTTTTCAAGGGTAACTATATCAAACTTAACACCAAATGGGTTAACTAAGGTTTGAACTGTGACATTTTGTTTCCCAAATATGTTTTGCTTCTCGGTTTTTCGTGCACCAGGGCTCAGTTTACTGAATAAATAATTGGAATCTGCAACGTCAGCGCCGCACTTGCGGCATAGCAGCAACTCTAAAAGATACAATCAACATACCGATTTGAAATTTCATATTTGTGTAAAAAGCCGGTAGGTACACGAGTCCCTTGGTGGAAACGTAGTAATTAGCAAAGCAGACATGTATTTACCTTGTCCTCTACTTTCTGAGCTTGTTATTTCATCAGCATAGGTGTAAAAATCACCGGAAGGTATTGAAATGTGTCCCAAAAACAACAAGAAGAAACAAATCATTCCTTTCAGAAAAGATAATTCACTAACACTACAAGTATTTTGTGTCTTTCTCAGATTGAAACACAATTCTATCTACGTGGTTTTACAATTACTGCAAAGGAACCCTAAGTTACGTAAAAATAAAGTTTTTAACAACAGAAAAACTATTATCCAATGTTTTCAATTCCTTTTCTCCTTTTGTCTTGAACTTTAATTAAAAATTATGGAATGGAATGGCAACATTATCTTTAGCTGTCATTGTGTCAGGCTGGGTGTCATAAAAAGTCACTGTCAATCATTTAAAATATCCTCCATATAAAAATACAACCTAGCAAAAAAGTGTGTGTATCATTGACGTATTATAGAAATGGACATAATGTCTGAAACAAAAATCACCAATACACAGCCCCCAGTTCAACTCGCCAAAGTTGTCAAAGTCATTTGACTTTGACAACTGACTCGTAATATCGCACTAGTGATTGCGATCCGGCGTAATTTACAGTCCGGCCGGATCCGGCTGAATTCCCGTCGATCACTTATCAGCTGGTTTATCAAATCGGGATAATTTTCGTTTTTCGGCTCGTATTCGTATTCGTAGGCGGGCTGTTTTCCGCAACTCGACGTCTCGATGCGCCTATTTTGCGTGTGTGGGAAGTAGGCTTCACTCCTGCCAACCCAGCTCCAGCAGGAAGCCCAGCAGCGTCTTCACGTTGCCGCATGCTTCGCGGAGCGTCCCCGGTGTGCCCAGGAACTTCGCCCGATGTACCGCCACTCCCGTGCACTCCATCAGCACGTGAGCGGCCGTTTCTTCAGCCTCGAGGCAGGCTCTGCAAAGAGGACTGTCGGTAATACCTAGTGTGAATAGGTGTTTATTGTACGAACCGTGACCAGTCAGTGCGCCTGTGACCAAACGCAACTGTTGTCGATTTAGGCTCAGCAGCTGCCGGGTGTACCGTGTGTTACGGCCCCCCAGTGCCGCCCTAGACTGCCTGCAGTCTGTCCTGTTGGTCCAGTTGTTGTTGTGTTCCTTAAGTGATTTCTCACGCAGCCATTTCCGTACCTGTGATAATGGAAGTGGGACAATCGGTTCAGGGCCTTGTACCTGTTCCGCTGATGCCCTCCTCGCCAGTTCGTCCGCTGCGTCGTTACCTCTCGATCCACTATGGCCTTTAATCCATTGAAGAACGATTTGGTTGTGTTTACAAACCTCCATCAGGGATTTGTGGCATTCAAGAACAAGCCCCGAAGTAATGGTGTTACTCTTTAGGGCGTGTAAAATTGCCGCGCTGTCAGATAGTATGCGGATGTTATATCCTTGTACCCTCCTGTCGGCGATTATGGTAGCCGCCCTCGTGATGCCCACGCATTCTGCCTGGAAGACGGAGTTGTAGGCCCCAAGGGATGTGTGATACCTGATGTTTAAGTCCTCCGAGAAGGTGCCTGATCCGACGCCCTCGTTGGTTCTCGAACCATCGGTATAGACCATTAGCTCGGTAGAGCTATGATCACCGGAGGGGGGCTCCTCAAGTTGGATTTTGTATTTTTTGTCAAATACGAACTGTTTGGGTATTCTGTCACTGATCGCCAGCAGCATGTGATGGTGCTTCAGACTGTCCTGAAGAACTCGCGTGTGAGGAATACCTGTGTCATGCCAGAGACCGAGAGTCCGTAGTCTTATTGCAGACATCGCCGCCTCCTGCTGCACAAATGAATGGAGCGGAGGCAGATCCAGCATTATTTCCAGGGCTGCCGTTGGTGTTGTGCTCATACCGCTGGTAGTCGCTAAACATACCAACCTCTGGAATTGTTGTAGCTTCGCGATGGTTGTGGCCAGCGTCGTCCTGGTCCACCAGACCAATGCCCCGTAGGTGATAATGGGCCTGATCACTGTGGTGTAGAGCCATAGGGTGACTTTTGGATTAAGTCCCCATGTCTTACCTATCATTCTGCGACATTGATAGAAAGTGATACAGGCCTTGTTGATCTTGGTCTCTAGGTGCTTGTTCCAGTTCAATTTGCTGTCGAGGATCATCCCTAAATACTTTACCTCCTCAGACAGCTGTAGCGTTATGCCGTATAGACCTGGCAGTGTGTACAAGCCTAGAGAGCGTTTGAGTGTGAACATAACTAGTTCCGTCTTTGACGGGTTCACGGTTAGATCGTACTCCGTGCACCATTTCTCTACTATTCTTAGAGCCGCGTGCATCAGGTCACAAGCGGTGCTGGCGTGGAGACTCGTTATCATTATTGCTATGTCGTCGGCGTAGCCTACTGTGTAGAAACGCCCCGCGTTCAATATCTCAATCAATCCGTTTACCACCATGTTCCATAGTAAGGGAGAGAGGACGCCCCCTTGAGGGCACCCTCTCGCAACAAGTGCCATTTTTGTTGCGTATCCTGGAGGCCGAACGATGCGATTTTTTAACATTTTTACTATCCAACCTGCTAGTAGGGCGTCCACTCCATGTTTGTTCAGAGCCAATTTTATGCTAGAGAACTTAGTCTTGTCGAAGGCGCCCTCGATGTCTATGAAGACGCCTAGACAGACAGACTTGGATTGGATTGCTGCCTCAACTTCAGTTATGATAGCGTGAAGTGCTGATTCAGTTGATTTTCCCACACTGTAGGCATGTTGATTCTTATGCAGTGGGGTTGATAAAAGCGCTGTGTCTCTGATATACCTATCGCATAGCCTTTCCAGCGTCTTCAGCATGAAGGAGGTGAGGCTGATAGGCCTATAGGACCTGGCGTTGGTGTAGTCACTCTTACCTGGTTTGGGAATGAAGATGACATTTGCTTCTCGCCACTTAAGAGGGATGTATTGGAAAGCTAGGCAGGCTCGAAGAACCGTGGTTACCAGTTCCACAAGCTCACCGCCTCCCCACTGCAGCAAAGCAGGGAAGATGCCGTCCGGTCCGGCCGCTTTGAATGGTTGGAAGCTGTTGATGGCCCAGAGAGTTTTTTCATGCGTTACTACCTTCTGTGCGATCTGCCAATCAGTCTCTGAAGGCGAATAGCTGTCCTCCTCCCAGTCCGAGCTCTGTGTGAGCTGGCAGCCCGGGAAGTGTGTTTGGAGTAGCACCTCGTACGTCTCCTCTAGGGAGGTAGTATATGTGCCGTCGTTCCTGCAAAGGGACCCAATGTTTTGTTGTGTCCCTGCGGATAGAATTCTTCTTACCCGTGCTGCTTCATTGCAGGATTTGATGTTGCTACAGAATCCGCGCCAGGATGACGAACTTCTGTAGCGTAGTCGTTTTTTATAGTGTGCCTTGGCATCTTTGTACCTGTCCCAGTCCTGGTCATCACTGGTGTTCATGGCCCTGTTTAGAAGTCGTCTAACCTTTTTCCTGATTCTTTCGAGCTCGGGACCCCACCATGAATTATTGCTGTTGCTGTTCTTGGCGGTCGAGGTTAGAGGACATGATGTATGGTAACTTTTTATGACTGTGTCAGTGAATAAGTTTACCTGTGATTCAATTTCTTGTTGATTGCCTGGCCTAGTCTGGAACCGAGTCGACGACCGGGTATCACTGAGCTTACCTTGCACTGTTTTAGCAAAAGTGGCCCTGTTCGTCTTCCTCGGGTTCCTAGTTGGCTCGGGTATCATCGTACATGCCTGTAGGTCAAAGCGGATCCATCTGTGGTCGGAACAAGATGCCTCGTCCGACACGTGCCAGTCCTGGATAAATTCCGCAGCTCCCTCCGTTGCAAGTGTCACGTCGATGATCGTTCTACTCCGTCTAGTGACGAATGTTGGTTTGGAGCCTCTATTGATAATAGCTAGCTTGGTAGATAAGAGATAAGTGATGAAATCGTCACCCCTCCTGTTACTTGCCTTCATACCCCACGCTGGATGGTGTGCGTTAGAGTCTGCTGCGATAATCAGCTCCTGGGCCTGGCGCTCGCAGTGCTCGACCAGTCTTGAGACCTCCAGTGGTGGAACCGTTTCGTCATCTGCCATGTAGGCAGAAGCCACCACCAGGTTCGGAAGACTCGAGTTCTGGGCCTGCAGGATACTGATTGTTACCAGATCCCTGGAACAGAACTCTGTTAGCGTATACACAGAAATGTTATTTGGAATTAAGATACAGGCTCTTGGTGCCTGTGGCCCACTATAAGCAAGTATCTTACCTCCGGTGTTGTTGAGGCCGCATATTTTCTCCCCCCTGATCCACGGCTCCTGGATCAGGATGACGGCCCCGGTGTTAACCTCCAACCATTTGCGCAATTGAGCCGTTGCTGTGCGACTGTGTTGGAGGTTGATTTGAAGGACCTTAAGGGTCCTGACTGAAGGGGGCGCCGTCGCCATCGGACAGAGTTCCCTCCACCTCAAGCTCCAGCCTACTCATCCTCTTTGCCCAGCCCTCGTCGTCCTCGTCGTCGGATTTCTCCTTCGACGTGGTCTCGGTGGACGAGGGCACTGTTAGAGGAGGCACCCCTGCCAACTCGTCTTCGCTGCTGAGAGCGGTTTCAGAGGAGGCTGATGGCGCCGGAGTAGTGTCCATGTCCTTTCCAGTCCCCCCTTGCGAGGGGCCTGGGTCGGTCACGGACTCGACCTCTGGGTTGGAAGGTTCAGCGATGAACTTCCCCCTAGGGCCCCGGAACTTGATGTACGCGGAGCCCAAGTTGAAGCCCAGTCTCCGCTCTCTGGTCACTATGTCCTTGGCGACCCCCTCTGGTATGCTGAGGACGCAGAACGTGTCTTTCTCTGCTGCGTCTATCTTCAGCAAGGTCCACTGGTCTACTTGGGCCCATGGGTTCTGCCACTTCAGCACGCAAGCGATAACGCTCGGCTTTGGCCACGATCCCGGCACCACTAGACCACAGATGATTTTCTTGGGGATGTCTACCTGCTTTATCACAGTGAGTTTCTCACCTGATGGCAGGCACACATCCCCAATAGCTGTCTTCAGCCAACTCAGTGTTTGGAGGTTTTCGCACCATAGTTTGATAACCCCATCGGCTACGATGGGCTTACCGCGGAAAACCGGTCCAAACGGCGTTGCTTCGGACGCAGATAGCGAGGATTTCACTATCCGGTCCTGAAGACTTGCCAGCACTGAGTTGGCATCTGTGTGGCTAAGGCGTCTCGTCACTGCTGTCGTGACGGCTACGACAAGGTCACCTTGTGCCACGTCAGCATAACTAGGCCTCTGCCTGGTTGGTGTAGGCCCAGACTTGGTCCTCTTGGACGTGGACTGAGGAGGGGTCTCCTCAGGCCTCGGCCTTTTGGACGAAGCTCTTGGCGCTGGTCCCTTCCCCTTGGTCTGCTTGTCGTCACCTGTGGCGTCCACCCTGTCGCCCTGTTGGGGTGGTTGGGCAGATTTCTCCGTCCCTTCCTCCCTTCGGGGCCGGTCAGACGGTCCAGCAACCTCGGCTTGACCATGGGGAGCGGTCTGATTGGCGCGTCTGGCTCGTTCCCTTCTCCGACGTTTGGAGTTGGGTTTAACCTTTCTGCGGCCTGATGTAGAGCTGGTTCCGTTGTCACCAGGGTGTTTTGGTGCCAGCTTCTTCCTGCTCTTGGTGTGTTTCACCAGCGTCCAGGATTCGTCAACACCTAGGTGTTGTGATCCGGAAGGCTGGCTTGACGAGCTACTGGGTTCTGTCGGAATCCCATCCTCCGGTTTCCCTTTGGACGGGGTAGGCAGTAGCGGTGGTTTTCCTGCAGCTCCAGGTTTCCCCTTGACTGCAGGCGATGTTTTCCTGGCGTCACCTTTGGGGGCGACAGCCTGTAACTCGGCGTCACCTTTCAGGGCAACAGCCAGATGGCTGGCGTTACCCTTCCAGGCAACAGCCAAGCGACTTGCGTCACCCCTGGGGGCGACAGCCGGGTGTCGGGCGTCACCTTTGAGGGCGACAGCCTTCTGCTTTTGTTTTTTTTTGGTATGTGTGAGTGTGCGTGTGTGTTTATGCTGAGATCTCGTATCGGCCATGGTTTGTGCAGTTTAATCTTCATCCCGGTAGCTTCCCACCCTCCACGGAGCCCGCACCGGGAGTGCCAGATATGGCACTAGGATTACTACCGGGATATAGGGAGGCCGAGTTGGTGTCCATGCGCGACATCCAGGGTTTAGTTCTGTGGCCGTCACATCAGAGATCCGGGGAATGTGACGGTTCTCCACAGTCCCTTGCCCGTTCAGCGTGGCCGACCACCACCCACGTCAGTCACCGGGGTGACCACCGCAGGCCCCAACCCCCCTGTCAGCGGCCCTCTGACGGGACACTTCGACCATTTCCCCCGCACTGACTAGGTGCAGGGGCCACCTTTTCGCTTGAAATCAGGGCCAAAGTGGAGTGTTGCCTAGCGGAAGCCGCAGCAACCATTCGGCTCAGCCACCAGGTTCCCTTCATCCATCTTATGGCGCTCAACTGCGCAGGTCGCAAGCGCAGGTGGATTCTGTTTATACACGGCTAGGTTCGGTGGGCTCATCCACTAGGCCCTACAACCGTGTGTGTGTAGTCATGTAAAGTGTGCCTAAGTGTAGTTAAGTGTGGTTGTGTACCTAATATATGAGTCGTGCATGTGGTCTGTAGATGTGTGTGTGGTTGTGTGCCTAATGAGTGGATGTATGTGGTGTATATGTAGTGTGCATGTGTGGTGTGTGTGTGTGTGTGTGGTATTTTAGCCAATAGGTAATGATGTACCCGTAGGTACATTATTAGCCATTGTTACCGGGGTACACCGTCCTAGCGCATTGCGTTCCTAGGTGATCGAGATCCACCAGGACCGCATTACAACTAGGCGCGCTTGGAGGTACACCACGTAGTACCCCTCGTTTTTCGGCTCAAAACGAACTGTTAGTAAGTTAGTCAAGTGTAATTAAGGATATCAGCCAAAATAAAGGTGGGTTATAGAAATAAAAGTCACGACTATATCAATTTTGATTTTGATCGAATAATTAATATAGATTGCTTTTAAATTTAAAATACGTGAACACCAGGGTAGCGATTCTGAACCCAGTCGGATTAATTTCGACACGGAATCAAACCTCTAGGTCTTTCTCATACCCGTTTAGAATGAATGAGAGAAACAATGGTTCATTATTATCATTCCGAATGTTAGCCATTCGGATTGCGTTTAGAAACAGTACTCATATTATTTCCAATGTTACAAATATTAGTTTTACGAATGAAATTTGTCGAAATATGCGTCAATCACACCAATCGATATTACACGAACATGAATCTATGGACAAAAAATCTGCGTACTAATTGCAACCCAATCCGAAAGATTGAAATTCGGAATGACAATTCTCACATCTATCGTTCTAAACGGATAAGACAAAGATTGAGAAGTTTAATTCCGTGTCAAGATCAACTCGATTGCGTTGTGAATCAAGGTACAGGAAATGGTTAGACTGTATGAATAACGTATTTCGCCATTTTGTAGTGGCAGCTATCTTGGATTTGAAATTTGTCATAGTGCATAGTATTCTACTAGTCAAGCCCTTTCTTTTGATACCCATATTGAGGTAGTAGTGAAAAAGTAATGTAATTCGCCATTTTGTGGTGATAGCCATCTTGGATTTGAAATTTGTCATAGTATTTAGTATTTTACTAATCAAGTCCTTTCACTGGCACCCATATTGAGGTAAGTTGTAAAGACATATTTTGTCGACCATTTTGTGGAGGCGGCCATCTTGAATTGATATTAACCAAACATAGCAACGAACCACCGCACAAACATTAACATTCAAATAAAAAATCACATTGAAATCGGCCCATCCGTTTGAGCTTTACGTTGCCACAGACAGACAACAGACAGATAGACACACATACAGATAGACAGACAGACATCGACGTAAAACTTACACCACCCATATTTTGGTTGAGGGTTAAAATAGATGCGGTATAAGCTTACAATGAGCGTAACGGGACAATGATCGTAACGGGACACTTTTTCAGAGATGCACCCGGCGTTCATCGATTTATGAGACGGAGTCACGTCAAAACACGGCGACAGCAGCCAGACAACAGCAGCTGATTGTTTCTTTCTTGCATTGTTCTCTCGTTCATCAGAACATTTCTTTCATTTACGGGCGTCACGATGATTCATTCACACACAGCCCACGAAAAATCTTTGCGTGGTGAGCCCAAAGAAATGTTCACTTCAAAAATAAAATCGATTCATCCGTTCGGGATAACACCTTATGCCGGATCCACCGGAATATCAAATTCGTTTTTCCGGATGTCAATCCCTATCGGACACGTTACGTAGGTATAGAAGTATTTGAATTGAAGTATACTAAAGAATTGTTTATAAATTGCTTTTTCGAGTATTAACGACCCTAAATTGACAGAATGAGATGTATTTACTGATAATATGGTATACCATCTCACTTTTTCACCTTTTTGTTTTAACTTTTGCACGACGTTGCTGTGCAAAACACCATCATAAAGGAGTACACAATACGACCGCTAAGGTGCAGAGTCATACAACGACTGACGTAAAATTAGCTGACTTGAGGCGTTTTGTCTGTTGTTGAGTGGGGCCGGTTTTGAACGCTGACATAAAATCCATAGTTTCAAATATCATTGGTGTGTATGATTAGGATCAAAACTTTTTACAAACGGAGCAGTCAAAAACGTACTACTCACATAATATGTCGTTTATGCACACGTGCGAATGTATTATTTGTATCGTGTCGTCCAGGGTTATTGATTTTTAAGGTTCCGTACCCAAAGGGTTAAACAGGACCCTATTATTACTCAGATTCCGCTCCCCGTCCGTTTGTCTGTCTGTCCATCACTAGGTTGTATTTCATGAACCATTACATCAGATACTGTACAAGTTTTAACATACGAACTAAGGTGCCAGAGCCAGAGCAGTGTAAAGCACTCGCTAAAATCCAATCACGTTAAAAGGGCAAGAACAATTACTTAAACTATTACCTGTAAATAAACTAGAGATCGTTGTAAATAGCCGATTCCAACTTTTTGATTAATATGCAAATTTACGTTTTTTTTTAGATTCTAGCATAATATAAAGATTGAAACAATTAAATTGGATGTAACTTTTCCAGTCTTAAGCCCAAGAAAGTTTGAAGGAAAAGTTAAATAACTTTCACTAGTATTTTTACCGCACACAAACTGTCATCGACTGACCTTGACTGCGATCAACATGTAACTGCAGAAATGCAAGTTACCTACCGCCTAACCTATATTTAGGCGATCTCATGATCTTGACAATGAATTTACATGTAAACAAAAACACTTGTAATGGATCGGAGAGCCAACTCAGGATTTATACATATATAATGGATATATACATATCCATCTTGGTCCGGACTCTAAATTGTACAGGAGTGAGTCTGGAGTTAATACAAAGAGTCATTTAAAGTAAACCAATCTGGCTAAAGCCCGTAACAAATATTGAAAATAAGCTGAAGGTTCTAAAGAAACTAATGAAATTTACATTGAATATAGTTAATGAGCATAGTCAAAGAGCTGAATTTAAAGAAGATAATTAGATTGTTAGATTGGCCAAAATGATCATGTCGTCTAGTGGAACTTATAGGTTGTAGCTACCTTACCCATGGTTCTACGAAAATACCGGTTTACCTATATGTGCCTAAGAAATAAAGAATCGAGATAGATCTTATAATCTACTGATATGCGGTTAGAGATAACTTCGAGGAATACCTACAGTTAGCAGCTGTAGAATCTCCAGCTCTCCATAGTTGTAGACTCTAGCCTACCTAAATGTTTAGGATGTGGTTTGTGAACTCCAGAATCAACCAAGGTCTAGTTTGAATTCGCCTTTTACTAAAGTGAAAAAGTTTCCCTGTTAACCCGCTGTTATTTTAATTCATATGATCATACCATACAAATGACTCAATTGATTATTACTGAGGACTTGGTTGAGTCAAAAACTAGAAATTTTAGGACTCCTTTCGGCTACAAGTAACTTCCTATAGGAACCTGTAAAAAAGGTGATAATTCTATCTACAAAGAGAGTATAGAGAGTGTAGTTATTTGAAGTATAGATCAAATTTACAAAACAAGACGTTTGAGATTAATAAGCAGGTACCTGAAATTGAAAATCACAGTTTACCATAAATACAAATTGAGATGATTCATTTTTATTTACTTTCAAACTCTAACTAGCCTGCCTGCCCATAGAATTAAATAGCGAACTTCTTTCTACTACTAATGAAAAGCATTTATATGCATTTTAGTTTTGTTTATTATTATTGGCTTAAACAGCATTAGACGGACTCCAAGAGGATGCCCACGTCTCATCGCAAAAAATGATCACTGTATCGTAAACCCTAGACACGTGGAAAACAACAGCAGATGAAACTCCGCACCACCATACGCGCAATAGGTTTACTCATCACGTGTAGGGATAACGGTATTCTTTAGGGTCTGACTCCTGTCCGGTATAAGTAACAGGAATCCGAGGAGCACTGCGTTGCTTGGCTCATGGACTGAGTTCCAAGTCTTGCAGTCCAAAACACTAATTCTATTAGAGTTGACAAACTAAGAGTTCTATAAACCCCGAAGAATAAACTTACATACAAATTGTTAATACAGGTCAGAGATAACAATATTCTGTATAAAATGTCATACATTTTTGAATAACCACTGTCGTCGTAAAATGAAGAACATCAAGAACAATGCGAAATATAATAGATTCGCTTTCTAACTACTTACTGTGCACAAAATCACACGACGATTTATATTTACTATAAAGTCTCTATTAAATCAAAACGTCATTCTTCAACAGATCGATACCAGAAGTATCTATTAATGTAAGGGACAAAACACGGTTTTTCAGGAGAGCCAAAAAACGATATTATTTTTTAAAATCTGTCCATAACTTTTTACTGTCTGCTCCAATTTTAATTGTGTCTAGAGCAAAGTTTCTTAGAATTACTTCTTCTTTCATGCTTTAAACGAAAAATTTAGGAATACCCAGCGGTTTAAAATATAGCATGTCCCTTACATTAAAAAAATATGTTTAGTTGTGCCTTACGTTACTAATATTGTATGTGTAAGCCGTCAAGCATATTGTAAGCAGCAAGAGCATTAGAAAATTAACCGTAATTCTATTGTAAAGGACTTTTAGAGTGTTGCAGTTTGATGTAACCATAGATTATTGTTGATGATGGTTGAGCGGAAGCTGGTACAGTTGTTAGACTGTTCTGTCCTATTCTGATACGATTATATTTATACAACACTTTAAATAAAATACGTTTTAAAAGACACAATGTTTTCTATTCTTGTGAAAATTCGATCGGGTTTTATTTTACAATATTGACATATCACTCACAATTGACACAATTACAGACTTTTGAATAAGTTTGTACTTTTATACAAAAAGTTCCATAACACTTTCCCTTATTCAATAGTCTGCTGATGGAGACGTGAGACCTAGAGCGTCTCGAAGAGGCGAGAAGGTCGGTCTGCACAGAGCTTTCGTGAGAATGTCGGCCACTTGAAGCGTTGTGCTGATTCTCTCTACTTTACAAGCACCTTCTGCAACTAGTTCTCTCACATAGAAGTGACGAATGCGAATGTGCTTGGTTCGTTTGTGAAATTCTGGGTTGTGGGCAAGACGAACTGCTGCTTCATTGTCCACACGTAATATTGGTGTCTCGGTGAGCACGGTCAGATCTTGTAGAACTTTTGTCAGCCAGATTATTTCTCTTCCAGCTTCGCTGGCCGCTACAAGTTCAGCTTCGGCAGTTGAGATCGCGACAGAGGCTTGTCTCTGGCTTACCCAAGAAATCGTTCCTCCTGAATTACGACAGACGACCCCTGTCGTTGATCGTCCAGTGTCTTGATCTCCGCCATGATCCGCATCGCTGAAGCCTTCAAGTACGCCGGGCAGATGCTGCGCCATTCCTCACGGTCGTCACGCTTTAATGCGTCAGAGTAGTTCGATGGATATGTCTCTGCAGCGCATATGAAGTCGTCATACCTCTGCGGTCTTCTGAGGACATCTCGGTCGCGTAGGTTGTAGCGTGGCGGTGTAGGTTCAGCGTCATGAAATACCTCGTCGTCTTCTTGGCTGGGAACATGAACATATTCTTCCGCATGTTCTCCCTCGAGAATACGTTCATGTTGGTCGGAGCATGTCTGTTCTTCGTCAGACCGGTGAACTCCCTCGGTTTCGTTAGTATTTTGATCTTGATGGGATTCTGATGTATCGGGCTCTTCCATGTCGTTTGTATTGTTTAGTGGCAATATGAAAGTATAGTCCCTCGTATTTGTGTCTATACTTTCAGTCGGTGGTATACTTTCCCTGATTGGAAGGGGCCTTTCATCAAAAATCACATCACGTGATCGGACGAGTCTATTACTTCCATCATCGATCCAAATTCGGTAACAATCCTCGTCGTATCCGACAAGTCTGCCTCTGGTCGCTTTCTTGTCCCATTTCTTACGTTTTTGTTTTGGAATGTGAACATACGCGGTGCATCCTATAATGCGTAGGTGCTTGATCACCGGTTTCTTTCCAAACCAAAGTTCATACGGAGATTTGTCGTTTGCTCTCGTCGGACCAGTTCTATTCAGGATGTAGGCTGCAGTGTTGATCAGCTCCGCCCAGAGCCTTTGAGGCAACGTCTCGTGTGCGTACATCATAGAACGGCCAGTTTCCAACAGAATTCGGTTTTCTCGCTCGCTAACTCCATTCTGCTCCGGCGTGTACGGTGTGACGAGCCTTTGTTGAATTCCATGCGAATCTAGTAGTTTTCGAATGAACTTATTGTCAAATTCACCACCGCTGTCACTGAGTAGGCATTTAATTGGATGTCCGACAGTCTGGCACTGTTTGAGGACCAAGGTGAGTTTGTCCTTGACCTCCGATTTGTGTCGTAACATATGAACCATACGATAGCCTGTAAAGTCATCTTTGAATAAAACGTAGTATTTGTATCTCGAGCAGCTCGGTTGGAAAGGTCCGCAAACGTCAGTATGTATCAGTTCTCCTGGCGCTGTAGCTCGAGATCTCGTACCGAATTTCAGTCTATGCGCTTTTCCATAAATACAACCTTTGCATGTATCCTTGTCAAGAGGGAGATCGAGGCCCAGTTCGCGTTTAACTGTGGCTTTTACATGCCTCTTGTTTTGATGCGCGAACCTTTCGTGAAAGAGTTGCGTAGTGTCGGCGGTTGCATAGACTTCCGAGGGTGTTTGTGGTGGTATGTTTATAACGTCGAGTCGGTAAAGACCGCCCTGCATTTGACGGTGTCCTTTCAACCTCACCTTTCCATTAACAAAGACGGTGCATTCTTTGGTCTTAGAAGTAAATGAGCTGTTGGGATTTCGGTCATGCATCGCTAATACCGAGAATAAATTTTTATTTATGGCCGGAACGTACCAGACGTCTTTTAGAATAACGCGTTGTCGTTTTCCATCGATGTTACTTTCGAGCTCTACTGAGCCTTTTCCTTTGGCATCGACTGCATTGCCATTGGCGGTGGTCACAGTATGGGTAGCGTCGAAATATTCGAAATTCTGTAATAAATCGGCCCGATTGGTGATATGGCTTGTCGCGCCATTATCTACGTACCAATTCTCGGTGTCTTTCTCAACAAGAAAAACCTTGGTGTGTTCTACGGACATTGTTACGGCATTTGCAGTGTTGGAGGTTGAGGTCGAGGGGTTGCTGCTTTTAGGAGGTTTGCCATCTCGGATCCACTTCTTGCAGTTTCGGACACGATGGCCGATACCCAAACAATAGTTGCATTTCAACTTTTTATCCTTATTCCTCTCACTGTACGGTGCGCTTGTAGTTATTAAGGCTTCTTCAGGCTGTGATACGGAATTACCACGGCGTGCACGTTCATAGGCGCATAGGTGGCTCGTCAAGCTTTCTATCGTACGGTCCACCTTTGGAATGAGTAGCCAGCTGCTTCTAAATGAAAAATAGGATTCATCCAGCGTATCAAGGACTTTACAAATCAGGAGCAGCTCAGGTAGTTCCTTGTGATTGTCCCTCATAAGTTCTTGATTGAGATCTGTCCATATATTTTTTAATTTTGACAGGAGTGTGGCTAAGTCATCCGTCGGGTCCTTTTTGAAGCCAAAGAAACTCATGCAAAGATTGTAAGTTTTATCTTCATCACAGCCGTCGTAAAGGCGATGAAGTTCTAGCCATACATCACGAGCATGTCTAAAGCGCATTACCTTCCGTAGTGTGTCTTCCTTCATGTTGGTGGTCAGTATCAGAATAGCGCTTGCATCGGCTTTTTCGTAAAGCTTTAACTTCGCGTTGTAGGTATAAAGCTCGGCATCTCCAGCACCTGCGGCTGGTTCGGTGGGTCTTTGGAACGAGCCTTCGACTACCTCTAGTGCTTTTGGTACGGTTCGCAACATAGAGTAGACTTTATATTTCCATGTGTCCCAATTTGTTTTGCCATCTAAAAGACCGATTTGTAATTTTCCCATAATGTTTTCCATTGTGCTTGGGTCCAATAACCTGTTGATGATGGTTGAGCGGAAGCTGGTACAGTTGTTAGACTGTTCTGTCCTATTCTGATACGATTATATTTATACAACACTTTAAATAAAATACGTTTTAAAAGACACAATGTTTTCTATTCTTGTGAAAATTCGATCGGGTTTTATTTTACAATATTGACATATCACTCACAATTGACACAATTACAGACTTTTGAATAAGTTTGTACTTTTATACAAAAAGTTCCATAACAATTATCTACTAAATTTATGGTATTTTAACACCATGAAAATAGGTTTTTTGCATGATTAATGGTAGTTTCAGAATCGGAATGTCTTAATTAAGTAATTAATGTACTGGAAACGAACGACAGATCAACAAATATGAATTGTCTAAAAGATGAATGAATAAAATAATTTGAATGAAATGAATATTAATATAAGAAATAAATATGATTATATGAATAAACTAGCTGATACCCGCGACTTCGTCCGCGCGAAATAAATACTAAGGTAACTCAGGCAGTACTTATTTGTATACCCAGACACATTAACGGTTACTAAAAACAGCTTAAAATAAAACAATTTTATACAATTTCATCAAAATCGGTTCAGTTGTTTAGGTTTGAAAGCGTAAGAGACGTTCGTCCCCCATATCCATTCCAATTGCATCTCCATACAGTTAGAAATTACAAAATTGCCAGAACAAACATTCGTTTGCTTCGTGTCAAGTGTCTATGTACAAAGTTTCATGGTTTCATCTTCAACGGTTGGGTACTTCCATATTGACATTACAAAATTGCTAGAACAAACATTTGTTTGCTTCGTGTCAAGTGTCTCTTTACAAAGTTTCATGGTTTTCTATTCAACGGTTGGGAACTTCCATATTGACATTCATCCCCCATTTCCACCCCAATTTCATCCCCGTACAGTTCGAAATTACAAAAGTGCTAGAACAAACATTTGTTTGCTTCGTGTCAAGTGTCTCTTTACAAAGTTTCATGGTTTTATCTTCAACGGTTGGGAACTTTAAAATTGACATTCATCCCCCATTTCATTCAACCCCAATTTCACCCCCGTACAGTTCGAAATTATGAAATTGATAGAACAAACATTTGTTTGCTTCGTGTCAAGTGTCTGGATACAAAATTTGATAACTTTGAAAATGACAAATTTTCATACAACCATTCATCCCTTGTTTCACCCTCTTAGGGATTGAATTTCGCAAAACCCCGTCTTAGCGAGCGCCTACGTGCTAAAAGGGACCTCCATGCAAAATTTCAGATTCCTAGCATTTGTAGTTTCCGAGATTCCTTGATGAGTGACCTTTCGCTTTTATATATATAGATAATTAGTTATGGGCAGACAAATTATGACGATAACTACTATAAGTTAATTGAACTATTTTAATGGTGAAATTGAAATGGTTGGAATAACTTTTTCTATTTGGTATTTTATTTTTTCATCAGCTGTCATCACATCTTCATCGTCGTCAGTTTTTCTGAGGGTATCTTTAACTGGCGATTTATCCGGAAGGTTCATATAATTATATTGATTCACCATGAAATCTTTTTGGTATTATACCGGCGTCACACAATTTTATCAGGTCATTTTATTTTGGAATGGAAATTCGTAGCCTCTCTTTATATAGAGATGGCAAATTGTTCCTTTGACTTATGTATATATTACTAGTACTTTCAGCTTTAAATTAATTTTGGTTGCTTATATAATTTGTCATTATATAATGTTGTAATTTTACCACTAACAGCACTTCTTTTTTTTGCCAATCCTCTTGCGCTAAAATTCTTTGCAGGTAATTTTTAGGGATTTCTATGTCGTAAATATCACCACTCTATAACTTTGTATTTTTAACTTAAATTTTCGTCAAAGCATTTTTCTAAATGTGCATACCCTTATGTTTTTAAGATAATCATTCTTATAACTCTAATCATTAATTTATAAATAAATAAATAAATAAATATTGGTGGACAATTCACACACAACACCATCTGACCCCAAACTAAGCAAAGCTTGTGTGATGGCGGCCAGATAGCTGATATAATACTTATATAGTTTTAAATACATACTTATTATACATAGAAACACCCAGACACAGTGCAAACATTTGAATTCATCACACAAATATTTGCACTGGGTGGGGATCGAACCCACGACCCTCGGCTTCGCAGGCAGAGCTACTACCCACTAAGCCACAAGGTCAAGTTATTAAAGTAAGGGACATCATGTTATTTACATCGACTGATTTGAGGTTTAAGGTAAGGGTGTAATTTATTTAACCCTGGGACTTACTTTATTTTTCAGGGGGAAAAAATGTAAATGTCTGTTACATCACTTTTGAAGTGAAAACTTCTTTAGGCGCGTTATAGACAGAATTTTCGTGGGCTGTGAAATGGACTCATGATCACGTGATCATCACGCTCGGATATGATAAGAAATTTCGGGTAAACTCGGGATGCTAGAGCGAGAAAGATAATGTGGTCAACAAACGTGCCAGACCGAGAAAGATAATTGTTAGAGGAGGACATGGGACAATACATACTCTTACTCTCTCTCGCTGCTCACTACCAGTGTTGATTGACACCTTAGCGACTTTCTCGCTGAAACTGGCGAATTTTTGAACTTTTTTATCACGACATTAACTTCTAGGTACTTACCACATCAATTGAACCTGTCACGAAATGTTAAATTTGCATTTCACGTCCATTGCAAAAAAGTTATGGTTGTAATATTTTATCACAGCACTTACACTACGTAAACACACAAAATGATACCCATTATACCATTATACCCATAAGAAAGTGCTTACACAAATACACTATAACACAACATATTTATGCATTTTTAGCGAAATACATAAATATGACATAACTAAATAGCAAACACTAAAAAGTAAAAACTTGTGAGTCAAACAGCATTTTCGACCCGCGTTTTTTTTTTTTTAATTTATTCTTGGCCATGGATACTAATCATTCAGCCGTAAAAGTTTTAAATTAAAATTATTTAGTAGTCTTTATATAGTTAAGTATTTCTTATTTTAGTTTTCACTTCTGCCGTGCGGTTTTAAGCGCACACATTTTTTTCTGTCATAAATCGTTTTCCGCAGGCCAAAAAATTTTACTGTAAGGGATTTTTTTTTAACGATAGAATTTTTTCAATAATACCAATCGATAGAGCAGAAAATTCTGAATACAATGATATATATAACTCATTTTCGCCAAAATGTCCCTTACGTTAATTGATACTTCTGGTATCGAGATATCCATAGCTATCCTTATCCATCCCGATGCAGCATAGATGACAGGAGATTTACTGAATTTAGAGACGCGCAAGAAAATAATTCTTACACGAATCAATTTATTCACCGGTTATTCACTTCTTTCCTTCCTTTCCACTTCTGGAATTGACTTAGGATTCCCAAGTCAAAATACGCTGCAAAATAAATGCAATTATCAAGTACAACAATAAAACTTACATCTTCTACTCTTTTCTGTCATTTAGTTTTTTCACAATTTTCCTTTGTGACTCCATGACTCATATGGTGTACAAGCACATGACCACCGGGGAAAACCCACTCAGGCAACGTATTCCACAGTCCACAGCGTAGACGTTCTTATCACAAAAGTAGAGTCAAATTTTTTCGTTCGTGTCGTTGGAACATCAATCATGAAAAGATGTCGCTTTTTCGAGCTACGAGCGTTCCGATAGAAAAAACGACAAGGTCGTATTAGATCATGCAAATCAGTCGTACACTCTCCAAAGTGTATCTGACAAAAAACCGATAGTCTAGCAATGTTTCGACGATGTTCTAGACTTTGAACACTTTTTCGCACAAGAGTGTCGTTGCCTATGAACCTTTTGGCACGTCTCTCGCTCGATTCCAGAGCCTCCAGCTGATACTTAGCCGATCCATCCCAAAGATGCGAACAGTATTCCATACAGGAGCGAATCTGTGCTTGATATATTGTAAGCAACTGTTCAGACTTGAAGTTTCTTCGCACCTTTGAGAGGACACCTAGTTTTTTGGCAGCTAGTTTAGCCTTGGACTCGATACACGAGCCAAAGTTGAGCGTAGAGGTCAAAGTAACGCCCAAAAGCTCAAGACGGTCAGAAACCGGCACGGATACACCTCTAAAAGTTGGAGTCAGTTGGAAAGGACTCTTTTTAGCGGAGAACAGACACGCCTGCGTCTTACTCTCGTTGAACTTGACCAGATTGGCATCGCCCCATTTAGACACCGCCTCAAGGGTCAAGCTCAAACGCTCGATCAGACTCTTTCTCAGTTACTGAGTTTGCTGCCCAGTGGCTCTCGCGCATAATATGTAACTCTCTACAACGGTGCTATCATCTGCGTACCCACAGATACCAGGCTTCAACAGATCGTTGATATGTAGCAGGAAGAGCGTCGCAGCGAGTACCGACCCTTGAGGGACTCCGGTATTGAGAGCCATTTGATCCGACAAGCAGCCATCAATGACGACTCGTTTGGATCGATCCCTCAAAAAGTCCGATATCCACGCAATGAACCCAGGAGACAAACCATAACTAGAAAGCTTGCTTATAAGGCCATCATTCCAAACTCTGTCGAAAGCCTTCGAGATATCCAGGGAGACTGCAAGTGCTTCCTTGTGTTTCTCAATAGCTTCACTCCAGATGTGAGTGACGTACGCTAGAATATCCCCGGTGGACCGGTTTCGATGAAACCCGTATTGCTGGTCACTGAGAAGGTCGTTCGATTCTAGGTACGTCAGAAGCCTGTGGTTTTAGACACGTTCCATAGTCTTGCAGAGTATGGACGTGACCGAAATGGGCCTGTAGTTCGCAGGGTCAGCACGACTACTCTTTTTGGGCACTGGTTGCACATTGGCAAGCTTCCAAGACTTCGGTATTAGCCCAGTTTGGACAGAGTCTAAATAGGCGCGTCAGTATCGGTAACAACTCAGGCGCACAAGCCTTCAATACTCGAGCAGGAATAGTCTCTAGGCCACTAGCTTTATTCACGTCCAGATTGCGTAGCACTTTGCGAACCTCCATTTGACGAATACGTATCTCTGACATAAAATTCAAACAGCCAGGTGGAGTAGGAGGTGTCGCGCTACCAGCATCTAGACACGAAGATTCCGCAAACTGAGTTGCAAACAAGTTTGCTTTCTCCGTTGCAGTGTGAGCCAGTGTCCCATCAGGTTTCAGCATTGAAGGTAGTGAGGGGCGGCAGAAGTTTGATTCGACCGATTTAGCTAGGGACCAAAATGCTTTGCTGCCCGCAGGGTACGAAGCTAGTTTGT
Organism: Ectropis crepuscularia; assembly: GCA_963693475.1. NCBI lineage: Eukaryota > Metazoa > Arthropoda > Insecta > Lepidoptera > Geometridae > Ectropis > Ectropis crepuscularia. The sequence goes on along the minus strand of OY856339.1, from coordinate 12,115,293 downwards.
TTCCTATTCGACTAATGTGGTCAAAACAAGCCCTCTGAAGAACCTTTTTGCATGCCATATATTGTCAAGGCTGCTTGTTGAACGCTTTCTTCTTCTGGCGTATGTCCCATGCCTTACGCGGTCTAGCATCAACCCAGGCTAGGTAGGTCTCATGTTTAAATGCGTCAGCACTTTTACATTGAGATCCAAACAAAAAAAAAACGGTCTTCAATTAGGATAAAATTTTGCACACGCTCTGAGTTCACTGAGTTCTGATGACAATACATGATTAACTAAGTAACGTCAATACAAATCCAATATGGCGCCCTCCTCAAGATGGCAGACTGGCTGTTTGAAATCCACCCCCATGATATGGGTATCAAATGAAGGGGTTTGCTGTAAGGAATACAAAAAAACATTGTCACGTGAGTTAAATACAATATGGCTGACGTCCAAGATGGTGGACAGGCTATTTGAAATGAACCCTCATGATATGGGTATTGGGTACCTATCAAATGAAAGGGTTCGCTGTCAGGAACACGAAAAAAATAGTCACGTGACTTTTTGTAGTTTTTAGTGCGTGCTAAAAGCCCGTCTTTTTAGTTTTTTAAACTATTATTAGATGTTTATTACTTTTACCGTTTAACCGTTGCAAAGTTTTGGAGGGCTTAAAGGAGACGGCCCATTTTCCATGGGCATTTGCCCCACAGAAAAAGTGCAAGAGACTTGACCAAAATTGAATCATTGTATAGGATTTTTAATATATATTGAGGAACCGTTTATGTTTTTATCCTGCATAGCGGGGTTTAAAAGATATCAACTAAAACATTGAAAAAAAAATAACGCCGCAAGTAGGTAATCAAGAACGTGATTATGTACTTACTACTAAAAGAAGGTAGTAAATTCATTACTTTGCGACGTACTGTGCTCAGAATAATGTCGACTCAACACAGAGAAGGACCGGAGATTCGGCCAAACCACAAAACCTTTGGAAATTCCATGTGTTGTGTGAGTTTCGAACGAATCGATTTTCGAACGAATTTTTAGATTTTTACTGTACGTAAACTTCAACTGAACTGATATGAGAAAAACATGGCTGACTTTGACTATAGTCTGTACAAATAGGTACGATTGAAAGGAGTGTTCAACGTAGTACTTATTTATTGGGTACTGACCCGAAGACAAAACACGAAGTAAACCTTTCGTTAGCGTGTTTTAACGCCGTACAACGCCATCTAGTTTGGTTCTATGGAACTACAGTACCTTAATGCAAAATTACTTATACATAGTCATTAAGGTACTTTTTAATCACCAATTTGCAATCCCCGCTTGGCAGGTTAGTATTGAATGTACAGTTTGAATTATTTAATTATATGTTATTTTAATTAAATAACTTGTTTAGGTCTCCGGGGCTAATTAAGTACTTAAACTTGAAACGACTTGGGCCAGAAATGAGCCGTCTCCTTTATAAGGATCATTATGGGTACGTCAACTTTTAAATTTATTTGATGAGCTGGTAGTCCAGGTGCACTGAGGTATTTTCAATATTTGCGTTCTTATTCCCAACAAACAGAACGAATTTTACAGTGGCGTTCTATAAATTAGCATTACTTTTTTATTTATGAACCGATTGATATGAAACCAACATTAAATAATAATACAACAACATAATTATTAGTGAAAACTACATCTAATAAATTTCTGAGATTAGCGTGCACAAACACACGTTTGTTTTGGATTCTATTGCGTTGATAAAGGTCTTCTTTAATACTTTTTGTCATTTAAATATCGTCCATGTACAGACCGCAATCCGTTACATTTTTATTCTATGTAAAGATTTTTTTTATTTTGAACCGTTTTTAATTTTCCAATAGTTTTAAATAGTTATTTCTTATTTATTAGTTTTTGCTTCGGCCGTTTCTTCTGCGTTTTAAGCACACACCTCGTTTTAAAAATTACATGTTTTATATTTTTTATTACGGATAGTATTCATAAATCAAAGTTTTTTTTATTATATACAAAGCCACACCGCAAACACAGCGGCACAGCAGTGAAGAGCAGCTAACTGTATCTTTCTCGCTCGGGGACACTTGGGGGTCCGAGTTGACCCAATCGAGCCTTTCACCTCAGTAATGGATCAGCGTGCGTCACTTTTAGCTTACGAATGAATCTGTGTGCGGTACGCCACCCACAAGAAGTTTTCACTACATAAATCTATACACATGTAAACAGAGCTGTACCCTGATTCACAACGCATTCGGATTGATAATGAAACTGACTTAAATCTCTCGGTCTTTGTTTCAACCGTTTACTATGACAGAGCTTGTCATTTCTTGCCAGAATCATTCCGACTGCAGTGTGTTAAATTTCTATAACAAATTTAACATTTTTTTTCGTCACCTTCGGGAAAATTGTAATATATAGACAGGTATTTTTGCCATCTGGGTAGCGATTCTAAATTTGCATCCGATTCCATTCAGTTGCAACCGACATGGAATCTCATCTCTCGGTCTTTGTCTTATCTGGTTAGCGATTCTGAAACCATTCGGTTGCATCCGACACGGAATCTCATCTCTCGGTCTTTGTCTTATCTTTAGCATGACAAAGACCGAGAGATGAGATTCCGTGTCGGATGCAACTGAATGGTTTCAGAATCGCTACCCTGTTTAGCATGACGGATACAGGGATTGTCATTCCGATTTTGAACCATTCGGATTGCATATTTAGAATCGCTACCCTGAAATATTTGCGATAGGTGTACTTCTTATGTATACTCTTTTGCCTAGCTGTACCGCCGATCGTCGTTGTCTTGATCCATAGGAGTTGATTTCTTGTTTTATTAGGTTGGCAACTATCAGCTACATTCACGAGTAAAAGAGAAGGCTAGATTGTTTTGATTTACTACTGTGAAATCAATTTTCTCATGTATTGTTGACGTTTTACAAAGTACAATCAAGATAATAAATACTTGTTTGTTTTTCTAGTAAGCAAAACCACTAATGGACAATCATGGCGTTCTTTAAAAATGTAGCCTCGGGATTTAATAATCGGAGTCGTGATACCATTCTCAAGGAAGCCTTGATAAACAATCTATCTGAAAGTGTTAAAGATATCCAATTCAACAATCAGTTTGAAGAAAATTTTCACAGTGTTCTTGGATCCACAGATTCCACCAACACGTTATGTATGGCCTTGGAGGCTGTGTTTCTTCATGGTTTAAAAGATACACTTCTGAAGAAAGCCAAGAATGTGCTCGCTGGAGATTCCGATGCCCAACCGCGACCGAACTTTTGGCCTCTCGTGCTAGTATTGTCACATAGACAAAACATTGACCAAATATCATCTCTGCCTCAAATAAATACAGAAATAGGTCAATGTCGTGCTTGGCTACGAATCGCCCTCAATGAATGTTTGCTGTCTTCATATATGTCTACTCTTCTGAAAAATATATCAGCCGTGAAGCCGTTCTACAACAGATCAGCCTTTGTTTGTGACTCTGAAATATTAGAACTAGCACAAAAGCTTGTGGAAGGCATAGAAACTTGTATCCAATTTAACTTGCCCACAAATTCAAGTTTGTTGAACTACTGGCCAGAGCAAGTATTGATGCTTGCTGGAATATGGATTCCTAAAGTAAGAAATGCACCAATAAGCACAGCTCTGGATGTGGCGAGTACACTAAATGATGAGATGGTAAAGCCTACCATAGTTTCCACCCCAACACTTCTACCCAACTTTACTGGCTTAGGAAGACTAGATCTCAATGAAGATGATGCTTTAGACTATATTCTGTCGAAAGATTCTCAGGATGTCACAGCCCGGAAACCAAACAATGATAAAAATGTAGAAAATAAATATGAATCCAGAGAAGATGAATATAAACTACAAGCAGAAATAAAAAAATCTGCTCCTTTAGAGATTGATAAACCATCTACTAGCCAGGCAGAAAATGAAATGTCCACTTTATCTCCCTCATCCCTAGGTTCTGAGGGTTTTGTTGCTCCTACAAATGTTACTGTTACTGGCAACTCCCTCCTTACTGGTAAAGGCTGGTCTATTGAGACCAATGATGAAATGAACACATCTTTACATTCTAATTCATCTCATGGAAGCAGTATGATCAAAACGCCTGAAATAAAGAGTTTATCATCTTTAATTGACAACACTACAAACTATGGGGGGGATATGTACACAAACACTCCTAATTTAAGAGATATAATGAAAGATATTCACAAGGAACTGAAGTTAACAGACAGTTACACTGAGTTCTGTGATCCTCAAGCAGAGCCTGGAACACCAGAAGATCCAACTTTGCAAGGCCTCGATTTTGAAGTGATTCCAAGTTCTAGTTCAGGCTCATTCACAGGGCCGGAATTGCAAAAGATGATCCAGCAGTTGGGCACACTCTCTAGAGAACAAGGTCTTGACTTTCAAAACTACAGGTGTAAAGGTTGCCAAGACTTGTTGGGTAGTACTATTTCAAAAGCAAGAGTATGTGCATACACTGGGGAGTACTATTGCTCGGCCTGTATGGATCCAAATGTATTTATAATACCTGCCAGAGTTGTACACAACTGGGACTTCAAAAGATATGCTGTATCCAAGAAATCTGCACTATTTTTATTGGAGTTTCAAAATCATCCTTCTATTAATATGAAAAAGCTGAACCCGAAGATTTACAGTGGAGTTTCAGATATGGCTCATTTGCAAGAGTTGAGAGTCCAATTGAATTTTTTGAAGGCATACATTTTTCAATGTCGTGAACCAGTTATCGAAGAGTTGCAGAAGAGAGTGTGGCCAAGAGAATATTTGTATGATTATGTGCACCTGTACACTATAGCAGACTTAGCTCAGATACCAAATGGATCTTTGTTACTGCAGTTAGAAAAGGTAGTAAATTTTGCAAAGTCCCATGTGATGGATTGCTGGTTGTGCAGTCAGAAAGGGTTCATTTGTGAGGTTTGTCGAGATCCTAAAATTTTGTATCCTTTCGAGACAAGCAATACCTATCGTTGCGAAGAGTGCTCAAGTGTCTTTCATGCCAAATGCCTCAATTCATCAACTCCCTGTCCTAAATGTAAAAGAAAGCAAAATCGCACAAGTGATGCAACACTAGTAGATGCTGTTTATGCCCATTTTAATAAGTAAAAATTATATTAACTACAGATTTTTAGGTACAAAATTTGCATTATGTTGTATATGTAAAAAAATACGATTTGTTAAATCATTTATGACTTAAAATTAATATATTTGATGAAATTATATTAGAATTAATTCTGTATTTTTTTTTAGGAAACTTTGTAAATTATCTTCTAATGGTGCACCTACACTGAGTTAACTTTTTGTGTAGAAATATTATGTCTAAGTAATAACTGTGAAGTAACAGATAACAACATGGATGAAGACTGGGTCAAAAATAAACCATCCTAATTAGTCCATCATGGAAAAATATGGGACACATATTTTGTTTTATCAAATTATTAAACATCAACAAATATATAGAATAGATCATCAAAATTCCAGAGGGAGGTTGGGACGTCACTTGTAGGTAAAAATCGGACCCACAAGTGGCATCACTCGAAACTTCTAAGCAATGTATCTTTATCATTTTTTGTTTCTGAAACAAAAGAAAAAATGTGTGTAGAATTTATTAACAGCATTATTAATAAACTGTCAATGTTTATTATATGCTGAAAGGCTTGAAGAAAAAAAGAAAAAATGAGACAGAAATATACATATTTTGTCCCATACTGCAAGTAAGCGTCGTTTTCGACGCATATTTCAAACGGCGTTTGGCGCAATTGTTACGGTCTCGGCTTAACGATTTTTGAGTGCCGGGTTCGATCCTTACAAAGGCCTGTATTAAGATTTTTGTTTTGCACGCTTTTTGAAGTGAAAACTTCTTTAGGCGGTAGTTTCCAAGGTAAGCTATCAAATACTGTCAAAATCAAAAATGATGTAATGATGTAATCAGTTTAAAAATTAAGAAAAATATTGTGTCACTGGCAAGCCAATCTTCACTTTGAAGATTGGCTTGTTTATCCTACCATTGTTATATTTATTCATCTCATTATTTTGTCGATTTACTGAAGTTTCACTTCTATCGTGTGTGAATCGCACACGCACCTTTTTTAGCAATCTAACTGACGATGACGGACTAATTAGTTCTTTTTAGTCATCTTGCCTATTGTTCATTATTTTATAAAATACTAGCTGACCTTGCAAAAGCTGCCACAACAAATGAAATGCCAAAACGGTTTCATTTGGATTTTGGATATTGTTCATACAAAAATAATATAAAACCACAATTTCAAAGTTAAGAGGGTGAGCAGGAGGGTGAAAATACTTTAGGGTCTATTCTCAAACCTACCGAATATACAAATCAAATTTGTAAAAATTGGTTGAGCTGCTTCAAAAGAATGACCATGTACACTGACATGACATTCTTATATATGTAAAAAATTGTCTGCTGGTTAGCACTCTCTTAATCATGGAGTATTTTTACTTAATAATTATATATATTTACGGACCTATAGTAGTAGCTGGCCTCAAGTGGCCTTCACTATATAACAGACTTCAAGTATTCTTACTGATAAAACATGTTGGACAAAAGGTAACTTCAGTGGGGATCCACCTTGAATTCTAAAAAAACTATATATAGTCTAATGACAAGCTTCTTATGAATACATATAATAATTAGTGTTTACTATATTATAGATTAGAGGCATCTTACTGCAGTTATGTGATATAAATTTTATTTTTTACTAAATGTCTGTAATTTCATTGCAGCTTCATAGATATATTTTTCTATATCTCTAGTTTCTATAAAGTAGCCAGCAGTGCAATAGTTATTTTTTTAAGTTAAGATTTATCATATTAATTATTGAGCCCCAATAAACGACCTAAGCAATCAGTGTTTTATCATTTACTATTGATGTTCTAATTTGACAAAGGACCAATCAACATTAAAAGATATAGAATTGAAACACAATTTAGACAAATCAATAATATAATTATTTCATTCATGTACAAGAAATATGTTTGTAAACAAACATGCATATAAACATTCCACTTAGATATACTTACTTAAATCTATAGTATAATTTATTAGATTACACCTAATGTAACAAATAATTACACATATCATCTATTTGAACCTTGGTTCAAAATCTCACTCAAATATGTCGCTGCGTCATGTTTTCTATTTTGAAATTTGTTTTTTCCATATTTGTTTGGTTTCTGTCCTTCGGAATAATTATCACCGAGGGAGTCTTCATCAAAGTACTGGTTGAGGAGTTTTTCTGGTTCGTCTTGTTTGTTTTTCGATTTCTTCTTGGCTTGGTAACTGAGCGCGTCTTTGTCAAAGTCCAAAGGAACGATGCCGAGGTCTCCACTGTAGCGATTCTTCGCTACTTGAAGGTACTTCTTGCCGCGGACTGCTGTGAGTCGTTTATCCTGGAATCATTAAGAAAAGCATAATTTGAAATACACATTAAAAAAAAAAAACAACTTCAAAATATAATCAAGCATTTAAACCAGCCCAACCCACTAAATGTTTCCACTGCTGAACTTAGGGTCGTTGTCTCATATGGGGAGAGTCAAGGCTGTAATCTACAACGATGGCCCAGTGTGATGACTTCAAAGGATTTTTGGAACATGTTAGTTTCCTCACAATATTTATATTCACCATTAAAGCCAGTGGTAATAAGTCATATAATTTAATTAAGTCAAATAATTAATTGATACAAGTAAGAAGCATACAAAAATTCACAAATTAATTTTTAGTAAATTTTTAAAAGCTCATAAATCGGCAATAAATCATCACATGAAAAAAAAATGGTGTGTATACACCCACGTCTACTAGAAGTATAACTGACCAGAGTTTGAACAGAATTGACGACCTCATATTTTTTTAGTTGTCCGCTTGGCGTGAAATGCCCCCTATACTAGTTATGAAAAATATACTTTTGTCTGACGATCTAGATTTAATAATTTACTAGCAGTATCCCGCGGCTTTGCCCGTGTAGTTCCCGTTCCCGCCATTTTTGCGGGATAAAAAGAAGCCTATGTGTTCTTCCAGACTAAGTAATCTAAATCCAAATTTAAAGCAGACCCGTTCAGACGTTACGACGTGATTGAGCAACAAACATTCAAACATTGTCATTTACAATATTAGTCGGATTTAGACTGATGTTAATTGAACTTATCATCAATATTACGATAACAGCCAATTGCATTAACAATCGTGTTGTCTCGCTGTCAACAGCGGTTCATTAAGAACGGCACGAGTTTACTAATGGAAAATTTCGGTACCGTCAATCAATAAAAGCAAGTAGTAGTAGCACAGTATAAAGAAATACTATACGTGTCACCCCCCGCACCCCGGGGTCTCACCCAGCACGATAGCTCCATCTAGACGGCTTCGTCGAACTACTAGTGTTAGTAGTTTTATATTGACGATACGGACTACAAGCTTTAGGATTCTTCTTCCCCTTGTCGATAACGTTACTGTTTTTAAACCTATCTTACTTTATCTATTTTACCTTTTTTTTTTAATAAAGAGTGACGAGACGAGCAGGACATGTGCCTGATGGTAAGCAACATGCCTGCCACATAACAGCTTAGTGACGCAGCTATTGGAACATGGAGAGTCCAAATCATTACCTAGCACTGCACTGCGCGGTTTATTCCCGTTCGTCCCCATATCGTAGTCCTCACTGGGGACGAGTGGGAAAAAAAAGTTTCGATCGTCCCCAGTGGGAACGAATGGGAAAAAAAAGTTTCGTTCGTCCCCAGTGGGAACGAATGGGAAAAAAAGTTTCGTTCGTTTCTAATGCTTGGCGGTAGAATAACTGGCAAAGGTGTGTTACAGTACCCGGCGATAAGTATTGCACATCGGCCTTTGGAGGGAGACAGTCGGCTGATTTCGGCTTCGTAGAGCATTATCTCCGTCACACACTACCTATGTGACGTTTTGTCAGTCGTTGTTCCAGTGCAATAGAGTGCGGTCGCGTCCAGTTAAAAATATATATATAGAGTTGTTAACACCCCCAAATTTAAATAATTTAAAGTTGTACTATGGCATCTTTAGGAAAAAAAGGGAAACCTTTACGAGGTCAGTCACGCCAAATTATCTACAATGTTTATAAATATTTTCTAACCTTTTTAATATTTTTAAGCTGACAGATTTAAAAAAAATGAAGATAAAACTGTAAGTTGTTATTTTAAGAAGGTTCAAGCGCGAGTTGCAAATGCCACTGGAATTTCAAGAAGAACTTTGAACAATATATTAAACGAAGTCAGTACTGAAACACATTCTACTGAAATTAAGTTTAGCACTCCAAAAAAAGGGAGACCAAAAAAGCAATTTCGTTTGGATATGGACGATTTTGATTATGATGTTGTTCAAAGAATGGTGTATGATTTTCACTTACGATTTAATGAACTGCCAACAATAAAGTCATTAAAAGCTAAATTATGTGAAGCTATTAATTACAATGGGTCTGAAAAGACGTTGAGAAAAATACTTCACGAGATGGGATTTCGGTTCACTAAAATGGAAGACAATCGAAAAGTTTTAATAGAAAAGCACGATGTAAGCCTCAAACGAATGGAATATCTCGATAAAATGCGCAAATTTCGCGAAAGAGGAAAAAATATCGTCTACATGGATGAGTCTTACATACATACATCCCACACTAAAGGGAAATAGACTACAGGCCCGTGAACAAAATTTACGGGTCAAATGAACCAGCAGGAGACCTATGTGGGATGATAGACGGGTACAAAATAATAAGATTCAGCACTATGCCGTCACTTGTAAGCTGTCCAACTGAGTGCAGGTGAGAATTCAAAAGTGCAAGTAGAGTGGCTACATTTTGATCAATTGTTTCTGCACGGCATTCTTACCATCCCATAGATCCGTGAAAAATAATGAGAAAACGCGTAGTGCCGTACAAAAATAGTGATCCACAAAGTCGGAAACATTATTGATAATCCGGAATTGTTGAGGGAAAATTTGGTCATTTGATACTGTACGGCATCGGTTCCATACAGTTGCAATACCTCTTCTAACCCATTATTCCGCAACGCCGTACAAAAATAACGGTCCAAGAGAAAATGATCGGGGGTTCAACTTCCTCTTTTCAGTGATCCGGAGAGGTGATTTGACACAACGTAAAATTAATTTATTCCGAAAGTATTTTGTCCATCGATACAAATTTAATACGTGCCGGACATTTTTGTTAGTCCAAAAGTCAGTAAATGGCAAAAAACCTCCAGAACATTGCATATGACGAAATGTACTTTAGGGTGATAGTTGGTACGATTTTTTAACGACATTCTGATAATTTATTTGAATTTAATGTATGACTAAGAAAAGTTAACACCGTACAAATCTGAAAGTTCATATTAAAGGCCAGTAAAAATATAATTTAACTTACAAATTTTCGTTCCCAATTTATTTATTATAAGGTGTATGATCACTTACTGAGCATAAAATACCAAAATGTTGACAGATTCAGGTGGATCTTTAAGCGTCATCTTGAAAAAAACGTTTTCTCGGGAACTATGTACTTTAGGGCAAATATTATTGGAGTCATTATTGTAGAAAGTATAATTTAACACCTTTTGTTGCCCAAAACTTTTTGTTAAACGTACCGTTTACGGCCCATTTAATGAACCAGGTTTTTTATCGCTGCTGATAGCTCTTGAGATATTTATATAAATAAGACGCATCAATCCATGTTTAAAGACCGGTTTATTCTCTACAACTTTTGCCAAAATTGTTTTTTTTTTTAAAGTCTGTAATATTTTGAGTTTGAAGAAGTTTAATGTTGGACGCATCACTATATTGCCATAGCTAACATACACCTCATGTGCGTGAAAAACCTGATCTATATTTAATTACTTATTTTTTATCAGAATTTTCATGGTCTATTAACCGACCACAAACAAAACTATTGTTTATTTTAATACAATTCATTGATTTATAATATTTTTGGCGGAATAAGAGATTTTAAACGTCTTATAAATCAAAAAGTATGGACATTACAAAAAAAAGCTTTTCACAAAAGTTGTAGAGAATAAACTGATCTTTAAGAATAGTTCAATTCGTTTTATTGATTAATCTAATATTTCAAGAGATATCGGCCGTTATAGAAAAACCGGTATTTAAATGGGCCATAAATCGCAAACGGTACGTTTCACAAAAAAGTTTTCGTGGAACAAAAAGTGTAAAATTTTATTTTCTACAATAAAAATCTCAATAGTTTTTGCCTTTAAGTACATGCTTTCCGAGTTTCCGAGTTTCTAACTAAGTGGTACATATTTTGTTTGATTAAGGGTTAAAATGTACGGCATTATTTTTTTCCAATTTATTTACTTGAATACTATTTAAAACTATGATAATATGTTGAAGATTCTTATAGTTAATTCATCTATGGTTATTCAAATAATTGAAAACTTGCATGTTTTGTATTCCTCTGTTACTTTTTTTAGAACACTTTCTTTTGTACGGCATTATTATACAACAATAGTTTTTAGCAATGTCATGTAGAAAAATAAGACGCCGTACAGGATCAAATGACCTACCACCTTTATAAATGAAGTATACGATGAAATTAATGTAATTATCGGTGAACATTCAAATGAACAGTAATTTTTAGACGGCATTATTTTTAATTGTCCGTTTGAGTGCTAGATAATCATTTGGAACCGATGCCGTACTTTTTCAAATCACCTCTCCGGATCACTGAAAAGAGGAAGTTGAACCCTCGATCATTTCCACTTGGACCATTATTTTTATACGGCGTTTCGGAATAATGGGTTAGAAGAGGTATTGCAACTGTATGGAACCGATGCCGTACAGTATCAAATGACAAAATTTTCCCTCAAAATTTCCGGATTATCAATAATGTTTCCGACTTCGTGGATCGTGGATCACTATTTTTGTACGGCACTACGCGATTTCTCATTATTTTTCATGGATCTATTGGATGGTAAGAATGCCGTACAGAAACAAATGACCAAAATGTACCCACTCTACTTGCACTTTTGAATTCTCACCTGCACTCAGTTGGACAGCTTACAAGTGACGGCATTGTGCTGAATCTTATTATTTTGTACCCGTCTATCATCCTACATAGGTCTCCTGCTGGTTCATTTGACCCGTAAATTTTGTTCACGGGCCTGTAGTCTAAAATCTTGGAGTGATGATAAGAAAAAAAGGAGTAAAAAAGCCAATTTCAAAAGGGCAACGTTTGATAATAGTTCATGCGGGAAATGAAAAATGCTTTGTACCCGGTCCCTTTTTAACGTATAAATCCACGGATACTACAGGTGACTATCACAATGAGATGAATAACGATAATTACGAGAAATGGCTGGTTAATCAATTAATCCCAAATATACCCAGTGATTCCGTTCTAGTTATCGACAACGCACCCTATCACAACAATAAATATGTTGAAAGACCCCCCAACTCAAACATCATTAAACAGGAAATGATCAACTGGTTAAACAGACATGAAATTCCAGTTGATCCAAAATTAACAAATACCCAGATTTATGCTATTATAATTATGTCAGCACAAGGAGAGGTATATAGAGTTTTCCGTGGACAAAGTACTTGCCGAACATGGGCACACTGTGTTGCGATTGCCACCGTATCATCCGGATTTTAATCCAATTGAAAATATAAATATGGTCTCAACTAAAAGGCTGTGTAGCCTCTAGAAATGTGGGTATCAATTTAACTAAACTAAAAACGTTATTGACTGAAAAAGTAAACATGATCGGGACTGAAGAGTGGAAAAAGATTTGCGATCACACAATCAAATGTGAGAATGAATATAGAAGCATTAAACACGGTTTAGACTTTTACACTGATAGACTAGTGATAAATACGGCTATGACATGATTATATGTCCGTATGTCATTATCATTAAACAGGAAATGATCAACTGGTTAAACATACACGAAATTCCAGTTGATCCAAAATTAACAAAAACCCAGATTTATGCCATTATAATTATGTCAGCACAAGGAGAGGTATACAGAGTTTTCCGTGGACAAAGTACTTCCCGGACATGGGCACACTGTGTTGCGATTGCTACCGTATCATCCGGATTTTAGTCCAATTGAAAATATATGGTCTCAACTAAAAGGCTATGTAGCCTGTAGAAATGTGGGTATGAATTTAACTAAAGTAAAAACGTTATTGACTGAAAAAGTAAACATGATCGGGACAGAAGAGTGGAAAAAGGTTTGCGATCACACAATCAAATGTGAGAATGAATATAAAAGCATTAAACACGGTTTAGACAATTACACTGATAGACTAGTGATAAATACGGCTGATAGTGACAGTGATATTGACCTCTTTGAGAGCACAGATAGTGAAATGGAAGTAATTGAGAATAAGAATTATTATTATTTTTATTACAATGTCTCACTTTAACAATAGGTACAATGGTGTTTATTATGTACACTAGAGCTGTAATTTTCCAAAATAATTAAATACGTAAACATAATGTGAACATATTTTTAGGGTTCCGTAAAACGTAAAAACGGAACCCTTATAGATTCGTCGTGTCTGTCTGTCTGTCCGTATGTCACAGCCACTTTTTGCCGAAACTATGAGAACTACACTGTTGAAACTTTGTAAGTAAGATGTATTCTGTGAACCGCATTACGATTTTTTCAAAAAAAAAGAAAAAAAAGTAAAATTACGGTTGCCCCTCATACTGAGAACTGAAACTCAATTTTTTTTTCCATAAAACCTACACGTGTGGGTGTCTATCGATAGGTCTTCAAAAATGATGTTGAGGTTTCTAATATAATTTTTGTCTACACTGAATAATTTGCGCGAGAGACACTTCCAAAGTGGTAAATTGTGTCCCCCCCCCCCCCCCTTCTAACTTCTAAAGTAAGAGAATGAAAAAACTAAAAAAAATATATAATGTACATTACCATGCAAACTACCAACGAAAATTGGTTTGAACTCGATCTGATGAGTAGTTTTTTTTTAGTACGTCATAAATACACTATTATTAAAACTTCGATCAAAGTTACAACGAACTACAAGAACTATGTGTACTATGTATATTATGTTACTTGCTGCAACGGAACTCTTCATGGGCGAGTCCAACTCGCACTTGGCTACTTTTTTATTTTATTTTACTCGAACCTAAAGCCATCACTTATAGAACACTTATTGGTGTATTTTATACAAAGAATAAAAAGAATTATTAAAAAAAGCAAATTAAAATTGTTTTAACAGCTCCTAATAGATACCGCACTGTTTGTATTTCGTGCTACAGAGATGACGCTCTACGAAGCCGAAGTTGGCCGATTGTCTCTTTCCAGGTGTCGATGTGCAATATTTATCGCCGGGTACTGTACTTCCCTACTTACTGTTCAATATATGTATATTTGTGTTTCAATCTTTAGGATGACACATACCTGTATAATAAGCACATTGTCAGCTTCCTGCGAAGCCTTGGCACTGCCGAATATTGAACTGGTCGACAGATCCTCAGACTCCCGTTCCTGAATAATGCAACATCAGTTAAGTCATGTTATGTGGCTGGATGAAATATATGAATGGGGATATGAATATCCCCAATTGATATCCCCTATTCTATTTAAAAAAAATAGTGTTTATTCCAGCTAATCTCCGAAACGGCTGGACCGATTATGACGGGACTTTCACTACCAGATACCTGATCTTCAAAGGCGTAGCATAGGCTACGCTTACTCGAGGAAAATAATGGGGGTTAGGTACGTGAAAAAAAAAAACTACACTGTCACGCAGATATTTGAACATAAAGAATTCAAATTACTGTCGAGGATTGCGCTGCGCTCATCAGCCAATGATATAAAATGATTTTTACCTGTTTTTTTTTTTATAGCATAGATTGACGAGACGAGCAGGTCATGTGCCTGATGGTAAGCAACATGCCTGCCACATAACAGCACAGTAACACGCAGCTATTGGAACATGATAGTCCAAATCATTACCTAGCACTGCACTGCGCTCGTCACCCAGAGATCTAAGATATTTTGTCTCTAAGCCCTGTAATTTCTCTGGAATCATTGCCCTTCAAACCGGAACACAGTAATGTTTGCACATTACTGCTTGACGGTAGAATATTTGACAAAGGTGTGGTACTTCCCCAGGCGGACTCTGCTAAGAGTCCTACCACTACTGAACACAACACAATTTATTCCTTATCTTCTTGATTGTCCTGGAACGTATCTAGAAGCATTATACCCTTAACAAAATGGCAATCATACGAACTGCCGATAGAAGTGAAAATGTATAACTCAGAATTTGGTAGGCCACTTTGGATTCTCGCATGGATTAAATGAATTGAATCTACGGGGGTGAAACCGGAGGGCACTGTTAGTCTGGAATAAATCTTCAAAGGATGGCCGTCTAGATAATTCTTCTAAGAATGACCATCTAGAGTAGTATTATAAGAATAGCCACCTAAATTAGTCTTCGGCTCAATTTTCATGGAACGGTTTCCAACCGCGCACGCGCGCGGGCGCGGCACCGCGGCGGTTGACGGTTTTGTTTCAATACTTACGAGACCGCAGGTTTTCGCGGTTTTCTGCTCCGGAAAGCTACTGCGCAAGAATCACGCGCAGCCACGGGCGCCGCGCGGCTGCCGCAGCCGCCGCGGCCGTAAACCGCGTCGTGTGTTTTGAATTCAATTTTATATGGAAATCTGCCGCGCCCGCGCGCGGACGCGGTTGGCAGCCGCGCCGTGAAAACCGGCTCTTCTGAACATGGCCTTCTAGAAATACGTCCCAAGTCCTGAGTTCACCCGAACAAATCTTTCATTTTCGACCTTGACGACGAGCTTCAGTCACAGCCCATGAAAAATCTGCGCGTGGTGTGGCAAAAATAATTTTTCAAGTAAAAAAAATACTGTGTATGAAATATTTCCACAATGTTTATCCTAGGTAGTAATGGAAACCGCGACCTACGCCTTAGTGGGAAGATTCGCTACCAACTGAAGCATGAGCCCTATTTTAACTAGTCGCATGAGTGGAATTACAAGGGTAAGCATATGTGTGATGAGATATTATATCACTATTGAGAGGGTCTGGTTTGCAATATAACTTATCTTTTGTTTTCTATTATTCTGCCAAACAGATATGAATACTATGTTAGTAGGTTATCTTATCTACCAGAGGTGACGTCACAGCGTCACTGCGCATAGGCATCGAAATAAGCGGTTCTGCACCGCTTGCATGTACCAAATTACTGAACTAAATCTCTATACCAACAAGAAATGTAGTAATGTTTGACATCGCGTTTGTAAAGAGGTTCTGAAGACAGAAGGTTACTTAGAATTCCTCTAATAATTTTAATATGGTACCAACAATGAAGTCGCGATAGAAAAACGGTGTTCTATATATTTTTTTTGTGTTTACACAAGACGTTTCTGGACATCGCCCCAATTTGCTCTTTGGTAGCGTTATCTCGCATGTGCTGTGCGATGGGCTTGGATATTGTGGCCTTAACCATGAAACAATATCGCTTTTCGAGCTTCGAGCAGGTAAAAAAGGGCAAGCCGGTATTAAATCATGGAGATCAGTTGCAGACTCTCCGAAGTGTATCCGATAAAAATCGAAAAGCTAGCAATTTTGCGGAGATGTTCAAGTCTTTTTCGCACAAGGGACACCCTTTTGAGTTCCCTTTGAGTCTTTTGGCACGTCTCCCGACCTACTCCTTTAGAACCTCCAGCTGATATTTAACCGTGTGCCGTGAAAAAGAAGCCTCTTTGAATCTGGGCTTGATATAACGTCAGTCATATGACGGTGTCGACAGGTTCAGACTGGGCCGAAAGGGCCTGGGTGGCTCGAAGGCGATCAAGGCCTTCGCCTTGATCGCCTTCGAGCCACCAGGGCAAGCCAGGGCCCGAGACCTTATCCTACGGTTGCAGCATGTCCCGCAAGCCAGGCCCGTGGTAGGCCCGCGCAGGCTGGGGCCCGGCTAGCAAATGCCACCTCGACTACATGGCTAGTCCGACGCTGGTCTGTTGGAATGGACTCCCTTTGGCGGAGAACAGACTTGGATCCGTCTTTCCCTCGTTAAACTTGAACCTCGGACGTATAAAGGTGGACGTAAAGAAGTTGTACCTTCCTGGGTTGCATGTCGAGCGTGACGTGGCAGTGGCGAAGGTCCGGAAGGTGGTGAAGTTGTACCTTCCTGGGGTGCATGACGAGCGTGACGTGGCAGTGGCGCGCGGTGGCGAGGGTCCGGAAGGTGGTGAAGTTGTACCTTCCTGGGGTGCATGACGAGCGTGACGTGGCAGTGGCGCGCGGTGGCGAGGGTCCGGAAGGTGGTGAAGTTGTACCTTCCTGGGGTGCATGACGAGCGTGACGTGGCAGTGGCGCGCGGTGGCGAGGGTCCGGAAGGTGGTGAAGTTGTACCTTCTTGGGGTGCATGACGAGCGTGACGTGGCAGTGGCGCGCGGTGGCGAGGGTCCGGAAGGTGGTGAAGTTGTACCTTCCTGGGGTGCATGACGAGCGTGACGTGGCAGTGGCGCGCGGTGGCGAGGGTCCGGAAGGTGGTGAAGTTGTACCTTCCTGGGGTGCATGACGAGCGTGACGTGGCAGTGGCGCGCGGTGGCGAGGGTCCGGAAGGTGGTGAAGTTGTACCTTCCTGGGGTGCATGACGAGCGTGACGTGGCAGTGGCGCGCGGTGGCGAGGGTCCGGAAGGTGGTGAAGTTGTACCTTCCTGGGGTGCATGACGAGCGTGACGTGGCAGTGGCGCGCGGTGGCGAGGGTCCGGAAGGTGGTGAAGTTGTACCTTCCTGGGGTGCATGACGAGCGTGACGTGGCAGTGGCGCGCGGTGGCGAGGGTCCGGAAGGTGGTGAAGTTGTACCTTCCTGGGGTGCATGACGAGCGTGACGTGGCAGTGGCGCGCGGTGGCGAGGGTCCGGAAGGTGGTGAAGTTGTACCTTCCTGGGGTGCATGACGAGCGTGACGTGGCAGTGGCGCGCGGTGGCGAGGGTCCGGAAGGTGGTGAAGTTGTACCTTCCTGGGGTGCATGACGAGCGTGACGTGGCAGTGGCGCGCGGTGGCGAGGGTCCGGAAGGTGGTGAAGTTGTACCTTCCTGGGGTGCATGACGAGCGTGACGTGGCAGTGGCGCGCGGTGGCGAGGGTCCGGAAGGTGGTGAAGTTGTACCTTCCTGGGGTGCATGACGAGCGTGACGTGGCAGTGGCGCGCGGTGGCGAAGGTCCGGAAGGCGGCGATGACGGCGTCCTGTCGCAGGAAGCGGTCCCCGTCGCGCTCCTCGCCCAAACCCAGCATGAACTGCACGTTGTCCACCACCACGTGCGCGATGTCGTGCATGTATCGAGCGTGCTCCACCGCCTACACACAGGTAATGTACCATTACAAAAACAGAAGTTGTCAATAGGCGAGAATACAAAAAAAACTAATTAGTCCATCAGCTAGATTTAGAGCAGGAGCTGCGTGGAGTTGAGTGTGCAAAATATGAGGACCGAACTCGTATACGGTTTTGAACTTATAAAAGTTTGCAGATTATGATTCTGGATGTTGCCATTGCCATGCCACTGGTCTAATTGCAAAAAAATATTGTACACGTATTTTTTCTTTTGTTTCACAAACAAAAAATGACAAAGATACAGTGCTTCGAAGTTTCGAGTGACGTCACTTGTGTGTACGATTTTTAACCAAAAGTGACTTTAGAAATTTGATGATCTATGAATATATATCTTTGTCGATTTTTAATATTTTGCTAAAACAAAGACTACGTGTCCCATATTTTACCCTGACCGCTGTCTAGCTGACCGGGCTAATTTGAATGGTATAAGTATTTTGGGTTGGTATAACTTGGGAGTTTCTTCACTATACCTCCATGACAACCTTGATGGGCTGCTGCCCGTGGAAGGCGAGATAGTAGACGGGCAGCTTCTGGAAGTCGTCCGCGTATTGCTGGAACTGATCCAGGTGTTGCTCCAGAGGAACACCCGCGAATTGCTGCAGCATCGTCCGCGCCAGACGGGAGTTGCGAATCTCGAAACTGCCCCATAGTGTGTTTACCTACAAAAAGATAATGAGCACTGCTTCTCTTGAACGTTTTCTTTCTCATGAAAAAAAGTTAGCATATACAGGGTTATTGGTAATCAGCCTGCATCCTTTTAAGGGGATGTTAGGTACATTCAATACGTCAACTTTTGTTCTACAGTTTTAAAAATAAAAGTTTTTTTTTTCTTTTACAAAATAAATAAAAAGTGCATTTGCACGGTCTAAAAGTATCGAACTCTTCGTAACAATTAGTAACGAGAGCGCGTACGCTCTTTAACGCGCAAAAAATTATGCACCGAAGTGAATAAACACTAAAAAGTCGCAAAACAGTACAAAAAAGGGCAACAAATACAATATTTTTTTTGGGTTATCTATTAAGTTTTAACGAAAGTTGTTTGTTTAAATATACAGAACATGCCCTTAAACGGATGCAGGCTGATTACCAGTAACCCTGTATACGAGTTACGGGTCACGGGGGATAAAGGCAAGTGGTTAGCATTGCCTGTGATTATTTACAATATCATGGGCATTCGAAGCCGAACTTACTTTCAGAAGGAGGACTCTGAACATCCTTTGTCTGAAGCAATTTATTTAATCTTTTTTAGATGTAGTCTCAGGAGGGGAAACTATTCCACAGCTTAATAGGTATGGGGACGAAACGTACGAATGATATATTATATACCTAGCTATCTGGCGATATACTCCGTCGTTTTCTGTTGGACAGGTTCAAGAACTTATAAAAGCAACCAATATATGTATTTGTAAAGTGCCCGAAAAATATGGCGGAAGTTGGAGCAGGTGTCGAAAACATTTACAACTATTAAAAATGCTGTTTAATTTATGATGCACGCAAATGGAAGCTGCGAGTATTTACTCTATTCAAACTGTTAAATGGTCTAAGAAATGCAGCTGTCAAACAAACTTACTCCCTGTTGTGCCAGGTCCAGCGATATTTCAGCGCAGAGCGTGGTTTTCCCGCAGCCAGTGGGACCGGTCAGGACAGTCAACTCCCCGCGGCGGTGACCACCCAGCAGCTTCGTTAGAGCTGGGAAGCGACGCCACTTCAAACCCCGCACCTAGGAATAACGGATCAAAGTTGGTCATCGATACAAACGGATCGAGGATGGGTAGAAGAATGGAGTAATTGAAGGCACGGCGGTGGTAATGGCGGTAGGGTAACTGAATAAGGTGCTATCAGACAGAGAGGTGTTCTAGCTACAACAACGGATGCGTGAGCAACTGCACGCTCGATCGAAGAATGGGAACGCGGAACGTGTGACCGCTCTGTCTGACAGAACCTTAAGGTACGGTACATCGCCAGGAACACTGCAAATACTACTTAAGCCAAGTCTAGCTATCACCGATAGCTAGACAGTTGAAATTTTCACAGATGATGTATTTCTATTGCCGCTATAACAAATACAAAAAATAAAATGAAAACGTTATTTAAGGGGGGGGGGGGCTCCCATACAACAAACTTGATTTTTGGTCGATTAGTCCGTCCGAAATAAACAAGATGGCGCCACTAGTAAAAATAGAACGCGATATCGAATTAATCGTCAGAATCATAAGCCAAAAATCAATGTTTAAAAAACTTTTCGCCTGTATGCGGAAATTGCGATGTATAAGAAATTTTGAATAAAGCCAAGGAACCCTTCGTGCGGGAGTCCCACTCGCACTTGACCGGTTTTATTTACTGATACCAACCAAAGTACCTAATTAATTGCAAATATCAGAGTAATAATTTTGATGAATAATAAATTGATAACCAATTTTCAGCAGTTTCACAAAAACAATATTTATCAAAAAGGCTAATTCACCATCATTTAAATCATAATTCATAATCATTTAAATTTTATCGACTACGGTTTTTCTATGTTTAGAATCCTCAAAATTGAAGAATGTCGGTTCACCAAGCCATCGCTTCGGGCGAGATTGATGGCCCCATGACATGTGTGCTTTTTTGACTTTTTTTCTTCTGTTGTCAAAGCAGTCTTTCATCAGCGTGACATCAAATGCAGCTCCATACCTTATCAATATTAGTAAGGTCTGCATACACGTCGTCCCTCAAGGATGCGAATGTCGTGATAGAACGATGCGCGGCGGGTTTAGCTTCCTCCACTAGCTTCTTGAGAGAGAGATCGGCAGCGGCCGCCTCTGTTGCCGTCACGAGGCCATCTGTTGGTCTGCATACCAAAAATATACCTACTGCAATTTTATTGTATTTAATAATAGTGTTATTAAGTTTTGGCCGATTAGTAACAACAACGCAGTTCTTCCAAAGTCATTATAGGTATTAAACAGGCGTCAAGCTTAAGCATAAACTCATTTTTCGCTGAGACTTCGCCTACTTCCGCCGACATCCAGATCGACACATTGCAAAGTTTTTTCGGAAGTTGTTGAAATATAATAAGTAATTGTCTTTCTGAAAATCGAATGAACCGGTGTAGTATTTAGGTGATGGTAAATTAAGTGTTTTTTTGTGGAAAGTTTTCTGATCTGATGCACAGTGCACACTCTATGTAATAAACGATGAAAATGGTAAACATAACGACTTTACGGCGTTGTTAAGTTTTTTGGAACGGGAGATTTATTGAGGTAGTTTACCTTACAAAGCGACAGCGTTGCTCGCCCAGCTTCTCAGCCACTGCCCGCATGTTGTCCCAGTCCCCCCACAGACACAGTCGCTGGTGGGCTTCCAGTGTCGGAAGCACTATAGGGGGCAGGCTGCAATTGCTAAGCCAGACCAAGGTACCTAACAACATTTCAAAGATTTTTCAGTTACATCTACTATAAATTTGATTTGCGAGGAAACTAACGACCCCTTTAACATTAGCATGAGGATACTTTAATCAAGTTTGGTTTGGTATCAGTTGAAATGTCCAGCTTCACAGAAGCAAATTAAAGACACATTTAATAACTAGGACTACTTCAACATTGTTTTTTTAGACGTTGACAAAAAATATTGACTACTGATAGAAAATGATCAATGGCTGTTCGTTACAAAGTTTTAATTTCGACCTTGTCGCATGAGTCACAACCTACTTTATCCATGGGCTAAGCTATCCCGGTAATCTTTGTTATTTGATGCATTTCCTAGTCCCCCATTGCAAATATGTATACCTCAGGGTAGGTAATAGCATCCCGAGCATAGGTACGCACCGTTCCACTGTCAGTGTCGAAATATCGGGCGCACTGATCAAAAGCGCAAAGCCTGCCCAACCCAGCTAAATTCTCTTCATGGCCTCTCTCTCAAAACTATTTCTAGCTACTTCGAGCGCCTGCTCTAGGAAAAGCGGTAAACATCTCAGAACAATCTCCAGAATGATTATTTTTACGGCAATCGGTCAAACGGCAACGAATTCGTAGCATATAACTTTGGTTTTGTCCACGTTCATCCAGAGACCATTTCGGAGCATTAGTTAAAGTAGCAGGTGGCAGTGAGCTGGCCATGGCTGTCACAGATCTGATAACTGTTCAAGGGGTCTACCGCCTAACGAAAAACGCTTTGACGTTTTGATGCTTTGGCATTGCCGTCTCTTTCATTTCAAGCGAGAAGAAAAGAGACAGCAATATCAAAGCATCAAAGCGTTTTTCGTTAGGCGGTAGAAGCGCGGGTGTATAGGTTCTCGAATGGATACCGCGAATCGGTCGTAGTGTAGTACATATGTGGTACATACCTACATACACCCTGTGAGTTGATGAAGTAATGGTATGTGAAAATCTGATGGAGGTTGGAAGTGTGAGACCCCGATTAGGGCTGAGTGGCTTATTATAATATTATTATAATGGAGGCCCATGTTAAGCAATACGAGTGTAGGCTGATGATAACATGCTACTTTGACCAATGATGCAATTAAAATTTATAATGAAGAAATAATTTACATACCAGGAACTTTTTGAGCGGCTAAATGCAAGACATCTTGTATACTAGGTACAAGTATTGCCTGATCACTGCGGCTTAATTTTGGGACTTTACAATAGAACAGTCCTGCTGTATGTAGTCCTTTATTTTCCACCTCATCTTCTTTACCAGCTTGGATTTTACGATACCCTACTACTTTGTCTAAGGAGTTTTTCAGGGGGAAATATAATACTGTGTGGTCTTGTGATACTCTCACTTCTGTAAGAATTTTGTGGCTTTCATGATGGAACTGAAAAGTGAAGCCATTTTTTTAGAAGCTATAGGAAGCGAATAATAATCTGAAGAAATGGAGCCAATACCACCACCCAAGTATTCTGGTATTTTTGCATTCACGTTGAATTATGTTGAATTTTTGAAAAGCTGGCCATTGTGCATACATTAGACTTTGGATTATAATTGGTTAATTTTTGTCATGCAACAGCATAAACACCATCCTATGTTCACACTGCTGGGACCTGCGGTCTTCTCTCACAAGGAGAGAGTCAAGGCCATAAACCACCTTGATGTCCAAGTTCATGTTGGGTACATGTCCTTGAAAGACATCTTGGGACACACTGTTTTCTTCGTGATGTGTACTTTTATTGTTTAATAGTGGTAGGACTCATAGCAGTCTCCCTGGGGAAGTACCACACCTTTGCCAGTTATTTTACCACCAAGTAGTAATGTGCAAACATTAAAGTTCCGGTTTGAAGGGCAATGTTTCCAGAGAAATTACAGGGCTAAGAGACATAATATCTTAGATTTATGGGTGACGAGTGCAGTGCAGTGCTAGGTAATGATTTTGGATGTTCCAATAGCTGCGTGTCACTGTGCTGTTATGTGGCAGGCCTGTTGGTTACCATCAGGCACATGTCCTGCTCGTCTCGTCACTCTTTGCTATAACAAAAAAAGTCAGTGGTAAAGAAAAACTCAGACCTCTGCATTTTTTGACAAAAATCTTAGAAATCCACGCAGCATTGAAATCTTTGACCTTAACATTGTGAAGTGAGATGTTCTAGCCACCAGGCCACCAGAACCCCATGTACACAACTGTAGTAAAATGTCAAATTCAATTTCATATCCTAATTTTTAGGGGATGCGTTTTGTAACATTATTTTTTAGCCAGCTCATTGCATATGTTACATAGGTGTAAAATTTCATTTTAATCCACATTATATCTATGACTTATTTTAAACCTAGCTATTTAGGCTTCAGTTAGTCTCATTTCCCAATAGGGTTTTTCTTCAGTTCAAATTCAAAGTTTCCATTGAGTAGATTTTAAGGTTGCTTAGACAGTTGAAGTGTAGAGTTTAATGAAAATTGAATAGGGCTCAAAGCCTAGAAAAATAGAGTGATTTGTGTTAGGTAATTTTTTTAGTGTCTACCTGGGGAAGTACCACACTATTGCCAGTTAGAGACGAGACGTACTTCTTAGCATTCCATGGATTCACCGTGCGGGTGCCGGGTCCATCGTGTGACAGAGAGAGAAATCTCAAGTAGACCCCAAGACTTGTGACTCGGGCGTAGGTTTAAAAGGGGCCCCTTATATTGACGTACGTCAACACTCACCACTTACAGTCAAACAGCAATGACGTAATGTGAAAGCATCACCATGTTCCAGATAGAAAGGCACATTTCCAGACAAATTAGATTTTATTACCAGCTCAGTAGTGATTTGACCTCTACATATTTAAATAATTGTATGATACTATGTTGTTATGGGCAGGTGTGTCGGTTACCTTTGGACATATTGCTTACCATCAGACTCTCAGGCATGTCTTACTTGCACCACACTTGATAATGTAAAATTAATAAAAGTAACAGTCCTGGGTCACATCATGCTAAACATCTGACAAAATGTAGTCAAACATATAAAAAGTATGTCCTTACCGGAAATTCAAATAACTTAAATAAATCTATTTGTGCTTCTTCAGTCAACTTTGATATAGTGGTTGTTTCACTTGTTATGTTTTTCCAGTCCATATCAAACTTTTTACTAATTTCTGCAGTTTCTTCTATCAACTCTTTGACTGTGGTTTCCAATTTAGCTTTTTTGATTAATCTTTCTAATATGCTCCAGTCACCATGGACATTACATTTTGGACATAAAAAATAGCCTGCAATTAGAAAAAATATGTTTTATCAGCAAGGACCTAAAATGTTGTATTTCCATATTTTATTGTAAGTGCTGAGGTGACAAGTGATAGTGTATGGAGAAAAACATAGATATTGTACCAACTTATCATGTGTTGATCAGGAAAAGGGTATGATGATGATGATACATATTTTGTTGTATTACACTTATTTACAATTTACACTTGTAACAATACACAAACCAATTACATTTATAGATAGAAATAAGGACATTTGATATTATAAAACCATAAATCATGGTGGCTTACTAGCTAGTATATTCAATTTCAGAATGATGACGTCCTAGGTTTGAATCCCGCCTGTACCCCTAATTATCTTTCCAGGTGCATATGTACGCTGGCCTTCATTGTGAAGGAAAACATCGTGAGGAAACTGACGTGTTCCAAGGAAAACATATTTCGAGAATTTCAAGCTAACCCGTACTTGGTGCATTTAAAGCGTAGGATCATAGCCTTGACTTATTTCTTGTAAGAGAAGGAGAACATTAATGTGAACCAGAAGTAGGTAAGATCATTATGTACACTGCTTATGCTGAAATTATAAAAGATACACTTACCGGTAGTTTTGTTGACATATACTTTGCTCTCTGGTTTTTCCTCCGATGAGCATATCGAGCATTTTGTTGTAAGAGAAGTGAATCCATCCTGCACGGCAAAGCCTTTTTGTCGAAGTATCTTACGAATTTCGGTAACTGTTATTTTTGGTATGTCTCCGAGCTCTAAGCTATGTACTTTTCTTTGAATACATTGACAATTGTAAAAATTAAAGAGCTGTTTTGAGGACAGATGTCTTTGTATTCGCATTGATAGAAGCATTTTTTATTTTTAGGTTTAAAAATGTAAACAAAAACATAACCTCAAATTAACAAACAAATCGCCATGAAGTTGAAGTGAAGAGCACAGAACAAATACTGGTGAAGAGTATCTTTTGACAGTGACAATCTTAGAAAAAACGATCTTTATCTTCAAATTCCGATTAACTTTTTTGCGGGAAAATATGAAAACTTCAGACGATCGCTTTGAATCAACGGGAGATCGACACTACCTTTTGCTAATTATCATTTGTATTGTAAGTTTTGCTGTGTTGCAAATAGGAATACAGTAATCAAGATCCTTAGCGCTACTTCCAAAAGATCAAAGATACTCTTTCCTTCATCGATATAAATCATCTCCCATTTGAACAAGATACTTAATATTTCTACTAATATTACTCGCTCACATACGACGTGGTTGATAAAAAAACAATAATTATAATGGAGGAGCCCTACTTCCGTGACATATCGTAATTAGTGTCATGTAAGGAATGCAGAGCTTCGAATTTTGGAGGGGTCACCAGTCACCAGTATGCTGAGTGCGAGTTTCGTCCACAACAAAACGCGTTCTACCGTGAGCGCGTAAAGATGTCTTTTGTATGAGGAAATTTCTAGCGCGTCTAGCGGCGTCGGATTTCTTCATACAAATGCTATGTTTACGCGCTCACGGTAAAACGCGTTTTGTTGTCGACAAAACTCGCACTCAGCATACAGTACGCAGTCTCAGATTTTGAGGGGGTACCAGTAGAAATACAACAAATCGAGTAAAAAAAGCGTAACTAGTAGCAACCCACGACTTTACCCGCGTATTTGACGATTCAGTAGTTTTCACGCGTTAAAAATAATCTATGTACTAATATTTTGATTTTTTAAATTTTACGTATTTACGATTTCTTCATGTCCCCTGTCATCCCATTCAATTTAGTTTATCAACAAATATGTTGCAAATGGGTTGCCTAATAAATTTTAGTCCAGGGTAGCGATTCTAAATCCATACGGTTGCATCCGACACGGAATCTCATCTCTCGGGCTTTGTCTTATAGAGGTCTTATCTGTTTAGCATGACAGACACAGGGATTGTCATTCCGATTCCGAACCATTCGGAATTTAGAATCGCTACACAGATTAATTAACATTCTTTTTTGACATGTCATTTAAAACTATTGAATTTTTGAAAAAAAAACTGTATTAGGTACGTAACTTTTTATTTTGGCTTACATGCGAAATTTTTCATACGAACTTCCATCCCCTATTTCATACCCTTAAGCCTAGTTTACGGTAAGTTACGGAGACCCCGGGTTCAAACCCCACACGCACCACTGTCTTTTCGAAGGCATGTGCGTAATGCCGCTAACTTAAAACGGTGAAGGAAAACATCGTGAGGAAACCGACATGTACCCAGAATCTTTCGAAGTCATGTGTCATCCGCCAGCCCGCACTGGGCCAGCGTGGTGGATTATGGCCTCAACTCTCTCCTTGCGAGAGAAGGCCCCGAGTCCCAGCAGTGGGAACGTTTAGTGGGCTGTTGATGTTGAAGCCTAGTTTACACAGTGCGAGCTAGCGTACGAGTCATCCTGCCGAGTAGCTGCACTGTTTGGAGTAACTCGCACGTGCGAGTTGGACAGTAGCTAACATCATAGTTACTTCAAGATTTTTTGTTTTCACTCGCATGCTCGCGTGTTACGCCTGCGTACAGTGTTTATCGAATTCGAAATGACAGATACTTAGATGGTCTTCTGATAATAATATTTTATTCATGAAACTATACGGAGAGCAAAAAAACCTATGAAATTGTTTCGATAATAACTACCAAAATAAAGATATGAGAAAAGCTTATTCTGAACATATCGCAAAAGAAATGCATATAAGTAACACCAGCGAGGTAAAGAAGAAAATACAAAAATACGATTCACCTACAACCAAGAAGTGAATAAAATCGAAATAGTAAGAAGAGTGGAGCTAGTGCTGGTGGATCTAGAAGATCCACCTTCCATTCTCTAATCCAAATTCTTTTCTTTCGATCTTTTGTTTGAAGTTTTTTATAATATATACATTTTTCAATTCTTGACATAATATTGTTGCCATAGAGCGTATCACAGTTTTTTTTATTATAACTCGATCACTCGAGGACAGCACCTCTAGTGTCTCTCTACTCTCTACTTAGTCTGTGAGTGTCGCGTAGACAGCAAAGGCGAGCCGAGCTACTGGCGTACGTAGACTGGCGTAGTAGATAAGCCGAGTAGAGCAGCTCGCACTGTGTAAGCTAGGCCTTAGGGTTGAATTTCGTAGGTAATGAGATTTCGTAAGCATTGAGTAAAGCCAAAATAATAAGTTATGTAATACAGTTTATCAAAAAACAATAATTTTAAGTGAAAAGTAAAAAAAAAATGTTTGTCTGTAAAGTCGGTTTACTGACGATAAAACCTGACAACGTCTTAAGAAAATACTGATGGAATAGTAGCATTTTTCAAAAGAAAATTTTAATTTCATTTGTTTAATAGATTTGTATGTAAAAAGTAATCAGTAGAATTTAGTCATTTTCAATCAAAACAATGCAAAAAAGCTTTTAGATGCCGGGGATCGAACCCGGGGCATTTCACATGCAAAGCGAACGCTCTACCACTGAGCTACATCCCCGCTTGAACTACTGGTCGAAATATTAATACAACTGTAACAAACATGCGGCGAGGTAACGACCGACGGTAACGGTAAATGACGTCATGTTTTGTGGGCGTGCAGCCGGCTTCATCGAATTATAAGACGTTATCACGTCAAAAATTGTTAATTAATCATACATTTTTCAGGCAACCCATTTGCAACATATTTGTTGACATATTAAATACTTTTCATCCAATAACCAGCTCGGTGATGGTCGTTGTATAGCGGATCTCCTACTATTAGTAAACGGCCTTATAGTGAAAACTCTCCTTTTAGGTACCACAAGACCATACACCGAGAAGGCAATGATCACGGAATTACAAAATTATTATTATTAGCGTCGCCCCGCGGTTTTACCCATGGACCTCCTGTTCCTTTTACTTTCCCATGATAAAAAGTACCCTGGAATAGTCTAGGTGTTATTCCAGACTAATCTAACTGTGATCTAAATTTCATTAAGAACCGTTCAGACGCCCCGACTTGATTGAACAATAAACATCCATACATTCGCATTCATTAGATTGTTTATAGGGAGAGAAATACGAGTAGTGAAGGTGAGTGTTGACGTACGTCAATATAAGGGGCCCCTTTTAAACCTACGCCCGAGTCACAAGTCTTGGGGTCTACTCGAGATTTCTCTCTCTGTCACACGATGGACCCGGCACCCGCACGGTGAATCCATGGAATGCTAAGAAGTACGTCTCTCTCTACTAGGATATTTACTTTGGAAATATGCCAAATTAAACTACAGTTAAGTTCTGTTAATCCTTATATTACAAATATTTACAGTACAATTGATATTTAACAAAACATGTGTTGTGGTTTTTATCAAATTCTAAAAACTTTAATCGATTCATAATACTTATCATGATATAAAATTACAACATTTGAATTCTTATACTTATTATCATAATTATGGAATTTTTTCTACAGGACACCTAACTTAAAAATACAGCACAAGAATAGAAATGAAAGGCTTTTCTCTTACAATATGTACTAAACATTATCTAGTCTCTATACTTACAATAAAATAAATATATGATAGTAATAGGTATGATTTCCTAAAAATATGTCTATATCTCACTTCAAACTATTATACAAATCATAAAAATTTGCTACGATTGAAAATTACATAAATAAACATAGAGATGATCCTTCGAGCTTATATATTTACTATTCCACCATTTTCGAATGAACACTCTAATTTGGTCGGTTGGGATTGCGGCCATTATTTATTCTGTCCATTGTTTTTTAAATAACCTACTTCGCAGCCCATTACGAGCAGGTCGGAAAGTTCATTTATGAGCCCGTCTCAACAACTAAGTCTGTTCATTATCATACTATAAAGTATTTGATCCTGTTCCGTGAGATGCGTAGAATAGTTTAGTTTTTATTGATGCCCGCCCAATGGCAACCATTTTATAAATGTCTCCAATTACAAAATAAAAGCAGAAGGCGCAATTGATTTTTTAAATAAATAACAATAAATATAAACTAATCCATGCATCTCACGGAATAGGATCAGAAACAAGACAATATCAGAAATCAAGATAAGACAAAGAGTGATGCGTCTTTGTTGCCATTTGATGTATAATGGTCAAAATTGAAGAATAAAAATTGAACACAATTTACAGTACTTGCTTTTAAAACTTACAATTACTCAATATGCAGCAGTTCTGTTGCCATTATTGTTCCACGATTAATGGTATTGGGAGATACTTTCACTTCTTTAGTTAAAGTAACAGGACAAGCCCATTGGCTTACAGCATTACAAAATTTTTATAGGAATCAGAGCGGCAAGACCAGCAAGTTAAACCTGGATCGAGTGGGAGCAAATCGGACGTTGGATCACGTAGTATTTTGTACCGTAGCTAAATTTTCTGCATGCTGGACAGTGGTTCAACTTTACGGTGTAAGCACTCCTACTGTCTAACAGAATAGCTTTTAGTATAGGTATTGCTCTCTCTCTCTCTCAATACAATTACGGACAACGCAATATCACTATCCTAAGCAATTTTGTTGGGCTGTAGACCTCCAAGAATAATGGATTATTCTTTCATGTTTTTGAAGTTAGATTCAGAACTGTGATCCCGCAATAGCCTCTGCAAAGGAATACTACCAAAATAGTACGTACATTGTACAACGTACTGACTTAAATATTTTTTTAGTAAGGCGGTTGGTATTGCTGCCGTTGTTGCAGATGTTGCGCCAGCGGTCCCTGTTGCTGCATCGCGAGCATGCGCATGCGTTGCTGCGTCATCTGTTGCTGATACTGTGCGGATTGCTGCGGTTGCATGTTGCGCGGCGCTTGCGGGTACGGCGGTGCGGGGCCGGCCATCGCGCCCATTGTCACGTTCGGAGCTTGCTGTAAGTGGAAAGACGACAATCCATAAACAACCTACTAAACGTTCCCAAGGGGCCTTTTCCTTCAAGAGGCGAGTCAAGTCTATTTGGAGTCAGATAACTGGGGCACCACACTGGGGCAGTGTGGTGCCCCAGTTTCTAAATGACGCATGACCTCTAAAAATAATTTCCTTACGATTTTTCCTTTCACTGTTTTAGCCAGTAGTGATGAGAAAGCCGTACACCTGTATTTGGAAGAGTAATTAGAGGCGCAGACGGGATTTTAACCTATGACCTCAAGATTATGAATCCCACGTTTCAACCACAAAATCACCATGACTTTTTTTATTAAGCCCATGCTTAATAAAAAAAGTACACGACTGAATTGTACTCATATCTCTCAAGAAACAATGAAGTAGCTTATTCCATTTCTTGGCTGTATGAATATTCTAGACCTTTCGCTAGATTTCATTATTTTTACCTCGTTAATCCTACGTTCGAAAAACACGAAATCATACATTTTGTTT
Organism: Ectropis crepuscularia; assembly: GCA_963693475.1. NCBI lineage: Eukaryota > Metazoa > Arthropoda > Insecta > Lepidoptera > Geometridae > Ectropis > Ectropis crepuscularia. The sequence continues at coordinate 12,083,842 of OY856339.1, read as the reverse complement.
TCATTATGACATACGTATATAGGTACGATATGTTGTTTTTTTGAAGTAGTCTATAATAATGGATAAACTCAATGAAAATACAAAGAAATTAGTAACATTCACCTGCATGTACGGCGGACGGGCGTTTTGTCGTTGTTGCGCAAGATATGCTTCTTGACTAGCTCTGCCACTCATCATGTTCTGAAAAAACAAATAACGATTACGAAATCTACTCAAACTACAAACGTTAAAAATTAAATCATTTGTTGTTAACATACTTGTTGGAATGTCTGCTGTCCTGGGAATCCTCCCATTGCATTACCCCCTTGCGGACCCATTGACCCTCCTTGAGCGTTCATTCCTCCCATACCACCTCCCTGGCCCAACTGTCCCATCGGTTGACCCATCTGTCCCATGCCCTGACCCATTTGACCCATCGATTGCGGTATTTGATTGCTTTGACCGACACCTTGACTCATTTGGCCGACATTCTGGCCAATAGAGTTGACGCCTTGGCTCATGGGGTTCACTTGTTGCCCCATTTGATTTACACCTTGACCCATTCCCTGAAAAAATTGCAAATGTAATTATTAAATTGTACAAGAAACGATATTGTTGAAATAGGATATTCATGATTTAAGATATTTTCTGAAATAATACAAACTATTCCTAGCTGGCCTTGTGGCTCAGCTGGTAGTAAGTCTGCCCGTAGAGCTGTAGGTTCGATTCCCACCTAGGACAAATATTTGTGTGATGAATTCAGATATGTGTTTATGTCTGGGCGTTTCTATGTATCATAAGAATTTACGCATAAATAAGCATTATATTAACTGACTGGTTTTCATAGTACAGGCTTCGCTTAGTTTGGGGCTAGATAGAGTTGTGTGAGAAATGTAATCAATATTAAATTATTATTTTTTTATGTGAAAATATATGGACATTATTAATTAATTAATATGGATGAGTCGGAATTCCATTATTCAATATTATCAGACAATTACAGTACGTCTTCAGAAGGCTTTAATGTGTATGAACATGGATAGATAAAAAAAAACAAATATATCAATAGCGTCAAACTTCAGAGGAACCCAATGTTTGTTATTGATAGTAATGCAGTGCAATTAAGGAAATAAATAAACAATAAATTATGTAGTTTGGGGACTATAAAGGATCGATAGGGGGGTGCATTCTGAGCATATATCCCAATTTGAGGGATTCTGGCATGGTCAGCTCAAGGTCATTTCGATGAAAACGCGTTTAACTCGATATTTCGAGAACTGTTAGTGTTAGGCAAAAAATTGTGGAGACCTTTTCTCTTCTACATTAAATTTACTAACTTTTATAGTAACCACTTTTCTTTCTTTCATCAATATTTTTCAAGTTATTGCTTCCGAAAGGCAAAAATTTTACTTTTTTTCCTCCCTTTTGCCATTTCCTCCCCAACCATTCAATTTTATGCAACTTTACCAATAATCAAAAGTGTAGATCTTTTAATAATTAACAACTTTGTCCTTGCACTTTTTTCAGTAATGGCAATACCTTCAGAGTTATGTTACTTTACCGAGCGAAATCCGCGCCACTGCGACACCTCCGCGACACTGCGATAAATCCGCGACACCTGCGGACTTAGGGCTGAACCCAAATTTCATTGTTTGTTTGTGTCGGTGGGTTTCTTCTACACAAGCTTATGTGGGACAACCACGTCACCTACTCCGATATATGCCAGAAATACACTCAGATACACTCAATCAGACATAGAGGTGAAGCGAGCCGTAGAGGATGCGGATGGTCTGATTATCAGTACGGCTAAGAGAATTTTGCCGGACTCTACGGCTTGCTCTACCTCTATGTCTGATTTGATGAGAAAAGTTTTCAGTAGTTAGATGAATCTGGTCTTATTGCTCTCGTTGCCTAAAAACTTATCTTGAGTTGTGGTGACGGTCATATTGTAGATGAAAATGATATCCGCACATGGCTTCAGCTGGGATCGGCGCAGCCGTTTGGCAGAATTGGTGCCAAAGTTGGAAATACCTTTGGGATAGCCATCGAATACAATTACCACGTCTGTACCGTAGTGTTTTTTATGTATGTTACGTATTTCTGGCATATGTCGAAGTAGGTAACGTTGTTGTCCCACATAACCCTGTGTAGAAGAAACCCACCGACACAATCCAACAATGAATTTTGGGTTCAGCCCTAAGACCGGAGGTGTCGCGGATTTTTTGCAGTGTCGCGGAGGTGTCGCAGTGGCGCGGATTTCGCTCGGTAAAATACTTGATTTCCTCCTCCAGTCGTTGGTCGAACTAGTCGCATCGTTCCTCGCCACTGGCCTGTGACTCATTCTGTCGATTACAAATAGCGCTCGAGTTTTGTTGTGTGGTACAAGTTACAAGCAAATTTCTTGGAGTGAAAAACTTTTAAATGCCTTCAGATATCGATATGCATACGGACACAGAGACGGGAAAGGTTAGCAAAACTAGCATAAGCAAACGCAAAAGACTGTGTGATGGAGGAAACGACCCTTTGAGTGAGTTGAAGAAAGATCTAATTGAACTCATAGATATGAAATTTTCAAAACTGGAGAAACACATAATTGAACTAAAAAATCAGAATACAGAATTTTGTAAGACCTTGGAATTTATATCCGCAAAACAAGACGATTTGGAAAAGGAAATGGCGACTATTTTAAAAGAAAAGGAAGACGATAGGAAATGTATAATTGAATTGCAAAATAAACTCGAAGTAGCGAATAGAACGCAGAACTCGTACTGCATAGAAATAAAAAATGTCCCAAAAACCGATAAAGAGACTAAAACGGATCTCCTTAAAATGGCGGCCAGTCTAAGTGATTCTCTCAAACTAGAACTAAACAAACATGAAATTGATGATATTTACAGAATAAAAATTAAAGCTGAGACTCACCCGATCATTCTTGTGAGATTTACAACTATTACACGCAAAGAAGAAGTTATGAGAACAGTAAAAAAGTACAATAGAGAAAACGCAATTAAACTGACATCTAAACAATTGGGACTACTACAGCCACCTGAACCAATCTACGTCTCAGAACATTTGACTCAAAAGACTAGAAGTTTATTTTTTCTTGCCCGAGATTTTGCTAAATCGAACAATTATTTATTTTGCTGGTGCTCCCGTGGAAGAATTTTTCTACGGAAAAAAGAAGGAATGCCACAATTATACATACATTCTGAAATACAACTGGCTGCGATCAAAACTTCCACTGCAAATTAACCGGATAAATTTGTCTAAAACGGTGCACGATTTGGTAAATTACTTTTTTAATTATGTATTGACATTTTATTTGGCAAATAACACATACAAACACTTCATTACACACACAATAATATTCACTACACATCTACTTGACACACACAGCAAAGTAAAGAGGTATGTCGTTTGGTTTCTGTCTTTACGACGGGATCAGAGCTACAGTTGTTATGATTCTGAGCCAGCATTCTCTAAAAAAGTTCACAAAACTACGAATATAGGACTCATGGACATACATCCGTCTAGTAATGGATAGCCAGCACTTAACTAATGAATTGGATGGTTACAGTGTATCGGATCCTTTTGAGTGCGACATACTAGGTGCGAATAAAATCATGAGCGCTGCTAATACCACAAGAAAATTAACAATAGTTTGCCAAAACATTAGAAGCATTGGTTTTAAAATGCCACAGGTCGAAATCCTATTATCGCGCCTCGAATTTGACGTGGATATTCTCATCCTTACTGAGTGTTGGTTGGGAAATATTGAATTTACCCCGACACTTTTCAATTACGTTACTTACTGTTCTAAATTTAATAAAACCCAAAATGAGGGAGTCGTAGCCTTCGTTCGTGAAGACTTAAATGCTGAAGTTTTAGAGCCTCCCGCATTTGAAGCAAACTGTCTAACAATCAAGCTTGGAAAAGATACCGCCATAGTGGGTCTATATCGGCCGCCAGCTTACCGTAGGCTTGAAAATTTCTTTGAAAACATTAACAATACACTATGCTCACTTAAATCTTTCAAAAATATTATTTTAACTGGCGATATCAATATAAATATTAACAGATTACTTGACGACGATTGCAATACTTACTTGGACTTGATGGCCTTCCATGAGCTTTTGCCTGCTCATACATTTCCAACAAGAGAATCCAGTTGTTTGGATCACATATTTCTTAAAACAAGATTAAAGTCTACCGCAATGGTGATTTCAACTTCAATTACCGATCACTACACAGTAGCGGTAACGCTACACAACCCTGAGCAGTCTAAGAATGTGTATCGTCTCAACAAGATAATAAACTATGATGATATTCATATGCACCTAGATGCAAATGATATTTCATCCGTAGTTGAAATTAACGACGTCAATCAGGCAACGGAACTGTTGGTTAAAAAACTAAAGCAGGCCATTCATAAAAGCACTAAAACAATCAAAGTCCCCTGCCGAAAAATAATTAAAGTACCATGGTTGACTCCCGGATTACTGCGCTGTATTAAACATCGAGATAAATTACACTATGATTCTAAATGTGACCCAAGTAACCTAACTAAATTAAACATATATAAAAGATATAGAAATCACTGTAGAAATATCCTAAAAAAAGTCAAATTGGGCTACGATCGAAATCTAATTTTAAAGGCAGGCAAGGACTCAAAATCTACATGGGCTGCGATTAAAAGTATTACTAACTTGAACTCTAAACGAAAAACTGACAGTGACGACTCTCATTTATTAAAGATTAAAAATAGCTCTAAGGCGTCATTGAATCATATTAACTCTTATTTTGCGAATGTTGGAAAGACGCTGGCTGATAACATACTGAGCAGTAAGACATCTAAAAATTCACCCCTCTCTTCTCTTACACCATCCTGCAACTCACTTGCGCTTCTAGACACAGACGCTCAAGAGGTTGAAACTGCAATCGAAAATCTTAGGGTAGAATGTGCGGTTGGGTTTGATGATATCCCTACAAAAGTATTGAAGGAAACTAGACATGTTGTTGCCCCGGCTATTGCCCACATTGTAAATCTTAGTTTTGGCTCTGGTATATTCCCAACAATGTTCAAGACTGCCCTCATAAAACCAATTCACAAAGGTGGTGCTAAAGATATAATTGGAAATTATCGACCCATATCTTTACTTACGTCACTATCCAAAGTGGTGGAACGGATTATGAACAAAAGATTGACGTCTTATTTAAACAAACATCATCTATTGTCTGAAAATCAATTTGGATTCATGAAAGGGAGATCTACCGAGCAGGCGGTTCATGAACTAACTAATTTCATCGTTCAACAAATGGAAGGCAATAATAAGTGTATGGGTATATTTCTAGACCTTGCCAAAGCGTTTGACACTGTTGATATTTCTGTTCTTAATGGGAAGATGGAGAGGCTGGGAATTAGGGGAACAGCGCTTAAACTTTTTGTCGACTATCTTTCTAATAGGAAGCAAAGGGTTAGAGTGAGAGATGAGGTTAGTGATGATGATACTGCTGTATATGGAGTTCCTCAGGGTAGTGTATTGGGCCCTACATTGTTTCTGATTTATGTCAATGATCTTTGTAATATAAATCTTACTGGTGGAAGGGTGATAGCATTCGCAGATGATACCGCCCTTCTCTTTTCTGCACCAACCTGGCATGAAACAAGATTAATGGCGGAAACAGGCTTAAAACTAGTAATGGCATGGCTCACAGACAATTTTCTCACTCTTAATTTGGACAAGACAAAATACCCAACTTTTTCGAAATCTTCAATCGGTCAACCAAGGTCAGAAAGTGTCAAAATTAGAGCTCATGTCTGCTTTAATCAAGATACAAACAAATCGTGTTCATGCCTCCAGCTTGAAAGAGTCAGATCTGTCAGATATTTGGGTGTAACAGTCGATGATTTGCTTTCTTGGAAGTACCATATCCAAACTTTAGTTGGACGAATTCGAAAACTTATGACAATTTTCAAAAAGCTGAGACACGTCGCTGAACTACACATTATCAAAAATGTGTACTACGCTCTTTGTCATTCCTTAATTACGTATTGCGCCCTAAGCTGGGGCGGCACATTCAAAACGTACATGAAGCGTGTGGAGGTTTCTCAACGGTCGATACTTAAAGTGATGCTTAATAAGCCTTATAGATATCCAACGGAATTGCTATATCGTGAATTAAAAATTCTAAATGTTCGGCAGGTCTTTATTTTAAAGGCTATATTGCACGTCCACACCACAGTTTCTACAATGCCTAAACCTACCAAATCCCGCAGAGAGCAGAGGCCTATTAAAGCTCACCCTTTTTCAACTCAAATGGCGAGACGACATGTTTGTTTTTTAGGACCTTATCTCTATAACAAAATTAACCAATACCAAGAATTACCCCCACTTAATAATAAATTATGTAAACATGTAATTTCAAACTACCTGGCTAATCTTACATATGACAAGACAGAAGACCTTTTACGTATTCTGGAATTTGAGCCTTACAAACCTATGAGACAATCATGAACAAAACCCTAACACATACAAGCTCTTACGGAAACACGCATAAATAAACACTCACACATACACATGCACACACCCTCACACATGCACACGCCCTCACATACACCCTCTCATCCATATACTCATACACACAGTCATACCCATATATACAACCTATGACACACCTTCACACATTGTCATACATTTCAGAAATTTAATTATCTAAAATAAAAAAATGCAATTTTTGTTTAATAATGTAAATAAATAGTTTTTTTTTTTTTTAATTTCTGTAAATAACGTGTAATATTCTTTTTTATATTAATATTTATTAAGTAGCACCGAAACCGACTGTAATATTTAAAATGTAATCATCAAAATAAAATATTTTTAAGCTTATCAATAATTATGTACTATTTGGCTATGAAATAACTATTATGTAACTTTAATAATATTGTAATAACATACATTCTAATAATTGTTCTAACATGCTATGAAATTGACCAATGTGAACATCTAAGGCGCTCTCTCTTAACTTGGACCATACAACAAGATCATTAACATGAATCAAAAGTACCCACAATAAAAAAATTACAACTACGTTTCTATCAACTTAAGCCAAAAATACCCACAGTAAAAATGAAAATTAATAACTACTTTAAAATAAGTAACATTCTATAGACTAAAGGGTTTACGCGACTGAGTGAGCGCCGGAGGTGGGAATCTTAGCAGCCGTAACACAGGTCTCCAGCCTAGCACGGCTGCTAATGGACTACTAACTTATATTAAGTATTTGTTCCAAGTAGGTAATTAAGTATTTTGATGTTTTTTAAGCCAAATTAATGATTGAATCAATAAATTTTTTTATTATTTTTTTATTACTTTTGATTATCGGTAAAGTTTCATAAAATTGAACGGTTGGGGAGGAAATGGCGAAAGGGAGGAAAAAAAGTTAAATTTTTGCCTTTCGGAAGCAAGAACTTGAAAAATATTTATGAAAAAAAGTTGTGGATGTAAAAGTTAGTAAATTTAATTTAGAAGAGAAAAGGTCTTAACAATTTTTTGCCTAACACTAACAGTTCTCGAGATATCGAATTAAACGCGTTTTCATCGAAATGACCTTGAGCTGACCATGCCAGAATCCCTCAAATTGGAATATAAGCTCAGAATGCACCCCTCTATCGATCCTTTATAGTCCCCAAACTACATAATTTAATGTTTTTTTATTCCATTTTTTTGCCTAATTTCATTGGGTTATAGTTTATAGTGAATGGCGGGTAGTGGGTGAACTCACTTACAGGTATTACAAAATTCTTGGCGCCTATTAAGTACCATCAGGGTGGTACAGGGACAGTCCCATAATAATAATCTCCTGCCACCTCGGACACTACGGTCTATGCTCTTTGTCAGATTTTACATTTTTAAATGAGCAACATGGAACATTTTGAAGGACGCCATAGACCTAAGCTCTAATTTGTATACAGGGTTTACTGGTAATCACCCTGCATCAATTTAAGGGTATGTTCTGTATATTTAAACAAACAAGACTTATTCTACAACTTTTGTTAAAACTCAATACATATGTGTAGATACCTACATATGTTTTTCTGTCCGCTCTAGTTTTGTTTAGATCTTTTCGCGTGGGAACTTACTTTATAGAGTCTTAAAGAGAGTTTGCGCTCTTGCTACGAAGAGTTCGATGTTAGACCAGGCAAATACATTACTCTAATTTTGTAGGGGGAAAAACTACAAATTTTTAAAAACTGTAGAACAAAAGTTGACATATTTAATGTATTAAACAGCTGCAGGCTGATTGCCAATAACCCTGTATAGCTTGTGTGCTATGCGCAGTCTAACTCCAGAAGCAGCCTCTAGTAAACGTTTGTTACCTGACTCATCATCTGCTGCTGTCCACCCTGCATCATCTGCTGCCCGTATCCGCCGTAGCCCTGTTGTTGCATGCCGTATTGGTTGCCGAACATCTGCCCTCCCATGCCGCCCATCTGTCCCCCAGCCATCTGTCCGCCAGCCATTTGGCTGCCAGCCATCTGTCCGCCGGCCATTTGTCCGCCACCCATTTGTCCTCCCATCTGCGCGCCGCCCATCTGGCTCATCGGACCCATTCCGCCCATGCTGCCCATTGGGTTCATTTGCCTGCGTATCATTGTTAAGTTTCAGGTTAGAATATATAACGTTAAATAAGTTAAGAAATTATTCTTCTTAGGCGTAACAAAACAAAAATGATACAACATTTCATCCTCTAAAACGCAATTGAAATGAATTAAAAAATATGCAATTTTATGACAATTTTGAAAACCACAATTTTGAACCACATAATTATAATCAAATACATAATAATATAATTTTAAACTGTCATCGGTGTGCACGCACATCGTTACAAATTCCCTCGCATTATTTTTTCTACTGTCAGCCAACTTCATCATGTCCCGTTCTCAACATCATGAAAAAATCACTCTCAGCTCTTTTACAAATACACCAAAAGAAGTAAAACTTCAAATACATATCAAAAAATTGTACTTACGATTGCATGGTGCCCATCTGGTTGGGTTGCATCTGCCGAGGCATCCCTTGCCGCGGGAAAGGCGCGCGGTGCGGTGCACCCGGGTATCCGCTTCCCTGCTGTATATCACATTAGATAAGATCAAAAAGGTAACATTATATATCAACCACTTACTTGGATATTAAGCAATCGTAGCAAATTAATATCGATCAGTTGATTTACCATTGATTTAAACTGCATTGGTTCAGATACTTCCATGCTCGACTGGAAGAAAAAGAGAAACATAAAATGTGCCAGCTGCTTCTCTTTCGGAGCATACAGTAAAAGTAATAAGATTGGAGTTTTTTCAGTGTACTGAAGGTGTTAGATTGAAGAAAACCTGTTTACTACAAGCCGTTAACTTCTGTTTAAGGGACTTATGGCAGTTATCCTTAATTGACCGCTACTACTTGAGTTAACGCAAACGGCGCAGGACTCTAAAGACGTTAACTCGAATAACGATGAGCAATAAGTAATGTGATAGTGAATAATCGAGAGTGAATCGGTATCTTCTAGGTAAACACGCTTCATCGTAGACCGCATCATCACTTAACATTAGGCGAGATGGCGGTCAAGTGTAAGCACATAAAAAGTAAGCATCATGGCCCTCGGATTAGCTGTGATTACGGGCAGTGGTAAGTCAAGTAACACTGGCGTCAGTTTGGTTTTCGTTTATTGGTTGTTATAAATACGGTTGTTGATCTTTAGATATCAAAATTTTACAAAATACTAGCGGCCTGCTCCGGCTTCGCTCGAATAATAACCTAGATATTAACTGCAGCGCCATCTGCTGGGCTGATTTGTGAATCTAAACCTTCCAGGGCCCTACCCAAACGTATACAAAAAAAATCATTCAAATCGGTCCAGCCGTTTAGGACGAGTTCAATAACAACGAAAAGTGGCATTGATTTTTATATATATAGATTATGTGTGTGGCATTTGAGGTATAATTTATACGTATTCTGTATATAACGCAGGAAATAATTGAGGATAGGTGCGGATGCTTGAGTTCGTAAAAAAGATGTAGACAGTTTTTGCTGCAAGTCATAGATACTGCGTATTTTAATCAGTTACGTCTTTGGTTCGTAGTAACGATAGGTTCATTAGCGAATCAATTGAGGGAGTCATCTAATGCCCAACTAGTGGACTACATAAGTCTAAATAAATAAGTAAGATTATCAATAAAAAACTCATAAAGTACAAACGTCACATACCTGCATCTGCATCTGTTGATTGAAAGGCACCGCCCGCTGCCTCAGCATGTGAGTGAGCGCTTGCTTCGATTGGTTGTTGGACGGCTGCACCGGCCCTCGCGGATTCACACCTGTAATTACGTTTTCTCATTAGTCAAGCCCGCAGTAGTGCCATAATAATATAGGTAATATGAATATATGTAGTGGTCTGCCTCGGCTTCACTCGTAGTACATATATAGCCTACTAGCAGCGCCCCGCGGTGTTACCCGCGAAGTTCCCGTTCCCGTTGTTTTCCGGGATAGAAAGTTGCCTATGTGTTCTTCCAGACTATATAATCTATCTGTGCTCCAAATTTCAGCCCAATCCGTTCATGCGTTAAGACGTGATTGAGCAACAAACATCTAAACATCTATATATTGACATTTATAATATTAGTAGGATAGGATCATGAACATATCCAACAGTGAAAAAATTGTTGAAATCGGTCCAGTAGTTGCTAATATTAGCACATTCAAACAACTCATTGTTTGAATGTGCCCTTCAGTTTTTATACATCACGGTTATATCCACGTAATTATATACATTTATCCAAACATTGACATTAAATTTATAATACGAGACGTGATGAACCATTATAGGTATATTGGATATATCATACCGGGCGGGTTGTAGTAGCCCTGCGTGGGCGGCGGGAACCACTGCTGCTGCGGCGTCTGCATAAATTGCTGTTGCGGCTGGTGCGGCGGCATCCCTCCTCCCACGCCTACGCCGTTCGTCTACAAATTACAACAATACAATACATTAAAAAAACCTTCTTTTTGCTTTTTTTTTTAGAATGTCATTAGTATAACTTAGAATTAACATAGAGAGTATAGAGTAAATTTAAATGCTCAAGTTTTTTTTTAAATGAAATATGAATGATGAAAACTTTTTTCATTACCTACGTTGACCACTTTTTAGTAAGTACAAGAAAATCTTATGGGTTTGCGTAAGAAAATTGACTTGTATTTGAAATCACAGGGCGAAAAGGTATATCATCTTATATGACTGTTTACTTGAACTCTTCATATTTTAGCTAAATATGAAGAGTTCAAGTAATTGCGTTACGCACTCTTATGGGTGTTATCGCTACATTTAACAAAAAATAAAAATTGGCAGTCATGGATGCCTCCAATAATAGGAGTGAAAACTTAAGACTTAAAATTTTAGTACTAACTCACAGTATAATAAATAATTCCTTATAATAAAATGAGTATGTACTAAATCACAGTATGCTGAGTGCGAATTTTTAAGCTAAGCGTCAACACGACATTTGTATGAAGAAATTTATAGTGCGTCTAGCGGCGCCGGAGTTCTTTATACAAATGTTATGTTTACGCGCTCAAGGCAGAACGCGTTTTATTGTCTACAAAACTCGCACTCAGCATAATTATAGTATAGGTCTCGTCACCAGTTAAAAGCGCTCGGCGAAAGTAGTGGGGCGACTCGCGCGTGTGTACAATCGCGCCCAATCCATATCGGAGATTCAAAACGTGCGCAGGCAGCGGGACGGAGGAACGCGACTGACGAACAATAAGGCCCTGACCAGACATGCTACTTTTTGAAGCGGGGTGCAGCGACTAGACCCAAGCGCAGCTCTCTACTTTTTCTACTTTTTGAACGCAACAGCGACGTGACGCAGCGTCTAGATGCCTATCGCCGCTGCTAAAAGTAGCTAGTGTGGTTTGACTGTATGAGGCGCTCGCGCGGACGACTCCCGCGACCCGTCTCACTCTGTTTACCTGTTATACCAAAAATCGATTTCGGCACATTCATCGGCAGCGCTTTTAATTCGTGACAGGAGCTGTACAAAATTATTATAATGAGTTACAGTAAAGTGAGTATGCAGTAAGTTTACCGGTGTAGTGGGTTTGGGTTTCTTCATGCCCTTGCATGCGGCGGTCCGCGCGCGCTTGCCCGCACCCGTCGGGCTGGAGTCTTCGCTTCCAGGTTCCTTCGGGAAATGTTAATTATTAGTTAAAAGGTTAATTGGACGTGGAGACGCAGAAAGGATCTAACCCACAAAAAGGGAGTTGATATCGACTTTAAGCGTGGATATCTCAAACATCATTTTTTGTGGGTTACATCCTTTCTACGAATCCATGTCCAATTATTAGTTAGCGTGATTATTTCAACACATATTTTTAAATTGTTTTAGTTTTATTTATGCACTAGCAGCGCCCGTAGTTTTTTATCTGTGTAGTTCCCGTTCCCATTACTTTCCCGCGATAAAAATAGCAAATGTGCTATCACAGAATATATAATTTGTGCTCCAAATTTCCCGATCCGTACAGACGTTCCGACGTCAACGACAAACATCCAAACATCGATATCCTACTAATATTATCAAATTATAAATGCAATAGTTTGGATGTTTGTTGCTCAATCACGTAGGAACGTCTGAACCCATCAGGTTGAAAATTGGATAGATTATAGTCTGGAATAGCACATGGGCTACTTTTATAATGGTAAAATAACGGGGACGGGAACTATGCGGGTAAAACCGCGGAGTGCTATTAGTTTATAATATGAGTACAATTATTAAGGGTATACAAACTACGAACAAAAATAACAAACATTCTATATAAAAAAATTTTTGTTATGATTTTTCTTTAATCAAACAATTTGTATTTCTCCGGAACAATTTGATTTTCTGTCATGTTGGTAGTATTATTTTTAAATTGGCGAAGTAAATATTGTAAATAGTTTACAATTTCTCCTATATAAGCTAGATGAAAATATACATCGACAAATTTGTTATAAAGCGTTTGTCAATCATTTATGTAATTGCACCGCCAGTGACTCTTGACATAGTTTTTGAAATATGTTAAATATCTGCAGTTTTTGTTCGTAGTTTAGAATAGCTGATGCGGCAATCTAGAGAGAAGGGCCATATAGTAAGAGACATGCCTGCCCATGGCAGCATGGCGTGGCTCTACGTGTCACAATTAGTGTGTACATTTTATTGTAAAGTACCAAAGATATAGAAACGAAAAGATAAACAGGCGAATAAGAATACTTAATGACGATGAGTAACAGTTCGTAGCTTCTGAAATATCAAATAGGATACTTATGCTGGATGACAGACTACAGGTGAACAAAGACCGTCATAGATTGGAATTGAACATTTAAACGACCTCCGGGACGACCCAGAAGAAGGTAACGTGACGGATTACAATCACACGACAATGATTGGTCCATAAAGATCGGAAGGAGGAAAGAGCCTTTTTAAGCAAAGGGCCACCACAAAAGAGCTGCCTGTATTAGTAGTAATAATTTGAAAAATCACCTGTTTGACCTCATTGGTCTCAAGATCCTCGGGAGGTAGTGGGAGCGGTTCCAGGTAATAACTAAGTGGCTTCACTAAACTGTGCGTGTGGAATTTCAGTAACCTGTAAAACAATAATGATAGATAAATGTTTAAGAAATCGTACCAAAATTTACGAACAAGCTAGAACCTGAGCAGATCATTTTATAACATCGATATATATCAAAAGATGCGGCCTGAGCACCTTGAAATTGTTAACAAACTGCGTCTCTGTGTGTAGCGTAGCGGTTTACAACTACCAATCTACTTGGCCTCTTGGCACACTCTATCGTAGACTGCATCGTCGCTTAACAACAGGTGAGATGGCGGCCAAGTGTATATCTATAAAAGTTAAAAGAAATGTGTTACATACTATCAGGTTCTTACTCGTGCCGTTTCATATTGTCCGTCTGGGGAAGTACCACACTTTCGCCAGTTATTCTACCGCCAAGCAGTATTTTGCAAACAGTACTGTGTTTCGGTTTGAAGGGCAATGTTTCCAGTGAAATTACAGGGCATAGACATAAAACATCTCATATCTCTTGGTGATCTCTTGGCAGTACGGTAATGATTTGGACTCTTCGTGTTCCAATAGCTGCGTGTCACTGTCCCGTTATGTGGCAGGCATGTTACTTACCATCAGGCGCATGTCCTGCTCGTCTCGTCACTCTATAGTATATACTATAAAAAATAAAAATTGGCAGTCCCTAGGAACTGCCGATAGAAGTGAAAACTTATAACTTAGAATTTGATAGCTTACCTTAGAAACTACACGGGTGTAACCGGAGGGTGTGGCCTCGCCATCTTGGCATGGCCATCTAGAAATGCGTCAGCATTTCCCATTGGCTGATGCGTTTCTAGATGGCCATGCCATGATCGCCTGTCCACGCCATCTCAGCATTTCCCATTGGCTGACGTATTTCTAGATGGCCAATAGCCATGGTCCCGAGTTTACCCGAAGCTTTCTTATCATACCCGAGCGTGACGAATGAAATCAATTCACAGTCCACGAAAAATCTGTCTAGGCGCACCTAAAGAAGTTTTCACTTCAAAAATACATAAAGTATACCTGTGAGCGTTTTCATAAGTGAGCGGTTTTCTTTCGATTTTAGTAGCGGCGAACCACGCCCAGGAGAGCGGGGCAGGGTTCCTGCCGCCTTCCACCAGCTCCCAACTTGATACTCGCTGTTTATCCGTTAACCGAAGACCCTGAAAGAGAAGAATAAAAAACCATCCTTATAGGAAGAATAGTGTCGAATGTGGGATGTGGGGTGTAAGGGGGAAGCACTAAACATCTAGCTTCCTCAAATGTCAACCTCTCCTGCGCGTGGTACACCCTGCTGCCAACTAACGAGGCTCTGACGACCGAACCAATGGCGGTATAACCATTTAAAAGCCAGTCCTAAATTGACCAGACCGGTGACGGGCAGCGGCGTCATCGGTGCAAAGGGCTGGCTCCGCGGTCACCAACCCGCCTGCCAAGCGTGGTGACTATGGCAAATACCCCCCCCTATGAAGAACACAATAAAGAAACGGCCCCTAGTCCCCGGCGGCTCTGCTATTCCAGGCGCTGGTGGCAGCCTTGGTTCCGGTGGAGCATGGGGTGCGAAGAATCCCCGGCAGACGCCCCGCCACCAAACCCAACGACTCGACCTGGCAACGTTTAACGCACGGACTTTGAGGGCTGACGAAAAGATTGTGGAGCTGGAAGAAGAAGTGGACAAGTTGCGCTGGGATATCATAGGGTTATCCGAAGTCCGTAGACAGGGCGAGGACAGGATAACTCTCGAATCCGGCAACTTGTTCTACTACCGGGAGGGAGATCAACAATCCCAAGGGGGTGTCGGGTTTTTAGTCCGCAAGTCTCTCGTCAACAACGTGATAATGATCGAGAGTGTGTCGAGCAGGGTCGTGTACCTTGTACTTAAAATTACCGACCGGTATTCATTGAAGGTCATACAGGTGTACGCACCGACCTCGACACATCCCGACGAAGAGGTTGAGACCATGTATGAGGACATCTCTAAAGCCATACATGTCTCGCCAACACATTTCACGGTTGTGATGGGAGACCTCAACGCGAAACTGGGCAAACGTAGCGGTGATGAGTTGAGAGTGGGACAATTCGGATATGGGCAGAGGAACCCAAGAGGGCAACGTCTAGCTGATTTCTTGGAAAGGGAGAGCCTCTTTATGATGAACTCCTTTTTCAAGAAACAGCCACAACGAAAATGGACATGGATTAGCCCAGATGGTTCCACAAAAAATGAGATCGACTTCATTATGACGACTAAACGGCAAATATTCAGCGATGTCTCTGTGATCAGTAGGGTTAAGACCGGCAGCGATCACCGTATACTAAGAGGCACGCTGAATCTAAACATTAAGTTCGAAAGATCACGTCTAATGAAGTCCACGCTCCGACCAAATTATGCTCAAATCGAAGATCCCGATAACTTTCAACTCGAACTTCAAAATCGCTTCGAAGCCTTAGATGAATGCGTAACGGCGGACGAAATAAACGACAGGCTGGTGGAAACTGTTCAAGCAGTTGGCAGGAAATTTTATAAGAGCCGACGCCAAAATAGAACCCAAAAGCTCTCCGATCATACTCTAAATCTCATGGCAGTTAGGCGAGATATGCGGTTGCAGTCTTCGGTCGACATGACGGTATACAGACGGCTCAATAGACGGATCTCTACTTGTGTGCGACGCGACATACGTTGCTTCAATACTTCGTGTATTGAAGAAGCGATCAAGCGGAACCAAGGCTCAAAAGTGTTCGCAAGAAATCTGTCTCTTGGGCAAAGTCAGCTGGCCAAACTGAAGACCGATAGCGGTAACGTAGTCTCGTCGAAGCCCGAGATTTTGGAGGAGATTGAGAAGTTCTATGAACAGTTATACACCTCTACACAAGCACAACCTGTCGTTAGCATGGCAAAAGACCCCAGAGCCAAGCTGACCCGGCACTTTACCGAAGATATCCCGGAAGTCAGCCTGTATGAGATTAGGATGGCCCTCAAACAACTTAAAAACAACAAAGCACCTGGCGATGACGGAATTACGACTGAGCTTCTGAGAGCGGGTGGAAAACCGGTACTTAAAGTCCTCCAGAAGCTGTTCGACTCCGTCATACTTGACGGTAATACGCCAGAAGCGTGGAGCAGAAGTGTGGTGGTGCTCTTCTTCAAAAAAGGTGACAACACCTTGTTGAAGAATTACAGACCCATCTCACTTCTGAGCCACGTTTATAAGTTGTTTTCGAGGGTAATCACGAATCGTCTCGCACGCAGGTTTGACGACTTTCAGCCACCCGAACAAGCCGGTTTCCGAAAAGGCTATAGTACCATAGACCACATACATACGCTCCGGCAGATTATACAGAAAACTGAGGAGTATAATCGGCCACTATGTATAGCGTATGTGGACTATGAGAAAGCCTTCGATTCCATCGAGACCTGGGCAGTGCTTCAGTCTCTCCAGCGATGCCGCATCGACTATCGCTATATCGAAGTGTTGAAGTGTATCTACAGCAAAGCCACAATGTCTGTCCGATTACAGGACCAGTGCACAAAACATATTCAGCTACAGAAAGGCGTGAGACAGGGAGATGTTATATCTCCGAAACTGTTCACTGCTGCGCTGGAAGACGTTTTCAAGCTACTGGACTGGAACGGACATGGCATCAATATCAACGGCGAATGCATCACTCACCTTCGGTTTGCCGACGACATAGTCATTGTGGCGGAGTCGCTGGAGGACCTCGGTGCAATGCTCAGGGACCTCAGTAGAGTATGCCAACAGGTTGGTTTGAGGATGAACATGGACAAGACGAAGGTCATCACACAAGCTTTGCTTAGTTTGGGGTCAGATGGTGTTGTGTGTGAATTGTCCACCTAAAAAAAAAAAAAAAAAAAAAAAAATAAAAAAAAAAAAAAAAAAAAAATGTGCATGTCTCACCTGTACCGGTTATTGTTGGGAATACCACACTCGAAGTTGTTGACGAATACGTCTACCTGGGTCAAAAGATCCAATTAGGTAGATCCAACTTCGACAAAGAGGTCCAACTCGGATGGGCAGCGTTCGGGAAACTTCGACACATCTTTGAGTCCAAAATACCCCAATGCCTAAAGACAAAAGTCTTTAACCAGTGCGTGTTGCCAGTGATGGCTTATGGAACTGAGACGTGGTCCTTAACTGTGGGCCTCATAACAAAGCTCAAAGTCACACAGCGAGCTATGGAGAGAGCTATGCTCGGAGTCTCTTTGCGCGACAGAATCCGTAATGAAGATATTCGCAAAAGAACTAAAGTGGCCGACATAGCTCAACGAGTAAGCAAGCTGAAGTGGCAATGGGCAGGCCACATCGCTCGAAGAACTGACAACCGATGGGGAAGAAAGGTTCTCGAGTGGCGACCACGAACCGGAAGACGCAGTGTTGGACGGCCTCCCACTAGATGGACAGATGACCTCACAAAGGTCGCTGGAAACCGCTGGTTGCAGGTTGCGCGGGACCGTTCGTTGTGGAAATCTAGGAGGGAGGCCTTTGTTCAGCAGTGGACGTCTTGCGGCTGATGATGATGATGATGAGTGTCGAATGTTGTAATAACTCTGGCCTAAACGAACAACTAAATGGGTCTCATAATAATGTACGCCCGGCTGGGCGACCCAAAACGAACCAATGTTGAACGAACAAAAATGACAGAACGAATTTGACACTTTTAGGAAAGATTGGAGTGACTGTTGCTCTGGAGTGGGAAGATTGCATTTGTTCTGCAATGGGATATATTAACATAAAGGTGTTTTTAGGGTTCCGTAAAACGTAAAAACGGAACCCTTATAGATTCGTCATGTCTGTCTGTCTGTCTGTCCGTCCGTATGTCACAGCCACTTTTTGCCGAAACTATGAGAACTACACTGTTGAAACTTGGTAAGTAGATGTATTCAGTGAACCGCATTAAGATGTTTACAAAAGTTTTGTAAAAAAAACAAAAATTAGGGGTGCCCCCCATACTGAGAACTGAAACTCAAAAATTTTTTTTTCAGCAAACCTACACGTGTGGGGTTTCTATCGATAGGTCTTCAAAAATGATATTGAGGTTTCTATAAACATTTTTGTCTACACTGAATAACTTGCGCGAGAGACGCTTCCAAAGTGGTAAAATGTGTGTCCCCCCCCCTCTAACTTCTAAAGTAAGAAAATGAAAAATCTAAAAAAAATATATGATGTACATTACCATGAAAACTACCAACGAAAATTAGTTTGAACTCGATCTGATGAGTAGTTTTTTTTAGTTCGTCATAAATACACTATTATTAAAACTTCGATCAAAGTTACAACGAACTACAAGAACTATGTGTACTATGTATATTATGTTACTTGCTGCAACGGAACCCTTCATGGGCGAGTCCAACTCGCACTTGGCTACTTTATTTATATCACCTATACATATTATATCAGGACAAGAACCTTCCAAATTATATTTTACAAATAGTATTGCAATTATAAAACTTTGATGTTTAGACTTCGAATTCGTTCAAATAAATAATTCTGCTGTAAGCTGTAACCAATACTTTAAAACTTACTTGTTTCTTGTCAATATCAAATCCTGATATCTTGTTCCCCTTTTGGTCGATTATCGTGCCGAGCGGTTCACATGCGATTACCTAAAAAATACGTAATTATGAACATGGGAGTCATTATGCTTATTGCTGTTTGCAGGTAAGATAAGATGTTACAAAACATTTTAAAAGTTGAGCCATACAAGCTGAGCGCATGCTGACGTCTTCGAGAGCCATGCAATACCTATGTCTCATATCTTCACTCTATATTAAAAACAAAACATATATGTGACACCGAAACAGTAAACCTACCTCGATGATAGTATTCTTGGACAGCGGCAGCAATTGCCGTACGCACTGCACAGACGGCCCGTGTCGTTCCCCAATTTCCTTCTTCAACTTCTTCATGAGATTCTGATAATGTTTCCTGTTGTTGTCGTCCCCTCCGTCGGCTAGCGTCGAGTGTATCAGAGTGGCGAGCATGTCGATCAATGTTGTGAACAGGTTGCTGTGACACAAACTATATTAATTTATTGTAAATACACTGTCTGCCCGGCCAATGTCGATGTATCGCCTCGTTCGCGATGGCTGATGGAGTGATGTATGCTGCTTAGATAGTGGAGTGGAACGTACTTAATTTGGCGCACCAATTACTATTTTTTTTAGTGTTTCACTATAAAATATGGTTGTTCGTTTTCATAGTGAAATATTAATAGAACACATTCAATAGACATTGAAAAAGAAAGGGCGCGAACCGCGTCCTCTCAGTTTTGATTTAAAGTTGATCGTATAACTGGCATCCCAGTGGAGGAACGCTGTCAGAATTTTGAGGACTTTCAGTGAAGGTTCTGTGCGCAAAATAATTATACCTCCACCACACTAATAATATGAATCGAATGCTCAATGTTAACGGCGGACAATACAATGCAATGGAGATGTTACATGACATTGTTACTCAGCATTTTGGCCGGGGCCTCAACAGTAATTTAAAATTCAGGCCATTGTTAGTCGATTTATATATTGAGTATTCGATTATAACAAAAAGTTAACAATTAGCTAGATTTCTGAAAAGACAGACTCCATTAGAAGTCGCTGGAAAGTTGTTATTGCTATAAAGAAAACCAAAAGCTTAAATATTGCTTGTAAGCTAGACTAAAATGATACCATACTCATTAATGTTCCCATTTGCTTTCAGCTCTCGACCGTCTTCTTAAAACGATTATTGGCTTTATTTGGTTATTTTTCTCTCTTTATTTTCGCTTGAAATTAAAGAGAGAGAAAATAGTAAAGCTATCACCGTTCTAGTTAGGTATGCAGAAGATTCATCAAGAAATATAAAGATACTTCTACAACTGAGTGCATTATAAAACCAGTCACGCTTTGACGACATGACGCCACCTGTAGATTGCACTGACGTAAGACGAGCTATCCTAACATCAATTCTTTCGGTCGTTATATTACGTAGATTTTGATATTTAGATAAATATATCTATCATACAAATCTCACCTAGAACTACACACACACACAGTTATCTATTATTATGGATGTTGAAGACTTGATGAGCGCCCAATTACTTCAGTACATCAGTATATGCTTCAATAGCGTCAGATCGTGAAGCACATTCGTCCAAGAGGCCCGCAGCTTTAACTAGGTCTTGCTTAAGTCCGCCCAATCCGCCGTCAGTAAATAGGAGCATCGGATCGTGTGTCACAATTCCTCCAGCTAATGAGAACCGCAGCGGTAACTTGACAGCAGCTGATCTTGCTTCAAGCTCATACTAACTCAAATAGTTACCTGTTATTATACGCGTCGACGACCTGATGAGCGACTAACTGCGTGAGTAAGACCGCCCAATCCGACGAACTTGATAGGAGCGTCGGATCGGGTCAAACATTCCTCCGGCCAATGAGAACCTTCGTTTTAGTTAGATCTTGCTTCAAACCTATACAAATTACAAATAGTTACCTGTTATTGTACGCGTCGACGACCTACTGAGCGACCAACTGGGTCAGTAAGACCGCCCAATCCGACTTCAGTTGGTAGGAGCGTCGGATCATTTGCCAAATTCCTCCAGCCATTGAGAACTGTCGCTTTCCGACGTCTGTTGATAGGAGTGTTGGATCGTGTGTCACATTCCTCCAGCCAATGAGAACCGCAGCTGTAGCTAGATCACCCTTCAATCAAACCTATACAAATTACAAATAGTCACCTGTTATTATACGCGTCGACGACCTGATGAGCGACCAACTGCGTGAGTAAGACCGCCCAATCCGACGTCAGTTGGTAGGAGCGTCGGATCGCGTCGAACATTCCCCCGGCCAATGAGAAGCGGAGCTGTAAGGCCTCGGGCGCGACCTCGTCTTGCCACGTGTCGTTGCACGCGGAGCGTTCGTGGTCGCGCGTGTGTGTGAGGTAGTGCTGTAGCTGGGCGTGGATGGATGATAGGAGGCTCTCCTGTAAGCAGAAACAGTATGTTTAAAAGGATGAGAGATGTTCTGCGTTGTGACCGTTTAATAGCGTCTAATGACGCGTTTTTTGGGATGCAAAAGGTCAAAGAAAGCGTTAATGTTTCATTTTGTTAGATACATTTTATAAATTTTAATATCAATAAACTGCAAAAATTTACATAAAGGCCGTGGTGGTCTAGCCTCCTCATGGCTTTGGGTAGAGTGACAGCTAAATCACTTTACTGCCTTTCAAGAATGCAGATTAGAAGTTTCAGTAGGTACGCACAATAAAAAGACACAATTATAATTTTTCTTATACGTTTTTCGTTGCACTTATGTCTTCCCAGATTCCTCTCCTTTGGTACCTTTGCATAGCTTTTATTATTGGATCGCGTTAATACTTTTGGCTGAGCTTCTCTTCCTTCCTTCCCTATAGCCCGATTTACGGCTTTGATGGTCCCGTTTTTATCGTGCGATTGCAGTTCGTTACGTCACTTTCGTCTGGGTCGGCCCGGAGGTTTAGATGAAGTTGGACATTTGTGTTCCCCCGTAGCCTAGCTGCTTGTGACTGAGACGAGTTACCTTTTGATCGTCCCGATGCCTCAGACACGTGAGCACGAGCGACAGTAGCGGTTCGTTCACTAGCCACCGCCAGAAACTCCCCTTTTGCCCCCACTGCCAGCCCCGGCAGTTCTTCCTTCCTTCCAAATAGCCCGATTTACGGCTTTGGTGGTCCAGTTTACATCGTGCGATTGCAGTTCGTTACGCCACCTCTGTCTGGATCGCCCGGAGGTATAGACGAGGTGGTTTCCCCAACGGTTGTGAGTGATATACGTTACCTTCTGATCGTCCTGGTGCCTCAGACACGTGAGCACGAGCGACAGTAGCGGCTCGTTCGCCAGGCGCACCGCACTGCCGCCGCCGCAGGCACAGCCTCCGCCGCATCCACCGCCCGACACACCCCGTTTGCCCCCACTGCCGGCGCCGGCCGAACTGAGTAAATATCACAATTGTGGATAAATTACTACCCTGATATAGTCCGATAAGTAGTATAGGCGTCCCGTGGCCAGCTACTATAATGTAAATTAAAAAAATTGTGTGTTAATTCAGAGTACCACTACATAAAATATATGTATTATAATACACTAGCTGTACTCTGCGGGCGTTGCTATGCCACCTGTCGAATATTGGTCATAGTACTAACGCAGAAACTTTCTTTGGCTCATGGACAACAACTTTGGCTAAAGATCATCACATGATAATGCATAGTTTACGATTCTACAAAAGACATTTAAACATTCATTTTAATTTTGAGATTGAGGTGAACCAAAAAACAGAAGTGCAATTAATTATTTAACAACTATAGCAATTGTTTTTATAAGGTTTGACTCCCTACCGGCGACAGCCCCAGCCGAGGTCGTACTGTCTGAGGTGCTCTTACGCTAGTCGTCGTACGAGATGTAGTCATCGCCGATTCAGTTAAATCAGGTTAGTAGGGCGCTGCGCCTTCTGCACAAGCCCAAAATTCTGTAGGCAGTAGAGGTCAATTGCCATAAAAACAAAAAATTGGCAGCCATTGGAACTGCCGATAGAAGTGAAACTCATAACTCAGAATTTGATAGCTCACTTTGGAAACTAAGCGGATGAAACCGGAAGCCGCTGCTGGTCTGGAATAAATCTTCAAATTATTATCGTGTTGGTACATATATAAATTTGTCTTCTAAGCATGGTCGTTTAGACTAGATGGGCATGGTTAGATGTGTAAATATGTGTAATGGTAACCAATTAACCATGGTAAAGCGCCATGGCTATCTAGAAAATGCATTTCTAAATAGCCATGATCCCTAGTTTACCCGAAGATTTCATTTACGAACGTGACGCTTGAGGTCAATTCATAGCCCACGAGAAATCAATCTGTGTGTGGTGCGCCAAAAAAGGTTTTAACTTCAAAAAACCAACAAGGTATACAGTTCCATTTCTCACCCTTTATAACTGGGGCTCTGATGGCTCTTGCAGTCCCGATGTGAGCCGCCCCCGCCGCCGCTGCCACTGTTACAATTGCCACTGCAGCCCGCGCCCCACCCCGTCTCCAGGATCTAAAAAACCATGAAAGTAATTACTTACTTACATCTCTTACATCAACTATATATAGTCTTCAAAAAATAAGAAGCCCGTTTTAATATATAAGTACCTGGGTGACCGAGCTTTGCTCGGTTTAAATACTAAATATACTTAGATACCTACAGATAAAAGACTCCAAGAAATAGAATTTCTTTAAAAAAACGAATTGAAAAAAAAGAGAACCCGTCTGGATTCGAACCCGGAGCTACTAATTCGTGACCGCAATGAGCGCCCGACTTCCCGTCTGAGCTAATTATGCTGTCGCGTCACGCGGCGAAATTTACCTTCACATTCTAATGTCTAATGTGACAGTTTTTCATTGTCTAAAAACGCGCATAATATGCGTTTTTTATAAATAAGACCTAGTTAGATCGATTTATCGTCCCCGAAATCCCCTGCATACATAATTTCATGAAAATCCGTCGAGCCGTTTCCGAGATTCAGATTCTATATATATATACATATTTACAGAGGTACAAGAATTGCTTGTTTAAATGTATAAGATATAATATATTATACAGGGTTACTGGTGATCTGCCTGCACCCATTTAAGGGCATGTTCTGTATGTTTAAACAAACAACTCTTGTTACACGTCAATACATATCCTCAAAACTGTCTACAACGTTTGTTACAAGTCAATACATGTACCAAAAAAAAAAAAAAAAATTTGTTGTCCTCTCCAGCACTGTTTAGTTCTATTCGGGTCGGAACTTCGTTTATCGAGCGTTAAAGAGTGTGCGCGCTCTTATTACGATGAGTTCGGTGTTTTCAGACCGGGCAAATACATACACTTTTATATTTTGTATAGAAAAAAATACGACTTTTAAAAATTGTAGAACATAAATTTACACAACATGATGATTAGAAGTAACCCTGTATAGCGTGCTAAAAAGTACGTACTTTATGTAATTCGCACTCTTTCTCAAATATCAAAACAGGCCTTACATTTTTTAGAACTATAGTAGTCGTCGAGGCAGAAGTCGATCAGAAGGTATATACTCGTACTTCGGTTGTTATTGCTCAGAAACCGAGCGATATCTAACCCCATACATACATAATACACATTGTAATTTAACTGCAAAAGTGTTACCTTGAGTTATAAAATGATGTGTGGAAATAAACCTATTCTATTCTAATACCATATGTAATCCGGTTGATGTGTTTACCTGTCCGGCTTGTTTCAACACTCGGCCCTGCACGGCGGCCGGCAGTTTAGCGACGAGCGGCGCGACCAGCCACACCGATTGCGACCACTTGCTCGTGCTCACCACGCCGCGGTCCGTGCCCGTCCTACAAACAACGCAATGGTTCAGCAACCGTTACGATATTTACGATATTAGCCTGTCCAACAATATGAGTAAGTGACACTGGAGGTATGTAAATAGTGTGGGTAAAGACTACGTTCCGGTTTGAAGGATAACGTTTCTAGAGAAATTACAGAGCAGCGAGGTAAAACATCTTACATCTCTGGGTGACGAGCGCTTTGGCTTCTTCATGTTTCAATAGCTGCGTGACACTCTGCTGTTATGGGTGTTATACGAGTAAGTAATTTCCTAGTGCGGAAAACACCTCATAAGTCGAGTTATACTACAACACTTCACCACCATCATTAAAATATATGTGTTTCTCTATGTCATGCTCCTACAAAGACAGGTTTTGGGGACATGCGTCTTCCACCCACCCGTACTTGGCCAGTGTGGGAAATTGCGGCAATGATATTCTCCTAGATTGTTTTCGAGCGGTATCTAACGTTGCTTCCACGTCCTGACCTAGGGAGGGACTATTAAACATAAGCTTTAGGCCGCTAGTGCGAATAGGATGCACAGTCACCTGTCCTTGTCTTTATGCGGCGGCGCGGGCTGTTGCAGCACGTTGATGACGGCGCGCGCCACCGTGTCCAGCCACGCGCTCAGTTCCACCGAGCCGAGGGGGAACTGTTTGAACATGAGCTGCAAGTCCAACCAAGACATACGAAGCGACCATTGTTCCAGATTCTGCGGAAACAAAACAAGGACATAAAAAATCTCTGATACACAAAACTTGGTATTTAAAGATCCAGTCTTATGATCTTTGTTCCTAGTGAACTCTTCACTAAGCCAACCGATATTCACGAAAGTTGGAATTTAAGTATAATTTCGTCCAACTTGAGAGATAGGATAGTTTTTTACTTCGATTAATGATCTTTGTATGACAATATAACAGTCAAAACCTAAACGGGCCGCTAGTTATAGATAAAACCTACGCCGTGAGATTTGGAACAAAAGAAAAACACCAAATCGGTATCAAAGTGTTTGAAATAGGAATTTCACCAACTCTCTCTGCGCCTTCTGCACTAGCCCATAGATCACTGAGTTGCTCACATAATATGTCCCTAAAAGAAGGCACTCCGATATACGCCAAGTTTTATAAAGCTAAAATACATTACCTCTAGTAGTCGTGTGATCATGGTTTTTTGGTCGAGATCTGGATGCGTATGACTGGCGGAATCTGGATAGCAGATCATGTGCAATAGCCTGAAAACAAATGTATGTTCAGTAAGATACTAACCAAGCTGTGAGCTTTATTTGATCATTGGAAACGCCAAAGTATGATGGGGTAGTTAGAGTTCCAAAGTATTTTGTATATTCTATTCGAATGTTTCAAATGAATGTTGTGTTTTCTTACAAAAATAGTGAAATTGACAGGAAAGGTAAGAATACCATCGACCTTCTTGATGTTGTTCTGCTTGTTTCTATATGGGCTTATTCGAGCAACCTTATTGTTAATCCTAATCCCAGATGCTTGAGTACAATGAGACACAAGTTGATAACTTCAGACGTATAGTCCATGGAGTCCAGTCACACTGAGGGCGTCACAACGTTAACCCACTTTTTGTCTATCGAAGTGGGTAGATTTGACTCTGTCAATGGTTACATAGTGCTGTTTGACGGTAGAAGTAAGGAGAACTGAATTGCACCGTATTCTTTTAAAAAATGCAACAAACGATAACCTGGTACAATTAATATACATTTGCACAATACCGCTTAGCGGTAGAACAACTGGCAGAAGGAGTGGTATTTCACCAGGCGGATTATGCAAAAAGTCCTTTCAGCGCAAATTCATAATAATGTGATTGTCGGGTTACTTAGTTTATAGATTAGGTCATAAAACTCTAGCACGTATAGCTATAAAGAAAACGATACATTATGGAACACTTACCTTTGAGCCTGTCGTGGCGTCAACATTGAATCTAACAGCATATCAGGCTGATACAATTCGTCAGGATTCTGGAGACATTTCTGCAGCACCCATTCTTCAGAACATATCTCTGCCAGGACCCGTCGGGCCAATGACGAGAGAGATTGTGAAGAATCCAACAAGGTCGACCCTACGCCACCACTGCCCCTGGATTTGTTTAAGAAGTTTACTTCAGGGTTCAAGTTGTGGTCTAATTCTGCTTTGGGTATTTAACTTTTTCAGCATTTCAGAGAGCTACGAAACAGCACTTTTGCGAGTTTTATGAGATCTACCCTGCTGTTTAAAAGAGGTATAATTTCGTTTTCAATCAAGTAGCAATAAAGTATTCAAAACTAGCATGTGACCGCGATTTTGTCCGCGTTGAATTTAGAGACTGGCTATTTCTAAAGGAACTCTGATTTTCAGACAAAATCATCATCAATTTCAGATAAAACGTAGCCTTTTTGCTATTCCAGACTATATTCTATTAACCTAAGGGTCCCAAAATGTTTTTTATAGGCGTTTAGCTGGATAATAATAAGCAGGTATACTTTGGATAGCAATGAGATACATACTTACATCAATATCAGGGAATAGCAAGCACCAATTAAACATTCCATTACTATTTTGCTACTCATCATGAATATATTGAAAGCAGAATCAGACCACAACTACAACTAACACTTACCCAGAATATTTCACATATATAATGGTTATTAACAGACAACACAGAGGGGATAGACAGATATTATTTACACGTATGTACAGTTTCCCACCAAGTGAAATGGCCGTGAAAATAATGTGAACGGTGATGGCTGTTAGGACAAAGCGGGACAAGTGAAGGTGGCCCTAGAGGTCTATTATTTGGTGACTAATATGTGAAGGTTATTTCAGTTTCTGGTATCCGTTACGGAGCGGAATCTGTTGATGCATATGCCGAATCACGACGACCCGTGTAAGCGACGTTCGAATTCTAGCACCTTCGTCAAAGTGGCGTAAGCTACCAAATGTACGGGAAAAACAAGCCAAGGTGGACTGATGGCGAGAATGTACGATTCACAATCGTGAGGTTATAGGTATACAATACAATATCTGCTTACACATTTTGAGAATGTTTTCAAGCGCATTTGTACAAGATTATCGTCACCACTGTCTTTAACAGTGGAGGAAAATATCATAAAACAGGAAACTGGCATGTTCCCAGCAAGACACTTTTCGGGGGCATGCGTCATCGGCCTACACGCCCTTGGTCAGCGTGGTGGTGGTGGTGGTGGTGGAGCCTTGATTCTCTAATTATCCCAGCAATGGGAACATAAAATTGGGCTGTCCATGGTGACCACGTTATAAACTAATTTACGCAAGTTTATAAGAATAGCCAGAACATTGAGGAAGAGGATAGTTTGATATGTCTGCCTGTGATTAGAAACTTTTGTGACAGTTACCAATTCGTCAGTTTACCTGTAAACATGGTGTTTGAACATCGGGGACTTGCGTCGCCATATAGACACGGTAAATATCCCGTTATTAATAGTAGTAGTATAATGAACAACCACGACGGCTTAAAACAATGTCAGACAAACTACCGTCAATTTATTTCAACTAAGGGCATGGTAAGGATACGGGTTTTTTATACATTTGGTAGCGTTTACGCAATTTTAACCGATACGGTAAAAATCATATCTCGTACGTTAGATGTGTTTGCTGGCATAAATTGACCTTAAGGGTCGCTGCGATTCTATGCAAGCGTCAAGTTAAGATACACCGGAATTGTTTGTGTTTCGCTCATTGGTCATAGTGAGTGCGGCGGTAGGTAAAACTTTTTAAGATATTCCTGATTCATTTTGAAAATGCAATATGAAGTCCGAAATGTGGAACATAATGTCTTTTAGAGTTGGGGGTGATTAATTACCCAAATGGTGTGGTATTTGGCTAATTTTATTTGGATTTGGGTAATAAAAACTGGTCAAATAATTAAATAAGTAACTTCGTATTAATGAAGACATTCAAAAGATACGGGAGAGATATTCCAAAACATTCACAAGTACTCGTATGTAGTAAAGCTTAAATGCATATAGAGACTTGACTATGATTTCCATGTGAACATTCTAGATATTTTAGAGGTGAAACATGTGAGAGAATCATTTTTATATGATTATTTAGACAAGAGTTACATCCAAATCGATACTTCCACTAATGTAGCAAGCTGTAACCCAAGGAATAAATTAATTTTAATGTTCCGTTAGCACGTGTATGGAAAATTTAAGCAACGAATGGGACAGATAATATATTTACCATACATTTGCTAGCATCACGCTGCGGTAACATAATCGCTTCGTTTTTGTTTTTGAGCTATTGATTTCGAACACGCATTCAGCTGTTTGTGTTATGTGATGCCCAGAAGTGTACTAGGAACGATTATATTATGTATGTAAATTACTATAACTTTTTTAAATAATAGGTTTGTGTTTGACAGCGTGTTGCCTGCTGTCGACTGATGAATAAAACTTATAACTCAGAATTTTATAGCTTACCTTGGAAACTACACGGGTGTAACCGGAGGGCGTGGCCTCGCCATCTGGCACGGCCATCTAGAAATGCGTCAGCATTTCCCATTGGCTCACGCATTTCTAGATGGCCATGCCATGATGGCGAGGGCACGCCCTTTCAGCATTTCCCATTGGCTGACGCATTTCTAGATGCCCAATCGCCAAGGTCCCGAGTTTACCCGAAGATATCTTATCATACCCGAGCGTGACGGTAGAATTCAATTTACACCCCACGAAAAATTTGTCTAGGCGCGCCTAAAGAAGTTTTCACTTCAAAAACCAGTAATAATTGTTTTAAGGCATGTAAAAAGTTTTCAATACGCCTAAGCTACGGCTATCAAACGTAACAATGATCTTTGGTCTCAATATGAGCAGGACAGAAGACATGGGACAAAAAAATGTAACAATATATTATGCCCAAAATGAAACGAACGAAATAAACAGCTGAGTGCGGTTATCACATATTTACAATTTCAGAATAATATGCATGACCTTTATTTTAGAAAATCCTTCAAATATTACTTTCCGTGACTAAGCGAATTAAGGAATTAGACGATGGAGTCAGGGATAAACCTAAAAATGCGATAGAACAAAATAACAATGCGGCCATTTTGGGATGAATTCTCTGAAGTTGCTTCTGGGAACTATCGCGCATGTAGCCATTACTTTATTACCAAAAATATCGCATATCTCATAGATATCTTCCCTAATGACCGGTATTGTGATAATAGAAAATTAATTATTTGAAGGATTTCGAAAGTGCCCGATTTTTTTAAAAGTGGAAGTACGATTGAAATAGCACATTTAATGAGAGTGATGGAGGATGTGCAAACGAGGTAACTCAATAAAATAAACAAACCTAGGAGTTCTATGGCCCCCAGTCATCTCTGATTCTACCATCCTAAGAATGAGAGAAATTCGCCAATCAATGTTATTATAATCGCAATAATCAAAATAATACATGAATAAAATCAAATCTATTGTCTAACTTATGAAATATCAATTCTGTTCTATCAATTTTAATTTTATTTTACAAGATTTGAGCATAAACTAAGTTAGTTATCTGTAAGGCCTAATAGCATGTACAACATTTTAAAAATCGAATGAAACTTATGTTGTCCGGTTACAATTCGACGTCTATAGGTACCACTGGAACAAATTCAATATCTTTTTTTTATTCTTGAAAGGCAACCGTGATAAAACACGTTCGTTATCTTTAATCTCGAAAATACTTAATAGTTGTGTGGGAAAACGCGTGTAAGCGTAAATAATAATTCTTTTACAGGGTTGTCTACTCTTGAAAACTTCGATGTAAATAAAATGTTGTTATCGTTATTAGTACCCTACGTTAACTATTTTGTGACGACATCCTTTTTGAATGAACTTTTAAAAGCGCAGTCTATTTCAGCTTTAAAAGGCATATTATAAACCGTACTGAATATAAACAGGTACAGATAGTTCAACTCATCTGTGCGCGCGGGCCTATGTGTGGGTAAGCTTGTACATATACAGTTACTTTGTATGCTCGTCACGTTTTGCTCGGACGACGACTGCTGCGCCACTGCCACACAAATGAAAGTTGTATAATTACAAGCGCACGCACACATAGCGCCGCGCGCACAGATGAGTTGAACTATCTATAATATGAGTATTATTTAAATCTAGTAAGGAGTGTATGGACTTACATTGATCAGAACATGACTGGTCTCTTAGTTAATGTTCTGATCGGAACTACGCTGCACGAGTGCCCTGGTTCAATATTTATTCTATTCTTTTGCTACTTTGCTACTTTTATTACACATATTATGTAATAAACGTAGAATAATCTTTTATTTCAGGCATATGGTTCCATAAATATGGTTCTGCTTCGCAATGCACGGTGCTCGTCATTTTTTTATACTTAGTATTATTGTTTTTTATTCCCATTAATGCGAACAGAAACCCCATATGTATCTTAGTTTGGGTCCATCCACAGGTTCATCTCATCATCATCTGCAAAATACAGTCTCACATAGGCTGTTCGGTAAGCAGTAGAGGCTAATTGAGACCACCTGTCTTAGTTCCTTTTAAAACAAACTTTCAAAATGTATACTTAGCACTCTTTTCTAACTTGGTTCGATTTTTAAACAAAATTATCTGTTTTGTCATTATGTGTTAAAAATTTCAAAACCAATACTAAAATTGCAATTTTCAATTGAATTTAATAAATTCCGAATCAGACAGCAGACATTTCTTGTGCGCAACTTTGCTGTTCGCACAGTATTATAATACAAACAATTTTATTGCAACATACGTTGATAAAGCATAGATTGCGCTTTCATACAGTTCTGGATGAATATACTTCAGTATAGACTGAGCAATGGACAAGTTACGAAGCTACTTACGCCAAATGATCGAGCTGCGCGTCCGTGGGCACAGTGTCGCTCGTGCCCAGTATATGCGACAGTTCGGACGACTTCTTACCACCTGCTTTGCCGCCGTCGCGAGCTGTCGAATCTCCTACCACTGTCGAAAAATAAAAATGAAATCACGAGGTAAAGATGAAGAAGGATTGAAATTGCTTGTAATTATTGCAACGCACGTTTAAGACATAATCATGGATAAGCAATTTTCGTGGGGCCCTCAACTGGCGGAAGAAAGTCATAAAATTTTCAGTTCTGTGGCATCTCTCAGAAGACTTCGTAATTTTCTTCCAATCACTACCAAAACTGCGCTTGTGAAATCTCTTTTATTTCCAATATTACGCCGTCGCCGTTTAAAACATATCGCCGTCATTGTCACATAGGCTGTAATGGAGAGAGACGGCGACTGGTTTGATCGCAGTATTTAGTCATGTCTTCAGGATAAGATAGATAGAAGTCTCTTTATTATGACACAAAAATATTACAGTAAAACACTTATGACCCACAAATAGCTCTACAATTGCTTATCAGGTCCAATATTAGGTAAAGTTTTTGTCACATTCCTCCCTGCGCGGTGTTACTTTGATCGATAATTGCGATTGCACGCACACCCGGCCCACCCTGGACAGTCAACACCTTGGTGTTGATTGACTGACGTCGAACGATCCAACGGCCCTTTTCAGGGCCACCAAAAGGCAATTCTCAGCGCCAAACAAAAAGGCCCTTATTAGCGCCAATACTAAAAATAATTATATCAGTCAGCCAGATTGAATTGTTAAATTGTATTAAAAACTAAACTAAATAAAATACAAAAACTTAAATACTAGGTAAGTAATACAGATAAAGTAAGATAGGTTTAAACACAAACAGGTATTGTCAGCGACACGAAGAAGAATACCACTGTAAATAGTTGGTAGTTGGGTAAAGGACAGGGTCTTACTCAGTATGGCCTTGAGTGTAGCGAGCACGGGTCCCACTCCGATGTTCTTGTGCGCGGCGGCTAGGAGGTGGCGGTCGCAGGAGAGGCGCACGCCCGCCGCGCCGCCGCCCGGGCCCGGCGACGTCGACACTGAGTACAGCCCTGCAGGAGATTGATTAACTCTTTTACTTGAAATCCGTAGCTATAAGGGGAACTGGCCATAACAGGAAGCCGGCCTAAGGCTGCGGTTCTATTGAGGCGGAGCGCAGACGAGCTGTGGCGCGATAACATGGATTGAAATCCACGTATTTAACAGCAACTTTATTTAACTCAATGGAACTGCAGCCTAAATCTCTGCTGTCTACTGTGGTGCCACTAAACGCGAGTGAACACGAATTGGTACGAGAAAATTGTATAGCAACAGACGGAATATACTGAATGAGCCCTAAGTTACAACACAATATGTAGACGTAGGGGGCAACAACACGGGGCTTCCTAGAACCCTAGTGAGGACTGTTACGTACACAATGTATTTTTTTGTTTTATCAAATTATAAAAAATCGACAAAGATATAGATAGACCATCAAACTTCAGGGCGGGTGTGACGTCATTTCTTCACGGACACATACAGCTAGCAGTCGCCCAGCTGTCCACGCGCCAACAGCTAGCAGGCACTAAGCTGTCCGCGCGCGCGCGCGCTCATTCTTCTATCTACTGCCAGCTAACGAGTACAGGCTAACACTAACGCACGGACCCCGCGCAGTCCGCTTGCTTACAGCGGGTGGCCAGCGAGACGTCAACTACCGAGTAGTCTGACGGCAGTAAGCACGCTGTCGGCGAGCCGTCTGCTAATTTATGTTGCCAATGTAATCTATATCGTAACAGTCATGGCATAAAGTCTATATTTGAGTGATATTTTATGGTAGCGGAGTCGTATAAGTGGGCCCTGACGCCGAGAGTGTAGTTACCAGGCTGCGGGGTGTCGACGGTCTTGAAGAGCCGCAGCAGCAGGTGGCAGGTGAGGCGCGCGCCGGTGTCGGGCGAGGGCGCGTTGGCGGGGTTGCTGGTCGCGCCGCCACCGCCGCACGCCTTCAGGAGCGACGGCAGCGCGGCGTGACGCACGAAGTCTTCCAGGGAGAAGCAGTGCCGAGCTGGACAAAAGTTCAAAGTACTAATATACGCTATATGTAACCCAGCAGAAGGACAATTTTTTGAAGTGAAAACTTTTTGAAGTGAAAACTTTTTGTAGTGAAAACTTTTTTGGCGCGCCACAGACAGATTTTTCGTGGGCTGAGAATTGAATTCTATCGTCACGCTCGGGAATGATAAGAAATCTTCGGGTAAACTCGGGAGCATGGCCATTGGCTGTCTAGAAACATCGCATCAGCATTTCCCGTTGGCTGACGCATTTCTAGATGGCCATGCTCACGGCCACGCCCTCCGGTTTCACCCTTGCGTAGTCTCCAAAGTAAACTATCAAATTCTGAGTTATAAGTTTTCACTTCTATCAGCAGTTCCTATGACTGCCAATTTTTTTTATGGTATAGAAGAGTGACGATACGAGAACGAAATGAGCTTGAATGAAAAGTCCCAAAGAGGTGTTTTAAAATGTATAATTGACCGTTATCAGGTCACTTCAAGGTTGGAATTCACAAAGATGACAGAAGCCACACTAATATTGTTTGGATGATATCTAATGTCAGCAATCATCGAGCATTCCAGGCGAGTATAACGAGGCGTTTTCCAGATGCAAATTGACTTGTGAAAGATAGTTATACATTTTACCAAGTGTGGCACCACTGTTTCTTTTTTTCTAAAAAAATAACACATTGGCGCCACCTATGGTGAACTTGGGAACTGTCTTTGACAGGTCTTTTTGCATCTTGAAAGGGCCCCATTAAAATGTTTTTCATTAAATACATAACTTCGATTAACTGTAAAAAATTACCAATGCAGTTATACCTCTATGTCAATTGCTAGACCTGTAAATCAAATTACTTTTGACAGAAATGACCACCTTTAAAACTGTTTCCGAGATCTTACCAACTAGTATACAGGTGAAGACGGCCAGGGCATCGTGAGCCGCGGCGTCGTGCAGATCCCTATGGTGCAGCAGGTCAGGATAGAGCGGCGGCGGAGCGGCGTGCGGCGCGGTGCCGGCGGGGTAGTGCTGCGCCCCGCACAGAGCGACCAGGGCTCCGAGCCACTCGGCCGCTAGTCCGCTGCACCACGCTGTCATTTCCGCGCACAGCACGCCTAGCTCGTTCACTCTGATACGATAAAATAAGTTGACGACATTGGACGTTTTCAGTTTGAGCGATAACGTTTCCCCGTCGACTATATCGGTAAAGATACAGTGTGGGGAAAAGCAGGATCGCGGATGGAGAGGGCATGAGCAGGCGTCGCTAGATAAAAATATCAGTGTGAAAACGTCGATTTGTAGGTTGGCCACGGTCATAAGGAATTTTCAATACGAAATTCTGTTTGGAAAATCAATGCAAAATCACGTACGTTGATTTCGCGTACGTAAAAATTATGTGTGGGACGTACGTTAGTTGCAAATGTTGTGAAGGAACGTGTCTTTTGCAATACAGCTTTAGTACTAAAGCAAGAGGCAGGGAACCTAAAAGTTTAGTAAAAGCTTACTTGGTTATGAAATAAATTATGTTTCATTTGATTTCAGATTTGCTATGTTCACAGTACTTATGCATATAAAACCAACTTATTTATAAAAAAAACGTGTCACGGTGTCTGTGAATACCACCGTACCGTACTCCAAAATGGCCCAACATATTCTTTAGATTTTTTACATGTATTTAATAGGAAGGAGAATAAGCCTTAAAGTATTTTTACCCTTCTGCACCTCTAGCACTATTTTTTGGTACAACAGCATACAAATAATTAATTAAACTATTGTTCATTGAGTTCAGGGACATAAATATATACTTTTATTATTTAAAGAAAGAAGGACGATTCTGTAGATTATGTTTATATATGTGTGAGTGTGAGAGTATGGTCGCGATAGCGCGTTCTGGATTTGTAATACAATACAATAACTCTTTATTAAAAAGCCATAAAACATAAGATATACAACAAATAATACAAAGCAGAAAAAATAATATCTTAGCAATTTAATTGTCGGCCTTATAGCTTGGATTTAGAGTTTTTAAAGCTATAAAAAGTATTAATTTGAACTCACCGATCATTGTCCACTTCTCTACAAACCGCTAGCATCGCCGAGCACACAAAGCTGTATCTATTCGCAGGCGTCTCCGCTACGGTCCGCGCCCAAGCAACTTCGATTTTCCCTAAAAAAACATATCAGTATTTACTGAAACTACGTCTTTGAATTTTTTGTAATAAGGGACGAATAGCTATTGTCCTCAGATTGATTGCATGGTAGTTAATGAGACTCAATTTACCTTTGCGTGGATGAGTAAAAAATTCACTCAGAAATTGTGGGCTGTATGAGTACTGTGATGGTATTGGTTGAAGTGGTGAGTAGAGAGCTTGCCTGTAAAGAGAAATTACCTATTAAATTTATATCTTGCAATTGAAAAGGAATATTAATATAAAAAATAAAGGAAGAATTGAATTTTTTACTTTTTATGTTTGTGGACATCTACAGCTCGGGAAAACATCTTGAAATTAAAGTAGAAGTACTTTTATCCATCAGTTCGAGCTGGGCAAAGAGCAGTCTTTAAAACAAAGTATCGTCAACCAGCCGGCACAGCTGCTCGAACACGGCCATACTAACACACACACACCTGATCCTGGGGTACGCGTTCGCGAAGTTGTCAGCGTGCGGCGCGTGGCAGAGGTGTTAGGCCGCCTTGTACAGGTCGTGCAGCTGCGCGAGCACGCAGCGCTCGGCGGACCCGCAGTCGCCGGGGTTCACCACGTGCTTCACCGGCCCACACAGCTGCTCCAACACGGCCATACTAACATACACACACACCTGATCCTAGGGTACGCGTTCGCGAAGTTGTCAGCGTGCGGCGCGTGGCAGAGGTGCGCGGCCGCCTTGTACAGGTCGTGCAGCTGCGCGAGCACGCAGCGCTCGGCGGACCCGCAGTCGCCGGGGTTCACCACGTGCTTCACCAGCCGGCACAGCTGCTCGAACACGGCCGACGTTTGTTCCACGCACACTGGAACCAACACACCTCATAGAAGAAAACTTTCGAACATTTAGGCAGAATTCGAGGTGCTGAAACTGCATCGAAATATAGGGTACTCGCTCCACTGTAACCACGGTAAATATCACGTCGAGTCAATGTGCAACCATAAGCAAGTAATTTCTGCACTCGGCTGAAGTTTCTTTCACGCCCACAAGAATAGCAAGATGGCCTATAGAGACTGTTGAGATGTGTTTGTGTGAGTAATTACTTACATCTTACAAAGAACGAGCCAAACACATAAACCACCAAAATGATCAAGTGCGGGTGATGACAACATTCAGAAAAGGCGACTTCTTGGAGCAAACCAGTTTCTTCATTTTCTTTCATAGTATTCATTTCATATAGGCAACGGCAACAACAAGCTCGAACTTTGAAAACTAAATTTCCAACACACGATTGTGATAGGGATGTTTTAGTCAGTAGGTCGTCACGGCTCGAAGTACGACATTTTTATGAACTCACACAAAAGGCACGAGTGGTATCTCCGGAGGGCTCCGACGGTGTAGAGCGCCAACGCTGACGCGTAAGCATGCGGCGCCGCCAGCCCGCTGCTAGGCGCGCCGCGGCTCGAGAGAGCTGTCTCCACTTCTGACAGTTCTTTCAGAATCTGTAACAAATAATTGGAAATTCATTGTCATATCAGTTAATGCCTTCTTTTGGCGCACCACACACGGATTTTTCTTGGGCTGTGAATCAAGCTCATCGTCACGTTGGTAGGTGAAAGAACTGGTGTTGTTGTGGTGAACTCGAGACCGCCGAGTGTGTCTGAGCGAGAAAGACAGACAGCTGCTGCTGTCACTGTCGTCTCAACGTGTTTACTATATAATATATATATTCAATGTATATGTAATAATTTCTATTTTTGATGAATAAAATCATACAATAGTTTTAATAGTTATATCTTACTCTAGTTTTCACTTCTGTCGTGCGGTCTTGACACACAAGCACGCAGACACATACGCACACATTCTTTTTCTTTTAAAACCTAAAAATGTTTACTTTAAGTTGCAACAACAGCAAAAGGCCAGTGCACGAAATTTGCTCTTACACGTTTGTTTACAACATAATTTTGTTCAGATTGAGAATATCCTAGATTAAAACGACTTAACAATAAAACGCGTATCTACCCGATATTGTATTATTTACCTGTATACAAGTCTCGATAAGGCCGTGCACGTTAAGCGCTATCTCCATCAAGTCTAGCGCGAAGGCGACGTGCTCAGCCTGCGGCAGGTACGTGGTCGCACCGGCCGCGTACGCTGCCAGCGTCTCGCAAACGGCCCCGCCCACCGCCCACGACACCGCACCTTGCTCGTACATTGACATTGCCTGGAATACAAGAAATTATAATTTGAGAAATATTTGCAGAATGACAAAATAACATAATAACATAAGTATAGTCAAAAACAAAACAGAAAAGAAAAAAGTGAAAGAACCATATTGGTACGTGACACCAGAATTAAACAAAAATAAACTTTATTGCAATAAACAAAAACTTACAAACAACAGTATGTTCTTCTTATTCTTTTAATCATTTAAACTTAGACTACTATAGTTTTACTAGGGTTTAGATATCAAGTTCATAAAGACACACAAACAAGGGAAGACAGAACATAAGTTTCAAGTGTTCCGGTTTGAAGGGTAATGTTTCCAGAGAAATTACAGGGCTTAGAGATATAACAACTTAGATCTCTGGGTGACGAGGGCAGTGCAGTGCTAGGTAATGATTTGGACTCTTCATGTTCCAATAGCTGCGTGTTAGAGAGGGTTCACACGGCGCGGCTGCCAACCGCGCCCGAGCGCGGTCGCGCCAGATTTCCATATAAAATTGAATTCAATACACACGACGCGGTTTACGACCGCGGCGGCTGCGGCAGCCGCGCGGCGCCCGCGTGGCTGCGCGCGATTCTTTCGCAGTAGCTTTCCGGAGCAGAAACCGCGAAAACCTGCGGTCTCGTGAGTATTGAAACAAAACGCGCGGCTGGCAGCCGCGCCATGTGAACCGGCTCTCACTGTGCTGTTATGTGGCAGGTATGTTGCTTACCATCAGGCACAATACATGTCGTGCTCGTCTCGTCACTCTTTATTTAAAAAAAAAGTTCTTTCCTGTGAAAGACAACTGTTATTTTAGCATTACAACTACACAATATTTATTTTTAATCTGTGTCATACAGTCTTTGGTTTCAGTCATAAAATTTACATATTTTTTTGAATTTTGTGTTGAGTCATACCTGAAACTTTGCAGTAACAGCTTCGAAATTAAATTCGCTTCGAGAATGTTTCTTTATTTTTCCTCCTTCAGCGACGTCAATGGAGAATTTCTTTGAGAAGAGTTTGCAGATTTCTGAAAACAAAAAACCTCTTCATAAGTACTCCCAAAAAATGCCCAAATCCCAAATATTGCGGCTGCGAAAAGAACAAATCTGGGTAAAAAACAATTTTAATTAGTCCGTCAGCTAGATCATGGAAAAATAAGAAACACGTATTTTTTGTTTTATCAAATAACCGGATAATAACAAATCTTTGATTTACATCATCAAACTTCTAGAGTGGGGGTCGTGATGTCACTTGTGGGTAATAATTGTACACCCACTGTCGTCAAGCGAAAATTCTAAGGATTGTTTTATTTTTTGTTTGTGAAACAAAAAAATACGTGTACAATATTTTTTTGCAATCTAGCTGACTAATTTTTAGGATTGTAGCCTATTCCGTTACTAAATTTTAGCTGAACATACCTTTGGTCATCTTTTTGACGGCATGTTTAGCGTCGTCTCTCGGCCGTCCGACGCCATACAACAGTATGTGCCGTTGGTTCGCGTCGTGGGGGGTGTGCTCGGCCTCCGCAGGCGGCAGGGGGAAGTGCATCGTGTAGTGATAGTGCCGCGACACTGTTGACGCAGTAGGGATGCCGCAAGCGCTCGACGGACCAGCGCTCGTTGTGCGTATTCCTGAGGAAATAGATAAATATTGGTGGACATTTCACACACAACACCATCTGACTCTGAATAGAGATCTTAGTTTTACAAGGGCATATTTTTATATCGAAACTAGGTGTGCCCTGAGCGCTTTGTTACGCCACCTGTCGAAAATTGGTGGCACCAAATCAGAAACCTTATTTGACTCTGCACAACAACTTTTGCTTAGGCCATCTTCACACTATCAAATAATACATTGTGTTTTTAAACTTTCGCGATTTGAACCTATAACGTAAACACCATATCCCACCAAAAACATTCTGTAAAAAACTAGCCAAGTCTCGATGAAGCTGCATATTTATCTCTAAAAAGTAATGAAATCTAGACAAAGCCGTGCCAAGTCTAAGGTTCCTTACTGCGATTTCTTTATTATTATAGTTAATGTTGTGTGAATTGGCCGTTGAAGGGTACACTAGTACACAAGGGTACAAAACCAGGTGCTCCATGACACCATTGCACCAATCTGTCGCCAGAACCGCTACCATTGACGCTGGAAAATGGCCACTTGGAAAACGTTGATTCAATAACCAGTCAATTGTTTTTGTTTTACTATTTACTAAATTATGTGTATCCTATATGGTGTGAACAATAAAGAATTTCAATAATACTTATGTGAAGGTGAGCCGGAAACAAACTGTTTAAAAAAATATTTCCAGTCTAGACGGACTTCTATTCATTGATAGAAGTCCGTCTGTACAGCAGACGACCGTCTGTACCGTCTGCAGAAGTCAGCATTCGATGCTGAATGCAGGTGCTTGCTGTTGATTAACAACAGCCTATTAAGAGACACTAGCGTCCAATTACCAATACCAGTATATGGTATTATCTCGCTTAACAAACATAAGTAGTTACAACAGATACAACATAACGTGTAAACAAAATTGACTTGTATCCACTAACGGGCTAACGTATAAAGAATGTTCAACGGCCAAGTCACACAACATTAACTATAATAATAAAGAAATCGCAGTAAGGAACCTTAGACTTGGCACGGCTTTGTCTAGATTTCATTACTTTTTAGAGATAAATATGCAGCTTCATCGAGACTTGGCTAGTTTTTTACAGAATGTTTTTGGTGGGATTTCACTTCTTTTTGTAGAAACGTGGACTTATTGATTTATTATATTAGATGTATTATTTGACACATATTCTTTTTTTCCGGTTCTGATTCTTGTACAGTAGCAACAGTTTTTCGTATTGCCCATTCGCGTTCATTATTTATGTAAGTGGAATCTCCAGAATAGGCAAAGAACTTTAGAAGATTGGAAGAAGACTGCAAATAAATAAAAGCCAGTCTAGCTTTATCCAGAGTTTTCCTTTAATTTTATTTATATACATATACTAGCGGCCCGTTCCGGCTTCGCTCGGACATAACCTAGACACTGTCTGCAGCGCCATCTGCCGGGCTTATTTGTGAATTTAAACCATCTTCGAATACACACATAAAAAAAACATTCAAATCGGTCCCGTCATTTAGGAGTTCACTGTCAAATGATTAAATTACTAAAATGGCTATAAAAAAACAGGGGTTGGTGATAAAAGGGTAAAAATTTAGGGTTGTATGTATTTTTAACGCCACATTATAAAAAATAAAAACATTTTTTTTACCAGAATTAAAAAAAAAATGTTTGGGGTGAACAACCCCTAACACTTAGGGGTATGAAAAATAGCTAGTAGCCGATTCTCAGACCTACTGAATATGCATATAAAATTTGGCAAAAATCAGTAAAGCCGTTTCGGAGGAGTAAGGAAACAAACACTGTGACACGAGAATTTTATATATAAGATGCTTATATGCGTATTAAAATTTTGACTCTGACCATACATTATATTGTTATCCTAACTTCACAAATCTTTCTTTTCTTTTTTTGACGTGATAACGTCTTATAATTCGATGAAGCCGGCTGCACGTCCACAAAACATGACGTCATGTACCGTAACCGTCGGTCGTTACCTCGCCGCATGTTTGTTACAGTTGTATTAATTATTTCGACCAGTAGTTCCAGCGGGGATGGAACTACTGGTCGAAATAGCTCAGTGGTAGAGCGTTCGCTTTGCATGTGAAATGCCCCGGGTTCGATCCCCGGCATCTAAAAGCTTTTTTGCATTGTTTTGATTGAAAATGACTAAATTCTACTGATTACTTTTTACATACAAATCTATTAAACAAATGAAATTAAAATTTTCTTTTGAAAAATGCTACCATTCCATCAGTATTTTCTTAAGACGTTGTCACGTTGTATCGTCAGTAAACCGACTTTACAGACAAACATTTTTTCCGGTTCTGATTCTTGTACGGTAGCAACAGTTTTTCGTATTGCCTATTCGCGTTCATTATTTAAGTAGACTCTCCTTAATAGGCAAAGAACTTTAGCAGATTGGAAGAAGCTTGCAAATAAGTAAAGGCCAATCTAGCCTTATCCAGAGTTTTACTTTAATTTTATTTATATGCGTATTAAAAGCAGAAAGGGAGGCATTCGCCCAGTAGTGGGAAGCAAAGCTGGATTTTTGCAATGACAGTCGATTTTTTATGTACCAATAGTAGAATGGGGCATTACTATATCTCTTATACACCTGGACGTCTACTCTGTTTCTACGAAAACGAAATTTCGAAAAAAAACTCGCGACTTTCCTACTCTCTTTCTACTTCGTTTCGTCCGATACAACATTGTTTGACGTTTAAATGTTCTAAGCATACTCTAATTAGAGTGGGCTTAGAACATTTAAACGGCCAAAACGACGGATCGAAGTAGAATCGGAGTTGGAAAATCGCGAGTTTATTTCGAAATTACGTTTTCGTTGAATTAGAGTAGACGTCCTGAGACAAGCTGAGGGTTCTTCATCAGATACTTCAGACCTTCGATTTTTGACATCAAATGAAGAGACAAACAAAGTTGAATATTTATTGTAAAGGCGTGTTTTCAAATAACCAGGTATACCACCAGGTACTCCAGATTTTCGATATTCCTAGTTTTTATAGTTTTCCCTTTATGTGGCCATTAAACCCTAAGTCTGTACCAAATTTCAGCTCTCTGAGTTTATGGGAAGTACTAGTTCTATTTTGATGATCATGAGTGAGTGAATGAGTGTCGTAAATGCGAAACTTTGCGTTCGCTTAACTTCGGAACTAAATGATGTACAGACTTGAAATTTTGGATTTTAAGTACGTGATTACAGCTTACTAGATGACGAAAATTTCAGCGTTCCGGTTTTATCCAGAGGTTCTCAAAGAGGACCTGAAAATGCGACGAAATGGTTCCAGTAAAGGATGGTACGGCAGTGTTTGCTTCGCGCTCGACTTAGCGGGGGCACTGCCGTGCCCCCAGATACGAGACTTTATCGCGATCAGAATTATTATTTAATTGCCTCGACCTTTCGGCAGCGTTGCAACCGCCGTGGTCACCAGCAGACTGAAGAAATTGCGGGTACTCTCATTATGAGGAGATTTCCATCTAAAGACCAAATGAGGGTATTTGGTCTTAAAAAATCGCAGGGTTACCAACACGAAACACAACACTAACCGTTCCACCAGGCATCTCCAAAGTCTGTTCACGATGCACACATTTATTTATTCGGGGATTCCACGACGCCGATAACCGAAAATCGGGTGGTAATCGGAGTCGTGGTCGTCGCATCGTGGTTGAAATTTAGATGCTTTTTAATTTCCAATGCTTCCCGAACCATTCTCGCGTAGTAATGGCATTCGGTAGAGAGAACCTTCGGGTCGTGGACCTCGATCCGATGACCAGTTCTAGCATCAATCAAATGTTCAGCAATTGCAGATTTTTGTGTCTGGCGATTTTTTACAGCGGCGATGTGTTCTTTGATCCGAGTCCCAGCAGTGGGATCATTTATTTGGCTGTTTATGCTATGCAAATATATTTAGCCTTGTTATACGACGAAAATTTAAAGGGCAAGCAATGAAGCTTACTACAAACTATCTTGTAAAACAAAGGTTGAGAAATGCTGGTCTGTCATATTGAGAGTGACTTTGATTTGTTTGCATTTCATTCATCGTTATTTGAAACGAGGTTTATAGTAAACCAGCACAGTGTAGTAAACAAGCCAGTTAATTGAACGGCTGATTAAGCTAGTTGGCTGTAAAGTTTATATTTAATTGATAGCTCTTTTTTCACTTTACTAAATTTAATTACGTAATACAATATAACGTTTTTTTACCTGGCACTGACATTGGTCCCATAGATATTGAAGGTATTCCAGGAATTCCCATGCCGCTTGGTCCCATCATTGGCGAGCTAACACTGGAAAAAATATCCACTGTCAGATTTTTCTAGAAAATGTTTGCGAATGAAACAAAATACATAACACAATTAAAGTGGCTTCCGTGAGTACGGACAGAAGTGAAAACT
This sequence comes from Ectropis crepuscularia, assembly GCA_963693475.1. Classification (NCBI taxonomy): domain Eukaryota; kingdom Metazoa; phylum Arthropoda; class Insecta; order Lepidoptera; family Geometridae; genus Ectropis; species Ectropis crepuscularia. Next base: position 12,039,538 of record OY856339.1, on the reverse strand, counting down.
TGAACAATTATTACGTACAAACATCTATATTCATATTATAAAGCTGATGAGGTTTTATTTTAACGCTCTAATCTCAGAAAGTACTGGACCTATTGAAAAAAATATTTCATCGTTGGATGTGTTCGTGATCCCTGAGTGCTATAATAGAGACGAGACGAACTTCTTAGCATTCCATGGATTCACCGTGCGGGTGCCGGGTCCATCGTGTGTATCACGATGGACCCGGATCCTGGATGGATTATGTGTGTCACGGGCCAAGCCGGAAGGACCCCTAGTTTACAATATAAAGGAAAGTAAATGCTTATACTCAGCGGCGTCGGTAACTTTTACAATGTCACGATTTCAATAGTTTTTTCCTATCTCAAAAAATAATTAACACGTATATAGAATTTTTTTATTTCAAAACGTGACTTAGATTTCTATAATGAGATAAATGCTTTTTAAAATAAATACAAATAACGTAAAAAAAAAATTGGCAGTCATAGGGACTGCCGATAGAAGGGAAAACTCATATAACTCAGAATTTGATAACTTAAAAAAAAGCATATAAATGTATCTTGATACCTGTGTGACGGTTCCCCAGGGTCTTTAGGACTGTCTGGGGCATCCATTGAATTTTGCTGATCTTCTTTGATGTGTTGCAATAATTTGTCCAGATCGTCATCTATTTTGGAGTCGTCCATGTCCATTCTTACGTTCTCCTGAATTATAATAACAGCTTTAAATTAACCTACTTAAAGTTAATAATCATTAAAAAGGGTTGTGCGACTACCTGTATTAAACTGGAGATTCAGCGTCTATGTACAATGTAAAGTACAGCAAAAGCAGCGCAATTTATGTTCTAACAGCTGGGCCTTGGGGCCCTCTCTCCCAAGGAGTGTTCAAGACTATATAACCCACCTAATATTAAAATAGTACTTGAGTTTATTGTTAGTACTAGACCAGTACGTTTATTGATTTCCTTTAAAATTTACCTTGATGATAATGTGGCGCCATCCTAATTTAATGTATTTGGACGACACTTATTCATGTGCAGAGATGACACTCCTTACCTCAATCCTGCATAACAAATACAACACCTACCTCCCCGCCCATCTTAGGTTTGAGATCGATGCCGGCGAAGATATCGTCATCGATATTGTGGTTGGTTCCTGTACTGGGGGGCGCCACCGAGTGCGGCCCTCCCGACGACGTCGGTTCCGTCGGTGATATCAGATCACCTGGCAAATTTAAATTTAAAATCATGATTTAGAAAGGGCCTGTAATCCCCGTTTCGATCAATTCTTGTCCTAAAAGATAAAGATAGTGAACACTGCAAACTGCAAAAAGATAGGCACTTTTGGACATGGGTCTGGACGATAAATATGATTTTTGACAATTTAACTCTTTTGTTCATTTGGCAATTGACGCTGCATCATTAACACAATTAATTTATTTTTGATTTTGGTATATCAAAATTGGAACAGACAATGTAATGTTTAAGTGCTAGTTTTTATGTTCCAACATTTTTATTTTCTTATATAATTTTATCTGCTATAACCACAATATTAGTTTTTATTTTTAGATAAGTAAACTTTGTGTTTTTAATAAACAAGCTATGCCACTGTAAAGCTTTATCTAAACATGTTAAGTAGGTGAAGTAACAAGCTATCCATAAATCCACACAAATTGTCTAGTTTTATAATTTAAGTGTAATTATTTCACTCACCTCTGGAAATGAGTGTGCACATGTAGGCGTCATGCGAGAAGACGTCCCGTCGGATCAGTTCGCCGAACAGGTGAACCAGGTTGGCGAATTGTTGTCTGTTGCCCGGAGGAGCGTTCGGATTTTCATCTGCATAATAGTACATTATGATATAAGTGCGGTAAGTTGTAAATTACAGCCGAGGCGATATTGCTAGCCCGAGCCGTTGGCGTGTGCTACAAGAAAGCCAGAGGCTGTAATTATCAAAGCGTGCGATTTGACGCACGCACGCTTTGACACACGTATGACATACGACGTTATATAACATATTTGGGATGAAAAAACTCTGACGACATTTTCAATTAAAAACAATACACCGAAAAGAAAAAGCGCTAATTTGTGAAGAAGTATAACTAATTTTTACTTCTTCACAAATTAGCAATGCGCGCGCATCAGCGCTTTTCTTTTAAAAGCAAAGGCACAAAACCAGCCAGTATTACAACCAAAGTAAATTAATATTTTTGTGATTTTTTACAGATACATTGTTAATATTTATTATGTAAATTTTTAATGTAAATATTATGTAAATTATGTAATAAAGAAATATTTAATTAGACATATAAAATTATTATTTCTTTATTACATTTTATCTGCCAAAGTGAATTTTATTCATAAAATGTTGACCATTAGTTCATTATGGTAAAAGTGTTTAATGTTAATTACCGTTGAGGGGCCATTGAGACCCGATCCGAAGGGCGAGGCTTTTAAGAGAGCCGAGGACAGTAAACATCAATACACACGTGTATCATACGACGTTTCTCAACTCACCACTTGTGAAGAACATAATAATAAAAATCAACATGGATCTTTTTTGTATCGAATCTTTGATAAGAACAAACCAACTCAACCAACAAAATATATATATATAACTAATTTCTGATTAATAGCAATCAAATAGTTACAGTTTACATATTTATGCCTAATTGCGGTGAAATTAGAGCCACTTTATGTTTATTAAAACACATGTGGGGGCAGTGGTGACCCCGACGTGATTCAGTGGTGGTTACAGTGGTGACCCCGACGATTGATCAGTGAGTTAAAGAGAAGATTCAGAAGATTTTTTTTTGGTGTTACTGCGTTAGTAAATTGTTTTCAACAATGTTTCCGCATACTGCACCAGTAAGTGGGCAAGTGGGTCAGCAGGGCATGAAAGACGAGCGAACGAATTCCGCTGATTGTGCCCTGGCCGCTATAGGTGTGTCAACGAGACTGCCAGATTTTTGAATTGACATGCCGCGGTTATGGTTGGCCCAGTTTGAAGCAGTGATGGCATCGCAGAAACAAGGGGATGGAGGAAAGTTCAACATGGTTATATCAAAATTGGGGAGAGACTCATTCCAGACGCCGGTGAACAACAAGTATACGGCGCTGAAGGACCGACTGCTGCAGGTCTATGAGGTTAGTGCTGAGCGACAAGAACTTAGCAACAAGAACAAAATTATAGAGAACACCACGTGCTACGACATCGCTGCTGTGTCCGGGAGTAACGAACAGGTACCCCATTTACCTCTCACGGAGCTAGTCAAGCAGATCAGGAAGCTGGAGTTAGAAGTAGCTTCACTACGCAGTAAGGTTCAAGGCCAAGAACGCGGAAGAAGCCGAAGCAGCCAAAAATGGAGCGAAAATAGGACTGGTTCGCGGAAGAAAAGGGCACCAGGTGATCCAGAGTGGCTGTGCAGATCCCATTTCCGGTTTAAGAAAATTGCTATGCGATGTTAAACAGCCGATTGTTCAAGGAATTTTAAGCTGACGGTAGAAAATGAGTACAGAGGATATATAAAAACAGCAATTATTACGCGTTTGGTATTTTCGATTACGAGATTGACCTTTCGGTTAACTGGCGTAGAACAAATAAATATTGGTGTCAATGACAGCGGTAGTAGTAGTAATAATGCTGAGCAATCAGTTTTGTTTGGTTACTTAGATGACATAACAAATTGGCTCGAAAAATGCAACCTGGCATAAAGAGCATTTGCGTAGGTTATTTCAGCGTTTACGGATATATTAAATGGAAGTTGAAATAGGTAAATGTATGTTGAGAAAAGTAAAATAGATTTTTTATGTTACGAAGTCTCGGAAAATGGAATAAGTCCTTTGCCTGAGAAAGTCAAGGTTATTCAGGACTATCTCAAACCGGAGACAGTAGAGTAGTTACGCAGGTTTTTTGGGAATGTAAAATGTTTATAGAGCATACATACCAAACGCTGCAGGAGTACAAAGAATTATAGATATATATTTACATGGTGCAAAGAAAAGAGATAATAGAAGTAATAGCGGTGGGCGATTATGAATGATCGGCATAATCGATTTATTTTGTATTACTAATGTTGAAAATCGATTATCGAATTAGTAACTAATATGTTTTCATAATCGAATGATATTAGTAATTAGTACTACTAATCATATTTTATGAAGTCGACGACAGTTCTTCCGTGACTTTAGTAGTATCGACATAGCTTTATTTGGTTTCTTTTGTTTGTATTACGGTGCCGGTGGTGTGAAACGTGACACTTTTTGACGTGATAACGTCTTATAATTCGATGAAGCCGGCTGCACGCCCGCAAAACATGACGTCATGACACGTTCCGCCGTTACCGTTAAGTTCGTCGTCTTTGGCATTCGGACGAAGCTGAGCGCTGAGGGCGCCACCCGCCGAGTCGAACGGTATCACTACTCGCGCTATCAGCGTACTGATTTCTTAAGACGTTGTCACGTTCAACTATCGTTAGTAAACCGACTTTACAGACAACCATTTTTTTACTTATAAATATGTGGATTTAATTAACGGTAAGTTTACCGATTTTTGTATTGATACTTTGTAAGTTTTAGGTAGGTTTTTCGCTTGCTGCCCTTCTTTTATAGCGGGCCGCTGAGAGACCGCATCGTGTTGTCCCTTTCTCACCCCACGCGGCTGTGCTGTGAGTAAATCGAGTCGCGCGCGACTAACGACCGTGCGTGCGTGACTGGCTAATAATTAGTAACTACAAACTGTCATAATCGTGCTATCTCGAGACATTCTCATAAACGAATGATTTCATTAGTATATCTCATAATCGCTCACCTCTACTAGCGACCGTGCGTGCGTGACTGACTACTACTAATTACTAATTAGTAACTACAAACTGTCATAATCGAGATATCTCGAGACATTCTCATAATCGAATGATTTCATTAGTATATCTCATAATCGCCCACCTCTAAGAAGTATTGACTAAAGAGGCAATTAGAGCGTTGGAAGAATGCTGCCAAGTTATAGGACCCGGGTCCAGGGGCAAGGTTAACTCTTATGACAGACGCGTCAGACATTAGTATAGGCGCGGTATTGCACAGAAGGAAAAGGGTCTTTGGACAACCCTCGATTATTTTTGCAAAGAAGCCCACGGAATCCCAGAAAAAGTACTGTGTATACGACAAGGAACTTCTGGCGATTTATTCGGGTATGGTCATATATTTTAGAGATTGGATTGCAAGTGATATGCGTCACGTAATAGGAAATATAAGTCAATAGTCAATAGTGCAAACTAGAACGCTGAGTGAGCAAAGCGGTTCGATGTCAATATGCCAAGGTTAGCACGGAAAGGAAAATGTGCTAAACAAGCAGAAGAAACCTGTGACGAGTTGATAGTTATATTATAGTGTAAACAAGGTGTGATGTAATTATGTTTTTGGGGATTGTTATAGATATGTTTTTCTCTTTTTTTTTAAGAAAAGGGTGTATGTGGGGGCACGTTTGTACGTGTCAGATTTAGTATATAAGAAGATGACAGCGGTCGAGCGATTAGTCTCTCGCCCCGCGTCACTTGTGTATAATTAAGATCAATATAGTCAGCATTTTATACAGTGACGTGGTTTCATTTCCTCTCCAGTACCAGTAATACCTACACACAGATTTGAATTAAAACACACCTGTAGAATGTGTTCTCACTATAAACAAGAACGAATAGAAAAAAAATATGTACTCTCAATCTGTACATTTTATTTAGATAATAAGATTCCGATTATCAAGTTTACATTAAGTTCAGTTCAAGTTAACATACACTTAAAAACTGTTGTGAATGACAGAATTAGCATAGTTTTATTATTATTACTCAGTAAGTATTACTTACCTAAAACTGGAGCGTCGTTGTCAAGGAAACGTAATAGTAGAGTCTGGAAGATGGGCGGCCCGATGTACGCGCCTGCACCGGAACTTATCGACTCTTTGTCATCTGAACCTGTTGAAATTGAAACAGATAACAATAATAACATACATCTAGTTTCTTATTACGAGTACTATGGAGTGGGACTTTACGTACGATTATGCATTTTACGATGAAAACTACCGCAGTTGGTACACAAATTCTTCTTCTCTATATTAATCTACACTGGTTTTTCGTTTAGACATTCGTTAGTGCTAGACGAAAAGCGCGCGCGAAATTTTTCCTTGAAAACGACCGCGGAATGAGATTGAAACTTGAGTCGGGCTGGGCCAACTATATACGTAACCCGTAAATTAATTAAGAATTTACATTGTAATCAATCCTTTTTACAAGGTGATTGCTCAAAAACACACTACACAATTTAATTTTATAGGCAATCTAACCTAATTGGCAGATTGTACATATCGGGAAACACAGACGGATGATAGCTTGTTGGTTGTGGTCCAAGCATGGACTACTGGTACCTTGTCGGTGGTGGTCCAAGCATGGACGGGTGATATCTTGTTAGTGGTGCAGTGGTATCCGAGCACGAATGTGTGGCTCTTTGTTGTATGTGGTCCGAGCACGGTCGGGTGGTACCTTGTTGGTGGTGGTCATGGTGCGCATGCTGTTGCCGCATGTCCAGCAACGCGGCGGCGGCCTGAGCGCGGTGCTCGCCCCACCGCGCGCCGCACACCGCCCACTCGCACAACACCCGCACCACTGCGTACGAACACGCCCATTCCTACAGGAAGAATCGAGGTTTATATTTCAAAACTAACCTGGTTAGTACACATTTTGAAATTAAGTGAAATGGGGAAACGATATAGCTTTTTTAGAATTCGGATTTCGAAATTCGGAAAAAGATATCGCACGCTTTGCTTAAAATACACTACGGTAGTTGAAAACGAAATCAGGAAAAGCAAAAGTTGAATGAGTAATGAATAGAACAAACATCAAATTCTATATAAATAAATAATATACTGGGAAGGCATGGTTATATTGCAGTGAATACATCACAAATAAAATCTTTTTTTCATTACAACCAACGATATTTTATTTTATTTTGAACTATTCTTTTGTTATGTTTCTGGACTGTTTTTTTTTTGCAGCTATTCTGATCTGTAGAATATTAAACAATACTTACGGGATCTTTGGTATCAACATTATCTTTGGATGGAGGTGTGCAGTTAGCAAATACTTCTTTATACAGAGTATCCAAATTATTATTAGGGTCCACGCGGTCGAAGCAATGCCGATCCAGCGCTTCTAATACAGCTAGCACTCGCGCTGTGAAACAAACGATACATATTAACATTTATAGATTACATAAAAAAAAAATTGACAGTCATAGCAGAACTGCCGATAGAAGTGAAAACTTATAACTCAGAATTTGAAGCCTACTTTGGCAACTACACGGGTGTACCGGATGGCGTGGCCTGACCATGGCATGGCCATCTAGAAATGCGTTAGCATTTTCCATTGGCTCACGCATTTCTAGATGGTCATGCCGTGATGGTTAGGCCACGCCCTTTCAGCATTTCCCATTGGCTGACGCATTTCTAGATGGCCAATGGGCGTGGCTCCGAGTTTATCCGAAGATTTCTTATCATATCCGAGCGTGACGCCAGTGACGTTAGAAATCAATTCACACCCCACGAAAAATCTGTCTAAAAGCGCGCCTGCGCGCCAAAATAAGTTTTCACTTCGAAATACTTGGGAGGTGTCAAGGGACATTCTGATGGAACGAAGTTGATTGATCATGAAGTTGATCGAAAATATTGCAACTCTTTACTGTTTCTGTTGCCCTGGTACTGGTACCTAGGGGCAAACGCAACTCTTTTACATTTCTGTTGTCCTGGCATCTGGAGATAAACGCTGGGCTGTTGGAGGTAGGTAATCGAAACTCTTTACTGTTTCTGTTGCCCTGGTACCTACCTGGCCGTTTTTACCGAGTTTACCGGAAGATTTCATATCCGATCCGATCCATTATCATATCCAAGCGTGACGATTGATGAATCCATTTCACAGCCCACGAAAATTCTGTCTATAGCGCGCCTAAAGAAGTTTTCACTTCAAAAATCCCAACAAAATTGTTTCAAATTGTAATCATACGAATGTTGGCAAGTAAATACAAAATATACATTGCGCATCTAAGTTCCTGCCACAGCTAACGAAACAGTTGATAACTTCGAAACGGCTAAACCCATTTTGATGAAATATAGCTAAGAACACTCTCGACTAATTCACCTTTCAAACAAAAAAAATAATTCAAAATCGGTTCATCCTTTCGGGTGCTACAATGCCACAGACACACAACAGACTCGACAAACTTATAACACACCGTCATTTTTGAGGCGGGGGTTAATCGAACAGGAAGAAAACATTTTCTACTTTATGAACGTTTTAAAATATAGTAAAAAAAAGTCAGGGAGGCCATTGAAATTAGTAAGCGTCCGACGTTTAACAGAGATGATTGATGGCATGTGCCGCCCGCTTGGAAACCTTGCCTCCAAAAGGCTCAGCAGTGTGTACAGAAAAAGTGAGGACACAGTGAGCTCAGTGTGCTGCAATATTCCCGACGTGCAACTCACCATTTACGAAGAGTTCCAGTATACACCGGCGCAGCCCTCCCGCACCCCCTCTCACCTGCACCCCCGCGACAACAACCGTTAAGCTTGCGTGCGCGCCGTGCGGCTGCCCGCAGTGCTAAACGAGCTGCGAACACGCGCGCGCACTCGCCTTGAAGAAGATCGCCGGACGCGATCGAAACTCGAGTCGGACTGTTCTGACTACATTATTATACCTGAGTTACCCGTGTATTTATCTATGAACTTTGCTATTTAAAATTGCTTGTATTGATTATGATCATGTTGTTTAACTGTACCTTGTGGGCTGGTCTGCCATTTGTCGGTACACCATTTGCTTTCAGCTTTTTTACTTCGAGCAGCTATTTCCAATTCTGCTTCATATACCTGAAATAACATGTGAATTACATTTTAATGCCCAAATAAATTGCATTGTAACTAAGGTTGTCAGGTCACCAAACCTGGACAATAACTGGACAAACCAGCCAGTTTGGTCATTTGGGTAAATAGGCCGGATACTCTCAATAGGGTACCGGACTGGGTTAAAAATACACCATCCTAATTAGTCCGTCAGCTAGATCATGGAAAAATACTGGACACGTATTTTTTGTTTTTTCATAATATTAAAAATAGTCTCAGATATAGACCATTAAACTTCGAGAGTGGGGGGTCGCGACGTCACTCGTGAGTAAAAATCGTACTCACAAGTGACGTCACACGAAACTTCGAAGCGCTGTATCTTCGTCATTTTTTGGTTGTGAAACAAAAGAAAAAATACGTGTACAATATTTTCTTGCAATCTAACTAACGGGCTACTTAGTTTTTTTAGAATTGTACCCTATTATTGAGGATTTTGTGTCTCAGTATTAATAGGTACATCAAAAAAGGAGATATGACCGCTGACTGCAGACTGCGGGAGTGACCGACAGTCGGTCGGCCCGCGCTGGTGCTCGTTTGCTCAAGTCCTTACAAAATCCAGATAAGTCGTTCATTTTGGCCGGACACGCAATCAAAAAGCCTAACTTATCCATCTTTATTTGGACACCTGTCAACGCTAAAATTGTAACAGTGTAAAATTGTAGAAGTGTGTGTCTAAAATGTGTAATCTTACCATTCGTCTGTGCTGTTCTGTCAACGGCGACTCCATATGAGGCATGGGCAACGCCGACGGCGGTATCGGCAACAGGTCTAGCGGAGACCCTTGTAACGATGAGCCACAGCCGGACCATACCATTGCGGTGGGACATTGGATGCAGACAATCTGGAAAATCATCAAGAGTTAAGCTGAGGACATATCTGACAACAACCATACATGAACAAGAGAGTTTATACAACCTTCTGTAGTGAAAATGAAATTAAAAAAACCATTTATTTATATAAACATGAAAGGGTTTTCCAGTAGCTAAATCAAGTTCTATAAAATATATGTTATGTTTATATCTCTATGGGTGGCACAACATAGTGGATAGTAGTAGGACTCTTTGGAGTGTTTGACCTTTGCCAATTATTCTACCGCTAAGCAGTAAAGTGCAAACATCACTGTGTTCCGGTTTACTGAACCGATTTTGATGAAATTGTATAAGTTTAGTTCTTAAAAATGTTTTAATGTAAGCTGTTTTCTGTAAACGTGTTTTGGTATTGCGTACAAATACTCAGGCAGAGTTATCTTAATATTTATTTTGCGAGGACGAAGTCGCGGATAAAAGCTAGTAATATCATAAATGCGGAAAGTCAACTATTGAAATTCCATAGCGGGAGCTTTGTATTTAGGGCTAGCTACTAGCACTGAGCGGCCATATCTGGCCGCCAGGTCGGACGCTTCCGAGAAGGGACGCCCAGCGCATCCGAGAAGGAAAGCGCAGAACATTAGATTAGAGTGGGTTAAATAGTGTTATGTGATATAGATAGCAATAAAATAGCAATGTGTTGGATAATATCCACCGTTATATTTAACTAGCGATCTGCCCCGGCTTCGCCCGTGGTTTATGTCTAGCCTATAGCACTCATGGATCCCGTACAAATTATCTAACGGTAAATGAATTCTTGAAACCGGTCCAACAGTTCTTGAGATTGGTGCGTTCAAACAAACAAGCTCTTCAGGTTTATAAAATTAGTTTAGATGTCAGATGAAGAGAACGTCGCGATGTTTGTTTATAGCAAGAACTGACCTGCAGTATCGTCGACAGCTGCATTATAACATCCCTATGGTACGCGCAGTTCAAAATCTCAGCAAAACCGGACTGTACCGGATTCAAGGCCGCATTCAGAACTGTCGTCAAAGTCGGTTTGACGTCTCTAGGTGGCGACGCATTAGGTTCCTCTTTCACTTGCACCTCCATTGGTTGCTGAGGATTGGGCGTACCTAGGGAGTGATTGGGGTTAGGGGTTCCTAATGAGTGGTTAGGGTTTGGAGTACCTAAAGAGTGATTCGGGTTGGGAGTGCCGATGGAGTGGTTCGGGTTAGGTGTGCCTTGACTCTGGTCTGCGGGCGTTGAGGAGCGCTTGATTTGAGATATGTTGGGTTTTATGTCGCCATTGGTCTCGGGGGCTGGGGATTTGGGAGGTACCAGCGATTCTGAAATTAAGTAAGTAATTTTGTCATCAATAAAGTTATTTTTATGTGTAATTGTATAAATTCTGATGTTGCAACACTCTTTACAGATTTGATTGTGTTTTAAAAGTAGATGCTTATAATCAGGGCCGGATTTAGGGGAGGGCAAGCGGGACATATACCCCGGGGCCTCCACAACAGACACTTCGGGGGAAAAATCAAATTGTTAACTTTAAACCATTTGTAGTCCGGGTTTTTGCTTGAGAAATCTTAACCTAGGAGGGGGGGGGGGGGCGTGTATTTCAACGTCCCCAACGAAGCTCCGCCTCGGGGCATCCACACCTCTAAATCCGGCTCTGCTTATAATGCAATTCAATCATAAAAGATTATTTTCTTTTAAAAATACTTCTTCGTGTGCTATATTTTTTAAATATAGCTTTCAATAATACTTTCTACCAGAGCCACAATGTTGCTCTGAGTTTCACGCTCTCAGTATAAGCACAGTATAAAGAAAATACTACCAGTAGTTCATCGCCTGATCTTGGAAGAAACTCCGATAATGTCTAGACACGGCGGCATCGACTGTTTGGTTTAATAGATTGTGGTATAAATTTGTACAAGAAAACGAACAAGTGCAGGGTATAGTAATTAGGAAATTCCATTCCTTACCTTCGACTCTCTCAGTCTTTATAAACGCAGACGGCTGGTTGAGCGTCCGGAGGGTGGTATCGGAGAGTACGGAACAGATTGCGGCCGCTTTCTTGGCACAAGAGGTAGCAAGACGCCGGGAGAGACCTTCGCAGCACACGAACTCGCCCATATGTTGCAGAGTCAGGGGTAAAAACAACCTGGAAGAATAGACTTCTATAGGAGTCTATAGGAGGAGTGAATGAAAAAACATTTTTTTGGTATATTAGATAGTCATTGGCCTCAACAGCGTGAAAAATCCATTAATTCCTTATTCTATTTATAAAGTATAAAAAACTAAAGATATCCTTAAATCGAGAGTGAATCTGTTTCTTCTAGGTAAACACGATCCATCGTACACCGCATCGTCGCTTAGCATCAAGCAAGATAGCAGTCAAGCGTAAACCTATAATAGTAAAACAAGACAACATCAAAAGATATAGTAACAAACGGCGACCTTATCGCTAAAAGCGATCTCTTCCAGGTATCTTGAGTGTGATTGTTGTAGTTTGGGTGAAATTTGAACCTAACTGTACCACAATTTATCAACTACGATGAATTTTGCCAATTTCTCATGTTTGTAATTTTCACCTCAAGAGTCCATCGTCAGGCATCCTTTTGTCCAGCAGCTCAACAATCCAAGTGAGAAAGTCGTGCCGGTCTAACAGCCCTTCATCCAGCATGTACTTAGCGAGTCGACAACAGTAGTTCCACAGTTTGAGAGCTTGACGCCAGTCGGTGCTTTCTGCTGCTGGTCCTAAAACTATCAAAAATATGGTTTTAATCGTAAAATAGCGCCACAAATAAATCGAAACATTTAGAGGAACAGCAACAATAAAGATCATATCGAAACATGGTTTCAAACCAGTCAAATAAACCCTTTTAAAACATTTTTTGTTTTTGATCATGAATGTTTCGTAATAACTTTATGAAAAGATCACATTTATCAAATCGCATCGCATCGACGAATTCGAAAAACATTAAAAATAAAAAATACCTGGTGATGATCGTAATTAATACAGTAAGTAGGTACTTAATACTTGCTGGATGTATATTTTTTACATGTTACATGAAACTCGTCTCGTCACTCTTTAAATAAAACTTCGTAGAATAGACTAATCACAAACCAATGTTTAGTGTTATTTTTTTGATTGTTTGTAATAATAGAATATCGAAAATCACGTTTTCATAATTTAATTTTACATAGTAAATTTCTTATGAATTATTTTAAATGCTACATTTTTAATCTGTTGTTATGTGACTGGAAACACCAATATGACTTATTACGTCACTACCCGCAAAACAACCTTTTTTTATAGTATTATAGAGTGCCGAGACGAGTAGGACATGTGCCAGATAGTAAACTGTCGAAGACTGACCATACTGTTTACTTCTCTGCATTTTTAGGGTTCCGTAAAACGTAAAAACGGAACCCTTATAGATTCGTCATGTCTGTCTGTCTGTCTGTCCGTCCGTATGTCACAGCCACTTTTTGCCGAAACTATGAGAACTACACTGTTGAAACTTGGTAAGTAGATGTATTCTGTGAACCGCATTAAGATTTCAACAGAAAAATTAAAAAAAAAGAAAAATTAGGGTTGCCCCCCATACTGAGAACTGAAACTCAAAAAATTTTTTTTCATCATACCTACACGTGTGGGGTGTCTATCGATAGGTCTTCAAAAATGATGTTGAGGTTTCTAAAATCATTTTCGTCTACACTGAATAATTTGCGCGAGAGACACTTCCAAAGTGGTAAAATGTGTCCCCCTCCCCCTCTAACTTCTAAAGTAAGAGAATGAAAAATCTAAAAAAAATATATGATGTACATTACCATGTAAACTACCAACGAAAATTAGATTGAACTCGATCTGATGAGTAGTTTTTTTTAGTACGTCATAAATACACTATTATTGAAACTTCGATCAAAGTTACAACGAACTACAAGAACTATGTGTACTATGTATATAATGTTACTTGCTGCAACGGAACCCTTCATGGGCGAGTCCAACTCGCACTTGGCCACTTTATTATTATAGTTTACGATCTTAGCGACGACGATTTTGATTGTTTGTATTCAAGTAAATATATACATAAACTGGACAAACAGTCATGGATTGGGAACAATGTTTTGCGTCATGACAGTCGTTAGTGTTTTAGCGGGAAAATTCAAAATTACTTTATCATTGTATATTATTTACTCATCGAAAATACTAATATTATTCAATAAAATATTTTTATTACAGTAAACAAGCGCCAATCTTCAAAAATAAAAGCAAAAATGTACAAAAACTTAAAAAACAAAAAAGTTACAATTGGCGACCTTATCGCTAAAAGCGATTTTCCAGGCAACCGCTGGATGGAAAAGGAGAAATGAAGAATGAGAAGACGGGGAAGTACAAACAATAAGTGAAAGATATTTAGAAGTCTGTAAATATAAAAATTAACTTTTAGTATATCTTATATATAAAATTCTCGTGTCACAGTGTTTGTTTCCTTACTCCTCCGAAACGGCTTTACTGATTTTAACCAAAATTTATATGCGTATTCAGTAGGTCTGAGAATCGGCTACTAGCTATTTTTCATACCTTTATTTATATGGCAAAACAACGTTTGCGGGGTCAGCTAGTACTAATATAAATACACTACAATACTATTAACATACACCTACATATTAATAACATACATCCTAATATATAAATACGAATTAATATAAACCAATAAATAAATATCATGTTTTACTAAAGGAGATATAATATGAAATTGATATAAATTATTTACGATTTAAGTCAGCGCAACAACTTCAACTAAATTATAACGTAGACAGATAGATCTGATTTACCAGTTGTTTAAAAACAGCAACTGACGGAGCTTGACTAGTAGTTACAGGCAAAGCGTTCCACAGCTCAACGGCCCGAAAAGCGAACGACTTGCCGTAGAAATTTTCGCTGCGTGCCAAAGGCGATTGCAGTGACACGTTGTTCTTAGACCGGAGAGGAAGAAAGTGCACATCGCTCCAGAAGGTAAAAACGTCTTTCAAATAACGCGGTGATGAGGGATTAAATAAAATATTATAGAGTAGAGATAAAATATGAGAATTCCGACGAAAGGGAATAGGGAGTCACTTGAGCTGCATACGGAACTGAGATACTTGATAATATTTGCGCAAGCCAAATATGAATTTTATACAATAATTTTGGAGACGCTCAAATTTATTTAGCTGCTCTTCATTGAGGTCGACATAGCAGATATCTGCGTAGTCTAAAATGGGAAAAAGAAGTGATTGTGCAAGCGCAATTTTAGTAGCAGTGGGTAAAAAGTTTCGTAGTCGTCTCAACGATCCACCAGAAGCAAATAATTGACTACTGACTTCTTTCAGGTGAAGTTCCCAACTTAACGTGCGATCGAAAATCACGCCAAGGTTTTTGACTGATTCACTGTACGGAATTACTATTCAGTCAAAAACCACTTCTGAAATGGAAGCCCAGTCGACTCTAGAGATCATATAAGGACTCCCAATCACTATTACTTGCATTTTGGTGGGGTGAACACTTAACCCAAAAGAGTTGCTCCAGTAAACAATTTGTCGAAGATCAGCGTTCACCAGTTCAATGGCAACTTTCAGATCTGAGAGTCGGGCTTGGGAATAAATTTGGAGATCGTCTGCATAAAGGTGGTAGGAAGAATTAAGGTTTTGAGAGATTGAATTTATGAAAATAGCAAAAAGAAGAGGTGATAGCACGCCACCTTGAGGGACACCGGCATTTGTACTACACCAAGACGATAAAACGTCAAGGTGAATACGTTGTCGGCGTCCATACAAGTAACTATGAAACCAATTGATTACCTATGGAGATACGTTAATAGAGCGCAGTGTCGCCAGCAAGATATCGAAATCGACGGCGCTAAAGGCATTACTGAAGTCTAGCTGAACTAGAACAGTAAGCCTGCCGTCATCCATACTTTTGCGAATGTCGTCGGTGATCTTAACAAGGGCAGACACAGTGCTATGCCCTGGACGGAAACCGGATTAGAAAGGGTTTAAGAGGTCTTGCCTGATTAGGAATTGGTTAAGTTGTGAGTGGACAAAACGCTTAAGGACTTTGGATAGAAAAGGAAGACTAGATATGGGGTGGTATTCGGAAAAGGAGGTAGGATTAGGTTTCTTCGGCAAAGGAATTAAATATGCATCTTTCCAGATTGTCGGAAGAACACCACAGGTGATAGACTTATTGAATATTGCACAAAGGACGGGAAGGATAGCGTCAAAGATGGGCAATAACATGTTCCTGCTGATACTATCACCGCCAACAGCGTTGGAGGAGATCGACACAACACTCTTCTTAACATCACCTTCAGTGAATCGATTGAATGTAAATTTAGAGTAGTCAGGAGATGGGATGGCAGAAAGATTATTTATAGTAGAATTTTTTATCGTTTCCTTTATAGGGGAAGCGGAGGAAAAATGTTGATTGAGGGCATCTAAGTCTAATTTATTATGGGTAGAATTTGGACGTGATTTGGCGACTCCCATAGATTTCAGAAATTTCCAAACTTTGCCTGGAGTCTCATTATGAAAAGATTTGTGAACATGTCGGCGCATTACATCTCTACACACCTTATTGTAGCGATTACGGGGCTGAACGTATTTGTCTTTGTTAACCTCTGTAGGACGCGACTTATAACTTATAACGCGATTTAGCTGCCGCCTTGTTGTGCATTAGTATCTTAATTTCATCGGTGAGCCAAGGGGCAGGGAGATGTTTGATTTTAACTTTACGTAGAGGCGCGTGAATATCATACAGTTCAGTAACGAGCATGTTAAAAATGACGACTTGTTCATCCACAGAAACAGCATCAATAACGGGGCCCCAATCAATTTGTTTGGTGTCTATGAGAAGTGATTCATGATCCATACTACTAAAATTGCGATGCATGTCGATTTTCGGTTTAGAATTTGGGGGACGAAATTTGTACGAATAAGGTGAGTTAAGTAATGTCCATAAAAAACAAATAAAGGAATAGGACTTTTTGTAAAGAAATGAATAAATAAATATGATTTCTATCTTTGTCTCAATTCTGTCCAGTATAGAGAGCAGCAGAGCAAAAGTCTCTCTCCTCTCCTTTCTCAGTCCCGAGCCACAGTCTTCCAATTTTCCCTAAAAGTTGTCTCTTTTTAGGTCACTCGGTCAGTTGTACATCATGTGGCACCCAAATAGTTGTTAGTTTGAATAAATAAATATTGGCTGTTATTACATTTTATTCTAACAATACCATCTAGTCCCAAACAAAGCAAAGCTTGTACCATGGGAGCCAAATGAGTATAAAGCTAAAGTACATACCACTAGAGTTGCCTGGAGAATGCATAGAAGTTGGAACAGTGTTGTTAGGCGTAGAGCTACCAGGCGGGTTCCCAGAAGAGTTGTGATTAGGTGTCCCTTGACCTAGAAAGTATTATCAAATAAGTTATTAATGCACCAAATAGTTTTACCACTTACAAACTTACATGCTTGCAAAAATGTCAGGAGTGAATTTTAACTATGCATACAAAATTCCATTTAAAAATCCTTTCTTCTATTAGGTATACATTTACACATCTACTACATTCTCACTTGTTATTTATCATGTATTTAATTGCATTTATTATTATCTCGGTATATTTGTCCACCATGGCTTCAATAGGGATTGGGTTAAATAAACCTTTCTGACAGAGTATTTAGTTTTTTTTAGGATTGTAGCCTATTCAAATTTACACATCAACAAAAGTCAAAACAGGCTACAATTTTTTTTAACACTATAACAAACCTGATTGTGAAGGTGGAGTTTTATCGGGAACATTCCCAGGTACAGCATTCTGGTAATGTTCGGACAATTTTGGTATTTGATCCTTGAGAAATTTTATTAATGTTGTAGTCCATTCTGAAATAAAATAATTTAGATTAATTAATTCCAGATTCATTAAATTCCATCTAAATAAACCACTCAATATAACTCTCAAACTAACAATATTTATTATAATCTGTTGCTTGTAGGTTTTTAATAGTATTCATACTGCCTTGTGAGTGTAATAAGAATCTTATTAGTGATAGTAGGTACCTCTAGGGGAGAAGGAGAATGATATACAGGGTTATTGGTAATCAGCCCGCAAAGTACATTAAATACGTCAACTTATATTTTAGAGTTTTAAAAAAACGTATTTTTTCCATGCAATATAAATAAAAGCGGTCAAGTGCGAGTCGGACTCGCCCATGAAGGGTTCCATAGCAGCATGTAACATAATACATTAGTTCTTGTAGTAACTTTGATCGATGTTTTTATAATAGTGATACTAGTAATACTAATAAAACGACTTACTAGATCGAGTTCAAACCAATTTTAGGTGGAAAATTGCATGGTAATAATGTAAATCATATTTTTTTTTTAGTTTTAGCTTTCTTTTATTTTAGAAGTTACAGGGGGGACACATTTTACCACTTTGGAAGTGTCTCTGTCACCGGGAATGCACTGTGGCAAAGTAACACAAACAAGACACATCCACAGACACCACTCGTGACGACACCCGTCTTAGTGCCCGCTTCTTTTCTAATGAATCTGTTTCCTCTGACATTTGTTATAGTAAATTAGCCTAAAGACAGATATAATTGATTACATTAGTGATTAAGTAAATTTACCTGTAGTTGGATCTGGTAATTGTCTCTTCTTGATTTTAGCCTCTGAGACGGCTACAGTGTATGCTGAGCTTAACTTTATGAACCACGCTGCTCTTTGCATAGGCACTTGGAACTCAGTCAATGTGATAAATATTTCTTCTTTTTTATTAAAATTTGGAGCTTTTTTTGATAACTGAGATAGGGGTTTGCTGCCTGAAAGTTTTAAATTAATTTTAAATATGGTTAACAAGCAAGCATTCACATGCACAACTAAATGTTTATTTCCAATGATACCATAAGAAAATCTTTCAGATATACAGTTATCACTGGTTCAGATTAAATATTAATGCGTAAAATGTAATACATCCTCATAGCATTACATATGTTTAAAAATAATATTGCACACTTGTTAAGTCATTCCTATTGTTACTATTTTTATTTGTAATATCTTTAATCGCTGTTTTTTAAGTTTTTAAATGAGCCTATGGCTCGTAAAACTATGTTAATTATTACTAAGCTGTACTACTAGGATTTAACTCACACTAGTATTTGTACATGTTGTTATTATTTTGATGTTTTAATAAAGATCTTTTGAAATTGAAAAAATTTAATTGAACTGGTTCAGAGCCAATGAGTTTATGTCAAGTTTTTGTAGTCATAGTGTAAAATAAAAGATTTTGTATTAGTTACTGGTTAATTTTTTGTATTAATTTTCAAGAAAATTTAGGTAATATTCAGTTCGAAAAACAATACCTTTGTTTTGAGAATTATGAAACTGTGTGTTGTATCATAATAATTGTTGTGCTAGGTATATTGTTTTCATTTAGGAAAATGAGAATGTTAAGAAACCATATTTTTTGTACTAATAATATATACACATACAGTATAATTAACAAAAAAAAATTGAATCATTGAACAGAAAATACAATCTATAATATACACTTGATATTAATTAATTAATAGAAATTCGTTTTGTTTGTGTCTAAGTAAGACTGGTTTGGTTTTGATATTTACCTGCTAGATCCTTAAACCAGGATTCAATTTGGGGCCTAGTACGGGCAGTAGCTTGCCAGAAGTTGTCTTTAGGGTTTACTTGTTGCCGTTTCCTACCACAATCAGGCAATGTATTGAGCTCTTCTTTCTTAGACAAGATGCCCGAGAAAAACTGCCCAATCTGAGAATAGATAATAGTAAATAAGAAAGACTAAAACGACTATGTTGTTATACGCAACTATATTGTTTTATTGTATTAGCTTTTCATTCAGAAAAACTGATTAAGTATCAAAAACAGAAGATTAGCTAGGTACTCACTTTGGCCGCAGAATAGTTAAAATTTCGAGCTGTTCCAAATTCATCGCTAGACTGCGGAGTTGTGGAGAACCCTTGTTTTACGTTTGTTGACGTAAGCTCGTCTTCTTTCTGTCTGGGTTCTTGAGGGTACACATCGGGCGGACCCAATCTCGGCCTTTTTAAAGGCCGTTTCTCGTACATAATCCCCATAATTTCAGGATATATGGAAATATCTGTTTCACAACACAAAACGAAAGGTCAATGGATTTAGGATTGATACCATTGCATAGCACGCATTTTTCAAACATACAACTTACCTTTCATTTAGAAGTTACTACAAAAGCACATGGTAAGATATAATAATTAGATTAATCAATACGGAGATTTAATATATTATTATGATAAACAAATCTACAAAATTCGAGTATGTAAAGCAAGGCATGAGAAAAGCAACAAATTACAAATTACAAAAGCAAAAGTCAAAAAGTGACGTTCAATTTTATGATATTCATCTGTGTGGATCAATTCCTTTTAGCTGCAGTTAGGTTTGTGGTTCGGTTTATTATTTAAAAAAGATTGTAAAGTAATGATATAATATAGTACATCAGCATAAGCAAGCCCAGTAAATGTTCCCCTTGCTGGGACTCGGGGCCTTCTCTCGCAAGGAGAGAGTCAAGGTCATAATCCACCACGCTGGCACAGTGCCGAGGTCCGAGGTTAGTGAATTGAATCATGACCTCGACAGATTCTAGGTACATGTCGGTTCGCACCATGTATTCCTTCCCCGTTTCAAGTTAGCGGAATACCGCTATGTACCGCGCAAAATGCACATAACTCGTCGACGTAGGAATACACGTTTTAATAACATAATTGTCTTAGCTTCGAAGAGAGAGTGGTGGTGTGCGTGGATTTTAACTCGGGGGCTTCGGATCAGCAGTTACCGTTATCCCGACTAGACTAGCCGTAACATAACTTTGATTGTACCTACATAGGACATACCATCACAAATACCTACATTTTTTATGTTTTTGAAGTGAAAACTTCTAAGCGCGCTATAGACAGAATTTTCGTGGGCTGTGAAATGGATTCATCAATCGTCACGCTTGGATATGATAATGGATCGGATCGGATATGAAAGCTTCGGGTAAACTCGGTAAAAACGGCCAGGTAGGTACCAGGGCAACAGAAACAGTAAAGAGTTTCGATTACCTACCTCCAACAGCCCAGCGTTTATCTCCAGATCCCAGGACAACATAAATATAAAAGAGTTGCGTTTGCCCCTAGGTACCAGTACCAGGGCAACAGAAACAGTAAAGAGTTGCAATATTTTGTACAACTTCGTTCCATCAGAATGTCCCTTGACACCTCCCAAGTATTTTGAGTTATAAGTTTTCACTTCTATCGGCAGTTCCTATGACTGCCAATTTTTTAGATAGGTTTAAGGGTTAAGCACAGATTAAATATGGTAGGTATAAGCTTAAAATTATGTATTCAAAAAAATAGCTGAATAAAAAAAAATCGTTACAAAATAAACGAAATGTCAAGTTGTCACGAATGTCACGATCAAGATGTCAAGTTGGGCTGTATTGCGAAGATGCGAAGTCGCGAATTTGCGAATAAATCCAAAAGAAATCGAACAATATTTTCATTTTCAATAATTTTGGTGATTTCCTGATTTTGAGACTGCTTTCTGTTTCCGATATAATCTCAAAAGATAAAAATGCCACCTAAAAAAGAAGCTGCAAAGGGCGGTAAAGGCGCTGCTAAGCCCGCTGGAGGAAAAGCTGGTGATTCTAAAGGTTAGGTTAATTTAAGTCAATAAAACCAAAAAGTTTTATAATTTTGTATTTTATCATTGATCACTTTGTTTAATACCATTATTTTAAATTTAGATTCGGCTGCTAAAGAAAAAAAAGGTGGGACAGCTGTCAAGGTCCGTCACATACTTTGTGAAAAACAGTCAAAATGTTTGGAAGCCTTGGAAAAATTGAAAGCGGGACAAAAATTTCCGGATATTGCAGCTGCATATAGCGAAGATAAGGCACGTTCTGGTGGAGATTTAGGCTGGATGATCCGGGGTTCCATGGTGGGTCCATTCCAAGATGCCGCATTTGCTTTACCAATATCGTCTGTGACAAATCCTATTTATACTGATCCACCAGTGAAAACAAAGTTTGGATATCACATCATTATGGTGGAAGGAAAAAAATGAAGGAGATGGTGTTTGAGTTTGAGTATTTCTGGGCGATTCTTTTGTTATTCATTATGGAACGGATATGCTGTCTGCAAGAACAGTTTGACAAGGACTTTGCTAACCTACCAGACCCTGAGAGGTCTAGTGAGTCAGTAAACATAAATATGGAAGATTTTTCATCTAGAGAGTAAGCATTTAAACATTTTATATGATGAAGTTTTGTTTGATTTTTTTTGTTACTTAAATGTAAATAGTTTTAAGTATGTCTACTTGAGCATTCTTTGAGACTGCAAATTATCAGCGAGTGTCATAAAATAAATCACACAATGTTCTGTTCTAGCCCCAAACTAAGCAAAGCTTGTACTATGGGACCCAGAGAGCTGATATAATACCTATACATTTATTTTATTTTTTATTTTAAATTACATATTTATTATACATAGAAACACACAAGCACAGTACAAATATTTGTATTCCTCACACAAATATTTGCACTGGGTGGGGATCAAACCCACAACCCACAGCTTCGCAGGTAGACTTACTACTAACCAAGGCACCAGGCCAGCCAAAATAATTTGGTAACATAGGAGTAATTTCCATTCAAGTTACCTTGCAATGTGGTAAAATGGGCATTTTATGTCAAGGTTTCTATGTAAATCTCCAGAGGTAGTTTTATCTATTACTCTCCATCTATCAAGTTTATTTGGAAACTACTTCAATAACTTGTCTAAAATTTCATTCAAATTAATTCCAGTTTGATGCAACTGGAACAGGTTGCTTTCCTCTTCACTCCTTTGCTAAGAATGTGATTTGCTGCATTACTTTTGTTTGCTTACATTGTATTGTTAAAGGCTTTTTTTTGGCACTACAAAGTCACACTAAGTGGCACATCAAGTTCTCCAATAAATTATAGACTTACATCTTATGAATAGGTATTTCTTGATGGATATAATTTGAGTGTTTTCTAGTCTTGAGCGGGGTGGTTTCTTCAGTGTTAGCATGGTCTATCATGTACCGCATCTTCATTAACATCAGGCAAGATAACAGTCAAGTGCAAATCTATTATGTATTGTAAAAAAAAAGCAAGGTTTTGTTTATGCATTTGTTATGCTTATTATTTTCAAGAAAACCATGTAAACATTTAGAAAAAGGTGTATTCAAAGAGCTGATGGTGATTCTTTTTATTTCAGTCGTGGGCTGAAAATGAGCTTCCTACGCCTCTGCCGTATCTCTCATATTACAATGCTATTGTCCCTTGTCTACTTCTGCAACATTTGTCTTTGGTTTGTAATGACTAAGAAAGCTTCGCACAGGACATTTAGGTATCGGTTTAGAATTATGCTGTGATTCTAAAACTGTCATTGTTTTGGGCATTTTCACTTCAGCTTAATATAATTTAATGAATTGACGTCAACTGATACAACAGATTGACCAATTTTGTTAATGCAGTTTGTGATATATTTAGATTGAGACAAGGTTGTGACATATTATATAATATGTAAGTATTATCAGCATTGTCACAGAAATATCACTTATGAATAATTATTATCAATGCTATTGTGAAAATACCTGAAATGTAAGGTGACCAATAATGTACATAATATAAATAAAGTTTCTTCATTCATTGCATAAAAATTGATTCAAGCCGTTTTGGAAATTTATATAGAACCCTGAGTAAACCTTTTGCATTTAATTAAATTGATTGTAAATAAGCATAAATATATCTTTTTACATTATTATTAAAAGTTGTTTTAATTTCGGGTAAATAGGGTGAGTAAAACAAGTTTTTAAATATTAAAACAGTCTTTAATGACAGATCTTAAATACTTAATATAATCTTTAGAGATGCAACTCAATGATGTCAATACAATAAAATAGGTAATAAATATTTTTATGGAATGTTTACTGCTGGAGAGTTAATAGTTTATACAAGCTATCTTTTGGCAGTGGTTTGTAGCATTGTATTGTAATATTTGGATATAGCATACTCTATGTAATATAGCCATGAATTGAGTAAAATAAGTAGATCATCAAAGATGTATTCATCATCTCTATTCACTGACTTGAAATGAACAATTCTTCTATCTCATATTTAGATAAAATGTATGAATATGTGTGATTTTTGTAAGTATATTTGTTTCAATGTGCAAATGAAGTACCTGCTTACTCAACATGTTCAATAATGTGTTACATTGGATACAATAACTTTCGTAAATAAGTGACATATCATAATTCTGGCTATGATTAAAAAATGTATGACAAATTCTCAGATGAACCACCTACTCAAATCATCACAATCCTGACTACAAACTTTTCCGTACAAAATAAATAGGTCTTAGAACTAAAGTTAAACTCTGAGGTTGGGGTTTGTGTATCGGACGTATTTGAGTAGAGCGTCGTTCTCCTCGCAGACGAAGGGCTTGCGGTGGTGGCAGGCCACGTCGTGCCAGTGGACTCCGTCGTTGTAGAAGTTGTTCAGGATGGCCACACAGTGCTCCGCGGCGCCACCTTGGATCAGCTCCTATAGACAAAGTGACATGAGTCGTTAACGTATGTATAGGATAACAGCAAGGACGCATGATGGGCAGTTGGGGAGCTGAGACGAGAACTCGTTATAGGGTTAGGACAGCGAATGAGGGAAAACGGTGGTGACTCCCGGCTTTTAACTTTTTGGTGTTGTCCATTTCTATTTAGCGAGGTAATGCTGCTAGCGTAATGACATACTTAAGTACTATATCTCGGCTTTTAGACAAAGCATCAGTAGCTGATAATTCGTTTAGGGCACCCCTCACACTATAATATCATTATTTTTAAATCAAGGGTAAAATAGTTGTCATGAGTACATTGCAATTAAAATCCGAAAAGGAATCGCAAGCTCTAAAATCTGTAGTGATAAACATAATAGCAAGGCGCTACTACGTACTTTGCTATAGAATACAAGATAAGTACGAGTATGTACATAATTTCATCAGGCACTTTACCTTCAAAATCATGACGATCTTCAAAACAATATACATCTTCGCACATTTTTAAGTTTATGTAATTATGTATTTTCAAATGTATTTTTAATGATTTTAAGTGAAAATCAATCATTCAAACGAATCATTAGTGTCTCAGACGCTACTTGAACCAGTCAAGTGTTAATTACTTGAATGGGCGGAAATACGCATTTTATAAAACCAGCGACCTTGTACCTTTTACACATCATGAGCACAGAAATTATTATGAATGGGCTGTAAGTTGCTAATAATGTCAACGGTCAGTGTTAGAGTAGTAGGTAATACGTCGTTACATCAATTGTGCTAACAATCTGATGCACACGGGGCCTTGAACGCAAAATATGTTTGCATAGCGGATGCTGACGAGGTCCGCGGTGACGTGACCGGTCAGGGGTGGCACGTATACTCGCATGTAACGTATGTACATACGGGGAAAGTCGCGCAAACACCCAGCGTCGACGCGCGCCGAATAAAGATGAGCTTTTGTAGCGCTCGACGTCTGTTTGTAGAAAGTGTATGCGACATGCATGCGGGTACGCCCTTCGGCGAATATTTCGCAGGCCCATAAATATTCACATCGCTTTCGTTTTCATTGCGTGATATCCGCCGGCTGATGTTCCAAGTCTGGTTTATGACAAACATTACTTAACTGATCGCGGAATTGGCACGTTGCATCATCGCGTATGACCGATTTCGTAATGCTATACTTTATTACGGTAACCCATTGTATGCTCCTTACGCGGAAATCATCACGTGAGTGCGGATTACTGTTCCTGAGAAAGACGCAATCAAAGGAGTCAGTGGAATGTTTTCGCTGTACTCACTCTGTTATCGGGTTGGGGTTTGCCGATGCCGCCGCCCTCAGACCAGTCGTTCTGCTGGCGGTTGGTGGTAGGAGCCAGTTTCTGCAGTTCGGCGGTCCAGAACCAGCCGTTAACCTCGTTGGGAAGGAGATCAGGCCGATTGCAGCCCTTGAAGTCGCATAGACGACCAGACGTCCAGATGTACTTCACCTGTAAATAAAACTTGGCGTTGCTTATGTCGGTCGATCGGTCGTTTTAATTTTGAATCACAATGTTAACACTGAAGCTTGAACTTAACCAGAAACTAATATGTCTGAAACAATGAATGAGCGTGTCCATCACTGATCGTATCATAGGTTGGTGCGCTTTACTTGGCTGAACAAAAACTAACAATTGTAAATTCACAGCGTAAAAAAGTGAAGACGATGAATTGAAACTACCTCAGGTGCTTACAATGCGTGGAGATAGGATGATAGACGGGTAGCTCAATTTGTCACAATTAAGCCCTACCCATGTTTTTGTACATGCAGTAGGTAACACCTCTCATTATCATAACAATACAGACGGAGCTACGGCCATTTGGCACCGGGACAATCACTTGTTGGAATTAATATCTGGGCTACGCAAATTGTTATTCGACGACTCGTTGGATAACAATGGGAAAGTTAGTATTCCTAAGTGCCTTATCGCCCGAGCGCATGTATACGTGTGTAACTTTTTTGCCACTTGGGTATGTAGATCTTTTGTTTATTGGTAATCATCAAACGAGCAGACAACTAAAGGACAGTGTGGAAAAGAAAGTGGCTAAACTACTTTCCGAGCACGTCCAAAAATATGTATGAGTGTGTGAATCGCGGAACAAGTGAACCACGTCTACGTATCGACAATATACAATCGCTCGCAAATTGATTGATACCTATCTATAATTTCATCTAAACATCCAGCAAGAAAGTGATTTCCCACGAGAGGTATCCGATTCAGTATTAGTGAAACTCCAACGGAAAATTGTTAACGCTATTGTACGTTTGTTTCCTATGTAGGTAATTATTGTGATGTAGAAATTTGTACCACGGTTTGACAAGGCGACCGTCTTTTCTTTGAAGAAGTTAAAGTACAAAGTTTCTAGATTGTTTGAAAAATCTAGTGTACGTAGTTACCTACTGGGGTAACGGATATGTTCATATCTAGTTTTGATGATGGCCTGAGTCGGATACCTTGACGTAATAGCTGCCAATATAAGTCTTAAAACTAGCGTCAGCTGGGCTCTAGTCATCTCATCAAATGCTAATGTGTCTAGTAACAGCCTTCTTCCTATAACAATAACCATTTTAGACTCTCGACGCGTTACGACAAACCACGTTCTTGGAATTTGTAAGAATGTTAACAAACAAGCCACTTTCTATTTCTGCTCGGTATTTCTTTGAAAAAGGTTTTCACGAGGATATTGTTGGGTCATTAGCATTACGGTAGCAGCGTGAATGAGTGAAGTAACTTCTTTATTCTGGACTAGTTATGCGTGTCTAATACGTGCACTCTCAAACAAAACGATGTTTTACTGAAAGGAATCATTCTGTTGTGAGATCTTCAGTCCCAAATTCTGTGATTACTCCATCGTGTAGTAAAAAAGGTACGACTCTTAGCAGAGTCCGCCTGGGGAAGTACCCACACCTTTGTCAATTATTCTACCGCCAAGCAGTAATGTGCAAACATTACTGTGTTCCGGTCTGAAGGGCAATGTTTCCAGAGAAATTACAGGGCTTAGAGAAATAACAACTTAGATCTCTGTGTGACGAGCGCAGTGCGGTGCTAGGTAATGATTTGGGCTCTTCATGTTCCAATAGCTGCGTGTCACTGTGCTGTTATGTGGCAGGCATGTTGCTTACCATCAGGAATATGTCCTGCTCGTCTCGTCACTCTATATTAAAAAAAAAAAACGTGTTGCTAATGTTAAATAGGTATTATTGACGTTCTCATCGAGCTTGTCTCATCTAGTTATTTACACGAGTTAGTAAGCTAGTTTTCGTCTGATATACCTACACCTACTGAGCTGCATATCTGTCATTGTCTACTAACTGGTCAATAAATAACATTGTTTAAACTTAATATGAAATTCAAATTGAGATTTTAAGCATTTTTAAGTGTTTTAAGAAAACATTCAACCAATGGAGACATATCGAATTATTTTTTATTGGGTGATTAATATTTAAACGAGTTTAAGTTATGTCCATGCACGGTTTTATCTGGTCTCACGTGCGGTATGCTAATGATAAAAGCCGGAAGATAAAATGCTGAGTATTTTAACAATCTCAAAATATCCCGCTTATCTTTCGCTTCGCCTGTTCTGTTTGTGGATGCTTCGCTATATTTGGGGATCTCATCTATTTCAATAGCTCGGGATCTAAGATCTAAGGTGGTACAAAATATAACTAATAGGTAGGTAGGTACCTACTTCCTTATATTGTCTGTATCTTCGACCTTAGATATCTACTGAGATTTCTTTCATTAGATGCTGGTTTAAAAACGATGGATTTGGCCTGGAACTTCATCGAGAACATCACATAGGTACATAATTGACATTTTCAATTCTTATTTTGCTTCCCTAATTGGAAATCTCTACAGCTCCACATAAGCACGTAAGCTCAAGGAAGCACTCTTTATAGTTTCGATTGAGTTTCTTACCTTGTCCTGAACAATTCGTGCCTTGACCCATTCGTTCTCGTCGCTGGTCTCCAAAGAAACGAGGTCCATGCAGCGCTGGCGACAGTAGTTCCTTGCGCTAAGCCAGTCCTCTTCAACGCCGCGGAGAGCGGGGTCCCGCCACGAGAAGAAGTAGCCTTTGTCTGTAGGAAGAGGTACAGGTCAGTTTTCTAGTGTGATATGGTTGCGATAGTTCTTTAATGTCGATAAACAGACAAGGGTATTTGTTGCTGTGAAGCGCTCAGTTCAGTGTTATACGGACTCTTCGCGTTCAATTCATCATCATCATCATCAGCCCACTAAATGTTCCCACTGCTGGGACTCGAGGCCTTCTCTCGCAAGGAGAGAGTTGAGGCCATAATCCACCACGCTGGCCCAGTGCGGGTTGGCGGATGACACATGACTTCGAAAGATTCTAGGTACATGTCGGTTTCCTCACGATGTTTTCCTTCACCGTTTTAAGATAGCGGCATTACGCACATGACTTAGAAAAGACAGTGGTGCGTGTGGGGTTTGAACCCGGGGTCTCCGGATCGGCAGCCGCCGTTCTCCCAACTAGACCAGCCGTAAGCCGCGTTCAATTAGCTGTGTAGTATAGTGTTGTTATGGGCAGGCGCCTAGCTTACCATAAGGCGCATGTCTCGCTCATTCGTTAATTCTAATATAATTTTAAAAAATCGTGATAAATTGGTTTACACATAAGTTATGTAATGTGTCACAACTGCTTTAACCAGGTATTTTAGTGTAGAAATACACTTAATTACTAATGTTAAAAAATATCGAGACCGCAACTCCAGGAGGGAAAGTCTAACTTTCTTTCCCTAAGATGTTGTAAACGGTTATCGTCGTCATAAAAGCATAGGTAATAATGTGCGGTAGGCGACACCGCCACGTGGGAATCGATGATAATAATAGGTACCTTTCGACACACGGTGAAAGAATGTAGTAACAGCAATAACTCTTTTTATTAATCCGAGTGTGAACGAAAAATAGCACAAATTGCATGTTAGACAGAACTGTTGTAGAAATCAGGAATCAGTAAATCAGTTACCGCCAAGCAGTAATGTGCAAACATAACTGTGTTCCGGTTTGAAGGGCAATAATTCCAGAAAAATTACAGGGCTTAGAGACATAATATCTTAGATCTCTGGGTGACGAGCGCAGTGCAGTGCTAGGTAATGATTTGGACTATCATGTTCCAATAGCTGCGTGTTACTGTGCTGTTATGTGGCAGGCATGTTGCTTACCATCAGGCACATGACCTGCTCGTCTCGTCACTCTATACAATAAAAAAAAAAAAACAATGGTATTTGCAGGGCAAACCTATTCCTAATCAAGCACTCACTTGTTTCAAATCACTACTTACTCAATGTTGATTTATGTTGCTTAAATAACTGAGATTGGTGTTCTCGGAATGTCCAATGTGATTTTAAAACTAAGTGTAAAATAAATAAAAACATCAAAATTTACAGTGTGTTCTATGTTGAGGGCAGCGAAAAGCTCTTATTCATTGACTAATTAATGATGTGAATGATTGTATATAAGCAAAATAAATGGCCGCCCGAACAGGGACTTGAACCCTGGACCCTTGGATTAAAAGTCCAATGCTCTACCGACTGAGCTATCCGGGCCGTGCCAGCAATGTCAAAATTAGCAAATACAAGCTAACTGTGGCTATCATGAATCATAATCTAAAATGAATGCGAGAACTGCGGTGAAACATGCTAAAATTCAATATTGTAATTTATTGTAGGTATGTAGTTAAGATGAATAGTTAGAATATTGTTGAAATTTCTTTAATATTAAGTACTAGGTACCTAAATGTTTTAAAAGTTAGACCTGAAATGTGTTAGATAGGTAAATGAATCCGAAAGAAGTTGACAAGTTAAAAACATTGCCTATAGGTAAGTACCTATCGTAAACCAATTTCGCATCTTTTAATGTAGGCACTAAAATGTATACCTACATTTTGTAAATAGGTATATTTTTACGGATTTAACATTTGTTTTAATTAAAAACGTATACCTATAGGTAGGTGAAGATAGGTAAGGATCGAGATCGTTTATTTTATTATTAGGTAGGTAGGTACCTATACTTAATCAGATTATTCTTGGACGGTGTTCGATTGGATTCGGCATAATGACATTCAAAATTATGAAAATGTGATGCGGAGCTTACAAAAATGTTACTACTTTACTTATGACGCTTAGACAACCCACTGAGTCAGATACATCCTATTTATTTACATGCTAATGTTGTTTAAAACTGTCGTTAAAATGTTTGGCATACTTGAGTTGATACTAGATAGGCACAACACATTTTTTTTGGCAAAGCGAGAGAGAGGAAGCAGCATGTAAAAAGTTTCGTATCAGAGTTATCTTTCAAAGCGCGTTCCAAGTTAAATAGGTACCTCAAGCTTATCTTATCGGTGGTATAGTTTTTTAGAAAGAAGAATGTTTCGTACAGCGTACAGTATCACATAGGTACATATATATTATATCTTACTAGTTGTGAAGACTCATTATTGTTGTTGTAACTAAGACATTTAATTAAGATTTTTAACGTATGTCCTAGGTAGACCTATAATAAATATGGTAAGGAAGTAAGAGAGATAAATATCACGTTACGTTTGGAACCAGATAGTGTTTTGTGAGAATTACCTATCCACAAGTTTTCAGCAAATTTTATTTAGTTATGTCTTAGGGCAAATCAATAAATTCAATAGTAAACTTAGCTCCATATAATTTATATCAATTTCATATGCATTCAATTCAATAGGGAAGGTAATAATAATGGCATCAATGTTTATTGCCTATTACGCTATACAAATCATTAGCCATTGTGAACTCTTTTTACGAAAACATGTAAAACACCATCCTTCATTCATTAATTACATTATTGTAATTATCTACATTAGGTTTAGGTATTCAGTGTCTAAATACTTAGAAGTAGGTACCTACTAATCATAAGAATTGATTCGAAACTTGCAAATGTATAATGAATGACATTTATATTTAGCAACGGCTAAAGCTATAGTATAGGTGTAGCTAGGAATGTAGAGCTATGTAAATCGGGCATTTAGTGGTGCTCTCATTCATTCTGCAAGTGGTGGTTTCACTAAAAGTAAACATTTGGCTATGTTTAGTTGACTGAATTCAGCGAAGTGTAATAACCCGATATTCCCGATATCCGTGGTAATAACATTCAATAAGCTTATAATAAATCAAAGCTTACTGAATGTTATTAAAGCGAGGAAGCAATACCTACTCTTTTTTCTTGCTTCTGACTTCTGACTTGCTTCTAATCTTGCTTCTGAATTCAGTCGACTAAATTTAGCCAAGGTAATAAGCATTTGACAAGTAGGTACTAACGCTTTTATTTTGTAGTACCAGTAGGAATCGAACCATGGAAGTTGGTACATAGCCCAATGATTATATAGAACATCATTGACATAGCCAGTAGAGTCCATCTTAACATTTTGAGATTTTTTGAGGTGACAACGTCTAATAAATCGACGAACGCCGACAGCATACACGAAAAAGTGTCCTGTTATGTCCCGTTACGCTCATTGTACGCTTGCGCCGCATCTATCAATGTTTTGATATGATGTTGTCACGTTAAACTGTCGTCCGTACACCAAACTACTTTACAGACATTCAATTCGTTTAGTACAAAGTAGAAAATGGGTAGGTGACGGGTACTCAGTACTCACTGTCTGCGTATCTTTCGTGGACGGTCCTCTGAACGCATAGAGAAGGCACCGGGGGCTCCAAGATGCGGCCGTTGGGGAACTGCGCCGCGGCTGTCGCCACTACCGCGGCCAATAATACTGCGCTTAGGTGGTTCATGGTCTGAAACAAAAGTAATATTTGTAATAATAACAGATTTACACACATTTTGTGTGGAAATAATAATAAAACCTATTTTTGGTATTCCTACTTGAACCACGGTCCTTACTGAAATGATTATAAATTGGAATAAAAATCTACACATCAGTAATTTTTGGTCACTTAATAATTTAACCATTGGTTGGGTTGATCGCCATTTTGATCGACACCTTACTACTCTCAACGTTTCGACTCGACAACCATAAATCTCAGTCTGCAATCTGCATTCCATAATGTCTCAAAAACTGCACTCACAAACAACAGTGATTTCAAGCCTGATATATCTGAGTGTAATGCTACTACATACTCAGGACTCTTATGAGGCTTATTACACTAGGCTACATTTATTCGCCTGAATTTAGTGAAGTGTAATAAAGCTAGCATACTAAATTCAGAAGCGAGGGTTGCTTGATTCTGATTTCTCTCGACTAACGTTGCTTCTGAATTCAGTCACTAAATTTAACCAAATGTAATAGGTGTTTAAGTACTAGCTCTATAGAGTTTTACTAAAAATATTGGAAGCCACAGGATTCCACATCCAACGCCGGCAGTTCTGTGCATCGAACGTTACCTACCAATGTACCAAATCGCAGTAGTCCCTACGGCCTAATTTCAATATTGTTGTATCCTCAAATTTGAGAATATATCGGCACACTTGCTTAGGTATGATGTAGGTACCCGAATCCAAGATATTCGAAAACTTGGAACTAATTTCTATGCAGAGAATGAGCCACCAGCAGTACCATTCCTGCATCCAAATAAAGTCAATAGTTTCGAAAAGTAAGCTATCAAATAATACAAAGTTTTAATAATTTTAATAATAATAATAATTTTTAAAATAAAAGTAGCCTATGTTACTCCTTATGTCATCACGTAAAATCGGTTCACCCGTTTCAGAGACTGGCCGGAACACACAGATATAGAGACAAACAGATAAAAATAAATTGTTTCGTAAGCATTGTATGCACCTGGGTTGTTAAGTATAGATCTTCGCAAAAAACCCCGTAAGAATATATTAAGTAGGTACCTACTTATTGTTTTAATACCACAGGCATCTAAGGCTCACAGATTTTTTATTCACCTGTTATTTCAATGATCTGTATTTAGTGGACCTAATATAAGAAAATCTTCTGAGATCACCGGTATTGTCTTTCGAATTCCAAACACGGATAAAGTGACATCATCGTAAGATCTCATTGAAAAGTGAAGTCACTGTAACCCGTATTCACCTTCCAACGAAACGGGCGATTACTTGCCGCCAGGAATGGCCGGGGTGTCCACTTTCACCCGTTCCTACTAAATGTCAACCAGATTTAAGTTTTGAAAGGTTGAGTTTAAACAAGACAAATTAATTTTGTTGTAATAATTGTAATTAATTAATATTTGTATAGCAAACTAGCAATGAACCCTCACTCAGCCGTAAAAAATGAAGTAACTTTTTTTTGGTGCTTTTTCGGGTGGTCTCTCAAAAAATAATGTTGATCATGTTTTTGTACAGCGCATTATTTTTTTAATTTAACTCCGGCGCTGTCCAATCTTGTATAAGTTGAGAACGAGGTTATGAAAACAAGTGTGGACTAAAATCTAAAATATTGGACTATTTCAAATGGTAGAATGACTGGACGACCAAGACATGCACGTTATGGTAAGTAACACGCTTGCCCATAACAGCACAGTGCAACGAATATCTTACTTATTGGAACATGAAGAGACCAAATCATTGCGCTCGTAGCCTAGATACATTGGTATTTAATTGATTTATTAACCGAGTGCAACGGGACGAGGTTATCAATGCGGCCGGTATTGTTTTATGTATGTATCATAGGAACATCGATTACTCCGAGAGTCCCAGAATAATGATCCGATTTACTTACCTGATGTTTATAGGTAGTATCTATCTACTATAGTATCTGTTAGACTTGATTGGCACCGTCTTCAAAAAGGTGAGTTGGTAGCGCTTACAACAATTACCTATGTAGGTACCTACATTCCTTAATTAATTTTTCGCTTTTGAATACCTATTTGTGGTTTTGAAGTCGGTTTTTTTAAACGTGGTTTTATTATCTATTTGACCTGTAATTTCTTCAGAAACATTGTCCTTCAAACTGGAAATCAGTAATGTTTTGCACGTTACTGCTTGGCAGTAGAATAATTGGCAAAGGTTTGGTAAGAAGTACTACCCCAGGCGGAGTCTATAGAGTTCTATACCACTATTGAAACTTGCAGTAAATTATCTGATTCATAATGACTTTTTGAACTCGCTGTGGACTCATTTGTGCACCCAAAAAATCTTTTTACAATGTTTTTATCACTATTATCCATGGTACCAATAGTTTGTATTGTCCCCATTGTATGTTTTAGTCTTTTAGTAATATTTCAAACACATAATTACCCAAGTACCTAGGTATAATAAATGTAAATAATTTGGTCCATTCCTCCACGCGGCGCTAATATAATTTATTCGAGATTTCGTAACATTAATAAAATACGCAAATTATAGTTATTCAAAACATAACATTCTTTAGACAAATAAATGGCCAATTTAATTAATATACAAATAGACTATTATTTAAATTAAATTATAATGTTAATCAAAGGCGCGATGTAAAATGACTTATTTAGAAATAGGATACTAATTTAAATGTTTGATAGCTGAGTTAGTGGAAGGAGGTCAAAATTGGCCATAATTATATATTTTTCCAACTATTCAAAGCTCACAGAAGCATTTTTAAGGGATTGTATTCATTTTTGAAAGAATTAGTTTGAGATATTTATTTATTAGGTAGGTACTAGCAGCGGTTCCGGCTTCGCTCGGATATTGTCAAATAAATACAATTAATCGGAATAATTATAATCCTTCTAGAAGTATTTTTCATGTTACATCACGAAGAGCACAAGGTGTGCAAATTTGATTAAAATCTGTTGAGTGATTTAGGAGTCTATCGCGTACAAATAAAGGGACGCGTAATTTATATTTATCGAGACTTCCTATTTTAGATTTGTTAATCCAGACTATTATCTATCTAATATGTACCAAATTTCATTCTGATCCCATCAATCGTTTTTGCCCCAAATGTCCATAAATAGTATTTATACTATTAGTGGGATATGTATACGACAAATCTAAAATAATAAAAAAAACAAACGCATAAAGGCTCGAATAAGATTAATATCTTATTCTATTGTCATCGCGATATTTCCAAACTTTCCCTGGATAAGCGTCTCTCATACCGGTCCTCCTAACTCCTGTGAATAGAAAGTGACCTTGCCCCGGGCACAAAGAAGTTCATTCCTCCCACGATCTTCGCGGTCAGACCCCTAGGAGATTATAAATTCCTACAGTAAATCATGTTATCTAACCCGACCAGTTTTAGTAATATCATTAGAATGTCTACGCGCGTTTATAGCTCGTAAATTATTAGGTTCCATTCATAACCATAACTGTAGAGTAAGTCGCGCCTAACTGTATCTACGCGCTAAGAGTATGGTATTTTGTTAATTTTAGAATTTATTTTTAAACTCTTTAATATAAAAATAACCATTGACACACATTATAACCACAATATTAAAAAATAACAGTAAAGTTTTCGAATTAATTACTAATAATATTTAATTTTATTACCACTTCACCGTGTATATTTTTAATTTTTAAATGCTGGGAAAATATATTAGTAAAATTAAATTTCACCTCACAATTATCTTTTTTTTTAAATATTTTTAAAACAAAGATGTCCTATTTCTAGAGATATCGAATTGTAAAACACTCGTCACTTGGTTACGTAAAATTTTTTTTAGCTCACCTTGTGGTGTTTATGTCCCGTGGGGCCGTCACAAACTGATGTGTACGCGTCGCCGCAGCATTTTATATGGAGGAAGTACTGCGCGCGCATGCCGAGCTCATCCGATGCGCTAGCGCACCCTCGAATTGCGCGGGGTGGCTTACCGCGCTTAGTATGCGTCACCATCATTTACTTGACAAAAAAACTAGCTCATATTGTTCAAATATTCCCACCACACATGTAAAACTAAAACGAGCGATTCATTTTAATGAAACTATTATCACTATAACTTAGAGAAACTTAATGATTTAGCCAAATCTGAATAACCATGTTACAAGATATTTGATGAGCCATCAAACTTTCATTTTTAGCAAACATCACAATAAAATATAAATTACCGACCATTTAGAGAATTGATTTTGTGGATTTAATAACAGTTAGGTACCTACCTACAACTACTGTGATAACCGTAATTATGTTTTCGTTGGAGTAGGAAAAATAAATAAAAAGAGAATACTTAACTCATTCTTTGCATGTCTTACATTAACTTCCTGGAAAATAATAAACAGTGATGCTCGTCGTAATCTTTGCTCTGTACTAAAACGAACCCTGTAGATAGAAATAGATAAGAAGGTGTTAAAAAGACAACTGTTGGCGTCTAACAGGAAAATAAATACAGGTCAGAAAACCAACTAAGCGAAAGGGTCACATTCTGTGTATTGTTGGAGTCAAAAGATGTTCTCGACAATAAATAATACTTACTAGTAAACCAAACTAAAAGGAGGTCCTAGCTAATTTTTTTTCTATCGTTTTGAATTTAGAATGACGAGAGGAACAAGACATGCGCCTGATGGCAAGCAAAAAAGTCTGCCGTTAACAGACAAGTGCCACACAGCACACGAAGAGTTGGTATCACTGCTTAGCACTGCGCTCGTGACTAGGAGATTATAGCTGATTTGTCACTTAGCCCATTAATTTCTCTGGAATCATTGAACTTCAAAGTGAAACGATTGGCGGTAGAATAACTAGTAAGGGCATGTTACTTCCCCAGAAGGACTATGCAAAGAGACCTACCACTACATAAAATATTTGAATATAGACTAACTCAGAGGGTATGTTCATACTCTCAGACTCATCGCCATCTCGCCTGATAGTTCTGCTGATGTAAATCACGACCCGCTGAAATTTGATGGACATATTTTACGGCCTGGAATAACACTAATTATCCCGGGAAAATTACGGGATCGCAAACTACGCGGGTAAAACGGCGAGGCGCTGTTAGCATAAAAGGATCGTAGTTACTGTTGTATTTAGGATAGTACAGCAACAGTTAATAGTGCATAGTTTTCAAAGGTCAAAATGAAATTTATAGGACGTGTTCTATGCTTAGTGCTTACCTACAAACAAAGATAATAAACCCACTTGACTGATCGTACGACTTCCCTTCCGGTGCCTTTCAGTAGCACGATTGCTCAGTTCACTATTTTACCTATTGCGAGTTCGGTCAGTTAGGTTTTCGATTCTGAAGAGAGAATGCTGGCAAAAAAAAATGTTAAAATATGGGGTTTTTCTCAATGAAATGGTGTGGAAATGATAGCCTGGAACATCTAGTTTTACAAAGGATGGCAAATCATTTCACAAGTAAGTAATTTTAGTCAGTAATTTGCAAACAATAACGTAATCAATCAACAACATTTAAAACGAACATAAAAAAAACGAAATGGGAACCCGTTGATGTCTTTCTTTGCACCCTGCTGTGTCCTTTGAAGTTTTTGTAACTCTATCTGGTTTTGTCCGATCATTTGTGGAAAGTATTGCACGTCCCATGGATGTTCGCTAATCAAAAGCGCGGTATATTACCTCGTCCTGCGCCCCACTGGTGAGTTGTGTTAGTAGGTGAAATTCGTATCATCGCCGATCAAGAGGCAATCTGATCTGTGGCTAGAAACGAGTACCTATTTAGGTTTTTCAAAATCTTACACCTCTCTCAACTCCTTAGGTATCTCTTAGGACTTCTATTAGGGCATTACGGCATTAGGTAACTAACTTTATGCGGGTGAATTAGTTAGCATATAGAGGTAGGTAGTTGTATTGTCTTTACATATAAATTGAAATGTCTGCTTGTAAATTAAATTATTTAAACAGCTAGTCATTAAATACATTTGAAAATATATACGGTAGGTTTATACTTTTAGCATTAGGTAAACTATTTTAATTTTTTCTTGCGGTTTGTCTGTTTGATTTTGCTTATATCTGGCTGGAACAATTTTAACGAGACCTTCACAGGCAGTTAGCTGATGTTGAAAG
Organism: Ectropis crepuscularia; assembly: GCA_963693475.1. Classification (NCBI taxonomy): domain Eukaryota; kingdom Metazoa; phylum Arthropoda; class Insecta; order Lepidoptera; family Geometridae; genus Ectropis; species Ectropis crepuscularia. Next base: position 12,001,184 of record OY856339.1, on the reverse strand, counting down.
GAGAGTATCGTAGTGACGTTGTTTTAGAAAAAAAAATAATGCAATTCGATAGTGGTAAACTGCGGGTTGAATCGCGGGGCGTTGCTAAATCTATATATATAAAAATCAATGCCACTTTTCGTTGTTATTAAACTCCTCCTAAACGGCTGGACCGATCTGAATGATTTTTTTTTTGTATACGTTTGGGTAGGGCCCTGGAAGGCTTAGATTCACAAATCAGCCCGGCAGATGGCGCTGCAGTTGATATCTAGGTTATTATTCGAGCGAAGCCGGAGCGGGCCGCTAGTAATACATAAAACGTTACCATGTACATTGTACATATTAGTACCTTAAATAAATGCATACAATACTTGGTTGTTTTAAATGACTACTTACTAACTTAAGTACCCACAGCTCATGAGACGTGCTCTGAGTAAATATTACCATACTCTAGACATACCTTGTGTGCTTTGAGGAGACGTGGCTTAGTGACCATTTTATGATAGAGGATAGAGGTTGAAAGAAACATGTAACTAAATCTGTAGGTACTAATATTTTAAAGCTGAAGAGGTTTTTTGTTTGAAGGCGCTTATCTCCGGAACTATTGGACCGATTTCAAAAATTCTTCACCGTTGGATATCTACGTGATCTCAGCCTCTATTATGTACCACGGGCGAAGCCGAGATGAAGCGATAGTTGCCTTTAGAACTGATATCTGTTTTCAATTCGTTCTAAATGAGAGAGCGAGAGTTATTATAGCAATTCCGAAATTTTCTAAGGCGTGTGAGGAGCGGTTCAAAATTGATTATTCTAAGTGACTAGCAGAACCCTGTGGTATCAACCACGTCGTTTCCGATCCTGTTAATTTTCCGGAAAAAAATAGCTTATGTGTTATTCCAGATTCCAGACTATCTAAGTAGGTATGTAGAAAATTTCAGCCAAATCTATTGAGTAGTTTTTGCGTGAAAGTGCAACAAACGTACATCCGTACATTCTTACAACCGTTCGCTATTAATTTGTGATATTAGTTGTATGCATGCGCGGTCCGAAGGCGGGGGGGTCATAGGTCACAGGGGACATGACCCCTCCCAAAATCGTATACGTTACCTTAAAATAGGGCGCTACTAGTAATTTTTTTGACTCAATTGATTGTATTTCTACTCGTGACCCAAAATTTGAGCCTTTGTACTGGTGACCCCCTCCAAAATTCGACGCTGGGACCGCGCCTGGTTGTATGTTCGGTCAAATTACTTTTTTTTTGCAGTATAACATTATGTAATTATGTAGGTACCTACATTTTGGTTGTTGGAAATACGTCAATAAAATGATAATGCATATTATGCAACCCCCTCGGGACCTTTTCTCACAGGGACAGCTCTCAAGCCTTTAGGGTCATAATCATGCACGTTGGCCATGTGCAAACTGTTCGATGACAATTAATTGTCTTCGAACTTCGAAAGATATCATTCTTAGAACGTGACGGTTTCCTTATCATGTTTTCCTTCACCGTTAAAACCAGTCTACAGCCCCACCATGTATCACCTCCCTCACCATGTGTCTCCCTCATTTTAAAAAGCTTCAGTGGGAAGATCCCTAGAGGGAGGAAATAAAAAAGTTGCTCAAAAACATCTCGTGAGGACGACCTTATGGAGATTTTTGGTCTGAGTTGATATTTTCATTTGATTTCATTGTTCTTACATTGTAGCAAAACATGTGTCATGCTCACAGCTCGGAAAGTTAATTCGTAAACAAACTTATAATACATAGGTCATAGGTAGGTACTTACCTACTACCTATCAATTTTATCGAAGAAGCGCACAACCGGACGGACACAATGTACTTATATAATATGATACAACAACTAACGAACGGAAGCAGCTTTTGTAAAATTACTTATGTAGGATTACCTATAGAATTACTATGATCAGGTTTCTATTAAAGTATGCGTATGTAGATGAGTAGGTATTTATTTCCTGTGTGCTTTTCGTAATACGCAAACACTTTCGTATGTCGGCGCAGGCGCGTGTCCGTTTGTGAAATTATTGTATTACTCATAGTATGTAACATGCTTTGCATTTTCCCTTTTGTAACGAAAGCAGAAATATTGTTTGCGATTTTTCATGCTTGGTCGATATCATGTCTAAGGATCTTACTTAGGACTTGCGCCAATAATATCTAAAGATTATTTTTTGTTGAGAAAAAGTTTTCTCTTGACCGCCGTCTCGACTACCTACTGTTAAGCGACGTGACGATGCGGTTCAACGAATAAAATAAATTCATTCTATACTTGAAGACATCCACATTTTATCCAACAGAAAATACCCACTCAGACAACGCATTCCAAAGACTAGATGTTCTTATTACAAAAACGAGGACTTCGTTCGAGTCTTTGAAAAATCAATCATAAAACGAGGTTCTATTCATAATAGACAGAACGTGAAGTGAATTCAGTGAAGTGCAGGAATTCGTCGTAACATAAAATGCAGTATACACCATAATTATAGACTACAGATGTGCGGTCCCAAACTTCAAGGCGCACGGAATTATGTCACCGTTCGGAAATGTGAGCTCACTCCTTCCATTCTAGTCGGTTGCAGGAAACGATGAACGCCGGACGTTTTTACCTATCACTATTCGTTGTTAACAATCAAAGTCAGAAGAATCACAGCATATCTCGCCGTTAACGATTCTAGGGGTCAAGTAGATTGGTGATGTGTAAATCATTCCGCTAAGCACAACTGCGTCTGTGTGTTACCAATTTCAGGATTCTCAGGGCACATAGCTCTAAATCGTTGGTAGAGGACACTTTAGCGAACTGTCATGGATCCGTAAAAAAAAAACACAAAAACGCTAGTCACGTTACAATTTGAGTTAGACGAGCCATAAGCCCGTCTGATGGTTAGAAACACTCATAACATCATTATATTCAATTACTGCAGCAATGCCATGCATCCATTTGTCAGCCAAGAAGGTTAACAATGTTCCTTACACCCCTATTTTTCTTTTCTTATCCTAATCAAAGACAGATGTTAAAAAAAACAAGTGACAAGGAGCACATAGGTATAATACGTCCGTGAATCAGTTAATTAAAAAAAAGTTAATCAAGATAAAATTTACTCTATTCCCATATCACCATAAAAATATGAGAGATTAGTGGAAATTCCATGTGCCTACCTACATACCATCTGGCTAACCTACTCGTAGTTGTTAAGTTCAGCATCAGAACCAGTTTCTAGAAAACAGCAAAATAAGTAGAATTATGGTAATTTGTGGAACGCTGACCTTTTTATGGCCAAAAACTTACGAACGAAAATTCGTAGTTAAAAACATTAAATTCTAAACAGAGAAATTCTTGTTGACCAAAATTCTTATTTAGATGTAGAATTAGGCCATTCCTAACGAATAACGCAATTTTTTTTTACCGTTTAATAAGTTTCGTGTCCTCCACCACCATAGTAGTTGTAGGAAGGACTCTTTGCAAAATTCGCCTGGGAAATTACCACACCTTTACTAGATATTTTACCGTCAAGCAATAATGTGCAAACATCAAATATTTTAGTGGTAGTATGACTATTGGCAGAGTCCTCCTGGGGAAGTACCACACCTTTGCCAGTTATTCTACCGCCAAGCAGTAATGTGCAAACATTACTGTGTTCCGGTTTGAAGGGCAATGTTTCCAGAGAAATTACAGGGCTTAGAGATATAATATCTTAGATCTCTGGGTGACGAGTGTAGTGCAGTGCTAGGTAATGATTTGGACTTTTCGTGTTCCAATAGCTGTGTGTCACTGTGCTGTTATATGACAAGTATGTTACTTCTTATCAGGCACATGTCCTGCTCGTCTCGTCACTCTATACTATAAAAAAAAAAAAACAATGTGTTCCGGAGCAATTCCAAGTTGCGAGAAATTACACGACATAGAGATAAATCATCTAATCATCTCTGGTGACGAGCGCAGTGTAGGTAATGATTTGAACTAATGCTTACCATCGGGCACATGTCTTGCTCATCCGTGACTCAAATGTGAGATCTTGAGAGTTTAATGTCAAAATTCATACCATATTTTTTTATACAAGCATACGTTCCGATGATAGAAACAGTAAACACTGCTTAAGGATGGAAACCTACCTACCTGCATCACTAGGGATTAAAAGACATTTTATTTGAAGTTCTTGTTGAATTTTCGTGGGAAGGCAGGGTGCTCCATATTCTGTAGGTTCCTTTTGTGATTTCTTTTTCATCTTTATTATCAGCCTGTATTCATCCAATGGGATAGGCCTTGCCCATAATACGACACTTGTCGTTTTACGGCTTCCGATTAGTCAGGCCTTGAAGTAAAAAAAACTCTTCTGAACTTTCCCCGAAAAACACGCAATAAAAATTGCGCAACGATCCTACATTTCGGAGGAGACTACGCGGTTCCAGTTACCAGTCAACAGTCATATATATATCGTCAACAATTCTAGTGATACGTCACTTTATGGACTCCAGATGCTAAAGTTTATTAGCAAGTGCGAAGTGCGCCATTCCAGAGGTAAGAGGTGAGAGCTATATCAGCTATGCTCCACGTGGGATACAGAACATAAATTTAGGACAGGTTCTGGAATGTTATTATATTGAATTGAATATAACAAAGTTAAAGCTTTCTATCCCGAAAAAAAATATCTTATGGTATTATAGGTAGTAGGTACCTACTTTCTTTGAAAATTGCTCTTGGACTATGCCGCAGGCAGATCCTAGTAATAAATACGAGTAGGTAGGGACATATGTATCTACAGAAAACAATGTATTTTTGTACTAACATTTAAAACACTTTTTTTATATATTTATTCAGTCGGTTAGAGCTAGTGATCGGGAAGCCAATAAAAATTCAAGGTAAGCTAATTTAGCTTACACAATCTATTTTAATTAATCCGATCAATATTGGCGTTAAATTACTGGACAAATAACCTATTGTTTGATCTATTAACAAAACCAACAACGTCTTAGTTACCCAGATTCATCATATTTGGGCTTTGTGGTAAAATAGGTTTATGTTCGTGGTAATTAGGCATTAAAGTATTGCAAATATTTGATTTTCGACCTACACTAATGGAGCAATACATAATTAAACAGACATAAAATAAAATGTAAGAGTAAATGTACATTGTACACTTATCTACACTAACAAGCTTCTTTTTAGTTACAAGTGTGACGTTCAATTAAAAAAAAATTGGCAGTCATAGGAACTGCCGATAGAAGTGAAAACTTGCTGTTGCCCTGGTACTGGTACCTAGGGGCAAACGCAACTCTTTTATATTTATGTTGGCCTGGTATCTGGAGATAAACGCTGCCGCTGGGCTGTTGGAGGTAGGTAATCGACTCTTTACTGTTTCTGTTGCCCTGGTACCTATCTGGCCGTTTTTACCGAGTTTACCTGAAGATTTCATATCCGATCCGATCCATTATCATATCCAAGCGTGACGATTGATGAATCCATTTCACAGCCCACGAAAATTCTGTCTATAGCGCGCCTAAAGAAGTTTTCACTTCAACTAGCTTGAATCTCATAAAGAAATAAATACATAGGTAAATACCTACAAGTATTTTTTTCCGTTCCTGTAATTTAATGATAGACGAACAAGACATGCGGCGCGCCGTTTGGTAACCAAAACGTCTGCTCATAAGATTGATCTGTCTACCAGAGTATCGCGCTTCTCGACCGTGATCGATTACCTATTTAAATATTTACCCTACTGCAATTTCACTGGGAACATTAATTAGACTTTATCCCAAAACACGGCATTGTTTGCACAGACTTGACTTAGCTGCAAATTACAGCTTGCTTATGTGACTTTCACAGCAAGAGTGCAATTAGGTACGTCATCGTCGTTGTTTTAACTTAACATTGAGTTTTCTATAACCTCCATATACCTACTCGTAAAACACTAATACCATCTATTCTATGCTAATACATAAAAATAATAACACATATAGACCATAGACCCATTGTAAAAGACTAGCTGTTGCCCGCGACTTCTTTTGCTTAGAATTTAAGACGTGATCTGTGTGGTATTTAACTGTTTTATCAACATGGTAAATATGTAGAGTGTTTAATGTGTTATGTTACGTAAGCAAGTTTCAAGTCCGTAAATCGAATCAAAGTCTAAATATTATTTACGTTTAGCGATCGATATATTTATGAATGATTATGTTGGACCTATGGGTACCTATTTTCGGAATCAGAAACCAGGAGCAGCTAAAATGCATGACAAGCTACATCTCAGCTTCTCAGCCGAAAGACACGTTTGAATGGGTAGGTAACTCACTGATGCACACATAGGTAGTTTATACTCTGGCTGGAATAAATAAATAAATATTGGTGGACAATTCACACACAACACCTTCTGATCCCAAACTAAGCAAAGCTTGTAGTATGGCTGCCAGATATGATATTTGTATAGTTTTAAATACATACTTATTATACATAGAAATACCCAGACACAATACTTACAACTATTTGAATTAATCACACAAATATTTGCACTGGGCGGGAATCGTACCCACGACCTAGGCTTCTCAGGCAGAGTTACTACGTGGGTAGTGGGTAGTAAGCCACGAAGTCACGAAGCCAGTTAATAGCACATAGGCTATAATACGCTACTCTGTCTGTCGCAAAAAAGTGCATAGATCCTTAGGGAACAAATATAAACTTTAAATAGGTAACTTCGAAATGGCTGAACAAATTTGGTTACTGGTACTGTGGTCTGGTAGAAAGTGTTGTCTGGAATAGTAGGTAATAATATATAAGCTATTATTTACCCCGATAAATAATAAAAAAAGTGGATAGTGCCTTAGTGAACAAATATAAACTAATGATAGACTAATGGCCAGTGAACAAAGTTTATGGGTCATATGAACCACCAGGAGACCTATGTAGGATGCTAGGATGATATAAGATATAAGGGTATACATTAATAAGATTCAGCACTAAGCTGGCGTTTGTAAGCTGTCCAACTGAGTGCAGGTGAAGATAGGGGTTGCAACCCTTGATAATTTCTCCTTGTACATGCTTTTTGTACGGCGTTGCGGAATAATGTATTAGAAGAGGTATTGAAGCTGCATGGTACCAATGCTGTACATAATCAAATGATCAAATTTACCCTGAAAATCGTCAGAAATCATGTTTTTTTTTCGACAAAAATAGTACCTATAAAATGTAGGTACTATTGTTATAGTTTCAATACCTCTTCTAATCCATTATTGTGCAACGCCGTACAAAAATCAAGCGACAAGGACAAACAAATTAATCAAATTATCCAGGGTTGCAACCCCCTATCTTCACCTGCACTCAGTTGGACAGCTTACAAGTGAGCAAGTGACGCCATAGCGTAGAGCTAAATCTTATTATTTTATATCCTATACTATCCTCCTACGTAAGTCTCCTGGTGGTTCACATGACCCACTTGTTCACGGGCCTGTAGTCTATAACGAAGGTAAAGGCAGGGCCGAGCCGACCCCCACCAGCGCCTGTGTGCCAAATCTTTATGGCGCCCCTTTTTAACCTCCAACGCAAAAAGAGGGGTGTTAGAGGTTTGACGTCAATGTATGTCTGCCTGTATGTCGTGTCGGTGTGTGTGTGTTTGTTTGTGGCATCGTAGCTCTCAAATGGATAGGCACATATCGATGCAGTTTCATTTAAAATTCAGTTTCTTTGCGGGGTAGTTCTTAGTTATGTTTGGTTAATATCGATTCATGAAGGCCGCCTCCACAAAATGGCGAATAAAATATTCCTTCAAAACTTCCCTCAATATGGGTATGAAACGAAAGGGCTTGACTAGTAGAATACTATACACCGTAATGAATGTAAAATTCTAAGATAGCCGCCACCACAAAATGGTGAAACAACCTTTTCTCTCACAACTCTATCAATATCAAAGGTATCAAACGAAAGGACTTGATTAGTACTATAAAATACTATAAAAAACTCAAATCCAAGGTAATCGGAGGTAAAGCAGAGAGCAGTGCTCCATGGGTTTACCCGCGCAGTCCCCACATCCCCGATATTTTCCCGTGTTAGCCTAAGTGTGTGCTATTCCAGACTATATTAAAACTGTGTTCCAAATTTCAACCCAATCCGTTCGGACGTTCCGACGTGATTGAGCAACAAACTTATGTTATAAACTAGCAGGTCCCCGCGATCTTACTCACGTAGTTCCTGTTCGCGTTATTTTGCCGGCCATTTAGTCTATGTGTTCTTCCAGACTATAATTTACCTGTACCTACTCCAAATTTCAGCCCGATCTCTTCATACATTACGACGTGATTGAGCAACAAACATCTATTCATTGATATTTATGATATTAGTAGGATGTTAATACTTGAATGTTTGTTGCTCATAAGCGTCGGAACGACTGAACGGATCGATTTGAAATTTGAAACACAGATATTTTTTTTTAAATAAAGAGTGGCGAGACGAGCAGTTCATGTGCCTGATGGTAAGCAACATGCCTACCACATAATTGTTTATAGTCTGGAGTAGCATATAAGCTACCTACTAATAACTTTAAAAAAACATAGTTCCTCTGGCAATAATAATAAATCAGCTATAATTTTGTCCGCGAATTTGTCCGCAAATTGACTGTTTAATTCAAATTTCAAATTTTAACAAGCAACAGCTGCTCTAGACGGGAGAACGGCGACTTCCCGGGCCCTTGGGTTCAAATACCACACGCACCACTGTATAAGACATGTGCGTAATGCCGCTAAATTAAAAAGCGTGAAGAAAAAGATCGCAAGGAAACCGACATGTACCTAGAATCTTTCAAAGTCATGTGTCATCCACCAACCCGCACTGAACCATGGTGGTGGATTGTGACTTTGACTCTCTCCTTGTGAGAGAAAGCCCCGAGTCCCAGCAGTGAGAACATTTAGCGGGCTGCTAATTCTGCTAAATTTAAACTTAATCCGTTAAAACGTTCCAGTATCATAAATAATATTAGTTTCTTAGGAAACTATATTTTTTTCCGAAATAATATTTTCCTATTTTCCTATAGACCTATTCTATGTAATATTTCACACTAGAAAACACATAGGTGTTTTCGTGAATTGGTTTGATATTTGAAACATAGGTTTCAAATATCAAACCAATTCACGTGTTAGTAGTATAGAATAACATATTGCTTAACTACTTTTTATCACAAAAAAGTGCAAAGTTTAATTAACTATAACATCGGAATGGCTTATGCACAGATTTGGTGGAAATTTGTAACACAGATACTCGTTAGTCTGGAATTGCACATTAACTACTCTTCAACCCAAATAATTGCAAAATTCTTTAGGGAACAAATATTTACCGTAACATCGGAACTACTAAGCGGATTTAGAAGGAATTTGAAACACAAATATTTTTTAAACCTTGCACACACTTTTGAATAATGATTGTTCCAGTATTTTGGCTCACTCGTTCATTAAAATCAGGGAACTCCTGTGACACCACTCAACTTACATCGCACATATTGTATCGAGTTGCGTTTATTATCTCAATTAAATAAACAAATTCACGGCGCGGTGGTTCTTTTGATTTTAAAAGCGAGACCGTAACGAATGTAAACCAAAACCCAAAACGTAAACATTATCTTGGGAGACACTTACAATAAACTATAGCAACTTAGCAATTTATGAATTGTTATTTAACTACATAGGCAAATGTTGCGCCTATCGTACCTACTTAGTACTTACTAATCGACGATACTCAACTACAAAGAACATGGTGTCGCGTAAGTGTAAAAACAAATTCGGTGGGGGCGCTGGCGCCCCTATTGTCTTGGCGCCTGTGTGCGCCGCACACTTCGCACACAGGGGCGGCTCGGCCCTGGGTAAAGGCTAAACAGATTTGGTTGAACATTGGTATACAGATACCTAGATTATAGTTTGGAATGGCACAAAGACTACTTACTTTTTTCTCAAAAAACTACATGTTTTTTTGGGAACAAATATTAACCGTGACGTCGGAACGACTAAGCAGATTTGGTTGAAATTTCAAAGAGGTAGCTTATAGTCTGGATTCTGGAATAGCAAATACTTTGTACCCTAAACGGCATAGTTCTTTAGGGAACAAATATTAATTATAACGTCGGAACGGCCAAACAGATTTGGTACCAGATAGTTTATAGCCTGGTGGTCTACTACATACAGTCTAAATAAAATAAAATATAGTTTCCATAGTTTGGCCAGTGCGATGACAAAGGTTGTTGATACCATTGACATCATCGACATAATTATATTGGTTGAAACAAAAAAAAATAACAGAGACATTGACACTGACATTTCAAGTTTATTAACAGAGCCGTCAGTTGTCAAGGTTCTGTCACCTTGGTTTTCGGCAAACGAAGTGACGTCAATTGTTTCCAATTTAATTTGTTGAAAAACTATTGATTTTAGCTGTAATTTGTACAATTATTGGCCAAAATGTTTTGCTGTCTTAAAAGTTGCATGAATGGCTTTAATTTAACACCAAGCGTACCCATTCGAATCAAAGAAAATCCTGTACAATTGGATACCTTGCATATGGGTATGTATGTTTACTAGAACCACTCAAATAAATGAATAATTACGGACGAAACTGATATAAAAAGTAATTTTATGCTTTGTATTTAAACATATTATCTATTTATTACCTGTCTTGCGATACATTTCGAAGTAAATACTGGTTTTTCTGTCATGAAATATGCGTAGGTTGTATTTCACTAATAAGTTCTATTGTCATGAATGTAATATTTATTTGGTACTCAAATAAATACAAAATTATACTGCTTTTTTTTTTAAAAAAACTTATTGTATTTGTCACTTTCAGGACATGAAATGGTGATTATAAAAGGCGGTCAACGTGTATGTGGTTCAGGTTGTGCCCTGGGAAACGCTCCTCTTGTACAAAACAAGTCATACTTTGAAGTGAAACTACAGCAAGGTGGAGTCTGGGCTGTTGGTGTAGCAACTAGAGAGACAGATCTAAACAGAGTACACGGTAAATCAATACTACTTATAAATATTGCATTCCTGATTACTCTACAATTTCTGGATAAATAGGTAGATTACAATCTATTGAAAAATACAGGAATATTACAGAAACTTATGAAATAAAGCCACAAGTGGTGGCCATTCAAAGCTGCCTGATTATTAGTACATACGCAGCTCACTAAATGTTCCCACTGCTGGGACTCGGGACCTTTTCTCGCATTGAAAAAGTCATGGCCGTAATTTACCACACTGGCCCAGTGCAACTTTGTAGATTATACATGATATTGAAAGATTCTAGGCAGGGTTGGAAAAAAAACAGTTTTTTAAAATTAATATAACAAACAGTTCAAAATGTTTTAAACAAGGGTTTATTTTGTTTCTTATGTTTTTTGTATTCATATTATTGTTTTGTCCATTCAGGTTATTTCAAATAGATATAATATACCTAGCCTATAAACCTATAAATTTATAAATATAATGTCTATTTGAAATTAAATTATTGGACAATACTAAAAGGAAAAAAAACCCATAAAGTTATGTCCCTTTGCTTAGTTTGGGTGTTGTGTGAGAAGTGTCCACCAATATTTAATTTTATTTATTATGCAATCAGCATCCTGCAGATCACTTTTATTTAGGAGATTTTCCATAGGCAAGTATTGTGATATTAAATAAAATAGCTAAATTCTACAAAGTACATCAAGAAATGTTCAGTAAATTTTTTGATGTATGAGATTAGTACCATAAGCTGATGTGCTTATTTCATTTAATGTTGAAATTGTAGTGATTTTCTTCAAACCTATAAATGTGGTACTTCTCCAGACAGACTGCAAAGAATCCTATGGCTACTAATATACATACTTTTCCAATGTACATAATGTATATAAATTTGATATCTGAATTATATAATTTAATCCTATAATTCTGACGAACTGTTTTCAATTTCTTATTACAAATCATGTCCTAAAAGTCAACAATTTAGAAATTGGCTATTCAGTAATATTTCAGCAATGGTATCCTCATTTTCTATTATTTCCTACTAAAGTATACAATTATAGTACACTGACCAACTGTTTCAACTTAAACTTGCAGTGAAAGTATATTCTGCTATTATCATAACAATGGATGTATGCATGGGTAGCTGTGTCCAACAATAAGCCTTATTTATTTTTCACACTAGTGCTTATAATGTGCAAGATACAATTTTCTACTTATGTTCTAACACTTGTGTGGCTCAACATAATAGTCCATGTCATTTGTCATAACTGGGACTTAACGCAACCTCCAACCATTCCACTTTTGAGGGGGCCTTCTCTCTTAAGAGGGCGCCTAGTGCCAGAAAACGAAAAAAGGACATTTTCGACGCCGCTCACTGAAGTAAAGAAACTAAAAACTATGACAAAAAAAAATATTGACATGTGGGTACAATCAAGAAGAAGCACAATAACCGAATAGAATTTAAAAAATAGATCAGAGTTTTTTTACAATAAAAAAATAAAAATGACACCGAAAAAACCCGTTTTAATTCGAGGACCCCACATTATTTTTTGGTAATAAAATTCCTAATTGTACGTTCTAGTAAAGAAACCAAACACTTTTTTAAATGTATGTTTTATTATTGAGTAATTTAATAAAACTTGGTCAAAAATGGACTCCTGATTTAATATTGATTTTTCCTCCAAACTGTGTCATGCTATTCTCGACTTTATGTACCTATATCGCATTAAGAAACGCGTCGCGCGGGTGAAAACTGATTTTTCCCTGGCACTCTTAAAGAGAACTGTAATGTAAACTATCAGAGTTTAGAATACATTGTTTCATTTATATTTACATACTTATAGATGTAGACCCTTTTTTTTTTAAAGAGAGCATAAAGATAATCTTAATGCTTTCCATCACCATTTAAAAGTAGAATATGGAAATCTTGCACATCTGCTTTAATGCTTTTGGAATATTACTATAGGTACAGGCAGGGAGGGCTCCTACCTGGATTCTGGACATTCTTCACTACAAGGCTATTATGATATGGATGGTTTCCAACTTTATAACTTAAAGAAATTCACCAAATCACCATGTAACTTACCTTTAAGCGCATATCTCGCTCGTCGCGTCACTATATTATTTAAAAAAAATCTTTGTCAAAGTGACTGAACTTCAATTTGTAACTGGTGACTGGCTGAAGCTTAGGGGATTTTTTTTAATCATTTACGCTCAACTTCAGCTCTTTCATTGAGTACAAGGCTAAACTAGCTGCCAAAAAACTAGGTGTCCTCTCATAGGTGCGAAGGTACTTTCAGTCTGAACAGTTGCTTACACTATATCAAGCACAGATTCGGTCCTGTATGGAGTACTGTTCGCACCTTTGGGATGGATCGGCTAAGTATCAGCTGGAGGCTCTGGAATCGATCGAGAGACGTACCAAAAGGCTCATAGGCAACGACACTCTTGTGCGAAAAAGACTTCAAAGTCTTGAACATCGCCGAAAAATTGCTAGCCTATCGGGTTTTTATCGGATACACTTTGGAGAGTGTGCGACTGATTTGCATGTTTTCTATCGGAATGCTCGTAGCTCGAAAAAGTGTCTTCGTTTCATGGGTGATGTTTCAAAGACTCAAACAAAGAGATTTGACTCTACTTTTGTGATAAGAACGTCTAGGCTGTGGAATATATTGCCTGAGTGAGTTTTCCCCGATGGTTACAATCTTTGTGTCTTCAAATCAAGAGTGAATCGGTTTTTTTTCTAGGTAAACACGCTCCATCATAGACCGCATCGTCGCTTAATCTATCAGGCGAGATGACGGTCAAGTGTAAACCTATAAAAGTGTAAACCTTCTCTAGAAGGTGCGACGGTACTTCATGTCTGACCAGTGGCTCTTTGTAACAAGTAGGTACAAGTTCAATCTTATATAGGTTAGGTACTGTTGGTATCTTTGAGATGGCTGAGCTTTGAGATGGGTCAGAGTCAATGTACATATTAGTTCAAGAAAATCTTCAAAATCTTGTTGTTTGCTATTTTGTCGGTTTTTATCGGGTACATTTCGGCGAGTGCGGTTCCTGAAAATCTAATTAGGCCCCTAGCACACGGCGTATTTGAAACGCGCAGACGACGCGCAGATGATGCACGTGTACGCGCTTCAAACGAGATTCGAACGCAACCTTGTAACCTAAGCACATGGAACGATCGTGAACCGCGCGTCTACTGCGCGTACCTATACGCGCAGATAGCGATACAGACGCACTGTAGTCGCACGTAGCTTCCGCGTTTTAATCAAATACTCTTCGTAAGTTGTACAATGGCGCCCATCCTCTTCCCCTTTGTACGCGCTTCAAAGCAGTTTCGAACGCGCTTCACGCGCGCGTTTGTACGCTTTTGAATATATACAACGGCATCTACTGGTCTACGGCGCAGAAACGCGCAGATGACGCGTGTCTGCGCGTTTCAAATACGCCGTGTGCTAGGGACCTTAGGTGCCTTAGGTCTGTTTTACACCTTACTCTTAGATTTTTTTTCTACTTGAGCTCCAAAAGGCTCGAAACCGTTTTATTGTTGACGTTCTTAAGATTTGAAAGGAAAGATTTGATCCCACTTTTGTACGACCAGCTAGATTGCGTGCCCTGAGCTGATTTTTTCCAATGGACAAAATATTGGTGCCTTCTAGTCGAAAATGAATCGTATTCATCAAGATAAATGCGGTCGATCGCTTTATATATCCGGTTAGATACAAGCGAGCGCAAGTCTATCAAGTACGTTTTTGTATATTTTGCATGCCGAAAGGCAGTGTATGGCGAATTACTTCCGTCTTGGAAGTAATTCGCCATATCTACCATTGTAGTGCTTAGTATGGGACTAAGCAAATAAATCTTTCCTTACTTTAAAGTTAAAAAAATGTTGTCTGTAAAGTCGGTTTACTGACGATAGTTCAACGTGACAACGTCTTAAGAAAATACTGATTGTGTTAAGCGCCATCTAGGTAAAACATTCTGAAGCTTTTTGAAAAGCTGTTCAAAGCGCCATCTCTGGGTACATCATTGTTCTAACACAAGTTCTTAACTTCATATCGTTGCTTTTCTAAAACATGGACAGACTCCTTGAACGTAATACACATTTCACTCACTAGATGGTGCGAAAAGTAATAAGGCGAGGTAACGGTGGTAAATATTATCTATTCTATGGCGGTAACGTTACATGACGTCATGTTTTGCGGGCGTGCAGCCGGCTTCATCCAATTATAAGACGTTATCACGTCAAAAAATCTTTGTCAACACAGTGAACTCCACATCAGCTTCTATCAGGAAACTACTAATAAATATATTGTCTATTAGCATTCAGTTGGTGTCACATTAGAAATGCACAGGTCAGAGCTACCTTGATTAGATACTAGGTCAAATAAACACATGACATAACTGCCCGTCTATGGTCACATGTTGGCAAAACTGAATCACATGTTGACCTTCTAGAATTTGCATCGTCTGTGAATAGAATACGTAAAGTGCTCACCGAAATGGTCAAGGGTCAAAATTGGTTGTGTAACTCTTTGTTGTGAATGCAAAATACAACTGATTCACGCTGCCTGTCTACGAATTATGATTTATGAATAAGAATTAACTTGTGATCCGGATCTGCAGGAGTATTAACATAAATAAGTATTTATTCATATTTTATAGACAGGTAAATGCATATTATGGCATATGATGGCATAACTACAATTTTAATAAAAATAATACTTAGTAGGTTTTAAATTATAAAATATGCATTACTGTTTGGAACATAATTTATGACTTTAAAAATGTTAACAGAAAAGTATTAGAAGTATTATTTATGGCAAACATTTAATACAATAGCAGTTGTGATTGCATCCGTGATTTTATAGAAGGTAAAAGTTCGTGAGGACATTCCAAACAGGTAAAAATGGTGAGATACTATGTTGTTTGAGTTGTGGTGTTAGCTGGTATAGGGTCACAAACTTAATTAATTTTATATGGTGGTATTGTAAAGTGCGATAGTAGTGGCATTTTCATGGTACCAGTTAAGTTGTGCTATTACTACTCACGCTATCTTCGTCGCTATAAAATATCCCGTTCTATCTTCGACGTCGTCATCGGCATTACCTTTGCGCTACAGCCTTCTAGAGATTTACTACGATAACATGACCCGCCCCTCCATAATTCAAAACGTTTGAAAGTATTTACAACGCACCACCACGCATGTGTGCGTACTGCTACTGCCTACGAATAATTACAACTACATACAAACTCTTTCGTAAGGATGTGACTACACACATTAAAACAGTAATTTGGAGGGGCGGGTCATGTTATCGTAGTAAATCTCTACAAGCTAACCAGAGAGTCTACCGCCTAACTAAATATGCCTTAGCTTTGATGTGGCTCTCTCTTCTTTTCGCTTGAAATTATAGGGACTGTAATGTAAAGTCAAATCCGATTTATTTAGGTTGTTGTAGTTTTTGGGTCTGGTTTTTGGGCGGCTTCTAGATTTCCGACCAAGAGCGCAAAGTTGTAGCGTTAAGTTTGCTACGTAGGGTGGCCTTCTTTTCGCATGTCCATGTCGCGGTTTTTAAATATAAACTATGAATATCTATAGTCCAGTCATCCCAGTCCCAGTCCCAGTCATCGACCAGTCATTACGTCGAAAATATTGGGTTAGAAATTCATGTGAACCAAGACGGCTAAATTTTGGATATGTAGTTGGGGGTGCCTAGAAAAGCTTAAGTTCAAATTGTCGACGAAGATTTCCTGTAAAATGCATTTTCCGCCATCATGAAAAAAGCCATCAGGTTTAATTTTGTGGCAATAACTTTGTTCTGCGTTGAGATACGAAAATTTTGATGGAGTAGTACTTGTTTTGTTGCTTTTTCCACGCTCTACTTGGAATGGTACCTACATTTTTGACCGTCATAATCTTGTTAACAGGTGGCATGGACAAGAACTCGTGGTGTTTAAACAGCGACGGCACCGTGCGGCACGCCAACGTCGAGCTGTACCAGCTGTCGCCGGCGCCGCGCGAGTCGCCCACCGCGGACCTGCTGGTCTCCACGGACTCCCCGACGCGGGAGAGCGACAAGCCAGAGAGCGATAAACAGATGTAAGCTAGCTAATTTACTTTTGGCGCGCCACAGTCAAATTTATCGTGGGCTGTGAATTGAAAACTAGCGTCACAAGATAAGAAATCTTCGGGTAAACTCGGGACCACAGCCTTTGGCCATCTAGAAATGCGTCAGCATTTCTAAATGGTGATGGATGACCAGAGGGCGTGGCCATGCTCATGGGCTCGTAGATTCACCCGCGTAGTATTTGAAGTAAGCTATCAACAGTTACTGTTTAAGACATTGAACAAACTGATAAGCACCGTTTGTTAACGATTTTTCATGAACGAAAAATAAATTTTCATTTCATTTCATCAAATTCTGAGTTATACGTTTTCACTTCACACAAACACTATCAGCAGTTCCTACGACCGCCAATTTTTTAAAAGTTGAGTAATTAAAGTAGTATTAAGTTTGGCGACTGCCGTTCCGGATCCTCTGGCTTCAAATCCCACGCGCACGTCTTTTCGAAGTCATGTCCGCAATACCGTTAACTGGAAGCTAGGAAGGAAAACATCGCGAGGAAACCGACATGTACCTGGAATATTTCGGGGTCATGTGTCAACCACCAACCTGAACTTGGCCAGCGTGGTGGATTATGACCTTGACTCTTTATTTGCGAGAGAAGGCCCCAAGTCCCAGCAGTAGGAACATTACTAAGTGTTCCCAATGGGCGGTTAATACGTGTGTGTGTGTGTGTGTTTATGTGCACAATGAGTCATGTAGGATCGATGTATCCCACAATTACTGTCGCGGTAAATACACCACAAGCGGTTCGCTATGCCCCGCTGCGCTGTCGCACCACAGTTTCCTCCAGCCACTCGAACGCCCTACTAATAATAGACTACAGGCCCGTGAACAAAATTTACGGGTCAAATGAACCACCAGGAGACCTATGTAGGATGATAGAAGGGTATAAAGTAATAAGATTCAGCACTATGCCGTCACTTGTAAGCTGTCCAACTAAGTGCAATTGAAGAGGGGGGGTTGCAATCCTCCATCATTTCTCCTTGTCCCATTATTTTTGTATGGCGTTGCGGAATAATAGATTATAAGAGGTATTGAAACAATAAAAATTATAAATTTTAACTTTTTAATTATTAGTTTGTCGGAAAAATTTACAGAGTACGAGTAATTTACACAGCAAATTTGGTCATTTGATTAAGTACGGCTTTGGTTCCATACAGTTTCAATACCTCTTCTAATCCATTTTTTCGCAATGCCGTACAAAAATCATGCGACAAGGAGAAATGGGAGAGGGTTGCAACGCCCCCTCTTCAATCACACTCAGTTGGACAGCTTACAAGTGACGGCATAGTGCTGAATCTTAATACTTTCCACCCTTCTACTTCTATCATCCTACATAGGTCTCCTGCTGGTTCATTTGACCCGTAAATTTTGTTCACTGGCCTGTAGTCTATAAGAATAATGTAACGGTTACGATTATGGTTTTGCTATGGCTCTATATGGGAAGAGAGAGAAATAAAGAGAGAGCTCTATCAAGGCCAATACCATTTTAGTTATGAGTACACACTCGCGCACTGTCGCCGCGCTCAGCGCTCTCTTGAAAGAAAATAAGGAATGTGATGAAATCTTTGAATATTCTCGTTTATAAAATTACAAGCAGCGCTCCCGCGTAGTTCCCGTTCCCGTTGTTTTATCGGGATCAAAAGTAGCCTATGTGTTCCTCCAGACTATAATCTAACTGTGTTCCAAATTACAGCCCAATCCGTTCATACGTTAGGACGTGATTGAGCAACATCCAAACATTGACAATAAATATAATATTAGTAGGATAACAACAAGTTATCTATTTCAGGTTATTTACAATCACCAACTCATACAAAAACAAATAATAAAATTAAAAAACAAACACACGCACACACACTAAATTCCAGAGAATTCAGTCAAAGAGTCCCCCGCGCACCGATCTTGACCGAAAGTCCCCAGAACGCTAGCCGCATTCCCCCGCTGTACAGCCAATGAGATGCGCTGCATTAAATACCAGCCCGAGCGAGGGTCCAGCCCTTTATCCCTGAGACGACGACCCAAATCTTGCACGAACTTCCGCGCCTCAGTACACCATGGACCAGCCACCTCGACCGCAAACGGGATGAATTTATCTATACTACTCTTATTAATAGATATTATAAAGCTGCAGGGGTTATTGTTTGAACGCACTAATCTCAGGAACTACTGGACCGATTTTAAAAATTGTTTTGCCGTTTGACATTTACTTGATCCCTGAGTGTAGGCTATATGTTATGTACCACGAGCGAAGCCAGGACGGGCCGTTAGTTGTTTAATATTTATGATCTTACTAGCAGCGCCCTGTGATTTTACATGCCTAGTTTCCGTTCTAGTAATTTTTCCATGATGAAACTAGTCATACATAAATATCACATATCCCATTCCAGGCCATTAATCTAAGTTCCAAATTTCAACTCGATCCGTTTAGCCGTTCCGATGTAATTGAGCGACAAACTTCAAAACTTTCCTATTTATAGATAGGTAAACTCTTTATTGTGATACAGACAAATAAAAAAAATACAGTGAAATACTTATGAACTAACTAGCACAGAATATACACGTGGCAAGTTTATTTATTATTGGTATGACTTGTGGGTTTATATTTACCTATATGATTGAAACTATTTGTGCGAATAAATAGTTTCAATCCATGGACGTATAAAAAAGTCGGACGCAGTCTCGCTAAAACAAAAACTGTGTCACTAGAGTCGGCCACATTTGCACGTATGCGTTGTCAGGTTGTCACTGATAGGCTGACACGCACACATATACACAAGTAGCGCGTGTAATGACCCACTGGTGTGTGCGTGTCAGCCTGTATGAGACAGAGCACACGTGCATATTATGTGGACGATGGACACAGTTTCTGTTTTAGCGAGACTACGTCCGACTTTTTTTATAGGTCCATGTTTCAATCATAAATTTGAGATATTTGACGTATTTGTAATGGTGTAATTAATTCTGGACAATTTGCAGTCTTCATAGATAAATAAAGGTTGCCTGAAAGAGATCGCTTTTAGCGATAAAGTTGGCAATTTATCGCACTAGCTTTAAAGTTTAACGTTAGTTCTTTTTGTGTATCATATAATTTTGGTGTCTCAACAAACAAAGTAGTTTATCTATCTGAATACTCCTACTAAATAATAATTATTATTAAATGTGAAAGTTTGGATGTATTAGATGTTTGGATGTTTGTTGCTTCATCACGTCCGAATTCTTTAACGGATCAGAACGTCTACTCTCTTTCTACGAAAACGTAATTTCGAAATAAACTCGCGATTTTCCAACTCCGATTCTACTTCGATCCGTCGTTTTGTCCGTTTAAATGTTCTAAGCCTACTCTAATTAGAGTATGCTTAGAACATTTAAACGTCAAACAATGTTGTATCGGACGAAACGAAGTAGAACGAGAGTAGGAAAAACGCGAGTTTTTTTCGAAATTTCGTTTTCGTAGAAACAGAGTAGACGTCCAGGGCGTCTACTCTCTTTCTACGAAAAACGTATCTACGTCATAGAAACGGAGTCAGTGCACCCTCACTCGCTCAAGTTCGCGCGGTTTTAGCCTACCGCTAGACCGTTCCTTCCAGGAAACAACGCTACAAAGGAAACGCGCTAGACAGGGACAGAGCGTTGAAAATCGTTGAAAATCGAATCGTTGACGGTGAGTTGAAAATCGCGACAGGAATTGAGTGCTAATGCGAGCTGAATTGAACTTTGTTGTGTCCCAGCAAGAGTCGCTATTTACATAATTGTTTTCGGTAAGTGAAGCTTCTGTACTAATATTTACTCTGTGCCGGAGTATCAAAGTCGCGAGTTTATTTCGAAATTACGTTTTTCGGAGAAAGAGAGTAGACGTCCAGGTGGAAATTTAAAACACAAATAGATTATATTCTGGAATACACGCATATAAGGTTATTTTTCATAGTGAAAAAATAACGGGAATGGGAACCACGCGAGTGTAACTGCGGGGCTCTGCTGATTATAACTCTTCATGTTCAAATAGCTGCGTTACTGTGCTGTTATGTGGCAGGCATGTTGCTTACTATCAGGCACATGTCCTGCTCGTCTCGTCACTATAAATAAAAAAAACGAATGCTTCTCGCTTTTACGAATCAACACAATAATCCCGAAACGACCCAACGAGTCGCAACTAAAAATTGAAGCTTCCAAAATCTCTGCAGTGGCGTACCAGATACCTCAAACCTTAATATACTTTCTAAACTTCTAAAGTACAATTTCGTGTATTGCAGGACCATATCTGCCGTAATGCCGGTGGAGGGCGACACCATCGGAGTTGCGTACGACCACGTCGACCTCAACTTCTTCCTCAACGGCAAGAGTATGGAAATTCCCGTGCGGAATATCCGTGGGACGGTGTACCCTGCGCTTTATGGTGCGTAGCATTCGCTTCTTGTTTTTCGTTATTGAGATATTATTCCTATTGAGTAAAAAAGTCTGTATGTCACCCAAGGTTGGGGCTGGAGAGACCAATATTATATACCCTGATACACTGAACACTTGAACATCCGTAAGTAGACCTAGTTCCACAGACTAATAAGAGTACCACCATTGTATCTTACTACGGAGTTTTAGTATTAAAATTAAGAAATGAATGGAATAGGGTACCGGACTGGGTCAAAAATACACCATCCTAATTAGTCCGTCAGCTAGATCATGGAAAAATACTGGACACGTATTTTTTGTTTTTTCATAATATTAAAAATCGTCAAAGATATAGACCATCAAACTTCGAGAGTGGGGGGTCGCGTCGTCACTCGTGAGTTAAAATCGTACTCACAAGTGACGTCACACGAAACTTCGAAGCGCTCTATCTTCGTCATTTTTTGTCATAAGCGTACAATATTTTTTGGCAATCTAACTAACGGGCTACTTAGTTTTTTTGAGGATTGTACCCTATTCTAAGTTTCCATATTTTATATATTTGTTTGTCTCCAGCATGGGGTGACAAACAAATCTGGGGCGACAGCCCCAGTACTCTGGAGAAATTCTGAAGTATACATATCAATCTATTTAAGGTCCCACAGCTGGGCTTAGATTTCTCTATAATCAGCGTGTTTAAGCTGTCTTAAGCGGTATTTACACGGGTCGATTTTCGCCGTGCGGCGAGTCGCTTCACAAATTGCCGCACCAAGCCGCATCGCTAGCCCATTTACACAGGTTACTAAAATCGCATGCGGCTCGGTCATTTCCAACACCTTCATGCAGCGGGCGATCGCCTGCAACTGATCGTATACACGGTCGATTTTAGTCACCAGTCGCATGCGGCCGGTCGCCGCGCGGCCAAAGTCGGATGCTACCCAACTTTGGGGCTTGCGGCTTTAGTCACTTGCGACTTAGCCGAATTGCCATTTAGATGGTCGATTTACGCCGCGCGGCAAAAATCGTGCGGCTTTAGTCACCCGTGTAAACTCCTCATTAGTGAGGATATGCTCAATAGTGATATGCTGGCCTGTTAGTTGGGAGACTTTAGGTTGACTTTAAAGATTTCCTATTTTACCCACAAAAAGGTTTATATACCACTTATTTCGCCATCGTGAAAATATCTAATACGACATGTATATAGGAAATAATTTATTTTCTCCGAAAAATAAAACCAACTTCAATCTTAAATTCAATTCAGACACTTGATCAAATTTCATAAGAAGCCATCGAGGTATATGTAAGTAAATTTTAGTTTTTTTTCCTAAAAACCACCACACCAATTTCAATGAAGTTTGATCAGTAAAATTGAAGTTGGTTAAAAATCACTCACCTCAGCTGCGGCAGAGGATGCCGCTGATAAGAAGAAGCGAAAGTATGGTATGTTGGTGTCGCAGTACGAATTTGTACCTGTTGCCGTGGAGACCTTAGGTTGTTGGGGGGCAGAGGCTAAAGGGTTCCTCTCAGAATTGGGGCTCAGGCTCAAGGAAAATACGGGTGACTCCCGCTCTGGTGCGTTCCTGGAGCAAAGGTTGGCCATTGCCATTCAGCGTGGGAACGCGGCGAGCATCATGGGCACTTTTGCGCCGGGAGCAGTTAGGGTTTAGTTAAGTTTGGGTTATTCGGAGATTAGTTTTTTAATTAATAAAATATTTGTAGGGTTCATATATTTTTGTCATTCAAAATTGACCTCTCACCTTTTATTCAATTTTAGATGTTGTTACGGCCCCTTCTTAAAAGTACATCTTAGATGTTTCTTTTCAAGTACAGCTGTACAGCTGCTCTTGAAAAAAATCCTTTTGTTTAGCAGGTACATACAGTCTTGCTGTGATGTAATTTCTTTATAGTATCTGAAATATCCTTCTCTGGTGCCTTAATTAAACTATATGTTCATTTACAGTTGACGACGGTGCTATTCTGGACATCATATTGGATAATTTCCTGTACCCGCCGCCATCGGGCTTTGAAAAGATAATGGTGGAGCAGTCACTTCTCTAACAAATACCCCGCGAGAAAACAACCTGAACTAATAGATACTGAAGTGTACAGTGCTGTGCGAACTGATGCTTAGAAAGACTATTGAGACTGTGAAAATATATTTATTAAATAATTATGTGTAATTATAATTATGTATAAGCATACATTTATCAATACTTGGAATACTTGGCAAGTGCTCAACAATGTCCGAGCCAAAGTTAGATAGAAGTAGTAAAAAAAATCAAAATTATTTTCACAAGTTTTTGTCAGAAGTATTAGGTATTGTCTGGTTTTAAAATTTGTATTTAAAACAGACTTTAGACTTCAGATTTACTTTGTTTCCTCATTTAACATACATTTTGTGCTATAGAATTAATTGCAAATCTTATTTCCATCTCAAGCAAATTCATAATATTATATTGTAGGCGATCTAATCATGTTTCATAACTGTATTTGTAAACACAGCGTTCATTTATAAATAGTAAAATCAAATAAAAGT
This sequence comes from Ectropis crepuscularia, assembly GCA_963693475.1. Taxonomy (NCBI): domain Eukaryota; kingdom Metazoa; phylum Arthropoda; class Insecta; order Lepidoptera; family Geometridae; genus Ectropis; species Ectropis crepuscularia. The sequence goes on along the minus strand of OY856339.1, from coordinate 11,977,163 downwards.
TTTGAAACTTCTGTCATGCAAGACTAGAGGACACAATATCTTAACAATCTATTTGAATGACACAATTAACATCTAAAATCTCAGTTTATTTTCTTTCGAGTGTAAACTCTAGCCAGTGTCCAAGTATTTATAAATGTATACATAAGTATGTATGTACAGATTGTAAGTTATTCTATACCTACTTGGTATCTAGGTGCCTATAAGAAACTATAGTATTACTTGGTACTAAGATTAAGTTTCATAGACGGGTCAATCGATGGACTATGGCAACTTACGTTGCTAAGTTTTAAATTCTTTACAGTTATAATATATCTTATTTCGATATCTATTCGAGGGTCTTTTTAAGTTAGCAAGACCTGGGTAGCGATTCTGAAACCATTCGGTTGCATCCGACACGGAATCACATCTCTCGGTCTTTGTCTTATCTGTTTAGCATGACAAAGACCGAGAGATGAGATTCCGTGTCGGATGCAACCGAATGGTTTCAGAATCGCTACCCAGGACACCTACTCCCTTCCTACGAAAAACGTAATTTAGAAATAAACTCGCGATTTTCCTACTCCGGTTCTACTTCGATCCGTTGTTTCATCCGTTTAAATGTTCTAATTAGAGTAGGCTTAGAACATTTAAACGTCAAACAATGTTCGATCGGACTAAACAAAGTAGAAACGGAGTAGGAAAGTCACGTGGTTATTTCGAAATTACGTTTTTTGTAGAAAAACAGTAGACGCCCTGGGTACAGCGTAGCGATTCTCAACCCAGTCGGATTGATCTCTACACGACGTAATGAGACCTCTCGGTCTTTGTCTTATCCGTTTAGATTGACAGAGACGAAGATTGTCATTCCGAATTGGAATCATTCGGATTGCGTTGTGGATCAGTACCCTAATGTTCTCAATCTTGGCAAAGTCTATAAAATTGTACATTCCAAAATGTTCTAAAGTGAGTTAAGAAAATCTTATATTCGAGTATATCTATGGCATTTCGTATTAGATTGACAATATTTATTTAATAACTATGAATAATTGCAATTATTCATAGAGTTATCCAATTAATTTTAATTTTGATTACCATGTGTAAGAAATTATTGAGAAAAGCTATGGTTTAAATGAAAAAAAAAGTTGGAATAAGTGACTGAAATTATTAATTTTGAATGTATGCAGTCTTTACGTCATAAAACAAGTAAAAATCTCACATGCGACCTTGAAATCTTATTCGTTTACACTCATTAAATTTGTTTAAAAATTTATAATTTATTTAGTATTTTTCCTGTACACAATCTATTTAATAAGGCTATTTATTGTCTTTATTTTTCGTTAAAGCTAAAGCAATATTGTGAATGTCGTAAAGACGTAACATTCTTTGATCGATGTATAATCTGATTATATTGCTTCATTTTCGATATTTAGTTAATAACCAAATTTAAGTAATCAGTAACTGAATAAATAAGCCATATTTGTAAATAGTTAGTATGGCCCAAGGTTACACAAAGGCCTAAATTCCGTTTTCTCGCATTTTTTTACGACCAAGTATTTGTTACGTATATTAATGTATCTTTTTGAACGAAATGAGTGAATGAAAGAACGAATTAAATTCGCATTCAATTTTATTCAGTATCTCTAAATTTAAATGTAAGATAAGAAACAATATAGTTTCAGAATATATTTTTAACACATTTTTTTAGCTTTTACTTTATTGTAATACATTTCTATTGTCTCGAAAAAAAAGTAGTTATTTATACTTAAAGTACTTAGGTACTAATGTTTATGGAACGAATGAAAATTGCTGTCACAATAGTGTAAGGGTATGAAAGGGTGTAAATATTTGTACTCTGTGAGACTGCCGCCAATCTATACTATTTAACGGCATAGTTTGTTATTTTTATTTGAGTACATTAATCTCGGGAACTATTTTGTTTGTGTCTGATAACCCAGTTTATAGAGGAGAATATAGGCTACTAATGACGGGGCACAGCTAGTCTTGTAAATACTAACTTGTGTATAACAGATACTAATCTTATGGTTCTATTGAGCTTATTTGAATTATTTTTACTTATCATGTTTTAGAGAACTAGTAAATTTAGTCCTATCTACTTGAATGTGTAGTAACTTGCGCAATTTGGCTATGGAAACGTGTTTTATGCACGGTTGCGATAGGTGGCACGGACCGCACTTGAGTTTTAGCCGCATTTGGCGGTCTTTTCCGAGTGATGAGCGCGCGTCCGACCGCGTTACGTTTGGGTCTCAAACAATACAAAAATCAATATTGTAATATCTAAAAATAAATAGATCTCAAACTCATAGTACCTATCACGTCATTTTTGCAATGGGGCTTAAAAACTGGACTAGTGCAAATAGCGTGAAGCTCTAACGTGGTCTTACTAACTATACTCTATATATGTAACATACACAGAGCATACTTACAAGCATAAATTAAGCATACTTGAAATATTACGTTGTTAATCCGGGTGCTATAAAATTGTGTAACACAGGAATTGTGCGCAAGTTTCTTCACATAAGATGATTTTGTAATGCCACCAGTCACAATAGCTGGTATGTTTATCTTAAGCCCTTATTACGCTTGGGTAAATTTAGTGGTTGAATTCAAATTTAGAAGCAGTTTAGTCGACTGAATACAAAAGCTTACTTGTTGACTGGCCTCGTGGCTTAGTTGGTAGTAGCTCTGCCTGCGAAGCCGAGAGACGTGGGTTTGATTCCCACCCAGTGCAAATATTTGTGTGATTAATTCAAATGTTTGCACTGTGTCTGGGTGATTCTATGTATAATAAGTATGTATTTAAAACTATATAAGTATTATATCAGCTATCTGGCTGCCATCATACAAGCTTTGCTGAGTGTGGGGTCAGATGGTGTTGGGTGTGAATTGTCCACCAATATTTATTATTATTATTTGATTAAAAGCAAGAATTAGAAGCGAATTAGAATTAGAAGCAAGCAATCCTCGCTTCTGAATTTATTAATAATACTAGCTTACTGAATGCTATAAAACTTCACTGAATTCAGTAGCGACTAAATTTAGCCATGTGTAATAACCTTTTACCCTGCATAACATAATATGTAAAACAAGTGCGGACATGAGCCAAATGAGAACTATGAATAGTTTTCACAAAGACGGCTACGAGGGAGAGAAGGGTGAAAACATATGTCAATGAGGTGTTTTCCAGATGCAAATTGACTTGTCAAAGATAGTTCTAAATTTTTCCAAGTGTGGCACCACTGTTGGTTTTTGTGAAATTTCTTAAACAAAGTCAAACATTGGCGCCACCTTTGATGAAATTGGGGACTAACTGAGAGGTCTTTTTGCATCTTGAAAAAATAATTATTATAATGGAATAATTATTTATTATGACATTAGTCATTGACATATATAAATATGCTCATTGACATGGAACATTAACACCACCTGTGGCGCAATTGAGAACTAATATTGATAGATTTTTACTTTCATCTGATACGCTGAATAAACGTAGTTTTCAAGGCAACCTAGAGTTTACGATTACCAAGGTATGCGCCGAAATGTTTGTTGAAATGTTATGCTAGGTTGGGGTGAATAGATTTTACAATGTTTCTAGGGTACAGTTACCTCATATTCAAAATAGATACATATAGTTCAGGAACTTTGTCGCCTGAATGTATGGAGTAGGATGCGTTAAATCCGGTAGATCTGATTTTTTGCAGACTTGTTTATGATGTTGGCCTAATGATTGTCCCAAGTTTGTGACCTCGAGCGACGAACGCAACTTTGTCAAAAATCGAAAAAACCGCGAAAAAATCGTTTATTTTTCAAATTTTGGCGATTATAACCCTAAACGACTAGTTTTTGAAAAAACTTTCTTATGGCGTTTATAAAGTAGACTAAATTTGCTACAATATGATACTAGAATTGTCTCTGTACACTCAATAGTTCCTGAGAATAAGTCTTTCAAAGTTTATATTTTTTTTCGTACTTCGCACTTTTTAGCAGTATTTTAACTCCTACTTGACCACTTTGTGGCACAGTTACGGCGGTTTTTAACCCCCGACCAAAACAAGAGGTGTTATAAATTTGACGTCGAAGTCTGTCTGTCTATCAGACATACACACATACAGGTCTGTCTCTATGTGTATCTGCCTGTGTGTGTATTTGTCTATGGCACCGTAGAGCTCAGACGGATGGGCCGATTTCGATGCGGTTTTTTTTATTTGAAGATACATTTTTGTGTTGATGTTTTGAGCTATTTTTGGTTAATATCGATTCAAGATGGCCGCCTCCACCAAATGGCAGACCAAATATTTCATCACAATCTACTTCAATATGGGTATCAAATGAAAGGGCTTGACTAGTAGAGTACTATACAGTATAACAAATTTCAAATCACAAAATGGGAACTCCATATTTTTTTTTTCACTAATGCCTTAATATGGGTATCAAATGAAAGGGCTTGACTAGTAGACTACTATGCACTATGACAAATTTCAAATCTATGATGGCCGCAGTCACAAAATGACGAAATACGTTTCTTTTTTCACAACCACCTCGATATGGTATAAATATGGTATAAATATAAATTGTTCATAGTGTATAGTAGTCTACTAGTCAAGCTCTTTCATTTGACACCCATATTAAGGCATTAGTGAAAAAAAAAATTATGGAGTTCGCCATTTTGTGATTTGAAATTTGTTATACTGTATAGTACTCTACTAGTCAAGCCCTTTCATTTGATACCCATATTGAGGTAGATTGTGATGAAATATTTGGTCTGCCATTTGGTGGAGGCGGCCATCTTGAATCGATATTAACCAAAAATAGCTCAAAACATCAACACAAAAATGTATTTTCAAATTAAAAAAACCGCATCGAAATCGGCCCATCCGTTTGAGCTTTACGGTGCCATAGACAGATACATACACACAGGCAGATACACATAGAGACAGACCTGTATGTGTGTCTGTCTGATAGACAGACAGACTTCAACGTCAAATTTATAACACCTCTTTTTTTGATCGGGGGTTAAAAACCGCCGTAACTGTGCCACAAAGTGGTCAAGTAGGAGTTAAAATATTACTAAAAATTGCGAAGTACGAAAAAAATTATACACTTTGAAAGACTTATTCTCAGAAACTATTGGGAGTACAGAGACAATTCTAGTATCATATTGTAGCAAATTTAATCTACTTTATAAACGCCATAAGAAAGTTTTTTCAAAAACTAGTCGTTTAGGGTTATAATCGCCAAAATTTGAAAAATAAACGATTTTTCGTGGTTTTTTCGATTTTTGACAAAGTTGCGTTCGTCGCTCGAGGTCACAAACTTGGGACAATCATTAGACCAACATTATAAACAAGTCTGCAAAAAATCAGATCTACCGGATTTAACGCCTACGGTAATGTTTAAAGTTACTGTACTAATACAGATTAGACTGTGGATGAAACCAACCAACCAGTTAGTACAATACTAATTTTGATTGTTTTTTTACGTATAGGTTTGCGCTCGACTCTCCTGATTTTAAGCGACGGCGATTGTAATATTAAAAATTAACTAAAACATCAATAAAAGCTGGGATTCAACTAATTAAGTGTTAAATATACATTACTTGATCTCTAATATTAATGTAAGACAACAATTATGTATTTTGTGTGTAGGTATATCGAGGAAAATAATTAGCTTATGACTCAATAAATTATATCAAACAGCTTAACAAATTGTTTGACTTTGAGGTTACTGCTCACCAAAGCCATAAAACACCCAAAGAGCGTCTGTCAGTCTGTCTCACCCCGCGCGTCCCGCACTATTGCCCCGTCTAGACGGCTTCGTTGAACGACTGTATGGTTTAATAGACTGTGGTCATAAGTATACCATTATCATATTAGTATGTTAGCTAGATAAAGGAAAAATATGTGACATGTATTTTTTGTTCTTTAATTATTAAACGACAAAGTTGTAAAACATCGAACTTCCGAATTGGGGGTTGTAACGTCAGTATTTTCTAAAAATCACACGTCAAGTGACGTCAAGTTTCAAGTGTGGTTTATAATATAAACATGACATTTATGAAAATATTTGTACCTAAAACCAAATTTTAATCGGTCATAATTTACAAATCGGTTCCATTTCAGTGTAAAGTACAGTAGAATTCGGATGTAACGACCTTCAAGGGACCGGCGATATTATGTCGTACTAACCGGATGACGCAGAAAACGGAAGGTTCATATTTATCTTAGTATAATGTACTAGCAAACGCATGTATTACTACTTTATATATACCATATAGCTCTCAGAGATCGCGTACAAATCCAACGTACAAATATTTTTTGAAATCAGTTCATAGTCCGGTCAATTTAGACATTCGAAGTTACCTAAATTCCCACCAAGCTGAAAATCGGTAAGAATTGTTTAAAATATCATTAAAAACAAATCTGAAATTTGAAAGTTCCATCTTTCCCCTGTAAGGAAACATTTTTATTCAAGGTCAAAGGTAAAAAAAATGAGTTTATCGCGGTTTTCAGCAAAACGGTAAGTTTTATCATAAAAATACCTCAGACAAAAATTGTAGATTATACAATTATCTACAAAAAATGTATTAATACTTTTTTTTCTACGAGCCACCGTTTTTGAGATATAACGATTCACAAAGTTGTAATCGTCATAATATGCACACGTTTCCGTTGTCAAGAAAGCGAATGCCGTTAGTAATAATTTCTTGTCGACTAGAGTTACTATTGGAAATCACGAATGGAAATGGGCATTTTCACAATATGGGCATGAGAAGGGTATATAAGAAAAATAGGCGCGTCCTTAATAAGAATAATTTGATGAAAAAAAGTATAAATGTCTTGAATGCAACATTGAGAGTTTGAGAAATACAGATCAAATCGCTAGTACCTAAAATCATAAAAACGGTTATATCTCAAAAACGGTGGCTCGTAGAAAAAAGAGCATTAAGACATTTTTTGTAGATAATTTTATGATCTACAATTTTTATCTGAGGTATTTTTATAATAAAACTTATCGTTTTGCTGAAAACCGCGATAAACTCATTTTTTTTACCTTTGACCTTGAATTTTTTTTCCTTACAGGGGAAAGATGGGGAACTTTCATATTTTGTTTTTAATGATATTTCAAACAATATTACCGATTTTCAGCTTGGTGGGAATTTAGGTAACTTTACTCTTATTTTTTGGTCTAATTTGACCGAACTATTCAGTAGTTCCTGAGATCAACGCGCTACGTTCAAACACAAAACCTCTCAGCTTTATAATAATATTACTATTTTTAGGAACCAGAAGGGGTTTCATATTTTTAAAACAACAATTTAACAAATCACACCAGTTTCTATTACCAAATTATAAATTATTACACAAAATCACAGTAATTACTAAAATAATAAATCTTTATATCTAAAGGTCAGTACTCACATACGGTATTACTCGATCGAGCTAAATTGTCGAGTAAAACCCATGGCATGGGCTTTCGTCCACACATTGAGCATTGATCTACCGAGTAAGGCGCGCCGTTCAGTATTCACCGACCGTTCGAGCCAAAGGATGTCTGTGCAACAAACTAGACGGTGGCTATATTTAGCAAGTCTCACTAGTGCTTTATAAGAAAATCAAAGAAAATGAAAAGAAAAAACGTAAAAGAGGTACTGGATTAAACTCGCAAATCCATTTCTCTTAAAAACACGTGTTTCAATCACGATAAACAATACTAATACTAGGCTCGCCTCTCGCCACTCGCAGCCACGTACACACGTACGAGTCAAGATTGACGGCTCGCTTCGAGTAGGTTCGAAGGAAATTACTTTCATTTAATTCCATCGAGCCGGCTCGGTGCGAGCCTTCGAGCTGTGAGTTTTGCGGTCCACACGTTGATTTTTACTAGACTTTGAGTAAAACTATCGAGTAATACCGTATGTGAGTACTGACCTTAAAGCACGTCCAACCCAGACAAGCGTCCCTCTAAAAAGAAAAGAAGATCAAAGTTCCAGAAAAGAAGTTAGGTTCCAAGGAGTCGGCAGCTATCCTCATGAAACCTCTTTAGTTGCGTCACACCATGTTGGGCTCCGCCCTCTGCCTAGGTGAAGTTCCTAACACTATAGATAAATATGAAAAATTTTCTTATTTAAGTAACTTAAACCTGTCATAGTAATAGTCATGTATTATTTTCTTTTGTTGGTTCTTTAACATTCCAAATTACAAACATTCGTAATGGATGTACTGCACTGTACAACAACAACTGTGTTACTATGTTACTAACGTAGAAAGTCTGTTATTTGAAAACTGTTTTTGACTATCTTTAAAACACTTTAGCTTCACAGAAATAATTTTGTAGAGCTCTATGAACTTGTCGTAACAGGTGAAAACCACTAATTCTGTGATCTACACGCGCCAATAAGGAGATGTGAAGCACGCGGGGCGGGGCGCCGATGTATTTGTACGTAGGTTTGTGTAAACAAAATATCGCACGTCGTTTTAACCGGACGTATTATCGTAAATAATGGTCGCTATAAGCAGCTCGTCGCTTAAACCAGAGTCGTATTAAACGGCTATATTTTGTTAGTACCTAACTATGAAACGTAACTTGAGTAAACATTATCGTCGCTAAAAGCAGTTAGACGTTATAAGCGGAGTCGTTATGAGTGGATAATAAAGTAGATATAAAAGTAGATATACTGTAACACTAATAAAGTAGATATAAAAACTTTCCATGAAAAATTTAAAACTTATTATTAAAAAATCTTAATAAATTATTTTATTAAGATCACACTACCAGTAGTGCCAAGCGGTAGTGTCAAAGGAATAAATCAAAGGATTTTTTAGTACTTAAACTGGTCCTGTCGCCCCCACGCTTATCCCCCAAAATGGAATGTCAATTATCTGATAAAAGCGGCTACTTGGTGCTAACGTAACGTAGGTGGCCCAGTCGGTCAATATGCTAGAATAACTAATCTTATCTATCTGCAAAGTTACGGTAAACTATATTTGAACAACTTAAGCGATAGGGCCAACAAATCACAGAAAACAGATTAGGTTAGGTCGTGAATTCGATTCCCACTCAGAACAATTTTTGTATGATAATGTTTGTTTAATGCTGTGATGGGTGTTTATATTTATCATGATTACAAGTGTATTATTATAAATGTGAAGAGGTTTTTTGTTTGAGAGCGCTAAATTCAGGCACTACTGGACCGAATACAAAAAATCTTCCACCGTTGGATTTGTACTTGATCTCTGAGTGCTATTATGTACGACGGGCGAAGCCGGGATGGACCGCTAGTTTATCATAAGTATACATTTACGACTACCTGCGCCTGTAGCTCACATCGGACTACCACAACTAAATATCCCTATTTAACAATTGTTAACAATTTTTCGGAATTACTTTTATTTTGAAGAGTGACACTTGTTTACCATAAAAAACTATTTTATTAAAAAAAAAATAGTATTTTCGATGAGTAAACATACAATAATAAAATAATTTTGAATTTTCCCGCAAAAACACCAACGACTGGCATGACGTCACTAACCGCAAAACATTGGTCGCAATTCATGACTATGTCCAGTTTGTGTTTCCTGATATTTACTTGAATACAAACAATCAAAATAGTCGTTGCTAAGATCGCAAACTATAATAATAAAGTGGCCAAGTGCGAGTTGGACTCGCCCATGAAGGGTCCCGTTGCAGCAAGTAACATAATATACACAGTACACATAGTTTTTTTAGTTCGTTGTAACTTTGATCGAAATTTGAATAATAATGTATTTATGACGTACTAAAAAAAAGCTACTCATCAGATCGAGTTCAAACCAATTTTCGTTGGTAGTTTGCATGGTAATGTACATCATATATTTTTTTTAGTTTGTACATTCTCTTATTTTAGAAGTTAGAGGGGGGGGGGGACACATTTTACCACTTTGGAAGTGTCTCTCGCGCAAATTATTCAGTGTAGACAAAAACTATATTAGAAACCTCAACATCATCATTTTTGAAGACCTATGGATAGACATCCCACACGTGTAGGTTTGATGAAAAAAATATTTTTGAGTTTCAGTTCTAAGTATGGGGGGCAACCCTAATTTTTCTTTTTTTTAATAATTTTTTGTAAAAATCTTAATGCGGTTCACAGAATACATCTACTTACCAAGTTTTAATAGTGTAGTTCTCATAGTTTCGGCAAAAAGTGGCTGTGACATACGGACGGACAGACAGACAGATAGACAAGACGAAACTATAAGGGTTCCGTTTTTACGTTTTACGGAACCCTAAAAATGCAGAGAAGTATACAATCTAGTCAATGATATTAAAACTAAGGATTTTATGTCAGCCTTCAAAAACGGCCCCACTCAACAACAGACAAAACGCCTCAAGTCAGCTAACTTTACGTCAGTCGTTGTATGACTTTGCACCTTAGCGGTCGCATTGTGGACTCCCTTAAGATGGTGTTTTGCATCGTAACATCGTGCAAAAATTATAACAAAAAGGTGAAAAAGAGAGAAAGTATATCATATTTTCAGTAAGTACATCTCATTCTGTCAATTTAGGGTCGTTAATACTCGAAAAAGCAATTTATAAACAATTTTTTACTATACTTCGATTCAAAGTACCTACGTAGCGTGTCCGATAGAGATTGCCATCCGGAAAAACGAATTTAATATTCCGGTGGATCCGGCATAAGGTGTTATCCCGAACGGATGAATCGATTTTATTTTTGAAGTGAACATTTCTTTGGGCTCACCACGCAAAGATTTTTCGTGGGCTATGTGTGAATGAATCATCGCGACGCCCGTAAATGAAAGAAATGTTCTGATGAACGAGAGGGAGCAAGAAAGAAACAATCAGCTGCTGTTGTCTGGCTGACGTGACTCCGTCCTGTGTTTTGACGTGACTCCGTCTCATAAATCGATGAACGCCGGGTGCATCTGTGAAAAAGTGTCCCGTTACAATCATTGTCCCGTTACGCTTATACCGCATCTGTTTTGACACTCAACCAAAAAATGGGTGGTGTAAGTTTTACGTCGATGTCTGTCTGTCTGTCTGTCCATCAAATCTGTCTGTTGTCTGTCTGTGGCAACGTAAAGCTCAAACGGATGAGCCGATTTCAATAGATTTTTTATTTGAAGGTTAATGTTTGTGCGGTGGTTCGTAGCTATGTTTGGTTAATATCGGTTCAAGATGGCCGTCTCCACAAAATGGTGGACAAAATATTTCTTTACAACTTACCTCAATATGGGTGTCAAATGAAAGGACTTGACTAGTAAAATAATAAATACTATGACAAATTTCAAATCCAAGATGGCTATCACCACGAAATGGCGAATTACATTACTTTTTCACTATTACCTCAATATGGGTATTAAATGAAAGGGCTTGACTAATAGTATACTATGCACTATGACAAATTTCAAATCCAAGATAGCTGCCACCACAAAATGGTGAAATACGTTTCACTACTCCCTCAATATGGTTATCAAATGAAAGGGCTTGAATAGTACAATGTTATACAGATTACAAATCCGAGGTAGTTGGGGGTAAATCTAAATTTTTGATTTTGTACTTGTTTTTGCACTCGATTCTATTGTCCGTAATTTCATCAATGTATTGTAATGACGTTATTACGTTATATACTATCGTATGTTCGTATGTATATCGTAATGTTCATGTAATATCGATTGGTGTGATTGACGCATATTTCGACAACGACACTTGACGTGAAGCCCATAGATGTTTGTTCTAGCAATTTTGTAATTTCGAACTGTACGGGAATGAAATAGGGGTTGAAATGGGGGATTACAGTTAATATGGAAGTCCGTAAATGTTGAAGATAAAACCATGAAACTTCGTATTTAGATACTTAACGCGAAGCAAATAAATGTTTGTTTCAGCAATTTTGTAATTTTGAACTGTACGGGGATGAAAGTTTTATGTCGAAGTTCGTCATTGTTCATTGTTGAAGATAAAATCATGAAATTTTGCAACTAGACACTTGATATCCATACTAATAAATGTGAAAGTAACTCTGTCTGTTACGCTTTAACGTCTAAACCACTGAACCGATTTTGATGCAATTTGCAGATGCAGATAGACTAGACTCAGGAAAGGACAAGAGCGACGTTTTATCACCGAAAAAGAGTTGATGGGGTAGAAATGAGGAATGAAAGTTTGCATGGAAGTTCGTCAATGTTGAAGATAAAACCGTTAAATTTTGGAACTAGAATCTAGAAATCCATACTATTTTACCTATATTATAAATGTGAAAGTAACTCTGTCTGTCACTATTGTAACATTACATATTGACTACAATATGTAAACGTACATTTTACCTCTATTTTCATCTCAAAACTAACATCTATTCATAGAATTCTTAGATATTTACATACCAAAATTTTCACATCACTAATTTCCTTTTAATTGTGTCCATACGATAGAGAATAATTTTCTTATTATTATGATATTGTTCTGGTATTATATATATCATTCTAAACCTATAATAATTACGTTTTTCTAAAAATTTTATTTGTTTACATATTGTCATTACTATAAACATCATTCGTCACTTAGCAACCTCTACCCTTTTTCATAAGGTTGTATAGTTTTTAGAACTAATCCTCTTTGAATTGTTAATATTAAAATAAAGTTTATTTTCTCCAGATTCAAAACACTAAAAGTCTACATTTTTAATCAAATCGTTTGAGAGGTCAGTGAGAATCCAGCTTCCAACAGAGGAACATTACCATACAGGAGACTTCCAAGCGATCAACATCCATAATAAACCTTGAAGGTCTAAACGGCTGAGAGCCGCTACCGTTCAACAACTACATCCCGTGAACTTACTTGGAAGTACTTACACCCTGTGGAACTGTTTGGAAGCAACTACACTCACGAGGACTGCTGGCCGAGAACTCTACCGTGCTAAGTGGAGCCATCCTCGCTGACGAATACTACACTCACGAGGACTGCTGGCTGAGAACTCTACCGTGCTAGGTGGAGCCATCCTCGCTGACGACTACTACACTCACGAGGACTGCTGGCTGAGAACTCTACCGTGCTAGGTGGAGCCATCCTCGCTGACGACTACTACACTCACGAGGACTGCTGGCAGTGAACTCTACCGTGCTAGGTGGAGCCATCCTCGCTGACGGCTGCGAGCCCCGACCGATCAACAATTACATCCTGGGAACCTGTTTGGAAGCACTTTACTCACTGGCCTTTCAAGACAGATAATTTTCAAAATTTCCTTATTTTAAGTTACGTCTTTTTTTTTTATCCTATTCATTTCCTTTAATCTTTATTTATTTCTGTAATATACTTGTTTTATAACTGTTTATCATTCAACCTTTACCTCTCTCCTCCCAATAAAATCCTCTTATGTTCACTAGCGTGACATTTGGCGCCCAACCTTCAAAAACAACCCCCCCTCTCTTGCTTATTCTTTAATCCCTCAACCCCTGAATTCTTCTAAATTCTAAAACATACTTACACTAGTATATATACTTAATATTTTCTTTTCGGCACTCTTTGAATAATAACTTCCCTCCTCACTCTCTCCTCATCTCCCTTCATCCTCATAATATCTCATCTAAACATTTCATCACTTGATCATTCATTTACTCAAATCACTATTGATCTAATATCTAGATAATTATTACTTAATCTCTCTAACAATGGACAAAACCATTAAATTTGAGTACCTCAACAAATCCGAACTGGAATATGAGGTTAAGATTAGACTAGAGGAGCCAGTCTCTTCCATCTCTTTACTGCGCAAGCAAATTACACACTTAAGCCAACAGTTTCCCTCTGAGGAAATTTTAAACTCACCTTATACTATCGAAGAGGATTTATGTCAAACTGAAATAACACTGAATTATGTTGAATCAAAATTAAACAAACTGACGAAATCCGACTCGAGATTAATCAAATTTATTCAGACCTTCTTAAACCATTTACATTTTAGACTCGATCGGATCGACATTGACATAAATCCTACCTTCTTAGATACATTCAAAACACTTAAGGAAAAATATGACAGTTTAATCAATAAATTCAACTTATTTATTCTTCCAGACCCGATTCAACCTGAAATTGTATTGGCGGAGGTCGTTAACGCAGGTCGGTCGAACCCTCAACAGTTTTCTTCTGCGACTCAACAAGTCGCCCACTCACAGGTACCTCTTAATGATTCTGAACTCTTCAAAGATCTTAGACGTCACTCTTTCGATGGTAAATCTTGTCCAAGATCATTCTTACTTAAACTAGACGAATATTGTTTTTGTCGTAGAATTGATAGAAATTTATTAATTTCAAGAGCCTATGAAATTTTTACTGACAACGCGTTACACTGGTTTCGCTTTAAAATTGGTCAAAATCCAAATTTAACTTGGGACGATGTTTCTGATTCTCTCATTAAGGACTTTGGTGAACATGATTACGATTTCAAATTACTTGAAGCTATTAAAAATCGTACTCAAGGTTCGAACGAGAACATTATAATCTATATTTCAATAATGTCAGGTATGTTTTCTAGACTCTCTAGAAAATTATCCGAATCTGAAAAAGTAGAAATTTTATTGCGTAACATTAGACCCTGTTACTCTGTCTTTGTAGCATTAAAGGACATTTCCTCCATTGATTCTTTAATAGCTACTTGTCAAAACTATGAGAAATTTCTCGATAGAGACAAACAATTTAAAGAACCAGTTAATAGTTCTCTCATGCCTGAGTTCTCTTATAAAAATACTGCTTCAACTTCATATAGAAATTCGTCCCAAAACTATACGAAACAAGTGAACACCGTTTCTAAAAATACACAGTCTAATTCTATGACAAACTCTAATTTATTTTGTGTACGTTGTCGTACAACGAATCATAACTTAAAAACATGTAAAGAACCTCATTATACTGTATGTTTTAAATGCGGTCTGAAAGGATTTAGAACTCCTGATTGCCCTAAATGTTCTAAATCTAAATTCAAAAAACTAAACTATGACTTAAAAAGTAAATTTGATATTGATGACTGGAAAAATTGGTTAGAAACTATTAAAAATTTTTTCTCTTGTTACAAAATTTCTTCAACTCTTTACTCTAATGAAATTGATTTTAAACGACCTTTCATCAATATTAAAATTAATAACTTATCTATTTCTGGGTTATTAGACTCGGGTAGTTCTATAACTATCTTGGGAAATAACTCTCACCTAGAAATAATTAAACTCGGTTACAAACTTTTTAAGTCAGATTTTATTACCGTTTCTACAGCTAATAACGAAAAAGTCAATTCTTTGGGTTATTTTGACTTACCTATACAGTTTAATAACCAAACGCATTGTATCAGGACCCATGTTTTTCCTGAGATTTCACCATCTTTAATTCTAGGAATCGATTTTTGGCAAAAATTTAATCTTTTACCAAAAGTTCTTTCCTCTTTGATTAAATCTGAACATAATTGCCAATCTATCTCAGAAAATAAATTAGTGTTACCGTATGATAACTTATCGTCTAACCAGAAGATTATTGCGGACGACATTATTCAACGCTTCAAACTTATTTCTTTTGAAGAAAAAGGAGAACTGGGCTTGACTAATCTCATAACTCACAAAATTGACACTGGAGATGCTCTCCCTTTCAAACAGAGATGTTATCGATTATCTCCTGAAAAACAAAAAGCTTTAATCAACGAAGTTGACAAAATGCTACAATGGAAAGTGATTGAAAAAAGCGAAAGTCCTTGGCAATCTCCAGTAATCATCACTCCGAAGAAAAATGGCGAATGGCGATTTTGCGTAGACAGCAGAAAACTCAACTCTATCACTCGTCGTGATGCTTACAACCTACCACTGATTAGTGAAATTTTGGATAACCTCAGAAATGCGAAATATCTATCTAGCATTGATATTGCTAAAGCATTTTGGGAAATTCCGCTAGATGTCGCTGATAGAGACAAGACTGCTTTTTATGTACCTGGAAGAGGTATGTTCAGGTTCACAGTTATGCCGTTCGGATTAACCAACTCGCCGGCAACTCAACAAAGGCTGATGGATATGTTATTCACTCCAGAGTTTGAAAACAAGGTATTTTGTTATTTAGATGATATAATAATAATTAGTGAAAACTTCGAAGAACATATCTCTCTGTTAGTGAAAGTTCACGAAAAATTATCTTTTGCTAATTTAACTATCAATTTTACAAAGACTCAATTTTTTAGAAAGGAACTCAAGTATCTTGGTTTCGTCGTGGATGAATTTGGTCTACGAGCTGATCCTGAAAAAATAAAATCAATTCTTGAATATCCTGTACCTACCAACAGAAAAGAAGTTCGAAGATTCATTGGCACTTGCAGTTGGTTCAGAAGATTTATTCCTAACTTCAGCACTATTGCATTTCCTCTTAATAGATTGACGTGCTCTGGGAAAAATGCACCCAAGTTTCTCTGGAATGCGGATGCTGCTTTGGCTTTTCAAAAACTTAAAGAAGTTTTGGTTACAGCTCCTATTCTTGCCTGCCCAGATTTTAATCTTCCATTTTCAGTACATTGTGACGCATCAAACTATGGTATTGGCGCAATGCTAACTCAACACCAAAATGATCAAGAAGTTGTGATTGCATACATGAGCAGAGCTCTTAACAAGCATCAACAAAACTATTCTACCACTGAACGTGAAACCCTTGCAGTTATTACTGCCTTGGAACATTGGCGTTGTTACTTAGACAACGGGATGCTATTCACTATTTACACAGATCATGCTGCTCTCAAGTGGTTTCAAAACTTATCAAATCCTTCGGGAAGACTTGCTAGATGGTCTCTTCGTTTATCCTGCTTCAATTTTATTTTGAAACATAAGAAGGGTAAAGATAATGTTGTTCCTGATCTTCTCTCTAGATCTACAAATCAAGATTCTGGAATTCAAGGAATTAATCCCATCTCTACAAGTAATCCTGTCGTCGATCGTGATCTAGAACACTACAACAAGATATTTCTCGCCTGTAACTCTAATCCCGATAGTTATCCTAATTATCATGTTAGAGATAATAAACTTTTTCGTTGTATTCACTCTTCTAATGAAATTAATGAAGATTTCATTTGGAAGGAAGTTCCTCTACCAAGTGAAAGAGCTTCCATAATTATCAACAATCACAGTAATCCTCAAGAACCTCATCTTGGAATCTTCAAGACTTACAAGAAAATCTCTTTATTATATTATTGGCCTGGAATTTTTAAAGACATTACAAATTTCATTAATAAATGTGACACGTGTTTGTCTTATAAACATCCTAATCATTCTCCTTACGGACTTATGGGCAAACCAAAAATTTGCTCTAGACCATTTCAATCTATTTCTTTAGATTTAATGGGTCCTCTTCCAATGACTAGAAAACGCAATCAATATATACTGGTTATTAACTGTAACTTTACTAAATATACTTTAATTTTTCCAATTAAACGGGCTACCGCGTCTATTATTATTGACATTCTAGAAAACTGTGTATTTTTAGTCCACGGTACTCCTCAAACTATAATAATGGACAATGGCTCTCAGTTTCAATCTCATGAATTTAATAATTTTCTCAATAAATACAAGGTCCCTTTTATCTTTTATTCTCCTTTTTATCATCCACAGTGTAATCCCACTGAACGTTACAATAAAACTATTGTTACGGCTTTGGCTTCTTTAGTCGGTGACGATCATAGATCCTGGGATATCTTCCTGCCGAAGATCCAGTTCGCAATGAATTGTAATGTTAACCTAACAACTGGTTACTCTCCATCATTTTTAGTGTTTGGTAGAGAAATTATCCCTTGTGGATCTCTCTATACTCCAACTGAAAACATAGAAGAGTTAGTTTTCTTGCCTCGGGATATTTATGCATTGAATTCTGGTCTTCTCTCTTCTACTTTTGATAAAGTACATCTTGAACTTTTAATAGCACATGCTAGGAATAGTGCTCATTATGACTTACGTCGTTCTGTTAAGGAATTTAATGTTGGTGATACTGTTTGGCGTAAGAATTATGTTCAAAGTAACGCTGCTACCTATTTTAGTGCTAAACTAGCTCCAAAATTTATAAAATCTAAAATCATAAATAAATTGTCCCCTTTAGTTTACATTTTAGAAGATGCTAACGGTATCACTGGCAAATGGCATATCAAAGATATAAAAGGATAAGCCATCGTCTCTTAATTTTTCTTTATTTTTTTTATCATCCCTTTAACTTTTACTACATTTACTTACATTACATTTACTAACATTACATTAACCTACATTATTTTAATTACTCTTTAGTATTTTTAACGTATTTAAACGTTACCCAAGACTTAGTGGTCTTTTGTTTTTCATACTTTCTCAAGTTAATGAGCTCTAAACTCATTAACTCTTTAACCAATGAGTATCTAACTCTTGGATTTTGTATGAGCCCTAAACTCATACGCTTATCTTGAACCCTACCGTTCAAGGTATCTCTTGAGCCCTACCGCTCATGTTAGCTTTTGAGTCCTACCGCTCGTGCTATCTTTTGAGCCCTTATGCTCATCCTTAATTACTTTCTTCCCCTTATAAAGAGCGGATGATAACTCTATAAATAAGCCTAACTATCAAGCCCTATGTTCATCCCTTTTATCATTCTTATTTTCTTCTATCCATAGAGCGGGTGATAACTCTTTAAATAAGCCAGTAGGTTAAAATTGGGGTAGCTGGATCAAAAGAAATCCAGCTACCCCAATTTTCATTTATTCAATTATTCATCTATTCATCTATGTATTCTATGTATTCTACTATTCATCTATTCATATATTTTAAATATGCATAAATGCGACATAAGCATTTCAGGTATCGTTACGTTTTAGTTCATGATGCTACCACCTACTAGCAGTAAAATAGATACAATATAGACTCCGGTATAAGGTTACCAAAGTGAACGTTCGTTCTTATAGCTTGAGCATTCATTATTTAGATGCCGTCATAATTTGCGTAATCAATCGTCTTGACGGCGTGGAGACCGTCTATATTACATTTGACTATAATTACCTCCGACAAATATCCTACTTTTATTGTTTTATTCATTCTGATCGCTCACAAATTAATGTTCTAAGGGAATACTAAGAAAAAAAGAAATAAATAACAAAGAATAACAATTTAAATAAAAACTTTATTTTGCATACACCATTTTCTTAAACAAGTAACATTCCTGAGTGCACATGTTTTATGATGACAAATACAAGTATGCACATCATTACATAATTCATATTCCTTAAATAAATTTAAAAAGCTAGGACAGCTCTTATCTTCTAAATTATAAACACATACATCAGCATTATTATTATTATCATCATCACACAATATCTCCCTAATCCATAACATTTTTTCCTTGCCTTTTGTATAAATGTATTCGTATTCTTTTAAGAGATTTACAATAATATTTTTATGGTCTTTGTAGGGTAAAAAACCTTCATGCCAATATAATCCTCTATTCCTCTCTAACCAGCTAACTTGTTTTCTTTCCGTTTTACTCAGATCGTAAAATGGAAACGGTGGTTTGAACAGAAAAACTTGTAATTGCTGTCTGTTTACCATTGCTATTTCTTTTAAAATAAATTTATTTTCATCGGTTTTGAACCCTTGGACATCTAGAATTACACTCATGATATTTTGCGGACAATGTTACTTAAAGGTTTATACTCCACTAGTCGTTCGTTTATTATTAGACAATAGGCGGTCGTATTGTCAGGCACGTCTTCTAGGGTTTCAATCTCTAATCGTACATCTACAGGTCCTGTTTTCAGACTATCGTTTTGTCGTGAGCAATCAATAACAAACAGCGGAGCTTTTTCTTTAAACTGAAGCAAATCAAGCAACGGATCAACTGGACGGTTGTAATAAGACTGTTGAAATTTCGCATACATTTCATATAATATACTGTATTTATTATCTTTAAAATCCAAATGTAATGCCTCATACGGATAATATTGTGAATTAAGAAATAATGTAACATTACTTAACGTACAGTGATCAAACTCGGAACAGTTGTTTGTTTTTGAATTTTTTCTTTTAGTTTGCAGACCAAAGATTACGTACCGAGGCTTTTCTAGTTGTGACGCCGTTTTAACTGACCATGAGTGTTTCATTGTTTTTGGTAATAACGGGTATTCATATAAATCCCAATTTCGAAATGCCATTTGTATAGATTTATCTTTTTCTAGAAACTTAAGCAAAGAGAGTCTTTCTCGGTCAGCTACTTTTACGTGGGGGACACGCCACTGTATTCTCTGTATCTTTATTCTGATGTCTTCTTCTTCCAAAATTTTGACACTATTTAGGTTAGAGTTGTTTCTGATAAGAATAAGCTCATGCTTACAATTCATAATAATTTTGTTATAATCCTCTGCGAAACCCAAGATTTTATTTAATGGAATGATGGCACAGAAATAACCATTACTCTTGAAGCCATTTAAATTCCATCCCCACATTCCAGCGACTTTATTTTCAGCTATATTCATAGATACATAAGATTTTATTGTAGTTGTTATACCAACATTTTTTGATCGGTCTATTTCAACACCATTGATCTCGTATCTAATATCTTGAAACAAAAAGGCTACAGGATTGTTAGTAAATTCTAGCGGCTTTTGAACGGGCTTTTTATCTTTTCCAATTATAGTTGCATGTCCCTCCACATAAATAAAACTTGCCGATGGCAATATGTATACATCTTGTTGATGGATTGGAATTCTAATTTCATCATTTTCTCCGAAACTGTTGTTGTAGGGGTTATAAGTATGAATTTCATAACCTTCGATTGAATTATCAAATTGCGGCGAATCAGACACCTGTAGTATACTCATATTATCACAATTTAAATCCAAGTGCTTTTAGAAAGTTTTTATTATTTTTTGTGATTTTATTTAAATTTTTGACACGTCTTCCTATTTTAGAATGGGGTTGAATAATGCTTTTATATTTTAAAGTACACGGTGTTTTATAAAATAAAATCATCTTGTTCACCGCAAGTGAAGCCGCAGTTGTATTTGTTCTTTACCGAAATCAATGAGATTACTATTCTCATCTACGATTTTTACACACAGAGATGATATGTTGCTTTTATTTATAGGAAAATATATAATATTATTCGGCACTTCAATGTATCGATGACCAGGTGGGACGTTAGGTATAAATTCATGAATAATGTGTGCTGGGCATCCGTTGATATATGATCCTTTTATGAGATCACATTCGATCCTTATCACGGACAACGGAAGAATGTTGACTGGGCTCTCAGAGTCATGCCATTTATTAGCTTCCAACTTTGTTTTACCGAAACCTAGAAGCTGACCAATGCTGTTTTCTTTCTCGAAATGTACGTTCTTTGAAGAAAATAACGAACATTTTAAAGTATTATTATTTGGTTTAAGTTTGATGGTACAGTCATTCAGATGTCGCGATAAGTAATCTTCTATATCATACAAATCATACGTGCCGACAGGTATACTGAGTTCTTTTCCGTCATCACCGTAATAAAACCTATTGTTTGTGGAATTAACATTCGATATTGAATTTGTAGCCGAGAAGTATAATAAACCACACTCATATCTTTCAGTCACATTCAAGGTAGGATGAAAATGTGATTCTAGCAAAGACTCACGTCCCGTGATGGTAATCGTAGAAGACATGATCAAGTACTATACGATATTTGTCATTCATCATCAATTTATTTACTTTTGCCCTCCCAAAATTGTTTAAGAAAATTCAAACTTAGATGACCACAATTAAAAGGACGATTTTGTTGTATGTTTTCATAGTTATAATTTATATTTTTACCAAGATACTTGATTAATTCGGTAGGAGGTTTCAAATTACCATAACTATCGAAATATTCTATATTATGCTTAAATTTAGCGTAGGCTACCCAGTGCGTACCAGGATTACTAGAGCTATCTAAATTAATGATACCACATTCTTTCCTATACGGCTGCTTTGGTAACTGATCTCTCATAAACACCCCACGGAAATATGGGATGTTATGTGAATGATCCATAATGTCCACATCAGTCAGAGCTCGATTGGGTAGCCTACTTCCTAGTTTTTTTTCGCTGTATTTAATGGATATAATCCTAAACCATTCCGGTGAGGTTTGAGGTGTAACCCATTTCCTATACACAAAGTTTCCATCTTTTCATTATGTCGTTTTAATTCCGACAAACGTGTTTTAGCTTCTTTGTAATCGTTAATAGCTTTAACAATTCCAGCAACACCGCCAGTTAAACTACCTGCAGCAGACAATCCTGCAAATATGGGTATTAAAGGCAAAAAACCACCAGTTTTAGGAATTGGAATTACTCGAGGTAGCTTAACATCTGAATTTGTTGTCATTTCCTTTGCAGCTGCAATAGCTAACTTAATAGCAGTTTTTTTACATTTCGGTTTAAATTTCTTTAATTGTTTTTTAGTATGAGAAATCATATGTTTAAATATGTCTTTAAAACCAGCTCCTTTCATGATTTTAGCGCTATGGTGTTTATTTCCAGAGCCAGTTTTTACTTTAGCTAACATAGCTTTATGAACTAACTGAGCTGCAATCTTTTCACCTAAGCTTGCATCAGAAGCACGAATACGTTTCTTTGCCATTTTCATTAATTGAATATCAGCTCTGTGACGATCTTGTAGAGATGATGATTCAGAGTAAGCAATATCGTGAAATTTACAATGTTCGTCTAATTTGTTAACTCCTTTGTCACCTCTAGCAAGTCTTTCTGTTAAATTTGTTCCTGGCCCACAGTAATTGTATCCAGGTAGATGAATTTCACACGGTAAGTGATTAATAAGCCAATTTAGAAGACTGTCTTCTTGCATAGCCTGTATTAGAGTGATCACTCGACTTGCATGAATGCACTTAAGTAGTCATATTTATTATACGTCTAAAGCATATTGGTTTTATCAATCCAGCTGTTTTCATTTGGTGGTAGTCCTAACCATTTTACATATACTTTATTCCCTTTCTTTCTCAATACCTTTTCAACAAGATAAATATCAGGGTGCTTTGTTCTTTGTAATTCTTGCGAATAGAAAGCACCTAAAATTGGGCGTCCTCTCATATCTTCCAATAAATATGTAACTGGATGTGTCTGTTGCACTTTTAAGATTTTAAATATTTCTGTAGACCAGTTGGGTGTATACCCTTTTTCGAAAACGCCTTTGTATTTACTGATTCGTACAAAATCTGTAGTTTTAAATGTTTTGCTTGACTTCTTCAAATTTGAGGAGTCTAAGAGTTTAGTGTACCTTCTCATGACTCTTTTTTTATTACGGTTGCTAACATCTATAGGCTTACATCCAATTGTTCTATGAAAAGTGTGATTATAGGTTTTAATTATTTCATCTAGAGTACCATTTATCCAAGTATGATTTCCATTCAGACCAAACTTTTTGTATAATTTACATTTTAATGTTCTGATAAACCTCTCTGCAATCGAAGCTTTTTTTACTGAATAAGTGGAATAATGATTTATCATATAAGCCTGTATGAGTTTTTTAAATTTGCTGTTGTAAAATTCAGTCCCCAAATCAGTCTGCAAATTTTTTGGTTTATGATTTTGTTTAAATAATTTCTCAAACGCATCAAAAACTTCTTCCTTTGTTTTGCGTTTTAAGGGAAAAGTCCAAGCATATTTCGAGAATGTATCAATTACCACTAATACATATTTATAGCCGTAGTTTTCATTCGAAATTGACTGTAAATCAATTAAATCGGCTTGCCACAGATCGTTTATATCTTTCATTATTACATGCCTTCTAGGGAAATTCACTCTTACGCTTCTGTATATCTCATTTACGATGTCGGCTTTGCTCATTTTGTAATATAGTTTCGAGGGTAGTTATTTTATTTCTAATTTCATTTAGAAACTGCTCCACAGATTTATGTTTCTCTAAACAATTATTTATCGATTTGTCTACATAACTTTTTGTAGCACAATCTTCAATATCGATGGGGTTTCCTACATGCCTTATAATTTTACTTTGGGCACTTAAATTACCATCACTCATATATTTTAGCGATATTTCATCAAGATCATTAATATTTTTTTTAAACACGTTAATACCAAACTTATCAACATTCATATTTGAATGATACTTTGATACTGAACAAATATTAAGAATTGAGACGTTTTTATTCTTTAATGATGCCGGCTTCCTTTAACTCTTCTATTATTGAAATAATTTCATTGTCATGATTACTGTTACCAGCATCTCTTGATGAAATTATTACTTTTAGCCGTTCTATTAATTCGTTTGGATCATCCCAGTAAACTAAATCTGTATTCAATGTGTACTTCTTTAGAGCTGGTAATCCACTCCCCGAAGTTGTTTCTGAAGCTTTTGATTCAACAAAATCATTTGTATTTATTTGAGAAGAGTCTAAAAATAAGGGTCTGATGATTTCTCGATATTTGGCACTTTTGTCACCTTTGATTTGTTCGTTTGGATCAAAGTATCTTTTATGGGCGCTGGTGGCGCATAGAATATCTTTATATACTATTTGATCTTTAGCCGATACTAACGTCAAGTCTGGAGTTTTACGTAACAGTAATTCTTTCAAGCCTGGTGTTAATTCATAGTGTCTGTTATTAATAGTAATCATATGTGTATTTTTATTATTTAATGAATCATCTAATACAGTCATTTTCACATTTGCGTTGCCCATAAGAAAGCCTTTATTTTCTTTTCTAACGCCGAAAGGTATATTTATATTTTCATATATATTTTCAATGTCTTCTTTATTTAACGATCTTTCTAATGACTTTTCAATGGTTGGATACTCAATTTTTTTTCTGTCTTTAGTAAAACTGATATCACCATCTTCGAAGTCCTCATATATTGAAGGAGAGCTTGAAGTATATAAACTATCATTATCAGGGTATTCGTTTTCGCATTTTGTTCTCTGTAAACTTTTACTATCAAAACAACCAACCCGTAGCAAAGCTTTCAACGGCTCAGCTACAGGTTTTAATACTCTAGTCATAGTCAAATCCGTTAAATCTTCAACATCTCGTATATGCTTTAATTTATTCTTTATTGCAGTAACTGATTGTATAAGCTGCTCTTTAACATTCCGATCCATGATTGACTTCATAAACAACTATTACCGATAAGGTAAGACTTTAGAATGAGATATTTTTTTCAGTCAGAGTCATATTTATATACTTTTATACATTATTACAAACTTGATTGTTCGAGGTCGATGAAAATATCGAAGCCTTTTCGATATCTACCTTCATTTATAGAACATTCTTTGTTAATCAACATAAAGTTATATGGTTCTTTCCACACTAATGCACACAGTTTTCTGAATTTTAACCATTCCATATCTGAATTGACATGTTCATCGTAAATATGTTTTAAGTTTATATCATCTTGCTTGAAAATTATAAGTAAACTTGCATTGTCTCGAATCAACTGTTTCGGTATTTTTGAATATGTTTGAGATAGATAAAAACAATCTATATTGCGATGTCTCCCCATTGCAAAGTAATTTCTAATATTAGTTTGATTTTCACATGCAACATCATCAAATATAATCACTGAATTCATTAATGCTTTATCAGGGTGAATAACCTCATCATGAGCATTAAATATGTAAATGGATAATTCAGGGATTCTTCGTAAGACTTCTTTTAAAAATAAATACTTCGGTTGAAAAGATGTTTTAGAATAGAGATATATATTTTTAAACTTCAGCCCATTCTCGTCTAGTAATAAACTGAGCATGACGTTGGTTTTACCACAATTTGATGGCCCACATATTATGCTACGAATCGAATTCGGTAATAGACTACTATGTTTTACATTATGCTCGTATTCGTATTTATTTAATTTAAAATTTCTCACTTTTAAAGAAAGGTTCTGTTTAATTAGTTTCATTTATAACTTTTGATTGTTATAAAGTGATTACAAGTATTGAATATGCAGTTGCTTTATAGAGTTTTCTTTAAGATCTGGAGTATTCTTATTCAAGTGTCATTATTTATACATAAAGAGAAGTATTACGTATCTATCTTTTTACGATCAGGTATGTCACTACTTTCTGAATTATTCGTTGCAATTACAATGCGGTGTAGATATTTTTCAAATAAAACTAGTAATAGATGTTCTAGTTATCATTTTATTAGACGCATATAAATATATTTTTACAAACATGTATCGGATATTAAAATATAGTGTCACAATGTCCCCAAGGAAGCGTACGAATACGATCCGCTTGTACTTGTCTTTTATCATCATTTCCATTAAGAAGCTGCTTATTCACCTGTTGTGTATACAGCACATGTTTCATAGATCTTATCAGTTGCATGTTACATCTTGTACTGGTATTATTATACAGAGTATTACTATAATCACTCATTTTCAAATGCTTTGTAACTGCTTTGGTAATACCTTTGGCTTTTTGAATATTTGATTTTACACTATTTATACAATACAGTTTAGCACGTAGACCAACAAATTCAGTAATAATATCACCACCCATTTCATCTTTGAATAGTCCAGGGACTTTTTCATTCATTTTCGGAATATTATAAATGTTTTTCGATGTAAAATTACTAGTATCAAATTTAGAAATGTTTTCACGAATATCCTTATAAAAATCTTCAGTCAAGATCAAATATAGTAAACTATCAGTATCTGTGTAACAAAGTTGAGCTCGATCCCCGTATTTATTTTTGATAAAGTCATAATGAAACTGATACATGTGCTGCTTAGCGTACTCTAAAACAGAAAATCCAATATAAATTGGTCTGTCTAGAACAATTTTCTCGTGATTCAATTGAATAGCAACAAAGTTTTCTGAAAATATATTAATACTTTTTAAATTAGGTTTTGTAATCAATTTTTCAGCAGTAAGATGCTTATTCGTCAAGTTTTTGGTGTCACTCCATCTCGAAATTAATTTTACATCTACTTGTTTTCTTTTGTTTTCAATCGTTTTTCCAAATATCGAGTTATTAAGTAACTTAAAAAAGTCCTTTTTAAATGATGTTTTTGCTGCCTGTCGCAGTGAAGTATTAAGATCAATATATGGTTCCAAAAAGTTATCTTGTCTAAAACTTAGGATGCGATGTATTTTACTTAAAATAAGACCATTTTTTAAACATTATTTCAAATGTACATAATGAATTATATAATTGAATTTGTCATATAGGCTTGCTATTAACTTCTCAGTTTTACTACCCGTAGGTATAAATTTTTCAGCAGCGAAAGGTAGGTCTTGGTGTAACTTATGCAAGTGATCAGGGTATGAAAGATCAACTTCTAAGATGTAACCGTAATCGCTTTTGTCAGATATATTCATTACATTAAAATGTTCCATTTCTCTTGCAGATAAAAAACCAAATTCTGATATAGGATACTTTTTTGTCATGGCATAGCCGTAAAGATTGTTGCAGTCTAAATATACCAGATAAGAAGACTGTTTGTTTTCATCGTATTCGGGCATATATTTATTGCAAGCCACGGCATGGCGTAGCGAACACTGTGATAGC
The DNA here is from genome assembly GCA_963693475.1 of Ectropis crepuscularia. NCBI lineage: Eukaryota > Metazoa > Arthropoda > Insecta > Lepidoptera > Geometridae > Ectropis > Ectropis crepuscularia. The sequence continues at coordinate 11,949,643 of OY856339.1, read as the reverse complement.
CCACCACGCACTCCCTTCTCAAGCATCTGGTACACATCAATATCATGAATTAATTCCAATTGAACCTTGGTACGAAAAAGCATTGCATCCCAACTTAGACTGGGTGATGTCGTGTAATAAGCAGGATCTAGTTTATAATATTGCAAACTTATCATCCTGAATTTTTCAAATACATCGCATAAGAGCAACACATCAGTTTTTAAATACAAATCAGTATATTCTCCAAGATTTCTTATTTTAAAGTAATTCCACACTTCAAGCGCATGCGCATAATCATTGTGTGATATGTGATCTCCTATTAAGGAATTGAAAAACAATGATTTTGTTGGAAGTTGTTTTTCATCAAACTTTAGCCAGCTGTCCATGTAATCATACGGGTAAATACCCTTTTTCTGCATTAAATTAAATTGGTTTTCCTCTGTAAACTCATGCGACAGATGGACGAAATCGCTTCTAGATAAACTTTTACTTAACATGTCAAGGCTTGAACTTAAAAATTGAAAAGAATCAATAAATTTCATTTCAATAGGTCGAAAACATTCGGGTGTCTCGATAACTTTTGTAATTGAAAGATACTTTTCTTTTGATTTAGGTATAATTCGAACAGTGCCTTTATGTTTCATTAACTCTTCAATAAACAAGTGCGAATCATAGCCGGTTAAATTATGAAACACTATCGGAATGAATGGACACACTCTATGCATCAAATTACAGTGAGCATGTGCCGCCCCTCTATATTCGGAAGTCACGTGATCATGATCTAGTACTTTGTCATCAAATAGTACTTCATTACATATATGGCATACAGTAGCATTACGATATTGTGTTTTTTGTTCACATGTTAATGGTGATAGCGGTTTCTTATCTGACAATATTCTCTGAATACGTTTAACATCTTTGATTAAATTTTCAATAAATACTTGTACACAATCTATTCCTCTGTAAGATACATATTTGTTCAAGCTCTGATTATGCGAACAGCAAATATAATAACCAAAGCAAGAAGGCTGATGTATCTTTAACGTTTCAGTGTGTTCAGATTTATTTTCTTTAACATTTAGCAACAAACATTCAAAATCAGCGTAAATGATAAAATTTATCTTTTGTTGTCTTTCAAAGTTCTTGAATTTTAATAAAGAATTTTTTTCAGGTAAAACAGTTAATATTCCATTACAATTATGAGATTTGCATTTAGCTTCATTACTAAAAAACTGTAAACATGCTTCACATAGGTGCATTTTGCCTTTATGTTGAGTAACTTGCCGTCGCACTAATCGAACAAGATCTTTAATTAAGCAATAATGCCCCTTATTATCACGTTCTATGTAAAGTAGATTTATATGATCGATTTTACGGTTTTGAGTGGAATATAAAGGTCCAGTCACACTGTATTTCTTGTCCAGACCATAAACATTAATACTTATATCAGGATTATTAATTTCAAATAATCTTATATCAGAGTATGTAGGTGGGAATGCCATTACTTAATATACTGGCAACACCAGCCGTGTTAACAGCTGTTTTCTGCGCTCTGTGTTTTTATATTCGAAAATAATGTTAAATTCAGTGTTTTCTAAAATAAAAGGACTGTAAATAGTGCAAAAAGTAACCTCCAAATATTTGCACGGCACACGGACGCTGGTGAGATAAACAAACGCTGTAATTTAACAATTCGTCAAAGACTCTTCATTTCCATTGTTGTTAAACGTATGAGTGTCTGAGCACTGGTAATTTTTACCACTAATACACCAAGAAGATAAACCCTAGCACTTTGATAACGATAACGACAAGTACACTAAAGCTGAGAAACAATAGTTACTTTTCCATAATACACAAGGGTCCAAACACTCATATTGACGACAGATTTGGGCCGTTATTGTATTTTGAACACGTACTTGAAATTAATTAGTCATACAATTACAATTTATAAATAGGGTACCAACATTTGATTACTTTTTTGAGAAAAATCTATTTGCACTGACATGACATCTCTGACAACCGCATGAACTGACACCAAACAGTTGACGTATGACAGTGACATTTTGTAAGAAAAAATAAAAAAGTAATAAATAAGGTCGCCTACAGACGTTACGACTTGTCTATGAAATACAGATAATATCATAGTCGGAACATTTTCGTAAAACCCACTGAATTGTAACTACACAAACTAGAAATAATATAACATGTATACAATATACTGAAATTATCCTAATAATAAATCAATGAATTAGAGATATATGAAATAATGAACTAATAGTGATAACAAATTACATATTATACATATATGATATACTGGACTTGTAATAATATAATATTGGACATTTTCTTTAAAATCCTGCTAATAATATAGTTAATTATAATGGCTCAAACAAGAAGTCAAACACTAGCCGAAGCCCAACGCCGTATAAAACTTCTTACTATCGATCTAGAAAGAACCCAACAATTAAATATTAAATTATTGGCGGAACAAGAGGAGTGTGCTGAGGAATTTAAACGGCTTACTAATCAAATAGTTCAATTGAAAGCAAAACTCGTCGAAAAGGAAGCTGAAATTTTAGAAAAAACATCAGAAAATAGCGACCTTAAAAACTTGACCGAAAGTAGAATAAATGATTTAAACGAATACGAAAATGCGTTAAAAATAATTCAAATGCATGAGAAAAACGCCACCCTCTTTGAAACACTTCAGAAAAAGACAGAGCTGGAATGTTATAACAAAACCAACGATCTTAATGAACAAATACATACATTACAGGAACAAATTCTGGTTTTACAAAATGAGTGTTTAACTTTTAAAAGTATGAACATCAATCACAAAGATTCCATAACAACAGAAATTTTACCCGTAGAAGATTTATTTTCCCGGACAGATATATCCGAGGATATAACACAAAAAACATATCAACACTCTCAAGTTACAGACGTTAAAGCAGAGAATATAAATAAGATCAAAAATCAAAAAAACTCTCCAACTTTGTCATGTCCAATGTCACCCATCTCTCTGACACACCATGAGAACACGGAAAAGCTTAGAGTTCCAGGCCAGAAACAGATACTAATCTTATGTGACCAGCTTGGAAAATCCCTAGCTGAACATCTTACTAACCATATTTCCGATGGTATCGATGTTGTTTCTCTTTGTAAACCTAATGCTACTCTAGAGGAAGTAATTAAAAATGTTAATGGTGCAACAAAAAGCATGGTTGAAAACGATGAAATAATTGTTATATCTTCCAACCTTGCTAATTATAAATTGACAAGTATTATGGATCTAATAGACTTATGCTCACGTATGAATTTAAGACTTCAAGTCTCAACTCTTCCATATAACTATAGCAAGGTGAATGATGACGCAAACAATGTTAAAAAGTTTTATATTAACAGATATTTGTATAAACTAGCTAAACAATCCCCACACTTGTCAATAATTGATGTGAATTCATTTGTACCCCAAGAAAAAATAGCAGAATACATTAATGGGTTTTTTGTGTCCATTGCCAACAGTCTATGTCAGACTTCATCTCCTGACATTTCCCAATCATTGAAATTTCTCGAAGGCAGAGTCGAAGTAAAGGAAGAGTTTAAATTTGAAATTGTATCTTGTTCAATGTTAATGTTGCTTGCGAAAAAGAAAATAAAAATGTCAGATACCAAAGACCTATACGGTATATCTGGCAAAGTTTTGTTTTGGATATTGGAGTATTTATGCGACCATTTCACTTTTTTAATTAACAAAATTTTACAATCAGAGTACTACCCTGATTTTTTAAAGAAATCCCGACTTACCCCTCTATACAAGGGTAAGGGAGATACATCATGCGTAAAAAGTTTTAGACCTATTACTATCGTACCTACTTTTTCGAAACTAATCGAATCGGTGATGTCGGAAAACCTCATGACACACTTGATTCGACACAAATTGATTTCACGGTCTCAGCATGCTTATAGGAGTGGTCGGTCAACAGTAACCGCTATACATGATTTCACGGAGAATGTCATTGAGAATATGGATAGTAAAAATAAGGTAGCTGCTATATTTCTCGACCTGTCAAAAGCTTTTGATTCCGTGAATCATGAGCTTTTGATAAAGAAACTTATGATTTACGGAGTCACGAGCCAAAGATTAGAACTTATAAAATCCTTTTTAACAAATAGATATCAAACAGTGGATGTAAAAATCAATGACAAACAACAACGATCCAACGCTCTATGTACAAATATTGGAGTCCCCCAAGGATCATCATTAGGAAACACGTTGTTTATTTATTTTGTTAATGACATATCTATGCTAGATATAGGTGGTAGGATCATCCAATACGCAGATGATACTACACTAATATTATCGGCAGTTACTGAAGCAGAGCTACAAGATAAACTTAAAGTTGCAATTTCCAAATTTAATGAGTGGTTTAAAAACAATGGACTTAATCTTAATACAGACAAGACTAATATTATGTATTTCAATTCAAAAACAGCAAATCAAACCAAGATTTCTGTTAACTTGCCAGATGGGACGGTAATCACGCCCACTAATAATGTAAAGCTGTTGGGTTTTGAAATTGATTCAGCTTTATCATGGAAAAGCCACATAAATACAACTTCTAAAAAAATGGCCAAGGGTGTATACGCTCTTAAGCAGTTGAAATTTGTAACGTCACCAGGAAGTTTGAAAGAAATATATTACTCATATGTTCATTCTATAATGACTTATGGCATAATCTTCTGGGGATGCTCTACAGACTTTCAAAGAGTCCTCAAAATGCAGAAAAGAGCTGTAAGAGTATTGGCCGGTGCTAAATTTAAGGAAAGTTGCAGGGAACATTTTAAAAATTTTAAAATACTTACATCTGTTGCATGCTACATATTAGAAGTCATAAAGTACACTAGGTACAATCTCAATAAATTTGTTACTGTAGAGAAACAAGATCGGAGATCGGGACTAAAAAGAACCGTTTTAGAACCAATAGGATCTTGTAGGCTAACTATTGCAAAAAAGTCACCACTACAGATGGGGCGTATCTTGTATAACAATTTGCCTGAAAGCTTTAAAAAAATCCCTAATGATACAACTTTTACTAATAAAGTGAGGCAACTTCTATTAGAGAGAACGCTGTACAGCATACAAGAGTACACAAGTGAAAAATATGACGATCGTGTTTTATAAATCTAATTGAGCTGTGCCTTCCTGCTGTTATGGATTGCTGTTGTTGCACAATATAATGGATTATATTTGTATATAAATATTAAATAATTAAATTATAGATGTTCTTACGGCCCCTTTACAGCTAAAAATTATATTAATTGATTAATTATTGTATCACTGCATATTCTGACGAGACATATTCTAAGCCCTGTTATTCATTATTTTACAATTTATTTATGTGAAAAATGTTAATGGAATGTTTAAGTATGTCAATAAAGATTATTCTATTCTATTCTATTCTATTCATTCCTTTCGTACTCAGAACTGAAGAATAATGAGGATATGACTTAACTCTACACACATTGTTTTCAGAAGGAAATAGCGCAGCAACTACACACCATAAAAAACAGTGATTATCAGTATTCTGTATGTTAATACAACTTTTCGACTTTTTAATAGATTGCGGGAGATCTAAATACGTACCCCCTCTCATGGGACAGTATTTATTTATATTAATTTCTAAATGACTTATAGATAAACATGTCCAACCAGATTCACATTGTTCAAATTCTGAAAGTTTTGATTTAAACTTGTCAATTATTTTTAAAAACGTTTCATTCAAGTCTGTGCTCTGAAATATAACTTCATATTTAGTATTAAAGGATTTCAGTTGACGTTCATTAGACTTTGGTAAATTAAAGTAAGCAAACAGCTCGAAGTTCAGTTTTATGCATTTATGTTTCTTTAACGACAGTTCTATTAATTCTATAAGTTCTTGCCGATTACCACTTAGAAACTCCTCAGGGGTGCGGTGTATTACACCCTGACCAGAGTTTAAGCGGTACGTGACAATTCGATTTCTGAATGCAGTAGCAACAACATCAATATTTTCAAATTCAGTCTTCGATAAACAGTTTGATTTATGTAAATTTGATCTCAAATGATATCGATATTCATTTCGTGGCATTTCTATTCGACATTTTAGACATTCAATTATTTGCTTTGCTTTCATTTTTGCTTCATTAGCAGGTAGCGAGCGCGGATATTGTAAAACTGCGAAAGAAATAACAAACACATAATTCATTTCAAATTCATATATTACAATGTATTTACACTGGTAAAATAACAATAATATAAAATAATGTAGCTAGTTTTAACATCCGCCAATAATATTTATAATAGGTCAAAGTTCAGTTTTATGATTTTATGTTTCTTTAACGACAGTTCTTCAGAACCTCCTCAGAGGTGTGGTGTATTGCACCCTGACCAGAGTTTAAGCGTGCGTTACGTGACAATTCAATTAGATTATTTTAGACATTCAATAATTTGCTTTCATTTTTGCTTCATCAGCAGGTAGGTAGCAACAATAGCAATATTTTGAAAATTCAGTCTATTCATTTCTATTAGTTCTTGTCGATTAGCACTTAGAACCTCCTCAGAGGTGCGGTTTATTGCACCTTGACCAGAGTTTAGCGTGCGTTACGTGACAATTCAATTAGATTATTTTAGACATTCAATCATTTGCTTTGCTTCCATTTTTGCTTCATTAGCAGGTACGTAGCAACGATAGCAATATTTTGAAAATTCAGTCTATTCATTTCTATTAGTTCTTGTCGATTAACACTTAGAACCTCCTCAGAAGTGCGGTTTATTGCACCCTGACCAGAGTTTAGCGTGCGTTACGTGACAATTCAATTAGATTATTTTAGACATTCAATAATTTGCTTTCATTTTTGCTTCATCAGCAGGTAGGTAGCAACAATAGCAATATTTTGAAAATTCAGTCTATTCATTTCTATTAGTTCTTGTCGATCAGCACTTAGAACCTCCTCAGAGGTGCGGTTTATTGCACCTTGACCAGAGTTTAGCGTGCGTTACGTGACAATTCAATTAGATTATTTTAGACATTCAATCATTTGCTTTGCTTCCATTTTTGCTTCATTAGCAGGTACGTAGCAACGATAGCAATATTTTGAAAATTCAGTCTATTCATTTCTATTAGTTCTTGTCGATTAGCACTTAGAACCTCCTCAGAAGTGCGGTTTATTGCACCCTGACCAGAGTTTAGCGTGCGTTACGTGACAATTCAATTAGATTATTTTAGACATTCAATAATTTGCTTTCATTTTTGCTTCATCAGCAGGTAGGTAGCAACAATAGCAATATTTTGAAAATTCAGTCTATTCATTTCTATTAGTTCTTGTCGATTAGCACTTAGAACCTCCTCAGAGGTGCGGTTTATTGCACCTTGACCAGAGTTTAGCGTGCGTTACGTGACAATTCAATTAGATTATTTTAGACATTCAATCATTTGCTTTGCTTCCATTTTTGCTTCATTAGCAGGTACGTAGCAACGATAGCAATATTTTGAAAATTCAGTCTATTCATTTCTATTAGTTCTTGTCGATTAACACTTAGAACCTCCTCAGAAGTGCGGTTTATTGCACCCTGACCAGAGTTTAGCGTGCGTTACGTGACAATTCAATTAGATTATTTTAGACATTCAATAATTTGCTTTCATTTTTGCTTCATCAGCAGGTAGGTAGCAACAATAGCAATATTTTGAAAATTCAGTCTATTCATTTCTATTAGTTCTTGTCGATCAGCACTTAGAACCTCCTCAGAGGTGCGGTTTATTGCACCTTGACCAGAGTTTAGCGTGCGTTACGTGACAATTCAATTAGATTATTTTAGACATTCAATCATTTGCTTTGCTTCCATTTTTGCTTCATTAGCAGGTACGTAGCAACGATAGCAATATTTTGAAAATTCAGTCTATTCATTTCTATTAGTTCTTGTCGATTAGCACTTAGAACCTCCTCAGAAGTGCGGTTTATTGCACCCTGACCAGAGTTTAGCGTGCGTTACGTGACAATTCAATTAGATTATTTTAGACATTCAATAATTTGCTTTCATTTTTGCTTCATCAGCAGGTAGGTAGCAACAATAGCAATATTTTGAAAATTCAGTCTATTCATTTCTATTAGTTCTTGTCGATTAGCACTTAGAACCTCCTCAGAGGTGCGAAACACCTAATTCATTTCAAATTCATATATTACAATGTATTACACTGGTATAATAAAATAATGTAGCTAGTTTGAACATCCGCTAATAATATTTAAAGGGCAGTCTTTAAATTCTTGACGAGTGGCCCTAATAAATTTCGTCAAATGCGACCATGCCTCTGAGTTATCGTTAGATATATTTTTCACTGTTATGATGGCGTGGCGCCACCTATTCATTGGCTGTATATTTCTAACTTCGTTACAATTATAGATTTTTAACTCAATGAAATGGGATCCTTCTTTATTGTTGTCTGTTTGTCGTGAGAAACCGTTCGGCGTTCTTTTGGTAAAATGTGATATTAGTGCGGGTGCTTTTTTACCCTGATCCGTCTGTTGAGCATTGTCGTCGTCACTGTCAGCCCCGAACAGATCTCTCGCAGAGGTCTTCCTGATGGCGTCATGGGTAGAGCCAGCAGTGATGCCTTCTAAATATTGCCTGCTAGCGGAGGAGGGCTTCTTAGCTTTTTTCGAGCTTACTTCGAGACTTGATTGAGGTGAAGGAGTTTTTCTTACTTGCTCCCGTGCTTGATCTTGAAAAGAAGATGATTTAATGAGCGGTGAAACCTCTCTAAAGAAATTAAATATTGTGCAGTACTTTCTTTGTCTTCTAATTGCATCTAGAAATTTTGTTAGATAATATGATGCTACTGTATCCAAATTCGTTCTATTTTTTACCATTATATCTATTTTCAATGGTTCCGTTTCATTCGCTATATACGTTTTGAGTACAATATAATGCTCCCCCAGTTTTGTTTTATCGATTTGATGAGAATAAGCTTTAGGGTATTTTACTACAAAGTATGAATACATGTTGCGAGTAGGTGTAGGGCTCATACCATTGTCGTCTTCATCATCATCTTCACTGTCCGTCCCGAACAGTTCGTGCGTCGAGTACTTGGACTGCGCAGCTGGGGCGATGCGGGGATGTTTCCGCTTCTTGGCAGCGTCGACGGTAGCGTGGGAAGTAGATGCTCGAGGCTTTCTTGGCTTCAACACGGGGGTAATATGATGCTCTTCACTCAACTCGGCTGCAGACAGCCCGATTCCGTGAGAAGTCGTATGTTTAGACCTGTAAATTAAAAACACTTTTTAAACAAAACTATTCTTGAAATAGACTTCTATTGAACCTCAAGTTAAGAATGAATAGAAGGACTATTCAGTCATATCAGAAATTACAAATGAATAGATGAATTAATTAAAAAAATAAATGAATACTAGATTTATGTATGAATAAGCAAATAAAGTAATACTTACATTTTTGAGAGTTTTTTCAGACTTGTCTCTATGGCTCTCGATGGTTGTTGCTTGAAGATCACTTTGGAGACTTCTCAGGAGTAGACTGTGACATTTGTGATTTTGGTCCCGGCTTTTATACACACATTTCAGATGTACTTTTTCTATATTTGGCAGATGCAACGTAGTCGAAACGCATTGTAAGCAGGAATTGAGATTGAAGTTCGCTAACTATGATTTCATTTTGGTTTGCTCGCGAGATCATCTTATTATATTACAAGATTGCAACACCTGTAATAAAATATATTAAGGGACGGACAGAAAACATTTAGTACATCATTTAATACTAGATCTATATTCCTTGACGCTCAAACTGATTTGAAACGTGGGTCGCAGGATCATTATTTTATTAATTTACCGTATAATTTGAAGTAAATATTTGATGTATAGGGTCTGTAATCTGTCAAAACACATTAAATGTTCTGAGAAAAAAAAATGTTTCAGATGTCTAGTAAGAAGTATAATAATAGTATTAATACTAGTATACCTATAGCTATTAAATTATTAATTTTATTAACAATCAATTACATTGAATTAAATCTATACAGTAAAAAGTGAATAGCGGGCCACAGCGGATTTAAATGTACCAGCTATGAAGTAGCCAAATATGGTGGGATAGCAAATATGACTCCATATCCTACTAGGGCACGTGTTTTCAAATGACAGCATCGTCAGCAGTATCAAAGTAAAGCAGCGATAATAGACTCTATTAACAATCTCTTGGGTATAGAGTTCATAATCGTGCGTTTTTTTATCATAGGTTTCGGTTATAAAACGAGGGAGATTTACAAAAAATTTAAATAACTAGTAGCTCTTCATTGAGCAAGACGAAGAACCAGAAATGTCGGTAAGTAAATTTTGAAATCTTATTTAATAATGAAAATACAGTAACATATCTAACATTAAGAATAACTATTTGATCGTTGATCTGCTGACGTTTTTTTTTTTTCAGTGTTCTGACTGGATTCTATCACCACCAGCCCTGACGATTGATGAATGCTCAAGAATACTAGGAAACAATGAGCAACCCGTAATACAAGCGATGAGCCCTCGAATCAATGGAATGAAAAAGTTAACTTCATGTTTGAAAACTACCTCGGAAGGCGTGAAAGTCATTCGCATTGAAATTTACGATGCTGAACAATTTAAAAGCGCTGAACAATCGATATGCAAGTGTAATGCGGAGTTGTGTGCTCAACATGTAGTCGCGAATCTCTATTCGGATCATATATATGGAAAAGTCAGGGATATCCTTAAATCAATGGATAATTCTTTGTACATCGTTTTGTAACCTTTGTGTTGTATTCGTTAATTATAATCAATGAATTACAATTGTATGTGTAAATGTACCTATATGAATAGATGAATTATAATAGATGAATAATTGAATAATTGAATAAATGAATAATTGAATAAATGAAAATTGGGGTAGCTGGATTTCTTTTGATCCAGCTACCCCAATTTTAACCTACTTAAGCCGACTATTAGAGCGGTTGATGACTCTTTAAAAAAGCCTGCCATCGCCGAGAGTGTATGCTTTGAGTGTTCGTCATTGAATGTGAACTTACACCCAAACAGAATGGAAGAGATGAATGAAAAGACTTGAAAGGTTACTTGAATGGATTTGTTTGTGTGAAGGTAATACCTCTCTTAAACCCTTTAGAACCTCTTCCCAAATTTTACAGAAGCGTAAAATTTCCGCAGTCGTGGGGAATAATGTAACATTACATATTGACTACAATATGTAAACGTACATTTTACCTCTATTTTCATCTCAAAACTAACATCTATTCATAGAATTCTTAGATATTTACATACCAAAATTTTCACATCACTAATTTCCTTTTAATTGTGTCCATACGATAGAGAATAATTTTCTTATTATTATGATATTGTTCTGGTATTATATATATCATTCTAAACCTATAATAATTACGTTTTTCTAAAAATTTTATTTGTTTACATATTGTCATTACTATAAACATCATTCGTCACTTAGCAACCTCTACCCTTTTTCATAAGGTTGTATAGTTTTTAGAACTAATCCTCTTTGAATTGTTAATATTAAAATAAAGTTTATTTTCTCCAGATTCAAAACACTAAAAGTCTACATTTTTAATCAAATCGTTTGAGAGGTCAGTGAGAATCCAGCTTCCAACAGAGGAACATTACCATACAGGAGACTTCCAAGCGATCAACATCCATAATAAACCTTGAAGGTCTAAACGGCTGAGAGCCACTACCGTTCAACAACTACATCCCGTGAACTTACTTGGAAGTACTTACACCCTGTGGAACTGTTTGGAAGCAACTACACTCACGAGGACTGCTGGCCGAGAACTCTACCGTGCTAAGTGGAGCCATCCTCGCTGACGAATACTACACTCACGAGGACTGCTGGCTGAGAACTCTACCGTGCTAGGTGGAGCCATCCTCGCTGACGACTACTACACTCACGAGGACTGCTGGCTGAGAACTCTACCGTGCTAGGTGGAGCCATCCTCGCTGACGACTACTACACTCACGAGGACTGCTGGCAGTGAACTCTACCGTGCTAGGTGGAGCCATCCTCGCTGACGGCTGCGAGCCCCGACCGATCAACAATTACATCCTGGGAACCTGTTTGGAAGCACTTTACTCACTGGCCTTTCAAGACAGATAATTTTCAAAATTTCCTTATTTTAAGTTACGTCTTTTTTTTTATCCTATTCATTTCCTTTAATCTTTATTTATTTCTGTAATATACTTGTTTTATAACTGTTTATCAATCAACCTTTACCTCTCTCCTCCCAATAAAATCCTCTTATGTTCACTAGCGTGACACTATGTCGGTAATGCTTTAACGCTGAACTGATTTTGACGAAATTGTGTAAAATGTTTTAATACAAGCTGTTTTTAATAAACGTCCATTTGTATGGGTGTACTTAAGTAGGTACTGCCTCAGTTACCTTAATATTTATGTTGCGCGAAGTCGCAGGTAAAAGCTAGTTAAAAAAAAAAATTGGCAGTCATAGGAACTGCCGATAGAAGTGAAAACTTATAACTCAGAATTTGAAGCCTACTTTGGAAACTACACGGGTGTACCGGATGGCGTGGCCTGACCATCATGGCATGGCCATCTAGAAATGCGTTAGCATTTTCCATTGGCTCACGCATTTCTAGATGGTCATGCCGTGATGGTTAGGCCACGCCCTTTCAGCATTTCCCATTGGCTGACGCATTTCTAGATGGCCAATGGGCGTGGCCCCGAGTTTATCCGAAGATTTCTTATCATACCCGAGCGTGACGCCAGTGACGCTAGAATTCAATTCACACCCCACGAAAAATCTGTCTAAAAGCGCGCCTGCGCGCCAAAAGAAGTTTTCACTTCGAAATACTTGGGAGGTGTGAAGGGACATTCTGATGGAACGAAGTTGTACAAAATATTGCAACTCTTTACTGTTTCTGTTGCCCTGGTACTGGTACCTAGGGGCAAACGCAACTTTTATATTTCTGTTGTCCTGGTATCTGGAGATAAACGCTGGGCTGTTGGAGGTAGGTAATCGAAACTCTTTACTGTTTCTGTTGCCCTGGTACCTACCTGGCCGTTTTTACCGAGTTTACCCGAAGATTTCATATCCGATCCGATCCATTATCATATCCAAGCGTGACGATTGATGAATCCATTTCACAGCCCACGAAAATTCTGTCTATAGCGCGCCTAAAGAAGTTTTCACTTCAATAAATGTGAATATGGCAGGGTACCTACTTTTGGGCTCAGTAGGTACAACTTCGTCAATCTATCTATTTCGACACATACAGTTTTTTAGGTTCAGTTTATTAGTATTGTAAGTTTATTAGTAGCCTTACCTATACGTATTACTTTGGTGTAAAGAACTCTATGAATGAACCACAATGAATGTTTAATTCGGTGAATAATATCATTTTGTCATTTTTTCCTTGAAGTCTTATGTGATTGCATATAAATATCATGATTAATTGCAATTTTATATTAATCACTCTGTGATTGCGTCAATTGATGTTTTTGGAAATTTGAAAAGAAAATGTATTTGTGGGTTTTGCAACTAGACGCTCTAGTTACTCGTTGCTGTTATGTATAGTCTAGTCAACAAGTGCTTTTTAGGTCAATTTTTTTTTCGTTTTTTCCCTAACATTAGATATGATTGAGGTGTTATTTAATTCGGAATGGCATCTAGACATTTTTTGAAAAAAATCTAAGCCCGCTCGCAAAAATTGCAATAGTTATAAACAGTTTAGTGAAAATAAAAAAAGTTGGCAGTCATAGGGAAACTGCCGATAGAAGTGAAAACTTATAACTCAGACTTACTTTGGAAACTACGCGGGAGAAACCGGAGGGCGTGGCCATGAGCATGACCATCTAGAAATGCTGACGCAATTATAGTTGGCCAATGGCTTACCCTGGCTGGTCCCGAGTTTACCCGAAGATTTCTTATCATTCCGGAGCGTGACGCTAGAATACAATTCACAACCCACGAAAAATCTGTCTGTGGCGCGCCAAAAGATGTTTTTATCTTCAAAAATTGTGTTTCGTTATTTGCTAATATGTCAAAAACTATTTGAGGTACTTCCAATTTTAAAAAAGAATCAAAAAGTGAAGAAAATTTACTAAAAAAAAGTTACCGGAACTGGAGGACCAATATTTATAATTTTCCCAGGGGGTTGAAAATACGTCGGAAAACGGTTGCTCCGGCCTACGGCCCTTCGGACCTTGATTGAATAAACATTATATTTAATCTTATTAAAAATGAAAATAAAATTTAAGAATTTTCAATGTTTAATTCAGCTTTATAATTTTTCACCTCAGTAAAATTGTTAAAAACAAAACGAAAACTAACATTATATTTTATTTTTCCAATGGGAATCTATACTAAAACCTTTGAAGTACCTATAGATCCACGAAAGGAAGAAAAAACTCTGATTTATTACAATGTTAATGCTCGTGCTGCTAAAAATGTAAATTAACTAATGGATAACTTATTGAAAACTCGCGAAAAAAAGTTTTGAACCACTGATTATTGTTCATTGATCTATCCTGCAGGCGCCTGAATTTTTTAATTTTTTTTTCATAGTCATGTAATAAGTTTAGTTCAAACATACACAGCTTGAAGTGAACTTCATCACGAATTCAAAATAACTTAACGTTAAGGCGCTGAATAGAGCCAAATGGCACTTTTTAAACACATTTTTAGCAAAATGTATAGGGTTTGAGATGTTGAATAAAATATATGTTATTCTTGAACATATTTATAAGGGAACCATTGCTTTCAAAACACGATTTGGAAAAGATATCTTGACAAGAAAAAATCGTAAACTAACCTCTAAAATGAGTTTTAAACGTAAATATCTGTGTTATTAATGAACATACATTATTCAAATTTTAAAGATTAACGTATTATTTCTTAATAAAGGGCAAGGATGTTTTATATTTTAGATTAAGTTGTTTAATTCGCATTAATTAATTGTTTTTTAATACGCTAACTCGACCGAACCGGCCTGAGTCTTGCTTCTCGCTCACTACTATGAAGTCCGGCAGAAAGCGCTGATGCGCCGTGCAGGAAGGACGCTACGTCGCGTCGCTTCGCGGCGCGGCACTCGCTATTCAAAAAAATAAAAATTCTCACAAATGGAATGCAGAAACGTCAAGAGAGGTCATATGATTTGAAAATTTGACGCGTTGGTTATTACTAGGTTTAGCTCGATGGTTTAGCATGACCGTGGTGGACGTTTATGACCCTGTGTCCAAATCTTTGAACCGTGATTTTCTTTTTGCATATTTTTTTTCATAATGTTGTTGTATGTTTTCTCTGTAGTTTTCAAGCTTTTATTTTTTAGTTTCACCTGCCCTGAGGCACAGATGAGAATATAGTTATTATGGAACCCATGAATATCCGTGATGTAACCCGAGGCTTATCATGAAATCTTGCAAATTAAATCTACTTCCCGATTTACAGATTGCGTGTAAATTTGCATAATACTTGTGTAAATTGCAAGACAATAAATAAATTGCAATATGATAATTATGATGCTGATCTGATGATGGAGCTGGAAGGTTGCCATGCCATATCATTGATGTTTAATTCAGATCAATCAATTGTTTTTAAAAAGCTAACTCGACTGAACGGCCCTTCTACCAGCTAACTAAATCGGCAAAAAAATAAAAATGATAAATTCTCACAAACGAAATACGGAAACGTCAAGAGAGGTCATATGATTTGAAAATTTGACACATTGGATATAAGTCGGGTCGGCTCGATGGTTTAGCATGACCGCGGTACGCGTTCATGACCCTGTGTTCAAATCTCAGGACCGTGAACTTCTTTTTGCATGTTTTTTTTTTCATATTATTGTATGTTTTCTCTGTAGTTTTTCAAGCTTTTATTTTTTAGTTTTACCTGCCCCGAGGCATAGATGAGAATATAGTTACTATGGAACAAGACATTTAAACAGACTAAATTTCAAGACAATTACATGATAATTAATTAATTATGGTGCTGATCTGATGATGGAGCTGGAAGGTTGCTATGCCATGCAAAATGTTTAATTCACATCAATTAATTGTTTTTTAAAAACCTAGATGGTAACCAAGGTCTGATGATGGAGCTGGAAGGTGGTCATAGGAACTAAACAATTAAACGACATAGCCCCAGCGAGTTTGGGTTCTTTTGATTTGTTTTGAGGAGTACTTTGAAGGTGGATGGTAGCCAGGGTCTGATGATGGAGCCGGAAGGTGGTCATAGAAACTCAGTAATTAAACGACATAGCACAACCGAGCTTGGACTCGTTTTCTTTGTCTTAACGAGTACTTTGGTGCTAGATTATTACCAGGGTCTGATGATGGAGCCGGACGGGGGGTCATAGGAACTCAACAATTAAATGACATAACTCCATCGAGTTTGGGCTCATTTGATTTGTCTTGATGAGTACTTTGGTGCTAAATGGTAACAAGGGTCTGATGAAGGTGCTTGAAGATGGTTAAGGGTTGCCAGTAATTAAACGAGTACATTGGTGTTAAAGTCCAAGTCGCTGTTAAAGTCTACGTTATGGCTCATCTATTCGGGAGAACGGTGACTGCCGATTCGGAGCCCCACGCCCACCACTCGATGTTAGCATGTAATGCCGCTAACTTAAAAACGATGAAGGAAAACATCGTGAGGAAACCGAAATGTACCTAGTAAGTACATGTAGGTACCTAGTGTTTTCACCTCATGTGACATTTACCAACCCACACTTGGCCAGCGTGGTGGATTATAACCTAGTCCCAGCCTAGATCTCTCCTTGCGAATGAATGCCTCGAGTCCCAGCAATGAGAACAAATAGTGGGTTGTTTACGCAGATTGTAACCGGGTCTGATGATTAAGCTGAAAGATGGCCCTACGTAGTTTAATTTCACAAGAGACGTTATTTCTTTAATACTACATTTTTAGATTTGGCGATGAATTGAAAATAAATCGCTGCTTTGAGACTAAAAAGCCACAACTCAAAATTCAGTTATTTTACTTTTCTACTTCTGACGATTTTCTATCATTCTCTATGTATTTTAATGGGATATTACTTGATTATTTCTATGTTGTATTAAAATTAATAATCATAAGAATAAAATTAATATAAATATGTGGAAGTAGGGTTCCTATAACATAGACCTGATTTTTTGCCGTTTTCATAGATATTGATATTTTCATGATTAGTGCTGAGGAGTACATACCTGAGTATTGGTACGGAATCCTTCATTCGTTCATTCGACTTACACTTGTCTTATTTTAAACACATTTGATATTATCTAATGTTTTATGTAAAAATGCCGTATAATTAGTCTCTTATCCCTCGAAAGCCCATTACCAACATTAACTACTAAGCTTCGTCGAATCGACGATGCGAATGTGAAAAAAATGATGTAATTTTTAAGTGCGCTGTTGCACCCATTGCTGCTTCTGATTATATGGATTAGTGGCACCATTTCCTTTTTTTTTATATATTTAAATTTACCACTCCACAGACTCCGGGGTCCGTAGCTTTCATCATTTCAAATCTTATTTATTTTCACATATTTCTTGTATAATCTGAAGAGGAAAATATGGGGGGAGCTGGGAACATTTTGAACCTAATACTAGTGCTCGTCTGTTGTGCCGATCACTATTGGTTGGGATTCCGCAAGTAATCGGCTCGACATCGATTTATTGTCTTATTACCATTTGCCTAAGCCGCCTCCTCCCGGCCCAGAGCCTCCACTACGGCTGCATTTCTGTCCCTGATGGCCATCTGTAGATTGAACTCTCGGATGGTCTTCGGTGATGCAGCCAACGCTCGCCGCACGAACCGACCAATGGTGTCATCGGTGTCGTTAGCGTAGTACGTGAAGGTCCCCATGTGCCGTGAGATTGCAACAACCGCATGGGGCACGCTCTCGTGCAGCTTCATGTTTGCCTTGGTTTTTATTGCGATTACAGACTCATATGTCAGTCCCTGAGCTTCATGAATGGTAAGGATACGTGACCCTGTGCCTGACCCATAACCCTGGTTTGTCAGGGCCTCCTTCTCCTCTTGAGTGTGAACTAAAAAGAGGGTGTTTGGTAGGGTGTTGGGCATTTGCGCTCCCTTGTACCTTTTCTGTTCTAGGGACTTTAAACGGGGTGCTGAGGAGTACATACCTGAGTATATTTCCCTCAACGCATATGCTACATCCATCGGATTGCGATGTGTGCAACTCCTGGCTGATTTTTGTTACCAGGTTCGGGCGGTGGTACCTCATTTCGAAGAGATTTTCCCTGGCGGAGTTAAGACCAATCAAAGTTATATATTATTTTGGATTTTTGTACGGGCTTAGTGACATCGTGTTTTTTTTAGCGGCTAAAGATTTATTATCGCTTTTTCGAAATATTACTTTACTTCTAGGGTAATTGTGCTATCAGGTTTGCTGTAAGCTGTAAGTCATATCGAAGCTGAGTTATGGCTATTCAAAGTTTTTTTTTGGTATTTACAAAAATTTATCATTAAAATGACAATGAATCTTTGATATATAATGAATGACCGCTATAGATTATGGCGCCACTAGTCCATGTAAAAAACCCCAAAAGAAAACCTTGAAAAGCTCCGACATAACTTACAGCAAATATGATTGCAGAAATACCCGTCAGTAAAGTATGTTTAAAAAAAGTAACAACAGATCTTTGGCCGGTAAAGGAAATGGCGCCACTAATCCATATAAAAATACCCAAAAAAAAACTTTGAAAAGCCATAACTCAGCTCCGATATGACTTACAGCTTACAGCAAACCTAATTGCACAATTACCCTAGAAGTAAAGTAATATTCCAAAAAAGCGATAACAAATCTTTAGCCGCTAAAAAAACACGATGTCACTAAGCCCGTACAAAAATCCAAAAAATAAATAACTTTGATTGGTCATAACTCCGCTCCGATATTACTTGGAGCAAATATTCATTGATACAAGAAAGTGATAACAGATTTTTGGCCGCTAAAAAATACGACGCCACTAGTCCATACAAAAGTACCCAAACGCCTTTGTTGTTGTCCAATTTCACTGATTGTATTTTAATTTGAAAAAAAATATGAAAGGTCATTGTTAAAAATAGGCTATCCGGGGCCAAAATGTTCTTGATAATTAGATTTTGTACAAAACATATGTAATGATAATTAGGGCATTATTTTAGTACCCAGATAAATAAACTAAAAGTTCATTAAACTAGTACATTATGATATAAGTGCGCTAAGTTGATAATTACAGCCGAAGCAATATTGCTAGCTCGAGCCGTAGGCGAGAACTACATATAATTAGCAGAGGCTGTAATTATCAAAGCGCACGTATGTCATACGACGTTTTAAAACATATTTGCGACGAAATAAATCAAAATTCAGATGACATTTTCAATTAAAAAAATTGGCAGTCATAGGAACTGCCGATAGAAGGGAAAACTTATTACTCGGAATTTGATCCATCATGGCATGGCCATCTAGAAATGCGTCAGCATTTCCCGTTGGCTCACGCATTTCTAGATGGCTATGCCATGATATTCAGGCTACGCCCTTTCGGCATTTCCCATTGGCTGACGTTTTTCACAGATTAACAATGCACGCGCATCAGCGCTTTTTTTTAAAGCAAGGGCACAAATCCAGCCAGTATGACATTACGACATTAGTAATAAAGTAAATGAATGTTTTTAAGTTTTGGTCAAAATTAATTAAATTAACAAATTAAATAATTTTCATTGTATTTTATCTTTCATAGTTAATTTTATTCATAAAATGTTTACAACTTTTCTGACATAAAAACTCTTTACTAAGATTTAAAAAGGTAGGTACCGTTCGTTTTAGACGGAGCATTTTAAAACCGTGCGTTTTACGTTACATTACCGCACAAGTACGTAATAAGCCACATTACGATACAGAAATTTATATTATATATTATAATATTAATACACTATTATTAAAACTTCGATCAAAGTTACAACGAACTACAAAAACTATGTATACTATGTCTATTATATTACTTGCTGCAACGGAACCCTTCATGGGTGAGTCCAACTTGCACTTGGTCACTTTATTTGTGTAATGATTTTTCATCGCACCCGCTTTCACTTCACAACGCCACGAAAAACAAAATCATCTACTTGGGCAGTAAAGTTGTCCCACTGCCGGCGAGAAAACGAGTAACTATCGACTATTTTCTCGCTCAAGAAACGTACAATAGATATTATACATTCCGTGTACCTAAATAAAAGAGATGCATATACTCAGATACAGACAGTAGTTGATCGCTGACTGTTCATACTCCCATATTTTTGTATCTATACTAATATTATAAAGAGGAAAGATTTGTACCTATTTTTGTATGTTTGTAATGAATAGGCTCCGAAACTACTGGACCGATTTCAAAAATTCTTTCACCTTTGGAAAGCTACATTATTTCCGAGTAACATAGGCTACAGCAGATGGCGCTGCAGTTGATATCTAGGTTATTATTCGAGCGAAGCCGGAGCGGGCCGCTAGTTTTTTATATTTTATTGCATAGGTACTCAACACTAGTAAGTATAGGTGAAATTTATATTTTCAAATCATTTGTCCGCTATAGTATATAGCGCCACTAGTCCATATAACAACCCAAAAAAAAACTGTATCCATTTCTACATTGTTATTTGACATTTTAAAACCAACTTTTTGCATGATATAAATTCCTAAACTTTTTCCATTGCAATTTATAAATGTTTCATTTTATAAACGTTCCGCATGGTTTAAATAAAAAAAAAAATCTTATGAATTTAAAATATTTTTGTAAAATTTTGTTTGTGGACCTTTCGTTACAAAGCAGCGAAATGGGGTTGTTTCAAAAACTTGTTTTTCGTGTTGTAATGAGCAATAGTTGTGGATTATTAACTTGCGAGCTCGTCTATTGATGATGATGATGATAACTATTATGTTTGTATTAATACACGTATTTAATATAATTGACGACGTGCATAGCGCGTGAAAACACTAGTTCTCGTCCGATCACCGAAGTTAAGCAACACCTGGCGTGGTCAGTACTTGGATGGGTGACCGCCTGGGAACACCACGTAATGTTGGCTTTTTGCTGTAGCTACTTTAATGCAATTAATGTTTATGTCGAATGAATCTATTTGACTTCAAATAGATGAGTGAGTAGCGCTTACAATAATTAAATGAACTTTTTTTCGCTTTCGAGTGCCTATTTGTGATTTTGAAGTTGGTTTAATTTTCTGTATAAAAAGAGTTTATTGTAATTGTAGACCGTACATTATTATTTATACTTTACTAATAGAATTTCGATAATGTTCTTCACAATCTGCAAAAGTGCAAAAAGATATCGAAGGAAACAAAAAGTTATGTTAAATTAATTACAAAATATTTTAAAAGCGCCATCTATGAGCTTGGAGCGGTAACTTTTTGTTTCCACGTTTTGTTCAATACTAATAATGTCGCCGGCTGGACGCGGTTTCGTTTGGTGGCGCTGTCTTATCGAAGTAGTGAAGTAGAGG
Source organism: Ectropis crepuscularia (assembly GCA_963693475.1). NCBI lineage: Eukaryota > Metazoa > Arthropoda > Insecta > Lepidoptera > Geometridae > Ectropis > Ectropis crepuscularia. The sequence goes on along the minus strand of OY856339.1, from coordinate 11,928,115 downwards.
CGTGGCTTAATTTCGAATTCTTGAATTTCAGTTAGCTGTTGTCAGCACCTTAATAATTCTAGCGACTTTGCCCGTAGTGATACGTACCTATTTAGAAACTCTATAGCTTTACATAAAGCTATAGAGTTCGGGGTGAACAAACGGCGAGGCTATCGCCTTTGCAGACCATTGAGCATTGCATTGTGAGAGCGTATGTGAACATTACAGCACTATGTCATCGCATAAGCACATCGCAGTAGAGGGATCTTTATTCCTTAAGGCGAGGTGGGCCGAAATTTTGATTTTTTAAAACAGTTTTTAGACCTATAAAACAGTGTTTGGAACTCTGAAAAAAATATATGTGTTAGTTAAGGATCTAGTCTAGGTTAATTCGCAGTTAATAACACGATTTAATTAATTTTACTATATAGAAAAAAATCCCAAAGTTACCCCTTTTCGTAAAGTTTTGTCAACTTTATGACTAAACTATTGAACTTTTACACTAAATTTTTGTACTCAACGAAAGCCACTAAAAAGTTGTAGGTAAATTCGTAGGATTTGAGTTGATAAAAAGTATCAGTTATTTACTATGTTTAAATACCTAGAATATATATAGCGCGCCGTTCGGCAGGACAGCTCAGTCGCGTTTCGGCGCTCGCGGACGATGGACCTGTGCTTGTTTTTGCAATTTTGACAACCGATAAATTTCTAATATTACGATCGCATTGTCACAGTATAACAACATCTTTAGGTATTACTACTGAAGAGCGCTATGATCTCGATTACTGATACCGTTTCCATTGGAATTGCAAATAGGTACTAATACTAATTGGTATGCTGTTTACTTTATATAGTAGGCCAAAAAGGCAGCCTCAAAAACTGATGTGGTCTCAGTAATAAATTCTCTTACCAGCGGATTAAACGGAAAATAGATAAGAATAGGTTAAAATGTTTTTCATTAAATTAGAAGTTGGGAGAAGGGAATAATAAGAGGGGAAGAACTCCCTGCGAATGCATAAGCATAAATAGCCCACTAATTGTTCCCACTGCTGGGACTCAGGACCTACTCTCGTAAGGAGAGAGTTAAGGCCATAATCCACAACGCTGACCCAGTGCGCTTTGGTGGATGACACATAACTTCGAAAGGTTCTAGGCACCTGTCGGTTTCCTCACAATGTTTTCCTTCACCATTTTAAGTTAGCGGCATTACGCAATGACTTCGAAAAGACAGTGGTGCGCGTGGTTTTGAACCCGGGGTCTCCAGATCGGCAGTCGCTGTTCTCCCGACTAGACCAGCCGTAACATCAGAACTTTTGAACATAACCCTGCGAACGGGTATGTTTGAAAACGATACCTAACTTGCATTTATATGCCAGTTAGGTCAACTCTTTAGTAGCAAGGTACTTTCTTAGAATATAAGTCCTAAGTACTTAACTACCAAAGAATTGAAAACCTGATAAAGCAGGATAATATTAGTTTAAGTAGTGGTAGTACTCTTAGCAGAGTCCGCCTGGGGAAGTACCACACCTTTGCCAGTTATTTTACGGCCAAGCAGTAATGTGTAAGCATTACTGTGTTCCGGTTTGAAGGGCAATGTTTCCAGATAAATTACTGGGCTTAGAGATACAACATCTTAGGTCTCTGGGTGACGAGCGCAGTGCAGTGCTAGGTAATGATTTGGACTCTTCATGTTCCAATAGCTGCGTGTCACTGTGCTGACATGTGGCAGGCATGTTGTTTACCATCAGGCACATGTCCTGCTCCTCTTATCACTCTTTATTAAAAAAAAAATACGCGTCCACGGCGGCTGGGCAAATCCGTCAGTCGCATCCTGGCACTGGCGAAACTTCTGATTTGTACCCAATTTTGCAGTTTCACGAAAAACTATGTAGTTGTTGAAAGTTATTTAATCACGATGGGTAAAAGATACAAGCGAAAAAAGTCACACCATGTTATAAAAATAACAAATAATGCTCTCTACAGACATGTGAAGAAGTAAGTAATTTATTCTGTGTCTGGATATAATTTGTTTATGATGATATTATGTACATTTTATTGCAATATTTAATTAGTAATTTATAAAAAACTAGCGGCCCATTCCGGCTGCGCTCGGATATTGTCATTTAAAGACTATTAATCGAAATAAAAACTATCCTATCTCTCAAGTTGGACCAGACTGCTCACGGTGTGCCAATTTAATTTAAAATCGGTTAAGTAGTTTAGGAATCCATCGCGGACAAACATCGTGACAGGAGATTTTTATATATTAAGAAGATATAATCTGTAAATTACGACCACAGTGCCACAGCATAACAATATCAGTTGGGATTTCTACTGAAGAACGATGTGATTATGATATTTGATACCGTTTCCATTTGTAAAGCAAATTTGAATGTAATATGTGAAAAACTTGTTTTATAAACTCTGAAGACCAAAATGATAAAGATCAAGTAAATATAAATTTAGCTGCCACTAACTACTCTTTTCTCAGTTCGAGGAATTATTTTCAGCTATGGATATTCCGGTTTCAGTTCTAAATACTATTCTATACTATATATGAAAAGTGGAAAGAAACGCCAAGTGCTACAATGGAAGCTGCAGCTCAAATGGAGAAGGATATTGCTATCGCAGAAGGTCAAACTAAAAACGGCATTCCTCTGATTGATGTCTACGTTGAGCACGCATGGTGTGCTAGATCTTATTGCACAAACTATAAAGCATCATCAGGCACAGCAACCATAATTGGCAGAAAAACAGGTCAATTCTTTACATTGGAATAAAAAACAAGTATTGCTTGGTATGCGCTCAAGCTGAGCACAAAAATATGTCACCAAAGCAACATAGATATTTTAAAAATTATGAAGGTTCTTCAAGTGTCATGGAAACGGAAATAATCGTTGAAGGTTTCAAGGCATCAATATAGCAATGTACGGCATCATTTATGAGCGAATGATAGGAGATGGAAATGCTTTTACTTACGCTGCAATCCTCATATATGGTCTGGGTCTGGACCATACGAAAATGTGACTGGGGATTTTTTTTATGCCGAAACCATATTATTCGTATCTTTTGTAAAAAATTACGTAGTCTGACCGTTGAAACAAAATATATTCTAGCTCGTCGTACAATCCTCACAAATTAAAAAATTTTGATGCTGCGAAAATCAATTGTACCATAGCAATTTCAAATCTTCATAACGACATAATTAACTGTGTAGCACATGCCTTCGGAGACCATAGAATGTGCCAAAATGATTACTGTAACAAAGAAAAAAATGACAATAAAGAGCTCAACAAGATTCAAAATTCAACATTAATATTCAGGATAAATGCGATAGTTTCTAACGTTGCTGCAAAATCACGTAGTTTAGTCGAAGACGTAGACACAAACACTGTTGAGTGCTTTAACAGTGTCATCGTCAAATTTATAAGTGGGAAAAGAAAAAAAATTGCACTGAAAGGAGGCTACCAAGGGAGATGCTCAGCCGCTGTTCTTTCTTTTAACAGCAAATCTGGACTTTCAGCTATCCAAAAAGTTTTTTAAATAAAAGCCCTAAAGGCAGGGTAAAAATAATTTAAAGGAGGAGAGCACAAAAACGTAAATTAAACTTAGAACATCCAGTAAAAATAACGGAAATTAAAAGAAAGTAATCAGACGCAACATCACTATGGTCCAGCGAGCTCAACACCAGATATATCCCCACGTGAATTAAAGACAGCGAAAGAAAAGTTTTTAAATAATTTAAAAAAGCTTACTGCTGATCGACAAGCGGTCGAGAGGGCTACCTACGGTTTTACAACGAGATAGCAGTCAATGGCTGGAAATACGGAAAAATCTAATTAACTAGACTAGCGGTCGGCTCCGACTTCGCCCGTGGTACATAATAATGATAGAGATATCTATAATAGCTTATAGCACTCAGAGCTTAGGTACGTATCAAACGGTGAAAGAATTTTTAAAATCGGTTCAGTAGCTCATGAGATTAGCGCGTTCAAACAAAGAACCTGTATGATAATATTATACTGATATCAACATTACAATATTTTGCTTTGCATACCTATTTTAATATCTATTTGTTTTTAGGTTCGTATATATTACATCAAAACAATTGTACATCACTGTTGTAAACAAAACTTGTTAAAAATTTCTTCGGAATAACCTACTTTCATTATTTCTGCACTGTGGAGGTGAGCGGAGCAACGTCAGTTGACTACGCACGTGTTTGTTTTCTCGCGGCCGATTTAAACATACTTTGGCAGAAATACCAGGCCTTAAAGGTACACGAAACAAATGAGGGTCTTGAGAAAGATGGAGAGACGACAACGTGAATATCGCAGGCGAATACTCCCAGCGCAGGATCAAATTTCATAGAACAAGATTTTTGAAAAACAAGCTTTTATTACACTTGTTAATTAAAAAGAAATAAAAATTTAATGGCCGTCTTCCAGCTCCATCTTTGGATCCTGGTTACCATTGGAAAATAAACTCTTCAAGACGATGCAAATTAGCCCAAATTGGATGAGGTTGTGTCGTTTCAATGCCAAGTTCGTTTGACCACCTTTCAACTTCATCAGCTCAGCACCACGTCACTATAATATTGCACTGTCACGCAATGAAAAAATTCAGCCCAACTAATAACCGGGAAGTGACTTAAATTTTGCAAGATTTGACATCAAACATAGAGAAAGGTGAAACTAAATAAAAGTTAGTAAAAATAGATGAGCGGAAATAATAAGAGTAGGTATAATATTTGACCGTAATCTGGAGAAGCATCAGAGCACCTCTACCACATCTAAAGGGGTGGTGGGCCGTAATTTTGAATTTTTAAAACAATTTTAAGACCTATAAAATAGTGTATTAAACTCTGAAAAAAATATTTGTATTAGTTAAGGATCTAATCTAGGTTAACTCGCAGTTAATAACACGATTTAAAGAATTTCACTCGATAGAAAAAAAACCAAAGTTACCTTTTTTCATAAAGTTTTTTCAATTTTATGACTAAACTATTGAAGTTTTACACTAAATTTTTGTACTCAACGAAAACCACTAAAAAGTTGTAGGTAAATTCGCAGAATTTGACTTGATAAAAAGTATCAGTTATTAACCATGTTTAAATAACTACAATATATATAGCGCGCCGTTCCCCAGGCCCGATCCACCGACGGCAGCACCGCCCACCTCGCTGCTCAGGATCTATCAGCAGATCGGTTAGTTTCTCTCCAACAACAATAAGTCAGCTGACACCAGCTCCATACCCGCAAACGGGGCATCCGCCGAACTCGCCATCGATCGACCCGGTAACAGTCAGGCAGCCGACAGCCCAAGTAAATGCTATAATAATCAGTCAGCCGACAGAGGTTTGCCCCTTTCAACGATCAGTCAGATGGCATCTGCTCTAAAAACTTACTCTAAAAACTACCGATAGGGCACCAGGAGGTGCCAAACACTCTGTCCCCCGGCACTAGCCCGAGCCGAGGTCGAGCCGTCTGAGGCGCCCTCGTGCTAGGTGCCGTAACTACTATTAAAAGGTATATAAATCGTGATCAGTAAGCTCGAAAAAATGTTTGCTGGTAACAAAAGATGTGAAATTGTATTTTCTACAATAATTGGTTGTATGATTTTTCCTTTAAAGTGCATTGTTTTTGAGATATCGGCCGAAAACGTTTTTTCGAGATGGCGCTTGAAGTTCCACCTGGATCTGTGAGCATTTTGTGATCTTAGTAAGTGATTTTTACCTCATATAAAAAAATGGATCAGAAATTTAGTGCAAAGTTGACCAAAAAACCGTCTATTTTTACTGGCCTTTAAGTTTCTGGAATTATGGATTAGGAAACACTTTAAAAAGATGAATGAAATTGTTAAAGCTGTTCTCAGCTTACAGCATCACCAAAAAAGAAAAAGTTCATTTTTGTATACCGACAAGTGTAGAGAAATATTTCTTGCTTTATATGGCTACAAAATTTTTATCACTATTATAAACAAATCTTAAACAAAAAATGAGTTTAAATTACATATGTAGTTAAAAGCTGTCTAGCCCCGGGAGGCCAGATTTGGGCAAAACCGGTTTTGAGACTTAAAAACCTTATTTTTTCATTATATACATACTCGAATATTAGTTTATTTTTATGCCTAAGAGATAGGCGATAATATTAATTAATTAATTGTCGTTTACAGACACACAAAATTTTGTTTCATTTTTTAGTAATGATTTTTTGTGTGACGTCACGACGCCGGCCGCGTCGCGAGTCGGGCTTAACGAGTTAAGTCAATATTTTACTGTTATTTCTGCACTGTGTCACCGATTCCGCACAGAGCGGCGCATGACAACGGTCTGCGAGACAAGACATCGTTCAATGCTTACTTTGACAGAAATACCCAGCCTTAAGTACATCCCAACCTGCTTATGAAAACGCTAATTATTATGACTACAAAACAACGAAACGACTACATAATTGGAACGAAGTTCCTTATTATAGCAGGCTTGGAGGAGAAATGGATTTTGCTGCGCGACCGAACTGAAAAAAATGTGAGACTAAACAGTAAGAAAAATATTTAACGAAAGCGGTGCCTGCTGATGATTACTGCCCATGGCCAGTTTTGCCAAGTTTTTTTTTATGATCGTTCCCTAAATAATTACGTAACACATTTTAATCGCATTTAACTGCAATGAAACGGAACGTAACATACCGCAACGCATTGCAACGCAACGCCACTCATCGTAATGCATCGCAACGCATTGCATGGCATCGCATTGCAAAGCATTTTAACGCGACGCATCGCAACGCATTACGAAGCATACCATCACGACGCATCCCAGAGCATTGCAGCGCATCGCAAAGCATACCATCACATCGCAAAGCATAGCATCATGGCGCATCGCAGAACACCGCAACGCAAATCTAATTGGATCTAGAGTTGAAACTCATAACTTCAAATCGCAAAACATTAAACTTAGAGCTCACATTTGTCTAAAAGAAATCATTCTCAACGTTAAGTATGCCTCTTGTAACATTGTGATAGGGTACGTAATTTTCGTGCTACAATAAAAAGTTACCTATATTTTATTTTGTTTTACCAACATGCAATTTGGTGTTCTAAAAGTGACTAATCTTGAGGAAGAAACGGTTAAAACAATAGGATAGCTTATCATTATAAATTATGTCATTACGATAAGTTTGAAGGATTTAAGTTTATCGTATCTATGAAAACATAGATGTCTAACTTTATCAGATACCTACCTATATTAAACAATTTTAAATAAATTACTCTACTAAAAATATGTTATTATATAACTGGAAAATTAGTATATTAATAAATAGGAAAAGAGGTATATGAATACTATAAATGAAAAATGTTTGTCTACTTACCTACGCAAATAGATCACATGAAACACTTACATGAAATCACTAAATCCGACGGTGTCAGATGAGACAGAAAAAAATATTGAGAACCCTCCATTTTTGAAGTCGGTTAATAATAAACAATTCACTCTCGACAACTAATCCACATAATTTGTAACTAGCGACCCGCTTCGGCTTCACACGGGTGCAATGCTGATACTAAATAAACTAATAAAAATTATTATTGTGGGTTATTCCTAAGAGATAGGTAAGCGCCTATTAGACTACGCGTTATTCAGCACTCGTTATGCAGACTGTCTTAGAGTCTAACTTGTCAGCTCGCTATTACACCAGCCTGAAAAAAGCGCGCTCTAGGACTTTTAATATTACTTCTTTTTCTTTACTGCTCGCTATTATGGTATTTATTAATTTAAATTTAAAAAAAAAGAATTTAAGGCATTTAAGATAGGTATAATACATTTAAAATTAAAATTATGGCATTCGAAATTCGAACTCCGAATATTCAAAACGCAAAAATAGAAATTACCGCGAATACCAATGAACCAATCACGAATCAATGAAATGATATTTTAAGATTATATGTCAATGTCAGTGTCATGTATTTGTCGGTCTAACAGTCTTTGTCTTATTACACTACTCGTTATTCAGACTGTAAGCCAGTAAGACTCTCCGAACCCGATCTTGCTGTCTGAATTCAGAGTTTAACAGTCTGACGCTTAATACACCACGCTACTTAGGCTAAGACTGTCTGAATAACGATTGGTGTAATAACGCCTATATACTCGTATACGAGTACCTACTATTACATACTTACTTTTTGTTGACCTTTTGAAGGGGCACAATACTGCTATTCGTACATTATTTTGATCTAGCTCATAGGGTTTAACCAGCGTTAGCAGTGTAAGCGCAAAAACGTGTTTATTTATGACATTACATTAGAAACCTTTAAAATGATCAGTGTTTCTTTGCTACTTTATGCTCTATAAACCTTATATTATTAACTTGTGTTTTTCTACTGGACGTTTTCCAGATGAGCTGAAGAGGTCTCTCATAATATCACTGCATAAAAAAGACTCAAAAATGATATTAATTAATAATTATAGGCCCATTGCACTCCTTCCATGTTTTTCCAAAATATTTGAAAAAGCCTTGTACAATAGATTATATTCATTTCTAGACAAAAATAAAATATTACATAATTACTAATCAATTCGGTTTTCAGAAAAGCAAGAACACATCTTTAGCCATTTTCAAAATGTTAAAGCAGGTATAGGATGACATGAACGCAAAAAAGTGGCCAAGTGCGAGTTGGACTCGCCCATGAAGGGTTCCGTTGCAGCAAGTAACATAATATACAAAGTACACATAGTTCTTGTAGTTCGTTGTAACTAGTTTCAATAATAGTGTATTTATGTCGTCCTAAAAAAAACTACTCATCAATTTTCGTTGGTAGTTTACATGGCAATGTACATCATATATTTTTTTTAGATTTTTCATTCTCTTTAGAAGTTAGAGGGGGGGGGACACACATTTTACCACTTTAGAAGTGTCTCTCGCGCAAATTATTTAGTGTAGACGAAAATTATTTTAGAAACCTCATCATCATTTTTTAAGACCTATCGATAGACACGGACACGTGTAGGTTTGATGAAAAAAAATTTTTGAGTTTCAGTTCTCAGTATGGAGGGCAACCCTAATTTTTCTTTTTTTTAATTTTTTTGTTTAAATCTTAATGCGGTTTACAGAATACATCTACTTACCAAGTTTCAACAGTGTAGTTCTCATAGTTTCGGCAAAAAGTGGCTGTGACATACGGACGGACAGACAGACAGACAGACAGACATGACGAATCTATAAGGGTTCCGTTTTTACGTTTTACGGAACCCTAAAAAACCAAGGGTAGCATTATTTTTAGACATGTCTAAAGCATTTGATTGCGTAGCGCACAAAACATTACTCAATAAATTAGAAAACGTAGGTATAAGAGGCTAAGCTCACAAATTGATAGCCTCTTATCTGGAAAACTGAACCTAAGCAATATCCCTAAACGTCTATAGTAAAACCACTACAACTGTGAACCAGTTTCTCTCAAACTTCAAAAAAATCACAGTAGGAATTCCGCAAGGAAGTAAATTAGGCCCTTTGTTATTTCTTGTATATATCAACGAATTGCCTTTAGTTACAAAGTATTTAACCGTTATGTTTGCTGACGATGCAACTGTGTAAGTGTATATTCCAAAAAACTGTCTACCTATCTGATAAAGACTCTGAAAATGAAGTTAATAAAATCTTAAGCCAGATAGTGAAGTGGTTGGTTGATATAAATTTAAAAACAAATATTAACAAAACAAAATGAATTAACTTTAAAAATTACAAACAAAGACCTTTACAGCTAAATATCGTAAATAATAGTAACACAGTTAACGTAGTCAATAGCACAAATTTTCTTGGAGTGGTAATAGATACAAATTTAATCTGGAAAGAACACATTAGTAAAGTCAACTTTATATATAATACCGTAGTATTATATTTTGGGGAAACTCAGTAGGTGTAGATTCCACCATCTTTAACCTTCGAAACACTGATATTTAGGGAAAATAATATTTTAACAGCAACTGGCATTTATATTTTAGAAATTTGTTTATATGTGAAAAATAATGAGGATCACTTTTTTGATGTATTGTCAAATCGTTCTGGTATATTACGTACGAAACGTAGGTTTAACATAATATATAAGTATCCGACAAGTTAATAATACTGCATTCTACAAAAGTTAATTTCACTCTGCTGTTAAAATATACAATAACTAGCGGCCCGTCCCGGCTTCGCACGGGGTCAATATTTTTTGTTAAGTAGGTATGCTAAATGAAACGTACATGACCAAATTTTTCCAAATGATCAAAATTAGAAACTAAAACTTTAAAGTATAAAAACATTAAACTGGCTGGCCTCACCTGGTGGCTTAGTTGGTTGAGGGCCGTTTTGTAAGGCGGCGGTTTAACGATCAGCCGGATTGAATACGGCTGATTAAAAAACCGCCGGAATGTATTCGACGCCATACGTCATTCAACACAGCTAGCCGTAAAGTAATAAAGCGAGAAATTAGCCGCCTCTTTCAATTTTTAGTTCCGATTCTTAACACTCATGGCGCTGCCTGACATAACAACTATGGCATTGAATACTGTAAGTGTGTTGCTGTAGTTTATCGCATGCCGAGTATGGAGAAGCGACACTCAGGGCTGACCGCAGAGCTTCTGGCGGGAGCCCACCGGAGTCAAATCTCGATGATGGACCCTTGTCTATGGAAGTGCACCATGTTTCTTAGGATATCAATTTATGGGCTTTCAAACTTTATGTGAGAGGTAAAATGTTGTAAAAAAATAGTAAGGAATATCGTAAGTAATCGGTCAGTTTTTTCGGATGAATGAAATTAATTTTGATTTTGTTTATTTAATTTTTTTTTTAATATGGTCACCCTATAATATGAGCAGTAATACAATACGGCTGAACGTGGGCGGTCTTATTGAAGAACGTATCACAATGACAATGCGGCTAATCATCGAACCGCCGCATTACAAAACGGCCCTGTTTTTCAAAACGGCTAGCTGTAATGAATACGGCGGAAACAATATAATAATATTACCATAGATCGTAGAACCTAAGATGGGCCCTCCCAAACTTCAGGGCGCACGCAATCATGTCAATGTTGGGAAGAGTGAGCTCACTCTTTCCGTTCTAGTCGGTTGCAGGACGCGGTGGACGCCGGACCTTTTTACCTATCATTATTCGTTGTCAACAACCAAAATAAGTAGAACCACAGCAAATCTCGCCGCTAGCGATTGTACGGGTCAAATTGATTGGTTTTATGTAAATCAGATACGATACATACAGATACGCAATTTATTACCGATTTCAAGGTGCTCTGGCCACATCTATTGATTTATGTCGATGAATATTACTACAAACAACTCTCAGCCTCAACGGTCACCGGGAAATTGAAGCTTCTCTCAAAGGGATTTCCCGTTGGCTATAATTTTGTAACAAACCCCCTTCTCGGCATGCGGCTTGGTAAGTTTCTTTTATACGATTTTAAAGTCTTGGAACCATGTACCTACGTGGTACATCATCAACATCAACAGCCCACTAAACGTTCCCACTGCTGGGACTCTGGGCCTTCTCTCGCAAGGAGAGAGTTAAGGCCATAATCCACCACGCTGGCCCAGTGCGGGTTGGCGGATGACACATGACTTCGAAAGATTCTAGGTACATGTCGGTTTCCTCACGATGTTTTCCTTCACCGTTTTAAGTTAGCGGCATTACGCACATGACTTCGAAAAGACAGTGGTGCGTGTGGGGTTTGAACCCGGGGTCTCCGGATCGGCAGCCGCCGTTTTCCCGACTAGACCACCGTAACTTACGTGGTACATGATGAAGAAGTATTCTGAGATAAAAACACTCTGACTAGGAAGGATGAACGCTGTACACTTTTCCTAATTCTGCATCTACCATAGATCGTAGAACCCAAGATTGGCCTTTCCAAACTTCAGAGCGCACGCAATCATGTCAAAGTTGGGAAGAGTGAGCTCACTCTTTCCGTTCTAGTCGGTTGCAAGACGTGGTGGACGCCGGACGTTTTTACCTATCATTATTCGTTTTCAACAACCAAAATAAGTAGAACCACAGCAAATCTCGCCGCTAGCGATTATAGGGGTCAAGTAGATTGGTTGTTTGTAAACCACTTACGATACACACAGAGACGCAATTTATTACCAATTTCAAGGTTCTCAGGGCACATCCATTGATTTATATCGATGGCATGTACCGCCACGTTGCGCCGCGCCGCGCTATAGTCGGCGCGCCGCGCCGTTGAATAAATAAATATTGGTGGACAATTCACACACAACACCATCTGACCCCAAACTAAGCAAAGCTTGTGTGATGGCGGCCAGATAGCTGATATAATACTTATATAGTTTTAAATACATACTTATTATACATAGAAACACCCAGACACAGTGCAAAGTTTTGGGGACCGTGTCACCTCCGTCCGTGGGGAAGGACCTCTATACAGAAACCCTCACACGTGGTCCCTGGGTGGTGCAAATTACCGGTGGTAGGCTTCTGCCGTGGCTGGTGACCACCCACCTGACTGAGTCGTGCCGCCAAGCGGCCTAGCCGTGTTCCGGCATGTAGTCTGGTGACGCCATTAGGGAAAACGGGTCAGAACAGTTGCTGCATAACTGCAAGACCGGATAGTCACACACCAAAACTTTTCATCGGGTAGCTGGTCACGGAGGGTAGCGGGATCCGAGGCACGGTTGCCGCGACCGACCGCAGATAATTGGGGGCCCAAGTAGTGAGCTAGCCACTCATGAAAGGCTGCCCTGCCATCTAGCGAAAAATCCCGGGATGCGCTATCCTGCCGGTTGGCGACCGGATGACAAGGCCAGATAGACATCCCAGGAGGGGTCCCTCGGGCGTCCCCGCAGTCTCCAGACTAGTTTCCCATAGGTGTATTTGTCTTGTGTGTTGTGGCCGTTGGTTGGCAGTGTGCAGCCTCGTTCTACTTCCGTTTTCCCACCGAAACTCACTCTCAAAAATCATGAAAAGCAGAATAAATAGAAAGAATAGAAAGCAAAACAGCGGCTGCACTCCTTGTCTCTCAAAGTGCACCTCACTAATATTCGAGGTCTGCACTCTAATATCACCCCAGTCCACCATCACCTTGAGACTGAGCAGCCGTCACTCTTGTTTCTTACGGAGACGCAGATAGGTTGTCCGTCGGACGTGGCGTACCTAACCTATCCAGGGTATACCTTGGAGCACAACTTCAAGCCGCGTGCTGGACTATGCCTGTACGCCCGTGACGATATCTGCTGTCGGCGTCTCCGTAATCTTGAGGACACCAGGTTCTCTGTTCTATGGGCGCTGATAGACACAGGCATCGACAAAATTGTCTATGCCTGTGTCTATCGGTCGCACAGTGGAGATCAGGAGGCAACTCGGCTCACTGATTATTTAAGTGAGGCAGCGGACGCGGCTCAGCAGAGGTACCCATCAGCCCAATTAGTGTTACTGGTGGATTTCAACGGCCACCATAAGGATTGGCTGTTCCCATACCGGGACACTGACCACGCTGGGCTGGAAACAAGAAAGCTTGCTTTATCGTTAGACCTAACCCAGCTGGTCCAAGAGGCGACACGCGTACCAGACGTTGCGTCGCATACTCCCTATTGTTTAGACCTTCTGCTGACAACTGATCCAGACAGATACTCCGTGGCGGTATCTTCGCTGTTAGGCAGCTCCGACCACTGTCTGGTGAAATCAGTATCCGTTTACCATCCGCCCGATCTCAGTCCCAAAGGCAGCCGGCGGCTATTTTTTTTTTTTATTAACCAAAATACATTCATTCATACAGTTTTAACACATTAAACAAAATTTTCTTAAATCATACATTGTGCATTGTTGATAAAAACTGTTCATAGTAATGACTGTCTGGCACCCGAACTAGTTAAAAAACTGTATTACTGGTGCCAGAGCCCGCCGTGTTTAATAAATTTATATGTTATTTTTTGTTTACGTTTGAGTATATACATATATGTGGGTACTTAGAGAAGAAATTCACGGAACCAAAGTTGAAGTTGAAACGTCGGCCGGCATCCCCGATAACAGGTAGACAAATTATTCGAACTAAGGCCAGTGACACACCGAGAGTTTTCTAACCGCCGACGTAAAAAATAGCTAATTTATTCTTATACTTATCATATTTGAGATACATAGGCATTCACATTTATTATTAATAAATTCAGGGATGTAACAATATCATTTACATTTTCGTTATACCTTTATACATTAACTTTATCCATGTTCATGAAAGAATCAGCAAATATCACATATATTAATTCATGTGAACAACTATACGAAAAAGGTTAAAAAAAAAGTTTATTTCTTACGTACGATAGAATATATAAGGGTGTGTGTGTGAGTGAGGGTGTGTGTAAGTATGTAAATCTGTGTGATGTACGTGTATTGTGTTTCATGTGTGTATTTTGTGTGGGAAAGTAAGTTTGTATTATGTGTGAGTTTGTAGGACTGTATGTGTTTATGTGTGAATATGAGTGATGGTGTGGTGACAATAGAGAAAAAAGTTGATTAGGTTACAATTTTAAATAGAAATTCCGTATCACTGTATGTTAGAGACTTAAGCCACTCTTGCACTACGGTTTTCACTTTTTTGAAGTTGAGAGGGTAAATGTCCAGACTTTTGCTCACTATTGTGTATAGATGATTTGAAAGATGCACAAAATGCCTGCTAGCTACTCTGGTACGATGGGGTACAGTGCAGCAAACTCTTTTCTGCTCTCTACTACCTAGATTTGAATCATAAGGTACTAATTTATGTTTGCGAATTATGACGTGTAATACAACAAGTTGCCTAACGGTAAGTACATCTGTGTTTTTATATAGTTTGTCAGTTGGATATCTAATGGGTTTCTTGGTCATTACTTTTAGGATAGCTCTTTGAGCTCTTTCTAGTCTTATGAGTATTTCCGCGCTAGCACCTCCCCACACCGTATCACAATAAGTCATAATCGATTGAGCCCATGATATGTATACTAATTTAATAGTAGCCGCGTCTGCAGATGAGCGAAGTTTTTTGAAAATATATATTAGGCGCCGTGCTCGGGCTGCTAAACATTCGATTTGCGATTTCCAGGTAAGGGTGCTATCTAAAAGCACTCCTAGATATTTTATATTGTCTGTTCTACATAAAATATTGCAGTTACATGTTGAAACCGTACGGAATTGGCAATCGTGGGCCGTTATTGAAAATGAGTTTGAATGAGGTTGAAAATCTGACCTAAGTGAGAACGTTATGTATTTAGTTTTTGAAATATTCAAGGTTAGCATGTTATTTGAGAGCCATTCCGATACAACACACAACGCATGTTCTGAATGGCATTTGACCTCGGACCAAGTATTTCCTTGAATTATTAAAGCAGTATCGTCCGCATATGAAAAAATGTCACAGTGAGGTATATTTGAGAGACAAAGGTCATTTACATAGACTAAAAATAAGACTGGGCCTAAAATGCTTCCTTGTGGGACTCCGGTACATGAGAACATGTCATCGCTAATGAATTCTTCAATTTTTACACATTGTGAACGTTCAGAGAGATAATTTTTAAAAATGTCCAGTGCAACGCCTCTTATACCTAGTGCTGCCATCTTCATCAAAAGCTTAGAAACATTGACCGTATCAAAAGCCTTTGATAAGTCCAAAAATATACCAATTGTTTTAAGTTTTGAATCTAGACTATTCACAATAGAATTAGTAAGATCCAGGACGGCGTCTTCAGTAGATTTACCTTTACGAAATCCATACTGGTTTTTGGCTAATAAGTTAAATGAATCGAAATAGTTTGTAAGCCTAGTATTTAGTATTTTTTCTAGAACTTTAGAGAAGGAATTTAATATTGAGATAGGTCTGTAGTTATTGACACATCTTTTGTCTCCACTTTTATATACCGGCAGAACAATTGCCTTTTTTAGTGACTTGGGGAAAATACCTGTGTTTAAACAGAGGTTGAAAATATACGTCAGAGGAGGCACTAGCACTTCTCTGGCATCTATTATTATACTGGAAGGAATTCCATCCCAACTGACTGCACAGTTTCTTTTTAAACTTATTATTACATTAGACACTTCATTGCAATCCGTATCAAGAACTGCCATAGAGTGAAGGAGGTTATTGCCACTATTGGCCGCATTTTGAGTTGAACAGTTACCAAATTTACTGGCCAATTTACTACCAATGTTAACAAAGTATTCATTTATTTTGTTTAATGAAGCTTTCGGTTCTGTTGTTTGATCGATTAACGAAGCAGATGAGGATCTAGGAGAAGAAATATTAGCAATCTTTCTGATGGCTTTCCAAGTTTCTTTCGGTTGGTTTTTAGCATTTTTTTTTTTTTTTTTTTAACTTTTATAGGCTTACACTTGACCGCCATCTCACCTGATGTGAAGCGACGATGCGGTCTACGATGGAGCGTGTTTACCTAGAAGAAACCGATTCACTCTCGATTTGAAGACACAAAGATTATAGTCAACAGGGAAAACCCACTCAGGCAACGCATTCCACAGCCTAGACGTTCTTATCACAAAAGTAGAGTCAAATCTCTTCGTTCGCGTCTTTGGAACATCAACCATGAAACGATGTCGTTTTTTCGAGCTACGAGCATTCCGATAGAAAAAAGGGCAAGGTGGTATTAGATCATGTAAATCAGTCGCACACTCTCCGAAGTGTATTCGATAAAAAACCGAAAGGCTAGCGACTTTTCGGCGATGTTCACTGCCGTCCGCAAGCTTAAATGCCGTTATCTAACATCGGGTCGATTTGGACTTTTAAATGGCACTACAATCAGAAAAAAAATATCTATCGATCTGTGTAACCCGTGTTTCTCTAGGTATGTTAGTTTTTAAGATACCAAAACTAAAAATGCCGTTAAGTCATTTTATTTTGTATGGTTCCAACGCTAAAACGCAGTTAAATAACAATACTTATCTAAAAAGCCGCTAAGGTATTTTAACGTTACCTTTGGCTGAAATTTTCTTTGATTTTCCATTACTTAATTGCCGTTAACTGACTTTTGTACGCTATAGTGGCGTTAAAGCACTTAAATGTTTTTAAACAAAGTTTTATTTATAATTTATATTGTATTTATCCAACGCTATAAAGCCGTTATGCTTGAATACAACACAAAAATGCAGTTAAACATACTTAACGGCTTTTTAGACTAGTAAATACGTATGCAATTTTGTAAACTTAAAACAGAAAATATCACAAAGCTACCTTAACTATGTGATATAAATTATTTATTTTTTACAATACTAGACTAAAATGCGGCTATGCCACATTACTTAACTAAAATGCCGTTACAAGTTCTTGCGTATGCAGTACGATAGTATGTGAAGGAAATCAAGTGCAGATGAATAAGATGCTTTCGTTCCCTCCAACTTGTTACGATGGCTTAAAACACATTTAGATGAGTCAAACTAGGTCTTGTGTAGAAAAAATCGGAAATTATCCTTATGTTACATCTTGTTCCGACTCTTCCAGTGTCATTGATACATTTTGGGACGTATAAATTATTTTAAAGTACTCGTCTTTCTTTAGATTTTAATGAAATCACAAATCTATCTAATGAAACTTTATCAGGTTTTAATAGACTTACAAGGAAAGTAGAGTAATTCTCTACAAAATCAACAAAACAAACATTCAGTTTGAAGAGTTAACATAAAATATTACAGCCAGATGATGATAGCACCATACCGTATCTGTTGAAGTTTTAAACTCCACAATCAAGTTTTCAGTGTGATTTCAATTCAGATGACCTGCACGTTATAATGATTTTAAGATAGCTGATTCAAGTGAAAATTTTAGTAACTATTTTCAAGAAATCCATAAGTTTAAACGTAACCATAAGTCTGACTTTAAGAACCACAACATCATTAATAAATACCTACAGAAAACTAGCTTAAAAACGGTACCATTTAACGTTGTATTAAAACATTGTCAATGCCGTTATACAGCATACAGAAAAACTAACCGAAGGCTGGTTGGAAAAGCGTAGAAGCTCAATTAATGAACCTCAAAAAACTGTCAGTATTTCCATCTCTCTGTCAAACGCGGAGACACATGATAGAAATTGGTGAATACCAGAACCTATCTACTTTGATGTTTATGCAACGACCATAAAGCAGTTGACAGTTTGGAAAATAAAAATTATGACTGAATCGAATAAAAAGATCTGATGTATACAATTGGGTTGTTAACAGTGCAATGCAGTTGTAGTGCACAAAATAAAATTGACTATTATGTTCACTTCTTCTCAGTGTCATTTATTTACTAAATGCATTTATTTACTAAAGCAAAATCATCTGCATATAACAAATTACGCTTTATTATTTCAAATCTGAACACAGTTTCATGAGTTGCGAACAAGAAGATCATAAAGTAAATAAAGTAAGGAATGCAATAAAGGTAAGTTATATGATTTTGACCATTTTGATGAGACAGTATGAGTTAGCAACTCAAAAGCAAATATGAAGTTTATAGCACCAAACAATTTCGTCATTGTGCCAAATAACGCTTCAGAAAGAAGAATTCAAATTAAGCTCCTGAGTTAATCTCAAAAATATGTCGCACATGTGGATTTACTCTGATTTTGAGTTTTGTTGTGATAGCTTGTAGGTACAAAAATTATTGCCAGAAAGATTATTTATATTATTTTGCTTTCTAAAATGGCAAATACTTAAAATACCAGAAATTATAAAACTTCGTTTCAAATCAAAAGCAAAATGCAGAAATACTAAGCGGAAGATTAATTTAGTTCAATTCATAGAGCAACATAGCGCCAACACATAAGCTATTGTTTTGGAAGAACTTGTCGACCGACGACAAAGAATGATAATGCTAGTAAAGCAATATTTAGACTCAAGAAAAATATTTGAGTCTTAGGTATTATTAATTATTTTGTAGGAATATTTATCCAAAAGTTTAAGTGATTGTGACAAAAATAAAACAAAAACAATTGATCTCTATTGTAGATTTTTGAAAATCTGTTAAAAGTAAGGGCAATAAAAGTAGTGTTTTAATTTTAAATGTAAAATTTTGTAATTTTGCCTTGTTATTTTAAATTTTAACTCCTGAGAAATTGTATTTTTAGATACTTGGGCTTGTATTCGAAAAAGATTAACAAAAAATGCTGTTTGTTGTTTTTTAATGCCAATAAAAATCTAGTTTTTAAAGTCATTTTTTGTTTACTTATTTCACATAAATCATCACTTTTATTGTATTTTCTTAAATATCTTGTGAGTCATGCTTAGCTTAATTGCAGTTAAAGGTAAAGGTTTTGCATTTAGTCGCATTTTAGTGTTGTAAAATGCTCTGAAATAACCGATTAAAACAAATTTATGAAGTTTGTTAGTTTTAAATGCGGTTAAATGACTTTAACCGCATTGTAATCTTGGATGTTTCATGATATAACGGCATTTTAGTTTTGGAATGATTTCAAATTCTGTAGTCAAGTACCATCCAATGAAATTAAAGAAAATATCAAGCTAAAATGCCGTTAAACTATACATAACGGCATTTTAGTGGTGATTTTGTAAAGATTTTAAGACAAAATTACAAGACTAGAATGCAAAAACGCTCATAACTCTTATTTCGCACACCTTAATATCTTGAAAATACTATCATTTTAAAGTGTTTTTGCAGCTCTATATAAAGGTATCAAAATTATGGAAATATGTATTTCACTTTTCAAATGGCATAATTTTAAAATTTAGAAACAGTTTTCCCGCGATATCTCGAAACTACATTTTGGTACTTAACGGCATTGTAGTTTGCGGACGGCAGTTCAAGACTTTGTAGTCTTTTTCGCACAAGAGTGTCGTTGCCTATGAGTCTTTTGGCACGTCTCTCGATCGATTCCAAGGCCTCCAGCTGATACTTAGCCGAACCATCCCAAAGATGCGAACAGTACTCCATACAAGAACGAATTTGAGCCTTATATAACGTGAGCAACTGCTCAGACTTGAAGTACCTTCGCACCTTTGAGAGGACACCTAGCTTTTTGGCAGCTAATTTGGCCTTGGACTCGATATACGAACCAAAGTTCAGCGTAGATGTCAATGTAACGCCCAAAAGCTCAAGACGGTCAGAAATCGGAACGGATACACCTCTAAAGGTTGGAGTCAGTTGAAAAGGACTCCTTTTTGCGGAGAACAGACACGCCTGCGTCTTACTCTCGTTGAACTTGACCAGATTGGCATCGCCCCATGTAGACACCGCCTCAAGGGTCAAGCTCAAACGCTCGATCAGACTCTCTCTTAGTACCTGAGTTTCCTGCCCACTGGCTCTCGCACTAGATATGTAACTCTCTACAACGGTGCTATCATCTGCGTACCCAAAGATACCGGGCTTCAACAGATCGTTGATATGTAGCAGGAAGAGCGTCGTAGAGAGTACCGACCCTTGAGGGACTCCGGCATTGATAGCCATTTGATCCGACGAGCAGCCATCAATGACGACTCGTATGGATCGATCCCTCAAAAAGTCCGATATCCACGCAATAAACCCAGGACGCAAACCATAACCAGAAAGCTTGCTTATAAGGCCATCATGCCAAACCCTGTCAAAAGCCTTCGAAATATCCAGGGAGACTGCAAGTGCTTCCCCGTGTTTCTCGATAGCTTCACTCCAGATGTGAGTGACGTACGCTAGAATATCCCCGGTGGACCGGTTTTTTTTTTTTTTTTTTTTTTTTAACTGTGATAGGTTCGCACTTGACCACCATCTCGCCTGATGTTAAGCGACGATGCGATCTACGATGGAACGTGCTTACCTAGAAGAAACCGATTCACTCTCGATTTGAAGACACCCAGATTGTAACCATCGGGGAAAACCCACTCCGGCAACGCATTCCACAACCTTGACGTTCTTATCACAAACGTGGAGTCAAATCTCTTCGTTCGTGTTTTTGGAACATCAACCATGAAACGATGTCGCTTTTTTGAGATACGAGAATTCCGATAGAAGAAAGGGCAAGGTGGTATTAGATCATGCAGATCAGTTGCACACTCTCCGAAGTGTATCCGATAAAAAACCGATAAGCTAGCAATCTTGCGGCGATGATCAAGACTTTGAAGTCTTTTACGCACAAGAGTGTCATTGCCTATGAGCCTTTTGGCACGTCTCTCAATAGATTCCAGAGTCTCCAGCTGATACTTGGCCGATCCATCCCAAAGGTGCGAACAGTACTCCATACAGGATCGAATCTGTGCTTTGTACAACGTGAGCAACTGCTCAGAGTTGAAGTATCTTCGCACCTTTGAGAGGACACCCAGTTTTTTGGCGGCTAATTTAGCCTTAGACTCAATATACGTGCCAAAGTTGAGCGTCGATGACAAAGAAACGCCCAAAAGCTCGAGATGGTCAGTAACCGGCACGGACACGCCTCGAAAAGTAGGAGCCAGTTCGAATGGACTCCTTTTAGCTGAGAATAAACATGCCTGTGTTTTTCCTTCGTTAAACTTGGCCAAATTGGCATCGCCCCATGTAGAGACTGCCTCAAGGGCCAAGTTCAAACGCTCGACCATACCTTCTCTCAGGAGCTGAGTTTGTTGTCCACTGGCTCTTGCGCTGGATATATAACTCTCTACGACGGTGCTATCATCTGCGTACCCAACGATACCGGGCTTCAACAGATCATTGATATGTAGCAGGAAGAGAGTCGCAGAGAGTACCGACCCCTGAGGAACTCCGGCATTGATAGCCATTTGATCCGACGAGCAGCCATCAATGACGACTCGTATGGATCGATCCCTCAAGAAGTCCGATATCCACGCAATAAACCCAGGTGACAAACCATAGCCCGAAAGCTTGCTTATAAGGCCATCATGCCAAACCCTGTCGAAAGCCTTCGAGATGTCCAGGGAGACTGCAAGTGCTTCCCCGTGTTTCTCGATACGGGTTTCGGCGAAACCCGTATTGCCGGTCACTGAGGAGGTCGTTTGATTCTAGGTACGTCAGGAGCCTGTGGTTTAAGACACGTTCCATAGTCTTGCAGAGTATGGACGTGACTGAGATGGGCCTGTAGTTGGCAGGGTCAGCACGACTACCTTTTTTGGGCACTGGTTGCACATTGGCAAGCTTCCAAGACTTCGGTACTAAACCAGTTTCGAGAGAGAGTCTAAATAGACGCGTCAGTATCGGGGACAACTCAGGCGCACATGCCTTCAACACTAGGGCAGGAATACCATCTGGGCCACTGGCTTTATTCACGTCCAGATTTCGTAGCACTTTGCGAACCTCAATTTGGCGAATGTGTACCTCTGACATGAGAGTCGGACAGCCAGGTGGAGTAGGAGGTGTCGCGCTACCAGCATCTAGACGAGAAGATTCCGCAAACTGAGATGCAAACAAGTTTGCTTTCTCCATTGCGGTGTGAGCCAGTGTCCCATCAGGTTTTAGCATTGGAGGTAGTGAGGGGCGGCAGAAGTTCGCTTCGACCGATTTAGCTAGGGACCAAAACGCTTTGCTACCCGCAGGGTACGAAGCTAGTTTGTTCCCTATTCGACTAATGTGGTCAAAACGAGCCCTCTGAAGAACCTTTTTGCTTGCCTTAGCAGCCTTGTTGAACGCTTTCTTCTTCTGGTGTATGTCCCTTGCCTTACGCTGTCGAGCATCAACCCAGGCTAGGTAGGCCTCATGTTTAAATGCTTCAGCACTTTTACATTGAGAACCAAACCAAGGGCGAGCTTTGCTGGATAATGGGACGTCGGAGTATGGAATGAAATATTCCATAGCCGTTCGTATTACATTAGTCACAGCATCCGCGCAGACTGAGGGATCACCAGAAGTAAAGCACAACGACTGCCATGGGTAAGATGCAAAAAAAATTTATTTTGTATTTGCAAAATAATTTGCAAAGCATTTTGTAATTGCTCTATTTCGTACTCTCGTTTTAGTCTTTTTAACAAATTATTGCAGAAATTACGATATCTAATGTACGTGAGCTTGTTTAAAGAGTTACTCAAGTCTGCTTTATATTTAAGATGTAATTTGTCACGGTTACGGATACATTTTAATAGACCAGGAGTGATCCAAGGTCTAATTATATTGTTTCGATTAGATTTTTTTATAATTTTAGTATGTAATTTCATTACATCTGAGATATTTTTTATGAAGGAATTCATGGCAACATTTGCATCGTGCAATGCATAGATGTAGGTGAAATCTGTATTTTGAAGCTCAGCCACTACTGCACGATGATCGGTTTTACTTTGAGAGAGTGCTCGTTTTTTATTTTTTATTACGTTGTGGACGCAACATAGCAAAGTAGCTGAGTGATCGGTAACTGTATTTGGTAACACAAACGTACCAGTAGGACATTTTGTTCGAAGGATAACATGACCCAAGCAACTGGAATCTCGTGTAGGGTACAAATGAGCTGGTAACATACCGTGAGAAGCAACCATATTCAAATAAGTATCAGAAAATGTATGGTTATAATTGTTACTACTTCGCGATAAAATATTTAAGTTTATATCACCGACAACAGATACAGTCTGATAACTGGTAAGGCTGGTAAGTAGTGCATTCAGACTGTTTATGAAGGGGTCCAAATTAGACACTGATGGGGAGCGATAAATTGCTACTATCGCAATATTATTTTGACATGTAAGTAATAAACAGCTAGCATGAGCTAGGATGGGTTCAGTAATAGTCCAGTAAATAATATTTGATTTAGTGTACACAACAACTCCGTCATTTTGGTTCATGAAGCCCGATCTATGGCTATCATATCCATCTAGAATGGGGGTTTGTGGGCAGGAACTTAGCCAACATTCTGAAAAAATCAGCACATCACAATCAATGTTCATCCTGTGCAGAAGTATCTGAACTTCGTCAATATTACGTCCGATGCTACGAATGTTTAAGTGGAATATTTTTAAAGCACGAATTAAATGGTTTTCTTTAATTAGGTCTAAACATAATTCTGGAATGCATTGAAAAGATTTGGAGACGGACACTGAATCGAGTTCATTTACAATGTCTTCGGGATTATCCATTAAAAATAGCGAAGTGTGTCGCAAGCCTTAGTGACCGTACCCAATTTGTTGGGGACTGGTTAGTATAAGGTAGTCGATGTCTTATGTAAGTTGAGTGATCTATTAATGACTTTGCCAATCTAGGATAACAATAACAATGATCGCTCTTATTTGCATGGAATACTATTTTCAAACGTTGTATGTTAAAGTAATTAAAGTTAGGCCGTTTAATGGAGATGTGTGGATTTCGGTTTCTACTATTTGTTTTTACAGTGAATTTAGAATAGCGTGAAGATGTTGTGTAAGTGAGTTGTGAAAGTGTATATGTGTGTGGGTGGTACATAAAATATTTAACTTCAATTAAAAAATACTTGATTATCATTATGAGAATACTTAAATGGTCGTTTTTAGAATTATTTTCAACGAGAAAAATAACCAACAAGGAGCGGTGAACCGTACATAACTGGTGATTAAATAGTCACTTTTCAATTAAGTTTTTCTAGATCTCGTTCACTATTTATACGCACCATAGGGAACTTGTCTTTTTCGCGTAGATACACTTTCCCGTTGGAGACCCAGCAGTAGGAATAACGATGTAATTTTGCAAATTCCTTCGACAAATAAAGTAATTTTTTGACTTTGCTAGTTAATGCTTCAGAAATATAAACATCAGTTTTTGGACAGTTTAGTTGCAGGTGAGAGGTGTTGAGCTTATTTCCCGGATTCTTTTTTTTTGTAATCTTTAATGGCATTTAAAAAAGATTCTTTCACAATGACACTGGAAAATTCCGCAATTATAGGTTTAGGGGCTCCAGCCTTGGTATATGTGCGAAAAACATTTTTAAAATCAGTAGGACGTAGATTATGATCCATTGCTTGGGCTGTTTTAGTTATTAAATTGACGAGATAGTCTTTCGATTCAGACTTCTCTTGAAGAATAGGAACATTTCGAACTTCAATACAAGACGCTCTGGTATTGTGTAGAAGTCGTTCAATTTCATTTTCAAGAATCTGTGTACGAGCAGCAAGTGTATCTTTTTCTTTGTGTAAATTGTCATATTTTACTTTTAAATCATCATACTGAGCTGATATAAACGAAAACGACTCTTTCATTTGAGAACAGTTTTCTTTGAATTCTTCAATTATAGCCTGTAAAGCCGTGAACTTATCTTCTTGTATCTTCTGCCAATTATCAAACATTTGTCGCATCTCTGATAAGCATGATTCGAAATCGGTGTCATCTCTCTTTCGTTTTCCGCGTGTAACTTTTAACAGGACTTTGTCCTCGGAATCACTTAGGGATGTCAGATTCGTCAGCGAAGTGGAAGGCTTCTTTGAGGATGTTTTAGATCCCGAAGGAGATCGCAGGAGTGACATTTTGACTATCCGTAAAAATGAGGGTAGACACACGGAGACAAAGAATTCGGTGAAGCACGTCCGTTCGCTATCGAGGTCCAATCGGAAGGGATGCTATGGAGGGCTATGGAGATATAAGTCAGCAGATTGGGACGAGATGCGCTCTTTCTTTGCATCTTACCCATGGCAGCCACTGTGCTTCTCTTCTGGTGACCCGTCAGCCTGCGCAGATGCTGTGATTGATGTAATACGTACGGCTATGGAATATTGCATTCCATACTCTGACGTTTCATTATCCAGCAAAGCTCGCCCATGGTTCGGTTCTCAATGTAAAAGTGCTGAAGCATTTAAACATGAGGCCTACCTAGCCTGGGTTGATGCTCGACAGCGTAAGGCAAGGGACACACACCGAAAAAAGAAAGCGTTTAACAGGGCTGCTAAGGCATGCAAAAGGGTTCTTCAGAGAGCTCGATTTGACCACATTAGTCGAATAGGGAACAAACTAGCTTCGTACCCTGCGGGCAGCAAAGCGTTTTGATCCCTAGCTAAATCGGTCGAATCGAACTTCTGCCGCTCCTCACTGCCTCTAATGCTGAAACCTGATGGGGCACTGGCTCACACCGCAGCGGAGAAAGCAAACTTGTTTGCATCTCAGTTTGCGGAATCTTCGCGTCTAGATGCTGGTAGTGCAACACCTCCTACTCCACCGGGCAGTCTGACCTTGATGCCGGAAATACATATTCGCCAAATGGAGGTTCGTAAAGTGCTACGCAATCTAGATGTGAACAAAGCCAGTGGCCCTGACGGAATTCCTGCCTTAGTATTGAAGGCACCTGAGTTGTCTCCTGTACTGACGCGCCTGTTTAGGCTCTCTCTCTTCATACTGGTCATGTACCGAAATCGTGGAAGCTTGCTAACGTGCAGCCTGTGCCCAAAAAAGGTAGTCGTGCTGACCCTGCCAACTACAAGCCCATCTCGGTCACGTCCATACTCTGCAAGACTATGGAACGTGTCTTAAACCACAGGCTCCTGACGTACCTAGAATCTAACGACCTTCTCAGTGACGGGCAATACGGGTTTCGCAGAAAACGGTCCACTGGGGATATTCTAGCGTATGTCACACACATCTGGAGTGAAGCTATCGAGAAACACGGGGAAGCACTTGCAGTCTCCCTGGATATCTCGAAGGCATTCTACAGGGTTTGGCATGATGGCCTTATTAGCAAGCTTTCTACTTATGGTCTGTCTTCAGGGTTTATTGCGTGGATATCGGACTTTTTGAGGGATCGATCCATACGAGTTGTCATTGATGGCTGCTCGTCGGATCAAATGGCTATCAATGCCGGTGTCCCTCAAGGGTCGGTACTCTCTGCGACGCTTTTTCTGCTACATATCAACGATCTGTTGAAGCCCAGTATCTTTGGGTACGCGGATGATAGCACAGTTATAAAGAGTTACATATCTAGCGCGAGAGCCAGTGGCCACAAACTGAGGTATTGAGAGAGAGTATGATCGAGCGTTTGAACTGGGCCCTTGAGGCAGTATCTGAATGGGGCGAAACCAATTTGGCCAAGTTTAACGAGGGAAAAACGCAGGCGTGTCTGTTCTCCGCAAAAAGTCAATTTCAACAGACTCCTACTTTTCGAGGTGTATCCGTGCCGGTTACTGATCATCTTGAGCTTTTGGGCGTTACCCTGACATCCACGTTCAACTTTGGCTCGTATATCGAGTCCAAGGCTAAATTAGCTGCCAAAAAACTAGGTGTCCTGTCAAAGGTGCGAAAGTACTTCAAACCTGAACTATTGCTTTTGTTATACAAAGCACAGATTCGCTCCTGTATGGAGTACTGTTCGCACCTTTGGGATGGGTCAGCTAAGTATCATCTTGAGGCTCTGGAATCGATCGAAAGGCGTGCCAAAAGACTCATAGGCAAAGACACTCTAGTGCGGAAAAGAATTCAAAGTCTTGAACATCGCCGCAAAATTGCTAGCTTATCGGTTTTTTATCGGATACACTTCGGAGAGTGTGCAGCTGATCTGCATGATCTAATTCCACCTTGCCCTTTTTTCTATCGGACTTCTCGTAGCTCGAAGAGGCGGCACAGGTTCATGGTTGATGTTCCAAAGACACGAACGAAGAGATTTGACTCTACTTTTGTGATAAGAACGTCTAGGCTGTAGAATGAGTTGCCTGAGTGGGTTTTTCCTGATAGTCATAATCTTGGTGTCTTCAAATCGAGAGTGAATCGGTTTCTTCTAGGTAAACACGCTCCATCGTAGACCGCATGTAACAGTCACTTTGGTATATTATTAATTTTTTTTTTACTTATCCTGGTTGACGGCGACCAAATCGTAAAAATCCACTTTGGTATTATTAATTATTTTATAATCATCCTGGTTGCGGCTTTACCGAACTGTAACAGCCGGAGTCTTAAAAAAAAATTTTGTTTTTTTCTTTCTTCAAATACTTTTATTAATTTATTATTTCAATGTTATTTTAATTTTTATTTATTTTTAACATCTTCGCGGCGCCTACTAAATTGTACCAATCTTCTTTCCTTTTTTAATTCTTATTTTATTTTATTACCTTTTATTTTGATCTAACAATTATTTCTTGAATGAATTAATTTCTTAAACAGTTATTACTTATATATCTATTATTTATTTATTTCTTTGTTTATATATTTCTTTGTTTGGCCTTGTGATCATCTAGTAGTAGGACTCTCCGTATGTGGTGTTGTAACCCAGACAGATTTGAGATGAACCCTAGTTCTAATACAAGTATATGATTTTAACCCAATGAACCTAGGAACTCTAGTTTGACAAATATTTGAATAATTAGCTTTAATTGATACAACAATAATTCCCAGAGATGATTTGATAAAATTCATATGAAGATTCTCGCCTGTATTATTACATTATAGTTTAATTAGCCTATGACTTAATTTGCTGTATTTAGTGTTCTGAAATAGCAAGAAGGATGAGCTAGTCAATGAGATTATGTAATAATAATGTATTATCAAAATGTATCTAACCAGTTAGAGAATATGGTATGTACATTGTACAAGGTGTCAGATTAAGATTAGCAATAATGTTCATAAATAGTAGGTATGGAATTTAATAGAATATTACTGTATAAAACTGATCGGATCAGTGATTACTTGTTTAAAATGTTAAGTGGTCGTGGCTAAGGAAAAAGGCCCCAGAACCCTGCCGCCCTTCCCAGTCGTCAGCGTCCGGCAAGTGAGTAAAGGGAATCTGACGTCCTCCACGTAAATCATCTCATCAACCAGATGCATCTCGTGGGAATGCTTGAGTTTAACTCCCTAATAGCTCTCAGTATGTTATAACACTAACTAAGCTATCCAAGGGAAGTGGGGGGGAAATTTCATCTAATTAGGGATGGATGAGTTTACAATTCTATTGTATGTCAATGTCAGTCAATCTTTGAAATCCCATAGAACTTTACTGTACCGATCGACAGCAAAGGAATGTGATTTCGGGGATAAAAAAAATTACTAGTCTATTTGTTAGACAAGCCTCTAAGGTCAAGTTTCCAATGTAACCTTGAAAGTTTTAGCTTCTATTGAGCTGTTCAATTGCGATGTAGAGTAGTCAGACTTTTCCCATTTCCGTTAGAAAGGTCTATCCAGGGTACAACCGACCCATTCAGATAATTTAAGGACATAGCTTAAAACATCTTCAACCCCATTTTCAGTTAGGTTTCCGAATGCATTACACGTGAATGGCTATTAAAAGAATGTCCAAAAATTAGCAGACTTCTGCATAAATGTATGTATTATTAAACTTATCAAGGCACTTTGAGAATCTCAATTCAGAGAAGCTGTCGAACAAAATTATGCATCAACTGTGTGATTGCATTTGTACATTTAATTGTTAACCTGTAAATAAGGTTTTATAACGTAGTTGTGATGTTAATAAAAAAAATTAGCAGGCCTCTGCATAAAGTGATAATTATCATTTAAATTTTCCAAGTTATATTGAAAATCTCAATTGAGTGAGTCGAACAAAATAATGTATTAAATTGTGTGATTGTATTTGTGCATTTAGTTGTTAACCTATACATAAGGCTTTACACCATAGTTGTGATGTAAGGTTCAACCGACCTTATTTTAGCTAGGTTTCTGATTTCCATGACACTTGCATGATTAAAAGGTGTTCAAAATTAGCAGGCCTCTGCATAAAGTGATAATTATCATTTAAATTTTCCAAGTTATATTGAAAATCTCAATTGAGTGAGTCGAACAAAATAATGTATTAAATTGTGTGATTGTATTTGTACATTTAGTTGTTAACCTATACATAAGGCTTTACACCATAGTTGTGATGTAAGTAATGAAGCAATATCTAGGTTTGTAACTAAAACCTAGGAGATTATCAGATAGTCTTCAAGATTTTATTGTATCTAGAAAATATTGGTATTCATGGAACTCTGTTAAGTACCTGAACTCGTTTTGTACGTCTCGATTCTCTCAAATTAAATAGAGAACCCAGACAATCACAGCGTCTGTGCGGATTATAAAACTAGTCCAGACTTTTAAACAGATTTAGGTATTAAGTTTAAAAGTTATAAAAGTATTGTTAGTGAAATTATTAACGACTCAAATAATAAAGACTATCGAACAATCAGTTTGTTTTTCTTCAACGTCTCGTTCATTTATTGACCTGTAACAAAGGATTAATAATTCCCTATGTTCCGTTGATCTGATATATCGCATACTTTAGACATATTAGGATCAACGTAACGCTTAACTTTCAATCTATCCTACTATGGCCTATCAGCTAAGAGATACAAAATTTGCAAGAGATTCGCGGATCTCAGTTAGAGTTTAACTAACAAAGGGTATATTTTATCCTGACAGGTGGTATAAAATGTAATACCCTTGCTAACATCGCATTACTAAATTTACCTACCAGCTGATCAGACTGACAAAACATATGATCCCTATCATCCCTACGGGTGGGTTCCACTCTATGACGGGGGAGCCGGAATTAATCTGTAACACGAGATTAACCCTTGGAGAAGCGAGTAGTAACCACCGACTAACTTAGGGGGACAGTTCGAGTTGGTGCCTTCAGCCAGTGTCCTAGCGAAATAATATCGACCGGCCTACTGGAATGATACGACCTACGTATTGTTCATTCGGGGGCTGTCTAGGACTTTGAAGAAAGAACCAATCGAACCAGTGACTTAATCGATCCCCATTTAAGAGGCAAAATCGACCTTGGGGCGCCACAAGACCCAAGTAGTGTTGAATTTAAGAAAAGTAACACGAGACGCGTGTTTCAAAACCGTAACCATGTACGGTATAGTTACATCGTCCATCTCCCCACAAAACCCAATAAAAATCCCACAAAATTATCTTTATTCTCAAATAAATTGAATTTGAATAACATTTCTACAACACACAACCGACTACGTTCAAAATCGGCTGTAAATCGCATAAACATTATCCAAATCCAAAGTGAGACTGCTGAATCACTCCTTTGCATTAAAAAGAATTGCAATTCCTTTACTGCTAAAGTACGAATGATCAGTCCAAGAACTTGAAACTATTTTAATTTAATTTACATGGACACAACGTAACTCACGAAAGAATAATTCACAACTAAAAAAACATATTCCCGCTCGATCCTTTTTATGCATTTGATTTTCCCGCTAAACAGGCTCCGCCCATATGCGTTAACTCTGCTATCTGTACAAAGTCTACAAACACTACAAACGCAACCAAACGGTTTATCTCAGCTAATCGCGTTAAGTCTACGAATCGAACATTCCGAACCACCAACATACAGATGCACCCGACGATGGCGCCACTATCTAGGTTAATATGAACAATTATTAATAACGGAAGGTATATTTTAGTTCTAATTTTCAGCCACATTAAATTTTAAGATTGTACTTTGAAATTCCATTCCCAAACGTCATTGTCACTTACGATTCGACTTCTGACGCGAGTAGATCAAAACAAAATTATAACCTATCTGCAATTTACATAAACATGCAAACAAACCATATTGTTCAATTTTTTTGTGTATTCTGTGTTTGTGTACTTATTATTCAACCAATACTATGTGAAAACCTCTCCGAAAGACCCGGATATTTACGAACATACGGCTAGATATACGGGTCTAGTGATGTGCTGTTGAATTACATTATTCCGTGAGTTTCTATGTTGATAAACATTTATCTTGTAAATCTATTATAAGTTACACATCTGTTATAAGCTAAATGACACAATGGATATCAAAATTAGCAAGACATAACATGTTTTGCTAAACAAAGCGTGATTTCGTTTCACAAGTTCACCAAACTTTGCATGAATCTCAAAATTTACAAATATATTTTCGTATTTCGTTCTCCCAAAGATATCCTTAGTGAATGTACTTGGTATTAAACAAATACTACTGTCTGTTTTCAACTCCAAATAGAAATATCTCTAAATTTTTAATCCAGAAACATTATCAATTACATGTTACATTGATACATAACAATGTCTGTTCCTCTGACTTCTTTTATTGACAAAAGGCATCAACAAATTGCAGTACTTGTATTACCTGGTATCCAAAGACTAGACTTTGGCTATAAATGTATGTTGTATGTAAGTTGCAAGTTGCATATCTCATTTTGTTATTCTTGTATCTTCCCCAGATTACAACAACCATAATTACACGCTGTATCATGAAGAATTCAAAGTTATGAATAACATTTACTCCGCTATTGGAATTCAAGAATGAACAATCCTACTCATCCATAGAAACTCCCTTCGAAGGCCACACAGATATACCAATTAACACATGTGCCTGACGACATGTGCCTGATGGTAAGCAAGATGCCTGCCACATAACAGCAAAGGGTATAGAACTGTTGTTTCTATATTCCTTATTTATAACATTTTTTTACGTTTACGTTTCGTTACGTTTCATTATAACATTCTTGGAGTTTGTAATAAGTCTTACTTACGAGCCAAGCCTTTAGTTTATGTTTAAATTGTGGTAATTTCAGTGACTTTATGTCAATAGGTAAATCTATACTAATATTATAAAGAGGAAAGATTTGCATTTTTGTATTTTTGTATGTTACCAATAAACTCAAAAACTACTGAACCGATTTCAAAAATTCTTTTACTAAAAGAGAGCTACATTATCACTGAGTAACATAAGCTATTTCTATTACGAGAAAAAAATAGAATTATTTTGATTTCTTTACTAAAACCAACGCAAGGTATAAAAAACAGCCATAAAATGGCTTTCATCGCATACGCTGCGGAAAGTACCAATGATAGAACAAAACAATGTTCTACAATATTATAGAACGTATTAAAATCTACAAAAAACCTCGGGAAGCCATATGTCTAACTACTGTAATTACGTCGCTACAACTGCTTTTTTACATTTTAAAAGAAGATAAAAATGCCGATCAAATTCAGACCATGTTATCCATACATTTGTATTAATTCTTATCCAAATAAACTATTTCGTATTCAAGATTGCTTTAATACCTACTGATTCCTTTTCGAATTATTAAAATCGGACATTGCATTCAAAAGATATTACGAAGTTAAAAAATTCCATCCTGTCGAAATTTTCAACGACGCGACGGGCCGGCGCGGCTAGCCGACTGTAGCGCGGCGCGGCGCAACGTGGCGGTACATGCCATCGATATAAATCAATGGATATGCCCTGAGAACCTTGAAATTGGTAATAAATTGCGTCTCTGTGTGTATTGTAAGTGGTTTACAAACAACCAATCTACTTGACCCCTATAATCGCTAGCGGCGTTATTTGCTGTGGTTCTACTTATTTTGGTTGTTGAAAAAACGTTCGGCGTCCACCGCGTCCTGCAACCTACTAGAACGGAAAGAGTGAGCTCACTTTTCCCAACTTTGACATGATTGCGTGCGCTCTGAAGTTTGGGAAGGCCAATCTTGGGTTCTACGATCTATGGTAGATGCAGAATTAGGAAGAGTGTACAGCGTTCATCCTTCCCAGTCAGAGTGTTTTTATCTCAGAATACTTTTTTATCATGGACCACGTTGGTACATGGTTCCAAGACTTTAAAATCGTGTAAAAGAAACTTACCAAGCCGCATGCCGAGAAGGGGGTTTGTTACAAAATTATAGCCAATGGGAAATCCCTTTGAGAGAAGCTTCAATTTCCCGGTGTCCGTTGAGGCTGAGAGTTGTTTGTGGTAATATTCATCGATATAAATCAATAGATATGCCCAGAGCACCTTGAAATCGGTAATAAACTGCGTCTCTGTGTATATCGTATCTGGTTTACATAAAACCAATCTACTTGACCCGTACAATCACTAGCGGCGAGATTTGCTGTGGTTCTACTTATTTTGGTTGTTGACAACGAATAATGATAGGTAAAAACGTCCGGCGTCCACCGCGTCTTGCAACTGACTAGAACAGAAAGAGTGAGCTCACTCTTCCCAACGTTGACATGATTGCGTGCGCCCTGAAGTTCGGGAGGGCCCATCTTAGGTTCTACGATCTATGGTAATATTATTATTTTGTTTCCGCCGTATTACATTACAGCTAGCCGTTTTGAAAAACAGGGCCTTTTTGCAATGCGGCGGTTCAACGATTAGCCGCATTGTCATTGCGATACGTTCTTCAATAAGGCGGCCCACGTTCAGCCGTATTGTATTACTGAATTCAAATGTTTGCACTGTGTCTGGGTGTTTCTATGTATAATAAGTATGTATTTAAAACTATATAAATATTATAAATGGCGCCGTAAAGTAAACTTGTTATTGAATTTCTCCGCACCAAATATAAATAAAAAATAGAAAATGGATTAAATTCGTGCCGGCTTAAGTGTAAAAATAAACTAGAAGTGCCTATGCAGATATGAAAGTGATTTTCAAACATAAAAAATTAAGTGCAAGTGAAAACAAAACAATTTTCGAAAAAGACCGGTAATTTATTTGAAATTTTCGCTCTAATTTCTGGTCCCAATACAATTAAATCATTACAGTTGTGTTCATATACATCCTAATACATAGAAGAGTGTCATAAAACGACCAAGAAATCGTGAACCAGCCATATAACTACGTGAAACAGAAATTGATGACGGTAAATGTTTTTGGTGGGAAAATAAAACTGAATTTTTAAACATTTTTCTATTGACTTCAAGCCGTATAGCGACATCTGTGTAGTTTACGGAAAACTAATCGCTCTGCCATCTATACGAAGACTATAGAACTTTTACCCTACGATATTTACGAAACACTGATCGATTAATTGGAAAAGTTTACGTAATATTAGTAAGATACAATAGAGGGCGCTTACACCAATTCCCTGACTACAGTGATTTACTCATATTATTATACAATGGAAACTAGAAACAAGGGCCAGAGGCTCATCTGTCAAGGATGTCGACAGGTAATTGCCGACAGGAGGTTTCTGACGTGTTGTCTATGCAAACAAATCTACGATACAGAATGTGCTAAAGTGTCAGACACACGTTTTTACGGCACTCTGATAGGTGAACGAAGAAAACTATGGGAATGTTCAGCATGCATCTCTAATAAACCGAAACTCAAGAACTTGAACTCTCCTATAAGCTCCGTATCTCTACAGACAGGTAATAATAAAACTAAAAACTTGAAAAAAAACCTTTCTCGGCCCGAAAACCACCGATTATCCAGACTATCGGATAGTGATCACTCCTATTCTGAAGAACAAAACAGGGACGATAATAGTGTTTTAGGTGACACATTGACATCTCAAGAAATGATACAGAACTCACAAAGCACCAGTGAAGGAAAGTTGACCCTGGATAAAATAAGTAAATTATTAGATTTTAAACTTAGCAGCTATGAAAATAAAATATTGTCTCTAATGAAAATAGAAATGAAATCTATTATACAAGACGAAGTCAGTAACTTCATGGCCAACGTTAAATCTGAAGTCTCCTACCAACTGGACGAAGTGATTACCTCACAGAAGACAATGTATGAAGAGATCGACCGGCTTGCCGAAAAAATCCGCACCCTTGAAAACCAACGCAACCTGCTAGAAAAAAATGTACAGAAACACAACTACCACTCGTCTCCAAGCAACAGTTCAATTAACATACAAGTCAACAACGAGAAAAAAATTGTTCTTTATGGTCTTGATGAACACAGATGGGAAACAGAGGATGACCTTTACAAACGTGTGATTAATATTTTCCACACATCACTAGGTATTAACCTCGAGGGATATGTAGATGAAATTGTACGTATTGGAAAACACGGATATCGTCGACCGATTGTGGTCGAATTATTAAGTAAAAAAATAACTAAGTACATCAAACAGAACAAAAACATTATATTCCAAAGAGGAATAGCGATTGGTGAGTTCTTAGATAATGAAGCCCTGAAGAGACACAATGATCTAAGAAAACTGCTTCACATAGCTAGAAAAGAAGGTCATCATGCGATAATTCGTAATAACAAGCTTATTATTAATGGTGAAGAACGTAATGAAAACTTGAATGAAGCAGGGAAAAACATATCTCACAAATCGCCTCAAGCTCATCATCGTACAGTTACAAACATCCCTACAGCAACAAAAATTATGTCAGAACAGAACTTTTCATCCTCAAATCCATCAACCACGAAAAACCATTCCTTTCGTTGCTAACCGATTCAGTATAATGAGTCAAAACATGCGAAGTATGAACAACAAGCTACATCTATTAGAAAGTGTCCTTCAAGAATACCAGTATGAAGCAGTATGTCTCTCCGAAACGTGGCTTTCCGAAGATAGACTCGGCTTCATAGAAGTTGAAGGCTACGAACTGGCCTCTGCCTTTTGTCGACGCTACCACAAAGGAGGAGGAACCGCTATTTTACTACCATTAGGCTCAAAATTTACAGAAAGGGCTGATATTTCCAATCTATCCGTAGAACATGTTGTAGAATGCTGTGCTGTAGAACTTAAACCAAATATTATTTTAGTAACCATTTATAGAGGTGACCGAGGCATTAATACCTTCTTTGATTTTCTGGAAAGTCTATTTGACAAATTAACATCACACCACTACAAAAAACATATAATTATCACAGGTGATTTCAATCTTAATGTCTTTGACAATTCTGTAGATTACCGGAAATTAATCACAAAAATGTTAGAACGCAATTTACATCAAATAGTCAAGGATCCAACTAGAGTAACAGCTACATCATCTACTTGCATTGATTTAGTCTTTACAAATGCCATTAACCACACAGTATCCGTAGAAAACCATGGTCTCTCTGACCATAAAAGTGTAATTTACAGCTTCGAACACAGAAAACAGTTGACCAAAAATAATAAAAAAGACACAGTTTACAAGAAAATACGTCTTAATAATAACACAAAATATATAACTATCCTAAAATCAGAACTGAGCAAAGTTGATTGGAGTGAAATATTTCAATCAAATAACGATACAGACACACACTACAACCTTTTTCAAACAAAACTAAAACAACTTTTCGACAACACCATCCCTTACAAAACAATTAAAATTTCGGATAAAAAAAAGAACATTTACTTATCAACTGGATTAAAAATATCATGTAGACACAAAAGACTTCTTAATATTTTAACTAATGAATCAAAAGATAAAGTATTAAGAGAACATTTCAAATCATACTCAAAATTACTTAAAAGGTGCATTAAAGCATCAAAAAAACTGAGTTATGTCAAAGAAATGGACTCATCTAAAAATAAAACTCGTAAAATGTGGGATATAATTAAAAGAGAAACAAAACGAACCAAAACAAGGCAAATCATGAAAAATATAGAACTAGATACACATACTGGGACATATAAATCACCACAGTCTGTTGTTGCCATATTCAATAAATATTTTGCTTCAGTGGGGGAACCCAAAAAAGACAGCACTAGATCGAAAACTCAAAGTGCATCAGTAATTGAACCAGCTATCAATTCCATTTTTCTGGAACCAGTGAGTGACAAAGAAGTCTTTACCATCATTCAAAACCTTCCTAATAAACGCAGTTGTGGAATTGATGATATTCCAATTAATATCATTAAATCATGTGGATCAGAACTATGTCTTCCTCTTGCATTTTTGATTAATAAATCATTCACAGAAGGTGTTTTTCCGTCCACTTTAAAAATAGCAATTGTGAAACCTGTTCTTAAAAAAGGCAGCAAGCCTAAAGATCCCAGTCAATATCGACCAATTGCAATCCTTCCTGCGATATCAAAAATTTACGAAAAGGCGATGGCAAACCGATTGAGTAGATTTCTTGAAAAATTTAATATTTTCGACGCAAATCAATTTGGCTTCCGTAAAAATCGATCAACAACTCAAGCACTACACAAATACACCCAAGCTCTATACAAACACTTAAATGACAAAGGGTATGCGATTGGACTACTACTAGACCTCACCAAAGCATACGAGAAAGTTAATCATTCTGTCTTACTGGGAAAACTACAGGGAGTTGGTATCAGAGGAGATGCCTTAAAATGGCTGAAATCCTATCTCTCCAACAGGCAACAATGCGTGCAAATAGATAGTTTAGACGAAACCACCAATGAAATACGAAATATACGATCTGACATGACGACTATGAACTGGTCAATACCTCAAGGTAGCATCTTAGGCTGTATACTGTTCCTCATATACATCAACGACTTGCCTAAGGTGTGTGACACTCTCTGCGTTCTATTCGCGGATGATATTTCATTGCTTTTTAATAGCCCCAGTAGCAGCTATGACATAAGTTCTATCATTACTGAAACTTATAACAGATTAAGAGCTTTTCTCCTGAACATTGATCTAGAAATAAATTGTAAAAAAACTAAAATCATACAATTTAAAACTCACCATAAACCAAACATAAATCTTAAGAAAATAACAGATACTCTAAAAATAAAAGAAATTAATTATTGCAGTTTACTAGGGATAACGTTAGATACACACCTCAACTGGAAAAATCATATTGAAAACATTCGCCTAAAAATGTCGCAATTTATTTACGGCCTTAGCGTGCTAAAAACCAACACCAACAAAGAATGCGCTTTATCCGCATACTACGGGTACGCTTACGCATGGCTACGATACGCAATTGTTATGTGGGGCCACACCACCGATGCTAACGCTCTATTTATAGCACAAAAGAAATGCCTTAGAATAATAGCGAACATTAAACAAAGAAATAGCTGTAGACCTCATTTTATTAAAGAAAAGGTTTTGACCCTACCCTCCCTCTATATACTTGAAACCATTATGTTCGTAAGGAAAAATTTAAAACTTTTTAACTTCGACAGAAATAAACGCCGCCAATCGAAACTAGCTCTACCTGTTCCCAACCTCGAACTATTCAAATCCAGTCCTGACTACCGTTGCGTCAGAATTTACAACAAATTACCTGAAACTCTAAAAAATATCGATGAAAACAGCATATTTAAAAAAGAAATAAAGTCCAAACTTATTGAAAAGAGTTACTACA
The DNA here is from genome assembly GCA_963693475.1 of Ectropis crepuscularia. Lineage (NCBI taxonomy): Eukaryota > Metazoa > Arthropoda > Insecta > Lepidoptera > Geometridae > Ectropis > Ectropis crepuscularia. The sequence goes on along the minus strand of OY856339.1, from coordinate 11,889,314 downwards.
ACTTACAAGAGTTTATGGAAGATAGATGGTAAAATGTACACTTATGTATATGATGTATAAATATGGACATTTTATTCTAGACCTTTTCTAGAACAGTTTCCTTGTATAACCTCACATAAATGTCAATACATTTTATAATTACCCTTGGGACGAAACTGTGTTGTCGTCCTGTTTTGCAACACCCTAACAGGGTCTTTGTACACATAGATTTAGATTTTAGCTATAAGATCTATCTCATAATATATGTATGTACACTGTGCAAATATATAAATAAATAAATAAATATCAGCTATCTGGCCGCCATCACACAAGCTTTGCTTAGTTTGGGGTCAGATGGTGTTGTGTGTGAATTGTCCACCAATATTTATTATTTATTTATTTATTATTTATTTACTGCTTATATTATAGGGTGACCATATTCAAAAAAATATAAATTAAATAAACAAATCAAAATTAATTTCATTCATCCGAAAAAACTGACCGATTACTTACGATATTCCTTACTATTTTTTTACAACATTTATAAATTGATATCGGTGACGGTACACGGACGGTACTTGCATGGCTTGCTCCACTCAGGACCTCCCTTGAGCTTCTGGCTCCCGCATTTTTTAAATACACTCCAGAGGTAGTAGCGCCAAGACAAGATGGAGTCGGTGTGCTCCGAGTCGGATCTGGGTCTCGTGTAACCAACCCGGTCCGATTTAGTCTTAACAAGGTGGTAACAACGAAATAGTTTCCAAGTAACACCCAGGGTGACAAGTGACACTCCAATAATATTGTGTACAATTCCTCCGAACTCCAGAATCCACTGTCACTTTAGCAACACACTTACAGTATTCAATGCCATAGTTGTTGTTGTCAGGCAGTGCCATGAGTGTTAGGAATCGGAACTAAAAATTGTGAAAGAGGCGGCTAATCTCTCGCTTTATTACTTTACGGCTAGCCGTGTTGAATGACGTATGGCGTCGAATACATTCCGGTGGTTTTTTAATCAGCCGTATTCAATCCGGCTGATCGTTAAACCGCCGCTTTACAAAACAGCCCTCAACCAACTAAGCCACCAGGCCAGCCAGTTTAATGTTTTTACACCTTAAAGTTTTGTTTTCTAATTTTGATCATTTGGAAAAATTTGGTCATGTACGTTCCATTTAGCATACCTACTTAACAAAAAATATTTACCCCGTGCGAAGCCGGGACGGGCCGCTAGTGTACTATAATGTTAGGTTATCTATATTTGCAAAATTGATTTCTCGTAATTTAAGCATTTTAGTCTGAAGTTATGTTACGAGCTCAATTTCACAATAGGTAAGTGTTGATTGTTTTTCTTTCGTTTAAGTTAGTTTTTTGTTTTAATTAAATGTTATATAATTCTGTAATTATTTACTCAAAACTATTTTCGTAGTTGTTTTTGACGTGACAACGTCTTATAATTCGATGAAGCTGGCTGCACGCACGAAAAAACATGACGTCATGCGGCGATACCTCGCTCTGAGGCGTTCCATTTATGGCTTGTAGTTGAAGTTGTCACGTTCAACTATCGTCAGTAACTTTACAGACAACCGATTTTTTTTTCTAATTAATTCTGTAATTATTTACTCCCTATTATTTTCGTAGTTGTTTTTTATGTAGAGGTTCAGTTATAACAATTTAATTTAATGTCGTAATAAGTACTAATTATGTATTGTTTGAGTAAATCATTGTGATTATAATGTAACCTCATGGGCTAATTTTTGCATCCCCGCAAAGGGTATAGAACTGTTGTTTCTATATTCCTTATTTATAACATTTTTTTGACGTGACAACGTCTTATAATTCGATGAAGCCGGCTGCACGCACGAAAAAACATGACGTCATGCGGCGTTACTTCGCTCTGAGGCGTTCCATTTAAGGCTTGGAGTTGAAGTTGTCACGTTCAACTATCGTCATTAACTTTACAGACAACCGATTTTTTTTAATAAAGAGTGACGAGACGAGCAGTTCATGTGCCTGATGGTAAGCAAGATGCCTGCCACATAACAGCACAGTGACACGCAGCTATTGGAACATGAAGAGTCCAAATCATTACCTAGCACTGCACTGCGCTCGTCACCCAGAGATCTAAGATGTTATATCTCTAAGCCCTGTAATTTCTCTGGAAACATTGCCCTTCAAACCGGAACACAGTAATGTTTGCACATTACTGCTTGGCGGTAGAATAATTGGCAAAGGTGTGGTACTTCCCCAGGTGAACTCTGCCAAGAGTCCTACCCACAGAAATCTAAATAATATTACCTTATTATTTAGATTTCTGTGGTCCTACCACTACAAAACCACTACAAAAAATAACATCACCTTTGTACACAGTTTTTGCAATAAATGATTCTGATTCTTCCTCTTGAATTACTCTATCTATTAAAAACCCCGCATTAAAATTTTATTGACGGTTTTCAATTTAGGGAACAAATAATTAAAGTTTTACTAAAACGATCTGCTCAGTCAGCCGGAGATGAAGCCAACCCCTATTTTGACAAAAAGACCGTCTAATAGAAAACATTATCTCATAAAGAACAAAGCTGGAGAGAAAATTGTACGCAGAAGATGAGCAGAGGTGCTATAAAAAGTATGACAGGAAAGTTATTGTTGGCAAGACTTTCAGAGCAGCTCAAACAACTACAAACTATGTGAAAGTTTTCCGTATCAAAACTGTTTCAATAATATTCACTGATTTATTTTGAACTTAAAAAATAGATTATTTAGTTTCTAAGTAACTTTCTTTTTTTGAATAAAATTATTTAAAGGTGATTTTTATTTTTCTCTTAATATCTCCTTAACTGATTGTCCGATTCTCAACCCAAAACCACTGGAAAAATGTATATAAAGCGTGCGCATTTCGGATACACACTGCTTTAACTGAAATGTGGAGTGTGTATCATAAACTATACACACTCTTTATGACAGTTTGTATCCTAAACGGTACACATGGCGCCGAGAGTGTTATAGTGTTTGTGGTATTAGTCTAGAAAACCCATGTTTCTCACATGGTCAATTGTATGTTGTGGCCCTCCCGTGTTTCAGATTCGTTCGTCTATGTGCCAGGTAATCAAACAAAAAACATCATATAATATATATCACAAAGCACTACAATGAAAATAAAACTGATTTTTGGTAATAGCTTGATTAACAATAAAGGGATTACTTACTTTTAAATGCTTATATCATCATCAACAGCCCACTAAACGTTCCCACTGCTGGGACTCGGGGCCTTCTCTCGCTAGGAGAGAGTTAAGGCCATAATCCACCACGCTGGCCCAGTGCGGGTTGGCGGATGACACATGACTTCGAAAGATTCTAGGTACATGTCGGTTTCCTCACGATGTTTTCCTTCACCGTTTTAAGTTAGCGGCATTACGCACATGACTTCGAAAAGACAGTGGTGCGTGTGGGGTTTGAACCCGGGGTCTCCGGATCGGCAGCCGCCGTTCTCCCGACTAGACCACCGTAACTTATGCTATGTAAATTATGCCGTAAATTATAACTAATGCTTATATACTTACGTTGAAATAAATATGTTATTAATAAAATATTTAATGCGGTTCACAGAATACATCTTATACCAAGTTTCAACAGTATAGTTCTTATAGTTTCGAAAAATGTGGCTGTGACATACGGATGGACAGACAGACATACATGACGAACCCATAAAGGTTCGGTTAGTACGTTTTACGGAACCCTACAAATGGATCTTCGAAATGTATGTACCTACGTACACGCCCATAACTATTCAATGACCGCACCAAATAGGATGATTCTTTGTTTTATGTCTTTGTTATTGTCGGGACAAGATTCGTAAAATAGAAAATTTAGAAAATGTAGACGAAAAAATATATGGTGGTACGAAGTTCACCGGGTCAGCTAGTAAATTATAAAATACATTAGAATTAATCCAGGTTTGTGAGTTGATCCAAGTTTTCCAAGTATTTAAATGTCTAAAATGAATAAACCTCACGTTAAAACACCTCCGTTTTACCTAAAATCGAAAAACCCAATGTTTTAAAATACCTAAGCAAATTACACCTACTTAAAAAAATACCGAAGTTAAAAATAGCGATCGGACTAAACATCTAATGTTTAAAATGTCTATTATAGCTAAAACACCAAAGTTTGATTCACACACATTTTAAATACCAAATGGTCAAAATATGTACCTAAAATTGTGCATCACTTGCTAGCTGTTTATCTAATACCAAGATTGTAATTTTTGAATATCTGATTAACCAAATCGAACCGGTAAGGCTACTTAGGACCCTGATCCGACTTGGAACACCCCGACTCCACCTGGTCTTGTCGCTACTACCCCTAGAGTGTATTTATACATGCGGGAGTCAGAAACTCAAGGGCGGTCCTGAGTGGACCAAGCCATGCAAGGCTGACCGCAGAGCTTCTGGCGGAATAGTCCGAGATCCCAGAGCTCCCAGACGTCACCTATTTTCTTATGAATGAAATGTGGACGATTGAGTTAGTAAGTACTAAGAACACATGCTTACTCGCTAACTTGCTTAGACGGCCAATTTTGAGATATGGGGTAATGAAGGTACATACAAACATTACTTACTTCACGTATTTTCTAATAAGTGATTTTCACGTATGTTGTAGGCAACGTCCTTAAAAACAAGGTTCCAATACTCCCAGACACTTTCCGTCGGCCGTTTTGCTTAACAACTCCAAAATAATAATTTAACTTCACTTAAATTCTCATGCTCCATTTGTAAATATGTTCGTCAGACAACTATTTCGTTGCTTTTTACAATAAGATAGACCAATCTAAGGGGGCAATCATCCCCGAAAATACGTGAAGTAAGTAATGTTTGTATGTACCTTCATTACCCCATATCTCAAAATTGGCCGTCTAAGCAAGTTATCGAGTAAGCATGTGTTCTTAGTACTTACTAACTCTACTCAATCGTCCACATTTCATTCATCAGAAAATAGGTGACGTCTGGGAGCTCTGGGATCTTACTCTAGAAGCCTACCTAGAGCCATATCTTAGTGATAGACCCTAATCGGACAACCGGTTGTCAAAAGTCAGTGATGAAACCAAATCAGAATTGATAGTTTTCATAAACAATTTATCTGGTAGGTACCTACTCTCAAAATATTTGTTTCAAATTTCATCGATCGTCGACCCAGTTAAGGACGAACCTCAACCAAGACTTTCCAAGAGGACTAAATTTATTTAATTTTATAAAAAAATTACTTACTTATTAATTTTTGTTGTACTTATCTATTTTACTTCATTATTCGTAGCTTAGCTTAAACACCATTGTTCACACTTCATTTCTTTTTTTAAATCCCATCTAAAAAGTACAAGGCTTCGATAGTACTTAGTTTGCTTATATAATAAGGGTCAACATTCATTCAGGACGACAGAATTCCAAAAAATGTGAAGTTCGAAAAAAAATATAAACTTTGAAACTATTGGGTCTACAGAGACAATTATTCTAGTATCATATTGTAGCAAATTTTGTCTTCTTTATAAACTTACGAAGAAAGTTTTTCCACAAACAAGTCGTTTAGGGTTATAATTCGCAAAAGGACAATGTCCATTTTTGACTCCCCAAATTATTTGTCGTGTAGACATATGAGTTAAATATTAAAAAATCGGTGATTTTTTGTTGTACTCGTGTGCGCAGTATATAACTTTCTAACATAGCAAAATAAAATAATTTGCATTTGTTTAAATTAAACCTACCATTTTCCAACAAAGCTGACTTGGAAAATATTGCAATAACGAAACGGTTAAAACGGTACGTTTTATTGATCCGCGTTAGATTGAGATTGAATATAGATGGTATGTATGTCAATTTCTTTCACAATGTCGTTTACTTACTACTTTTACATATTTAAATAACGATATATGTAATTACGGCGACAAAGAAATTATCATTGCATTTTATAGCAATGTAAACGAGGAAGAAGTTGGCATGCAATTGTGAAACGAAACGTTTTCACCAAATTCAAATTAGTCAAACAAAGAGGTAAAACAATCTTTGTGGTCAAAGATTAATGTCAAATTGACGAGTTGTCAAATCAAAAAAAGTAAACAAGCAAAATGAATTGTTTTCTTCCTATATTTAGTTTTCCTCTTGTTTTCTAAGCGGTGTAATATTTATGCATTATTCACCACAACAAACTCCGATTACCAGTTCCAATGTTTCAATGTCGGATTTCAGACACAATAAAATTATTCCGATTGTTCAAAAGAGATTGCTCCAGGAAGATTTTTTGAGCTTCTTTGCGATGCGTAGAGAAGTATTAGAAATTAGAAAAATATTATTAATTCCTAATCGGACGTCAACGACAACTCATCCAGTTTTTGTGACGGAATTTATATTGGTTTTAACAAAACTGGGAATTACGTGATTCAGTGCTCCTTATTACTTAGGTACATAATTGTGGTAATAGTTACATAAAACCATATATGCTTGTGTTGTCTGATGGAAACCTCTAACTCGAATATCAAAATTATGAGATATTTATATCACAATTAAGATATTCCCTTCTGTGACAATATTTACATGCAAATGAAGTGTTCATACGTATGGTAATCAGTTGGTAGTGAGCAGTACTATTATTCCTATTTATTCTGATAAGAAATATGTTTTGAAAGATAATACCATAGTTCTTTCTTTTCTTTTCTCTTCTAATCCGAAAGAAAACATAATTCTAATGTATTTTGACAGTAAACATAACCTTACTTTTGGTTTAACTGTAACTCATTTTTGGTATTTGGGAAAAAAAACACCAACAGCAGACGTTTTAAGAAGCACGAACAATCCTAATTAGACACTATTCATCTCTACGCACTTTCAGTATCAAAAAAAGTTTGACAGGTTTTTCAATGTATGGGACGTGGGCATTGTCCTTTGAAAAATAAACGATTTTTTCGAAGTTTTATTTTTATTTTTAACAAAGTTGCGATCGGTGCTAGAGTTCACACACTTGGGTTAATCATTAGGCCAACATCATAAACAAGTCTGCAAAAAACAGAACTACCGGATTTGACGCATGCTGTAATGTATTAAGTTACTGGACTAAATTGTGCTTTTGTTGTTTACAAAAATATTCAAAAAATTTAACCGTAAAAATAACGACGTAACGCGTTACTTTGAAATTCGTTCGGTTGATAATAGTACATTATGATATAAGTGCGGTAATTATCAAAGCGCACGTATGTCATACGACGTTTTATAACATATTTGCGAGGAAATAAACAAAACTCTGACGACATTTTCAAATAAAAACAATACAGCGAAAAAAAACGCGCGGATTTACTTGATCACAGATCACAGCACAGAGTAAGTAATCACTATGGATCACAGATTAGCAATGCGCGCGCATCGGCGCCTTTTTTTTAAGCAACGGCACAGAACCAGCCGGTATGCCATTAATAATAAAGTAAATTAATATTTTTGTGTTTTGTTACAGAAAAATTAAAGTAATTTATGGTCTAAATTAATTAAATTAACGAATTTAATAATTCTTTATTATATTTTACCTCTCAAAGTTAATTTTATTCATAAAATGTTGACCACACTTTTCTGACATAAAAACTCTTTACTAAGATTTAAAAAGGTACCGTTCGTTTTAGACGGAGCATATCTCTCTACCTAGTCTGTGGACGGAGCATTTTGAAACCGTGCGTTTTACATTACACATTACAGCACTAGTGCGTAATAAGATACATTACGATACAGAAATTGGTCCAATAAGAGACCCTTTACGAGCAAATATGTTATAAAAATGTATACGGCAGAACAACGTTTAATTATTACAAAAAAATCCATGCTAAGGTTGCCTGGAAAACACCACTTTAAGCGTTCCTATGATTGTAATATTATGTGGGCATCACGATTTTTTTATTTGATTTGAGTACCAGCTTATTACCCAGCCTACCAGCTACCAGCTATTAGCCGTAATATAATTTGGTGTTGAAGGTAATTACCGAGCAAGTAATTACTTTAAATTAGACTAATGAATATTGATAGATATTGGCGCTGTCGGCGTTGTTTACGAGGTGGCCGTGACTCTTTCAAATTGCCTACTTGTAATAAAAATAACTAAGTCAAACTTTTTTAATTTTTAACAAGTGTGTAATCTCGTGTTCTTCCGAAACGGTTCGATCTATTTTAACGACATTTTTATGTCTTTAATAAGTACCTAAGTAAGGTAGTAAAGGTAGTGAGTGATCTCATTCAATTTCGTGATAAAACATCTTATAAAACAACGGTTTATTTTTACAATTCTTGTTTTTTTTTTTACTAGGAACAAAAATCAGTCTTATATCTACAATAATTCGCGCACTTACTTTGCCCAAAAGCTGAGTTTAGCTGTCCAAAGAGGTAACGCTGCCAGCATTCTGGGTACCCTGCCGCGCTGTGGCGATCTCAACGGCGTGTTCGACTTGTAAATTTGTTTGTGTATTTTGTATTCATTTGCTTTTTACCCGACTGCGCGACGCAAAGGAGTGGTAATGTGTTTAACAGTCTATGTATGTATGTATGTATGTATGTTTGTATGTTCCTTTGAAGCACTATACAGACCAAACGCCTGAGCCGATTTTTATGATTCACACGTCAATCGATTCCTCTTAATCTGGCGAGTGACACTAAAGACATGACATTAGTGTAAGTCCAATATGGCGGATTAAGGACGCCATATTGTCCAAATTAAAAAAATGAAAATCACCAAAATATGTCAAGAGGGGTACAGTCCGCGAGGTATAAGCTGAGCTTTGCATTAGTGTGAGTGATCACCAAAAGTACAGTCAGACGCAGGACGCTGTGACCATGTTCTCTTAATAAGGTGTCAATTTTATATTCAATAAATCGTTGTTTATTATGCAGTATCAATTGTATATTGGTATAAACGATAGGCCTGCCCTGAATACGGTATTCGGAAATTTTAAGTGAATAAGTTATACGTAGGTGACGGATCTCATGCTTTTCCATTAAAATTTTTCTGTTATTCTCTGTCCTTGACCATTTGAATCCTAAAAGAGATACTTCTTTTCGCAATGACCATATTGATCCTGGATAGTTAATGTCAGCTTGTTGTTTAAGAGTTTGTTGTCTGACTGTACTTTTGGTAATAGATGCGTATGCATGTGATCACTCACACTAATGCAAAGCTCAGCTTATACCTCGCGGACTGTATCGTTGTATTAAGTTAGGGGTAGGTATTTAAAAATAATGTTTAGCTTTCTCTCAATGTTTTTCGATTTGACTGACCGTTTAGGATGTATATCGATTTAAAGTTGAGTAACAACCATTCTCACATTTATAGGTTTTTAGGTAGCAGAAAACTTCGTATAACTAACTGTACGTGTGAATGTGGATGGACATTATATACTAATGTATCTAGTAGGCATCGATATAAATCAACAGATGTGCCCTGAGCACCTTGAAATTGGTAATAAACTGCGACTCTGTATGTATCGTAAGTGGTTTACAAACAACCAATCTACTTGACCCCTATAACCGCTAGCGGCGAGATTTGCTGTGGTTCTACTTATCTACATACCCTACTGCCCCGCCCTGGAGACATAGCCGGGTTATATTGCACTCTATATCATGTATGGATATGGTGCCCCTATCTACTAATAAACCTCCATGGGGTTTCAAATCTGCCGCTGATAGTGGGAACACGGAACCGCTCTCGGATTGCTCCGCCTCGGTCACCCATCTCCAACTTCAAACGATTTAGTAGGTACTCAACGTCAATCGAAAACCTATACTAACACAAAACTATAAATATGAATTACATGCAGTAGAAAATCCTACATATTATATCAGTAGAAACGAAGACATTTGGTCAGCAACCAAAAGATGCATATTATTATGTTGAGCATATTAACATTCACAACATTGTTCATAACTAAAAAGTATAAAATAAAAAAATATAATTTAAAAACTCAAAAACCCGACTGCTTAAAAAGTGAACCAAACTACGTCCTCGCACAGGTACTAAAAAAAAAACTGAAAAGAATAAAACAAGCATTTAGATTTCTGGTGGTCTAGAATTTTATAATATGTTATTGTATTCATACTATTGAAATATATACAATATTTTCTAATAAAAGAACATTACAACTGAACAGTCGGGATCCATTGAACAATTACATTGTATGCCGAATAATAATGGATCCCGACTCTTCAGTTGTAATGTTCTTTTATTAGAAAATATTGTATATATTTCAATAGTATGAATACAATAACATATTATAAAATTCTAGACCACCAGAAATCTAAATGCTTGTTTTATTCTTTTCAGTTTTTTTAGTACCTATGCGAGCACGTAGTTTGGTTCACTTTTTAAGCAGTCGGGTTTTTGAGTTTTTAAATTATATTTTTTTATTATATATTTGTATATACTGTATATAGGTCCATGCATTATCGTAGTTACATGAATAAATTTTAATCCGAATTAAACAATGATTTATATCGTAAGTAAGCCCCGTACCATATAAACATTATGTACCTACTATGCAGTATTAATGAAAAGAAAAATCTAGCTACATGTTTTCTCAAAATAGTATTTATTTGATGTTATATTTACGTCATAATTTTGTGCTATGCAAGTAGTTAAAATATAGAAGTAGAAATTTTCTATTAGTTACTATTTTAATCATCAATAATCAATAAGACTGGCCTCGTGGCTTATAGTGGGTAGTAGCTCTGCCTGCGAAGCCGAGAGCCATGGGTTCGATTCCCACCCAGTGCAAATATTTGTATGATGAATTCAAATGTTTGCACTGCACTGTGTCTTAGTGCTTCTATGTATAATAAGTATGTATTTAAAACTATATAAGTATTATATCAGCTATCTGGCCGCCATCATACAAGCTTTGCTTAGTTTGGGGTCAGATAGTGTTGTGTGTGAATTGTCCACCAATATTTATTTAATTTAATATAAAATTATTTAACTTGCCATACTTCAATTCGTTTACAATTGATTCATTCATAGCCTTTTTAAATCTGCTATATTTGATAAAAAAAAGTATATCATGAATTCGGCATCACGGAGGTAGAAATAAATACCTAGGTATAATTATGTTTTGAATTCTAAAAGCACACGATGTTCTAAATTCAATCAAATTTACTTTACTCTCTAGAGGTAAAAACGACTTTTGCGCCCTGATATCGAAGAGCAAAAGTACTCTTTCCGAGGTGGTGGGATGAAAATTGTTTTTATGATTAACTAGCGACCCGCCTCGGCTTCGCAAACGTCTTGCTGATACTATACTGAATATACTAATATGTATTGATATGATAAATATATTTAACATATCAATAAATAAAATAAAATAGTTATTATAGGTTTTTGATGCGATTTTTTTAATAGATACATAATTCAAGAGGAAGGTTTATATGTAGGTATAATATATGCATAAAATAGTAGCGAAACACTGATAATTTTAAAGGTTTCTAATGTAATGTTCCGTAAAACGTAAAAATAGAACCCTTATAGGTTCGTCATGTCTGTCGGTCCGTACGTTAAAATCTACTACCGAGTTTTACTACCTTTTTAGGGTTCCGTAGCCAAATGGCAAAAAACGGGACCCTTATAGATCCGTCATATTTGTCTGTCTGTGTTCTGAATAATTTGCGCGAGAGACACTCCCAGAGTAGTAAAATGTGTATAAGTTCTTATTTGTATCAATTTATTATTTAAAAAAATAAAATAGTACATATTGTTTCTAATAGTTAAAAAGTTTTTTTTTTTAAGTATTAAAAATCAATATAAATAAATAATCAAATAGAAATTTAAAACAAATAATACAAAAAGTAGTCGTCATTAAGCTAAAATAACCCACCCCGAACAGCACCCGGTGCAAAAGTGCCCATTATACTGGCCGCATTGCCTCGCTGGATTGCTATGGCCAGCCTTTGCACCAGGTACGAGCCGGCGCGGGAGTCCCCCGATTTGTCGCGTAGCTTACGCCCCAACTCGTGCACCAAACTTTTCGCCTCAGTTCCCCAACTGCCCAAAGTCTCCACAGCAAATGGGACAAAATCATATGAAGACGTTAACATTGCGTATTTCAGCCTCTTGTTCCTTGCGGCGTCCTCCGCAGCAGCTGCCGGTGCCAAACTGGATCGACTGAGATGACTGGGCGCCACAGTGCTAACACAAGTAGCGTCCCACACCAGACACCTGCCATTCTTCCAGGGCACTAACGTCATCCCGTCGGGTCTCTTACCATCAGATCTACTAAGACCCGATGGCTCAAGCACGCACGGGACGTTAACCGATATAAAGGCTCTCCGAACAATGTCGTTGAGAGCGTGGTGACGCGAGAATCTGCCTGTGCAGCGACGGCAACTCAATGCGTGATGGCCATCGGCCTCCACCCTGGAACCGCAGGTGCACATATGAGGTTCACACACCTTACAGCCCAGGCGAAGGGCCACCGCCACACGCAGAGAGTCACCATCCAGCAAAGTGCCCAAATGAGGCGATGGCAACGCGTGCAACCATGCTCCCGATTCTGGTTGTGACACTGCACGAAGTCTGGCCAAATCGGCTCCACTAGCACCCTCCAGCAACTTATCCGAGCTTTGCTTAGACAAGATATCATCCCAAGCGCGCTGAGAACAAGGAACAAGAGGACCAGGTACACCCCCACTCAGGACAGACCAAGCCATCAGGGCATCCGATGCAAACGGTATGCTCGACTCGCCACCATCAGAATTATGGATTACAGTCACGAGATCCGCCACCCCATGCACCGACGCCAAAAAGGCCGGCACGCCCACGTCGCGTGCGCATCGCACCCCAAGACCTCCGTATCTGACAGGAAGAGCCGCCTGATTCCATTGTGTGTCATCTAGAGCGACATTCAAAATTGCTTCCATCGTCGACCGCAAAATTTCGTCAAACGAAGAGACATCCTCAGGACAAAGCCAGGTTGGGGTAGTCTGCAAAAGGTATGTCAACTTGGGGAGAGCAAAACACATGCGAAGCAACACTAGAGCAATATGGGCCGAAAGATCACCCAGACGCTCCCGAGCGGTCAGAAGAAGCCTCTTACGAGATGATATTGCTTCTGGCACTCCATCCAAGAAGATAGGGGACCCTAATAGAGAAAAAGACTCTTTAGAAACCTCCATGAGGCCAGGCAATAATGGGGTGAACCGTTGGAAGTGGGTATGGGCTCCAGCGCTACAAGGATAGAACTCACATTTACTATGATTAAGCTCTAGGCCTAGTTCCCTAAGCCGAGGTATAATAGTCTCTAGATCATGATAGACATCATCCACCGAACCTCCAAGAGTACCATCATCCAAGTACCATAGGTTCAAAGATGAACGGACTTCTAAAATAACTTTCTGGATGGCTAAGCTGAAGACGAGGGGTCCCAGTGGGTCTCCCTGCTGTGCACCCACTTGAGAAAGAATTAAACTTTCGTTGTAAAAAAGATTGGATGGAGAAGCATAAATTTGATAAAGAAAAGGGTAGAGGGAGGGAATTTTTTCCTCCACCTCGGCCAGAAGGATGTCTCTTTCTAGAGAGTTAAAAGCATTAGCCAGGTCTAGCTTCAAAACGACACAATCCGAGTGCTTCGGGTCCATAACAAATGCACGCGTCGCATGGATAGCCGCTTCACACCCCCTCCGTGTCCCGAAACCCAGCTGATGAGGTTGCAAGTAGCTCGCCATAACTTCCTTCACAGACCAGCACGCCAGCTTGGCCGCCAACCTTCGGAACACACTCCCTACTGCGATAGGTCTCAACCCACCACCCTTTTTAGTCAGTGCGCACAGAGAAGCTCCATATAAAAAAGGACAAACTGCCGGATTCACCTGCCCACTCAATAAAAAATTGGAAAGCCTAGCTAAGCTCTCCAGCAGACGCAGACCATTTTCTCCCGCAGCACCGGACGTCAACTCCTTTAGGTGACCTGGGCGAAGTCCGTCGAGCCCTGCAGCAGACCCGCTATAAAATGAGGTCAACGCCCTCGAGACATCTTCCGCAGATACAGTAACAGGCGTATACGAAGTATCCGGCGCCGGTGGAAGGTTGAGAGGTCGAGATGGGTTCGGATGCTTGAGGCCAAGAGCATGAAGTGTCCCCGGGTCAAACTGGGCAAACGAGTCCTCTGAGACCAGCAGCCTGACGGCCCCCCGGATGTCTCCCTCAAATACCTTAGACTCGATGGCCTTCCGAATTTCGCGTGATTTGGGTCGCTCAGACATACCGCTGGACTCGTCCACAGGCCGATTCGGATCCGACAAAATGTTCGCCTTCACCTTCGCCGTCATATTGCCAGGCGCGTCTCTCGGAGGGACCTTTAAGGCAACGTACGCGAAAGTCAAAAGTGCAGACCAGTCCTCCTCACCATTACAAGCAATACACCTGTCCATTATGTCACACAGCTTCCCCGCTGCCTGGTTCCGTGCACCTCTTGGCACGTGCCGGAGTACCGGCGTGCTCACCTTCAAGGTTGGCAGCCTCTCCAACAAACAACGAGGCGGTGCAGATGTTTCCTGGCTCACCGCTGGGGAAACAGAGACTGACGACGAGTTCAGGGAGGCAGGGACCGGGTGGTTTATAATGCCCTTGTGCATACGGCCGATATGGATTCTGAGCCCATGCGCACTGAAAACACGTGATGAACCCGGGCAGTGAGGACAAGACTGAGTTGAGGATGGAGCACTCATATTTTGATTTAATAAGTTAAGCAATAAATTATACAAAATACAATAGTAGCTACTTACGTAGATAATGCACTATCTACTTATCACAAAGTCTGATCAAAAATTCCTGAACAAAAATATAAATTAATTAACACATAAATATATGTAGGTATGTCTTATAAAAATTCATGAAATTCATAAAAGTAATCATTCAAATACAATATTCACAGTTGGACAGTTATATAAATTAATAAAGTAACTATAAAACATGTGGAACGACCACAAAATTAATAAAAGTATAAATAGTTAAAAATGTAAATGTCAAAAAAACCTAAAATAATTTACTCAAATAACTAAACTTAAATAACTAAACTTAAATCAATCGACTTAACATTTTGCGAGATTCAGCAGACAGTTGACGCCATCTATCCACAGTGACCGAAATTAGTGGGATTCCGAGAAATACTCAAATCTCCCTTCTGACGATCCACCAACGCTGGTAAAGTGCCCCACCATTTGCAGAGATGGCGCCACTAAGCCAAATAATAATGGGTGACGATAGTCCGGTCGGGCATAACTTTTTTTCCTTGCTCCAACAACTTCTGCAGTTTACGCCATCTGTGTTGCTATCGGTGCACTACTAAGACATCCAACATGAGATCCTGATTGAGACTACGAATATGACGTTAATTGATCACCCAACGAACCGTATTACGGACATTAGGCCACGAAAACTCAACAGGTGGCGCTGCGTACCAAACGCGCGCAAACAAGGTGTAATTTTAATGAAATTATCTTCTGTAGTTATGAAATAATATTGCTGATATCACGTTGTCAACACTGCTTCGAATTTGAATCACTTGGACATATCATTCTCACTCAAAACACGGCAACAATGCGCAAACGATGTTAGTATCCCAATGACAGTCGATCTTCGTACTTCCTCTTCCACTTTCCTTTCCGCACTGCCGAGTGCAGAGAAAACGCCCACACTGAATATTTGCAGACTGTTTATTCACAACAGTGGCAGAAAACAAAGAAAAATGCCTTAAAACTTTTTAAAAAGGAAATAAATACGGAGGTTGTATTTTGTTCTGCGGACCTCCTACCCGCTTTTTTTATAAGTTCTAAAATAAGAGAATGATAAAACTAAAAAAATGTAATGATGGAGTTGTAGAGTCCTGAGTGAAGCGAGGGAGTTGTAGAGTCCTGAGTGAAGCGAGGGAGGTGTAGAGTCCTGAGTGTAGCGAGGGAGGTGTAGAGTCCTGAGTGAAGCGAGGGAGGTGTAGATTAATCTACTAATGCAGTCTTCGCAGTGATCTTCTAGACGCAAATATTTTACTGCTCGTTTCTTCAATTTGAGGACCCCATGACAGATTACGGTCCCGGAGAATACCCAAATTCTTTACTGTACGACTGTTTCACAGACTAGGTAGAGAGATACTCTGACTGTTTGGAATCGAAACTCTATCAAATAGTAGGTTGACGTTACCGATCAAACATTTTTTTTCGAGAGTTTTAATCAAAGAGTTTAATATATAGTTTTAATCAAAGAGTATATAAGTTTTTGAAGTGAAAACTTCATTTGACGCGCCTAGATCAAAATAATGTACAGCAGTATTGTCCACCTTTAAAGGTCTACAAAAAAGTTGCACAATAACCATTTTAAATTAGTATATTTAGTATAATTATTGCACCCGTGCGAAGCCGGTGCGGGTCGCTAGTCATTAATAAAATTAAATCCAGTTGATATGAAAGCAAAATTACGAGTAAATTAATTAAACTGTAGTTTTAGTTTTTTGTTAATATTTCAAATATTATGGCAACGATTTCGATAATACCTATGTTTATGACCTACCAAACAAAAAAACCCATCAAAATCGATTCACAATTGGCGGAACTATCGTGTATTAAGATCTATAAAAAACATAAAACCGAATCGATAACCTCTTCTTTGACGTAGGTTAAATACATATTTTATAGTCTCGGTCAAACACAAAGAACATTGGCAAAATAATAGTTAGCTTCATGGTAGCGTCTAGAAATAATGTTTATACGAAATGAATTTATTGATTTTTCTAAGATTTTTCAAATAAATATATGTAGTAATAGAAGCCACAAAAAATATTACAATATATTGGGTTTTCATATGACTAAAATGACTTAGTACACCGTTTAAATATGACCATTTACTATAATCGTGCTATTTTGGAAGTAATTGATTGTAAAACAATAATGACGGCAAAAATATATTTTATTTCAAGTTGGTTATCATTAGTATATGGAATACAAGTAGTTATAAAAATTCGAAGATAGTAGTGGATATAAGTTTCATTAAAACTTCTTTCCGCCATATTAATAATATCAATGTTAGAACTATTGGTATAATTCTATTTTAATGATATGGCAACATCAGAAATTCTCCTATGTCACTGCGGCTGAAGAACTAGTATCCATAGAAAAAATCAAATTAAAAAAATATATATTATGTCTCTGGCATGTCAACGTCAGCCACTAATACAGAGTATCTCTGTCAAATCTTTCTATTTAGTCTGTGACTTATAGAATTTTAATAAAGTTTCAACTAAAATATCTTTTTTTCTAGGCCTTTTGAAGACAAAAATCTTTCCATATCTTACTCAGGGACTGCCGTTCAACATTTTAAGATATTTTTGATATGTAGACGCTATCATTTCGTCTCAACTATTTTAAAGTATGAAAGTCTGCCATTGTTCTTTACTACAAAAATAAATCAGACTAGCTGGGACACGAGTCAGTCGCTCTGCGTTACTAGACCCAGAGGTTTAACGAATAGACCAATTTGTGTTATTTCTGCGTGACCAAATTAACATTGAGTAACTGTATTTTGAAATTTCGATTTTTCTCATGGAGTAATTAAAACTGTTTTATCGACATTTGGTTTTCTATTCGTGTCTCCCAGAGTCAAGAACCGCATTCGAACGTGCGACACATCCGTCCTCCGTCACGGCCGGGGAAGTACGGTCCGTCCAGAACGAATACATAAATAATTATTTTTTCAGATAAAAATCACATGCATTATTTCTTTACCAGGACATCAATTTAGATGAGATGCATTACCTGTATTTATTTCATAATGTGATAAACTAGTGAATAACAATGTATTACATGAGTGAATTTTTGTTAAAGGCATTTTCGCGATTTTTTTCTATCGAGAAAATTTTACTCGTTCGTGTTTCGCAGCAAAGCACAATACCAGAAGTATAGTCAAAAAAGTGGCCAAGTGCGAGTTGGACTCGCCCAGGAAGGGTTCCGTTGCAGCAAGTAACATAATATACATAGTACACATAGTTCTTGTATTTCGTTGTAACTTTGATCGAAGTTTCAATAATAGTGTATTTATGACGTACTAAAAAAAAATTACTCATCAGATCGAGTTCAAACTAATTTTCGTTGGTAGTTTACATGGTAATGTACATCATATATTTTTTTTAGATTTTTCATTCTCTTACTTTAGAAGTTAGAGGGGGGGGGGGACACACATTTTACCACTTTGGAAGTGTCTCTCGCGCAAATTATTCAGCGTAGACGAAAATGATTTTAGAAACCTCAATATCATTTTTGAAGACCTGTCGATAGACACCCCACACGTGTAGGTTTGATGAAAAAAAAATTTGAGTTTCAGTTCTCAGTATGAGGGGCAACCCTAATTTTTCTTTTTTTTAATTTTTTTTGTTCAAATCTTAATGCGGTTCACAGAATACATCTACTTACCAAGTTTCAACAGTGTAGTTCTTATAGTTTCGGCAAAAAGTGGCTGTGACATACGGACGGACAGACAGACAGACAGACAGACAGACAGACAGACAGACATGACGAATCTATAAGGGTTCCGTTTTTACGTTTTACGGAACCCTAAAAATGACATAAATTTTATTCAGTGCGATTTGATAGACATATTTCCCAAACCAGGCATTTTAAAAAGCCGAATTGGCGTATTTCCGCCTCTTAAGCACTTTCGAAGCTTCTCACTAATGCTTATCACACAGCGCAGCGCGAGCCGCATCACGCGCTAATGCCAAATGTCATAATAATTTTAATATGATTAGATATTTATTTTGGTAAATATGAATTACACTTTGTTGATCAGATATTACGCTTATCACATTTTAGGTATGTAGGCAATTTCAACATAAATTGTAATCTATTCAACGATCAAATTTTACAAATTGAAGATGGTATTTCTAAAAATAAAAGCGGACAAGGGTTCCGTAGCAGCAAGTAACATATTCCATAAGTTCTTGTAGTTCGGCGTAACTTTGATCGATGAATTAATAATAGTGTATTTATAACGTATTAAAAAAACTACTCACTAGATCGAGTTCAAATATTTATTATATATTTTTTTTAGTTTAATCATTATCTTATTTTAGAAGGTACATGGGTTGCACACATTTTACCACTTTGGAAGTATCTCTCGAGCAAATTTTTTAGTGTAGAAATAAATGATTTTAGAAATCTCAATATCATTTTTGAAGATTCTAAGTATGGGGCACCCCAAAATTGTTTGTTTTTTTATATTTTTTTGTAAAAATCTTAATGCGATTCACAGAATACATCTACTTAACAAGTTTCAACAGTGTAGTTTTCATAGTTTCGGCAAAAAGTGGCTGTGACATACCGACAGACACACATGACGAATCTATAAGGGTTTCGTTTTTACATTTTACGGAACCGTAAAAATGGGTAGGTAACACAGATCTTCACGAATTATTCGCTTAAAATAAGTGTTAGGAATTTCTAAAGATCTGTGTTGTTCTTATTTCTGTGATCTGTGATATTAACTTGCCTTTTTTAGATAAAGTAACTAACAAGTACACAAACGACACTTTTCCTTAGCACTCCTATAGAAATGGCCCTTGCTTGCTTCCTTGCTTGCGTGGTTCCATAGTACAAAATGCAAGATTTTCTTAGTTTTTAACTAGGTAACAGCTATGTGATTAGGATTAGGCCTGTGAGGAATGTCCACTCAATATTTGTTTATTTTTTACACTCATTTTTGAAACTTGATCGCAACATGCCTGAAGTGTTCTAGACTGTTTTACACATTCACTAAGAAAATACTTCATTCCACTAAATTTCAGACTTCTGATCTGTCGGAAAAAACTCGTACTTAAACGACATACTTAGTTAGGTACAGATACAGATCATTTATTGGTAAACATAATTTACAAGTCACAATTTTTAATTCGCAAAAACAATCTAGTAGTTATTGAATAATAGGTACTTACTAATAAAAAATATATATCAAAACATTTGTACTGAAAAGCAACACCATTATGATCATTGTACTCGTACCGGTACCTACTCGTAGGTACTATACGTTAATTTGAAAAAGGATACATCAAAGCTGAGTGGTCTACAGCTTTACTAGCTGACCCGGCAAACGTTGTTTTGCCGTATAAATTATTAATACAAATTTAAAAAATCTAACATTGGTAACCTTTAATAAACTTCAATAATAAAAATAAATGTTTATGTTTATAAAAAAAAAACAATTTTAAATTTGTCATAAGTTTTGTCATAAGGGAAAATTTAATCGAAATAGAGTGAAAAACATTTACAAAAAAGATGATAATTGACCAGTTATCGAGCGGGATGAAAACTGATTAAATGACTAAAACGGCTATTAAAAAATAGGGATTGGTGATAAAAGGGTAAAAATTTAGAGCTGTTTGTATTTTTTAATGCCACATTATAAAAAAATAAAACAATTTTTTTTCTCCACAAATTAAAAAAAATTTTGTAGTGGTGAACAACCCTTATCATTTAGGGGTATGAAAAATAGCTAGTAGCCGATTCTCAGACCTACTGGATATGCATATAAAATTTGGTAAAAATCAGTAAAGCCGTTTCGGAGGAGTAAGGTAACTAACACTGTGACACGAGAATTTTATAAGAAGAAGACTAGTAGCCGATTCTCAGACCTACTGAATATGAATATAAAATTTGTTAAAAATCAGTAAAGCCGTTTCGGAGGAGTAAGATAACACTGTGACACGAGAATTTTATATATAAGATAGTGAACAAAAATAATGGCCACAAAACCAAGCCGCAGTCGCACTAACTTATCAAATTTGGAACAAATAATTTTATCATCGCAAAACTGAGGCTTAAACGGATTCTTGCGCATGACTGTGTCATTGACAAATAACACTAATTTTCTGAAACAGAAAGTACATTAAAGGCCGGGTCACACAGAGGCGATCCGGTAGCGATAGTGATCCGATAGCGACAGCGATCCGATACCGAGTATGGGATCGCACCCGCTTGCTGTGTGTCAATTTGCTTACAAATTCGAACATTACAAAAAATATCGTCTCGCTATCGGATCGCTATCGCTATCGGATCGCCTCTGTGTGACCCGGCTTTTACAATCCATCAACTTTCACAATTGAAACATAAATGTTAAAAGATGACCAAGCTTTCCATTCCCATACCGTTGTATCGACTTTGCTTTAATCCCGTGCTCTGCGATAATAATCTTTACTTACATCAATGAATCATTTGTTTTTATAATAACAAAAAATGATTCATAGATTTATAACTGATAGATCGCGACGGCGACGAGCGTGACAATTTAATTCGACGAAGTCTGTAGTTGTGGACTGATAAATTATGAGGAGGAAAACTAACCAAATTCATAGAATTTTGGAACTTAATGTGAGGTTAGCATATCTATCACAAGTATTTTTATTTTAGTATAATATTATTAATTATGATGCGCCGTTCTCCCTGTATGCCTTAGCGGGGTCAGATTTAACGTTTAGATTACGCGGTAGGGCTGCAGGGGAAGAGGAATGCCGGTATTGCGGTGCGCCGCTCTCCCTCCCTATCCTCTGTAGCCGAAAACAAGCGCTAGGCGGTGGGACAACAGACCTGGACGTCTACTCTCTTTCTTTCTCTAATTAGAGTGGGCTTAGAACATTTAAACATCAGACAATGTTGTATCGGACGTAACGAAGTAGAACGAGAGTAGGAAACTCGCGAGTTTATTTCGAAGTTTTTCATGGAAAGAGAGTAGACGTCCTGTCCCCACGCGGGGTACTAGGGGTGTCACGACGCGGGGGCGTCTGGCACCCACTTACAGGTAGGTCCCTGAGGTGGTCACGCGTATCCTGGGTCCTGGTGCGTCGGTGACGGGGCTGTGCCCCATAGGAGAGCCCGGAGACGCCAAGCCGTGGCGGGTTCACGGGAGAATGCGAAAGAGGTCTCGCGTTTCTGCCATTAGCGTCAAAGGCGGAACCTTGTGGAGGTTTTAGTCGGCAGGGGCACTATGTCGAGTGTCGAGTCCGATATGACCCGACCGTCTCCCCCAAGGCAAAGGGTATGCGTAAATGCATTTCCTTCAAGTAAAACGTCTGTCGGGTCAGCTAGCTATTAATGGTGGACAATTATCGCAACCCCCTATCTATGCCTAGCCAAACTAAGAAAAGCTGACAAAACATTTTAATATTAATACTTATCTATATATATATATATATATATAAAAGCGAAAGGTCACTCATCACGAAATCTCAGAAACTACAAATGCTAGGAGTCTGAAATTTTGCATGGAGTTGTATTTTAGCACGTAGGCGCTTGCTAAGACGGGTTTTTGCAAAATTCAACCCCTAAGAGGGTGAAATAAGGGATGGATGGTTGTATGAAGATTCCGTAATTTTCAAAGCTATAAGTATGAAATCCAGAGAACTGATTTTGATGAAATAAGTATGAAATCCAGAGAACTGATTTTGATGAAATATGGTACACAGATATACTAGATCTCAAAAAAGGACATAGGTTACTTTTTATTACGGAAAAGGGGTTGAAATGGGGGATGAAAGTTTGTATGGAAGTTCGTGATAAAACCATGAAACTTCGTATCTAGACAATAGATGTTTGTTCTAGCAATTTTGTAATTTCCAACTGTACGGGGATGAAATTGAGGTTGAAATGGGGGATTACTGTTTAAAAGGAAGTTTATAATTGTCGAAGATAAAACCATGAAACTTCGTATCTAGACACCTGACGTGAACCAAATAAATGTTTGTTCTAGCAATTTTGTAATTTCGAACTGTATGGGGATGAAAACTTTATGTGGAAGTTCGTCATTGTTGAAGATAAAACCATGAAACTTTATGTCTGGACACTTGAAGCGAAAGAAAATAAATGTTTGCTCTAGCAGTTTTGTTATTTTGAACCGTACTGAGGATGAAATAGAGGTTGAAATGGGGGCTGAAAGTTTAAATAGAATTTCGTCAGTAAAAAAAAAATAATAATAATAAAAAATTATTTTCATTTTAAACATTGAAGCCTTATGGTTACTTATTAACTTAAATAAACTAACATGCAAATGATAAAAGTATTACATCAGTAACAAATTGTAGCCCTAGTTCCCACACTAGGATTCCCTGTGTTTGTGGGAGCTAGTTCTCTTCGGTTGTGCTTGAGTGTGTGTGTGCGTATGAGTGTGGTTGGTTGTGTGAGGCTGCGTTTGTGATATGGGTGTGTTTTAGGGGTAGATATATAATGTTTAATTAGTAAAATTGTGGTTAAGTTTACTAGATCGATGTTTTAAGTAGCGATTCTGTGTCCTCGTAGCCCAGTTGTCTGAGAAACTGCGTTACCTTTTTTTTGCACTCTTTTTTTGTGTTTTTCAGTAAATCTAGCTTTTTGTTCAAATTTTTATAAATGTAAGGACCTAGAAAACTGTGGCTCCTTTGACCCTGACAGGTTCTTTTTCGAGGAAGATCCCATCTGTGAGTCCTTGGCATTACATTACATGTTTCTAGAGTTTTAGTACTATTAGGTGCTGTGGAATGGAACTTTAGAACACACATAAGGATGTATAATTGCCTAACTCTAAGTTCTTTGGTATCGCGATATAGAGCATCTGTCGAATATAAAAATGGTTTTTTATGTGCAATCTTTAAGACTAATCTCTGCGCTCGTTCTACTTTTAACATATGTGTGGTGCATGCTGCACCCCATGAGGTGATGCACTACATAATTAAGGATTTACACAAAGCTGTGTAAACCATAGCTATGGTTGCTTCATCGGCAACATTTCGAAGTTTTTTGAAAATGAACAATAGTTTCCGAAGTCTCGCTCTAACTGTATCTATTTGCCTCGTCCATGACAGGAGTTCGTCAATATGTATACCAAGGTATTTCACGTCTTGCACTTGTTCCAATACAGGACATCCACATGTTTGAGGGTTGGACGAGTCAGTTGTGCAAGTATGCAGTTTGATAGTCATAGATTGTTGGGGGGCTGTGCAATGTGATGTGCGGAAGGCTACTATTTTAGTTTTACTTGCGTTTAAAGTTAATAAATTGCGCATAAGCCACTTGGTGACATTATGAAGTTGTGCAGTGGTGGTTTTGGTAACCTCATCCCAATTACGCCCATGAAAAATAATAGCCGTGTCATCGGCGAAAGCGAAAACTTTGGCGCAGTTTAGTGAAAGTTGACATAAGTCGTTTATGTAAACAAGGAATAGTGTGGGGCCAAGAACACTGCCTTGTGGGACACCATAACAAACTTCTTCGTAAGCGCTATAGAAATCTCCAACCCTAACACGTTGCCATCGATTTTCCAGATAGGAGGCAAACCAGTCCAGAGCATTCGAGTTTTTTGAGTAATATTCTTCGCGATACGCTATCAAAAGCCTTAGCGAGATCAAGAAAGACTCCAATGCATCTCTGCCCAGTGTCTAGTTTTCCACTGACATGGTCAACAAGTGAAGCCACAGCTTCCTCAGTTGATCTGCCAGACCTAAAGCCAAATTGGTTTGGAGAAAGAATATTCTCTTTTTCAAGAAAGTTTACAAGGCTTTTATTAGCTACTCTTTCTAAAATTTTTGAGAGGGACGTAAGAAGGGATATCGGCCGATAATTCGATGCTTTCTCCGTATCTCCAGCCTTATAAATAGGACAGACATTTGCCTTTTTAAACGAGTCTGGAAAAATGCCGGTCTCAAGACTGAGGTTACAGAGGAACGCAATCGGGGCGGCAAGTGTATATTTTGCCATTTTGAGCAATTTGTTTGAGATACTATCTCCTCCTGGGGCAGATTTTAATTTAAGTTCGTTTATTATTTTGGCAATTTGGATCGAGTCTGTAGGCGCAAAAAATAAGGAATTGATTGGAGAATTATTAGATGTAGCCAGCTTCTCTAGTTCATCTTCCGAGAGTTTTATTTGGTCAGTAATTTTGTTTGCTAGTGTATTTCCCACCGTGGAGAAATAGTGGTTTACTTCATTCAGTGATAGAATTGGTGTGGGGGCTGTATTTAGAAGGTCGGTGTTTGTCGTCACTGTGGATTTTATATTGCAGACGTCCTTGATAGTGTTCCAGAGCTTTTTACTATATCCTATATTAGATTTTATTTTGTTACGATCATTCTCGTTTTTTAGATTTTGTAAAATGTTATTGCAAAGGTTTCTATATTTTTTGTACCTTTCCAGTAGGCTAACATCATTTGGACTCTTTTTTGATTTGTAGTGCAGAGCATCTCTTCTTCGTATAGACTTTAACAGGCCTGGTGTGATCCAGTCTTTACGTATGCATTTAGAGTTGCGCAAATTCTTTGTAGTTTTATGTTGTTTAATGATGTCGTTTAACATGTTAACAAGATCTTTAGCTGCTTCGTTAGGGTTTGTGTGGGTGTAAAAGTTATCCCAATTTATAGCTCTAATATCGTTAACTACTTCAACATAATTTATGTCATTATATTGCTTAAGAATATTAAAAATTTTAGGTTTACTCGGAATTGAAACAATGATTGCATCGTGATCAGTAACTTCGCCTGAACACACCGTTACCAAAAGCTGTTGTGAGCTTTTAATCATCGCGTGATCCAAGCAAGAACTTCCACGTGTTGGAAAATGGTGGCCAGGGAAATAACCCCTATATGCTAGTGTTCCCAAGTACTCTTCCGCTTTTTTGTCTTTTACCGGGTTTTGCTGATTTGGTACGATATCTATGTTTAGATCTCCAGCTAGTATACACGTTTTTCCCTTCATTTGGTCTAATATCTTTTCCAATGATGCTAGGAAAGTACCTATATTATTGAAAGAGGGGGACCTATACACTGCTAGGATCGAAAACTCATTTGCTATGTTAATTAGGAGACCCGTTGCTTCGCAGAAAGTTGGCTCAGACACACTCACAGACATATTCGCTTGAGATAACACAACTACACCGTCATTTTGGTTTCGGTTTCGTTTCGTGTATGCACAGCTATAGTTTTCCAGATGAATTCCCTTAAAAGAGTCGTCCAGCCAGCATTCTGTGAGAATTATTATGTGAGGTAAGAACTCTAGTCGCGATAGAAAAGCTTGTTAAAATTGTTGCTTCGGATACTTCGAATGTTTTGTGAAACAATTAGCAGTTGGTTTTGGTTTTCGTGCAGTCTCATATATGTCTGACACATTTCAGGTTGCTGGGCATAGTAGCTATGTGCCACATCTGTGCTATCAATATCATTCATTACTATTCGCCGGTCATCCATTTTTATTTAGTTGTGTTATACTGCGTGCACAAGCTATGGAACAGTTGACTCTGCTACGGTCCAATCGCAAAAGATCTCTTAGCTTTAGGATCATGGGTTGGTTAAAAGTAGGACCCTCGTCCTACTGAGTGCTTTGTCCTGTTGAAGGTGTGTTTATATCTCTGGTGTGATTGTAATGGCATCAAGAAGGGTGAGATAGTGCATGGAATTATTGTATTACATGAGTTACAAGCTGAGTGTAGTGCACAAGTGTGTATATTATGACGGGATGAGTGTTTTGTCCGCTTGAAAGTGAAAATATTGAAGATAAAACCATTGTTTTGATTTGAAAATATTGAAGATAAAGTCAATGTTGAAGATAAAACCATTCAATTTTGAAATTAGAGACTTCAAATCCATACTATTTTATATTATAAATGCGAAAGTACCTCTGTCTGTCTGTTACGTTTTAATGCCTAAACCACTGAACTGATTTTGATAGAATTGGATAAAACTGTTTTAATATAAGCTGTTTTTAGTAAATGTTATTTTTTATGGGTGTACAAATTATTATAAAGGCAGTACCGCCTCAGTCACCTTAATATTTATTTTGCGCGGACGAAGTCGCGGGTAAAAGCTAGTTTAACATAATATTAACTAATAATTTACATACATGTTTATTATGATACAAAGAATCACCCAGATATAAAACAAATATCTGAATTTATCACACAAAAATTGTCCTAGATGAAAATCAAATACACGACCAATACAGGTCCGCAGGTAGGCTTACTACCACCTTATGACCCAAAGCCAGTCACTAATGTTTTAAGTACCAATGTAATAAAGAATTGTCACCGTATTCATGAAAGTAAAAATGATTTGTCAGCTTCGCAGAAAAACAGATGACTAACTAAAAATGACATTGTTGGTTAAAAAAGTAGTCTATGTCTCACTGAAATACATGTAGATAAATTGTTACAAAAATGAATTTAGCAGGTTTTGCAGGAAATAATAAATATCCGAATACGTTTCTTGTAGATGATGAATGATTCAAGAGGACGCTTTAAGGCCTGTTTAAGGCCTGTTTTCATTTTGATTAGGCCGAG
Organism: Ectropis crepuscularia; assembly: GCA_963693475.1. Lineage (NCBI taxonomy): Eukaryota > Metazoa > Arthropoda > Insecta > Lepidoptera > Geometridae > Ectropis > Ectropis crepuscularia. The sequence continues at coordinate 11,862,011 of OY856339.1, read as the reverse complement.
TGCGAGTGAATAGTGCAGGTGTTGAGCGATTAGTACCAAACGCGTGTGGACACCGCTTGATTATTGCGAGTGCATAGTAATCAGCCGCGATTACTCACTCGCATTTGCAATCACACTCGCACTCGCAGTCGCACTAATCAAAATGCAAACCAGCCTTTATATGTATAATACGTGCATAAAATAGTAGCGAATCACTGATCATTTTAAAGTTTTCTAATGTGATGTTATAAATAAACAATTTTATTGCGGGTCGCTAGTTAATCATTAAAACAATTTGATGTCGTGACTAAAACAATTATTATAATGAGACCAAAGCATGTGTTCAATCCATATACTTCATGTCTAAGTGGGTGGGGTGAAAAAAAATGGACCGATACACATGCTGGCAATATCCAGAATCATAATTTGCATGCTTTTTAGGGTTCCGTAAAACGTAAAAACGGAACCCTTATAGATTCGTCCTGTATGTCTGTCTGTCTGTCTGTCCGTCCCTATGTCACAGCCACTTTTTGTCGAAACTATGAGAACTACACTGTTGAAACTTGGTCAGTAGATGTATTCTGTAAACCGTATTAGATTTTTACAAAAAAAATAAAAGAAAAGAAAAATTAGGGTTACTCCCCATACTGAGAACTGAAACTCAAGGTTTTTTTTCATCAAACCTACACGTGTGGGGTGTTTATCGATAAGTCTTCAAAAATGATGTTGAGGTTTCTAATATAATTTTTGTCTACACTGAATAATTGGCGCGAGAGACACTTCTAAAGTGGTAAAATGTGTGTCTCCCCCCCTCCAACTTCTAAAGTAAGAGAACGAAAAAACTAAAAAAAAATATATGATGTACATTACCATGCAAACTAACAACGAAAATTGGTTTGAACTCGATCTGATGAGTAGTTTTTTTAATACATCATAAATACACTATTATTAAAACTTCGATCAAAGTTACAACGAACTATGTGTACTATGTATGTTATGTTACTTGCTGCAACTGAACCCTTCATGGGCGAGTCCAACTCGCACTTGGCCACTTTATTTAATTCTAAACCGTACACCGAATGCGGTCCTCATATTTTGCACAGTCAACTCCATCCCGCGGCTGGTCCTTAGCGTGAAGTCCTTACTTTTAATACCATGGGTGACATTACATTGCGGTATCGATGCCTATGGTAGTCTAGTGGCGAGAACATCCGATTTCACAATTGTGAGTTTATTAATTAGAATCCCACCTGCACCTCAAGTTTTTCTCGAGTACCTATAACACCACTGGGTTTGACCGTTTGCCAACACCACTAGTTTTGACGGCGAAAAGAACCGATGCGACGAGTCTGAACAGGCAAAATGTTACAAAAATACTTTATTAAGGACATGTTTGTGTCGTCCGGCAATCCTCACTTGGCCAGTACTAATAGTCCTTGTAGAGTTGTATATTATGTCCTTGAAGCGTTGTATATTATGCCCTTGCAGCGTTGTAGATTATGTCCTTGACTCTCTATTTGTGAGAAGAGGAATCCCGAATCTTAGGAGTGTGAACAAACAGTGGGCTGCTTATGCAACAGGGGTATCAAGAGGTGGATTCTATGGATTTCATCATATCAGTACCTATGTGTTTTGACTTGTGTCTACACTTCATAAATTGGTAGGATCTGCCAAAGTCACCTCCGTAGGTCAGTAGGTACTCTTATACCATCTTTAACGCAATGAATTCTTTATTTTTTCGGCTTTTCCTCCTATACTTATTTCATTTATTAAATAAAAACCCTCTACATCCATTTAAGAATATTAACTATTATGCCACTATAGTATTGAGATTGATATTTTTCTCTATGTGCGTGTCTATTAGTTAATTATTGTTTAGGTATGCGAGTATTATTGGCTTCAACAATAATGATTCATGACATGTTTTGCTCGATCTATTATAATGAGTAGATCTATAATTGACGTAATTATCTCAATATTGAAATAAATAAATAACTATAAGTTATAAATTAATATAAGTTAATTTTCTTCAAAGATATTACTCGTAGGTATATTTTGGGCAAAATCTTGTCAAATTTAAGTAATATTGTGAAAATGTACTTCGTACTTGGGAAAATACATTATCAATTGATTGTGATTTACGTACTTGGTTTTGTGTTTCCTGGAAGTATTAACCTATTACAAGATATATGGTATTCTGTTAATAGGTATCTATTTTATAAGTAATTTTATCGATTAGCGTACTCAGCACGCGTGCTATAAGCTCTTATCTACATTTTCGGCTTTATAAATTGAACGAGGAAACTGTCTGTTATATTTCCGTTGAAAATGTTGACGAAGTCTGTTTGTCTATTAGCGATTTTGGGGGTTGCGCTGGCGCAAAATGAAACTCGGGTGGTGCAGATAGACCAAGGTCTTGTGCGAGGGTACAAAGACCCACAAGGGGGTCTTTACAGTTTTAATGACGTTCCTTACGCTACGGCACCAACTGGACCCAATAAATTTAAGGTAAACTATTTATTTTCACTTTTAAATGGACATAACTGAAAATACTCCATGACCTAAAACTATCGATATCCTTTTTAGATTAATTTTAAGGATCGAATTGTCTTGGATTCAATTCGCATAGGTAGGTAAACAGGTCACTTAATGCTCCTCCTGCTGAGACTTTGGATCTTTTCTCTCAAGAAGAGAATCATCGCCATAATCATCTTGCCTAGAACCGAAGGGTAAATCTCCAAAAGAAAATGGTATTGGCTTCGGCTTTGATATTGGTATCTCTTTATTGTTGCTTGAAATTATAGGGAGAGAGCAACGCCTATAGTTTTTAACCCCCCAAACAAAGTCGGGTGTTATAAGTGTGTCAGGATGTCTCTCTCTGTGTGTCTCAAACGGATGGACCGATTTCAATGCTTTTTTTTTATTTGAAAGTTAATTTCTTTGCGGTGGTTCACCTCAACAAAATGGCGGATAAAATATTATATAAAATATCCGCCTCCACAAAACGGCGGATAAAATAATTTTTCACAACTTCCCTCAATATAAGTATCAAAAGCCTGGATCAGTAGAATACTGTACAAAATTTCAGTCAACATTTTGGGGGTGAATCAAATTTTTTAATTTTGGTCTTGTAAGTAGGTACTTAGTTACGCGCTCGAAGAGCAGGTTGGCGGATTCATTGAAAGATGTCTTTTGTGTAACATTTAGGTTTCCTATCGATGCGAAAGCGTGCAATTGGAATATATTTATTAATAAGGAAGGAATTCTGGGTGTTCACTTAACATGTATTTATATTTAGAAATAGTCAGATCATAATCATAATAAATGAAAAGAGCCGAATAGCTTATTTCATTGAACGTACCTACGACCAGTTGGAGTAAATCCTGTTGATTTTTTTGCCATTGGGCCATTTGACTGACTTTTTCTTTTATCAATCCCAAAAAATAAGTTTTGTGATTTAGTGTGATTTCATTAGCTTCAATATAGTATTAATTAAAAGGGACCAATATTGTTTTTTTTTTTCAATTGAATAATATTTGAAAAAACTAAGAACCCACAAAAATGAGAATAAAATGGCAATTCTCTAATAAAAAGACAAAAATTAAGAGATTACATTTTAATAATAAATTAAAATATTGTGCCTCACTAGTCAACACTAACAGTCACTAGTGTGACAAATAAATAAAACACATTTTAAAAAGGTCAAATAATATTTTTAAGGTACCTATGTAATCAGTTTTTTTATCCTCACTTAAATAAAATGATTTGGCGGGCTTCCGCGAATTTTACTAATCAGAACATTTTTAAGTATTTCGAAATGTAAATAATGAATCATCCATTTACCTTACGAACTTTATCCAGATTATCGGTAATTTTATGAGTAGCATAAATAATAATTGTTCCTTTCACAGTATTCGACACGACGCTACCTAGGTACAACTCTTAGCAATAAGTTGATTTCATATTAACCGGGTATAACCGCGGTAACAGCAAGTATTTTAAAAGTGAGAATTGTGAGGTCGAGGTTTTTTAATTTTTGAAGTGAAAACTTATCTTGGCGCTTTAATTAAGAGTGCGCCTAAAGCCAGGAAAAAAACAGATTTCACCCGCGCGACGCGTTTCTTAATGTGATGTACATAAAGTCGAGAATAGTTGAGAGAACATGACACAGTTTGGAGGAAAAATCAATATTTAATCAGGAGTCCATTTTTGACCAAGTTTTATTTAATTACTCAATAACTAAACATAAATTTAAAAAAGTGTTCGGTTACTTTACTAGAACGTACAAATAGGAATTTTATTACCAAAAAATAATATGGGGTCATCGCTGATAATTTCGAGTACTCGAATTAAAACGGGTTTTTTCGGTGTCATTTTTATTTTTTTATTGTAAAAAACTCTGATCTGTTTTTAAAATTATATTCGGTTATTGTGCTTCTTCTTGATTGTACCCACACGTCAATATTTTTTTTTGTCATAGTTTTTAGTTTCTTAACTTCAGTGAGAGGCGTCGAAAATGTCCTTTTTTCGTTTTCTGGCTTTAGGCGCCCCCTTAAGTTAAATTTATATATTACTAGCGACCCGCCCAGGCTTCGCACGGATGCAATGCTGATACTAAATAAACTAATACAAATAATTAGTAGTTAACTAAATCATACCTGAGCGTGACGCTACAATTCAATTCACATCCCACGAAAAATCTGTGTAGGCGCGCCAAAAGAAGTTTTCACTTCAAAAACTTATATACTCTTTGTATTATCTTTCATTAAAACTATGTAGGTAATATACTCTTTGATTAAAACTCTCGAAAAAAAAATGTTTGATCGGTAACGTCAAATGTTTGACTGGAATTTATGTAGAACAGTTTAAATTAGATAATGAAATTGTTGTTTTTTACTATATTTTTCGCGACTTTTCAATATTTTCTCACCGTTTAAACCTTCCGTTAACTACCACAAATATTTCAAAATCAAAATCAGCCAAATCGGCTCAGCCGTTGTCAAGTTTTAGCAGACCCACGAACAGCAATTCATTTTTATTTAAATAGATATTATAGATTAAAATTTTGATTTATTTTTATTCGCACCACACACAGTCTTTTCGTGGGCTGTGAATTGAGCGTCACGCTCGTGAATGAAAGAAAACTTAGGGGTGAACTAAGGGACATGGCGTGTTACCATGGTTACCATTACACATTCAACCATGGCCATCTAGATGGCTATGCTTAGATGAGCTATTTAGACGACAACGCTTTGAAGATTTATTCCAGACTAGCAGCGACCTCCGGTTTCACCCGCGTAGTTTAAAAAGCGTGCTATCAAATTCTGAGTCATAAGTTTTCACTTCTATCGGCAGTGTTATAACTGCCAATTTTTTAAATTTATGTTTTACAATTATGGATTGTCATGCATGATCCACAACTATTTTTATCATACAATAATAGTTATTTGTTATACAAGAGTGCAAAGTGGCTTTTTAACCGCGTGCTCAATTTTGATGACCGAGCAAGCGAAGGATTCTAAAGTTGAATCACGAGCGTAGCGAGGGATTCAAAAATTAGAATCCTGAGCGTAGCAAGGGAATCAAAAGAGCACAAGGTGAAAAATCTTTGCACTCGAGTGTAACACGTAATTTTTCATCCCCCCCTAGCGAGGAAATTACTAAACGCTTTGCGCATTTTCAGTTTTAGTCGATTCTGTTGGCGTTAAATAAACTTCTTGGTCGCTAGAATCACTTATTATTATGGTATTTCGGGTTTTCACTTGTATTCAATTTTATAAGTTTTAAACTTAAGTTTATTTAGCCATGGTTTTAACAATAACAATATGATGTGAAAATATAGAGGGTTGACCGATTGAGGTAAGGAGTTTCATGTGTACATGAAAAAGTGTCCGCCCAAATGCATTAAATTATCGTATCGCTAAATTTGCATCATTTTTAAAGGAAATTAATAAACGTACTATTAAGAATTCATAAAAGAAAAATATTGGCAGTCATAGGCACTGCCGATAGAAGTGGTAACTTATAACTCAGAATTTGATTTTTACTTTGGAAACTACGCGTGTAAAACCGGAGGGCGTGGCTATGAGCATGGCCATCTAGAAATGCTGACACATTTTTAAATGGCCAATGGGAAAGGCTGAGACATTTCTAGATGGCCATTGGCTATGGTCCCGAGTTTACCCTAAGATTTCTTATCATTCTCGAGCGTGACGCTAGAATTAAATTGACAGCCCACGAAAAATCTGTCTTTGGTGCGCCAAAAGAAGTTTTGACTTCAAAATATATTGTACCTACATGTTTTCTCAAAATAGTAATTATTTATTTGATGTTATATTTACTACATTATTTTGTACTGCACAAGTAGTTGAAATTATCTATTAGTTACTATTTTAGTAGTCAATAATGTTTAATTATTTAACTCGGCATACTTCAATTCGATTACAATTGATTCATTCATAGCGTTTCAAAATGTTTTGCCATTTGAAATAACATTCTTTACCTCTATCCTCCATACGTGAAAAGAAAATTGCGCGCAAAGCATTTAAGAAAAAGTACACCAAAGAGGTTCCGAGTATGAGTTTTTAACAAATTAAAAATAAATGTATGATGAATTCGGCACCAAGGAGGTAGAAATAAATAGGTTAAATTATGTTTTGAATTCAAAACCTCAGTACACACTATGTTCTAAATTCAAATTTACTTTAACCTCTAGAGGGTAAAAACGACTTTTGCGCCCTGATATCGAAGAGCAAAAGTACTCTTTCCGAGCTGGTGGGATGAAAAAACTATTTATTGCCTTATGATTATTATATAACGACTTGCCATGAAACTTATCTACTGCTAAGTATGATAAAAAATGGCATCATAAGCAAGCTTGAAGTTCACACCTGCAGCAAACTGATTGGTACGCTTGAAAGCACTATTTGCTAATTTTCAATTTTCAATGGGGCGTTTTCCAGATGAAGATAGACTTGTCAAAGACAGTTCCCAATTTCACCATAAGTGGCGCCAATGTTTCATTTTGTTAGAGAAATTACACAAAAACGAACAGTGGTGCCACACTTGGCAAAATTTAGAACTATTTTTGACAAGTCTATCTTCATCTGGAAAACGCCCCATTCAAAGATAAACAAACTTACTTATTTGTGCGTTTTTTGTTTTAGGCCCCTCTTCCAGCACCATCATGGAATGACACGTTTGATGCTGTAAACAGATGGGTAATGTGCCCGCAGCCACAAATTGACATTTTAGCCGACATTTTCCCAATCATTGAGGATTGCCTCGTTGCTAACATATTCGTACCAGATACGAATACAACTGGCCTTCCTGTGATGGTGTATATTCACGGAGGAGCGTTTAGTCATGGAGCTGGTTTCTTAGACCAATACACCAGTCTCGTTCGAACGGAGAGAGTAATCGTTGTGACATTCAATTACCGTCTCGGAGTTCACGGTAATCTCTGCCTAGGAACAGAAGACGTGCCTGGCAACGCGGCGTCAAAAGATCAAGTAGCATTATTGCGCTGGGTCAATAGAAATATTGCCAATTTCGGAGGTAACCCCGATGACGTAACTATTGCTGGTTGTAGCAGTGGTGGAGGATCGGTTGAATATCTCACCCTGTCACCGATGGCGACCGGTCTATTCAAGAAAGCCATTACAGAAAGTGGAGCAATTTTCGGAATCACAGGACCACAAGGTGATCCTGTAGAAAACGCAAAACTATACGCTAGGCAACTCAACTTCACCAACGTAGACGACATAAATGCATTGGAAGAATTTTACAAAAACGCTACGCATGAAGTTTTACTTTCTAGATACGATTTTCTTGATACACAGACATATGGAAGTTCAATAGTATTCGCACCGTGTGTCGAACGGGAGACAGGGCAGGAAAGGTTTCTTCCCGACACTCCTGTAAACATCATCAAACATGGAAACTACACAAGTCTACCTTTGCTATATGGATACGCTGCATTGGAGGGATTGATCCGCATGCCCGAATTTGATTTAATCAAGAACAGAATGAATGATTCATTTTCAGATTTCATACCTGATGATATTCAATTTGACAATGAAACTCACAAGGAAGAGTTTTCTGAGAGGGTTAAGCAGTTTTATTTTGGTAGCCAAGGAGTTTCTGAGCAGACCACATTATCTTACGTAGACTATTTTACTGATGTGCTTTTTGCGATTCCTATGTTGAGAGCCACTAACCTTCGTAGAGGTTCACTCAATGACACGATATACTTGTACGAGTATACTTTCACGGATGAAAACTCTCCGTTGGTGCCGAACACAAACGTACGAGGACCAAACCACTGCTACCAAGCTAATGCTGTAGCAGACCAAGATGTGACGAATGCTACAGCAGAATATAGAGCCATGAAGGAAGTAATGAGGGAGTTATGGCTTAACTTCATCATATCTGGGTGAGTTTTCAGCTTAGTACATAAATAAACCTTTTCTGCATAAGCCTATATTGATTATGTTTATCAAATACTTAAATAGCTTACCAAAGAATGCTCTGAAGGCAATTATTTAACTTATTGTTTTCGTTTGTGAGAGTATGGTACACTATTAAAAATTATTTATTATCAGGCCGAAGCTTTGTATTTTTAACCGACTTCAAAAAAAGTGGAGGTTATCAGTTCGACCGCCATATTTTTTTGCTAGTAGTGTCGATGTCGGTGTATTTTTGAGTTTGTTGTGCTACGTAAAGTGAGATGATTTTTTGTACAGAGCGTAGGTACACCCTGGATTATACAGAACAAATGTATTTCCAAGCAGATTTTTTATAGAGATAACTAAACTCTCCTGTGCCTAAACATCCGATTTTATGCTATGTAGATATTCCCCTATGAAGTTACGGTGGTCTAGTTGGGAGAACGGCGGCTTCCGTCCGGAGACCCCGGGTTCAAACCCCACACGCACCACTGTCTTTTCGAAGTCATGTGCGTAATGCCGCTAACTTAAAACGGTGAAGGAAAACATCGTGAGGAAACCGACATGTACCTAGAATCTTTCGAAGTCATGTGTCATCCGCCAACCCGCACTGGGCCAGCGTGGTGGATTATGGCCTTAACTCTCTCCTTGCGAGAGAAGGCCCCGAGTCCCAGCAGTGGGAACGTTTAGTGGGCTGTTGATGATGATGAGATATTCCCCATGTAGATTCGAGGCCTCTGACAAGAAGAAAGTTAAAGCTATAATTCTCTACGCTAGCTAAATGTGGGGTACTATATCCTCAACGTTTATCTTTCTTAGAAAATGACTTCTTTTCTTTCACCTTTAAAATTAGCGGTAATAGTAAATACTTTGCAAGATACTCACCCCTGTCTCCTATAAAACAGTGGACAATACTGAAAAAATAGATAATATTATATAATATTGTCTTATTGTTACAGAAATCCCACACCAGATAATAATACAGTGGCAGTGCCAACGTGGCCAGCGGTGGAAGGCTACTTGTCTCCATTTATGCTTCTCAACTCAACGTCAACTGTCGAACAGTCTCCATTGTTAGAAGAAAGGGCTCGGTTCTGGGATGAAATTTATGAGACAAACTATAAACAGCCTGTACCTCCTTCGGAGCCGACGGAAGCTACAACGTCAACACCCACTACAATCACTATCCAGCCCACGACGCAAGCAACGGCTCCATCGACGGTACAACCAACAACGCAACCGGCAACGACGGCAGTACCCGACAGCGCTGTAACATCAAGCGTATCATTAATTCTAATTTTCAGTCTCCTAGCCATTAATTTTTTCACTTTTTATTAAATATACCTGACATTAAAACTACTTATGGACTACAACATTATTGCCGTAGTCAATGATGGTTCATACCTAAGGAAAGAAGACGAAGAAGAAATATGTGTGTAAATAATTAGAAATAAGTGGGAAATATGTGGCATTGTGGAGAGATGTAAAACCTAGCGGTTTGGGAACATAGGAAAGAATTTGAAAAAAGCGTAAGGCAGAGAACTAAACATACAGATGCAACGGTTAAGATACGTCTCTTAAAATGTAATTGAGCTGGAACCATATCTGTAAATCGAAAAAATCGAGATGATAGGACGGACTGCATAAGCTGGGATAAAAAAGCAGAAAAGACGTAAGATAATATGGAGAATTGAATTGAGAATGCACATCCTGGTTGAGCAAGGCAAAATACAGGAAGCAGCACAGACTAAGTAGGGAGATACGGATGAAGTTGATAGAGAGCTACCTACGCCGTAAAGGTTACAACAACATTACAAAATCTAGATTTTGAATTATTAATCTCTATATTTACATGCACCTAGTAGAAATATACTTTTTCAAATTATTTATATTTTTTACAAGGTAATACGAATGTTTAAACATAACTATTACTTCATAAACCGATGTTTCTTCCATGGACGTTACTACATATGTAGCTTACCAGAAAACGCTGTTTCATTGTGTTGATCTTAATTATTCCTAGTCATTCATTAAATTAAAAATGAACTATTCAGATAGTGTTTAATTATTTTATATCGCAAAACTGGCTTTTAGTGAATCTTCTTTATGAGTGTCAATTAAAAAGATTGACTGTTTGTCACACACAAAACATAAACCGTGGTGGCAGTGGTAGATAAAAGGATAAACCTGCTAAAAATACACTATCGACAACGATTAAATGGTGTCAATCAAGGCTACATATCATAAACTAGTGCACAATAACATAGAACTTATTATAAGCACGAGCTGAAGCAGTTCGAATACTGAAACTATTTGTACTGTAACTGACGTGATCGCGTCTGGCACCCAAGTACTGGTTGATCTACGAGGGTTTTTGACGTGATAACGTCTTATAATTCGGTGAAGCCGGCTGCACGCCCGCAAAACATGACGTCATGTAACGTTACCATTAGTTCGTCGTCAGTGCCATGCGGACGAAGCTGAGCGCTGAGGGCGCCACCCGCCGAGTCGAGCGGTATCACTACTCGCGCTATCAGCGTACTGATTTCTTAAGACGTTGTCACGTTTAACTATCGTCAGTAAACCGACTTTACAGACAACCATTTTTTTTATTTTTTTTAACTGTGATATGTTCGCACTTTACCGCCATCTCGCCTGATGTTAAGCGACGATTCGATCTACGATAGAACGTGCTTACCTAGAAGAAACCGATTCACACTCGATTTGGCCATTTTGAGGTGGCCACGGCGTACCTTGGGTTAAGGTGCACTGGTGTCAGAACCTTGTTTCTGAAGTGGGTCTGGAAACGGGCAGGCCGCAGCGTGTTCAGGAAAGAATGCGAAAGAGTCCCGGCGTTCTCGCCATAATATACAGCAAAATATTTTTTCATCCCACCAGCTCGAAAAGAGTACTTTTGCTCCTCGATATCAGGGCGCAAAAGTCGTTTTTACCCTCTAGAGGTTAAAGTAAATTTGAATTTAGAACATCGTGTGTACTGAGGTTTTGAATTTAAAACATAATTTAACCTATTTATTTCTACCTCCTTGGTGCCGAATTCATCATACATTTTTTTTTAATTTGTTAAAAACTCATACTCGGAACCTCTTTGGTGTACTTTTTTTTAAATGTTTTGCGCGCAATTTTCTTTTCACGTGTGGAGGATAGAGGTAAAGAATGTTATTTCAAATGGCAAAACATTTTGAAATGCTATGAATGAATCAATTGTAATCGAATTGAAGTAAGCCGAGTTGCCGAGTTAAATAATTAACTATTATTGACTACTAAAATAGTAACTAATAGATAATTTCAACTACTTGTGCATTACAAAATAATGTAGTAAATATAACATCAAATAAATAATTACTATTTTGAGGAAACATGTAGGTACAATATATTTTGAAGTCAAAACTTCTTTTGGCGCGCCAAAGACAGATTTTTCGTGGGCTGTCAATTTAATTCTAGCGTCACGCTCAGGAATGATAAGAAATCTTCGGGTAAACTCGGGACCATAGCCAATGGCCATCTAGAAATGCCTCAGCCTTTCCCATTGGCCATTTAAAAATGTGTCAGCATTTCTAGATGGCAAAACTCATAGCCACGCCCTCCGGTTTCACACGCGTAGTTTCCAAAGTAAAAATCAAATTCTGAGTTATAAGTTGCCACTTCTATCGGCAGTGGCTATGACTGCCAATATTTTTCTTTCATGAATTCTGAATAATACGTATATTAATTTCCTTTAAAATGTACCCTGATGCAAATTTAGCGCTACTATAATTTAATGCATTTGGGCGGACACTTTTTCATGTACACATGAAACTCCTTACCTCAATCGGTCAACTCTCCATATTTTCACATCATATTATTATTGTTAAAACCATGGCTAAATAAACTTAAGTTTAAAACTTATAAAATTGAATACAAGTGAAAAACCGAAATACCAAAATAATAAGTGTTTCTAGCGACCAAGAAGTTTATTTAACGCCAACAGAATCGACTGAAACTGAAAATGCGCGAAGCGTTTAGTAATTTCCTCGCTATGGGGGGGATGAAAAATTACGTGTTAGAGAGAGTTCACACGGCGCGGCTACCAACCGCGCCCGCGCGCGGGCGCGGCAGATTTCCATATAAAATTGAATTCAATTCACACGACGCGGTTAAGAGAGGGTTCACACGGCGCGGCTGCCAACCGCGCCCGCGCGCGGGCGCGGCAGATTTCCATATAAAATTGAATTCAATACACACGACGCGGTTTACGGCCGCGGCGGCTGCGGCAGCCGCGCGTCGCCCGCGTGGCTGCGCGCGATTCTTGCGCAGTAGCTTTCCGGAGCAGAAACCGCGAAAATCTGCGGTCTCGTGAGTATTGAAACAAAACCGTCGCGCGGCGCGGCGCCGCGCCCGCGCGCGTGCGCGGTTGGCAGCCGCGCCGTGTGAACCGGCTCTAAGGCGGCCGCGGCAGCACGCGGCTCCCGCGCGGCGGCCGCGCGGGAGCCGCGTGGTTGCGCGTGGTTCCTGCGCAGTAGCTGTCCTTACGCAGTAATATATCGCACCTTGAGAATGAAAGTGACTCAATCCAAAATTACTGATTTTTGGATAATGAGCAAAATGTATCTGCACTCAATAGCGTGTCTTCATAAACAGCATTTATTTTAATAATAGTAACGGTTTACTTTCAACTTTGAATAAAAAATATTATTAGTTCTTTGAACTAGTAATATTTTTGTATTAAGTAATAGAAATGGATCAAATTTTATAAATATTTATTTAAGTAAGTATTAAAAATGTGTGCTTAAAAATCCATTCACAATTAGGTAACTTTAATTTAAAAAGAATATGTATTAAAAAGGCTTGTTATGACTTAGAGCTGGTTCACACGGCGCGGCTGCTAACCGGCGCCGCGCCCGCGCGACGGTTTTGTTTCAATACTCACGAGACCGCAGGTTTTCGCGGTTTCTGTTCCGGAAAGCTACTGCGCAAGAATCGCGCGCAGCCACGCGGGCGCCGCGGCGGCTGCGGCAGCCGCGCGGCGCCCGCGTGGCTGTGCGTCGTGTGTATTGAATTCAATTTTATATGGAAATTGCCGCGCACACGCGCGGGCGCGGTTGGCAGCCGCGCCGTGTGAACTCTCTCTTAGGTCTTCTACACTCTCACTATCAATTAATTTTCCAGCTTCATTGATTATAACACCAATTTAATTATTTCCATAAATCCCAATGTAGTAGATAGAGAAAATAAAACTTAATGATATTTTGTCAGGGTTTTTATTGTATGATTAGGGACCAATGGCCCTAAAATTATTAAAACTAACATGAAGCCATGAACCGTGTGCACGCTTAGAATTAGATTTTATGAATTATTTAAGCATTGTAACAATGAATATAAATAAATAAATAATTTAATAGTAATTTTTTATAATAAGCAACTAATGATTTCTTATCAACAGAAAATTTGGTGGGAACTGAATTACAACAGGCACATCAACCCATCATACATTTTTTGCTACTTTACGCACTACTACAAGTACTACTACTGCAGTGGTGTCACTATGCAACCTGTATTGTCGGTTTTTGAATTTCGCCGGGATAAAATTAAATACTGTTTTGACGTGACAACGTCTTATAAATTGGTTTGCCGGGTGACACTTCAAGAAACTGCGTTACGCTCCGCTCACGTTATGCGCTCACAATGAGAGCGAGTGAGAGGGACGCGTGCCTTTCACTTTTTATGTCTGTCTCTCTCGCTCTTAGGCGGGCTAACCATGCCCGAGTCGCCGATTCGCTTAGGCGCCTGCATACAAGTTTACACGATTACACGTTGCCAGTTAATTGTAAAACGATTGTGTAGTGATAATGTGAAGGTAGTTTCGTCAATATAATTTTAAAATAATTCTTTGTATAAATAAATGTTTTAAATTGTTACTATTATTTCATCCTTCTTCCTACTATACGAATGAATATTCACATTAAAATTATTTTACCACTCAAAGTCGTTGTCACGTAAAACTTTCGCCCGTATACCGACTTTACAGGCAACCAATTTTTTTTAAGTCAGTCAGTGTACTAAACTCGAAAACCCAAATTTTTGAATTGAGTCACTTTCATTCTCATGGTGTGATATGTCAATGACTGTGGCCTTTGACAGTCGCAGGTAGGGCATGAATACCGGTATTCGGGATTACCGAAAAACCGGTAATACTGGACTATATAAGGCAACTCTGAAAATCAGTTTTAAAATTGCAAATAGGTACTTTTTTATTAGGTTTTTTTTTAGGTATTGTTCTGTATTTTTAATAAACAAAAATAATCAAACTCATATTACAAAAATAACAATCAGCTTATTGAAGTGAAAACTTCTTTTGGCACGCCACAAGCAGATTTTTCACACTTGGGAATGATAAGAGTTTTTTGGGTTATCTCGGGACCATGGCCATTGGCCATGTTACACTAATGTTTTTTTTTATAAATATTGGTGGACAATTCACACACAACACCATCTGACCCCAAACTAAGCAAAGCTTGTATTATGGCGGCCAGACAGCTGATATAATACTAATATAGTTTTAAATACATACTTATTATACATAGAAACACCCAAAGTGCAAACATTTGAATTCATCACACAAATATTTGCACTGGGTGGAAATCGAACCCACGATCCTCGGCTTCGCAGGCAGAGCTACTACCCATAAGCCACGAGGCCAGTCAAAGTGTGCCAGAAGAATATCTTTTAAGCGTAAATATTATAAATAGACATTTTAATTTATGCCTTTATTTTAGTTATATGTAGATATTTTGTTTGTTTAACCATAAAGTTTTAAACGTTCAATTAAGTAGGAACCTGAGATTTTTTTTGTACGGTGATAAATATTTGCTTCTTATAAATAAATAAAGATTGGTGGACAATACACACAGCACCATCTGACCCCAAACTAAGCAAAGCTTGTATGATGGCGGCCAGATAGCTGATATAATACTTCATCATCATCATCATCAGCCGCAAGACGTCCACTGCTGAACAAAGGCCTCCCCCCTAGATTTCCACAACGAACGGTCCCGCGCAACCTGCAACCAGCGGTTTCCAGCGACCTTTGTGAGGTCATCTGTCCATCTAGTGGGAGGCCGTCCAACACTGCGTCTTCCGGTTCGTGGTCGCCACTTGAGAACCTTTCTTCCCCATCGGTTGTCAGTTCTTCGAGCGATGTGGCCTGCCCATTGCCACTTCAGCTTGCTTACTCGTTGAGCTATGTCGGCCACTTTCGTTCTTTTGCGAATATCTTCATTACGGATTCTGTCGCGCAAAGAGACTCCGAGCATAGCTCTCTCCATAGCTCGCTGTGTGACTTTGAGCTTTGTTATGAGGCCCACAGTTAAGGACCACGTCTCAGTTCCATAAGCCATCACTGGCAACACGCACTGGTTAAAGACTTTTGTCTTTAGGCATTGGGGTATTTTGGACTCAAAGATGTGTCGAAGTTTCCCGAACGCTGCCCATCCGAGTTGGATCCTTCGCTGGACCTCTTTGTCGAAGTTGGATCTACCTAATTGGATCTTTTGACCCAGGTAGACGTATTCGTCAACAACTTCGAGTGTGGTATTCCCAACAATAACCGGTACAGGTGAGACATGCACATTTGACATGACCTTCGTCTTGTCCATGTTCATCCTCAAACCAACCTGTTGGGATACTCTACTGAGGTCCCTGAGCATTGCACCGAGGTCCTCCAGCGATTCCGCCACAATGACTATGTCGTCGGCAAACCGAAGGTGAGTGATGCATTCGCCGTTGATATTGATGCCATGTCCGTTCCAGTCCAGTAGCTTGAATACGTCTTCCAGCGCAGTAGTGAACAGTTTCGGAGATATAACATCTCCCTGTCTCACGCCTTTCTGTAGCTGGATATGCTTTGTGCACCGGTCCTGTAATCGGACAGACATTGTGGCTTTGCTGTAGATACATTTCAACACTTCGATATAGCGATAGTCAATGCGGCATCGCTAGAGAGACTGAAGCACTGCCCAGGTCTCGATGGAATCGAAGGCTTTCTCATAGTCCACATACGCTATACATAGTGGCCGATTATACTCTTCGGTTTTCTGTATAATCTGCCGGAGCGTATGTATGTGGTCTATGGTACTATAGCCTTTTCGGAAACCGGCTTGTTCGGGTGGCTGAAAGTCGTCAAACCTGCGTGCGAGACGATTCGTGATTACCCTCGAAAACAACTTATAAACGTGGCTCAGAAGTGAGATGGGTCTGTAATTCTTCAACAAGGTGTTATCACCTTTTTTGAAGAAGAGCACCACCACACTTCTGCTCCACGCTTCTGGCGTATTACCGTCAAGTATGACGGAGTCGAACAGCTTCTGGAGGACTTTAAGTACCGGTTTTCCACCCGCTCTCAGAAGCTCAGTCGTAATTCCGTCATCGCCAGGTGCTTTGTTGTTTTTAAGTTGTTTGAGGGCCATCCTAATCTCATACAGGCTGACTTCCGGGATATCTTCGGTAAAGTGCCGGGTCAGCTTGGCTCTGGGGTCTTTTGCCATGCTAACGACAGGTTGTGCTTGTGTAGAGGTGTATAACTGTTCATAGAACTTCTCAATCTCCTCCAAAATCTCGGGCTTCGACGAGACTACGTTACCGCTATCGGTCTTTAGTTTGGCCAGCTGACTTTGCCAAAGAGACAGATTTCTTGCGAACACTTTCGAGCCTTGGTTCCGCTTGATCGCTTCTTCAATACACGAAGTATTGAAGCAACGTATGTCGCGTCGCACACAAGTAGAGATCCGTCTATTGAGCCGTCTGTATACCGTCATGTCGACCGAAGACTGCAACCGCATATCTTGCCTAACTGCCATGAGATTTAGAGTATGATCGGAGAGCTTTTGGGTTCTATTTTGGCGTCGGCTCTTATAAAATTTCCTGCCAACTGCTTGAACAGTTTCCACCAGCCTGTCGTTTATTTCGTCCGCCGTTACGCATTCATCTAAGGCTTCGAAGCAATTTTGAAGTTCGAGTTGAAAGTTATCGGGATCTTCGATTTGAGCATAATTTGGTCGGAGCGTGGACTTCATTAGACGTGATCTTTCGAACTTAATGTTTAGATTCAGCGTGCCTCTTACTAATAATAGTCTTAACCCTACTGATCATATGACGTCATAATGAAGTCGATCTCATTTTTTGTGGAACCATCTGGGCTAATCCATGTCCATTTTCGTTGTGGCTGTTTCTTGAAAAAGGAGTTCATCATAAAGAGGCTCTCCCTTTCCAAGAAATCAGCTAGACGTTGCCCTCTTGGGTTCCGCTGCCCATATCCGAATTGTCCCACTCTCAACTCATCACCGCTACGTTTGCCCAGTTTCGCGTTGAAGTCTCCCATCACAACTGTGAAATGTGTTGGCGAGACATGTATGGCTTTGGAGATGTCCTCATACATGGTCTCAACCTCTTCGTCGGGATGTGTCGAGGTCGGTGCGTACACCTGTATGACCTTCAATGAATACCGGTCGGTAATTTTAAGTACAAGGTACACGACCCTGCTCGACACACTCTCGATCATTATCACGTTGTTGACGAGAGACTGGCGGACTAAAAACCCGACACCCCCTTGGGATTGTTGATCTCCCTCCCGGTAGTAGAACAAGTTGCCGGATTCAAGGGTTATCCTATCCTCGCCCTGTCTACGGACTTCGGATAACCCTATGATATCCCAGCGCAACTTGTCCACTTGTACTTATATAATACTTATATAGTTTTAAATACATACTTATTATACATAGAAATCCCCAGACACAGTGCAAACATTTGAATTCATCACACAAATATTTGCACTGGGTGGGAATCGAACCCACGACCCTCGGCTTTGCAGGCAGAGCTACTACCAACTAAGCCACGAGGTCAGTCAGTCAGTATATAAATTAATGACTTTATAGTAGTGAGAAATATAACTAATTCTGTGGTTTTATGAATGTGCGGTAAAAATGAACTTCTTTTTGCATTGTAGACATTGTATAACTAAAAAGTTTTGGACAAAATACTCGATTTATGTGAGTAAATAATTTAAGTAACTTAATAAGTAACGGCGCCATATTGGCGTCTGCTGCTCTGTCGAACGCCTTTCACTTTACCCTTACTCCGCGGCCACCTGTGACGCAACATGCGATAGATGGAAGAGTGATTGATTATTTTCTTAAAAACGGTAATTTTAAATTATTTCGATGCATTGATTTCTACTAGTCTAAAAGAATATTACGTGGGGTATTTGTTATCGCTATTTTAATAGATGAAATAAGGTTTTAAAAATATGAATACCGCAAAAATACCGGTTTTGTCAGAAATCCATTACCGCCATGCCCTAGCTGCAACTAGGGCCGTTCAAGTTCAAAATTCGAAGACTAATGATAATAAAAGCGGCATAATAACTGGAACGGCAATTTTTCCGATAAAATCACAGGGTAGTACTAGTAAAGCCTTTTTTACTTGACAAACTGATTATGAATTGCGACCCCTAATTCTGCTTTATTATTTGTTTGTTAAGAGCTCTTTGTTCTGACGAATTTAGCAGTGTCTCAACCAAAGGCTTCGACTTCTTGCCCCTACGCCGTATCTCGCAAAAGGCTTACCTTTTGTTTTGTTGTATCAGTGTTTTGATTCTAACTACCTAAGGATTCCCAGAGTTCGTTGCAGAATTAATTGAAAACATTCCGTGCGGGCGGCCGACACCCATGCTACGTCACTAAAGTTTCTAAAATTTTTGTTTGACCTTTGTAAACAAAGTCATGTATTATAGAGGGAATAAGTGACGACAAGACAAATTTGGACTGATTTAAAAGATTAAATCAGTCCAAATTTGTCTTGTCGTCACTTATTCCCTCTATAATACATGACTATGTTTACAAAGGTCAAACAAAAATTTTAGAAACTTTAGTGACGTAGCATGGGTGTCGGCCGCCCGGAACGGAAGATAATTTCGCTGCCCTCTTATTTAGGGGTTTAATTTAAATTACTATACATCCACTCGTCATCAGGCCATCCTAGTCCACTGCCGGATGTAAGCCTCTCCCATGATACACTATTCAGCCATATCCTCGTCTTCTTTTCTCCCGCCACTGCCTGCAGCCTTACGTATGTCGTCACTCCAAAAAGTTTCACTACGCTACGTTTGCCTATTCGCGATCTCTACTCTAGAACACGTCTACGGTTAGCGATCCTACGATAGATACGAGTATGATCACAATGACTAGATAATATGTTAAGCTATGTCGATAACTATGGCCCTCTAACGAATGAATTCGTTTTGTATACGATCCCTAAGAGAAAAACTGAGCGTAGCTCATAATGTAAACACTTTACAGGACCTAATCACGATAAAAACTATCATTTAATCATCTCCATGTTTCGGCAACGTTACAACCACCGTGTTCGCGAGAGGACTGTGTGAGATGTCTTCTTGTGAGCACGTAAATGTTAGTTTTGACCATGGTTAAATCTTGTAAATTGTTTACCTACATTACGTATTTCAAATAGCGAAAGTGTAAAAACAATATGAGCACAGCTCTTTCCATAGTAGGTACGTTGTGCGACAGGTGCATGGTTTAATTCCAAGTTCATTTGAAGACCGATGTATTGCGAAGAATAAGCCAGGCTATTTAGCATCTCTTGTTAATCCTCCAGCGTTTCGTTAGAGATGCATTCTCCGTTAATATTAATACCACGTTCAGTCACATTCAGCATCCTTAACATTTCTCGTTTGAGAACAATTTCGGATAGATTACGTTCCTTTGTCACACTCATCAACGCAGGTGAATATCCTTCGTCCGAGAGTTTTCGACTGATACAGTCAGTCGGTCATAGTTGCGGCGTTATACAAACATCTCATCACCTCGATTATCGGGAGTCAATGTCTTCTGTACAATTTTCCTCACGGCTTGGATGTGGTCTATGGTACTACACCGTCTGCAAAATCTGGCCTATCCGGTAGTTGAAACTCGTCTGCGAACAACGCGATTCGTGATAAACCTTCAAAACAACTAAAGACCTATTCAGACCTGAGCTTTATTCTGCCCGGCACGGCGGCATGGAAGCAGGTAGCGACATGCACAAAGTTTTCTCTGCTTCGCTATCTATGAGTAAAACCACAGATATTTCTTCTTCTTCCATCAGTTCCATAGTCTCTCTCGAAAGCTTCGACTTTTCTCTTGTTCTCTCGCCTCATCGCGAAAAACTTCCGAGCCCTCATCCCCTGAGGCTTCTACCACTCTGTCGAGACGTTCAACATCGTCTGTTTCACAAAAAAAGTTTCTCGGAGATCGTCATAGAATAAGAAATAAAACAATTAGTAGAAAAAGTAAACAAACTTTTTTATTTGCACCTTAGATAAAAATATGAATTGGTTTAAATATATTAATATTTAATCTGAAAGAACAATGGCAGACTTTCATACTTTAAAATGGTTGAGACGAAATGATAGCGTCTATATATCAAAAATATCTTAAAATGTTGAACGTCAGTCCCTGAGTAAGATATGGAAAGATTTTTGTCTTCAAAGGGCCTAGAAAAAAAGATATTTAAGTTGAAACTTTATTAAAATTCGATAAGTCAGGCTATAGGCAGAGATTTGACAGAGATACTCTGTATTAGTGGCTGACGTTGACATACCAGAGACATAATATATTTTTTTAAATTTGAGTTTGGCTCTGGATACTAGTTCTTCAGCCGCAGTGACATAGGAGAATTTCTAAAGTTGCCATATCATTAAAATAGAATTATACCAATAGTTTTAACGTTGATATTATTAATATTGCGGAAAGAAGTTTTACTGAAACTAATATCCACAACTATCTTTTAAATTTTATAACTACTGATATTCTATTTACTAATGATAACCAACTTGAAATAAAATATATTTTTGCCGTCATTATTGTTTTACAATTACTTCCAAAATAGCACGATTATAATAAATGGTCATATTTAAACGGCGTACTAGTCGATTTAGTCATATGAAAACCCAATAAATTGTAATATTTTTTGTGGCTTCTATTACCACATATATTTATTTGAAAAATCTTAGAAAAATCAATAAATTCATTTCGTATAAACGTTATTTCTAGACGCTACCATGAAGCCAACTATTATTTTGCCATTGTTCTTTGGCCACCCCTCAAAAAGTGCCGCCCATGGCGCGCCGCCCCCACCACCTTCCCTACACTACGCCGCTGACTGACCGCCTTGCAACCGCAAGTCTTGCGGTTTTCGCCCGCGACCCCGGCGGCTGAAAAACCGCAAAAACCTGCGGTCTCGAAACAAAACCGTCGCGCGGCGCGGCGCCGCGCCCGCGCGCGGGCGCGGTTGGCAGCCGCGCCGTGTGAATCGGGCCTTACACTCGAGTGCAAAGATTTTTCACCTTGTGCCCTTTTGATTCCCTTGCTACGCTCAGGATTCTAATTTTTGAATCCCTCGCTACGCTCGTGATTCAACTTTAGAATCCTTCGCTTGCTCGGTCATCAAAATTGAGCACGCGGTTAAAAAGCCACTTTGCACTCTTGTACAACAAATAACTATTATCGGTACGGGTACTTGGAATGTCGAGTCCAACATGACCCGAAGGGTTTGTGTAAATGTTGTGAAAGTTTCGTCATGTTTTAAACTAGAAGTTCTGAACTTATTTTTTAACCCTGACTAAAACAGGGGTGTCATAAGTTATACGGATGTCTGTTGGTCTGTCTGTGACACCGTAGAGCTCAAACGGATAGACCGATTTCAATCCGGTTTTTTTTTTAAAGCTAGTTTCCTTGCGGTTCTTCTTATTTATGTTTGAATAATATTGATTCCAGCTGGCTGCCTCCACAATGTCAAAGTTTAAACGATGTCGTTTTATCGAGCTACGAGCAGTCTGAGAGAAATAAGGGCAAGGTTGTTTTAGATCATGCAGATCAGCTGCACATTTGTAAAACATCATAGGTTCACAGTGCATAAAACATTAGCAACATACTTTAGCTTCCCACTGTAATAATTCTGACCCTTCTTTCACAAGAGGTTTAAGAATAATTATTATTAATTCAATACAATTCTCTAACTTATATTGCAAGCTACATCTTATTATTATACCTTTCAACGAGCAATTCTTGTATATATGTATATATAAATAGAATCTCGGTCACCCAGGTACTATATATTTGTATTAACAATTCGATTGTGCTGCAGAGTACACCAAACAAACGCAAGCAGAAAAGCCCAAGCCACTTTATCCTCGAATGACGTATTTTTCTAGAATTTCTCGGTTTCTGTCTGATGTTTTGATTCATTGTTAAATTGGCGATATAGTCCAGTCGGGGCAGACATTTAAATAGAAAAGAATCCGGGATCGATTATTTTTAAACGTCGGGAAAGGGTTATTGGAAGTATAAATCTCGATTTTCTAGCTAATCCCGGTAGAGGGTTCGCCGCCATCTTGTTTTAAAGTTTATGTGAAATAACTTTTTAATTTTCAGCTTTAGAGCAAAAATGATTGTAACCAAAGTTGTTGGATTTAAATAATTTCTCACAAGTTTGGTTAGGATCATTTTTACGCTAGGTTCAATATTTGCAGAGTTATACCTACTATCAAGTTTATCAAAAAGATCGTAATGGGTGGAATTTTATTTTCTTCAACTTTGGTTCTTTGGCATGCAGGCAGGCATTTGGCAGGCTTTACTTTGGCACTTTTTAGGGTTACGTACCCAAAGGGTAAAAACGGAACCCTATTACTGAGACCAGGCTGTATCTCAAGAACGGTGATCAGGGCCGGATTTAGAAGTGTGGAGGCCCCGGGGCAGAGCTTCGTTGGGGACGTTGAAATACTAGGTTAAGATGTCTCAAGCAAAAACTCGCACTACAAATGGCTTAAAGTTAACGGTAAAAAATGTTTACTGTCGAAATTTGATTTTTTTTCGCGAAGTGTCTGTTGTGGAGGCCTCGGGGCGTATGCCCCGTTTGCCCTCCCCTAAATCCGGCCCTGACGGTGATAGCTAGACAGTTGAAATTTTCACAGATGATGTATTTCTATTGCCGCTATAACAACAATTACTAAAAATTGAATAAAATAAATATTTAATGAGGGCTCCCATACAACAAACTTGATTTTTACCGTTTCTTGCACGATTAGTCCGTTCCAAATAACTTAGATGACGCCACTAGTACACTAAAACACGCATTCCACCCACTACGATTTTTTTTATAAACTCAATAGTATAACTTTGCAAATATTTATCCTACCGTGAAATTAAAATGACCAAACTTGTGAGAAATTCAATTTCCCACAACTTTGGGTACCATCATTTTTGCTCTAAAGTTAAAAATTAACGAGTTATTTCACAGCAACGAAAAAATTTAACTTTACAACAAGATGGCGGCGAACCCTCTACCGGGATTAGTTAGAAAATCGAGATTTATACTTACAACAACCCTCCCCGACGTTTAAAAAAAAATCGCTCCCCGGAATGTTTTAGCTAGTTTTATGTCTGCCTCGACTGGACTAGTAACAAAGTTGTACATCAGCATTTGGATAAATACACTACGCAAAAGCGAGATGTGAACCTGTGACCTCATGTTTGTGAAATTGGACGTTACCGCCACTAGGGGACCGCGGCTTTTCCAACACTCTAAAGAATAAAACACAGTTTGCAATTATCTCGGCACAGTTCGCATGTTAGCATAGTCCACAGTCCACACGGTCAACCTGTGTTGTAATAATAGGCTGAGAAATGACCTGAATATTCAATGGAGCTGAATGAGCATTTTACCATTTTGTGACACAACGATACGACACGCCTGAGATGCAAAAATGCATAATAAGTAAAGTTAAAATTGTGTTTGGGGCGATTTGGTATTAAAAAACTGTTAAAAATTTAGTGATTTTTGAAAAATCACTAAAACCGTCGCGTCGTGTAGGTAGGTAAACCATTTTTTTTTGAAAGGGGGTATCCGTGGTTTTTCTGATTTGAGCTCATTTGTTTCTTATTTGTTAAAATCAAACGTAAACTATACGCCCCGCTTCCCGATCATCCACACGTTTGGTGATTAACGGAATCGGGGCACGAAGTATGTTTCGAGTATATAGTTTGCTTTAAGAGAATATAGAGGCGGTTCTCACGCTCGTAAACGTGATTCATGGCTGTGTTCGTTGTTTCATTCCACTAAAACTGTTCAAACAGCGTCGATAAGTGGTTTTCTGTTTTTGTCGGAGGCATTGCTGGTGGTTTATGGTAGCAATACGTTATTGCGACGCTCGCATTGAAATTGTGACGAATGCGTTGGGCATACTGGAAATTGGAAAATTTTCTGAATGAGCAGTGTTTGCTGTTGTAACAATATTGTAAAATTAAAATATATATATATATTACATAATTACATACATGTAGATACCTAATCAACGCCCTAGCTACAGATAAAAAAATAGTTACAATGTGCCCATGCGACAGCCGGCAGTCGCGCTGTCCCATTTGACTTTGTATCGTATTTTCCTCAGACAAACTTCTTTATTAAGGACGCACCTAGTTCTAACGTACGTACCTCGTTTGTGCCCATTTGATCCTTATTGACAAAAATGGTCAATTGCGTTTTATAATGCTAGTTGACTTCGGTTTTGCGGCCATTTCGCACAAAAGCTCCGAGAAAAACGTTTCTTGTGTCGTAACGAAATGCAAGAAAAATCCCAAATTCTAAGTACCTATTACAAATCACGATTCCTACTATCAAAAACATTTGTATAACTCGGTCATTCTCCAGTTTAGCGTTCTCAGCCTAGTTACCGTGCCTTTTTGATTTTTCATTATTTTAACTTACACACATTAAAATATGAAACGCATAAAAGATACCTATTCAGCAATGAGGCGCCAATCTATTATTAGTGGATTTCTAGTTATTGAAAGGCGTTCACAGTTCTCACCCCAAATTTTGCCCGCACTGTCCAAAAAGAAGAAGAATGCGAGTAGAATAGTAATAGTACTATACCTTAACATATTTCTTAAATGATCATTTTAATTATAGGATGTCATAACGTTTAATCAGTTTTGTTGTTTACATGCTTACTATTTTTTAAAATAACAATCAATTTACGATACTTTAAGACCAGAAATTATACCATTGTACTTACCTGCACGACGGACGTACGCAAATGCATCGTCCAGATAAATGTAAGAAAATTTTACTTTTCTGTTCATATTTCAAAAATCGCATCACTGATTTCGATAAAATTGATACCTCTGAAGTATTTACTAGCAAACAAAAAAATAATTCAAAATCGATTCACAATTATAGACAAAAAAACAAACAACCGAATTGAGAACCTTCTCCTTTTTTGCATTCAGTTAGAAAACGAGTCCTTATTTCCCTTGAAACTATGAAAAAAAAATGGGTTGGAACTATGTAAAAATACCAGTACATAGGTACATATAAATGACATACAGAAAAATTTAGTATTAATTTACTTTATTATGTGTTGGGATCAGTATCATGATTTCTCAGCAAAACATAAAGGCCATCCACAGAAATCTAAATAATTTAATTATAACCTTCACAGAAATCTACATTTATATTATTAAGATTTCTTTGAGGCCATCACAGACTTAGCTATATTATATATTTTCATATTTGATAGCTAGACATATTTCCGTATATTTTCTTTACAAATGTTCGAGTGCCCACACACGCAGCTATAATTTATATTTTTTCATATCTCCTGCTCGACAAAGTCCAATTATATGTCATGAAACGTCAAAACAAAGCAAGTGATTGTGACCTTTCAAAATGCAGAGGGAGGTAAAACTATCTTTGTGCAGAGGTAAGTAATATTGAGAAGATTCCCTAGGGATTAAAATGATTTGAATTTGGAACGTTAAAATTCGTATGAAAATTCTTACCCATAGTACGAGTACCTACCATTGTAAAAAGACTTTACTAAAAACTCGAACTTTTTTCCAAATATCGAACTGGCCACCCGCACACAGAGAAACAAAACACAAATAAAAAAATATAATTTAAAAACTCAAAAACCCGACTGCGTAAAAAGTGAACCAAACTACGTACTCGCATACTAAAAAAAACTGAAAAGAATAAAACAAGCATTTAGATTTCTGGTGGTCTAGAATTCTATAATATGTTATTGTATTAATACTATTGAAATATATACAATATTATTTTCTAATAAAAGAACATTACAACTGAAGAGTCGGGATCCATTGAACAATTACATTGTATGTCGAATAATAATATCGAATCCATTGAACAATTAGACTGTATGTCGAATAATAATGGATCCCGACTCTTCAGGGGGCGCCTAAAGCCAGAAAACGAAAAAAGGACATTTTCGACGCCGCTCACTGAAGTTAAGAAACTAAAAACTATGACAAAAAAAATATTGACGTGTGGGTACAATCAAGAAAAAGCACAATAACCGAATAGAATTTTAAAAATAGATCAGAGTTTTTTACAATAAAAAAATAAAAATGACACCGAAAAAACCCGTTTTAATTCGAGTACTCGAAATTATCAGCGATGACCCCACATTATTTTTTGGTAATAAAATTCCTATTTGTACGTTCTAGTAAAGTAACCGAACACTTTTTTAAATTTATGTTTAGTTATTGAGTAATTAAATAAAACTTGGTCAAAAATGGACTCCTGATTAAATATTGATTTTTCCTCCAAACTGTGTAATGCTATTCTCGACTTTATGTACATCACATTAAGAAACGCGTCGCGCGGGTGAAATCTGTTTTTTTCCTGGCTTTAGGCGCACTCTTCAGTTGTAATGTTATTTTATTAGAAAATATTGTATATATTTCAATAGTATTAATACAATAACATATTATAGAATTCTAGACCACCAGAAATCTAAATGCTTGTTTTATTCTTTTCAGTTTTTTTTAGTATGCGAGTACGTAGTTTGGTTCACTTTTTACGCAATCGGGTTTTTGAGTTTTTAAATGATATTTTTTTATTTGTGTTTTGTTTCTCTGTGTGCGGGTGGCCAGTTCGATATTTGGAAAAATATCGATAGTTCGATTTCGGATTTTGAATTATTTTTTTGTTTGCTAGTAAATAACTAAGTTTTTTTTTTTTTTTTTTTTTTAACTTTTATAGGCTTACACTTGACCGCCATCTCACCTGATGTGAAGCGACGATGCGGTCTACGATGGAGCGTGTTTACCTAGAAGAAACCGATTCACTCTCGATTTGAAGACACAAAGATTGTAGTCAACAGGGAAAACCCACTCAGGCAACGCATTCCACAGCCTAGACGTTCTTATCACAAAAGTAGAGTCAAATCTCTTCGTTCGTGTCTTTGGAACATCAACCATGAAACGATGTCGTTTTTTCGAGCTACGAGCATTCCGATAGAAAAAAGGGCAAGGTGGTATTAGATCATGTAAATCAGTCGCACACTCTCCGAAGTGTATTCGATAAAAAACCAAAAGGCTAGCGACTTTTCGGCGATGTTCAAGACTTTGTAGTCTTTTTCGCACAAGAGTGTCGTTGCCTATGAGCCTTTTGGCACGTCTCTCGATCGATTCCAAGGCCTCCAGCTGATACTTAGCCGAACCATCCCAAAGATGCGAACAGTACTCCATACAAGAACGAATTTGAGCCTTATATAACGTGAGCAACTGCTCAGACTTGAAGTACCTTCGCACCTTTGAGAGGACACCTAGCTTTTTGGCAGCTAATTTGGCCTTGGACTCGATATACGAACCAAAGTTCAGCGTAGATGTCAATGTAACGCCCAAAAGCTCAAGACGAGACGGTCAGAAATCGGAACGGATACACCTCTAAAGGTTGGAGTCAGTTGAAAAGGACTCCTTTGTGCGGAGAACAGACACGCCTGCGTCTTACTCTCGTTGAACTTGACCAGATTGGCATCGCCCCATGTAGACACCGCCTCAAGGGTCAAGCTCAAACGCTCGATCAGACTCTCTCTTAGTACCTGAGTTTGCTGCCCACTGGCTCTCGCACTAGATATGTAACTCTCTACAACGGTGCTATCATCTGCGTACCCAAAGATACCGGGCTTCAACAGATCGTTGATATGTAGCAGGAAGAGCGTCGCAGAGAGTACCGACCCTTGAGGCACTCCGGCATTGATAGCCATTTGATCCGACGAGCAGCCATCAATGACGACTCGTATGGATCGATCCCTCAAGAAGTCCGATATCCACGAAATAAACCCAGGAGACAAACCATAACTAGAAAGCTTGCTTATAAGGCCATCATGCCAAACCCTGTCAAAAGCCTTCGAAATATCCAGGGAGACTGCAAGTGCTTCCCCGTGTTTCTCGATAGCTTCACTCCAGATGTGAGTGACGTACGCTAGAATATCCCCGGTGGACCGGTTTCGGCGAAACCCGTATTGCCGGTCACTGAGGAGGTCGTTTGATTCTAGGTACGTCAGGAGCCTGTGGTTTAAGACACGTTCCATAGTCTTGCAGAGAATGGACGTGACTGAGATGGGCCTGTAGTTGGCAGGATCAGCACGACTACCCTTTTTGGGCACTGGTTGCACATTGGCAAGCTTCCAAGACTTCGGTACTAATCCAGTTTCGAGAGAGAGTCTAAATAGACGCGTCAGTATCGGGGACAACTCAGGCGCACATGCCTTCAACACTAGGGCAGGAATACCATCTGGGCCACTGGCTTTATTCACGTCCAGATTTCGTAGCACTTTGCGAACCTCAATTTGGCGAATGTGTACCTCTGACATGAGAGTCGGACAGCCAGGTGGAGTAGGAGGTATCGCGCTACCAGCATCTAGACGAGAAGATTCCGCAAACAGAGATGCAAACAAGTTTGCTTTCTCCATTGCGGTGTGAGCCAGTGTCCCATCAGGTTTTAGCATTGGAGGTAGTGAGGGGCGGCAGAAGTTCGCTTCGACCGATTTAGCTAGGGACCAAAACGCTTTGCTACCCGCAGGGTACGAAGCTAGTTTGTTCCCTATTCGACTAATGTGGTCAAAACGAGCCCTCTGAAGAACCTTTTTGCTTGCCTTAGCAGCCTTGTTGAACGCTTTCTTCTTCTGGTGTATGTCCCTTGCCTTACGCTGTCGAGCATCAACCCAGGCTAGGTAGGCCTCATGTTTAAATGCTTCAGCACTTTTACATCGAGAACCAAACCAAGGGCGAGCTTTGCTGGATAATGGGACGTCGGAGTATGGAATGAAATATTCCATAGCCGTTCGTATTACATTAGTCACAGCATCCGCGCAGACTGAGGGATCACCAGAAGTAAAGCACAACGACTGCCATGGGCATAATGCAAAGAAAGAGCGCATCTCGTCCCAGTCCACTGACTTGTATCGCCACATCCGCCGGTTGCCTCTGGGGCTGGGATCAGGCGGATGGTAGACGGATACTGACTTCACCAGACAGTGGTCGGAGCTGCCTAACGGCGAAGATACCGCCACGGAATAACGGTCTGGATCTGTTGTCAGCAGAAGGTCTAAGCAATAAGGTGTATGCGACTCAACGTCGGGTACTCTTGTTGCCTCTTGGACCAGCTGGGTTAGGTCTAACGATAAAGCTAAGCTAAGCTAAGTTAGTAAGCTAAGTTAGTGTAAGTAAGTGTAACTAAGTAAGAAAGACTTTACTAAAAACTCGAACTTTTTTTTCCAAATATCGAACTGGCCACCCGCACACAGAGAAACAAAACACAAATAAAAAAATATAATTTAAAAACTCAAAAACCCGACTGCGTAAAAAGTGAACCAAACTACGTACTCGCATACTAAAAAAAACTGAAAAGAATAAAACAAGCATTTAGATTTCTGGTGGTCTAGAATTCTATAATATGTTATTGTATTAATACTATTGAAATATTTACAATATTTTCTAATAAAAGAACATTACACCTGAAGAGTCGGGATCCATTATTATTCGACATACAGTCTAATTGGATTCGATATTATTATTCGACATACAATGTATTTGTTCAATGGATCCCGACTGTTCAGTTGTAATGTTCTTTTATTAGAAAATATTGTATATATTTCAATAGTATTAATACAATAACATATTATAGAATTCTAGACCACCAGAAATCTAAATGCTTGTTTTATTCTTTTCAGTTTTTTTTAGTATGCGAGTACGTCGTTTGGTTCACTTTTTACGCAGTCGGGTTTTTGAGTTTTTAAATTATATTTTTTTATTTTATACTTTTTAGTTATGAACAATGTTGTGAATGTTAATATGCTCAACATAATAATATGCATCTTTTGGTTGTTGACCAAATGTCTTCGTTTCTACTGATATAATATGTAGGATTTTCTACTGCATGTAATTCATATTTATAGTTTTGTATTAGTATAGGTTTTCGATTGAAGTTGAGTACCTACTAAATCGTTTGAAGTTGGAGATGGGCGACCGAGGCAGAGCAATCCGAGAGCGGTTCCGTGTTCCCACTATCAGCGGCAGAGTTGAAACCCCATGGAGGTTTATTAGTAGATAGGGGCACCATATCCATACATGATATAGAGTGCAACATAACCCGGCTGTGTCTTCCGGGCGGGGTAGTAGGGTATGCGTAAATACATTTCCTGCACGTACGAAAAAAAAGTAGTCCAATATACCTACTAGCATAGATCGTAGAACCCAAAATGGGGCCCATCCCAAACTTCACGGCGCACGCAATCATGTCAACGTTGGGAAGAGTGAGCTCACTCTTTCCGTTCTAGCCGGTTGCAGGACGCGGTGGACGCCGGACGTTTTTACCTATCATTATTCGGTGTCAACAACCAAAATAAGTAGAACCACAGCAAATCTCGCCGCTAGCGATTATAGGGGTCAAGTAGATTGGTTGTTTGTAAACCACTTACGATACACACAGAGACGCAGTTTATTACCAATTTCAAGGTGCTCAGAGCACATCTATTGATTTATATCGATGCCTACTAGATACATTGGTATATAATATCCATCCACATTCACACGTACAGTTAGTTATACGAAGTTTTCTGCTACCTAAAAACCTATAAATGTGAGAATGGTTGTTACTCAACTTTAAATCGATATACATCCTAAACGGTCAGTCAAATCGAAAAACATTGAGAGAAAGCTAAACATTATTTTTAAATACCTATTCAACGATACCCCTCTTGACATATTTTGGTGATTTTCATTTTTTTAATTTGGACAATATGGCGTCCTTTATCCGCCATATTGGACTTACACTAATGTCATGTCTTTAGTGTCACTCGCCAGATTAAGAGGAATCGATTGACGTGTGAATCATAAAAATCGGCCCAGGCGTTTGGTCTGTATAGTGCTTCAAAGGAACATACAAACATACATACATACATACATAGACTGTTAAACACATTACCACTCCTTTGCGTCGCGCAGTCGGGTTAAAAAAGGCGCCATTGTGTCGAATTTTATTAGTTTATCACTTTAAATTCTTAAATAACACCAAAATGTCTTTAAGCGATAGTGAATTGTTGTCACCTGTATTTGTTTGTAGTATATTTCACTATAGTATTATATTTATTACCGGGATTTGAGTCTAAATATGTGTCATATAAAAGAACAAGTATCTGATTATTTAAAGAAATGGGTATGACTGATAAAATTTAGTGTAGAAGGCGCCGGTGGGATACCATTCACTTCTACCCGCCATCTCATAAGAGTTTTAGAGGGGTTGGCGCTATAAGTAGATGAAGCTAAGCCGTTGCAGGGCATTCTTTTTTGAAATTTTATATGAGAAAGATCGAACAGTTGTCAATATAAATTCTTACATTTATTTAATTGGTTTACTTTTACTCAATTGATAACATCAGAAGTGCTATGAACACCACGCCTAGAAATCACAACGGTGATAAGAAAGAAACGGAAAAGCAAGCGTCACCCGCAGTTAGTGAAAATGTTATTCTTGGATCAGTGGTTTCAGTAGTGCGTAATGTACACGTGAGTAAGCAACAGTTTAATATTACGATGACTTTGAAGAAATGATTTTAAAAATTGTGTTAACCTTGTTATCTAACATTGCATTTCAATTGAAATCAGCGACATGTAAAAACTATTTTAAATATTATCTCGTAAGGGGGTATTATCGTGTGAGAGTAAAATAACCTGGGAACCGGGAACTGAAATCAGAACATTACGTAGAATGAAATACCTTCGGTTTTTTTAAGTTCGTGGATACTGTTTTAGAAAACTTTTTTGTGAAAAAGGTAATTCATTTTAAGCCATAATACAGTCATAGAAAGTGTTACATCTTTGATTTGAATTTGGTTACCGTAGTTGGGTTACAAAGTGGTTATATTCAGTGCAGTTATAAGATACCCTTAAAGCCGGATCACACAGAGGCGATCCGATAGCGATAGCGATCCGATACCGAGTATGGGATCGCGCCCGCTTGCTGTGTGTCAGGTTGCATACAAATTCGAACATTACAAAAAATCCCATCTCGGATCGCTATCGCTATCGGATCGCCTCTGTGTGACCCGGCCTTTATGGTTGAAATTAGAAAGATTTTAGTCAGACGCTGCTGAGCTATGTAGGTTAACAATGAATTGTTTTGGTATATTTTATGGCAAAAAGAAGAAATTGCTTTGTTTAAAAAAATGAGACCCTTTAATTCACTATAATTACCACTTGGGAGCGTTTATAAAAACTACTTAGAAGGCCATATGTGAGGAAAATATGAAACCTTGAATACAATAAGTGAACTTGGAGATATAATTGAAAGTCAAACCCAATCGAGCAGTGCAATGGATCACGGATGTTGTCAGGTATTATGATTGACGTAATTGTTGCTGATGAGTTAACATTTGAATAACGTAGTGAAGTGCAATGGCTTCGATCCATTGACAAAGTAAGCGTTAGTGTGAAACCGTAATACCTTGGACATAAACTGACGTACCTAGTGTCGGCCTAAGAGTGTAACTGCTAGAGAAAGCATTAAGGGTGCAAATAATGTCGCGTATCTAGAGTTACCAGGCGGTCGGCAGCTAGGGAAAGGTGTATGTTTGAGATTTATGGAGAATGTGGGTAATGTAGTGACGTATCTCGAGTTGCAACAATGTGGCAGCGCAATTGCTTGGGAAAGCTATTCATTACTCATCTTAAGTGAATTTATGGAGGATGTGGTAATGTAATGACGTACCTTGAGTTGCGACAATGTGACAGCGCAACTGCTTGGGAAAGTTACTCATCTTAAGTGGATATTACTGGAAGAGTAAAATTAACTTTGATAAAATGAATAAATTGTGCATTTTGTTCGCAGCAACTACACCAGACTGACACTGCCAAGGTTGGCAGCGTGCGCAGGAGGGCCGTGTTGTCACCTGTATTTGTTTGTAGTATATTTCACTATAGTATTATATTTAATACTGGGATTTCAGTCTTTTTTTTTTTTTTTTATAGCATAGAGTGACGAGACGAGCAGGTCATGTGCCTGATGGTAAGCAACATGCCTGCCACATAACAGCACAGTAACACGCAGCTATTGGAACATGATAGTCCAAATCATTACCTAGCACTGCACTGCGCTCGTCACCCAGAGATCTAAGATATTATGTCTCTAAGCCCTGTAATTTCTCTGGAATCATTGCCCTTCAAACCGGAACACAGTAATGTTTGCACATTACTACTTGGCGGTAGAATATTTGGTAAAGGTGTGGTACTTCCCCAGGCCATCTGCTGTCTACCACTACAGTCTAAATATGTGTCATATAAAAGAACAAGTATCTGATTATTTAAAGAAATGGGTATGACTGATAAAATTTAGTGTAGAAGGCGCCGGTGGGATACCATTTACTTCTACCCGCCATCTCAAAAGAGTTTTAGAGGGGTTGGCGCTATAAGTAGTAGTAGATGAAGCTAAGCCGTTGCAGGGCATTCCTTTTTGAAATTTTATATGAGAAAGATCGAACAGTTGTCAATATAAATTCTTACATTTATTTAATTGGTTTACTTTTACTCAATTGATAACAGAATTGACTCCGGAGTTCATCAAATTGGACGCTTTAGGGATTATTTATTAATAATCTACTTCCGGAAAAATCGAAAGATAAATACCTAAAAGCTTATGACGATTTTGATCAATGGAAAACAACAAGAAAAGTAAATTGTCTCGCACAAGATATGAAAAATAGAGGATTCACCTCTGGAGTAAAGCACTGCCTTGTGTCATGGGCGGCTTGGATCCCTCGCTTCACTCAGGACTCTACAACTCCCTCGTTTCGCTCGGGAGCTGACTCGAGTCCCTCGCTACGCTCAGGATCCAATATGACGCCGATGACACAAGACAGTGCTTTACTCCCTTGGTGAATAATCTAGGGGCTGTCCATAAATCACGTGAGGTTCAAAGGGGGGGGGGGGGGGAGGGGTTCGGCAAAAATCACGAAATATCACAAGGGGGAGGGGGGGGTATAGGAAGATATCACGTGTATTTATTTTTACGTCAAGCGCGTGATTTTTAAATCGAAAATCGACGTGTAGTGTAACCTTGACTCCCCCATGAACGAACGAAGTTGGTTACGAACGAAGTCCTCGCGCGCCTAGGATTGGATTAGATTGTACTTTATACCGGTATTTAAAAAAAATTTAAGATTCTTTGTAGGTATTAAAAATACACATGATTTTGGTGGGGGTAAACCTCACCACGTATCACCAAGGGGGAGGGAGGGGTTAAAAATGTAAAAAAAAACATCACGTGATTAATGGACAGCCCCCTGCTATTGTGACGTCACCAAAATATACCGTAATACATATCAAGGCATATTAATATAAATTATGGTATAGCAAGACATATTTTGAATGTACAGCATGGTTCAACATAGTCCGAGCACACTTCACGAGCTGTTTTACAAGCTTTTACCTATTCTGATATTACCCAAGGTCTGATGATGGATCTAGAAGGTGGTCACATATCGTCGGTGGTCTGTGATGAAACAACGAAATCCCGTCAAACCTGGGATCGTTTTATTTGTCTTGATGAGGACTTTGGTGCTAGATGGAAACCAGGGTCTGATGATGAAGCTGGAAGATGACCATATGAACTTGGTATTTAAACGACATTATACACGAAGTAACTATTTTCTGATCTGTGATTATACCCCATCGAGTTTGAGCTCATTTTATTCGTCTCGACGACTACTTTGGTGCTATATTGTAACCAAAGTCTGATGAGCTGTAAGATGGCAATGGGAACATATTTATTAAATGACATAACCCTATCGAGTTTGGGCGCATTTTATACGTCTTGACTGGCACTTTGGTGCTAAATGGTAACCAGGGTCTGATGATGAAGCTGAAAGATAGCCATAGGAATTCTGTAATTAAACGACATGACATTTGGTCTCATTTCATTTGTCTCGATGAGTACTTTGGTGCTATATCGTAACCATGGTCTGATGTTGGAGCTGGAAGATGGCCATAGGACCATAGTTATTAAATAACATAACCCTATCGAGTTTGCGTTCATTTTATACCTCTTGACTAGCACTTTGGTGCTAGATGGTATACAGGGTCTGCGGTTAATTTTATTCCGATGTTGTCATAACACATTACATATTATTATTACAATGTTCCAGCTCCATTGTTAAACCCGGGTTATAATTAATTAATAGAAATAAAATATACGGGTTATAATTAATAAACAATAAATTAATATAAAAGAACATAGTTAAATTATGAAATTCTTCATTTTTTGGTAGTGGCCATCTTGGATTTGAAATTTATCATGGTGCATAGTATTCTACTAGTCAAGCCCCTTCATTTGATATCCATATTGAGGAGAGTTGTGAAAAAATATGTTAACCACCATTTTGTGGCGGCGGCCATCTTGGACAGTTTTATATCAAACACAACTTAGAACACTTTCCAACTATTCAGATATGTTCAAATACAAAAAAACTACATCGGTTAATCCGTTTGGAAGCTACGAAGCCAAAACACACACAGTTATGACATTAGTGTGTAAGTTTGTGTGTCTTTTGGGGGTTAGAAAGATCAAAAGGCTCGTGAAGTGAGCTCAGACAATGTTGAAACATGTTGTACACTCAAAATATGTCTTGCTATGTTAATATGCCATAATATGAATTTATTACGGTATATTTTTCTGACGTCACAAAAATATGAAATTATATTATTATGGAACCTAAGTTAGTTAACTTTTTAAAAAAAATAGTGATCACACAGATCTACGTAAAAATATTACTAAACCGAACACGATTATCCAAAACAATTATGCTACTTCGTTTACAAGTAAAACTAAGACACATAGTGTCTCAATGAGAACCAGCACGTCCGAATGCCACGCAGAGAATGACTGAGGCTCAGTGAGCAATCGTTTTTATAGGGCCGATATGGGGGTAGGCAGGTATGGGGTAAACTAGATTCGGTAATACGGCCGTTCCTGACGGCGAGGCGTCCTCGACCGCTTCATCTCCCAACGGAGGCATATCACTCCCAGCCACATCCTTGGCAACCACGAGTTCACCCTCTGCAATATAAAAACGTACTTAAAGCACCATGTTCTAAAAAGTATAGAGTAGAGTAGAGTAGAGTAGTGTAGTGTAGTGTAGAGTAGAGTAGGGTAGGGTAGAGTAGAGTAGAGTAGAGTAGAGTAGAGTAGAGTAGAGTAGAGTAGAGTAGAGTAGTGTAGTGTAGAGTAGAGTAGAGTAGCGTAGAGTGGAGTAAAGTAAAAAGAAAAGCGGGCGTCATACAAATGACTTAAACTGCGCAATTTAAGGCACACGCAAAACACCCAGGTTATTATGTTAACTCGTATATGAAACGGTTAACATAGCAGTACGTTATCATCGTAATATTCAACGATACAGAAAATGAATATCACCGACATAACACAACTACACAGTAGGGAAGTAAAATTCGGCCGAATCCACCTCTAACCATACTGCTCTAACAAAGGGAAGTAAAGCCCAGTGGGCCCACCTCAAACCTTTGAAAAGGGAAGTAAAGCACATAGTGCCCACCTCAAACCTTTGAAACGGGAAGTAAAGCACATAGTGCCCACCCCAAACCTTTGAAACGGGAAGTAAAGCACATAGTGCCCACCTCAAACCTCAAATCATCTCTAAGAACACCGCTGTACGTGTCCGGGGTCCACTCGCCGCGCCCCAGCACCATGTTGGGCCACCGCCTGCTGCTCGCCTGCCCGCCTGCAGCTCGTAGCGGTGGTGTGCGGTGGAAGCGTGCGCAGGACCTCGTAAAAGCCGCGCATCCCAGAGTCTTTGCCCGTCGACTGTGCCGTCTCGTTGACGAACACGAAGTCGCCCACGGCAGATGGTGCAGGCTGGCAGCGGGTCACCGGCATTCAACAGTGGCACACCAGCTGCAGTAGACTCCTCGTTAGTCTCAGTGTCACCGCATTTCATGAAACAAAGGTTTCAGTTTTAAAGAGAAAGATAGTAATCAGACAGTGTGAAGCTAAGCAAAAACTTGGAGCTATCAAATCTCATTCACGATACTTCTTCTTGAAAGTTTTAATAAATTCTTTAACTCCAATCAGTTGTAACGGTGAAATACATATAAAGGCATGCTGCAGTCATTCCCATATATGCATTAAACCACAATGAACAGGCGAGATAAATGAATAGACATCAAATTTAACAGACGCATGTAGACTTACGAATAACTCAAACATGCGAGAGGAGACTTAGACACTACTTCCGATAAACTGTATTGGGCACGAAGCAAGAAGCTATCGCAGAGCGTCTGCGATAGCTTCTTGCTTCGTGATTCTGTGAAGAGATCACTCGTGAATCCCATCTCAGTTCCACCGTACCTCCGTTAAGTTCTTTAGGATCTGGAGATTCAGCAAGACTTTGACTCTTATCAAGTCTCGGCCGCACCTGACCCTGTTTTATGCCAAGAGTTATTTCAATTGTTGTTGGTAGAGAATCGCATGAAAAGTTGCGATAATTTACGCGATATTTGGTCAACCTTTCTCCCTAACAAAAAGAATAAGACTTGTGTAGTCAGATTAGGACCTTTGTCCATAATCATACCACGTACGATTAGGGTTTCCACATGCAATAGACGTAACGGAAAGCAGTTTACTGTTTAGTTTAAATGTCATAGTATTAGTAATTACGGTATATGTGGCCGTACTCGTAATTAGACGCTCTGATATCTCGTCAATCATTACCAAGGGTCACCTTCTAGCGACGTTTTAACTGCAACTTTTGAGAGAACAGTGACAGGCACGTATCCAGACTTTTGGTTCGGGGGGGGACAAACATTGAAACAACCATGTGAACTGTGTGAAAATCGCTGTAATCACTGTACTATAATTTTCACTGTACTATACTATAATTATATAAGTATTTTTCTGTTTCCGCTGGCAGCCATTACGTCTAGTACCATATCAGGATCTGGCGCCAAAGCGGAATGAATAGACAATAGAGCGAGACCAGTAAGCCTCTCGCCCGCCATTCTATTCCTTAGGAAGGATTTTATTCTCTTTAGGCATGAAAATGACCGCTCCACAGATGCCGTTGAAACCGGAAGGGTGGCCAGAATATGTATTAGCCTGTTAATGGTAGGAAAGAAAACTTTGTCACACGTGTCTAAAATTTCCATAATTTCGACTGGTTTCTTATCTGTGTTTTTCCACTTGGCACACCACATACTGTACTCTGCTTCTATTAGTGACTAGCTGAACCCGCTACTTCGTTCGCGTACGTTGATCTTGCGGCCTTATTAGTACATTAGTAGTACTTACCTAAAAATATTTGGATGGGTGGCCATTACACAAACCGAGTGAATTTATTTTTCCACACAAAAATATATTTATTCGAGTTGAGCAACTTCATATTTTATATTTTTAGCAACATCAAACATACTCATAGTAAGGTTGTGGAGTATCGAACATAGCCGCAGTGTTAAGTTTGTAGGATTTTTATACGATACATTACGAAGAGTACTATGTAGCTAATGTGCGTGATCTGATACTTACCTAATTGTTTAATAGGTGATAGACTTATTAGCCGATGTGATATTTTAGACTCTAAGCCAGACTCTAAGACCATGTGTGTTTCAAATGTCATTCTAATTCGTAATGTTGTTCTGTCGTTAATATTTGTTTCGTTAGGACCCATGCTTTTTCCGAGATGATAGGTAGTATATATGAGACTATCAACTATCTGTGTTTCAAATTTCAACCAAATCATACCTTTACATAATATACATATAATGCTTGTTAAACACTACATTTAGTATTTGGATTGAAATAATATCCGAAGGAACAAAAACTGACTTCAATTATTAAATTATCATTTCACGTCAAATAACTAACTTCTAGTCAAGTAAAAAGTTCACTCGACTAATTTAAGAAGCCAGAACTACGTCGTCCAGATAAATAGATACTGGTCGACAATTCATACCCAAAACTTTGGCTTTTTCCACCGCCATTGTCCCAGCCATAGGTACTCAAACCGGAGTGGTCTTACGCGTGACGCTGGCAAAAGACCTGACGGCATGCCTTGGAAGTTGAGTCCGCCCCAAGTGTGGGACGCAGCTTGCGTCGATACTCTGGCACAATCACATCTTCCAGAGATACATAGTAGGGCCAGTGCAGCGGCTAATTTAGCTGAGCGTCTCAAACGGCGGAAATATGCAATCCTCGGTATTGGATTTATATTTAAGCCATTTGGGGTTGAGACATCGCATCGTGCCTCATCTTACCTCATCTTCAAAAGCCTTTCCGAACACTTGGCCGACGCAACGCGTGACCAAAATGCTGGCGTTTATTTGGCCCAACGCATAAAAATTGCCATTCAGCGTAGTACTGCCGCCAGCATGCTGGGCACGCTTCGACTGGTAGTGGGCTTAAACATCATCTTGTCATCCAGTTTTTGTTAATATTACAACAAATCGCCTCCCTGTTTTCCATAAATAATATATGTACATGGTAAAAACGGGACCCTATTACTGAGACTTCGCTGTCCGTCCGTCCGTCCGTCTGTCGCCAGACTGTATCTCAAGAACGGTGATAGCTGTCATGTTCACAGATGATGTATTTATATTGCCGGTACAACAACAAATACTAAAAACAACATAAAATAAATATTTAAGGGGGGCTCCCATAGAACAAATTTGTGTTTTTTACCGTTTCTTGCTCGATGCTATTAATGGTGACAGGTAGACGCTTCAACTGTTCACAGAATATTTCGTTTCATGTTCTCTTTAAATAATTAATCAAAATTAATGATTAAGGAGGCTCCCATACAATAAAAGAAGTTCTCGCCGTTTATTTGGTAATGGTACGGAATCCTTCGTGCGTGAGTCCCACTCGCACTTGGCCGGTTTTTTAATACCTAACATAGCATTCAGTAACCTAACATACTAAATTTAGAAGCAAGGATTGCATCCACAAACACCAACCGCTTAATTTTTAAATGTAGTTCGACTTTGGTTGATAACATTACATTACATGTATTCCTGTTTCTGTGACATTACACATTTTCTAATAAATCTCAGATCGTGTTTCGTACCATGAGCTGCCATCTGTAGTTGTGGAAAAACATTAGAAAGGCATTGTCATATGACCTGACAATATATGTCACCGATGTCACCGATGGCGGATTTGAGTGCGGTGTACCAGGGATGAGCTTCAACTCCGGTAAGTCGGAACTTCCGATTACAATTACACCTTCGGTTCCAATTTTACTCCGAATTTTTTAAAACGGAGGATACAATCGGAGGTAAATTGTAAAAATATTGCAGATAATCCCTTATTGTGGTGGATAGTAAATGGAAATA
The DNA here is from genome assembly GCA_963693475.1 of Ectropis crepuscularia. Taxonomy (NCBI): domain Eukaryota; kingdom Metazoa; phylum Arthropoda; class Insecta; order Lepidoptera; family Geometridae; genus Ectropis; species Ectropis crepuscularia. The sequence goes on along the minus strand of OY856339.1, from coordinate 11,820,838 downwards.
CAAAAACCCAACTTCCTAAATCAATTGCTCGTCAATGTTTACCGTGTCCACGTGTTTGGCAAAAAAAAATTACCCAATAAAAATGTTTCTCCTGCCACCACTTCTGATCCTGCCTCTGTCTCCGACTTCGGTTCCGACTCCGATAAGTCTAATTTAAAACCTCCGACCGCGCCTTCGGTTCCGATAAAATTACCTACGTTACATCCCTAGCTAGTGTTTACAATGCCACAGAATACTTAGAAGTTAGTATGTACCGAACTTATTTTTACCGTTATTATTTAATTTCTATGTAATTTCTGAACTACACTACCAATATTGTTAAAAACTTGATGAGACTATATTAAAAATGTGTTCTTTCTAACAAAATAAGAAAAAACGAAATTGAACAACGCAAACATGAGTTACAACCAAATACACAATCTGACTTTCATCCCTTTCTGCAAGAAAACCGTGCAGAATTTGGGGATTAAAAGTAGACAGCTACCATCTACTTAATAGGATCTTAAATCATGTCAAGTTTCATTTGAATTGAATCAGTAGTTTCGGCGTGATGAGAGTTCCCTATACAGACAGACAGACAGACAGACAGACAGACAGACAGACAGACATGAAAGAAAAAAAATGCAGTTTCGCCATCAGTGTCGACTAAGGAGTGCCCCCAAATTTTTTTTTTCAAAATATCTTCAATGTACAGAATTCGACCCGCTACAGTTTTATTATAAGTATAGATTCTCCAACACTTTCTTCCCAATAAATTTTCATATTTTCTAATTCACTTATTTTCCTCTCGTCCACATTTTTCGGAAGAATAATTTCTAAAGAAGAAAGCAGCTCTCTTTGATTCGCAAATCTATCATTCATGCCAGATATCAAATCGTCCAAGCACGGTATAAAAATAGTTCTTCTGAAGTATTCTTCAGCAGTATCGCTGGGAGGGTTGCTTCGTGCAGTTTAGTGGGCAGTAACTCGAGGACGCTGAATTTCTATTTGCAAGACATCTTCCGCTATTTTGCAGCATGCGTTATATATTTCTAAGAATACCGGGTTAACATCGTCACGTATCTCTTTTAGTTTTCCGATAATGTCATCGGAAAATTTCATAGCAGAGGCCAGGTCGTGTATAGGGTTCTGCAAATATGCTGACAGTGGGAGAGTATAACTGAAAAATCTTTCACAGGTTTTTAGAGAAATCAAGAAACTACTCTTTTCCATCGCAGCTATGAGTGTAGAGGCAGTTTGGGCGACAGTTCTGTTTGTGTAGGATAGTTCTCTTAATGTAATGACAATAGGTTCGAGTAACTCACCAAATACATTTATAGAGTCGTGACGTTCTATAAATCTAGTGTCACACATGCCGACCAGTCTTTTTTTCTTACTTTCTGGTGTGAGCTTTTCCACATTTTCCTTGAACTGTTTCCCGGCCATTGCATTGTTGCGAAGTAAATTGCAGACTTCCTTCACAACGCCTATTGAATTTCTCACCTCGGGAACTGAAAGAGCTTTTGAAAGAACTAGGTTCAGACGATGTGCCGAGCAATGTACGTATGTGGCCTTAGGAAATTCTTTTCTGATTCTCGTCTGCACACCACTGATGTGTCCTCCCATGGTAGCAGCTCCGTCATACCCCTGACCAACTAGTTTATCGAGATTCAAACCAATCTCATGACATTTCTTTAAAATTTCTGCACTTATATTTTCGGCACTTAGGTCGTGTATTTCAATGAAACTGAGAAAGTCCTCCCTCAAAATACCTTTATAAACGTATCTCGCACCTAAAGAGAATTGCTCAGTTCCACTCACATCTAAAGTTTCATCGCCAAGAATCGCGAAACACTCTGAACTATTTATTTGTGTCACAACTTTTTTCTGAATTATCTTTCCGCAAGTATCTATTATTTCATTTTGAATAATAGGGCTAAAATACGTTGCATTTTTAGGGGTTGTAATGATATGATCTTTCAGGATATTATCATAGCTTGCTCGGTATCGTAGCAGAGCCCTGAATTTTCCATCTTTACCAAGTGGCTTTTCTAAAGTCAATGGTCCACTGTCTTTGTCTCCACGACGCGGCAACTCTTGCTCTCCACAGAAGATGATAGTTTCGATTATAGGCTTTAGTGCTGTTCTATTTCTTTCCTTTTCTTTGAGCCTTTGATCATTAAGCTGCGATGCAACGTCTATAGCTGCTGAATCCATTACGCGTAAGAAATTTTCTGCGCATAACTTAGAAAACTGGTGATATTTAGCAGCAGAATGTTCGCGAAATCTCTCTGTTGCATCTTTCCAATTATCAAATGGTTTGCTGACAAAACTTCCAAGTGTTTGGTGGGAACCTTTTCCAGCGGTGCCTGATGAAAAGACAACGCAATATTTGCAGAACACACCATTCCTCCTCGGCGAATATGTTAACCATTCCCATGATCCCATCCATTATCTTCGAAATCTAAGTTTCCTCTTTCCAAAGCTACTAGCCGGAAACGAAAATGACGCATCTGGGACAAACGGCTGTGTAATAATATTTTTTTCTGTTCATCTGTGAGTACAAGAGGAGGATACTGTGTGTTATATATGGCATTAGAAACCACGCCAATATCAGGAAAAGTTTCACTTATAATCATTGTATCTAAACTGCACGTTTTTGAAGTTGAACATTCTCCTTCATCTCTACATCTTCCAGCCGGTTCGGCTGAAATTACATTTTTTTCTGTAAATTTTGACGAAGTTGTTTCTAGTTGTCTACTATCAACAGCAGAAGCCATGCTTGGAGTAGTTTTTTCCTCGTTAGTAGTAACAATTTTTTTTGCCACTGGCTTGAAAAAGTTGTCAATTCTCTTCATTTTAGCAGCAGCAATTTATATACGTTCAAACAAGCACAAATCAAGAAGCACTCACATTTCACACATTACTTTACTTTATTTAAGTAATCTGTGATAGATAGGGCGAACGGTCCAACAAATTATGACGTCTGCAGGTCCAAAATTGTCCAACACTATCTCACGTACGTAACGGACTGGCGATTTGGCGAATCCAATGAAAACAGTGGTTTTGAAGTTTTTTTCCTTTATTTCACGGCACGGGCAAAGTATCAGGTGAACCAAGTCGGAAGGAATTTACTCTACTGACTCTACTCTCAATGAAACTGAAACCAATATCAAAATAAACTGGTCTATTGCACTATACTGCCACTATTGCAGAAGTATTTCACTTTTCTTCTCGCTTGTCGCTCTCGATTCTCACTTGAATCGCTCTCGAAATAAACTGACATGCAGGTTCCCGGACTCCCGCCCCCGCCGTATTTATACTACATTTTCGTATTCTGGAACACTGTGGAATATTGCGTCATCTACTACCTGGTAGCAGAAAGTTATGGAAGCTTCTCGATATTTCGCTACTCAACGCGACGATCTTTCTACTATTCGTTTTTCTACTCGACGATAGATGTCGTTCATTACTGTTTTCGTTCTCGGTTTCTCTCTAAATAGGTTAGATAGCGCTACTAGTAACGTCGCTTACATAATCAGATCAAGATTTATCTATATTTGTATTTTACCTACTTATTGAAAGAACACGCAAGCGAATAAATAAAAAGATGGCTTAAAACGTTTTTTTTTTCAGTCAGATTTCGGGGGGGGGGGGGGGGATAAATCCCAACTATCCTCCCCTCTGTATACGTGCCTGAACAGTGAATACCCTCTCTGTTCAATACGTTCATACAGACTTTCACCGGCGTATTTGTAAGTTCAGAACTGACTACTAACAGATTACTGTACCTTCAAAGTAACACCGTCAAATTCAATTGGCGCAGTTATGTAAAACAACCTTTCGATTTCACCACTTTAATTCATCATTTGGCCACCTTACCTCATCTAAACGCTAAATATCAGTTTTCGTTCATCGTCAAAATGTTCAAAACCAGACGTCAAAACTAAAGGAATGTACGAACCACCAGTTATCGATTAGGACATTGACAGTTACGCCACGTAGTGACTATATTTCTGGATTACTGACGTTATCACAGAAAAACTTCACGTTGTTTACATTTCGAAAAGCAAAACTATTGTGAATTGGCTTCTAGCAAAAATAACAGGTTTTGGCTTTAATTGACATGAGAGTAAGTTTTGTTTGTGTCATTGACGAGAACAGTTTCTTTTAGAACTACCCTCATCTTATTGCAATAGGTTTGTCGATAACTGGACAACCCAAACTTTCATCAACTACCTTCAAATTTTACTCACTTTTTGTCAGAATCTATCCTCATATCCTGGTTGATTGAGATTATAACAGTGAAGAGACTAGTTTTCTTGAAATGCACACTTGTAACCACGGAATGATGAAACGTTCACTCTAGCCGTGAGCGGTTATTGAAGTGGTTATTTGAAGCACTGGCACTAGAGAAAATTACTTTCACTAAGAAAAGCGTTTTTAAGTTCAAATTTGAAACTATCAAGTACAGTTGATACCAGTCGATTCACGTAACCAAGACAGTAATTCGCCTTTTGGGGATAATCCCACACGAGCAGGGTGCTCTTTGTAGTCACACAGGTTTTCCGATCGCGCGAGACTCACTTTTAATCACACTAGACACTGACGTTATAAATTTTTGGATCAAAACTAGAGACATAGTAATGGGTAGATCTCACCGAAGGTACTGCTTTAGGCACGTAAATGAGATGCCTCGTAACATCTGCGGGGGCAAGGCTTGAAGCCTCGCTCGGTGGTGGTGCTGCGGCCAGCTGAACCTATGCTAGCCCGGCCTGTTCCCGAGCGCCAGGAACTGCCGTAGCGATGCCTCACGGAGGCTCTGCCGCAGCGACCCCTCACGGAAGCTCTGCCGCAGAGACGCCTCAAGGAGGCTCTGCCACAGCGATGGCTCATGGAGGCTCTGCCGCAGCGACGCCACAAGGGAAATCTGCCGCAGCGACGCCTCAGGGAGGCTCTGCCGCAGAGACGCCTCAAGAAGGCTCTGCCGCAGCGATGCCTCACGGAGGCTCTGCCGCAGCGATGCCTCACGGAGGCTCTGCCACAGCGATGCCTCACGGAGGCTCTTCTGCAGATCGCTCGTCCAACACTGAAAGTCTAAATAAGATCACTTCCATGGTGCTCCTCAAAGCGGAGATACAAGCCGGTTCTCCGTACCTTTCATCAAGATTGCCGAAGCTAATGAGACGACATTTTAAATCTGCTATTTTTCTATTTCGATTCTAACCTTACTTTTATTTAAGCTTCGATCAAATATACAAGACAGTAGTGGGCGGTTGGAATAGAACCCAGAGGATCCTATCCCGCTTCTGATATTATGGAACCTAAGTTAGTTAACTTTTAAAAAAAAATAGTGATCACACAGATCTACGTAAAAATATTACTAAACCGAACACGATTATCCAAAACAATTATGCTACTTCGTTTACAAGTAAAACTAAGACACATAGTGTCTCAATGAGAACCAGCACGTCCGAATGCCACGCAGAGAATGACCGAGGCTCAGTGAGCAATCGTTTTTATAGGGCCGATATGGGGGTAGGCAGGTATGGGGTAAACTAGATTCGGTAATAATATATTATAGCTTACCAGATTACGCCTTATAATAAAGCCGTCACAGACGTCTGTGACGGTTTTATTATAAGGCGTAATCTGGTTCTATCAATGAAATTTTAACTACACTATTGTTAAGAACGTATTTTATTCTAAATTAGAACACAATTAGTCCACAAATAAAACAGCTATGATCAAGTCTACAGCATTATATTTCGGAATCAGTCTTTCATACCAACTTATTCACAGCTGCCTCGTGCAGCTAAAGTAGTACATTTTGTAAGCATATTAAATTAATTAACAAAAACGTACAGTACCTTAAATTCAGTAACAAATGTACAATTATCACTTTTACTTAGAAATTTATTTATTACCGGTTTCGAGTATTTTTAATTTAAAACTTTCGCTTAGACTTGCTGCCGTAAGTAGGTAGGTACAGTCGCACGCCACATTTGACGAGGAGCGCACGTCAGTCAATCGTTCATATTTTATAGACTACCCACAACGAAATAAAATAAGGCGCGCCGGCGCCGCGCCGCTATGGCGAGTGATATTGACATAAACTGCGAGCGGCCGGGGTCAACAACCTCGTGTGACCTTTTGTCTGACGGGCAATTACAGCGCCTCAAGCGTTTGAGAAACGATCAAGATGACGAAGAAGGAGAATTTACCGAGATGACCTCGAGAAAATCAAGAAGGATTTCTAAAACTACGGTGAGGAAGGGAAATTCTACGTTGTTAGAAACTGAGAACTTTGAAGTTAGTGTTACATCTATGGAGCCGCTTCCGAAGCAAATTGCCTTTGCAAAACTACTTAACAGGTTAAAAATCGTAAACATTGTCAAGATCAAATACAAGAGCAGTTATAAGGTCGTTGTAACATTCGATGGCAAAGAAGAAGCAGATCGTTTACTACATTGTGAAGAATTCGTGCAAAAAGGCTACCGTTGCCAACGTACTGACCAAATGACCGCGACTTATGGAATAGTCAGAAATATAGACCTTGAATCAACCCCAGAAGAACTACTTAAAACTTTTGAAAGCGATGATGCGATTATCACAATTAAGAGACTGAAGCGACAAACAAGGGAAGGAACCTGGACGGACAGCGAAACCATTCGCTTGTGTTTCAGGTCATCCACTCTACCTCCGTATGTATCAGCATACGGTTGCAGGTTTACAGTGGAACCCTATACCTTTCCGGTGTCACAGTGCGCTAATTGCTGGAAATACGGGCATATTAAAAAGTTTTGTCCCATCAAAAAGACAATCTGCCCAAAATGTGGCCTCAACCACGAAAACTGTGAGACAAAAAATTACAGATGCGTTAACTGCAAAGGATCTCACATGTCCATAGAGAAATCTCTTTGCCCGATGTTTAGAAAAGAAAAAGATATACGAAAAATAATGTGCAAAGAGCAATGCACCTACAAAACAGCGTTGTCGACTTACTTGAAAAAAGAAAATTGTGATACTATAGAAAGCGAAGATACTGTAACAACTTGTGTACAGAAGCCGTCTGATTTTAGCATACCTATTTATAGCCATAGCTATAGAGATGTTTTGCAAGCTGGTTATCAAAATGAAGATGAATTATTAAGCGGTGCTGTAATATCTGACAATGAATCTTTGGAACATTTAGGAACAGGGAATGGAGTCCAACAGGAAGATCGCAGGAAGAAGAGGAAAAAGAAGAGAAGTACCCTTAAAAGAAAAAATAGTTATAAAGAAGATAATAGTAAATTTACAAAGGAAGATGTGCCTAAAAGGGAAAAGTTTAATTGTAGCAAATTTTTTATCAAAGTCAAAGAAATAATTATGTCAAGCAAAACAGTGAGCGAGAAAATATCGGATGTTTTAAATTTAATATTTGAAGAATTGTATTTATTGGTTGTAGGAATTCTGAGAAACGGGGATTATGTTATGAAATCGTTAGCCATGGTCGGACATGGATTAAGTCCATAATATGAGCTGTTTTGTTAACTTAGATCAGTAGAATTCGCAGAAATAACAAAATAATATTACGGATTTGGATTGTAGTTTACAACAAAATTAGTACCTACAAAGTATCTAGAAAGGATAGGAGTAGGCTAGTTTTATGTTATCTTATGAATGATTGATGAACTGGCGGATTGTTTTGTTTTGTTTTGCTTGACTATTAGTATAGGTACCTAGTTGATTTATTGTTTCCTCATAGTTAATATATGTTCAAATATTGTAAATATTTTTTATTAGGTTACGATGGGGCTGGCATAGACTTGTAGTCAAAAAGCCCCCAAAAACTTAAGAATAAAAAAAAAAAAAAGTAGGTAGGTACATAGTACCTACCTATATGATTTATTATATTTATGCATGTACGAGAAAAAAACGAGAGCTGCCTTGTTTCCCGCCAAAATCATCACAGACTACAAACAAATCAAACCCGGAATTTTAGGGTTACCATAGAGTGCATTTCGATATTCTTACTATTCTTTCAATACCAACTTATTGCTAGATAATATTGCTAACACTATAGTGCAAAACTTTGTAGGTTAACTTTGTAACTTAAGTATCGTATTTTATTGGCGCAAGCCGTATATTTAGATGACTTTTCAGTACATAAAAACATATGAAATAAAAAAGATGGATGTTATATTTTCATTAAGTTTATTAGGAAAAGTGTTGACAATAAGATAATAGACGCTGAGACTATTCCCGCGCTGGAGGGAGCTAAGGGTTGCCTGTAGTGCTGCTCGTAGATCGCGTCCCAGAAGCGCGCCCGCTCGCCCAGCAGCGGCGAGAGCTCTACGCTCGAGGTCGCGTTGAGTGTCATGAACGGAGAGAGATAGCCGCTCATCGCCGGCCAAGACGGCAGAGACGAACCAGCAGGCGTCGGGTTTCTGTTAATTGACATATATATTACTATAAATATACCGTTTTACGAGTATTTTATGTCATGATTACATATTTATGGTCGTTGTCAAACCAAAATCTGTTAAGTATGTGTATTTTTTTTGAAATTTTAACATTTTGACTAAGTATAATATCTAGTTTACAACCCATGCTTAGATATTTTAAATCGAACGAGTAGTTTTGGAGACAAATGGCTATACCTATGTGTTTGCACAAACAACTTCTGAGCCTAAACGCATAATTATGTATTATTATGTATACCGTCTCCGTTCCGTCGCGGGTAAAAACAGCTATGTGGTTTTAAGCATTAGGTACAAGACGAATTATGAGCACTAGAAAAAAATATGCTATGTGCATCAAAATACCTATTGTCGAATTAAAAACTTGGTCATAATAAATGAATTACTAGAGGTTAATACCTATAAATGAATTGGAGAACGTACAGCACGTGTACTTTACTTAGTTGAAAAATATTTTCTTCTCAGAAAATTTTAGGCGATAATAATAGTTAAATAATTGCAAATAGCCGTGCAATAGAGATATATATCGTTGCTTTATTTTTCATTACGTCGCATAGCGTCGTAATGTGTGATGTTTACAAACATGACCATACTAAATTTCAACTCGTTATAGATTCTTTAGTATTGAGTGTAAGGGTAAATTTATTGCACAGTTATAATGTACTATGTTGTTTACATAGCCTGTTAAAATTTTGCTAAAGTAAAAAAAACGGTGTATAAAAGTGAAATTGTTCGACAGGATACTTCAATCTTTGTAAAACTTATTTCACGTAGAGGTCAGGCAGGGGGTAGAGAATATTTCAAATAAATATCTATTATTGAATAGACAACTCACCCTGTAGTAATAAAATCCATCCACAGCTGTCGCATAACCTCTTTCATATCTTTGTATTCATCTGTAGCATTGGTTACATCTTCGTCGGTAACAGCAAAGAATTGAAAGCAATGATCAGCTCCTCGAACATTGGTATGAGGCACTAGCGGCGTGTTTTCGTCCACAAAAGAATATTGGTATAAATATATCGAGTCTCCAAGCGATTGCCTTCGCATATGAGCCATCCTTAACATTGGATAAGCGAAGAGTACATCAGTGAAGTAGTCCACGTAAGCTAGTATGTTTGCCTCGGTTACACCCTCCGATCCAAAGTAAAACTTCTTTATCCTCGCAGCAACTTCCTCTTTTTGCGTTTCACTTTCAAATTGTAATTCGTCGGGTACAAAGTCTGTGAACTTTTGATTCATCTTGTCTTTTAGGTCGTTGAATTCGTTAATACGAATCAAACCTTCCATTTCCGCAAAACCGTATATCAAAGGTATATTTGAGTAATTTCCACTCTGTATAATATTCACTGGTGTGTCAGATAGGAACATTTCCTCCCCTACATCCTTTTCGACACACGGAGCAAAGAGCAGTGAACTACCATAGAATCCTGTAACGATCAGTTCGCTTCCAGCTAACAGCAATTCGAATGATGCAGATGTATAAAATTCTTCTAAGGCATTTATGTCATCGACGTTGGTAAAATTTAGGTGTTGTGCGTATCGTTTTGCGTTAGCGATAGGGTCGTCTTGGGGACCCACAACGCCTAACACTGCACCGCTATCGGTAATAGCCTTGTTGAATAGACCTCTTGCCATCGGCGATATGGTAAGGAAATCAACTGCACCACCGCCGGCGCTGCAGCCAGAAATAGTGACATCGTTGGGATTTCCCCCAAAACTAGCGATGTTTCTATTGACCCACCGCAGCAAGGCCACTTGATCTTTCAAGGCGGCGTTACCAGGAGCACCTTCTGTACCGAGACAAAGAAATCCGTGTACGCCGAGACGATAATTAAATATTATGACGATTGCTTTTTGCGATCTATCAGCTAAGTTGCTTAATGGGAAGAAGTAGCCAGTTGCCGTACTGTAACCTCCTCCGTGCACGTTGACCACGACCGGGAGGTTAGTTTCCGTAGTATTTGGAACAAAGATGCTGGTAACGAGACAATCTTCTTGCGTCTGGATAGGAAGGGATTGTGGGCAGGCTACTGCTCTATTTACTGCGTCAAAGGTGCCTGTCCATGGCGTTGGTGGTAGAGGCGCCTGTAAAAGAATATAGCCATTTCATGCACAATATTTATTAAAATTTATACCGTTTTCTTTTAATTTTCTGCGCAAAAGGCAGGATCCCAATTTATACTCTTACTAGCAGTGCCCACGATTTACCCGCGTAGTTCCCGTTATTTTCCCGGAATAAAATATGCCTATGTGTTCTTCCGGACTATAATCTAACTGTATTCCAAATTTCAGCCTAATCCGTTCATACGTTACGACGTGATTCAGACAAACATTCAAACATTGACACATTGACATTTATAATATTAGTAGGATAGCCGATTACACCTTAAGGTGAATGTTAAAGATAGTAATGTATGGAAGAGAAATGTCTCAAAATTATAATCTTGTAATAAGATAAAATATACCGAATTAGAAGTTAAATGCCTGGAAGAGCTATTGGTCTATGAAAGATCTTATGAAGGGCAACATGTCACTATCCCTCAAACGCAGGCTCATGGACGTATGCATTCTCCCTATCTTGACTTACGGAGCGCAGACTTGGTCTTTGACAGGGAATCTAAGGTTCGACCTCGCGGTTTGCCAACGATCTATGGAACGCAGTATATTGGGAGTAAAGCTCACCGATCGCATAAGAAACACCATACTGCGTTCAAAGACACGAATAGCTGATGTGACCCAAAAGGCCAGCAATTTGAAGTGGAACTGGGCTGGATATGTCTATCGAATGTCAGACGATCGCTGGGCTAAGATCACCACCCAGTGGCAGCCAAATGGGAAACGACGATGCGGGAGACCCAAAAGGCGATGGTGGGACGATCTTGACAAACACCTTAAAGACTGGACCACTTTGACTCAAGACAGACAAAAATAGAAAGAGGTTAGGGAGGCCTTTGCTCAACACTGGGACACAATGGGCTCTTAATAATTAAATGATAAAAGATAAAATAATTATTATTTTGAATTATTGATGGAACATTGTTTGGATTCTTGTAAGATCTGTATTAATTATTTGTTATATTATCCTTGACAAAGCCTTTTTACAGCTGCATTTAATTGACGAGGCCCCTTTACAGCTGTTTTATTCATTTTGACATTGTTATTTTATCTTAATAAGTACACAGATTCTTTATCTTTTTGTGAATGACGTTACCAAGTGTTCTTATGAATTCATGGTTTGAATAAATGAATTGAACTATTAGTAAATTGTTATTTGTATATCTGACAAGGCCATAATTGTAACTTATATTATTATAATAATAGTAGAATAAATGTATGTATTTAAGTAATGTCATTAAATATCCTATCATATCTTTATCTTAGAAAAATGCCACAACCGGCTACGAAAAACATCTAGGACATCTAACGATTTATTATTTATTTGTATAATAATTAACACATGACTATAATTTAAATCCTTTAAGTAAAATAATACTTATTCAGATTTATATAACTCGTACCTTAAATTTATTTTCTCCGGTAGGTATCGTAGCATAGGGTACATCATAGAAACTGAAGAAGTCCCCCTGAGGATCCTTGTGTCCCCGCAGCGGTCCTTGCTCAACTTGCACTACCCTGGATTCTTGAGTCAGCACGACCCCCAAAAACGCGGCTAATATCACTAGCTTGGCCGACATGTTAAACGAATGTTCTGAAAATCTGGACAATCGTCTCTATTTATATCTACTATCTGTCGCAGTAATCGCTGATGATAAAACACACTTGCGATTCCGACTCTATGATAATTGAATATTGAAGACGATTCCGTTGTTAAGTACTATTAACAACGGAAATACGCTAGATACTTAACAAATTCCTGATGTGTCTTTACGCTCTAAACATATTTATTTATTTTTATTTATTTATTAAAAACTATTTTAAAAAATAAAACTTTTGAAGGTTATGTTGACCAATAAATAGTTCGTTTGCTCTGAGTTTTTAAATTACGACACCGCTACATTTATGTAAAGTTTCGCGGGCGTGAAAATTTACCATTTAGGATATTGTTTTATAATAAACCAGGCGCTGGATGGAGTTGAGTGTGCAAAATATGAGGACCGCACTCGGCGTACGATTTTGAATTCAGAAACATAGGAAAAAAATGATTCTAGATGTTTCCAGGAGATGTATTGGTCCATCTCTGGGTTCCGTAGCCAGATGCCGATAACCGGAACCCTTATGGATTTGTCGTGTCTGTCTGTCCGTTCGCATGTAAAAATGATATTGAGGTATCTAATAGTTATTTGTTGTACAAGAGTGCAAAGTGGCTTTTTAACCGCGTGCTCAATTTTGATGACCGAGCAAGCGAAGGATTCTAAAGTTGAATCACGAGCGTAGCGAGGGATTCAAAAATTAGAATCCTGAGCGTAGCAAGGGAATCAAAAGGGCACAAGGTGAAAAATCTTTGCACTCGAGTGTAACACGTAATTTTTCATCCCCCCCTAGCGAGGAAATTACTAAACGCTTTGCGCATTTTCAGTTTCAGTCGATTCTGTTGGCGTTAAATAAACTTCTTGGTCGCTAGAATCACTTATTATTATGGTATTTCGGGTTTTCACTTGTATTCAATTTTATAAGTTTTAAACTTAAGTTTATTTAGCCATGGTTTTAACAATAACAATATGACGTGAAAATATGGAGAGTTGACCGATTGAGGTAAGGAGTTTCATGTGTACATGAAAAAGTGTCCGCCAAAATGCATTAAACTATAGTAGCGCTAAATTTGCATCAGGGTACATTTTAAAGGAAATTAATAAACGTACTATTCAGAATTCATGAAAGAAAAATATTGGCAGTCATAGTCACTGCCGATAGAAGTGGTAACTTATAACTCAGAATTTGATTTTTACTTTGGAAACTACGCGTGTGAAACCGGAGGGCGTGGCTATGAGCATGGCCATCTAGAAATGCTGACACATTCTTAAATGGCCAATGGGAAAGGCTGAGGCATTTCTAGATGGCCATTGGCTATGGTCCCGAATTTACCCGAAGATTTCTTATCATTCCCGAGCGTGACGCTATAATTAAATTGCCAGCCCACGAAAAATCTGTCTTTGGCGCGCCAAAAGAAGTTTTGACTTCAAAATATATTGTACCTACATGTTTTTTCAAAATAGTAATTATTTATTTGATGTTATATTTACTACATTATTTTGTACGGCACAAGTAGTTGAAATTATCTATTAGTTACTATTTTAGTAGTCAATAATATTTAATTATTTAACTCGGCAACTCGCCACACTTCAATTCGATTACAATTGATTCATTCATAGCATTTCAAAATGTTTTGCCATTTGAAATAACATTCCTTACCTCTATCCTCCATACGTGAAAAGAAAATTGCGCGCAAAACATTTTAAAAAAAGTACACCAAAGAGGTTCCGAGTATGAGTTTTTAACAAATTAAAAATAAATGTATGATGAATTCGGCACCAAGGAGGTAGAAATAAATAGGTTAAATTTAACCTATTATATTATATATTAATGTTTTGAATTCAAAACCTCAGTACACACGATGTTCTAAATTCAAATTTACTTTTACCTCTAGAGGGTAAAAACGACTTTTGCGCCCTGATATCGAGGAGCAAAAGTACTCTTTCCGAGCTGGTGGGATGAAATAGTTATTTGTTATACAAGAGTGCAAAGTCGCTTTTTAACCGCGTGCTCAATTTTGATGACCGAGCAAGCGAAGGATTCTAAAGTTGAAACACGAGCGTAGCGAGGGATTCAAAAATTAGAATCCTGAGCGTAGCAAGGGAATCAAAAGGGCACAAGGTGAAAAATCTTTGCACTCGAGTGTAACACGTAATTTTTCATCCCCCCCTAGCGAGGAAATTACTAAACGCTTTGCGCATTTTCAGTTTCAGTCGATTCTGTTGGCGTTAAATAAACTTCTTGGTCGCTAGAATCACTTATTATTATGGTATTTCGGTTTTTCACATGTATTCAATTTTATAAGTTTTAAACTTAAGTTTATTTAGCTATGGTTTTAACAATAACAATATGACGTGAAAATATGGAGAGTTGACCGATTGAGGTAAAGAGTTTCATGTGTACATGAAAAAGTGTCCGCCCAAATGCATTAAATTATAGTAGCGCTAAATTTGCATCACGGTACATTTTAAAGGAAATTAATAAGCGTACTATTCAGAATTCATGAAAGAAAAATATTGACAGTCATAGGCACTGCCGATAGAAGTGGTAACGTATAACTCAGAATTTGATTTTTACTTTGAAAACTACGCGTGTGAAACCAGAGGGCGTGGCTATGAGCATGGCCATCTAGAAATGCTGACACATTTTTAAATGGCCAATGGGATAGGCTGAGGCATTTCTAGATGGCCATTGGCTATGGTCACGAGTTTACCCGAAGATTTCTTATCATTCCCGAGCGTGACGCTAGAATTAAATTGACAGCCCACGAAAAATCTGTCTTTGGCGCGTCAAAAGAAGTTTTTACTTCAAAATATATTGTACCTACATGTTTTCTCAAAATAGTAATTATTTATTTGATGTTAAATTTACTACATTATTTTGTACTGCACAAGTAGTTGAAATTATCTATTAGTTACTATTTTAGTAGTCAATAATATTTAATTATTTAACTCGGCAACTCGGCATACTTCAATTCGATTACAATTTATTCATTCATAGCATTTCAAAATGTTTTGCCATTTGAAATAACATTCTTTACCTCTATCCTCCATACGTGAAAAGAAAATTGCGCGCAAAGCATTTAAAAAAAAGTACACCAAAGAGGTTCCGAGTATGAGTTTTTAACAAATTAAAAATAAATGTATGATGAATTCGGCACCAAGGAGGTAGAAATAAATAGGTTAAATTATGTTTTGAATTCAAAACCTCAGTACACACGATGTTCTAAATTCAAATTTACTTTAACCTCTAGAGGGTAAAAACGACTTTTGCGCCCTGATATCGAGGAGCAAAAGTACTCTTTCCGAGCTGGTGGGATGAAAACGTTATTTTTTTCTAAACTGAATAGTTTGCGCAAAAGACACTTCCAAAGTGGTTAAATGTCCCCCCCCGCTGTAACTTGTAAAATAAAAACAGCACCAAAATCTATTTGGTAGTATTAAAGATCTAAGCATATTTAGGGACAGGCCAACACCGGGAAGTGACTTTGTACTACAGATTTTGATGCGGTTTATTTTAATAGATAGAGTGCATAATATAGTAGCGAAACACTAAACTATTTAAAAATTTAAAGGTTTCTAATGTGATGTCATAAATATACACATTTTTTGGGCTTACATTGCAAGCGCTGGCTGAACCCTATGAAATAAATCAAAATAATGTACTGCAGTATTATTGTACCCTTTAAAATGGTCTACAAAAATCTGAGATGATATATTTTTTTCTAAGGGACACAATAATCAATACCATTTTTATTCATGTGTTCAGTCAATTTATTTGAAATCTAAGGGGGTGGGGTGTAAAAAAATAACCAATACACCTCATGGCAACACTTAGAATCATAATTTGCATGCTTTTTTGAGTTCAAAACTTCAAATTCATATTTTGCACACTCAACTTCACCCAGCGCCCGGTCTACGACATAATTCCTAAACTTAACAAAATTTCGGAGAAATAGTGAAAGTGATAAATTAATGTGTTCACTGTTTAGTTCAAAAAATATTATTATTACAACCTAGTTGTTGTGTCGCATCGTATTATACTCTAAAACATATATTGTGAACCCATTATTTGTAAAGCTTTCTTTTTTCACTCGATTGTTCAATATCTCGTTAGTGATATCGCTAAATATGATTCACGAAAATTAATCATTTCAATGAGTATCCCACCAATCACTTAAACGGTATAAAAAGTACCTACTTAAGTGGCTATGTGTGCTTAAACATAGGTACTTATATATGTACGTTAATACGTGCTTTCACAAAACGTATAAAACGTAATTATCAATCAGGCCTGTACTAGCCCTATATTTTTTTTGCAGTTCTATTTTATTATATGATCTATAAGGTAGGTAATTTACAGTATATTGCCATTCATCATTTTAACTCATCGGCTCTAGGTTACCTACTATGCTCATTTTAAATTTTTGCCGATTTGTTCGTAAAAAGTTAAAATATATTACGATAACATCGATAAAGTCATTAAAGTCTATGTAACTATTTAATTACGGCGAGTACGTCCAGATGTTGTTTTATGATCCTGATATATTTTGTAATGTTTTTGGTGAATACATATTGAAATCAGCGTAAATCGATTACAAACACTGCGAGTCGTTTGTATTTTGCTTACTACTTACTTCTAAAGGAACACGTATGTATTTGAAGTTACCTATGATAGAGTACCTATGATATATATGGTGAGGACAAAAAAAAACTAAGACGTGTAATACCTTGATATTGTTTCAGCACAAAGTCCTATTCCTCATTCCAAAAATGTTCCAATACCAGTTTTCCTCAGTTAGTATAGCAATTTCAAGAGGATCTAGCTGAAAACCCTATCCCTCTCAAGTAGTCTCTTTTGGTGCCTTTGAACACTTGAAGATTTTTGGGCGGGATTTAGCTAGGGAATTTTTCAGCCAAGCCAACCATATTCTTATATCTTTTCTGTTCACTGTCTAAACACGCCACGCTTCTACGTTATTTGTGTATTGGAATCTTCGTGATCTTATCATTATCAAACTGAGTCATTGTATATTTCCACCAAAATTATTCATTTTCAATTGATTGAACTAAGCACTGTAACTATTTTTTGATCTGTGACTGAACGCTCTGATAAGTCTGTATTCATCATCCTATAAATATTCTAAATGTCTATGTTTGAATGTCTAGATGTTTGCTGCTCCATCATATCGGGACGTCCGAGCGGATCGAATTGAAAGTTAAACCCTGTTAGATTACTTTTTGGAATACACATGGGCTACTTTTTATTACGAAAAAATTACGGTAACAGGACTTCCCCTTACGTCCACGCAATTGCGTGGGTAAAACCGCCGGGTGCTGCTAATCAGTAATACATATATCAGTCGATTGATAGCGAAGGAGATTACTAATCAAACAAATATGTTTATATTTAGTTAGGTATATTGATACGCAAAATACTTAGTCATTAGCATAGAATAGATAATACAGATAGAACGGACACTCCCCACCCCCCGCCAGTTTCAAGCTTCCTTCCCCGCAAGCACCGCGAGAAGCACTCAACGAAGGGTTATATCGGACGATAATTTTCTATGAGAATACGACCATGATGCTGTATTATTTAACGAAATGGTACCAAATTTTTCGTCTATTATACGAAACAAGAATAAGAGATTTTTGATTTCATAAGAATTTCTACAAAGATTGAATCATTTTTATAAACTGTGTTAGCTATTCTGGTTAGAAGTACGCGCCAACACTGAAGTGCTGTGACGAAATTATTAAACTCGTTGTTTTCAAACTGCGGCTTTCGTTAATCGTTGTGAAATACGTCAGTGGCGCCAATAACGTATGGTAACGAGTGATGGCGCGGAGAATAGTTCGGAATTCACGAAGTCACTAGTCACTAGTGTTGCCAATTTAGTGGATTTTTGTACTAAGATTGCTACTATTCAGATTTATTGGTAAGTGATTATTTCTTAGCATTCAACCGACTCAAAAAAAAGAAAGAGGTTCTATATTAGACTATCTGTACTTTTATGTGCGTCCATGTATATATTATGTCGGTCAATAGTGAACAATGAATATAGGATTTCATCTAGTAGTATGCTTATTTAAGATTTCGCAAAAACCGTTCATTAAAAGCAGTAAGAGGATACGAGTACATTGACTATTGGAATGGATAGTTCCAAAAAAAAATTAACTATGAGACGTACTTCTTAGCATTCCATGGATTCACCGTGCGGGTGCCGGGTCCATCGTGTGGCAGAGAGAGAAATATCGAATAGACCCCAAGACTTGTGACTCGGGTAGTAGGTTTAAAAGGGGCCCCTTATATTGACGTACGTCAACACTCACCTTCACTACTCGTATTTCTCTCCCTGCCCAGCCAAATCCGATATGATCCTACTAGTGCAGCTTTAGATACTCGTTCTAGTATAGAACTTACTGCACTTCTGGACAATCCAAGGTCTTTATGCAGGTTATAGAGAGATTTTGCTGGTATACCTCTCGCTCCTACTTCTACAGCGTATAAATTAACTACATAGCCATTTTTTGTTAATTCATTTTGAAGGTCGTAATACTTATTTTGTTTCATCGCGTGGTCTTTAGGTATATTAGTTTCCCACGGTACGGTAAGTTCTACCAGGACTATGCGTTTCGTAGCCCTAGAAAAAAGGAAAATGTCCGGTCTGGATGACGAAACACCCACATCCTCTGGGATTTTGTAGTGCTTTTCATACGTGTCCATTAAAATAGTCCAATCAGGAGCTGAACCCAGGATTGAGTAAGGCTTGTTCTTGGAGTTTGAAGTTGAGCCCTCTTTTACAAAGTTAATTTGTCTTTTGTTTATCGTCAATCCCTTTTGGGCTCTAGCTACCGAAAGGCTTACGGCTTCACGTATGATTTCAAGTACTCTGTCATGGCGCTGTGAGTAATGACCCCTATTAAGGAGCACCTTGCATCCCACCAATATGTGCCTTGCTGTACATATCGCCTCACCACAAGTATAGCAACATTTTTCAGAGGCTTTTCCCCACCTTACCAAGTTACTCTGGTCAGGGAGGGTCATTTGGAAAGCGTTCAGATAAAATTTTAATAAGGCAGGAGACCAGTCATATAGCAAGGTGCGCCACTTTAGAGCTAATGGGATACAAAACTCACCTATGGTTAACCACTCACTTTGCATTTCTAAATTCATAGCGTGCACTTTGTAACTATCATTTTCGTCTTGTTGTAGAAAGGTTTTTACTATGTCTCGGTCTTCCCTTTTCTTACTCGCACCCAACCCAGCTGTATTTACTTGCGCACCTGCCATAAATTGTTTGTGGAATTGAAGTCTAGATTCAAGGTCCGAAGCACTTTTGTCTTTTGGGAGAGATGCAATTAATTCGTCTTTCGACTTTCCCAAAACATGCGTTTTTGTAACTCTTAGGTGTTTGTAGAGTTCGGATGGTTTTTTTAGTTTCAGCCCAAAACTATTGTGATCCCTAAAGAGAGTAGAGGGATCAGCCGGATGTGCCAATCCAAACCATGACTTCAATATCTTTATGACATTAGCATCTAGTTTTGCCAGGAGGGTTTTACCGATGTCATATACTAGGAAAGGCCAAGTGAGACGTGATGTGAGATAGTTGTCATATATCCATGCTTTTTTGATATTGCTGATAGGCTGTTGGTCTACCTTATTGAGGTCGTTCATGAAGTTTCCAACAACTACCTCTAATGATGGAGTACGTCCTTTGTAGTCTATCTTTCTACCAAGAAATTTGAAAGGCACTGCCTCTGCTATTGGGGCAACTCTTTGGCCACTTATGGAGAGTCCCGGATCTACTTAATAATTACTGAATAAGTTTTAAACTAAAACTTATTCAGTAATTAACGGCTTTGACATTGACTTATAAACTTTACCGGTTCTAGTACTACCGGTACTACTACGATTTAGTTTCATTTTTAACCAACTTCAAAAAAGGAGACGGATCTCAATTCGTTTATATGTTTGTTACGTGATAGCTCCATTTATTGTGAAACAAAGGACATAAGCCCAAATCACATTGAAAAAACCCAGGTGCCACACCTGGGTTTTTTGATGTACCTCGGATTTTAAGTTATTAGTAATTATATTCTAAACTATCATCATCATCCGTTTGAGTGGCTAACCTGCGTTTTTTTGCCTGTAGAAGTTTTGTAGAAGTTCGTGTCAAAAGCTCGTTTTATGGAACAAAATATATTGTATAATTTGGTGTTAATGATATAAAAATAATATATACCGGCTGAGTCATAAAGATATATTATATCAAACAATGCACGAATATGCTTAGGTTCTTTTTGCGATGGGTGGCCTTGGAATGGAATTCAAATTTAACGAGTGAAAGTAAAATAATTCATGATAATACGCTTATTTTTGGTAATGTACTTTGGACTTTGTATTCAATTATCAGTATGCTTACATCGCGGGTCAAATCTGGACAAGTACTAGCACAAGCACAGCACTAGCATAGGCCTGGGATATGAGGCGTACTTGAAGAGAGGTATATGCTAAGATGTTATGAAGATGATGATGATGATGATTACATCGGATTGCATTTTTTTATTTTAACTAAACAGTATTGGTGAACTTTAAAAAAACGCCTACAAAACTACACTGATAAAAAAACATGTTAGCCACTAATTTGGGTTATGGGAGTGGTGTAACTAAAATATATTTACATACAATTATTCGATTTTTTTGAGATAAGATACAATTATTTTGTGCCGAGGTCAGGGTACGATTTGGGCCATGTCCTTTGATGTTTCTTTTTTTTGGTAGATCATAGTTTTGAAATATGAGAAAACAAAACTAAAATTTACTTTCGTTTATTTTTGTTCAAGTTTTTTATGATTGTCGTTGAAATTTGGTCAAGTAAGTTTCTGAATTTAATTTGAAATTAAAACTGATTTTTGTTTATTCGGCGCAAATAAATTATTAAGTAATGACTTCAATCTTAAAATGTGATTTGAGTATAAAAGACTCACTTACTATTCTCACAATATTTAAAGTTTTATGCGATCCTTACTATAATGCGAATAAATAAATCACTATTTATCAATTTACAAAAGTAATATTTTTTAAGCAATTAGGAATAAATTAAATCCGGAACTAGCAACATTACCTAACCTAACCTATCCCAATTCGTAGTTTGTTTACAAAATTCAATTGGAGTTTTGAGTTGAAAAATCATGGTTGTTCTTTACTGTGCTGACATGAGATGTAAATAATTAGTTTGTGCAGTGTATGATAGTCTGATATACCTAGTGAACTGTGATAACACCTTTTAAAATACAACTTATGAACGTTGTTGTACCTAATCTAATGTTCTGTGACTAGCCTACCTATAATGAAATACGCGATATGTGGAGTGATTAATTAATATATTGTCAGAATAAAGTTCTCTTTGGGTAAGTGTACTTAACGAAAAATCAATTCGTACATGGTACTTTTATTATCTCGTATTTTGTTTTAAATCTTCTCCCTTCTGATTGTTGATGAAAGTTATATTTATCTACATTAAAGATCGAACACTAACTAGGTAAGATTAAGTGGCTTACAATCTTACCTAGTTAGTGTTAGTACACAGGCAGGTGAACTCACGGGTCACAGCTATTCCATAAAATAATTTAGTAACCCTAGATGACACGCAAACATGCGTAAATGTGTTCGAACGACATATGCGTAGTTGTGTGAGTGTAGGTATGTCGACTTCACCGTTTGTTTGGAGTTTAGGCCGAGTGTCCGGGGTGTGTCATTAGTGAAGTTCTAGCGAGAAAATACTTGTCTTAATTTGGTGTATCTTTTGAGTTTTTAGGGTTCCGTAAAACGTAAAAACGGAACCCTTATAGATTCGTCATGTCTGTCTGTCTGTCCGTCCGTATATCACAGCCACTTTTTGCCGAAACTATGAGAACTACACTGTTGAAACTTGGTAAGTAGATGTATTCTGTGAACCACATTAAGATTTTTACAAAAAAAATAAAAATTAGGGTTGCCCCCCATACTGAGAACTGAAACTCAACAAAATTTTTTTCATCAAACCTACACGTGTGGGGTGTCTATCGATAGGTCTTCAAAAATGATGTTGAGATTTCTAAAATATTTTTTTATCTACACTGAATAATTTGCGCAAGAGACACTTCCAAAGTGGTAAAATGTGTCCCCCCCCTCTAACTTCTAAAGTAAGAGAATGAAAAAATATATATATAGGTATATGATGTACATTACTATGCAAACTACCAACGAAAATTGGTTTGAACTCGATCTGATGAGTAGTTTTTTTTAGTACGTCATAAATACACTATTATTAAAACTTCGATCAATGTTACAACGAACTACAAGAACTATGTTTGTGTACTATGTATATTATGTTACTTGCTGCAACGGAACCCTTCATGGGCGAGTCCAACTCGCACTTGGCCACTTTATTCTAAATTGTCTGAGTTATGCGGTATATTTTTGTTCAAGACAATGTAGATAGATAGATATAGAAAGATAACTCTTTATTGTGACACAAAAACAGAAATATTACAGTAAAACACTTACGAACTAGCACCACAAATGGCGGCCTTATTGCTTAGCGCAATCTTTTCCAGGCAACCAGCTTAAAGGAAATTCGCCTACATACATGGTTGGGTGAAGCGGGGTGACATTTTTCCCAATACTACTAATTAAATACTATATAAAACAAATTAATACATAATATACATAATTATCCAAAGGTAACTATAATTTAACAATAACAATAGTAATTCTGAAACATAGTTAAATACAACTTAAGTATATTAATTAAGTAAATACAACTTTAATACAACTACTAGCACATCCCGGACACTCGGCCTAAAATCTATACAGACGGTGCAGTTGACATACCTACACTTACACAACTACGCATATGTCGTTCGAACACATTTACGCATGTGTGCGTGTCATCTAGGGTTACTAAATTATTTTATGGAATAGCTATGACCCGTGAGTTCACCTGCCTGTGTTTTAAGTAGCCTATAATCTTAGCTAGTTAGTGTTCGATCTTTAATGTAGGTAAATATTAAATATAACTTTCATCAACAATCAGAAGGGAGAAGATTTAAAACAAAATAGGAGATAATAAAGGTACCATGGACGAATTGATTTTTAGTTAAGTACACTTACCCAAAGAGAAAACTTTATTCTGACAATGGGGCATTTCACGCCAAGCGGACAACTAAAATAATATGAGGTCGTGAATTTTGTTCAAACTCTGGTCAGTTATACTTCTAGTAGACGTGGGTGTATACATACAATTTTTTTTTCATGTGATGTTTTATTGCCGATTTATGAGCTTTTAAAAAATTACTAAAAATTAATTTGTGAATGTTTGTATGCTTCTTACTTTGTATCAATTAATTATTTAAAACAACTAAAAATTACTGTTTCTAGTAGATAAAAGGTTGTGCTTTTTAATTATTTTGTCGAATTCGAAATTTGAATTTTTGAACATATTCTAAACCGGAAATGAAAATTTCAAATCAATTTTTGAGTAATTCGGACAGTTTTTATTTTAAATATTTTTTTTTTTGAATTAAAGCTTTAAGTATACACAATCTTCACAAAAAAAATTAAAACATGATCTTTGACAGTTTGCGACTTAGAGCAAATAGAGTACATACACATCGTTAAGAGCACGTTGAAAGCAATCGGGTTTATGCGCTAAGATGCTGAAAAAGTACGCTATTAATATTTCAATCCTTCATTAAAACATGCAAAAATATAATATAAATGAGTTTTTAAAATAAAGTATAATTTACAATATAAAATTCGAAATTTGAATATTTTTACGTATCGTAAACCGGAAGTGAACATTTCAAATCGATTTTTATTTTAAGTAAGTAATTATTTTATTTAAAAAAATAATGTTTATATTTATATTTTCGCATGTTCTTATGAAGAAATAAAATATTAATAGCGTAGTGTTTTAGCATCTTAGCGCATACACCCCTTTGCTTTGAACATGCGCTTAGCGATGTGTATGTACCTACTCTATTTGCTCTAAGTCGTAAACTTTTAAAGAAGAAGTTTTAATTTTTTTTTGTAAAGATTTACTACATTTAAAGGTATAAAAGTAAAATATTTACAAAAAAAGGAGTGTTGAAGTTACTCAAAAATCGATTTGAAATGTTCACTTCCGGTTTACGATACGTCAAAATATTCAAATTTCGAATTTTATATTGTAAATTATTCTTTATTTTAAAAACTCATTTATATTATATTTTTGCATGTTTTAATGAAGGATTGAAATATTAATAGCGTACTTTTTCAGCATCTTAGCGCATAAACTCGATTGCTTTCAACGTGCTCTTAGCGATGTGTATGTACTCTATTTGCTCTAAGTCGCAAACTAACAAAGATCATGTTTTAATTTTTTTTGTGAAGATTATGTATATTTAAAGCTTTAATTCAAGAAAAAAATATTTAAAATAAAAATTGTCCAAATTACTCAAAAATTGATTTGAAATTTTCATTTCCGGTTTAGAATATGTTCAAAAATTCAAATTTCGAATTCGACAAAAAAATTAAAAAGTACAACCTTTTATCTACTAGAAACAGTAATTTTTAGTTGTTTTAAATAATTAATTGATACAAAGTAAGAAGCATACAAACATTCACAAATTAATTTTTAGTAATTTTTTAAAAGCTCATAAATCGGCAATAAAACATCACATGAAAAAAAAATTGTGTGTATACACCCACGTCTACTAGAAGTATAACTGACCAGAGTTTGAACAAAATTCACGACCTCATATTTTTTTTAGTTGTCCGCTTGGCGTGAAATGCCCCCAATATATTAATTAATGTGGAGTGATCCACATATCACGTATTTCATTATAGGTAGGCTAGTCACAGAACATTAGATTAGGTACAACAACGTTCATAAGTTGCATTTAAAAGGCGTTATCACAGTTCACTAGGTATATCAGAGTATCATACACTGCACAAACTAATTTATTTATTCGCATTATAGTAAGGATAGCATAAAACTTTAAATATTGTGAGAATAGTAAGCGAGTTTATTATACTCAAATCACATTTTAAGGTTGAAGTCATTGCCTAATAATTTATTTGCGCCAAATAAACAAAAATCAGTTTTAATTTCAAATTAAATTCAGAAACTTAATTGACCAAATTTCAACGACGATCATAAAAAACTTGAACAAAAATAAACGAAAGTAATTTTTAGTTTTGTTTTCATATTTCAAAACTATGATCTACCAAAAAAAAAAAGAAACATCAAAGGAGACATGGCCCAAATCGTACCCTGACCTCGGCACAAAATAATTGTATCTAATCTCAAAAAAATCTAATAATTGTATGTGAATATATTTTAGGAAAAAAAATTACACCACTCCCATAACCCAAATTAGTGGCTAACATGTTTTTTTATCAGTGTAGTTTTGTAGGCGTTTTTTTTTTAAAGTTCACCAATACGGTTTGCAATCCGATGTAATCATCATCATCATCATAACATCTTAGCATATACCTCTCTTCAAGTACGCCTCATATCCCAGGCCTATGCTAGTCCTGTGCTTGTGCTAGTACTTGTCCAGATTTGACCCGCGATGTAAGCATACTGATAATTGAATACAAAGTCCAAAGTACATTACCAAAAATAAGCGTATTATCATGAGTTATTTTACTTACACTCGTTAAATTTGAATTCCAAGGCCACCCATCGCAAAAAGAACCTAAGCATATTCGTGCATTGTTTGATATAATATATCTTTATGACTCAGCCGGTATATATTATTTTTATATCATTAACACCAAATTATACAATATATTTTGTTCCATAAAACGAGCTTTTGACACGAACTTCTACAAAACTTCTACAGGCAAAAAAACGCAGGTTAGCCACTCAAACGGATGATGATGATAGTTTAGAATATAATTACTAATAACTTAAAATCCGAGGTACATCAAAAAACCCAGGTGTGGCACCTGGGTTTTTTCAATGTGATTTGGGCTTATGTCCTTTGTTTCACAATAAATGGAGCTATCACGTAACAAACATATAAACGAATTGAGATCCGTCTCCTTTTTTGAAGTTGGTTAAAAATGAAACTAAATCGTAGTAGTACCGGTAGTACTAGAACCGGTAAAGTTTATAAGTCAATGTCAAAGCCGTTAATTACTGAATAAGTTTTAGTTTAAAAATATAGTTAATTTTTTTTTGGAACTATCCATTCCAATAGTCAATGTACTCGTATCCTCTTACTGCTTTTAATGAACGGTTGTTGCGAAATCTTAAATAAGCATACTACTAGATGAAATCCTATATTCATTGTTCACTATTGACCGACATAATATATACATGGACGCACATAAAAGTACAGATAGTCTAATTTAGAACCTCTTTCTTTTTTTTTGAGTCGGTTGAATACTAAGAAATAATCACTTACCAATAAATCTGAATAGTTGCAATCTTAGTAAAAAAATCCACTAAATTGGCAACACTAGTGACTAGTGACTTCGTAAATTCCGAACTATACTCCGCGCCATCACTCGTTACCATACGTTATTGGCGCCACTGACGTATTTCACAACGATTAACGAAAGCCGCAGTTTAAAAACAACGAGTTTAATAATTTCGTCACAGGACTTCAGTGTTGGCGCGTACTTCTAACCAGAATAGCTTAACACAGTTTATAAAAATGATTCAATCTTTGTAGAAATTCTTATGAAATCAAAAATATCTTATTCTTGTTTCGTATAATAGTCGAAAAATTTGGTACCATTTTGCTAAATAATACAGCATCATGGTCGTATTCTCATAGAAAATTATCGTCCGATATAACCCTTCGTTGAATCCGCCTCGCGTCCGCGAGGGGGAGGAAGCTTGAAATTGGCGGGGGGTGGGGAGTGTCCATTCTATCTGTATTATCTATTCTATGCTACTAGTTAAAAACCCCGTAACCCCGAATACAAAAATTATGACTAATTTATATCCACCTACACAACAAAAATGTGACATGAAATACAGCACTACAACTAGCAGCGTACAACTTCATCACTTACGATTTACTGGTGACGACAGCCGTGCATTGTGATAAGTAAAATTCCTTTACATTGCTCTTGCGAGAGAAGGCCCCGTGTCCCAGCAGTGGCAACATTTTGTGGGCTGCTTATGCTTATAAAAAGCAAATGATTTTTATGTAGTGTCGCTTGCAGTCTGCAGCTAGTGGTAATGACAAACCTGCCTTAAAAAAGGATTCAAGGGTGGAAGCAGTTTGAATCTGGCTCTTCACTTTCTAGACCTACAAACCTAGAAAGTCCGATTTCACAAACGTGAAGTGCCTTAATCCGTAGAACTCGGATTTTTATTCCAAACTAGCGGCCCGCCCCGGCTTCGCACGGGTGCAATGCTGATACTAAATCCATACTAATATTATAAAGCTGAGTGTTTGTTTGTTTGAACGCAAGGATCTCTGGAACTACTGGTTCGAATTAAAAGAATCTTTCTCTGTGGGATTGTCCATTGATCTAGGAAGGCATTACGCTACTATCAACAGAAGCAGAGCATGAGTGAAAAATGTAGCAAAAACGGGAAAAAATATTGTTTTCATCCCACCAGCTCGGAAAGAGTACTTTTGCTCCTCGATATCAGGGCGCAAAAGTCGTTTTTACCCTCTAGAGGTTAAAGTAAATTTGAATTTAGAACATCGTGTGTACTGAGGTTTTGAATTTAAAACATAATTTAACCTATTTATTTCTACCTCCTTGGTGTCGAATTCATCATACATTTATTTTTAATTTGTTAAAAACTCATACTCGGAACCTCTTTGGTGTACTTTTTTTTAAATGCTTTGCGCGCAATTTTCTTTTCACGTATGGAGGATAGAGGTAAAGAATGTTATTTCAAATGGCAAAACATTTTGAAATGCTATGAATGAATCAATTGTAATCGAATTGAAGTATGCCGAGTTGCCGAGTTAAATAATTATCTATTAGTTAATACTAAAATATTAACTAATAGATAATTTCAACTACTTGTGCAGTACAAAATAATGTAGTAAATATAACATCAAATAAATAATTACTATTTTGAGAAAACATGTAGGTACAATATATTTTGAAGTCAAAACTTCTTTTGGCGCGCCAAAGACAGTTTTTTTGTGGGCTGTCAATTTAATTCTAGCGTTACGCTCGGGAATGATAAGAAATCTTCGGGTAAATTCGGGACCATAGCCCATGGCCATCTAGAAATGCCTCAGCCTTTCCCATTAGTCATTTAAAAATGTGTCAGCATTTCTAGATGGCCATGCTCATAGCCACGCCCTCCGGTTTCACACGCGTAGTTTCCAAAGTAAAAATCAAATTCTGAGTAATAAGTTACCACTTCTATCGGCAGTGCCTATGACTGCCAATATTTTTCTTTCATGAATTCTGCATAGTACGTTTATTAATTTCCTTTCAAATGTACCCTGATGCAAATTTAGCGCTACTATAATTTAATGCATTTGGGCGGACACTTTTTCATGTACACATGACACTCCTTACCTCAATCGGTCAACTCTCCATATTTTCACGTCATATTGTTATTGTTAAAACCATGGCTAAATAAACTTAAGTTTAAAGCTTATAAAATTGAATACAAGTGAAAAACCGAAATACCATACTTAATAATAAGTGATTCTAGCGACCAAGAAGTTTATTAAACGCCAACAGAATCGACTGAAACTGAAAATGCGCAAAGCGTTTAGTAATTTCCTCGCTAGGGGGGGATGAAAAATTACGTGTTACACTCGAGTGCAAAGGTTTTTCACCTTGTGCCCTTTTGATTCCCTTGCTACGCTCAGGATTCTAATTTTTGAATCCCTCGCTACGCTCGTGATTCAACTTTAGAATCCTTCGCTTGCTCGGTCATCAAAATTGAGCACGCGGTTAAAAAGCCACTTTGCACTCTTGTATAACAAATAACTATTTTTGAGAGTTGTTTGAGAGCTTTCGTTGCGTGACAGCATGTGTCTATCTATTAAAGGTTGCGTCATTAGAACCTTTTTTTTTTTTTTTTTTTTTTTTTTTTTGTCTGTGGAAGGAAAATGCATTTACGCACGAATATCGGGATAGACAGTGTTGGGCTCGGCGCCAGAAGGGCACCACTACCAACTAAAAACCCACCACTAGATTTCGCCTACCATGGTGCAGTGTCAGAGTTGCGGAACCGCTTTCACACTCGCCCGCGCAACTCTGACACAACCATCCGCCCTTTCGGGCCCGCCTCGCGGGGAGTCGGAACCCCCGCATTGTGGCTCTCGGGACGCGCTGGAAATCTGTGAAACAGCGCGTCCCCCCCTCGGGAGGAGAATGGGCCATCAGGCAGTGCCCGATGGCCCACCGAGCGGAGACGGGGTGCGAGCCCTAGTGGCTCGCCCGCGTGTCCGCTTCCTCCTACAAGGAGGAGCGAGAGGGTCAAGCTCCCTCTCTCGCTCCTCCGTCTCCCTCCGTGAGACAGTAGTCTCGCAGAAGGAGACGAAAGCTTCCCATTATCTCTCATTGTCGAGCATCTTGGGTAAGATGGTCGGCAATGAGAGATCTGCCCCCAGGACCGCGACTAGGGAACGTCGCGCGTCCTCTTCCCCCGGGCATGCCTCCAGTGCGTGTTGCGCGGTGTCTTCCGCGCAACCGCACCGGTGGCACACCGGGGTCTCTTCCCTTCCGGCAACCCTACACAAGTATCTCCCGAAACATCCATGTCCCGAGAGCACCTGTGTAGTCCGGAAGGTGAGTACCCCATGTTTTCTCTGGACCCACTCAGCGGGAAGGGGCCGTATCGCCTCGAGGAGCCGTCGAGCGCCGGCCCCCCGCTGAGTGGATCCAGAGAGAATCCGCTCCCTCCACCTCTCCGCGTCATTAGAACCTGAGGTAACCGAATTTGTTCAAAATTTGAATTGGTACGACCAATTTTCGATAGATGCGTAGCAACGCGCGCACGGTTCAGCTCGTATACTAATAAAATTGGTTATTGTGGGTTATTGCTACGAGATAGACAGTATATGTCTATTGTAGACTTTTTTGTAGATCTTTTGAAGGGGTACAATATTGCTGTACTTTATTTTGACCTATCTCGTAGGGTTCAGCCAGCGTTTGCAATGTTATTCCCAAAAATGTGTTTATTTAAGACATTACATTAGACACCTTTAAAATTATCAGTGCTTCTCTACTATTTTATGCACGTATTATACACATAAACATTACTCTTGATTCATTCTATTTATTTTATAAAACCCGCATCAAAATCTGTTTGGTGGTTTTAAGGACCTAAGCATATACTACACTAGCAGCACCCGCGGTGTATTCCGCGTAGTACCTATGTATATAAAACCAAATTTTCAAACTTCAGCCTAATCCGTTCAAAGGTTCATACGTTACGACATAATTGAGCAACAAACATCCATAAATTTACAATAAAAATATTAGTAGGATTACATCACACAACGCAAACACACACTTTCACTCACGCACACTTTCACACACGCATTCTACAAGTACTTGTGACATTCGAGGAAACTTGTATTTTTGAAACACAGGCCCTTCCCGTCTTGTTTATCGTATTTACCCACAAATTGTAAAAATCTAATTGTAATTCTGAAACACAGGCAAATTTTTCTACTTACATTTTCATAATTATACATACTTTTGAATAAAACTCTCGTTTCGCTAAAATGGCCGAACATTTTGATCGGTAACGTCAAATGTTTGACTGGAAATTATGTAGAACTGTTTATACATATGAGAAAAAGACATTGTTGTTTTTACTATCTTCTTCGCAATTTTTTCCTATTTTCTCACCGTTAAAACCTTCCCTGAGCTACGATGAACATTTCAAAACCAAAATCAGCCAAATAGGCCCAGCCGTTGTCGAGTTTAAGACTAACAGCAATTTGTTTTTATATATTTATATAGATAACTAACTTTTACCCGCGACTTCGTCCGCGCAAAATAAATATTTAAGGTAATAAGTACTAACCGAGGCAGTACTTGTACATGTACACACATACAAATTTACGTTTACTAAAAACAGCTTATATTAAAACATTTTTTACAATTTCATCAAAATCAGTTCTGTGTTGAGACGCTGATAACACCTGAATGAAATTGATGAATTCAAAATTAAGCCACACCCCTTTATAACTCCGATAAGACAGCGCCGCACAAAACCAGTTTATATTGATGGAAACAAAAGCTTACCACGCTCGCTCAAAGATGGCGCTTTTAAAAATATTTTAGTAATTAGAAAAACATGTACTTATTTTTGCAGTTTTCCAGAATTATTTCGTCTAATTCTCTTATTTTTGTCTAATGGACTAAGCGAAGTACTTTTGTATTATTAAATAACAATTTACACAAATAACTTAAGCCAGGAAGGTAAATCTATACATGTTAAGTAATCAAGTTATTGTAAATAATTGTACGAATTTTGAAGAAAACATTTTAAATCGGTGACCCGTTAGCGGAGATATCGGTGAACATACAAACATATATGACAAAACAAAACAAAAAAGTGTGACCAGTTATGTTTGTACTGTGTCTGGGTGTTTCTATGTATAATAAGTATGTATTTAAAAATATATAAGTATTACATAAGCTATCTGGCTGCCATAGTACAAGCTTTGCTTAGTTTGGGGTCAGATGGTGTTGTGTGTGAATTGTCCACCAATATTTAGTTATTTATTTCTTACAAATGTACCCATGAACTATACAAGTAGCTACATAATGGACAGTTTTTTTACTGACCAATGACCATTTACTAATGACACAATGACAGGTACTAGATTTTGCCTGCGGATTCGCATTCGTTAGTTTTTGAAGTGAAAACTTCCTTTGGCACACCACATACAGATTTTTCGTGGGCCGTGAATTGAGCTCAAACGTCATGCTTGGCAATGAAATAAATCTTCGGGTGAACTCGAGACCATGGCCAGAAATGCGTAATAGTACATTATGATATAAGTGCGCTAAGTTGATAATTACAGCCGAGGCTTTATTGCTAGCTTGAGCCGAAGGCGAGAGCTATAATTTAGCAGAGGCTGTAATTATCAAAGCGCACGTATGTCATACGACGTTTTATAACATATTTGCGAGGAAATAAACAAAACTCTGACGACATTTTCAAATAAAAACAATACAGCGAAAAAAAAGGCGCAGAATAATATTTACTTTATCACAGATCACAGCACAGAGTAAGTAATCACTATGGATCACAGATTAGCAATGCGCGCGCATCGCCGCCTTTTTTTAAGCAACGGCACAGAACCAGCCGGTATGCCATTAGTAATAAAGTAAATTCATATTTTTGTGTTTCGTTACAGAAAAATTAAAGTAATTTATGGTAAAAATTAATTAAATTAACGAATTAAATAATTATTTATTATGTTTTACCTCTCAAAGTTAATTTTATTCATAAAATGTTGACCACACTTTTCTGACATAAAAACTCTTTACTAAGATTTAAAAAGGTACCGTTCGATTTAGACGGAGCATATCTCTCTACCTAGTCTGTGGACGGAGCATTTTGAAACCGTGCGTTTTACATTACACATTACAGCACAAGGACGTAATAAGATACATTACGATACAGAAATTGGTCCAATAAGAGACCCTTTACGAGCAAATATGTTATAAACATTTTAGATGGCTATGACGTGTTACCATGGTTACCATTACACATTACCTAGTCTAAATTGCCATGACGAGAAGAATTACTCATTTATTTTATTTATTTATTGCTATTGCTATTAATACATTATTTTACTGAAAACTAGGGTTTAGGTTACAATAATGCATTAGCCCTGTATTGAGGGCGTTGCAATTTTGCGATGTGAGTGTTTGACGCCAAACTTTGGCATTCAAAACATACACACACGCTTACATCCATCTAATAAAAGAAACAAATTTACTTATAACAACAGAAATTTGAAAATCTTTACAAAGTTTACAGAAATACACAAAATACTTATTATCCTACAAAAAATTAAATTTAAAATACAAAGTTACAAAAATACACTTAAACCCAAAATATAAACATTTTATCTGAATATAAATATGAATTTATTACAATAACTTTTTTCACAACTCACATGAGACCTTATGTAATAAAAATAATGAGATCATATTTTGTCACCATAAAAATCTTTTATACTGTAATAACACTTATTTATTGAAAATGAACGAAGTTTATTTTGGAATGCATTGATGTTAGGTTCTTTTTATGGTTTCAGGTATATGGTTGTAAATATTAATTGTCGAGTAGAATGGACCTTTTTTCTAAATTTCTAGTCGAGGTACTGGAAGTTTTAGTTTGTATTGTCTACGAGGATTTGTATCTAAGGTGTAGAGGTTCTTATTCTTTCTTACAAATGTAGCTGCTTCAGAAATATACATGCATGGCAATGTCAATACATAGAGTTGCTTAAAGAATGATCTGCAACTAGTTCGTTGGTTGATGTTTGCAATAACGCGCACAAATTTCTTTTCCATTATGAAAAGTTGGCCAACATCAGTACTATTACCCCATAAAATAATCCCGTAGCGTAGCCAAAATATCGTAATGACGTAGTCGTAGCGAAGTTTTTTGTCTGGAGAGATGGCGGCGGAGCCTATAAAAAGTTATTTTTTTTCGATTGATATTATAAATAAAATAAAAACCGTTCTAAAATGCCCATCAAAATAAAAATTGTTTTTTACTTTACAATGCTGTGAAATTGATGATGTATCCTTAAAATCAGGTGAATATGTAATATGGTAACTATTCTACTGGCGCAAGGCGTATAATTTGGAAGCGCGAGCAAAGACACTACATACCTAAGTTGATTATTTTTCATAAAAAGCCAGCAAAACTTTCCAGTAAATATAACTTTTTTGTCTCGTCAGAGACGAGCAGGACATGTGCCTGATGGTAAACCACATGCCTGCCGCATAACACCACAGTGAAATAAAAAAGATAGACTTTATAAATTAACTAAGTGTATTAGGAAAAGTGTTGACAATAAGATTAACGACGCTGAGACTATTCCCGCGCTGGAGGGAGCTAAGGGTTGCCTGTAGTGCTGCTCGTAGATCGCGTCCCAGAAGCGCGCCCGGTCGCCCAGCAGCGGGGAGAGCTCCACGCTCGAGGTCGCGTTGAGTGTCATGAACGGAGAGAGATAGCCGCTCATCGCCGGCCAAGACGGCAGAGACGAACCAGCAGGCGTCGGGTTTCTGTTGCAAGTAATACATTATTAGATATAATTAATTTTCACTTCTAGCTTACCTACACATTTGAATCAATTATGATTTTAAGAAGTAGATTAGCATTTTACGCAATATAAGTATGTAAGTTTTGTATTCGGGATTAGGCAGAGAGGATTTACTAAGTAAAAGACTTACGTAACCTTTATTGATTTTAACGTTTTTTACAATGGAATTAACTTCAAAATTAGGGGGATTTAACATAAATAAAACAAGATTTCAATAAAGAGAGTGTAAGTATAACAAGATTTCATAGTGGAGAGTGGCATTATTGTTCCTTTTTTGCGATTAAACTCATAGTTCGATTATTATTATTATTGAAGTGAATACTTCTTTAGGCGCGCCTAGACAGATTTTTCGTGGGCTGTGAATCGAATTCATTCGTCACGCTCGGGTATGATAAGAAAGCTTCGGGTAAACTCGGGACCACGGCTATTGGCCATCTAGAAGTACGTCAGCCAATGGGAAATGCTGAAAGGGCGTGGACAGGCCATCATGGCATGGCCATCTAGAAACGCATCACCCAATGGGAAATGCTGACGCATTTCTAGATGGCCATGCCAAGATGGTGAAGCCACGCCCTCCGGTTACACCCAAGTAGTTTCTAAGGTAAACTATCAAATTCCGAGTTATAAGTTTTCACTTCTATCGGCAGTTCCTATGCCTGCCAATTTTTTTTTATATTAGCGACATAATCATTGTAGTAGGTCGTTGGTCTCATTTGACACACTGAACTTTAATGATTACTATTAGTTCGTATGTTTTATATGCCCTATAGTTTTACAATGTTCGAGCAAGTAGATTTCTAAGTTAATCTTATAAAATCCATATGGTTGAGAAAAAAAGTGTCATGATAGACAGGATACCTAATTATTTAATATTTTATTTTAAAAAATCTACGTATAGGTCAAGTGAAGAGAATATTTTTAGACAATTGATTAATAAAAAATATAATTAAAAAACTCAAAAACTCGACTGCGTAAAAAGTGAACCAAACTACGTACTTACATACTAAAAAACAGAAAAGAATAAAACAAGCACTTAGATTTCCGGTGGTCTAGAATTCTATAATATGTTATGGAATTCATACTATTGAATTATATAAAATATATTCTAATAAAAGAACATTACAACTGAACAGTCGGGATCCATCATTATTCGACATTCAATCTAATTGTTCAATGGATTCGACATTATTATTCGACATACAATCTAATTGTTAAATGGATCCCGACTGTTCAGTTGTAATGTTCTTTTATTAGAATATATTTTATATAATTCAATAATATTAATTCCATAACATATTATAGAATTCTAGACCACCGGAAATCTAAGTGCTTGTTTCATTCTTTTCAGTTTTTTAGTATGTAAGTACGTAGTTTGGTTCACTTTTTACGTAGTCGGGTTTTTGAGTTTTTGAATTATATTTTTTATTTTATACTTTTTAGTTATGAACAATGTTGTGAATGTTATTATGCTCAACATAATATACATCTTTTGGTTTTTGACCAAATGTCTTCGTTTCTACTGATATAATATTATGTATATAGGTTTTTCTACTGCATGTAATTCATATAGTTTTGTGTAAGTACCTATATAATTATAGATTTTCAACTGAAGTTGAGTACTAAATCGTTTGAAGTTGGAGATGGGGGACCGACGCGGAGCAATCCGAGAGCGGTTCCGTGTTCCCACTATCAGCGGCAGAGTTGAAACCCCATGGAGATTTTACTAGATAGGGGCACCATATCCATACATGGTATAGAGTGCAACATAATCCGGCAGTGTCTCCCGGGCGGGGCGGTGGGTATGCGTAAATACATTTCCTGCACGTACGAAAGAAAGATAGTCCTACTACTACTACCTACTAGATACTTAAGTATATAATGTCCATCCACATTCACACGTACAGTTGGTTATACGAAGTTTTCTGCTACCTAAAAACCTATAAATGTGATAATGGTTGTTACGCAACTTTAAACCGATACACATCCTAAACGGTCAGCCAAATCGAAAAACGTTAAGAGAAAGCTAACAATTATTTTTAAATACCTATTCAACGATACCCGTTTTGACATAGTTTGGTAACTTTTATTTTTTTTATTTGGACAATATGGCGTCCGGTAGCCGCCATATTGGATTTACACTAATGTCATTTCTTTAGTGTCACTCGCCAGGCTAAGAAAAATCGATTGACGTGTGAATCATAAAAATCGGCCCAGGCGTTTGGTCTATATAGTGCTTCAAAGGAACATACATACATACATAGACTGTTAAACACATTACCACTCCTTTGCGTTGCGCAGTCGGGTAAAAAATAATTGATTAGACAACTCACCCTGCAAAAATAAAATCCATCCACAGCTGGCGCATAGTCTCTTTCATATCTTTGTATTCATCTGTAGCATTGGTTACATCTTCGTTGGTAACAGCAAAGAATTGAAAACAATGGTCAGCTCCGCGAACATTGGTATGAGGCACTAGAGGTGTGTTTTCGTCCACAAAGGAATATTGGAATAAATATATCGTATCTCCAAGCGATTGTCTTCGCATATTAGCAATCCTTAACATTGGATAAGCGAAGAGTACATCAGTGAAGTAGTTTACATAAGCTAGTATATTTGCTTCCGTCACACCCTGAGGACCAAAGTAAAACTCCTTTATCCTCGCAGCAACTTCCTCTTTTTGTGATTCACTTTCAAATTGTAATTCGTCTGGTACAACGTCTGAGAACTTTTGATTCATTCTGTCTTTTATGACATCGAAATCGTTAATACGAATCAAACCTTCCATTTCCGAAAAACCGTATATCAAGGGTATATTTGAGTAATTTCCACTCTGTATAATATTTACTGGTGTGTCAGATATGAACATTTCCTCCCCTACATCCCGTTCGACACACGGAGCGAAGAGCATTGAACTACCATAGTTGTCTGTAGCGATCAGTTCACTTCCAGCTAAAAGCAAGTCAAATGATGCAGATGTATAAAATTCGTCTAAGGCATTTATGTCATCGACGTCGGTAAAATTGAGGTATTGTGCGTATCGTTTTGCGTTGGCCATGGGATCGTCTTGGGGACCCGTAATGCCTAATACTGCACCACTGTCAGTAATAGCTTTGTTAAATAGACCTCTTGCCATCGGTGATATGGTTAGGAAATCAACCGATCCGCCGCCGGCGCTGCAGCCAGAAATAGTGACATCATTGGGATTTCCCCCAAAACTAGCGATGTTTCTATTGACCCACCGTAGCAAGGCCACTTGATCTTTAAAGGCGGCGTTACCAGGCGCGCCTTCTGTACCGAGACAAAGGAAACCGTGTACGCTGAGACGATAATTAAATATTATGACGATTGCTTTTTGCGATCTATCTGCTAAGTTGCTCAACGGGAAGAAGTAACCAGTTGCCATAATGTAGGCTCCTCCGTGTACGTTGACCACGACAGGAAGGTTGGTTTCCGTAGTGTTTGGAACAAAGATGCTTGCCACGAGACAGTCTTCTTGTGTCGGGATAGGTAAGAATTGTGGGCAAGCTACTGCTCTATTAATAGCGTCAAAAGTGCCTGTCCATGGCGTTGGTGGTAGAGGTGCCTGTAAAACGGTCATTCTCGACAAAAGGCGTTCTCCGTCTAATTACCGTAGCCTTTTTTAGTTTTCGCCTATTCGACTTAAAAACACTAAAATATGAAACACGATAAAGATACGAATAAATAATTAAAAATGGCATTGAACTAAAAGAAAGGGTTATCGAGATAATGAGATATAAAAAAAAAATTGGGTACGGTAATTAGTAAGGTCTAATAATTAATGTAACGGTAATTAGTGAGGACCAATAAAACCATGTAAAAATAAATTGTAATTAAAACTGTTCACATTTTCACTGATACATTTATTTAAAAAATAAGGCACTTTTAGTATAAATCAACTACAAACAATTATTTAACTGGTAATTGTATCTTTCACGTTATGCTGAAGCATTTATTTATTAAAAGGTAAGCAAAAAATATATTTTGTCAAGTCTTATTTGTACTGTTACACTAAAAATTGTTCTAAAGATCACAAATTTGGTCGACTTAAAATTATTTAACAAGTCACAGCTTTTTTGAGATCCGCTTATTCTAGTATCACTGTGTACTTACATATAAATCAACTTAAACTTATTTTTATAGGAATGAATAATAACTTCTTACAATCATTCAATACTCTAATTAATCAATTAATACTTATTCAATATAGGTAATAAAATTATTACTTATATTCACTAGTGTTTTAAATCTTGATAATTAGGTTATTAGGATAGGTCGAGCTTAAGCTAATCACAGCTGTCTTTTAAGATTCGCTTATATTCGTATTATGTACTTACATTATATAAAATAAATCAACTTAGATCTCTAAAATTTAATATAATTAAATTATAGCTAAATCAGTTTATTAAGTAATATTTTAACGATTTAATAACAACATTATATTGTATCTTCATCGGAATCATCTGTATCAAAAAAATTCTTTTTTTTCTTTTTATCCGTAATACTATTATTCGGAACATTTGCTTCTGTCATTGTTGCGAAGGATGGCATCGTAAGACTAGTAACATTAACAGGAGAGACAGGAGCCCAAAAACTGTCGGTGTCAGATAAATTGAAACTACTTTCCTCTTTTTCGAACCTTTGTATGGAGTTCAAAGAACCGGGAAATATTTTAGCGGCTTTCACTAACTGATTGGATAAAATTTTAGGTTTATCTGAGTATTTAGTGGCGCTAAAAATTGGCCGTGATGTATTTTTGTTTCTGGAAGGTGCAGATATTATGAATCTGTGATCTGGGCAAGATTTATTTTCTTCGGCCGTTTCTACATCTAAAGAGTAAAATCCATGATGCTTACCATGTTCACATTTAATTGGTTGATACATACACTCTTGTGAACTACAGCTTAATTTACGCATGGCAAGTAGGTTAGGTTCCGATGAACTCCAAACGACTTGATGGACTTTCATTGTGCCCTTAAACTCCCGTATCTCATTAGGGATCAGCAGATCCTTTTGGAGGATATCTGCTTCATGAACTATTTCAGTAATAACTCCTTTAACATTGGCTCTCAATTTTTCTGAAAGAGTTTCGATATCGACAATATCGCAGCCCTGAGCCACGATTCTATCTGCCGTCCTCTTTACCGTCGCTCCTACACCATCTGCTGAGCTTTTGCCGTGGCCACTCTCTGTATAATTCCAGCCAATCACTCTAAGATTAGGAAAATTCCAATGAAGTTTCGAGATGACATAAAACATTTTTTTATTTCTATATTGGCCAGTCGGAGAATCTGATATAAAATGAATTGCATTTACCTGGGGCGCTTCATTTTTAATGAAATTTAAGATAGGCATGAGATGACTCCAAACTGCAACTGCATCATGTCTGAGTAAAGTACTCAAAGTGCAAAATGACTGAGTTAAAAATTTTCCATTTCTCTTGTAATGAATGACAGATGTATGGAGTGTAATTTGCTTCCGGCTGCCACCAAAGTGGAATGATTGTATTTCATCAGTGTATTTTGTATTATAGTTCTCACTGTAATCAACGTGAACTGCACAGTCATTTTCAGGCAAATTTTCTTTTAAACGTTGAATGTAACTATTTTGAGCAACCTTATTAGCACAATGACTCATGTATGGCAACAACAACTGATTAAACTTTTGGATGACATCTTTAGGGTTAGCTGTAATTTTCTCCTTGAGTGTTTGATTCGAAGTTTTCTCTTTCCCATCTTTGGTGTAAGTTACCCGTTTTGTTGTCCAATGGCAATAAAAAATCTGCTTTGTATTATCAAATTCCTTAAAATGAATAGTACGGTTTGCGCAGTGTAAACATCTTCTTGCTAGACATTCGACACTCCCAGAATCACAACATAATGATGACAAAACTTTGTGAGCAGAGCTTTCGTCGATAATATCAAATCTTTTGAGCGATGTAATGATTAAGTCCATATTTGTGTGGGTCTTACACATACAAGTCTCTCTTGCTCGTGAATCAGGAATTACTACCCAAAATGGTCTTAACTTGCAAAATGTCGAGTAGCTAATTTTATACGAATGTACCTGAAGAAATTTGGTGTGAAGATTTAGCAAAGTGTTTGTGAGAAAACGTTTTTGCTTTTTTGTTTTTTTTCTTGAAATGAATTCTCTCTTGCCAGGACAGATGCGACTGTTCTCGTCTTGTTCTATGAATTTTTCGACGTCCTGTTTAATCTTCTCTACTGTTTTACCTGCTATGTTATTTTGCAAACACTTTAATTCGTTTTCCTTCTTGTAGTCTTGTTTTGGTTTTATCTGTAGCGTGTTCTTAAATTTCAGCCTAAATGCCTGCTTTCGGTACTTTTCTTTATCCTTCTTTAATTCTTCTATTTTTTTTCTCATATGTGACATTTCTTTATTTGTTTTATATATGTATCTTCTCAATTGCAATGACGGTGAGTTTATTCTACGCTTGGATTTCTTGACAGACTTTGCCGAAAATTCAGATTGTGGAGCTGGTGTCGAGCACAATGAAGACGATTGTTTCGCAAAATTGACACTTGTATCAATATTTTCTGTTAATTGCTTATCATTGTGTAATAATAAAATTGAATCAACAGATGAAGATGATTGAGCACTAGACGGACGAGGAGTCGATGTGGTCAAGCAAACGTTCGAATTAGGTATTTTATTTGAGAGAACTTCTGTTTTAAAAGAAGTAGACTGCTGATCATCTTCATTTTCGAGCTTGGGCTTTTCAGACCTTTTTTGTGAAAATGTTCTTTTAGTGCCTTTTTTTGAGCGCAGTGAGTATTCTGAATCATAAAGAGGTAGTGGTGATAATGGGGTTTCAAGAGGATCTTGTATATTGACATCAAGTTTATCTTGATCTATGACCACTTCTTCCTCAATTGTCTCCAATTTTTCTTTTTGTCTTTTATAGTAAGCTCTGAAATTTTCTCTATTCCTTTTTTGAGTTTTCTTCCTATTTTTTGGTGACATTTCGCAGACAGGTAGTAATTTCTTTTCTCTTTTTCTTTTATTATACCTTTCCTTCTCTTTTTCTTTTGATTGTTGGTACAGAACAGGATCATTTTTTATTCGTTCACGACGTTGTCGTGCTGCGAGTCTTTTCTTTTCTTTAATTTCCTCTTTGGTCTTTTTTGGCTTTCCCATCCTATAAACAAAATAAAAAACTTTATGTAGGTAAGTCTATGGAATCGATCTTTCTCTACCCCGGTTTGAGTAACTTAAAAATCAATCAACTAAACATGTAGGTACCTAGCTAACATGCATGAAAATAGTTAAAATGTTGAGATATTTTCATACAACGGTAATTAGAGTATCACGGTAATTAGTATACGCTAATTAGAAAACGATAGTTTTTCTTTAGAATCTCAAAAACCTACATAGTATGCAAATATTGACTTACTACACCATACGGAGGCCAAAGTACTATCTGTATTGAAATAAGCAACAAGATTCCATCTTAAACAATCTATTATATAAGTAGGTATACGGTAATTAGATTTATTTTGAACCAAGGGTACGGTAATTAGACACTTACGTGCTTTACTGGCGAGACACCGACACAGGAGACATCCACCTGCTCGCGAGTCGCGGCACGAACTGAGAGCTAGGGACGCGTGCAGTAGTGATGTGCCAAACACTTTTGTTTTTAAGGATGAGCACACGAAAAGAAAACGTCTCGGTAATTATAACTTTAGATCGGACATGCGTATAGTTAATGATTTATAGTTCACACACTGGTTGTAGTGAGTTGATATTTTGTTACGTGATAAACATTGTATCATACAATTTAAAATATTGGATAAAGTGTGTTACATCCGTAGATCGTAAAAATTACAGGCAATTTTTAAGATCAAGTCAGCGTCCGGACGCGTCGCGGTAATTAGAGAACAAAGGTTCATGAAATTAATTTAGCAAGACAATTACTTAACTGAAGCCTAGGTTTTTGTTTACAGCTAGATGCGGATTCTAACTAAATTACAAAAATATTTGCACTTAATGAATTTGACATTATTAGCGTTATACAAGCCCGGACACGCAAAAACTGGCTCATCGGAGAATGGCCGAAAAAAAATTTACCGTTTCATACACAATATTGATACTTTTAATACAGATCAAGTGCAATGATACAAAAATAGCTATAAAAACATTTAAATCATCTAATTATTAATTATTTATTTAAAAATGAAAACATGAGACCCCAAAATAAATACTCGGAGTTATAAGCCTGTACCTTAAATTTATCTTTTCCTGTAGGTATCGTAGCGTAGGGTACATCATAATAACTGAAGAATTCCCCCTGAGGATCCTTGTACCCCCGCAGCGGTCCTTGCTCAACTTGCACTACCCTGGATTCTTGAGTCAGCACGACTCCCAAACACGCGGCTAATATCACTAGCTTGGCCGACATGTTAAACAAATATTCTGTAAATCTTGTCAATCGTCCGTCCATATTTATACTTATTTATCACAATAATCGCTCGAGATAAAACACAACACGTGTGATCCCGGCCTCATGATAATAGACTACTGAATACGGTTAGTACCTAACAACGGAAACAATTCGCGTCAGAAACATTTGTCTTTACAATATAAACGCAGTAAAAACTTTTGAAGGTTATATTGGTTGAATGGATCAAAGATGTTAGCAAAAAAAATTTCGAAATCTATGGGTTAGATTGATAGTTCATTTGTTTTGGGTTTTCAATTATGTCACATATACATTTTCGTCACGTTTCCGAAACTTAGTTTCGCTGGATCTATGCTTGGAAAATATAAAATCTATTGTTTTAAACTTACACTACAAAAATCAACTTACGGGTCCTAAGTTATGATATGCCGAAATTTTTAAAAAATAGTTGACGTGCAAACGATCGTTTATAACGATAGTTTTAAGTGTACATTTGTTTAATATCACAGATTACTGAATTCAGTGTTAAGAGTGCGCCTAGTGCTAGGGAAAAAACAGATTTCACCCGCGCGAGGCCCTTCTTAATATAATATGCGTGAAGTCGAGAATAGCATGACACAGTTTGGAGGGAAAATCAATATTAAATCAGGAGTCAATTTTTGACCACGTTTTATTTAATTACGCATAAATAAACATACAATCGAAAAAGTATTCGGTTACTTTAATAGAGCGTAAAATTAGAAATTTTATTAGCAAAAATAATGTGGGGTCATCGCTGATAATTTCGAGTACTCGAATTAAAATGGGTTTTTTCGGTGTCATTTTTATTTTTGTAATGTAAAAAAATCTGATCTATTTTAAAATTCTATTCGGTTATTGTGCTTTTTCTTGGTTGTCACACACGTCAATATTTTTTGTTATAGTTTTTAGTTTCTTAACATCAGTGAGCGGCGACGAAAATGTTCTTTTTTCATTTTCTGGCACAAGGCGCCCCCTTAATATATATGTTACCGGCTAAACTCGATTTCAGGACAAACTAGTTTTGGCTAGGATAAACTAGTTCTTCCTATACGCGATATGATTAACTAGTATAGCCTAGTCCAAACTAATTTGTCCTAAGCCCATTAGGATAAACTAGTTTGGCCTAGGCTAAATATAAATATGATATAAATATGCGTTAGGTTAGGTTGTTTTTTTTTAAACTGTCCCGGTGCAAGGACTGGGCCCGCAACCTGTGTCCCAAACATGGGTGGTTAGGTTAGGCTAGGCTATGCTAAACTGGGGTGCGTGGCTCGGGAACCTCCATGTGGTGCACCCTGGGCATCACACAACAACTTGCTTCGGTGGCATCTTGTTCATTCATCAGCCGCAAGACGTCCACTGTTGGACATAGGCCTCCCCCCTAGATTTCCACAACGAACGGTCCTGCGCAACCTGCAACCAGCGGTTTCCAGCGACCTTTGTGAGGTCATCTGTCCGTCTAGTGGGAGGCCGTCCAACACTGCGTCTTCCGGTTCGTGGTCGCCACTCGAGAACCTTTCTTTCCCATCGGTTGTCAGTTCTGCGAGCGATGTGGCCTGCCCATTGCCACTTCAGCTTAGCTACTCTTCGAGCTATGTCGGCTACTTTCGTTCTTTTGCGAATATCCTCATTACGGATTCTGTCGCGCAAAGAGACTCCGAGCATCGCTCTCTCCATAGCTCGCTGTGTGACTTTGAGCTTTGTTATGAGGCCCACAGTTAAGGACCACGTCTCAGTTCCATAAGTCATCACTGGCAACACGCACTGATTGAAGACTTTCGTTTTCAAGCATTGGGGTATTTTGGACTCCAAGATGTGCCGTAGTTTCCCGAACGCTGCCCATCCGAGTTGGATCCTTCCTTCGCTGGACCTCTTTGTCGAAGTTGGATCTACCTAATTGGATCTTTTGACCCAGGTAGACGTATTCGTCAACAACTTCGAGTGTGGTGTTCCCAACAATAACCGGTACAGGTGAGACATGAACATTTGACATGACCTTCGTCTTGTCCATATTCATC
The DNA here is from genome assembly GCA_963693475.1 of Ectropis crepuscularia. Classification (NCBI taxonomy): domain Eukaryota; kingdom Metazoa; phylum Arthropoda; class Insecta; order Lepidoptera; family Geometridae; genus Ectropis; species Ectropis crepuscularia. The sequence continues at coordinate 11,775,921 of OY856339.1, read as the reverse complement.
CTCAAACCTACCTGTTGGGATACTCTACTGAGGTCTCTGAGCATAGCACCGAGATCCTCCAGCGACTCCGCCACAATGACTATGTCGTCGGCAAACCGAAGGTGAGTGATACATTCGCCGTTGATATTGATGCCATGTCCGTTCCAGTCCAGTAACTTGAAAACATCTTCCAGCGCGGCAGTGAACAGTATCGGAGATATAACATCTCCCTGTCTCACGCCTTTCTGTAGCTGGATATGTTTTGTGCACTGGTCCTGTAATCGAACAGACATTGTGGCTTTGCTGTAAATACACTTCAACACTTCGATATAGCGATAGTCCATATGGCATCGCTGGAGAGACTGAAGCACTGCCCAGGTCTCGGCATCAGGTCGGCATCTTGTTATGTGATGGCAAATCCTGGCCGGCGCTGGGAACTTCCACACGCTCTACCCACCCCCTTGAGCAGTGCGTGTAGAGGTTGGGGAGAGGGACTGGAAGGCTTGGGAAAGTTACTCGGCTGATGTATCGGCCAAGTAAAATTCCTAAGTCTTCCAGATGAGGGTCCTCCACGAGCACTCTGATTAACAGAGTGCTCAGTGGAAGGACAAGGGCTGCGAAGCGGCCATTAAGGCGGAACCGCGGCTATCCCTAGCCGCGGTGTTGAGGACGGATCTCTCGCTGCTGATCATCATTGCCGTGAGAGGTGAGGTGAAATGATTCTCGGCAGTGGGAGGACCTGTGAGTTGGAGGAACGAGCAATAGCGCTCCTCCACTGAGGCGGAAGCGGACACGGGGGCGAGCCCAGAGAGTCTACCCTCTGGGCTCGCACCTCGTCTCCACTGGAAGGCCTGGGGCGGCGGACGTTTAGGACCGTCCGGCACTCCACCTAGGGATAGGCCTTCGAGGAGGTGACGCGGTGCTGGTTTCTGGCGCGTCGCTGGAGCCAAATGCGGGGGTACTGACGCCCCCCGCGAGGCGGGTCCGCAAGGGCAGTGGCAAGGGTCAGGGTCGTTGACAGGAGTGCGAAAAGTGACCCCGCGACCCAGACCCCTGACCATGCAGAAGAAATCTGTGGGGGTTTTAGTCGGTAAGGGCACCATGTCTGTCGTGGTCATGGTGTCGAGCCCGACATACCTCACCATGTGCCTGCATAGTGGGGATACGTAAATGTATTTCCCCCACAAAAAAAAAGGCTAGGCAAAACTGGTTTATCCTATCGGGCTTAGGACTAAATAGTTTGGACTAGGCTATACTAGTTAATCCTATCGCGTATAGGAAGAACTAGCCTAGGCAAAACTAGTTTGTACTGAAATCGGGTTTGGCCGGTAACATATACAACTAAGTTATAGTTGTTGTATTACATTGCATTGTGTTGCATCGCGTTGTAGCGTATCGTTTACTAATAGTACAATAATTCCATGAATTATAATATTGGATGCGCAATCTATTACTGGTCTCGTAAACATTTTCTTAAAACTTACGAGGAATTAGTGAAAGACTAGTGTAAATTAGCTTTATAATTCTGGGTTATATAAACATCTAGGTACATCATCTGCTGCTGCTTAGATAAGTTTGCTGAATCTCGATCGTGTCAGCCATCATAGCAAAGAACAAGGACAATGTTCCTTTTAAGGCTATTTCAGAACTGCTGGAATATAGATACCAAGATCGTTGGGATGGCCACATCTTTACAGATTAATTACTGTTTGAATAGGTATTAATTATATGGGAGTGGCCTAAAGATCTCTATCATTGATAATAGCCTAAGAAATAAAGATACTAACATATGAAAAAAATGTTTTTAACATTTTTGAATTTTTTATTTCTGTTACAAACTGAGTTCTCAAAATCTATACCTACAAAGATTAAAATAATAAGATAAACAGTAATGTAGACTTATAGTGTTGACTTTTGTGAAATCGTTTTTTAAAAAAAACACACTAGATCCATGATGGATCTGGAGAATGGATCTACTGAGATTGAAGGTTTTTTTCGACCGTCTGTCACCAGACTGTATCTCAAGGACGGTGATAGTTATACAGTCGAAATTTTCACAGATGATGTATTTCTATTGCCGCTATAACAACACATACTAAAAATAAAATAAATACTTATATAAGGAGGGCGGGAGCCCTCCTTATAGGGGATGACTCCTTGTATGGGATACAACAAGCTTGATTTTTTACCGTTTCTTGCCAAGCAAACTAGATGGCGTCACTAGTAAAATAAAACGCGGTATCGAAGTTTTACAACCTATATAGGTATTACTTCCACCTCGTTTAGATTGAAAAGTCGGTATTGCTGGTTGTCACATAGTTCTCTCTTTAACATCCCACGCCGAAGATTCCCGCTACAATATAAATGATTAAGGGGTCTCTCATACAATAAAAGAGGTTTTCACCGTTTATGTGCTAATGGTACGGAACCCTTCGTGCGCGAGTCCGACTCGTACTTGGCCGCTTTTATTAGTTTTGTTTTCACCAAAATAATTGTAGATTTGCGTTGTAAGGTAGTTTAGTCTTCTTAATGCTACTAATACTTCCTAAAATAACAAAAGTTTTTATGTCAAGATGTTTGTTGCTCAATCACGATAAAGATAACAATATTAAAACCAAGACCATTTTGATTAGGCGATAGAACCCTAGACAAAGTTACTTTTACAGGGTGACATTGATGTGTAGAGTCCTCAAGAATAGGTGGTCACTAGCGAGTTAACCATTTCACCTCATTCTCACTGTAAAAGTGCTGAATTTTTTTAAACATGTTTTTACCTAGCTTGGGTTGATGCTCGACAAGGACAACGTAAGGCAAGAAATACACCACCAGACGAAGAAAACGTTTAACAGGGCTGCTAAGGCGTGCAAAAAGTTATTTAGAAGGCTCGATTTTGTTCATGAAAATAATTTATTTTGCCATGTGTGATCCACAAAAACATTTCATAATTTTAAGTATCTCACTGACTTTAACGGGATTAAAAGTAAATATATTATGTGTCATCATCGTCAACCCCTGTTCGTCCAATACTGGACATAATCCTTTCACATGTTGCGCCTTTTTGTTTTTTGTGAAAGAATTATGTCCCATTTTAAAAATATTTTGTTGAATATCAATTTCATTACAATCCGTTTAGTAGAAAACGATTAACAAAAAGAATGAACGACGAACTTTAAAACTAACGCTACAGTTACAGTGTTATCGCTGAAAGCGATCTCTTCCAGGCTACCTTAGGATGTAAAGTAATGTGTGTACAGATTAGAAAACATATTTTTTTCCGCCATATTATCTTATAATTACACTTTTTCTAGTCACTGTACAAAGAAGCCAAAATTCAAACGTTACAACATCTAATGCAAAGATTCCAATACACAAAGTGCCTATTGAAATCTTTGCGATCTTATCAAGCTGACTCATTGTGTATTTCCACAAATATTATTAATTTATAGCTGATCGGATTAAGCACTGATCGCTCTGATGCATCTGTATCAGTAGGTAGGTAATAATTTAATCGATTGATAGCGACGAGATTATGTACCTACTAATGAAACGAATTTATATTTAGTGACATTTTTACGCAAAATAGTCATTAGCGAAGGTCTAGCGAGAAAAGACTTGTTTTCATTTGACGTTATAATTAGTTTTATTTTTTGAACTGACAAAAAGAGGTCTCATTTGTTTTTTTGTATGTTTGTTACTCGATAGCTCCGCCAATTGTTTATCAATTTTGATGATTATTTTGTTTTGTATATCATAGTTCAGAGGTGATGGGCCTAAACATTTTATTGAAATCGGTGTGGTGGTTTTTATAATAATAGGAACAAAAACTATAATATACTTTCGTATAAGTACCTCGATGACACAGCGATTGCTTCTTATGAAATTTGGGTTGCGGTCGGTTTGGACTGAATGTTATATTGTACTAAACCCGTAATGAACAAATCTCAAAATGACCTTTTCCCATAATGACTGAATTTCAAAATGTCTTTGATCTGTAATGTCCGATAACCATAATGTCTGACGGGGCATGTACAATCAGGCGCAACATCTTACGTAGTACTTCGTGCTGGATTATGTTGTAATCTTTAGTGGATAGACCAGAAAACTATCATTGTTTTATCAAAGTACCATCACCAAAAATGTCCTGCTCTTGTTTTCAACATATTGTCTGTCAATTATTGTCGTAGCATCTTATCATTCGCCATATTTCTCATCTTAGATATCTGGGTGACGAGTACAGTGCAGTGCTAGTTAATGATTTTGATTCTTATTGTTCCAATAGATGCGTGTCACTGTGCTGTTATGTGGCATGCTTACCATCAGGCACATGTGCTGCTGTCTCGTCAGTCTGTACCAGGGGTACCCAAACTTATTTTGTCTGCTGCCCACTTCGAGAATAAAATTTTTTTTACGTCCCCATTTTTTCATGTGCTTTAATAACCACTATTCAATTATTATTTTGAGGTATATTAGTGGACGTTCAACATTCATACTTATTAATTCATAATACTATTTGTATTTGCATTAGATTTAATTATTATCATTAAATTTTCATCAGCTTTCATCCAGCTCATCATGCTTAAAATATTAAACTTAAGAATAGAAATAGTTTTTTTGCTAAACAAATATAATATTATTTCATTTTAAGCTCTCAAAATAAAATGTTACTAACTGTACTTTAATTTGACAGTTTTATTTCTGGCATTCTATACTACGTGAGCCTTAAGCATGATTCCCGAGACAGACGTGACAGTGTAACACAGATTAAGTAATAATATGTGTAAGTATGACGTGAAACTGTCAGTATCACGTAGAGGCGTATAACAATCTAATGGCTCGTGGCCAAAATGAGAACTAAGGTCGCCCGGTTTTCCCAAAATTTCAAAATTTAGGGAGTAATTCATTCCAGCTGAAACGTGTCGTTATGCTACAGGTATATGATAGGTACCATATTCAGTAAGTGTAGCCAACGTTTGAACGTAGCTCTGAAACATTTTTTTCCCGCAATAGGCTAATACACCCTCTATCTAAAAGTATTTTAATTTAATCTTTAGTTGCTAAGAAGACAAAAAATTAATAAACATTTTTTAAACCAAATAATTTTCAAATGTTTATTTCAAATGTTCAATTTTAAATTTCGAGGAAAAAGACCGGCGAATACATCGCTATGTTTGTGACGCAGTGGTTTAAACAATAATACGCTTCTCAAAAAAAGGAATAAATATATTTTCGTAAATTAATAATGAGTTAGTTACAGTTCATATCATTGGCTTTGTGATGGACTGTAAGAATACAAGTGTTAAAACCCCGCGAACATTATGGCTTCAAGTGCCAACTAGTATAAAAATGAGAATTTCATGGTTGAAATTATCAAAACGAGATCATAAATGATTGTCTACTATGTCAGCCTGAATACTATTTCTGTAAAGATAATATGAACGAATTGAGAACGAATTTGAATAAACGAATGCAAATTTAAAACACACAAAGTTGATCTTACCAAAAGTCGGAACATCTAATATGTAGCAGCAATTAACAATATACCTACCTACTTTATGCATGGAGTATTTAGGTTACTTTACTTAAACGTCCTGTTTACATGTTCAAAAACATATACCGCGGTGAAGGCGCCAAAAAGAAAAGGAAAAACTGGACCAATGCAGCGGCAATATCACCTATCAACTTATTTAGATACGCGTAATTGTAACAAGGTCAATTTCACTTTTTTATTAGTCCATTTTACAAATATACTGACACGCTAAACAATAAATTTGTAGGCGCAAATCCAGCAATTGGATAGCAAAATCCGCGAATAGTGAAAACTTCAATGAAGGAAGCTCCAATAAGCAGTTTTTACTGTAGGACTGAAGGTATACGAACCCAGAGCAGGAAACATTGGGTAAATAGGTGTGTATCATAATTCCTAAAATTTCATTGATATAATTTTTTATTTCTCAATAGACAAATTAATGTGATAAATATTAGAGATGCGCCGAGTAACACTTTTGCCGAGTAACGAGTACCGAGTATTACTCGGTTCCATTTTTTTTCAACCGAGTACTCGGCCGAGTAACTCGGTTCAATCAAGTTCCCATTTCGCGCGCGTGAACAAGTACAAACAGGTTACTATTACTACTCATTCATTAGGATAATTTTGATTTTATTGATTGAGATTATCAAAGCTTTCCTAAATTAGTAAAAAATACTTTTTGATTAACTGTTGGCTTAATTATATCTACCTAAATGGGATACTCTTCTAACTACTAATGGGATAGACGAAAGTCTTCAATCAGTGCGTGTTGCCAGTGATGACTTATGGAACTGAGACGTGGTCCTTAACTGTAGGCCTCATAACAAAGCTCAAAGTCACACAGCGAGCTATGGAGCGAGCTATGCTCGGAGTCTCTTTGCGCGACAGAATCCGTAATGAGGATATTCGCAAAAGAACGAAAGTAGCCGACATAGCTCGAAGAGTAGCTAAGCTGAAGTGGCAATGGGCAGGCCACATCGCTCGCAGAACTGACAACCGATGGGGAAGAAAGGTTCTCGAGTGGCGACCACGAACCGGAAGACGCAGTGTTGGACGGCCTCCCACTAGATGGACAGATGACCTCACAAAGGTCGCTGGAAACCGCTGGTTGCAGGTTGCGCAGGACCGTTCGTTGTGGAAATCTAGGGGGGAGGCCTATGTTCAGCAGTGGACGTCTTGCGGCTGATGATGATGATGATGAAATGGGATACTGCCTTTTCGCCGAAGAGTGATTGGCCGATTATCACTGGCCAACCAACTGTTCGTCTATGTTTCACTTTGACAACTAACGATTGTCAAATTTTTGTATGGCAACGTTTTATTTGGCAGAATTTTTGTTAAACAGATTTTTATAATGACTCAATGCGTTCAAGGCACTTATCATTTGTCAAATCTTTCACTACGCCAAACAACTTTTAGACAAATAACGTTTCGTCTGTGTATCAGTTCCCTTTTGTACATTTATATTATACTAGCGGCCCATTCCGGCTGCGCTCGGATATTGTCACTTAAAGACTATTAATCGAAATAAAAACTATCCTATCTCTCAAGTTGGACCAGCCTGCTCGCGGTGTGCTAATTTAATTTAAAATCGGTTAAGTAGTTTAGGAATCCATTGCGGACAAACATCGTGACAGGAGATTTATATATATTAAGATTAGAAAATAAATTATTTTTATATGTAATATTATAACCACAGAAATCTCCAACACATGTGCACATTTGCAAAATTTCAAAGTTCGGAATGAAGTTAAGGTGAAATAGAAAGGAATCGGTTTGGTTAGGTTAGAACATTAGAACTGTGACCAACAAGGCACAAGCCAAGCGAGCGAAGCGAGCATTCCGCGGCAGCGGCCGGCGAAGTGCCCGAACCAAATCGCTTTTGTTTCAGTACACAGAGCACAAACATGAGAAAAATAATTATGAAAAAAATACTCCAATAATACCATCAACCTGTACAATATTTATTCCAAATGAAAATGGCATCCCTGTAAATAAATTTCGGCGAAAAGGCAAATAACCCTACCTAAATATATTGCTTTTCTTAAACCGAGTATACTCGGCATTCAAACCGAGTACCGAGGCCGAGTACGAGTATCAAAAAACCCGCCGAGTATGCCGAGTACCGAGTATCAACCGAGTACTCGGCCCATATCTAATAAATATGTATATATGTATATATACAGTCGTTTAATATTTTTAAAACTTTATTTCAGTATATAGCCCTATTAAAAACAGATGTTATCTTTTATATATTAATTTAATTTTATCATTTTTTGAATTTGGAATTAGAATTTGGAAAATATGGCGGAAAAAAATTGTTGGGTCAGCTAGCTATTTTATATTTTAGCCGTCTTCCATAATGAAACTTTATTCTCTATTGCTGTTACAGAATATCGAAAATTGTGTAATAATAATAACCGAAAAAATTAAAAACATCAAAATAAAACATAACCAAGTTTTTCGTTTACATGAGCCACTGACGTTGTAAAGCGTTTTAGACATTCGAAGAATAAACCAAAAACACGAATTTTGAGATTGAGATATATATTTTTTTGCTTTTTTAAAAATGACTTACATTGTTTTGTGTAAATCTTTCAAAGATACATCATTTTAGACTTTTATTAGCATTGTGTGTTAAATCATAGTGGAAATATAAATATTTTTGGGGTGATAATTTATTTAAATACCCCCAAAATTAAGGAGATTTTGTATCTGGGTAGCCTTTTTACAATGTCATCCATCTTCCATTAGATTCATGTACGCCTGTAACTGTGACGTGTGAGGGTTGTGACTTTAAGCAGGCAAATTTCAATATTAGGCAGGCAAAAACTTAAAAATGCCGCCCCTGCAACTTAAATAACATATTTCATTTTTAATTCTAGTATATTCTACATATATAAAAGCGAAAGGTCACTTATCAAGGAATCTCAGAAACTACAAACGCTAGGAATCTGAAAGCTGCCTGCTTGAAGGTGCTTTTTAGCACGTAGGCGCTCGCTAAGACGGGGTTTTGCGAAATTCAACCCCTAAGAGTTTGAAACAAGGGATGAACGGTTGTATGAAAATTCGCAATATCTAAAGTTCTCAAATTTTGTATGTAAACAATTGAAACGAAGCAATTAAATGTTTGTTCTATCAATTTTGTAATTTCAAACTGAACAGGGTGAAATTGGGGTTGAAATGGGGATGAATGTTAATATGGAAGTTCCCAAACGTTGAAAATAAAACCATGAAACTCTGTATGTAGGCACTTGATACGAAGCAAATAAATGTTTGTTCTAGCTATTGTGTAATTTAGAACTGTACGGGGATGAAATTGGAGTTGAAATGGGAACGAATGTCTCCTACGAAAAATTATTTTGAAAAGCAATACATATAATATTTTCGTTGTAACATGTTGTATTTATTTAAGTTACGCAAAAATGCGGCCCTAGTGGAGACTCTGGGCCGGGAGGAGGCGGCTTAGGCAAAAGACGATGTCGAGTCTATTTATTTATTATATTACTATCGGAACCCCAACCGGTAGTGATCGGCTCAACAGACGAAATCGGACTGACTAGTACTAGAATTAGGTTTTAAATGTTCACCACCCCCCTACTCCCCCCCCCCCCTTATTTTCCTCTTCTTCTCCTAATCCAAGAACTATGTAAATAAAAAAAGATTATAGTAATGACAAAGGTCACGGACCCCAGAGCCTGTGGAGTGTTTAAATTAAATAGATAAATAAGTTACCCAAAACCACACCCCGGACACTCGACCAAAACTTCATACATACAGCTCTATTCAGTAACCTATTACCACACAACTACGCAAATGTTATTCGTACACACGTATCAATGTGTGGGTTTGTTTTAGGGTTGCTGAATTGTTTTATTAAGTAGCTTTCCCCCGTGAGTTCACCTGTCAGTGTAAAGTAGGTATCCTAAAATCTTCCCAGCCCTTAATTAATCCTTATTTCGTGTTGGATTGTTCAATGCAAATAAAACTTTTTAAAACCGAAGGGAGAAGATTTTAAACAAATACGAGATAATAATATTATCGTTACCATGGACGAATTGATTTTTAGTTAAGTACACTTACCCAAAGAGAAAACTTTAATCTGACAATATATCAACATATCGTGTATTTCACATTGGATTGAAAACTACGTCCATAAGTTGCATTTTCACACAGTTCACTATATCAGAATCAGAGTATCATACACTGCACAAACTAATTATTTACATCGCATGTCTCACCACAATAAAGAACAATATTATAATTTTTCAACTCAAAACTCCAATTTAATTTTGTAAACAAACATTACGAAATACGAATTGTTGTTAGACTCCGCGCCATCACTGAAGTCCTCTGGCGAAATTATTGAACTAAGCCACTATATCGTAAGTTTCATCTGTCATTGTGGAATACGACAGTGGCTCCTTTCGCCAACGGTCACGAGTGGTGGCGCGGAGTCTACTATGGCCGCCTCGTGTATCTCGTGTCTCGGGGGATAATGTTGCTAGTTCCGGATTTAATTTTTTACTAATTATTACTTAAAAAAATATAACTTTTGTATGTTGATAAATAGTGATTTATTTATTCGCATTATAGTAAGGATCGCATAAAACTTTAAATATTGTGAGAATAGGGAGTGAGTCTATTATACTCAAATCACATTTTAAGGTTGAAGTCATTACTCAATAATTTATTTGCGCCGAATAAACAAAAATCGGTTTCAATTTTAAATTAAATTCAGAAACTTACTTGACCAAATTTCAACGACAATCATAAAAAACTGGAACAAAAATAAACAAAAGTAAATTTTAGTTTTGTTTTCATATTTCAAAACTATGATCTACCAAAAAAAAGAAACATCACAGGACATGGCCCAAATCTTACCCTGGCCTCGGCACAAAATAATTGTATTTCTAGATTTTAGAAAAAAAATTACACCACTCCCGTAACCCAAATTAGTGGCTAACATGTTTTTCTATCAGTGTAATTTTGTAGGAGTTTTTTTAAAAGTTCACCAATACTGTTTAGTTTAAATAAAAAAATGCAATCCGATGTAATCATCATCATCATCATCATCATAACATCTTAGCATATACCTCTCTTCAAGTACGCCTCATATCCCAGGCCTATGCTAGTGCTGTGCTTGTGCTAGTACTTGTCCAGATTTGACCCGCGATGTAAGCATACTGATAATTGAATACAAAGTCCAAAGTACATTACCAAAAATAAGCGTATTATCATGAATTATTTTACTTACACTCGTTAAATTTGAATTCAATTCCAAGGCCACCCATCGCAAAAAGAACCTAAGCATATTCGTGCATTGTTTGATATATATCTTTATGACTCAGCCGGTATATATTATTTTTGTATCATTAACACCAAATTATACAATATATTTTGTTCCATAAAACGAGCTTTTGACACGAACTTCTACAAAACTTCTACAGGCAAAAAAACGCAGGTTAGCCACTCAAACGGATGATGATGATAGTTTAGAATATTATTACTAATAACTTAAAATCCGAGGTATATCAAAAAACCCAGGTGTGGCACCTGGGTTTTTTCAATGTGATTTGGGCTTATGTCCTTTGTTTCACAATAAATGGAGCTATCACGTAACAAACATATAAACGAATTGAGATCCGTCTCCTTTTTTGAAGTTGGTTAAAAATTAAACTAAATCGTAGTAGTACCGGTAGTACTAGAACCGGTAAAGTTTATAAGTCAATGTCAAAGCCGTTAATTACTGAATAAGTTTTAGTTTAAAAATATCGTTAATTTTTTTTTGGAACTATCCATTCCAATAGTCAATGTACTCGTATCCTCTTACTGCTTTTAATGAACGGTTGTTGCGAAATCTTAAAAAAGCATACTACTAGATGAAATCCTATATTCATTGTTCACTATTGACCGACATAATATATACATGGACGTACATAAAAGTACAGATAGTCTAATATAGAACCTCTTTCTTTTTTTTGAGTCGGTTGAATGCTAAGAAATAATCACTTACCAATAAATCTGAATAGTAGCAATCTTAGTACAAAAATCCACTAAATTGGCAACACTAGTGACTAGTGCCGAACTATTCTCCGCGCCATCACTCGTTACCATACGTTATTGGCGCCACTGACGTATTTCACAACGATTAACGAAAGCCGCAGTTTGAAAACAACGAGTTTAATAATTTCGTCACAGCACTTCAGTGTTGGCGCGTACTTCTAACCAGAATAGCTAACACAGTTTATAAAAATGATTCAATCTTTGTAGAAATTCTTATGAAATCAAAAATCTCTTATTCTTGTTTCGTATTATAGACGAAAAATTTGGTACCATTTTGTTAAATAATACAGCATCATGGTCGTATTCTCATAGAAAATTATCGTCCGATATAACCCTTCGTTGAGTGCTTCTCGCGGTGCGTGCGGGGAAGGAAGCTTGAAACTGGCGGGGGGTGGGGAGTGTCCGTTCTATCTGTATTATCTATTCTATGCCAAAACTTATAGTGTGACTTAGGTATAAAATATACATGAAAGTCCTGTATAACGTTTACATTATGTTTGTGTTCGAATGGCAATAGAATGAAATGTAGGTAAAGAAGGGGCACAGAAGAATAATAGGGCGGACATAGTAGAGCTGTGTAAGTCAAATACTTCAGAAACACGAAATGCCTTAACATGCCTTAAACATAGAAAAATAACAACAAAAAGTATGGGATAAATCTGTTAAACGCAAACACACAAGAACTGTGTTCCCGACCATAGAAAGAAAGTTAACTAATACCTACAATGTAATAAATAACTGTATTTGACAAGATCTCATCTTTGTCTGATGATGATAGGGTTGATCACAGGCCACTTAGCACACTTATCACATTAGCTGCGTGTCGCTATACTCTTATGAGCAACCAAGCATGTTGTTTCTCATCAGATACGTGTCTTGCTTATCTCGTTACTCAATACTTGGCACATTATATGGCGAATTTACACATTGGCTGCCCCTAGGCTATTCAACTTCTGTCACCTAATTTTCCTTTTCTTAGTTTCACTTTTTGATGTGCTGCCACTTTTTGTTGCCAGTGTTATGTTCCTCTTACAAAAAAAAAGTTAAAAATGATTGTTATTCTTTAACATCTTAAAAAAATTGGCAGGAATACCTGGCTTTAACTTTTATTGACCGCCATCTCGCCAGAAAGATGTTAAGCGACAATGCGGTCTACAATGACAATCCAATCGCATTTTAAATCAGGGGGCTTATCTCATCTCCAAACTGTTTTTTTTACTTTTGACTTAATAAGTTTACCAAAAGAGAAAACACATCGTAAATGATATTTGAAAAGTAACTTATCAAGGATTCTGATCCAAGTCCAAATCTTTAATTCCTAAATCGATTAATGACATAATTATTAAAAAAGTAATAAAATCATACAATTTTTTACTAGATTTGCCGCACTCTAAAAACTGCCGCCCTAGGTTTCAGTCTATTTTCACTATGCATTTTTGCAGTCCCATCCACCCATCACTATATACGTTTTTGTGTTACGTTGTACGCATAAAATTTCGTTTATTGAATTTCAATTTTATTTTATTTGTTTAATTTATTGATGATAGCTATTAATGATTCAAAATATTACAAATGTGGAGCAGCTGTAATACTAAGTAATAATATTGTAAATCACGGCAATTTTCATAAAACGTTTCGTGTTACGAAACTAGTTCGAACTGTTATAGGACTCATGCTACAGCGCATAGAGTATATCTCACCTGATGTTAAGCGACAATGTGGTATATAATGGTGGTGCATTTTGAATCAGGAAGCTCAATTCTCATCTCCAAACTGTCTTTTGACTTAATAAGCTTACCAAAAGAGAAAACACATCGTAAATAATATTTGAAAAGTAACTTGTCAAGGATTTTGATCCAAGTCCAAATCTTTAATTCCTAAATCGATCGATGACATAATTATTAAGAAAAAATATCGATATCTAAAAAGTAATAAAATTTTTACATTTTACATTTTTTTACTAAATTTGCCGCCCTCTAAAAACTGCCGCCCTAGGCTTCAGTCTATTTTGACTATGCATTTTTTCAGTCCCATCCATCCCATCACTAAATACATTTTTTGTGTTACGTTGTACGCATACAATTTCGTTTATTTAATTTCTATTTTATTTTATTTGTGGGCTAGAACATTTTAGTTGGGTCACATTTAATTTATTGATAATAGCTATTAATGATTCAAAATATTACAAATGTGGAGCAGCTGTAATACTAAGTAATAATATTGTAAATCACGGCAATTTTCATAAAACGTTTCGTGTTACGAAATTTGTCGGAACTGTTACAGGACTCATGCTACAGCGCTTAGAGTATAGAATAAGTACATTTTGAAATTCAGTCATTATGGGAAAAGGTCATTTTGAGATTTGTTCATTACGGTTTTAGTACAATATAACATTCAGTCCAAACGGACCGCAACCGAAATTTGGTTGAGTGTCTGATGGAATTTTAAATTGTAGTCTAGTTTTGTTTTTTCGAAGAAAATGAATTATTTTCATTACTATTTTACTCATATAGTGCATTGATATAACTAAGTAAAGGAAGATGAGGTACGCTCTAACATAAAGACAGCATAATGTGGCGAAAATTTCACATGTGCAGATAGCTTCACTTCCATCGTGAGATACGTTTGAATGAATGACAAAGACATCATGACAAGTAGGCAGTAGGTGCAACTGAGATAGCTATACATCACATTTGTTTAGATATTTTTTTTAATTGTTAGCGTACGTCCACTCAACTTGTGGCTCCTGTTACGACTGAGACTCAATCAGGAGACGTCGCCTGATTTTGCATTGCCATCGTCGTAGAAGAGCGCGTGCCGCTTCTTAGTGTTTTAAGAGTTCAATGATATAGTGTATCTTTTTTTACAAATACGTCTTGATTTAGGTACATGCAGCCATTTCACAAATGTGAAGTCACAGATTCACACTGCTTTCACCATCGAGTACTTTTTTAAGGGCAGGTTTATCATTACCACTAGGACTTTTACGACGAAGGATAACGTGAGTTTATGAAAGTCACTACTTTATTTATTTCAGTATTAAATGCTATTACAAATTCACGTGAAGTATAAATGCATTCAGTACACAAGCATATTATTAAATTCAGAAGCGACGATTGCTTGCTCCTATCTTCAATTGAATTCAGTCGACTACTGATGCTTCTGAATTCAATCTGCTAATCTTGCTTCTAAATTTACTTCTGAATTCAGTAATGAAATGTAGCCCCAAGTGTTATAAGCTTTTTACTTTTAACATAGTCGGTGAATCGATTTTACAGCCAACCATTTTTTGAGGTTCCCAACGACCAGGACGTCTACTCTCTTTCTACGAAAACGTAATTTCGAAATAAACTCGCGACTTTCCAACTCTGATTTCTACTGCGATCCGTCGCTTTGTCCGTTTAAATGTTCTAAACCTACTCTAATTAGAGTATGCTTAGAACATTTAAACGTCAAACAATGTTGGATCGGACGAAACAAAGTAGAACAAGAGCAAAGTCGCGAGTTTTTTTTCGAAATTACGTTTTCGTAGAAAGAGAGTAGACGTCAAGTTGCTGCTCATTTTCGTGTTGCGAAAACAAACAACGGCCAACTAGTCTAGAGTGGATTTGATAATGCTGGGAGAGTATCTAGCATCAAAAAAAGTAGAATACGGAAATGTCAAATTTTGGGTAGGTAGCGACGATATAGTAAATATCGCGGGTCAAACCGAACTCGATTGGCACAGGACCGAGGCAGATCGCAAAGTAAGAGAGAGGCCTATACCCAGCAGTGGGATAGAGAAGGCTGTGGATGATGATGATGATGATGAGGTACTTGAGGCAAACTGAAAACTTGTCATAGCTCTCCTATTATATTATCTCAACACGGAGGTGCAGATCTGGCTGGTGAGTAGCCGGGCAAAATTTATCATAATATTTAGGCTGTTTTACCGCGGGAAAACCACCAAGCGGGTAAAATCGCGGGGCGCTACTAGTAAAGTTTTTTTTACTAGACGTATTGTATTTTATTATCGGTGGCCCTCCCAAAGTTTGAGGCTGCGACCGCTCCTGGCATTACGGCGACCAAATAGCTGATAAAATACTTATGTAGTTGTAGATACATACTTATTATACATAGAAGGTATAGAAACACCCACACATAAAACATAATACAAATAATTTATTTCCATAAAAACGTGTACAGAATAAATAGATAATACCCCCGTTTACATTATTCCAGTCCAGCGGTCGAATCCAGCGCTGGATTGCTTACTGGAATAATGTAAACCGGCACTGGATTGCATTGGCACTGGATTGATGCTTTCCAGTGCCGGTTTCCATTATTTCAGTAAGCAATCCAGCGCTGGATTCGGTCGCTGGATTGGAATAATGTAAACGGGGTATAACCCTGTCTGCTGCTTTAGCGTTAGCTGTGTTGCAGCAAACAGTGTCTTCCCAAAAATGTGCAACTATTTTGGGTATATAAATTAATCTTATTGTTTAGCAGTAGTTAGAATTTAATTATTACAAAAGAAAGAAAACATTTTTCCATGAAAACATTTACTATTCCACTCTCACAAACAATCTCTCCAAAGCATCGTACTCATATTGCTCAAGCCAATCCTTTATGTTTATTTTCAACCTATACATATCCGAAGACTTAATGTTATCAAAATCAGTATTTAATTTATCATACAAAATTGGTGCCATGTGCACGTAGTGTCTCCAACCAATGGCAGATTTGTAGGCGGGTACTAGACAATAGAATTGAAACTTCGAACCAACTTCGCGTAAAAACGAATCGCAGCAAACCACCCGTTGTCCGTTGCCATTCGGGTTTCTATTTGTCCGTTCCGTCATTATTCCTCTTGCCCGTTGCCATTCTTTTTTGATTTGTCCGTTGCTATTCGTTTTTCTATTTGACGCTTGTCTGCCTTGATTCGAGCTGACAATGGTACGGCGGCGTTATTATCACTGTGTGTCCATACTGTTTAAATAAAAAAAGCATTTTACAATAAAACTCCTTTTTTCATTGATGACACTATCCTTAATTAATGTTTATTGACAATAATTTCTCAGTTTTTAGGTTGATTTTCTATAAAGCATGCTTTTTACCCGACTGAAAGAAGTGTTATGCTTTTCGCGCGTATCCAGCCCCGGATCTTCAATATTTTTTAGGCGGGGCAAAATCTGAAAAATGGCTCCCCGGCCCACTTATCTTTGATTTTTCTTTCTTTTCTTTTAAGGAGGGGGGGGGGGGGGTTAATGCATCTACTCATTAACCACTATGCAGGGGCATGTCATCTGCTTGCTTGGTGTGTCTGGCCCGGCTATTCAATGCATTCTTCAACACTTCTGGACATTTTCCCTCAATATGGAACACTTGCAAAGTAAATAGTACTACCAAAACCTGGCAAAGATCCTGGCTCTTTTTGCCGATGAAAGCGCGTACATACAAATTCAAGCAACTCACAAACTGCAGCACCCACATCAACGCAAACTTGAGTTTGCACTCTCAAACCAGTTACGAAGTCTAGCAAGCGAAGTCGAGGTCGAGTATTGCTGGGCCCAATCTTGGGCTCTAAGCTGCTGCTATGAATCAAACTAGGCATATACAGAAGCCGGTCGTTACTTATGAAATGCTGTAATCGCCCAAGATTTGAACATCGAAACTATGTACTTGTGCCAGTATATTTTTTTCTGTCGTCAAAAAGTCAATGTTTATGAGTTGCACGTCTATTAAGAGTGCGCTTAAAGCCAGGAAAAAAACAGATTTCACCCGCGCGATGCGTTTCTTAATGTCATGTACATAAAGTCGAGAATAGCATGACACAGTTTGGAGGAAAAATCAATATTTAATCAGGCGTCCATTTTTGACCAAGTTTTATTTAATTACTCAATAACTAAACATAAATTTAAAAAAGTGTTCGGTTACTTTACTAGAACGTACAAATAGGAATTTTATTACCAAAAAATAATGTGGGGTCATCGCTGATAATTTCGAGTACTCGAATTAAAACGGGTTTTTTCGGTGTCATTTTTATTTTTTTATTGTAAAAAACTCTGATCTATTTTTAAAATTCTAT
This sequence comes from Ectropis crepuscularia, assembly GCA_963693475.1. Lineage (NCBI taxonomy): Eukaryota > Metazoa > Arthropoda > Insecta > Lepidoptera > Geometridae > Ectropis > Ectropis crepuscularia. The sequence goes on along the minus strand of OY856339.1, from coordinate 11,758,282 downwards.
TCGGTTATTGTGCTTTTCTTTGATTGTACCCACACGTCAATATCTAGCCCCTCCCCCCCCTAGATCCGGCACTGCGCGTATGTTGTATGTTTGTAAATTTCTTTATTCCCACGTATCTTCCTAATGGCTTTTTTTTTACTTTTATAGGTTTACACTTGACCGCCATCTCGCCTGATGTTAAGCGACGATGCGGTCTACGATGGAGCGTGCTTACCTAAAAAAAAACCGATTCACTCTCGATTTGAAGACACAAAGATTGTAACTATCGGGAAATACTCACTCAGGCAACGTATTCCACAGTCTTGACGTTCTTATCACAAAAGCAGAGTCAAATCTCTTTGTTCGTGTCTTTGGAACATCAACCATGAAACGATGTCGCTTTTTCGAGCTGCGAGCATTCCGATAGGAAAAAGGGCAAGGTGGTATTAGATCGTGCAATTCAGCCGCACACTCTCTTAAGTGTATCCGACAGAAAACTGATAAGCTAGCAACTTTACGGCGATGTTCAAGACTTTGCAGTCTTTTACGCACGAGGGTGTCATTGCCTATGAGCCTTTTGGCACGTCTCTCAATCGATTCCAGAGCTTCCAGCTGATACTTAGCCGACCCATCCCAAAGGTGCGAACAGTACTCCATACAGGAGCGAATCTGTGCTTGGTATAACGTGAGCAACTGCTCAGACTTGAAGTACCTTCGCACCTTAGAGAGGACCCCCAGTTTTTTTGGCAGCTAATTTAGCCTTAGACTCGATACACGAGCCAAAGTTGAGCGTAGACGACAAAGTAACGCCCAAAAGCTCGACATGGTCGGATACCAGCACGGATACACCACGAAAAGTAGGAGTCTGTTGGAATGGACTCCTTTTTGCGGAAAATAGACACGCCTGCGTCTTTCCCTCGTTAAACCTGACCAGATTGGCATCACCCCATTTAGAGACTGCCTCAAGGGTCAAGCTTAAACACTCGATCAAACTCTCTCTCAGTTCCTGAGTTTGCTGCCTATTGGCTCTCGCGCTAGATATGTAGCTCTCCACAACAGTGCTATCATCTGCGTACCCAACGATACCGGGCTTCAACAAATCGTTCATATGTAGCAGGAAGAGTGTTGCAGAGAGTACCGACATCCACTCGTATGGATCGATCCCCCAAAAAGTCCGATATCCACGCTATAAAGCCTGGAGACAAACCAAAAGCTGAAAGCTTGCATAAAAGGCCATCATGCCAAACCCTGTCGAAAGCCTTCGAGATATCCAGGGAGACTGCAAGTGCTTCCCCGTGCTTCTCGATAGCTTCACTCCAGATGTGAGTGACGTACGCTAGAATATCCCCGGTGGACCGGTTTCGGCGAAACCCGTATTGCCGGTCACTGAGGAGGTCGTTAGATTCTAGGTACGTCAGGAGCCTGTGGTTTAAAACACGTTCCATAGTCTTGCAGAGTATGGACGTGACCGAAATTGGCCTGTAGTTGGCAGGGTCGGCACGACTACCCTTCTTGGGAACTGGTTGCACGTTGGCAAGTTGGCACTTCGGTACTTGCCCAGTTTCGAGAGAGAGTCTATACAGGCGCGTCAGTATTGGAGACAACTCAGGCGCACAAGCCTTCAACACTACAGCAGGAATGTGGTCAAAACGAGCCCTCTGAAGAACCTTTTTACATGCCTTAGCATGCCTTGTTGAACGCTTTCTTCTTCTGGTGTATGTCCTTTGCCTTACGCTGTCGAGCATCAACCCAGGCTAGGTAGGCCTCATGCTTAAATGCTTCAGCACTTTTACATTGAGGACCAAACCAAGGGCGAGCTTTGCTGGTAAATGGGACGTCAGAGTATGGAATAAAATATTCCATAGCCGTTCGAATTACATTAGTCACAGCATCCGCGCAGGTTGAAGGATCACCAGAAGTGAAGCACAATGACTGCCATGGGTAAGATGCAAAAAATGAGCGCATCTCGTCCCAATCTGCTGACTTGTATCGCCACAACTGCCGGTTGCCTCTAGGGCTGGGATCAGGCGGATGGTAGATGGATACAGATTTCACCAGACAGTGGTCAGAACTGCCTAACGGCGAAGATACCACCACGGAATAACGGTCTGGATCTGTTGTTAGCAGAAGGTCTAAACAATAAGGTGTATGCGACTCAACGTCGGGTACCCTAGTGGCCTCTTGGACCAGCTGGGTTAGGTCTAACGATAAAGCTAGCTTTCTCGTTTCCTGCCCAGCGTGGTCAGTGTCCCGGTATGGGTACAGCCATTCCTTATGATGGCCGTTAAAATCCCCCAGTAACACTAATTGGGCTGAAGGGTACTTCTGTTGCGCCGCTTCCGCCGCCTCACTTAAATATTCTGTAAGCCTAGTTGTCTCCTGGTCACCGCTGTGCGATCGATATACACAGGCGTAGAGAATTTTGTCTATACCTGTTTCAATTAAAACCCAAAGAACGGAGAATCTTGTGTCCTCTAGGTTACGGAGACGCCGACAGCAGATGTCGTCACGGGCATACAAGCACACACCAGCACGGGGCCTACATTTGTGCTCCAGAGTGTAACCTGGATACGTTAAGTACGCCACGTCCGACGGACAACCTATCTGCGTCTCCGTAAGAAACAAGAGTGTCGGCTGCTCAGTCTCGAGGTGATGGTGGACTGCTGAGAGATTGGAGTGCAGACCTCGAATATTAGTGAGGTGCACTTTAACCGACAAGGCGTGCAGCCGCTCTTTAACCTTGTTTCTTTTGTTGACTTTTTTCATAGTTGTTTATCGGAGAGAATCGGTGGAAAAACGGCAGTAGAACGAGGCTGCACACTACTGACCATTGGTCACAACACACAACACGAATACACCAGTGCTGTGGGGAGCTAGCCTGGAGACTGCGGGGACGCCCGAGCCCCCCAGGGGATGTCTATCTGGCCTTGTCATCCGGTCGCCAACCGGCAGGATAGCGCATCCCGGGATTTTTCGCTAGATGGCGGGGCAGCCTTTCATGAGTGGCTAGCTCACTACTTGGGCCCCCAACTATCTGCGGTCAGTCGCGGCAAACCGTGCCTCGGATCCCGCTACCCTCCATGACCAGTTTCCCGATGTACAGTATTGATGTGTGACAGACCGGTCTTGTAGTTATGCAGCAACTGCTCTGACCCGTTTTCCTTTAATGATGTCACTAGACAACACGCCGGAACACGGCTAGGCCGCTTGGCGACGTGACTTAATCTAGTGGGTGGTAACCAACCACGGCCGAGGCCTACCACCGGTAGCTTGTCACCTGATTAGCACCACCCAGGGACCACGTGTGGGGTTTCAATTTATAGGTGCTTCCCCACGGACGAAGGTGACTCTGTAACGGTTCAGCTGGGCTGTCCCGTAACGAATCTTCAAATATTTCTATTATACAATGTATTTGTTGGTAAAGAATGATTTAATAATACTTAATTGCATTGATTATAGGTATTATTATGTTTACATCTTCAAATGTATTGAATTAAAATATAATCTTTGTTTTGAGTATATCATCAGTAATTTAATAAAGAGAGAACATGAACTATTGTTATTTGATAATATGAATTGTTCCTTCAAAGCTGGACCCGCTTACTCTCATTACTATATCTGGTATGAATGCATGAAGAGCATACTCTAGAGAATTACATCTTGCATCGGTGGGAGTTTCAATGGATGAATTCTACTATTTATGATTTACTAATACTTATATGTGTCTGTTGCAGATGTTGATATGTATTATTTGATTAAATATATTAGAATTGCAGTGGAATCCATGCTTTGAATATATCATCAATAATTTAATCAAGGGAGAACATTAACCGTTACTATTTTATGATAATATTTAGTTCCTTCAGAACTGAATGCAATTGTAATATCTCTCTGACATGTCTGATAACAATACCTAGAGAGAATTCAATTTTTCTAATAAGAATACTTATAGAACATACCTTAAGGAATTACATTTTACACCTTAATTGGTATATCTGTGTGGCCTTCGAAGGGAATTTCTATGGATGAGTAGGATTGTTCATTCTTGAATTCCAATAGCGGAGTAAATGTTGTTCATAACTTTGAATCCTTCATGATAAAGCGTGTAATTATGGTTGTTGGAACCTGGGGAAGATACAAGAATAACAAAATGAGATATTCAATTTACAACTCACATACAACATACATTTATACCCAAAGTCTAGCTTTTGGAAACCTAATGAAAAAATTGAAAATTTAATACAAGTACTGCTATTAGTTCATCTACTAATAGCAGTACTTGTATTAAATTTTTGTCTTTTTGTCCTTTTGTCAATAAAAGAAGTCAGAGAAACAGACATTGTTATGTATCAATGTAACATGTAACTGATAATTTTTCTGGATTAAAAATCTAGAGATATTTCTATTTGGAGTTGAAAACAGACAGTAGTATTTGTTTAATACCAAGTAAATTCACTTAGGATATCTTTGGGAGAACGAAATACGAAAATATATTTGTAAATTTTGAGATACACGCAAGGTTTGGTGAACTTGTGAAACGAAATCACGCTTTGTTTAGCAAAACATGTTATGTCATGCTAATTTTGATATCCATTGTGTCATTTAGCTTATAACAGATGTATAACTTATAATAGATTTACAAGATAAATGTGTATCAACATAGGAACTCACCAAATTATGTAAAACAACACACACCACAGATCCGTATATCCACAAAAATCCAGCCGTGTGTTCTCAAATATCCGGGACTTTCGGAGAGGTTTTCTCGCATTCACACTAATATGGTATTGGTAGAAATACTACTTAATTGACGAATTACACAAAATAAGATTGTTTTGTTTGCATGTATTATAATAGTTGCAGATAGGTTATTTGTTTCGTCTTCACACGTCAGCAGTCGAATCGCGAATGACTTTGACATTTGGGAATGGAGATTCAAAGTACAAACTTAAAATTTAATGTGGCTGAAAGTTAGAACTAAAATATCCTCACCATTATTAATAATTGTTCATATTAATCTAGACAGTGGCGCCATCGTCGGGGTGCATTTGTATGTTGGTAGTCAGCTTAACCGAGATAACCGTCCTGGCAGAGTTAGCAAGGTTGTCACGAATGGGCGGAGTCTGTTTGGCGGGAAAATCAAACGCATAAAAAGGATCGAGCGGGAATATTTTTTTTTATTCGTGAATTATTATTTCGTGAGTTACGTTGTGTCCATGTAAATTAAATTAAAATAGTTTCAAGGTTTTGGACTGATCATTCGTACTTTAGCAGTAAAGGAATTGCAATTCTTTTTAATGCAAAGGAGTGATTCAGCAGTCTCACTTTGGATTTGGATAATGTTTATGCGATTTACAGCCGATTTTGAACGTAGTCGGTTGTGTGTTGTAGAAATGTCATTCAAATTCAATTTATTTGAGAATAAAGATAATTTTATGGGATTTTATTTGGGTTTTGTGGGGAGATGGACGACGTAACTATACCGTACATGGTTACGGTTTTGAAACACGCGTCTCGTGTTACTTTTCTTAAATTCAACACTACTTGGGTCTTGTGGCGCCCCAAGGTCGATTTTGCCTCTTAACTGGGGATCGATAAAGTCACTGGTTCGATTGGTTCTTTCTTCAAAGTCCTAGACAGCCCCCGAATGAACAATACGCAGGTCGTATCATTCCAGTAGGCCGGTCAATATTATTTCGCTAGGACACTGGTTGAAGGCATCAACTCGAACTGTCCCCCTAAGTTAGTCTGTGGTTACTACTCGCTTCTCCAAGGGTCAATCTCGTGTTACAGATTAATTCCGGCTCCCCCGTCATAGAGTGGAACCCACCCGTAGGGCTGAAAGGGATCATAGGTTTTGTCAGTCTGATCAGCTGGTAGGTAAATTTAGTAATGCGATGTTAGCAAGGGTATTACATTTTATACCACCTGTCAGGATAAAATATACCCTTTGTTAGTTAAACTCTAACTGAGATCCGCGAATCTCTTGCAAATTTTGTATCTCTTAGCTGATAGGCCATAGTAGGATAGATTGAAAGTTAAACGTTACGTTGATCCTAATATGTCTAAAGCATGCGATATATCAGATCAACGGAACATAGGAATTATTAATCCTTTGTTACAGGTCAATAAATGATCGAGACGTTGCAGAAAAACAAACTGATTGTTCGATAGTCTTTATTATTTGAGTCGTTAACAATTTCACTAAACAATACTTTTATAACTTTTAAAACTAAATTCCTAAATCTGTTTAAGAGTCTGGACTAGTTTTTATAATCCGCACAGACGCTGTGATTGTCTAGGTTCTCTATTTAATTTGAGAGAATCGAGACGTACAAAACGAGTTCAGGTACTTAACAGAGTTGAACCATGAATACCAATATTTTCTAGATACAATAAAATCTTGAAGACTATCTGATAATCTCCTAGGTTTTAGTTACAAACCTAGATATTGCTTCATTACTTACATCACAACTATGGTGTAAAGCCTTATGTATAGGTTAACAACTAAATGTACAAATACAATCACACAATTTAATACATTATTTTGTTCGACTCACTCAATTGAGATTTTCAACATAACTTGGAAAATTTAAATGTTAATTATCACTTTATGCAGAGGCCTGCTAATTTTGAACACCTTTTAATCATGCAAGTGTCATGGTAATCAGAAATCTAGCTGAGATGAGGTCAGATGAACCTTACATCACAACTATGGTACAAGACTTTATTTACAGGTTAACCATTAAATGTACATAAACAAACAACAGCTTTGTTTCATTATTTACATCACAACTACGTTATAAAATCTTATTTACAGGTTAACAATTAAATGTACAAATGCAATCACACAGTTGATGCATAATTTTGTTCGACAGCCTCTCTGAATTGAGATTCTCAAAGTGCCTTGATAAGTTTAATAATACATACATTTATGCAGAAGTCTGCTAATTTTTGGACATTCTTTTAATAGCCATTCACGTGTAATGCATTCAGAAAGCTAACTGAAAATGGGGTTGAAGATGTTTTAAGCTATGTCCTTAAATTATCTGAATGGGTCGGTTGTACCCTGGATAGACCTTTCTAACGGAAATGGGAAAAGTCTGACTACTCTACATCGCAATTGAACAGCTCAATAGAAGCTAAAACTTTCAAGGTTACATTGGAAACTTGACCTTAGAGGCTTGTCTAACAAATAAACTAGTATTTTTTTTTATCCCCGAAATCACATTCCTTTGCTGTCGATCGGTACAGTAAAGTTCTATGGGATTTCAAAGATTGACTGACATTGACATACAATAGAATTGTAAACTCATCCATCCCTAATTAGATGAAATTTCCCCCCCACTTCCCTTGGATAGCTTAGTTAGTGTTATAACATACTGAGAGCTATTAGGGAGTTAAACTCAAGCATTCCCGCGAGATGCATCTTTTACGTGGAGGACGTCAGATTCCCTTTTTACTCACTTTCCGTACGCTGACGACTGGGAAGAGCAGCAGGGTTCTGGGGCCTTTTCCCTTAGCCACGACCACTTAACATTTTAAACAAGTAATCACTGATCCGATTAGTTTTATACAGTAATATTCTATTATTTTCCATACCTACTATTTATGAACATTATTGCTAATCTTAATCTGACACCTTGTCCAATGTACATACCATATTCTCTAACTGGTTAGAAACATTTCGGTAATACATTATTATTACATCGTCTCATTGACTAGCTCAACCTTCTTGCTATTTCAGAAAACTAAATACAACAAATTAAGTCATAAGCTAATGAAACTATAATGTAATATTACAGGCGAGAATCTTCATATAAATCTACTTAAATCATCTCTAGGAATCATTGTTGTATCAATTAAAGCTAATTATTCAAATTTTTGTCAAACTAAAGTTCTTAGGTTCATAGGTTAAAATCATATACTTTTATTAGATCTAGGGTTCATCTCAAATCTGTCTGGGTTACAACACCACATACGGAGAGTCCTACTACTAGATGATCACAAGGCCAAACAAAGAAATATATAAACAAAGAAATAAATAAATAATAAATATATAAGTAATAGATGTTTAAGAAATTAATTCATTCAAGAAATAATTGTTAGAACAAAATAAAAGGTAATAAAATATAATAAGAATTAAAAAAAGGAAAGAAGGTTGTTACAATTTAGTAGGCGCCGCGAAGATATTAAAAATAAAACCAAATAAAATTTAAATAACATTGAAAAATTAAAAATAAATTTGAAAAAAAAGTTTCTTTTTAGACACCGGCTGTTACAATTCGGTAAAGCCGCAACCAGGATAAGTAAAATAAAAAAATAATATTAGCAAAGTGGATTTTTACAATTTAATGCCGCAACCAGGATGTTTATAAAATAATTAATAATACCCAAAGTGGATCGTTACAACTCGGTCCCCAATGGCTGGATGGATTTTGGCAATTAAGATATCGTTAGATTCCTCTCAATCACCCAAGTGTCCTTAGGTAGCGTATAAAGTTTTTTACCTGTTAATATTTGCAGTCGGGTTTTTTAAATTATAGTTATTAGTTTTTTTAGACTATTATTTATTTTTTACTTTCTAGTTTGGTTATCTACAAAAACATGTTGTTTGAACTGTCATTGGTTGTATGGTTTTTTAATTGTTATCGATAGATAATAATCGGCTTTATGGTGTTATCATAATTCACGTGAAAACTTGCTTTTAAGTCGTTTTATGAATCATTTCATTATCTAACCATTTGATTTAAAGCGTCACAGTTACATAGGACTTTTTCTTTTAATTTCGAGTAATGCAGTTCACCTATGATAATGCCGTTCAAAACATTCCGTTGTGGAAAGTATGTACCTTTCGCGACTGAATGCTACATACGCTTGCTCGGCGGTTAACAGTTGAACACCTGGCTACATAACTGAGTGCATGATCAAGCGTGCAGCCTTACTATGAAACTATAATGTAATATTACAGGCGAGAATCTTCATATAAATCTACTTAAATCATCTCTAGGAATCATTGTTGTATCAATTAAAGCTAATTATTCAAATTTTTATCAAACTAAAGTTCTTAGGTTCATAGGTTAAAATCATATACTTTTATTAGATCTAGGGTTCATCTCAAATCTGTCTGGGTTACAACACCACATACGGAGAGTCCTACTACTAGATGATCACAAGGCCAAACAAAGAAATATATAAACAAAGAAATAAATAAATAATAAATATATAAGTAATAGATGTTTAAGAAATTAATTCATTCAAGAAATAATTGTTAGAACAAAATAAAAGGTAATAAAATATAATAAGAATTAAAAAAAGGAAAGAAGGTTGTTACAATTTAGTAGGCGCCGCGAAGATATTAAAAATAAAACCAAATAAAATTTAAATAACATTGAAAAATTAAAAATAAATTTGAAAAAAAAGTTTCTTTTTAGACACCGGCTGTTACAATTCGGTAAAGCCGCAACCAGGATAAGTAAAATAAAAAAATAATATTAGCAAAGTGGATTTTTACAATTTAATGCCGCAACCAGGATGTTTATAAAATAATTAATAATACCCAAAGTGGATCGTTACAACTCGGTCCCCAATGGCTGGATGGATTTTGGCAATTAAGATATCGTTAGATTCCTCTCAATCACCCAAGTGTCCTTAGGTAGCGTATAAAGTTTTTTACCTGTTAATATTTGCAGTCGGGTTTTTTAAATTATAGTTATTAGTTTTTTTAGACTATTATTTATTTTTTACTTTCTAGTTTGGTTATCTACAAAAACATGTTGTTTGAACTGTCATTGGTTGTATGGTTTTTTAATTGTTATCGATAGATAATAATCGGCTTTATGGTGTTATCATAATTCACGTGAAAACTTGCTTTTAAGTCGTTTTATGAATCATTTCATTATCTAACCATTTGATTTAAAGCGTCACAGTTACATAGGACTTTTTCTTTTAATTTCGAGTAATGCAGTTCACCTATGATAATGCCGTTCAAAACATTCCGTTGTGGAAAGTATGTACCTTTCGCGACTGAATGCTACATACGCTTGCTCGGCGGTTAACAGTTGAACACCTGGCTACATAACTGAGTGCATGATCAAGCGTGCAGCCTTACATTTTGTGAATAGTTGATGATTCCTAACTCAGGAAAAGTAAAAGGTCAAGTGCTTCGTAAGTGACTAGTTACACCGGTCGACAATGAGGACGGTAACAACATGCCAGTATTGTACATTAGGTACTACCTAATACAACAACCGGAATACAATGCAACCGGATACAACCGGAAGAACTGGAAGACGCAGGTGCAGTGTTGGACGGCCTCCCATTAGATGGACAGATGAGATATGACCTCACATAGGTTGCTGGAAACCGCTGGTTGCAGTTTCGCAGGATCCTTCGTTGTGGAAATCTAGGGGAGGCCTATGTTCAGCAGGGGCCGTCTTGCGGCTGCCGCTGATGATGATGAACACTGTTAAAAATATAATATAATTATATTTTTAACAGTATAATATAATTATATTATCACCTATGTTGCTTTTTATCATGACGGACCCACCATACGGGTCCGAAATGATGTGACATTTTTATATTGTTCACATCAACGATTTAGAGCTAACGAGTCTAAATATATGGTTCACATGTACTAGGACTACAACAACATAACCAAATAGTGTAAATTAACTGTATTTGTTTATGATGACGTGTATTCTTCATTGCCGTTGAGTGAATGGGTTGCCTATTCATGAGGCGGTCATAGAATGTAAGTAAGTACTTATGGAACTACGGGTAGTTGGTTGTATTGTATGGTTGTTTTAATATTGAGTCATGTATGTAATACATACTTACTATGTATCTGTAAGGTATGGTAAACTACCAATTACATTCTGCTGATTGTATAAAAGCAGTACCTACCTACGACATTCCATTGTTTTTGTAGTTTAACAAAATCAATCAAATTAAAATTAATTATTGTATTTACTTATTTTAACTGTAGTATTAATTACCTAAGGGTTCTAAGCGGGAAGCGCTAAACATCTAGCATCCCCAAATGTCAACCTCTCCTGCGCATGGTACACCCTGCTGACAACTAACAAGGCTCTAACGACCGAACCAATGGCGGTATAACTATATAAAAGCCAGTCCTAAATTGACTAGGCCGGTGACGGGCAGCGGCGTCATCGGTGCAAAGGACTGGCTTCGCGGTCACCAACCCGCCTGCCAAGCGTGGTGACTATGGCAAACACCCGCCCATATGATTTATGATCACAAAAAAGAAACGGCCCCTAGTCCCCGGTGGCTCCGTTATTCCAGGCGCTGGCGGCAGCTTTGGTTCCGGCGGAGCATGGGGTGCCAAGAATTCCCAGCAGACGCCCCGCCACCACACCCAACGACTCGACCGGCAACGTACATCCGAAAAGGCTATAGTACCATGGAACACATCCATACGCTTCGGCAGATTATACAGAAAACCGAGGAGTATAATCGGCCACTATGTATAGCGTATGTGAACTATGAGAAAGCCTTCGATTCCATCGAGACCTGGGCAGTGCTTCAGTCTCGCCAGCGATGCCGCATCGACTATCGCTATATCGAAGTGTTGAAGTTTATCTACAACAAAGCCACAATGTCTGTTCGATTACAGGACCAGTGCACAAAACATATCCAGCTACAGAAAGGCGTGAGACAGGGAGATGTTATATCTCCGAAACTGTTCACTGCCGCGCTGGAAGATGTTTTCAAGCTACTGGACTAGAACGGATATGGCATCAATATCAACGGCGAATGCATCACTCACCTTCGGTTTGCCGACGACATAGTCATTGTGGCGGAGTCGCTGGAGGACCTCGGTGCTATGCTCAAGGACTTCAGTAGAATATCCCAACAGGTAGGTTTGAAGATGAATATGGACAAGACGAAGGTCATGTCAAATGTTCATGTCTCACCTGTACCGGTTATTGTTGGGAATACCAAACTCGAAGTTGTTGACGAATATGTCTACCTGGGTCAAAAGATCCAATTAGGTAGATCCAACTTCGACAAAGAGGTCCAGCGAAGGATCCAACTCAGATGGGCAGCGTTCGGGAAACTTCGGCACATCTTTGAGTTCAAAATACCCCAATGCCTAAAGACGCAAGTCTTTAACCAGTGCGTGTTGCCAGTGATGGCTTATGGAACTGAGACGTGGTCCTTAACTGGGGCCTCATAACAAAGCTCAAAGTCACACAATGAGCTATGGAGAGAGCTATGCTCGGAGTCTCTTTGCGCGACAGAATCCGTAAGGAGGATATTTGCAAGAGAAAGAAAGTGGCTGACATAGCTCAAAGAGTAAGCAGGCTGAAGTGGCAATGGGCAGGCCACATCGCTCGCAGAACTGACAACCGATGGGGAAGAAAGGTTCTCGAGTGGCGACCACAAACCGGAAGACGCAGTGTTGGACGGCCTTCCACTAGATGGACAGATAAGCTCACAAAGCTCGCTGGAAACAGCTGGTTGCAGGTTGCGCAGGACTGTTCGTTGTGGAAATCTAGGGGGGAGGCCTATGTTCACATATGTTGTTAAGTATGTTAACGTCTTACAGCTGATGATGATGATGATGATGATGATTAATTACCAGCTTAAAATTCATAATGCAATGATTCCGTGTTGCTTACTTACCGTTAGGTGCATGACTTGCGAACACTAGGAACACACATTATTGTATTGTCATCGATCCTTGATAAGTGTGCAAAATTTTATATTTATCCGTCATTCTGAAACTGCTGAAAATCTTGTTCATACATTTCATGTTGCTTACCATCTGGCGCATGTCTTGCTTCCATATACGTATAAGCAGCCCACTAAATGTTCCCACTGCTGGGACTCGGGGCCTTCTCTTGCAAGGAGAGAGCTAGGGCCATAAGCCATCACGCTGGTACAGCGCGGGTTGGTGGATGACATATGACTTCGATGGTTCCAGGTAGATGTATGTCGGTTTCCTTCACCGTTTTAAGTTAAGCGGCATTACGCACAGTTGTGTGTCAACTTCGAAAAGACAGTGGTGCGTGTGGGATTTCAACCTCCAGGTAGATATCCGGATTTCTCCGGATAGGCAGTCGCCATTCTCCCGACTAGACCACCCGTAACTTCTTACCAACGGCGCGCCGGCGGCGGCACCGTCTTTCTTACAATACGTACAAATTATTGTATTGTCATCGGTTTTTGTTATTTGTGTAAAGTTCAGTTTCAAATCAATTCGTCGTTTTGCAAGGAGTGAAAATCACGTTTAAAGATTCCGTTACGTAGATTCATACATACCAAGCAATTATAGCGTGATAAAAAAGCGCAATATTTTCGTCAAGCTCCAGTCCTCAGTCATGAACTGATTACTTTATTTAGCGAGCCACGTTATCTTTCGATTATTTTGATGCAGATAATTACATCAAGCTTAGTATTTAAAAGAACGATTACTGGTTGTGACAGAGATATAGTTATAATGTTTACAACGTGGTTTATACTGCTGGTGATTGGAGGAGTTACGTTGGCTCAGTCTGATACCCTGTTGGTACAGACTGACCAAGGTCCGGTATTGGGTCGAAAAGATGTGCAGGGTGGCCTTTACAACTTCCTAAACATTCCTTATGCCACTGCTCCTACTGGAGAAAACAAATTCAAGGTTAGTAAATGAAGTATTTTTCAACCGTCTCCTAAAAAAAAGAAGGTTCTTAGTTGTTTTTGAATGATTGGATTCATATCTTCGTCATATTGAGATAGATTTGTTTTTTTTTTGTATGGGATATGGAAAATTTGTTACACATTTATTTTAAATCGATGCAATAGTTTGACGAGTCACTTTTAGTCACTCTGCCTATTAGTCTTGGTGACTACATACACACATGGTGACGACACCAGGCACCAACGGCAAGGGGCTGATGTTGGTGCCTGGCAGCCTGGTAGCTTACAATCCTCAAAAAAATTCTTAGTAAGTAAGTAAAGGAGTACTTTCTGTGGATCCGAAAGAGAGAGTAAACTTTATTCAGAATGGGTAGGCATACGACATATGTACATGTCAGCGCAATTTAATTTCAAGCTGGCTGTTTTTCTGAGTTACGTCTTTAATTTTATATTATTGTTCTAATGTAGGCTGTATTATGTTTGTATGTTATAATATTTCTCGCATCGTTGGAACGCTTGAACGGATCTTGTCGATATTTGGAACACAGACAAATTATAGCCCAAAATAGCATATACGTAGTCGATTAATATGCAGGAAAAATAAAGAGAAAGGGAACTGAGGAAAGGGGTCTAACAATCACTGTTATCTTAATCTTAATAATATATATAAATCTCCTGTCACGATGTTTGTCCGGGATGGATTCCTAAACTACTTAACCGATTTTAAATTAAATTAGCACACCGTGAGCAGTCTGGTCCAACTTGAGAGATAGGATAGTTTTTGTTTCGATTAATAGTCTTTAAATGACAATATCCGAGCGCAGCCGGAATGGGCCGCTAGTATTTTATATTTTAAGACATCTTTCATGTAGGTACCTATGGTAAAACATGATTATGAATGTGAATGTAATGTTTTAAAAAAATATTTAATTTGTAGGCTCCTCTCCCCCCTCCGAACTGGACCGAGCCATTTGAAGGTACAAATAAAATGATAGCATGCATGCAAGCTATGGAATTTCCTGGAAGTATAGCTGATTTTATTTCAATGGAAGAGGACTGTCTCATAGCCAATATTTACGTACCAGAGACGATTGAAACTAACCTCCCCGTATTGGTGGTAGTGCACGGAGGAGCTTACCATTTAATGTTTAGCGGAGCGGTACAATTTTCAAGCTTAGTTCGATCGAAGAGAATCATCGTTGTAACGTTCAACTACCGTCTTGGTTTACCGGGCTTCTTATGTCTTGGAACTAAAGATATTCCAGGCAACGCCGGAATGAAGGACCAAGTCGCTTTATTGCGCTGGGTTAAAAGAAATATTGCCAGTTTTGGGGGAAATCCTGATGATGTAACCATAACTGGTTGCAGTGCAGGCGGTGGATCAGTAGATTTCCTTACAGTTTCACCGATGACGTCAGGCCTGTTCAAAAAAGCTATGCCAGAGAGCGGCGCAGTTTTAGGATGTGTCGGAACTCAAGTAGATCCCGTAGAAAATGCTAAACTCTACGCAAAACATCTGAACTTTGCGAATAGTGATGATTTTGATGCTTTGGAAGAATTCTATAAGAATGCGTCGTATGAATTATTGTTCAGTGGTCATGATTTTATAATGGAAAGGGATGACACTTTGTTTCTGTTCTCACCGTGTGTAGAACGTGACATAGGTAGTGGGGAAGAAACATTTATTAGTGATGCTCCATGGAATTATTTATTAAATGGCTCTTACGAAAAAGTGCCGCTATTCGCTGGATTTGCCGAAATGGAAGGCTTATTTAGAATTCCACTTTTTGAAAGTTATAAAAGCCGAATAAATGAAAAATTTGCGGATTTCTTACCAGCGGAATTACAATTTGAAAATGAAGCGGAGAGAAATGAAGTCGCGCAAAAGGTTAAAGAATTTTACTTTGGGAATGAAGCAATAAGTGAACAAACCATATTAAGTTACGTGGACTATTTTACTGATATAATGTTTGCGTACCCTATGATAAGGGTAGCAAATCTGAAGGCGTCAAAGGGTGATACAATATACTTATATGAATATTCATTTGTCGACGACAATACTGAATTTGTACCACATACCACGATAAAAGGAGCCGATCACTGTCAACAGCTATATGTTGTAATGGATGACTTTGAAATATTTTCCCCAGTTGTCAATCATACAGAAGCTTTCCTGGCAATGAGAGAAACTATGAGGGAGTTGTGGGCAAATTTTATAATATCAGGGTAAGTTTTTTTAGTAAATAAATACGAAAACTCAATATTTGTAATTTTATCCATCGATAACAATGGAATTTAGAACAATTAATCTAATAAATTTCATTTGATAATCTATTATTACCATACAACGTAGACTAACTTTTAACAGACTTCAAAAAAGGAGGATGTTCTCAATTCAGTTGTACATTTTTGGATGTATATTTCGTGATAGCTCCGCCACTTGGTAATAGATTCTGATGATACTTTTTTTGTTTAGTAGATCATGTTTCAGAAGCGGTTCACGAAAATTGAGCCATCATGTTTGTTTATAAAAAGTTTCTCAGTCTACACTTATCTAATTGATTCAAATTATTTAAACGAATGTAGTGTCTATAGTGCCTATCCTTGCATCAAATAAAACTAGTGGCAGAGGCCAACAATTAGGACAATAAAATGTAATCATTTCTGACTACAAAAGTAAATATTGTAGTATGTTACCACTCCGAATGTAAAATTTGACAAAAATCTTTTGTCATTAAGAGTAAAAGTAGTGTAATGAGAAACGTTATAAGTATAAAAGTAAGTTTTGTTATTGAAGCAAATTTATGAGTAATTTATATTATTTGTTCCTAGAAATCCAACACCCGATGGTACTTCTTTACCGATTTGGAGGGCAGTTAACGGATACGCATCACCATACATGGCCCTTAATGAGACTACGGGGCTCCAAGAGTATCCTCTTCTCGAGCCTAGGATCAAATTCTGGGACTCCATCTACGAAGAGCATTACAGGACTCCTGTGCCTCCATCAGTCCCTGATAGCGCTGCACTGACAAAATCACCTATTATACTAATTGCTCTTACTTTATTTTTAAGTACAATGACATTTGTCTAACTTAAAGATGAAAGTAAACAACAACTATTTTAAAATACGATTCTTTGTTTCTCAGATCACAAATCATAATTTTGACTCATCATCATTAACTAATAATATATTGTCCCCTAATATGTTAGGGGCGCCGTAGCCTGCACTGAAAAACATAAATAAAATACTAGAATAGTTATAATCAGATCGCATTTAAATCCGACAATATGATTTAAAATCACAAAAATTTAGCAGTTCTATTCATTGTTATATTGTTTATACTCGTAGGGTCTAATTAAAAGGAACTATTGAAATATGTTTATTGCCCGGTTTACATAATTCCAGTCCAGCGATCGAAACCAGCGCTGGATTGCTCACTGGAAAAATGTAAACCGGCACTGGAAAGCAATTAATCCAGTTAGAATTCTAGCCCAGTAACTGGATTGGCAGTCTACTTTTGAATCCAGTGTGACCAATCCAGTACAACTGGAATAATGTAGACGTTAACAGCACTGGACTGGATTCTCGCTGTATCACTTGACTCTGGAATAATGTAAACCGGGCATAATTCTAAAAACATAAACGGAAAAATTATTTGTTAACTGGTTATTGGTTGATCTATTCAGTAAAAAACGTATAGGATCACTTTGTTGGCTGTCCGTCCGTCCGTCTGTTTGTTTCTGTCTGTTTGAGTCTGTTTGTCCGTCTGTTTTTTCCCAGGGAGGCGTAAAGGTATCAAGCTGAAACTTCTACCAAATACTAAGGTCTACTGTTTCTTAAAGTTGTGAAAAAATCAAAGTTCTAAGCCAACGCAATGAAAAGGTACAGCCGTTTATGCCGCAAATTTTCGAAACTCACATCAAAACCTACACGTACTCGTAAACTCAGAATCTTGAAATTTGGTACGAAGCAACGTCTTATACTCGTAGCACAGATGAAGGCAAATAAATATGTTTTTGTCACGTCATATCTATACTAATATTATAAAGCTGAAGTGTTTGTTTGTTTGTTTGTTTGTTTGAACGCTAGGATCTCGGGAACTACTGGACCGATACGAAATATTATTTTTCTGTTAGATACTCCATTTATCGAGGAAGGCTATAGAGTATATAACATTACGCTATTATCAATAGGTACGGAGCATGAGTGAAGAATGTAAAGAAAACGGGGAAAAATATTTATCTTCGAGAGCTTTAGTTCCGTGAATTGAAATTCTCTTTGGTCGCTGAAGTCTGTGACAGCGCGTGTCTACATTTGAAGTTTATGTCATTTGAAGTAATCAAATTTGTTCTACAACAATGCATTGTTGCATATTTACGTATTTTTGTATTATCGAATTTAATATGTTTTCTTTTCTATTCTGTGTACCTATTGTTGTTTATATTTGTCCGTTGGTTTTTATACACTAACTATTCATACAATCGAACATTGGAAATATTTAAAGCAAGAAATCTGCTACCTCAATTTTACGCTAAAGGGTTTTCCGACAATCCAGCTAAGATTATCTGAAGAATATTGATCACCTGAATGAAAAATCATACTCCAATGAAGAACATTTAGAACATTAACGATACTCTCAATGTTTTAATTGTAATGAAATTGCGGTGAGACCTATTACCGAAAGGAAGCCATAAGAAAAACTAAGAAGAATAAATACATTGTTTGCATAGGAATTTTCATAAACATGATGTTAATATTTGTCCGAATAAATACATTATTTATCACAAACATAGTATATGTAATTTTGAGCAAAATTTACCTTGACATAATTTGATTTTAATGAATGCTTTAGGAAATATCCGTAGTTTTGAAACAACTCTGCAACAAAATAATATAACACGTTATTGTGGTCACGTGGTCCAGTGATGTTTCTTAGCGTTATCATCCAGATGAGGGTCCTCGAGGTGATGTATCCACAGAGGCAGAACCGCGGCCATCTCTAGCCGCGGTCGTAAGGGCGAACCTCTCGCTCTCGATCATATTAGCCAAGATGTTGGAAAGTGAAAGGTCGTGTGAGTTGGAGGAGCGAGAGCATGCCATGACATTTATCTCATCCAATGAGGCGAAAGTGGACAAGTGTGGAGTGGGAGCGATCCTAGAGGTGCACTTGACTCGGATCCTGTTTCCACTGGAGGGTCTAGGGTGTCGGTCGTTTAAGCCGGTCCGGCACCGCACCTAGGGATATGATTTCCCGAGGATGTGATGCGTCGCTGGTTTCTGACGCGTCACTGTAACCAAACGCGGTGGTTCGGCCGCCTTTCGCGAGGTATTCTCATAAAAGACGGCGGCATTGGCAGAGTCGCGGTCGAGCGCGATAGTGGTCCCAAGACTCTGCTGCCAGCCTACGGCTGGAGAAACCTACGGGAGTTTTTGTCGGTAGGGGTACCATGTCCGTCGGTAATGTCGATCCCGACATATCCTAATATGTCAATGTGTGACCGTGCGTAATTGTTCACCAACATAAAAAAATGCGCATAATTTTCAACTACTATCTAGTAAAAGATTACGGTGAATAGAAAGAAGACGGCGGTCGGCCGCTGGTTGCTCTACGAGATACCATTTGCTTCCTTCTCGGGGAGTTCCCGCATTGACGAGGCGGAGATCCAGTAGGCGTGGCCTGGTCAGCAACAGAAAAGCTAAGAGAAACACCAGTGGGACTGCTCGCCAGGGATATGGGCTCCAAACCTTGCGGTTCAAGCGACACGGTTAGGAAGGAGTTGCGCGGTACAGACGGTGCCGGCACGACTGAGACGTGCCGTGATGCTTGGTGGTAGGCACTGTGGCTGTAAAGGAGATTCCTTGGCTGGAGAGGAATACCGGTATTATGTATGAGAGGAATACCGGTTTATATGTAGTGGTAGGACTCTTAGCAGAGTCCGCCTGGGGAAGTACCACACCTTTGTCAATTATTCTACCGCCAAGCAGTAATGTGCAAACATTACTGTGTTCCGGTCTGAAGGGATATGTTTCCAGAGAAATTACAGGGCTTAGAGATTTAACAACTTAGATCTCTGGGTGACGAGCGCAGTGCGGTGCTAGGTAATGCTTTGGGCTCTTCGTGTTCCAATAGCTGTGTGTCACTGTACTGTTATGTGGCAGGCATATTGCTTACCATCAGGCATATGTCCTGCTCGTCTCGTCACTCTTTATTTAAAAAAAAATAAAAAAAAATGTTGCGCCGTATTCCCTGCCCACTGCAGCATGATGGCGGAGGCAGTGGGGCTGTAGGAGAAGAGGAGAGCCGGTATATCGGTGAGCTGCAGTCCCCGTCCTCTTCAGCTGGATGGTGATAGGTGATGAGGCCGAGCATTTAGCCCAACGCGGGAGACCAAGGGTGTCCAGACGTGAGGACGTCTGGCTCCCACGGCTGGTCACCAAGGTGATCACGGCGTGCATTGTCCCGCGGTGAGTACGCAAAAGAGTGCGAGAGCATTCACGTGTTCGCGCCGTGTGGGGCAAAGGTAATAAATACTGTGGAGGTTTTAGTCAGTAGGGCACTACTCATGTTGTCGAATCCGACACAAATCGACCATTCCCTTCAAGCCGAAGGGTATGTTAATGCATTACCTCTAAATAAAATGGTACCATTTGCCTTTTAATTTCAAAATTGTAATACAATTTCCCGTTAAGGAGTCGTTTGCTGTAACTATTATTAAAGCACAGGGGCAAACATTTAAGCACCAAGGAATCGATTCACGCCGAGACTGATTTTCATACGGACAACTTGGTAAACAATATATTGCACCATCAAGAGGATCAGGTTACAGAGATAACCAATTTGTTCAAGAAAAGAAAACTAAAATCATTGTATACACAGTACTTTTACGTACTTTAAAATACCTGCACATATTTCAGTAGATCACTCTACTTTTACCTGGCGCTCCTTTATTGTTTTTCTACAGTTCTCTTACGGATCATAGCTTTTTAAAGCAATGGATATTTTAGTATGGATTTTCCTCAAATAGACGCGGGTGAAACCGCGGGGCACAGCTAGTATACATATAAAAATATTTATAATAATTTTACATTTCAAAGTCGCCCAGACAACCAAGTCATCATCATCATCATCAGCCGCAAGACGTCCACTGCTGAACATAGGCCTCCCCCCTAGATTTCCACAACGAACGGTCCTGCGCAACCTGCAACCAGCGGTTTCCAGCGACCTTTGTGAGGTCATCTGTCCATCTAGTGGGAGGCCGTCCAACACTGCGTCTTCCGGTTCGTGGTCGCCACTCGAGAACCTTTCTTCCCCATCGGTTGTCAGTTCTGCGAGCGATGTGGCCTGCCCATTGCCACTTCAGCTTAGCTACTCTTCGAGCTATGTCGGCTACTTTCGTTCTTTTGCGAATATCCTCATTACGGATTCTGTCGCGCAAAGAGACTCCGAGCATAGCTCGCTCCATAGCTCGCTGTGTGACTTTGAGCTTTGTTATGAGGCCTACAGTTAAGGACCACGTCTCAGTTCCATAAGTCATCACTGGCAACACGCACTGATTGAAGACTTTCGTCTTCAAGCATTGGGGTATTTTGGACTCCAAGATGTGCCGTAGTTTCCCGAACGCTGCCCATCCGAGTTGGATCCTTCGCTGGACCTCTTTGTCGAAGTTGGATCTACCCAATTGGATCTTTTGACCCAGGTAGACGTATTCGTCAACAACTTCGAGTGTGGTATTCCCAACAATAACCGGTACAGGTGAGACATGAACATTTGACATGACCTTCGTCTTGTCCATATTCATCCTCAAACCTACCTGTTGGGATACTCTACTGAGGTCCCTGAGCATAGCACCGAGGTCCTCCATCGACTCCGCCACAATGACTATATCGTCGGCAAACCGAAGGTGAGTGATGCATTCGCCGTTGATATTGATGCCATGTCCGTTCCAGTCCAGTAGCTTGAAAACATCTTCCAGCGCGGCAGTGAACAGTTTCGGAGATATAACATCTCCCTGTCTCACGCCTTTCTGTAGCCGGATATGTTTTGTGCACTGGTCCTGTAATCGGACAGACATTGTGGCTTTGCTGTAAATACACCTCAACACTTCGATATAGCGATAGTCCATGCGGCATCGCTGGAGAGACTGAAGCACTGCCCAGGTCTCGATGGAATCGAAGGCTTTCTCATAGTCCACATACGCTATACATAGTGGCCGATTATACTCCTCGGTTTTCTGTATAATCTGCCGAAGCGTATGTATGTGGTCTACGGTACTATAGCCTTTTCGGAAACCGGCTTGTTCGGGTGGCTGGAAGTCGTCAAACCTGCGTGCGAGACGATTCGTGATTACCCTCGAAAACAACTTATAAACGTGGCTCAGAAGTGAGATGGGTCTGTAGTTCTTCAACAAGGTGTTGTCACCTTTTTTGAAGAAGAGCACCACCACACTTCTGCTCCACGCTTCTGGCGTATTACCGTCAAGTATGACGGAGTCGAACAGCTTCTGGAGGACTTTAAGTACCGGTTTTCCACCCGCTCTCAGAAGCTCAGTCGTAATTCCGTCGTCACCAGGTGCCTTGTTGTTCTTAAGTTGTTTGAGGGCCATCCTAATCTCATACAGGCTGACTTCCGGGATGTCTTCGGTAAAGTGTCGGGTCACCTTGGCTCTGGGGTCTTTTGCCATGCTAACGACAGGTTGTGCTTGCGTAGAGGTGTATAACTGTTCATAGAACCTCTCAATCTCCTCCAAAATCTCGGGCTTCGACGAGACGACGTTACCACTGTCGGTCTTCAGTTTGGTCAATTGACTTTGCCCAAGAGACAGATTTCTTGCGAACACTTTCGAGCCTTTGTTCTGCTTGATCGCTTCTTCAATACACGAAGTATTGAAGCAGCGTATGTCGCGTCGCACACAAGTAGATATCTGTCTATTGAGCCGTCTGTATACCGTCATGTCGACCGAAGACTGCAATCGCATATCTCGCCTAACCGCCATGAGATTTAGAGTATGATCGGAGAGCTTTTGGGTTCTATGCTGGCGTCGGCTCTTATAAAATTTCCTGCCAACTGCTTGAACAGTTTCCACCAGCCTGTCGTTTATTTCGTCCGCCGTTACGCATTCATCTAAGGCTTCGAAGCGATTTTGAAGTTCGAGTTGAAAGTTATCGGGATCTTCGATTTGAGCATAATTTGGTCGGAGCGTGGACTTCATTAGCTGTGATCGTTCGAACTTAATGTTTAGATTCAGCGTGCCTCTTACAATACGGTGATCGCTGCCGGTCTTAACCCTACTGATCACAGAGACATCGCTGAATATTTGTCGTTTAGTGGTCATAATGAAGTCGATCTCATTTTTTGTGGAACCATCGGGGCTAATCCATGTCCATTTTCGTTGTGGCTGTTTCTTGAAAAAGGAGTTCATCATAAAGAGGCTCTCCCTTTCCAAGAAATCAGCTAGACGTTGCCCTCTTGGGTTCCGCTGCCCATATCCGAATTGTCCCACTCTCAACTCATCACCGCTACGTTTGCCTAGTTTCGCGTTGAAGTCTCCCATCACAACTGTGAAATGTGTTGGCGAGACATGTATGGCTTTGGAGATGTCCTCATACATGGTCTCAACCTCTTCGTCGGGATGTGTCGAGGTCGGTGCGTATACCTGTATGACCTTCAAGGAATACCGGTCGGTTATTTTAAGTACAAGGTATACAACCCTGCTCGACACACTCTCGATCATTAACACGTTGTTGACAAGAGACTTGCGGACGATAAACCCGACACCCCCTTGGGATTGTTGATCTCCCTCCCGGTAGTAAAACAAGTTGCCGGATTCGAGGGTTATTCTGTCCTCGCCCTGTCTACGGACTTCGGATAACCCTATGACATCCCAGCGCAACTTGTCCACTTCTTCTTCCAGCTCCACAATCTTCTCGTCAGCCCTCAGCGTCCGTGCGTTATACGTTGCCAGGTCGAGTCGTTGGGTTTGGTGGCGGGGCGTCTGCCGGGGATTCTTAGCACCCCATGCTCCGCCGGAACCAAGGCTGCCACCAACGCCTGGAATAACGGAGCCGCCGGGGACTAGGGGCCGTTTCTTTTTTGTGACCATCATATGGGGGGGTGTTTGCCATAGTCACCACGCTTGGCAGGCGGGTTGGTGACCGCGGAGCCAGTCCTTTGCACCGATGACGCCGCTGCCCGTCACCGGCCAGGTCAATTTAGGACTGGCTTTTAAATGGATATACCGCCATTGGTTCGGTCGTCAGAGCCTCGTTAGTTGGCAGCAGGGTGTACCACGCGCAGGAGAGGTTGACATTTGGGGAAACTGGATGTTAAGCGCTTCCCCCTTACAACCAAGTACTGAACTGAAATAATTTTACATTAAAAATACCACAAATTTTACTAACCTACTATTTTATTTAAATACCTACAGGTTTGTGCGGAACACTCGGCGTGCGAATCGGACTTGCACTTGGCCGGTTTTTTCTCCCTTTCAACTGATATTAACCGACCATGCGGTCTGCTATGGATGAATCACACTCGATTATACGACCACCTAGATTATATCCGCTTAGGCAATGTTTTCCACAGTTTAGATGTTCTTCGAGATAAGTGTTAAACTACCTATTTTGTGGTTGATGTTAAGTAATTACAAGACTTTACCAATTCATAAACCATCGTCAGACTTTGCTAAATATCTATCCCTCGATTCGAGAGCGACTTTCAGATATGTTTCCTAACTAATCATATTAAAATTACATATTATATGACCAACAACAATTTTTTTCTGTGTACGAAAGTGCTCCCAGTTATTAAATTGAAATCACAGTAAAAAATAACCAATACCGGCCGCGCACTATACAATTATCCAGCACGAAAACAAATCTACGCGGAGATTACAAAAAGGTACGCGGAAAACCGAGCAAATAAATCGACAAACCACAAATAAAACATCTCAAGAATTTGAGGTTATGAATATTTAATCATCAATTGACAGCCAGAGTTACTTGATCTTGACATCTGACAGTGACATCTGACAGTGACGTCTGTTAGTGGCAAACATAACCCGGTATTGTTAGATCAGCGAGACGTTCCGTACATACGTTCCGATACACTTTGATTAAAATATTTTAATTTGCAACATGACTTCTAAGGGAATGTCGCTGGAGATGGCACAGCTGTTTAGCATGATGAAAACTGAACTCGAACAACAAACCGCAGCTATTACGAGGAGTGTAAATGAAACCATCATGCATAATATAGACGAGAAACTACAACCATTTCTGGAAGAAAACAAATATTTGAAAAACGAGGTACAAAGATTAGAAGAAAAAGTAAAATATTTAGAAGAAAAAAATAGGAAAAATAACTTGATACTACACGGTATAAAAGAAACAGAAAAGAACCACCAAGAATTATTCAATCTCATTAAAGAAACAATGAAAAACCTAGATATCGACATAAACATATACGAAATAAATAACTATTATAGATTAGGAAAGAAACGAGATGAGAGTAAAGTAAGACCAATACTTATATCTTTCATATCATTCCAAAAAAAGTTAATAATACTGAAAAATAAAATGAAAATGCCGAAACAAACTTACATTACTGAAGATTTTTCGAAAGAAACTATGGAAATGCGGAAGAACCTACAGGAAAAACTCAAACTAGAAAAACAAAATGGAAACGACGCATTTATTCGAAACAATAAAATAGTAGTAAAAGGAACACTAGTTACAGAAAAAAGAAAGAGAGAAGCCTCGATATCACTTAACAACATAAGCACTTCACTCTCCAGTGGTTCGAATAATATTATTGCACCGTCTAAACTACATAAAACAAATGCGTTTGAATATATGAGGGCAAGGTCTGCATCCTTGACTGAAAAACCACCCCAACAACATAACGCATAGGAAATGTCAGACACCGGTAACGAAAACAAAACAAATTATAGAGGCAAGAATAAAAGAAGAAACAAGAAAAACCCCAATACGGTTGGTCACCGCGGGGTTATTGACCAAACCCCCCAAAATACCACATTAAAGATGGAAAATAAAACAATAACGAACAACAAGAAAAGGAAACTCCACATAGCGACATTGAATACAAGATCATTAAAGTCAAAAGAATGTTTAACCGAACTCGAACATGCGTTAAACAACATTAATTGGGATATTCTTGGAATAAGCGATGTACGGAGATCTCAAGAAAATATTGAAGAGCATAAAGAATATATAATGTACCATAAAAACGAAATACCAGGTATATACGGTGTAGGCTTCTTGATAAAAAAATACCTGAAAAATAATATAATACAATTTAAAGGAGTTTCAGACAGGATAGCAGTCTTAAACATTTTACTTCCTGGTCACAAACACCCAACGTCTATAGTCCAAGTATACGCTCCTACTGAGGTAGCGAAAAAAGAAATTAAAAATAGCTTTTACGAAAACCTAAATGAGACAATGGAGACCCTGTATAACACCATTATAGTGATGGGAGATTTTAACAGTCAAATTGGTCAACGAGGAAAGAACGAAGAAAAAATACTTGGGCCTTACACAACCGGCAAGCGAAATGAAAACGGACAAAGATTTATACACTTTGCGTTAGAAAATAACCTACATATCATGAATACTTTTTATAAAAGAAAGCAAAAAAGGAAGTGGACGTGGGAATCTCCCAATGGCAAAGTAAGAAATGAGATAGATTTCATAACTACAAATAAACCGAAGCTTTTCTTAAACGTGGACGTCCTCAACAATTTTAACTATTTTACTGATCACAGATTACTCCGAGGTCAGTTACACCTAATTGAGCCTAAAAATTCTAGAAAATATATACGAAATACTAAGCAACCAATTACACTACCACTACCAAGCCATATTCTTGAGTCCCTAAAAACTCAATTATTACCAATAAGCGAACTAAGAACAGTCCAAGAAAACTATGATACTTTAGAAAAAGAAATAAAAAGAACCAATAAAATACTAGAAACAGACAAACCAGTTAAAGATAAAATGGGATCAGAGGTAAGAGAATTAATAAAACAAAGATCACTCTTATTTAAGAACAGAAGTAATAATAGACAAAACATAACAGCAATAAGTAAGAAAATAAACACCGAACTTAGAAAGTACAAAAATACCCAAAAAACCAAGTTAATACAACTAAACATAGCCAAATTAGGTGGAATCAAGAGTGCGTGGAAGGAACTCCAAGACCACACAAACTGGATTGTAAATGTAACACATCACAAATCTCAAAAACACAAATCAAAAAGAAGCGAAATATTAAATACAGCAACTGACTTCTATCGTGATCTCTATCATGACGAACCAAGTACGTCAATTAAAAGTAACGAAACAATTGTGAATACAAAAGAAGACCCAGTTCCTATTATATTGAAAGATGAGATTACTAAAGCCATCAAAACACAGAAAAAAGGAAAATCACCCGGTGAAGATAACAAACATCTCTAATGAACTTTTAAAAGGTATATCAGAAACTGTTTTGGACACACTAACAAACCTGTTTAACAATATTATAAAAACTGAATATATACCTCTTCAATGGACCACATCTACAATAACCCTACTTCACAAGAAAGGGAGAACAGATGATATATCGAACTACAGACCCATTTCGCTTATGTCAAATGTCTACAAAATTTTCTCCAAGATTATACTGGACAGGATAACAAAGACGATAGACGAGAATCAGCCAAAAGAACAGGCAGGATTTCGTAGTGGGTTTTCTACCATCGACCACATCCATACCATTAAACAAATGATCCAAAAATGCAATGAATATAGAATAAACTACTATTTAGCATTTATAGACTATAATAAAGCGTTTGATTCGCTGAAACATGAAAAAATATGGGAAGCTCTTACCGCGCAACGGGTCCACAGTAAATACATTAATATAATAAAAAACATATACACAAATATGACAGCCAAAGTACGCACAGAAAAAGTAGGAGATTGTTTCCCCATCAGAAAAGGAGTTAGACAGGGAGATCCCTTATCACCCAAACTGTTCTTGGCAACACTGGAACATATATTTCGACAACTGGAGTGGAAGGAATATGGTATAAATGTTAATGGAGTATTACTAAACAATCTAAGATTTGCAGATGATCTTGTATTAATATGTGGTGATCCAAACGTTCTGAAGATTATGATTGAATAACTGATAAGTGAAAGCGAAAAGGTAGGACTATCAATAAATACCAGTAAAACTAAGTTAATGACAAATTATATCAAAACTCCCATTAAACCTGAAAATGCCGCTGAACTAGGATATGTTAACGAATATACATACTTAGGTCAAATAATATCTCCAACTGACACTACAACAAAAGAAATTCAAAATAGAATAAATCTAGGATGGAAGAGATACTGGGCTCTAAAAGACGTTATGAAAAACTCAGATATACCAATAGAGGCCAAAAAGAAAGTATTTAACACATGCATTTTACCAAGCATCACCTATGGATGTCAGACATGGAGTTGTACAAAGAAAAATATCAAATCACTAGAAACTTGTCAACACCGAATGGAAAGAAGCATACTCAACATAAAATTAAAAGACAAAATTAGATTAAAAACAATAAGAAAACAAACCAAGCTTATAGATATAAAATATCAAGTTAAACAACTGAAATGGAAGTGGGCAGGACACTTGACAAGGAATAAGACTGAAAAGTGGACAAATGAAGTAACAGAATGGTGCCCTAGATACAAAAAGAGGAGTAAAGGCAGGCAGTATCGAAGATGGGAGGATGATATTAAGGAGGTAGCAGGACCATGCTGGACGAGAATAGCAAGGGACAGATCATTGTGGAGGACATTTGGGGAGGCCTATGCCAAAGAGCAAGACAATCACGAAACCGGTGTCTAATATAAATAAAATATAATTACGTTGCTTTCATACACAACCAAGTTGTATATTAGTAGTTAGTACATAAATAGTAATAAGATGAAATGTAACATATAAGATTGTTAATAAAGGCTTTTATTATATATTATATTATTATTATATTATATGACCTCGAACATGATAAAAAAACATCAACACAATAATGGTAACTCATATGAAATAGACAGGAAAAAATCATCATTACCTAATATTAGGCATCACTTTTTCTCTGTTAGGTACATGACGGCCACGTTATCGAAGTAATTAATTAATTACCTATAAGAAAGTGCTTGTAGGGAATGTGAATGTAGCTACTTTTTCTTTTTAAAGTTTATTTACCTGTCTGAAACCTGGGGATTAAATGGCGAAATCACGAGAACTATCTACGTCGCGGTAGTGGAACCCATCATCATGTACGCCTCAAGTGTATGGGCACAAGCAGTAGACTTCGAGGAAAACAAGTCTCACTTAAACGCGATCCAAAGAGGCTTTGCCCAGAAAATCTGCAAGTCGTACCGTACTGTTTCTCTGAAATCAGCACTTGCCCTTTCAGGTCTGCTCCCCCTGGATCTCAGGATACAGGAAGCAGCAAGTTTGTACAGAGTAAAAAAGAACCTCTCCCAAGATTACCTCCCACCAGAAGTGGAACTCGAGCGGAACGTAAACCACTTGGACAAACCCCATCCGTCCACGCAGACATCCGTAGAGTACGAACTTATAGAAGACACCTCTAATCTTCCAGAAGGACCTCAAATTTATACTGATGGCAGTAAGATTGAGGGTAAGGTTGGAGCTGCTCTAACATGGTGGGAGAATGGCAAAGAGGTCAAGAACTCGACATTCAAGCTCCACTCCGAATGCACAGTCTTTCAATCGGAACTCTATGCTCTTTGCCGGGCAACTCAAATGGTGTTAAAGAGCAAGGACCCAGAAGTCAATGTCCTGAGTGACTCCAGATCTTCACTCGAGCTGCTGAGTAATCCAAAAACGAGTCACCCCTTGGCAAAGTGCATAAAGGAAAACATTGGACAGATAAATGCTGAAGGGAGATCTCTTCGTCTTTTCTGGGTAAGAGCGCATGTGGGCACCGTCGGCAACGAAAGAGCTGACGAACTGGCCAAATCGGCAGCACTCACGGAATCGCCCAGGGACTACGAGGGGATCCCCTTGTCCTACGTCAAACGCAAAATCCGCGAAGAATCGGTCAAGAAGTGGCAGGATCGATATGAGACCTCGGACACCGGAAGAGTCACTCAGACGTTCCTCCCCGATATAGCAAACGCATATCGGTTGATAAGGACTACGAAACTGACTCATTTCCAGGTACAAGCGTTGACGGGACACGGAGGAATAGCAGAATACCTGTACAGATTTAAGCTTAAGAGCAGTCCTGTATGCGAGTGTGACTCTGAAAAATCCGAGAATGTCTGGCACGTGCTGGTAGATTGTCCCCGATTCATGGCTGCAAGACATGATCTCGAATCTATGATTGACAGGAAGCTGGTTGTTTCGGATCTCCACAACGTCTTGGCAGATCCAGATAGTAGACCACGGCTTCTGGCTTTCATGGAGAGTTCATTCCGAATAGCGGCCAAAAGAAACTCCACACTTAAGTCTAATACACACCCCCCTTCACCACCACACCCTACCCCACTGTCCGTGGACGCCACGCCGGGTGCAATCTCCGTCCAAGATAGCTCCTCAAAGAGCATCTCCGTCCAACAACTACTGGAGAACGCAGACCGAGGAGAGGCGGGGATCCGTATCCGCGGGGTGGCTCTCTTCATGGATAGCAACAAAGAGAGATTCGGAATAAGCTTTTGCTTCGCCTGGGAAAGGAAACGCGCCCGTTTGTCGCCGGGATTGTCTTGTCTGCTCAATGGGAGTACCGCAAAAGTCACAATGAAGCGGAAAACCTTCGACGCTATGCCAGTGTGCGAGGTAGACGGCCACCGATTTCGGTTGGTGCGATCGAGAAACAAAACGATTGCACTAATAGAATACTCGGAAGGTCGGACACCTTTCACACAGGCAAGTGCGCTGCTTGCACATCTTAGCAGAAATGCGGGTGAAACACCCCGGGTGATAAGCGTGGATGCGATGGCAATCGAATACTCAAGAGCGAAAGTCGCAGACCGGCTGGGTTGCATTGAAGCTTCTAAACATCATGAGGTTGTCGTATACGAAGATAGGGGAGAAAATCTGAGCTTCCTCAGAGCCCCTTCGCACGACCTAACAAATGCAACTGACAGCTGGGGACACCCCGTTCCTAGTTCGACCAACCAAACCGGTTCCGAAAGAGCACAGCAGAGGGCAGCCGCGGAAAAAGCCGCAGCCAATCAAAGCGGCAGCCGAAGCACCAACACGGCCTTCGTGGCTGCCTTCAACACTGCAGCAGGGAGCGTACTCCGAATCTCATCCCATGCACCACCCCTTTTAACGTCAGGGACCCTCAAAACAGCTTCACAGCAACAAATGAGCCGAACGAGAGCCGACATGGGACAGGTTGAACCGCCCCGCTATGTCACGGCTTCGGAGCCGCGGAGCCATGCACGTAACGCCTTCATCGAATTCATAGCCATACTGAGAGCAACAAGACTAGTTAACCTCAAGACCTGCGAAAACATCATGCAGTTCTATAGGCTAGGTAGTGAAAGCCTTCTAAAGGTGAATCTCGAGGAGGCCGAAGCAGCCATTTATAATAATGTCACATCCCGGGTCATCAAGGGAACCATGACAGGACAGTATATGGCAGCTTACAGTGCAGAAAATGGCTTCGTGACACTGAACGAGAGTGAGACAGAGCGCGCGGGAAGACCCGTTTATGCGACACCACTAAACGACCCAATTGTAGTTACCGCCCGATGCACCAAGATTATGCTGGACGACAGGATTCTCGAGATGGCCAAGTCCATTGAAGGGACCTCAAACGTCAAAGCGTGTTGGGAAAACTGGGAGGTACCAAGCATACAGTGGGTCAACGGAGTTCCAGGATGTGGAAAGACAACGTGGGTGATTAGACACTTCGACGTGGACAAAGACGCTATCATCACCACAACAACTGAGGCAGCAAAAGATCTAAGGGAGAAGCTATCGCACCGTATCGGAAACCTGGTCAAAACCAGGGTGCGAACTATGGCTTCTGCTCTGGTAAATGGTTTCGGAAAAGAGAAATTCAGCCGCCTCCTGGTGGATGAGGCTCTCATGAACCATTTCGGGGCCATTGTGATGGTCTCACGGCTGTCTGGTGTTGGCGAAATTGTCCTCATCGGAGACGTCAATCAGTTGCCTTACATCGACAGGGAAAATCTCTTCGAAATGAGGTATCACCGCCCGAACCTGGTAGCAAAGATCAGCCAGGAGTTGCTCTGCACACATCGCAACCCGATGGATGTTGCATATGCGCTGAGGGAAATATACTCAGGTATGTACTCCTCAGTACCCCGTATAAAGTCCCTGGAGCAGAGAAGGTATAAAGGAGCGCAAATACCCGGCACCCAACCCAACACCCTCTTTTTAGTGCATACTCAAGAGGAAAAGGAGACCCTGACAAACCAGGGTTACGGGTCAGGCACCGGGTCACGCATCCTTACCATTCATGAAGCGCAGGGATTGACATACGAGTCGGTAATCGTAATTAAAACTAAGGCAAACATGAAGCTGCACGAGAGCGTGTCCCATGCGGTTGTTGCAATCTCACGGCACACGGGGACCTTCACATACTACGCTGACGACACCGACGACGCCATCGGTCGGTTCGTGCGGCGAGCGTTGGCTGCATCACCAAAGACCATTCAAGATTTCAACCTGCAGATGGCCATTAGAGACAGAAATGCGGCTGTAGTGGAGGCTCTGGGCCAGGAGGAGGCGGCTTAGGCAAAAGACGATGTCGAGTCGATTACTATCGGAATCCCAACCGGTAGTGATCGGCTCAACAGACGAAATCGGACTGACTAGCTTTAGAATTACGCTTAAAATGTTCACCACCCCCCTACTCCCCCCCTTATTTTCCTCTTCTTCTCCTAATCCAAGAACTATGTAAATAAAAAAAGATTAATGTAATGACAAAAGTCACGGACCCCGGAGTCTGTGGAGTGTTTAAATTAAATAAAAAAAAAAAAAAAAAAAAAAAAAAAAAATACCTGTCTGAAATTTGTAATACAAACATATTACAGTACGAAATAGATAAAATATATCGCCTCTTTACAAGAGCAACGTGACATCTCATAAAAACGTTTTTTTTATTATTTGATATTCAAAACCGCTATGTCGAATTTTTCTACAAAAACGCGGCATTTTAAACGTGTTCGAGGAGCTATGAGTGAAAGAGACGACACGACCGTGGCATATGGTGTTATCACGTTGTTTCTTTCGGTGTGGCGCACGACTTCGACAACGCGACATGTTGGTTTGCCCCGCACGTGCAACGAGTGAAGTGCTCCTGTTTTCGACAAAAAAAAATGGCATCACGAGTATACCACGTTTTTAGTGCAAATGTATGTTTTTTGTTGTTATTTACTTTTACTTGAATAATGTGGTAGTTATTTAACTACTTTTTGTTGTAAAACTCGTTAGTATTGAGAGTGAGACAATGAATATTGTCGCACTATTGATGAAAAAGTTACAAGATTTCTTTATGATATCTTTGAATGTAACCATGTTGCTGATGAATCTTTTTCAAATACTATGTGTTATTTTATTTTACACCATTATTTTCGAAAACCTTTAAGTTATGTTTTATATTATACATGCTAAAATGAAGTAACTTTTATGAATTTGTTTTTCAGATAACAACACGATCTAGTTCATAATCAGCTATATGTAGGTGTTAAAATAATGTATGTAAAAAAAGTGTACAACAAAGTACCTAGTTCAAACTCTCAGATAGAAATTTTAACACAAGACAAGAAAAATAATATCAAAAGCTATATCAATACAGACATCAACAGTAGGATCATTTTCACTTGTAGGTACTGTTTTTTGTTCTAGTTATGTTTCTTTAATTTCATGATTTCCATCCTCTTTGTAGACAAAGACATTGCAGTAGATTCCATCCAACCTCGTAGTAATTTGACTAACCTAGCGATTCTTTTCTACCAGTTTTTCAAACAGTGACCCATCTATATCTCCAGGTAATTTTATTTAAAATGCAGAGGGATATGTTTAGATGTTTGGAGTAAATAATTTGTATCCCACTATTCTCTCACATTTGTTTATTGAGATTAATCTGTCTCATACTAAGATTTTACTTGGAGTTTTTTACTGTCATTCTTTGACTGTCAACTACTTTCCTTCATTTGAAACTCTGCTCGAAAATCTTTTGCCCCTTTACAAACACACTATAATAATGGGCGATTTTAACACCTGCCTTCGTAAACAGAATCACCGATCTTTTCCCCTTCAATCCATTACCCAATCCTATAACTTGCAAATTCTACCTTTGAACGCCACGCATCATTTTCTTGACTGTACTCCTTCGTTACTCGATCTAATCATGGTTTCCTCTCCTCAACACGTTGCCAAACACGGACAGTCCTGCTGGTTTCTCCTACCATGATCTAATTTTCTTGTCCTATAAAGTCCGACCTCCCAAATCCAAACCCAAAATTATTCTCCAGCGTAATTTCAGTGGTATAAATAGGGAAGCGTTTGAATCGGATGCTCAAAATATCTGGTCGCCAATTTTTGAAGCTGAGTGTGTTAATGACCAGATTACTATATTCAACTCTACTCTTATACAGTTGTACGATAAACATGCTCCCTTGCGGCCTATCAAAGTTAAACACCTTCCAGCACCTTGGCTGACAGGCGACATTAAACTGTTAATGCACAAAAGAGACTGTGCCAAATTCAATTACAAGTGCCGTCCGTCAGATCGAACTAGAGCAGCGTACGTTAAAATCCGTAATCGCTGTAATACGGCTTGCAGAGATGCTCTTAGACGTCATGTTCACAGTTCCGTCGAAAACGATCGAAACGATGATGATCGGGAAATCTCGGCTTGATAGTGTCCCTAGAGATCTCGACATTGATTTGCAGAATCTCCATTTCTCTTCCTCATCTAATATTGACTTACATACTAAAAACAGCACCCTTCTCTCAATTTCTGAATTACCTATCTTGAGCAACCCTTCTTTTATTTTTAACGAATTTTCTGCTGAAGAGGTCAGGAAGAGTGTCCTTTCAATTTCATCTAATGCAGTAGGTAGTGATGGCATTACTCGTAACATGTTGGTCCCCGTCCTTGAGTTCTTCCTTCCTGTAATATGTGTTATTTTCAACACCTCCATTTCCTCTGATGTTTTTCCGGCTACGTGGAAAGATGCCCAAATTATTCCTCTTCCAAAAAAACCTAACCCTAAGTCTTTCTCGGAATACAGACCCATTTCAATACTTCCTTTTTTGTCTAAAGTTCTCGAACGCCTTGTTCACAATCAATTTAGTAGATACCTTTCCCGTTATAATTTACTTAATCCCTTTCAATCGGGTTTTCGTCCGGGGCACAGCACGGTTAGTGCTTTGGTGAAGATTACTGATAACATCCGTTTTTCGGTAGAAAATCGGGAACTTACTGTGCTGGTGCTCCTGGACTTCAGCAATGCCTTCAATACCGTAGATCACGACATTCTCCTGGCCTTGTTACGCTCTTCTAATTTTTCACATTCTGCTATCAGTTGGTTTGACAGTTATCTCAGTGGTCGTAGGCAGCGAGTTCACTGTGAGGATAATTTATCTTCCTGGTGTTCGACATCTGCTGGCGTCCCTCAGGGTGGGGTATTTTCTCCTCCGCTTTTCTCCTTTTTTATAAACTCTATTTCATTTAACCTTTCCTCTTCCTATCATTTGTACGCTGACGATCTTCAGGTCTATTCTCACGCCCCTCTGTCCAAAATTTCTGAAGCAATTAACACAATTAACTTAGACTTGATTAGCATCTGTAAGTGGGGCAGGTGTTTTGGGCAGAGTGTAAATCCTGGAAAATCACAGGCCATTATCATTGGTGGTACTAGGCAGATATCCAATATCGACTGGCAATCTTTCCCTAAGATTGAGTTTGATGGAATCATCATACCTTACTGCAGCTCTGTCAGGAATTTGGGCATTACCATGGATCGCTGCTTAAGCTGGGGACCGCAGCTTCAAGTCACTAGTAAGAAGTTGTATGCCGCGGCTGGAGCGTTGATGAAGTTACGCAACTTTCTCCCTACTTCCACCAAAATTTCACTTGTCCAGTCACTTCTACTTCCCATCCTAGATTATGCCGATGTTTGTTACCTTGATCTCACTGAGGAACAACTGAACAAGCTTGAGCGTCTTCAAAATTTCTGCATCAGGTTCATATTTGGCTTGCGCAAATATGACCACGTTTCTCAATTTCGCGCTAAGCTCAAGTGTCACTCAATTCGTCTCCGCAGAAATGCACACATCTTATCACTTCTGTATAATGTATTGTTCATCCCTACCTTTCCTTCGTACCTTAAGGAACGTTTCTGTTTTTGCTACGAAACTTCACGCCCACGCTCTTTGCGAGCTGCTGTGGCACTCAACCTTACCACACCATCACACAAGACTTCCTTCTATGGGGACTCTTTTACTGTTAAGGCTGTCCGTTTGTGGAACGCTTTGCCGTCCTCTGTGAGACAGTCGCAGTCCTTGAGCGTTTTTAAGGGCAAAGTAATAGATTTTTATTTATCACAATGCAACACTGTTGACACTAGCAAGTTGTAAGCAAGTTGTAGCACTATAGTTTTAGACTTGTTGTAATTGTTTCGTGTTTCTGGCGGTTTTTGAATCACTGTTCATAATATCCGCACTCTTATTGTCATAGTATAGGAAATTATTTGTTGTTATCACTTATTTATGTAAGTTTTAAATATTATGGAAGCATAATATTTTTTTTTTGGTTAATATTTATTATTTTATTTTAGGAATATATGTTTAATAGTTTTTTTTAATTAATGTCACTCGTCCCTGTTTGTATTTGTATGTAGACTTTTTTTTCCTTTGTGATGGTTGCCTGGAAGAGATTGCCCTTAGCAATAAGGACGCCATTTGTGGTACTAGTTCATAAGTATTTCACTGTAATTTTATTAATTTGTCTGTATCACAATAAAGAGTTTCTATCTATCTATCTATCTATTCTCACTAAATTCTAAACTAACTGATCAAACCAATACCACACCACTACACTTCAAGAAATTGATTGTATTTATAACGTTTCAGACAGTGGCGACTCAGTCAGTCAGATCCTGATTATGAATCTCAACCAGCAAACGAGTTTTCTTCTGATACTGTTGTGGAACAAAATATCACTACCAACTAACCATAATTACATTTCGGATGATCAAAACTTGGTAACATCTAAAATGATCTTCAAAAAGTGTTCCATGCCCCAAAGAAGACGTCTCAGTTTTTTACCACAAGTCCAAACTAGCAAAAACAGCCCGTCAAATATTCCCAATGGTGGGGTTCGGCGCCTTCTCTACTAAAAAGAGAGTCAAGGCCACAATCTATAACGCTAGCCCAATGCGTGTTGACTTTGTAGGATTACATGTACGAAGTACATGTTAATTTCCTCACGATGTTTTCCTAAACCGTTTTAAGTAAGCGGCATCACCTACATGACTTAAAAAAAACAGTGGTGCTCGTGGGATTTGAACTCGTGTCTCCAGATCGACAGTCGCCATTCTCTAGACTGGACTAGCCGTAACATGAAATTTAATATAGCTTACAAATCATTCATTTAAGAGGTATGCTAATGCTAATGCTAATGCCAATAAAGGTCAACGATTTGCAAAAGGCCTTTCTTCAAAAACCTGGACAAGCAGAGAGAAAAAAAAGCTGATCTCATGGATCTCAGTTTTATATTATAAAACTAGTGTTTGATGATGTTAAAAACTATTAGATTAGATAACTTTAAGTACAGTTAACTTTTTGATTTTTGTATCCGTATAAAAGTATTTTTTTAGTTCCTTATTATTATAATTAGAGCAAGTATTGAGTAACGTGTGATTGATTGATCACTTGTTGATTATTGTGCCTTAAACTGAATTCACAGTGGAAGCCATTCTTTTCGTAAATTTGTATTGTTTAAATACATGATCTTTATTTTGATAGTGTGTGGTATTTTACTTATCACACAACCATACACCCAAATTTAACATATTCAATGTGATAACTCAAAATGTTACAAGAATTTTGTGATATATTTTCACTAAAAACGTGACATGTGTGTCTGTGTTTTTTTAAATCAGTTTTTTTACCTCTTAAATTTTTAACTGAGTTTTATTGTAATTATTTTCAGAAACAACATTAATTACCGCAACAATCTAATTGTTTTCCTACACTAAAACTATCAATATTTTAGAATTTATCAACGCTTAAATGTTTAAAATTGCTCTCCTGTAAAGTTGTGGTTTTAGAAATATCACATTGTTCTTGTAAAGAGGCGATATGTAAAGGCATGCCTACGTTACTGCTGATCTAGTAAGTTACGGCTAGTCAATCTAGTAGGGAAAGCGGCGACTGCCAATCCGGAGCCCCTGCTTCGAATCTAGCGCGCACCACTCTTTTCGAAGACATGTGCGTAATGC
The DNA here is from genome assembly GCA_963693475.1 of Ectropis crepuscularia. NCBI lineage: Eukaryota > Metazoa > Arthropoda > Insecta > Lepidoptera > Geometridae > Ectropis > Ectropis crepuscularia. The sequence continues at coordinate 11,720,142 of OY856339.1, read as the reverse complement.
CACTGACTCAAAAAGGGCGAAGAAAAACATCGTGAGGAAACCGATCTCTACATAGAATCTTTCGAGGTCATTTGTCATCCACCAACGCGCACTGGGCCAGCGTGGTGGATTTTGGCCTTGACATTATCCTTGGCAGAGAAGGCCCCGTGTCCCAGCAGTGGGAACGTTTGGTGGGCTGCATATGCATATGCTTATTCTGAGGTCATCTGCCATACATTTAGATAGAGCCCTAAGATAAAAACTAGTTGCTAAACATACAATAGGTATCGAAATAGAAGTGAACTTCGATTAAAATCACGAGGTTAGTGACTGATGTTAGGTTTTTATACGAATAATGACCCAGAAACCGGTAAAACTTGTTTTCATTGTTTTTGTGCAAGTGTGTGCCTTGGAGGAAATATAACTAGAAAGAGCAACGCTCTTTAATGTGCAGGAATAAGTGTCTGAAACTGGTTACATTACGTTGTTGAAACGTTTTTATTCGAAATCCGCCGTTTATAAATGCGGTTATGACACATTTCTGTATACTCGTAATCGGTTTCTTCTAGGTAAACACGATCCATCGTAGACCGCATCGTCGCTTAACATCAGGCGAGATGGCGGTCAAGTGTAAACCTATAAAAGTTAAAAAAAAAAATATAGGAGAAACAGTTTATCACAAGAGCAAAGAGACGATGGAGCAGACAAGAACGAATATAATAATAAGTAGGACGTTTGGATCGGTGCCGAAAACTTCTGACACCAACCAGTGCGTTGCTATATCCATAAATTTGTTCATCTAAGGTTGGAGCCATCCCAGCAAGACGTAGTGCATAAGCATCGTTCAACTTATGAGGGAGTGAATAATCTGCACAAAGCTGTTACTGCGGTATATTTATCATTATCAAGTGATAATTCGCAACCTTCTAATAATAAATTTAGTCTAAAAGTGATCATAAGCGCCGTTGAAATTATATTGACGATAAAAATTGCTTCGTAAACTTCGTAATCATAAAAGGATCTGTGCAAACAAGTGATAAGTGCAGTACGTAACTTCCGATAATTATCTGGATTGTGATTAGAATTATCCTTATCAGAGTTATTTTTCAACAACTATTCAGTTAAATTCTGGTGTTACGTGGACATGTGGAGGTATAAGTTGTTTTGGTGTATAGTCGTGACTTTTGCGCTTGGCACGAGGTCAGACGACACTGGAAGCGATGTTCGAGAAGTCAAAACTTCGCATGGAGTAGTGCGCGGACACAAACATCCTGATCATGGAGTCTATGCATTCTACAGCATACCGTACGCTACAACACCTACTGGCTCTCAGAGGTTCAAGGTAAATTATGTAATATAGATTTCTTATCTTGGTTATCCTTAATTGTAGGTACCTACATGAAAAAAAACCTACTCTTCACTTGTTTTCAAATTCTATACCAACTTTTAGGTAATTATGATGCTTCAAATCTGTTACACTCTTCGGGCTTGTATAAGGCTACATTCCAAAATGAAACGTTTTGCCATGCAGTTATGTGTATATAATCGCAGCTATACTTAATATATTTACAATACTAAACGCACTGCTATAAACACTTAAGAGTCGTAAATTTACAGAATATATGGCTTGAGTATCTTATAAAAATTACATGGTTTCTACGATTATTTCTTAAATATGATCGATATATTATAATTGTTTAATCAATTCTCATGTGGGTTTGAACACTTTCCGAGTACCAATATTAGTAGTTTTTATTTTAACGGTATTTTCATGTTTGTTATCACATAACATAACTCCAACTTTTGTCAACCAGTTTGTTTTTACCTTTTCGTGTGATAATATTTTAAAAGTTATAGAATGGTTTCGCAGATCTATGTTTGACAATTTTTTGTTATTTTTAAAGTAAAATGATAAGTAAAATGAGATATGACGTAAACGTTCGAATTCTTTGGGGTGAGACGCTAAACATAAAATTTATTGATTGTTGGTTTTATTACCCGACTGAAAGTAGGGTTATATTTTTCCCGCGTAGGTATCTTGTATGTATGTAATTTTTTTCATTCCCACGTATCTTCCAAACGGCTAGATGGATTTTGACAATTAAGATATCGTTAGATTCGTCTCAATCACTCAAGCGTCCTTAGACAGTCGGGTTTTTTTTTAAATTAAAGTTATTACAAAAGTATAGTATTGTATCTGTACTATCAACAATAATGAGATAGTATCTGGCTCCCATACAAGCTTTGCTTAGTTTGGGGCTTTGCTAGTGTTGTGTGTGAAATGACCACCAATATTTACTATTATTATTATGCATTTATTTATTTCTCTTCTCAATTTTTCAGTTTTTTACGTTAGATATAATAATAATAATCGTTATCAAAAACTTAAAAACTAGGGTACCGCCAGCAGCGGGACAAGGCCCAAGCTACCGGTGGTTAGAGTGAGGAACTTTCTGGCGATGCGTACCTACTATGTCGAGGATGACCGCCTTATGCATCTGACTCTTGAATTATTATTAGTTTATGTTGTTACCAACTGCAACAATATTATGAAACAAATTGCTTCTGTACTTCCAGGCGCCGCTACCCGGGCCGGCATGGCTGAAACCACTCGATGCCGTAGACAAACAGATCGTCTGTCCACAAATGTTGAATCCGTTTATCAGTTCCAAGGTCATGCAAGAAGATTGTCTCGTAGCGAGCGTCTATGTTCCCGATACAAGCAACAAAAAGATTCCTGTTGTCGTATATGTGCACGGCGGAGCATTCCAAATTGGTTTTGGAGATATGATCCCACCATTCAGTTTTGTAAAAAATAAAAAGGTAATCGCCGTCACATTTAATTATCGACTCGGTATTAATGGATTCCTATGCCTTGGTACTAAAGAAGCCCCCGGAAATGCAGGATTGAAAGATCAACTGGCGTTGTTGCGTTGGGTGAAAAGAAACATTGCTAACTTTGGCGGGAACCCTGACGACGTCACAATCGTTGGAGGTAGCGCCGGTTCAGTGTCTGTTGATCTTCTAATGCTTTCGAAAGCTACTAAAGGGCTGTTCACAAAAGTGATCCCTGAGAGTGGTGCTGCCGTAGGAGCCATCGCATTACAAGTTGATCCCATTGAAGACGCAAAGAATTTCGCACGTAATTTAGGTTTTGCTCAAGTCGACGATCTCTACGCCATGCAAGAATACTTCCTAAATTCACCTCTAGATACGTTTTATAAGGACACAAGTATGTTCAAGCCCAATTCAACATTTGGTTTTACACCATGCGTGGAGCGTGATACAGGGGCTGAAGTTTTTCTCGATGATGCACCAGTCAATATCATAAAAAATGGGAAATATAAAAAGCTTCCAATGTTATTCGGATTTGATGAAATGGAAGGGCTTCTACAAGTTCCAAAATTCGATGAATGGAAAGAGAAAATGAATGAAAAGTTTTCTGATTTTTTGCCAGTGGACTTACAATTTGAAGATGATGCGGAAAAAGAGAAAGTAGCAAACACAGTGAAAAAATTGTACTTTGGTGATAAACCAGTTGATGAAAATAGCATAATGGGTTATATTGATTTCTTTACGGACATCGTTTTTGCTTATCCTACAATGTTGTCCGTAAAATTGCATACTGTTGCCGGTCATAACCAAATATACCTTTACGAATACTCCTTCGTAGATGAAGACACTCCGATAATACCTCACACAAATACCCGAGGTGCCACACACTGCGCACAAACAATTCACGTAATGGATGGAAGGAAATATATGAATCCTCTTGATATTAATGAATCAGAGTCGTACAAACGTATGCAAGTGATTCTGCAAGACTTGTGGTACAACTTTATCACCACAGGGTAAGTAAATCTCGTTAGCATATTAACGTTAATTTGAGTTTCTGTTCGTGTATCACATTATTATTGTACCTGGTATGTGTTTGCTTTACATAGAACACTAAGCCGAAACAATCGCATTCTATCCATCGTTTTACACAACCTGTGCTGAGGCCAACGCATTTAAAGAATTATGCATAAAATGTTATAAAATGACATACTACAGCTACTCATTACTGTGAATGAGTTTTTTGACATACAATAATAATAATATATAATATTGGTGGACAATTCGAGTACCTTTACTGCCTATCTGTGTAGTAGGTACAGGTGTTTCTCGTAATTCTATATTTTTTTCATTATGTCGACAGTTTTTTAATATGAACTACTTTTTATTAGGGTTCCGTAAAACGTAAAAACGGAACCCTTATAGATTCGTCATGTCTATCTGTCTGTCTGTCCGTCCGTATGTCACAGCCACTTTTTGCCGAAACTATGAGAACTACACTGTTGAAACTTGGTAAGTAGATGTATTCTGTGAATCGCATTAAGATTTTTACTAAAAAATTTAATGCTCCCATACGTAGGACTGAAACTCAAAATTTTTTTTCATCAAACCTATACATGTGGGGTTTCTATCGATAGGTCTTCAAAATCATGTTAAGGTTTCTAAAATCATTTTTCCCTACACTGAATAGTTTGCGCGTGAGACCCTTCCAAAGTGGTAAAATGTGCCCCCCCCCCTCTAACTTCTAAAATAAGAAAATGATAAATTAAAAAAAATATATATGATGTACATTACCATGTAAACTTCCAACGAAAATTGCTTTAAACTCGATCTGATGAGTAGTTTTTTTTTGGTACGTCATAAATACATTATTATTAAAACATCGATCAAAATTACACCGAACTACAAGCATTTATTTATTATGTTACTTGCTGCTACGGAACCCTTCATGGGCGAGTCCAACTCGAACTTGACCGCTTTTTAACCGACTTTAAAAAAAAAGTAGGTTTCTCAATTCGACCGTATATGTTTTTTTTTTTTTTTTTTTTATGTTTGTTCGCGGATAACTTCGTTGTTTATGAACCGATTTGGATGATTCTTTTGTTGTTGGATAGGAGACATTCCAAGGGTGATACCATGATAAGGAAACCAGGATCTGATGATGGAATCCTGCAGAAATTGAGGAGAACTTTCGAAAATTGTAGGGGCGACAAGCGCGATTGTTAATTTTTTTCCATTAAGTATTTACAAGCACTACAATTTATTTTGGTTTGGCACTACGAAGATTTGGAAGCGATCTGATGATGGACCCAAAATACCGTCGAGGGAACTCCTCAAAGATTTACAGCAGTTATCTTGTGTTTGGGCTTGATTAATTTGTATTGATGAGCACTTTACGTCTAGATGTTTTGGGACTGTCTTTCATCATCATTATAAATGTCTATGTTTGGATGTTTGTTGCTCAATCACGTTGTAACTAATTAATTAATCGTTAGACCTTTAAAAACTGCAAGGGTAGACTAGTGCGTTTGAAAATGATTCCATTAAGTATTTTAAAGCACTACAATTGAATGAAGGTCTGAAGTCGATCCGATGAAGGAGCCGAAAGACAGTCGAGACTACTCCTCAACAATCTACAGCAGTTACCTTGTGTATAGGCTTGATAAAGCTGTATCGATGAGCACTTTACACATACCTAGGTGGGATGTGACTGTTATTAGGGGTCTGACGATGAAGACAAAGGACAGTTATGTGAACTGTTTAACGGTACTCTTAAATATTGATGAGAACTTGGCACCCACTTGGGTACTGAGGACCATTTTACAGGTCTGAGTATACCGGCCATCCTGGATTTGAACACTTTATCATAGTGAATATTATTCTACTAGTCAAGTTTTTTCTTTATCTTCTCACCTAATTCAAGAATTATTCATCTAACCATCACTTAAAATCGTAAAATAAAATAATTTTAACAAAAAAAAGAACCGACTTCAAACAGTAAACTAAAAAGTAAAAAATAAATCTCTTTACCACAAAGTAGAACGTATTTTGATTAATTTGAACAGACATGAATAAATAAGTATTTAACAATTCTGAAGTCGGTGCCAAGTAAAACAACTACAGCTGAAGCTAACATTAGTAGAGTAGTAAATCGAACTGACATTTGGAACATAGACAAGTTGTTGGGGACATATGTGTGATAGACAGGAAGGTTGTTGCAACATTTACTTGGCACCGACTTCAGAATTGTTAAATACTTATTTATTCATGTCTGTTCAAATTAATTAAAATACGTTCTACTTTGTGGTAAAGAGATTTATTTTTTACTTTTTAGTTTACTGTTTGAAGTCGGTTCTTTTTTTTGTTCCAATTATTTTATATGGTTTTTAATTCATAGTGCTTAATCAACCTGTAGAACTTTAGATTTTCTTCATTAGTAATACATTTCTGTAGGAGGTCATAAAATACTCGTAAACCTATGAAAGAATCTGTGTAGTTCTGACTATAGTACTGATCATCACTTAACCTCCACCGAGGAGTAAAGAGATAATCTTACACCAAATTACGATTTCATAGTAAACATACTTAAAACTGTATGTTTTGTTTAAAACTATTTTTCATCCCACCACATCGATATCTGTGAGCAAAAGTAGAGTAAAGTAAATTTGAATTTAAAACAATATATGTGCACTAAGTTTGTGAATTCAAAAAATCATTAAACCTATTTACTTCTACCTCCTTAGGGTCGAATTTATAATTAAACTTTTATAAATTTATTTAAAACTGAAACTGTTAATAATGCGCTTTGCATTTAATAATTTTCTCGCTGGGGTGGGGTGAAAAGTTATGTGTTTCACTCGAGTGCAAAGATTTTTCACCTTGTGCTCTATTAATTCCCTCGCGTACGCTCAGGATTCTAATTTTAGAATACTGCGCTTGCAGTCATCAAAGTTGAGTACGCAGTTAAAAAGCAACTTTGCACTCTTGTATAAAAAAAAAACTATTTTCATTGCACACTGTTTAGGTTTGTCCATAATTGTCAACTACGCCAAGTTATCTTTACTTTATCACGCTTTTAAATAACTTTTATTTATCCAATAAACAGTATTTCTCATATATATATTAACTGCAAAAATAAGCCACATCTGTAGAGTTTAAAACAGTTGCAAAAATTTTATGATTAAAATAATGTGATTTAGCATATTTAAGTGTATATCCAGCTCTTATCTACGAATACGGGTAGTCTCGTTATGTTAAGGATAAATTAAGGATTTTCCCACACCAAAATAAAAGTTCGTTAATATTTTTTCAGAAAACCCGTACCAAATGATAGAGCAGTAACATCAGGGGGAACAGCTTTACCGGAATGGCCAGCTGTAGGCACCAACAGATCACCGCACATGTCGCTGGGCGTCGAGATAGAGTTACGAACCACATTGTTGCAAAAGCGAACTGAGTTTTGGGATGAAATCTATTCGAAATACTACAAAGTACCCGTGCCTCCTCCTACACCACCACCAAGACCACATTCAGAACTTTAAATGTAAACATTGTTTTAATTAAAACTTAAGCCTTTGACGAAGTCTTTTTATATTAATTTGGAAAGTTTTTACATCGCATTCCAAATATTTTCTGAAGACTTCTGTGACCAAAAAACTGTTATTTTATTTAAAGCTAAATCATTAAACATATATTTGACGTTTATGACTTTAAACTCATAGAGTTTATAGTCAAAATATAGCTTCTGTCATGCTTTGGAATACGGAGGCTAATGGGACGTTTTCAACATGACAGATCTGAGTGACAGATGTACAAAAAGTTATGTCAAATATAAACATAATTATAATGCTGATCAAATTTCTCTTACCAAAATGGATTCTATATAACGTCCCCGTAGAACGAAAAGTCACTAAGTCCAAAAATCGTCGAAATGGTTTTAAATGTCATCAAAGTCACAGTATTTTTAGGGTTCCGTAAAACGTAAAAACGGAACCCTTATAGATTCGTCATGTCTGTCTGTCTGTCTGTCTGTCTGTCTGTCTGTCTGTCCGTCTGTCTGTCTGTCCGTCCGTATGTCACAGCCACTTTTTGCCGAAACTATGAGAACTACACTGTTGAAACTTGGTAAGTAGATGTATTCTGTGAACCGCATTAAGATTTTTACAAAAGTTTAAAAAAAAAAGAAAAATTAGGGGTGCCCCCCATACTGAGAACTGAAACTCAAAAATGTTTTTTTCATCAAACCTACACGTATGGGGTGTCTATCGATAGGTCTTCAAAAATGATGTTGAGGTTTCTAATATAATTTTTGTCTACACTGTATAATTTGCGCGAGAGACGCTTCCAAAGTGGTAAAATGTGTGTCCCCCCCCCATCTAACTTCTAAAGTAAGAGAATGAAAAATCTAAAAAAAATATATGATGTACATTACCATGAAAACTACCAACGAAAATTAGTTTGAACTCGATCTGATGAGTAGTTTTTTTTTAGTACGTCATAAATACACTATTATTAAAACTTCGATCAAAGTTACAACGAACTACAAGAACTATGTGTACTATGTATATTATGTTACTTGCTGCAACGGAACCCTTCATGGGCGAGTCCAACTCGCACTTGGCCACTTTATTTATTATCCATATTTCTATCTAACTTCGAGTTCATGAAGTTTAATAGTTTTCGTTTTAGCTTGTGCAGGGGAACAAATACCTACTTAATTACTTAATTATTTTATGACTACCTAAAATCAGCAATGTACAATATCTAAGTATACTTAATGATTGCTCGATTGACGCATCAATAATGTTTAGCATTATTCTACATAGACAATAAAATATATAATTTAAAAAATAATAAAACCCGACTAAAACAACATATAAGAAAATCACTACAAAGATCGAAACAAGATTGACAAAATAAAGTATGTACTAAAACATTACTACATTATAAGTTATAAGCTGAAACTCCAAGTTAAGGGTCCCGCCTGCCACCAAACATAATGTAATTTATTTAACTTGGAATTTCAGCTTATAATGTAGTAATGTTTTAGTACATACTTTATTTTGTCAATCTTGTTTCGATCTTTGTAGTGATTTTCTTATATGTTCTTTTAGTCGGGTTTTATTATTTTTTAAATTATATATTTTATTTTGTACTTTTTAGTGTTCTTTTTGGCAGTTTCCTATGAAGGAAAGCGTGTGAAACTTTTATTAGCTTTGTAAATGTGGCAAAAAGTGCTTGGTAAGTAAGTACTTTTCATGGCGTGGAAATTATATATCTAAGGTTATTATTTTATAACTTAGGATGATTAATTAAACCATTGGTGAGAATTGTATAGTTCCACCTGATAGTTGTCCCTGTCCCTGTCCTTAGTGTTAGTCTGACCACGGACCTCAACTAATGAACCTAAATTGCCAAGTTGTAGAAGTAAATTATATTTTAGTGGTTACTAAATAAATGTTGTTATAAATCGATTTCAGGCCAGATCATTGCACTTGCCTCCTATTTGGATCTCATTGTCTAGTAACCTAGGTGATGATAAATCTATACTAATATTATAAAGCTGAAGAGTTTGTTTGTTTGTTTGTTTGTTTGTTTGAACGCTAGGATCTCGGAAACTACTGGACCGATACGAAAGATTATTTTTCTGTTGGATACTCCATTTATCGAGGAAGGCTATAGGGTATATAACATTACGCTACTATCAATAGGTACGGAGTATGAGTGAAGAATGTAAAGAAAACGGGGAAAAATATTTCTCTTCGAGAGCTTTAGTTCCGTGAATTTAAATTCTCTTTGGTCGCTGAAGTCTGTGACGGCGCGTGTCTACATTTGAAGTTTGTGTCATTTGAAGTAATCAGATTTGTTCTATAACATTGCATTGTTGCTTATTTACGTATTTTTAGGGTTCCGTAAAACGTAAAAACGGAACCCTTATAGATTCGTCATGTCTGTCTGTCTGTCTCTCTCTCTGTCTGTCTGTCTGTCCGTCCGTATGTCACAGCCACTTTTTGCCGAAACTATGAGAACTACACTGTTGAAACTTGGTAAGTAGCTGTATTCTGTGAACCGCATTAAGATTTTTACAAAAAAAATAAAAATTAGGGTTGCCCCCCATACTGAGAACTGAAACTAAATTTTTTTTTCATCAAACCTACACGTGTGGGTTGTCTATCGATAGGGCTTCAAAAATGATATTGAGGTTTCTAAAATAATTTTTGTCTACACTGAATAATTTGCGCGAGAGACACTTCCAAAGTGGTAAAATGTGTGTACCCCCCTCTAACTTCTAAAGTAAGAGAATGAAAAAATTACAAAAAATGTATGATGTACATTACCATGCAAACTACTAATGAAAATTGGTTTGAACTCGATCTGATGAGTAGTTTTTTTTAGTACGTCATAAATACACTATTATAAAAACTTCGATCAAAGTTACAACGAACTACAAGAACTATGTGTACTATGTATATTATGTTACTTGCTGCAACGGAACCCTTCATGGGCGAGTCTAACTCGCACTTGGCCACTTTATTGTATTATGGAATTTAATATGTTTTCTTTTCTATTCTGTGTACCTATTGTTGTTTATATTTGTCCGTTGGTTTTTATACACTAACATAACTATTCATACAACCGAACATTGGAAATACTTAAAGCAAGAAACCTGCTACCTCAATTTTACGCTAAAGGGTTTTTTAGCAAAATTTCCCTTGGCATTATTTGATTTTAATTCTTTACAAAATATCCGTAGTTTTAAAACAACTCTGCAACAAAATAATATACCACTTTATTGTGGTCACGTGGTCCAGTGATGTTTCTTAGCGTTCGTCTTCCAGATGAGGGTCCTCGAGGTGATGTAGCCACAGAGGCGGAACCGCGGCCATCTCTAGCCGCGGTCGTGAGGGCGAACCTCTCGCTCTCGATCATCTTAGTCAATATGCTGGACAGTGAAAGGTCGTGTGAGTTGAAGGAGCGAGAGCACGCCATGACCTGTATCTCATCCAATGAGGCGAAAGTAGACACGGGAGCGATCCTAGAGGTGCACTTGACTCGGATCCTGTTTCCATTGGAGGGTCTGGGGTATCGGTCGTTTAAGCCGGTCCGGTACCGCACCTAGGGATATGATTTCCCGAGGGTGTGACGCGAGGTGTTCTCACAAAAGGCGGCAGCAATGGCAGAGCCGCGGTCGAGTGCGATAGCGGTCTCAAGACTCTGCTGCCAGCCCACGGCTGGAGAAACCTACGGGAGTTTTTGTCGGTAGGGGTACCATATCCGTCGGTAATGTCGATCCCGACATATCCTACTATGCCATTGTGTGACCGTGCGTAATTGTTCACCGACATAAAAAAATGCGCATAATTGTCAACTACTATCTAATAAAAGATTACGGTGAATAGAAAGAAGATGGCGGTCGGCCGCCAGTTGCTCTACGAGATACCATTTGCTTCCTTCTCGGGGAATTCCCGCATTGACGAGGCGGAGGTCCAGTAGCCGTGGCCTGGTCAGCCACAGTGAAGCTAAAAGAAACACCAGTGGGACTGGCGAGCCAGGGATATGGGCTCAAAGCCTTACGGTTCAAGCGACCCGGTTAGGAAGGAGTTGCGCGGCACAGACGGTGCCGGCACGACTAAGACGTGCCGTGATGCTTGGTGGTAGGCACTGTGGCTGTAGAAGAGATTTCTTGGCTGGAGAGGAATACCGGTATTATGTTGCGCCGTACTCCCTGCCCACTGCAGTATGATGGCGGAGGCGGTGGGGCTGTATGAGAAGAGGAGAGCCGGTATATCGGTGAGCTGCTGTCCCCGTCCTCTTCAGCTGGATGGTGATAGGTGATGAGGCCGAGCATTTAGCACAACGCGGGAGATCAAGGGTGTCCAGACGTGAGGACGTCTGGCTCCTACGGCTGGTCACCGAGGTGATCACGGCGTGTATTGTCCCGCGGCGAGTACGCAAAAGAGTGCGAGAGCATTCACGTGTTCGCGCTGTGTGGCAAAGGTAATAAATACTGCAGAGGTTTTAGTCGGTAGGGCACCACTCATGTTGTTGAATCCGACACAAATCGACCATTCCCTTCAAGCGGAAGGGTATGTAAATGTATTACCTCTACATAAAATGGTATCATTTGCCTTTTAATTTCAAAATTGTAGTACAATTTTCTGTTAAGGAGTCGTTTGCTGTAACTATTATTAAAGCACAGGGGCAAACATTTAAGCACCAAGGAATCTATTCACGCCGATTCACTGATTTTCATACGGACAACTTGGTATACAATATATTGCACCATCAAGAGGATCAAGTTACAGAGATAACCAATTTGTTCAAGAAAAGAAAACTAAAACCATCGTATACACAGTATTATTACGTACTTTAAAACACCTGCACTATACACATTTCAGCAGATCACTCTACTTTTACCTAGCGCTCCTTTATTGTTTTTCTACAGTTCTCTTACGGATCATAGCTTTTTAAAGCAATGGATATTTTAGTATGGATTTTCCTCAAATAGACGCGGGTGAAACCGCGGGGCACAGCTAGTACCCAAATATTATATAATACACCTTCTGAGCATTAACAGAAATTTGTACAAAGGTTTGTATCCAAAATAAATTAATTGGTATGAAAAGGGTAGAACCGCTTTCAATATCGTTATTAGTGTTATACAAAGAATTAGTCGACACTTCTCCAAAATAATAGGACCTATTTTTGAAAAGTTTTTAAGTACCACTTACTGCCCTTGTCTAAAATTTCGTCTAAAAGGAAGATTGTCAACCGAGCTTTTTGAGATTACAGCTGGCCGTACACTTCATGGTGTAGCGCTTGATGCCAGCGGTCTTCAGAAGAGACTTGTACCATCCGGCGATGACGGCACTGAACTCAAGAGACGGAGAACGTCATGAAGCTTTAATAAACTTGAGCTGTTGGAAATACGACGCCATTCATTTAAAATGGTTATCGTTTCATGTATCCAAAATACCGGACAAAATACAGATTTTGATTCAGAGTGTTTGCCAACAGTTTTTTAGCCTGGGTGTCGAGAATCTCTGTATTCTCGTCATCATCTCATTAGCTTAAACCCAATTTGAACCCATAACATAATATGGTAGTCTAATTATCTATAGGTACATTTATCTTTGTCTACGGTCAAAGTGACAAATCACAGATTCTGCGGCTTGAACACAGGCACAGAAGGGCAGCGGAACCCCTAATAATTTAAAAAACATTAGAAAAATGTTAAGGGCATACTATTTTGCCAGAACATTTTTATCCCAAATAAATGGTTTTCGACCATCTTGCATTTTAGGGCCATGGCTTTAAAACATGTGTCACTTAAACGTTATTCATTAACGTAACCTTGGCCATTAATTCCGTTATTCCGTATAACATCGTGTGGAAACAGCCGATTTGTGAGGAAAAATTTGAGAAACCGAAATTGATATACGGACCTAGAAAGAGACCTAAATTCGACCCGTCCGTGTAAATGGGATCTATATTATTTTATTTGGTTCGCGAAAACCGACCGTTTCATGGCGCTTTATTCGTTCTCTGGGTAGAAGGCCGCTACGATTTGAGTAAATAAAAAGATACTTGACTACCATGCCACGTCTTTTTGTTTCCTCACCGCCACATCTGGAGGTCTGGAGCTTCCAGAAACCATGACTTGGACTTTCGATGCCGATGGTTGCAACCCAGTTGTTGTATCTATACTAATATTATAAAGCTGAAGAGTTTGTTTGTTTGTTTGTTTGTTTGAACGCTTGTTACACATAGCCAACCCTAGCGTATTGCCGCATCAGCATCGCCCGCAATACACTGCACACGGCTCCAGCGACACGAGGCGCAAGCTCAGCAGAACGCTGCTTCGATTGACGTCAAGCCGAGGTTACCTGCGACGGCGGACACGAGGCATCGGCCTCTTTGTATTCCGATCATTCATCGATCAATACATACCCTTAGTACATAGAAATTAATTGTAACTTTTATTTTAATAAATTAGTTTTATTTTAAACTTTGCATTTTTTTGGATCCTCCGGCTACAGCCTACGTAATTGGCGCAGTCGGTAGGATACCTGTAAAGTAAAGTCAGTGAATCGATCACCGGCCCGGGTATTCTGAACCTACGTGAGAGCTGAAGCCAAGAGGTGTATCCAGACATAGATACGACAGAGAAATGCAAATTTGGTAAGTACCTAGATCTTACTAGAGTTGCTCGCCTTTCCTACTTATAATTTCCTTTTAATATTTCCTTTTTCATATATTTTTCGATTTAAAAATTTTTATATACGATTTACCAGTGGTGACTTTCTTTGTGTTTTTTTTTCTTTCGTTTTAGAAAGTTACGAAAATTTTTCACCCTCGTAAATCGCGTACTGATAGAGCTAGGATTAGAAGTAGAATCGCGCAAATTGATGCAAATAGAAATTTAGAAATTATTTTAGAAGATAGTGTTACATTAAGAAATACTTTTGAGAACAATTTAACCACAACCATGAGTGTAGACCTAGTCGACCAAGTCTACAAGGCTTTACGCCTATTACCAGAATTTGACGGGAATTCAAATGTATTGACGCGGTTTATACATCTATGCGACCAGTTAGTTGCGCAATTTGTTAGAGCGGAGCCCGGGTTCGAATTAAGTAACCTAGCACTTTTAAATGGAATTCTTAACAAAGTTACCGGACATGCCGCCCGAACTATTAACTCAAATGGCATACCCGAAAATTGGCAGGGTATAAGAAACACATTAATCAATAATTTCTCAGACCAACGAGATGAGACCGCGTTGTATAACGACTTGGCCCTTTTAAACCAGAGGCATTTATCCCCTCAGGAATTTTATGAGAAGTGCCAAAGTCTTTTTAGCACTTTAATGACTTACGTCACATTGCACGAGGCAATACCAACAACTATTGAGGCAAAACGGTCCCTTTATAGAAAGCTGACACTGCAAGCGTTTGTTCGCGGCCTTAAAGAACCTTTAGGCTCGCGAATTCGTTGTATGAGACCCGACACGATAGAGAAAGCTCTGGAATTTGTTCACGAGGAAATCAATACCTTGTATTTACAACAGCGCAACGACCAATTACCAGAGCGAAGGGTGCAGTCAACGTCCTCGTCTTCATTTGACTTTTCAACGAATGCCAATAAATTGTATAATGTTCCACAGCGACCATTGACTTTCTTCCCTCCGTATAATAACACACCAGGACCCTCAAAGCCCATGAGCTTTCTACCACCTAGGCCAATGCAAATTTGGAGACCCCAAATGCCAATAAACCGTGGTCCTACCAGAACACAACAGATGTTCGCTGCTCCCCCACCTAACTACAGAATGCAGAGCAATATCTTTAGATTGCCCCAGAACAGACCAAATTACCAACAGCCAAGCCCTTCAGGCATGGGCCCTAAGCCGATGAGTGGCGTTAGCCACTATGTGACAAAACCTGCTCAACCTACCAGGATGTTACATGACTGGTCTAAACACGGAAATCCACCCCCTACAAATTATTTTAAGACGAGAGAGTTAAATTTCAACGACGGACAATACTGTGAGCAATTTGACAATTACTATGACCCTGAAAATGCCTATACTGACTATGATCCGACCTACTATGACACGCCCTACTGTGACACAACGTATGACGTCACACCCTATGAACAGACGCATGACTATGTTCCCGCGTACGTGGAAGAGACACCAGACGAAGACCACCATGGTGATCAGCAGGATTTTATGAAGGTCACGAAATCAGACAAACTAAAATAGAAATCAATCTTCAAACGCAAAGACAACTTCCCTTTATACAAATTAGAAATCCACCCCTGAAACTATTAATTGACACAGGCGCGAACCAATCGTTCATTAGTCCCGATGCGGTAGAAAGATATTACTCAGACATCCAGTGTAATTATGAACCGTTTGAAGTGACCAACATACACGCGACCACCCGTAACAACTATTCCATAACTTTACCGTGCTTTGACGAGTTCAATGAAGATTGCGACATTACGCTATTCGTATATAAATTCCACGAATATTTCGATGGATTAATTGGCTTAGATTTACTGGAAAAATTAGAGTCTAATATTGACCTAAAGGATAAAGTCCTTGTCACTCGCAAATCCACTAACCCTTTGTGCATGTACGACTCACGAAATTGCAACTTATATGAAGACATTATACCAGCAAATACGTCTAAATTGATACGAGTTCCAATTAACTTTCACGACGGTGACGTATTAGTTACGGAACAGACAATATCCAACTGTACTATACCTGATTGCGTCACTATTGTTAAGAATAACCGTGGTATAATAGAGATCACTAACCCGACCAAACATGACGTAGTATTTTCGATGGACCAACCAGTTAGCGCGGAACTATTTAACGCTGAATGCACGCGTACTCAGAAAATATGTAACCGAGCCACAGAAGTGATTTCGCGATTACGTACTGACCATCTGAATCCGGAAGAACGAGCCAACTTAGAGTCCCTTTGTGCTCAATACGCTGACGTATTTTATTTAGAAGGTGAACCTTTAACTTTCACCAATAAAATTAAACACCATATCAACACCACCGATGAACTACCCGTCTATACCAAAACCTATAGATACCCATTCATTCACAGACAGGAAGTTCAGGAACAAATTTCAAAAATGCTCGATCAAGGTATAATTCGCCCCTCACAATCTGCCTGGAGCTCCCCCTTATGGGTAGTTCCAAAGAAAGCGGACGCGTCCGGTAAAGCCAAATGGCGAATTGTCGTCGACTTCCGAAAAGTCAATGAGAAGACCATCGACGACAAGTACCCTATTCCGAACATCAATGACGTGTTAGATAAACTTGGTAACTGTCATTACTTCACCACGTTAGATCTCGCAAGTGGGTTTTACCAGGTAGAAATGAATTCCGACGATATCCACAAAACGGCATTTAATGTAGAACATGGACACTTCGAATTTTTACGAATGCCCATGGGTCTTAAAAATTCTCCATCCACCTTTCAACGAGTGATGGATAATGTCCTTAGAGACCTCCAAAACGTCATCTGCTTGGTGTATCTTGATGACATAATCGTGTTCAGCGTTTCACTACAGGAACACATGGTAAATTTGGGAAAAGTCTTTAAAAGACTTAGGGAATCGAACTTTAAGATTCAGATGGATAAGTCCGAATTTTTAAAGCTAGAGACCGCATACCTAGGTCATGTTATAAGTAAGGATGGCATCAAGCCAAACCCTGACAAAATTTCTGCCATTCAGAGATTCCCAATCCCTAAGACTGCCACCGAGATCAAACGCTTTCTTGGTTTGCTAGGATATTATAGGAAATTTATTCCAGACTTTGCGCGTATTACAAAACCAATGACACAGTGTCTGAAGAAAGGTTCAAAAGTTACTTACGACGATCTTAAGTAGGTATATTGAAAGTTTTGAGAAATGTAAAGTACTCTTAACAAACGACCCTATTTTACAATACCCCGACTTCACGAAAGACTTCATTTTGACAACTGACGCTTCTAACTTTGCAATAGGTGCTGTCCTTTCTCAAGGATCAATAGGTAGCGACAAACCTATAGCTTATGCGTCTAGGACACTAAACTCGAGCGAAACTAATTATAGTACGATTGAAAAGGAGTTATTAGCCATTGTTTGGGCTACTAAATACTTTCGACCATACTTGTTTGGAAGAAAGTTTAAGGTAATTACAGACCACAGACCCTTACAATGGGTAATGAGTATAAAAGAGCCCGGCTCCAGACTCACACGCTGGAGGCTTAAATTGAGCGAATACAACTTTACGCCCATATATAAGCAAGGCAAACTTAATACCAATGCCGATGCACTTTCTCGTATCGAACTAAACAATGAGAACACAAATTTGACTAAGACCAACCCTCCTCGAGTACCACCTTCAGTGGCAGGCTCTTCTACACTTACAGCTAGTTCACTCGTTGTAAACGCCTCTGAAATAAATAGACCAAACTCACCAGACGGATCAGAAACTCTCACTGCTCATACTAGTGCTGAGGATCCCATCTTAGAAATTCCCATTTCCGATGATCCGCTAAACAAATTTCATAGACAGATTTGTTTCGTATTAGTAGGAGATATTAAGAAAAGACCAACTGTGACTAAACCATTTGAGGCACATACTCGAACGACCATACAACTATCGGAATCAAACCTAGAAACTGACGTCATCAGTGCAGTAAAAGAATTTGTCAATCCTAAGGTCAGAACAGGCATAATTATTCATCCCCGTCTTGCAATGTATAAAATCATCCCTGTATTACAGAAAAGTTTCAGAAGCTCTTCTATGAACCTTGTACTAACTACGGTCGAACTAGAAAACGTCAAAGAGTATTTACGCCAACAAGAGATCATTAAAAAGTACCACGAAGGCAAGACAAATCATAGAGGCATAGCCGAATGCTATCTAGCTTTATCTTCCAAATACTACTGGCCCAAAATGAAAGAATGCATTGCAAAATATATAAATGAATGCAGCATTTGTGGCCAGGCTAAGTACGACCGAAATCCAATTAAACAAAGATTCTC
Organism: Ectropis crepuscularia; assembly: GCA_963693475.1. NCBI lineage: Eukaryota > Metazoa > Arthropoda > Insecta > Lepidoptera > Geometridae > Ectropis > Ectropis crepuscularia. Next base: position 11,701,764 of record OY856339.1, on the reverse strand, counting down.
AATAGTTCCACCGCCTTCTAAGCCATTCCAAACAGTTCATCTCGATCTCTTTACCGCCCAAAATGAAAAGTTTCTTACAATAGTAGATGCCTTCTCAAAGTACGCGCAAGCTTACTATTTGAGAGACAGTACTGCTCTGAGCGTTGTACAAGCGCTGCTTGTATTCTGTACACATCATGGCATCCCCTTAACTGTTGTTACGGATGGAGGCCCCGAGTTCACCAACCAATTGTTCTTGGAATTCACCCGAATTCACAAGATACAACATCACAAAATACTAGCGCATTGCCCAAATGACAATGGCATAGTAGAAAGGTTTCACTCCACTATTTTGGAACATCTTAGGATACTGAAAATCGAGAAACGCAACGAACCAGCAGTAAACCTCATGCCTTATGCCATCTTAGCGTACAATAGTTCAATCCATAGTTTTACCAAGTGCAGACCTTTAGACTTAATAACCGGACATTTTGACCCACGTGACCCTATAGATATTGACATATCAGAACACTTATTCCAACAGTACTCCCAGGACCATAGGAAACGAATGAACCAAGTATATGACCTCATTAATCAGACTTCTTTGCATAATAGGACCCAATTGACCGAAGCTCGTAATAAAAATAGAGAACCCGAGAAAGACTATTCTCCTGACCAACAAGTCTTTGTACGAAATCCGGTAGCGTCCCGACAAAAGTTAGCCCCACGCTACACACAAGACACTGTGCTCGCCGATCTTCCAATACACATTTATACGAAGAAGAAACGCGGCCCTGTAGCCAAATCTCGCCTTAAGCGAAGCCCTAAACACACCAAATTGTTACAGGACACTACTATGGCTGACAATGATCTACCAGACTCAAGGACAGGAAATGATGATTGACTCGCTTGACCATGGACCAGGACTTCTTCCATTTAAACTAGGAGCTGCAAAAATGGTCTCCCATTATCACTCTTTCCTAAGTTACATTGACCTAGAAAACATTCGTCTTCAGATAGAATCAGTTAAGTCCCAGACGACAGAGTTAAGACCCTTGTTGAACAATAAAACTTTATCTATATTTGATCCCCACCTAGAACATCTTAACAATAAAGTCAAATTAATTACAGAAAAACTTAATATTTTTGAATCAGTTCGTAATAAACGAGGCCTCATTGACGGTCTAGGCTCTGTTATAAAAAGCATTTCCGGTAACCTAGATTATACCGACGCACTAAAATATGAGCATGCTATTAACACGTTGCGCAATAACGAACAGAAATTAGAATCGGAATTTAATAATCATATTAGTTTGAGTAAACATTTTATTTCCCAGAGTTCTCAAATAATTAGTAATATAGTCACAAATCAAGAGAAAATGAATAAAGCATTGAACGCTATATATCAAAGCGATGCAACTAGAGACGCAGATCTGGTTAAATACGCCCATCTGGCACAACACTTATTAATTCTGGGAGATAATATAGAAGATTTGTGCGAGGAGTTACAGAACTTAGAAAATACATTAGCTTTTATTCGTGCATCGAGCACTCCTTATTCGTTAGTTAGCATAGGCAACGTTAAAGAGATGTTTGAGAAGTTAAGGACATTATATTCCAATGATGGAATCCTTAACATAGAATTTAGAAACTTTTATGAAATAATCAAATTAGGGTACTTTTATTTAGGTAAGCAAATAGTAGTAGTTATCAAGGTTCCTATCGTAGTTCCCTTGACTTATGAGTTTTATAAGTTATCCCTCGTTCCCAATATAGACCATCAAATCCTAGTACCACCCTCACCTTTCATAGCACTCTCTAGCAAAGACACTAGGTACATAGAGACAGAATGTCCGAAGATTAATGCATTATATCTCTGCGAAGCAAAGCCCAGCCTTAATACCCAGGACAACGCGGATTGCATCCAGCACCTCATAACTCGCCAAGAACTCCAGCCAACCTGCAAGATGACATCTGTGACCCTGTCAAACGAAGCCCTAGAATCACTGTATGACAAGCATTACACCCTAAGTTTTCCTGTACCAACCAAAGTGAAGATATCCTGCGGACAAGAAGAATATCGGACACTACAAGGTAGCTATTTGGTTACTATTCCACTAAAATGTAACCTGAAAACACCAGGATTCACAATCTCCAACTCAAACGACCACATCAAAGGACATGTCATTAGAATAATGGAAATGCCATTACACTACGAGCCGAGCTCCAAGGATCACCCGAAACTCACCCTCAACTCGCCGAACTTAGAAAAACTTCACACACTAAACAGCGAATTAACAGCCCAATCTTCAATCAACTTAGATGACATCACTGACCCAGCCATATATCACACCACCATACCTATCTACATGATACTATCATTGGGCACTGGCACATTCATTGCCTCGCTACTGTACCGCCGACTACGTGCAAGCAACGAAGACAGAGCATCCACGGAGACACTCAGTGGCGCTCCAGAAGCAACAAACGCAGTCTCGGAATCCTGCAACATCAACCCTAGCCAAATAAGGGTTGATCACATATGCCTACCAGCGACTATCTCGAACAAGTTCTGCAATAGTCACCGTTCTACGGGGGGAGATGTTACACATAGCCAACCCTAGCGTATTGCCGCATCAGCATCGCCCGCAATACACTGCACACGGCTCCAGCGACACGAGGCGCAAGCTCAGCAGAACGCTGCTTCGATTGACGTCAAGCCGAGGTTACCTGCGACGGCGGACACGAGGCATCGGCCTCTTTGTATTCCGATCATTCATCGATCAATACATACCCTTAGTACATAGAAATTAATTGTAACTTTTATTTTAATAAATTAGTTTTATTTTAAACTTTGCATTTTTTTGGATCCTCCGGCTACAGCCTACGTAATTCGCTAGGATCTCGGAAACTACTGGACCGATACGAAAGATTATTTTTCTGTTGGATACTCCATTTATCGAGGAAGGCTATAGGGTATATAACATTACGCTACTATCAATAGGTACGGAGTATGAGTGAAGAATGTAAAGAAAACGGGGAAAAATATTTCTCTTCGAGAGCTTTAGTTCCGTGAATTTAAATTCTCTTTGGTCGCTGAAGTCTGTGACGGCGCGTGTCTACATTTGAAGTTTGTGTCATTTGAAGTAATCAGATTTGTTCTATAACATTGCATTATTGCTTATTTACGTATTTTTAGGGTTCCGTAAAACGTAAAAACGGAACCCTTATAGATTCGTCATGTCTGTCTGTCTGTCTCTCTCTCTGTCTGTCTGTCTGTCCGTCCGTATGTCATAGCCACTGTTTGCCGAAACTATGAGAACTACACTGTTGAAACTTGGTAAGTAGCTGTATTCTGTGAACCGCATTAAGATTTTTACAAAAAAACTAAAAATTAGGGTTGCCCCCCATACTGAGAACTGAAACTAAATTTTTTTTTCATCAAACCTACACGTGTGGGTTGTCTATCGATAGGGCTTCAAAAATGATATTGAGGTTTCTAAAATAATTTTTGTCTACACTGAATAATTTGCGCGAGAGACACTTCCAAAGTGGTAAAATGTGTGTACCCCCTCTAACTTCTAAAGTAAGAGAATGAAAAAATTACAAAAAATGTATGATGTACATTACCATGCAAACTACTAATGAAAATTGGTTTGAACTCGATCTGATGAGTAGTTTTTTTTAGTACGTCATAAATACACTATTATAAAAACTTCGATCAAAGTTACAACGAACTACAAGAACTATGTGTACTATGTATATAATGTTACTTGCTGCAACGGAACCCTTCATGGGCGAGTCTAACTCGCACTTGGCCACTTTATTGTATTATGGAATTTAATATGTTTTCTTTTCTATTCTGTGTACCTATTGTTGTTTATATTTGTCCGTTGGTTTTTATACACTAACATAACTATTCATACAACCGAACATTGGAAATACTTAAAGCAAGAAACCTGCTACCTCAATTTTACGCTAAAGGGTTTTTTAGCAAAATTTCCCTTGGCATTATTTGATTTTAATTCTTTACAAAATATCCGTAGTTTTAAAACAACTCTGCAACAAAATAATATACCACTTTATTGTGGTCACGTGGTCCAGTGATGTTTCTTAGCGTTCGTCTTCCAGATGAGGGTCCTCGAGGTGATGTAGCCACAGAGGCGGAACCGCGGCCATCTCTAGCCGCGGTCGTGAGGGCGAACCTCTCGCTCTCGATCATCTTAGTCAATATGCTGGACAGTGAAAGGTCGTGTGAGTTGAAGGAGCGAGAGCACGCCATGACCTGTATCTCATCCAATGAGGCGAAAGTAGACACGGGAGCGATCCTAGAGGTGCACTTGACTCGGATCCTATTTCCATTGGAGGGTCTGGGGTATCGGTCGTTTAAGCCGGTCCGGTACCGCACCTAGGGATATGATTTCCCGAGGGTGTGACGCGAGGTGTTCTCACAAAAGGCGGCAGCAATGGCAGAGCCGCGGTCGAGTGCGATAGCGGTCTCAAGACTCTGCTGCCAGCCCACGGCTGGAGAAACCTACGGGAGTTTTTGTCGGTAGGGGTACCATATCCGTCGGTAATGTCGATCCCGACATATCCTACTATGCCATTGTGTGACCGTGCGTAATTGTTCACCGACATAAAAAAATGCGCATAATTGTCAACTACTATCTAATAAAAGATTACGGTGAATAGAAAGAAGATGGCGGTCGGCCGCCAGTCGCTCTACGAGATACCATTTGCTTCCTTCTCGGGGAATTCCCGCATTGACGAGGCGGAGGTCCAGTAGCCGTGGCCTGGTCAGCCACAGTGAAGCTAAAAGAAACACCAGTGGGACTGGCGAGCCAAGGATATGGGCTCAAAGCCTTACGGTTCAAGCGACCCGGTTAGGAAGGAGTTGCACGGCACAGACGGTGCCGGCACGACTAAGACGTGCCGTGATGCTTGGTGGTAGGCACTGTGGCTGTAGAAGAGATTTCTTGGCTGGAGAGGAATACCGGTATTATGTTGCGCCGTACTCCCTGCCCACTGCAGTATGATGGCGGAGGCGGTGGGGCTGTACGAGAAGAGGAGAGCCGGTATATCGGTGAGCTGCTGTCCCCGTCCTCTTCAGCTGGATGGTGATAGGTGATGAGGCCGAGCATTTAGCACAACGCGGGAGATCAAGGGTGTCCAGACGTGAGGACGTCTGGCTCCTACGGCTGGTCACCGAGGTGATCACGGCGTGTATTGTCCCGCGGCGAGTACGCAAAAGAGTGCGAGAGCATTCACGTGTTCGCGCTGTGTGGCAAAGGTAATAAATACTGCAGAGGTTTTAGTCGGTAGGGCACCACTCATGTTGTTGAATCCGACACAAATCGACCATTCCCTTCAAGCGGAAGGGTATGTAAATGTATTACCTCTACATAAAATGGTATCATTTGCCTTTTAATTTCAAAATTGTAGTACAATTTTCTGTTAAGGAGTCGTTTGCTGTAACTATTATTAAAGCACAGGGGCAAACATTTAAGCACCAAGGAATCTATTCACGCCGATTCACTGATTTTCATACGGACAACTTGGTATACAATATATTGCACCATCAAGAGGATTAAGTTACAGAGATAACCAATTTGTTCAAGAAAAGAAAACTAAAACCATCGTATACACAGTATTATTACGTACTTTAAAACACCTGCACTATACACATTTCAGCAGATCACTCTACTTTTACCTAGCGCTTCTTTATTGTTTTTCTACAGTTCTCTTACGGATCATAGCTTTTTAAAGCAATGGATATTTTAGTATGGATTTTCCTCAAATAGACGCGGGTGAAACCGCGGGGCATAGCTAGTCGAGTATAAAGTCAAAAGATGAAATCGTTAAAAAGTGAACGGGGCTGTGTGTGACTGACAGCTCTCGTGATTTTAGGTTCGTTCGCCAAAATACCGTCTCCCACGTGGAGCTATTATGAGGTAGGTTCCCGTTGCTCGACTGAGATCACCAATACTCGTCATCAATACACTTAGCATGCGGAATAGTGGCGGGAACACCCATGCCAGATGAACGTTCCAAGATTTGCTGAATGCGTACGACGCATCAACGTGTCGTAATCGTTTTTATCATAATCGTTCATTTTAATATGTTACATAATTAATTACTACCATTGCATAGTACAAGCTTTGCTTAGTTTTGGGTGACCCCAAATGGATGGTGTTGTTTGTGAATGGTCCACCAATACACGAATTACATATTTGGACGCGAAAAAATTGATCACCGGTGTGATTATCTTTTTGCAAAGATAATTTCTGTTCATCTCCGAGTTAAGTGCCACTCTGAGGTGTATCTGTGTCTGAACTAACAACCTGCGTGATTGTTTAGGGCCCTGTTATGTGATAAATTTTGAAATGGATCTCGGAGAATGCTCGTCTAAGATCAGCAACATTTTGAACGACAGGTTCATCAAAGACAGATACTTGCCCCAATACGTTGCATAAGTAAACTATCGCTGAATGGTCGTCGGATTAAATTAGCACGGAACTTTTTGCCATGCTCTATGCCTGCAGTTGCAATATCCTCAAGATGTCTAACAATTCTTTTATATTGCAATGGAAGTGTTCCTCCTCTGGTGCCCAAGATACCCGACATGGTCTGATTATTTAGTTGGCCTCCCTTGGCAAAATCCGAGGCGTCTGTGATTCAAAATGAGTTGGGAGAAGCATATAATTATGATGAATTGCCGAAGACAGATGACGAGCACCGGATGGGGTAAAAATATATCGTTGAGGTTGTGCTGTGTGGTAGAAGGGACAGAGACTTCGGCGACTTATCCTTCCTCGTAGAACAGCGAAGCTTGCAAAATACATTAATCCACCCGACTTTGTGGTTCTATCAGGGACGTCTGACCCGTTCGAGTATGCCGAGAAAAGCGATATATTTTCGCGGGGAGAGAAAGAACTTTATATGCTATCTATGTAGAATCCGAGGATTTCCAGCGTTTCCAATATCTACGTAAAATGTAATGAAATGATGTTTTTTTTTCTTTTTTTTTTTTTCTTTTTATATAATTTAATTTCTTTTTACAGACTTTTGGCGCAATGCTTAGGCCGAAAAAGAGTCATCTCAAGTTGTATCGTTCTCACTAGCGTTTGATTAATTTTGCGATGGGCTAACATGAGGGTAGTTCAAGACACAGCTCTAAACAGCTGTCAAGCACCGCGCACTCGTCTCTTGGGAGCGCGCCTCAGTGAACGTGGTGAAAGTAACAAGAAGATATCCTCACAAAAGTGTACTGAATTTACCCTTTTGCATCAACGTGATTACTCGTGTCATCTATATTCAGAAAACCAACAAAAACAGGAACGTATACGTTTAATGTACGATCTGGAAGCGAGCGCAGCACAGTGATTTGAGGAAACATCATCGACGAGGCGAGCAGTCCCAGGTACGTGGTGCTTGAATACTACTCCCTCTAAGTCTGTGAACATCGCAACTATAATTTACCGTATTGCCCCCAAGTATGTGCAGAAAGCCACCTATTGGTGCGACGGTACATATTTATTTGGTGCCGAAACCCGGGATGTTTTCATCTAAATCACCGAAATCATCGTGCGTTTGGTATTTCTGATCATATATAGAAATAACTTACTTGATATCTAGTACGTAGGTACCTAACGTCGTAAATTGTTGGAATTTTCCGTTAAATTGCGTTTCGAGTTATTGCGTCATCAGCTAATTTACCTATCTAGGTACCTACGTTTCTTTCATATTCACACTGAGTTTCCGATATCACCACCGAACTGTTCCCATTACATTCACTATTATCCGGAATTGTTACAAGATCTAATTAGGCAAACACACAAACCCATCGATGCCTAATTCTATCGGCTTGTAATAATTTAAATTCATCTCCTTTTATAACCCGTAACTGTAACCTACCTTCCGACATTCGTAATTTATTGTGAGATCAATTTAAATCAAACTTTATTTTGTGCAAAACACTATCTAATATCGGTGCACAAAATAAAACAAAATCGTCTCGGCTCACAATAAATATCAATTCATCCAGGTAGGTGTTTTATCGAATCTGTTGTTTAAATACGCCACCGTCACCACGTCGAACCGTTAACGTAGGTATATACCTACCTCTGCGAATTACCGTAAGATTTATGATTCACCTTAATTTGTTTTGTAATAACACTTCACAATCGGTGTATAAAATAATTAAAATTACGTTATCGTCTAACAATAATTTATGTGGGTATTATTTATTTCGGTAATCAATTTAAATATACCTACATACACCATTTTCTAGTGGTAGGACTCTTTGCAAAGTCCGCCTGGGGAAGTACCACACCTTTGCCAATTATTCAGCCGCCAAGCAGTAGTGTCCAAACATTACCTACTGTGTTCCGGTTTGAAGGGCAAAGTTTCCAGAAACATTACTGGGCTAAGAGATAAAACACCTTATATCTCTGGGTGACGAGCGCAGTGCGGTGCTAGGTAGTGACTTGGACTCTTCATGTTTCAATAGCTGCGTGTTACTGCGCTATTATGGTAAGGCATATTGCTTACCATCACACACACATCCTACTCGTTTTGTCACTCTAAAATATATCTTATATTTATATCCTTAAAAATACAGCATACACAACAATAATTAACTTGATACATTCGACTAACGAATCTAAAGCTACTTAACGAAACACCTCCTGTTATTATCGTGCAATCACTAACTAAACCGGTGCACATGTCATAGCAGTAGGTATCGATTTATAATTATTATTCACTGGGCCGCCTACTTTTCGTTATTCTTGAATCCACGTACCTACTTATCTATTGGGTTTGTAGTTAATGGTATTTAGTTTAACATTATAGCATACTTACCTACCTACATTAATTCGTCATAGAATTAAACCGTTCGATCATAATTCATAACTTCATAACATTTTGTTGAAGGTATTTTACAACAAATAACCTTTTCTTGTTAAATTAAATTGGCCATTTAAAAATGCATCAGCATTTCTAGATGGCCATGCTCATAGCCACGCCCTCTGGTTTCACACGCGTAGTTTCCAAAGTAAGCAATCAAATTTATGTTGAGTTATTATAAGTTACCACTTCTATCGACAGTGCCAATCACTGTCAATTATTTTTTCATGAATTCTGAATAGTACTTTTATTTATTTCCTTTAAAATCTACTATAATTTAATGCATTTGGGCGGACACTTTTTCATGTACACACATGAAACTCCTTACCTCAATCGCTCAACTCTCCGTATTTTCACGTCGTATTGTTATTGTTTAAACCATGGCTAAATAAAGTTAAAGTTTAAAACTTAGGTTAACAACAGTAAAATTGAATACAAGTGAAAAACCGAAATACTATAATAGTAAGTGATTCTAGCGACCAAGAAGTTTATTTGACGCCAACAGAATTGACTGAAACTGAAAATGCGCAAAGCGTTTAGTAATTTCCTCGCTAAGGTAAGGGATGAAAAATTACGTGTTGCACTCGAGTGCAAAGATTTTTCACCTTGTGCCCTTTTGATTCCCTTGCTACGCTCAGGATTCTAATGTTTGAATCCCTCGCTACGCTCGTGATTCAACTTTAGAATCCTTCGCTTGCTCGGTCATCAAAATTGAGCACGCGGTTAAAAAGCCACTTTGCACTCTTGTACAACAAATAACTATTTTCTATTCCATCTATATTCAACAACTACTCAATAAAATAATATCGTGTTTGCATTCATTCATATTGTGTACCTGTTTTTGTGCTCGTCCCGCATCAATACAAAAGACCATTTATCGGTAACCAAAGGTCGTAATCACCAGTAGCATCTTGGGATTATAAGCCGTATTTTTAAACTGATACGGTTGAAACAAATTACGAACTTATTTTAGCTTCTCGGAATTTACGCATCGTTATCAGTTCTTTACAAAATTGAGTTTAATTCATTCAATTTTATATTCTTATTTTATTGAATTTAACAAGTTGTTCGAGAAATTTTAAATCATGTCACTATTATCAAAGGGTTCGTGTAATCGGAGAAGTATATTAACAAAATCTAAATCTATATCTAAAGATGTAGTTTTTACCGTGAAAGATTTGCCAGTTTTGCGTCGGAAGCGAACTATCGCTTTTAAGCGAATGACGAAGGCTTTAGAAATAGGTAACTCATAATCATAATCATAATCATAATCATTTTTATTCATAAAATAATATTACATGTCACAAGATGAATGATAGAAGATGTACACTTCAATATTAAAAATTACACGAAATGTAATTAATTCATACAAATAATCTCATGCAGATACTTTCAATTACTTAAACAAATAAATTAAAATGTCAGACAATAATCAATAAAAAAATACACAAAAAAACAAAAGCCATGTCATTCATAAATTAAAATACAATAAATTAAACGAATACAATAAATTAAAAGAAATGTCAAACAATAAATTAATGATTAAAATAACGAAGTCAAAAATACTATAAGTACATATAGCAAACTAACATAAAGTTAAGTTAATTTCAACTTTATCATTTCTGAGTACTTGTAGAACGCCTGTTCGATAAGCCACTGTTTTACACCGTGCTTGTACGATCCCCTAGAGGACGCAGTTTTTACTACTTTCGGCAGTCTGTTGTATACCTCTGTCGCCGCCACATGCACAAGTTTGTCAGACTTGGCGAGGCGGTGAGGTACCGCGCACAGCCGGTGCGCGTGCCGCGGCGTGTCGTGCGCTCGCGTGTCCCCCAGGTTGGAGTACTCCTCCGGGTGGTCCCTGGCGTACAGCGCCGCCTGGAGACACACCTCGCTCGTTAGTGTCATAATACCCATGGACCGGAAGTATGGCAAGACAGATGTGTCCTGTGGCACCTGCACAATCGCTCGTACTGCCCGCTTCTGCATTCTAAAGACGCGCTCGCAGTCGGCGGCGCGTCCCCAGAGGTCGACACCGTACTGCAGAAGCGAATGCACAGATGCGTAATAGCATTGCCGGACCATGGGTTGCGGTAGGATCCCCGCTACACGCCGCAGAGCGAAACAGGCACCGCCCATCCTGGCACAAACTTCGTCGATGTGGTCTTCCCACGTCAGTGCACTATCCAGCTGAAAGCCCAAGAATCGAGTCGACTCGGCTTGATTTATATTCACATCATTGATTCCGACAGAGAGGGGTCTATATTTGCGGCCGGACAGGTTGAAGTGCATTAACTGCGTTTTTCCAGCGTTCAACAACAACCCGTTGACTCGGAACCAATAACTGAGGCTAGCTGCCGCTCGATTGGACTTCAACTGCAACTCGTCTACGGTCGGTGCCGTGATAACGACAGCGACGTCATCAGCGTACATGAGGGCATGCCCGTCGGGAATGTTCTCAGGAAGGTCGTTGAGGAGGAGCGAAAACATTATGTTGGATAGCGAGGAACCCTGGGCGACTCCGATGACCGTTTCCAGCGCTTGGGACCTCGTCTCGCCACCGTCTCCCACGACGACCTGCCGCCTCTCAGACATAAAGTCCGTTAGGAGCTTCAGCGCAGGGCCCCGGATTCCGTAGTGGCTCATCTTAGCCGCCAGTACCTCGTGATTTACCACGTCAAATGCCTTCGAGAGGTCGCAAAAAATAACTGCAACTTGCATCTGATCCTCCCGCGCCTGCATTATCCGACGGATGAGCTCCCTGACCAGCGAGGTCGTGGATCTCCCACTCCGGTACGCGTACTGCCTGTCGCTCACCACCTCGCAATTTTCCAAGTACTGCGTCAGCCTTGAACTCAAGCCGTGCTCGAATATCTTAGCCAACCCTGGGATGATCGCAATGCTGTACACCTCGAGCGCAGTGAAAGGCCTCAGTCTCAGCGAGCGGTCGGCGGGCGCGCGCGCGTCGCGGCGGCGACGTCAGCCGCCGGCGCGCCGCACGCGGCCGCCGCGGACACGAAGTGTTCGTTCACGGCGTTTAAGGCGTCCACTTTCGATGGAAATTTAGACCCGTCGGGGCGCGTCAGAACTTCGGTGAATTCGATACGACGTCGAGTTTTACCGGTTTCCACCCCGACAATTTCCCACATCGACTTGGTTACGTTGTCAGAATTATGGATGTACTTGCAAAAATAGTCGCTTCTCTCACATTTCAGGAGGTCGTCATATTTATTCTGAAATTCGTCAAATTTTGTTTGTAGTTCGCCATAATGAGGATATTTTGCTTTTAAGTGGCACATGTCAATCAATAAATTATTCAGACTGATAATCTCATTAGTCGCCCATACTGTTTGCTTCGAGTTGTGTAGCATCATCTTTAGGGGAAAACATATTTCGCTGTGGTACTGCAATATGTTAGCGACGGCTTGAGCCATGTCACCAGGTGAGTTCCTATGCTTTCGACGAATTTGATCCCAGTCCGTCCCCGCCACCGCGTCGACAAAGTTGCATTTATTAGCGTGGCTATAGCAGCGTGCGCGGCGCGCGGGCCGGGCCGGGCCGGGCCCGCACGGCACGGTGGCGCGCACCGCGAGGTGGTCGGACAGCGCCGACACGAGCGGACATGCGCGCGCGCCGCCCGCGCCCGCCGCTGAGCGGCTCACGTATACGTGGTCGATGCTGGTGCTCGAACTGCCGTCCACTCTAGTGGGAAAGTCGACAATGTTACATAAGTTATACGATGACAGAATATCCATCTTTTTTTTAAAATCAGACTTAATCGGGTCGATGGTATCGATGTTAATGTCCCCGCATACCACAAATTCCTTACCGTCATTCATGAGCGTATCGAAGAGGCGTTCCAGCACGGGGAAAAATAATAAAGTACTCGTCAAGTTAGATCTATAAACACACACGACATTCAATTTCTTATCTAATAACTCGATCGCAGATATTTCGCAAACTTGTTCAACCGAGAGATTACAGAGGCGTTTCAAATTTTTGAATTTAATATTATTTTGAATATAAATGCACGAGCCGCCGTGGGCTACGTTCTGTCGGCAATATTGCGATGCGAGCACAAAATTATTAATACTAACGCTTTTTAATTCGGTCGACCTAAGCCAGTGCTCCGTTAAACATAAAATTTCACATTTCATACTAGTTAATAGAAGTACTTCAAGACGGCTTGTTTTGTTTCTTAAAGAGCGCACGTTTTGCACACAAATCGTTACAAAATCGGATCGCTTGTGAGTATCGTCGCTCGCCGCATCAGCTGTTGCCGCCGCGCGGCCCGGGGCCGGCGCCGGCACGGCGCGCGCCGGGTCCGGCGCGCCTGCGCCCGCTAGCCCGAGCCCGAGGCCTGCTGCTTCTGTTGCGAGCGAACGCGAAAAAACCATTTCGCGAAGCGAAGTCCCGTGGATGAGCCTCTGCAACGGGATTTATTTTTATCTTATCATCAGGAACTAAATCAAATAGTATCGAACTTTGAAAGTGCACACTTTACAATTCTTCAGCTTGTATGTAACGAAACGGACTCTTCTGAAACAGAAGATAACGAAGATGATAAGCTTCAGCAACAGTTCGACGATAATTATTACTGCGTGTTGTCAATTCATCGCAGATTTTTTGTGACCGATTCACATCAATCTCGAAATGAACGATTATCATCGTCGGCAACGAATATCAAGTTACCAAAAATTAATTTACCCAACTTTTCGGGTAATATCAAGGAATGGCCTAAGTACTTCGATCTTTTTAATGCTTTAATTCACAATTCAGACACACTTACGGATACTGAGAAATTTCATTACCTGATCTCTTCGCTTAGTGACGAGCCATTGTTAGTCGTAAAGGCGTATCCTATGACACACGAACATTATCGAGATGCGTACGATTCTCTTTTAGCGCGTTATCAAAGTACGCGTTCATTAGCTTTCACGTGTTGGCGAGACATACTGAGCATTGACTTCAAAATCACTAATCCGCGAGAGTTTCAAAAATCATTAGATCTTTTTGAAGAAAACCTAAGCATTCTGAAAACTTTAAACTTACCGACTTCAAAATGGGATTTTGTTTTGGTATATCATATTCTATCAAAACTCGACAAAGAGTTACGTTGCGATTTTGAGGAAAAACATGCAGATACCGAACTTCCGTCCTATGAACAATTACAATGTTTTCTTCGGAGCAGGTGCAAGGCTTTGCTGCGTGACACTCATTTTTCCGAGGCAGCCACGGCGAGCAAGCATGCCCCTCTGGCCGCCGACAAGCCCGCTGTCGCGTTACCGAAACACCAACGTGGTACCTGGTCACATTCACTCTTAGCGGCTAATCCACAACAATAACTGATAAAAAACCGCCAACAGATAATTGCTCATTTTGTAACGAAGCTCATTCATTGTTATCGTGCCAGGCATTTCTTGCAAAATCAGTCGACGAACGCATGGCTGTTGCAATTGAACGTAACTGGTGTTTTAATTGTTTAAAATCATCTCACCAGTTAAGGGACTGCAAATCAATATTTTCGTGCCGAACTTGTAAACGAAAACACCACACGTTACTCTGTAAACCTCCAAACCACTCAAATCGCCTAGAGTCGGCTTTACTCTCGAAATCTCAAGCTGATGTTGGTGTTTTACTGGCTACAGCTGTCGTGCAGATTAAAGATACTTCAGGCAATATGCAATCGTTTCGCGCGTTTTCGATACTGGAAGTTAAGGCAATTTTATAACTGAATCTGCTGCTAAACAATTAAACTTAAACGTTAAAAATCCGAACATAAATGTTAGCGGATTGGGCGAAGCAGTGACTCCAATTATTGGTGACGTCACTTGTAGCATTGGAGCTAATAATAAACTCTTGTTCACTCTTGATATGCATGTCATCTCAAGTATATGTGGTGATCAACCTACCTCTCGATTAAACACCTCGGATTGGTCCCATTTAACTTCGTTACCATTGGGCGATCCAGAATTCGACATTCCTGGACCGATTCATTTATTGTTAGCCGCTGATGTATTTGCCGATTCCGTGTTGGGGGAACGTATCATGGGAGACATCAATCAACCTACCTCATTTAATTCACTTTTCGGCTGGCTTTTACTCGGCAAAACTAGCCTGCCTACAAGTAGTCTTTTGCAAAATATGCCAGATGAAATTACTCCCATCGAACGGTGGCCTCACTGCGTTTCCACCACCAATGCTGTTGACGTCTGTTCTCGTGATCAAATGCCCGTTAACCTTGTAAACAACTTGCCATGGTGGGCGGGGCCGCAATGTATATCAAAGGAATATGTTCCCTGGCCTTCCGATTCACATGCTCCAAAATCACACGAGGCCAACTTGCTTGCAAAAGGTGAACAACGTAAACCAGATCTAGTGGCCAACGCTGAAACATTTGAGCTTGCTCCTTCCGATTCTTCGACAAACCGTGCTTCTTATAACTTAGAGCTTATACAGTTAGTCACTCACATCCGTAACGCACAGCACACGTATCATACCAAATTTCTAAGTAACGTTGAGTGTCATCAAGCCTTGCAACAAATCGTCAAACACGTGCTAACCACTACCTTCTCAGCGGAAATCAATAACTTGAAAATTCACAGACCGTCATCAAAGCAATTTTCGAAACTCAATCCGTTCCCCGACAGTCAGGGAATCCTCAGGGTGGGCGGCAGGATCTCTAGATCAGGTCTCGGATATGAACCAAAGCATTCTGCCTTTTTACTGCCAGATCACCGACTTATCTCTCTAATAATCGGATTCATTCATCATCATTATCTACATCCTGACACCAACACAACACACTTTCTACTCTTACAACAATTTTGGAAAATTGTATTAAAACGTACAATCCATCGTCAACTCTCCAAACGCATCAAATGTTTTCGAACAAATCCTCAACCATTACAATCGTTTATGAGTGATTTACGCGTTATTGAAGACCAAGTTTTCACTTTTGAAGAGTTGACTATATTCACACAAATTGAAGTCATTTTAAACTCAAGACCTTTGAGTTCGATCAGTTCCGATTCTAACTATCTGTCCGTTCTAATACCTAGTCACTTCCTCACCTTAGAACCTCTGACAGCTGTTCCCGATGATGGCTTATCTAACGTAAATCTGCGACGTCTTAATCGGTGGCAGCTGATTCAATCGTTTCAACAGAATTTCTGGTCCAGATGGAAAAATGAATATCTAAACTCTTTAACGCAACGCGCCAAATGGACTAAAAATTCTAAACCTCTACAAATCGGTTCGATGGTGATAATTAAGGATGATAACCGTGTTTCCTTATTCTGGACTCTTGCCAGAGTGGTGGAACTGTTATATGGCCCTGATGGGATCGCTCGAAGCGCAGTAGTTAAACTCGCTAATCATCAAATAATCAAGCGACCGTTGGTTAAGTTATGTCCCCTACCAATAGAGGACTAATTTAAATCGTATGTCAATTATCGTAACCTATTGTATCGTTAGAATATTACATTAGTTCATATTATTTTGTCGTAATTTTAATGTTACTATTCTTTTTATCGTTTATCAATATTTATCATCTGTTATCTTATCTTATACCTTTAAACGAGCAATTCTTGTACCTATATAAATATGTATATATATATAGAATCTGAATCTCGGAAATGGCGCGAACGATTTTGATGAAATTATGTATGCAGGGGGTTTCGGGGACGATAAATCGATCTAACTACGTTTCATTAAAAAAAAACGCATATTATGCGCGTTTTCAGACAATGAAAATCTGTCACATTAGACATTAGAATGCGAAGGTAAATTTCGCCGCGTGACGTGACAGCATAATTGGCTTAGACGGAAGTCGGGCGTTCGTGGCGGTCACGAATTAAGAGCTGCGGGTTCGAATCCAGACGGGTTCTCTTTTTTTTAAGTATTCTTTTTTTTTAAGAAAATCTAAGAGGATCTAAGTATTTTTAGTACTTATTTAAACCGAGCAAAGCTCGGTGACCCAGGTACTATGTATTTATCATCTGTTATTTACATAACTCAATTCGAATCTAACTTAACTCTTTTACCGAAGTCATTAATACTGTCCCTAACTTATCTATATTGATCGGAAAATACCATAGGCATTTTGGTGGGCGGTATGTATCGTTCTCACTAGCGTTTGATTAATTTTGCGATGGGCTAACATGAGGGTAGTTCAAGACACAGCTCTAAACAGCTGTCAAGCACCGCGCACTCGTCTCTTGGGAGCTCGCCTCAGTGAACGTGGTGAAAGTAACAAGAAAGAAGATATCCTCACAAAAGTGTACTGAATTTACCCTTTTGCATCAACGTGATTACTCGTGTCATCTATATTCAGAAAACCAACAAAAACAGGAACGTATACGTTTAATGTACGATCTGGAAGCGAGCGCAGCACAGTGATTTGAGGAAACATCATCGACGAGGCGAGCAGTCCCAGGTACGTGGTGCTTGAATACTACTCCCTCTAAGTCTGTGAACATCGCAACTATAATTTACCGTATTGCCCCCAAGTATGTGCAGAAAGCCACCTATTGGTGCGACGGTACACAAGTTATTCTTTCTTGACAAGAACGCGTAAAAACCCGTATGTAAGACTGGCCACCGGCATATTGAAGTGAGCTTATGAAAAGATACAGTCACACATTTGCACATGCGATCATGGGTTTGGAGGAAGTCCAGCACACGAAACATATTTATTGATTGAAATCTTTTCTTTAGCACATATAGGTTGAGTGAGGGTAGTTCGAGAACGAGCTATCGCTTTTTTATACCGAAAACAGAGACGACACAAAGTTTTCCGTACTTTTAGTAAGTATCAATTTTTCGTTTGTAGAACGAGTGAGGACATCTTTTCAGACTCCACAGTACGAAAACACTGTCTTTTGAGTCGGGTGTTACTAAAGAAGGTTCTTCCAAAAACGGTATGCGGTACCTTTTTATTATCAAAATCTGATGCTGCCATCTTTTTCCACCGATTTATATAAAGTGGTATATGGACCGGCCCAAAAAGGCTCCTCGTCATTGTATCTGTCTTTTATAATCTTTGCAGCCTGAAAGTCAAGTACAGCATTTACCTTTGTCCACTCTGTGAAGGTCTCGATCCGCGAGATCGAAGATAGCTTCTGTTGCTAAGCTTATAAATATATGAGCGCTGTTCTAGGCCAACGTTATATTGACGTTCTGACGTCTCACTTTGTATTGGTAGCCCTGCGTGGGCAGATTATAGAGATGTTGCTATTCTTATTTACTGTATCATAACCATTGTTCCAGCGCCTGTGCGAAGGCATATTGGGATGTAGGTATTTGCCTCTGCGAGGGGAAACATGTGAAATTATTGCGTTTTCTTCGCAAGGTATTCTTTATTTATCAGCCAATATATTTTTTTTCATATCATTTATAATTTCCTGATGCCGCTAGTTTTATCAAAACTGAAGTGAAACATTTCCGGTTTGAAAATAAGGGAGTTTGATGGAAGAATTTTATGTATTCAAGGTTACTTTAATTAACGGATCCGTAGCTTGACTTAGAATTGAACTTTCAATATAATAAATGCAGTTTGAAATTCCTTTTTTTTGACTTTTTCAGTAAGCGAGTCACGCCTCACGGGTTAAACATGAATAACTTTCTAAGGCTATAGGTACTTATCTACCAAATTTTAAAATGTTCAAAATAATAAATGTATTTGCCAATAAAAACAAAGTAGGCATGATGGCGTAGAGTGTCTTACGCCCTTACCTCTTCGTTTAGTTATTTACTTGATTAAAAGCATTAATTTTTAAAACTTTAGGTTTCAAACTAAATCAAAACATCAAACACTTTTTTGGAGGTGTTGCAATCGCGGGTCTTTTAATTTGTCTCGATATCGGATAAAAAATTTCAAACTACCCACAAATTATCGGAAGTGAAGGTTAGCACCACCTCGTCTGAACTGTTACGACTGATTTCAGGATATTTGCTGTATGTGTAGATCTTGGCCTACACCTCAAATGATGAGCTACTCATTATCATTAACACAATTTACAAAGGTGTGTTTATTAAGATTCCAAAGCATGGATTTTTGTTATATTTTTAAGTATTTAGACAGGTTTTCTTTAAGAAGCCTCTTGTTTCGTTTTCTAGACCGACGGCATTGAGAGTTATTTCTCTTAACCTTTGCTTACGAGTTAAGAGGTCGATGAAGACCTGCTACTACGGCTATCACTACTAGACGAGTATCTAGATGAAGCATGAAGCTTGCGTGAACGCGATTCACATTTCTTTAATTTGGTACTAGATCTGTTTCAATTTGCCAGTCGGATTCTATAATTTATTTATCTCGTTGAAATTTACCTAGAAAATAATAACATCCACCTAGGAAAGAAAAACATTCACCTAGGAAAGAAAAAAAAGCATGCACCTCAGAAAGTAACGTAAAGGTTACAAACACATCTGAGGGTAGTTACGTATTTAGAATCGACAAAAAATTATATGAGCAATATAATCTGCACGTAAAAAATTAGAAAAAAGAGACAACATATATCTCGAAGCAAAAGCAAGCTTCGACAAGCATTATTTGGTTCAAATTTAATTATGTAAGAAAACGAACGATAATATCGTTTTGCAGAAAAAGTGTAAGCACTTACGTGGTTTCCTTTAGAAAATCACAGAATTTAATAAGAGAATTGGGATTCTCTTGAAACATGTGAACTGCACGGGAAATATCACGCCAATGACGAGCAAGCTCGGAGCCTCCAGCTACCTCGTGCGCCTGGCGAGAGGGTAGGGGTGTGTGAAAGAGACAGAGCTATAGCAATAGAAAGAGATAACTGCTACAACGGGAAATGGAAATGCCTATCTCAATATATATAAGCTTCTACTAACGGTCAAGTGTATAACGAGTCGTTGTAAAGTTAGGATGCGACTACTGCGCGACGAAAGTGGTTATCACATAACATTTGTACGACTGTTGAATGACGCTAACGAAGTTGGCTCGAGCTTTCTGTATGACCATTATACGACCATTTAGGTCGTATAACTGGGGCCATTTTCGCGTTTAGTAAACGTTATTATAACGTTAGTATGACTTTATTACAGCGATGTATGGTATTCAGATAACGTTTACTTAACCTTTATACGACGTTAAATTGTTACTTGGGGTGAGCTCCTTCGTTATGCTGATGTGTGATTATTATATAGGTATTTTGATGTTTAAATTAGATAAGTAAGTATACCTACTAAAAAACTTATAAAAATAATACATAGACACCTATCTAAATTTAATTTTGTGAGATAAACACACTTTATAGGTAATAGTATTAATACGACATTCATTCGATTTAAATTTCGAATGATAATGGGCACCCATATTATAATACATTTATTAAATGTTTTGATGAATTTTGTAGGACATGACTACTTCAAGCTGAAAAGGATTTGAAAATGGAATCCAATCAGCAGCAAAATACTAAATCACTTATCAAAGTGGAAATGAACCAAGAATCTGTAGAAACTGATGATCAGCGAAAATCTTCACAGCCAGCATTTTAAATAATGAAAAGCAATTAAAACGCTGAAAGAAAAGTGATCCTTGCAAATGGAAGAAGAATATAGCAAAAAATAATAGACATAAGTGTTTGCCATATCATGGAAAAAGGGGTAATATTATTCCAGCAAAGAAACCTAAGCATGTAAATTGTATTGAAAAATGCCGATATCAATGCATGAATCAGTTTTCTTCGGGTGACAGAGTTAAATATTGTGCGAAGACTACTAGAAGATTAATGATTACGTATCTCAGAAACAGTTCTTATTGAGCCAGATTGTTGCCTAACCAATAAAAACTACAAAAACTGGTATTCCAAATGAAAAACATCGAACTGCCACTTATGAATATTATTATTTCACTAAAGATGTTCAGCAGCATGGAGACTGCAAATTTTTTTTTATGAAAACGTTATGCATATCAAATGGTCCCGTAAATTAAGCCATACAAAAACGAATTTGGTAACTACAAAGGACAATATAGACGTAGTTCTCGTGCTCCCTTTAATAAGACTGATGCTGCATCTGAACAATCCGGGCGGTTGTCGATTAAAACAGCTATCTTTTCGCGAAAATATTGAACTGCTAACGTAATAATGAGAGCCAAGTTCAATATTATGAATAATTTATCATCACATAGGTTATTAGACTAAGACAATGAGATCCAAATAGGTGGCAAGTGCAATGGCCTGAAATCGATTTATAACAACATTTATTTAGTAACCACTAAAGTATAATTTCCTTCTACAACTTAGCAATTTAGGTTCATTAGTTGAGGTCCATGGTCAGACTAACACTAAGAACAGGGACAGGCATAACAGAACTATCAGGTGGAACTATACAATTCGCACCAAAGGTTTAATTAATCATCCTAAGTTATAAAATAATAACCTGAGATATTTCATTTCTGCTTTGTTTAACACGCCATCAAAAGTACTTACTTAACAAGCAGTTTTTGCCACATTTACGAAGGTAATAAAAGTACACGCTTTCCTTCATAGGAAACTGCCAAAAAGAACACTAAAAAGTACAAAATAAAATAAATAATTAAAAAATAATAAAACCCGACTAAAACAACAGATAAGACAAACACTACAAAGATCGAAACAAGATTGACAAAATAAAGTATGTACTAAAACATTATTACATTATAAGCTGAAACTCCAAGTTAAATAAATTATATTATGTTTGGTGGCAGGCGGGACCCATACATTTTCTAACAATTAATAGTTATTTGTTGTACAAGAGTGCAAAGTGGCTTTTTAACCGCGTGCTCAATTTTGATGACCGAGCAAGCGAAGGATTCTAAAGTTGAATCACGAGCGTAGCGAGGGATTCAAAAATTAGAATCCTGAGCGTAGCAAGGGAATCAAAAGGGCACAAGGTGAAAAATCTTTGCACTCGAGTGCAACACGTAATTTTTCATCCCTTACCTTAGCGAGGAAATTACTAAACGCTTTGTGCATTTTCAGTTTCAGTCAATTCTGTTGGCGTCAAATAGACTTCTTGGTCGCTAGAATCACTTATTCTTATGGTATTTCGGTTTTTCACTTGTATTCAATTTTACTGTTTTTAACCTAAGTTTTAAACTTTAACTTTATTTAACCATGGTTTAAACAATAGCAATACGACGTGAAAATACGGAGAGTTGACCGATTGAGGTAAGGAGTTTCATATGTGTACATTAAAAAGTGTACGCCCAAATGCATTAATTATAGTAGCGCTAAATTTGCATCAGGGTACATTTTCAAGGAAATAAAAAGACGTACTATTCAGAATTCATGAAAAAAAAAAATTGACAGTCATAGGCACTGCCGAGAGAAGTAGTAACTTATAACTCAGAATTTGATTGCTTACGTTGGAAACTACGCGTGTAAAACCGAAGGGCGTGGCTATGAGCATGGCCTTCTAGAAATGCTGACGCATTTTTAAATGGCCAATGGGAAAGGTTGAGGCATTTCTAGATGGCTAATGGCTATGGTCCCGAGTTTACTCGAATATTTCTTATCATTCCTGAGCGTGACGCTAGAATTCAATTGACAGCCCACGAAAAATCTGTCTTTGGCTCGCCAAAATTTTGACTTCAAAATATATTGTATGTAGTACATGTTTTCTCAAAATAGTAATTATTTATTTGATGTTATATTTACCTACTACATTATTTTGTACTGCATAAGTAGTTGAAATTATCTATTAGTTACTATTTTAGTAGTCAATAATGTTTAATGATTTAACTCGGCAACTCGGCATACTTCAATTCGATTACAATTGATTCATTCATAGCATTTTAAAATGTTCTGCCATTTGAAATAACATTTTTTACCTATATCCTTCATACGTGAAAAGAAAATTGCGCGCAAAGCATTTAAAAAAAAAGTACACCAAGGAGGTTCCGAGTATGAGTTTTTAACAAATTAAAAAGAAATATATGATGAATTCGGCACCAAGGAGGTAGAAATAAATCGGTTAAATTATGTTTTGAATTCAAAACCTCAGTACACACGATGTTCTAAATTCAAATTTACTTTACCCTCTAGAGGGTAAAAACGACTTTTGCGCCCTGATATCGAGGAGCAAAAGTACTCTTTCCGGGCTGGTGGGATGAAAAAATATTTTACAAATGGGTGCCGCCTTCTGCCCAACCTAATGTAATTTATTTAACTTGGAGTTTCAGCTTATAATGTAGTAATGTTTTAGTACATACTTCTTTATTTTGTCAATCTTGTTTCGATCTTTGTAGTGTTTTTCTTATCTGCTGTTTTAGTCGGGTTTTATTATTTTTTTAATTATTTATTTTATTCATATCTATTATTTGGCTTTATTAAAAAAATATAATAATTGCTATTGTGGCCTAATTGATGAGCTTATTAAAACTTATGGTTATTACATCCTATTTATATGATATTCTGTGATATAGCTTATTAAAACTTATGTTTATTACATCCTACTTATATGATATGATGTTCTGGGTGTGTTTTGTGACTTGTCCAAGGCTTTCGACTGTGTTCATCATGATACTCTTTTGAAGAAACTTCAGTTCTATGGGCTGTCGAAGCCAGCTCTAAATTTTATTTCTTCTTACCTTAAAGATCGTGTACAGATAGTTGAAATTGACGGTGTGCAATCAAATGAGTCCCCTTTAAAAATGGGTGTACCTCAAGGTTCCATTCTTGGACCCTTATTGTTTCTTATATATGTTAATGATCTACCTTTTATGATAAAAAAACATAAGAACGTAGAAATAGTTATGTTCGCTGATGATACGTCACTTTTATTTAAGGTTAAAAGAGGAATAAATAATTTCACAGAAATAAACGCAATTTTGGGCATTACATACAAATGGTTCGATGCAAATAATCTAGTTCTAAATCCAAATAAAACTAAATGTATAAAGTTTACGCTCTGCAATGTACTGGGCTGTAAACTTGATATTAGACTGAAATATGAAGTCATCGAATCCGTACAATCTACTCTTTTTCTGGGTATTTCAGTGGATTCAAAACTACAGTGGAGTCCTCATATAGAGAGACTGGCTGAGAGACTCAGTTCAGCTGCCCATGCAGTACGACAAATTAAGAAAATATCTGACGTCGCAACGGCTAGACTTGTTTATTTTGGTTACTTTCATAGCATTATGTCCTACGGGATTTTCCGGGATTACGGAATCAGCAGCGGATAGAAATTCAATTTTCATATTACAAAAGAGAGCAATCCGTGCTCTGTACAATCTATCAGCTAGAAAATCGTTACGGGAGATTTTTAAAACTATAAATATACTAACAGTCCCGTCATTATACATTTATGAAAGTATAATGTATGTGAGAAAAATCGTAATCTACTGAAGAAAATGTCTGATTTGAATCCAAAAGCACATCATAAACATAAAATTGTATTTCCTAAATGCAGACTACACAAGACCATTAACTCTTTCAAATGTAATGGTATTCGCTTCTATAATTTAATCCCTGCACAAGTGGAAGGTTCTAATGAAACTAGGTTTAAAACTGAAATAAAAAACTACCTGATGAGCAATGCATATTACACTGTAGATGATTTTGTAAAGGACAGCAATGTTTGGAAAAGAGATATGTCAAAACTAGAACAATGATACTAAAACATGATAATGTAAATTTGTTTATGTACTGTATGTATTCATTATTTGGATAATTTGATTTTTCACAATGACAAAGCATTTTTACAGCTGCACCTAAATGACAAGGCCCCTTTACAGCTGATTATTTTTTATTTGACATTATTCTTTGGTATTACTTTATCATGTACACAGATTATTTATGTATAATTTTATTGTAAGTGACGTTACCAAGTATTATCTTGAATTAATGGTTCGAATAAATAAATTGAAATTGAAATTGATAAACGTCAATGTTTGAATGTTTGTTGCTCAATCACGTCGTAACATATGAGCAGATCGGGCTGAAATTTAATTTAGAATACACGTAGATTATAGCATGAAAGAAAACATAGGCTACAATTAACCTGAAAAAATAACGAGAACGGGAGCTACGCGGGTAACCGCGCCCCGCGGGGCGCTGCTAGTCTAAAATAAAAAAAGAAATTTATGTGCAACGCAATAAAACAAAGTGGTACTTCATATACAAGATACATTTACGAATAGAAACTGTTTATTCGTTACCGTGGCCTTCCATGGTCCACGGTCCACCCACCTTAATTAGCGGTAATTTTCAGGACCTCTAAATCCAATTTAAGCAATTTGTCAGAAGTTCAGCGTAGAGTAAGAATTTGAAGTACTTGAAGCATATAATAATATCGTTAATCATCCAAAAAATCAGGAGAGGTTTGTATAACGTCCCTTACGTCTTGATAATCACCCTCATCATCACTACTGTCCTTTTCATTGTCATCATTGTCAAGTAACTATTTTCTTATCTGTGTCATCGTCTTTTGAAGTGACGTCATTTTGTAATGAAAAATCATTCATTATTAACTATTTTATTTTACACTAGCAGCCCGTCCCGGCTTCGCACGGGGTAGATAATTATTTATTTTTTAAATTTGTAAATAAAACACTTTTTTTCACAAATATTTTTATTTGTATTAAAAAAAAAATCCCACAGTTATATTTGTATGTAAGTCTATTTATGTTCAATTTCTTTGATGGTTTAAGTGGCGGGCACTTAAATAAGTAATTTTTACATAGGATATTATATACATTTTTACTATGTTTTTTTTAAGTAATTAAAATAAAAGCAGAGTCGAATAAAATATTGTATACAGTCTAAATTAAACGTTGACAACTTTCAACTAAAAATGTATCTACCTATACATCTAGGTATTTCAAAGAAATTTTTGTTTGTGTCGATAGAAACTTGCCTATCATTATTTAGTATTTTCCTTACAACATTTTTTTTTGTTTGGTTTTGTTGTTTTGTGCTTTTTATTTTGGTTTTTTATATTTTTTTATGTTTTTATTGTTTTTTATTTTTTATTAAAAAAGGGTTTGTCATTAATCATTTTCATTCTTATTATTACTTAATAATTTACATTTTTAGTATTTTTTATTTTACAGGTTTACTTTTACATTATTTACAAATATAATATTAAGGTAGATTTGCGTTTTTTACTTTTATATTTGTCAGTTTTTATCTTAAAGCTTCACTGTAAACTACGTTGGCAGTGGTATTTGTAGATGGCAACAAAATATATTGATTTTCAGGAGATCCCACTCGAGAAAGGGCAAAAAGCATTATTTTCTTAGGTCGATGCCAACCATCGAAAATGTTTGACCCTGGGACTTATTTATTGTGAGGGCAAATGATGTTTTTAGAGGAAACTGTAACCTCTTAAAAGATATAGGCAAGTCCGTAGGAATCATGGGGATCCCGGTGATTATAGTGGCTACTATGACGTTCTCCCGCAATAGACTGCATCGCAAACAACGGCCACGGCGCTATGGCGGTTTTGTTTACTGTTTGAATTTTTTAATTCGTAATATCTTTTGAATGGAAAGTCCAATTTAAATAATTTAAAAACTATTTTATAGGTATTTAAATGGTCTTGACCATAAAATAATTTATTTGAATAAGTATTAATATAAACACATAAAAATAGCATGGTTTGAATTTGGTTAGCATTTTCATTAATGTTTAAGATGAAAAAAGTTGTTGTAGTGACATAACTACAATAGTTGGACATATGCTACCGCGGAGTTTTTTGTAGACATTATGATGTTCTTTAATATTGTTGTACATTATTTTGTTCTATCGCTAATAGTTTCGGCAGCGCATTCGACGAAAGACATTTCAAGGCTCATTTTTCTACACCTTCGGTTACATTGTTCAAATTTTACCAAGGATCCCTAATTTTTTTCAAAATGAAATGTAGCCTATGTCAAATTGGAAGAATGTAGCATTCTATTGGTAATTTTTTTTTTAAATCGGCCCAGTACTTTTTGAGCCTATTCATTACAAACATACAAAAATAGGTACAAATCTTTCCTCTTTATAATATTAGTGTACTCGTAGATGTAGATGTAGATTAGCTGCACCCCGCGGTGTAATCTAGCAGCTTTCACGGTTGTTTATTCCTGCTAAATACGATTCAGAAGTAAAAAAAATTACAAACGTAAAGTAAACTAAAGTAATTTATTCGCCAAAAATTGTGGTTACAAATAAAATCTTAAAATACTATGGTTTTGTGCTGCACAATTTTACAGTTTTTATATCTAAGGAATTTTAAAATGAAAGTTATAATCTAAACAACAAAAAATTACTTATATTAAAGGCAATATAATATAATAGGTTAATACAATAGAAAAGGAAAAATAAAACTATGTGATGTGTACATCAATTAATATGTAGGTACGTTAAGTTGGTTCACGTTAACATTTTAGAAATTATATGGGACTATACCCGTTGAACGTCAAACGATATTGGCGCATACATTTTTATTTTGCAGTGGTAGGACTCTTGGCAGAGTCCGCCTGGGAGAGGACTACACCTTTGCCAGTTATCTACCGCCAAGCAGTAATGTGCAAACATTACTGATTTGAAGGGCAATGTTTCCAGAGAAATTACAGGGCTTAGAGATACAACAACTTACATCTGTGGGTGGCGAGCGCAGTGCAGTGCTAGGTAATGATTTGGACTCTTCATATTCCAATAGCTGCGTGTCACTGTGCTGTCATGTGGCAGGCATGTTGCTTACCATCAGGCACATGACTTGCTCGTCTCGTTACTCTTTACTTAAAAAAAAAAAACATTAGTGGCACAGACTAAGTCACGACATAGTTGAGAGATACTCTGCGTGATGAATCTCTTACTGAGATTCTGCCCCCGCCATTGAAAGCGTGTTAAACGGAATCTCGAATTTTTGTGTTTGTATTGGATTAATTGTGAAAGTTTGTTTAATCTAGAACTCATATTGTGTATAATTCGTCCAGGTGGCAGTAAGAGTTGTTGTGTTGTGTTGTCCTGTAGTGTGTATATTTACCTGTTTATTTAAATATGGAACCAATACCTCCCAATCCCGGTGATCCACCGGATGATATTCCTTTAATAAGTCTCATCACAGCGGCTAAAAGGCGCATTGATAGTGAGCACCTTAACCCCAATCCACCTAAAAAAAACACCGCTAAGCAACAAATTACAACTGATACTCGCGAATCGATGTACGTTGACCCAGCAACGATTATTGGTGGATTTCAATTTTCATCGACAGATAAGGGACCGTTCATAGTACACGTCTCCAGAATTATCCAAAAAGAAGATAATAACACAACAATGAAGCCGATTAAATTCGGGCAATTTTTAAGCATCAACAAAATCCAAAACATAAGCCCAGGTGGAATCAAACAGGTAGGCCGAAATAAGATTTCTGTGCAACTCACCTCCGCCAATACAGCAAATGATTTTGTCTTCCTCCCTATCCTGTCGACAAAAAAATACTCAGCCATTATCTCTACGTTTAACATTACACGCATGGGAGTAATTAGAAGCGTTCCAACTGACTTCACTATGACTGACTTTGTGGAACCTTTAGACCTACCCTCAGGGTGTGGCAGAATTCTTAAGGCAAGAAGAATTAACAGAAAGACTAACACTGAAGGCACTGTCTCCTGGGTCCCAACACAAACTGTGGTGGTGACCTTCCAGGGACAGGTATTACCAGCTCGAGTCGTGTCATTCTACACCTCACTTCCAGTGGAATTATACCAATATCCTACCATTCAGTGATACTCATGCTGTAGATTCGGCCACACTAAAACACAGTGTCGATCAAAAAGTAGGTGTTACAAATGCTCCAAAGACCATATGGGAGACAATTGTGAAGTTTTGGAAAGGGAGGCAACCTGCCTTCACTGCACTGGGCGTCACTTTGCTACTAGCAAGCAGTGTCCAGAATTCGAGCGCCAGAAGTCTATCAAGGTGGTTATGGCACAGGAATCCATCTCTTATAAATATAGACCTCCAAAAACTTCCAAGGACGTGTATGGGCTGAATATGAAGTTATTTAGAGTAGCGGCAGCTCCGCTCGCACCGATCCTTGCTCGATTGTTCAACCTATGCGTACGTGAAGGAAATTATCCGGAGGTGCTAAAAGCTGCAAAAGTATCACCTATATTCAAGGGGAAGGGCAGGAGGGATGATATGGACGGCTACAGACCCATTTCGATAATCCCCGCAGTAGCGAAAATTTTCGAGAATGGCCTAAGTACACGTCTCATGACCTTCTTCTCTGAAACCGAGCAGCTCTCTAACCGACAGCACGCGTACCGAGCAGGACGGTCCACGACCACCCTGACCCGGGACCTGGTCCGGTCTATTGTCCAAGCTCGCGAGGGGAAGCAGCACGTCGCCGTGATCTGCTGTGACCTCTCAAAGGCATTTGACGTGGCCGACCATGACGTGCTCGCGGGGAAGCTCTGTCATTACGGGTTGCGGGGCGCCGCGCTGTCTCTCGCCACGAGTATTTTACGGGATAGATCCCAAATTGTAGTCGGAAACAGGGGTGAAGTGAGATCAGACCCTCTTTCCTCATCAATGGGTGTCGCGCAGGGGTCCTCAGTATCTAATGTCTTGTTCTCCCTACTGTTAAATGATCTGCCGGATGCGATAACATCGGCAGATGTTTTTATGTATGCTGACGATGTCGCCGCGTTAGTCACTGCGGCTACTGTAGACGAATTAGAAATGAAATTGAATAAGGTGAGTGCGCAGCTCTACAGGTGGTTCGGAATCAACGGTTTGGCGTTGAATCTGAAGAAAACCCAGTTCACTCACTTCAATCTGTCGGGAAAAAAGTATAAACACCTGGCAGTGCGAATTAATGGCGTCGCGTTGAAACAAACAAATGTCACAAATTTCCTGGGATTTGAAATTGACTCGATACTAACCTGGGAATAACACATACATAAACTATGTGGAAAAGTTGCTAGTGCGTGCTATGCACTGCGCCGCGTGGCGAGGGTGGTACCGGCGCGGGCGGCTCGTGCGTGCTACTTCGCCACGGTGCACTCGCTGCTGCAGTACGGCGCCGAGCTGTACGGGAGCGCCGCGGAATGGGAGCGCGCCTTCCGCATGCAGAAAAGGGCCGTGCGAGCAATAGTAGGCATTAGCAGCGACAAATCCGTGCGACCGCTTTTCAAAAAATTAGGTATTCTTACGTTGCCCTGCATAGTCATTCTCCAAGTAGGCTTGTATGTGAGGGAAAACCTACACTTGTACACCGCGTGTGGAGACCGGACTGCATACCCTACACGACGCGCAGGGCAACTAGAGCCAGTTCCTCGGCGATTATCGAAGTCCGACAAGCTCACTCACGTCATGGGACCAACCGTGTACAATAAGCTACCTCGTGACGTTGTTGGTGGTCCAAGCCAGGCCTGCTTCAAATCTCGCCTGAGGCGCTGGCTTGTCGATCAGACTTTTTATAGCCTCAAGGAGTTCCTTGAATTCAAGCAATAACTCTGAATGTGCTATGTGTTGAAACAAGATTGTTCTTGTTTAGTATTAATGTGTTCTCTGGTCAGACAAATGTAATCTGACATTATTATTTTATTGTTTATTATTTATTTTTTATACATTTGACATGTAAATAATATTTACGAAATAAAGATTATGATTATGATTATGATTATTATAGAAGCTGCTCACCAATTTCCGAGAGTAACAAGAACATATTCAGAAATAGCTCAACTTCCCCCATCTATTCCCACTGTAAACCAACAAACAAATCCTTCATACAATCAGCAGAACAGACGCACTTATGTTAGGACGGTTTATGCCAATACACAACCAAAAGCTCCTCCAGGGAAGACATTTAATAAACCTGCCCACCAACAAATTGTTTCCAACCCAGCTTCCACATTACCAAATGGCTGTGCCCTATTGGATAACAATCCTAGCACCATCCAACCTCAAGATAACATGTTAGAGACTCTCCTCTCTCTTTTAATAAGTATATTCCTAAATAATCCTCAACCTTTACCGACCAACGTTGCCTCCAAACTGGCACATTTAGTATGTATTCTTATCCCAACAATATGGACAACAGTCCCTTGAAGATCCTGCAATGGAATGCTCAGAGCATGCGTCGCAAGAAGCATGAGCTGACCATTCTCATAACATCAGTCCATCCGACAGTCGTTGCCATCTCGGAGACATGGCCGTGGCCTGGTGCTCGCTTCCGGGATTTCGCCTGGATACTCATGCCTCCGGGATGACAGGTCTGACGGATATGCGGGAGCCGCTTTACTGGTAAAGCGTCCCATCCCATTTTCCCTAATTCCCTTCCCTTCCCATTCCGATGGTATTAATATTGTCGGTATAAAATCCCTGGGTATCTCTCTAGTGTCTCTATACATTCCTCATCCCACCCCTATACTTATTTCAGAAGTTCAGAGTCTTCTACATGATATTCCCTCCCCTAAACTAGTAATGGGTGACTTTAACGCTCACCATATAATGTGGGGATCTAGCCGCTCAGACCATATAGGACGATCTCTTGTGGAAGTCTTCAATGAAGAAGATCTATGTGTTATCAACAATGGCTCACCCACACATACAGTCCGACCCTCTCAGAACCCAAGAAGTGTTGTGGACATTACGGTAGGTTCACCTACCCTCGCTCTTTCACTCTCCTGGGAGACACTTCCCAGTACCTATAGCAGCGATCACTTCCCCATAGTCATCACAAAGACAGATAGAACCACACCAACCTGTAATCCTAGCCCCTCTCTAAAATATAAACTTTCTTCTGCAGATTGGACTTATCATCCCTACTAGATAGCAAACTCACTTCCCTAACCCTTCCCATAGAAACCGATCCCATTGTCTCATATAGTATTCTTATAGATGCTATAATCACTTCCGCAGAACAACATGCCCCTCTTAAAAAACCCGCTAAGGGATTCAAGAACTCCACTCCCTGGTGGGACTCCGAATGTACAGATGCAGTTAAAGAGCGAAAAAAAGCTGAGAAAATGTACAATGCCAACATGTCAACAGAAAACTTTTTAATTTATAAACAAATTGCTGCAAAATTTCGTAAAATGGTCTCTTAAAAAAAAGGCAAGTTGGTCAAACTTCTGTGAAAGTTTAGCTCCAAAAACACCGGCTTCACTGGTGTGGAAGCAAATTAAGCGATTTAGGTGCTCATTTCAAAATGATAATCAACTTGGCAATGACCCCTCGGTTTGGCTAGAAGCCTTTTCCGACATTATAGCACCACCCTCAGTCCCAAATGTACACTCCTTCCCCTCTCCACTATGCTCACTTCCTTCATCAGGCCTGGTGAAAAACAGACTGGAATGGTTTGTAGAAAGTCAACATATTTTAGCTAAATCACAATTCGTCTTCAGGAAAGGGGTAAGCACTTTAGATAGTCTCAGCATCTTAACATCTGATATCCAGGCTGCATTTAAAGAAAAAAATACCTTGTGGGAGTCTTTCTTGACATTGCTTCAGCACACGAGTGTCCTGCATAACGTACTCGGAACACATTAGTTCAGCTTAGTATTCCAGCCAAGCTGGTACGCCTCATATGCAACATGCTTATGAAGCGATCAGTTAATATTAAAGTAGGTAATAACTTACTCCCATCTAAAACAGTTTGGAAAGGCTTGCCTCAGGGTTCGGTTTGGAGCCCTATCCTGTACAGCCTGTATACATACGACCTTGATAGATGTGTGGACTCGTTCTGTAGTGTGCTCCAATACGCGGATGACTTGGCCTTATATACTTGCGATCCGTCAATTGAGGTAATAACCAATAAACTGAATACGGCCTTAAGTTATTTGGAGTATTACCTAGAAGAACAGGGCATGGCACCTTCGGCACCTAAAAGTTCAGTAGTAGTATTCACCAAAAAAAAGGTTGTCCCACAAATCGATTTGCGCATTGGCCAGCAGCTGATAGCACAGAAAGGATATACAAAATTCCTGGGAATGGAACTGGACTCCAGACTATCAGGCACACAACATGTGGAGTACATTGTAGGTAAGTGTGAAAAAAATATCAATGTCCTAAGAGCACTTTCTGGGGTTTGGTGGGGTTCTCACCCTTACTCTCAGAAACTACTGTACAATGCCATTATCCGTAGTCACATTGATTATGGTGCCTTCCTCTTTCATGGAAATAAGTCTGGTCAGAAAATAATGGCAAAAATCTAATCCAAATGTTTGCGGATAATCCTAGGAGCAATGAAGTCATCCCCCATTAATGCCATGCAGCTGGAATGTGGGGAACCTCTTGTGACTCTCCGCACACAGTACCTCTCAGACCAATTTTTATTTAAATTAGTACAAAATTCCAACCACCCCCTCCTCCCGCGACTTGAACACCTTTCTCAACTTTATGGCTCCCAATACACAGAAAACATCCCATGTCTGGCTTATAGCTACATCAAATTTACTAAAATGCCTTTCCCCATAGTTCAATTTCCAACAAACCCCTTCTACTAGCGATTATTTAATTCAATTGACTGTCACTGTTCAGGACTTAACGTGGTACTTGCTTGGACCCCCAGTCACACTGGAATCCCAGGCAATGAAACAGCAGATGCAGATGCAAGTCTGGCTGCCTTGACAGTTATAAACTATATGCCCATGACTTCTGTCTTCTACCTAGATTCCACCTGGACTCGTCGTGGTCAAGGTATTGGAAAACAACGCAAAAAGCCAAAGGCAAATACTATGCGGAAATTCAACCTGACATTCCTCAAAAACCATGTTTTTTTTTAATTTCGTAAAGCCAGTAAAACCACTACCTCTGTAATTTATCGATTGCGCCTTGGCCACGCCTGTACCCCTGTATTTTTAGCCAAACTACGGATTAGGGATAGCTCACTGTGTGAATGTGGGTTAGACAAAGGAGACGTCAACCGCATATTCTTTGAATGCCCAAATCTGATTTATCCACTAAATGATACCCTCCCTCCCAGTATTCCTCGTCCTACTTCCATGAAATGCCTATTATCCCTTACCTTTTCCACTCTAATCAACTGTATATTATGTAAATTTGTAAATATAAATAAGTTAAAATTATAATTATGTGTGTCACCCCAACTTAACACTATGGATAGGTATTATCTGTTGTAAAAAATATTTATTTCATACTATTAACTCTTACAAAGGGTACACATAGGTATATTACGCTGGTACTAAAGTTAAATTCAATCTTTTTTAGATAGCATAGAGTGACAAGATGAGCAGAACATGACTGTGTTTGACGTTAAGCATCATGTCTGCCCATACCAGCACAGTGACACGCAGCTATTGAAACATGAAGAGTCCAAGGCAAAGGCAAAGGTACATGGATCGGAACCACTAATGCCTATACCCCAGGCTCAAATAAAAACATGGCTGCGTAGAAATATTGTATAAGCAGCCCACTATATGTTCCCACTGCTGAGACTCGGGGCCTTCTCTCGCTGGACGAGAGTCAAGGCCATAATCCACCACGCTGGTACAGTGCGGGTTGGTATGACACATGACTTCGAAATATTCTGGGTACATTTCGGTTTCCTCACGATGTTTTCCTTCACCGTTTTAAGTTAGCGGCATTACGCACATGACTTCGAAAAGATAGTGGTGCGCGTGGTTTTAGCATATCGAGTTGGGTATCAAAATAAAGAGAATTTAAAAAGCATTACAAATATGTACATATGTTGTGCAGTTAAATGCCATTTGCAATAATTACAAGCATTTTAATTCAATCATCACTACATACTATAAAACAAAGTCACTGCCCGCGGCTCTCTGTCCCTATGTATGCTTAGATCTTTAAAACTACCAAACAGATTTTGATGTGAGTTTATTAAATAGATAGAGTGATTTAAGAGGAAGATTTTTATGTGGAATATTATATGCAAAGTACAGTAGAATGACGCTGATAATTTTAAAGATTTCTAAAACGATGTCATAAATAAACACAATTTTTGCGTTTATATTGCAAACGCTAGCTAACCCCTACGAGATAGATCAAAATAATGTACTGCAGTATTGTACACCTTAAAAAGGTCTACAAAAAAGCTCATGATGGCATATGTCTATCTCTTAGGGATAACCCACAATAACCATTTTTAGTAGTAAATTTTGAATCAGCATTGCACCCGTGCGATGCCTGGAGTGATTCAATTTCTCAAGAGTTTGATGAGTATGGTTTCACTAGTAACCGATCCGATATTGGTGTACCTAAATATTAAGCATTGTACGTACCTACTACTGAATTTGATGCTTTGCGTTGTCAAGTGGTAAAGGAAAGATCGAGCAACATAAATATGCTAAGTAGGTAAGTGAATCTAGGTGGTGACAATGCGTAAATTGTAATGCATAAGTAAGTAATATAATTTTAGACCGGGCGGTCGTCGATTAAAACAGCCATCTTTTCGCGAAAATATTGAACTGCTAACGCAATAATGGGAGCCAAATTCAATATTATGAATAATTTATCATCATCTAGGTTATTAGACTAAGACAATGAGATCCAAATAGGTGGCAAGTGCAATGATCTGGCCTGAAATCGATTTATAACAACATTTATTTAGTAACCACTAAAGTATAATTTCCTTCTACAACTTAGCAATTTAGGTTCATTAGTTGAGGTCCGTGGTCAGACTAACACTAAGGACAGGGACAGGGACAACTATCAGGTGGAACTATACAATTCTCACCAAAGGTTTAATTATTAATCATCCTAAGTTATAAAATAATAACCTGAGATATTTCATTTCTGCTTTGTTTAACACGCCATCAAAAGTACTTACTTACCAAGCAGTTTTTGCCACATTTACGAAGGTAATAAAAGTACACGCTTCGTAGGAAACTGCCAAAAAGAACACTAAAAAGTACAAAATAAAATAAATAATTAAATAAATAATAAAACCCGACTAAAACAACAGATAAGAAAACACTACAAAGATAGAAACAAGATTGACAAAAAAAGTATGTACTAAAACATTACTACATTATAAGCTGAAACTCCAAGTTAAATAAATACATATATATACATATATATATATTTAGTACATATTTGTTTTGTCAATCTTGTTTCTATCTTTGTATCAGCTTATAATGTAGGTAGTAATGTTTTAGTACATACTTTATATTGTCAATCTTGTTTCGATCTATGTAGTGTTTTTGTTATCTGTTGTTTTAGTCGGGTTTTATTATTATTTTAATTATTTATTTATTTATATTATTTGACTTTATTATAACAATATAATAAATGCTATTGTGGCCCAATTGATGAGCTTATTAAAACTTAAGTTTATTACATCCTACTTATTTTATAAACGTCAATGTTTGGATGTTTGTTGCTCAATCAAGTCATAACATATGAGCAGATCGGGCTGAAATTTAATTTAGAATACAGGTAGATTATAGCATGAAAGAACACATAGGCTACTATTAACCAGAAAAAATAACGAGAACGGGAGCTACGCGGGTTACACCGCGGGGTGCTGCTAGTCTAAAATAAAAAAAGTAAATTATGTGCTACGCAATAAAGCAAAGAAGTACTTAATTATTTGTTTCTTTCATTTATCAGATAGGTACATAAAACGAATAAAAACTGTTTATTCGTTACGGTGGCCTTCCATGGTCCTTTAATTAGCGGTAATTTTCAAGACCTCTAAATCCAATTGAAGCAATTTGTCAGAAACTAAGCGCAGAGTAAGAAGTTGAAGTGCTTGAAGCATAGAATATTGTCGTTATTAATCCAAAAAATCAGGAGAGGCATGTGAATTACCCCCTGCATGTGGTTCACCGGATGTAATGTTCCTATTAATATTATAAATGCGAAAATTTGTATAACGTTCCAACAAAGAAATGAAAACATCTTGATAATCATCCTCATCATCACTGCTGTCGTTTTCATTGTCATCATTGTCAAGTAACTATTTTCTTATCTGTGTCATCGTCTTTTGAAGTGATGTCATTTTGTAATGAAAAATATCGCAA
Source organism: Ectropis crepuscularia (assembly GCA_963693475.1). Lineage (NCBI taxonomy): Eukaryota > Metazoa > Arthropoda > Insecta > Lepidoptera > Geometridae > Ectropis > Ectropis crepuscularia. The sequence goes on along the minus strand of OY856339.1, from coordinate 11,664,920 downwards.
TCATTCAGATAAGGAACTATTAACTATTGATATCGAACCTAAGTGAGTTAACTTTTTAAAAAATAGTGATCACACAAACCTACCGAAGTATATAACAAAACCAAACACGATTATCCAAAACAATTATGCTACTTCGATTACAAGTAAAACTAAGACACTTAGTGTCTCAATGAGAACCAGCACGTCCGAATGGCACGCAGAGAATGACCGAGGCTCTTTTTTTTCTGAAGGACCTATAGTAGCTGGCGGTGAGTGCCTCTACTACCTATTGGACATTATCATGACCGAGGCTCAGTGAGCAATCGTTTTTATAGGGCCGATATGGGGGTAGGCAGGTATGGGGTAAACTAGATTCGGTAACACGGCCGTTCCTGACGGCGAGGCGTCCTCGACCGCTTCATCTCCCAACGGAGGCATATCACTCCCAGCCACATCCTTGGCAACCACGAGTTCACCCTCTGCAATATAAAAACGTACTTAAAGCACCATGTTCTAAAAAGTATAGAGTAGAGTAGAGTAGTGTAGAGTAGAGTAGAGTAGTGTAGAGAAGAGTAGAGTAGAGTAGTGTAGAGTAGACTAGAGTAGCGTAGAGTAGAGTAGAGTAAAGTAAAAAGAAAGTAAAAAGAAAAGCGGGCATCATACAAATGACTTAAACTGCGCAATTTAAGGCACACGCACAACACCCAGGTTATGTTAACTCGTATATGAAACGGTTAACATAGCAGTACGTTATCATCGTAATATTCAACGATACAGAAAATGAATATCACCGACATAACACAACTACACAGTAGGGAAGTAAAATTCGGCCGAATCCACCTCTAACCATACTGCTCTAACAAAGGGAAGCAAAGCCCAGTGGGCCCACCACAAACCTTTGAAAAGGGAAGTAAAGCACATAGTGCCCACATCAAACCTTTGAAAATGGGAAGTAAAGCACGAAAGTGCCCACCTCAAACCTCAAATCATCTCTAAGAACAGCGCTGCACGTGTACGGGGTCCACTCGCCGCGCCCCAGCACCATGTTGGGCCACCGCCTGCTGCTCGCCTGCCCGCCTGCAGCTCAAAGCGGTGGTGTGCGGTGGAAGCGTGCGCAGGACCTCGTAAGGGCCACGCATCCCGGAGTCAAGTTTGCCCGTCGACTGTGCCGTTTTGTTGACGAACACGAAGTCGCGCACGGCAGATGGTGCAGGCTGGCGGCGGGTCACCGGCATTCAACAGTGGCACACCAGCCGAAGTAGACTCCTCGTTAGTCTCAGTGTCACCGCATTTCATGAAACAAAGGTTTCAGTTTTATACAAGTAATGCTCTTTAAATTCTCTTTATTTTGATACCCAACTCGATATGCTAAAACCACGCGCACCACTGTCTTTTCAAAGTTATGTGCGTAATGCCGCTAACTTAAAACGGTGAAGGAAAACATCGTGAGGAAACCGAAATGTTTATATTTCGAGACAATTAGATCTAATTCAGATTTCAACTAGCATGGTAAGTAGTTAATAATAGTAAGTTATTTGTTATCTGTTGTTTATATTTGGAGAGTTTCGATTTACGAATTTTACGATAGATTTTCAGTGTTCACTTGACCTTGGAGTTGGTGGCCAGTACAGTGCGTGCTTATTAATAATATATTTTTATTTTCGTGTAACGTTAATAGTACATTATGATATAAGTGCGGTAAGTTGATAATTACAGCCGAGGCTTTATTGCTATAATTTAGCAGAGGCTGTAATTATCAAAGCGCACGTATGTCATACGACGTTTCATAACATATTTGCGAGGAAATAAACAAAACTCTGACGATATTTTCAAATAAAAACAATACAGCGAAAAAAAAGGCGCGGAATAATATTTACTTGATCACCGATCACAGCACAGAGTAAGTAATCACTATGGATCACAGATTAGCAATGCGCGCGCATCTGCGCCTTTTTTTTTTAAGCAACGGCACAGAACCAGCCGGTATGCCATTAATAATAAAGTAAATTCATATTTTTGTGTTTTGTTACAGAAAAATTAAAGTAATTTATGGTCAAAATTAATTAAATATAACGAATTAAATAATTCTTTATTATATTTTACCTATCAAAGTTAATTTTATTCATAAAATGTTGACCACACTTTTCTGACATAAAAACTCTTTACTAAGATTTAAAAAGGTACCGTTCGTTTTAGACGGAGCATATCTCTCTACCTAGTCTGTGGACGGAGCATTTTGAAACCGTGCGTTTTACATTACACATTACAGCACAAGTACGTAATAAGATACATTACGATACAGAAATTGGTCCAATAAGAGACCCTTTACGAGCAAATATGTTATAATAGTACATTATGATATAAGTGCGCTAAGTAGCCGAGGCTTTATTGCTAGCTCGAGCCGAAGGCGAGAGCTATAATTTAGCAGAGGCTGTAATTATCAAAGCGCACGTATGTCATACGACGTTTTATAACATATTTGCGAGGAAGTAAACAAAACTCTGACGACATTTTCAAATAAAAACAATACAGCAAAAAAAAAGGCGCGGAATAATATTGACTTGATCATAGATCACAGCACAGAGTAAGTAATCACTATGGATCACAGATTAGCAATGCGCGCGCATCGGCGCCTTTTTTTAAAGCAACGGCACAGAACCAACCGGTATGCCATTAGTAATAAAGTAAATTAATATTTTTGTGTTTTGTTACAGAAAAATTAAAGTAATTTATGGTCAAAAATAATTAAATTAACGAATTTAATAATTCTTTATTATATTTTACCTCTCAAAGTTAATTTTATTCATAAAATGTTGACCGCACTTTTCTGATATAAAAACTCTTTACTAAGATTTAAAAAGGTACCGTTCGTTTTAGACGGAGCATATCTCTCTACCTAGTCTGTGGAGCATTTTGAAACCGTGCGTTTTACATTACACATTACAGCACAAGTACGTAATAAGATACATTACGATACAGAAATTGGTCCAATAAGAGACCCTTTACGAGCAAATATGTTATAATGGTACATTATGATATAAGTGCGGTAAGTTGATAATTACAGCCGAGGCTTTATTGCTAGCTCGAGCCGAAGGCGAGAGCTATAATTAGCAGAGGCTGTAATTATCAAAGCGCACGTATGTCATACGACGTTTTATAACATATTTGCGAGGAAATAAACAAAACTCTGACGACATTTTCAAATAAAAACAATACAGCGAAAAAAACGCGCGGAATAATATTTACTTGATCACAGATCACAGCACAGAGCACAGAGTAAGTAATCACTATGGATCACAGATTAGCAATGCGCGCGCATCGGCACCTTTTTTTTAATCAACGGCACAGAACCAGCCGGTATGCCATTCATAATAAAGTAAATTAATATTTTTGTGTTTTGTTACAGAAAAATTAAAGTAATTTATGGTCTAAATTAATTAAATTAACGAATTTAATAATTCTTTATTATATTTTACCTCTCAAAGTTAATTTTATTCATAAAATGTTGACCACACTTTTCTGACATAAAAACTCTTTACTAAGATTTAAAAAGGTACCGTTCGTTTTAGACGGAGCATATCTCTCTACCTAGTCTGTGGACGGAGCATTTTGAAACCGTGCGTTTTACATTACACATTACAGCACTAGTGCGTAATAAGATACATTACGATACAGAAATTGGTCCAATAAGAGACCCTTTACGAGCAAATATGTTATAAATAATATTACTTTGTAGTCACGTGTAATTATTTGTAATATTTTGATTTTAATAGTACCTAGTATTGTTAGGATTGTAAAGTGAATATAAACTACAAGTGTAGTTCATTTGGAAACTTGAACAGGTTTTTTAACAATTAGAGTTTGAACGTAGTTTTCTTTTTTCAACATGTCGCGCAAATCAAGCAAGTCATTTTCTGTAGGTATGTACACAATACACATAAATCAAAGCCGATACACAATACAACAAGAATTCGTTCGTTTGCGTTCGTCGTTTAATGTACTAACCACAGAACAGATATCTGTTCTGTGGTACTAACTATGCTCCACCATCAGCTACTGAAATCGATTTCTAATACCCCGTTTACATGATTCCAGTCCAGCGACCGAATCCAGCGCTGGATTGCTTACTGGAATAATGGAGACCGGCACTGGAATGCATCAATCCAGTGCCAGTGCATTCCAGTGCCGGTTTACATTATTCCAGTAAGCAATCCAGCGCTGGATTCGGTCGCTGGACTGGAATAATGTAAACGGGGTATAAATCTGAAATCGGATTTGTATCAATTTGCGTAAAAATCTGAAAACGCCCATCTCTAGTTTACACACCACACGCCCGTCCAATCTACTTGACCTCAAGAATTGTTATCGGCGAGGTATGCTGCTGTGGTTCTACTTATTTTGGTAGTTGACGAAAGAACAACACATCTATCCATCTCGCTCTCGCTTTATTCGCACTCTGTCACGCTGAAAATTACATTTGAAAATTCTAATGGCTAGATAGATTAGAATATATAAAAAAAATAATCTTTAATTAAGTACTTACGCATGACTTGTGATATTCTTCTGGATTTATTTGTGTTTCTTGAATTATTAGAACACTTTCTGAAGGCATAGGATTTTTTTATATTTATGTCTGAAATGATCAAAATCAGTGATAGGTAAAAACGACGGGCGCTCACTGCTTCCTACGACCGACTAGAACGGAAAGAGTGAGCTCACTCCTCCCAACGATAACATAATTCCGCCCGCCCTGAATTATGGGAGGATAATATTTCCGGCAGCGCCAGGAGCAGGCGAAGGGTTTACGTGTAAATTAGTGATTAACCGCGATTATTTTTGTATGAGCAATATCGATATTATTTGAGCGACCATGTTTATTAGGTACATGTGACTAAAAGATGATCAAAGAACGATAAATGACTCGTCGTTCTGATATTTCATTATTTTGTTATGACGGAACAAGATTTGCGCGTTCAGGTTTTGATAAATGTAATGGATTAGGATTAGGTAAGTATGGATAAATTACGGATGGTCTGGTCGGTATAAATACTGCCAATCCGGAGACCCTGTTTAGAATCTTACGCGCTCCATTTGTCTTTTCGAAGTCATGTGCGTAATGTCGTTAACTTTAGAACACGGCGAAGTAAATCATTGTGAGGAAATCGGCATACTTATTCCAAGAATTTTTGGAGGTCATGCATCATCCACCAAACCGCACTGAACTAGCGTGGTGCATTATGGCCTTAACTCTCTTCTTTCGTGGCAAGTTTTCGAGTCTCAGAAGTGAGAAAGTTTAGTGAGCTGCTTTGCTATTAAGTAGGTATGGTAACAACTCTCCACGTCTATAAAAGACCAACAGACAAATGCTTGTTTATGGTTTTCCTTTTTAAAGTAATAATAAAGTAATAAGCTACCCACTCCTGCGTCACTACTTCTGGAACTGCTTTTTACCAGGAGAAAATAAGCCATAAGTTATCAATCCTCCAAGTGCCACTTGAAGGGTGTAACATGTCTTTGATAGATGTTTTATAGTACATATCGGTTTTCTCCCGATGTTTTTCTCTCCCGTAGTAACAAACCCGTGAAACTGCACTTATATTTCGAGAGATCGAGAGCTACTAGCAAATTTTGGGTAGGTATTTGAGGCAAACTGAAAACTTGTCACATAACTCTCCTATTATTCCCCAACACGGAGGTGCAGACCTGGCTGGTGAGAGGCGGGGCAAAATGGACCCATACATGTTATACATTATTGACGTGACAACGTCTTATAATTCGATGAAGCCGGCTGCACACCCGCAAAACATGACGTCATGTAACGTTACCGTTAGTTCGTCGTCTTTGCCATGCGGACGAAGCTGAGCGCTGAGGGCGCCACCCGCCGAGTCGAGCGGTATCACTACTCGCGCTATCAGCGTACTGATTTCTTAAGACGTTGTCACGTTCAACTATCGTCAGTAAACCGACTTTACAGACAACCATTTTTATTTTATGTTTTTATTGAGTGAATATGTTGCAATGTGCAAGTTTTACATGTTGTAGTTTAATGTTTAAAAAATAATAATATGCTAAGAAGACAAGATGATTTAGTCGGGGTTTTTACAATGCCAGGCGCTTGCAAATAGGTTTTGCATAAAATACAAAAAATAGGTTTGACGCAATTTGAAATTTAAATTGGGTGTTATTTATAACAAAAAAATAGGGATTCTCATAAAGAGAGATCATTTTGGAGGGACTGTTAACCTACACAAGGATCTAAATTGAGGGATTCATTTTGACCCACTACTCACCAGCCACGTCTGCAGTCTGCACCTGAGTGTAGGGATATAATAAGATAACTATGTGACAAGTTTTTTGCTTGCCTCAAACACCTACGGCAATTTTGTTGACAACTCTCGGAATATTACTTCTACTACTATTTATTTTCGCCCGATCATCGCCTTTTCGCCCGATCATCGTACGTGTGGACGTGCCGAGGAGCGTAAACGACTTGTATTTCCGATTAATAAGTACCTACTCACTGGTGGTGGCCGAGAAACCGAAACTTTTTATATCACGTAAGCGACACGAACACCAACACTCCACTTATTGCGGATCTCGACCGGCACCCCGTGCTTTCACTCCTGCGCATATTGGCCCGTACAAAATCAACGAATTTTTCTACTATATGCGAGTCTAGCATTGGCCGGCTCCTACCCACCTATAGAAATAGTAGCGAGGGTTGCCACTTGCAATACTCAAAAATATTACACGTATATAAATATTGTCTACGCTTTTTCTCACCATCTATTCTGGACAAACTGATAAATAAAATGCTGCGCTCGCCGCTTTCTCAGAAGGGATCTCCATTCGTTTGTTAGTGATAGCTTAATCAGTTATTATAAGATATATAACAAACGCAACCCTCATAATAAACTAAATACGACTCAATTGGGAGTCGTCGGACCTGGTAGGACTGTTTATATTTCGGAGAATCTGACTCCAAAAGAACGCCACCTGCATTATTTGGCTCGCAAGTTTGCTAAAAATAACGGGTATACCTTTTGCTGGACAATGTTTGGGAAGGTATTCCTGAGAAAAGAGGAAGGCTCTGCTTTGATACGAATTAACAACGATAATGACCTCATTAACTTAACAGGCAAGTGACTAGGTCCTCCTGTTTCAATACTTCATAAGCAACCTAGAATCAGGTTATTTATTTGGCTAATTGTATTTGTTTTTTATGCAAGTTACCAAAAGTTTGTATTTATAATTTAGTACCTAGCTTAAGTCTCAAGAATTTCCTGAATACTACTACTTTTTCTTTTAAACAACCCATAAAAATGTATTTGTATTTATTTAATAAGATTTATTGCAATGGTAAAACAATAATTTTCTGTTACTTCTATTATTTTATAATCTATGTATTTATTGTATGTATTGATTTATTACTACGTATTTCTATCGACGGCATATTTTCTCATTTAGAATTCCCAATAGCACAACGGCTAGCTCTAATCCACATCTACGTTACCTACTTAATTTCAACCACAAAAACGTTCAATAAACCACTCGGTTGTAAAATTATTTTTACTTTTTTATTCAGAATTGTACTTTCTCATCCACCAGCCATCTACGATTTTAATATTAATTCGAGATCACTACTGGACTAGAAGATGCAGCGCGTACACTCCCAGCGCTGATCGCTCTGTGACTGTGACTGACAGCGCTCGCGGTCAAACTGGTCTGATACTTAAGTCCTCGTCTCATAAGCCGGCAGTTGCGATGCGGAGTACAAATTGCACAAAGTCTATTATGCTTCCTATTTACTGTGACATTAAAATAAATAGATCTTTAGGGATAGTAAAATTACTCATCAGTCAGCTCAATGTACTGAAAATATGTTACTTATGGTACTGTGGTCAGTACTATTTTATAATAAAAAACATGTTTAAACACAGATGTTCCTGTGTTAATATTTACACTATTTTTGATACTTAATCCAAGATGAACAACGTAGATTTAATAGATAGTATTGACAACACTGTTATGATTGACAACTACAGAGTCGCAACTGTAGATGACTGTATACGAGTAATAGGAGATCACTCTCAACAATTTACAATATTGTCTCAGAATATAAGAAGTATCCGGGCAAACTTTGACCAATTTTTGGTGTACTTGTCTCGACTGGGATTTCTTCCTGATGTGATAGTCATATCGGAGGCCTGGATTGATAACTCTTTTCAAGGAATTCACCTCCTTAACTATGACTGTCACTCATCCTCTATCCTGAGAAACCAAAATGATGGACTGGTTATTTTTACCAAAAAATGACTTAACGTAGATATAAGTGAGCCACAATTTGATGATGTGAATTGCCTTGTTTTAAGAATAGGATCTGAACTATGTATAATTGCAATATATCGCAGTCCTGCCTTTGACAATATAAGCAGCGTTTTACTTTCACTCGAAACTACTGTATCCACCATCTCATCAGACTCTTGTGTCATTACCGGTGATATTAAGCCTACATCCACCGATAAAAAATTATTGGATTATCTGGATATTACAGCCCATCTTGGTTTTACGCCCGGTCACACTATGCTTACTCGCGTACGAAACTGTCTAGATCACTCTCTAATCAGGACAAAAAAACTAGGGTTATAGTTAATGATTCCAACATAACAGACCACGTCGCTATCCTAACTGGAATAAATAGGCTTACAGTTAAGTCACCACCAAAGTCTAAATCAGTAACCAAAACAAACTATGATGGGGTAGTAACTGAATTTAACAACACCAATTGGTCAGATCTTTATCAAGAAACGGACGTAAATCTGGCAACAAACTTTTTGATAGACCAAATCGGGCTTGCTATTACAAATAACACCACTTCAGTCAAACTGCGTAGCTCCGAAGTACCTAACTAAGCCTTGGATGACCAAAGGTATATTAAAATGCGCAAGACGTAAAGATTCATTGCACCTACAAGTAAAAAAAAATCCAGACGACTTATTCATTCTAGAAAAATACAAAAAATATCGCAATTATTACATTAATATAATACGCTTCCTCAAAAATAAACATGATTCTGATAAATTGCTTGCCAACAAAGATAATAGCAAAACATTATGGAATACTGTTAAAGATATTTGTGACATGAAACTTACACAGACTGATTCGTCTAATCTTCTCAAGACTAAAAACACCGCAATGGACTCACTAAACTATGCCAACAACTATTTTTCATCGATTGGAACCAATTTAGCTCAAAATATTCTTAGTAACTGTATGAGATTCCCTGGATGGGCCGCTGCATTTATCTGTTGCTAGCTTTTTAGAAATCCTGGTAGGGTGGAAAAATGAGGACTTACCTGGAGTACAGGGAGGACGTAGACAGGGGCACACCAACGACGGAACCGCTTGAGAGTTGACCGGCCGGTATCTCTGTACGTGCGCACTTTCACCGAATAACAAGGTTCTATGAGCTAAACAGTCATTGAATCCCACAGGGAATCGAGTGTAGGCTTTCACTGGTAGAAGAACAATTTGAATTTTGGGAGCTCTTGCAGCTCCACGTTCCAACCGAAAATCTTGAGACACACTGGTTTCGTTTTTTCAACGCATCGCGGCGCTAGTTGCTGCGCGCGCGTTTAGTTCACTCAGATCGATGCATTCATCGATCTCGTTGGCGGCAAATTTAAATTGGGAGTGGAACAGTACTTGGATGGGATATTAAATCAGGATAGGTTGAAGTCTGTACATTTTCCCCCCACTTGAAATTCGCCAGGAATTCACATATTGAAATATCTTATAATATAATTATAATAGCCGTGCTCAAAAAATTTAATAATAAACTTAATCTAAAGAACAATACCATCTCAGGCGGATAGTAGTGTCCACATACTTATTATGTATTAAAAAGTTAATTAAATGGTAAAGGACAGACCTTAACTACAGGTCGTCGCATTGTTTTACCATTTGCCGTTCGGAGAGTAACTACTCGAACGATATTATCCGAGCCAGCGTGGACTTGGTCTACGCGAGCTAACTTCCAAAACAAGGGTGGAAGATTAGATTCATTAACGACGACCAAATCATCTATTTTTAAGTTAGGTGGCCCCGGTTTATACCACTTAGTCTTTTGTTGAAGAGTATGAAGATAATCACGCTGCCAAACACGCCAAAAACTCTGAGTGACTTGCCTAATCATTTGCCACCGAGAACGAGGGCATCGTGTATCACATAAAGGCTCTTCCGGGAGAGCTACAAGAGGACCTCCCGTTAGAAAATGTCCGGGCGTTAAAACATCGGATTCTTGAGGATCCGGAGACAATGAACAGAGTGGTCGCGAGTTTAAAACTGCTTCGATCTTAGTAAGAATAGTAGTGAACTCCTCTAAGGTAAGGACTTGAGCGCCTATTACCCGTTTTAATAAATATTTCGTAGACTTTATTCCACTCTCGATTATTCCCGAGAAATGTGGTGCGGCTGGTGGATTAAATTTCCACCTAATTTGACGATTTGTTAAACCTTCAGATATGTTGAAATAATATTTATGAAATTCATTATTAATTTCGTTGAGATATCGATTCGCACCAACGAAATTTGTCCCATTATCGCTTAAAATTGTATGACAAACTCCTCGTCGAAAACAAACCTATCTAGTGCCGCGAGGAATGCTTCCGAGCTCAATTCAGTCACCGACTCTAAGTGAACCGCTTTGGTACTGAGACAAACAAATAAACAAATGTACGCTTTACAAGTTTTTGCACCACGGCGGCGACTTTCTTTAATAATAAATGGACCTCCGAAATCGATTCCGGTGGTATGAAAACATCGAGATGGTTGAAGTCGCACTGATGGCAACTTACCCATCAAGGGAGCTACAGCAACCAGTTTCACCTTGAAACAACGGATACATTTAGAAATTACTGTACGAATTAAATGTCTTAAACCGATAATCCAATATTTTCTTTGAATTAAAGACTGTAGCGTGCGAGGGCCACAGTGAAGATATTTTAAATGATAATGTTCGGTAATCAATTTAGAAATGGGACTTTGTTTCGCTAAAAGTAAGGGATGTAACACCGATAAAGACAAGTTGGCTCTATCGATACGTCCCCCCACTCGCAATAAACCCTCCTCATCGAGAAAAGGAGATAATTTTTGAATCGGTTTTTCGCATTGTCGATTAGTTTGGACTTGATCGATTTGTGATGTCATATAATGATTTTGAGTAAATTTAACTAGTATCTTGACGGAATTATCGAGTTCGGAACTGGTAAGTGCAGAAAATTGTCGATCAGACTTTACCCTTTTAGCATTTGAGATAAACCGAAAACACCAAGCTAACACTCTTTGAAGTTTTGTAAACGAAGAATAATTTTCTGTTAGATTCAAAAGTAAATTATTTTCATGTTGAACAATATGAAAGCTTTCTGTAGCTACATGTTTTAATTCAGGTAGCTCTGCTTTGGCCAACAAGACTTGCTTAGAAGGCCAAGAGCTAGGTAAGGCTTGCACCCAAGCTGGACCAGACCACCATAAAGGATGGTTGGCAAGTTCAGGACAGGACACACCGCGACTGCAGCAGTCAGCCGGATTGTCCTCCGTTGCTACGTGATACCAGAGTTCAGGACGAATCATGTCAGTTGCCTGAACGACACGGTTAGCAACGTACATTTTTAACAAATGTGGTGCCGTATTTAACCATGACAAGGTGGTCATGCTATCAGAATAAGCGCGTAGGGAGCCGATATGAACTTTATTTTTAAGAAGATTATACATGTGAGATAATACTCTCGCTAGAAGCACTGCTGCGCTTAACTCGAGTCGATTTATTGTAGTAGGCTTAATAGGAGCTACCCGAGATTTTGCTATCAACAAATTAGTTACTGTAGGAATTTTCATATCCTCAGTAACAACACACAAATATACACAGCATCCATAACCTTTTAACGAACCGTCACAAAACCCTACCAAGTGAATTTCTATAGGATTATTAGGTATGACATGCCTAGGGAGCGAAAGGTTTTGTAAATCAGATAGATTCGCGGCTATACAATGCCATCTTTTAGCTAAGTCCTTAGGGATAGTTTCATCCCAAGATAAACCACATCTCTTGCAGCAGAGATTTAGCTGCAAAGACAACTGGCCCAATCCAACCTAAGGGATCGAATATCCGAGCGACTATGGAGAGAATGGACCTTTTGGTAAACTCGACATCAAAAGAGTCTGAAAAAGTGTACGAGAAGTTGTCATCTGAGGGGTTCCAACGGATTCCTAATATTTTAATAAACTCATTTCCTGAGTCGTCAAAACATTTTGAAGTTTGACAGTGGTCTAGCGGAACATCCGACAAGAGACTTGGCTCGTTGGTGCTCCACTTACGAAGATCAAAGTGACCTTTAGATAGCAAGCTGGTAAGGTCAGCTTTTAATTGTCTGGCATCATCAAGCGATGAACTGCCAGTGGTAATATCGTCCATGAACGTTTCTTCGGACAAAACTTCAGAGACACGACTCGTATATTCTGAGCCATGGTCTTCAGCAAGTTGACGAAGTGTTCGAATGGCTAAATATGGTGAACTGCTGACACCATATGTTACTGTATTTAACTCGTACTCAGTTAACGGTTGTGTAGGCTCGGAGCGCCATAATATGTGTTGATAGCACCTATCTTCTGGTCTAATTAAAATTTGTCGGTACATTTTACAAATGTCCGCAGTAAAAACAATTTTATGAAGGCGAAATTTAGTAACTAAATCGATAATGTCGATTTGAAGTTTTGGTCCAACATGCACAATATTATTTAGAGAAAGATTGCTTGTAGTCTTACTACTAGCGTCGAAGACTACTCGAAGACGAGTCGTAGCACTCTCCGGGCGTACGACACAATGATGCGGAATTACGTAACGGTCAGTAGACGAAGCGTTTGAAGGCTGCATATGTCCTAAACTTTCGTACTGGTTCATAAATTCCTTATATTCGTCTTTTAACTCGGTTTGACGAGTAAGACGTTTTTCTAAGTTAAGAAAACGATTGAATGCTTGTTGGTATGAGTCACCCGACGAGGGGGCGTCATCCTTTAACATAATTGGTACTACATACCGATTATCGGACGTGCGGTAGGTACCTTTTTTATATTTTTGTTCACAAATATCATCCTCGGGAACGGAAATTATACATTTCGGCGGTTCTTCGGACTCCCAAAACTGTTGAACGATATCATCGAGCGTACAAGAAGATGCGAGAAGTGACGTAACAGGTTCGTTGGGAAATTGTGTTTTTATGTTATGAAAATATTGTCCGGTTATCACCCAGCCGAACACACTGGACAACGCACAGGGTAGTTCGGGACCGGGAGTAAAACGTGACCCGGTATATATTTGATCAAAACATTCGACACCTAATAAAAGATCGATCGGACCGGATTTATAAAATTCGAAGTCGGCGAGATCTAGGTGCGTAAAATAGTCCTTGACGACTAACGGTAACGTTGTCGAAGGCAGAGCGGAAGTAATTTTAGGTAAAACTACTAAGGGTAATTCAAACTTCGGTGACTCACTCGTACGGGGTATTATCGAACCGAAAGTGTAACCCTTTATATTACAAACAGAATTTTGTCCAAGACCAGTAATACTTAAATGACATTTTTTAATGTGTAAACCTAATCGCCTTGCGCACGCACTCGTTATAAAAGAATCCATCGAACCACTATCAATAAGGGCGCGCGCATACTGAAGCGAACCATTTCTATGGTACACTCGAACTATCGCAGAACCCAATATTTTCGTACGGCTAACCGTGGTACGAGTTGAATTTTCCGACTCAGTAGTACTAGTGAGGGTAGTATTCGTGCCAATTGAATTGGGATTAACCGTAGGCGAATTTTTATTTTCACTGTGTAAAATAGTATTATGTTTCGCATTACAAATAAAACAAGTGAACTTGGATGTACAACTAGTATGTTCGTGACCTGGTCTTAAACAATTTTTACACAATTTTAATTTTTGAACGAATTTTTTACGCTGTTCCTTACTCATGGAATGCAGCTTACTACATCGATAAATTGAATGATTTTCATTACAACATAAACAAACAAACTGATGATTTTTATTCTTGTTATTATTATTGGACGTCACGAATGACGACCTTTGTACGGATTTGGTAGAATGCGTACCAATATCCTTACGCGTATCCGAGACTTTCTGAATTCCGCTACGAAATTGTTTACCCTTAGTGTCTGAAGAAGAGGTCGAACCGGTTTGACTTACTTCTAGAATTTTTATATAACTTTGTAAGTAAACAACTAAGTCATTAAAACCTGGAATTTCATTCCTATTTTGTAACTCGAAACGTTTTTTGGTTTCAAAGTCAAGTGACCTTGACGCAATATAAAACAATATAAACTCGGGTAAATTTTCAATATTTAAGGCGCGTAAAGCGTTTACACTTTCATACAGCACATTCGTAAACTCAGATAAGTTAGTTAAAGACGGCCTATTGAGTGGCGTCAGTTTGAATATTTTTTCCAAGTAAGTTGTAGCTAGAATACGCTTGTTGTCGTATCTATCTAACAAGGCACTATAGACTACAGAGTAGTTAGCTAAGGTTATAGGTATACCTTTAGCCAACGTTAACGCATTTCCGGATAAACATGAAAGTAAATAATGGAATTTTTCAATATCAGACAAGGCAACGTTATTATGAACAAGTGGAACGTAACTATCTTTGAAAGTCTGCCAGTTTTCAATATGTCCGTCAAACCTAGGTATTTCAATTTTAGGTAACTTAACCTGAGCAATAGATGATTGACGGCTATCACTGGGTTCCGACTTAGACACTGACGGCGAGCCTAAAGAATCGGCCAACTCAACCGCAACGTAATATAACTCGTCAAAGGACAACAATGCTTTGTTATCGTATTCATGTTTAGGATTTGCTTGCAATTGTAATTTATTTAAATTTTCATGGGCATCTATAAAATTATTTCGAACCTTTTCGATCGATTTGAAACGAGCCCTAAACGATGGAATTTTAGTTTTGTCCTTTGCGACATTCTTAACTAAATCAAATATTATTTGTATATTTTTAAATTCAAATTCACGTCTTTTCGTATACTGCTGAATTTCAATGTTCAAATCTGCCGACATTTTGTTTTATATAAACTACTTAACTCGAACAAAATGCAACGAACGAATGAATGACAATGACGTAGCTAATATCTTCGAATAGGTGCTCCCCAATCGCCAAACGGCTAGATTCGGGTTTTTGTCGGTAACTGACAAATAATTTAAAAGATAGGTAGGTAGTTAGATAAGTAAGTACACAACCACTCCCAGCCCGAGATGATCCGAACTTTGTGTAGAAAGTTCAAGAATCGTATTTTACGGTACAAAGGTACAACATAAGAATGATAACTGTTATTTATTATAATTACCTATATTATTTTCGAGCACAACTAATAAATAAAACAAGACACTCCAACAACTAGCATCAGTCAATCCAGCAGCAATTAATTACTTTATAATAGGAATTTATCGTGAATAATTCGTAAAATGAATTTAAATTAAATTTTAACAAAATGTTTTCTAGATAGTAAGTTCGCCGGGCGCTCCTCTTGGAGTTGGGTACCTACAAGCGAGCGAGCGACGCTTACGGAACAAGTAGGTAGTTATGCCTACTTGCCGAGTATGATGTAAAATTACAAAGAAACCAGTGAATTTGTGGGCCTTGTTACCACTTATGATATTCACTGAATCTATTATGAATAACTAGTATGAATAAAAATTAGATTAATATAATATTACTCGAAAATATTTGATATTTTACGAGATTACGTGAGGGTATGATTCCTCACAGGAGGCACCATTTAAATGTATGAGATTCCCTGGATGGGCCGCTGCATTTATCTGTTGCTAGCTTTTTAGAAATCCTGGTAGGGTGGAAAAATGACGACTTACCTGGAGTACAGGGAGGACGTAGACAGGGGCACACCAACGACGGAACCGCTTGAGAGTTGACCGGCCGGTATCTCTGTACGTGCGCACTTTCACCGAAAAACAAGGTTCTATGAGCTAAACAGTCATTGAATCCCACAGGGAATCGAGTGTAGGCTTTCACTGGTAGAAGAACAATTTGAATTTTGGGAGCTCTTGCAGCTCCACGTTCCAACCGAAAATCTTGAGACACACTGGTTTCGTTTTTTCAACGCATCGCGGCGCTAGTTGCTGCGCGCGCGTTTAGTTCACTCAGATCGATG
Organism: Ectropis crepuscularia; assembly: GCA_963693475.1. Taxonomy (NCBI): domain Eukaryota; kingdom Metazoa; phylum Arthropoda; class Insecta; order Lepidoptera; family Geometridae; genus Ectropis; species Ectropis crepuscularia. The sequence continues at coordinate 11,648,693 of OY856339.1, read as the reverse complement.
CATTCATTGATCTCGTTGGCGGCAAATTTAAATTGGGAGTGGAACAGTACTTGGATGGGATATTAAATCAGGATAGGTTGAAGTCTGTACAGTAACCTTAACAAGTCGCAGCAACAGCTGGCTGGTGCGGTCTCTGTCGATCATTCGCCAGTGCATTCTATATTCCTAACTCCAAGAGACGTCCATGAAATTAGAAAAAATATATTCAGCCTCTTCAGCTCCAGGTTTCGATCGAATTAACAACAAAATATTGAAGCTTGGTGTTGTTGTGCTGGCTCCACTTATTTCGCACATTTGTAACTTGAGCATGCAGCAGGGTGTGGTACCGGACAGCTTCAAATTAGCAGATATCTGTCCTATTTATAAATCGGGTACAACATCAGCAATTTCTAATTATAGGCCAATTTCACTTCTTCCTTCACTTTCGAAAATATTGGAAAGACTTGTAAATAAGCGACTGGTCAGCTTTTTAGATAGAAATGATATGTTGTCGTCGAACCAGTTTGGCTTTAGAGCCGGCAAATCGACGGAGGATGCTGTTGTGGCACTTATAGATCATGTTATAGAAAAGTTAGATGCAAATAAAAGGTGTTTAGGTGTGTTTTGTGATATGGCAAAGGCCTTCGACACGGTAGCCTGGCCAATACTATTAAAGAAACTGGAATCAACCGGAGTTCGTGGAATTGCTTTGAACTGGTTCTGTTCCTATCTCAGCAGCAGAAAGCAGAGAGTTCGAATTTTTAATCAGTTCAGTGACTATGCCTCTGTTTCGTTCGGTGTGCCTCAAGGAAGTGTGCTTGGACCTACCTTATTCCTAATCTACATCAATGAGCTGTGTGGACTGAAACTTTCAAATGGAAGCATATTTACCTTCGCTGATGATACCGCTATTGCGTTCCATGGAAACAGCTCGGACGAGGTGAACAATGTTGCTCAGTTAGGACTATCCCGGGTTGCTAAATGGCTTCAGGCTAACCTATTCACATTGAATGCTACTAAAACTAAGTACATGCCATTTAAAATAACGCAAAAGACTACTCCAGAACCTATGATGATCAAACTGCACTCTTGCGGTTTGCACACGAACCTGACATGCAATTGCCCTGCGCTTGAGTGTGTAGAAAACATCAAGTAACTCGGAGTAACGATTGATCACAGGCTTACTTTCGATGGACATGTAAACAATCTACGATGTAGGCTGCGTTAAATCTTGCATGTTTTCAAACGACTTGGTTCCGTAGCCGACACTAAAACGCTGCGTATTGTTTATTTAGCCCTGTGTCAGTCTGTATTAAACTACTCCATTGTTTCCTGGGGATCTGCAGCTAAAACTCGGGTCATCAACCTAGAAAGAGCCCAGCGGGGGGTTTTAAAGGTTGCTTACAAAAAACCATTCCGTTACCCCAGCGACAGCCTATATAAAGAGTGTGAATTTCTTACAGTACGTCAATTGTATGTGCTATCAATTGCCATACGGTTTCATAGGACAGCAATATTAACTCCAACTCATACTAAAAAGGACCACCACCGACGGAACGCTTGGACCTTACCTAAACTGCGAACCGTTTTCGCCCAAAATTCCTTCTCCTTCTATGGGCCATATCTTTATCAGAGACTCGATCAGAGGTCAGAGAAATTACCCTGTTTCGCAAGATTTTTTTGTGAACCAACCACATGAAGATACACCACCACACAAACACGACTCACAATCACATAAAAATATGCATCCATTTCGTGAATAATTTTGTGATAATGTTTCAAAATGCACAATGTATTAAAAATAAAACTCATCTCCTACAAAGTACACTGAACGATAACAAGACCATCCACGCAGTGTGTTTATCAGAAACATGGATCACCGAGCTACAAAAAAACCTCATACAAATAGAAGGTTTTACATTCGCTTCAGGATACTACAGGAAAAAACATCTTCATGGTGGAGTAGCTACCTTGTTGCGGAAAAATATAAAATATAAAGACAGAACAGATATAGTGAAACTCTCAGTAGAATTCTACGTAGAAACATGTGCTATCGAAATACCAGACCAACACCTTTTGTTAATAACTGTGTATCGAAATGACCGTGAGATTGAGATATTTTTTGATTTTTTGACTAAACTTTTAATAATATTAGGCCAAGAAACAAGTAAACATATTGTTATTGGTGGGGATTTTAACCTGGATAGGGGGAAAAAAACAAATGAATACGTCAGACTGTGCGATACCATGTTAGAAAATAACTTCCACCAAACAGTATCACAGCCAACTAGAATAACATCAAAAACAACATCTTGCATTGACCTACTGTTTACAAATGACAAAGATAACAGTTTGACAAATGTAAACGATTATGGTATCTCTGATCACAAAGCAGTTACTTACAAATTTGAGACAACAACCAACTGCAACAAACATGTAATAAAGCAAATTGTAACTAAACGATTTTACAATCAGACAAATGTAGACAATTTTAGAAATGCCTTAACAAAAGTAAACTGGAACAATGTAATAAAAAATGACGCAGATATAAACACAAACTATGAAAAATTCGATAACATTATTCAAACATTATTAAACACCCATATACCTAAAAATACCATAACAATAAAATCAAAACCCAAAAATACCTGGCTCACAATTGGTTTAAAAAACTCGTGCCGGCACAAAAGAGCATTAAAATCACTAATAAACAAGTCCAATAATGCGATATTAATATCGTACCATAGAACTTACCAAAAAATACTAAAAAAATGTGTCAAAACTGCAAAAAAGCTAAGCAACATAAAAAAAATGGCCACAGCTACAAATAAAACTAAAAAAATGTGGGAAATAATCAAAGAGACAACGAACAAAACAAGTAAGTACTAGAAAAAAAGCAAATATAAAACTTAAAGTACAAAATACAATAATAGAAGAACCCCTCTCTATTGCAAACAAATTTAACCAATATTTTGCCTCCATTGGAAAGCCAGATCCCCCAAACAAACAAAATATTACAAATCAAAAGAAAATAATATTAACCTCACGTCCTGTTGAAAACTCTATGTACCTCCCACCTGTTACAGAACAAGAAATATTTAAAATTATTAAAAAACTCCCCAATAAACACAGCACTGGAATAGACGATTTTCCGCCCTCATTAATAAAAACCTGTATCGCAGAATTAACTCTTCCGTTGACTATGCTGATTAACCAGTCAATAGAACAGGAAATTTTCCCTGAAAAATTAAAAATTGCTAAAATAAAGCCAATACTGAAAAAAAAGGGAAACACTGATGATATGAGCAATTATAGGCCAATTGCTTTGCTGCCTGCAATATCAAAAGTTTTTGAAACTGTAGTTTCAAATCGTATTTACAATTTTTTAGAGAAATACAAACTACTGGATGAAAATCAATTTGGCTTCCGAAAAAAATCTTCCACCACTTTGGCCATATACAAATACACGCAAAAAATCCTGGAATATATTAAAGAAAAACACTATGCAGTCGGACTCATATTAGACATGAAAAAGGCCTATGATAGAGTTTTACATTCTGTACTGCTCAACAAACTAAATAATATCGGCATAAGAGGCAAGCCACTAAACTGGCTAAAATCTTATTTGAGCAATAGAAGACAATTGGTAGAAATAAACCACTTTCATCAGGATGGGACGTCGAAATCAGATGTAAAATCTGAACAGCAAACCCTCAATTGGTCCATTCCACAAGGTAGCGTGTTAGGATGTGTCTTATTTTTAATATATATAAATGATCTGCCCAAAATATTAAATACTCCATGTATCCTATTTGCCGACGATATCTCGCTTATTTTCAAATGTTCACCTGACTCTATGTCACAAAAACAAATAATTGACTCCTTCTTAAAAATTAAATATTGGATGGAGCTACACAACCTCGAACTGAACACTAAAAAATCTAAAATTATTCAATTTCACCCCTACCAAAAAACACCTCTAAACCTTTCATCCATTTCAAAACTATTAGACATCGAAGAAACCAACAATATTACGCTTCTTGGTATTGAAATAGACTCACAGTTCAACTTTAAAGCTCACATTCAAAAACTAAAAACAAAATTATCACAATTCGTATTCGCTTTAGCAGTTTTAAAAATCAACACAAACCTGAAAACAGCTTTCAGTGCTTACTATGCCTACGCATATGCTTGGCTCAAATACAGCATAATCATTTGGGGAAATCGGTCAGAGGCTCACGATCTTTTTGTATTACAAAAAAAATGTATCCGTATTCTAGGAAACCTCCGCATACCCAATAGTTGCAAGCCGTACTTTACCAAACTAGAAACACTAACATTACCCAGCATTTACATTCTAGAAGCCGCTATGTTTGTAAAGAAACACCCCAACTTGTTTTCTTTCAATAAAAGTACCCGACGCCAAACTCAACTGGTGGCACCAGAGCCAAAGCTAGAAATTGTTAAAAAAGGCCCTGAATACATGATAACAAAAATATATAACACCTTGCCTAACGAGATTAAAAATGAACCCGACCAAAATAGATTTTATAAAAAGTTAAAAACGCTGCTTATACAAAAAAGTTACTATAGCATTAACGAATACCTAGATGACTATAAATATATCCCACTCTCACGGCATTAGTATTAAAAATAATGTACATAGTTTAGAATCCTTATATACATATTACGTAATATTACAAGTAGGTATAATATTATAAGTAATATTACATCTACTTATGCTAAGATTGTAACTGTACAATTTTAATATTGTTATGCCCTAACAGGGTCAATGCTCAGCTTATTTTGTCAGCTTTGTATTATTATGCAATAAATGATTGATTGATTGATTGATTGATCAAACACTAGACTTGCTGTACTTGTCGCGTTTTATGGCGAGGAAGAAAATAACGTCATGGCTATTGACCCTAGGGTTCTTGAAAACAGAGAAGTTATTAAGCATTGAAAAGTAATCTTAATAACGCGCTTATTTAAATTACTTAACTTATTGCCGTTGTGTTAGTTCATATCCTAAAAAGTTATCTAATTTCTATCTTTATTAAATGTAATTATTGAATTATTAGTTATTTATATATTGATTTTGCTCTCTCCCATCTCAAGTTATGTATTATCTTTGTAAATAAATATTTCAAATATTAAGTATGTTTATAAAGTATCTGTAAGTAGATGCATTAATTATTTGGTGTGTGTGTGAGTTTTTGAGACTTATTAACCCTGATTTGGAATTTACCTTTGGCTTTGTTATTTGCTTTTGTTTGTATTTGTAATTGTATTTTTCAACACTTAAAAAAAAATAAAAAAATGGTCTAGTGGAGAGCCTGAAACCCATGACACAGGACAACCTAGTGTGGGTTTCAGTGAACACCTCGAAGCAGAAATAATTGTAATTTGTTTAGTATAGTTTTAAGTTCTTGGTGTAACTAATGAGATATGTAAGTTTGTGAAAATAAATTATTCATATGATTCATATGTATTCTAGTCTAGTTGGGATAATGGTAATTGCCAATCTGGAGCCCCTTGTTCAAATGTCACGTGCACCTTTGTCTTTTAGAAGCAATTTGCGTAATGCCGCTAACTTAAACCAGTACCTATCAATTATAGCAGCAATAGCCAAGGTGTTCGAAAATGGCTTGAGTTTACGATTAGTGGCCTTCCTATCGGAAACCGAGGCCCTGTGTGAACAACAATACGCATAGGTACTGCGAAGGGAGGTCTACGACTTCCCTAACGCGTGAAGTGATTCGTAGTGTTTTGGCTGCCCGTGATCGTAAACAGTTTTTGGCTGTCTTGTGTTGTGAATCATCAAAAGCCTTCGATGTCCCAGACCATGATTGAGACCTTAGCTTTAAAGCTGAAACACTATGGCATAGCTGGGAAATCATATGCGGTGTTGACTGATATGTTACGAGGCCGCTCTCAAGTGGGTGATGCTGGTGATGGCGATAGTAAATCAGACCCTCTGTCTTATTTTTATTTTTTTAACTTTTATAGGCTTACACTTGGCCGCCATCTCGCCTGATGTTAAGCGACGATGCGGTCTGCGATGGGGCGTGTTTACCTAGAAGAAACCGATTCACTCTCGATTTGAAAACACAAAGATTGTAACCAACAGGGAAAATCCACTCAGGCAACGCATTCCACAGCCTAGACGTTCTTATCACAAAGGTAGAGTCAAATCTCTTTGTGCGTGTCTTTGGAACATCAACCATGAAACGATGTCGCTTTTTCGAGCTACGAGCATTCCGATAGAAAAAAGGGCAATGTGGTATTAGATCATGTTAATCAGTCGCACACTCTCCGAACTGTATCCGATAAAAAACCGAAAGGCTAGCAAATTTTCGCCGATGTTCAAGACTTTGTAATCTTTTTCGCACAAGAGTGTCGTTGCCTATGAGCCTTTTGGCACGTCTCTCGATCGATTCCAAGGCCTCCAGCTGATACTTAGCCGAACCATCCCAAAGATGCGAACAGTACTCCATACAAGAACGAATTTGAGCTTGATATAACGTGAGCAACTGCTCAGACTTGAAGTACCTTCGCACCTTTGAGAGGACACCTAGCTTTTTGGTAGCTAATTTAGCCTTGGACTCAATATACAAACCAAAGTTGAGCGTAGATGTCAATGTAACGCCCAAACGCTCAAGACGGTCAGAAATCGGCACGGATACACCTCTAAAAGTTGGAGTCAGTTGGAATGGACTCCTTTTTGCGGAGAACAGACACGCCTGCGTCTTACTCTCGTGGAACTTGACCAGATTGGCATCGCCCCATGTAGACACCGCCTCAAGGGTCAAGCTCAAACGCTCGATCAAACTCTCTCTTAGCACCTGAGTTTGCTGCCCACTGGCTCTCGCACTAGATATGTAACTCTCTACAACGGTGCTATCGCCTGCGTACCCAAAGATACCGGGCTTCAACAGATCGTTGATATGTAGCAGGAAGAGCGACGCAGAGAGTACCGACCCTTGAGGGACTCCGGCATTGATAGCCATTTGATCCGACGAGCAGCTATCAATGACGACTCGTATGGATCGATCCCTCAAGAAGTCCGATATCCACGCAATAAACCCAGGAGACAAACCATGACTAGAAAGCTTGCTTATAAGGCCATCATGCCAAACCCTGTCGAAAGCCTTCGAAATATCCAGGGAGACTGCAAGTGTTTCCCCGTGTTTCTCGATAGCTTCACTCCAGATGTGAGTGACGTACGCTAGAATATCCCCGGTGGACCGGTTTCGGCGAAACCCGTATTGCCGGTCACTGAGGAGGTCTGTTCGGTCACTGTTTGATTCTAGGTACGTCAGAAACCTGTGGTTTAAAACACGTTCCATAGTCTTGCAGAGTATGGACGTGACTGAGATGGGCCTGTAGTTGGCAGGGTCAGCACGACTACCCTTTTTGGGCACTCGTTGCACATTGGCAAGCTTCCAAGACCTTGGTACTAATCCAGTTTTGAGAGAGAATCTAAATAGACGCGTCAGTATCGGGGACAACTCAGGCGCACATGCCTTCAACACTAGGGCAGATACCATCTGGGCCACCGGCTTTATTCACGTCCAGATTGCGTAGCACTTTGCGAACCTCCTTTTGGCGAATGTGCATCTCTGACATGAGAGCCGCGTCCGCCGCCTCACTTAAATATTCCGTGAGCTTAGTCGTCTCCTGGTCTCCGCTGTGCGACCGATATACACAGGCATAAACAATTTTGTCAATGCCGGTGTCTATTAGTACCCAAATAACAGAAAATCTAGTGTCCTCAAGGTTACGGAGACGCCGACAGCAGATGTCGTCACGGGCGTACAGGCACACACCAGCACGAGGCCGGAATTTGTGCTCCAGGGTAAAACCTGGGTATGTTAGGTACGCCACATCCGACGGACAACCTATCTGCGTCTCCGTTAGGAACAAAAGTGACGGCTGATCAGTGTCGAGATGGTGATGTACTGCCGTGAGATTGGAGTGCAATCCTCTGATATTAGTGAGGTGCACTTTAATGGTCAAGGAGAGCAGCCGCTTTAATACTTTGTTTCCTTTTTTAACTTTTTTAATGTTTTTTTTATGGTGAGAGAGAAGATCGGTGGAAAAACGGAAGTAAAACGAGGCTGCATAACACTTACCAATGGTCACAACACAACACAAATACATGTATGGAAAACTAGTCTAGAGACTGCGGGGACGCCCGAGCCCCCCGGAGATGTCTATCTGGCCTTGACTTCCGGTCGCCAACCGACAGGATAGCGCATCCCGGGATTTTTCGCTAGATGGCGGGGCAGCCTTTCATGAGTGGCTAGCTCACTACTTGGACCCCCAACTATCTGCGGTCGGTCGCGGCAACCGTGCCTCAGATCTCGCTACCCTCCAAGACTAGCCTTCCCATGTAATGAATCAGTGTGTGACAATCTGGTCTCATAGTTAAGCTGCAACTGTTCTGACCCGTTTTCCCTTAATGGCGTCACCACACAACATGCCAAAACACGGCTGGGCCGCTTGGCGGCATGATTTGATAAGTCATGCATAGACATGTCTTTGTCTATGGGAGTATCGCAGGGTTCGTCAGTTTCAAATATCATGTTCTCTCTTCTCCTAAACGATCTCTCCGAAGTCGTAAAGGGTGCAGGCATATTTATGTATACAGATGATGTGGCTGTCGTAATAACAGCTCTTTCAATAAAGAAATTAGAGGATAAATTTAATATCGTAATTAATGACTTCAACCCATGGTTTTACATTAGAATTGAATGAGGAAAAACATGAATACCAACGGCTTTATGTTAAATTCAAAAAAGACCCACTAAATTAAATTTTGTCTGTCGGGCCACCATATAAAACCAAACCGTATTCTATACCACACTCTCTCACGAAGTCACGGAACCTGACTCTCATTCTGGGACCAGAACTCTATAATACAATTCCTAAAATAGTTATATCGGCCCCAAGTTTTGGCAGTTTCAAAAACAGATTAAATTACTGGCTTATCGACCTTCAAACTTTGTATAGTTACAGCGAATATTTAGAGAGTGATGGCAAAGTTCCTATAAAAATGTAAAAAACTGACACGAGTTAGTACAATATATTGTATTAAAAACATAACATTATACTCGTATAATGCTTGCCAGTTTTCTGTGCGATAGTTATTATTATATATTAAAGAACTTAATTATTTCAAACTTTGAAAATGTGTACAAATTGTTTGCTCTTTCTTTTGTTTTTATGACGTGTAATTTGTACATTTATTACTAAAGAACTTTGACTGTAAATCCGTGATACTTTTGCGCGTTGAGTCTAAATTGTCCTGTTTTCCCACAAACAATAAATTTTGGAAGTATCTATGGATGTGTCTTCAAAATGATATTGAAGTTTCTAATCTCATTTTCTTCTAAACTAAATAGTTTGCGCAAGACACACTTCCAAAGTGGTTAAATGTGGCCCTGAAATTTTTAAAATAAGATAATGATAAAATTAATAACATATACGATGCACATTAATTAGGTATTGTATTCTGCTAGATAGTTAAGCTCTCATTTGTCATTTGTGAAACAAAATATAATTGGCCATTTTGTGGTGGCTGTCAGTTTGGTAGTATTTTAGTATCTAGTCAACCCCTTTCATTTGATATCCTTAATCGGCATCCTTAGTCGCCATCTTGAATGGATATTAACCAAACTACTACGAGTAAGAACCACTGCAAGGTAACTTAGCTTTAAAATAAAAAACCGCATCGAAATCGGTTTATCCGTTTGAGAGCTATAGAAATAAACACACAGACAGATAGACGGACATCGACGTCAAACTTATAACAGCCATCTTTTTGTACTGGGGTTAAATAGAGTAAATTAGAGGCCAAAAATAAACTGAGAGTACGAACCAACATTTGGTATTTGGTAGTCAAGTGCCTGTATCTATCACGCATTCTATGAATCAGCAACTTTCATCCTGATACAGATTAAGTCTATATTTAGTGGTGTTTATATTATTATAATTTACCCAATGAAGGTATTTTTTTTTTCTAAAATTATTCACGAACTCACCTTGGATCCTAATGCTTATTACAATCTAGCCTAATTTATTAAGTCTAGGCTAATGAGTAATGTATATCTAACTTAAATTGCTACATATTTTATACATAAGAAGGTGCCCATCAGCACTTTTCTTATTGACACTGTTAAGGGGAAGTCACTTCTTTCACTTGACTTAGCACATTTAATTGTTTTATATTGTATTGCACTGCCACTGCACTATACTAACTCAAAAACATGGAACACATGGAGCATAGACAAACTAGGGAGCACATGGAATATTACCGACCTATTGCCCTTATACCTATAATGTCAAAAATATTTGAAAAATATTTTAACCAGCAATTCATTCAGTATTTTGAAAAATACAACATACTTTGTAATGAGCAAAAAGGTTTTAGAAGAAATAAGACTATAAATATTGCTATATATGATTTTCTTAACAATGTAATGAAAAATGTTGATAATAACAATGCTATATGTACCATTTATTGTGATATGACCCAGGCATTTGACTATGTCAATCATGATATTCTTCTGAGTAAATTTGAAGCCTATGGGGTTAGGGGTAATGTGCTTGACTTAGTAAAATCTTACCTAACAGACAGAAGGCAAGTAACTAAAATTACGAAGATTAATACTAAAACTAAACAGGAGGAAATATTCACCTCTAAAGAAAGAACTGTCAAATTTGGTGTGCCGCAGGGAAGTGTGTGGGGACCGTTTCAATTTATTGTCTGCATAAATGATTTTCCTAAAGTAATTGAGCATCCAATGTCACTATTTGCAGATGACAGCACAATAACAATAGCATGTCAAGATAAAGCTAATTATGAGGAAGATATCAATGCCGCACTAAATTCATCTATCCATTGGTTAAACATTAATAACTTAATAATTAATTTAAACAAAACCAATTTCATGCAATTTACTCAAACAAAAAATTACTTGAGTAACATAAACATAAATTATCAAAATAAAAAAATTGCAGAAGTCACTACAACAAAATTTTTGGGCCTAACAATAGACATGAAATTGAATTGGAAGGCACATGTTGAGATTATCTGCAAGAAGCTGGGTAGCTCGGCATATGCTCTGCATAGGCTTGCTCCAGTGGTAAAGAAAGAGGCTCTTCTTACATCTTACCATGGATTGGTGGCATCAGTCTTGAGATATGGGATCATTTTTTGGGGGAATTCAACTGATACAGCCTCAGTTTTCAAAGCACAAAAACGATGCATTCGTGCTATGTTCGGGATGCAAGTTACAGATAGCTGTCGACAGGTATTCATAGACAACCAAATATTAACCCTGCCATGCCTGTACATATTTGAAGTTATGTGTTTTGTAAGGAATAACCCTCATTATTTTATTCTATTGAGTGACAAAGTAAAACGTAACCGGCGTGATAAGTGTAGACTGCTCATAGACAAACGCAAAAAAAGATTATGAGTGACAGCATTTTTTGTATGGCTCCTCTTTTATATAATAAGCTGCCAAATGCCATAAAAGAACTTAACATAACAATGTTCAAAAGTAAACTAAAAAAAATGCTTATACACAAATGCTATTATACTGTAACTGAATTTTTAAATGATAAGGAAATTAATTGGAATACTAATATTTTAGACATTGTTTAACATGAATTTTTTACAATATTTAAACCTTATTCCATTAATATCTCAATAGATATTATTATTCCATTATGATATTTGACATTCAACTGACATAAGACCAAATAATGATATATTGTATCATGATGAATTAGTTTGTACTGTATTACATTTTGACATTCTTTGAGTATTTACATGAATATTATAATTAACGACATTTTTGATTTTTTGATTATATACATTTATTGCACTTTATACATTCTTTGACATTCCTCACATGGATGAACTGCAAGATCTGCTAATGCAAGACCCTGGATGGACATATTGATCAAACTCAAAAACACAAGACAATATCCTGATGAAACACAAGACGTTGGCGAAATTGTGCTCACCAAACATTTATCTCACACAAATATATATCACAACCAAATAGAAGCCAGAAATGAATCGAAGATGAAGAATCAGATGACATAAATAAAAACCAGAAATTAATAGAAGATGAGGAAGAAGAAGACTTTAAACAGCTGACTATTATTTAATTTAAAAATTAAGACTAACAAATTGTCTTGCCAGACATATTGCATGCCTCTCGCAGAGGCCAGTTTGTATGGGGCAACTTTTAAAATGTTTTGTATTATCTTATCTTACCTACAAACAGCAATAAAGATTTTTTTGTATTTTGTATTTGTAAAATGTTTTGTTCTTTTAAGTCTTCTCACTGTGTCCGTGTTATCAAGGAGCTGGATAGCCTCGACATTCACATGATGATGAAGCCTGCGTTCATGTGCTTCTGCGTACTTCTTTATCACTTTGCCGACAAGATCCATTGATGAATATCGGCATTTCTCACATACCAGGGCGCATTGACAATATCCCTGAGTACTTTGTTTTGAAAACGTTGTATTATCTCGATGTTGCTATTTTTGGTACAGCCCCACAACTGTATACCATAAGTCCACACTGGCATTAGGACTTGTTTATATAATAATATTTTGTTATGTATTGACAGCACGGAGTTTCTACCAAGTAACCAATACATGTTTTTGTAGCGTATAGCTAGTTCCTCTCTCTTTTTTTTGACGTGAGATTTCCAGCGTAACTTCGCTTCTAGAGTCATGCCTAAATATTTGGCTTTATTTTCGTATGGTATACATTGTCCATTTATGAATACTGGATGATATTGTTTTTTCTTGTTTGTGAAGTCTATGTGAAAAGTTTTGGACTCATTTAGCTTAATACGCCACATTTTTGTCGAGTCATGTATTTTATTAACTGCTATTTGCACCCTCTCTGTGGCTTCTGCGTGGGTGTCACCTATTGCCAGAATAGCAGTGTCATCTGCGAAGGTTGCGATAGTGTTGTTGTCTAAAGCTGGGATATCACTAGTATACAACAAGTAAAGTACAGGCCCAAGTACACTTCCTTGTGGTACTCCAGCTTTAATTTGTTTTAGCGACGAATATGAGTCTTCTTGTTTAATTCTAAATAATCTGTTCGAAATATATTATGATGTTAAAATATCAGAAAATTGTTTAGGTAACAGTAATTTTAATTTGTGTGTTAGCCCTTCATGCCACACTTTGTCGAATGCTTGCGCTACATCTAAAAATATTGTAGAGCACACTTTTTTTTCTTCAAGGGTTTGCTCTATGGTTTTAGTGATTCTATGAACCTGATCTATCGTAGAATGTTTTTGTCTGAATCCAAACTGATGATCTGGTATCAAGTTTTTGTGTTCTATGATTGGCTTCAGTCTCTTGAGCAAAAGTTTTTCAAACAGTTTTGAAATGATAGGCAACAGAGATATGGGCCTATATGACGCTGCTTCTTGAGGAGGCTTGCTAGGTTTTGCTATCATTATTACTTCAGCTACTTTCCATAAGTCAGGCACATACCTCAGTCTGAAGGCAGCATTGATAAGTGTGGTAAGTTTAACTATAGCTTTACATGGTAGATGTCGTATGATGTCTCCCGTGATTAGATCATATCCGGGTGATTTCTTCGGTCTTATTCTTAATTTTATCTCATTGAAAACTTCTTTGGGAGTAACTAGCTTTATCTCCAGATCATCTTGTATTGCTTGATCTAGATTAGTTAGATTTACAGCTGTTGCGGCTCTTTCGTTAGGTTGGAAGATTTTTTCCAAGTGTTGAGCAAATCTTTGGGCTTTTTGTTCATTGCTAATGGCCCATTTTCCATCCAGCTCTTTTATAGGGGGAATATGGGTAGTTGGTCTTTTCATGTTTTTAGTTGCCTTCCAAAGTGAGTAGTTAGTACTGCTGTCACAAGACAACTGTTGAAGGTAGGCTTTCATGGAGTTGTCTTGATAGTTTTTTATTGCTCTTTGAAGTTTTTTAGTGAGTTGGTTCAGCAAATTTTTGTCATTTGGACAGCGGGTATGATGCCATGTTTTTCGTTGTTTTCTCTTTGTAGCCAGTAGTTGCATAATTTCATGAGGGTAGTTAGTACCACTGGCCCTTTTTTTCATGGGTGGTGTATTTTTCCAGGCTGTCTGTTGTATGTTTTCTACAAAAATTTCAGTCTCTTTGTCTAATTCTTCCGGTGTCTTAAGTGAAACGTTAAGATCTATTATGCAATCTAAGTATATCTGGAAGCTTTCCCAGTCTGTGTACTTATTTACTAGACTTAATTTACTATCTCTGTATATAAATTTGTCACTTATCGATAAAAATATAGGAGAGTGATCTGAGCTCATATTCAATTATGGTTTTATGTCTAAATAAGCTCTTGATATGTTCCTATAAACAAAAAAGTCTATAAGATCAGGTATTTTCTTCGGATCAGTTGGCCAGTACGTTGGTTGACCTGTAGAGATAGAGTCTCCTTTAATTTGTTTAATTGCAGACAGGAGCTCCTTCCCTTTCGTGTTAGTGAGTCGGGAGCCCCAATATAAATTTTTCGCATTAAAATCTCCTCCAACAATAAACTTGTCTCTGTATTGCTTAAAGAAATTTAAATATTGTTCTCTTTTTATAGCATGTTTTGGTGGGCAGTAGACAGAAGCAATCGTGAGCTTATACAGTTTTGTTTTGATACAAACAGCCACTGACTGAATCTCTTTTTCTTCATTTTTGAATTCCTCATATTGGTATAGGTTTTCTTTTACTATTACTGCACTGCCACCCATGGCTGTATTATCAGGATGGAGCGCATGATATACTTTGTAACCTTTGAATGTGACATAGGATTGTTTGGTGAAGTGCGTCTCCGAAATCAAGCAAATGTCAATCTTTTTTGTATCTAGCACAACTTGCAACTCTTTTTGATGTTGAAGTAGTCCATTAGAATTCCAAGCCATAATAGTTAAGTTATGCATTACTTATTATTTCTAAAATCAGCTGGATTTTTGCTGTTCTCAAGTATTTTTAGACGGCCATCAAACGAGCTCATTAGTGCAAGAATCTGATCTAATTTGTTATCACTATTTATATTCTTAGAATTGTAAATATTTGTAAATGTAGCTTGCGCATATGTTACATCTTTATTTATGGATCGGCTCATTGAGACGGTTGATTTGTTAGCAGTACAGCTTTTATTAGGTAGTCGTGGCTGACTAGGGTTGACAATATGAGACTTTTTCAATGTCTTATTTTTAAGGTTTTGGAACTCCTTAGCTACACTTAGCTATGCATCCTCTGTAACTGGCGGGATGAGGTGCACCGCAGTGTATGCACTTCGGTTTTGCTTCTGCTGGTTTATCGCAGTCTCTTGTTAGATGCTTTCCAGTGCATTTGACGCATCTGGGCTCTCTAGAACAATATTTTTGCGTATGTCCATACGCTTGGCATTTTTTGCACTGTGGGACAAGTTTCATAGTTCTTAAAGGTTGTATTTCAATTTTACATCCCAATACGGTTTTAATTCCGTATATTTTGTTAATATCTTCTTCTTTTGAGAATGTTAGTACGAACATGTTGAGTGGTTCCTTGTTCTTCCATCTCAATTTATTTGTTGCACTTTCAATCTTATAGCCTTGTGCTTTAGATCTTCTACAATCCTATCTGGCTTGCATGTTGAGTGTAGTTTTTTGGCCATAACTCTTATGGGTCTTTCTTGTTTATTCTCAAAGGAGTGCCATAGCCATTTTTTTCATTTGACTTGGAATGTCTTCCCTGGTTGGCTTTCTGATAGGTCATCAAAAAAAGTTTGATAATTTGTGACGTCATCGATTATTATAGGTGGTGGCTGTGGGACCTTTTTGGCTACCTTTTCTGGATCTGCTCTGATGCAGTTTTTTCCTTGCGGTGATGGAGTGACTGGAGTGGGTGACGTGTTCATTTTCCTTTTTTTCCTGGACTTCTCTCTGATCCACTCTGTTTCTCTGGCTAGTTCATCGTCATCCGTGCAGTAGTCCACAGGTTGAGCAGAACTTTCTTTCGTATCTGTCTGGAATAGTACTTTCTCATTTTTCAAAACCTTGACTTGTTCTTGGAGGTTTTCAATTTCTTTTTGAAGGGTTTTTAAGACCCTTTCTAATTTTTCCCGTTCTGCTTTTTCTTCGCGGTAATGTTTGTATAACAGATGTTCATTTTCTGTTTTTAATTTTATTGGGCTATTTTTGAGCTGTCCATTATTCGTTATGTAGATTTAACTTCGCCTTAATAAAACTAGTCAAGGCTTGCCGCGATAGGCATCGCATATCAGTATCTAGGTCATATTTGACTCACCTGACGCGCGGGCGACGACCGTCGTTGTTTTGATTTGTCATCGGATAATGCACTGGTTGCGCGCGAATTACAAGGCGCGTCTGTTCTTTGCGAGTTATAAACACGGATAGTTATTATTATATATATTAAAGAACTTAATTATTTCAAACTGTGAAAATGTGTACAAATTGTTTGCTCTTTCTTTTGTTTTTATGACGTGTAAATTGTACATTTATTACTAAAGAACTTTGACTGTAAATCAGTGATACTTTTGCGCATTGAGTCTAAATTGTCCTGTAAATTTTGGAAGTATCTATGGATGTGTCTTCAAAATGATATTGAAGTTTCTAATCTCATTTTCTTCTAAACTAAATAGTTTGCGCAAGACACACTTCCAAAGTGGTTAAATGTGGCCCTGAAATTTTTAAAATAAGATAATGATAAAATTAATAACATATACGATGCACATTAATTAGGTATTGTATTCTGCTAGATAGTTAAGCTCTCATTTGTCATTTGTGAAACAAAATATAATTGGCCATTTTGTGGTGGCTGCCAGTTTGGTAGTATTTTAGTATCTAGTCAACCCCTTTCATTTGATATCCTTAATCGGCATCCTTAGTCGCCATCTTGAATGGATATTACTTACCAAACTACTACGAGTAAGAACCACTGCAAGGTAACTTTTAAAATAAAAAACCGCATCGAAATCGGTTTATCCGTTTGAGAGCTATAGAAATAAACACACAGATAGATAGACGGACATCGACGTCAAACTTATAACAGCCATCTTTTTGTACTGGGGTTAAATAGAGTAAATTAGAGGCCAAAAATAAACTGAGAGTACGAACCAACATTTGGTATTTGGTAGTCAAGTGCCTGTATCTATCACGCATTCTATGAATCAGCAACTTTCGTCCTGATACAGTTTAAGTCTATATTTAGTGGTGTTTATACAATTTACCTAATGAAGGTATGATACTATTTTAATCGGCGATGATAACATAGTCATATAAATAACTAGCAGAGTGTGAATAACTTGTCAGTTGCTTGCCAGCGCGATGTTGAGGAAGTCGTTAGCTTTGTTTTATATGTTTTTTTTAACGGCTTCGAAAGCCGAGGATGGGGACTCAAGAGTAGTGAACACTGCGCAGGGTCCTGTGAAAGGATACAAGGACCCTGAGTACGGTTTCTACACGTTTATGAGCATCCCGTACGCCACAGCACCAACTGGGCCTGACAGGTTCAAGGTACGTAGAGTAACAATTGTATTGATTACGTACCTAATTCTCATAAACCAAGGTCAAATAATATATTCCTATTTATTGTTTGTTAGCAACGCTCTTTTAATAGATATTGAAATGGCTTTTATTAATACGTATAGGATCATCTTTAAAGTGCAATTATAGACGATTTATTTTCACTTATGCCAATGTCAATTTTTAAGTCTTTCAACTGTGTTATTTGTGTTACTAACATGTGGTCAGTAAAAAAACCATACGTACGCGATGATATGGTGGTTCTCTCTAAATGGTAAAATCGTGGCTGTACTTAATTCAATAATAATAAAAATGGTTAATTACATTGACCATTAGATAATTATTATTTGAGCAGTTTCTCATACTCTAGACTGACAGAGTAAAAAACCCACACTTAGATATTTACTCGAGTTACATTGTAAGCTATCAAGATTGTGTTTACTGTAAATTTTATAATGTTTTCAGGCTCCACTCCCTCCTCCAAAACGGATGCATACACTGGAAGCTGTCGATAAACGTATTATATGTCCACAAGCCAAGTTTCCTATGCATGTTATGCCTCTAGATCTAATTATGCAAGAAGATTGTCTTATTCTGAACATCTACGTACCCGACACGAATAACAAAAACCTCCCTGTTGTATTTTCTGTACACGGAGGAGGATTCCAGATTGGATATGGAGAATTTATTTCACCATCAAAATTTGTGGCCGATAGCCAAATTTTATTTATTAATTTCAATTATCGTCTCGGTCCTCACGGATTTTTGTCTCTCGGCACAGACGATATTCCCGGCAATGCAGGTATGAAAGATCAAGTGGCGGCTCTGCGCTGGGTCAAGGAGAATATTGCTAGTTTCGGTGGCAACCCAGACGATATAACCTTACATGGGTTTAGCGCGGGATCTGCATCCGTTGATCTGTTGATGTTGTCAAAAACAACAGAGGGTTTATTTAATAAAGTTATACCAGAAAGTGGATCTAATACTGCAGTTTGGGCCATTCAATCGGATCCTTTAGAAAATGCGAAATGGTTTGCGAAGACCTTAAACTTTAATAACGTTGACGATATCTATGCCTTGGAAGAATTCTACAAGACTGTTTCTTTTGATCAGTTACTAAGTAATGCTTTTCTTGATCACAAGGATTCAACTTTTGTGTTCTCGCCTAGTGTAGAGCGACGTACAGACTCTGTAGCATTTCTTGACAAGTCCCCAATTGACATTTTAAAATCTGGAGATTATGTGAAAGTCCCTCTGTTGTATGGTTTTGCGGAGATGGAGGGTTTGTTACGAGAACCATTCTTTGAATATTGGCATAGTAACATGAATGGTAATTTTTCTGATTTTCTGCCTGCGGACTTAAAATTTGAATCTACAGAACAAAAAGAAGAAGTGGCAAGAAGAGTTAAGGAATTTTACTTTGAAGACAAAGCTGTAGGAACAGAAAATATTTTGAAATACGTGGATTATTTTAGTGACGTATTCTTTGCATACTCAACATTGAGAGCCGTCAAGTATCACGTCGAAGCTGGACATGACCAAGTTTATTTGTACGAATATTCATTTGTAGATGATAATACTCCAGTAGTATCTTACACAAATGTCAAAGGAGCTAATCATTGCGCGCAAACTTGGGCTTTATTCGACTCTGAGATTCCTGCACATATGCCAAAAATCACAACGACCTCAGAATTTAAAAAAATGGTTAAAATTATAAGAAACATATGGATCAACTTCATAGAGAAAGGGTAAGCACGTATTTTTAATTAGTAAACGACTTATTATGTCAGTTGTAGATAATTTATCACAAGATACGCCTGTAACTTGTGTCAGGTATCACCAACCATAACATTATGAGTATTCCATTAGCGAAATTAAAATGAAATAAGTAGACATTGTTTAGTTTACCTTAGTACCTACATGGTAAAATATTTTATGTATTTATTATTGTGTAGTTAATGGTCGATCACGTCTATCACGTCCACGTACATCTTTTGTCTATTGTACTTGTTAATACATATACCAAATATTGTATCTAAATATAAATTTGGATAATATAAGTATTTTTTTTATAGTACATGTAACAGTTCAGCTGGGCTGTCCCGTAACGAATCTTCAAATATTTCTATTATACAATGTATTTGTTGGTAAAGAATGATTTAATAGTGCTTAATTGCATTGGTTATAAGTATTATTATGTTTCAATCTTCAAATGTACTGAATTAAAACATAATCTTTGTTTTGAGTATATCATCAGTAATTTAATCAAGAGAGAACATGTACTATTGTTATTTGATAATATTATGAATTGTTCCTTCAAAGCTGGACCCACTTACTCCCATTGCTATATCTGGTATGAATGCATGAAGAGCATACTCTAGAGAATTACATCTTGCATCGGTGGAAGTTCCAATGGATGAATTGTACTATTTATGGTTTACTAATATTTAAATGTGTTTGTTGCAGGTGTTAATATCTATTATTTGGTTAAATATATTAGAATTGCAGTGGAATCTATGCTTTGAATATATCATCAATAATTTAATCAAGGGAGAACATTAACCGTTACTATTTGATGATAATAATTAGTTCCTTCAGAACTTAATGCAATTGTAAAACCTCTCTGATATGTCTGATAACAATACCTAGAGAGTATACCATTTTTCTAATAAGAATACTTATAGAACATACCTACCTTAAGAAATTACATTTTACACCTTAATTGGTAAATCTGTGTGGCCTTCGAAGGGAATTTTTATGGATGAGTAAGATTGTTCATTCTTGAATCCCAATAGCGGAGTAAATGTTATTCATAACTTTGATTCCTTCATGATACAGCTAGTAATCTGGTTGTTGTAACCTGGGAAAGATACAAGAATAACAAAATGAGATATGCAACTTACATACAACATGCATTTCTAGCCAAAGAAGGACAATTTGGAACCATAAACAGTCTTTGGAAGCCAGTTAATACAAATACCGCTATTAGTCGATGCCTTTTTGTCAATAAAAGAAGTCAGAGGAACAGACATTGTTATGTATCAATCTAACATGTAATTGATAATGTTTCTGGATTAAAAATCTAGAGATATTTCTATTTGGAGTTGGAAACAGACAGTAGTATTTGTTTAATACCAAGTAAATTCAATTTGGATATCTTTGGGAGAACGAAATACGAAAATATATTTGTAAATTTTAAGTTTCACGCAGAGATTGGTGAACTTGTGAACGAAATCACGCTTTGTTTTGCAAAATATATATTGATATTGTGATATCCATTGTGTCATTTAGCTTATAACAGATGTGTAACTTATAATAGATTTACAAGATAAATGTTTATCAACATAGGAACTCACCAAATTATGTAAAACAACACACACCACAGATCCGTATATCCACAAAAAAATCCAGCCGTGTGTTCTCAAATATCCGGGACTTTCGGAGAGGTTTTCTCGCATTCACACTAATATGGTATTAGTAGAAATACTACTTAATTGACGAATTACACAAAATAAGATTGTTTTGTTTGCATGTATTATAATAGTTGCAGATAGGTTATTTGTTTCGTCTTCACACGTCAGCAGTCGAATCGCGAATGACTTTGACATTTGGGAATGGAGATTCAAAGTACAAACTTAAAATTTAATGTGGCTGAAAATTAGAACTAAAATATCCTTACCGTTATTAGTACTTGTTCATATTAACCTAGATAGTGGCGCCATCGTCGGGTGCATCTGTATGTTGGTGGTTTGGAATGTTCGATTCGTAGACTTAACGCGATTAGCTGAGATAAACCGTTTGGTTGAGTTTGTAGTGTTTGTAGACTTTGTACAGATAGCAGAGTTAATACGAATGGGCGGAGCCTGTTTAGCGGGAAAATCAAACGCATAAAAAGGATCGAGCGGGAATATTTTTTTTTTAGTTGTGAATTATTCTTTCGTGAGTTACGTTGTGTCCATGTAAATTGTAAATTAAATTAAAATAGTTTCAAGTTCTAGGTCTGATCATTCGTACTTTAGCAGTAAAAGGAATTGCTATTCTGTTTTAATGCAAAGGAATGTTTCAGCAGTCTCACTTTGGATTTAGATAATGTTTGTGCGATTTACTAGCCGATTTTGAACGTAGTCGGTTGTGTCGGTCGTAGAAATGTTATTCAAATTCAATTTATTTGAGAGTAAAGATAATTTTGTGGGATTTTTATTGGGTTTTGTGGGGAGATGGACGACATAACTATACCATACATGGTTATGGTTTTGATACACGCGTCTCGTGTTTACTTTTCTTAAATTCAACACTACTTGGGTCTTGTGGCGCCCCAAGGTCGATTTTGCCTCTTAAATGGGGATCGATTAATAATAATAATAATAATAATATAACACTTTATTACAACTACAAATCTTAAAAATAGGTCATAACATTAATATCATTACAAATAAATAAGTTTGCAGAGTAATTGGCGGCCTTATCGCTTAAAGCGATTTCTTCCAGGCAACCGTCGAGTGAAGTGGAGAAAAGTCAATAAATACTTTGTAGTGTAGGTGGTGTCACTTACTATAACAATAATATTAATTCATACAAATAAAATAAAAACACATACTTATAATACAGAAACATATACTTAGATAAATACATATTTATATAAACATACTTGATATATAAATAACCAATATATATGAGAAAATGTACCTAATGTGAAGAGGAAAGATAATGTTGAAAGACACGATTTTTAAAAATAGGAAAGGACTTCGCTTGTCTAATAGGAAGAGGAAGAGCATTCCACAGCAAAATAGCTTGTATTGTGAAAGATTTATTATATGAGAGGTTAGAATGGGTAGAGGTAGGGAATATGAGTTTAAGGTGACGTGTGGTGCGGAGAGGATACGATTTAGGCTCAATAAACTTAAATTGTTTTTTTAAGTATGTAGGAGTAGTGGGATTGTACAGAATCTTGTAAAGGAATGAGAGAATGTGAGCATTACGGCGAAGGCGGATAGGTAACCATTTGAGCTTTTGGCGAAACTGAGAAATGTGGTCATATTTGCGTAAACCAAATATGAATCGAATAAAGAAATTTTGCAGTCGTTCCAGTTTGTCTAACTGCTCTTCGGTAACATCCAGATAGCATACGTCAGCGTAGTCCAATATAGGAAAAAGTAGAGATTTTACTAGCGCAGTTTTAGTAGAGATAGGAAGGAAATTGCGTAGTCTCCTAAGGGAAGCAGCAGAACCAAATATCTTACGGCTCACTTCTGCTAATTGCGGAACCCACGAAAAATTTCTGTCAATAAGGATACCCAGATTTTTGACCACTTCACTGATAGTGATAGGAATACTGTCAAAGATCACCTGGGGAAGATGGAACCAGTCAATTTTCGAGATCATACGTGAACTTCCGACAATAATAGATTGTGTTTTCAATGGGTTCACAGTGAGGCCGAAAGACCTGCTCCAGTCTAGTAAGCCATTTAGATCGATATTAGTAGTTTGTATAGCTTCGTGTAGTTTTTCTAAAGAAGCTTGGGTATAAATTTGTAAATCGTCTGCATACAGATGGTAGGATGAAGTCAATTTTTTTGTGATTGAATTAATGAATATTGCGAAAAGAAGTGGAGAAAGAACGCCGCCCTGTGGAACACCAGCAGAGACACTACACCACGAGGAATAAGTGTCATCAATACGGATTCGCTGCCGGCGTCCAAACAGGTAACTGCGAAACCAGTCAATTACCGATGGAGATATGTTAAGAGAGCGAAGAAGTTCCAACAAAACGTCAAAATCGACATTGTTGAAAGCATTGCTGAAGTCTAGTAGCGTTAGCACAGTCAGCTTACCATGACCGATACCGTCTCGTATGTCATCGGTGATCTTCGTGAGGGCAGTAACAGTGCTATGACCGACACGAAAACCAGACTGATAAGGATTAAGCAGGTTATTTTTGGTAAGGTAAGAAGAAAGTTGTTGGTGGATAAGGCGTTCTAAAACTTTGGATAAGAAAGGAAGAATAGATATGGGACGATAATCGGAATAGGATTCAGGATTGAGTTTTTTGGGAAGCGGAGTGATTTGGGCTTCTTTCCATATAACTGGAAAAGTACCCGATGTCACAGAGAAGTTTAAGATGTGCTGGATGACAGGAGCGATTTCATCGAGTATGGGTACGATCATTTTGCGACTAATGCAGTCGCTACCAACAGCATTGGATGAGATAGACTGAATGCTCTTCTTAACATCACATGCGGTAAATTCACTAAAAGTAAAGGGGTCATAAGTGGGAGGACTTACAGAGAAAAGAGATTTAAGCGTCTGAGCTTTTAATGGTCCATTAAAACTGGAAGAATTGGAGAAGTGACTATTAAGTTTATTGATGTCCAGGTTTTGTGGAATGTTATCGTGACGCGATTTTCCAACTCCCAATGACCTCAAAAATTTCCAAACTTTTGCAGGATTTTCATTTTCTACAGAACTATGGATATGTCGGCGTTGTGCATCCCTACACGCTCTGTTGCAGACGTTACGGTAATGTACATATTTGTCCTTACTATCATCGGCATGATGTCTTTTAAGTTTATTCTTAGCTAGTAGTTTTTTGTGCATTAGTACACGAATCTCATCAGTCAGCCAAGGTGCTGGCAAATGTTTCATTTTGACAGCGCGGAGGGGTGCATGAACATCAAAAAGGTTCGTTAAAATTTCGTTGAATTTATCTATCTTAACATCCACGCTATCTGCACTCCAAACATCTGACCAATCGGTCTCCAATGCATGCTCTTGCAACTTTTCAATATCTATACTATTAAAACTGCGCTGTAAAAGAATTTTGGGTTTGACTTTAGGTGGCCGAATTTTGTATGAAATAAAAATCATATCGTGATGAGAGAGATCATCAGCCGCACACTGGCCATACTGAGCTGCATGGGAAGGAGAAGATGTAAGAATTAAGTCTAGAAGAGATGGTGTATAGTTTGGCGGATTATGGGTCGCATTTAATGGAAGTATTGTTAAATTGAGAGACGTGGCTAATGATTGGAGTTTACGGGACCGATAATCCTGCTTTAGCAGGCACGTATTAAAATCACCCATTAGGATGGTGTGGTCATATGAGGCAGATAAATTTTCAAGCAATTTTTCCAAAGAACTAAAATAATTAACTTTACGAGAATGAGAGTAGAAGACTCCAAGAAGTATTTTTGTATGGTGCAGTTCGACTTCAATAAAAATATGTTCTCCGGCATCGGGCGGAGGCGGCTGGGCGGACATACTGATAGTAGTGAAAGGAATGTGTGTACGGAGAAATATGGCCACGCCACCCCCTCCCTTACCTATACGGTCATTTCTAATGAGCCGAAAACCAGGTAATGCCACGGAATTAGATGGAAGAACAGGTTTAAGCCACGTCTCAGAAACTAAGATAGCATGAATATTGGGGTGTACAAAGGACGCAAGCATTTCTGGGTAGTGAGCCGTAATACTCTGTGCATTCACATGGAAAACATTAAAGTTTTTAGGATGGCCTGAAATTAGAGCTTCAATAGAGTTTGACAGGGTTGGTATACTACAGAAGCTGTTTGTAGTGTCGTTGATAGAAATAGAAGAACATGTCAAATAATGAGAACCTTCGCTATCACTATCTGACATACAGTTAGTACAAAGGTACAATGTTTATCTAAAATATAATATAAATACACAATATATATATATATTATTAATATGTAATAAAATTTAATCCAATATATAAATATACTTAGAGTTTCAATATTAAGTTATTTGACGTCAGTAGACTAGTCGCCTACCTGTCTATTGTGAAGTGTTAGAAATACATTAAAAAAAAAAAATACACATCAAAAATATACACTGAATAATCAATAGCACTTATACATTAGTTTACACAATTACAACTTATAAATGCAAATCAAAAAGAAAATTAAAAACGAAATAAAAAACTAATTTTCGAATGCGTTCCGTCCAATTCCAATGATAGTATGCTATTAGAGAAATAGAACGACACAAACGAAACGAAATAGCAAAACGACAGCGAAAATAAATAAATAAAAAAAAAACAGTACAAGTTGTCATTGTTATGTTGACGTTGACAGACACAAAAATGATTCTGTCATTTAACTACAGAATGAAATAGATGTCAACTTCAACTAATAACTAAATTATCTAAGAAAGAAGTGAGAAATGAATTTAAACAGTAAACATAAATAATTACAGAAAAAGGAAACTGGTGGTAGTTATAAAAAAACTGTGACTACCCAAAAAAAACAAGACGGATATAAAAAAAATACAAAGTTCTGTGAAAGGTTCGTCAAAAAGAAAAAAAAAACTCGAATCAATTGCTATCCATTACTTTGCCTTTTGATCACGTCGTGATCTCGCCCCCTTCGGATCCTTCACAGCTGTAGCCACTGTTCGCCCTTGCGTTGTTGCAGCAGATGCTTGCGATATAACCACCGAGCTGCTTCCTTTTATCGGCGGCGTCGTCGGTGATGATTGTGGAATAGCTTCAAGATCGCCCATGTTGCTAACTAGGTGGCGGGTGCCATCAGACCCAGACACAAAGACGCCTCCATCCCTCGTCCAGCACTTCGAAACACCGAAGCGCTGACGAGCAGCCTGAAACAGGTCGTGGCGGGCCCTCGTTAAAAACTCGGATACTGTAATACCCGAGCCCTTAAGAGAACGCTTGGCCGACCATATCTCGTCTCGAAGTGAGACGTCTCTCAGCTTGAAAAGTATAGGACGTGGTTTCCCCGTAGTAAGACGTCCCATTCGATGACTCCTGCCAATGTCAGCAGATGAAAAATTGTCAATCTTCAGCCGTTCAGATACTATCTTTGCCACAGATTCATTTGTCTCTTCATTTTTATCTTCAGGAAGGCCGTGCAACAGCAAGATCTTTCGGCGTGACCGCATCTCACTGTTATCCATCTGTTGGGCCAGAATGCTGATCTGTTGTTGGACTGCCCGGAATGTAGCAACAACAAAAGCCTTGAAAGTTTTAAATTCTGCTGACAAACTATCCGGGCTCTGCGGAGAAGGACTTGGCAACTGTATCTCAATTGAGTCTAATCTCTTGTGAAATGTGGCCATCATTTCGTGAAAAGATTGATGAATGGCATCCATAGTGAAGTGATTTGGTGGCAAAAATATGTTTAATTTACTTTGATAAATATCTTGGTATGCAGTGTATGTTAAAAGGAGATAACACTCACAGACAGGTAGGCAGTATCAACAACTCTGTTTATTCATAGAACTTGGAATTACACAAACTTTAACTATTTTTAAAGTAATTAAAACAGATCAATATTCAAATTAGATGTTTACACTTTGACACCTACCCACAATCTCCACTTATTTTATTATTAAGATTAAGATTAAGTCACTGGTTCGATTGGTTCTTTCTTCAAAGCCCTAGACAGCCCCCGAATGAACAATACGCAGGTCGTATCATTCCAGCAGGCCGGTCGATATTATTTCGCTAGGACACTGGCTGAAGGCATCAACTCGAACTGTCCCCTAAGTTAGTCGGTGGTTACTGCTCGCTTCCCCCAAGGTTTTAATCTCGTTTTACAGATTAATTCCGGCTCCCCCGTCATAGAGTGGAACCCACCCGTAGGGATGATAGGGATCATAGGTTTTGTCAGTCTGATCAGCTGGTAGGTAAATTTAGTAATGCGATTTTAGCAGGGTATTACATTTTATACCACCTGTCAGGATAAAATATACCCTTTGTTAGTTAAACTCTAACTGAGATCCGCGAATCTCTTGCAACTTTTGTATCTCATAGCTGATAGGCCATAGTAGGATAGATTGAAAGTTAAGCGTTACGTTGATCCTAATATATCTAAAGTATGCGATATATCAGATCAACGGAACATAGGGAAATATTAATCCTTTGTTACAGGTCAATAAATGAACGAGACGTTGCAGAAAAACAAACTGATTGTTCGATAGTCTTTACTATTTGAGTCGTTAACAATTTCACTAACAATACTTTTATAACTTTTAAAACTAAATTCCTAAATCTGTTTAAGAGTCTGGACTAGTTTTATAATCCGCTCAGACGCTGTGATTGTCTAGGTTCTCTATTTGAGAGAATCGAGACGTACAAAACGAGTTCAGGTACTTAACAGAGTTCCATGAATACCAATATTTTCTAGATACAATAAAATCTTGAAGACTATCTGATCTATCTCCTAGGTTTTAGTTACAAACCTAGATATTGCTTCATTATTTACATCACAATTATGATATAAAAGCCTTATGTACAGGTTAACAACTAAATGTACAAATACAATCACACAGTTTAATACATAATTTTGGATGACTCACTCAATTGAGATTTTCAATATAACTTGGAACATTTTAATATTAATTATCACTTTATGCAGAGGTCTGCTAATTTTGAACACCTTTTAATCATGCAAGTGTCATGGAAATCAGAAACCTAGCTATAATAAGGTCGGTTGAACCCTACATCACAACTACGGTGTAAAACCTTATTTACAGGTTAACAACTAAATGTACAAATACAATCACACAGTTTAATACATAATTTTGTTTGATGGACACTCAATTGAGATTTTCAATATAACTTGGAAAATTGTAATGTAAATTATCACTTTATGCAGAGGTCTGCTAATTTTGAACACCTTTTAATCATGCAAGTGTCATGGAAATCAGAAACCTAGCTAAAATAAGGTCGGTTGAACCCTACATCACAACTACGGTGTAAAACCTTATTTACAGGTTAACAACTAAATGTACAAATACAATCACACAGTATAATACATAATTTTGTTTGATGGACACTCAATTGAGATTTTCAATATAACTTGGAAAATTGTAATGTAAATTATCACGCTAAGCAGAGGTCTGCTAATTTTGAACACATTTTAATCATGCAAGTGTCATGGTAATCAGAAATCTAGCTGAGATGAGGTCAGATGAACCTTACATCACAACTATGGTACAAGACTTTATTTACAGGTCAACCATTAAATGTACATAAACAAACAACAGCTTTGTTTCATTATTTACATCACATTTACGTTATAAAACCTTATTTACAGGTTAACAATTAAATGTACAAATGCAATCACACAGTTGATGCATAATTTTGTTCGACAGTCTCTCTGGATTGAGATTCTCAAAGTGCCTTGAAAAGTTTATTAATACATACATTTATGCAGAAGTCTGCTAATTTTTGGACATTCTTTTAATAGTCATTCACGTGTAATGCATTCGGAAACCTAACTGAAAAATGGGGTTGAAGATGTTTTAAGCTGTCCTTAAATTATCTGATTGGTTCGGTTGCATCTTGGTTAGACCTTCCTAACGGAAATGGGGAACGTCTGCCAACTCTACATCGACATTGAACAGCTCAATAGAAGCTAAAACTTTCAAGGTTACATTGGAAACTTGACCTTAGAGGCTTGTCTAACAAATAGTCTATTTAACGATTTATTTATCCCCGAAATCACATTCCTTTGCTGTCGATCGGTACAGTAAAGTTCTATGGGATTTCAAAGATGTAAACTCATCCATCCCTAATTAGATGAATTCCCCCCCCACTTCCCTTGGATAGCTTAGTTAGTGTTATAACATACTGAGAGCTATAGGGTGTAATCTCGGCATCCCGTGTGATGCGTTCTTAACGTGGAGGACGTCAGATTCCCTATTATCCCTTGACGGACGCTGATGACTGAGAAAGGCGGCAGGGTTCTGGGGCCTTTTTCCTTAGCCACGACCACTTAACATTTTAAACAAGTAATCACTGATCCGATCAGTTTTATACAGTAATATTCTACTAATTTCCTTACCTACTATTTATGAACATTATTGCTAATCTTAATCTGACACCTTGTACAAAGTACATACCATATTCTCTAACTGGATATATACATTTTGATAATACGTTATTATAACATAATTTCATTGACTAGCTCAACTTTCTTGCTATTTCAGAAACTAAATACAACAAATTAAGTCATAAGCTAATTAAACTATAATGTAATAATACAGGCGAGAATCTTCATATAAATCTACTTAAATCATCTCTAGGAATCATTGTTGTATCAATTCAAGCTAATTATTCAAATATTTGTCAAACTAGAGTTACTAGGTTCATTAGGTTAAAATCATATACTTGTATTAGAACTAGGGTTCAACTCAAATCTGTCTGGGTTACAACACCACATACGGAGCGTCCTACTACTAGATGATCACAAGGCCAAACAAAGAAATAAATAAATAAAAGATAGATAAGTAATAACTGTTTAAGAAATTAATTAATTCAAGAAATAATTGTTAGATCAAAATAAAAGGTAATAAAATATAATAATAAGAATTAAACAGGAAAGAAGGTTGTTACAATTTAGTTAGGCGTCGCGAAGATATTAAAAATAAATAAAAATTAAAATAACATAAAATAATTCATAATTCCAAAGTGGACTTTTACGATTTGGTCGCCGTGAATCCAGGATGAGTAAAATAAATAAATAAAATTACCAAAGGCGGTTTTTACAATTTGGTGGCGCCGTGAATCCAGGATGATTATAAAAGAATTAATAATAATACCAATCCGGGTTTTTACAATTTGGTGCCGTGACCAGGATGATAAGAACCTTAAATTTTAGCTATAAAACTATTAAATTTATGTATATAAATATAATATGTATGTATATAAGTCCTTAGGGACAATTTGTTGCCGTGAGATGAATACGAATAAGATTTGAGATGAAACCTTTTCTAAAACATGTACAGTTAGGGGGTCGTTAATCGTGGGGTCGGGGTCGTTAATCGTGGGGTCGCGTCGTCGCTTAACTGGGGTCGTGGGGTCGCAACGGCGTTTAACATCAGATGAATGGCGGTCAGGTGTAAATATATAAAAGTTTAAAAATTGAAAAAGTATATGAGATTTCTTACAGAATTAGAAAATTAGAAATAAGAGATCAGTAATTCCGATAAGTTGAATACTCCTATAATAATATAAACCATACTACTCTTATTATGTAAGAAACTTAAATCTATGTTAGGTATAGTAAATTCAGTCCGTGTCTTCATGTTGAATTTCAGTCGGGAAACTGCTTGACTGTATACGTCCGCCTGGGTTGTCTGGATCTGAAAAATGCGTGAAATAAAATATTACTTACTGGTTTACAATGAGATTGGAAAATTGTAATGTTAATGTTAATGTAAATGATGACGTAGGTAGAGTCAATTAATAAAATTATGATGCCACATGAGTTCAATACAGTTGGAACTCTTGTAAACAATAAGTTTAACATCAGGAGGTATTTTGCTATTTTACAATAATTTACAAAAAAGGGAAATGTCTGAGCATAAAGGAATCAAACTCACAACTAAGGATTCACAAGGAAACTTATTATCAGCTGTGCCATTAGGTAAATTATTTAATAATTCAAATTAATCAATCAATTTTAGTATTAAAATTAACAATTAATAATCAATCAATGTTTGTTGTGCATATGGGAATCAAACTCACAACTTAGGATTCACAAACAAACTTATTATCAGCTGTGCCATTAGGTCAATTAATTTAATAATTCAAATTAATCAATCAATGTTTGTTGTGCATATGGGAATCAAACTCACAACTTAGAATTCACAAATAAACTTATTATCAGCTGTGCCATTAGGTAAATTAAATTAATAATTCAAATTAATTAATCAATGTTGTTGTGCATGGGAATAGAACCCACAATCTTAAACTCATGGGTAAACTTTTCACAACTGAGCCATTAGGTAAATCACACTAACAGAACTTCAGTAAGCATAGTGTAACTTGATATTAGTTATAGCACACATAATATTTTATAACATAAATACATAATACATTTTACATAAAACACACACAAAATAGACATAAATAAACTAAACGGTATTCATACAAAATAGAAGTACAATTTTATTATTTGAAGAAGCACACTTTTGAAAATTACCCCACTGAAAAGTATTAGTGGGAAAACATTCAATTACACATTACAGGCCAATGTTTCAGGGTAAAGAAGTACTTGTCTTACATCAGGTGACAAGCACAGTGCAGTGCGAGGAAACAAATTTGACTCTTCATATTCTATCTATAGCTGTATGCCACTATTATGGGCAGGCATATTGTTTACCACTAGATTTATATATTATTAAATTTATATATTATGATATTGAGATTTTATTTACCGTCATTGTGATCTCGAGACAAATCAGGAAACCGGCAGGAAGAACTACTGCTGCTTCTCATGCTTTTAATTTCCAACATGATGTAGCTCGCACATACTCTGAAAATTATAATTAAATTAGAAACTGTTACAAATAATAGTTTTCCTGCATTTAACTTGATAATAGGCTTAATTTCATTTATATTACTTGCGGAATCTAGTAAACATGGCAATGTTTAACATTCTCACAAATTTCAATTCTTTAGGATTAATGGTAGCCAATGAATATTTCATATTAGGGACTATCATATTTATGTTTGATAATACTATCTGACTTTAAACAATTACACACTCGCTTACAATTTTATGTACAAGATAAATGTAAATTAATCAATCTGTTCAAGTATTGCTGATTATGTATGTATCATAATTATGTATTGTGATAGCTGTTATGATAATTATTTATACCTAAATTATCAACATTACAAATCTACTTTGACATACACACATATTATGATTGTAAAATTACACTATAACAAACTTTATCATCCGCTTATTTAGCCGTCTCGAATATTATAAACTGATTCAAAGAATAATGAGGTACCTACCTAATACACTATAATACAATAAGAGAAATTGTCCTTGTGTTAACATAGCAATATATCTCATATGACATATTACACATATCGATAACACAAATTAATGTTAATTTTATCAAGTTTAGAACGGTCACCATAACAGATTATGTATTATTAATTAGGCATGGGAAACTCAAAAGAGATTTATGATTTGAGATAGTGAATTATGTTTAGGAAGGTCAGAATACAAGGTCAAGCGTTACAGTAGACAGTATTTTATAAACATTTAGTAAATGTCGACTCATTCTTAGTAAAGCCATGAAACAATAATATATGTATTATGTTATATTTATTAAAATTTATTAAAATTACTTACTTTCTATGACAGTTAGGCCCAAGTCAAGTCACATCACCTTTGTCTAACACATATCCATTTGTTTTCTTAGTTCAAGTTATCCACTAGGTTGACTCCAGACTACTGCATTAGTTCATGAACCTGTAAAATCAATATTTTTAATCAATAATCAGTAAAATCAATTACGGTTACATGTAGAATGACTTTAACACTATTACAACAAGGTTACTTTACATTCAACAAAGAACTGTAAACCGCGACTTAGTTATTTTAGGCCTTAGCTGATTTAAAGAGCAAAGCTTTTGCGTTATATCAGTAATTGAAAACCCGTAAAGTGCTAAAAGATATTGTGAGTGACGATTTTAGTAACTCAGCTTTGTGACGCCTGCGTAGAATGTCGGGAGATAAGATAAGGCAAACCAATGTGCCAATGTCTTGTTAAAATTCTTAATTGCCATTCATAACGGAATAGAATGTTGAACTATCGCAAGCGAACAATTTTAAATCGAAACGTTGAAAGGTTAATTTACGCATCAAAATGTCCGCCATTTTACAGCACAAGAATTATTACTCTAAGCTGTAAATTTAGGTTATATCAAACTGTAAAGCATACGATAGGTAATACAGTAAATTTGCTTACCTTTTGGATCCATAGATCGGCGTATATTATGATATTTGGTAGTTATCGCCACATAAACTCAAGAATAGAAAACGGCGTTATCACTTTTTCTTGTAATGTGGATTGTTTACGATAAGAAACATTAAGAAATTCAGAGCGATGTAGACATACACTACTACTTTTAAAAAATCACGGGTTTTAAAGTAAAACAAGGTTTATTTAGCACGTACATCCTAAATTTACATTTCGAATTTCGATTCGAACCAACGAACAAGAAGTTTTCAATTTTCAATTTTCTATTGACATTAGGGACCAATGTTGCCAGCCATTGATTATAAAATTATCCACTCTAATGGAAAATGTACAAAAATAGTAGCTAAATTCTGAAAATAAATAAGTTACTTAATAAACAGATAGAATCATGATTAAGTAAATAGTTTTATCAGATAAACCGAGTAAATGTAAAATCGCACAAAGTAAACTAACATTAGTTTAATAGGCATCTTAAAATGACGATGGATTTCAAGCAAGAAGTACAATTTACAAATATGCGTAATTTACTATATCATACTAAAACGTAAAATATGTGAGTTACATACACAAACCACGAGACACGGAAGTAATATAGAATGATTTGCTATATTATAACCAACTTGTAATACATTAATTTACTTGCAGTAGTAGAATTGAATAGCTGTGAATTTAAAATTCTAATCTTACGTTTTGCTAAAAGTGTTTCAAGGTAACAAGTTGGCAACACTAGCATGTCCGCTAACAGCAGTATAGTCCATGGCCAAGAAAAAAAAAGTAGCATAGTTTTCCAAGCTTGTTGTTAAACTACAGGAAATAAATAGGTACGTCAGAGACAATATTTGTGATAATTTCATAACTGAAATGAAAAGAAAATTTTAAGTGTTTAAATTCGAATTATTCCAGAATTTCTAAGATTGTAAAGAAATCTTAGAATAATTAAACATTTAATACATTCACACTATACTAGCAGTAAAGTAGACGAGATTTAAAAGTAGTACTTCTGACTTTAAAGAAAGAATGAGCCGTTTTCCGACGAGACAAAAAGATATGGTTTAATAAAACGATAATAGGAGGCGCTTGTAGGTCTTTTGGTTTGTTGTCAAAAGCGGTAGACATAATGGGACTCAATTCATTCAATTTGCGAAAGCACGATTTCTAGTAATAAATAATAAACTACTTTATCCATGTACGCATTTTATTCGAATGAAAACTATATCAAAACATCAAAATTTCAAAACAAATTCGTAAACCTGATGAAAGACAAAATATATATTTTTTAAATTTATTCTTGGCTATGGATACTAATCCTTCAGCCGAGAGAGTATCTCTCTACTTAGTCTGTGGATAAAATATTGTCGTATCAGTGTTGCTATTTATATCTTTGAATTTTCCTTCTACTTTGGCTTGGTGTCTATTGCCTCGGGAGTTCTAAAGATTTTTACTGAAAAGGGATTGTGATCAGTAACGGTTTTTTATTACATTATCAACCTAATTAGCTATTTTTATTCCCAATATTTTAAAATTAAAAAAGACACTTTTTACACTATACTTTTTCCCTGAAAACGGGTAGGGTCTCTAAAGGGATTACACTGTTGAGAGTATATGGTAGAGACAGATATATCTGCATCTCGAACAATCGCCATCTAGTGCGTCCGTTGGAACTATTTTTGTCTCGTCGGAAACTCCCTCATTATCTTTGGTTGACTAGAACGTAAATCCTTCTGAATAAAGCAAACACGAAAGAAAAAAAAAAGATAGATCAGAAATCAAAATAATTTATGTATTCTTACTGTATGTTCATGTAATTAAAGTGTAATCGAATTTATCACTATTCGTAAAGCTTTAGATTACAATTTGAAAAAAAAAATGGAAATTCCGTTCGATTCAATGCATTTTAGTTATGACAATATAAACTAGATGGCGCTGTACGTTCCTGAAACACACATTAAAGGTTTAACTCAGGGTAATGACCTTAAATTAATCAATGATGTATAGATTTTGCAAAAAATATCAAAATGTCATCTGTTGACTTTTCAACATAGTATCATAAAATAAATGTAAAGTACATTGTAATGTAAACTTATAATAAGTTATTGAGGTAAGTTTACAAGTTAATTCCTATCTTTAGAATCAGGTCCGATTTATAAAATTCTTTCATTTAAAGATAAATATGTGCGCGATCATTGTTTGCTATCGGCTATGTATTTAGTACCACGGTCAAAGTTGGGACAAATCGCTAGTCTCGTATATAAAGTATAAAACTTAGATTACACAATAATAGGTTATGGCAAAATTTATGACTTCATATACAAAATGCTTAGATTCAGATTGGCTTAATTTTCTAAAGTCTATTAAGACTATAGATATGTAAATCACGAGTAAGTAACTAGGAAAGTTACTCATCGTTTTATCTAATAATAATAAAAAAAAGGGCAGTCTTAATAAATATATTGTTGAATATTAGAAGGATTCATAATAATATTAGACGGATACAAAATTTTAAGGACGTACATTAATTCTAAATTATTCAGCATCCTAAAAATAAAAAAAATATGGCAAGTGCAAGACAGAGCTAGGGAATGAATGGAATATTTTCCAGATTAAAATTTGTGGAATTTGTACAAGGTGTCACAACAATAGGTGCAATATATTATTATCTTATTTACTTTCCAAAGAGTTATGGAGTATTATGATGTTTTGAAGAATTATTGATAATTTGATTTATATTTTCAGTTTAGTTTGTTTAGAATTTTCTAGGAAGAAAAAGATAAATAAATAAAGAGAAATGCCTAGTTCATTGGACAAGTTAGAGAATGGATTGGAGAACCATTTGAAATGTGAGTTCTAATGAGATAACAATGGAAATCAAACAAACTGATGCATTAATATATTACCTTGATTCTTAATAATGACAATAATAATGTTATTTAGAAATTATTTAATCTCCTTTGAATAAATTTTTTAAGCAAGAGTATCTTTTCATACCCATTATATTTTTGATTTAATAATCTTTTGGAATTTTGTAATGATTGTTGCTTTGGAATACAAATAAAAATAAAAAATAAAACAAGAATTACATTTCATTTTAATGTTCACTGCGCTTTAACGACTTTATAAAAATTATAAGGAAAATGTAGTTGTTTTATTTAACCAAATCTGGAACTTTTCAAAAATAAGAGAAGGTAACAGAGGTATGTCTGGTAATATGGTATTGTTTGAAAAAAAAAGGTATTTGGTAAAAGGTACTTTTCATCATCATCACCAAAAGGTACTTTTAATAAAGATTATTTTGGGTCGGTATTGTAGTTTCATTTCTTAACATCTGGTAATACAGGTAATGTAATTTATTTCATTTCATTTTATTGGGAACATGTAGAAGCGGAGTTTATATTTATTTATATGTATACAAAAAAAAAAAAACAACACAATATAAGTGCATCTTTCTTTGTCTCATATCAGTGAGAGTGGTTCCGAATCAAGTCACGAGTGTTACAATGAATGGAGGGGTATGCGAGAAGAATGAAAAAAAAAAAAAAAAAAAATAATTAAAGGGACTTGGAGCGTTAACACTGCTTCGATATTAGACAGGTCTGTCAGGATTTAAGGGACAGCAAAACACTTACACAAAATAAATTCCCGAAGAAATCAGGTGCTAGGTTAGAATGCTGATCACAGCGAGATTTCGATTTTTGAATCGACTTTGGGAAGTTATTTACTCTACATGCAGCCAACTCTAAAATTTACACTCTACATTCTCCAAATCTAAGCAAGCTTATTGGAGCATTTGATTTTTTGTGGTGGTTATGAAACATACGGCAATATGACTTTTCTGCGATAGATTTATATTTTATTTGGGAGGAACTGGGAGGTTTGCTGGTTTTAAATATAACAATTAATTTAAGGACAGAAGACCCACCAGTTGATAATAGATCTGTGCGGCTTAACGACCCGTATTCCAAACATTTAATTTATATTTCTGTGGAAATGGTATATCTCTTTATGATGATAAACCAACGAACTTAAAGTCCGGTGTTCCAGGATGTTTGTTTCTAGTTGGTATAAAACCACACTACTTATTGTACTAGGGAAACATTTCACTCTAACACATTCCTTTATTGTTGAACATTAGATTTTGACAGATTTATTGCATAGTAGAATAGAAATCTTTGAATATTTTTTTTTTTAATTTAGAAAAAAAAAATTACTCCGCTTAGGGAAACTCTCATCTACATAATTTTTTTGGGGTCGCTGTAACAGTTCAGCTGGGCTGTCCCGTAACGAATCTTCAAATATTTCTATTATACAATGTATTTGTTGGTAAAGAATGATTTAATAGTGCTTAATTGCATTGGTTATAAGTATTATTATGTTTCAATCTTCAAATGTACTGAATTAAAACATAATCTTTGTTTTGAGTATATCATCAGTAATTTAATCAAGAGAGAACATGTACTATTGTTATTTGATAATATTATGAATTGTTCCTTCAAAGCTGGACCCACTTACTCCCATTGCTATATCTGGTATGAATGCATGAAGAGCATACTCTAGAGAATTACATCTTGCATCGGTGGGAGTTCCAATGGATGAATTGTACTATTTATGGTTTACTAATATTTAAATGTGTTTGTTGCAGGTGTTAATATCTATTATTTGGTTAAATATATTAGAATTGCAGTGGAATCTATGTGTGAAGGACCAGCAATTACCCGTCTCGAAAGACCAGCAATTGCGAAGGACAGCGATTGTAAAACGTCGAAACGTTTCTGAACCACTGCCCGGCCACGGAGTAAATTAACGAAAGAGTGGACTGTAACTTATTGATATCGTGTAGTTAGGCTGCGCTCGTGCGCCGGCTAGGGGGCACGTGGGGAATATGTAAAACACCGTTTGATCTAGATCACGTAGTTTATTTACGTACCTTATACTAGATAACACACCCGTTAAATACTAGGCTACAACAGCCACGTGGCGGCGCGTCTCGCGGCCGCGTCGGCGCACGTCCGTTCTCGGCGGGGGTCAGCGGCGAACAGGGCGAGTAATTACCGCCGGCGTCGCATCTAGCCACGCCGGTCGGTGCGACACCCGCGAATTTAAATTACCCCAGACGACTACCGACGCGCCACCCGTGTTGCCAGGCACGTCGGACGGGTGGTTCACATTTCTCCCGCCGCGATCTATCGTATTCCAATCGCGTGAAGCACCCGTCGACGCACCCAAGATTCGCATAATGTCTTAAAGAAGCAAAGAGCGGGGCTCGTAGAAGACCTTGGCCTGTTTGCACTAATCAGTCTACTAGCTTCGCTCATTACGAACAGTTCCGGCTTACATATCAGAATTATTTACATGCCGAACTTTACAATATTTAAACAAACTAGGATCACTATCCGGTACGCCGTCCCTCTGATAGGGGTCTCTCCATTTGCGCAACGGATACCGTCCATATACAACCTACTAGAAATATAACATGTAGCTAAACTTAAGCGTTACACCTTATAATAATAAGCACGAGAGACAAGATCTGCCCTTTGCTGACGGACACGCTGTCATAGCGCTCTCTTCGCTAGATTTTGTCTCTGTACCTTACAATATATAATCTGCCAAGCAGATGGGACTAGCGTCTCTGCCCTTAAGCCCATTAAATACAATACATATTTGTTTCTTATCATAAACTATTATAGACTCTACGGTAGTGGCCGCCGAGACACTCTGCCATAACTTTAGTTCTCTCCCGAACAATGCCTCGGCGTCACGCCAATTTTACAAATCTGCGAAACAGATGAGACTAGCGTCTCTGTCCTTAGGACTGTTAAGTACAATATATAGTTGTTATTATAAACTATGATAAACTCTACGGTAGTGCCCGCCGCGACATTCTGCCATAACTTTAGTTCTCTCCCGAACAATGCCTCGGCGTCACGCCATTTTACAACAATTTATAGTCATCTCCTCCCATACATAACCAATGCCAGATCCTGGTTTACAACAAATAATTATACATAACAAGTCAGATCTTGGTTTCACAACAAGAATTATAATCACTCCGACTCTAAGGCAGCGTTAGGCGTCAGGAAACAATAGCTCACTTCTTCCCCACAATGCCTTGACCTAACGCTACAGCAATATAAGTTTTAATATAGTTAAACAATGTAGGCTACTAACGCAAATTATCTTACTTTATCTCAACTACGTCTACTGGCAATACGACCAGTCGTTTTGTAGGTCTTCTCAATACCATGCCATTCTTGGTAATTACGTCCACCACCCGAACCACGCCATCTGCGCCAGGATACACGCGCCGTACTCTCCCTCTCGGCCATACGTTCCTCGGTTGGTTTGAGTCCACTATCAGGACCACATCTCCTTCCTTTAGCGGGTCACCCCGACCATGAGGCTCCCGCCGGTGTTGTAATACGGGAAGAACCTCACGCACCCATCGTTGCCAGAAAAGATCAGCGAGTCGTTGTGAGGCTCTCCAATGCGATCGTCCTAGTTCGTCCACTTTGGTAAAGGTTCCCGGGAGAGGCACCTTCGACAATCCTCCTAGCAGGAAATGGTTTGGTGTTAATGCCTCCTCGTCTTCCGCGGAGATCGATACATGAGTCAGCGGGCGCGAATTTACCGTGTGTTCAATCTCGGTGAGTAATGTGTGCAGAACATCTTCTCGCGGACACCGCTCCTGCAACGTCATTCGCAACGCTCTCTTCACCGTTGCTACCATACGTTCCCAGGCTCCGCCCCAAAATGGCGTCGCTGGTGGAATATTATGCCACGGGATACAGCGAACTTCTGCTTCCTGTTGTAGTGATGACAACGCTGCTCTTCTCAGTTCGGCGTCGGCTCCGTGGAAGTTCGTCGCATTGTCGCTCCATATTCCTTCTGGTGCACCTCGCCTGGCTATCATCCGTCGCAAGGCCATTATCGCAGCGTCAGTCGTGAGGGCGTTTGCGATCTCTAAGTGGATAGCGCGACTGACTAAGCAAGTAAACAATGCTACATACCGCTTCTCTTGGTTTATGTCTTCTATTTCCTCCGCAAAGCTTTCTTCTTGAGTGGCGCGCACCCACAGGTACTCTGCGCGCCGCGTATATTCCGCTTCCAACGGGCGATAACGGGTCGTCGCTGCGGAGCTACCGGTTTGTTTGAGAGTTTTCCCCTGTTGTGCGTATGGCGTGCGTGAGCCTACCGGCTTCCACGTAGGATCGTCCGCAGGGTTGCGTCGAGTGCGTTTCTTTGTAACTCCAATAGTCCTTGCTCGGCATAAATCTATAAACAGCAGTGCTCTGGCCGTGGCGCGTATCAATCTCAACCAGGATGAAAATCTAGCTATGTCGGGTAACGCGTGCGTCAAACTCAGACGCGTGGTCCTGGTGGCGGCGTGCGTTCGTTCTTCTCCAGTTGGGGCTTCGGGTGGCGGTTCTTCTTCAATTGGCCATGCTGCCTCGGTCTCGTACAAGAAGCTCGGGCCGCGGAACCAACGATGCGTCGCTCCGAAGTCAGGTGGCGCGTCCCGCGTACAATCGTCGCTAACGTTGAGTGCTGACGGGCACCATCTCCACTCAGCCACTGATGTTGTCTCCTCCAGTTCAGCGATGCGATGCGCGACGAATGGTTTGAATGACGGCGCGCCCGCACGCAGCCATGAGAGTACGGTGCGGGAGTCGCACCAGAAGATGCGCCGGTCGGGACGCCTGTCGTGCTCTTCCCCGATGAACCGCGCCAACCGGCTCCCCACGACCGCCGCCTGTAATTCAAGTCTAGGTATAGAAGTGACCTTTAAGGACGCTACGCGCCCTTTCGCTGCCGCGAGTGACACAGTAATGTCTCCGTTATTACTCTGTAAACGCCAATAGATGCATGTGGCGTAGGCCGAGTCACTCGCGTCAACGAATGTATGCAATTCTGACACTGCCGCGCAGTGAAAACCAGAATGGCACCTCGGGATCCGCATACTCTCTAATCCCTCCAGGAGTAGGAACCATTTCTCCCATTGTGCCCTTAAATCCTTCGGTAACGGTTCGTCCCACGTGAGACCCAAACGCCACGCTGACCTTAATAAACGCTTCGCATGCGTGGTTATTGGCGCCACCCGTCCAATCGGATCGTATAGAGACATCGTCACTCTCAACAGCTCCCGTTTAGTGTAAGTAGTTACAGAATATGGACAGATCTTACTCAAATTGAACCCTAATGAGTCATCGGCCGGGTGCCAGACGAGTCCCAAAACCTTCTCGTCCTTATCCAGCGGCACAGCCGTCGATTCTTCCTCGGCGAAACCCTCTATGGCCGCACGGCAGTTTGACGTCCACATCTGCAGCTCGAAATTTCCTTTTCGATGCACTGCGTCGACTGCTCGCGCAATGGTTGCCGCTTCCTCAGGGGTGTCGAAACTCTGTAAATAGTCATCCATATAATGATTACGGATAATCGCACTAGCTGCCGCGGGAAACTCCTCCTGGTGCAATGTCGCGTTTAGATTTTTAATATATATTGCTGTTGTGGGAGAGGAGGTGGCCCCGAAAGGCAGCGACGTCATTCTATATTCAGTAGGTGATTCGTCTGCGCTTTCACGCCAAAGGAAACGCAGAGCATCCCTGTCCGGTAATCTAATTTTAATTCGCAGAAACATGTCTTTTATATCTGCTACAATCCCTATAGGCCTTTGCCTAAAACGTAAGAGAACTCCCAACAGTGATTGTAGAAGCGCCGGACCTGTGACCAGTTGGTCATTGAGGCACACTCCCTGCGTGCGCGCGGCCGCGTCAAGTACGATGCGGACCTTGTTAGGTTTAGCGGGGTTCGTCACTGGAAAATGTGGTAGATACCACACGGTACTTCCGGAAGGCGACAAAGGTGCCTTTTCCGCGTAACCCTGCTGCAACATTCTATTAATTTGCGCTATGTACTTACCTTTTAGCTCCGGGTCTCGGTGTAACCTTTTCTCAACTCCCTGTAACCGTCCAAGCGCGGCTTGATAATTATTCGGCAATGTTGGGTTGTCTTCCTTCCATAACAAACCTGTCTCATACCCTCCTTCCGGCAGCGCCCGTGTCGTTTCTCCGAGCACCTTCAGCGCCCTTGCCTCAGGATCCCTTTTCGGACGACGTGGTTCGACTCCTAATGATTCTAGGTCAAAATGCTCCCTTACCAACTGATCTAGCGTTGGATCCACGTCCGTCTTCAAGTGGCCGCAGCGATGCAGACTAGTGTGAATGGCCTTACTCCGATTTAGGTGACTACTTTGCCCGTGCACAACCCATCCTAGTGGGGTCTGAGATGCAACTAGTTGGTCAGCCTGACCCCGTCTCACTTCTGAAGTTAAGAGTACCTCCCAGTTATCCTGGCCGATCAACAATGATGGTCTGCCATCGTCATACACCAACTGTTCCGTTAGCATGTCCAAATGCCGGCAGTCACGCAGTTCATGCCATGTCACCGACTGCGCCGATATGTCCAGTTTATCAATAGTGCGCGCCTCTATACTTACACTATTTAATGCGTATTTACCTTTTACTCGCAATTTAATGCGCTGTGAATGCGACGCATTGATACGAGCGCCCCCTACCGCCTCTATAAAGAAGGGGTCGCGCGGGCCGTGAGCTCCCACTCGCCGCGCCAGGTCCTCAGTCGCCAGCGTTACGGTACTTCCGTCGTCCAGGAGCGCATATGCGTCCGTCTCACCTCGTGGTCCCGTTACCGTTACAGGAACGACTTTCAATAAAGTTCTCTTCTGCGCGTGAGCTACTCTGGCCGATGTCACCGCTGCCGTAGGTAGTTGGTCGTCGTGGAGAGTCTCCCGCCGCTCCGACGATTGTTGACTGCCGCCGCCGCTCTCCCTTCCAGCTGAAGCGCCCGCCTGGGTCGCTCCGCTCCGCCCGGGTCGCGGCGTGGCGCCGCCGCCGTGTAGGAGCCGGTGGTGGTGATACTTGCACCCGGAGATCTCACACGGTTTCGCCTTGCAGTTATGTCTCCACCTCCTCGCCCGCAGACACCTGAAACACAATTTATACTTGCGAGCTTTTTCCCATCTTTCTGGTGACGACATATTTTTAAATTGCTTGCATACTGCTACATGCACACAAGTTCCCTCACACACACAGCATCGGCCTTCACTCGCTGCGTATGACCGCTGTTTGTTTTCATAACTACGACGCGGTTTGTCGTCTATGACCTCTGCCTTCGCATGTCTTGCGTTAAGTTCTGCTTCTCTATCTAAGAACTTGCCTAGTAATAAGAGAGCTGGTTCCCCGTTGAACCTTTCGCTCTCATAATCATACCACCTACTCTTTATTATTGGAGTGAGCTTCTCCACGATGATATTAACCATCTCTGGGCTATGTAGGTAGTGTGGTTTATTTAACGCCTGAACAACTAAAATCACATTATTTACTTTACACGCGAACATACACACGTCCCTAGGCGTGTCTGTCAGTTTGGGAAGGCTCCGTAACCTATCGAGCTCTTGCACTATTAGCGCTTCGGGCCTACCAAACCGATGTCCTAATCTACTCATAATTTGTTCAGCTGTTGATCCTAAGAACAAACATTTCACCGCCTCCATTGCCGCCCCTTTGAGGCATTTCCTCAATCTAGCTCTGTTTTCCGTTTCCATATAGCTAGACGCAGACTCGTAATACGCCGATTTGAAATGCAACCAGTCCTCTGACGAGCCATTAAATATAGGTAAATCAAACTGGTACCTTTTTGCCGCGGAGTGATCTCCGCGCGCTACTTCCCATAACACCGACGCCAGGTCTCTCAAGGTCTGGTCAGGGCCGCTCCGGTGCTGCCCCTCGCCGGTGCCTGCCGGTGGCTCCGCTGCCGCCGCGCGCTCACCATCAGCCGCCCGTTGTGCTGATCCCAAGTTCGCCGGCGCCTCCAACGCTGGCATGTTGTCGCTCAGTGAACGGCTTTGTGTGTACGTCCCTGACACACTCCGTCCGACGAGGCAGCCCGGCGCGTACGTCTCTGACGCGCGCGGGCTTGACGCTCCCGGCTGCCGATAGACGCCCGGCGCGTGCGTCTCTGACGCGCGCGGGCTTGTCGCTCCCGGCTGCCGATAGACGCCCGGCGCGTGCGTCTCTGACGCGCGCGGGCTTGTCGCTCCCGGCTGCCGGTAG
This sequence comes from Ectropis crepuscularia, assembly GCA_963693475.1. NCBI lineage: Eukaryota > Metazoa > Arthropoda > Insecta > Lepidoptera > Geometridae > Ectropis > Ectropis crepuscularia. The sequence continues at coordinate 11,604,253 of OY856339.1, read as the reverse complement.
AGGCCCGGCGCGTGCGTCTCTGACGCGCGCGGGCTTGTCGCTCCCGGCTGCCGGTAGAGGCCCGGCGCGTGCGTCTCTGACGCGCGCGGGCTTGTCGCTCCCGGCTGCCGGTAGAGGCCCGGCGCGTGCGTCTCTGACGCGCGCGGGCTTGTTGTTTGGGCCGGGGCGTTCGTCTCTGACGCTCCCGGCCGCCGGTAGAGGCCCGGCGCGTGCGTCTCTGACGCGCGCGGGCTTGTCGCTCCCGGCTGCCGGTAGAGGCCCGGCGCGTGCGTCTCTGACGCGCGCGGGCTTGTCGCTCCCGGCTGCCGGTAGAGGCCCGGCGCGTGCGTCTCTGACGCGCGCGGGCTTTCTTCTTGGACCGCCTCTCCTCTCACACGACTCGCCTGGGGCACGTCTGCGTCCCCGCGCCACGCGCCTTCCCATGTCGCGTCACGCTCCTGTCGTGTGCTCAGAACTCCGGCGCCTAACACTTCCCTAACCAATACATCTCCCGGCTCTTTAAATAGCTCGTTGTATTGTTTCAACGCGAGCTCTAACCTTGCCTTCGCTCGCTTTTGCTGTTCGCCTAACTCGAAACTAACCCTCGTGTCATGCACGCGTACCTTCCCCTGAGGCGACGCTTCTGTACTACAAAATGGCGGTTGCTCGCGGTCGCGTCCTTCGCCTTCCTCCGTCGTGACTTTCGTCGATGACGAGGGCGCCGCATGTGGAGCATCGAGCTCCTGTGGTGACGCTCCCGCCGAGTCACTTTCATATCCTGCTTCCGGAATGACCTCCGGAGGCGGCGTGTCTGACCGACCTGACGCTGCCATACCGCGAGTACGTACCATTTACACGGTCACTCAAATTACAAATCTATGTCTTGTGACGCGACACGATACAAATGCGCGACACGGTACCGACGCGACACTACGAAACGCGCGACACGACACTACGGAACGCGCGACACGACACGGCGACACGGTATAACGCGACACTATACAAATGCGCGACACGATACCGACGCGACACTACGAAACGCGCGACACGACACTACGGAACGCGCGACACGACACGGCGACACGGTATAACGCGACACTATACAAATGCGCGACACGATACCGACGCGACACTACTCCCGCGCCACGTGCCACCCGCGCCTGCGCACAAACACAACTTTGAATTACACGATATTCCCTTTTTACTCGTAGCCCGCAGTAAATCCGGCTCGAAAGGACCAGCTTTTGTGAAGGACCAGCAATTACCCGTCTCGAAAGACCAGCAATTGCGAAGGACAGCGATTGTAAAACGTCGAAACGTTTCTGAACCACTGCCCGGCCACGGAGTAAATTAACGAAAGAGTGGACTGTAACTTATTGATATCGTGTAGTTAGGCTGCGCTCGTGCGCCGGCTAGGGGGCACGTGGGGAATATGTAAAACACCGTTTGATCTAGATCACGTAGTTTATTTACGTACCTTATACTAGATAACACACCCGTTAAATACTAGGCTACAACAGCCACGTGGCGGCGCGTCTCGCGGCCGCGTCGGCGCACGTCCGTTCTCGGCGGGGGTCAGCGGCGAACAGGGCGAGTAATTACCGCCGGCGTCGCATCTAGCCACGCCGGTCGGTGCGACACCCGCGAATTTAAATTACCCCAGACGACTACCGACGCGCCACCCGTGTTGCCAGGCACGTCGGACGGGTGGTTCACACTATGCTTTGAATATATCATCAATAATTTAATCAAGGGAGAACATTAACCGTTACTATTTGATGATAATAATTAGTTCCTTCAGAACTTAATGCAATTGTAAAACCTCTCTGATATGTCTGATAACAATACCTAGAGAGTATACCATTTTTCTAATAAGAATACTTATAGAACATACCTACCTTAAGAAATTACATTTTACACCTTAATTGGTAAATCTGTGTGGCCTTCGAAGGGAATTTTTATGGATGAGTAAGATTGTTCATTCTTGAATCCCAATAGCGGAGTAAATGTTATTCATAACTTTGATTCCTTCATGATACAGCTAGTAATCTGGTTGTTGTAACCTGGGAAAGATACAAGAATAACAAAATGAGATATGCAACTTACATACAACATGCATTTCTAGCCAAAGAAGGACAATTTGGAACCATAAACAGTCTTTGGAAGCCAGTTAATACAAATACCGCTATTAGTCGATGCCTTTTTGTCAATAAAAGAAGTCAGAGGAACAGACATTGTTATGTATCAATCTAACATGTAATTGATAATGTTTCTGGATTAAAAATCTAGAGATATTTCTATTTGGAGTTGGAAACAGACAGTAGTATTTGTTTAATACCAAGTAAATTCAATTTGGATATCTTTGGGAGAACGAAATACGAAAATATATTTGTAAATTTTAAGTTTCACGCAGAGATTGGTGAACTTGTGAAACGAAATCACGCTTTGTTTTGCAAAATATATATTGATATTGTGATATCCATTGTGTCATTTAGCTTATAACAGATGTGTAACTTATAATAGATTTACAAGATAAATGTTTATCAACATAGGAACTCACCAAATTATGTAAAACAACACACACCACAGATCCGTATATCCACAAAAAAATCCAGCCGTGTGTTCTCAAATATCCGGGACTTTCGGAGAGGTTTTCTCGCATTCACACTAATATGGTATTAGTAGAAATACTACTTAATTGACGAATTACACAAAATAAGATTGTTTTGTTTGCATGTATTATAATAGTTGCAGATAGGTTATTTGTTTCGTCTTCACACGTCAGCAGTCGAATCGCGAATGACTTTGACATTTGGGAATGGAGATTCAAAGTACAAACTTAAAATTTAATGTGGCTGAAAATTAGAACTAAAATATCCTTACCGTTATTAGTACTTGTTCATATTAACCTAGATAGTGGCGCCATCGTCGGGTGCATCTGTATGTTGGTGGTTTGGAATGTTCGATTCGTAGACTTAACGCGATTAGCTGAGATAAACCGTTTGGTTGAGTTTGTAGTGTTTGTAGACTTTGTACAGATAGCAGAGTTAACACGAATGGGCGGAGCCTGTTTAGCGGGAAAATCAAACGCATAAAAAGGATCGAGCGGGAATATTTTTTTTTTAGTTGTGAATTATTCTTTCGTGAGTTACGTTGTGTCCATGTAAATTGTAAATTAAATTAAAATAGTTTCAAGTTCTAGGTCTGATCATTCGTACTTTAGCAGTAAAAGGAATTGCTATTCTGTTTTAATGCAAAGGAATGTTTCAGCAGTCTCACTTTGGATTTAGATAATGTTTGTGCGATTTACTAGCCGATTTTGAACGTAGTCGGTTGTGTCGGTCGTAGAAATGTTATTCAAATTCAATTTATTTGAGAGTAAAGATAATTTTGTGGGATTTTTATTGGGTTTTGTGGGGAGATGGACGACATAACTATACCATACATGGTTATGGTTTTGATACACGCGTCTCGTGTTTACTTTTCTTAAATTCAACACTACTTGGGTCTTGTGGCGCCCCAAGGTCGATTTTGCCTCTTAAATGGGGATCGATTAAGTCACTGGTTCGATTGGTTCTTTCTTCAAAGCCCTAGACAGTCCCCGAATGAACAATACGCAGGTCGTATCATTCCAGCAGGCCGGTCGATATTATTTCGCTAGGACACTGGCTGAAGGCATCAACTCGAACTGTCCCCTAAGTTAGTCGGTGGTTACTGCTCGCTTCCCCCAAGGTTTTAATCTCGTTTTACAGATTAATTCCGGCTCCCCCGTCATAGAGTGGAACCCACCCGTAGGGATGATAGGGATCATAGGTTTTGTCAGTCTGATCAGCTGGTAGGTAAATTTAGTAATGCGATTTTAGCAGGGTATTACATTTTATACCACCTGTCAGGATAAAATATACCCTTTGTTAGTTAAACTCTAACTGAGATCCGCGAATCTCTTGCAACTTTTGTATCTCATAGCTGATAGGCCATAGTAGGATAGATTGAAAGTTAAGCGTTACGTTGATCCTAATATATCTAAAGTATGCGATATATCAGATCAACGGAACATAGGGAAATATTAATCCTTTGTTACAGGTCAATAAATGAACGAGACGTTGCAGAAAAACAAACTGATTGTTCGATAGTCTTTACTATTTGAGTCGTTAACAATTTCACTAACAATACTTTTATAACTTTTAAAACTAAATTCCTAAATCTGTTTAAGAGTCTGGACTAGTTTTATAATCCGCTCAGACGCTGTGATTGTCTAGGTTCTCTATTTGAGAGAATCGAGACGTACAAAACGAGTTCAGGTACTTAACAGAGTTCCATGAATACCAATATTTTCTAGATACAATAAAATCTTGAAGACTATCTGATCTATCTCCTAGGTTTTAGTTACAAACCTAGATATTGCTTCATTATTTACATCACAATTATGATATAAAAGCCTTATGTACAGGTTAACAACTAAATGTACAAATACAATCACACAGTTTAATACATAATTTTGGATGACTCACTCAATTGAGATTTTCAATATAACTTGGAACATTTTAATATTAATTATCACTTTATGCAGAGGTCTGCTAATTTTGAACACCTTTTAATCATGCAAGTGTCATGGAAATCAGAAACCTAGCTATAATAAGGTCGGTTGAACCCTACATCACAACTACGGTGTAAAACCTTATTTACAGGTTAACAACTAAATGTACAAATACAATCACACAGTTTAATACATAATTTTGTTTGATGGACACTCAATTGAGATTTTCAATATAACTTGGAAAATTGTAATGTAAATTATCACTTTATGCAGAGGTCTGCTAATTTTGAACACCTTTTAATCATGCAAGTGTCATGGAAATCAGAAACCTAGCTAAAATAAGGTCGGTTGAACCCTACATCACAACTACGGTGTAAAACCTTATTTACAGGTTAACAACTAAATGTACAAATACAATCACACAGTATAATACATAATTTTGTTTGATGGACACTCAATTGAGATTTTCAATATAACTTGGAAAATTGTAATGTAAATTATCACGCTAAGCAGAGGTCTGCTAATTTTGAACACATTTTAATCATGCAAGTGTCATGGTAATCAGAAATCTAGCTGAGATGAGGTCAGATGAACCTTACATCACAACTATGGTACAAGACTTTATTTACAGGTCAACCATTAAATGTACATAAACAAACAACAGCTTTGTTTCATTATTTACATCACATTTACGTTATAAAACCTTATTTACAGGTTAACAATTAAATGTACAAATGCAATCACACAGTTGATGCATAATTTTGTTCGACAGTCTCTCTGGATTGAGATTCTCAAAGTGCCTTGAAAAGTTTATTAATACATACATTTATGCAGAAGTCTGCTAATTTTTGGACATTCTTTTAATAGTCATTCACGTGTAATGCATTCGGAAACCTAACTGAAAAATGGGGTTGAAGATGTTTTAAGCTGTCCTTAAATTATCTGATTGGTTCGGTTGCATCTTGGTTAGACCTTCCTAACGGAAATGGGGAACGTCTGCCAACTCTACATCGACATTGAACAGCTCAATAGAAGCTAAAACTTTCAAGGTTACATTGGAAACTTGACCTTAGAGGCTTGTCTAACAAATAGTCTATTTAACGATTTATTTATCCCCGAAATCACATTCCTTTGCTGTCGATCGGTACAGTAAAGTTCTATGGGATTTCAAAGATGTAAACTCATCCATCCCTAATTAGATGAATTCCCCCCCCACTTCCCTTGGATAGCTTAGTTAGTGTTATAACATACTGAGAGCTATAGGGTGTAATCTCGGCATCCCGTGTGATGCGTTCTTAACGTGGAGGACGTCAGATTCCCTATTATCCCTTGACGGACGCTGATGACTGAGAAAGGCGGCAGGGTTCTGGGGCCTTTTTCCTTAGCCACGACCACTTAACATTTTAAACAAGTAATCACTGATCCGATCAGTTTTATACAGTAATATTCTACTAATTTCCTTACCTACTATTTATGAACATTATTGCTAATCTTAATCTGACACCTTGTACAAAGTACATACCATATTCTCTAACTGGATATATACATTTTGATAATACGTTATTATAACATAATTTCATTGACTAGCTCAACTTTCTTGCTATTTCAGAAACTAAATACAACAAATTAAGTCATAAGCTAATTAAACTATAATGTAATAATACAGGCGAGAATCTTCATATAAATCTACTTAAATCATCTCTAGGAATCATTGTTGTATCAATTCAAGCTAATTATTCAAATATTTGTCAAACTAGAGTTACTAGGTTCATTAGGTTAAAATCATATACTTGTATTAGAACTAGGGTTCAACTCAAATCTGTCTGGGTTACAACACCACATACGGAGCGTCCTACTACTAGATGATCACAAGGCCAAACAAAGAAATAAATAAATAAAAGATAGATAAGTAATAACTGTTTAAGAAATTAATTAATTCAAGAAATAATTGTTAGATCAAAATAAAAGGTAATAAAATATAATAATAAGAATTAAACAGGAAAGAAGGTTGTTACAATTTAGTTAGGCGTCGCGAAGATATTAAAAATAAATAAAAATTAAAATAACATAAAATAATTCATAATTCCAAAGTGGACTTTTACGATTTGGTCGCCGTGAATCCAGGATGAGTAAAATAAATAAATAAAATTACCAAAGGCGGTTTTTACAATTTGGTGGCGCCGTGAATCCAGGATGATTATAAAAGAATTAATAATAATACCAATCCGGGTTTTTACAATTTGGTGCCGTGACCAGGATGATAAGAACCTTAAATTTTAGCTATAAAACTATTAAATTTATGTATATAAATATAATATGTATGTATATAAGTCCTTAGGGACAATTTGTTGCCGTGAGATGAATACGAATAAGATTTGAGATGAAACCTTTTCTAAAACATGTACAGTTAGGGGGTCGTTAATCGTGGGGTCGGGGTCGTTAATCGTGGGGTCGCGTCGTCGCTTAACTGGGGTCGTGGGGTCGCAACGGCGTTTAACATCAGATGAATGGCGGTCAGGTGTAAATATATAAAAGTTTAAAAATTGAAAAAGTATATGAGATTTCTTACAGAATTAGAAAATTAGAAATAAGAGATCAGTAATTCCGATAAGTTGAATACTCCTATAATAATATAAACCATACTACTCTTATTATGTAAGAAACTTAAATCTATGTTAGGTATAGTAAATTCAGTCCGTGTCTTCATGTTGAATTTCAGTCGGGAAACTGCTTGACTGTATACGTCCGCCTGGGTTGTCTGGATCTGAAAAATGCGTGAAATAAAATATTACTTACTGGTTTACAATGAGATTGGAAAATTGTAATGTTAATGTTAATGTAAATGATGACGTAGGTAGAGTCAATTAATAAAATTATGATGCCACATGAGTTCAATACAGTTGGAACTCTTGTAAACAATAAGTTTAACATCAGGAGGTATTTTGCTATTTTACAATAATTTACAAAAAAGGGAAATGTCTGAGCATAAAGGAATCAAACTCACAACTAAGGATTCACAAGGAAACTTATTATCAGCTGTGCCATTAGGTAAATTATTTAATAATTCAAATTAATCAATCAATTTTAGTATTAAAATTAACAATTAATAATCAATCAATGTTTGTTGTGCATATGGGAATCAAACTCACAACTTAGGATTCACAAACAAACTTATTATCAGCTGTGCCATTAGGTCAATTAATTTAATAATTCAAATTAATCAATCAATGTTTGTTGTGCATATGGGAATCAAACTCACAACTTAGAATTCACAAATAAACTTATTATCAGCTGTGCCATTAGGTAAATTAAATTAATAATTCAAATTAATTAATCAATGTTGTTGTGCATGGGAATAGAACCCACAATCTTAAACTCATGGGTAAACTTTTCACAACTGAGCCATTAGGTAAATCACACTAACAGAACTTCAGTAAGCATAGTGTAACTTGATATTAGTTATAGCACACATAATATTTTATAACATAAATACATAATACATTTTACATAAAACACACACAAAATAGACATAAATAAACTAAACGGTATTCATACAAAATAGAAGTACAATTTTATTATTTGAAGAAGCACACTTTTGAAAATTACCCCACTGAAAAGTATTAGTGGGAAAACATTCAATTACACATTACAGGCCAATGTTTCAGGGTAAAGAAGTACTTGTCTTACATCAGGTGACAAGCACAGTGCAGTGCGAGGAAACAAATTTGACTCTTCATATTCTATCTATAGCTGTATGCCACTATTATGGGCAGGCATATTGTTTACCACTAGATTTATATATTATTAAATTTATATATTATGATATTGAGATTTTATTTACCGTCATTGTGATCTCGAGACAAATCAGGAAACCGGCAGGAAGAACTACTGCTGCTTCTCATGCTTTTAATTTCCAACATGATGTAGCTCGCACATACTCTGAAAATTATAATTAAATTAGAAACTGTTACAAATAATAGTTTTCCTGCATTTAACTTGATAATAGGCTTAATTTCATTTATATTACTTGCGGAATCTAGTAAACATGGCAATGTTTAACATTCTCACAAATTTCAATTCTTTAGGATTAATGGTAGCCAATGAATATTTCATATTAGGGACTATCATATTTATGTTTGATAATACTATCTGACTTTAAACAATTACACACTCGCTTACAATTTTATGTACAAGATAAATGTAAATTAATCAATCTGTTCAAGTATTGCTGATTATGTATGTATCATAATTATGTATTGTGATAGCTGTTATGATAATTATTTATACCTAAATTATCAACATTACAAATCTACTTTGACATACACACATATTATGATTGTAAAATTACACTATAACAAACTTTATCATCCGCTTATTTAGCCGTCTCGAATATTATAAACTGATTCAAAGAATAATGAGGTACCTACCTAATACACTATAATACAATAAGAGAAATTGTCCTTGTGTTAACATAGCAATATATCTCATATGACATATTACACATATCGATAACACAAATTAATGTTAATTTTATCAAGTTTAGAACGGTCACCATAACAGATTATGTATTATTAATTAGGCATGGGAAACTCAAAAGAGATTTATGATTTGAGATAGTGAATTATGTTTAGGAAGGTCAGAATACAAGGTCAAGCGTTACAGTAGACAGTATTTTATAAACATTTAGTAAATGTCGACTCATTCTTAGTAAAGCCATGAAACAATAATATATGTATTATGTTATATTTATTAAAATTTATTAAAATTACTTACTTTCTATGACAGTTAGGCCCAAGTCAAGTCACATCACCTTTGTCTAACACATATCCATTTGTTTTCTTAGTTCAAGTTATCCACTAGGTTGACTCCAGACTACTGCATTAGTTCATGAACCTGTAAAATCAATATTTTTAATCAATAATCAGTAAAATCAATTACGGTTACATGTAGAATGACTTTAACACTATTACAACAAGGTTACTTTACATTCAACAAAGAACTGTAAACCGCGACTTAGTTATTTTAGGCCTTAGCTGATTTAAAGAGCAAAGCTTTTGCGTTATATCAGTAATTGAAAACCCGTAAAGTGCTAAAAGATATTGTGAGTGACGATTTTAGTAACTCAGCTTTGTGACGCCTGCGTAGAATGTCGGGAGATAAGATAAGGCAAACCAATGTGCCAATGTCTTGTTAAAATTCTTAATTGCCATTCATAACGGAATAGAATGTTGAACTATCGCAAGCGAACAATTTTAAATCGAAACGTTGAAAGGTTAATTTACGCATCAAAATGTCCGCCATTTTACAGCACAAGAATTATTACTCTAAGCTGTAAATTTAGGTTATATCAAACTGTAAAGCATACGATAGGTAATACAGTAAATTTGCTTACCTTTTGGATCCATAGATCGGCGTATATTATGATATTTGGTAGTTATCGCCACATAAACTCAAGAATAGAAAACGGCGTTATCACTTTTTCTTGTAATGTGGATTGTTTACGATAAGAAACATTAAGAAATTCAGAGCGATGTAGACATACACTACTACTTTTAAAAAATCACGGGTTTTAAAGTAAAACAAGGTTTATTTAGCACGTACATCCTAAATTTACATTTCGAATTTCGATTCGAACCAACGAACAAGAAGTTTTCAATTTTCTATTGACATTAGGGACCAATGTTGCCAGCCATTGATTATAAAATTATCCACTCTAATGGAAAATGTACAAAAATAGTAGCTAAATTCTGAAAATAAATAAGTTACTTAATAAACAGATAGAATCATGATTAAGTAAATAGTTTTATCAGATAAACCGAGTAAATGTAAAATCGCACAAAGTAAACTAACATTAGTTTAATAGGCATCTTAAAATGACGATGGATTTCAAGCAAGAAGTACAATTTACAAATATGCGTAATTTACTATATCATACTAAAACGTAAAATATGTGAGTTACATACACAAACCACGAGACACGGAAGTAATATAGAATGATTTGCTATATTATAACCAACTTGTAATACATTAATTTACTTGCAGTAGTAGAATTGAATAGCTGTGAATTTAAAATTCTAATCTTACGTTTTGCTAAAAGTGTTTCAAGGTAACAAGTTGGCAACACTAGCATGTCCGCTAACAGCAGTATAGTCCATGGCCAAGAAAAAAAAAGTAGCATAGTTTTCCAAGCTTGTTGTTAAACTACAGGAAATAAATAGGTACGTCAGAGACAATATTTGTGATAATTTCATAACTGAAATGAAAAGAAAATTTTAAGTGTTTAAATTCGAATTATTCCAGAATTTCTAAGATTGTAAAGAAATCTTAGAATAATTAAACATTTAATACATTCACACTATACTAGCAGTAAAGTAGACGAGATTTAAAAGTAGTACTTCTGACTTTAAAGAAAGAATGAGCCGTTTTCCGACGAGACAAAAAGATATGGTTTAATAAAACGATAATAGGAGGCGCTTGTAGGTCTTTTGGTTTGTTGTCAAAAGCGGTAGACATAATGGGACTCAATTCATTCAATTTGCGAAAGCACGATTTCTAGTAATAAATAATAAACTACTTTATCCATGTACGCATTTTATTCGAATGAAAACTATATCAAAACATCAAAATTTCAAAACAAATTCGTAAACCTGATGAAAGACAAAATATATATTTTTTAAATTTATTCTTGGCTATGGATACTAATCCTTCAGCCGAGAGAGTATCTCTCTACTTAGTCTGTGGATAAAATATTGTCGTATCAGTGTTGCTATTTATATCTTTGAATTTTCCTTCTACTTTGGCTTGGTGTCTATTGCCTCGGGAGTTCTAAAGATTTTTACTGAAAAGGGATTGTGATCAGTAACGGTTTTTTATTACATTATCAACCTAATTAGCTATTTTTATTCCCAATATTTTAAAATTAAAAAAGACACTTTTTACACTATACTTTTTCCCTGAAAACGGGTAGGGTCTCTAAAGGGATTACACTGTTGAGAGTATATGGTAGAGACAGATATATCTGCATCTCGAACAATCGCCATCTAGTGCGTCCGTTGGAACTATTTTTGTCTCGTCGGAAACTCCCTCATTATCTTTGGTTGACTAGAACGTAAATCCTTCTGAATAAAGCAAACACGAAAGAAAAAAAAAAGATAGATCAGAAATCAAAATAATTTATGTATTCTTACTGTATGTTCATGTAATTAAAGTGTAATCGAATTTATCACTATTCGTAAAGCTTTAGATTACAATTTGAAAAAAAAAATGGAAATTCCGTTCGATTCAATGCATTTTAGTTATGACAATATAAACTAGATGGCGCTGTACGTTCCTGAAACACACATTAAAGGTTTAACTCAGGGTAATGACCTTAAATTAATCAATGATGTATAGATTTTGCAAAAAATATCAAAATGTCATCTGTTGACTTTTCAACATAGTATCATAAAATAAATGTAAAGTACATTGTAATGTAAACTTATAATTTATAATAAGTTATTGAGGTAAGTTTACAAGTTAATTCCTATCTTTAGAATCAGGTCCGATTTATAAAATTCTTTCATTTAAAGATAAATATGTGCGCGATCATTGTTTGCTATCGGCTATGTATTTAGTACCACGGTCAAAGTTGGGACAAATCGCTAGTCTCGTATATAAAGTATAAAACTTAGATTACACAATAATAGGTTATGGCAAAATTTATGACTTCATATACAAAATGCTTAGATTCAGATTGGCTTAATTTTCTAAAGTCTATTAAGACTATAGATATGTAAATCACGAGTAAGTAACTAGGAAAGTTACTCATCGTTTTATCTAATAATAATAAAAAAAAGGGCAGTCTTAATAAATATATTGTTGAATATTAGAAGGATTCATAATAATATTAGACGGATACAAAATTTTAAGGACGTACATTAATTCTAAATTATTCAGCATCCTAAAAATAAAAAAAATATGGCAAGTGCAAGACAGAGCTAGGGAATGAATGGAATATTTTCCAGATTAAAATTTGTGGAATTTGTACAAGGTGTCACAACAATAGGTGCAATATATTATTATCTTATTTACTTTCCAAAGAGTTATGGAGTATTATGATGTTTTGAAGAATTATTGATAATTTGATTTATATTTTCAGTTTAGTTTGTTTAGAATTTTCTAGGAAGAAAAAGATAAATAAATAAAGAGAAATGCCTAGTTCATTGGACAAGTTAGAGAATGGATTGGAGAACCATTTGAAATGTGAGTTCTAATGAGATAACAATGGAAATCAAACAAACTGATGCATTAATATATTACCTTGATTCTTAATAATGACAATAATAATGTTATTTAGAAATTATTTAATCTCCTTTGAATAAATTTTTTAAGCAAGAGTATCTTTTCATACCCATTATATTTTTGATTTAATAATCTTTTGGAATTTTGTAATGATTGTTGCTTTGGAATACAAATAAAAATAAAAAATAAAACAAGAATTACATTTCATTTTAATGTTCACTGCGCTTTAACGACTTTATAAAAATTATAAGGAAAATGTAGTTGTTTTATTTAACCAAATCTGGAACTTTTCAAAAATAAGAGAAGGTAACAGAGGTATGTCTGGTAATATGGTATTGTTTGAAAAAAAAAGGTATTTGGTAAAAGGTACTTTTCATCATCATCACCAAAAGGTACTTTTAATAAAGATTATTTTGGGTCGGTATTGTAGTTTCATTTCTTAACATCTGGTAATACAGGTAATGTAATTTATTTCATTTCATTTTATTGGGAACATGTAGAAGCGGAGTTTATATTTATTTATATGTATACAAAAAAAAAAAAACAACACAATATAAGTGCATCTTTCTTTGTCTCATATCAGTGAGAGTGGTTCCGAATCAAGTCACGAGTGTTACAATGAATGGAGGGGTATGCGAGAAGAATGAAAAAAAAAAAAAAAAAAAATAATTAAAGGGACTTGGAGCGTTAACACTGCTTCGATATTAGACAGGTCTGTCAGGATTTAAGGGACAGCAAAACACTTACACAAAATAAATTCCCGAAGAAATCAGGTGCTAGGTTAGAATGCTGATCACAGCGAGATTTCGATTTTTGAATCGACTTTGGGAAGTTATTTACTCTACATGCAGCCAACTCTAAAATTTACACTCTACATTCTCCAAATCTAAGCAAGCTTATTGGAGCATTTGATTTTTTGTGGTGGTTATGAAACATACGGCAATATGACTTTTCTGCGATAGATTTATATTTTATTTGGGAGGAACTGGGAGGTTTGCTGGTTTTAAATATAACAATTAATTTAAGGACAGAAGACCCACCAGTTGATAATAGATCTGTGCGGCTTAACGACCCGTATTCCAAACATTTAATTTATATTTCTGTGGAAATGGTATATCTCTTTATGATGATAAACCAACGAACTTAAAGTCCGGTGTTCCAGGATGTTTGTTTCTAGTTGGTATAAAACCACACTACTTATTGTACTAGGGAAACATTTCACTCTAACACATTCCTTTATTGTTGAACATTAGATTTTGACAGATTTATTGCATAGTAGAATAGAAATCTTTGAATATTTTTTTTTTTAATTTAGAAAAAAAAAATTACTCCGCTTAGGGAAACTCTCATCTACATAATTTTTTTGGGGTCGCTGTAACAGTTCAGCTGGGCTGTCCCGTAACGAATCTTCAAATATTTCTATTATACAATGTATTTGTTGGTAAAGAATGATTTAATAGTGCTTAATTGCATTGGTTATAAGTATTATTATGTTTCAATCTTCAAATGTACTGAATTAAAACATAATCTTTGTTTTGAGTATATCATCAGTAATTTAATCAAGAGAGAACATGTACTATTGTTATTTGATAATATTATGAATTGTTCCTTCAAAGCTGGACCCACTTACTCCCATTGCTATATCTGGTATGAATGCATGAAGAGCATACTCTAGAGAATTACATCTTGCATCGGTGGGAGTTCCAATGGATGAATTGTACTATTTATGGTTTACTAATATTTAAATGTGTTTGTTGCAGGTGTTAATATCTATTATTTGGTTAAATATATTAGAATTGCAGTGGAATCTATGTGTGAAGGACCAGCAATTACCCGTCTCGAAAGACCAGCAATTGCGAAGGACAGCGATTGTAAAACGTCGAAACGTTTCTGAACCACTGCCCGGCCACGGAGTAAATTAACGAAAGAGTGGACTGTAACTTATTGATATCGTGTAGTTAGGCTGCGCTCGTGCGCCGGCTAGGGGGCACGTGGGGAATATGTAAAACACCGTTTGATCTAGATCACGTAGTTTATTTACGTACCTTATACTAGATAACACACCCGTTAAATACTAGGCTACAACAGCCACGTGGCGGCGCGTCTCGCGGCCGCGTCGGCGCACGTCCGTTCTCGGCGGGGGTCAGCGGCGAACAGGGCGAGTAATTACCGCCGGCGTCGCATCTAGCCACGCCGGTCGGTGCGACACCCGCGAATTTAAATTACCCCAGACGACTACCGACGCGCCACCCGTGTTGCCAGGCACGTCGGACGGGTGGTTCACATTTCTCCCGCCGCGATCTATCGTATTCCAATCGCGTGAAGCACCCGTCGACGCACCCAAGATTCGCATAATGTCTTAAAGAAGCAAAGAGCGGGGCTCGTAGAAGACCTTGGCCTGTTTGCACTAATCAGTCTACTAGCTTCGCTCATTACGAACAGTTCCGGCTTACATATCAGAATTATTTACATGCCGAACTTTACAATATTTAAACAAACTAGGATCACTATCCGGTACGCCGTCCCTCTGATAGGGGTCTCTCCATTTGCGCAACGGATACCGTCCATATACAACCTACTAGAAATATAACATGTAGCTAAACTTAAGCGTTACACCTTATAATAATAAGCACGAGAGACAAGATCTGCCCTTTGCTGACGGACACGCTGTCATAGCGCTCTCTTCGCTAGATTTTGTCTCTGTACCTTACAATATATAATCTGCCAAGCAGATGGGACTAGCGTCTCTGCCCTTAAGCCCATTAAATACAATACATATTTGTTTCTTATCATAAACTATTATAGACTCTACGGTAGTGGCCGCCGAGACACTCTGCCATAACTTTAGTTCTCTCCCGAACAATGCCTCGGCGTCACGCCAATTTTACAAATCTGCGAAACAGATGAGACTAGCGTCTCTGTCCTTAGGACTGTTAAGTACAATATATAGTTGTTATTATAAACTATGATAAACTCTACGGTAGTGCCCGCCGCGACATTCTGCCATAACTTTAGTTCTCTCCCGAACAATGCCTCGGCGTCACGCCATTTTACAACAATTTATAGTCATCTCCTCCCATACATAACCAATGCCAGATCCTGGTTTACAACAAATAATTATACATAACAAGTCAGATCTTGGTTTCACAACAAGAATTATAATCACTCCGACTCTAAGGCAGCGTTAGGCGTCAGGAAACAATAGCTCACTTCTTCCCCACAATGCCTTGACCTAACGCTACAGCAATATAAGTTTTAATATAGTTAAACAATGTAGGCTACTAACGCAAATTATCTTACTTTATCTCAACTACGTCTACTGGCAATACGACCAGTCGTTTTGTAGGTCTTCTCAATACCATGCCATTCTTGGTAATTACGTCCACCACCCGAACCACGCCATCTGCGCCAGGATACACGCGCCGTACTCTCCCTCTCGGCCATACGTTCCTCGGTTGGTTTGAGTCCACTATCAGGACCACATCTCCTTCCTTTAGCGGGTCACCCCGACCATGAGGCTCCCGCCGGTGTTGTAATACGGGAAGAACCTCGCGCACCCATCGTTGCCAGAAAAGATCAGCGAGTCGTTGTGAGGCTCTCCAATGCGATCGTCCTAGTTCGTCCACTTTGGTAAAGGTTCCCGGGAGAGGCACCTTCGACAATCCTCCTAGCAGGAAATGGTTTGGTGTTAATGCCTCCTCGTCTTCCGCGGAGATCGATACATGAGTCAGCGGGCGCGAATTTACCGTGTGTTCAATCTCGGTGAGTAATGTGTGCAGAACATCTTCTCGCGGACACCGCTCCTGCAACGTCATTCGCAACGCTCTCTTCACCGTTGCTACCATACGTTCCCAGGCTCCGCCCCAAAATGGCGTCGCTGGTGGAATATTATGCCACGGGATACAGCGAACTTCTGCTTCCTGTTGTAGTGATGACAACGCTGCTCTTCTCAGTTCGGCGTCGGCTCCGTGGAAGTTCGTCGCATTGTCGCTCCATATTCCTTCTGGTGCACCTCGCCTGGCTATCATCCGTCGCAAGGCCATTATCGCAGCGTCAGTCGTGAGGGCGTTTGCGATCTCTAAGTGGATAGCGCGACTGACTAAGCAAGTAAACAATGCTACATACCGCTTCTCTTGGTTTATGTCTTCTATTTCCTCCGCAAAGCTTTCTTCTTGAGTGGCGCGCACCCACAGGTACTCTGCGCGCCGCGTATATTCCGCTTCCAACGGGCGATAACGGGTCGTCGCTGCGGAGCTACCGGTTTGTTTGAGAGTTTTCCCCTGTTGTGCGTATGGCGTGCGTGAGCCTACCGGCTTCCACGTAGGATCGTCCGCAGGGTTGCGTCGAGTGCGTTTCTTTGTAACTCCAATAGTCCTTGCTCGGCATAAATCTATAAACAGCAGTGCTCTGGCCGTGGCGCGTATCAATCTCAACCAGGATGAAAATCTAGCTATGTCGGGTAACGCGTGCGTCAAACTCAGACGCGTGGTCCTGGTGGCGGCGTGCGTTCGTTCTTCTCCAGTTGGGGCTTCGGGTGGCGGTTCTTCTTCAATTGGCCATGCTGCCTCGGTCTCGTACAAGAAGCTCGGGCCGCGGAACCAACGATGCGTCGCTCCGAAGTCAGGTGGCGCGTCCCGCGTACAATCGTCGCTAACGTTGAGTGCTGACGGGCACCATCTCCACTCAGCCACTGATGTTGTCTCCTCCAGTTCAGCGATGCGATGCGCGACGAATGGTTTGAATGACGGCGCGCCCGCACGCAGCCATGAGAGTACGGTGCGGGAGTCGCACCAGAAGATGCGCCGGTCGGGACGCCTGTCGTGCTCTTCCCCGATGAACCGCGCCAACCGGCTCCCCACGACCGCCGCCTGTAATTCAAGTCTAGGTATAGAAGTGACCTTTAAGGACGCTACGCGCCCTTTCGCTGCCGCGAGTGACACAGTAATGTCTCCGTTATTACTCTGTAAACGCCAATAGATGCATGTGGCGTAGGCCGAGTCACTCGCGTCAACGAATGTATGCAATTCTGACACTGCCGCGCAGTGAAAACCAGAATGGCACCTCGGGATCCGCATACTCTCTAATCCCTCCAGGAGTAGGAACCATTTCTCCCATTGTGCCCTTAAATCCTTCGGTAACGGTTCGTCCCACGTGAGACCCAAACGCCACGCTGACCTTAATAAACGCTTCGCATGCGTGGTTATTGGCGCCACCCGTCCAATCGGATCGTATAGAGACATCGTCACTCTCAACAGCTCCCGTTTAGTGTAAGTAGTTACAGAATATGGACAGATCTTACTCAAATTGAACCCTAATGAGTCATCGGCCGGGTGCCAGACGAGTCCCAAAACCTTCTCGTCCTTATCCAGCGGCACAGCCGTCGATTCTTCCTCGGCGAAACCCTCTATGGCCGCACGGCAGTTTGACGTCCACATCTGCAGCTCGAAATTTCCTTTTCGATGCACTGCGTCGACTGCTCGCGCAATGGTTGCCGCTTCCTCAGGGGTGTCGAAACTCTGTAAATAGTCATCCATATAATGATTACGGATAATCGCACTAGCTGCCGCGGGAAACTCCTCCTGGTGCAATGTCGCGTTTAGATTTTTAATATATATTGCTGTTGTGGGAGAGGAGGTGGCCCCGAAAGGCAGCGACGTCATTCTATATTCAGTAGGTGATTCGTCTGCGCTTTCACGCCAAAGGAAACGCAGAGCATCCCTGTCCGGTAATCTAATTTTAATTCGCAGAAACATGTCTTTTATATCTGCTACAATCCCTATAGGCCTTTGCCTAAAACGTAAGAGAACTCCCAACAGTGATTGTAGAAGCGCCGGACCTGTGACCAGTTGGTCATTGAGGCACACTCCCTGCGTGCGCGCGGCCGCGTCAAGTACGATGCGGACCTTGTTAGGTTTAGCGGGGTTCGTCACTGGAAAATGTGGTAGATACCACACGGTACTTCCGGAAGGCGACAAAGGTGCCTTTTCCGCGTAACCCTGCTGCAACATTCTATTAATTTGCGCTATGTACTTACCTTTTAGCTCCGGGTCTCGGTGTAACCTTTTCTCAACTCCCTGTAACCGTCCAAGCGCGGCTTGATAATTATTCGGCAATGTTGGGTTGTCTTCCTTCCATAACAAACCTGTCTCATACCCTCCTTCCGGCAGCGCCCGTGTCGTTTCTCCGAGCACCTTCAGCGCCCTTGCCTCAGGATCCCTTTTCGGACGACGTGGTTCGACTCCTAATGATTCTAGGTCAAAATGCTCCCTTACCAACTGATCTAGCGTTGGATCCACGTCCGTCTTCAAGTGGCCGCAGCGATGCAGACTAGTGTGAATGGCCTTACTCCGATTTAGGTGACTACTTTGCCCGTGCACAACCCATCCTAGTGGGGTCTGAGATGCAACTAGTTGGTCAGCCTGACCCCGTCTCACTTCTGAAGTTAAGAGTACCTCCCAGTTATCCTGGCCGATCAACAATGATGGTCTGCCATCGTCATACACCAACTGTTCCGTTAGCATGTCCAAATGCCGGCAGTCACGCAGTTCATGCCATGTCACCGACTGCGCCGATATGTCCAGTTTATCAATAGTGCGCGCCTCTATACTTACACTATTTAATGCGTATTTACCTTTTACTCGCAATTTAATGCGCTGTGAATGCGACGCATTGATACGAGCGCCCCCTACCGCCTCTATAAAGAAGGGGTCGCGCGGGCCGTGAGCTCCCACTCGCCGCGCCAGGTCCTCAGTCGCCAGCGTTACGGTACTTCCGTCGTCCAGGAGCGCATATGCGTCCGTCTCACCTCGTGGTCCCGTTACCGTTACAGGAACGACTTTCAATAAAGTTCTCTTCTGCGCGTGAGCTACTCTGGCCGATGTCACCGCTGCCGTAGGTAGTTGGTCGTCGTGGAGAGTCTCCCGCCGCTCCGACGATTGTTGACTGCCGCCGCCGCTCTCCCTTCCAGCTGAAGCGCCCGCCTGGGTCGCTCCGCTCCGCCCGGGTCGCGGCGTGGCGCCGCCGCCGTGTAGGAGCCGGTGGTGGTGATACTTGCACCCGGAGATCTCACACGGTTTCGCCTTGCAGTTATGTCTCCACCTCCTCGCCCGCAGACACCTGAAACACAATTTATACTTGCGAGCTTTTTCCCATCTTTCTGGTGACGACATATTTTTAAATTGCTTGCATACTGCTACATGCACACAAGTTCCCTCACACACACAGCATCGGCCTTCACTCGCTGCGTATGACCGCTGTTTGTTTTCATAACTACGACGCGGTTTGTCGTCTATGACCTCTGCCTTCGCATGTCTTGCGTTAAGTTCTGCTTCTCTATCTAAGAACTTGCCTAGTAATAAGAGAGCTGGTTCCCCGTTGAACCTTTCGCTCTCATAATCATACCACCTACTCTTTATTATTGGAGTGAGCTTCTCCACGATGATATTAACCATCTCTGGGCTATGTAGGTAGTGTGGTTTATTTAACGCCTGAACAACTAAAATCACATTATTTACTTTACACGCGAACATACACACGTCCCTAGGCGTGTCTGTCAGTTTGGGAAGGCTCCGTAACCTATCGAGCTCTTGCACTATTAGCGCTTCGGGCCTACCAAACCGATGTCCTAATCTACTCATAATTTGTTCAGCTGTTGATCCTAAGAACAAACATTTCACCGCCTCCATTGCCGCCCCTTTGAGGCATTTCCTCAATCTAGCTCTGTTTTCCGTTTCCATATAGCTAGACGCAGACTCGTAATACGCCGATTTGAAATGCAACCAGTCCTCTGACGAGCCATTAAATATAGGTAAATCAAACTGGTACCTTTTTGCCGCGGAGTGATCTCCGCGCGCTACTTCCCATAACACCGACGCCAGGTCTCTCAAGGTCTGGTCAGGGCCGCTCCGGTGCTGCCCCTCGCCGGTGCCTGCCGGTGGCTCCGCTGCCGCCGCGCGCTCACCATCAGCCGCCCGTTGTGCTGATCCCAAGTTCGCCGGCGCCTCCAACGCTGGCATGTTGTCGCTCAGTGAACGGCTTTGTGTGTACGTCCCTGACACACTCCGTCCGACGAGGCAGCCCGGCGCGTACGTCTCTGACGCGCGCGGGCTTGACGCTCCCGGCTGCCGATAGACGCCCGGCGCGTGCGTCTCTGACGCGCGCGGGCTTGTCGCTCCCGGCTGCCGATAGACGCCCGGCGCGTGCGTCTCTGACGCGCGCGGGCTTGTCGCTCCCGGCTGCCGGTAGAGGCCCGGCGCGTGCGTCTCTGACGCGCGCGGGCTTGTCGCTCCCGGCTGCCGGTAGAGGCCCGGCGCGTGCGTCTCTGACGCGCGCGGGCTTGTCGCTCCCGGCTGCCGGTAGAGGCCCGGCGCGTGCGTCTCTGACGCGCGCGGGCTTGTTGTTTGGGCCGGGGCGTTCGTCTCTGACGCTCCCGGCCGCCGGTAGAGGCCCGGCGCGTGCGTCTCTGACGCGCGCGGGCTTGTCGCTCCCGGCTGCCGGTAGAGGCCCGGCGCGTGCGTCTCTGACGCGCGCGGGCTTGTCGCTCCCGGCTGCCGGTAGAGGCCCGGCGCGTGCGTCTCTGACGCGCGCGGGCTTTCTTCTTGGACCGCCTCTCCTCTCACACGACTCGCCTGGGGCACGTCTGCGTCCCCGCGCCACGCGCCTTCCCATGTCGCGTCACGCTCCTGTCGTGTGCTCAGAACTCCGGCGCCTAACACTTCCCTAACCAATACATCTCCCGGCTCTTTAAATAGCTCGTTGTATTGTTTCAACGCGAGCTCTAACCTTGCCTTCGCTCGCTTTTGCTGTTCGCCTAACTCGAAACTAACCCTCGTGTCATGCACGCGTACCTTCCCCTGAGGCGACGCTTCTGTACTACAAAATGGCGGTTGCTCGCGGTCGCGTCCTTCGCCTTCCTCCGTCGTGACTTTCGTCGATGACGAGGGCGCCGCATGTGGAGCATCGAGCTCCTGTGGTGACGCTCCCGCCGAGTCACTTTCATATCCTGCTTCCGGAATGACCTCCGGAGGCGGCGTGTCTGACCGACCTGACGCTGCCATACCGCGAGTACGTACCATTTACACGGTCACTCAAATTACAAATCTATGTCTTGTGACGCGACACGATACAAATGCGCGACACGGTACCGACGCGACACTACGAAACGCGCGACACGACACTACGGAACGCGCGACACGACACGGCGACACGGTATAACGCGACACTATACAAATGCGCGACACGATACCGACGCGACACTACGAAACGCGCGACACGACACTACGGAACGCGCGACACGACACGGCGACACGGTATAACGCGACACTATACAAATGCGCGACACGATACCGACGCGACACTACTCCCGCGCCACGTGCCACCCGCGCCTGCGCACAAACACAACTTTGAATTACACGATATTCCCTTTTTACTCGTAGCCCGCAGTAAATCCGGCTCGAAAGGACCAGCTTTTGTGAAGGACCAGCAATTACCCGTCTCGAAAGACCAGCAATTGCGAAGGACAGCGATTGTAAAACGTCGAAACGTTTCTGAACCACTGCCCGGCCACGGAGTAAATTAACGAAAGAGTGGACTGTAACTTATTGATATCGTGTAGTTAGGCTGCGCTCGTGCGCCGGCTAGGGGGCACGTGGGGAATATGTAAAACACCGTTTGATCTAGATCACGTAGTTTATTTACGTACCTTATACTAGATAACACACCCGTTAAATACTAGGCTACAACAGCCACGTGGCGGCGCGTCTCGCGGCCGCGTCGGCGCACGTCCGTTCTCGGCGGGGGTCAGCGGCGAACAGGGCGAGTAATTACCGCCGGCGTCGCATCTAGCCACGCCGGTCGGTGCGACACCCGCGAATTTAAATTACCCCAGACGACTACCGACGCGCCACCCGTGTTGCCAGGCACGTCGGACGGGTGGTTCACACTATGCTTTGAATATATCATCAATAATTTAATCAAGGGAGAACATTAACCGTTACTATTTGATGATAATAATTAGTTCCTTCAGAACTTAATGCAATTGTAAAACCTCTCTGATATGTCTGATAACAATACCTAGAGAGTATACCATTTTTCTAATAAGAATACTTATAGAACATACCTACCTTAAGAAATTACATTTTACACCTTAATTGGTAAATCTGTGTGGCCTTCGAAGGGAATTTTTATGGATGAGTAAGATTGTTCATTCTTGAATCCCAATAGCGGAGTAAATGTTATTCATAACTTTGATTCCTTCATGATACAGCTAGTAATCTGGTTGTTGTAACCTGGGAAAGATACAAGAATAACAAAATGAGATATGCAACTTACATACAACATGCATTTCTAGCCAAAGAAGGACAATTTGGAACCATAAACAGTCTTTGGAAGCCAGTTAATACAAATACCGCTATTAGTCGATGCCTTTTTGTCAATAAAAGAAGTCAGAGGAACAGACATTGTTATGTATCAATCTAACATGTAATTGATAATGTTTCTGGATTAAAAATCTAGAGATATTTCTATTTGGAGTTGGAAACAGACAGTAGTATTTGTTTAATACCAAGTAAATTCAATTTGGATATCTTTGGGAGAACGAAATACGAAAATATATTTGTAAATTTTAAGTTTCACGCAGAGATTGGTGAACTTGTGAAACGAAATCACGCTTTGTTTTGCAAAATATATATTGATATTGTGATATCCATTGTGTCATTTAGCTTATAACAGATGTGTAACTTATAATAGATTTACAAGATAAATGTTTATCAACATAGGAACTCACCAAATTATGTAAAACAACACACACCACAGATCCGTATATCCACAAAAAAATCCAGCCGTGTGTTCTCAAATATCCGGGACTTTCGGAGAGGTTTTCTCGCATTCACACTAATATGGTATTAGTAGAAATACTACTTAATTGACGAATTACACAAAATAAGATTGTTTTGTTTGCATGTATTATAATAGTTGCAGATAGGTTATTTGTTTCGTCTTCACACGTCAGCAGTCGAATCGCGAATGACTTTGACATTTGGGAATGGAGATTCAAAGTACAAACTTAAAATTTAATGTGGCTGAAAATTAGAACTAAAATATCCTTACCGTTATTAGTACTTGTTCATATTAACCTAGATAGTGGCGCCATCGTCGGGTGCATCTGTATGTTGGTGGTTTGGAATGTTCGATTCGTAGACTTAACGCGATTAGCTGAGATAAACCGTTTGGTTGAGTTTGTAGTGTTTGTAGACTTTGTACAGATAGCAGAGTTAACACGAATGGGCGGAGCCTGTTTAGCGGGAAAATCAAACGCATAAAAAGGATCGAGCGGGAATATTTTTTTTTTAGTTGTGAATTATTCTTTCGTGAGTTACGTTGTGTCCATGTAAATTGTAAATTAAATTAAAATAGTTTCAAGTTCTAGGTCTGATCATTCGTACTTTAGCAGTAAAAGGAATTGCTATTCTGTTTTAATGCAAAGGAATGTTTCAGCAGTCTCACTTTGGATTTAGATAATGTTTGTGCGATTTACTAGCCGATTTTGAACGTAGTCGGTTGTGTCGGTCGTAGAAATGTTATTCAAATTCAATTTATTTGAGAGTAAAGATAATTTTGTGGGATTTTTATTGGGTTTTGTGGGGAGATGGACGACATAACTATACCATACATGGTTATGGTTTTGATACACGCGTCTCGTGTTTACTTTTCTTAAATTCAACACTACTTGGGTCTTGTGGCGCCCCAAGGTCGATTTTGCCTCTTAAATGGGGATCGATTAAGTCACTGGTTCGATTGGTTCTTTCTTCAAAGCCCTAGACAGTCCCCGAATGAACAATACGCAGGTCGTATCATTCCAGCAGGCCGGTCGATATTATTTCGCTAGGACACTGGCTGAAGGCATCAACTCGAACTGTCCCCTAAGTTAGTCGGTGGTTACTGCTCGCTTCCCCCAAGGTTTTAATCTCGTTTTACAGATTAATTCCGGCTCCCCCGTCATAGAGTGGAACCCACCCGTAGGGATGATAGGGATCATAGGTTTTGTCAGTCTGATCAGCTGGTAGGTAAATTTAGTAATGCGATTTTAGCAGGGTATTACATTTTATACCACCTGTCAGGATAAAATATACCCTTTGTTAGTTAAACTCTAACTGAGATCCGCGAATCTCTTGCAACTTTTGTATCTCATAGCTGATAGGCCATAGTAGGATAGATTGAAAGTTAAGCGTTACGTTGATCCTAATATATCTAAAGTATGCGATATATCAGATCAACGGAACATAGGGAAATATTAATCCTTTGTTACAGGTCAATAAATGAACGAGACGTTGCAGAAAAACAAACTGATTGTTCGATAGTCTTTACTATTTGAGTCGTTAACAATTTCACTAACAATACTTTTATAACTTTTAAAACTAAATTCCTAAATCTGTTTAAGAGTCTGGACTAGTTTTATAATCCGCTCAGACGCTGTGATTGTCTAGGTTCTCTATTTGAGAGAATCGAGACGTACAAAACGAGTTCAGGTACTTAACAGAGTTCCATGAATACCAATATTTTCTAGATACAATAAAATCTTGAAGACTATCTGATCTATCTCCTAGGTTTTAGTTACAAACCTAGATATTGCTTCATTATTTACATCACAATTATGATATAAAAGCCTTATGTACAGGTTAACATCTAAATGTACAAATACAATCACACAGTTTAATACATAATTTTGGATGACTCACTCAATTGAGATTTTCAATATAACTTGGAACATTTTAATATTAATTATCACTTTATGCAGAGGTCTGCTAATTTTGAACACCTTTTAATCATGCAAGTGTCATGGAAATCAGAAACCTAGCTAAAATAAGGTCGGTTGAACCCTACATCACAACTACGGTGTAAAACCTTATTTACAGGTTAACAACTAAATGTACAAATACAATCACACAGTTTAATACATAATTTTGTTTGATGGACACTCAATTGAGATTTTCAATATAACTTGGAAAATTGTAATGTAAATTATCACTTTATGCAGAGGTCTGCTAATTTTGAACACCTTTTAATCATGCAAGTGTCATGGAAATCAGAAACCTAGCTAAAATAAGGTCGGTTGAACCCTACATCACAACTACGGTGTAAAACCTTATTTACAGGTTAACAACTAAATGTACAAATACAATCACACAGTATAATACATAATTTTGTTTGATGGACACTCAATTGAGATTTTCAATATAACTTGGAAAATTGTAATGTAAATTATCACGCTAAGCAGAGGTCTGCTAATTTTGAACACATTTTAATCATGCAAGTGTCATGGTAATCAGAAATCTAGCTGAGATGAGGTCAGATGAACCTTACATCACAACTATGGTACAAGACTTTATTTACAGGTCAACCATTAAATGTACATAAACAAACAACAGCTTTGTTTCATTATTTACATCACATTTACGTTATAAAACCTTATTTACAGGTTAACAATTAAATGTACAAATGCAATCACACAGTTGATGCATAATTTTGTTCGACAGTCTCTCTGGATTGAGATTCTCAAAGTGCCTTGAAAAGTTTATTAATACATACATTTATGCAGAAGTCTGCTAATTTTTGGACATTCTTTTAATAGTCATTCACGTGTAATGCATTCGGAAACCTAACTGAAAAATGGGGTTGAAGATGTTTTAAGCTGTCCTTAAATTATCTGATTGGTTCGGTTGCATCTTGGTTAGACCTTCCTAACGGAAATGGGGAACGTCTGCCAACTCTACATCGACATTGAACAGCTCAATAGAAGCTAAAACTTTCAAGGTTACATTGGAAACTTGACCTTAGAGGCTTGTCTAACAAATAGTCTATTTAACGATTTATTTATCCCCGAAATCACATTCCTTTGCTGTCGATCGGTACAGTAAAGTTCTATGGGATTTCAAAGATGTAAACTCATCCATCCCTAATTAGATGAATTCCCCCCCCCACTTCCCTTGGATAGCTTAGTTAGTGTTATAACATACTGAGAGCTATAGGGTGTAATCTCGGCATCCCGTGTGATGCGTTCTTAACGTGGAGGACGTCAGATTCCCTATTATCCCTTGACGGACGCTGATGACTGAGAAAGGCGGCAGGGTTCTGGGGCCTTTTTCCTTAGCCACGACCACTTAACATTTTAAACAAGTAATCACTGATCCGATCAGTTTTATACAGTAATATTCTACTAATTTCCTTACCTACTATTTATGAACATTATTGCTAATCTTAATCTGACACCTTGTACAAAGTACATACCATATTCTCTAACTGGATATATACATTTTGATAATACGTTATTATAACATAATTTCATTGACTAGCTCAACTTTCTTGCTATTTCAGAAACTAAATACAACAAATTAAGTCATAAGCTAATTAAACTATAATGTAATAATACAGGCGAGAATCTTCATATAAATCTACTTAAATCATCTCTAGGAATCATTGTTGTATCAATTCAAGCTAATTATTCAAATATTTGTCAAACTAGAGTTACTAGGTTCATTAGGTTAAAATCATATACTTGTATTAGAACTAGGGTTCAACTCAAATCTGTCTGGGTTACAACACCACATACGGAGCGTCCTACTACTAGATGATCACAAGGCCAAACAAAGAAATAAATAAATAAAAGATAGATAAGTAATAACTGTTTAAGAAATTAATTAATTCAAGAAATAATTGTTAGATCAAAATAAAAGGTAATAAAATATAATAATAAGAATTAAAACAGGAAAGAAGGTTGTTACAATTTAGTTAGGCGTCGCGAAGATATTAAAAATAAATAAAAATTAAAATAACATAAAATAATTCATAATTCCAAAGTGGACTTTTACGATTTGGTCGCCGTGAATCCAGGATGAGTAAAATAAATAAATAAAATTACCAAAGGCGGTTTTTACAATTTGGTGGCGCCGTGAATCCAGGATGATTATAAAAGAATTAATAATAATACCAATCCGGGTTTTTACATACATTTGATTCAGAATTTACAAAATCGATTGTTATCCATTTGAAAATAAGTAAATACTTATATATATTATGTTTTTTTAGCCATTAAGTTTGTTCCGGTAAAAGACAAAACGTTCACTCTGATGCGACTTCGCAAGTCACTAAGACAAAGTTGCATTCATATTTGTTTTATTTTTACTTAATACTAAAATCCATAATTGGTCTTATTATTTATAAATCAAAATCCATTATTTCGCTACAAATGAGGACATATATAGGAAAAAATGGATTTTGATATCAAACTTTGAGGGACTGTTTGCATTCGCTAAATCGTCCATATTGTTGTTATACTATACTATACTATACGTAGTTTTATTAAGAAGCACCAACTTAAATCCATTTCAAAACATTGACTTAGTATACTTTACACCCCGTATATTGGCATAGATCTATGTATCTAGGTATAATTGGTCGATGATCTAGGTCAAGAGATTACCTAGCAATGTGGAAATTTTGTTTTTGTTAAAATAATAATTCATATCTTAAAATAAGTAACAATTATCTTTTTTAGCGTGCCAAATATCGAAGGAATACCGGAGTGGCCGGCGGTGGGCGCGGGCTGGTCACCGCACATGTCTCTGGGCAACGAGATCTCGCTGCGCGGGCCGCTGCTGGAGCGCCGCATGCGCTTCTGGGACGACATCTACTCCGAGCACTACCGCGACCCCGTGCCGCCACCCAAGCCCGCACCGCGCCGCACTGAGCTATAGTAGGGTCGTCGCTCCCGCCGTGGCCGGCGGTGGGCGCGGGCTGGTCGCCGCACATGTCTCTGGGCAACGAGATCTCGCTGCGCGGGCCGCTGCTGGAGCGCCGCATGCGCTTCTGGGACGACATCTACTCCGAGCACTACCGCGACCCCGTGCCGCCACCCAAGCCCGCACCGCGCCGCACTGAGCTATAGTAGGGTCGTCGCTCCCGCCGTGGCCGGCGGTGGGCGCGGGCTGGTCGCCGCACATGTCTCTGGGCAACGAGATCTCGCTGCGCGGGCCGCTGCTGGAGCGCCGCATGCGCTTCTGGGACGACATCTACTCCGAGCACTACCGCGACCCCGTGCCGCCACCCAAGCCCGCACCGCGCCGCACTGAGCTATAGTAGGGTCGTCGCTCCCGCCGTGGCCGGCGGTGGGCGCGGGCTGGTCGCCGCACATGTCTCTGGGCAACGAGATCTCGCTGCGCGGGCCGCTGCTGGAGCGCCGCATGCGCTTCTGGGACGACATCTACTGCAGCCAGTGGCTAGGCCACATTGCAACAACTACAACAATCATTAAAATGTTGATGTTTAAATTATTTGTTTACGGTTAAGTAGGTATTTAAAATTTCTGATGTAAATATTTTAGCAGTTTTAAAAATAAACAAAATGTACTTGAAATATGGTTTTACAAATACAATTTACACAAATAAAATGTTACAGGCATAATATCATTAGAAACCATCCTATGGCATCAGTAATAAGTTCAGTGATTCTACCGAAAAAGTTCTTAATTCAAATTCAGTTAAAAAACCCTCCTATATAAGCTAATGACTCGTCACTATACCGAAGAACTCCCGGCAATAAGTATAGACGAAATCGTGATGGCTCTTTGCCAACTTAAAATGGAAAGGCCGCGGACGAGGACGGGATTACAACAGAGTTCTAAAAGGCAGGTGGGACCCCACTTATATAAGAGCTCCAGGAACTGGATAATGCTGTCCTCTTTAACGGGATAACTCCACAGGCATGGTACAGAAGTGTGGTAATCCTATTCTTCAAAAAGGGAGATAGGGCCCTTTTAAATTGATTAGTGCGACTGATTAGTGCAGGCTATGGTGCAGGTGTGTAGTGCAAGTAGGTACTGTCCAATGTACTCTATGTACTTATAGTAGCTGTGCTAAGTTCATTTAGTTGCCAGCCGTCGGCCCGCAGGTATAGATGAACCTGAAATGGATGGATGAAATACAAAAAATGTAAATTTTTACTAAAAGTTGTATTTACTACAAAATGCACCACGAAAGCGCAATATTTTACAAACTCGTATCTTAAGGAGTGTACGAGTCCTTGTTGAAGCCGTACACTAAATATGAGAAATTACATGATGAAGCAGGAAAGGAAAACTAGAGAACTTGATTTCACTAGTATATTTAATGCGCTTGTGAGCACTGCGTGCTTACATTTTGTGAACTCTCATATTTAGTCCTCCAATACATATATAATACATTTACATAGGTATATTTAGTGTAAGTACGGCGTCAACAAGGACTCGTACATTAATGGTCCTTCGAGTTTAGAACGCAAGTGTTTAGTGTTTTTCTGTTGTTATAGCGATTCGGTTTGACTGGCCTCCCACAAGCAGGTCCCACTAGTTAGATTGAGAAGGCGCATTTATCATACAGGAGGATACTAGACACGGAGTACGAAAAAGCGAACATCATCAAGTACCTATATACCAAATTTATCAAGTCTGTCAAGTTTAGTGTACTACAAGTGAACAGGAACATAATCAAGAATCTATCAAGTTACTCAACATATTTAGTGTACGGCGTCAACAAAGACTCGTACAGTAAAGTTAATCAACATTATTGTGTGCGACGTCAACAAGGACTCGTACATAATCAAGAATACATCAAGTTATTCAACATTCCTTCTTGTGTGCGGCGTCAACAAGGACTCGTACATTGTCAAGAATCTATCAACTTTATTAATACACTTTGTGTACGGCGTCAACAAGGACTCCTACATTATAAGGTATCTATCAAGTTAATCAACATTCTTGTGTGCGGCGTCAACAAGGACTCGTACATAATCAAGAATCTATCAAGTTAATCAGCATACTTTGTATACAACGTCAACAAGGACTCGTACATAATCGAGTTTATCAAGTCTATCAAGTGTATCAAGTCTCTCAAGTACAACAAGAAACCGTAACAAGAAACAAAAAAAAAGGATTTTTTTACCTCATCACTGCGTGGTTCTAGACAATTTCAAATTCTAGTCAAAAATCAAGACACAATGAACTCCAAACGCAGATTGCTATCATACATTTCCAAATTATTTGACCCCTTAGGTTGGCTGACACCTGTCTCCACGCTATTGAAGCTTTTCAAGAAGTATGGAAAGTCAACCTAATGTGGGATGAATCGTTCCCCAAGGATATTCAAGAAAAATGGACAAAAATAAAACAAGATATGATATGATAACTATAAATTCAATAAAAATACCACGATGGCTCGGAACCGACACTGTCAGCGAGATTGAGTTACGGTGAGACCGGCTGTTAACTGGTGAGATAGACCCGCTTGCTTGCTTGGGAGGCCAGTCAAACCGAATCGCTATCACAACAGAAAATCACTAAGCACTTGTGTTTAAACTCGAAGGACCATTATTGTATGATTCCTTGTTGAAGCCGTACGTACGTAATTTACATGATGAAGCAGGAAAGGAAAACTAGAGAACTTGATTTCACAAGTATATTTAATGCGCTTGTGAGCACTGCGTGCCTACATTTTGTGAACTGATGAATTTGGTGCGAAAGTGCAGAATGGCTGAAAGTGTGTATTGCTGATGTGACAATATGATGATTGATCGTACAGTTTAAAAAATGAACGAAATTTATTAAGGATATAAATAATACAAGCAATACAAGCACGTATTATTCGGTATTAATATTACAAACTGATCAAGAAAAAAATCTGTCATCATTATAAAATTATAAAATATAAAAATCAAAATCAGTAAAATTTTAAAAGACTAACACATGAACACGAAACTACGAACAATACAATAAGGTCAATACCTCCGCACAAACGGCGCTACTGGAACATGTCTATTACAGCACCGCCGCAAGTAGGGGCAGTCCAGCCTTTTTTCTTTTTTTTTAACTTTTATAGGTTCACACTTGACCGCCATCTCGCCTGATGTTAAGCGACGATGCGGTCTACGATGGAGCGTGTTTACCTAGAAAAAAACCGATTCACTCTCGATTTGAAGACACAAAGATTGTAACTATCGGGGAAAACCCACTCAGGCAACGTATTCCATAGCCTAGACGTTCTTATCACAAAAGTTGAGTCGAATCTCTTCGTTCGTGTCTTTGGAACATCAACCATGAAACGATGTCGCTTTTTCAAGCTACGAGCATTCCGATAGAAAAAAGGACAAGGTGGTATCAGATCATGCAGATCAGCCGCACACTCTCCGAAGTGTATCCGATAAAAAACCGACAGGCTAGCAATATTTCGGCGATGTTCAAGACTTTGGAGTCTTTTTCGCACAAGAGTGTCGTTGCCTATGAGCCTTTTGGCACGTCTCTCGATCGATTCCAGAGCTTCTAGCTGATACTTAGCCGATCCATCCCAAAGGTGCGAACAGTACTCCATACAGGAGCGAATCTGTGCTTGATATAATGTAAGCAACTGTTCAGACTTGAAGTACCTTCGCACCTTTGAGAGGACACCTAGTTTTTTGGCAGCTAGTTTAGCCTTGGACTCGATATACGAGCCAAAGTTGAGCGTAGAGGTCAAAGTAACGCCCAAAAGCTCAAGACGGTCAGAAACCGGCACGGATACACCTCTAAAAGTAGAAGTCAGTTCGAAAGGACTCCTTTTAGCGGAGAACAGACACGCCTGCGTCTTATTCTCGTTGAACTTGACCAGATTGGCATCGCCCCATTTGGACACTGCCTCAAGGGTCAAGCTCAAACGCTCGATCAGACTCTCTCTCAGTAACTGAGTTTGCTGCCCGCTGGCTCTCGCGCTAGATATGTAACTCTCTACAACGGTGCTATCATCTGCGTACCCAAAGATACCGGGCTTCAACAGATCGTTGATATGTAGCAGGAAGAGCGTCGCAGAGAGTACCGACCCTTGAGGGACTCCGGCATTGATAGCCATTTGATCCGACGAGCAGCCATCAATGACGACTCGTATGGATCGATCCCTCAAGAAGTCCGATATCCACGCAATGAACCCAGGAGACAAACCATAACTAGAAAGCTTGCTTACAAGGCCATCATGCCAAACCCTGTCGAAAGCCTTCGAGATATCCAGGGAGACTGCAAGTGCTTCCCCGTGTTTCTCAATAGCTTCACTCCAGATGTGAGTGACGTACGCTAGAATATCCCCGGTGGACCGGTTTTGACGAAACCCGTATTGCTGGTCTCTGAGGAGGTCGTTTGATTCTAGGTACGTCATGAGCCTGTGATTTAAGACACGTTCCATAGTCTTGCAGAGTATGGACGTGATCAAGATGGGCCTGTAGTTGGCAGGGTCAGCACGACTACCCTTTTTGGGCACTGGTTGCACATTGGCAATCTTCCAAGAATTCGGTACTAGCCCAGTTTGGAGAGAGAGTCTAAATAGGCGCGTCAGTATTGGTGACAACTCAGGCGCACAAGCCTTCAATACCAGAGCAGGAATACGATCTGGGCCACTGGCTTTGTTCACGTCCAGATTGCGTAGCACTTTGCGAACCTCCATTTGGCGAATACGTATCTCTGACATAAAAGTCGAACAGCCAGGTAAAGTAGGAAGTGTCGCGCTACCAGCATCTAGACGCGAAGATTCCGCAAACTGAGACGCAAACAAACAAGTTTGCCTTCTCCATTGCGGTGTGAGCCAGTGTCCCATCAGGTTTCAGCATTGGAGGTAGTGAGGGGCGGCAGAAGTTCGATTCGACCGATTTTGCTAGGGACCAAAACGCTTTGCTACCCGCAGGGTATGAAGCTAGTTTGTTCTCTATTCGACTAATGTGGTCAAAACGAGCCCTCTGAAGAACCTTTTTACATGCCTTAGCATGCCTTGTTGAACGCTTTCTTCTTCTGGTGTATGTCCCTTGCCTTACGCTGTCGAGCATCAACCCAGGCTAGGTAGGCCTCATGTTTAAGTGCTTCAGCACTTTTACATTGAGAACCAAACCAAGGGCGAGCTTTGCTGGATAATGGGACGTCGGAATATGGAATAAAATATTCCATAGCCGTTCGTATTACATTAGTCACAGAATCTGCGCAGACTGAGGGATCACCAGAAGCGAAGCACAATGACTGCCATGGGTAAGACGCAAAGAAAGAGCGCATCTCGTCCCAATCTGCTGACTTGTATCGCCACATCCGCCGGTTGCCTCTAGGGCTGGGATCAGGCGGATGGTAGACAGATACAGATTTCACCAGACAGTGGTCGGAGCTGCCTAACGGCGAAGATACCGCCACGGAATAACGTTCTGGATCAGTTGTCAGCAGAAGGTCTAAGCAATAAGGTGTATGCGACTCAACGTCGGGTACTCTTGTGGCCTCTTGGACCAGCTGGGTTAGGTCTAACGATAAAGCTAGCTTTCTCGTTTCCTGTCCAGCGTGGTCAGTGTCCCGGTATGGGTACAGCCATTCCTTATGATGGCCGTTGAAATCCCCCAGTAACACTAATTGAGCCGAAGGGTACTTCTGTTGAGCCGCGTCCGCCGCCTCACTTAAATAATCCGTGAGCCTAGTCGTCTCCAGATCTCCGCTGTGCGACCGATACACACAGGCGTAGATAATTTTGTCTATGCCTGTGTCTATTAGTGCCCAAAGAACAGAAAATCTAGTGTCCTCAAGGTTACGGAGACGCCGACAGCAGATGTCGTCACGGGCGTACAGGCACACTCCAGCACGAGGCCGGAATTTGTGCTCCAGGGTATAGCCTGGATACGTTAGGTACGCCACGTCCGACGGACAACCTATCTGCGTCTCCGTTAGAAACAAGAGTGTCGGCTGCTCAGTCTCGAGGTGATGGTGGACTGCAGTGAGATTTGAGTGCAGACCTCGAATGTTAGTGAGGTGCACTTTAACCAACAAGGCGTGCGGCCGCTTTTTAAACTTGTTTCTATAATGTCCTTTTTTCATATTGGTTTTGAGAGGGGATCGGTGGGAAAACGGCAGTAGAACGAGGCCGCACACTACTGACCATTGGCCACAACACACAACACGAATACATCAGTGGGGAGCTAGTCTGGAGACTGCGGGGACGCCCGAGCCCCCCCGGGGATGTCTATCTGGCCTTGTCATCCGGTCGCCAACCGGCAGGATAGCGCATCCCGGGATTTTTCGCTAGATAGCGGGGCAGCCTTTCATGAGTGGCTAGCTCACTACTTGGGCCCCCAACTATCTGCGGTCGGTCGCGGTAACCGTGCCTCGGATCCCGCTACCCTCCATGACTAGCTTCCCGATGTACAGTATTGGTGTGTGACAGACCGGTCTTGCAGTTATGCAGCAGCTGTTCTGACCCGTTTTCCCTTAATGGTGTCACTAGACAACACGACGGAACACGGCTAGGCCGCTTGGCGTCGTGACTTAGTCTAGTGGGTGGTCACCAACCACGGCCGAAGCCTACCACCGGTAGTTTGTCACCCGATTAGCACCACCCAGGGACCACGTGTGGGGTTTCAATATATAGGTGCTTCCCCACGGACGGAGGTGACTCAGTCCCCATCAGAGATCACATCATCATCAGACATCAGCCTGTCAGCAATCATTGCCAGGACTGTGTTGGAGCTGGCCCGTACTCTGCTTACTAGAGAGGCGCTACGCCTGCGCATAGTGGTGTAAAAGCAGGCGGTGCTCGTCTCCACAAACATGTCCGAGGCGCTGCAGAAACGGGGCAGCCCCACCACAATCCGAAACGCATTATTATACAGAAAACGGAGGTCGCTGTAGCTCTTATGTGTGTAATGAGCCCACAGGCTGCAGGTGTAGAGCGACGTACAGTAAGCTCTAAAGAGCGTGATTTTTACTTCTTTTGAACATCTGGCAAACCTGCGGCACACCCTCATCACTGGCTAAACGGCGCGAGCTATATACCTACTCGTTCGGGTCCTCCCGGGTGTACTAAAATCACAAGGCCGCCGGCCGGTTGCGCGAGTTGACGTGCGAACGAACACCGAGTGCGCGCATAAATAATGTCGCGCCATTATTGTAATATTGTGAATGGCTGCAATAGCAAGACACTAAAATGTAGTAGTAATTTATCTTATTTCAAATTGCCGAAACAGGAAGCAAGGGAAGTGTTTTTATTGTTAATATTTATTTTTGAGCCAAATTTTGGTAGTTTTCAATCGCACAGAATATAGAAACAGTAGTGTGTAATATGTATATTGTATAATATCTGTTTAGAATAGATACAGTAATATAATTTATGACGACATACTTTTTTGAATATTCATGTACATACTGAATGATACTAATTTGTTAATTTATTCGACGGTATGAAAACAACTTACAACTACCTACATTGTAGAACTAAAATATACTCCAGTATTAATTGACTATAAAACATACCTACCTAAAAAAACCGACAGAATTTTTAACCGGATTCAAAGAAGGAGGTGGTTCTGGCCTTAATTTTTATTGGATGTAAGTATGTTTCGTGATAGCTCAGCTAATTGTGAAACATTTTTTAACCCCCGACCAAAAAGGGATGTTATAAGTTTGACGTCGATTTTTTATAAAGGTTTATTTTTGTGCGGTGGTAGCTATGTTTGGTTAATATAGATTCAAAATGGCCCCCTCCACAAAACGGAGGACAAAATATTTCTTCACAACCTACCTCTATATCAAATGAATGGGCTTGTCTAATGGAATACTGTAGTGGTAGGACTCTTAGCAGAGTCCGCCTGGGGAAGTATCACACTTTTGTCAGTTCTTCTACCGCCAAGCAGTAATGTGCAAACATTAATATGTTCCGATTTGAAGAGCAATGTGAAAAAGTGAAATAACAGGGCTTAGAGATATAACATCTTAGACCTCTGGGTGACGAGCACAGTGCAATGCTAGGTAATGATTTGGACTCTTCATGTTCCAATAGCTGCGTGTCACTGTGCTGTTATATGGCAGGCATGTTGCTTACCATCAGGCACATGTCCTGCTTGTCTCGTCACTCTTTGTTTAAAAAAAAAAACACAGTAATGTTTGCACATTACTGCTTCGCGGTAGAATAACTGGCAAAGGTGTGGTCCTTCCCCAGGTGGACTCTGCCAAGAGTCCTACCACTACTACCACCTTCCACCATTTCTTACAACCCTAGCACGTTTGGTCAGTGACGTAAGCAGACGACAAGTCACGGTATTTACAACTCTACGTGGGTGTGTTAAGGTGTATTTTTGCTTGCAAGTAATAGTAGGTAAGTAGTATACGACAGTTTAGGTTATTATCGTGTAGGTATTTGCACTTTTGTATGGCAGTGATGCATCTGTTACGAAGTAACTATTTTCTGATCTGTGCCTGCGGGCTATCATATTGGCTCTTATTGACAGCGACCTCCGTTCTCTTTCTATATCCTCATGGTCCTTGAGATCGGTCGTAAGAATATGCCCCAGGTATTTAAATTTGTCCACCATTTCAAGGGGAACTCCGTTTAAGCTCACTGTCGGTATATTTTGAGGAAAAACTGAACCAGCCCCAAAGACCATGAACTGGCTTTTCGTCACGTTATATCTCAATCCATGGTCACGGGCATACTCCTCGCATATACGCATCAATTTCCTCAACCCGCGTGCAACCAGCGCGTTGGTATGCACCAACGCGCTCAGCAACACCATGTCGTCTGCGTAACTGAGATTATTTACACACACTCCATCTATATGGCAGCCCACATGCTGACTGCTGAGCAAGACGATCAGATCGTTAATGTAGAAATTAAAGAGAGTCGGGGGGGTTAAACCGCCTTGCCTGACTCCGCATTCAAGTCGATACTGCTCTGACATCACCCCTGCCCATCTCACACAATTCCGTTGATGCCCATACCAAAATTGAAAAATGCTGATGAGCTCCTTTGGTAAATTAATGCCCTCCAGTTTGCTCCATAGGACATCATACGAGACCAGATCGAACGCTTTGGACAAATTATGTTTTTTGAAGTGAAAACTTCTTTAGGCGCGCTATAGACAGAATTTTCGTGGGCTGTGAAATGGATTCATCAATCATCACGCTTGGATATGATAATGGATCAGATCGGATATGAAATCTTCGGGTAAACACGGTAAAAACGGCCAGGTAGGTACCAGGGCAACAGAAACAGTAAAGAGTTTCGATTACCTACCTCCAACAGCCCAGCGTTTATCTCCATTTACCAGGACAACAGAAATATAAAAGAGTTGGTACCTAGACCAGTACCAGGGCAACAGAAACAGTAAAGAGTTGCAATATTTTGTACAACTTCGTTCCATCAGAATGTCCCTTGACACCTCCCAAGTATTTTGAAGTGAAAACTTCTTTTGGCGCGCAGGCGCGCTTTTAGACAGATTTTTCGTGGGGTGTGTGGGAATTGAATTCTAGCGTCACTGGCGTCACGCTCGGGTATGATAAGAAATCTTCGGATAAACTCGGGGCCACGCCCATTGGCCATCTAGAAATGCGTCAGCCAATGGGAAATGCTGAAAGGGCGTGGCCTAACATCACGGCATGACCATCTAGAAATGCGTGAGCCAATGGAAAATGCTAACGCATTTCTAGATGGCCATGCCATGATGGTCAGGCCACGCCATCCGGTACACCCGTATAGTTTCCAAAGTAGGCTTCAAATTCTGAGTTATAAGTTTTCACTTCTATCGGCAGTTCCTATGACTGCCAATTTTTTTTTTTTTATTTGGATTTTCGTGTAGTAGTTAACGGTGTGCTTGAGACACAGTATCGCACTCTCAGTTGATAGTTGTGGACGAAAACCGAATTTATTGTTATGGAGAGTCACGTACGTGTTCAACTGTGCATCAAGCAGACCATCAAAAACTTTCGCTACTACGGTAGCGAGAGAGATGGGCCTGTAGTTATTTGTGTCGGCTAGGTCACCCGTCTTATTTTTAACTACTGGTACTACCACAGTTTTCATGAAATCAGCTGGTAAGTGGCAGTGATTCACGCATAGGGAGTAAAACATTGCTAATACTCGTGAGATATGGGGTCCGGCATGCAGGAGGTGCTCAACACTAAGCCCATCATGACCTGGAGATTTACCACGAGTCATGTTCCTAATCACCTTCGCAACATCTTTCGCGCTAAACTTTGTTCCAACAAACTGACCGCTCGAATTAGTATTGAGCACCGCCCTGTCAGGACCTCGCGCAGAAACTGTGTACTGTGAAATGCTCCTTAAAAACATTAGCAATTTCAGTAGGTTCACTCAACCCGCCGACGCTCACAGGAAGTCCAGGTCGTACATTTATCTTGTTTGTACTCTGCCAAAAACCATTGAAATCGCCTTTACGGTGCTTTTCAGCGAGGGCATCCATTTGTATCTGATCTTGGTGATCTTGACACCATTTTAACTTCGATTTAAATGCCCTTCTGCTATTGCACATATCATTATAAACGCAGCCAGAATTTGACCTCCCGCATAGTACCCATTCCCTGAAATTGGACCTGGCCACTCCGTGAGCCCCGGCGACGTGTTTGTTCCACCCGACCACGCGTGAGCCACACGCACGCCGTCTGCGGTCTCCTCGGTTCTCCGCCGCCATCGAAGTCGCGCTTCGAAGAGCAGTGACGATGTCAGAGTACAACCTGTTCAGAATATGCCCGTGACCCGGATCGCTACAAACACAATCCGCACAACTCATGTATTCAGCTGGAAAATCGATCAATTTTAACAATTTATCACACTCATTCATATATTTTGCTATCTGCTCGTCATTTCTATGTCCCCAAACAACATTTTTGTCAGATTCGATACTTCAAGATATCTTAGGGGTCAATGAACTTATGTTACACTCAACTATGAGCGGTAAGTGATCTGAAGACATTGTATCGTATTTTATCCGTACGTTAGTTACACATTGTCTTGCCGATTGAGTCGCCACGCAGTGATCTAACCAGCTACAAGTTCCACTTGTTAAGTTAAACTTGACTAATGTAAGTGTAATTGTCAGAATCAACCCCTAGTACAGTCCGCGAGGTATAAGCTGAGCTTTGCATTAGTGTGAGTGATCACATGCATACGCATCTATTACCAAAAGTACAGTCAGACAACAAACTCTGAAACAACAAGCTGACATTAACTATCCAGGATCAATATGGTCATTGCGAAAAGAAGTATCTCGTTTAGGATTCAAATGGTCAAGGACAGAGAATAACAGAAAAATTTTAATGGAAAAGCATGAGATCCGTCACCTACGTAGGTATAACTTATTTACTTAAAATTTCCGAATACCGTATTCAGGGCAGGCCTATCGTTTATACCAATATACAATTGATACTGCATAATAAACAACGATTTATTGAATATTAAATTGACACCTTATTAAGAGAACATGGTCACAGCGTCCTGCGTCTGACTGTACTTTTGGTGATCACTCACACTAATGCAAAGCTCAGCTTATACCTCGCGGACTGTACATCTATATCGAGACACGTAAAGTTTTGCTCATCACAATAGTTGGTCAATTCTTTGAAAAATAGTTCGCGAGGGTCCGCGTTAAAGTCGCCTAAAATAAATACGGACTCAATACCGTACTCATTTACTATGGCACACAGTTCACTTAAACAGTCCTTAAATACCTCAAGGTTTTCAGTGGAGTTTGTGGGCATATAAATACTTATCACAATCAATATCCGATTGCTAGTAATAATTTTAACCGCGCAGATACGCGCATTTTCACATGGCAACACTGTAACTTGTGGAAAAACACTATGACACCAAAGTATTGCCACTCCTCCATATGGACGCCCACGCAGAATGCCCGACGACGTATCCTGCCGATTTTCCGGTATATCCAAAACCACTATCTATGGTGCTGATATATATGGTATGTCGTGCGGCAGTAACCAAGTTTCTTGCAGGCACACAACGTCGCACGTTCGGCACAAACTTCTGATGTCATCAACGGATCGCTTCACGTTCTTGCAATAAATTGTAGTTCGCATAATTATATAAGCCGTTATTCATTATGGAGTTCGTTTAAGCCGTTAACAGTCCGAAGACCGTTCGATTTATTGTATCTAAAACTAACAAAGCGTCTGAAAATGATACCAGCAGGCCATACTTGTTCATTTAGATTTTAGATATAACTAGCTGACCCGGTGAACTTCGTACCACCATGTATTTTTGAAGTGAACACTTCTTTAGGCGCGCCTAGACAGATTTTTCGTAGGCTGTGAATTGAATTCATTCGTTACGCTCGGGTATGATAAGAAAGCTTCGAGTAAACTCGGGACCATGGCTATTGGCCATCTAGAAATACGTCAGCCAATGGGAAATGCTGAAAGGGCGTGAACAGGCCATCATGGCATGGCCATCTAGAAACGCATCAGCCAATGGGAAATGCTGACGCATTTCTAGATGGTCATGCCAAGATGGCGAGGCCACGCCCTCCGGTTACAACCGTGTAGTTTCCAAGGTAAGCTATCAAATTCTGAGTTTTAAGTTTTCACTTCTATCGGCAGTCTACATTTTCTAAACTTTCTGCTGTACAAATCTTGTCCCGACAATAACAAATACATAAAACAATGAATCATCCTATTTGGTGCAGTCATTCAAAAGTTATGAGCGTACACACATTTCGAAGATCCATTTTTACCGTTCCATAAAACGTACTAACTGAACCCTTATGGGTTCGTCATGTCTGTCTGTCTGTCCATCCGTATGTCACAACCACTTTTTCGAAACTATACGAACTATACTGTGGAAACTTGGTAAGAGATGTATTCTGTGAACCGCATTATGTAAGTGTTTTATAATTAACATATTTATTTCAACGTATATAAGAATTTAAAAGCAAGTAATCCCTTTATGCAGAATGCAGAAGACCGCTTCTTGTGGCGTTCATTAGGAGAGGCCTACGTCCAGCAGTGAACGAATATTAAATAGGATGATGATGAATCCCTTTATTGTTAATCAAGTTATTACCAAAGATTAGTTTTATTTAGTTGTAGTGCTTTGTGATATACGATGTTTTTTGTTTGATTACCTGGCTCATGGACAAACAAATCTGATGGTTTTCAAACACGTGAGGGAAATATGCAACATCCAATAATTAACCATGTGAGAAACATGGGTTTTCAAGATTAATACCATAAACACTTTATGATACACACTCCCCATTTCAGTTAAAGCAGTGTGTATCCGAAATGCGCACGCTTTCTACACATTTTCCCAGTGGTTTTGGGTTGGGAATCAGACAATCAGTTAAGAAGACATTAAGAGAAAAATAAAAATCAAAAAATAAATTTTATTAACAAAAAGAAAATAAGGTCTAAGCAAGAAACTAAACAATCAATTTATTAAGTTCAAAATAAATCAGTGAATATTATTGAAACATTTTTGACACAGAAAACTTTCACATACAGATCATTTGGTAGTTGTTTGAGCTGCTCTAAAAGTCTTGCCACCAATAACTTTCATGTCATACTTTTTATAGCACCTCTGCTCATCTTCAGCGTACAATTTTCTCTCCAACTTTGTTACTTTTGAGATAATGTTTTCTATTAGACGGTCTTCTTGTCATAATAAGGGCTGATGGCACTTCATCTCCGGCTAACTGAGCAGATCATTTTAGTAAAACTACAATTATTTGTTCACTTAATTGAGTGATAGTAAGTTTCTTAGGATAATATTTGGTTGAATAATAAATGTGCATTCAAGAGAGAAACACAGAGAAATATTATTACGAAATGTGTATCTTTATTAATACACATGGCCTGGGGAATAGTTGTCTACTATACCTTAAAGTATTTCCCAGGCCACGTGTATCAAAAAATATGCACACCGGTAAAAAAGGGATGACGGAGGAGGGGGTGTGATTATTTTCTATACTATTTTAACACCTCAAACTCATAACACTAAAAAACCAAAAATTAAAAGTTGTAAAAATTTGGTAGTATTTGCATATAGGGCTTGGTGCTGAGCGTGTTAAGGTTGCTCCTGGGACTTGTTTATGATCATAGCAAAAGCAAGCCGCACTGAAAACTGTAGTCGTTTAAACTCAAATGGTACATCAGTCGGAATCATTGGGATGAGTGGTATCAAAACGTCAAAACTTTCCTTTCAGTAGTATAGTTGCTTCTATCCCGTTGTTCAGTATTTTTATAGCTATCCGTGTGCTGTTGCAAAGACTACTAAGACTAGTTGCAGAGACCGTGTGTTGTTGAACGAACCGCGTTCATATTTCGCAACATTTTAACTACCGATCCAAGTGTTAATTGAAGATTAGGTATGAGGTGGCAATCCTGGAAAATCCAGCGAATTCAAAAATTCCGAATTATAGGTAATTGTAATAGGACGACATCATCTTGATTCGAATCAACTGATTTATAAATCCTCAGTTTGCCTGTAATTTGTTTTTAAATTTTAAAATTTAATTCATTTGCATCTATCTCATTTACATAATAGGTATTAATATTTATTTATCATGTGGCTGTCTTGTCCCAATGTTGGGCAACGGCTTCCATACCCTCCTTCCACTTTTCCCTTTCTATGGCTAATATAGTCCAGTTTTTCCAATATTTGTGGAGGTTGTCTTGCCATCGTTTTTTTTGGTCTGCCGCGTCGTCGATTGCAATCTGGTTTCCTCCGCGTGGTAATTTTGGCCCAATAATCATCCGACATGCAGCAAACATGTCCAGCCCGATCCCACTTTCAAATTGGCTGCTTTTTGAGTCACATCGGCTATTCCGGTTTTGGAAAGCAGTATGGTGTTTCGTATTCTGTCGGTTAGTTTTACTCCATAAATACTGCACTCCACAGTACAAATGTGTGTATTCAAATAATTTTGCACAGATAAAGATATTAAATAAATAATTCAAAATAATAAAACACTTTTGGTAACGCGGTTTGTGTTTGACTCACACTTGATTGATATTATGACGTGAAAACTGACGCATTTTATATCGCGTGCCGAAACTAAATCAAAATAAATAATATCGTGAAGCCGACCAAATTGTAAATCAGTACTAATGAGTCTTACGTTTTGTGATTATTCAATTGGATTTGGTTCGCGATATTATCGCTTTTGTTGAGTTTCTTCTGAGTGGGTTTGGTAACGTGACATTAGACCCTCCTATTCTCCAAGTGTTTTGATAGATATGGTGGAATTTGAACTTTGTGCAGCGGGAATAAAGTGTTAATTTACTCCATGACGTTAGGAACACACACATGTATTGCTTAGACATAAGTGAGTGCTTGTTATTTAATATGAACTTTATTTCATAGCAATAAAGCTCAAATTGCCTTAACATTTTAGTTAGAAAACGTTTGTATGGGAAAAAGAAAAGGGCTGTTTTTAAAGTTTTCCCGGCAATTATTCGATTTTTTCTCGCCGTAAAAACTATCCTTGGACTTCAACAAACATTTAAAAAAAGAATTGTCCAAAGTGGTCTAGGCGTTGTTGAATGATGCGCTTACCAACACATTTTGCGATTCATTTTTATATTATAAAAGATTTTAGATTTGCCATAAGCTCCGGGAAATTTTAATTGAAATATAGTGAAAAAACATTAACAAATAAAAACAGCCAAGAATTTATGACGTACTAAAAAAAAACTAATCATCAGATCGAGTTCAAACCAATTATCGTTGGTAGTTTGCATGTACATCATATATTTTGTTAAGTTTTATCATTTTCTTATTTTAGAAGTTTACATTTTACCACTTTGGAAGTGTCTGTCGCGCAAATTATTTAGTGTAGACAAAAATTATTTTGGAAACCTCAACATCATTTTTGGAAACCTATAGATAGACACCCCACACGTGTAGGTTTGATAAAAACATTTTTGAGTTTCAGTTCTTAGTTTTTTTTATAATTTTTGTAAAAATCTTAATGCGGTTCACAGAATACATCTACTTACCAAGTTTCAACAGTGTAGTTCTCATAGTTTCGGCAAAAAGTAGCTGCTGTGTCATATGGACGGACAGACAGACAAACAGACAGACATGACAAATCTATAAGGGTTCCGTTTTTACGTATTTACGGAACCCTAAAAAGACTATAATTGATCAGTAATCGAGCGGGATGAAAAATGATTAAATTACTATAAAAAACAGGGGTTGGTGATAAA
This sequence comes from Ectropis crepuscularia, assembly GCA_963693475.1. Taxonomy (NCBI): domain Eukaryota; kingdom Metazoa; phylum Arthropoda; class Insecta; order Lepidoptera; family Geometridae; genus Ectropis; species Ectropis crepuscularia. The sequence continues at coordinate 11,559,437 of OY856339.1, read as the reverse complement.
AGGGTAAAAATTTAGGGTTGTATGTATTTTTTAACGCTACATTACAAAAAAATATAAACAAAAAAATTTGTCCAAAAATTAAAAAAAAAAATTTGGTGTGAACAACCCTTACCACTTAGGGGTATGAAAAATAGCTAGTAGCCGATTCTCAGACCTACTGAATATACATATAAAATTTGGTAAAAATCAGCAGAGCCGTTTCGGAGGAGTAAGGAAACAAACACTGTGACACGAGAATTTTATATATAAGATACATATATCGGCCATCTTAGTTTAGAATTAAAATGTTCATAAATTTAGTAGACAATGTTTGGGTAAACATATCCTCAACATATTATGCAAAATTCACCGCCGACATAGATATAGTCACAATATCAGATTATTTAACAGGAGCATTTATGCTTATCATTGGTTAATTATTACTTTATTTAATATTTATAATGGATGACAACGCTTTTATTACAAATGAGATTGACAATTCAATAAAGGTTGACTGTTTTTCATTAGGTAAAACTAATGGCTGTAGAAAAATACTAAATTGTGAGGCTACAAATAACCAATCTCTGACGATTCTGACTGTAAATATACGGAGCATCAACTGTAATTATGACTATTTTGTTGCAATGATATCAAGTCTGGATATAGTTGTTGACGTGTTTGTGCTGACAGATTGCTGGACAAGTGTTAACAATTCACCACATCAAGGTTAGGCGGACGCCTAACCTTGATGGATACAAAATGTTCTGGACGCAAAATTTTATAAATCAGAACGATGGAGTTGTTGCTTACGTTAGACAGGAATTGGAGGTTTCTTCGTATCAACCCATGTATGGAGGGTAATTGTCTGGTGCTCAATATTTTACCAGAATATACAATACTGTGTACCTATCGCCCACCAAGCTTTAACAATGAGACTAATTATTATCTAAATTCGATAGACAATATACTAAATAATATTCGCACAAAATCCATAATTCTGACAGATGACGTTAACATTGATACATTACCTAGTAATCTCTCCAAATCTGCGCAGACATATTTAAATATGATGGCATTTCATGGCTTGAGGGAAGGCATTACAAAACCCACCCGGTAAAAAACGTTTCTTGACCATTTCATGGTAAAAAATTTAGAAAATTGGAAAACTATTAATTATGAACAAAAAATTACAGACCACTGCCCAATCTTGCTGTATATTAATAACTCAAAATTAAATAAAAAAGTTTCTACATATACAAAAAATTCTATAAACTACGAAGGGATGAACAATTCTTTCCTTAAAGAAAATTGGGATGATATTTTTAAATGTAATAATGTCAATTTAGCTTCCGAAAGACTTAGAACAACGCTACAAAAAATAATAAGCTATAATACGAATCCCAAGATTATTTCAAAAAAACATCAACCACTCAAGCCATGGGTTACCGAAGGGGTTATAAAATGCATACGAAAGAGAGATAGGTTATACCATAGAATAGATAATACAGATAGAACGGACACTACCCACCCCCCGCCAGTTTCAAGCTTCCTACCCCGCAAGAACGCGAGAAGCACTCAGCGACACGACATAGATGACACGCACACATGCGTAAATGCGTTCGAACGACATATGCGAGATGTGTGAGTGTAGGTATGTCAACTGCACCGTCTGTATAGATTTTAGGCCGAGTGTCCGGGGTGTGGTTATACAAAAAAGTAAAATCAGCACCAAATGATACAATATTTAAAAATAAATATATACATTACCGGAATATATGTAATAAAATTACTAAATATCTGAAAACAGAATACTATAAAAATAAACTTAGTAATAATAAAGGAAATTTAAAAGAAACTTGGAGGGTCATAAAAGATGTGTGTAATTTTAAACAAATTAAAACTTCTGCAAATGAGCTCTTAAATAATCAAAGTAACCCTACTATTGCCTTAAATATAGTTAACTCTTTTTTCACGTCAATTGGTGGTAAACTTGCGGAAACTACACTAAAAAGAATGGATAAGACAGAAAAATACTTGGCAACGCTAGCTAAAGAGACAAATACTCCAGTCAATTCGATGTCTTTCCCGCTTACTGACCCTGTGGAAGTCAAAAGAGTTATCCTTGGAATAAAAACACATAGCGCACCAGGTTGGGATAACATTACTGCGAATATTTTGAAAAAAATTATTAGGTTTCTGGCTGAGCCTATTGCATTTATTTGCAACCTCAGTTTTGAAACTGGGATTTTTCCAGAAATTTATAAACAGGCCATCGTTTGTCCAGTGTACAAATCCGGGGACAAAAGTGATGCTTCAAACTATAGGCCGATCTCACTTTTGCCAACTCTCTCTAAAGTTTTAGAAAAACTAGTCAAGAAAAGGATGATGACATACCTGGAAAAGAATAACATGTTGCACAAAAACCAGTATGGCTTTAGAGAGAGCAAATCAACCGAAGATGCAGTTTTGGCATTGAGTTCGTTGATTACGTCTTACATGGACAAGAAACATAAATGTGTCGGGCTGTTTTTAGATCTCCAGAAAGCGTTCGACACAGTTTCGATTCCAATACTGCTGAAGAGACTGGAAAATGTGGGCGTGCGAGGTTTAGTGTTGAACTGGTTTACCAGCTACCTTTCTAACCGAAGCCAAAAAGTTCGCGTGGATGGCCATGAGAGTGACAATTTGTACTGTAGCTATGGCGTACCACAGGGAAGTACATTAGGACCTATGCTATTCCTTGTTTACATTAACAAACTGTGTAGCACGAGAATACCTGGCCTAGATTTGTTTATGTTTGCTGATGACACAGTCCTTCTCTGTCACGAGAAAAACTGGCACAAAGTCAAGGAATTGGTAGAGAAAAGTCTATCGGTTGTGACGCTGTGGTTAGAGGATAACCTATTGACCCTCAACACAAATAAAACAAAATATATATGTTTTAGCAAAACAAAAACTGGAGCCCCAAAAATGATTTTGAAATTAAAATACATACATTCCCTTGTAACCCAAGTTCACTTTTTTCCAAAAATGCAAATGTCTGCAATTGCTCGAAATTGTTGCGGGTAAACTTAGTAAAATATCTTGGTGTAATAGTAGACAAAAAACTGATTTGGGACAAACACATTATCTCCTTAGCTTCCAAAATAAGAAAAATGATGTTTTTTTTTTAAAATCTCAGGAATATAGCTGAGGTAAAACTTATAACCGAAACATATAGAGCCCTGTGTGAGTGTGTCATAAGATACTGTATTTGTGTATGGGGAAGTGCGAATAAAACCCATCTCATTGCAGTTGAACGTGCTCAAAGGTCAGTTTTAAAGGTGATGATGCACCTTCCCTTTAGACACTCTACCACGGATCTGTATGATTTAGTTAATGTTTTGTCTGTAAGAAAACTATTTATTCATGAATGTATTCGGCGTTATCATAAAGGAATTGGAATACATAATTTCGATAGTTGTGATCCTGCTTCAAGGAAATTTTATATCCGTCTATTCCATTGATCAGTACAAGGTTTGCCCAAAAACAATATAAGGTTGTCTCTATTAAACTATATAGATAAATAAATAAATATATCAGTGTTGACAAATTAACGGACAGAGAACTTAAAAAAACTATTCTTACATGGCTGAACAAATATGACTACAAGTAAACAGAATGTATGCTGGAAGGTTTCTATACTTAATTATGGTTTATGAGCAGTAAAATTCATAAATACGCAAATAAATACATATGTATATATACATACACACACGCACACATACACACCTTCTCTCTCACACACACACACCCTCATCCTTACACACGCCTACACCCTCACTCCCACACACGACACACATACACAACACAACACACAGAACACACACACACAACACACACAATCCCTCGATTCAGACTCAGTTACTAATTAAATTAAACAACACACTCAACACATTTTTTTTCTTATTTTCTTTGTCGTTTATTTGAAACTGTTCAAGAATAATTTTCTTTTGGAATTAATTTTTTACATTAGAACCGTTTGTTGAAATAACTTTAAATTAGTTTTATGAAATTGTGAAAAACGATTACTTTTAGCATGTTAATAATTTATTGTTGTAATTGGGAGTGGCCATCGGCACCTGACTCACAGTTTTAAACTACTTCAAGAGCCTTTGGATGCAGATTTCTTGTACATGTATTTATGACAAATAAATTTATTATTATTTACGTATTTATTTTTATTATTATTATTATTATTATAATTATAATTTGAGCTTTATTGCTATGAAATAAAGTTCATATTAAATAACAAGCACTCGCTTATGTCTAAGCAATATATGTGTGTTCCTAACGTCAAGGAGTCAATTTGCACTTTATTCCCACTGCACAAAGTTCAAATTCCATCATATCTATCAAAACAGTTGGAGGATAGGAGGATCTAATGTCATGTTCCGAAACCCACTCAGAAGAAACTCAACAAAAGCGATAATATCGCGAACCAAATCAAATTGAATAATCACAAAACGTAAGACTCATTAGTACTGGTTTTCAGTTTGATCGGCTTCACGATATTATTTATTTTGATTTAGTTTCGGCACGCGATATAAAATGCGTCAGTTTTCACGTCATTATATCAATCAAGTGTCAGTCAAACACAAACCGCGTTACCAAAAGTGTTTTATTATTTTGAATTATTGGTTTAATATCCCTATCTGTTACGGTTATCCCTAAGTTACGGCTGGTCTAGTCGGGAGAACGGCGACTGCCGATCCGGAGACCCCGGGTTCAAACCCCACACGCACCACTGTCTTTTCGAAGTCATGTGCGTAATGCCGCTAACTTAAAAACGGTGAAGGCAAACATCGTGAGGAAACCAACATGTACCTAGAATCTTCGAAGTCATGTGTCATCCACCAACCCGCACTGGGCCAGCGTGGTGGATTATGGCCTCAACTCTCTCCTTGCGAGAGAAGGCCCCAAGTCCCAGCAGTAGGAACGTTTAGTGGGCTGTTGATGTTGATGTTGATCCCTATCTGTGCAAAATTATTTGAATACACACGTTTGTGTTGTGGAGTGCAGTATTTTTGGAGTAAAACTAACAGACAGAATACGAAACACCATACTGCGTTCCAAAACCGGAATAGCCGATGTGACTCAAAAAGCAGCCAATTTGAAAGTGGGATCGGGCTGGACATGTTTGCTGCGTGTCGGATGATTATTGGGCCAAAATTACCACGCGGAGGAAGCCAGATTGCAAACGACGACGCGGCAGACCAAAGAAACGATGGCAAGACAGCCTCCACAAATATCGGAAAGAATACTGTATTAGCCATAGAAAGGGAAAAGTGGAAGGAGGGTATGGAAGCCGTTGCTCAACATTGGGACAAGACAGCCACATGATAAATAAATACTAATACCTATTATGTAAATGAGATAGATGCAAATGAATTAAATTTCAAAATTCAAGAACAAATTACAGGCGAACTGTAAACTGTAGGATTTATAAATCAGTTGATTCGATTCAAGATGATGTCGTCAACAACTACCTATCCACCGGAATTTTCGAACTCGCTGGATTTTCCAGGATTGCCACAAAAAGTTGGATCGGTAGGTAAAATGTTGCGAAATATGAACGAACTGCGTCTTTGCAACGGCACACGGTTAGCTATAAAAAATACAGAACAACGTGATAGAAGCAGCTATACTGAAAGGAAAGTACAAAGGAGAAGACGTTTTGATACCACGCATCCCAATGATTCCGACTGATGTACCATTTGAGTTTAAACGACTACAGTTTCCAGTGCGGCTTGCTTTTGCTATGATCATGAACAAGTCCCAGGGGCAACTTTATCACGCTCAGCGCCAAGCCCTACATGCAAATACTACCAAATTTTCACAACTTTTAAGTTTTGTTTTTTTGGTGTTGTGAGGTGTTAAAGTAGTATAGAAAATAATCACACCCCCTCCCCCGTCATCCCTTTTTTTACCGGTGTGTATATTTTTTGATACACGTGGCCTGGGAAATACTTAAGGTATATAGATAAACTTTTCCCCAGGCCATGTGTATCAATAAAGATACACATTTTGTAATCATATTTCTCTGTGTTTCTCTCTTGAGTGCACATTTATTATTCAACCAAATATTATCTTAAGAAACTTACTATCACTCAATTAAGTGAACAAATAATTGTAGTTTTACTAAAACAATCTGCTCAGTTAGCCGGAGATGAAGTGCCATCAGCCTCTATTATGACAAGAAGATCGTCTAATAGAAAACATTATCTCAAAGGTAAAAAAGTTGAAGAGAAATTTGTACGCTGAAGATGTGCAGAGGTGCTATGAAAAGTATGACAGGAAAGTTATTGGTGGCAAGACTCTTAGAGCAGCTCAAACAACTACAAAATGATCTGTATGTGAAAGAAAAATTTCTGTGTAAAAAATGTTTCAATAATATTCACTGATTTATTTTGAACTTAATAAATGGATTGTTTAGTTTCTAAGTAACTTTCTTTTTTTGAATAAAATTATTTTAAGGTGATTTTTATTTTTCTCTTAATATCTCCTTAACTGATAGTCCGATTCCCAACCCAAAACCACTAGAATTTCGGATACACACTGCTTTAACTGAAATAGAGAGTGTGTATCATAAGCTATCGGTACACACTCCTTATGGCCGTGTGTATTCTAAATGATACACATGGCTCTGAGAGTGTTAAAGTGTTTGTGGTATTAATCTAGAAAACCCATGTTTCTCACTTGATCATTTGGATGTTGCATATTCCCTCACGTGTTCGAAAACCATCAGATTTGTTTGTCCATGTGCCAGGTAATCAAACAAAAAACATCGTATATCACAAAGCACTACAATCAAAATAAAACTGATTTTTGGTAATAACTTGATTAACAATAAAGAGATTCATCATCATCCTATTTAATATTCATCCACTGCTGGACGTAGGCCTCTCCTAATGAACGCCACAAGGTGCGGTCTTCTGCATTCTGCATAAAGGGATTACTTGCTTTTAAATGCTTATATACGTTGAAATAAATATGTTATTAATAAAACACTTACTTAATGCGGTTCACAGAATACATCTCTTACCAAGTTTCAATAGTATAATTCGTATAGTTTCGAAAAAAGAGGTTGTGACATACGGATGGACAGACAGACAGACATGACGAACCCATAAGGGTTCCGTTAGTACGTTTTACGGAACCGTAAAAATGGATCTTCGAAATGTATGTACGCTCATAACTTTTGAATGACTGCACCAAATAGGATGATTCTTTGTTTTATGTATTTGTTATTGTTGGGACTAGATTTGTACAGCAGAAAATTTTGAAAATGTAGAAAAAAAATACATGGTGGTACGATGTTCACCGGGTCAGCTAGTATATTTATAAAACTCTTTATTGTGACTATTGATCGAAACTACATGAACTTGCAACACAAATGGCGGCCTTATTAGTTAGTTAGTTATTACTGATAGCAGTCTCTTCCAGCTTCCAGGCAGCCAATCTACGTATTCTACGTACCAATAATAATGACTACAAAATTAAAAATATATGACAAAAAATTTAACACAATGACCACTATTTGTGCGGATGTTATGAAGTTCAGAAAGATAATGTAATGACAATAAGAATAACAGTCACGTAACTGAAATCACCGACTATCAACAGTGTTATCCTATCACCTGTAATTTACTAGTTTTGCATTGAGATAAATATAATTATTTTATATTTACATGCATGTTTTTATATTTTTAATTACATTGATTTACTCTTGAAACATTTTGGTTGTTACAATTTTATTTTCAGAATTAACTTTTGATAGGTTAATGAAATAAAATAACTACAATTAATTGGTCCATAAATAATTCCATAATTTCATTACCAATATTAACCCTGAAAAAAAAACAGATAGAAAATTAATAACGCGCCACAGAGACATAATAACAATAGATCATTTCTACTAAAATAACATACACTTCAAATGCATTATCAATTTTTTGTTCATATTAAAGGCAAACTCCACACTCTATGAGTACGGTACCGTCTAAAAAGGTGACTTACGTCATTGGGATTACGAAAGTTTTTGGAGTAGATGTCATCCTTGGAGCACAAGTGACAATACGTCTCTAGGATGACATCTAATCCAGCAGCGGTCCGCGCAGCGAGATCTCGTTGCCCAGAGACATGTGCGGCGACCAGCCCGCGCCCACCGCCGGCCACGGCGGGAGCGACGACCCTACTATAGCTCAGTGCGGCGCGGTGCGGGCTTGGGTGGCGGCACGGGGTCGCGGTAGTGCTCGGAGTAGATGTCGTCCCAGAAGCGCATGCGGCGCTCCAGCAGCGGCCCGCGCAGCGAGATCTCGTTGCCCAGAGACATGTGCGGCGACCAGCCCGCGCCCACCGCCGGCCACGGCGGGAGCGACGACCCTACTATAGCTCAGTGCGGCGCGGTGCGGGCTTGGGTGGCGGCACGGGGTCGCGGTAGTGCTCGGAGTAGATGTCGTCCCAGAAGCGCATGCGGCGCTCCAGCAGCGGCCCGCGCAGCGAGATCTCGTTGCCCAGAGACATGTGCGGCGACCAGCCCGCGCCCACCGCCGGCCACGGCGGGAGCGACGACCCTACTATAGCTCAGTGCGGCGCGGTGCGGGCTTGGGTGGCGGCACGGGGTCGCGGTAGTGCTCGGAGTAGATGTCGTCCCAGAAGCGCATGCGGCGCTCCAGCAGCGGCCCGCGCAGCGAGATCTCGTTGCCCAGAGACATGTGCGGCGACCAGCCCGCGCCCACCGCCGGCCACGGCGGGAGCGACGACCCTACTATAGCTCAGTGCGGCGCGGTGCGGGCTTGGGTGGCGGCACGGGGTCGCGGTAGTGCTCGGAGTAGATGTCGTCCCAGAAGCGCATGCGGCGCTCCAGCAGCGGCCCGCGCAGCGAGATCTCGTTGCCCAGAGAACCGTAGAGATGCGTTAGTCATGAAAAAGTCACTAAAATCACCAGATTTTTTGTCACTAAATCACAAATAAAGTGGCCAAGTGCGAGTTGCACTCGCCCTTGAAGGGTTCCATAGCAGCAAGTAACATAATATAAAAATTGTTGACTTTGATCGACGTTTTAATAATAGTGTAATAAGTAGATTACAATAAAACTACCAACCAATACTACCAACTTTCGCTAGAAGTGTGCATACATAATTCGCGTACATCTTAATTTTTTTTTATTTTTGGTATTCTCTCATCTATACTATAATATTATAAAGCTGAAGAGTTTGTTTGTTTGTTTGTTTGAACGCTAGGATCTCGGAAACTACTGGGCCGATACGAAAGATTATTTTTCTGTTGGATACTCCATTTATCGAGGAAGACTATAGGGTACATAACATTACGCTACTATCAATAGGTACGGAGTATGAGTGAAGAATGTAAAGAAAACGGGGAAAAATATTTCTCTTTGAGAGCTTTAGTTCCGTGAATTTAAATTCTCTTTGGTCGCTGAAGTATGTGACGGCGCGTGTCTACATTTGAAGTTTGTGTCATTTGAAGTAATCAAATTTGTTCTACACAATGCATTATTTACGTATTTTTAGGGTTCCGTAAAACGTAAAAACGGAACCCTTATAGATTCGTCATGTCTGTCCACCAACGAAAATTGGTTTGAACTTGATCTGATGAGTAGTTTTTTTTAGTACGTCATAAATACATTATTATTAAAACTTCGATCAAAGTTACAACAAACTAAAAAAAACTATGTGTACTATGTAAATTATGTTACTTGCTGCAACGGAACCCTTCATGGGCGAGTCCAACTCGCACTTGGCTACTTTATTGTATTATCGAATTTAATATGTTTTCTTTTCTATTATGTGTACCTATTGTTGTTTATATTTGTCCGTTGGTTTTTATACACTAACATAACTATTCATACAACCGAACATTGAAAATACTTAAAGCAAGAAACCTGCTACCTCAATTTTACGCTCAAGGGTTTTCCGACCATCCAGCTAAGATTATCTGAAGAATATTGATCACCTGAATGAAAAATCATCGTTCTGGGGGAGTTCCCGCATTGACGAGGCGGAGGTCCAGTAGCCGGGGCCTGGTCAGCCACAGTGAAGCTAAGAGAAACACCAGTGGAACTGCTCGCCAGAGATATGGGCTCCAAGCCTTGCGGTCCAAGGGACGCGGTTAGGAAGGAGTTGCGCGGCACAGACGGTGCCGGCACACCCCGGACACTCGGCCTAAACTCCAAACAAACGGTGAAGTCGACATACATACACTCACACAACTACGGATATGTCGTTCGAACACATTTACGCATGTGTGCGTGTCATCTAGGGTTACTAAATTATTTTATGGAATAGCTGTGACCCGTGAGTTCACCTGCCTGTGTTAAGTGGCTTACTACAATCTTACCTAGTTAGTGTTCGATCTTTAATGTAGGTAAATATAACTTTCATCAACAATTAGAAGGGAGAAGATTTAAAACAAAATAGGAGATAATAAAGGTACCATGTACGAATTGATTTTTAGTTAAGTACACTTACCCAAAGAGAAAACTTTATTCTGACAATATATTAATTAATCACTCCACATATCACGTATTTCATTATAGTCACAGGACTTCAGTGTTGGCGCGTAATTCTAACCAGAATAGCTTAACACAGTTTATAAAAATGATTCAATCTTTTTAGAAATTCTTATGAAATTAAAAATCTCTTATTCTTGTTTCGTATAATAGACGAAAAATTTGGTACCATTTTGTTAAATAATACAGCATCATGGTCGTATTCTCATAGAAAATTATCGTCCGATATAATAACCCTTCGTTGAGTCCGCCTCGCGTCCGCGAGGGGGAGGAAGCTTGAAATTGGCGGGGGGTGGGGAGTGTCCGTTCTATCTATATTATCTATTCTATGGTGCCGGCACGACTGAGACGTGCCGTGATGCTTGGTGGTAGGCACTGTGGCTGTAGAAGAGATTCCTTGGCTGGAGAGGAATACCGGTATTATGTTGCGCCGTACTCCCTGCCCACTGCAGTATGATGGCGGAGGCGGTGGGGTTGTAGGAGAAGAGGAGAGCCGGTATATCGGTGAGCTGCTGTTCCTGTCCTCTTCAGCTGGATGGTGATAGGTGATGAGGCCGAGAATTTAGCCCAACGCGGGAGACCAAGGGTGTCCAGACGTGAGGACGTCTGGCTCCCACGGCTGGTCACCGGTGATTACGGCGTGCATTGTCCCGCGGCGAGTACGCAAAAGAGTGCGAGAGCATTCACGTGTTCGCTCCGTGTGTGGCAAAGGTAATAAATACTGCGGAGGTTTTAGTCGGTAGGCACCACTCATGTTGTCGAATCCGACACAAATCGACCATTCCCTTCAAGCGGAAGGGTATGTTAATGCATTACCTCTACATAAAATGGTACCATTTGCCTTTTAATTTCAAAATGGTAATACAATTTCCCGTTACTATTATTAAAGCACAAGGGCAAACATTTAAGCACCAAGGAATCGATTCACACCGAGACTGATTTTCATACGGACAACTTGGTATTACAATATATTGCACCATCAAGAGGATCAGGTAACAGAGATAACCAATTTGTTCAAAAAAAGAAAACTAAAACAAAATATTTTAGTATGGATTTTCCTCAAATATACGCGGGTGAAACCGCGGGGCACAGCTAGTTTTAAAGATAAAGTGATACATGAGAGGGGGAGGCACATTTTACCACTTTAGAAGAGTCTCTCGCGCAAACTATTCAGTTTAGAAAAAAAAAATTAAAAACCTCAATATCATTTTTAAAAACGTTTTTTAAAGAAGAGAAGAAAAAAGATAGATACCCCATACGGATGATTTTGATGAAAAAAAATTAAGTTTTTGTGCTTAGTATGGGGCACCCCCAAAATTAATTGTTTTTAGGGTTTTGTAGCCAAATGGCAAAAATCGGAATCTTTATAGATTCGTCATGTCTCTCTGTCTGCTCATCCGTATGTCACAGCCACTTTTCTCTGAAACTATAAGAACTATACTATTGAAACGTGGTAAGAAGATGTATTCTGCGAAGCGCATTAAGATTTTCAAGCAAAAAAAAAATTTGGGGGTGCCCTATGCTTAGAACTGAAACTCAAAAAAAATGTTTTACACCAAAACCATAAATAACGTGTTTATGGTTTTGGTGATTATCTATGGATAGGTGTTCAAAAATGATTTCCAACTGTGGAAAACTGTGGTTTCCAACATTTTTTCTCCTAAATAGTTTTGTTTGCGGGAGAGACTCTTCCAAAGTGGTAAAATAAATGTGTGCCTCCCCCCCTGTTACTTCTAAAATAAGAGAATGGCAAAAATATAAAATATGTATGATGTAAGCTTTCAACGAAAATTGGTTTGAATTAGATCTATTAAGTAGTTTTATTTCATTATTTCATACATTCACTATTATTAAACACTGATTAAAGTAACAACGACCAACAAGAACTTTTATATTATGTTACTTGCTGCTACGGCAGCCTTCACGGGCGAGTCCGACTCGCACTTGAAAAAAAATAGAAGTGGTCACTTCTATTTTTTTCATTTTTTGTATGAAAATCGGTGCGGTTCACAAAATACATCCACTTACGAAGTTTCAACAGTATGGTTCTTATAGTTTTGGAAAAATGTGGCTGTGATATACGGATGGACAGAGAGACATGACGAATCTATAAGAGTCCCGTTTTGGGTACGGAACCCTAAAAAATTACAAAAAACTCACTAGATCTAGTGACAAAGTCACAGCAATTAGTAAAATGTAGTAGTAAAATGGCAACACTGCGTGCGTCTGACGTCAGTGACTTTTGCAGCACGCAAGCATCCTGCATGTCGAACGCAAGACGTGCGGCTGTCGTGTGGTTGTCGCTTCGTGGACACAGATTTCATTACTAATTTGTACGCAAGATGCAAGCAAGATGCATGCATCCGACAATTGTCGAAATCGTGCGGATATCGTGCAGCAACGTGGACAATTGGCCTTAGAATGAAAGAAAGCAAATTTTAATTAGATTCGTTCTCTCTTATTTGTTCGTTTGGCAGAGTGATAGAGATAACGAATTAATACGAAAATTGAAAACTGTCAAAAACTCATGCGTTCAAAGGTTTAGTTTAGTTTACATAGTATTTTGGTGTTTGGTGTTTAGTTTACATAGTAGTGTTTTTACGTTTTCTAAATTCAGTTTGATCATGTTGGAATATCGATGAAGTACGATTTCTGACTAAAATTGGATTTCAGATTCGTTTCGATATATTGGTCTCATGCCTAGTGTAGAGTTGTAAACCACTCACGCTACCCACACAGATGCAGATTGTTACCAATTCCAAGATGCTCAGGGTACATTTTGTATTGAGTTCGTTGACAACATCATTAAGAGTAAGTGTCTCATACTTCTTTACCGAGCGATTGGCAACAATGGCTGCCATCGAGATTGTTGCGGTGACAGCAGTATTTTTGCTCAGTGAACTGGTAAAACGTTTGCAAAGAAATCGAGACAAACGACGCAGACGTCCAAGAAACTGGCGGACGAATGATGAAACAATTTATTATTTGTTTCATGTGAGATCCCATCTCAACTATGCATAGATAGGATTTGTAGCGGCGGCCATCTTAGATTTTGAAATTGTATTAGTCTAGTTGTCAAGCCCTTTCATTTGATACCCATATAGAAATGATTGAAAAAAAATAGGTTATCCGCTATTTTGTAAATGCGGCCATCTTGATTTTACAATACGTTTTAGTATACATAATTATTGTCTTGTCATCAGAACCAAAAGCGTGTACCAAATTTCAGAATAATCGGTTGTCTGGGTGATATTTCAATTACTAAATTCGACCTAAGAAAAAAACAAACGGAGTATCTATACTAATATTATAAAGCTGAAGAGTTTGTTTGTTTGTTTGTTTGAACGCTAGGATCTCGGAAACTACTGGACCGATACGAAAGATTCTTTTTTTGTTGGATACTCCATTTATCGAGGAAGGCTATAGGGTATATAACATTACGCTACTATCAATAGGTACGGAGTATGAGTGAAGAATGTAAAGAAAACGGGGAAAAATATTTCTCTTCGAGAGCTTTAGTTCCGTGAATTTAAATTCTCTTTGGTCGCTGAAGTCTGTGACGGCGCGTGTCTACATTTGAAGTTTGTGTCATTTGAAGTAATCAAATTTGTTCTACAACAATGCATTGTTGTTTATTTACGTATTTTTAGGGTTCCGTAAAACGTAATAAAGTGGCCAGCAATGGATATTTTAGTATGGATTTTCCTCAAATAGACGCGGGTGAAACCGCGGGGCACAGCTAGTGCTAAATAAAGCCGTTTAAAAAAACGGTGAAGAAAAGGAAACCGACATGTCTCTAGAATTCTTCGAGGCCTTGCGTCATCTAGCAATCTGCACTGGGACAGCGTGGTGGATTATGGCCTTGACTCTCTCCTTGTGAGAGATGGCCGTGAGCAGCAGTCCAAGCAGTGAGAACATTCAGTGGGAGGCTTAGCTGCTTACGCTAATAGTAATTGAAACTATTAAGACACAATTTTTACACTTGTGAGAATTTATTTTTTATACCAAATATATTATGACAGTTGTACAAAAGTTATTTGTTAAACTGAATTCAAATTCAGACACTATTATGTTCGGAAGAATTACTAAACATGATATCGTAATATTACAAGATCAATTTTACAAACAACAAGATTATCAAGCACGTAGGTACCTACAGTTTATTTATTTTTAGAATTACTAATATTTTTAAATCGGTTATTTTAACTACCTTACTATTTCGATTCTAATAATTGCTGTATGAAATATATGCAACAATATTAAATATAAGCTAGTATTGTGCTGCATACATTTCTGTCGCAATGTGGCCTAGACGCTGATGGTGACTGGTGAATTTGAGGTTGTCGTCCGATCCAGAAGCGCATGCGGCGCTCCAGCAGCGGCCCGCGCAGCGAGATCTCGTTGCCCAGAGACATGTGCGGCGACCAGCCCGCGCCCGCCGCCGGCCACGGCGGGAGCGACGACCCTACTATAGCTCAGTGCGGCGCGGTGCGGGCTTGGGTGGCGGCACGGGGTCGCGGAAGTGCTCGGAGTAGATGTCGTCCCAGAAGCGCATGCGGCGCTCCAGCAGCGGCCCGCGCAGCGAGATCTCGTTGCCCAGAGACATGTGCGGCGACCAGCCCGCGCCCACCGCCGGCCACGGCGGGAGCGACGACCCTACTATAGCTCAGTGCGGCGCGGTGCGGGCTTGGGTGGCGGCACGGGGTCGCGGAAGTGCTCGGAGTAGATGTCGTCCCAGAAGCGCATGCGGCGCTCCAGCAGCGGCCCGCGCAGCGAGATCTCGTTGCCCAGAGACATGTGCGGCGACCAGCCCGCGCCCACCGCCGGCCACGGCGGGAGCGACGACCCTACTATAGCTCAGTGCGGCGCGGTGCGGGCTTGGGTGGCGGCACGGGGTCGCGGAAGTGCTCGGAGTAGATGTCGTCCCAGAAGCGCATGCGGCGCTCCAGCAGCGGCCCGCGCAGCGAGATCTCGTTGCCCAGAGACATGTGCGGCGACCAGCCCGCGCCCACCGCCGGCCACGGCGGAGCGACGACCCTACTATAGCTCAGTGCGGCGCGGTGCGGGCTTGGGTGGCGGCACGGGGTCGCGGTAGTGCTCGGAGTAGATGTCGTCCCAGAAGCGCATGTGGCGCTCCAGAAGCGGCCCGCGCAGCGAGATCTCGTTGCCCAGAGACATGTGCGGCGACCAGCCCGCGCCCACCGCCGGCCACGGCGGGAGTGACGACCCTTCCGGTACGGGCTTGCTGGAATTTGAAAGGATTATTTATTTGATACTTCTATTTGTATCGTAATCACAGACTTACTATAATACTAAATAGTAATTTGAAAATATCTTCAGTTCATTTAGAAGTTTTGATTAGAAACCGAAAGAACACGAAGAAACTTACCCGGTTTTGATGAAATTGCCCCAAACGGAACGTAAGGTCGATGAAATTTTGAGAAATTCATCGGTAGGCGTTTTCATATCGTTAAATGACTGAATTCCAACAACAGCTCCACTTTGAGCACAATGATCAGCTCCTTTAACGTTTGTATGTGGTATAATTGGGGTGTTTTCATCTACATAATTGTATTCGTATAAATATATTTGATCGTGTCCTGCTTCTACATGATATTTAACACTCCTCAGCATTGGGTACGCAAACATAACATCAGTGAAAAAGTCGATATAACTAAGTATATTATCTTCTGATACTTGTTTATCAGCAAAATAAAACTTTTTCACATGTTCTGCTAAATCTTCCCGTTGTTTCGTGGATTCGAATTTCAAATCAGTGGGCAGAAAGTCACTAAATTTTTTATTCATTTTGTCCTTCCACATATCAAAAAAGCCTATTCTTATCAGACCTTCCATATTCGCAAAACCGTACAACAGTGGCAGTTTTTTATATTCACCTGCTTTTAAAATATCAACTGGCGATTTGTCGAGAAAAACTTCACCCACATCACTACGTTCTACACACGGTGATGGTCCAACAGTAGATTCAACTTTGTCAAAAAAAGGAACACTTGTCAAAATTTCAAAGGGTGTAGTTTTATAAAAATCTTCTAAAGCATAAATGTCATCCACGTTAGTAAAGTTCAAAGATTTTGCAAACTGTTTTGCATTTTCTAGTGGATTAGACTGAATCGCCCATAGCCCGATATTAGCACCACTCTCTGGAATAACCTTGTTAAACAATCCTTCTGCTGATTTGGAAAGCATCAGTAGATCTACCGCAGCTGATCCTGCACTACCGCCTTCGATGGTGACGTCATCAGGGTTGCCACCGAAACTGGCAATATTTTTCTTTACCCATTTCAAAGCAGCCACTTGGTCTTTCATTCCTGCATTTCCAGGAACATCGTCCGTTCCCAAACATAAGAATCCATGAGTTCCGAGGCGATAATTAAACGTTACCGCTATTATATTATTCTGTGCTACTAATTTAGTAGGTAATATTAGATCACCCGCACCAATTTGAAAAGCTCCACCATGGACATATACAACAACTGGTAAGTTTTGTTCTTGCGTATCGGGAACATACACACTGGCAATGAGGCAGTCTTCTTGTTGATTCATGGTCATAGTGTCAGTCATTTGGAACGCGGCTTGAGGGCATACGATATTTTTACTCTCTGCTTCTAGAGTATACATCCATGTCGGAGGTGGAAGAGGAGCCTGAAAGTCAAATAAAACTTATTAGTCATGCCCACGGATATCGGGTCGTGCCTTCAGTCACTTTTCTATAATATAACGTAAAATTATGAATGCTACTAGGCAAACCCGCTTTCAAGATAAATTTTTTGTTTCTTCTGATATTGGTACAGTGGATTCCAATTTTATTTATTGCTTAAGCATCTTTCTTGAAACTTTTTTAGATTAATATTAGTTAAAAAAATAAACGTTAGATTTCTATATGGGTTCAGTTTGGCTTTTTGGGAAAATCTCTCTGTAGATGTTGTCGGAACTGCGGGTTTTGAATATTTGGTATTTTGTTACGAAATTGATTTATTGTAGATCTTTTTGATCACAGATCAAAATATTTTTTGTAAGCGGTCGTACCGTAATTGAATTGGTAATAAAAAAATGTGGAAAATTCACACACAACACCATCTGACCCCTAACTAAGCAAAGCTTGTAGGTACTATGACGGCCTGATAGCTGATATGATACTTCTATAATTGTAAATACTAACTTATTATACATAGATATTTGTACACTGTGTCTGTGTGTTTCATAATTTATGTATAATACGTATGTATTTAAAACTATATAAGTATTATATCAGCTATCTGGCCGCCATAGTACAAGCTTTGCTTAGTTTGGGGTCAGATGGTGTTGTGTGTTAATTGCCCACCAATATTTATTTATTTATAGAAACACCCAGAGTGAAAAGCACAGTACAAATATTTGAAGTAATCGCACAAATATTTGTTTTATTTTTAATACATATAAAATTATTATTATTTTTACTTTTAACGGAGTAAATAAGCACAACTAACCTTATACCGGTTGGGTCCCGTGGGTGCGGTGGCATAGGGTATGCCTTGGAAGAAGTAGACCCCAGAGTCAGGGTCCTTGTACCCGCGCACGGGTCCTTGTGTAATGCGCACCAGTCTCGACTCTCTCACGTCATCTGCGCCGGCGCAGCCAGCCACCACGACCAAACACAGCAGCCTTGTTATTCTCCACATAGCAGAATCGCTTAATAATTTCATTAAATTAGATATCTCTGTTCGTCGACATCAACACAACTGCTATCATAGTATACATGTTTACACTTTGTGTTTTTTATTTATATTATTTTTTTATCTTTTTATCTTGGATATCACTTTCTTGAATCAACTTTAACAATGTGTTATCCAACAATGACACAGCAAAGAAGGTTGGCGATAATTTTTAATATTGTACACGTGTACTTGTCGCGGCCAACTGTCTTAATCAGCCGTTCAATTAACTAGTCTAGCATCTTTACCAAACAGCGCCTTTTACCTTGCATTTGAATAATATCCGCCCGTATCGTTTGTTACAACATATACTATGAATAACCAAGGGTATTATACTGGCTAATACTTAAGGCTATTCGTAGTATAGGGTAAATATGTTTGTGACAGAAATAAAAAAGGTGGAATAACTGACATAAGAAATTATAAATTTAAGTCTTTAAATGTATCTGAGTTAAGTTGGCTTAATTTAAATAAATAAACTTCAAATTTGTTGTTTCCCGACGCCATTGTGAAAGTTTGGGGAGTTTCGGCATTAAGTGACAGAAAGTTAAATGAACAGTCTAGGCAAGTCAGGATGTCAGGTAAATGTCAGGGATCCAAGTTATTTGCCTAGCCATCTGATTAAATGGCTGAGTTTTAAAAACCAATAAGTATTGCCATCGATATGAAGAAGAAGAATGGCTGAATATTATTCAGGTCACTAGTTAAACGGCGTTGTTTAATAAACAGCCTAGACTGTTAATTGAATGGCTCATTAATCTAGTTGACTGCCACACACATAATTCATAAGGTTATGCAGAACACCTATACCTATTACTAAAGTTACAACAAGGTATTTTAGGTACTATACAGGAGTCCCTCAGGATGCCACAAGTAAAGCGTTGCAGGAATACCTGCAACGCTTTACTTGTGGCATACTAATAATCTGCTGAAACTCGGTATTTCATATGTGTGCAGATGACGACACACTTGTGGGAGTATTACGCGTCCAGCGCACTATCCAGTATGCCACAAACTTTGTCTTAAAAAGAAGAAATTATTTAATAAATAAACTAGACCTTAGCTGTATTCAAATAAGACGATGACAACCCGACCAACTGCAATAAAACCATGGAATGCATCAATCCAGTGCCAGTGCATTCCAGTCCCGGTCTCCATTATTCCAGTAAGCAATCCAGCGCTGGATTCGGTCGCTGGACTGGAATAATGTAAACGGGGTTTAAAGAACTTCATTATTTCAAACTTTTGGAAAATGTGTACAAATTGTTTGCTCTTTCTTTTGTTTTTATGACGTGTAAATTGTACATTTATCACTAAAGAACTTTGACTGTAAATCAGTGATACTTTTGCGCGTTGAGTCTAAATTGTCCCGTTTTCCCACAAACAATAAATTTTGGAAGTATCTATGGATGTGTCTTCAAAATGATATTGAAGTTTCTAATCTCATTTTCTTCTAAACTAAATAGTTTGTACCAAGTACCAAGTAACCAATACATGTTTTTGTAGTTTATAGCTAGTTCCTCTCTCTTTTTTTTGACGTGAGATTTCCAGCGTAACTTCGCTTCTAGAGTCATGCCTAAATGTTTGGCTTTATTTTCGTATGGTATACATTGTCCATTTATGAATACTGGATGATATTGTTTTTTCTTGTTTGTGAAGTCTATGTGAAAAGTTTTGGACTCATTTAGCTTAATACGCCACATTTTTGTCCAGTCATGTATTTTATTAACTGCTATTTGCACCCTCTCTGTGGCTTCTGCGTGGGTGTCACCTATTGCCAGAATAGCAGTGTCATCTGCGAAGGTTGCGATAGTGTTGTTGTCTAAAGCTGGGATATCACTAGTATACAACAAGTAAAGTACAGGCCCAAGTACACTTCCTTGTGGTACTCCAGCTTTAATTTGTTTTAGCGACGAATATGAGTCTTCTTGTTTAATTCTAAATAATCTGTTCGAAATATATGATGTTAAAATATCAGAAAATTGTTTAGGTAACAGTAATTTTAATTTGTGTGTTAGCCCTTCATGCCACACTTTGTCGAATGCTTGCGCTACATCTAAAAATATTGTAGAGCACACTTTTTTTTCTTCAAGGGTTTGCTCTATGGTTTTAGTGATTCTATGAACCTGATCTATCGTAGAATGTTTTTGTCTGAATCCAAACTGATGATCTGGTATCAAGTTTTTGTGTTCTATGATTGGCTTCAGTCTCTTGAGCAAAAGTTTTTCAAACAGTTTTGAAATGATAGGCAACAGAGATATGGGCCTATATGACGCTGCTTCTTGAGGAGGCTTGCTAGGTTTTGCTATCATTATTACTTCAGCTACTTTCCATAAGTCAGGCACATACCTCAGTCTGAAGGCAGCATTGATAAGTGTGGTAAGTTTAACTATAGCTTTACATGGTAGATGTCGTATGATGTCTCCCGTGATTAGATCATATCCGGGTGATTTCTTCGGTCTTATTCTTAATTTTATCTCATTGAAAACTTCTTTGGGAGTAGCTTTATCTCCAGATCATCTTGTATTGCTTGATCTAGATTAGGTAGATTTACAGCTGTTGCGGCTCTTTCGTTAGGTTGGAAGATTTTTTCCAAGTGTTGAGCAAATCTTTGGGCTTTTTGTTCATTGCTAATGGCCCATTTTCCATCCAGCTCTTTTATAGGGGGAATATGGGTAGCTGGTCTTTTCATGTTTTTAGTTGCCTTCCAAAGTGAGTAGTTAGTACTGCTGTCACAAGACAACTGTTGAAGGTAGGCTTTCATGGAGTTGTCTTGATAGTTTTTTATTGCTCTTTGAAGTTTTTTAGTGAGTTGGTTCAGCAAATTTTTGTCATTTGGACAGCGGGTATGACGCCATGTTTTTCGTTGTTTTCTCTTTGTAGCCAGTAGTTGCATAATTTCATGAGGGTAGTTAGTACCACTGGCCCTTTTTTTCATGGGTGGTGTATTTTTCCAGGCTGTCTGTTGTATGTTTTCTACAAAAATTTCAGTCTCTTTGTCTAATTCTTCCGGTGTCTTAAGTGAAACGTTAAGATCTATTATTTTATTATTCCTAAATTTCTATTATTCCTAAAAACAAAAAAGTCTATAAGATCAGGTATTTTCTTCGGATCAGTTGGCCAGTACGTTGGTTGACCTGTAGAGATAGAGTCTCCTTTAATTTGTTTAATTGCAGACAGAAGCTCCTTCCCTTTCGTGTTAGTGAGTCGGGAGCCCCAATATAAATTTTTCGCATTAAAATCTCCTCCAACAATAAACTTGTCTCTGTATTGCTTAAAGAAATTTAAATATTGTTCTCTTTTTATAGCATGTTTTGGTGGGCAGTAGACAGACGCAATCGTGAGCTTATACAGTTTTGTTTTGATACAAACAGCCACTGACTGAATCTTTTTTTCTTCATTTTTGAATTCCTCATATTGGTATAGGTTTTCTTTTACTATTACTGCACTGCCACCCATGGCTGTATTATCAGGATGGAGCGCATGATATACTTTGTAACCTTTGAATGTGACATAGGATTGTTTGGTGAAGTGCGTCTCCGAAATCAAGCAAATGTCAATCTTTTTTGTATCTAGCACAACTTGCAACTCTTTTTGATGTTGAAGTAGTCCATTAGAATTCCAAGCCATAATAGTTAAGTTATGCATTACTTATTATTTCTAAAATCAGCTGGATTTTTGCTGTTTTTAAGTATTTTTAGACGGCCATCAAACGAGCTCATTAGTGCAAGAATCTGATCTAATTTGTTATCACTATTTATATTCTTAGAATTGTAAATATTTGTAAATGTAGCTTGCGCATATGTTACATCTTTATTTATGGATCGGCTCATTGAGACGGTTGATTTGTTAGCAGTACAGCTTTTATTAGGTAGTCGTGGCTGACTAGGGTTGACAATATGAGACTTTTTCAATGTCTTATTTTTAAGGTTTTGGAACTCCTTAGCTACACTTAGCTATGCATCCTCTGTAACTGGCGGGATGAGGTGCACCGCAGTGTATGCACTTCGGTTTTGCTTCTGCTGGTTTATCGCAGTCTCTTGTTAGATGCTTTCCAGTGCATTTGACGCATCTGGGCTCTCTAGAACAATATTTTTGCGTATGTCCATACGCTTGGCATTTTTTGCACTGTGGGAAAAGTTTCATAGTTCTTAAAGGTTGTATTTCAATTTTACTTCCCAATACGGTTTTAATTCCGTATATTTTGTTAATATCTTCTTCTTTTGAGAATGTTAGTACGAACATGTTGAGTGGTTCCTTGTTCTTCCATCTCAATTTATTTGTTGCACTTTCAATCTTATAGCCTTGTGCTTTAGATCTTCTACAATCCTATCTGGCTTGCATGTTGAGTGTAGTTTTTTGGCCATAACTCTTATGGGTCATTCTTGTTTATTCTCAAAGGAGTGCCATAGCCATTTTTTTCATTCAAGAATTTAATTATGGCTCTATATGCATCTTCGTTAGCTGCGTTTATTTTAACGCTATCTCCGTTCATCATTTTGACTTGGAATGTCTTCCCTGGTAAGCTTTCTGATAGGTCATCAAAAAAAGTTTGATAATTTGTGACGTCATCGATTATTATAGGTGGTGGCTGTGGGACCTTTTTTTCTGGATCTGCTCTGATGCAGTTTTTTCCTTGCGGTGATGGAGTGACTGGAGTGGGTAACGTGTTCATTTTCCTTTTTTTCCTGGACTTCTCTCTGATCCACTCTGTTTCTCTGGCTAGTTCATCGTCATCCGTGCAGTAGTCCACAGGTTGAGCAGAACTTTCTTTCGTATCTGTCTGGAATAATAGTACTTTCTCATTTTTCAAAACCTTGACTTGTTCTTGGAGGTTTTCAATTTCTTTTTGAAGGGTTTTTAAGACCCTTTCTAATTTTTCCCGTTCTGCTTTTTCTTCGCGGTAATGTTTGTATAACAGATGTTCATTTTCTGTTTTTAATTTTATTGGGCTGTTTTTTGAGCTGTCCATTATTAGTTATGTAGATTTAACTTCGCCTTAATAAAACTAGTCAAGGCTTGCCGCGATAGGCATCGCATATCAGTATCTAGGTCATATTTGACTCACCTGACGCGCGGGCGACGACCGTCGTTGTTTTGATTTGTCATCGGATACTGCACTGGTTGCGCGCGAATTACAAGGCGCGTCTGTTCTTTGCGAGTAATAAACACGGATAGTTATTATTATATATTAAAGAACTTAATTATTTCAAACTGTGAAAATGTGTACAAATTGTTTGCTCTTTCTTTTGTTTTTATGACGTGTAAATTGTACATTTATTACAAAAGAACTTTGACTGTAAATCAGTGATACTTTTGCGCATTGAGTCTAAATTGTCCTGTTTTCCCACAAACAATAAATTTTGGAAGTATCTATGGATGTGTCTTCAAAATGATATTGAAGTTTCTAATCTCATTTTCTTCTAAACTAAATAGTTTGCGCAAGACACACTTCCAAAGTGGTTAAATGTGGCCCTGAAATTTTTAAAATAAGATAATGATAAAATTAATAAAATATACGATGCACATTAATTAGGTATTGTATTCTGCTAGATAGTTAAGCTCTCATTTGTCATTTGTGAAACAAAATATAATTGGCCATTTTGTGGTGGCTGTCAGTTTGGTAGTATTTTAGTATCTAGTCAACCCCTTTCATTTGATATCCTTAATCGGCATCCTTAGTCGCCATCTTGAATGGATATTACTTACCAAACTACTACGAGTAAGAACCACTGCAAGGTAACTGTTCCGTATAATCGGGCAACATTATATCGGGCCGGCGATTAGCGTGTCTGTGGTCGCCGGCTGTCAATATACGTTGGCTCTGGTCGCGGGAACGACACTCATTTGTTTTTTTTGTTCTGGATAACATTTTTTCAATTACTGGTTTTTTTTAAAGTCTGCTGGAAGGACGTACCTTTTAATATTGTCACGTTGAATATTGTGTTTGTGACTACGCTAAAATTCGGGATCTCGAACGGGAATTCGAGACGACGGACGCCGCGCCGCCTGGTTTGGTATTCCAAATTCCTTTTCCGATCCTGTTCCCTTTATCCTTGACGGCCAAACTGGGTTTTGGACAGCGCCAAGGACAATAGGTGAGTTAATTCATTTGTACATTTACGGGGGACACTTAAAATCGGTTTTAGCCACTTAATTTAATGTTTTAAATCTCGCTGATGGGCCCCGAGACGATAGTTCTGGATAATTATTGAACATTTTCTGGTAGCAGGAGCGTGGTTAACCGTAAATACCCCTTTTTTGTTTTTATTTTTCTGGGAAAATATATCAGGTAGGCCAAATATTTGGGGGTTCCCAGTTTATAATTTCTCCCCAAACTGTCGGGAAATTGGTATTAAGTGGTATCCGGCTTAATAGGTTGCGGATATAATTTAGGAAGTATCTATGGATGTGTCTTCAAAATGATATTGAAGTTTCTAATCTCATTTTCTTCTAAACTAAATAGTTTGCGCAAGACACACTTCCAAAGTGGTTAAATGTGGCCCTGAAATTTTTAAAATAAGATAATGATAAAATTAATAAAATATACGATGCACATTAATTAGGTATTGTATTCTGCTAGATAGTTAAGCTCTCATTTGTCATTTGTGAAACAAAATATAATTGGCCATTTTGTGGTGGCTGTCAGTTTGGTAGTATTTTAGTATCTAGTCAACCCCTTTCATTTGATATCCTTAATCGGCATCCTTAGTCGCCATCTTGAATGGATATTACTTACCAAACTACTACGAGTAAGAACCACTGCAAGGTAACTGTTCCGTATAATCGGGCAACATTATATCGGGCCGGCGATTAGCGTGTCTGTGGTCGCCGGCTGTCAATATACGTTGGCTCTGGTCGCGGGAACGACACTCATTTGTTTTTTTTGTTCTGGATAACATTTTTTCAATTACTGGTTTTTTTTAAAGTCTGCTGGAAGGACGTACCTTTTAATATTGTCACGTTGAATATTGTGTTTGTGACTACGCTAAAATTCGGGATCTCGAACGGGAATTCGAGACGACGGACGCCGCGCCGCCTGGTTTGGTATTCCAAATTCCTTTTCCGATCCTGTTCCCTTTATCCTTGACGGCCAAACTGGGTTTTGGACAGCGCCAAGGACAATAGGTGAGTTAATTCATTTGTACATTTACGGGGGACACTTAAAATCGGTTTTAGCCACTTAATTTAATGTTTTAAATCTCGCTGATGGGCCCCGAGACGATAGTTCTGGATAATTATTGAACATTTTCTGGTAGCAGGAGCGTGGTTAACCGTAAATACCCCTTTTTTGTTTTTATTTTTCTGGGAAAATATATCAGGTAGGCCAAATATTTGGGGGTTCCCAGTTTATAATTTCTCCCCAAACTGTCGGGAAATTGGTATTAAGTGGTATCCGGCTTAATAGGTTGCGGATATAATTGTTGTGACATTGTCCGAACTTTAAGTTAATTTAAAATTTAAATTTAAAAATGGCTTCGGATTTGGCCAACCAGCTCCGGTGGTTTGAATCCTTACAAGGATTGGTCGGCCGGAGGGACCGGGAGGAGGCGCTGTTAAACAGGGCAGAACACCTCGACAGGTGCCTGGAGGTCGCTGAGAGGAGCACAGGATCGCTGCGGGACGCAAGGCCGTCTCCACCTGAGGAGCAGATGGAGAGGATCGAGGCGGACATGCGGCGCATTCTGGATTTGTACGACGAGGTCTCCGAAGGGGTTCGCCAGCTGGAGAGGTCTCGTCAGGGAAGGGCGAACTCGGGACCCGTCATCAGGAATGCGGGTTCGGGTGTAGTGGGACGCCTTCCCACCCTGGACTTGCCCAGGTTCACAGGTAACCTGCGAGAGTGGAGCGGCTTCCGGAGTATGTTCGCCTCTCTCGTGGATTCACGCACGGATCTGACGAAGGCGGAGAAACTGGCCTATCTCCGCACGTCACTGGAGGGTGAGGCACTCTCCCTGATCCAGCACCTGGAGCTGGACGACGACAACTTCGGCACGGCGATGGAGTTGCTGGAGACGAGGTTACAAAATCCTCGGCTCCTCGCCGACGCTCACGTGTCACAAATTCTGGGGCTGCCGAAGGTGACTGAGAGGTCTCAGTTGCGGCCACTAATCCTCACGCCCGTGAAGGTGGCGTACAACGCCTTGCGCAGCTTGGGACTGCCAGTAGAACACTGGTCGTTTCTGCTGGTCCACATTCTGCTGGGCAAGGTGCCGCTGGAGTTGCGCGCCCGGTTCGAGCGGGAAAGGGGCCTTCACGGCGACCCAAAGGTCTTCCCCACGTTCGAGGAGCTGCTTCGGGTCCTGGAGTGGGAGGCGAGGATGGTCGAGTCGGCGCCTCAGGAGGCGCAGCCCGCCGCTTCAGCTCGTGGCCCTGCCGGAACAGGACCGCGACCTGTGAATCCCCGCACTCAGGGTGGGGTGAAGCGGACGGCGACGGTGACGAGTGCGTCGGAGCAGGAGTGCCCGAACTGTGGCCAGCCTCACGCGCTGGTGCAGTGTCCGGCCCTGCTTGCGAGGACGACTTCCGACCGACGAGGGATCGTTCGGAAGTTGCGTCGGTGCTACGGGTGCCTGGGGGGTCATTTATTCAATGCCGGCCCCACGGCACGGCCGTGTCCTGGGTGTGGGGGACCACACCACCAGCTCTTGTGCACCAGGAGCGATGGTGCTGGTCGACAGCCCTCAGGGAGGGGGCCCTCCACGGGCGGGGGCGCTCTCACGCAGAGCCACGCATTGTATAACAATGAAGTGGCTACAGCGTGGAGCACGCCCCCTCCACCCCAACTCACGGCAGCACCGGGCTGCCCAACAAGGGGCGTCCTTCACGTGGCTCGGTCACCTCGGTCACAGCCCGCGCGAACGCGGGCGAACTGGAGGGATGGAAGGGTGATACCGGAGTCACCACTGGGGTCACCTCCCCAGCGTTACCCTTCTCCGCCGCCGGATCAGCGACTAATGCAATGGAGGCCGTTCACGCCTCCCCTCCACGAATATCCGAGGCTGGACTACCACCCGCCCTACTTTCGGTATGGCAGGGCAGCTGGATATGCCCCCCCTCCGATGGCCCTTTGCACTCGGCAGCCATACTGGTCTGGGCCTTGTAGTCCGACGGGTTCGGACGGGCCTCGGAGGGATTGACTAGCGTCCGGTCCCTTGGCACAGGATCAACCGGTGGTCCTGCTGCCCACACTCTGGTTAAGGGTTTGGGGTCCCAGAGGCGACTACGTCCGGATACGAGCGCTCTTGGACACAGGGTCCCAGGGATGCATTGTGACAACCCGGGTTGCTCATCGCCTGGGCCTGGCTCGGTTTCCGTCGCCGACTCCGTTGCGAGGAGTCGGGAACACAGAGGTGCGTTTGGCTGGACAGACCCGCCTCTCCTTCTCGTCCGTACATTCCTATTCGGAAAGGATTGCGGTCAGTGCCACCGTCATGGATTCGGTTGTCGGTTGTCTTCCTCAGGCGGACATAGATCCGGATTTTTGTCCTGTACTAAGGGTCTCAGGTTGGCGGATCCCCGCTTCGGGATGGCGGGTCCGGTCGATCTGTTGTTGGGTTCTGATGTACTAGGTCACATTATGAATGGGAAGCCTAGACTGTTGGACCAGTCTCCGCTGATGGCGCTGCCCACCATCTACGGGTACGCCATTTTGGGAATGGTGGATGAGTGGCAGCAGTCGAATCAGGCTTCCTTTACGGGAACGGCCCTCGCTCAGATCATGCAGAAGTTCTGGGAGATCGAAGAGCCGCCTACCGTCTCTCGGCTGGATCCTGAGCACGTGGAGTGTGAGAACTTTTATCAGGCTCACACTCGGAGAATGGTTTCTGGGCGATTGGAGACTAGGCTGCCCTTCCGGGATAACCCCCCGCGTCTGGGTCAGTCTCGATCATTGGCCGAGAAAAGGCTCAGGTCCATGGAGCGACGCATGGCTCGAGATCCTGTACTTCGGGAAAAGTACATCGAGTTCATGAGGGAGTATGAGGCACTGGGCCACATGTCTCCGGCTCGCGACGACTGGTCGACCATGGACCACTACTTTTTGCCTCATCACGCTGTTTTGAAAGCGTCGACAGGCAAACTCAGGACGGTGTTCGATGGATCCGCTCCGACTTCGACAGGAGTGTCACTGAATCAGTGCCTCCACGCAGGACCAAAGTTACATCGGGATATTGTAGACATCATCCTGAATTTCCGTAGGCACCAGGTGGTGTTGGGAGCGGACATCCGAATGATGTTCCGACAAACGGTCATACACCCCGAGGACAGGAGGTTCCAGTTAATCCTCTGGCGGGAAAGTCCTCAGGACCCTATGATGGTGTATGAGTTGAACACCAACACCTATGGGTTGAGATCAAGCCCCTTCATTGCAACCCGCTCACTGCTGGAGTTGGCGGAGCAAGAACGGGCTCGGTACCCACGTGCAGCCGCAGTTCTGGAACGCGACCTATACGTGGACGACGTTTGCACTGGCGCGCAGACGGTGGAGGACGTTCTGTTGCTCCGGGATGAGCTCACAGAGCTTCTCGCATCTGGAGGCTATGAGCTTCGAAAATGGCTCTCTAACGACCCCAACGTCCTGGCTGGTATCCCGGACGATCACCAGCAGGATCCCGGGCTCTTTGAGGAAGGTGACGATCCGCACGGGATTGCGGTTCTGGGCATGCAGTATCAACCGGTTGCTGACATCTTCACCTTTCGGGTGGCACTGGAAGCCACACGCGCGTGGACAAAACGGACGGTTTTGTCCACCATCGCCAGGATGTTTGATCCAAACGGTTGGATCAGTCCGGTTCTGTTCGCAGCCAAGTGTCTGTTACAGTGACTTTGGACTCTGAAGGTCTCATGGGACGACCCCCTGGTCGGAGACTCGCTTAACATTTGGCTTCGTTTGATATCTGACCTCGAAACGGTCAATCGAGTGGCGTTGCCCCGGCGCATTCTGCCACCAGGCTGTAGTCGGATCAGCCTGCACGGGTTCTGTGATGCGTCCGAGCTGGGCTATGCCGCATCTGTGTACTTACGTACAGTTGATGCTGGAGGCCAGGTTAATGTCACGCTCTTATTGGGGAAGAGCAAGGTAGCTCCTATCAGGACACGACTCACTATTCCGAAATTGGAATTGAGCGGAGCCACATTACTTGCTCGGCTGCTTAAGCACGTATATCAGGAACTGTCCACCTCGATAGACATCCGGAATGTCTATGCGTGGTCCGACAGTCGGGTCGTACTTGCCTGGTTAAGAGCAGCCCCTCACACCTTGGAGACTTTTGTGGGAAATCGGGTTTCCCAAATCCAAAACATTGGACTGGACATGGTTTGGAGACATGTCCCGGGTGAGTTGAACCCCGCTGACTGTGCTTCGCGCGGCTGTTCCGCGCCGGAGCTAGTTGATCACCCCTTATGGTGGGGTCCGGACTGGCTGCGGGAGCCAGAAGCTTCCTGGCCAGCTCTCGGCGCGGACTCGGAGCGAGCGGAGCTGCCCGGAGTCCGCGTGCATGCGATTGTGGCGGAAGTGCCCCCAGACCCTGATTGGTTGACGGGTCGTTACAGCAAGTTGGATAAACTGTTGGGGGTAACTAGCTGGATTAAGCGCTTCATCCACAACTGTCGTTACCCTCGTCAGAAGATGTGTGACCAGATCGCCACTGTGGAGGAGCGTCGGAGTTCCTTGCTGCACCTCATTCGGCTGGTGCAGGGTGAGAAGTTTCCGACGGAACTTGAGGCGCTGCGCTGCGGTCGCGCTCGCTTGAAGGGTGCGGTCGCTAAACTGAATCCTTTCACAGATCAGGATGGTCTTCTGCGCGTAGGAGGTCGGCTGCGGAAAGCCAACCTGCCGTACGGCAGCAAACACCCCTTGTTGCTACCTAAAGGAGGTCCTCTGGTGGACCTGCTGATCTCCGATCGGCATATCAGTAACGCGCACGCGGGATGTGGCGCGCTTCTCGCTGTGTTGCAGCGTGAATTCTGGATCTTGTCGGCTCGCAGGGCGGTCCGAAAGGTGCTGTTTAGATGTGTCCCTTGTTATAGGCTCAAGGCGTCTACCATGCAGCCCATGATGGGAGATCTTCCTCCGGATAGGATTTCTCCCTCGAGGCCGTTCGACGGGGTCGGAACGGACTTCGCTGGGCCCTTCTCGGTCAAGTCATCGACGTTGCGTAACGCCAAGGTCGTTAAAGTCTACCTGTGCGTCTTTGTGTGTTTGGCCACCAAAGCAGTCCACCTGGAGCTGGTCTCTGCGCTGTCTACGGAGGCCTTTGTCGCGGCGCTGGATCGCTTTGTAGCGCGAAGAGGAGTACCCTCTTTAATACGTTCGGACAATGGCACAAACTATCGAGGAGCGGCGAATTATTTACGCGAAGTTAATAATTTTGTAAATTCTGGTAATAATAGTTTAAGTCTGGCTCTCGCCCAGCGGGGAATCAGCTGGCAATTTAGTGTGCCGGCCTGTCCTCACTGGGGAGGAATTTTTGAGGCTGCGGTGAAGTCTGCTAAAACCCATCTCCGCCGTGTCATCGGGGAGACCGTGTTAACTTGGGAAGAGTTAGTTACAGTACTTTGCCGCGTGGAGGCAGTGCTTAATTCCCGTCCTCTCTGTCCAATCTCGCCTGACCCTAACGATCTAGAAGTCTTGACGCCGGGTCACTTCTTGATCGGTCAGCCTTTAACCGCGTTGCCGGAGTATCCCTGGAAGGATGAGCGCCCCGGACGCCTGTCCCGTTTTCAGTTATTGCAGCAAATAAGTCAAGACTTCTGGAGGCGCTGGTCGGCCGAGTACTTGCACCTTCTGCAACAACGGGTAAAATGGACAGATAGGACGGAGGCCCCGCGGGAAGGGGACTTAGTATTATTAAAGGAGGCAAATTTGGCCCCCCTACTTTGGCGTAGGGGACGTATTTTAAAATTGATATCCGGTACTGATGGCACACCCCGCGTGGCGGAGATTCTGGTTTCTGGTTCCAGACTTTAGCGCGCGGTGTCCTCTCTGGCCCGCTTGCCTCTTTATTAGATATACTTATTTTTCAAGGTTAAAATTTAATTTTATTTTATTACTATTTTTGGTAAAGTTTTTTTTTGGTTTGATTCCCACTTTCGGGTCAAAGTTGGGAATTTCGTTTTATTTGGGGTCCGGATACTACTAAATACTGGTTACTAAAATTGACCTGGAGTTCAATTGGTCGGGGGTTTTGTTCCGTATAATCGGGCAACATTATATCGGGCCGGCTATTAGCGTGTCTGTGGTCGCCGGCTTTCAATATACGTTGTCTCTGGTCGCGGGAACGACACTCACTTGTTTTTTTTGTTCTGGCTAACATTTTTTCAATTACTGGTTTTTTTTAAAGTCTGCTGGAAGGACGTACCTTTTAATATTGTCACGTTGAATAGTGTGTTTGTGACTACGCTAAAATTCGGGATCTCGAACGGGAATTCGAGACGACGGACGCCGCGCCGCCTGGTTTGGTATTCCAAATTCCTTTTCCGACCCTGTTTCCTTTATCCTTGACGGCCAAACTGGGTTTTGGACAGCGCCAAGGACAATAGGTGAGTTAATTCATTTGTACATTTACGGGGGACACTTAAAATCGGTTTTAGCCACTTAATTTAATGTTTTAAATCTCGCTGATGGGCCCCGAGACGATAGTTCTGGATAATTATTGAACAGTAACTTTTAAAATAAAAATTCGCATCGAAATCGGTTTATCCGTTTGAGAGCTATAGAAATAAACACACAGATAGATAGACGGACATCGACGTCAAACTTATAACAGCCATCTTTTTGTACTGGGGTTAAATAGAGTAAATTAGAGGACAAAAATAAACTGAGAGTACGAACCAACATTTGGTATTTGGTAGTCAAGTGCCTGTATCTATCACGCATTCTATGAATCAGCAACTTTCGTCCTGATACAGTTTAAGTCTATATTTAGTGGTGTTTATATAATTTACCTAATGAAGGTATGATACTATTTTAATCGGCGATATATTGGTGGTGGTGGACAATTCACACACAACACCATCTGACCCCAAACTAAGCAAAGCTTGTATGATGGCGGCCAGATAGCTGATATAATACTTATATAGTTTTTAAATACATACTTATTATACATAGAAACACCCAGACACAGTGCAAACATTTGAATTCATCACACAAATATTTGCACTGGGTGGGAATCGAACCCACGACCCTTGGCTTCGCAGTCAGAGCTACTAACCACTAAGCCATAAGGCCAGTCAAATATGATAACATAGTCATATAAATAACTAGCATAGTGTGAATAACTTGTCAGTTGCTTGCCAGCGCGATGTAGAGGAAGTCGTTAGCTTTGTTTTATATGGTTTTTTTAACGGCTTCGAAAGCCGAGGATGGGGACTCAAGAGTAGTGAACACTGCGCAGGGGGTCCTGTGAAAGGATACAAGGACCCTGAGTACGGTTTCTACACGTTTATGAGCATCCCGTACGCCACAGCACCAACTGGGCCTGACAGGTTCAAGGTACGTAGAGTAACAATTGTATTGATTACGTACCTAATTCTCATAAACCAAGGTCAAATAATATATTCCTATTTATTGTTTGTTAGCAACGCTCTTTTAATAGATATTGAAATGGCTTTTATTAATACGTATAGGATCATCTTTAAAGTGCAATTATAGACGATTTATTTTCACTTATGCCAATGTCAATTTTTAAGTCTTTCAACTGTGTTATTTGTGTTACTAACATGTGGTCAGTAAAAAAACCATACGTACGCGATGATATGGTGGTTCTCTCTAAATGGTAAAATCGTGGCTGTACTTAATTCAATAATAATAAAAATGGTTAATTACATTGACCATTAGATAATTATTATTTGAGCAGTTTCTCATACTCTAGACTGACAGAGTAAAAAACCCACACTTAGATATTTACTCGAGTTACATTGTAAGCTATCAAGATTGTGTTTACTGTAAATTTAATAATGTTTTCAGGCTCCACTCCCTCCTCCAAAACGGATGCATACACTGGAAGCTGTCGATAAACGTATTATATGTCCACAAGCCAAGTTTCCTATGCATGTTATGCCTCTAGATCTAATTATGCAAGAAGATTGTCTTATTTTGAACATCTACGTACCCGACACGAATAACAAAAACCTCCCTGTTGTATTTTCTGTACATGGAGGAGCATTCCAGATTGGATATGGAGAATTTATTTCACCATCAAAATTTGTGGCCGATAGCCAAATTTTATTTATTAATTTCAATTATCGTCTCGGTCCTCACGGATTTTTGTCTCTCGGCACAGACGATATTCCCGGCAACGCAGGTATGAAAGATCAAGTGGCGGCTCTGCGCTGGGTCAAGGAGAATATTGCTAGTTTCGGTGGCAACCCAGACGATATAACCTTACATGGGTTTAGCGCGGGATCTGCATCCGTTGATCTGTTGATGTTGTCAAAAACAACAGAGGGTTTATTTAATAAAGTTATACCAGAAAGTGGATCTAATACTGCAGTTTGGGCCATTCAATCGGATCCTTTAGAAAATGCGAAATGGTTTGCGAAGACCTTAAACTTCAATAACGTTGACAATATCTATGCCTTGGAAGAATTCTACAAGACTGTTTCTTTTGATCAGTTACTAAGTAATGCTTTTCTTGATCACAAGGATTCAACTTTTGTGTTCTCGCCTAGTGTAGAGCGACGTACAGACTCTGTAGCGTTTCTTGACAAGTCCCCAATTGACATTTTAAAATCTGGAGATTATGTGAAAGTCCCTCTGTTGTATGGTTTTGCGGAGATGGAGGGTTTGTTACGAGAACCATTCTTTGAATATTGGCATAGTAACATGAATGGTAATTTTTCTGATTTTCTGCCTGCGGACTTAAAATTTGAATCTACAGAACAAAAAGAAGAAGTGGCAAGAAGAGTTAAGGAATTTTACTTTGAAGACAAAGCTGTAGGAACAGAAAATATTTTGAAATACGTGGATTATTTTAGTGACGTATTCTTTGCATACTCAACATTGAGAGCCGTCAAGTATCACGTCGAAGCTGGACATGACCAAGTTTATTTGTACGAATATTCATTTGTAGATGATAATACTCCAGTAGTATCTTACACAAATGTCAAAGGAGCTAATCATTGCGCGCAAACTTGGGCTTTATTCGACTCTGAGATTCCTGCACATATGCCAAAAATCACAACGACCTCAGAATTTAAAAAAATGGTTAAAATTATAAGAAACATATGGAGCAACTTCATAGAGAAAGGGTAAGCACGTATTTTTAATTAGTAGGTAAACGACTTATTATGTCAGTTGTAGATAATTTATCACAAGATACGCCTGTAACTTGTGTCAGGTATCAGCAACCATAACATTATGAGTATTCCATTGACGAACTTAAAATGAAATAAGTAGACATTGTTTAGTTTACCTTAGTACCTACATGGTAAAATATTTTATGCATTTATTATTGTGTAGTTAATGGTCTATCACGTCTTTCTTTATCACGTCATCTTTGAGTCCAAAATACCCCAATGCCTAAAGACAAAAGTCTTTAACCAATGCGTGTTGCCAGTGATGGCTTATGGAACTGAGACGTGGTCCTTAACTGTGGGCCTCATAACAAAGCTCAAAGTCACACAGCGAGCTATGGAGAGAGCTATGCTCGGAGTCTCTTTGCGCGACAGAATCCGTAATGAGGATATTCGCAAAAGAACGAAAGTGGCCGACATAGCTCAAAGAGTAAGCAAGCTGAAGTGGCAATGGGCAGGCCACATCGCTCGCAGAACTGACAACTGATGGGGAAGAAAGGTTCTCGAGTGGCGACCACGAACCGGAAGACGCAGTGTTGGACGGCCTCCCACTAGATGGACAGATGACCTAACAAAGGTCGCTGGAAACCGCTGGTTGCAGGTTGCGCGGGACCGTTCGTTGTGGAAATCTAGGGGGGAGGCCTATGTTCAGCAGTGGACGTCTTGCGGCTGATGATGATGATGATGAGTACGTTTGATTCAGAATTTACAAAATCGATTGTTATCCATTTGAAAATAAGTAAATACTTATGTTTTTTTTAGCCATTAAGTTTGTTCCGGTACGAGTAAAAGACAAAACGTTCACTCTGATGCGACTTCGCAAGTCACTAAGACAAAGTTGCATTCATATTTGTTTTATTTTTACTTAATACTAAAATCCATAATTGGTCTTATTATTTATAAATCAAAATCCATTATTTCGCTACAAATGAGGACATATATAGTGTTCAATAATTATCCAGAATTATCGTCTCGGGGCCCATCAGCGAGATTTAAAACATTAATTAAGCAGATATAACCGATTTTAAGTGTCCCCCGTAAATGTACAAATTAAACTTACCTATTGTCCTTGGCGCCGTCCAAAACCCAGTTTGGCCGTCAAGGATAAAGGAAACAGGGTCGGAAAAAGAATTTGGAATACCAAACCAGGCGGCGTCCGTCGTCTCGAATTCCCGTTCGACGATCCCGAATTTTAGCGTAGTCCACCGGCACTACGATCCGGCGTTCAACGATCCGGCGTTGGAGGAAGGGGCCCGTCCAGTAGCCCACTTTTACACAATAATAGCAGCACTAATCCAGTAATTGAAAGAAAATGTTATCCAGAACAAAAAACAACAAGTGAAAGTCGTTCCCGCGACCAGAGACAATGTATGACTGCCAGCCGTCAACCATAGATCCGCTATGATTTCGCCCGGCCGATATAATGTTGCCCGATAATACGGAACAAAACCCCCGACCAATTGAACTCCAGGTCAATTTTAGTAACCAGTATTTAGTAGTATCCGGACCCCAAATAAAACGAAATTCCCAACTTTGACCCGAAAGTGGGAATCAAACCAAAAAAAAACTTTACCAAAAATAGTAATAAAATAAAATTAAATTTTAACCTTGAAAAATAAGTATATCTAATAAAGAGGCAAGCGGGCCAGAGAGGACACCGCGCGCTAAAGTCTGGAACCAGAAACCAGAATCTCCGCCACGCGGGGTGTGCCATCAGTAACGGATATCAATTTTAAAATACGTCCCCTACGCCAAAGTTGGGGGGCCAAATTTGCCTCCTTTAATAATACTAAGTCCCCTTCCCGCGGGGCCTCCGTCCTATCTGTCCATTTTACCCGTTGTTGCAGAAGGTGCAAGTACTCGGCCGACCAGCGCCTCCAGAAGTCTTGACTTATTTGCTGCAATAACTGAAAACGGGACAGGCGTCCGGGGCGCTCATCCTTCCAGGGATACTCCGGCAACGCGGTTAAAGGCTGACCGATCAAGAAGTGACCCGGCGTCAAGACTTCTAGATCGTTAGGGTCAGGCGAGATTGGACAGAGAGGACGGGAATTAAGCACTGCCTCCACGCGGCAAAGTACTGTAACTAACTCTTCCCAAGTTAACACGGTCTCCCCGATGACACGGCGGAGATGGGTTTTAGCAGACTTCACCGCAGCCTCAAAAATTCCTCCCCAGTGAGGACAGGCCGGCACACTAAATTGCCAGCTGATTCCCCGCTGGGCGAGAGCCAGACTTAAACTATTATTACCAGAATTTAAAAAATTATTAACTTCGCGTAAATAATTCGCCGCTCCTCGATAGTTTGTGCCATTGTCCGAACGTATTAAAGAGGGTACTCCTCTTCGCGCTACAAAGCGATCCAGCGCCGCGACAAAGGCCTCCGTAGACAGCGCAGAGACCAGCTCCAGGTGGACTGCTTTGGTGGCCAAACACACAAAGACGCACAGGTAGACTTTAACGACCTTGGCGTTACGCAACGTCGATGACTTGACCGAGAAGGGCCCAGCGAAGTCCGTTCCGATCCCGTCGAACGGCCTCGAGGGAGAAATCCTATCCGGAGGAAGATCTCCCATCATGGGCTGCATGGTAGACGCCTTGAGCCTATAACAAGGGACACATGCTCACAGGGACATGCTCTTAACCAGGCAAGTACGACCTGACTGTCGGACCACGCATAGACATTCCGGATGTCTATCGAGGTGGACAGTTCCTGATATACGTGCTTAAGCAGCCGAGCAAGTAATGTGGCTCCGCTCAATTCCAATTTCGGAATAGTGAGTCGTGTCCTGATAGGAGCTACCTTGCTCTTCCCCAATAAGAGCGTGACATTAACCTGGCCTCCAGCATCAACTGTACGTAAGTACACAGATGCGGCATAGCCCAGCTCGGACGCATCACAGAACCCGTGCAGGCTGATCCGACTACAGCCTGGTGGCAGAATGCGCCGGGGCAACGCCACTCGATTGACCGTTTCGAGGTCAGATATCAAACAAAGCCAAATGTTAAGCGAGTCTCCGACCAGAAAGTCGTCCCATGAGACCTTCAGAGTCCAAAGTCGCTGTAACAGACACTTGGCTGCGAACAAAACCGGACTGATCCAACCGTTTGGATCAAATATCCTGGCGATGGTGGACAAAACCGTCCGTTTTGTCCACGCGCGTGTGGCCTCCAGCGCCACCCGAAAGGTGAAGATGTCAGCAACAGGTTGATACTGCATGCCCAGAACCGCAATCCCGTGCGGATCGTCACCTTCCTCAAAGAGCCCGGGATCCTGCTGGTGATCGTCCGGGATACCAGCCAGGACGTTAGGGTCGTTAGAGAGCCATTTTCGAAGCTCATAGCCTCCAGATGCGAGAAGCTCTGTGAGCTCATCCCGGAGCAGCAGAGCGTCCTCCACCGTCTGCGCGCCAGTGCAAACGTCGTCCACGTATAGGTCGCGTTCCAGAACTGCGGCTGCACGTGGGTACCGAGCCCGTTCTTGCTCCGCCAACTCCAGCAGTGAGCGGATTGCAATGAAGGGGCTTGATCTCAACCCATAGGTGTTGGTGTTCAACTCATACACCATCATAGGGTCCTGAGGACTTTCCCGCCAGAGGATTAACTGGAACCTCCTGTCCTCGGGGTGTATTACCGTTTGTCGGAACATCATTCGGATGTCCGCTCCCAACACCACCTGGTGCCTACGGAAATTCAGGATGATGTCTACAATATCCCGATGTAACTTCGGTCCTGCGTGGAGGCACTGATTCAGTGACACTCCTGTCGAAGTCGGAGCGGATCCATCGAACACCGTCCTGAGTTTGCCTGTCGACGCTTTCAAAACAGCGTGATGAGGCAAAAAATAGTGGTCCATGGTCGACCAGTCGTCGCGAGCCGGAGACATGTGGCCCAGTGCCTCATACTCCCTCATGAACTCGATGTACTTTTCCCGAAGTACCGGATCTCGAGCCATGCGTCGCTCCATGGACCTGAGCCTTTTCTCGGCCAATGATCGAGACTGGCCCAGACGCGGAGGGTTATCCCGGAAGGGCAGCCTAGTCTCCAATCGCCCAGAAACCATTCTCCGAGTGTGAGCCTGATAAAAATTCTCACACTCCACGTGCTCAGGATCCAGCCGAGACACGGTAGGCGGCTCTTCGATCTCCCAGAACTTCTGCATGATCTGAGCGAGGGCCGTTCCCGTAAAGGAAGCCTGATTCGACTGCTGCCACTCATCCACCATTCCCAAAATGGCGTATCCGTAGATGGTGGGCAGCGCCATCAGCGAAGACTGGTCCAACAGTCTAGGCTTCCCATTCATGATGTGACCCAGTACATCAGAACCCAACAAAAGATCTACCGGACCCGCCATCCCGAAGCGGGGATCCGCCAACCTGAGACCCTTAGTACAGGACAAAAGATCCGGATCTATGTCCGCCTGAGGAAGCCAACCGACAACCGAATCCATGACGGTGGCCCTGACCGCAATCCTTTCCGAATAGGAATGTACGGACGAGAAGGAGAGGCGGGTCTGTCCAGCCAACCGCACCTCTGTGTTCCCGACTCCTCGCAACGGAGTCGGTGACGGAAACCTAGCCAGGCCCAGGCGATGAGCAACCCGGGTTGTCAAAATGCACCCCTGGGACCCTGTGTCCAAGAGCGCTCGTATCCGGACGTAGTCGCCTCTTGGACCCCAAACCCTTAACCAGAGGGTGGGCAGCAGGACCACCGGTTGATCCTGTGCCAAGGGAACGGATGCTAGTCAATCCCTCCGAGGCCCGTCCGATCCCGTCAGACTACAGGGCCCAGCCCAGTATGGCTGCCGAGTGCAAAGGGCCATCGGAGGGGGGGCATATCCGGCCACCCTGCCATACCGAAAGTAGGGCGGGTGGTAGTCCAGCCTCGGATGCTCATGGAGGGGAGGCGTGTACGCCCTCCATTGCATTGGTCGCGGATCCAGCGGCGGAGAAGGGGAACGCTGGGGAGGTGGCCCCCGTGGTAACTCCGGTATCACCCTTCCACCTCTCCATTTCGCCCGCGTCCGCGCGGGCTGTGAGGTCGGTGACCGAGCCACGTGTAGGACGCCCCTTGTTGGGCTGCCCGGTGCTGCCGTGAGTTGGGGTGGAGGGGGTGTGCTCCACGCTGTAGCCACTTCATTGTTATACAATGCGTGGCTCTGCGTGGGAGCGCCCCCGCCCGTGGAGGGCCCCCTCCCTGAGGGCTGTCGACCAGCACCATCGCTCCTGACGCACAAGAGCTGGTGGTGTGGTCCCCCACACCCAGGACACGGCCGTGCCGTGGGGCAGTCATTGAACAAATGACCCCCCAGGCACCCGTAGCACCGACGCAACCTCCGAACGATGCCTCGTCGGTCGGAAGTCGTCCTCGCAAGCAGGGCCGGACACTGCACCAGCGCGTGAAGCTGGCCACAGTTCGGGCACTCCTGCTCCGACGCACTCGTCACCGTCGCCGTCCGCTTTACCCCACCCTGAGTGCGGGAATTGGTTGGTCGCGGTCCTGTTCCGGCAGGGCCACGAGCTGAAGCGGCGGGCTGCGCCTCCTGAGGCGCCGACTCTACCATCCTCGCCTCCCACTCCAGGACCCGAAGTAGCTCCTCGAACGTGGGGAAGACCTTCGGGTCGGCGTGAAGGCCCCTTTCCCGCTCGAACCGTGCGCGCAACTCCAGCGGCACCTTGCCCAGCAGAATGTGGACCAGCAGAAATGACCAGTGTTCTACTGGCAGTCCCAAGCAGCGCAAGGCGTTGTACGCCACCTTCACGGGCGTGAGGATTAATGGCCTCAACTGAGACCTCTCAGTCACCTTCGGCAGCCCCAGTATCTGTGACACGTGAGCGTCGGCGAGGAGCCGAGGATTTTGGAACCTCGTCTCCAGCAACTCCATCGCCGTG
This sequence comes from Ectropis crepuscularia, assembly GCA_963693475.1. Classification (NCBI taxonomy): domain Eukaryota; kingdom Metazoa; phylum Arthropoda; class Insecta; order Lepidoptera; family Geometridae; genus Ectropis; species Ectropis crepuscularia. Next base: position 11,518,986 of record OY856339.1, on the reverse strand, counting down.
CCGAAGTTGTCGTCATCCAGCTCCAGGTGCTGGATCAGGGAGAGTGCCTCACCCTCCAGTGACGTGCGGAGATAGGCCAGTTTCTCCGCCCTTGTTAAATCGGTGCGTGAATCCACGAGAGAGGCGAACATGCTCCGGAAGCCGCTCCACTCCCGCAGGTTACCTGTAAACCTGGGCAAGTCCAGGGTGGGAAGGCGTCCCACTACACCCGAACCCGCATCCCTGATGACGGGTCCCGAGTTCGCCCTTCCCTGACGAGACCTCTCCAGCTGGCGAACCCTTTCGGAGACCTCGTCGTACACATCTAGAATGCGCCGCATGTCCGCGTCGATCCTCTCCATCTGCTCCTCAGGTGGAGGCGGCCTTGCATCCCGCAGCAATCCTGTGCTCCTCTCAGCGACCTCTAGGCGCCTGTCGAGGTGTTCTGCCCTGTTTAGCAGCGCCTCCTCCCGGTCTCTCCGGCCGACCAATCCTTGTAAGGATTCAAACCACCGGAGCTGGTTGGCCAAATCCGAAGCCATTTTTGAATATAAATTTAAATTTTAAAATTCGGACAATGTCACAACGATAATATCCGCAACCTATCAAGCCGGATACCACTTAATACCAATTTTCCGACAGTTTGGGGAGAAATTATAAACTGGGAACCCCCAAATATTTGGCCTACCTGATATATTTTCCCAGAAAAATAAAAACAAAAAAGGGGTATTTACGGTTAACCACGCTCTGCTACCAGAAAATGTTCAATAATTATCCAGAATTATCGTCTCGGGGCCCATCAGCGAGATTTAAAACATTAATTAAGCAGATATAACCGATTTTAAGTGTCCCCCGTAAATGTACAAATTAAACTTACCTATTGTCCTTGGCGCCGTCCAAAACCCAGTTTGGCCGTCAAGGATAAAGGAAACAGGGTCGGAAAAAGAATTTGGAATACCAAACCAGGCGGCGTCCGTCGTCTCGAATTCCCGTTCGACGATCCCGAATTTTAGCGTAGTCCACCGGCACTACGATCCGGCGTTCAACGATCCGGCGTTGGAGGAAGGGGCCCGTCCAGTAGCCCACTTTTACACAATAATAGCAGCACTAATCCAGTAATTGAAAGAAAATGTTATCCAGAACAAAAAACAACAAGTGAAAGTCGTTCCCGCGACCAGAGACAATGTATGACTGCCAGCCGTCAACCATAGATCCGCTATGATTTCGCCCGGCCGATATAATGTTGCCCGATTATACGGAACATATAGGAAATAATGGATTTTGATATCAAACTTTGAGGGACTGTTTTCATTCGCTAAATCGTCCATATTGTTGTTATACTTTTTTACGTAGTTTTATTAAGAAGCACCAACTTAACTCCATTTCAAAACGTTGACTTAGTATACTTTACACCCCGTATATTGGCATAGATCTATGTATCTAGGTATAATTGGTCGATGATCTAGGTCAAGAGATTACCTAGCAATGTGGAAATTTTGTTTTTGTTAAAATAATAATTCATATCTTAAAATAAGTAACAATTATCTTTTTTAGCGTGCCAAATATCGAAGGAATACCGGAGTGGCCAGCGGTGGGCGCGGGCTGGTCACCGCACATGTCTCTGGGCAACGAGATCTCGCTGCGCGGGCCGCTTCTGGAGCGCCGCATGCGCTTCTGGGACGACATCTACTCCGAGCACTACCGCGACCCCGTGCCGCCACCCAAGCCCGCACCGCGCCGCACTGAGCTATAGTAGGGTCGTCGCTCCCGCCGTGGCCGGCGGTGGGCGCGGGCTGGTCGCCGCACATGTCTCTGGGCAACGAGATCTCGCTGCGCGGGCCGCTTCTGGAGCGCCGCATGCGCTTCTGGGACGACATCTACTCCGAGCACTACCGCGACCCCGTGCCGCCACCCAAGCCCGCACCGCGCCGCACTGAGCTATAGTAGGGTCGTCGCTCCCGCCGTGGCCGGCGGTGGGCGCGGGCTGGTCGCCGCACATGTCTCTGGGCAACGAGATCTCGCTGCGCGGGCCGCTGCTGGAGCGCCGCATGCGCTTCTGGGACGACATCTACTCCGAGCACTACCGCGACCCCGTGCCGCCACCCAAGCCCGCACCGCGCCGCACTGAGCTATAGTAGGGTCGTCGCTCCCGCCGTGGCCGGCGGTGGGCGCGGGCTGGTCGCCGCACATGTCTCTGGGCAACGAGATCTCGCTGCGCGGGCCGCTGCTGGAGCGCCGCATGCGCTTCTGGGACGACATCTACTCCGAGCACTACCGCGACCCCGTGCCGCCACCCAAGCCCGCACCGCGCCGCACTGAGCTATAGTAGGGTCGTCGCTCCCGCCGTGGCCGGCGGTGGGCGCGGGCTGGTCGCCGCACATGTCTCTGGGCAACGAGATCTCGCTGCGCGGGCCGCTGCTGGAGCGCCGCATGCGCTTCTGGGACGACATCTACTGCAGCCAGTGACTAGACCACATTGCGACAACTACAACAATTATTAAAATGTTGATGTTTAAATTATTTGTTTACGGTTAAGTAGGTATTTAAAATTTCTGATGTAAATATTTTAGTAGTTTTAAAAATAAACAAAATGTACTTGAAATATGGTTTTACAAATACAATTTACACAAATAAAATGTTGCAGGCATAATATCATTAGAAACCACCCTATGGCATCAGTAATAAGTTCAGTGATTCTACCGAAAAAGTTCTTAATTCAAATTCAGTTAAAAAACCCTCCTATATAAGCTAACTAGCTGTTACCCGCGACTTAGTCCGCGCGAAATAAATACTAAGGTAACTCAGGCAGTACTTACTCGTATTTTTATACCCAGACACATTTACGGTTACTAAAAACAGCTTATAATAAAACACTTTCATACAATTTAATCAAAATCGGTTCAGTTGTTTAGGTGTGAAAGCGTAAGAGACACTCGTCCCCCTTTTCAACACCAATTTCATCCCCATACCATATTCTATGCCCATTCAGTTATTTATTATTATCATTATTATTTATTTATTTATTTAGAATTTCATGGTTTTATCTTCAACAGTTAGGAACTTTCATATTGACATTCATCCCCCATTTCAACCCCAATTTCACCCCCGTACAGTTCGAAATTGATAGAAAAAACATTAGATTGCTTCCTGTTAAGTGTCTATATAGGTTTATTCCCCACGGCACTACCAAGCTGCACTACTGGTAGTGTCGTGGGGAATTTTTTTTCCCTTCTGCACTACTGGCCAGTAGTGCCGTGGGGAATTTTTAAATGTCTAACATCTTCATTCCCTTCTACACTACTGGGTACAAAAACGTTTTACCAATAGTGCGGTATGGAATATTTCTGCGCTACCGTCGTGTCGTGGGTAATATTTCTAGACTACCAGCCAGCAGCGTCGGTACTGAGTAATTTATAATGGGTCTTTTTACATCACCATTCCCATCGACATTTATACTCGTACTACACTATATACACAAAAAATATCATAACTACGCGTTTAGGAGATAAACATAAGCAGTCCACTAAATGTTCCCATTGCTGGGACTCGGGGCCTTTTCTCTTAAGTAACCGTTTTTAAGTTAGTGTCGTTATGCAACATGACTTTGAAAATATTGGTACGCGTAGGATTTGAACCAGGGGATTCGGATCAGCAGTCGCCTTTCTCTCGACCATTCGTAACTATCTAATGGTAACTAAATTATTTCGTTTATTGGATTTATTGTTTTATTTATACATTAACAGCTCGGCACCGTAAAACAAGTCCGGAGGCCTTTTTCAACGAGAGTACATGCGCGTGATCGCAGCTCGTGTAATACTGACCGCCGCACCGCCCTGACTGAAGAGGCTGCCGGGCGCGACTGAAACTTAGTCTGACTGGATTTACTATATTATCATAGGAGAGTTCCTATGTATTTATTTAAAATGTGTAATTACCACGTTAGGTTTCCTCACATTAAAACCCTTAATCAAATAAAAGTCATAATATAAGTACCATTTAGTTTAAGAACAAAAAAATACTTGTTTGGCGACACTCTGAGTACAAGTTATTAGTATTTTAGGTTATTTTTGTTTTCTATGAGCTGGATTAATTAAATCTATCACTTTCATAATATGTCAGTGAAAATCGTTTCCAAAAAAAAAAAGACTTAAGAGGTTTCAAGGGACACCCGGATGGAACGAAGATGTACAAAATATGGCAACTCCTTACTGTTTCTGTTGCCCTGGTACCTGAAGGTGTGAAGGTAATCGAAATTCCGTTACAACTTTTCGTGAGAATTTTTTCCGTCTAGCCCGCCCCTTTTCGCAACGCGCGATAAGGAACTTAGTTCCAATTATGCGCCGTTTTCGAGCGATTGATTGTAGTTTTGCATTTTACTCTGCTGGCTGGTAGTCCAGAAATATTACCCACGACACGACGGTAGCGCAGAAATATTCCATACCGCACTATTGGTAAAACGTTTTTGTACCCAGTAGTGTAGAAGGGAAAGAAGATGTAAGGCATTTAAAAATTCCCCACGGCACTACTGGCCAGTAGTGCAGAAGGGAAAAAAAATTCCCCACGACACTACCAGTAGTGCAGCTTGGTAGTGCCGTGGGGAATAAACCATGTAAGGCATTTAAAAATTCCCCACGGCACTACTGGCCAGTAGTGCAGAAGGGAAAAAAAATTCCCCACGACACTACCAGTAGTGCAGCTTGGTAGTGCCGTGGGGAATAAACCCTATATACAGAGTTTCATGGTTTTATCTTCAACGGTTGGAACTTCCATATTGACATTCATCCCCCATTTCAACCCTGATTTCACCCCCGTACAGTTCGAAATAACAAAATTGATAGAACAAACATTTATTGGCTTCGTGCCAAGTGCCTATATAAAGAGTTTTATAGTTTTATCTTCAATGATTGGGAAGTTCCATATTATTGACATTCATCCTCCATTTCAACCCCAATTTCATCCCCGTACAGTTCGAAATTACAAAATTGCTACAACAAACATTTATTTGCTTCGTATCGTATCAAGTGCCTATATACAGAGTTTCATGGTTTTATCTTCAAGGGTTGGAATCTTCCATGTTGACATTCATCCATCATTTCAACCCCAATTTCACCCCCGTAACAGTTCGAAATTACAAAATTGCTAGAACAAACATTCATTTGCTTCGTGTCAAGTGTCTATATACTTACAGAATTTCATGGTTTTATCTTCAACGGTTAGGAACTTTTATATTGACATTGATCCCCCATTTCAACCCTAATTTTACCCCCGTACAGTTCGAAATTACGAAATGAATAGAACCAATATTCGTTTGCTTCGTGTCAAGTGTCTATATACAGAGTTTCATGGTTTTATCTTCAACCGTTGGGAACTTCTATATTGACATTAATTCCCCATTTCAACCCCGATTTTTCCCCCGTACAGTTCGAAATTACAAAATTGATAGAACAAACATTTCATTGCATCGTGTCTAAATACAATATTTGATAACTTTGAAAATCACGAATTTTCATAAAACCGTTCATCCCTTGTTTCACCCTCTTAGGGGTTGAATTTCGCCAAACCCCGTCTTAGCGAGCGCCTACGTGCTAAGAGGGACCTCCATGCAAAATTTCAGATTCCTAGCATTTGTAGTTTCTGAGATTCCTTGATGAGTGACCTTTCGCTTTTATATATCGACGGTGGAAAGGAGAAACCCTTTAAGCGACAATTTTAGAATTTTACAGGAGAGCCAATCAAAGTTTTTATTTTCCGAAAAAAAATCATAAAAAAATACTGTTTGAAATTAGAGGGCCAGGAAAAAAATAGTTTCTTTATTTTTTATTTACCATCTACCAACAATCTTACGAAAGTAGGCTAGCATGGTAAGAAGATTTATGTGTCGCTTAATTATTTTATAGCAAATACAGCGCAAGGAAAAACGCATTAAATACCAGTTCAGTATTAAGAAGAACACCAGGAAAAACACTTTAAACGACAAGCTGTGCATGACATAACTAGTAGGAAAAACGCCTGAAACGTATCGAGCATAAGATACAGAGTTATGGAAAAACGAGTTAACGAACAAAACTATACTATGTCAAGTAATGGAAGAACACGAAAAGCGATAGCGATGTATTATATTAATGCAATGTTATATTTTTAAGTTAAGTCCCTGCTTTGTTTCTCAAAGATATCAAACAGAAACAAAGATATTGAGATAGAACAAGTGTTTTTTTTATTGTTTTGTAAGCTTACTGGTACAAATGAGTTTTGATGTGGAATCTCTTTTCACCACAGTTCCAGTAAACAAATGTTTCTAAGTCGGCAAAAAGCTGCTTCTGAAGGAGAACTACTTACCGGAAAACATGATAGTTTTGTTGAGAAATTGCTTAGATGGAAACTATTTTTTACCGTGGGCAGCTTTACCTACAAATAGATGGCGTAGCTATGGGAATTCCTGGACGTCTACTCTATTTCTACGAAAACGTAATTTCGAAAAAACACTCGCGAATTTCCTGCTCTCGTTCTACTTCGTTTCGTCCGATACAACATTGTTTGACGTTTAAATGTTCTAAGCATACTCTAATTAGAGTAGACTTAGAACATTTAAACGGACAAAACGACGGATCGAAGTAGAATCAGAGTTGGAGAGTCGCGAGTTTATTTCGAAATTACGTTTTCGTAGAAATAGAGTAGACGTCCTGTGGTAGGTAACAGTGATAACTAACATTTGGACAGAGTCTAGGGAAAAAATGCTAACTTTCAATCAGCAGCAGTTTATATGTGGATAAGACACATGGACAATGTTTTCTGCATCTTAAACCAAGACAGACGAAAAACTTGTTTTTGGAGCATCTCAACTTGATTTGTGATCAACATTGATAGATGTCAGCATTAGGTTAACATTTTATTTCGAGGTAGATTGATCTCTACCGTTCTTGGACGTGAGAGTGACAATTAAATCTGATGGTTGGTTGTCTCACTCTGTCTATAGAAAACTCACGCACACTGACCGGTATTTGCACGCTACGTCACATCACCACCACCTTTGTCAATTACAGTCGGTGTAGAGATCTTTTTTGGATAGAATGAACACCCTCTATGACGGATAAGGTGAGGACATTGTTAAATGAGTATTCTATTAAAACTGTGTAGTGTGTATACCTGTATATTCCCTTATCCAAGATGACGAGACATATATCAGGATGCCGAAAGACGTCATTCATTTCAGACTCTAGGTGTGTATGAGGTAGATTGCAGCTGTTCTTATAGGTATCGGTCAAACAAAGCATACAATTGCTGAAAGAATCAATGAATACATGGCCGCTGTGAAAAAAATCTAGACTAGACCAGTTCTCTCCACCGAACGTCATTAGTACGCAAGAATAGTTTGGGAAGCCTCAAAAATAAAAATAATGATGGGTTTTCCGTTATCGGCATCGTGCATCGTCGTCCTGTCATAAATAAATCTATGCATCGCAGAATGAGTTTAAAGAAAGCTGTTGATACGATCAGTTTTGTGTTTTGTGGTAGTAACTCTGCGATTTTTGAAGACCAAATGAGGGTAGATCGAGATAACCTCATTTCATTATGAGACTACCCGCAATTGTTTCAGTCTTCGGTTGTGACGCTGCCGAGACGTCAAAATAATTAAAAAAATATTTAGATCGTGACTATGTCCTATTTAATGTTAACATAGAACAATCAAGCTTTCGTTTCTATATTGCAAACTTACTTTCAACTTAATTCCAACTTCAATATTAGAGATTTTAACAACTATAAATGAATTCTGTATAAAATATTTCTAATCATGAATACCCATTTCAGTGGTATGACTTAATCAACTTGACTTGACCGAAATCTTCAAAACAAAAGTAGAATTAAATGAATAATAGAAACACTAAACTCAGATAGGTACTATCAAAACGTAAGTTTCAGATGATTTGAAGATGCTTCTTGTGATACACGAGTAAATCGCTTCAAACATCCTCAATATCTGTTTATGCTAACGTATCGACACCAACGACGTGGGGTAATGTAACATAATATTCATCGTGGGACAGTTTTGATATAGCAAAACTATCACAGTTTTTTGTCAAAGCTTTGTAATTCGTCTGGGTTATTCATACTCAATTCTTGTAAAGTTTTTTTATAATTTGTGGCGTTAGAGCTCCGTTTATCGGTATAATTTATTCTTCAGAATTAGGTAACGTGATGTTGCTGGGAACGACTTGGCATTGTGTTGTTGTGGCCAAGCGTGTTGTCTATCATCATGTCTTACTCGTCCCGTTACTCCATGGTAAATTTGTAAAAAATATTGCTGCTATTTACTTTAATTCATTGTGAAATGAAATTTATTTGGTTCAGAAACACAATTTCTTTAAAAAACAGATTATTATCTACATAATGTTCATAAAGGAATTCAGACAAATGTTCGCCGGTACCCACAATAAGGCAACTTGTATTGTATTTTAATTGTTTGTACCTAATAAGTAAAGAACAATGTCCATTTTTGACTCGCCAAAATATTTGTCGTGTAGACATATGAGTTATATATTACAAAATCGGTGATTTTTTTGTTGTACTCGTGTGCGAAGTTATATAACTTTCTAACATTACAAAATAAAATAATTTGCATTTCTTTAAATTAAACTTTAAATTTAAATTCTTTAAATTAACCTAAAGCTGACTTGGAAAATATTGCAATAACGAAACGGTACTTGCGTTTCGTTTTATTGATCCGTGTTAGATTGAGATTGAATATAGATGTTATGTATGTCAATTTCTTTCACAATGTCGTTTACTTACTACTTTTACATATTTAAATAACAATATATGTAATTACGGCGACAAAGAAATTATCATTGCATTTTATAGCAATGTAAACGAGAAAGAAGTTGGCATGCAATTGTGAAACGAAACGTTTTCACCAAACCAAATTGGTCAAACAAAGAGGTAAAACAATCTTTGTGGTCAAAGATTAATGTCAAATTGACAAGTTGTCAAATCAAAAAGTAAACAAGCAAAATGAATTGTTTTCGTCCTATATTATAGTTTTCTTCGTGTTTTCTAAGCGGTGGAATATTTATGCATTATTCACCACAACAAACTCCCATTACCAATGTTTCAATGTCGGATTTCAGACACAGTAAAATTATTCCGATTGTTCAAAAGAGATTGCTCCAGGAAGATTTTTTGAGCTTCTTTGCGGTGCGTAGAGAAATATTAGGAATTAGAAGAATATTATTAATTCCTAATCGGACGTCAACGACAACTCATCCAGTTTTTGTGACGGAATTTATATTGGTTTTAACAAAACTGGGAATTATGTGATTCATTGCTCCTTATTACTTAGGTACATAATTGTGCTAATAATTACATAAAACCATATATGCTTGTGTTGTCTGATGGAAACCTCTGACTCGAATATCAAAATAATGAGATATTTATATCACAATTAAGATATTCCCTTCTGTGACAATATTTATATGCAAATGAAGTGTTCATACGTATGGTAATCAGTTGGTATTGAGCAGTACTATTATTCCTATTTATTCTGATAAGAAATATGTTTTGAAAGATAATACCATAGTTCTTTCTTTTCTTTTCTCTTCCAATCCGAAAGAAAACATAATTCTAATGTATTTTGACAGTAAACATAACCTTACTTTTGGTTTATCTGTAACTCATTTTTGGTATTTGGGACATAAAAAACACCAACAGCAGACGTTTTAAGAAGCATGAACAATCCTAATTAGACACTATTCATCTCTATGCACTTTCAGTATCAAAAAAAGTTTGACAGGGTTTTCAATGTATGGGACGTGGGCATTGTCCTTTGTACATACCAAATTATAAATAAACAAAAAAAAAATATTTCAGGTACCTGAGTCAATTTCCGATAACTTATTTTGCAATGCAATGAAACCTACATCAGGTTTCATTGCATTGCACGATGGTTCACCGATGAATGAAGCGCCACGACACTTGACATTTCCCTAAAAGAGTGACGCCACTTACATAAAAATTACGTGAATTCATTACTTGTAACGTCATGTCTTGTTTATAATTAACAATTTAAATATACTATGTCATAAACAATTATTACTCTAACCGACTATCGTCTTTATTTGTGAAGTCAGCAAAAGTAAATGAATCGACATTTCGGAAACAAAAATTGATGTCGTTTAATTTAAATATTTATGTGGGTTTTTTGGACGTGTTTATTTCAACCGACACCAATGCTTTTTCCAGTGTTTGTCAAAACAATTGAAATCCATAACATCCTATAACAAGCAAATAGGAAAAACACCTCAACTCCATCATATAGTTGAAAGGTAAGCAAAGAAAAAAGAGTGTAACGACTGGACACACACGCAACAGGAGTAAGCAAAAAGACATTAAGTGTATTCACTGGTATTTCCTGTGACGAAGAGAAACAATTTAAGGAACCTATGCTATTCGAAACAGAAAAGGAAAAACACACGAAACAACAATCTGACAATTCAGTCGATACTTCAAGTGGTAAATGAACCCAAATTTCTGTAATTTCATGTAATTTCATTTCATTTCATTTGGCGTCAAAACAAATTCAGCCTAAAAAGGCTATTACTTGAAGCGACATCAAAGTGGTCAGATCGCTACAAATCCAAGCCCAAACGACGCAGAAAAAATCGCTGATTTCAAATATGTATATAACTCATTTTCGACCAACGTGTCGCTTCAAGTGTTTTTCATTTCCACCGTCGATATATAGATAGATGACTCGTCACTATACCGAAGAACTCCCGGCAATAAGTATAGACGAAATCGTGATGGCTCTTTGGCAACTTAAAATGGAAAGGCCGCGGACGAGGACGGGATTACAACAGAGTTCTAAAAGGCAGGTGGGACCCCACTTATATAAGAGCTCCAGGAACTGGATAATGCTGTCCTCTTTAACGGGATAACTCCACAGGCATGGTACAGAAGTGTGGTAATCCTATTCTTCAAAAAGGGAGATAGGGCCCTTTTAAATTGATTAGTGCGACTGATTAGTGCAGGCTATGGTGCAGGTGTGTAGTGCAAGTAGGTACTGTCCAATGTACTCTATGTACTTATAGTAGCTGTGTTAAGTTCATTTAGTTGCCAGCCGTCGGCCCGCAGGTGTAGATGAACCTGAAATGGATGGATGAAATACAAATAATGTAAATATTTACTAAAAGTTGTATTTACTATAAAATGCACCACGAAAGCGCAATATCTTACAAACTCGAATCTTAAGGAGTGTACGAGTCCTTGTTGAAGCCGTACACTAAATATGAGAAATTACATGATGAAGCAGGAAAGGAAAACTAGAGAACTTGATTTCACAAGTATATTTAATGCGCTTGTGAGCACTGCGTGCCTACATTTTGTGAACTGATGAATTTGGTGCGAAAGTGCAGAATGGCGGAAAGTGTGTATTGCTGATGTGACAATATGATGATTACAATACAAAAATACAAAAAAGTTTATTTCTTATTAAACATGTAACAGGTTGCTTACGTTAATTATTCTAATAACTTTGGTACATAGGATTGATCGTACAGTTTAAAAAATGAACGAAATTTATTAAGGATATAAAGAATACAAGCAATACAAGCACGTATTATTCGGTATTAATATTACAAACTGATCAAGAAAAAAATCTGTCATCATTATAAAATTATAAAAGATAAAAATCAAAATCAGTAAAATTTAAAAAGACTAACACATGAACACGAAACTACGAACAATACAATAAGGTCAATACCTCCGCACAAACGGCGCTACTGGAACATGTCTATTACAGCACCGCCGCAAGTAGGGGCAGTCCAGCCTGTCAGCAATCATTGCCAGGACTGTGTTGGAGCTAGCCCGTACTCTGCTTACCAGAGAGGCGCTACGCCTGCGCATAGTGGTGTAAAAGCAGGCGGTGCTCGTCTCCGCAAACATGCCCGAGGCGCTGCAGAAACGGGCAGCCCCACCACAATCCGAAACGCATTATTATACAGAACACGGAGGTCGCTGTAGCTCTTATGTGTGTAATGAGCCCACAGGCTGCAGGTGTAGAGCGACGTACAGTAAGCTCTAAAGAGCGTGATTTTTACTTCTTTTGAACATCTGGCAAACCTGCGGGCTATCATATTGGCTCTTATTGACAGCGACCTCCGTTCTCTTTCTATATCCTCATGGTCCTTGAGATCGGTCGTAAGAATATCTTCTTCTTCTTATGGTGCCGTCTCCTTCCGAAGGTTGGCAATCATTACGGCTATTTGCACTCTGGACACCGCCGCACGGAAGAGCGATCTGGTACTTTTGTTGTACCAATCACGTAGAATTCGCAGCCAAGATATTCTTCTTCTACCAGGTCTTCTCCTGCCTTGAATCTTTCCTTGTATGATTAGTTGCAGAAGGTCATACTTGTCATTTCTCATTATGTGTCCGAGATATTGGAGCTTTCTACTTTTTATTGTGGTTAGAATCTCTACGTCTTTCCCCATCCTCTGTAACACCGTGTCGTTACGGACCCGCTGTGTCCACGAAATCTTCAGCATTCTCCGATACACCCACATTTCAAATGCTTCCACTTTGTCACTCATGGCTTTAGTGAGCGTCCAAGCCTCAGCACCATATAGAAGCACCGAGAATACATAGCATCGAACGATCCTAATGCGCAGTTTTAGGTGTAACCTGCGATCGCAGAGAATCTTACTCATTTTTCGAAATGCGTTACGAGCCTGCTCAATTCTGCATCTTATTTCCAGGCTGTTGTCTCCCGTGTCATTCACTAACGCACCAAGGTATCTGTATCGGGTTACGCGTTCTAAGTTGTTACCATTGATGTTCAAGGAAGAAGCTGGGTCCGGTGTTCGACCCACAGTCATGTACTTGGTCTTCTTACAGTTGATGTTGATACCGTACTTAGCACTGGTGTCGCATACGCGATCCACGAGTGTTTGCAAACCCATAAGACTATCGGCTATCAAGATGGTATCATCAGCATATCGGATATTATTGATGACCTGGCCGTTGACGACTATTCCTTCCTGCAGATCCTCAAGAGCCTCGGAGAAAATAGCTTCCGCATATACATTAAACAACAAGGGCGAGAGAATACAGCCTTGTCGTACACCCCTCACTATCTCTACGTAAGAAGAAAGCTGCTCTTCTCGTCTTATGAAGAGTCTTCGTAAGAATATGCCCCAGGTATTTAAATTTGTCCACCATTTCAAGGGGAACTCCGTTTAAGCTCACTGTCGGTATATTTTGAGGAAAAACTGAACCAGCCCCAAAGACCATGAACTGGCTTTTCGTCACGTTATATCTCAATCCATGGTCACGGGCATACTCCTCGCATATACGGCTTCGGCTCCTGACACACAGTTTTAAACTACTTCAGGAGCCTTTGGATGCAGATTTCTTGTACATGTATTTATGACAAATAAATTTATTATTATTATTATATTATAAATATACGCATCAATTTCCTCAACCCGCATACCGACGCGCTCAGCAACACCGTGTCGGCCGCGTAACTGAGATTATTTACACACACTCTATCTATATGGCAGCCCACATGCTGACTGCTGAGCAAGACGATCAGATCGTTAATGTAGAGATTAAAGAGAGTTGGGGGGGTCAAACCGCCTTGCCTGACACCGCATTCAAGTCGATACTGCTCTGACATCACCCCTGCCCATCTCACACAATTCCGTTGATGTCCATACCAAAATTGAAACATGCTGATGAGCTCCTTTGGTAAATTAATGCCCTCCAGTTTGCTCCATAGGACATCATACGAGACCAGATCAAACGCTTTAGACAAATTATGATTTTTAATTTTTTTTATTTGGATTTTTGTGTAGTAGTTAACGGTGTGCTTGAGGCACAGTATCGCACTCTCAGTTGATAGTTGTGGACGAAAACCGAATTGATTGTCATGGAGAGTCACGTACTAGTTCAACTGTGCATCGATCAGACCGTTCGATTTATTGTATCTAAAACTAACAAAGCGTCTGAAAATGATACCAGCAGGCCATACTTGTTCATTTAGATATAATGATAAGTTGCACTCAGATGTAAAGAACTTGTACGCTTTGTGTCCCCTTTTTTCTTCATATTAATTTTCTCAAAAACAACTGTTTCTTTGGTCTTTTTTCGTATATAATCAATTAATAATCGGACAGACATTGTGGCTTTGCTGTAAATACACTTCAACACTTCGATATAGCGATAGTCGATGCAGCATCGCTGGAGAGACTGAAGCACTGCCCAGGTCTCGGTGGAATCGAAGGCTTTCTCATAGTCCACATACGCTATACATAGTGGCCGATTATACTCCTCGGTTTTCTGTATAATCTGCCGGAGCGTATGTATGTGGTCTATGGTACTATAGCCTTTACGGAAACCGGCTTGTTCGGGTGGCTGGAAGTCGTCAAACCTGCGTGCGAGACGATTCGTGATTACCCTCGAAAACCAACTTATAAACATGGCTCAGAAGTGAGATGAGTCTGTAGTTCTTCAACAAGGTGTTGTCACCTTTTTTGAAGAAGAGCACCACCACACTTCTGCTCCACGCTTCTGGCGTATTACCGTCAAGTACGACGGAGTCGAACAGCTTCTGGAGGACTTTAAGTACCGGTTTTCCACCCGCTCTCAGAAGCTCAGTCGTAATTCCGTCATCGCCAGGTGGTTTGTTGTTTTTAAGTTGTTTGAGGGCCATCCTAATCTCATACAGGCTGACTTCCGGGATATCTTCGGTAAAGTGCCGGGTCAGCTTGGCTCTGGGGTCTTTTGCCATGCTAACGACAGGTTGTGCTTGTGTAGAGGTGTATAACTATTCAGAGAACCTCTCAATCTCCTCCAAAATCTCGGGCTTCGACGAGACGACGTTACCGCTATCGGTCTTCAGTTTGGCCAGCTGACTTTGCCCAAGAGACAGATTTCCTGCGAACACTTTTGAGCCTTGGTTCCGCTTGATTGCTTCTTCCATACACGAAGTATTGAAGCAGCGCATGTCGCGTAGCACACAAGTAGAGATCCGTCTATTGAGCTGTCTGTATACCGTCATGTCGACCGAAGACTGCAACCGCGTATCTCGCCTAACTGCCATGAGATTTAGAGTATAATCGGAGAGCTTTTGGGTTCTATTTTGGCGTCGGCTTTTATAAAATTTCCTGTCAACTGCATGAACTGTTTCCACCAGCCTGTCGTTACGCATTCATCTAAAGCTTCGAAGCGATTTTGAAGTTCGAGTTGAAAGTTTTCGGGATCTTCGATTTGTGCATAATTTGGTCGGAGCGTGGACTTCATTAGACGTGATCTTTCGAACTGAATGTTTAGATTCAGCGTACCTCTTACAATGCGGTGATCGCTGCCGGTCTTGACTCTACTGATCACAGAGACATCGCTGAATATTTGCCGTATTGTCGTCATAATGAAGTCGATCTCATTTTTTGTGGAACCATCTGGGCTAATCCAGGTCCATTTTCGTTGTGGCTGTTTTTTGAAAAAAGACGTTGCCCTCTTGGGTGCCGCTGCCCATATCCGAATTGTCCCACTCTCAACTCATCACCGCTACGTTTGCCAAGTTTCGCGTTAAGTCTCCCATCACAACTGTGAAATGTGTTGGCGAGACATGTATGGCTTTGGAGATGTCCTTATACATGGTCTCAACCTCTTCGTCGGGATGTGTCGAGGTCGGTGCGTATACCTGTATGACCTTCAATGAATACCGGTCGGTAATTTTAAGTACATGGTACACAACCCTGCTCGACACACTCTCGATCATTATCACGTTGTTGACGAGAGACTTGCGGATGATAAACCCGACACCCCCTTGGGATTGTTGATCTCCCTCCCGGTAGTAGAACAAGTTGCCGGATTTGAGGATCATCCTGTCCTCCCAGGGGGAGGACAGGATAACCCTATGATATCTCAGCGCAACTTGTCCACTTCTTCTTCTAGCTCCACAATCTTTTCGTCAGCCCTCAGCGTCCGTGCGGTAAACGTTGCCAGGTCGAGCCGTTGGGTTTGGTGGCGGGGCGTCTGCCGGGGATTCTTCGCACCCCATGCTCCACCGGAACCAGGGCTGCCACCAGCGCCTGGAATAGTGAAACCGCCAGGGACTAGGGGCCGTTTTTTGTTTGTGTTATTCATAGGGTATTTGCCATAGTCACCACGCTTGACAGGCGGGTTGGTGACCGCGGAGCCAGCCCTTTGCACCGATAACGCCGCTGCCCGTCACCGGTCTGGTTAATTTAGGACTGGCTTTTAAATGGTTATACCGCCATTGGTTCGGTTGTCAGAGCCTCGTTAGTTAGCAGCAGGGTATACCACGCGCAGGAGAGGTTGATATTTGGGGAAGCTAGATGTTTAGCGCTGCCCCTTACACCCCAATAACTTAAGGATATTGCCCATAATATACGTAAAAATCAGTTGTCAGAAAATAAATAAATAAATAAATTTCTTTATTCGCGAAAATGGGTAATTACAATAAGATCTTATATGTTTACATTGAGAACTCCATAATCAACCTTACGGCATGCAAATATTGGGTTGTCTATGACAATTTGATGAAAACTTTACAATTCATTTCTTAATTTACCACTCTAAACTGCCTATTCAAGGACTACCAATTTCACATTATTTTTGTTTACATTAATAAAAACAAAACAATTATACCAAATACCAATGGCCAAATTAAAAGCTAAAAAAATTTTGTAACTAGATACTGTAGATTTGCACCATTCAAGGGTTGCAAATTCCTTATATTCATTCACATAATCATAAAACTGTTTATTTATTTATAGCAAAGTAATGATAATGAAAGCATTATACTAATTAATTTAGCTATGATTCTAATGTCCACCAATAAATAAAAGCTTACAAATCATAACAAATCTGAATCTAATTTATCAGTCAGATACTCATTAACTGTATAATATGCCTTCTCTGTTAGAAGGCATTTTAACTTATTTTTAAATAAATATATTTCTTTTATACTCAACAAATTTTCTGGTAAGTGTTTGCAAATCATAGGAGCCATGCAAAGTGCACTGTTTCCTAATAATGTTGTGCTATGCACAGGAATTCTTATTTTATGTTTGTGACGCTCGCTTTTTAGATTTTCAAATAATGACAAATTGTTCCGCACAAACATTACACTTTCATATATAGGTATATAAGGAAAGCAACGTTAAAATTTTTATGTTGCGGTGATGAGGTCTACACGATTGCCTTTGACGCAGTTTGCTGATATCCCGGACACATTTCTTTTGTGATCTGAAAACCATATGCCTTCCTTAGCTATTGCCCCAAAACATAATACCATATCGAAGCAGCGACGAGATATTTCCATTATAGGCTGATAATAAAGTAGGTTTACTTGCTCTCTTTGATAACATATGGAATGCGTATGAATATTGATTTAACCTTGAACATACGCTTTCGACCTGATTGTTCCAGTTTAAGTTACAATCAAGATGTAAACCTAGGAATTTCGTTGCGTCTATTGTTTCGATTTTATTTCCGGAATTAATAACATCAAGTTTATTTAATTTGTTAATTCTATTCCTAAATGTCATTAGTTTTGTTTTGCTGAGATTTATTTTTAACTTATTAATTTCCAACCAATTTAGGATACTGTCTAGAGCCTTCCTAATTTCATTTTCAACGCATGAATTAATCGTACCAATGAATAATACCGTACATAATGAATAATGAATAATATCCGCAAATAATACAGTCGGGTGTTTCGTTACCTTTGGCAGATCATTCATTTAAATTAAGATAAGTAGCGGGCCTAACACGCTGCCCTGTGGTACACCATATTTCACTTTTTCGTATTTCGACGTATATGTGATCTCCCGTTTTGAATCGGAGCAAATTTTGCATATTTGTGTGCTCTGTTGACGGTTTGATAAATATGATCTCATAAGGTCGTGCACATTGCCTCTAATACCGTACGCCTCTAGTTTGTCTAATAATATATAGTGATCGACAAAATCAAACGCTTTAGTAAGATCCATATAAAGCGCGCATACTGGTAATTTAGCATCTTAATTAGTTAAAATAGTTTCTGTAAAACTGTAAATTGCCAAATTAATACCTTTCTTCTTTCTGAAGCCTAATTGCTCAGAGGCGAATAACTTATTCTGTTCAAAATAACTGTAAATATTTTCATACATGGTCTTTTCAAATTTTTTTGAGAAAATAGGGACTAAAGCTGTCGGGCCCGTAACAATTCAAATCAAGCTCATCACCATTTTTGAAAATAGGTTTAATTATTGTTTTTTTAAGTCGTTCTGGAAAAACATCTTGTGATATACTCGCATTGACTATGTAGCTAAGTACGTGGGAAATGGTACCTGAAACGAGCTTAATTACTTGTGTAGATACACCGTCATATTCAGAGCTTTTTGTATTTTTAAGATGCGTTATGATTCTATGAATATCTTGCTGTACCGTCGGCGTCATGAACAGAGATTTAGTACATCTCGATAGTATATGTATAGTAAATGTTTTTGGCTTTACAGTTCGTTCCGGTACATGGATTGCAAAAAACCTATTGAAAGTACTGGCTACGCCAAGGGGTTCTTTTATGTAATCACCATTGACTTTCAGTTTTATAGCTTCCCTTGGTAGAATATTGTTTATACTATTAATTATTTGCCATGTTGCCTTGTTCTTATTTGGAGCATTTCTTATAAAATGGTCATTCAGAGATCTTTGTGTCAGATGAATGATTTTATTAAGTCTCAGCGACAGTTCTTTGAAGTTACGTTTGTTTTCTCGGCTACGATTTTTCCGGTAAGCCCAGAGTAAAGATCTCTTTCGCTTGCAACATAGTCGGATACCAGTGGTTAGCCACCTGGGTCGTTTCCTGGTTGTCATTTTCACATTACTTGGAAATTGTATATTGTTGTTGATTAATTGGAAAGCACAAATTCTAAAATAATAAAAACATATATCATGAAATTTATTAAAAGCCTCATTTGGGTCATTTTGCTGATAAATGTCATCAAATGTCAATGATTTTTAAAAATCTTTAAATTAATATAAATATAACAAGTGAAGTAAGCTGTATTTTTATGTACCTTTATTGTCCCATATCTCAAAATTGTCCGTCTAAGCAAGTTAGCGGGTAAGCATGTGTTCTTAGTGCGTAGTACGTACTAACTCTACTCAATCGTCCACATTTCGTTCGTCAGAAAATACGTGACGTCTGGCGGCCCTGGGATCTTACTCTATATAACAAACGCTTTACACGGGCCTGGTCGCTCTTGTGGAAGTGTCATACGTTTGTCACCTACACCTCATCTATCTGCTTACGATTGGTACAAAAGAACCGTGCGGAAAAACCTGATCTAATTAGGTACTTATTCTTTAACTAAGGATTCAATGAATTGAGAATCATCTTCTTGAAATCTGTGAAAAAAAGTTAAGTATTGCAATAATATTTCATCATGCTAACCGTAAAGAACAATAAATTAGAAGATAATCTTCTTTGGTTGATAATAATCTAATATCCGTAAATATAGTTATATCCATAACAACAATCATAGTAAAGTTACAAATATATTTCATCATGCTTTACAAACTTACCTATTTGGAAAGAATTAATTTTAAGATAAGCTTCGGATTATTTTAGCTAATAATAATACGAGTAGATTACATAGATAGTAAACAATGATACACAATACAAGTGGGTCTAATTCTGTACATTGATAACATTTTGACTTTTTTTTAGAGACGAATGCTCTATGTATAATAAATAACAATAATCGATACTGATGGTATGTAAAACTATTTGTTTTATCACGGCAAATATACAGATCCAAGTCAAATAATGAAACTTGACGATATAGACTACTGGCCCGTGAACAAAATTTACGGATCGAACGAACCACCAGGAGACCTATGTACGATGGTAGAAGGGTCACTTGTAAGCTGTCCAACTGAGTACAGTTGAAGAGGGGCGGTTGCAAACCTCGATCGTTTCTCCTTTTCGCATGATTTCTGTACGGCATTGCGGAATAATGGGTTTAAATACCTCTAAACTATAAAAAATATAATTTTTAAGTTTTTAATAATTAGTTTGTCGGAAAAACTCAGTCAAATTAGTCAGGTACTTATTTAGGTAGTGCTTTGGCTTCTGTACAAAAAAATAGGATGTGATTAGTGAGCTTGCGTGCCTGTCTGTCTATAAGACCTGTATCTTTCAAATTATAACAAAGTAAAAGACAATTTTAGAATAAGCGTTGTAAGAATAAACATTACTGTGTTCCGGTTTGAAGGGCAATATTTCCAGTGAAATTACAGGGCTTTGAGATATAACATCTTAGATCTCTGGGTGACGAGCGCAGTGCATGTAGGTAATGATTTGGACTCTTCATGTTCCAATAGCTGTGTGTCACTGTGCTGTTATGTGGCAGGCATGTTGCTTACCATCAGGCAAATGTCCTGCTCGTTTCGTCACTCTTTATTTAAAAAAAAAAAAGATTGCGGTTAAACAAGCTATTTGATTGCCTTTTTTATAAAGTCTAAAATAAAAAAGGAACAAAGCAATACTTTTGGTGAAATTTTCCATTTGTAACAAGCTTGACGTTTGGTATTTAGCATTAATAGGTTTACCTTGTAAAGTAACGAATTTATTATTGTTCACATTTTTTGTTTGAAAAACACTTCACGCGGTGTTTACAAGACCGTGATCAAGCGGCTCCATCCAAGTACTGACCGTGCTCAACGTAGCTTAACTTCAATGATCGAAGGTTTGGTTTTCATCAGACTCTAGATCATTCCTTCATGTCTAACAACGTTCAACGTTCGACCCACGTAAATATACCGCAACTTGCGTATCCAACCTAACTTTTTAAAATAAAAGCTTTTATTGCTCGTTAATAAACAAAAAGAACTAAAAAATGTATGGCCAGCTACATCATCAGACCCTGTGACCAACTAGCACTAAACTATTTGTCAAGACAAAGCATACGAGCCCAAATTCGAAGGGGTTGTGTCGTTTAATTATAGAGTTCCCATAGCCACCTTCTAGGTCCATCAGATCAGCTTCATGGTACCATATGAATGCATTGTCATCTAAGTTCCACAGGTGTATAGTGTACCAAATTTCAGCTCAATGGGTAACCGAGAAGTGGTTCAAATACAACATGTAATATTTGAATACAGACAGAGATATATGACAGGTGAAACTAAATAAAAGCTTGTAAAAACATTATCAGAACCAAACAGCAACCAGTCAAACTTTTTCTTCATGTTACAATGAGGCTCACTTGGAATAACATCTGTTTGAGTACAAAGAGAACAAACAGTCAAACAACCAACAGAAAACGTTCTCCAAACTTGCAAGTTCCCCGTTTTTTAAAGTACATTCAAATCACTTCCTACTCAAAATACTCCGAGAGCCGGCTCCAAATTTGGGGTAGGTATTTGAGGGAAGTTGAAAACTAGTCAAATAGCTTTTTTGTTAGACTCCAACACGGAGCTGCAGACCTGGCTGGTGAGTAGAGGGGCGAAATTTATCCCTACATTTTTTATGCTATTTTACCTTTACCTTTATATTTTTCCATAAATATGTTTTTGAAATTTAAAAGATATTAGTATATAATATATATGTGACTATTTGAAATACTTATTTATAGATTATAGATTATAAGGCTATTTGAAATTTTAAAAAGAAATTATACTTATATGACTAAAAAAATGGATTCTCAAAAAGACAGATAATTTTAGTGGGACGTTCTACCTGCCAGGTGATCTAAATTGAGGGATTTATGTTGTCTCGCTACTAACCAACCAAGTTTGCACCTCCGTTTTGGGGTATAATAGGAGACGTGCATTACAAGTTCCAACTTACCTCTAATACTTACACGAAAAATTGTGCCAGATCTCGGAATAAAATGGTTTAGGTTTCAATTCACCGGCAAGGGTTGTAGACGCGAACGAAGTACCGGGTTTGGCTTGTGGCGATGTGTGGACACACCCCATCAGACACATAATATACACACCCTCGGCAAAAGCTTGTCCATAAATAAAATTGTCGATGCCTTGTCTTTATCATTATTTCACAACACGACAATCCAGTTGTGAAATAATGATAAGGGCAAGGTAGAACTTGTAAATTCTATGGACAATGACGTTGTAATTCGATAAAATTATGCTAGAGTATCTCTCTACCTAGTCTGTGATTAGGTTCCAAGTACCTAATTAACCAAAAAAGGAGTGCGTGTGTATCATATATATAAATGTTGATTGTCGCATCCAATCCTAGTATACTGTAGACGGTCCTTACCGAGTAACAATCTCGCTCAGTGTAAATTCGTCAACATGTGGGGAAGGATGGCACTTTGTCTATTGGTCGTTGTATTTGTGGCGCAGTCGGAAACTGTTCGTGAGTCTAGAGTTATAAACATTGCGCAAGGCCCAGTACGAGGGTATAAGGATCCTGACACAGGCATTTATTCCTTTCAAAGTATCCCGTACGCAACTGCACCAACTGGAACTCATAGGTTTAAGGTCGTTATCTAAATATTTATTTTCTAACTGATTAGATAAAATAAGTAACTGTCACTACTATTGTATAGTCAATTTGTATAGTAGTTTAGAGTCTAGGTTTAGAAACCTAGATTGTAGAATATTTCTTCGAATCTAAAGAAACAACAAGAATACGTTTTCTCCGTTACCTTTTTAAAAACAGGTACTTGATTCTATGTATCTTTAATGATAATGGAGATGATGATGAAAGTCATATTTTAATACGTATCGTTAAATATCCGGGAGTATAATTTAAAATATCATAATCAATCGACGATTTGATTTTCAGGCTCCCCTTCCAGCACCAGTATGGTTACAGCCACTTGAAGCAACAGATAAAGGCATAACTTGTCCACAAATATCGAATTGTATAGTAACCAGAGATAAAATCATGCATGAAAACTGCCTCATTGTAAATGTGCATGTACCCGATACACAAGAGAAAACATTACCTGTCGTTGTTTATGTACATGGAGGAGGTTATCAAATTGGTTATGGCGATATGGCGATTCCTAAGAAGCTTATGATAGAGCACAATATTATAACTGTGACTTTGAATTATCGACTTGGAGTTCATGGTTTTCTCTGTCTTGGCACCGAAGATATACCTGGTAACGCAGGAATGAAAGACATAGTGGCTGCATTGCGTTGGGTAAAGAAGAACATTAAACACTTTGGAGGTGACTCTGAGGACGTCGCTATAGCCGGCTATAGTGCAGGGGCAGCTGCTGTAGATCTTTTAATGTTATCAAAGTCAGCTGAAGGACTATTTAACAAAGTCATTCCGGAAAGTGGCGCCAGTATAGCACCGTGGTCAATTCAATCTGATCCTGTTAAAAATGCTAGGTTATTTGCTGAACGATTGAATTTTACCGATGTAAATGACATAGTTGTGCTAGAAGATTTTTATAAACACACTTCTTTTGATATATTACTTAGTATTAGTGATTTAGAAAGAAAGGAGTCTGTGCTTGGCTTATCGCCATGTGTAGAACAGAATTTTGGCAAAGAAGTTTTCTTAGATATGTCTCCAGTAGAAATTTTAAAATCTGGAAACTATAGAAAAGTACCTCTCCTGTACGGATTCGCTAACATGGAAGGTTTAATGCGAACAGGCTTGTTTGATTCTTGGAAAACGGACATGAATAAAAAGTTTTCTGACTTTCTTCCAGCGGATCTGAAATTTGATAGTCATGTTCAAAAAGAAAACATTGCCGAGCAAATAAAACAGTTTTATTTTGAAAACAAACCAGTAGGCGAAGAAAATATATTAAGCTACGTAGACTATTTCAGCGATATTATGTTTGTATACCCAGCGCTAAGAACTGTAAAATATCACGTGGCAGCGGGACACGAGAAAATTTATTTGTATGATTATTCATATGTCGACGAAAATACAAATTTTGTGCCACATACTAATGTAAAAGGAGCAGATCATGGAAGACAGATTGTCGCCGTATTCAATGGTTTATCCGGAATAAGTGATTCAAGTAATTTCACTGAAGAATTTATAACTCACGCAGTTGTCATCAGAAAACTATGGGCAAACTTTATTAAAACTGGGTAAGGAAAATATTTTTCATCCCACCAGCTCGGAAAGAGTACTTTTGCTCCTCGATATCAGGGCGCAAAAGTCGTTTTTACCCTCTAGAGGTTAAAGTAAATTTGAATTTAGAACATCGTGTGTACTGAGGTTTTGAATTCAAAACATAATTTAACCTATTCATTTCTACCTCCTTGGTGCCGAATTCATCATACATTTATTTTTAATTTGTTAAAAACTCATACTTGGAACCTCTTTGGTGTACTTTTTTTAAATGCTTTGCGCGCAATTTTCTTTTCACGTATGGAGGATAGAGGTAAAGAATGTTATTTCAAATGGCAAAACATTTTGAAATGCTATGAATGAATCAATTGTAATCGAATTAAAGTATGCCGAGTTGCCGAGTTAACACGTTTACTGCGCAAGTAAAATCATAATTTTTCATCTGGTGCGGCGGTGGGCCAAAATCCGCCTCCCATGATATTTCCGCCAGTGCGTGGCAGGTCTTTCTAGACCCACCAGCACTAGGATAGATTAAAAATTGCTATAAATTTGTGGAAACATAATGTATACTTTTTTTGTATATCGTTAGAATGACCTTGAACCCAACTTCCTTAGGTTTGATTCGCCTCGAGATCTGCCAAGCAGGAAATGAGAAATAAAGCAGGAAAAACGGGAGGCCGATATCGTCCTGAACCGCACTAGAAAGTATTTTTAGTAGTGATGGGACAGAGAAAAATAAGTGGATATCGAAAATAAAACAAACAGAACGTAAAAAAACTGAAAACTGTTTTTATTGACTTAAAATTTTTGGTTGCGTTTCCAGCAATATTTTTTTATTTTCTTAACTTTTTTTGCTGTCGTAGCACCCTACACAATTTCTTCGTTTAGCGCTCATCTCAAGGACATGGTCATTGTCCTTAGGTTTTACTTGATTTTCTGAAATGTTTTTTTTTCTTAATTTGATGTTAAAATGTTAAAAATTATAAATATTAACACTAATGTTAAAAATTAAAATGTAAAAGTTTAGATGTATTTATGTTTGTTTTTCTTTCACGAAAAAACTACTGAACGGATTTAGATTACACTTTACAGTAATATAAGTAAAACATTAATTAAAACATAAAATGTGGAAAGATGTTCACAGATGCTTGGCAGATACTATAATACTAAAAGTAAAGAAATAATTTAAGAATAATCATTTTCAAAAATAATGGTATTACATAAAAAATCCCCACGTCGTTATGAGTCTAAGGCTGCTATGTTGATATGTATTGGTAGTAAACAAAACTTACCGCTTGTGCTTCGTTTTCCGTGCACATTTGTTTCCGAATTATTTTTATTTTTCTTAGTGGAAAATATTTTTTCACTACTGTCACTATCGCTGTCAATAACTGCGGGGCGAATAACTGTACTTTCCAATATTTGTATTTTTCTTTTAATGTTTGTCATCGTTGATCACACGCTACATCAGATCAGTTAGAAAGCACAACACTAAATGGCGGGACGCGCGCTCTGTGCGGTAGGGGGTCGCTAGCTGCCTGACAGGAGGGCGGGCCGAAATAGGCCCACTGCCGCACTCAGCGGATGTTTTTCACCGTCAGTGCGTGGTAGGTCGATAAAAGCGTACCGTTGTATTTTGATGGAGAACACCTACAATTTTGACCACAAGATGAAATATATATGTGTCTCTGTTGAATTTTTACAAACACCTGAGATAATCGTTTCGCACAGGCGAGAGGGACATAGGTTTCTTCGTCCGCACCAGCTGAAGTCCCGCGGTAGGCCGAAATCGGCCTGACACGCAGTGAACGTGTTAAGTAATTAAATATTATTGACTACTAAAATAGTAACTAATAGATAATTTCAACTACTTGTGCAGTACAAAATAATGTAGTAAATATAACATCAAATAAATAATTACCTACTATTTTGAGAAAACATGTAGGTACAATATATTTTGAAGTCAAAACTTCTTTTGGCGCGCCAAAGACAGATTTTTCGTAGGCTGTCAATTTAATTCTAGCTTCACGCTCGGGAATGATAAGAAATCTTCGGGTAAACTCGGGACCATAGCCAATGGCCATCTAGAAATGCCTCAGCCTTTCCCATTGGCCATTTCAAAATGTGTCAGCATTTCTAGATGGCCATGCTCATAGCCACGCCCTCCGGTTTCACACGCGTAGGTAGTTTCCAAAGTAAAAATCAAATTCTGAGTTATAAGTTACCACTTCTATCGGCAGTGCCTATGACTGCCAATATTTTTCTTTCATGAATTCTGAATAGTACGTTTATTAATTTCCTTTAAAATGTACCCTGATGCAAATTTAGCGCTACTATAATTTAATGCATTTGGGCGGACACTTTTTCATGTACACATGAAACTCCTTACCTCAATCGGTCAACCTTCCATATTTTCACGTCATATTGTTATTGTTAAAACCATGGCTAAATAAACTTAAGTTTAAAACTTATAAAATTGAATACAAGTGAAAAACCGAAATACCATAATAATAAGTGATTCTAGCGACCAAGAAGTTTATTTAACGCCAACAGAATCGACTGAAACTGAAAACGCGCAAAGCGTTTAGTAATTTCCTCGCTAGGGGGGGATGAAAAATTACGTGTTACACTCGAGTGCAAAGATTTTTCACCTTGTGCCCTTTTGATTCCCTTGCTACGCTCAGGATTCTAATTTTTGAATCCCTCGCTACGCTCGTGATTCAACTTTAGAATCCTTCGCTTGCTCGGTCATCAAAATTGAGCACGCGGTTAAAAAGCCACTTTGCACTCTTGTACAACAAATAACTATTAATATTTTAGTTTTTTTGTATCTAATTGTTCAATTGGAATAACAACAGCAACACCAGCACCAACACTATAGATTATGTTATTTTTTTATTCAGGTCTCCTGTAGTCGATGGTTCACCTATTGAAGCTTGGCCGCCTGTGGGCTCGGGATGGTCACCGCACATGGCGATGGGGAACGAATTCAAAATAGGAGGACCACTGCTTGAGAGAAGGATGAATTTCTGGGATGGCATTTATGACAAATACTACCATGACCCTGCGTTCCTGAAACCTCTTTTAAAGGATCACAGTGAATTGTGATAAAAACGATATTTTGAAAACAATTATTCACAAATTTGTGAATAATTGATTGCATTCCCGGGTCACTGTATTACTGGAAAAAATACATTTTTCAGAAAAAAAAGTTGCCGAGCTATGGAATAATATAAGTTAAACTCTTCTTCTTTCTGTTTTTCAAGCTCATAGAGTTAAGTAAATGTACAAAAGTACGAATTAATTGATAAAAGAGCAAATATAAACTTATGAAATAAACATTTTTATCTTATATTGTTTATTATTATTGACATCATACTACACAATATAACATAAATTCTAATCACGCTCGAAATCCTACTAATATTATAATGTCAATGTTTGGATGTTTGTTGCTCAATCATGTCCTAACGTATTAACATAGAATAGATAATACAGATAGAACGGACACTCCCCACCCCCCGCCAGTTTCAAGCTTCCTACCCCGCAAGGACGCGAGAAGCACTCAACGAAGGATTATATCGGACGACAATTTTCTATGAGAATACGACCATGACGCTGTGTTGCTGTGTTATTTCAATTTAGGTACCAATTTTTTCATCTGTTCAACGAAACAAGAATAACAGATTTTTAATTTCATAAGAATTTCTATAATATAAGTACTTAGGATTGAATCGTTTTTCAACTGTGTTTTGATAAGTTCACAATTTTAAGTTAAGAATAAGAGATTTTTGATTTCATAAGAATTTCTACAAAGATTGAATCATTTTTATAAACTGTGCTACTGGTTAGAAGTACGCGCCAACACTGAAGTCCTGTGACGAAATTATTAAACTCGTTGTTTTTAAACTGCGGCTTTCGTTAATCGTTGTGAAATACGTCAGTGGCGCCAATAACGTATGGTAACGAGTGATGGCGCGGAGTATAGTTCGCTTAGTCACTAGTGTTGCCAATTTAGTGGATTTTTTTACTAAGATTGCTACTATTCAGATTTATTGGTAAGTGATTATTTCTTAGCATTCAACCGACTCAAAAAAAAGAAAGAGGTTCTATATTAGACTATCTGTACTTTTATGTGCGTCCATGTATATATTATGTCGGTCAATAGTGAACAATGAATATAGGATTTCATCTAGTAGTATGCTTATTTAAGATTTCGCAACAACCGTTCATTAAAAGCAGTAAGAGGATACGAGTACATTGACTATTGGAATGGATAGTTCCAAAAAAAAATTAACGATATTTTTAAACTAAAACTTATTCAGTAATTAACGGCTTTGACATTGACTTATAAACTTTAATGGTTCTAGTACTACCGGTACTACTACGATTTAGTTTCATTTTTAACCAACTTCAAAAAAGGAGACGGATCTCAATTCGTTTATCTGTTTGTTACGTGATAGCTCCATTTATTGTGAAACAAAGGACATAAGCCCAAATCACATTGAAAAAACCCAGGTGCCACACCTGGGTTTTTTGATGTACCTCGGATTTTAAGTTATTAGTAATAATATTCTAAACTATCATCATCAGCCGTTTGAGTGGCTAACCTGCGTTTTTTTGCCTGTAGAAGTTTTGTAGAAGTTCGTGTCAAAAGCTCGTTTTATGGAACAAAATATGTTGTATAATTTGGTGTTAATGATAGATAAAATGATTTTAACAAAAAAAAGAACCGACTTCAAACAGTAAACTAAAAAGTAAAAAATAAATCTCTTTACCACAAAGTAGAACGTATTTTAATTAATTTGAACAGACATGAATAAATAAGTATTTAACAATTCTGAAGTCGGTGCCAAGTAAATGTTGCAACAACCTTCCTGTCTATCACACATATGTCCCCAACAACTTGTCTATGTTCCAAATGTCAGTTCGATTTACTACTCTACTAATGTTAGCTTCAGCTGCAGTTGTTTTACTTGGCACCGACTTCAGAATTGTTAAATACTTATTTAATCATGTCTGTTCAAATTA
Source organism: Ectropis crepuscularia (assembly GCA_963693475.1). NCBI lineage: Eukaryota > Metazoa > Arthropoda > Insecta > Lepidoptera > Geometridae > Ectropis > Ectropis crepuscularia. The sequence continues at coordinate 11,489,897 of OY856339.1, read as the reverse complement.
ATCAAAATACGTTCTACTTTGTGGTAAAGAGATTTATTTTTTACTTTTTAGTTTACTGTTTGAAGTCGGTTCTTTTTTTTGATAAAATTATTTTATTTTATGATTTTAAGTGACGGTTAGATGAATAATTCTTGAATTAGGTGAGAAGATAAAGAAAAAACTTGACTAGTAGAATAATATTCACTATGATAAAGTGTTCAAATCCAGGATGGTCGGTGTACTCAGACCTGTAAAATGGTCCTCAGTACCCATGTGGGTGCCAAGTTCTCATCAATATTTAAGAGTACATGAATCAAGCACAAACACTAGCTACTGTAAACCGTTAAACAGCTCACATAACTGTCCTTTGACTTCATCGTCAGACCCCTAATAACAGTCACATCCCACCTAGGTATGTGTAAAGTGCTAATCGATACAGCTTTATCAAGCCTATACACAAGGTAGCTGCTGTAGATCGTTGAGGAGTAGCCTCGACTGTCTTTCGACTCCTTCATCGGATCGACTCCAGACCTTCATTCAATTGTAGTGCTTTAAAATACTTAATTGAAACATTTTCAAACGCACTAGTCTACCCTTGCAGTTTTTAAAGGTCTAACGATTAATTAATTAGTTACAACGTGATTGAGCAACAAACATCCAAACATAGACATTATAATGATGATGAAAGACAGTCCCAAGACATCTAGACGTACAGTGCTCATCAATACATATTAATCAAGCCCAAACACTAGATAACTGCTGTAAATCTTTGAGGAGTTCCCTCGACAGTATTTTGGCTCCATCATCAGATCGCTTCCAAATCTTCGTAGTGCCAAACTAAAATAAATTGTAGTGCTTGTAAATACTTAATGGAAAAATTAACAATCGCGCTTGTCGCCCCTACAATTTTTGCAAGTTCTCTTCAATTTCTGCAGGATTCCATCATCAGATCCTGGTTTCCTTATCATGGTACCACTCTCGGAATGTCTCCTATCCAACAAAAAAAGAATCATCCACATCGGTTCATAAACAACGAAGTTATCCCCGAACACACATAAAAAAAAAATAAAAAAAAAAAAAATATACGGTCGAATTGAGAAACCTACTTTTTTTTTAAAGTCGTTTAAAAACATAATATATACCGGCTGAGTCATAAAGAGATATATAAAACAATGCACGAATATGCTTAGGTTCTTTTCGCGATGGGTGGCCTTGGAATTCAAATTTAACGAGTGTAAGTAAAATAATTCATGATAATACGCTTATTTTTGGTAATGTACTTTGGACTTTGTATTCAATTGTCAGTATGCTTACATCGCGGGTCAAATCTGGACAAGTACTAGCACAAGCACAGCACTAGCATAGGCCTGGGATATGAGGCGTAGGTACTTGAAGAGAGGTATATGCTAAGATGTTATGAAGATGATGATGATGATTACATCGGATTGCAAACAGTATTGGTGAACTTTAAAAAAAACGCCTACAAAACTACACTGATAAAAAAACATGTTAGCCACTAATTTGGGTTATGGGAGTGGTGTATTTTTTTTTCCTAAAATATATTTACATTTTTTTTTTTTTTTTTTTTTTTTTAATATAGAGTGGCGAGACGAGCAGGTCATGTGCCTGATGGTAAGCAACATGCCTGCCACATAACAGCACAGTGACACGCAGTTATTGGAACATGAAGATTCCAAATCATTACCTAGCACTGCACTGCGCTCGTCACCCAGAGATCTAAGTTGTTATATCTCTAAGCCCTGTAATTTCTCTGGAAACATACAATTATTAGATTTTTTTGAGATTAGATACAATTATTTTGTGCCGAGGTCAGATGAAAACAAAACTAAAAATTACTTTCGTTTATTTTTGTTCAAGTTTTTTATGATCGTCGTTGAAATTTGGTCAATTAAGTTTCTGAATTTAATTTGAAATTAAAACTGATTTTTGTTTATTCGGCGCAAATATGATTGTGATTTGAGTATAATAGACTCACTTACTATTCTCACAATACTTATTTAAAGTTTTATGCGATCCTTACTATAATGCGAATAAATAAATCACTATTTATCAATATACAAAAGTAATATTTTTTAAGCAATTAGGAATAAATTAAATCCGGAACTAGCAACATTATCTTTCCGGCCGGTTCGAGTTTGTTTACAAAATTGAATTGTGAGTTTTGAGTTGAAAAATCATTTGTTTTTCTTTACTGTGCTGACATGAGATGTAAATAATTAGTTTGTGCAGTGTATGATACTCTGATATACCTAGTGAACTGTGATGACACCTTGCAACTTATGAACGCTGTTGTACTGTTGTACCTAATCTAATGTTTTGTGACTAGCCTACCTACCTATAATGAAATACGCGATATGTGGAGTGATTAATTAATATATTGTCAGAATAAAGTTTTCTCTTTGGGTAAGTGTACTTAACTAAAAATCATTTCGTCCATGGTACCTTTATTATCTCCTATTTTGTTTTAAATCTTCTCCCTTCTGGTTGTTGATGAAAGTTATATGTACCTACATTAAAGATCGAACACTAACTAGGTAAGATTATAGGCCACTTAATACAGGCAGGTGAACTCACGGGTCACAGCTATTCCATAAAATAATTTAGTAACCCTAGATGACACGCACACATGCGTAAATGTGTTCGAACGACATATGCGTAGTTGTGTGAGTGTAGGTATGTCAACTGCACCGTCTGTATAGATTTTAGGCCGAGTGTCCGGGGTGTGGTATTAACGGACAGTGCCATTTAAAACGCATAATTTTTTGTTCTAATTTACTTTGTCATGATCAATGAAGTAAAATATACAGTGTCGTAATGCAACTTTTGCATAATATTTTTTTGGCATAATAATCTATTGTACTACATTCGATTTGATTATTGATGAGACGCATAATAGTCCTTGGGCATTTTTTATTTATTTGTTGTGCTACTAAATATAGACCCAGGTTACATGGACCCAAATCCGACGCGGAGCACCCCGACTCCACCTAGTCTTGTCGCTACCACCGTATATAAAAATGCCAAAAAGTCGTCGAGTGTAAAAAAAAATGCGGGAGTCAGATAGAATCTCAAGGGAAGTCCTGAGTGGGGCGAGCCACGTGAGGCCAAGCAAAGCAAAGCGGGGAGGGAGGTGGCGAGCGAAGCGAACCGGCGACCTCTGTAGTGGAGCGTAGGCGGAGTATGGAGAAGCGACACTCAGGGCTGACCGCAGAGCTTCTGGCGGGAGTCCACCCAGAATCAAAAAGTGGGTATTTCTTAGGTGTACCGTCTGTTTTTCTCAATGTGTGGCTTTAAACATTATGCTGAGTTATCTTTATGCTACATATGGTTATGTGTTTAAACATTATGGTAAGTTATCGTTATGCTGTACATGGTTATGCTAGTAAACATTATGCGAAAACAGTTATGCGTTTAGTTGTTATGGTAAATTATCATTAGTCCTAAAAACGTTATGCCTTCCTAAATAAGTACAAAAATTGTTATGCTACCACATATAAACCCATTAACGGATTCTGCTGTAATTTGGAACACAGTTAGACTAAAGGTCTGGAAGAACACATAGGTTACTTTTAAAACAACGGGAACAACGGGATTGGGAACTAGGCAGGTAAAATCGCGGGGCGTTGCTAGTAATATTATAAATGTAAATATTTGGGTGTTTGTTGCTCAATCACGTCGTAACGTATAAACGGATCGGGCTAAAATTTGGAAAACGGTTATATAATAGTCTGAAAAAATACGTGGGCTAGGTACTATTTATCCCGAAAAAAAAAATATGTGTGCGCTTAAAACCGCACGGCAGAAGTGAAAACTGAAATAAGAAATACTTAACTATATAAAGACTACTAAATAATTTTAATTTAAAACTTTTACGGCTGAATGATTAGTATCCATGGCCAAGAATAAATTAAAAAAAAAAATTACGCGGGTCGAAAATGCTGTTTGACTCACACTCGCAAGTTTTTAGTGTTTGCTATTTAGTTATGTCATATTTATGTATTTCGCTAAAAATGCATAAATATGTTGTGTTATAGTGTATTTGTGTAAGCACTTTCTTATGAAAATGGGTATCATTTTGTGTGTTTACGTAGTGTAAGTGCTGTGATAAAATATTACAACCATAACTTTTTTGCAATGGACGTGAAATGCAAATTTAACATTTTGTGACAGGTTCAATTGATGTGGTAAGTACCTAGAAGTTAATGTCGTGATAAAAAAGTTTAAAAATTCGCCAGTTTCAGCGAGAAAGTCGCTAAGGTGTCAGTCAACACTGGTAGTGAGCAGCGAGAGAGAGTAAGAGTATGTATTGTCCCATGTCCTCCTCTAACAATTATCTTTCTCGGTCTGGCACGTTTGTTGACCACATTATCTTTCTCGCTCTAGCATCCCGAGTTTACCCGAAATTTCTTATCATATCCGAGCGTGATGATCACGTGATCATGAGTCCATTTCACAGCCCACGAAAATTCTGTCTATAACGCGCCTAAAGAAGTTTTCACTTCAAAAACTGGAACAGGAACTACGCGGGTAAAACCGCGGAGCGCTGCTAGTATTTTGTAAATCACAATGATTTGCAATGAACTTCTGATTTACCTAGGTACATAATTATTTATATTACGTAATAGTAGGAGATCCCGCTATACAACCACCTTCACCGAGCTGGTTATTGGATGAAACGTATTTTATATTCAATTTAATATGTCTACAAATACATTGCAAGTGGATTATCTAAAAAATTGAGTCCAGAAAGAGTATGATAAATTAAGAAGAATGACAAGTTTGTGAGTCAATAAGATAAGTAATATTTGCAGTACCTACGTAAACAGAAAAATATTTACACAAACAGTTAAATTATTTAGAAACAATTAAACACCACAACGTAGACAGATATTTAAAACAATCCTAACAATATTACAATATCGACTGGATAGAATATTATGTTTTAATTTAATAATACGATTTGTTTCGTATTTGGTTTTATGACCCTACATAGGTATATCCTAGTGTAGGTAATATTAATTTTAACTAGTGGTCGTCAAATGTTAGAAACTGGACCACACTAACTTTAATAATAAACAAAGGAGTATTCATGCGTGATGTTTTGTTTTACTAATTTTATGTATTTTTAAGCATTTTTTTAATATTAGCATTCTGCACCTATACTGTATGTATGGAAAATCTCATAGATACTCCTCCGTCTACGCAATATTCGTAAAAAGACAGAAAGTTGTTTTCTTCACGTATGATTATGTTAGATAACTGTGGAAAATAGCGCAACTATCTGTTAGATACAGCTATAGATATACGAGTACTTTACGTAGTTTTGTGTCAATAAGCTTAGCATTATTTCATTCATCACGATGATTTGCAGAAACATTTGATAGGTATAGATAACGAAACATATAAACATTTAATTTAATGTAAGTTTTGATCAAATTATGCAATTATGAGTTTCGGAGGCGACAAGATTTGTGTTATCGTAGATAAGTAATACTTGTAGTACGTAAATCGCAAAATGTATATAAATAGATTTAACATTCTTTAAAATGTTCACACATATACTTCGTACTCACGGCACAGTAATTCCATTGATATCCTAGCTGTAACCTCTATATTGAGTGTCCTCATTATTCACTTGACGATAGTTACCATGACGAGAAGAACGACATTGCTTATGTATTTATATATATCTTTGTACGTGGTAAGAACGGAAGCAAATCTCGAAGAGTCTAGAATTGTGAACATTTCTCAAGGACGAGTCCGTGGGTACAAGGACCTCGAAACAAGAATCTATTCTTTCCATAACATTCCCTATGCAACAGCACCTACTGGAACAAACAGATTCAAGGTTAGCAAATTCATTTGACGTAAAATTATCTACAAATGCAGAATAATTTCATACTTTACTAAATATTTTCCGATGGCCTATGTATGTTAAAAGTAAATTTCATACTAATTTAACTTTTAGGCGCCACTTCCACCGCCAACATGGACAGATATTTTTGAAGCCGCGGATAAAGGAATCATATGTCCACAAATTTATTATCCGGGAGTTATGACGAATAAGACAATTCAAGAGGACTGTCTTATTGTTAATGTACACGTACCAGATACAAATGAAAAGAATTTACCAGTTGTAGTTTACGTGCACGGAGGATGCTTTCAATCAGGATATGGAGATATGTTTATACCAAAGAAATTAGTTACGGAACAAACAATTATCGTTGTAACAGTGAACTACCGTCTCGGTACTCATGGATTTTTGTGCCTTGGCACAGAAGATGTTCCTGGTAACGCGGGAATGAAAGATCTTGTGGCTGCCCTACGCTGGGTGAAGAAAAATATTGGTTATTTTGGCGGTAATTCTGCTGAAGTCACAATAGCAGGGTTCAGTGCAGGCGCCGCGGCTGTCGATTTACTGATGTTGTCGAAATCAGCAGAAGGATTATTTAACAAAGTGATACCTGAGAGCGGTGGTAGTATTAGTCAATGGACAATTCAATCAAATCCGCTAGAAAAAGCCAAGGCGTATGCCAATTATTTGAATTTTTCTGATGTGGATGACATTTATGCTTTAGAAAACTTTTACAAAACTGTTTCTTATGAATACCTTACCAGTGTGCCTTTTTTTGATAACACTGATTCTACTTTTGGAATGTCACCCTGTGTAGAGCGTGAGACAGGAGGTGAAGTTTTTCTAGACCAATCTCCTGTTGATGTCCTAAAATCCGGGCAATATAAAAAAGTTCCTATGCTATATGGTTTTGCTAATATGGAGGGTTTGATGAGAGCTAATCAATTTGAATTATGGAAAAACAAAATGAACGAAAACTTCTCTGATTTCATTTCTGCAGATTTGAAATTTAGATCAGATGTACAAAGAGAAGAAATAACAAAAATAATTAGACAGTTTTATTTTGGAAATGAACTAGTTGAAGAAAATAAAATTCTGAGTTATGTAGATTATTTTTCTGATGTTGAATTTACATATCCAATGTTAAGAACGGTTAAATATCACATAGAAGCTGGCCATAATCAAATTTATTTATATGAATATTCGTTTGTGGATGAAAATACTCCTTTTGTTCCACATACGCAAGTAAAAGGAGCTGCACATTGCGCTCAGATCGTAGCTATATTCAATGGACTTCCAATATTGGCAAATCTATCTAATTCAAGTGGTTTCACTGAAGATTTTGTAAGCCATGCCGTAGTAATGCGGCAGCTTTGGGGCAATTTCATCAAAACTGGGTAAGTATTTTCAATCAGGTGTTCAATTGGTTAGATAATTTCAGAACATTTTTATCACTGATATGCTTAAGTACGTTTGACTGTTAGTAGTGGTAGGCCTCTTAGCAGAGTCCGCCTGGGGAAGAACCACACCTTTGCCAAATATTCTACCGCCAAGCAGTAATGTGCAAACATTACTGTGTTCTGGTTTGAAGGGCAATGATTCCAGAGAAATTACAGGGCTTAGAGACATAATATCTTAGATCTCTGGGTGACGAGCGCAGTGCAGTGCTAGGTAATGATTTGGACTATCATGTTCCAATAGCTGCGTGTTACTGTGCTGTTATGTGGCAGGCATGTTGCTTACCACCAGGCACATGACCTGCTCGTCTCGTCACTATGCTATAAAAAAAAAAACACTGCTAACTCCCCTGATGTTTAGTGAACGTGAGGTCTACGATGGACCGCGTTTACCTTAAAAGAAACCAATTCGCTCTCGGCTCCTACAGGCAAATAATTTCACAGCCTAGTTATGGTTATGGTTTTAGTGTCTGAATTTTACCGTCGCATTACAAAAGCTGGCGTATGCATAATTATTTTAGGTAATAACCTACACGTAATAATTCATATTCTCCGAAAAAACAAAAACCGACTACAATATAAAATTACATTTAGACACTCGACCAAATTTTAAATAAAAGGCCACTACTAAGTCTTCGAGGTATTCGAAGTCATCGAAGTAAATTTTAGTTTATTGTTCATACTACAAAAACCGCCGAACTGATTTCATTAAGATGTATGGAAATGTATGATCTACCAAACAACAAAATAACTATTCAAATTAATTCACAATTGGCGGAGCCATAGCGTATCATACACACAAAATAAACATACAACCGTATCGATAACCTTTTTTGAGTCGGTTAAAATTCAAAACATTGCTAAGTTGCCTAATGCGTATTTTGAAATAAAACTCTTTAAAATACCTACTTTATCCTGGCGTAAATTTAAAATGTAAGAATTTTGCGCTATTGGACTGCGGTTTTATTTTTAAGACATAATTGTTTCAGTAATTTTATCGACGTCCTAGTAATAGAAAAACAAAAATACAACAGATCTGTTGAAAGTCTATCAATTTTCCAGTTCACCAATCAGTGCGGGGTCGTCGCTCCCGCCGTGGCCGGCGGTGGGCGCGGGCTGGTCGCCGCACATGTCTCTGGGCAACGAGATCTCGCTGCGCGGGCCGCTGCTGGAGCGCCGCATGCGCTTCTGGGACGACATCTACTCCGAGCACTACCGCGACCCCGTGCCGCCACCCAAGCCCGCACCGCGCCGCACTGAGCTATAGTAGGGTCGTCGCTCCCGCCGTGGCCGGCGGTGGGCGCGGGCTGGTCGCCGCACATGTCTCTGGGCAACGAGATCTCGCTGCGCGGGCCGCTGCTGGAGCGCCGCATGCGCTTCTGGGACGACATCTACTCCGAGCACTACCGCGACCCCGTGCCGCCACCCAAGCCCGCACCGCGCCGCACTGAGCTATAGTAGGGTCGTCGCTCCCGCCGTGGCCGGCGGTGGGCGCGGGCAGTAGGTTAAAATTGGGGTAGCTGGATCAAAAGAAATCCAGCTACCCCAATTTTCATTTATTCAATTATTCATCTATTCATCTATTCATCTATGTATTCTATGTATTCTACTATTCATCTATTCATATATTTTAAATATGCATAAATGCGACATAAGCATTTCAGGTATCGTTACGTTTTAGTTCATGATGCTACCACCTACTAGCAGTAAAATAGATACAATATAGACTCCGGTATAAGGTTACCAAAGTGAACGTTCGTTCTTATAGCTTGAGCATTCATTATTTAGATGCCGTCATAATTTGCGTAATCAATCGTCTTGACGGCGTGGAGACCGTCTATATTACATTTGACTATAATTACCTCCGACAAATATCCTACTTTTATTGTTTTATTCATTCTGATCGCTCACAAATTAATGTTCTAAGGGAATACTAAGAAATAAATAACAAAGAATAACAATTTAAATAAAAACTTTATTTTGCATACACCATTTTCTTAAACAAGTAACATTCCTGAGTGCACATGTTTTATGATGACAAATACAAGTATGCACATCATTACATAATTCATATTCCTTAAATAAATTTAAAAAGCTAGGACAGCTCTTATCTTCTAAATTATAAACACATACATCAGCATTATTATTATTATCATCATCACACAATATCTCCCTAATCCATAACATTTTTTCCTTGCCTTTTGTATAAATGTATTCGTATTCTTTTAAGAGATTTACAATAATATTTTTATGGTCTTTGTAGGGTAAAAAACCTTCATGCCAATATAATCCTCTATTCCTCTCTAACCAGCTAACTTGTTTTCTTTCCGTTTTACTCAGATCGTAAAATGGAAACGGTGGTTTGAACAGAAAAACTTGTAATTGCTGTCTGTTTACCATTGCTATTTCTTTTAAAATAAATTTATTTTCATCGGTTTTGAACCCTTGGACATCTAGAATTACACTCATGATATTTTGCGGACAATGTTACTTAAAGGTTTATACTCCACTAGTCGTTCGTTTATTATTAGACAATAGGCGGTCGTATTGTCAGGCACGTCTTCTAGGGTTTCAATCTCTAATCGTACATCTACAGGTCCTGTTTTCAGACTATCGTTTTGTCGTGAGCAATCAATAACAAACAGCGGAGCTTTTTCTTTAAACTGAAGCAAATCAAGCAACGGATCAACTGGACGGTTGTAATAAGACTGTTGAAATTTCGCATACATTTCATATAATATACTGTATTTATTATCTTTAAAATCCAAATGTAATGCCTCATACGGATAATATTGTGAATTAAGAAATAATGTAACATTACTTAACGTACAGTGATCAAACTCGGAACAGTTGTTTGTTTTTGAATTTTTTCTTTTAGTTTGCAGACCAAAGATTACGTACCGAGGCTTTTCTAGTTGTGACGCCGTTTTAACTGACCATGAGTGTTTCATTGTTTTTGGTAATAACGGGTATTCATATAAATCCCAATTTCGAAATGCCATTTGTATAGATTTATCTTTTTCTAGAACCTTAAGCAAAGAGAGTCTTTCTCGGTCAGCTACTTTTACGTGGGGGACACGCCACTGTATTCTCTGTATCTTTATTCTGATGTCTTCTTCTTCCAAAATTTTGGCACTATTTAGGTTAGAGTTGTTTCTGATAAGAATAAGCTCATGCTTACAATTCATAATAATTTTGTTATAATCCTCTGCGAAACCCAAGATTTTATTTAATGGAATGATGGCACAGAAATAACCATTACTCTTGAAGCCATTTAAATTCCATCCCCACATTCCAGCGACTTTATTTTCAGCTATATTCATAGATACATAAGATTTTATTGTAGTTGTTATACCAACATTTTTTGATCGGTCTATTTCAACACCATTGATCTCGTATCTAATATCTTGAAACAAAAAGGCTACAGGATTGTTAGTAAATTCTAGCGGCTTTTGAACGGGCTTTTTATCTTTTCCAATTATAGTTGCATGTCCCTCCACATAAATAAAACTTGCCGATGGCAATATGTATACATCTTGTTGATGGATTGGAATTCTAATTTCATCATTTTCTCCGAAACTGTTGTTGTAGGGGTTATAAGTATGAATTTCATAACCTTCGATTGAATTATCAAATTGCGGCGAATCAGACACCTGTAGTATACTCATATTATCACAATTTAAATCCAAGTGCTTTTAGAAAGTTTTTATTATTTTTTGTGATTTTATTTAAATTTTTGACACGTCTTCCTATTTTAGAATGGGGTTGAATAATGCTTTTATATTTTAAAGTACACGGTGTTTTATAAAATAAAATCATCTTGTTCACCGCAAGTGAAGCCGCAGTTGTATTTGTTCTTTACCGAAATCAATGAGATTACTATTCTCATCTACGATTTTTACACACAGAGATGATATGTTGCTTTTATTTATAGGAAAATATATAATATTATTCGGCACTTCAATGTATCGATGACCAGGTGGGACGTTAGGTATAAATTCATGAATAATGTGTGCTGGGCATCCGTTGATATATGATCCTTTTATGAGATCACATTCGATCCTTATCACGGACAACGGAAGAATGTTGACTGGGCTCTCAGAGTCATGCCATTTATTAGCTTCCAACTTTGTTTTACCGAAACCTAGAAGCTGACCAATGCTGTTTTCTTTCTCGAAATGTACGTTCTTTGAAGAAAATAACGAACATTTTAAAGTATTATTATTTGGTTTAAGTTTGATGGTACAGTCATTCAGATGTCGCGATAAGTAATCTTCTATATCATACAAATCATACGTGCCGACAGGTATACTGAGTTTTTTTCCATCATCACCGTAATAAAACCTATTGTTTGTGGAATTAACATTCGATATTGAATTTGTAGCCGAGAAGTATAATAAACCACACTCATATCTTTCAGTCACATTCAAGGTAGGATGAAAATGTGATTCTAGCAAAGACTCACGTCCAGTGATGGTAATCGTAGAAGACATGATCAAGTACTATACGATATTTGTCATTCATCATCAATTTATTTACTTTTGCCCTCCCAAAATTGTTTAAGAAAATTCAAACTTAGATGACCACAATTAAAAGGATGATTTTGTTGTATGTTTTCATAGTTATAATTTATATTTTTACCAAGATACTTGATTAATTCGGTAGGAGGTTTCAAATTACCATAACTATCGAAATATTCTATATTATGCTTAAATTTAGCGTAGGCTACCCAGTGCGTACCAGGATTACTAGAGCTATCTAAATTAATGATACCACATTCTTTCCTATACGGCTGCTTTGGTAACTGATCTCTCATAAACACCCCACGGAAATATGGGATGTTATGTGAATGATCCATAATGTCCACATCAGTCAGAGCTCGATTGGGTAGCCTACTTCCTAGTTTTTTTTCGCTGTATTTAATGGATATAATCCTAAACCATTCCGGTGAGGTTTGAGGTGTAACCCATTTCCTATACACAAAGTTTCCATCTTTTCATTATGTCGTTTTAATTCCGACAAACGTGTTTTAGCTTCTTTGTAATCGTTAATAGCTTTAACAATTCCAGCAACACCGCCAGTTAAACTACCTGCAGCAGACAATCCTGCAAATATGGGTATTAAAGGCAAAAAACCACCAGTTTTAGGAATTGGAATTACTCGAGGTAGCTTAACATCTGAATTTGTTGTCATTTCCTTTGCAGCTGCAATAGCTAACTTAATAGCAGTTTTTTTACATTTCGGTTTAAATTTCTTTAATTGTTTTTTAGTATGAGAAATCATATGTTTAAATATGTCTTTAAAACCAGCTCCTTTCATGATTTTAGCGCTATGGTGTTTATTTCCAGAGCCAGTTTTTACTTTAGCTAACATAGCTTTATGAACTAACTGAGCTGCAATCTTTTCACCTAAGCTTGCATCAGAAGCACGAATACGTTTCTTTGCCATTTTCATTAATTGAATATCAGCTCTGTGACGATCTTGTAGAGATGATGATTCAGAGTAAGCAATATCGTGAAATTTACAATGTTCGTCTAATTTGTTAACTCCTTTGTCACCTCTAGCAAGTCTTTCTGTTAAATTTGTTCCTGGCCCACAGTAATTGTATCCAGGTAGATGAATTTCACACGGTAAGTGATTAATAAGCCAATTTAGAAGACTGTCTTCTTGCATAGCCTGTATTAGAGTGATCACTCGACTTGCATGAATGCACTTAAGTAGTCATATTTATTATACGTCTAAAGCATATTGGTTTTATCAATCCAGCTGTCACACTCTATGCATCAAATTACAGTGAGCATGTGCCACCCCTCTATATTCGGAAGTCACGTGATCATGATCTAGTACTTTGTCATCAAATAGTACTTCATTACATATATGGCATACAGTAGCATTACGATATTGTGTTTTTTGTTCACATGTTAATGGTGATAGCGGTTTCTTATCTGACAATATTCTCTGAATACGTTTAACATCTTTGATTAAATTTTCAATAAATACTTGTACACAATCTATTCCTCTGTAAGATACATATTTGTTCAAGCTCTGATTATGCGAACAGCAAATATAATAACCAAAGCAAGAAGGCTGATGTATCTTTAACGTTTCAGTGTGTTCAGATTTATTTTCTTTAACATTTAGCAACAAACATTCAAAATCAGCGTAAATGATAAAATTTATCTTTTGTTGTCTTTCAAAGTTCTTGAATTTTAATAAAGAATTTTTTTCAGGTAAATCAGTTAATATTCCATTACAATTATGAGATTTGCATTTAGCTTCATTACTAAAAAACTGTAAACATGCTTCACATAGGTGCATTTTGCCTTTATGTTGAGTAACTTGCCGTCGCACTAATCGAACAAGATCTTTAATTAAGCAATAATGCCCCTTATTATCACGTTCTATGTAAAGTAGATTTATATGATCGATTTTACGGTTTTGAGTGGAATATAAAGGTCCAGTCACACTGTATTTCTTGTCCAGACCATAAACATTAATACTTATATCAGGATTATTAATTTCAAATAATCTTATATCAGAGTATGTAGGTGGGAATACCATTCCTTTCGTACTCAGAACTGAAGAATAATGAGGATATGACTTAACTCTACACACATTGTTTTCAGAAGGAAATAGCGCAGCAACTACACACCATAAAAAACAGTGATTATCAGTATTCTGTATGTTAATACAACTTTTCGACTTTTTAATAGATTGCGGTAGATCTAAATACGTACCCCCTCTCATGGGACAGTATTTATTTATATTAATTTCTAAATGACTTATAGATAAACATGTCCAACCAGATTCACATTGTTCAAATTCTGAAAGTTTTGATTTAAACTTGTCAATTATTTTTAAAAACGTTTCATTCAAGTATGTGCTCTGAAATATAACTTCATATTTAGTATTAAAGGATTTCAGTTCACGTTCATTAGACTTTGGTAAATTAAAGTAAGCAAACAGCTCGAAGTTCAGTTTTATGCATTTATGTTTCTTTAACGACAGTTCTATTAATTCTATAAGTTCTTGCCGATTACCACTTAGAAACTCCTCAGGGGTGCGGTGTATTACACCCTGACCAGAGTTTAAGCGGTACGTGACAATTCGATTTCTGAATGCAGTAGCAACAACATCAATATTTTCAAATTCAGTCTTCGATAAACAGTTTGATTTATGTAAATTTGATCTCAAATGATATCGATATTCATTTCGTGGCATTTCTATTCGACATTTTAGACATTCAATTATTTGCTTTGCTTTCATTTTTGCTTCATTAGCAGGTAGCGAGCGCGGATATTGTAAAACTGCGAAAGAAATAACAAACACATAATTCATTTCAAATTCATATATTACAATGTATTTACACTGGTAAAATAACAATAATATAAAATAATGTAGCTAGTTTTAACATCCGCCAATAATGTTTATAACAGGTCAAAGTTCAGTTTTATGATTTTATGTTTCTTTGACGACAGTTCTTCAGAACCTCCTCAGAGGTGTGGTGTATTGCACCCTGACCAGAGTTTAAGCGTGCGTTACGTGACAATTCAATTAGATTATTTTAGACATTCAATCATTTGCTTTGCTTCCATTTTTGCTTCATTAGCAGGTACGTAGCAACGATAGCAATATTTTGAAAATTCAGTCTATTCATTTCTATTAATTCTTGTCGATTAGCACTTAGAACCTCCTCAGAGGTGCGGTTTATTGCACCTTGACCAGAGTTTAGCGTGCGTTACGTGACAATTCAATTAGATTATTTTAGACATTCAATAATTTGCTTTCATTTTTGCTTCATCAGCAGGTAGGTAGCAACAATAGCAATATTTTGAAAATTCAGTCTATTCATTTCTATTAGTTCTTGTCGATTAGCACTTAGAACCTCCTCAGAGGTGCGGTTTATTGCACCTTGACCAGAGTTTAGCGTGCGTTACGTGACAATTCAATTAGATTATTTTAGACATTCAATCATTTGCTTTGCTTCCATTTTTGCTTCATTAGCAGGTACGTAGCAACGATAGCAATATTTTGAAAATTCAGTCTATTCATTTCTATTAGTTCTTGTCGATTAGCACTTAGAACCTCCTCAGAAGTGCGGTTTATTGCACCCTGACCAGAGTTTAGCGTGCGTTACGTGACAATTCAATTAGATTATTTTAGACATTCAATAATTTGCTTTCATTTTTGCTTCATCAGCAGGTAGGTAGCAACAATAGCAATATTTTGAAAATTCAGTCTATTCATTTCTATTAGTTCTTGTCGATTAGCACTTAGAACCTCCTCAGAGGTGCGGTTTATTGCACCTTGACCAGAGTTTAGCGTGCGTTACGTGACAATTCAATTAGATTATTTTAGACATTCAATCATTTGCTTTGCTTCCATTTTTGCTTCATTAGCAGGTACGTAGCAACGATAGCAATATTTTGAAAATTCAGTCTATTCATTTCTATTAGTTCTTGTCGATTAGCACTTAGAACCTCCTCAGAAGTGCGGTTTATTGCACCCTGACCAGAGTTTAGCGTGCGTTACGTGACAATTCAATTAGATTATTTTAGACATTCAATAATTTGCTTTCATTTTTGCTTCATCAGCAGGTAGGTAGCAACAATAGCAATATTTTGAAAATTCAGTCTATTCATTTCTATTAGTTCTTGTCGATTAGCACTTAGAACCTCCTCAGAGGTGCGGTTTATTGCACCTTGACCAGAGTTTAGCGTGCGTTACGTGACAATTCAATTAGATTATTTTAGACATTCAATCATTTGCTTTGCTTCCATTTTTGCTTCATTAGCAGGTACGTAGCAACGATAGCAATATTTTGAAAATTCAGTCTATTCATTTCTATTAGTTCTTGTCGATTAGCACTTAGAACCTCCTCAGAAGTGCGGTTTATTGCACCCTGACCAGAGTTTAGCGTGCGTTACGTGACAATTCAATTAGATTATTTTAGACATTCAATAATTTGCTTTCATTTTTGCTTCATCAGCAGGTAGGTAGCAACAATAGCAATATTTTGAAAATTCAGTCTATTCATTTCTATTAGTTCTTGTCGATTAGCACTTAGAACCTCCTCAGAGGTGCGGTTTATTGCACCTTGACCAGAGTTTAGCGTGCGTTACGTGACAATTCAATTAGATTATTTTAGACATTCAATCATTTGCTTTGCTTCCATTTTTGCTTCATTAGCAGGTACGTAGCAACGATAGCAATATTTTGAAAATTCAGTCTATTCATTTCTATTAGTTCTTGTCGATTAGCACTTAGAACCTCCTCAGAAGTGCGGTTTATTGCACCCTGACCAGAGTTTAGCGTGCGTTACGTGACAATTCAATTAGATTATTTTAGACATTCAATAATTTGCTTTCATTTTTGCTTCATCAGCAGGTAGGTAGCAACAATAGCAATATTTTGAAAATTCAGTCTATTCATTTCTATTAGTTCTTGTCGATTAGCACTTAGAACCTCCTCAGAGGTGCGGTTTATTGCACCTTGACCAGAGTTTAGCGTGCGTTACGTGACAATTCAATTAGATTATTTTAGACATTCAATCATTTGCTTTGCTTCCATTTTTGCTTCATTAGCTGGTACGTAGCAACGATAGCAATATTTTGAAAATTCAGTCTATTCATTTCTATTAGTTCTTGTCGATTAGCACTTAGAACCTCCTCAGAAGTGCGGTTTATTGCACCCTGACCAGAGTTTAGCGTGCGTTACGTGACAATTCAATTAGATTATTTTAGACATTCAATAATTTGCTTTCATTTTTGCTTCATCAGCAGGTAGGTAGCAACAATAGCAATATTTTGAAAATTCAGTCTATTCATTTCTATTAGTTCTTGTCGATTAGCACTTAGAACCTCCTCAGAGGTGCGAAACACCTAATTCATTTCAAATTCATATATTACAATGTATTACACTGGTATAATAAAATAATGTAGCTAGTTTGAACATCCGCTAATAATATTTAAAGGGCAGTCTTTAAATTCTTGACGAGTGGCCCTAATAAATTTCGTCAAATGCGACCATGCCTCTGAGTTATCGTTAGATATATTTTTCACTGTTATGATGGCGTGGCGCCACCTATTCATTGGCTGTATATTTCTAACTTCGTTACAATTATAGATTTTTAACTCAATGAAATGGGATCCTTCTTTATTGTTGTCTGTTTGTCGTGAGAAACCGTTCGGCGTTCTTTTGGTAAAATGTGATATTAGTGCGGGTGCTTTTTTACCCTGATCCGTCTGTTGAGCATTGTCGTCGTCACTGTCAGCCCCGAACAGATCTCTCGCAGAGGTCTTCCTGATGGCGTCATGGGTAGAGCCAGCAGTGATGCCTTCTAAATATTGCCTGCTAGCGGAGGAGGGCTTCTTAGCTTTTTTCGAGCTTACTTCGAGACTTGATTGAGGTGAAGGAGTTTTTCTTACTTGCTCCCGTGCTTGATCTTGAAAAGAAGATGATTTAATGAGCGGTGAAACCTCTCTAAAGAAATTAAATATTGTGCAGTACTTTCTTTGTCTTCTAATTGCATCTAGAAATTTTGTTAGATAATATGATGCTACTGTATCCAAATTCGTTCTATTTTTTACCATTATATCTATTTTCAATGGTTCCGTTTCATTCGCTATATACGTTTTGAGTACAATATAATGCTCCCCCAGTTTTGTTTTATCGATTTGATGAGAATAAGCTTTAGGGTATTTTACTACAAAGTATGAATACATGTTGCGAGTAGGTGTAGGGCTCATACCATTGTCGTCTTCATCATCATCTTCACTGTCCGTCCCGAACAGTTCGTGCGTCGAGTACTTGGACTGCGCAGCTGGGGCGATGCGGGGATGTTTCCGCTTCTTGGCAGCGTCGACGGTAGCGTGGGAAGTAGATGCTCGAGGCTTTCTTGGCTTTAACACGGGGGTAATATGATGCTCTTCACTCAACTCGGCTGCAGACAGCCCGATTCCGTGAGAAGTCGTATGTTTAGACCTGTTAATTAAAAACACTTTTTAAACAAAACTATTCTTGAAATAGACTTCTATTGAACCTCAAGTTAAGAATGAATAGAAGGACTATTCAGTCATATCAGACATTACAAATGAATAGATGAATTAATTAAAAAAATAAATAAATACTAGATTTATGTATGAATAAGCAAATAAAGTAATACTTACATTTTTGAGAGTTTTTTCAGACTTGTCTCTATGGCTCTCGATGGTTGTTGCTTGAAGATCACTTTGGAGACTTCTCAGGAGTAGACTGTGACATTTGTGATTTTGGTCCCGGCTTTTATACACACATTTCAGATGTACTTTTTCTATATTTGGCAGATGCAACGTAGTCGAAACGCATTGTAAGCAGGAATTGAGATTGAAGTTCGCTAACTATGATTTCATTTTGGTTTGCTCGCGAGATCATCTTATTATATTACAAGATTGCAACACCTGTAATAAAATATATTAAGGGACGGACAGAAAACATTTAGTACATCATTTAATACTAGATCTATTTTCCTTGACGCTCAAACTGATTTGAAACGTGGGTCGCAGGATCATTATTTTATTAATTTACCGTATAATTTGAAGTAAATATTTGATGTATAGGGTCTGTAATCTGTCAAAACACATTAAATGTTCTGAGAAAAAAAAATGTTTCAGATGTCTAGTAAGAAGTATAATAATAGTATTAATACTAGTATACCTATAGCTATTAAATTATTAATTTTATTAACAATCAATTACATTGAATTAAATCTATACAGTAAAAAGTGAATAGCGGGCCACAGCGGATTTAAATGTACCAGCTATGAAGTAGCCAAATATGGTGGGATAGCAAATATGACTCCATATCCTACTAGGGCACGTGTTTTCAAATGACAGCATCGTCAGCAGTATCAAAGTAAAGCAGCGATAATAGACTCTATTAACAATCTCTTGGGTATAGAGTTCATAATCGTGCGTTTTTTTATCATAGGTTTCGGTTATAAAATGAGGGAGATTTACAAAAAATTTAAATAACGAGTAGCTCTTCATTGAGCAAGACGAAGAACCAGAAATGTCGGTAAGTAAATTTTGAAATCTTATTTAATAATGAAAATACAGTAACATATCTAACATTAAGAATAACTATTTGATCGTTGATCTGCTGACGTTTTTTTTTTTTCAGTGTTCTGACTGGATTCTATCACCACCAGCCCTGACGATTGATGAATGCTCAAGAATACTAGGAAACAATGAGCAACCCGTAATACAAGCGATGAGCCCTCGAATCAATGGAATGAAAAAGTTAACTTCATGTTTGAAAACTACCTCGGAAGGCGTGAAAGTCATTCGCATTGAAATTTACGATGCTGAACAATTTAAAAGCGCTGAACAATCGATATGCAAGTGTAATGCGGAGTTGTGTGCTCAACATGTAGTCGCGAATCTCTATTCGGATCATATATATGGAAAAGTCAGGGATATCCTTAAATCAATGGATAATTCTTTGTACATCGTTTTGTAACCTTTGTGTTGTATTCGTTAATTATAATCAATGAATTACAATTGTATGTGTAAATGTACCTATATGAATAGATGAATTATAATAGATGAATAATTGAATAATTGAATAAATGAAAATTGGGGTAGCTGGATTTCTTTTGATCCAGCTACCCCAATTTTAACCTACTGCGGGCTGGTCGCCGCACATGTCTCTGGGCAACGAGATCTCGCTGCGCGGGCCGCTGCTGGAGCGCCGCATGCGCTTCTGGGACGACATCTACTCCGAGCACTACCGCGACCCCGTGCCGCCACCCAAGCCCGCACCGCGCCGCACTGAGCTATAGTAGGGTCGTCGCTCCCGCCGTGGCCGGCGGTGGGCGCGGGCTGGTCGCCGCACATGTCTCTGGGCAACGAGATCTCGCTGCGCGGGCCGCTGCTGGAGCGCCGCATGCGCTTCTGGGACGACATCTACTCCGAGCACTACCGCGACCCCGTGCCGCCACCCAAGCCCGCACCGCGCCGCACTGAGCTATAGTAGGGTCGTCGCTCCCGCCGTGGCCGGCGGTGGGCGCGGGCTGGTCGCCGCACATGTCTCTGGGCAACGAGATCTCGCTGCGCGGGCCGCTGCTGGAGCGCCGCATGCGCTTCTGGGACGACATCTACTCCGAGCACTACCGCGACCCCGTGCCGCCACCCAAGCCCGCACCGCGCCGCACTGAGCTATAGTAGGGTCGTCGCTCCCGCCGTGGCCGGCGGTGGGCGCGGGCTGGTCGCCGCACATGTCTCTGGGCAACGAGATCTCGCTGCGCGGGCCGCTGCTGGAGCGCCGCATGCGCTTCTGGGACGACATCTACTCCGAGCACTACCGCGACCCCGTGCCGCCACCCAAGCCCGCACCGCGCCGCACTGAGCTATAGTAGGGTCGTCGCTCCCGCCGTGGCCGGCGGTGGGCGCGGGCTGGTCGCCGCACATGTCTCTGGGCAACGAGATCTCGCTGCGCGGGCCGCTGCTGGAGCGCCGCATGCGCTTCTGGGACGACATCTACTCCGAGCACTACCGCGACCCCGTGCCGCCACCCAAGCCCGCACCGCGCCGCACTGAGCTATAGTAGGGTCGTCGCTCCCGCCGTGGCCGGCGGTGGGCGCGGGCTGGTCGCCGCACATGTCTCTGGGCAACGAGATCTCGCTGCGCGGGCCGCTGCTGGAGCGCCGCATGCGCTTCTGGGACGACATCTACTCCGAGCACTACCGCGACCCCGTGCCGCCACCCAAGCCCGCACCGCGCCGCACTGAGCTATAGTAGGGTCGTCGCTCCCGCCGTGGCTGGCGTAGCCGGCGGCATTTCGGTTGTCAGCATCAGATTGTCGTTTTGATGCGTCATCCCAAATTTTGAAGATGAGTATAAGATTTCACAGATATGTACCAAAATTTGATTCTCTGAGCGCTTCTTAAACGATACGTATGGCCAAAATTTTGTAATTAATTCAGGTGGTTAATCTCATCGGCATACAACTTGGGATTGTGATAGGTAGATAATTTATGCATTTATTTGGCTTTCTTTGAGACCTACATTAGTAAAATCAAAGAAATATTTCAAGTGCTTTATGCTAGTGTATTGTGTAGTTTCTTGTCAATTTAGTATTAAATGTTGAGCCATACCTTAGTTTTTGTTATACCTAATTTAAATTTGTGAATAAAGGTAACTTGCCCAGTAAAACAACTTGACTTCGTTTTTAAAGGTATTCCCTGTACCTATAGAGGTACAGGTATAGACCTACTAGTAAGTACCCGCTTGGGCACTAAGCAAGCGATAAATAATATCCCTGCTGTATTACAAAGACACTGTTTATTTTACTCATATCCTATGGCATGATTTAACGTGAATTAATAACAAATTCATTATCGTTTAGTAGATACTAGCGGTTCGTCCCGGCTTCGACCGTGGTACATAATATATAAATATATAGTCTATAGCACACAAGGATTACGAACACGTCCATCGATGAAATAATTTTTTAAATCGGTATAGTAGATTCTGAGACGACTGCGTACAGATATCTCTATTTTTTCCACTTTAGGTTTTCCTTTCGGTCACTCAGCTTACAAACTGGAACAAAATGGAAAACTTGAAATATTGATTTATTTACGAGTACGAGTTCCATCGTGGCACCAGTGCTACAAAAACAGCTCGAAGGATTAATGAAGTGTATAGCGGCGATGTCGGAAAAGAAAACACAGTGCATTTTTGGTTCCAACGTTTTCCTTCTGAAAATTTCGACCTGCAGAACAACCCCCTGGATGGCCGGACAATATTGATAATGAAGAGTTGAAGGCTATTGTGGAAGAGGATTCATCGCAAGCCACGTACGCCGAGTTAGTTGCAGACCGCGCTGTTAAAACTGTTTTAACCCACCCACATGAAGCAAATTGGGAAGATGAAAAAACTTGAAAGGCCTCATAAATTGAGTGCAGCAAACCAACAAACACACGTCGGCTGCTATGCTTCTTTACTCAACCGGCACAATAATTAAGGGATTTTAAATCAAATCATTACCTGTGATAAAAAGTGGATCTGGTGGAGCAAGGGCTCTAACAGATTACTGTTATCAATTGAGTAAAAGTAAACCAATTAAAGAAATGTAAGAATTTATATTGACAACTGTTCGATCTTTCCCATATAAAATTTCACAAAGGAATGCTCTTCAACGGCTTAGCTCCATCTACTTATAGCGCCAACCCCTCTAAAACTCTTTTGAGATGGCGGGAAGAAGTGAATGGTATCCCACCGGCGCCCTCTACACTAAATGACACATATTTAGACTCAAATCCCAGTATTAAAATAATACTATAGTGAAATACACGGCAAACAAAATACAGGTGATAACACGGCCCTCCTGCGCACGCTGCCAACCTTGGCAGTGTCACAGTCTGGTGTAGTTGCTGCGAACAAAATGCACAATTATTCATTTTATCAAAGTTAATTTTACTCTTCCAGTAATATCCACTTAAGATGAGTAACTTTCCCAAGCAGTTGCGCTGTCACATTGTCGCAACTCAAGGTACGTCATTACATTACCACATTCTCCATAAATCCAGTTAAGATGAGCAATGAATAGCTTTCCCAAGCAGTTGCGCTGCCACATTGTCGCAACTCGAGGTACGTCACTACATTACCCACATTCTCCATAAATCTCAAACATACACCTTTCCCTAGCTGCCGCCTGGTAACTCTAGATACGCGGCATTAAAGTCAAAGTCAAAGTTCATTATTTTCACTCTTAATGCTTTCTCTAGCAGTTACACTCTTAGGCCGACACAAGGTACGTCAGTTTATGTCCAAGGTATTACGGTTTCACTCTAACGCTTACTTTGTCAATGGATCGAAGCCATTGCACTTCACTACGTTATTCAAACGTTAACTCATCAGCAATCGATCATAATTCCCGACAACATCCTAGAGCCATTGCACTGCTCGATTGGGTTTGACTTTCAATTACATATATCTGCAAGTCTTCTAATCGTACCTATTCAAAGGTTTCATATTTCTCACATATGGCCTTCTATGTAGTTTTTATAAACGCTCCCAAGTGATATTTAGAGCGAATTAAAGGGTCTCATTTTTTGAAACAATACCAAAACAATTCATTGGTAACGTACATAGCTCGGCATCATCTGACTAAAATCTTTCTAATTTCAACCATAAGGGAATCTTATAACTGCACTGAATATAACCACTTTGTAACCCAACTACGGTAACCAAATTCAAATCAAAGATGTAACACTTTCTATTACTGTATTAACTATTATTGTATTACGTTAAGCTGGGAACATCACCTAAAAGCAGTCAGTAGTAAATTATTCGCTTCTGGGGGATCGTTGAGGAGACTACGAAACTTTTTACCCACTGCTACTAAAATTGCGCTTGCACAATCTCTTCTTCTTCCCATTTTAGACTACGCTGATATCTGCTACCTCGACCTCAATGAAGACCAGCTAAATAAACTTGAGCGTCTCCAAAATTATTGCATAAGATTCATATTTGGCTTGCGCAAATATGATCATGTATCTCAGTTCCGTATGCAGCTCAAGTGGCTTCCCATTCGCCTTCGTCGGAATGCTCATATTTTATCTCTACTCTACAATGTTTTATTTCAACCCTCATCACCGCGTTATTTGAAAGATGTTTTTACATTCTGGAGCGATGCGCACTCTCTGCCTCTCCGGTCTAAGAACAACTTGTCACTCCAATCGCCTTTGGCACGCAGCGAAAATTTCTACGGCAAGTCGTTCGCTTTTCGGGCCGTTGAGCTGTGGAATGCTTTGCCTGTAACTATTAGACAAGCTCCATCAGTTGCAGTTTTCAAACAACTGGTAAATCAGGTCTATCTATCTACGTGATAATTTAGTTGAAGTCGTTACTCTTATTTAAGTTGTAAATTTATAAATTTCATATATTATTGTATAATATCCTTTAGTAAATCATGATATTTATTTATTAGTTTGTATTATATTCGTATTTATGTATTAGGATGTATTGTTATTAATATGTAGGTTTATGTTTAATAGTATTGTAGTGTATTTATATTAGAATATTTCAAAGTTAATTTTCATATTTATAGACTTATAATCTTTCACTCATTGTTTGTACTTCCCCGTCTTATTATTCTTCATTTCTCCTTTTCCATCCAGCGGTTGCCTGGAAGAGATCGCTTTTAGCGATAAGGTCGCCAATTGTTACTTTATTTTATTAAGTTTTTGTAACTTTGTTTACTTTGTTAAGTACAATAAAGAGTTAATCTATCTATCTATCTATTATGTTTTAAAATGCATGACCTTTTTCAAACAGTTTCCCTGAAATATATTTAAACCAATATCTAACTGATTTACACTTTTTATCTATAGTAGTTGCTGTGCCTCGCAACAACTCGTCCACAACATAAGCTACCCTCTCATAAAGTTTCGTAAAACGGTATCCACAAACTTAAAAAAAAAACGAAGATGTTTCATTCTACGAAATGTTCTCATTGCAGTTCCCGGAATTGAAGGTTATTTTACAGTACCCCTTTACGAGATAATAAGTAATAGATTTAACTTGTCGGTGATTCGCAAAAGTTTCATTTGAAATGCAATGTTAGATAACAAGGTTAAAACAATTTTATACATCGTTTCTTCAAAGCAAAGTAAATCGTAATATTAAACTGTTGCTTACTTACGTGTACATTACGCACTACTGAAATCACTGATCCAAGAATAACATTTTTAACTAACTGCGGGCGACGCTTGCTTTTCCGATTATTTCTCATCACCGTTGTGATTTCCAGGCGTGGTGTTCATAGCACTTCTGATGTTATCAATTGAGTAAAAGTAAACCAATTAAATAAATGTAAGAATTTATATTGACAACTGTTCGATCTTTTCCATATAAAATTTCACAAAGGAATGCTCTTCAACGGCTTAGCTCCATCTACTTATAGCGCCAACCCCTCTAAAACTCTTTTGAGATGGCGGGTAGAAGTGAATGGTATCCCACCGGCGCCCTCTACACTAAATGACACATATTTAGACTCAAATCCCAGTATTAAAATAATACTATAGTGAAATACACGGCAAACAAAATACAGGCGATAACATTACCATTTTTTTTTCGAAATTTAAATAACTTCTTGCAAGATAAAAAAATCAACACCGATTGATTCTCGCCCATATGGTTTTTTAGTAGATGAATCAGTGAACTAACTAGTGCGTTCCAGTAAGGCGTGTAGAAAACCAAACAAACCAAAAAAAAAGGTGATACCATAACATAAACATCGTTTAATCTTAGTATTTTTATGAAATTGCCTTAAAATATTTTGACGTGACAACGTCTTATAATTCGATGAAGCTGGCTGCACGCACGAAAAAACATGACGTCATGCGGCGTTACCTCGCTCTGAGGCGTTCCATTTAAGGCTTGGAGTTGAAGTTGTCACGTTCAACTATCGTCAGTAACTTTACAGACAACCGATTTTTTTACAAATAGGATTCGATTATTATTGCGATCTTAAATACCATATACTTAGATTTGTATTGATCAAATAATTCTATACTATCTTATTTTAGAAGTTATAGAAAGTAATGGTAGGATGATAGAAATATGATTTTAAGTACTAGCAATTTGATCTGTGTTTCTCAAACTCTCAATGTTGCATTCAAGACATTTATACTTTTTTTCATCAAATTATTCTTATTAAGGACGCGCCTATTTTTCTAACATACCCCTTTCATGCCCATATTGTGAAAATGCCCATTTCCATTATATTCAAGTATGGATTAATTTTACTCTATTTTTTTTTTGTCATTTATTTGGAATTTTTAATTGTAATGTAATTTGATTTTAATGTAATGTATTATTTGATTTTTATTGTAATGGGATTTTAAATTGACGTCTATTTTTTTTTATTATTGACTTGTATTGGTAATATTTGAATTTCTTGAATATTATGACATGTAACTACTCGTTATAAATAAAAGAGGATGAGTATGACTAAAGAACTCCGAGAAAAAGGTTTCTTGTATCGTAATGAGTTGAGAGAAAATCGCAAACCTCTAAATACGTGTTCCAAATTATGCTGTTTACTATCAAAAAAAGCTTGTATAATTTTCACTCTAAAATGTGATAAATTTTGTGTTATTTTGATCGAAACTTTTGTATGTGTTTCCAGAATATTACATCATAGTGTTATGATCAGCTTTGGGTAGTACGAGGACAATTCGAACGAGATTTAATTAATGTTAAAAATAAAAGGAAACATCTAAATTACTTTTCTAAGTCACTGGTTCTAGTGTTACATTCTTCTCCGAACTCAAATGCTTTGTCTTTCCTTTTTTTACGTGGGGGAAATAAATGTACGTATGCCCGCCATACTCTCATTATGAAATGAGAGGAGATCTCCATCTACCCTCATTTGGGCTTCAAAAATCGCAGGGTGACCAACACTACACACAACACTAACCATATCAGGTTTCTCAAAACTCAGTGCGCTATGCACACATTTATTTATTAGAGGATTCCGAGACGCCGATAACCGTAAACCGGGTAGTTTTCGGTTATTGGCATCGTGGTCATCGCGTCGTAGTTGAAATATACACCAATGTTTTTTATTTTTCAATGCTTCCTGAACCATTCTTGCGTAGTAATGATATTCGGTAGATAGAACCTTCGGGTCGTGGATCTCGATCCAATGACCAGTTTTAGCATCAATCAAATGTTCAGCAATTGCAGATTCTTGTGTCTGACGATTTTTAACAGCGGCAATGTGTTGATTGTTCCAAGTCCCAGCAGTGGGAACATTTATTTGGGTGTTTATGATATGCATACATATATTTATCCTTGTTTTGCGACGAAAATTTAAAAGGGCAATCAATGAAAGGTACTACAAACTATCTTGTAAAACAATGGTTGTGAAATGCTGGTCTGTCATATTGAGAGTGACATTGGTTTGTTTACCTTTTATTCACATAGATTTGGAATGAGGTATACCTATGAGACAATGGTAAACTTTGAGTATATAAATATATATTATGATATTTAAAAATCGACAATGTTCCTCCCTTATGGAACACCAATTTCATATGTAAGGACTATATTGCTTTATATTTTTTATAACGTAAATTATTCTATTGTCTATGATTTCATATACATTGCGTACCTCATCGGTCAGAGGTCGAATTAATTTACGACAACGCAGACCTCTCCAGGGGTCATTGTGGGTCATACGTTGCACTGAAGCTGTTGTGAAACGAAGTATCCCAGTGTTTACTGAGCATATAGTTTAATTTAACGGTCTAAACAAATTAAATCGATTTAAAATGTTTGAACATCAGTGTAAAAACAAGTAAAATATGGACTGACTGCCTAATAATAAGTGTGTTAGGTACCAACGTAAGAGGTTTTATAAATAAATTGTAATACAATATTTTCATGGTAGGTAGTGAGTAGATATTATTCGGCTTAAATTGGTAAGTTTGCTTGTGATTTGCATGTCTCATTAAATTATAACAATGTAGGTATAAGTAATTGTTTAAAAACGTCACACTAAATTAATCGGCACTGATGGTGGAGAAGAGGTTGGACCATAGATGTATATATAATATATATATAAACTTTTTGGGTTAGACTCATTTCTCAATCGTCGATTCAAAATCGTCAATCCTACTAACCTATTAATATTAAAAATGCGAAAGTTTGGATGTTTGTTGCTAAAACGTTTGGTTTGTTAAAAATATAGGTAAATACTACGTTAACTAAACATCTAACTGATGTAAACGATTCGTCAATTCCAATTTAATTCTAAATTGAAGTTATATATCTTATTGTTTGTTATTATAAATTGTTAGTACTCCTAATTGTACTCCCCGTCTTCCATTATTATTGATTGATTTATTTTTTATCATCCTATGGTTGCCTGGAAGAAATCGCTCTCAGCGATAAGGTCGCCAATTGCTACTTTATTATAAGTTTTTTCTGTATTTTTCTTTGTTATGTAAGTGCAATAAAGAGTTTATCTATCTATCTATATCCTTACTAATTTATTTGTTGATACTCTATTTCTTTCTTTTCCTTTGTTTTGATCGCTGAAAACTGTTTTTTGGATTTTGTGTATCTGTTTATTTTTTTTACCTACCTAAGAGCATGTTTTCTTAGAGTATGTTCGCAAGTTACGGCTGGTCTAGGAGAGTCGCGAGAACGGCGCTTGCCTATCCGGAGACTCCGGGTTCAAACCCCACACGCACCACTGTCTTTTCTAAGTCATGTACGTAATGCTGCTAACTTAAAACGGTAAAGGAAAACATTGTGAGGAAACCGACATGTATCTAGAATCTTTCGAAGTCATGTGTCATCCATCAACCCGCACTGGGCCAGCGTGGTGGATTGTGGCCTTAATTCTATCTTTGCAAGAGAAGGCCCTGAGTCCCAGCAGAGGGAACATTTAATGGGCTGTTGATGAGGTTGATGAGAGCATGTTTTAAAGTTATGCCAATTGTCATATAAATTTAATCAGCAATTTCAACGTGATACGTGTATGGCGATACAGGCAGATAAACAGACATGAAAGAAAAAAAAACAGTTTTGGCATTAGTATCGATTCCTAAGTAACCTACCACCTATCCAGTTCGATTTGGTTACTTTTGTAGTGGTAGGACTCTTAGCAGAGTCCGCCTGGGGAAGTACCACACCTTTGTCAATTATTCTACCGCCAAGCAGTAATGTGCAAACATTACTGTGTTCCGGTTTGAAGGGCAATGTTTCCAGAGAAATTACAGGGCTTAGAGATATAACAACTTAGATCTCTGGGTGACGAGCGCAGTGCGGTGCTAGGTAATGATTTTGGCTCTTCATGTTCCAATAGCTGCGTGTCACTGTGCTGTTATGTGGCAGGCATGTTGCTTACCATCAGGCACATGTCTTGCTCGTCTCGTCACTCTTTATTTAAAAAAAAAAAAACTCAAAAAATATTATAGATTTTTTATGTAATACAAAAATAAATATAAATTGAGGTGCTTGACAAAAACACATCTTATATATAAAATTCTCGTGTCACAGTGTTTGTTTCCTTACCCCTCCGAAACGGCTCTGCTGATTTTTACCAAATTTTATATGTTTATTCAGTAGGTCTGAGAATCGGCTACTAGCTATTTTTCATACCCCTAAGTGGTAAGGGTTGTTCACACTAAAAAAATTTTATTTAATTTTTGGACAATTTTTTTTGTTTTTATTTTTTTATAATGTAGCGTTAAAAAATACATACAACCCTAAATTTTTACCCTTTTATCACCAACCCCTGTTTTTTATAGTAATTTAATCATTTTTCATCCCGCTCGATTACTGATCAATTATAGTCTTTTTAGGGTTCCGTAAATACGTAAAAACGGAACCCTTATAGATTTGTCATGTCTGTCTGTTTGTCTGTCTGTCCGCCCGTATGACACAGCCACTTTTTGCCGAAACTATGAGAACTACACTGTTGAAACTTGGTAAGTAGATGTATTCTGTGAACCGCATTAAGATTTTTACAAAAATTATAATAGTAAATAGTAATAGTAATAGTTTATTAATCATAAGTTTACATTCTTATCTAGTTACACCAGGATGTCATAACTAAAAATGAAAGATACAATTTCAGCGTCAAGGTGTTCAGTGAAACCCACACTAGGTTATCCTGTGTCGTGGGTTTCAGGCTCTCCTTTAAACTAAATATCTAAAGTAACTTTGAGGAAGCTACAGATAAAATTACAATTGAGAAAAGAATTAAAGAACAACTAAATCTGAATATAAAAACAGGCTTATATCTTATATCTAGGGTACATACATTTATGTCTCAAAAATCATATGACCACTACAAGTGACAACTAAATACTTTGTATACTGTTATTTAAACAAGGAAATAATAATAGGTACCACATAATAATCTATATATATAAAAGCGAAAGGTCACTCATCAAGGAATCTCAGAAACTACAAATGCTAGGAATCTGAAATTTTGCATGGAGATCCCTTTTAGCACGTAGGCGCTCGCTAAGACGGGGTTTTGCGAAATTCAACCCCTAAGAGGGTGAAACAAGGGATGACCGGTTGTATGAAAATTCGTAATTTTAAAAATTACCAAGTTTTGGATCTAGACACTTGACACGAAGATATTAAATGTTTGTTCCATCAATTTTGTAATTTCTAACTGTACGGGGGTGAAATTGGGGTTAAAATGGGGGATGAATGTCAATATGGAAGTTCTCAGCCGTTGAAGATAAAACCATGAAACTCTGTATATAGACACTTGACACAAAGCAAACGAATGTTTGTTCTAGCAATATTGTAATTTCGAACTGTACGGGGATGAAATTGAGTTTGAAATGGGGGATGAATGTATATATTATGGAAGCTCCCAATCGTTGAAGATAAAACCATGAAACTCTGTATATAGGCCTCGTAGCTTAGTGGGTAGTAGCTCTGCCTGCGAAGCCGAGGGTCGTGGGTTCAAATCCCACCCTGTGCAAATATTTGTGTGATGAATTCAAATGTTTGCACTGTGTCTGGGTGTTTCTATGTATAATAAGTATGTATTTAAAACTATATAAGTATTATATCAGCTATCTGGCCGCCATATTACAAGCTTTGCTTAGTTTGGGGTCAGATGGTGTTGTGTGTGAATTGTCCACCAATATTTATTTATTTATTTATAGGCACTCGACACGAAGCAAATAAATGTTTATTCCATCAATTTTGTAATTTCGAACTGTACAGGGATGAAATTGGGATTGAAATTGGGGATGAAAGTATATATTATGGAAGCTCCCAATCGTTGAAGATAAAACCATGAAACTCTGTATATAGGCACTCGACACGAAGCAAATAAATGTTTGTTCTAGCAATTTTGTAATTTCGAACTGTACGGGGATGGATTTTGGGTTTTGAATTAGTAGGTTAGGGGTATTTATTTCGCGGGGACGAAGTCGCGGGTAACAGCTAGTAATATATAATAATACTATATAATTTCAAAAATAAATATATTCTAATTACAAATGTATAGATAGTTACAAAAAAATTAAATGGATGAGTTTTTCAGATACAAAGCAAAATATCGACAAATAGAATATTATATGATATAATAGTATAAATGAACCCGAAGTGATTATTTTAGAATAGTTAATAAACTCTCCGTTTTCAAATATCCTAGGGTCAATAACCATGAAGTTACTGTCTTTCTCGCCATAAAACGAGACAAATACATTATGTCTAATTTTTTATCAAGGTTCCGATAGAGGTATGGCCCATAGAAGAAAAAGGAGTTTTGGGCGAAGACGGTTCTTAGTCTAGGTAAGGCCCAGTTGTTCTGTCGGTGACCGTCCTTTTTCGTACGAGTAGCACTTGAAATTGCTGTCCTATGAAACCGCATGATAACCGACAACACATACAATTGCCGTACTGTCAGGAATTCACAGTCTCTATAGAGTTTGTCAGTGGGGTACCGGTATGGTTTTTTGTAGGCAACTTTTAGAACTGCACGCTGGGCTCGTTCTAGGTGGATAATACGCGTTTTAACTGCAGATCCCCAACAGACAATGGAGTAGTTTATCACAGACTGACACAGAGCCAAATAAACAATACGCAATGTTTTGGGTTCAGCTACAGTACCAAGACGTTTAAAAACATGTAGCATCTTACGCAACCGACAACGTACATTGTTTATCTGGCAACCAAATGTAAGCCTGTGGTCAATCATTACTCCAAGGTATTTGATGCTATCCACACATTCAAGCTCAGGGCAATTACAAGTCAAATCCGTGCGCAGGCCACAAGAGTGCAGCTTGATCTTCATAGGCTTAGGGTTAGACTTTTGAGTAACTTTAAACGCCATGTACTTGGTCTTAGTAGCATTCAACGTAAGAAGGTTGAGTTGAAGCCAACTAGCAACCCGAGATAGTCCCATATGAGTCACATCAATCACCTCATCCCAGCTGTTACCATGGAACACAAGAACGGTGTCATCAGCAAAAGTGAATATACTTCCATTGATAAGTTTCAGACCACATAACTCATTAATGTAGACAAGGAATAGTGTAGGTCCAAGTACACTTCCCTGGGGTACTCCAAAAGAAACAGACGCATACTCACTATGCTGATTGCAAATTCGAACCCTTTGTTTCCTATCGCTGAGGTAGGAATAGAACCAGTTTAGTGCAGTTCCACGAACTCCACCCAATTCAAGCTTCCTTAGCAATATTGGCCAAGCTACTGTATCAAAAGCCTTTGCCATGTCACAGAACACACCAAAACACTTTTTATTAGCATCCAGCTTTGTCTTAACATAGTCTACAAGAGCTACCACAGCATCCTCCGTGGATTTCCCGACTCTGAATCCAAATTGGTTAGGGGAGAGCATTTCATTCACTTCTAAAAAACTGAGCAGCCGTTTATTAACAAGCTTTTCCAGCACTTTTGAGAGTGCAGGAAGAAGTGAGATTGGTCTATAATTAGATGTAATTGACGCTGTGCCAGATTTATAGATGGGGCAGATGTCCGCTAATTTGAACGAGTCCGGTACAACACCCTGCTGCATGCTAAGATTACTAATGTGTGAAATAAGCGGAGCCAAAACTTCGACACCCAGTTTCAACAATTTATTATTTATCTGATCACAGCCAGCGGCCGAAGAGGTTTTGAGGTTGGATATATTTTTTTTAATTTCAATGACGTTTGTTGGTGCCAAGAACAAAGAGTGAACCGGCGAATGATCAATAGCTACTGAGTCTGCCAGTTGTTGCTGCGACTTATTGAGGTTGCTAAGGATTTTTTGCGCGAGGTTGTTTCCAATCGATGAAAAGTAATCATTAACATGGTTTAAAGAGTCTACCGCAGTATTTTTAATTTTGAGGAGATTGGCCGAATCATTATGTTTAATTTTTAAGTCACAAATGTCTTTAACTGTGTCCCATAGTTTTTTGCTATTGTCTTTGTTGGCAAGTAATTGATCAGAATTATATTTATTTTTAAGACTACGCATAATATTTGAATAATAGTTGCGATATTTTTTGTATTTATCTATAATATATTGGTTATCCGGATTTTTTTTAGCTTGTAAGTGCAATGCATCTTTACGACGTGCACACTTTAATAATCCTTTGGTCATCCAGGGCTTACATATGACTTCGGCACTACGCAATTTGATTGAAGTGGTGTTGTTAGTGATAGCAAGACCGATTTGGTCTATCAAAAAGTTCGTTGCTAGGTTCACGTCCGTTTCTTGATAAAAAGTTGACCAATTGGTGTTACCAAGTTCTGTTATAACATTGTTATACTTAATTTTAGGTACTAATTTTGACTTTGGATGATTTGTAATAGATATTCTTCTACTAATTCCAGTTAAGATACTGGCATGGTCTGTGATGTCAGAATCATTAACTATAACTCTTGCTCTTTTTTTAGTCTTAATTAGAGAGTGGTCTAGACAGTTTCGACCGCGCGTGGGCATAGTGTGACCCGGTGTAAAACCTAGATGGGCTGTAACTTCGAGGTAATCTAATGTTTTTTTATGGGTAGATATAGGCTTAATATCAATATTTATATCCCCAGTTATGACACATGAGTCTGTTGAGATGGTGGATACAGTATTTTCAAGTGAAATTAAAAAATTACTTATGTTGCCTACAGCAGGACTGCGGTATATAGCAATGACGGAAAATTCAGATCCTATATTTACAATAAGACAATTCGCATTGTAAGGGTATCCGGGGGTCAAGGGTTGTGAACTCAATTGGTGAAAATTGAATTCCCAAACCTCCCCGGAAAAAAAAGTTAATGTTTAAGTATAAAATAAAAAAATTAAGACTTTTTCAAGCGTTTATTGATAGGACACAAAGGCATACATCAATACTAAAAAGGGTAAAAGGCCAGGGGTCGATCGTTGAGTTACTGTTCCTTCAAAAGACCAAAAAAAGGAATTTGAGGAATTCCTTGACAACCTCTAAATTAAAATTTGGTTATTCCCAGTACAGGGCCCCTTAGTAAAGATGGGTAAATTCCGAATACCACCCTAGGTTAGAGAGGGGTTCAGCAAAGGCAAAACTCCCCGGTTAGGTTAGATAAGTAATTGGGCAAAAATTAACCCCTCCTTACAGCCAGGAACCTATACTGTTACCGAGAACTGACAATATCAACCAAAATAAAAGGGGCAATAGGCCTCCATCAGTATGGTGTAAGACCATGGAATTTATGACTATAAATTTAGTAGATTAAGTAAGGTAAGAGACCAAATTACCAATTACAAGTACAACGTCAGTTTCAACGCGCTAAGTGTTGAACGTTAAACTAACTTTAGTACACTCTAGATACAATAAGGTTTACAATAGCTCCTTAATGATATTAGATCCACGGACAAATACAACATTCAAGTACGGAGAAAACAATCCGTCAGACTATGACTGACTCTCTGTCAAATACAGGAAGTAAGCCCCTAGAAAATACCGTTTACACCTAGTTTACTCGGGTGAAAAAGTATCTTAGGTTATAAAACATGGAAATTTGTTTATATAGGTCAAAAACCTGACCTTCACTAACCTACCACGGCCCATAGCCCGGCCTGGCGAATAGGCCTCCACCACTCTCCATTTCACTCACTGTCATTTCATCACTATTAACCAAACAAAAACCTGTCGGGTTCAGGCGAGCGCTGTCACAGCCACGAAGCACGAGGAGCTCGGGACAGCAAACCCGGCCAAAACTGCCAGACACCACCACAACCGGACGCCAACAAAACCGGTCGGCTCCCCAAGCACAGCTCCCCAACAACATCTCCCCAACGACACCTCCTACAAAAGAACAAACGAAATAAGCAACGTGTCCGTCAGACATCCGCCTGCCATGCGGCCTCTCGGTACATTTTATACATTCGACTTACCCCTTTAGGGAGGTGGTTCACTCAAACGCTAAGACAGGCCCTCACGCGCAAGCCAAAGCCCTCGCTTGGACGGCGGTCGCCACGGGACACGTCACTAGAAAAAAACACGTTTTCACTTTTCTGCGACACGAACAATCGATCGATCGACGATCGAACAAGCAAAATCACAGCACATAACTCACCACAAGGCCGAGGGCCGACTTTATCACGGCCGTACGTCGCTTGCCATCTTAAATGGTCACAATAATATAATCGATGCGAGGATAACCTTGAAACGTGACGGCCCGCTTGCCGTCCCGATCGAAAATGGCCGACCGCCCGAATAGGGAGACGGTAAAAGAACGTATCAAACAAGCGATGATCTAGGGAGGGGAAATTGTATCACTTCGAAACCACAGACTAACGAATCGCGTTCCGAATCGAAAAAAAAAGTGTTACAGCATCATTGAATTGTGGTTCACTTATTTCCACGTGAAGTCCATGTTTTGTAAAAACAACAAGCCCATCATTTTGGTTTCTCAGTACAGTTGATGCGTTGGCAGTCATAGTTCAGAAGGTGAATCCCCTTAAATGAGCTATCAATCCAAGCCTCCGATAAAATTATCAGGTCAGGAAGAAAACCCAATCTAGATAAGTAGATTAAAAATTGGTCAAAGTTCGCCCGAACACTTCTAATGTTCTGTGACAATATTGTGAACTGTTGCGAGTGGTCTCCTATTACTCGCACGCAGTCATCTACCAATCCAACTCTGTAGTTGTCAATCAAAGTAGTGTCGTCAATACTATTTATTAAATCTACATTATTCATTTTAAATTAGGTGTCAAAAATATTGTAAGTAATAACACAGGAGCACCTGTGTATGTATGTGTAATTTTTTGTTATAAAATAGTATTGACCACAGCACCAAGAATAACATACTTTCAATTTAACGGGCTGACAGATGCGTAATTTCAATTTACCTACAAATATCTTGAATTTATTGTCAAAACAACTCTGAAACACGATAAACATGGAGGAGGTTGTACCTTTGTACCCCGGACCGGATCTTAGCGGACCGTGTTGCCCATGAGCGCCGTTTGTACCAGTGCCATACGTGTACTTACCGTGACTTAGTGTCCAGTAATGACCCCGAATTAACATTACAACCATAGTTACCCGATATATGAGACAGTAGTAAGAAAAACAGAGACGATATAATGCTGGGAGATATAAATGTAATATAATTAGTGCGCTTGTCGGAATAAAAATACATAATACTAATGTTTGGTTATTATAATAAAAAGACATCATTCTACTTGTTCAATAATTTATCCAGAAATTACCGTCTCGGGGCCCATCAGCGAGATTTAAACATTATTATTAAGCAGATATACCGATTTTAAAGTTTCCCCCATAAGTATATAATTAAACACTTACCTATTGTTCCTGGCGCTATCCAAAGCCCAGTTTGGTACGACAGGAAGAAGGAACGGGATCAAAGGGAATTGGAACCCAAACCAGGCAGCTCCGTAGACTTCCCGTTCCAGCAGTATTCAACCGGTCCAGCGGTTTAGAAGGGGCCAGTCCAGTAGCTCACTTTTACAAAATAGTCCAGCACTAATCCAATAGTAACACAATTAACGTTAATAATGTATTCCCGTAGCAAATATTAACTTTTATCCCGAAAAACACCAGGTTAGAAAAAAAAGGCGTGACTCGTCGTTCCCGCGACAAAAGACAACGTCACTTGACAACTGTCAACCATAGATCCGCTATGATTTCGCTCGGCCGATATAATGTTGCCAGATTATACGGAACAAAACCCCCGACCAATTGAACTCCAGGTCAATTTTAGTAACCAGTATTTAGTAGTATCCGGACCCCAAATAAAACGAAATTCCCAACTTTGACCCGAAAGTGGAAATCAAACCAAAAAAAACTTTACCAAAAATTTAAATAAAATTTTAACCATGAAAAATACGTATATCTAATAAAGAGGCAAGCGTGCCAGAGAGGACACCGCGCGCTGAAGTCTAGAACCAGAAACCAGAATCTCCGCCACGCGGGGTGTGCCATCAGTACCAGATATCAATTTTAAAATACGTCCCCTTCGCCAGAGTAGGGGGGCCAAATTTGCCTCTTTTAATAATACTAAGTCCCCTTCCCGAGGGGCCTCCGTCCTATCTGTCCATTTTACCCGTTGTTGCAAAAGGTGCAAGTACTCGGCCGACCAGCGCCTCCAGAAGTCTTGACTTATTTGCTGCAATAACTGAAAACGGGACAGGCGTCCGGGCCGCTCATCCTTCCAGGGATACTCCGGCAACGCGGTTAAGGGCTGACCGATCAAGAAGTGACCCGGCGTCAAGACTTCTAGATCGTTAGGGTCAGGCGAGATTGGACAGAGAGGACGGGAATTAAGCACTGCCTCCACGCGGCATAGTACCGTGACTAACTCTTCCCAAGTTAACACGGTCTCCCCGATGACACGGCGGAGATGGGTTTTAGCAGACTTCACCGCAGCCTCAAAAATTCCTCCCCAGTGAGGACAGGCTGGCACACTAAATTGCCAGCTGATTCCCCGCTGGGCGAGAGCCAGACTTAAACTATTATTACCATAATTTAAAAAATTATTACCCTCGCGTAAATAATTCGCCGCTCCTCGATAGTTTGTGCCATTGTCCGAACGTATTAAAGAGGTTACTCCTCTTCGCGCTACAAAGCGATCCAGCGCCGCGACAAAGGCCTCCGTAGACAGCGCAGAGACCAGCTCCAGGTAGACTGCTTTGGTGGCCAAACACACAAAGACGCACAGGTAGGCTTTAACGACCTTGGCGTTACGCAACGTCGATGACTTGACCGAGAAGGGCCCAGCGAAGTCCGTTCCGACCCCGTCGAACGGCCTCGAGGGAGAAATCCTATCCGGAGGAAGATCTCCCATCATGGGCTGCATGGTAGACGCCTTGAGCCTATAACAAGGGACACATCTAAACAGCACCTTTCGGACCGCCCTGCGAGCCGACAAGATCCAGAATTCACGCTGCAACACAGCGAGAAGCGCGCCACATCCCGCGTGCGCGTTACTGATATGCCGATCGGAGATCAGCAGGTCCACCAGAGGACCTCCTTTAGGTAGCGACAAGGGGTGTTTGCTGCCGTACGGCAGGTTGGCTTTCCGCAGCCGACCTCCTACGCGCAGAAGACCATCCTGATCTGTGAAAGGATTCAGTTTAGCGACCGCACCCTTCAAGCGAGCGCGACCGCAGCGCAGCGCCTCAAGTTCCGTCGGAAACCTCTCACCCTGCACCAGCCGAATGAGGTGCAGCAAGGAACTCCGACGCTCCTCCACAGTGGCGATCTGGTCACACATCTTCTGACGAGGGTAACGACAGTTGTGGATGAAGCGCTTAATCCAGCTAGTTACCCCAACAGTTTATCCAACTTGCTGTAACGACCCGTCAACCAATCAGGGTCTGGGGGCACTTCCGCCACAATCGCATGCACGCGGACTCCGGGCAGCTCCGCTCGCTCCGAGTCCGCGCCGAGAGCTGGCCAGGAAGCTTCTGGCTCCCGCAGCCAGTCCGGACCCCACCATAAGGGGTGATCAACTAGCTCCGGCGCGGAACAGCCGCGCGAAGCACAGTCAGCGGGGTTCAACTCACCCGGGACATGTCTGCAAACCATGTCCAGTCCAATGTTTTGGATTTGGGAAACCCGATTTCCCACAAAAGTCTCCAAGGTGTGAGGGGCTGCTCTTAACCAGGCAAGTACGACCTGACTGTCGGACCACGCATAGACATTCCGGATGTCTATCGAGGTGGACAGTTCCTGATATACGTGCTTAAGCAGCCGAGCAAGTAATGTGGCTCCGCTCAATTCCAATTTCGGAATAGTGAGTCGTGTCCTGATAGGAGCTACCTTGCTCTTCCCCAATAAGAGCGTGAGATTGACGTGGCCTCCAGTGTCAACTGTACGTAAGTACACAGA
This sequence comes from Ectropis crepuscularia, assembly GCA_963693475.1. Classification (NCBI taxonomy): domain Eukaryota; kingdom Metazoa; phylum Arthropoda; class Insecta; order Lepidoptera; family Geometridae; genus Ectropis; species Ectropis crepuscularia. Next base: position 11,450,716 of record OY856339.1, on the reverse strand, counting down.
TGCGGCATAACCCAGCTCGGACGCATCACAGAACCCGTGCAGGCTGATCCGGCTACAGCCTGGTGGCAGAATGCGCCGGGGCAACGCCACTCGATTGACCGTTTCGAGGTCAGATATTAAACGAAGCCAAATGTTAAGCGAGTCTCCAACCAGGGGGTCGTCCCATGAGACCTTCAGAGTCCAAAGTCGCTGTAACAGACACTTGGCTGCGAACAGAACCGGACTGATCCAACCGTTTGGATCAAACATCCTGGCGATGGTGGACAAAACCGTCCGTTTTGTCCACGCGCGTGTGGCTTCCAGTGCCACCCGAAAGGTGAAGATGTCAGCAACCGGTTGATACTGCATGCCCAGAACCGCAATCCCGTGCGGATCGTCACCTTCTTCGAAGAGCCCGGGATCCTGCTGGTGATCGTCCGGGATACCAGCCAGGACGTTGGGGTCGTTAGAGAGCCATTTTCGAAGCTCATAGCCTCCAGATGCGAGAAGCTCTGTGAGCTCATCCCGGAGCAGCAGAGCGTCCTCCACCGTCTGCGCGCCAGTGCAAACGTCGTCCACGTATAGGTCGCGTTCCAGAACTGCGGCTGCACGTGGGTACCGAGCCCGTTCTTGCTCCGCCAACTCCAGCAGTGAGCGGATTGCAATGAAGGGGCTTGATCTCAACCCATAGGTGTTGGTGTTCAACTCATACACCATCATAGGGTCCTGAGGACTTTCCCGCCAGAGGATCAACTGGAACCTCCTGTCCTCGGGGTGTATGACCGTTTGTCGGAACATCATACGGATGTCCGCTCCCAACACCACCTGATGCCTACGGAAATTCAGGATGATGTCTACAATATCCCGATGTAACTTCGGTCCAGCGTGGAGGCACTGGTTCAGTGACACTCCTGTCGAAGTCGGAGCGGATCCATCGAACACCGTCCTGAGTTTGCCCGTCGACGCCTTCAAAACGGCGTGATGAGGCAAAAAGTAGTGGTCGACCAGTCGTCGCGAGCCGGAGACATGTGGCCCAGTGCCTCATACTCCCTCATGAACTCGATGTACTTTTCTCGAAGTACAGGATCTCGAGCCATGCGTCGCTCCATGGACCTGAGCCTTTTCTCGGCCAATGATCGAGACTGGCCCAGACGCGGGGGGTTATCCCGGAAGGGCAGCCTAGTCTCCAATCGCCCAGAAACCATTCTCCGAGTGTGAGCCTGATAAAAGTTCTCACACTCCACGTGCTCGGGATCCAGCCGAGACACGGTAGGCGGCTCTTCGATCTCCCAGAACCTCTGCATGATCTGAGCGAGGGCCGTTCCCGTAAAAGAAGCCTGATTCGACTGCTGCCACTCATCCACCATTCCCAAAATGGCGTTCCCGTAGATGGTGGGCAGCGCCATCAGCGAAGACTGGTCCAACAGTCTAGGCTTCCCGTTCATGATGTAACCCAGTACATCAGAACCCAACAAAAGATCTACCGGACCCGCCATCCCGAAGCGGGGATCCGCCAACCTGAGACCCTTAGTACAGGACAAAAGATCCGGATCTATGTCCGCCTGAGGAAGCCAACCGACAACCGAATCCATGACGGTGGCCCTGACCGCAATCCTTTCCGAATAGGAATGTACGGACGAGAAGGAGAGGCGGGTCTGTCCAGCCAACCGCACCTCTGTGTTCCCGACTCCTCGCAACGGAGTCGGTGACGGAAACCTAGCCAGGCCCAGGCGATGAGCAACCCGGGTTGTCAAAATACACCCCTGGGACCCTGTGTCCAAGAGCGCTCGTATCCGGACGTAGTCGCCTCTTGGACCCCAAACCCTTAACCAGAGGGTGGGCAGCAGGACCACCGGTTGATCCTGTGCCAAGGGAACGGAGGCTAGTCAATCCCTCCGAGGCCCGTCCGAACCCGTCGGACTACAGGGCCCAGCCCAGTATGGCTGCCGAGTCATAAGGGCCATCGGAGGGGGGGCATATCCAGCTGCCCTGCCATACTGAAAGTAGGGCGGGTGGTAGTCCAGCCTCGGATGCTCATGGAGGGGAGGCGTGTACGCCCTCCATTGCATTAATCGCGGATCCAGCGGCGGAGAAGGATAACGCTGGGGAGGTGGCCCCCGTGGTGACTCCGGTATCACCCCTCCACCTCTCCAGTTCGCCCGCGTCCGCGCGGGCTGTGAGGTCGGTGACCGAGCCACGTGTAGGACGCCCCTTGTTGGGCTGCCCGGTGCTGCCGGGAGTTGGGGTGGAGGGGGTGTGCTCCACGCTGTAGCCACTTCATTGTTGTACAATGCGTGGCTCTGCGTGGGAGCACCCCCGCCCGTGGAGGGCCCCCTCCCTGAGGGCTGTCGACCAGCACCATCGCTCCTGGTGCACAAGAGCTGGTGGTGTGGTCCCCCACACCCAGGACACGGCCGTGCCGTGGGGCAGTCATTGTACAAATGACCCCCCAGGCACCCGTAGCACCGACGCAACCGCCGAACGATGCCTCGTCGGTCGGAAGTCGTCCTCGCAAGCAGGGCCGGACACTGCACCAGCGCGTGAAGCTGGCCACAGTTCGGGCACTCCTGCTCCGGCGCAGTCGTCACCGTCGCCGTCCGCTTTACCCCACCCTGAGTGCGGGGATTGGTAGGTCGCGGTCCTGTTCCGGCAGGGCCACGAGCTGAAGCGGCGGGCTGCGCCTCCTGAGGCGCCGACTCTGCCATCCTCGCCTCCCACTCCAGGACCCGAAGTAGCTCCTCGAACGTGGGGAAGACCTTCGGGTCGGCGTGAAGGCCCCTTTCCCGCTCGAACCGGGCGCGCAACTCCAGCGGCACCTTGCCCAGCAGGATGTGGACCAGCAGAAATGACCAGTGTTCTACTGGCAGTCCCAAGCTGCGCAAGGCGTTGGACGCCACCTTTACGGGCGTGAGGATTAGCGGCCTCAACTGAGACCTCTCAGTCACCTTCGGCAGCCGTCGGCGAGGAGCCGAGGGTTTTGGAACCTCGTCTCCAGCAACTCCATCGCCGTGCCGAAGTTGTCGTCGTCCAGCTCCAGGTGCTGGATCAGGGAGAGTGCCTCACCCTCCAGTGACGTGCGGAGATAGGCCAGTTTCTCCGCCCTTGTTAAATCGGTGCGTGAATCCACGAGAGAGGCGAACATGCTCCGGAAGCCGCTCCACTCCCGCAGGTTACCTGTAAACCTGGGCAAGTCCAGGGTGGGAAGGCGTCCCACTACACCCGAACCCGCATCCCTGATGACGGGTCCCGAGTTCGCTCTTCCCTGACGAGACCTCTCCAGCTGGCGAACCCTTTCGGAGACCTCGTCGTACACATCTAGAATGCGCCGCATGTCCGCGTCGATCCTCTCCATCTGCTCCTCAGGTGGAGGCGGCCTTGCATCCCGCAGCAATCCTGTGCTCCTCTCAGCGATCTCCAGGCGCCTGTCGAGGTGTTCTGCCCTGTTTAGCAGCGCCTCCTCCCGGTCTCTCCGGCCGACCAATCCTTGCAAGGATTCAAACCACCGGAGCTGGTTGGCCAAATCCGAAGCCATTTTAAATTTAAATTTAAATTTTAAATTAACCTAAAGTTCGGACAATGTCACAACAATTATATCCGCAACCTATTAAGCCGGATACCACTTAATACCAATTTCCCGACAGTTTGGGGAGAAATTATAAACTGGTATTATAATATTTGATTTTGACTGAATGACTCAGTATCCAAGTTCGTGAATAAAAATTTAAAAAAACACAAAAAATATCTGGTGTACTCACTTTTTTCCAGAAAAGTAAAAACAACAAAAAATATTATGGGGGTATTTACGGTTAACCACGCTCCGGCTACCAAAAAATGTTCAATAACTTATCCAGAAATTACCGTCTCGGGGCCCATCAGCGAGATTTAAACATTATTATTAAGCAGATATACCGATTTTAAACTTTCCCCCATAAGTATATAATTAAACACTTACCTATTGTTCCTGGCGCTATCCAAAGCCCAGTTTGGTACGACAGGAAGAAGGAACGGGATCAAAGGGAATTGGAACCCAAACCAGGCAGCTCCGTAGACTTCCCGTTCCAGCAGTATTCAACCGGTCCAGCGGTTTAGAAGGGGCCAGTCCAGTAGCTCACTTTTACAAAATAGTCCAGCACTAATCCAATAGTAACACAATTAACGTTGATAATGTATTCCCGTAGCAAATATTAACTTTTATCCCGAAAAACACCAGGTTAGAAAAAAAAGGCGTGACTCGTCGTTCCCGCGACAAAAGACAACGTAACTGACAACTGTCAACCATAGATCCGCTATGATTTCGCTCGGCCGATATAATGTTGCCAGATTATACGGAACACTACTAGTAAATCGAAAATAATTAAATATATATACAGATATTACAAAGCATAGGTACTGGTTGATTTGAAAACATAATAGAAGTATATAAAAAATCTTGAGACACAAGCCATGTACTACTATATTATAGATAATACAATAGCAGGTAAAATTTATGTAACATGCATAAAAAACAAACACAATTAACCAATAAAAAAAACTGAACTTAGATTTAGGTATAAAAAATGGAAGAACTAGTCACTTGTTTATTAATTCAGTGAGGTCATTATCATTATTTACTCGAATCAGAGCAGAATTTTCTTCTTTTCTCAAGTAGACTCTTCCGAGCATTGTCCAGCAAAAAGTATACCCGTTATTTTTAGCAAACTTGCGAGCTAAATAGTGTAAATGGCGTTCTTTTGGAGTTAAATTCTCTGTGATGTAAGCAGGGCTACCAGGTCCAACAATACCCAGTTGAGTTGTATTTAGTTTATTATGAGGGTTGCGTTTGTTGTATTTCCTATAGGAAGTGAATAGGCTGTCTCGTAGTAGAAAGGTAGAAAACTCAACAATGATCGGAGAGTTGCCAGCTGAGGTATTGATTCTGTAGATATCCCTTATATCAGCACTTTGAAGCGGACAATCAAACAGTGAAGCTGCACTGTGTATTATTTTTTTTAGATCTTCTTTAGTTTCCGATCGAGCCCGGGGGATGTTACTTATCTCCAAACTAGCACAACGAGATTTATGGTCTAATAGTTCCAGCTTGCTTTCCAGGGACTGAATATATTTTTTGTCTGTCATTCTTTCTTGTTCTAGTATACTGATTCTATCCAAAACCTCGTCATACTTTGAAGACATCAGCACTACGGACTGCTTAACTTCAGCTATAGAACTCAAAACTGCGTCAAATTTGGCATCTTGCTGTCTTTGCAGAACCAAAAACATATCCATAATATCTGACTTGCTTATGTCAACGGCAGGATTGTCCTCAGCTCGCCTTCGCTTTGCCGACTGTTTACCCTTACCTCTTGTAGTGATATTACTAGCGGACGAGGATGCACTCATCCCGGCCTCTTCGCCAATTTCAGTAATATTAGGCTCAGATACATAGTGGTGCAGCGGGGATGCAAACGCAGCCGACGACGGAGATCCCTTCTGAGAAAGCGGCGAACGCAGCATGATTGTATAAGCAAAGACCGTGATAAAAAGCGTAGACAAAGATTTATAATGACATACAACTTTTTAGTATTGCAAGTGGCAACCCCCGTAACTATTTCTATAGGTGGGTAGGAGCCGGTCGTTGTTAGACTTGCAGTTCGTAGAAAAATCAGTTGAAGTTGTCCGAATTATTATGTGCCGGAGTGGATAAAGCACGGAGTGCCGGGCGAGTCCCGTAGGAAGTGTTATGTTTGTGTACGTGTCGCTTACGTGAATAGTGCGTTTTCCGTTGCTCGACCACAACCAGTGAGTATTTATAATTTTATATAATACAAGTCGATTGCGCTCTTCAGCACGTCCGCTCAGCAGCGATGATCAGGAGCGAGAGGACGAAAAAAAACTAAGAACTGAAACTCAAAAATGGTTTTTCATCAAACCTACACGTGTGGGGTGTGTCTATCTATAGGTCTCAAAAATGATGTTGAGGTTTCCAAAATAATTTTTGTCTACACTAAATAATTAGCGCGACACTTCCAAAGTGGTAAAATGTGTGTATGTGTGTGTGTCCCCTCTAACTTCTAAAATAAGAAAATGATAAAACTAAACAAAATATATGATGTACATGCAAACTACCAACGATAATTGGTTTGAACTCGATCTGATGATTAGTTTTTTTTAGTACCTACGTCATAAATTCTTGGCTGTTTTTATTTGTTAATGTTTTTCACTCTATTTCGATTAAAATTTCCCGGAGCTTATGGCAAATCTAAAATCTTCTATAATATAAAAATGAATCGCAAAATGTGTTGGTAAGCGCATCACTCAACAACACCTAGACCAATTTGGACAATACTTTTTTATAAATGTTTGTTGAAGCCCAAGGATAGTTTTTACGGCGAGAAAAAATCGAATAATTGCCGGGAAAACTTTAAAAAAACTTTTTCCCATACAAACGTTTTCTAACTAAAATGTTAAGGCAATTTGAGCTTTATTGCTATGAAATAAAGTTCATATTAAATAACAAGCACTCACTTATGTCTAAGCAATATATGTGTGTGTTCCTAACGTCAAGGAGTAAATTAACACTTTATTCCCGCTGCACAAAGTTCAAATTCCATCATATCTATCAAAACACTTGGAGGATAGGAGGATCTAATGTCACGTTACAAAACCCACTCAGAAGAAACTCAACAAAAGCGATAATATAGCAAACCAAATCCAATTGAATAATCACAAAACGTAAGACTCATTAGTACTGATTTTCAATTTGGTCGGCTTCACGATAAATAAATAAATAATAAATAAATATTGGTGGAAAATTCACACACAATACCATCTGACCCCAAACTAAGCAAAGCCTGTGTGATGGCGGCCAGATAGCTGATATAATACTTATATAGGTTTTAAATACATACTTATTATACATAGAAACACCCAGACACAGTGCAAACATTTGAATTCATCACACAAATATTTGCACTGGGTGGGAATCGAACCCACGACCCTCGGTTTCGCAGGCAGAGCTACTACCAACTAAGCCACGAGGCCAGTCGATATTATTTATTTTGATTTAGTTTCGGCACGCGATATAAAATGCGTCAGTTTTCACGTCATAATATCAATCAAGCGTGAGTTTAACACAAACCGCGTTACCAAAAGTGTTTTATTATTTTGAATTATTTATTTAATATCTTTATCTGTGCAAAATTATTTGAATACACACGTTTGTGTTGTGGAGTGCAGTATTTTTGGAGTAAAACTAACGGACAGAATACGAAACACCATACTGCGTTCCAAAACCGGAATAACTAAAATAATACTAGAAATAACTAAACTAACCAATCTACGTATTCTACGTACCAATAATAATGACTACAAAATTAAAAATATTTGACGAAAAATTAAACACAATGACCACTATTTGTGCGGATGTTATGAAGTTCAGAAAGATAATGAAATGACAATAAGAATAACAGTCACGTAACTGAAATCACCGACTATCAACAGTGCTATCCTATCACCTGTAATTTACTAGTTTTGCATTGAGATAAATATAATTATTTTATATTTACATGCATGTTTTTATATTTTTAATTACTTTGATTTACTCTTGAAACATTTTGGTTGTTACAATTTTATTTTCAGAATTATCTTTTGATAGGTTAATGAAATAAAATAACTACGATTAATTGGTCCATAAATTCCATTACCAATATTAACCCTGAAAAAAAACAGATAGAAAAGTAATAACGCGCCACTGAGACATAATAACAATAGATAATTTCTACTAAAATAACATACACTTCAAATTATCAACTTTTTATTCATAATAAAGGCAAACTCCACACTCTATGAGTACGGTACCGTCTAAAAAGGTGACTTACGTCATTGGGATTACGAAAGTTATTGTAGTAGATGTCATCCCTGGAGCACAAGTGACAATACGTCTCTAGGATGACATCTAATCCAGCAGCGGTCCGCGCAGCGAGATCTCGTTGCCCAGAGACATGTGCGGCGACCAGCCCGCGCCCACCGCCGGCCACGGCGGGAGCGACGACCCTACTATAGCTCAGTGCGGCGCGGTGCGGGCTTGGGTGGCGGCACGGGGTCGCGGTAGTGCTCGGAGTAGATGTCGTCCCAGAAGCGCATGCGGCGCTCCAGCAGCGGCCCGCGCAGCGAGATCTCGTTGCCCAGAGACATGTGCGGCGACCAGCCCGCGCCCACCGCCGGCCACGGCGGGAGCGACGACCCTACTATAGCTCAGTGCGGCGCGGTGCGGGCTTGGGTGGCGGCACGGGGTCGCGGTAGTGCTCGGAGTAGATGTCGTCCCAGAAGCGCATGCGGCGCTCCAGCAGTGGCCCGCGCAGCGAGATCTCGTTGCCCAGAGACATGTGCGGCGACCAGCCCGCGCCCACCGCCGGCCACGGCGGGAGCGACGACCCTACTATAGCTCAGTGCGGCGCGGTGCGGGCTTGGGTGGCGGCACGGGGTCGCGGTAGTGCTCGGAGTAGATGTCGTCCCAGAAGCGCATGCGGCGCTCCAGCAGCGGCCCGCGCAGCGAGATCTCGTTGCCCAGAGACATGTGCGGCGACCAGCCCGCGCCCACCGCCGGCCACGGCGGGAGCGACGACCCTACTATAGCTCAGTGCGGCGCGGTGCGGGCTTGGGTGGCGGCACGGGGTCGCGGTAGTGCTCGGAGTAGATGTCGTCCCAGAAGCGCATGCGGCGCTCCAGCAGCGGCCCGCGCAGCGAGATCTCGTTGCCCAGAGACATGTGCGGCGACCAGCCCGCGCCCACCGGCGGCCACGGCGGGAGTGACGACCCTTCCGGTATGGGATTTCTAGAATGAAAAATGACAATGAGACCTTCATGAACAGAAATCTCAAATCGGTTTAGGCCCACATCCCATGGGAGTGGTCACATAGTAATATAACATCCCATACGAGATTTCAAGTAGGTATTCACAGATCAAAAACTTACCCAGTCTTAATGAAACTTCCCCAAATTTGAACTATGGTTGTTGACATCTTGTTAAATTCTTCGGTTGGGTTTATTCTTTCAAATTCTAGCATTCCGCCAAAAACTGCTACGGTCTGAGCACAATGATTAGCTCCCTTAATATTAGTATGTGGAACAAAAGGTGTATTGTCATCAACAAATGAGTAATCATACAAGTAGATTTCATCATGTCCTGCTTCAACATGATGTTTTACAGTTCGCATCATAGCATATGCAAATATTACATCGGTGAAATAATCAATATAGTTAAGAATTGTATCTTCTCCCACTGGTTTATCGCCAAAGTAAAAAGTTTTGACTTGTTTTGCTATTATTTCTTTTTGTTTGTTGGATTTAAATTTTAAGTCAGCAGGTAGAAAATCTGAAAACTTTTCATTCATTTTATGTTTAAATGAATCAAAATTATCTATACGCAATAAACCTTCCATTCTTGCGAAGCCATACAATAGTGGTAGTTTTGGATAATCTCCTGATTTTAAAATTTCAACTGGAGATTTGTCTAAAAATACTTCTCCTCCCGTTACACGCTCTACGCAAGGAGAAGGTCCAAATGTGGAGTCGGGGTTATGAAAGAATGGCACACTCGTCAACTGTTCAAAAGAGGATGTTTTATAAAATTGTTCCAGCGCATATATGTCGTCTACGTCTGTGAAATTCAAATGTCTTGCAAATTGTTTTGCATTTTCCAGTGGATCAGATTGAATAGTCCATTGCGCTATACTCGCTCCACTTTCTGGTATAACCTTATTAAACAGCCCTTTGGTTGATTTAGACAACATCAATAAATCTACAGCAGCTGAGCCTGCGCTAGAACCCTGGATAGTAATGTCGTTGGGGTTGCCACCAAAATTGGCTATATTCTTCTTAATCCAGCGCAAGGCAGCCACTTGATCTTTCATTCCGGCATTACCAGGAACATCTTCTGTACCAAGACATAAGAAGCCGTGAATTCCGATTCGGTAGTTAAACGTAACAGTTATTATATTATTATCAGCTACCAATTTCGCTGGTTTTGACCAGTCGCCAGCACCTATCTGGAATGCTCCACCATGAACATAAGCAACAACGGGTAAATTATTTTCTTGTGTATCAGGAACATACACACTAGCAATGAGGCAATCTTCTCGTTGCTTTAAAATCGGTAATCCTGAAATTGGTACATTTGCTTGAGGACACGCGATGTTTTGTCCCACAGCTTCTAGAGGGTGAAACCATGTTGGAGGTGGAAGAGGAGCCTGGAAACAAAATAGATAGTCAATAATTTTGCAACATGAAACACGGGGTTTTAGACGGTTTTTAGAAATAAGTTTTACTTACTTTGAATCTATTGGGGCCTGTCGGTATACTTGCATATGGTATACTTTGGAATAAATAAACACCAGTGTCAGGATCTTTGTATCCTCGAACAGGGCCTTGGTCGATGTGTACCAGCTTCGACTCGCGCTCACCGGCTGCCGTCCCAGCAAGAGCGACGCAAATGATAGCACATAAATAAAATATATTGCTGATCAACATCGTAAGTGCTAAAGTGATGGTTTAATCAATAAATATTGCGCTTTTATATCATCGATTTGCTAATTCCTTATCATGTAATTAGATAATGCAAACAAATATGACATACTATACCTATTAAAACAAATCGCGTGATAAATAATAGTATGACGCTCCAGTTTCAATAATTTACTAAGCCTTAAATGGTTATTTTAAGTTTTGTAGTGGTAGGTACTCATTTACTTACAAACATTAACATTAAACTTAACACATTACTTCATCTGTCTGAGGAAGTACCACGTCTTTGCTAGTTATTTTACTGCCAAGGAGTTGTATGTTGTATACAAATGTTACTGTGTTCCGGTTTGCAGGGCATTGATTCCAGAGAAATTACAGGGCGAATAGATAAATCATCATATTTATGGGTGAAGAGTGTGTGGGTGAAGAGTGTGTGCAGTGCTTGGTTGTGATTTGAAATTTATATTCAAATAATTACGTGGGACTGCGCTGTTGTGTAGTACATGTGTGCTGACTACTACCAGACACAAACATGTCTTACGCGTCCTATTGCTTCATATTACACATGAAATATAAATATGGTTATTCAATAGACAAACAATTTTATTCTTAAAAGCATTTATAAATGCTTGTTTCGATTCTCGTGATCTGATCGACACGCACGTATCTTACTAGACAGTTATATTAAAATTGCTTCGTTATTGAATCTCGATTAAACACAAAGGTGTCCACACGAAAAAGCTTTTCCAAGTATAATTTGATGTAAAAGATTATTATTGTTATTCATTACACTTTATTTACGCGTCATTGTGTACAAGTTTTATTGTGGGGCAACACTGATATCACGAAGAAAATCGTATATGCCATCATGTCATTGCATTGCATTTTGTTAACTTCAAAAGGCACTGACTGAGGGTACTCTGTCATTGGATACCTGATTTTGACGTGGGTAGACTAAATAGTCTCCATATGGAGGTAATTTAAGATGTGATCATCAGTAAACTGTGTGTGTGTTTGATTTATTTAAATCAGAGGACACAGTTTACTGCTGCTTCTTCATCTCTATTATAAATTGAACTTTTGCATTAGATAAGGAAATAATCAGAAAATTATTGGTGGACAATTCACACATAACACCATCTGACCCAAAACTAAGCAAAGCTTGTATGATCGCGGCCAGATAGCTGATATAATACTCATATAGTTTTAAATACATACTTATTATACATAGAAACACCCAGACACAGTGCAAATATTTGAATTCATCACACAAATATTTGAACTGGGTGGGAATCGAACCCACGACCCTCGGCTTCGCAGGCAGAGCTACTACCAACTGAGCCACGAGGTCAGTCAATTCATTCAATTCAATCTATTTCTGCATCTTATTATATTTTGCTGCATCAAATCAATGAGAACGGTAATGATAATTAATTATTCGATAAGTAAGCGATTTTCTGCACCGCTGTCCACACGCGCGAATAATGTGATTCATGATTTCGTGAAGCACCATATTGGCAGACTTTCAAACCATAAATGTATATAATAGTATAAGTTTGTTTATAGAAGGTTTGTTTTTTCAAACCAGGAATTTGTTAGGTTCACTGTTGAGGGACATGTCGAAGACGAATATGCATAAAAAAGGGTTAGTTCTTATCCCCCGTCCACGTCATGATACCTGGGTGAACCATGGATAGTTTTTTTTTACAACGGCTCACCTCTCAAATAATACTTGTAAGCCTCTAACTTGATATTGGTGACGGTACACCTAAAAATAATAAATAAAAATATGTACCGGTGGGCTCCCGCCAGAAGCTTATGGGAGGTCCTGGACCTGAATGGAGAAACGACACTCCCTTGAGCTTCTGACTCTCACATTATTATATACACACAAGGGGTAGTAGCGACAAGACTAGGTGGAGTCGAGGTGCTCCGAGTCGGATCTGGGTTCTGTGAAGCCTAATCGCGCTTCTACCGCCTAACGAAAAACGCTTTGATGCTTTGACAATGCTGTCTCTTTTCTTCTCGCTTGAAATGACGGCAGACGGATGAGACGGCAATGCCAAAGCGTCAAAGCGTTTTTCGATAGGCGGTAGACCCCCCGGTCCGATTTGGTTATTTAACAAGGTGAAGGTGAAGGTGGTTATTTTTTCGTTTAAAAAAAACCGAGCAAAGCTCGGTCACCCAGGTACTATAATTAGAATGTTTGCATTGCTCTTCTAATTTTATACATTTACTAGTAGCTCCCCGCCGCTTTACCTTCGTAGTTCCCATTCCCGTTATTTTTCAGGGATAAAAACTAGCCTGTATAAAATTATATGTAACTGTGTTTGTTCTTCCAGACTATAATCTAACTATATTTCAACCCAATCAGATTAAATTTTAGGACCTGATTGAGCATCAACAATCCAAACATTGACATTTATAATATTAATATTTCCCCCTTATACCCCGTTTACAGTATTCCAGTCCAGCGACCGAATCCAGCGCTGGATTGCTTACTGGCTGAAACCAGCACTGGAAAGCATCAATCCAGTGCCAATGTATTCCAGTGCCGGTTTACATTATTCCAGTAAGCAATCCAGCGCTGGATTCGGTCGCTGGACTGGAATCATGTAAACGGGGTATAACTTGCTGAAGAAATGTTGAAAGAAAATGATAAGTGCCCATCATCTACATTTGAATTTCACCAAGTGACTGCTATGCTGCCCTTTTAAACCTACAACCCGAGTCACAAGTCTTGGGGTCTATTCGATATTTCTCTCTCTGCCACACGATGGACCCGGCACCCGCACGGTGAATCCATGGAATGCTAAGAAGTACGTCTCGTCTCTAAAAATAAAGTGGCCAAGTGCGAGTTGGAGTCGCCCATGAAGGGTTCCGTTGCAGTAAGTAACATAATATACATAGTACACATAGTTCTTGTAGTTCGTTGTAACTTTGATCGAAGTTTCAATAATAGTGTATTGATGACGTACTAAAAAAAAAGTACTCATCAGATCGAGTTCAAACCAATCTTCCTTGGTATTTTACATGGTAATGTACATCATATATTTTTTTTAGATTTTTCATTTTCTTACTTTAGAAGTTAGAGGGGGAGGGACACACATTTTACCACTTTGGAAGTGTCTCTCGCGCAAATTATTCAGTGTAGACGAAAATTATTTTAGAAACCTCAACATCATTTTTAAAGGCCTATCGATAGACACACCACACGTGTAGGTTTGATGAAAAAAAAAATTTTGAGTTTCAGTTCTCAGTATGGGGGGCAACCCTGGGCGGGGGGATGATCAATCAACATGTTGATTGATAATTTCCCTATTCCCAGTATCTGTCCGATACTGGGTTTGGCAAATGGTTTCGGGAGTAGCGCAGGTCGCAGTGATCCCCTAAACAAGGCCAGTGGACTATCCTTCACGAGGTTGCCGCCTGTTTTTGACCAATTACCCTCTGTAATTGGTATAACAAAAACCTCTGGCCGAACCACATTCCTATCCCAATGCCCTCTCCTTATTCCAAGTTCTCCCTCCCCCTCCCCTCCCCTCCCCCAAATATCAAACCAAACATCTGCAATCCTCGTCCTACTCTCTTCCTCAACCCTTTTCACAACTCCTTCCCCTTCTGTTCTCCTTTTTACCCTCCTTAAACCCTGCAGAGCCGCCGAACCGTGGCGGCGTATAACCACTTCTTGGCCCGCAAGGCCCTGGGGCACCAAATATCCCCAAAAAGTCTGCACCACACCTACCATGGGCGGGTAGTGTGTGAGTTCCTACACCAGCTCAACAACCCTACGATGTCCGCACAATTAAACTTGACACTACCCCAGGAGGGTACCACTAGCTCACCAGCTAGTGGAGAATCCCTCACTGAGCCTAGCTCAGTCTGCCCCTCGTATTCTGGGGGGGGGCAAATTGTGCACACAACCAGGCGCTAGCCTGGATTTGACTGGCCTCCTAAAGGCCATGCCACACACCACACACCCAACCACCTTTGAGTCGCAGTGGACTGTAACTGCTCACGGGCGCCCTTGCAAAAGGGAGAACATGCACTCAAAGGCTGACACCAAACAAACAGGGCCGAGGAGCAAATCACAACGCAGACGCCAAAACAGGCGTGCGAAAGCTCTTCGGTCTAAAACACCAAACACGGGTATAGGCACTGTAGCAGCGGAAACGCAGCACACGCCAGTACCTTCCACCTCCACAGAGGTGGCACAACCACCAGCACCACCACCACCACCACCACCCAGCCAGCTGAAGAAGCAACGGGGCTCGAAGGACTCTCGTGGTAGACGGCCCGCTGCGACGGCTCCCGTTCCAGAAAAGGAACATCCCGGGAAAGGGAATTGGCCGGACGAAAGAGCTTCCTCGAAGCGCGCTCGTCTGGACGAGACCCAATCTCCTAGGGAGCCAAGCGTGCGAAGACCGAGCCCAAAACCAAACGGCCAGTGAGCTACGCAGACGCGGCTCTATCGCACCTTAGGGTAGCGATCACCACCGTCCCGTTGAGAGACCTGTCGCAGACCCAGGCAGAAACGGTTCGGGAGGCTGTCGATGACAGAATCCTAGAAGCCGTGCTGTCCCCAGCCTCTTCGAGTGCGCTCGCACCATCATTCCGCGGACGACCCTTCCTTTCGGACGGGGCTTTAGCGATGTGGTGCGAAGACGCGAGTGCGCTAAGCTGGCTGCAGGAGGCAGTCAAACACATTAAGTCACCCATACCCAACACCACTCTCGCAGTCATCAAACAATCGGAGATGAAGAAGAGGCTCAAAGCAGGGCTTCTGATTCATACCCGTATCACAGACTCTACCACACTGCACCGAGTCCTTTGTGCCCAAAACCCATGGTACAAGGTAGACTCATGGCAGTGTTATGACATGACGGTAGACGAGAAACCTCAGGATACCACGGGTTCCAAGGAAAAGGTGGTGCACCTTATCCTAGGAATACCGGAAGATCAAAAACAGGGTATCCTTGATAGAGACCGCCGGGTGGCCCACATGTCGGGAAGTGGGTACATTCGCTTCTTCTCCCCAGAAGAAGCAACAACGGCCGGGAAAAAACCCGAAACTACAACCACAGCGTGTGAGACTGTGGCAAAGGAGTCTTCAACTCCGGAGCCATCCGCCTCTGCTCCCCAGCGAAGGGAGAGCGAGGAGGAAGCAGTCTCACCGCTGCAAATTGAGGGGTGCTCCAGCGACGAAGATGACGTCCTGCGCAGTCCCTAGCCCCCTCAATTTTATCCAAACCAACCTCCAGCACAAGCAAATAGCGGCGGCCACGCTACGCAGAGTGCTGGAGACAAATAACAAGACCGTCGCTATGATTCAGGAACCCTGGATCAGAAATAACAGAATCTGCGGTCTAAATAACATCGGCGGTAAGTTAATGGTCGACACTACTGTTGATAACCCAAGAACCTGCATTTTTATGCCTAAATCTATAAATACCACTTTGCTTAACCAATTCTGTTCTAGAGACCTAACCGCAGTGAAACTCATTACGGAAAAACAAACTGTCCTAGTCCTAGCATCAGTATACCTGCCGGGCGAGGGAGAAATTCCTTCAAGAGAACTGGCGGAACTGGTGCAGCACTGCGAGGCACATAACTGCAAGCTGATTTTATCGGCGGACTGCAACGCTCATCATTCTCTGTGGGGAAGTAAGAATACCAACAAGAGGGGTGAGTCTTTAGCCGAATACTTATTTCAAACTAATCTAAACATTATGAACAGAGGTACGGAACCTACATTTGTAAGTTCCAGGTACCAAACTATCATAGACATTACCTTGGCAACCAACGCGGTGGCTAGTCAAATCGAGGGATGACACGTATCAGACGAGCCATCATTCGCAGATCACCGCCGCGTTTGTTTCCAACTACAATATAAATCAACAAGCCCTGTCCCATATCGTAACCCCCGTAAGACTGATATAACAAGGTACACAAAACTACTAAACCAAGCACTAGGTGACATACATTTAACTGACACAACACTTAGTACAGACAATATAGAATCAAACGTACAGCTTCTCACTGCAACTTTCATAAACAGCTATGAATTGGCATGTCCTGCTGTTAAACCAAATGACGTAGGAAATAGATCTTGGTGGGGGCCAGAACTTGAAAGACTACGTCAAGGACTTCGAACACTCTATAACCGGGCAAAAAATACCAGGACTAATGAGGACTGGGATAAATACAAACAAGCACAAAAACACTACAAGAGGCGAATCAGATTCAGAAGAACAGAATCCTGGCACAACTTCTGTAGTAGCATAAACTCAACAAACCAAGCCGGAAGAATAAAGAAAATCCTAGCTAAAGGGGAGCCAAATCTTCTGGGATCCCTAAAAAAGGAAGACGGCACTTATACAAACACAGACAATGAAACCAATGCAGTACTCCTGGAAACCCACTTCCCTGGATGTCAAATCATAGGAGATCAGGAGTGGCCAGAAGAACACTGCAGCACACCAACTGCCCCAGAGTGGGAAGTGGCAAACAAGATAGTAACTGCAGACAGAATAGAATGGGCACTGAAAAGTTTCAAACCCTTCAAATCTGCAGGTCTGGATGGCATATTCCCAGCATTACTACAATGGCAACCAAAGCAAGCTATAAAGCACTTACTACCAATATATAGAGCCTGTATAGCCTTCAAATATATACCAAAAAAGTGGAGAGAGGCGAAGGTAGTATTCTTACAAAAACCCGGTAAGGAGGACTACACACACGCTAAATCGTTTAGGCCCATCAGTCTAACCTCATTCCTTTTAAAAACGCTAGAAAGATTAGTGGACCGATACCTAAGAGACGGCGCACTAAAGCACAAACAACTGCATCCTCAGCAGCACGCTTACAGGAAAGGCAGATCCACAGAGTCGGCACTACACATGGTAGTACATAAGATAGAATCGGCTACCGCAAACAAGCTTTCAACACTTGCCGCCTTTATAGATATAGAAGGTGCTTTTGATAAAACCATGCATAACAGCATTAACCACGCCCTCCGAAGACACAAAGTGGAACCAGTGATTAGGAACTGGATTACCGAACTGGTCAGCAAGAGGGCGGTTCAGATAGTGATGAATACTACTACAAGAGCAAGAGTAGTTAAGGGATGCCCCCAGGGGGGTGTCCTATCACCACTATTATGGAACATAGTGGTGGACAGCCTTCTTAAGGCACTCAACGAGAAAGGGTACACTACTATTGGTTATGCAGATGACATTACAATACTGATAAGCGGGAGCGAGGAAAACATGTTATGTAAAGTTATGCGTTCAGCGCTTCAGATTGTAGAAAAATGGTGTGACGAGCATCAACTGTCAGTAAATCCAATAAAAACAGAACTTATTCTTTTCACCAACAAAAGGAAGTTACCAAAACTACAACTACCAAAACTATTTAACACCAAACTCTCCCTATCATCTGAAGTGAAATATCTGGGCGTCACTCTTGACAACAAATTAAACTGGGCGAGCCATATAGATACAAAAATAAAGAGGGCCTGCATGACTTTTTGGCAATGCCGGAGACTTGTTGGAAAGAAATGGGGTCTCAATCCAAAAATCACACTGTGGTTATACACATCCGTTATCAGGCCCTCTCTGACCTACGGATCAGTTGTGTGGTGGCCCAGAACACAACTGACCACAGCAAAAGATAAACTCCAGAGTCTACAACGCTTAGCAAGTGTAACAGCCACTGGATGTATGAAAACCACACCATCAGCCGCATTAGAGTATCTCTTAAACCTGAGACCTCTACATTTAGTCATTCAGGAGGAGGCCACGGCAGCCGCCCTAAGACTAAGAGCAAACGGACTATGGAAACAGAACATTGAAACACGACACTCAAAAGTTCTACAACGGGTCATGGAAGACATACCGCTTCTTGAGGCACCCATGGATAGAACAATATGCCAACATGTCTTTGATCGTAGATACAATATCCAACTCAATGCAGAATCGAAAGATAGCTCTGGCAGCAGAGAAGTTAGGATATATACTGATGGCTCCAAAACCGCATGCGGTACAGGAGCTGGTGTCTTCTCAAATGACTTAAACATAAGGATGTCAAACACCTTAAGCAACTTCAACACAATATTTCAAGCTGAATGTATCGGCATCACCAGGGCAGCACAGGCAGTTGCAGCCAGAGATGTTGGAGACCTAAATATCAAAATTGTCTCCGACAGCGCCTCCGTGCTTCAAGCCCTTAAAAACAATACTATAACCTCTGTCCTTATACTGGAATGCCACAATGCACTCCAATCCATAGCGGGTGCGAACAAGGTAACCCTCCAATGGATTAAAGGACACAGCGACTCACTAGGTAATGACGCAGCAGATGAGCTGGCCAAAAGGGGAGCAAAGACAAAGGTACATGGACCGGAACCACTTATGCCTGTACCCCAGGCTCAAATAAAAACATGGCTGCGTAGAAATACCGAAGAAGCCCATTTAACTGAATGGAATAAAAATGAAGGATGCAGGCAAACAAAGAATGCTATTCCGGAAGCATCTAAAAAGCTTGCCCGCAACCTCATCAGACTAAACAGGGACAAAATTCGCAAAGTTATAGGTATAATAACTGGTCACTGTCCCCTAAATAAGCACTTATATACCATAGGTGTAACAGACAGTCCTCTATGCAGAGGATGCATGGAGGAAGAAGAAACGCCACAGCATGTACTTGTGGAGTGCAGCAGTGTGGCAGATCAACGGGCAGAATTCCTCCAATCTCCATCGTCTGTTCCGGATGCCTGTCGCAACCTTAACAGGATGCTTGCCTTCTGGGACAGCCTGGGCTGGTTGGAGTAAAGGGAAGTATGAGACACGTACAATGGCCCAATAAAGAGGCTAGGTGCGGAAAAGGCCCCGCTAAACTAACTAACTAACTATGGGGGGCAACCCTAATTTTTCTTTTTTTTGAATTTTTTTGTTCAAATCTTAATGCGGTTTACAGAATACATCTACTTACCAAGTTTCAACAGTGTAGTTCTCATAGTTTCGGCAAAAAGTGGCTGTGACATACGGACGGACAGACAGACAGACAGACAGACAGATAGACAGACATGACGAATCTATAAGGGTTCCGTTTTTACGTTTTACGGAACCCTAAAAACGTTCAAAGACTTAAAGTAAAGGACTTATGGGGTTATCAGTAAGAGTACTAGATGGAATTATAAATAGCATTGCTCCTTATTTAGCAGAATTGTTCAACGAGTGCATTAGAGGTGGCACTTTCCCCGACATGATGAAATATATTTAGCAAAATTGTACCACTGTTCAAATCTGGAGATAAAAACGAACCTGGCAACTACAGACCCATCTCTGTTTTGCCTTGCCTTAATAAAATATTTGAGAAACTTATATTCAATCAACTTCTATCTTACTTTAATGTTAATAAACTATTACATAGCAACCAATTTGGATTCACAAAGGGACGTTCCACTATTGATGCAGACGTTGGACTGACTAATTATAAATTAAGTGCGTGGGAAGACCATCATGATGTTTTGGGTGTGTTTTGTGACTTGTCCAGAGCTTTTGACTGTGTTCATCATGATACTCTTTTGAAGAAATTGCAGTTCTATGGGCTGTCGACGCCAGCTCTAAATTTTATTTCTTCTTGTCTCAAAGATCGTGTACAGATAGTTTATCTTTTTACCCGACTGCGCGACGCAAAGGAGTGGTAATGTGTTTAACAGTCTATGTATGTATGTACGTATGTATGTTTGTATGTTCCTTTGAAGCACTATACAGACCAAACGCCTGGGCCGATTTGTATGATTCACATGTCAATCGATTCCTCTTAATCTGGCGAGTGACACTAAAGACATGACATTAATGTAAATCCAATATGGCGGTTAACGGACGCCATATTGTCCAAATTAAAAAAATGAAAATCACCAAACTATGTCAAGAGGGGCTTGTTGAATCAATGGCATCGTTGACTATTCAACGATGCCATTGATTCAAGTATTTAAAAATAATGTTTAGTTTTCTTTCAATGTTTTTCGATTTGACTGACCGTTTAGGATGTATATCGATTTAAAGTTGAGTAACAACCATTCTCACATTTATAGGTTTTTAGGTAGCAGAAAACTTCGTATAACTAACTGTACGTGTGAATGTGGATGGACATTATATACTAATGTATCTAGTAGGTATCGATATAAATCAATAGATGTGCCCTGAGCACCTTGAAATTGGTAATAAACTGGGTCTCTGTATGTATCGTAAGTGGTTTACAAACAACCAATCTGCTTGACCCCTATAATCGCTAGCGGCGAGATTTGCTGTGGTTTTACTTATTATTTTGGTTGTCGACAACGAATAATGATAGGTAAACACGTTCGGTGTCCACCGCGTCCTGCAACCGACTAGAACGGAAAGAGTGAGCTCACTCTTCCCAAAGTTGACGTGATTGCGTGCGCCGTGAAGTTTGGGAGGGCCCATCTTGGGTTCTACGATCTATGTTAGTAGGTATATTGGACTACCTTTTTTTCGTACGTGCCGGAAATGTATTTACGCATACCCTACTGACCCGCCCGGGAGACACAGCCGGGTTATGTTGTACTCTATATCATGTATGGATATGGTGCCCCTATCTACTAATAAACCTCCATGGGGTTTCAACTCTGCCGCTGATAGTAGGAACACGGAACCGCTCTCGGATTGCACCGCCTCGGTCGCCCATCTCCAACTTCAAACGATTTAGTACTCAAAGTCAATCGAAAACCTATACTAACACAAAACTATATGAATTACATGCAGTAGAAAAACCTACATATTATATCAGTAGAAACGAAGACATTTGGTCAACAACCAAGAGATGCATAATTTTATGTTGAGCATATTAACATTCACAACATTGTTCATAACTAAAAAGTATAAAATAAAAAAATATAATTTAAAAACTCAAAAACCCGACTGCGTCAAAAGTGAACCAAACTACGTACTCGCATATTAAAAAAACTGAAAAGAATAAAACAAGCACTTACATTTCTGGTGGTCTAGAATTCTATAATATGTTATTGTATTAATACTATTGAAATATTATATACAATATTTTCTAATAAAAGAACATTACAACTGAACAGTCGGGATCCATTGAACAATTACATTATATGTCGAATAATACAATAACATATTATAGAATTCTAGACCACCAGAAATCTAAGTGCTTGTTTTATTCTTTTCAGTTTTTTTAGTATGCGAGTACGTAGTTTGGTTTACTTTTGACGCAGTCGGGTTTTTGAGTTTTTAAATTATATTTTTTTATTACACATAGAAACACCCAGACACAGTACAAATATTTCAATTTATCACATAAATATTTGCACTGGGTGGGAATCGAACCCACGGCCCTCGGCTTCGCAGGCAGAGTTACTACCCACTAAGCCACGAGGCCAGTCAATAATTCACAAGGAGTTAAATCGTTCCGTTTATAGCTGAAGCTGTGGGGCACAGCTAATAGAATAGTAGTTGTCATAGGTATTATTACTATTTATGTATATTTGTTTATGCAAACGATTTCAATCTATTGATAAGCCCATTATATTACGCGTAACATCATTTATTATGTTGTAAGAATATTAAATTTCCAAAATATTAAGTATTTATAAATATGTACTTATCTACATTAGAGTCTACTCTGTTCACTTGCTAATCTTTTATTCCGATAAGGTGATTAGATTAGTCATAGTTATAAAAAGCATTTTAATTGTATTTTGTGCAGTTCAGTACATGTACAACATGTGGAAGAGCAAGATACCGTATATATGCTTCATAGTATGCTGGACGCTAGCACAGACAAGTGGGCAGGAGTCCAGAATTGTTCACATCTCTCAAGGCCCCGTCCGAGGATATAGGGATCCCCAAACTGGTGTCTACTCGTATTATGGCATACCTTACGCTAAAGTGCCTACAGGGTCTAACAGATTCAAGGTAGGTAGCCAAAAATATTAACAAACAAATAATATGTAGGTAAGAAATTTATTTTAAAAGAATTAGGAATTTCTTCCTGATTCACTGATGAGTTCTAAATTCAAATTGGTATTCAATATAGTATCGAACAAACATTATAAATCCTCACTGATAGGTTTTTGATTTTCGAAATACTAAAGTTCAGTTTGAATTATTTGCTGATTTTAAAATTTATTAAAATAAACCAAATACTAATAGGAATGTTTTTTTTTAATATCTATCGTTCGTGCAGTATATTACAATTATTGGCATGAATCTGTGTCTTCTCGGACTTTATTGAATTTAAGCGGTCGCTTTGTGAATTTTATTCTAGGTACATTACAAATTGTATGTTTATCATAAATATGATGATCTCAATAATACAGTCTTTTTCAGCCTCCCCTTGCTCCTCCAACGTGGATGTATCCCCTTGAAGCTGTAAGCAAACTTATCGGGTGCCCGCAGTGGTTTGTGTCATTCCCTGGCTTCCCGGACTTAAAACTACAAGAAGACTGTTTAATTGCAAACGTTTTTGTTCCCGACACTGATGCGAAAAATTTGACAGTTGTGGTGAACGTTCATGGAGGTGGTTTTCAAGGAGGAAGTAGTGATTGGGTAGTCCTCAGTAAAATGATAACGGATAATGATATTATTCTTGTAACAGTAAACTACCGTCTTGGCATTCACGGATTCCTCTGTCTTGGTACGGAAGATATTCCCGGTAACGCAGGAATGAAAGATCTTGTAGCAGCTTTGCGGTGGGTAAAGAATAATATAGCCAGTTTTGGCGGCAACCCTAATGATATCACAATACAAGGCGGAAGTGCGGGGTCTGCGGCCGTGGACTTATTCATGTTATCAAAATCGACTGAAGGTTTATTGAATAAAGTGATAGCCGAAAGCGGAGGAAACCTTGGAGTGTGGGCAATTCAATCTGATCCGCTAGAAAACGCAAAAAAGTTTGCAATTAATCTAAATTTCAATAATGTCGATGATATTTATGCATTAGAAAACTTTTTTAAAACGGCGTCTTTCGAAAAATTAACTAGTATACCATACTTATATAGCCCTGATTCAACGTTTGGTGCCGCGCCCTGTATAGAACGTAACATGGGAGAAGAAGTGTTTCTGGATCGATCTCCAGTAGACATTTTGAAATCAGGAGATTACAAAAAAGTACCAATATTGTATGGTTTTTCTAACATGGAAGGCCTCATGCGTTTAGAACTATTTGATTCTTGGAAATACAAAATGAATGAGCAATTTTCAGATTTTTTTCCTGCAGATTTGAGATTTAATTCCGAGAAAGAAAAAGAAAGAGTAGCGAAGCAGATCAAGAAATTCTATTTCGGTGAAGATCCGGTTGGCGCTAAAATTTTTTTTAAGGTTTGTTGATTATTTCTCTGATGTCTTATTTACATATTCAATGCTAAGAAGTGTAAAACATCACGTGGAAGCTGGTCACAACGAGATATATTTATATGAATATACGTTTGTGGATGATAACACTCCTTTTGTTCCACATACTAATGTAAAAGGAGCTAATCACTGCAGCCAAAGTATAGCAGTATTTGGGAGCTTACCAATTGGTTCAGACCAGAACGAAAAGACTGAAGATTTTTTTAAAATGTCTGCTATCATGAATGAAATATGGGGCAACTTCATTAAAACTGGGTAAGAATTATTTTTCTAACTACTTTCCAATTAACATTATGTTCCCTAGAAGATTTTTTTCACTAACGATGGGGTCGCTAACCGCTTTACCGCCGCTTGACGTTTGACCTCTCACCAGATGAAAAGCGACGATGAGGTCTAAGGTGGATGGAGTGCACTTACATAGAAGAGACAGATTTGCTCTAGATCGGGAAACACTTAGATTTTATCCCTTGCGAAAGATTCACTCGGACAGCACGTTCTTACTTGGCTATACGTATCATAATGTAGAGAGTCAAACCACTTAGTTCGAGTTTTCAGAACGTCAATGATATCGGTGGTATTAAATCATGAAGAACACATGCGCACTCTCCGAAACGTATTTGATAAAAAATTAAGAAGCCTTTTTTACGACGGCATTTTTAGGGTTCCGTAAAACGTAAAAACGGAACCCTTATAGATTCGTCATGTCTGTCTGTCTGTCTGTCTGTCTGTCTGTCTGTCCGTCCGTATGTCACAGCCACTTTTTGCCGAAACTATGAGAACTACACTGTTGAAACTTGGTAAGTAGATGTATTCTGTGAACCGCATTAAGATTTTTACAAAAGTTTTTTAAAAAAACAAAAATTAGGGGTGCCCCCCATACTGAGAACTGAAACTCAAAAATGTTTTTTTCATCAAACCTACACGTATGGGGTGTCTATAGATAGGTCTTCAAAAATGATGTTAAGGTTTCTAATATAATTTTTGTCTACACTGTATAATTTGCGCGAGGGACGCTTCCAAAGTGGTAAAATGTGTGTCCCCCCCCCCCTCTAACTTCTAAAGTAAGAGACTGAAAAATCTAAAAAAAATATATGATGTACGTTACCATGAAAACTACCAACGAAAATTAGTTTGAACTCGATCTGATGAGTAGTTTTTTTTTAGTACGTCATAAATACACTATTATTAAAACTTCGATCAAAGTTACAACGAACTACAAGAACTATGTGTACTATGTATATTATGTTACTTGCTGCAACGGAACCCTTCATGGGCGAGTCCAACTCGCACTTGGCTACTTTATTTTTTTTAAATAAAGAGTGACGAGACGAGCAGGACATGTGCCTGATGGTAAGCAACATGCCTGCCACATAACAGCACAGTGACACGCAGCTATTGGAACATGAAGAGTCCAAATCATTACCTAGCACTGCACTGCGCTCGTCACCCAGAGATCTAAGTTGTTATATCTCTAAGCCCTGTAATTTCTCTGGAAACATTGCCTTTCAAACCGGAACAGTAATGTTTGCACATTACTGCTTGGCGGTAGAATAATTGGCAAAGGTATGGTACTTCCCCAGGCGGACTCTGCTAAGAGTCCTACCACTACAGGCATTTGAGACTTAGAAGTTTTTTCCGAAAAAAATAATCGTTATTTATGAGCTTCCTGGCATAATTTTCTATTGAATTTAAGGCCTGCTGTTGGTACTTTCCTGTCCTTTCCCAACGGTCCACGTGGAACTCCATACAAGAGCGAACTTATGCTTCGTATAACACGATAAGTTTTTTGGATGTGAAGTACCGTCGCACCTTCGAGCGGACGACCAGTTTATTAGCGGCTAATTTAGCTTTAGATTAATTGAAGGAACCAAAACCAAGCGAAATCATTTACAAATAAAGTAGCCAAGTGCGAGTTGGACTCGCCCATGAAGGGTTCCGTTGCAGCAAGTAACATAATATACATAGTACACATAGTTCTTGTAGTTCATTGTAACTTTGATCGAAGTTTTAATAATAGTGTATTTATGACGTACTAAAAAAAAACTACTCATCAGATCGAGTTCAAACTAATTTTCGTTGGTAGTTTTTATGGTAATGTACATCATATATTTTTTTTAGTTTTTTCATTCTCTTACTTTAGAAGTTAGAGGGGGGGGGGGACACACATTTTACCACTTTGGAAGCGTCTCTCGCGCAAGTTATTCAGTGTAGACAAAAATTATATTAGAAACCTCAACATCATTTTTGAAGACCTATCGAGAGACACCCCACACACCCCACACGTGTAGGTTTGATGAAAAAAAAATATTTTGAGCTTCAGTTCTCAGTATGGGGGGCACCCCTAATATTTTTTTTTTTTAACTTTTGTAAAAATCTTAATGCGGTTCACAGAATACATCTACTAACCAAATTTCAACAGTGTAGTTCTCATAGTTTCGGCAAAAAGTGGCTGTGACATACGGACGGACAGACAGACATGACGAATCTATAAGGGTTCCGTTTTTACGTTTTACGGAACCCTAAAAACACGTTCCGTAAAGTAGGAATCAGTTCAACAGAACTCCTTTTAGTAGAAAAGAGACACGTCGGAGTCTAAGTATCATTAAGCTAGGCCAGATGGGCGATATTCCGGTTGAATAAAGCCTAAGTTCCAACGATCACCTACACTTTTCAACCGACTTCAAATACGGGAAATAAATCAAAGAAGAGAACGTGATAGCTCCGCCAATTGTGTTCTTGATGCTTTTTTTGGTAGGTCACATACTTCAGATATAAATTTTATCGAGATGGATGTAACAGCTTTTGAAAACCGACATTAATCTAAAATTACGTATACCGATGACATATTTCTAAGTTTATTTCATTCGGTCGGATTTAGTTTCAAGTTGAAGTCGGTATTTGCTAAATTATTTCAGCCAAATTGCTCTCTGGACTACCGAAATATATCTTGGTGAGTCCAAAGACCGTAGTATTATAATTAAACACAAACTTGAACAGCACAAATGGCCTCAAACATTTTTGAGCGATTGCTTAGCAACCGTAATTTTGCATTTTAGCAAGCCCATACCGGAAGGGTCATCTCTCCCGCCGTGGCCGGCGGTGGGCGCGGGCTGGTCGCCGCACATGTCTCTGGGCAACGAGATCTCGCTGCGCGGACCGCTGCTGGAGCGCCGCATGCGCTTCTGGGACGACATCTACTCCGAGCACTACCGCGACCCCGTGCCGCCACCCAAGCCCGCACCGCGCCGCACTGAGCTATAGTAGGGTCGTCGCTCCCGCCGTGGCCGGCGGTGGGCGCGGGCTGGTCGCCGCACATGTCTCTGGGCAACGAGATCTCGCTGCGCGGGCCGCTGCTGGAGCGCCGCATGCGCTTCTGGGACGACATCTACTCCGAGCACTACCGCGACCCCGTGCCGCCACCCAAGCCCGCACCGCGCCGCACTGAGCTATAGTAGGGTCGTCGCTCCCGCCGTGGCCGGCGGTGGGCGCGGGCTGGTCGCCGCACATGTCTCTGGGCAACGAGATCTCGCTGCGCGGGCCGCTGCTGGAGCGCCGCATGCGCTTCTGGGACGACATCTACTCCGAGCACTACCGCGACCCCGTGCCGCCACCCAAGCCCGCACCGCGCCGCACTGAGCTATAGTAGGGTCGTCGCTCCCGCCGTGGCCGCCGGTGGGCGCGGGCTGGTCGCCGCACATGTCTCTGGGCAACGAGATCTCGCTGCGCGGGCCGCTGCTGGAGCGCCGCATGCGCTTCTGGGACGACATCTACTCCGAGCACTACCGCGACCCCGTGCCGCCACCCAAGCCCGCACCGCGCCGCACTGAGCTATAGTAGGGTCGTCGCTCCCGCCGTGGCCGCCGGTGGGCGCGGGCTGGTCGCCGCACATGTCTCTGGGCAACGAGATCTCGCTGCGCGGGCCGCTGCTGGAGCGCCGCATGCGCTTCTGGGACGACATCTACTCCGAGCACTACCGCGACCCCGTGCCGCCACCCAAGCCCGCACCGCGCCGCACTGAGCTATAGTAGGGTCGTCGCTCCCGCCGTGGCCGGCGGTGGGCGCGGGCTGGTCGCCGCACATGTCTCTGGGCAACGAGATCTCGCTGCGCGGACCGCTGCTGGAGCGCCGCATGCGCTTCTGGGACGACATCTACTCCGAGCACTACCGCGACCCCGTGCCGCCACCCAAGCCCGCACCGCGCCGCACTGAGCTATAGTAGGGTCGTCGCTCCCGCCGTGGCCGGCGGTGGGCGCGGGCTGGTCGCCGCACATGTCTCTGGGCAACGAGATCTCGCTGCGCGGGCCGCTGCTGGAGCGCCGCATGCGCTTCTGGGACGACATCTACTCCGAGCACTACCGCGACCCCGTGCCGCCACCCAAGCCCGCACCGCGCCGCACTGAGCTATAGTAGGGTCGTCGCTCCCGCCGTGGCCGGCGGTGGGCGCGGGCTGGTCGCCGCACATGTCTCTGGGCAACGAGATCTCGCTGCGCGGGCCGCTGCTGGAGCGCCGCATGCGCTTCTGGGACGACATCTACTCCGAGCACTACCGCGACCCCGTGCCGCCACCCAAGCCCGCACCGCGCCGCACTGAGCTATAGTAGGGTCGTCGCTCCCGCCGTGGCCGCCGGTGGGCGCGGGCTGGTCGCCGCACATGTCTCTGGGCAACGAGATCTCGCTGCGCGGGCCGCTGCTGGAGCGCCGCATGCGCTTCTGGGACGACATCTACTCCGAGCACTACCGCGACCCCGTGCCGCCACCCAAGCCCGCACCGCGCCGCACTGAGCTATAGTAGGGTCGTCGCTCCCGCCGTGGCCGGCGGTGGGCGCGGGCTGGTCGCCGCACATGTCTCTGGGCAAC
The DNA here is from genome assembly GCA_963693475.1 of Ectropis crepuscularia. Classification (NCBI taxonomy): domain Eukaryota; kingdom Metazoa; phylum Arthropoda; class Insecta; order Lepidoptera; family Geometridae; genus Ectropis; species Ectropis crepuscularia. The sequence goes on along the minus strand of OY856339.1, from coordinate 11,421,980 downwards.
GAGATCTCGCTGCGCGGGCCGCTGCTGGAGCGCCGCATGCGCTTCTGGGACGACATCTACTCCGAGCACTACCGCGACCCCGTGCCGCCACCCAAGCCCGCACCGCGCCGCACTGAGCTATAGTAGGGTCGTCGCTCCCGCCGTGGCCGGCGGTGGGCGCGGGCTGGTCGCCGCACATGTCTCTGGGCAACGAGATCTCGCTGCGCGGGCCGCTGCTGGAGCGCCGCATGCGCTTCTGGGACGACATCTACTCCGAGCACTACCGCGACCCCGTGCCGCCACCCAAGCCCGCACCGCGCCGCACTGAGCTATAGTAGGGTCGTCGCTCCCGCCGTGGCCGGCGGTGGGCGCGGGCTGGTCGCCGCACATGTCTCTGGGCAACGAGATCTCGCTGCGCGGGCCGCTGCTGGAGCGCCGCATGCGCTTCTGGGACGACATCTACTCCGAGCACTACCGCGACCCCGTGCCGCCACCCAAGCCCGCACCGCGCCGCACTGAGCTATAGTAGGGTCGTCGCTCCCGCCGTGGCCGGCGGTGGGCGCGGGCTGGTCGCCGCACATGTCTCTGGGCAACGAGATCTCGCTGCGCGGGCCGCTGCTGGAGCGCCGCATGCGCTTCTGGGACGACATCTACTCCGAGCACTACCGCGACCCCGTGCCGCCACCCAAGCCCGCACCGCGCCGCACTGAGCTATAGTAGGGTCGTCGCTCCCGCCGTGGCCGGCGGTGGGCGCGGGCTGGTCGCCGCACATGTCTCTGGGCAACGAGATCTCGCTGCGCGGGCCACTGCTGGAGCACCGCATGCGCTTCTGGAATGACATCTACTGCAGCCAGTGACTAGGCCACATTGCGACAACTACAACAATAATTACTCAATACTCAATACTCAATCATTTATTGCTTCATCATGTTACAGATATTCAGGATTACAAGAACAGTTAACAGTTTAAGTCGTAACACAACGTACCCCAATGGGCATTGCAATTAAGATAATAATTATTTTTGAGCGAAGTGTTTTATTCCACAGTCAAAGAACCTAGTTTTCCATCCTCGAAAATTCTAAAGTCGTCGGTTAAAAACTCGCTAATACTATAATAGGCTTTCGAGATCAGCAGATCTCTCAGGGTCCTAACAAACTTACGCTCATCTTCGATTGACTTAATTTTAAGAGGCAGTTTATTATACATTTTTATTGCCGAAGCATGCGGACCGGAACTATGTATCTTTAATTTTGACGTAGGCACGTTCAAATTATATTTATATACCGTCCTGATAGGGTAGCGCCGGTTTTCTACTACTTTTTCAAATAAATTTGGATATTTTTTTACAAATTTGCAGTTTTCCAATATATATAGTGATGTCAATGTTAGAATTCTGTATTTAATGAAATATGGTTTGTGGAAATGTGGTTTGCTGATATCGGGGAGTTTAACATTGGCGAGGATACGCACGCATTTCTTCTGTAGGATGAAGAGGTCAGCGGCATCAACACTTCCACCCCAAAGTAAAATCCCGTATGTCAGCCTGGAGCAGGCGTACGCATAGTAAGCCGATAAGGCTGTATCTAGGTCGGTGCCTCGTCGTAGCTCTCTTAGAGCGTAAATAAAACTGGACAATTTAGATTTAATTTTTTTTATGTGAGATTTCCAATTAACGTGTGTATCAATATCTATACCTAATAATGTGGCTGCGTCAAGAAATTCTAATTTATTATTATTATAATTAGAATGTTGATGTTTAAATTATTTTTTATTATTTTTATTATTACTAGCCCAAACTGTCCCACTGCTGGGCAAAGGCCTCTCTTCTCTCCTTTGTCTTCCCTTTAAATTATTTGTTTACGGTTAAGTAGGTATTTTAAATTTCTGATGTAAATATTTTTGTAGTTTTAAAAATAAACAAAATGTACTTGAAATATGGTTTAACAAATACAATTTACACAAATAAAATGTTACAGGCATAATATCATTAGACCACCCTATGGCACCAGTAATAAGTTTAGTGATTCTACCGAACAAGTTCTTAATTCTTTGCGGGGTCAGCTAGTAGAAGTATAGATGACTCGTCACTATACCGAAGAACTCCCGGCAATAAGTATAGACGAAATCGTGATGGCTCTTTGTCAACTTAAAATGGAAAGGCCGCGGACGAGGACGGGATTACAACAGAGTTCTAAAAGGCAGGTTATATAAGAGCTCCAAGAACTGGATCATGCTCTCCTCTTAAACGGGATAACTCCACAGGCATGGTACAGAAGTGTGGTAATTCTATTCTTCAAAAAGGGAGATAGGGCCCTTTATAATTGATTAGTGCAGGCTATGGTGCAGGTGTGTAGTGCAAGTAGGTACTGTCTAATGTACTCTATGTACTTACAGTAGCTGTGTTAAGTTCATTTAGTTGCCAGCCGTCGGCCCGCAGGTGTAGATGCACCTGAAATGGATGGATGAAATACAAATAATGTAAATGTTTACTAAAAGTTGTATTTACTACAAAATGCACCACGAAGGCGCAGTATCTTACAAACGCGTATCTTAGGGAGTGTACGAGTCCTTGTTGAAGCCGTACACTAAATATGAGAAATTACATGATGAAACAGGAAAGGAAAACTAGAGAACTTGATTTCACTAGTATATGTAATGCGCTTGTGAGCACTGCGTGCTTACATTTTGTGAACTCTCATATTTAGTCCTCCAATACATATACATATATAATACATTTACATAGGTATATTTAGTGTACGGCGTCAACAAGGACTCGTACATTAATGGTCCTTCGAGTTTAGAAAGCAAGTGTTTAGTGTTTTTCTGTTGTGATAGCGATTCGGTTTGACTGGCTGACAAGCAGGTCCCACTAGTTAGATTGAGAAGGGGCATTTATCATACAGGAGGATACTAGACACGGCGTACGAAAAAGCGAACATCATCAAGTACCTATATACAAAATTTATCTCTGTTTATGTTTAATTTTAGTGTACTACAAGTGAACAGGAACATAATCAAGAATCTATTAAGTTACTCAACATATTTAGTGTACGGCGTCAACAAAGACTCGTATAGTAAAGTTAATCAACATTCTTGTGTGCGACGTCAACAAGGACTCGTACATAATCAAGAATACATCAAGTTATTCAACATTCCTTCTTGTGTGCGGCGTCAACAAGGACTCGTACATTATCAAGAATCTATCAACTTAATTAATAAGCTTTGTGTACGGCGTCAACAAGGACTCCTACATTATAAGATATCTATCAAGTTAATCAACATTCTTGTGTGCGGCGTCAACCAGAGAATTTATATGATGAAGCAGGAAAGGAAAACTAGAGAACTTGATTTCACTAGTATATTTAATGCGCTTGTGAGCACTGCGTGCCTACATTTTGTGAACTGATGAATTTGGTGCGAAAGTGCAGAATGGCGGAAAGTGTGTATTGCTAATGTGACAAAATGTATGATGATTGATAGTACAGTTTAAAAAAATGTACGAAATTTATTAAGGATATAAAGAATACAAGCAATACAAGCACGTATTATTCGGTATTAAAGAACGTAAAAGTATCTCAAACGAATGCACACTCATATCCATACTAGAGCAACCTGTGTGACCTGATTTAGTCAGTGAAAATTGCAATAAATAAAATGTGAAAATGTTGTACTTACCTATATAAATATATCTGTATCGCACATCGAAAATCTATCTAATTATGGAGAAATCTTCTGTATAAACATATGGCAACGCTCTTTGACGCCACACGCTAAACACTGCTGTCCAGACGTGTTTAGTGACAGGCACGCTGCAAGTGAGGGGGAAGGAAAAACACGCAGGAGGATGCTACTCGCAAAAAAATAGAACACGCTGCTAATCACTTCTCTACGCATGTTACTTTACAGTCGCACTAATCAATCGATGTCCACACGTCTTTGCTACTAATCACTTAACACCAGCACTTATCACTCGCACTCGCATAAACAAGAAGGATAACATACTGGGTAGGTATATTGTACATCCATTTGTTGCTCAATCAAGCCGGAACGTCTGAAAGGATCGGGTAGAAATTTTAAACACAGATTATTATAGTCTGGAATCAGCACATAGGCTCATAGTATTATAGCGAGAAAATAACGAAAATTGGGAATATATGGGTAACACTTTATAATACATACTTTTTTTGATAAAAAAGTGCTGCTAGTGGTTTATGAATAGCTGTAATTTAGCCATGTACTCGCTGTTCCATAAAAATGATAAATAAATTAGGTAATAGAAATATTGATTGCGGTCTTATTTAATTCTTATTATTAATATTTAATAACTTTTTTTTTGTCTGTTTGGACTGAATATTATATTGTACTAATAACAAATCTTAAAATGACCTTTTCCCATAATGACTGAATTTCAAAATGTCTTTGATGTGTAATGTGCGATAATCATTATGTCTGACGGGTCATGTACAATCAGGTTGACGACGATAATCTTTTTGGAACGAAGCATTGCATCGAACGTTGCATGAAGATGTCAGTTATAATTTAAAGAATTACGATATTATTACTATCTTATATATAAAATTCTCGTGTCACAGTGTTTGTTTCCTTACTCCTCCGAAACGGCTTTACTGATTTTAACCAAATTTTATATGCATATTCTGTAGGTATGAGAATCAGCTACTAGCTATTTTTCATACCCCTAAGTGACAAGGGTTATTCACTAAGGCAAAACAACGTGTGCGGGGTCAGCTAGTATGTATATATACTATCCTGAAAATTCTTGGACAAAAAGTTCGAAATCTGTTCAAAATCTTCGAGATATCATTCAAAAAATGATTTAACCAAAGAGTTTACAAATACTACGTACCTATAAAGTTAGAACAAACGCTTTGCACGGGCCTGATTGCTCTTGTCTTGTCGCTCTTGTGGAAGTGTCATACTTTTGTCACCTACACCTCATCTGCTTTCGATTGGTACAAAGGAACCATGCGGAAAACCTGATCGATTTAAGTACTTATTCTTTATCTAAGGATTCAACGAATTGAGAATCATCTTCTTTAAATCTGTTAAAAATAGTTAAGTACTAGCTGGTAAGTTACGGTGGTCTAGTCGGGAGAACGGCGCCTGCCGATCCGGAGACCCCGGGTTCAAACCCCACACGCACCACTGTCTTTTCGAAGTCATGTGCGTAATGCCGCTAACTTAAAACGGTGAAGGAAAACATCGTGAGGAAACCGACATGTACCTAGAATCTTTCGAAGTCATGTGTCAGCCGCCAACCCGCACTGGGCCAGCGTGGTGGATTATGGCCTTAACTCTCTCCTTGCGAGAGAAGGCCCCGAGTCCCAGCAGTAAGAACGTTTAGTGGGCTGTTGATGATGATGATGATGAGCTGGTGCCCGCGACTTCGTCCGCGTGTAATATATACTAAGGTAACTCAGACAGTACCTATTTTTATACCCAGACACATTTACGGTTACTAAAAACAGCTTATAATAAAACAACTTCATACAATTTTATCAAAATCAGTTCAGTTGTTTAGGTGTGAAAGCATAAGAGACATTCGTCCCCCTTTTCAACTCCAATTTCATACCCATATAGTTCGAAATTACAAAACTGCTATAACAAATTCTAGTAACATTTATTGGTTTCGTGTCAAGTGCCTATGTAAAGAGTTTCATAGGTTTATTTTCATCGATTGGAAACTTCCATATTGACATTTATCCCCCATTTCAACTCCAATTTCATCTCCGTACAGTTCGAAATTACAAAATTGCTAGAACAAATATTCGTTTGCTTCGTGACAAGTGTCTATATTTAAAGTTTCATGGTTTTATGTTCAACGGTTGGGAACTTTCATATTGACATTCATCCCCCTTTTCCACCCCAATGTCACCCCCGTACAGTTCGAAATTACGAAATTGATCGAACAAACGTTTAATTGCTTCGTGTCAAGTGTCTAGATATAATATTTGATAACTTTGAAAATCACGAATTTTCATACAACCGTTCATCCCTTGTTTCACTCTCTTAGGGGTTGAATTTCGCAAAACCCCGTCTTAACAAGCCTCTACGTGCTAAAAGGGATCTCCATGCAAAATTTCAGATTCCTAGCATTTGTAGTTTCTGAGATTCCTTGATGAGTGACCTTTCGCTTTTATATATATAGATTGCAATAATGTTTCATCATGCTAATCCGTAAAAAATAATCAGTTAAAAGATAATCTTCTTTGGTTGATAATAATATAATATCCGTAAATACAATTTTATTGTATCCATAACAACAATCATAGTAAAGTTACAGATACATTTCATCATGCTTTACAAACGTACCTATTTGGAAAGAATCAATTTTAAGATAAGCTTCGGATTGTTTTGGCTAATAATAATAGATTACATAGATAGTAAACAATGATATATAATACAAGTGGATCTAATTCTGTACATTGATAACATTTGTACTTTTGAAGTTAAAACTTCTTTTGGCGCGCCTAGATAGATTTTTCATGGGTTGTGAATTGAATTCTAGCGTCACGCTCGGGTATGATAATTAAGAAATGTTCGGGTAAACTCGGAACCATAGCCATGGGCCATCTAGAAATGCGTCAGCCAATGAGAAACGCCAAAAGGGCGTGGCCTGCCCATCATGGCATGGTCACCTAGAAATGCGTTAGCCAATGGGAAGTGCCGACGCATTTCTAAATGACCATGATGCCCAGGCCACAGCCTCCGGTTACACCCGTGTAGTTTCCAAAGTAAGCTATCAAATTCTGAGTTATAAGTTTTCACTTCTTGCGGCAGTTCCTATTTGCCAATTTTTTTTTAGAGACGAATGCTCTATGTATAATAAATAATAGTCGATACTGATGGTAAGTATCTTGACGATATAGACTACTGAGCCGTGAACAAAATTTACGTATCGAATGAACCACCAGGACGCCTACATACTACATATTATCTAGGATGATAGAAGGGTATAAAGTAATAAGATTCAGCACTAAGCCGTCACTTGTAAGCTGTCCAACTGCGTACAGTCGAAGAGGTTGGTACAGGTTGCAACCCTTGATCATTTCTCCTTGTCGCATGATTTCTTGTACGACATTACGAAATAATGGGTTAGAAGAGGTATTGAAACTTATAAATAATACATTTTAAGTTTTTAATAATGTTTTTAATAATTCCGACAAACTATGTCGGAAAAAATCATGATTTTACTTTATACCCTTCTATTAGGTATCCTATATAGGTCTCCTCTCCTGGTGGTTCATTTGATACATAAATTTTGTTCACGGGCCTGTAGTCTAATATAATTTAAGTACTTGAAAGTAGTGTTATAAGTTAAAATGTGATGGTGGTTGGATCTAGTTATTCTACTACGTCGTTCATTATTTTTCGGAGAAAAAAAAATGTTCTTAGAAAATTGCCTATCAATATTTCAAGATCATCGGTTAAATATTAGTGCAGGTTTAGTACCTACAAATGAGATAATTCAGTGATGTACGCAGAGAACGTGCTTGACTTGGTCGCGATCTTATGTAAAAATTAATCCTTATTTTAGTTTTCTTCGTAGATTAAGATGTCCTACCAACCTATGGTAGGATTCCGGTTATTTTAGTTGGTTTGACGTTGTTTGAATGGGTGAAATCTTGTGAGTTCGCGTCAGCGACGGGAATTAACCCAGAATATTTAGGAAAGTTTTAACAACGTTACACGGAAATGGCGTGTTTGTCTTTAGTAGACAATAGTAAACTTTTTTTGAGACGTGGTCCTTAACTGTGGGCCTCATAACAAAGCTCAAAGTCACACAGCGAGCTATGGAGAGAGCTATGCTCAGAGTCTCTTTGCGCGACAGAATCCGTAATGAGGATATTCGTAAAAGAACGAAAGTAGGCGACATAGCTCGAAGAGTTGCTAAGCTGAAGTGGCATGATGGGGAAGAAAGGTTCTCGAGTAGCGACCACGAATCGGAAGACGCAGTGTTGGACGGCCTCCCACTAGATGGACAGATGACCTCACAAAGGTCGCTGGAAACCGCTGGTTGCAGGTTGCGCAGGACCGTTCGTTGTGGAAATCTAGGGGGGAGGCCTATGTTCAGCAGTGGACGTCTTGCGACTGATGATTATGATGAATAAACTTTTTTTACCTACAGGATTTTTCAACAATTAGGTATCTACTCCATAGTTGGAATTTTATGATTTCTTTCTACAATTACACATTAGTCAGGTATTTAGGTAGTGCTTTGGCTTCTGTGCAAAAAAATAGGATCTGATTAGTGAGCTTGCGTGCCTGTCTGTCTATAAGACCTGTATCTTTCAAATTATAACAAAGTATAAGACAATTTTAGAATAAGCGTTGGAAAGATTGCGGCTAAACAAGCTATTTGATTGCCTTTTTTATAAAGTCTAAAATAATCCTTTTTTATTTTAGTCTTTATAAAAAAGGCAATCAAATAAGCAACACTTTTGGTGGGTTTTTCCATTTGTAACAAGTTTGACGTTTGGTACTAAGTATTATTAGGTTTACCTTGTAAAGTAACAAATTTATTATTATTCATAATTTTTTGTTTGAAAAACATACTTCACGCGGTGTTTACAAGACAGTGATCAAGCGGCTCCATCCAAATACTGTCCGTGCTCAACGTAGTTTAACTTCAATGATCGACGGTTTGGTTTTCAGACTCTAGATCATTCCTTCGTGTCTAACAACGTCCAACGTTCGACCCACGTAAATACACCGCAACCTGCGTATCCCACCTAACTTTTTAAAATAAAAGCTTTTATTGCTCGTTAATAAACAAAACGAACTAAAAAATGTATGGCCAGCTACATCATCAGACCCTGTGACCAACTAGCACTAAACTACTTGTCAAGACAAACCATACGAGCCCAAATTCGAAGGGGTTGTGTCGTTTAATTATAGAGTTCCCATAGCCACCTTCTAGGTCCATCAGATCAGCTTCATAGTACCATAATATGAATGCATTATCATCTAAGTTACACAGGTGTACCTATAGTGTACCAAATTTCAGCTCAATGGGTAACCGAGAAGTGGTTCAAATACAACATGTAATATTTGAATACAGACAGAGACATATGACAGATGAAACTAAATAAAAGCTTGTAAAAACATTATCAGAACCATAGATGAAGAATTTTTTTTGCTACGCAAAAAGATCAACAAAGCGAGTGAGCGAGAAATCATTTTCAAGTGGAAATCGCTCGAGAGAAGAAGAGAAAGTGAATGAAGTAACGTCATTACAATATTTTGGTATACCCGAACGTAACAGTCTGATTTCGTCGCGGTGAAAATCGTGTATTTTCTAATCCTTGGATTGCAGACGATTTTATTAAATTATTTATATTATGGCATGTTCTGTGCGTGAATGTGATACAAGACGACATTATAATCCGAATCATTACATTAGTCACCAACACATGTAAATATGATTTTTTATCAGGTCTCCGAGCAGCCTTTGTGTGTCTTTTACATTTGACGTCTTTGATCAGAACCAAACAGCAACCAGTCAAAATTTTTCTTCATGTTACAATGAGGCTCACTTGGAATAACATCCGTTTGAGTACAAAGAGGACAAACAGTCAAATAACCAGCAGAAAACGTATTCTCCAAACCTGCAAGTTCCCCGTTTTTCAAAGTACATTCAAATCACTTCCTTCTCAAAATATTCCGAGAGCCGGCACCAAATTTGGGGTAGGTATTTGAGGGAAGTTGAAAACTAGTCACATAGCTTTGTTGTTATACTGACCTGTTACACGGAGCTGCAGACCTGGCTGGAGAGTAGAGGGGCGAAATTTATCCCTACATTTTTTATGCTTTTTTACCTTTACCTTAATATTTTTCTATAAATATGTTTTTGAAATTTAAAAGATATTAGTATATATATATATATATATATATATATATATGTATCAATTTAGATCACCTGATCTGAATTGGTGATCTAAATTGAGGGAATTATGTTGTCTCGCTACTAACCAACCAAGTCTGCACCTTCGTTTTGGGGTATAATAGGAGACGTGTTCAATGTTCATTACAAGTTCCAACTTACTTCAAATACTTACACGAAAAATTGTGCCAGATCTCGGAATAAAATGGTTTAGGTTTCAATTCACCGGCAAGGGTTGTAGACGCGAACGAAGTACCGAGTTTGGCTTGTGTCGATGTGTGGACACACCCCATCAGACACATAATATACACACACTCGGCAAAAGCTTGTCCATTAATAAAATTGTCGATGCCTTGTCTTTATCATTATTTCACAACACGACAATCCAGTTGTGAAATAATGATTAGGACAAGGTAGAACTTGTAAACTCTATGGACAATGTCGTTGTAATTCGATAAAATTATGCTAGAGTATTTCTCTACCTAGTCTGTGATAAGGTTCCAAGTACCTAATTATCCAAAAAAGGAGTGCGTGTGTATCATATATATAAATGTTGATTGTCGCATCCAATCCTAGTATACTGTAGACGGTGCTTACCGGGTAACAATCTCGCTCAGTGTAAATTCGTCAACATGTGGGGACGGACGGCACTTTGTCTATTATTGGTCATTGTATTTGTGGCGCAGTCGGAAACTGTTCGTGAGTCTAGGGTTATCAACATTGCGCAAGGCCCAGTACGAGGGTATAAGGATCCTGACACAGGCATTTATTCCTTTCAAAGTATCCCGTACGCAACTGCACCAACTGGAACTCATAGGTTTAAGGTCGTTATCTAAATATTTATTTTCTAACTGATTAGATAAAATAAGTAACTGTCACTACTAAATTTGTATAGTAGTTTAGAGTCTAGGTTTAGAAACCTAGATTGTAGAATATTTCTTCGAATCTAAAGAAACAACAAGAATACGTTTTCTCCGTTACCTTTTTAAAAACAGGATTGATGATTGATGTTTGATGAAAAACAGATTCTATGTATCTTTAATGATAATGGAGATGATGATGAAAGTCATATTTTAATACGTATCGTTAAATATCCGGGAGTATAATTTAAAATATCATAATCAATCGACGATTTCATTTTCAGGCTCCCCTTCCAGCACCAGTATGGTTACAGCCACTTGATGCAACAGATAAAGGCATAACTTGTCCACAAATATCGAATTTTATAGTAACCGGAGATAAAATCATGCATGAAAACTGCCTCATTGTAAATGTGCATGTACCCGATACACAAGAGAAATCATTACCTGTCGTTGTTTATGTACATGGAGGAGGTTATCAAATTGGTTATGGCGATATGGCGATTCCTAAGAAGCTTATGATAGAGCACAATATTATAACTGTGACTTTGAATTATCGACTTGGAGTTCATGGTTTTCTCTGTCTTGGCACCGAAGATATACCTGGTAACGCAGGAATGAAAGACATAGTGGCTGCATTGCGTTGGGTAAAGAAGAACATTAAACACTTTGGAGGTGACTCTGAGGACGTCGCTATAGCCGGCTATAGTGCAGGGGCAGCTGCTGTAGATCTTCTAATGTTATCAAAGTCAGCTGAAGGACTATTTAACAAAGTCATTCCGGAAAGTGGCGCCAGTATAGCACCGTGGTCAATTCAATCTGATCCTGTTAAAAATGCTAGGTTATTTGCTGAACAATTGAATTTTACCGATGTAAATGACATAGTTGTACTAGAAGATTTTTATAAACACACTTCTTTTGATATATTACTTAGTATTAGTGATTTAGAAGGAAAGGAGTCTGTGCTTGGCTTATCGCCATGTGTAGAACAGAATTTTGGCAAAGAAGTTTTCTTAGATATGTCTCCAGTAGAAATTTTAAAATCTGGAAACTATAGAAAAGTACCTCTCCTGTACGGATTCGCTAACATGGAAGGTTTAATGCGAATAGGCTTGTTTGATTCTTGGAAAACGGACATGAATAAAAAGTTTTCTGACTTTCTTCCAGCGGATCTGAAATTTGATAGTCATGTTCAAAAAGAAAACATTGCCGAGCAAATAAAACAGTTTTATTTTGAAAACAAACCAGTAGGCGAAGAAAATATATTAAGCTACGTAGACTATTTCAGCGATATTATGTTTGCATACCCAGCGCTAAGAACTGTAAAATATCACGTGGCAGCGGGACACGAGAAAATTTATTTGTATGATTATTCATATGTCGACGAAAATACAAATTTTGTGCCACATACTAATGTAAAAGGAGCAGATCATGGAAGACAGATTGTCGCCGTATTCAATGGTTTACCCGGAATAAGTGATTCAAGTAATTTCACTGAAGAATTTATAACTCACGCAGTTGTCATCAGAAAACTATGGGCAAACTTTATTAAAACTGGGTAAGGAAAATATTTTAGTTTTTTTTTGTATCTAATTGTTCAATTGGAATAACAACAGCAACACCAGCACCAACACTATAGATTATGTTATTTTTTTATTCAGGTCTCCTGTAGTCGATGGTTCACCTATTGAAGCTTGGCCGCCTGTGGGCTCGGGATGGTCACCGCACATGGCGATGGGGAACGAACTCAAAATAGGAGGACCACTGCTTGAGAGAAGGATGAATTTCTGGGATGGCATTTATGACAAATACTACCATGACCCTGCGTTCCTGAAACCTCTTTTAAAGGATCACAGTGAATTGTGATAAAAACGATATTTTGAAAACAATTATTCACAAATTTGTGAATAATTGATTGCATTCCCGGGTCACTGAACTTTTTTTCTGAAAAAACACATTTTTCAGAAAAAAAAGTTGCCGAGCTATGGAATAATATAAGATAAACTCTTCTTCTTTCTGTTGTTCAAGTTCATAGAGTTAAGTAAACGTACAAAAGTACGAATTAATTGATAAAAGAGCAAATGTAAACTTATGAAATAAACATTTTTATCTTATATTGTTTATTATTGACATCATACTACACAGTATAACATAAATTCTAATCACGCTCGAAATCCTACTAATGTTATAATGTCAATGTGTGGATGTTTGTTGCTCAATCACGTCCTAACATATTAACGGAGAGTGCCATTTAAAACGCATAATTTTTTGGTCTAATTTACTTTGTCATGATCAATGAAGTAAAATAAACAGTGTCGTAATGCAACTTTTGCATAATAATTTTTTGGCATAACAATCTATTGACTACTACATTCGATTTGATTATTGATGAGACGCATAATAGTCCTTGGCCATTTTTTATTTATTTGTTGTGCTACTAAATATAGACCTAGGTTACATGGGACCCAAATCCGACGCGGAGCACCCCGACTCCACCTAGTCTTGTCGCTACCACCGTATATAAAAATGCCAAAAAAGTCGTCGAGTGTAAAAAAAAATGCGGGAGTCAGATAGAATCTCAAGGGAGGTCCTGAGTGGAGCGAGCCACGTGAGGCCAAGCAAAGCGAAGCGGGGAGGGAGGTGGCGAGCGAAGCGAAGCGGGGAGGGAGGTGGCGAGCGAAGCGAACCGGCGACCTCTGTAGTGGAGCGTAGGCCGAGTATGGAGAATCGACACTCAGGGCTGACCGCAGAGCTTCTGGCGGGAGCTCACTCAGAATCAAAAAGTGGGTATTTCTTAGGTGTACCGTCTGTTTTTATCAATGTGTGGCTTTAAACATTATGCTGAGTTATCTTTATGCACATTATGGTAAGTTATCGTTATGCTGTACATGGTTATGCTAGTAAACATTATGCGAAAACAGTTATGCGTTTAGTTGTTATGGTAAATTATCATTAGTCCTAAAAACGTTATGCCTTCCTAAATAAATACAAAAATTGTTTTGCTACCACATATAAACCCATTAACGGATTGTGCTGTAATTTGGAATACAGTTAGATTAAAGGTCTGGAAGAACACATAGCCTACTTTTTAAACAACGGGAACAACGGGATTGGGATCTACGCGGGTAAAATCGCGGGGCGTTGCTAGTAATATTATAAATATTTGGGTGTTTGTTGCTCAATCACGTCGTAACGTATGAACGGATCGGGCTAAAATTTGGAAAACGGTTATATAATAGTCTGGAAAAATACGTGGGCTACTATTTATCCCGAAAAAAAAACTGGAACAGGAACTACGCGGGTGAAACCGCGGGGCGCTGCTAGTATTTTGTAAATCACGATGATTTGCAATGAACTTCTCATTTACCTAGGTACATATTTATATTACGAAATAGCAGGAGATCCCGCTATACAACCACAATCACCGAGCTGGTTATTGGACGAAACGTATTTTATATTCAATTTAATATATCAATTATATCTTATATATAAAATTCTCGTGTCACAGTGTTTGTTTCCTTACTCCTCCGAAACGGCTTTACTGATTTTTACCAAATTTTATATGCATATTCAGTAGGTCTGAGAATCGGCTACTAGCTATTTTTCATACCCCTAAGTGTTAGGGGTTGTCACACCAAACATTTTTTTTTAAATTTTTGGTCAATTTTTTTTGCTTTTATTTTTTTATAATGTGGCGTTAAAAAATACATACAACCCTAAATTTTTACCCTTTTATCACCAACCCCTGTTTTTTATAGCCATTTTAGTAATTTAATCATTTGACAGTGAACTCCTAAACGACGGGACCGATTTGAATGTTTTTTTTTTGTGTGTGTATTCGAAGATGGATTAAATTCACAAATAAGCCCGGCAGATGGCGCTGCAGACAGTGTCTTGGTTATGTCCGAGCGAAGCCGGAACGGGCCGCTAGTATTATACAATAATAATATATTATAATATTAATTTATATTATATAATAATAATATACAATTATATATTGCAAGTGGATTCTCTAAAAAAATTCAGTCCAGAAAGAGTATGATAAATTAAGAAGAATGACAAGTTTGTGAGTCAATAAGATAGAAAATGTAATAGATAGAGAGATATGTAATATTTGCAGTACGTAAACAGAAAAATATTTACACAAACAGTTAAATTATTTAGAAACAATTAAACACTACAACGTAGACAGATATTTAAAACAATCCTAATCTTAAATATAAAATTCTCGTGTCACAGTGTTTGTTTCCTTACTCCTCCGAAACGGCTTTACTGATTTTAACCAAATTTTATATGCATATTCTGTAGGTATGAGAATCGGCTACTAGCTATTTTTCATACCCCTAAGTGACAAGGGTTGTTCACTAAGGCAAAACAACGTTTGCGGGGTCAGCTAGTCTTATATATAAAATTCTCGTGTCACAGTGTTTGTTTCCTTACTCCTCCGAAACGGCTTTACTGATTTTAACCAAAATTTATATGCATATTCAGTAGGTCTGAGAATCGGCTACTAGCTATTTTTCATACCTTTATTTATATGGCAAAACAACGTTTGCGGGGTCAGCTAGTTATATTATAATATCGACTGGATAGAATATTATGTTTTAATTTAATAATACGATTTGTTTCGTATTTCGTTTTATGACCCTACGTAGGTATCCTAGTGTAGGTAATATTAATTTTAACTAGTGGTCGTCAAATATTAGAAACTGGACCACACTAACTTTAATAATAAACAAAGGAGTATTCATGCGTGATGTTTTGTTTTATCAATTTTATGTATTTTTAAGCATTTTTTTTAATATTAGCATTCTGCACCTATACTGTATGTATGGAAAATCTCATAGGCACTCCTCCGTCTACGCAATATTCGTAAAAAGACAGAAAGTTGTTTTCTTCACGTATGAATCATAATAGATAACGGTGGAAAATAGCGCAACTATCTGTTAGATACAGCTATAGATATACGAGTACTTTACGTAGTTTTGTGTCAATAAGCTTAGCATTATTTCATTCATCACGATGATTTGCAGAAACATGTGATAGGTACAGATACCGAAACATATAAACATTTAATTTAATGTAAGTTTTGATCAAATTATGCAATTATGAGTTTCGGAGGCGACAAGATTTGTGTTATCGTAGATAAGTAATATTTGTAGTACGTAAATCGCAAAATGTATATAAATAGATTTAACATTATTTTAAAATGTTCACACATATACTTCGTACTCACGGCACAGTAATTCCATTGATGTCCTAGCTGTAACCTCTATATTGAGTGTCCTCATTATTCACTTGACGATAGTTACCATGACGAGAAGAACGACATTGCTTATGTATTTATATATATCTTTGTACGTGGTAAGAACGGACGCAAATCTCGAAGAGTCTAGAATTGTGAACATTTCTCAAGGACCAGTCCGTGGGTACAAGGACCTCGAAACAAGAATCTATTCTTTCCATAACATTCCCTATGCAACAGCACCTACTGGAACAAACAAATTCAAGGTTAGCAAATTAATTTGACATAACATTATCTACAAATACAGCATAATTTCATACTTTACTAAATATTTTCCGAGGGCCTATGTATGTTAAAAGTAAATTTCATACTAATTTAACTTTTAGGCGCCACTTCCACCGCCAACATGGACAGATATTTTTGAAGCCGCGGATAAAGGAATCATATGTCCACAAATTTATTATCCGGGAGTTCTGACGAATAAGACAATTCAAGAGGACTGTCTTATTGTTAATGTACACGTACCAGATACAAATGAAAAGAATTTACCAGTTGTAGTTTACGTGCACGGAGGATGCTTTCAATCAGGATATGGAGATATGTTTGTACCAAAGAAATTAGTTACGGAACAAACAATTATCGTTGTA
This sequence comes from Ectropis crepuscularia, assembly GCA_963693475.1. Lineage (NCBI taxonomy): Eukaryota > Metazoa > Arthropoda > Insecta > Lepidoptera > Geometridae > Ectropis > Ectropis crepuscularia. The sequence continues at coordinate 11,405,347 of OY856339.1, read as the reverse complement.
ACAGTGAACTACCGTCTCGGTACTCATGGATTTTTGTGCCTTGGCACAGAAGATGTTCCTGGTAACGCGGGAATGAAAGATCTTGTGGCTGCCCTACGTTGGGTGAAGAAAAATATTGGTTATTTTGGCGGTAATTCTACTGAAGTCACAATAGCAGGGTTCAGTGCAGGCGCCGCGGCTGTCGATTTACTGATGTTGTCGAAATCAGTAGAAGGATTATTTAACAAAGTGATACCTGAGAGCGGTGGTAGTATTAGTCAATGGACAATTCAATCAAATCCGCTAGAAAAAGCCAAGGCGTATGCCAATTATTTGAATTTTTCTGATGTGGATGACATTTATGCTTTAGAAAACTTTTACAAAACTGTTTCTTATGAAAACCTTACCAGTGTGCCTTTTTTTGATAACACTGATTCTACTTTTGGAATGTCACCCTGTGTAGAGCGTGAGACAGGAGGTGAAGTTTTTCTAGACCAATCTCCTGTTGATGTCCTAAAATCCGGGCAATATAAAAAAGTTCCTATGCTATATGGTTTTGCTAATATGGAGGGTTTGATGAGAGCTAATCAATTTGAATTATGGAAAAACAAAATGAACGAAAACTTCTCTGATTTCATTTCTGCAGATTTGAAATTTAGATCAGATGTACAAAGAGAAGATATAACAAAAAGAATTAGACAGTTTTATTTTGGAAATGAACTAGTTGAAAAAAATAATATTCTGAGTTATGTAGATTATTTTTCTGATGTTGAATTTACATATCCAATGTTAAGAACAGTTAAATATCACATAGAAGCTGGCCATAATCAAATTTATTTATATGAATATTCATTTGTGGATGAAAATACTCCTTTTGTTCCACATACGCAAGTAAAAGGAGCTGCTCATTGCGCTCAGATCGTAGCTATATTCAATGGACTTCCAATATTGGCAAATCTATCTGATTCAAGTGGTTTCACTGAAGATTTTGTAAGCCACGCCGTAGTAATGCGGCAGCTTTGGGGCAATTTCATCAAAACTGGGTAAGTATTTTCAATCAGGTGTTCAATTGGTTAGATAATTTCAGAACATTTTTATCACTGATATGCTTAGGTACGTTTGACTGCTACCTAATTCCCCTGATGTTTAGTGAACGTGAGGTCTACGATGGACCGCGTTTACCTTAAAAGAAACCTATTCGCTCTCGGCTCCTACAGGCAAATAATTTCACAGCCTAGTTATGGTTATGGTTTTAGTGTCTGAACTTTACCGTCGCATTACAAAAGCTGGCGTATGCATAATTATTTTAGGTTATAACCTACACGTAATAATTCATATTCTCCGAAAAAACAAAAACCGACTACAATAAATATAAAATTACTTACATTTAGACTCTCGACCAAATTTTAAATAAAAGGCCACTATAAAAGTCTTCGAGGTATTCGAAGTCATCGAAGTAAATTTTAGTTTATTGTTCATACTACAAAAACCGCCGAACTGATTTCAATAAAATGAATGGAAAACCACATCTGAACTATGATCTACCAAACAACAAAATAACTATTCAAATTAATTCACAATTGGCGGCGCCATAGCGTATCATACACACAAAATAAACATACAACCGTATCGATAACCTTTTTATAAGTCGGTTAAAATTCAGAACATTGCTAAGTTGCTTAATGTGTATTTTGAAATAAAACTCTTTAAAATACCTACTTTATCCTGGCGTAAATTTAAAATGTAAGAATTTTGCGCTATTGGACTGCGATTTTATTTTTAAGACATAATTGTTTCAGCAATTTTATCGACGTCCTAGTAATGAAAAAACAAAAATACAACAGATCTGTTGAAAGTCTATAATTTTTCCAGTTCACCAATCAGTGCGGGGTCGTCGCTCCCGCCGTGGCCGGCGGTGGGCGCGGGCTGGTCGCCGCACATGTCTCTGGGCAACGAGATCTCGCTGCGCGGGCCGCTGCTGGAGCGCCGCATGCGCTTCTGGGACGACATCTACTCCGAGCACTACCGCGACCCCGTGCCGCCACCCAAGCCCGCACCGCGCCGCACTGAGCTATAGTAGGGTCGTCGCTCCCGCCGTGGCCGGCGGTGGGCGCGGGCTGGTCGCCGCACATGTCTCTGGGCAACGAGATCTCGCTGCGCGGGCCGCTGCTGGAGCGCCGCATGCGCTTCTGGGACGACATCTACTCCGAGCACTACCGCGACCCCGTGCCGCCACCCAAGCCCGCACCGCGCCGCACTGAGCTATAGTAGGGTCGTCGCTCCCGCCGTGGCCGCCGGTGGGCGCGGGCTGGTCGCCGCACATGTCTCTGGGCAACGAGATCTCGCTGCGCGGGCCGCTGCTGGAGCGCCGCATGCGCTTCTGGGACGACATCTACTCCGAGCACTACCGCGACCCCGTGCCGCCACCCAAGCCCGCACCGCGCCGCACTGAGCTATAGTAGGGTCGTCGCTCCCGCCGTGGCCGGCGGTGGGCGCGGGCTGGTCGCCGCACATGTCTCTGGGCAACGAGATCTCGCTGCGCGGGCCGCTGCTGGAGCGCCGCATGCGCTTCTGGGACGACATCTACTCCGAGCACTACCGCGACCCCGTGCCGCCACCCAAGCCCGCACCGCGCCGCACTGAGCTATAGTAGGGTCGTCGCTCCCGCCGTGGCCGGCGGTGGGCGCGGGCTGGTCGCCGCACATGTCTCTGGGCAACGAGATCTCGCTGCGCGGGCCGCTGCTGGAGCGCCGCATGCGCTTCTGGGACGACATCTACTCCGAGCACTACCGCGACCCCGTGCCGCCACCCAAGCCCGCACCGCGCCGCACTGAGCTATAGTAGGGTCGTCGCTCCCGCCGTGGCCGGCGGTGGGCGCGGGCTGGTCGCCGCACATGTCTCTGGGCAACGAGATCTCGCTGCGCGGGCCGCTGCTGCAGCGCCGCATGCGCTTCTGGGACGACATCTACTCCGAGCACTACCGCGACCCCGTGCCGCCACCCAAGCCCGCACCGCGCCGCACTGAGCTATAGTAGGGTCGTCGCTCCCGCCGTGGCCGGCATAGCCGGCGGCATTTCGGTTATCAGCATCAGATTGTCGTTTCGATGCGTCATCCCAAATTTGATGATGAGTATGAGATTTCACAGATATGTACCAAAATTTGATTTTCTGAGCGCTTCTTAAGCGATACATGTGGCCAAAATTTATTAATTCAGGTGGTTAATCTCATTGGCATACAACTTGGGATTGTGATAGGTAGAGAATTTATGCATTTATTTGGCTTTCTTTGAGACCTACATTAGTAAAATCAAAGAAATATTTCAGGTGCTTTATGCTAGTGTATTGTGTAGTTTCTTGTCAATTTAGTTTTAAATGTTGAGCCATACCTTAGTTTTTGTTATACCTAATTTAAATATGTGAATAAAGGTAACTTGCCTAGTAAAACAACTTGACTTTGTTTTTAAAGGTATTCCCTGTACCCCTATACCTACTAGTAAGTACCCGATTGGGCACTAAGCAATCGATAAATAATATCCCTGTTGCATTACAAAGGCACTGTTTGTTTTACTCATATCCTATAGCATGATTTAACGTGAATTAATAACAAATTCATTGTCGTTTAGTAGATACTAGCGGTTCGTCCCGGCTTCGACTGTGGTACATAATATATATAAATATATAGTCTACTAGCGGCCCGCTCCGGCTTCGCTCGAATAATAACCTAGATATCAACTGCAGCGCCATCTACCGGGCTTATTTGTAAATCTAAACCTTCCAGGGTCCTACCTAAACGTATACAAAAAAAATCATTCAAATCGGTCCAGCCGTTTAGGAGGAGTTCACTAACTACGAAAAGTGGCATTGATTTTTATATTTATAGTCTATAGCACACAAGAATTACGAACACGTCCATCGATGAAAGAATTTTTGAAATCGGTATAGTAAATTCTGAGACGACTGCGTATAGAGATATCTTTATTTTTTCCACTTTAGGTTTTCCTTTCGGTCATTCAGCTTACAAAATGGAAAACTTGAAATATTACGAGTACTTATTTACGAGTACGAGTTCCATCGTGGCACCAGTGCTACAAAAACAGCTCGAAGGATTAATGAAGTGTATAGCGGCGATGTCGGAAAAGAAAACACAGTGCATTTTTGGTTCCAACGTTTTCCTTCTGAAAATTTCGACCTGCAGAACAACCCTGGACGGCCGCACAATATTGATAATGAAGAGTTGAAGGCTATTGTGGAAGAGGATTCATCGCAAGCCACATCCGCCGAGTTAGTTGCAGACCGCGCTGTTAAAACTGCACATGAAGCAAATTGGGAAGATGAAAAAACTTGAAAGGCCTCATGAATTGAGTGCAGCAAACCGACAAACACACGTCGGCTGCTATGCTTCTTTACTCAACCGGCACAATAATTAAGGGAGTTTAAATTGGATCTGGTGGAGCAAGGGCTCCAAAAGATTACCATTTTTTTTTCGAAATTTAAATAACTTCTTGCAAGGGAAAAAAATCAACACCGATTGATTCTCGCCCATATGGTTTTTTAGTAAAGGGATCAGTGAATTAACTACCTATGAGACAATGGTAAACTTTGAGTATATAAATACTAGCGGCCCGTTCCGGCTTCGCTCGGATCATAATCTAGACACTGTCTGCAGCGCCATCTGCCGGGCTTATTTGTGAATCTAAACCATCTTCAAACCCACACACAAACAATCAATGTACAGTGTACACACACAACAAAAACATTCAAATTGGTCCCGCCGTTTAGGAGGCGTTCACTGTCAAATGATTAAATTACTAAAATGGCTATTAAAAAACAGGGGTTCGTGATAAAAGGGTAAAAGTTTAGGGTTGTATGTATTTCTTAACACGTTCGTTGCATTATGAGGTCGAACAAACCACATGCGTGACTTCTCGCAGGTGCGGCAGTCAAAATTGCGTTCTCTCACTCTATGCGGGAGGCCACCATTTTAACATTTCTATGAGTATAACAGAGATAAATATATAAAATTGCTTCTTTTACAAAGCCTAGCCTAACAGCTATGTTAAAGTAACATGAGGTCAAAGAAGCCTCAACCGCACTGAGTATTAATTAGTTTCGTACAGTGCGGAGTGAGGTCTATCTGTCTCAAAAAATGTAGGCCTCATAGCCGCACGGAGTGAGGCGCGGGCGGCGGGGCGCCCGCGCATCCTAGCTTAGTGACGTGATAATTATCGATACGGAAGCACGCTGCCGGCGCGCTCGCATTTTTACTATTTATGTGCCTAAACTAGCTAGTTTTCGTATTATGGATCTATCAAACCGTAAACGTTGTAAAAAGAAGCTTGTGTTAAGTGATTCAGATTCGTCAAGTGGAGCGGATGAAAGAAAACAGTTAACATATAGAAAAGTGCTACAAAAGATTAGTCCAACCAGAAATACTTCCGTGAAAAAAGTAGAAATTTTGAAAAATATTCAAATTTGCCCTCCATCTACTACAAAATCAGAAAATGAGATCGATAGTGATTCCGAAAGTGATTTTAATCCATCTACTAAAAAATACAAGAAATTCTGTCGCCAGACTAAACAACACAAATTCTTCGTTAGTCCAAGTACTGGTAAACAATATAGTGTCCTCAATAGTAAACAAGTACAAAATCCAGATATTCCTTTAAACCCAACTTTGCTAACACCAACACAAAAATTTAAACGTGACAATAATTACAACGAAAGCCGGGCGTCGACCCCTGATTCCCTGAATGTTTTTGGTGGTGAAATAAGTAGATGTTCATCTTTGAGTAATATTTCATATTCTAAATTGTTACCCGTACACTTAAGTGAAGAAAATATGCAAGAACTACTAAATACACCTTCATCAAGCTATACTAAATCTAAACCACAAGAGCCACAGGAGATAAAAAACAAAAAATATGTGTTTAAACGTTCATTTGAAGATAATGATACAGATGATGATAGAACATTCGACTTACATACAAAGGGTATAAATATCAAAAATTCTTTTTTACAACACAAAATACGGGAGGAATGTCACCTACAAAAATATCTAGTACAAGATCAGGGAGAAAAACATCAAGAGCGGGAAGAAAAACGTCAAGAACCAGAAGAAAAACACCAAAACCAAGAAAAACCTCAAGAGCAGGATGAGTTACTTCCGGCGAAGGGAAACATAGTTAGACAGGATCATGGCGAACAGCAAGGAAAAAAACGTGCTGAGAGTGAACATTTAATTCAAGCTAGAAGCAATATTAACGAAGATGATGGAGACACAGACACAGATATTTCGATTGAGAGTGCAGATTCAACAGACGTAGAAGTAAATGAAAATGACGAAAGTGAAAACGATCTGGAAAGTGACAATCAAATTGCTGAAACAGAAAATATCAATAACGATGACAATTGGATTGACATATCTGATGATGTTTGTATTCATTTCGACGAGAATACGCTTGAAAGTACTATTATTCCTCGCTTATGTAATAAAACCCCTATAGATACGTACAGCCTGTTCCTAACTGATGAAATTATTGATAAAATAGTACAAGACACAAATAGTTATGCAGCAAAGTATTTTGAAGACCATCAAGATAAAGTAAAGGAAAAATCTCGTCTTAAAGCATGGAAACCAACGGATCATGAAGAAATGAGAAAATTTTTTGGAGTCATACTTGTAATGGGTCTAAACACAGTACCACATATTAACGACTATTGGTCTAAAAAATCAGTATACAGAAATGAGTACATTTGTTCAACAATATCCAGGGACAGGTTTCTGATTATGTTTAAATTTTGGCATTTCTGCGACGAATCAATAGATAATACCGGAGATAAGTTATACAAAATTCGCCAAATTCATGACATGTTGAATTTACAATTTCAAAAAGTGCTTCGTCCTGGCAAAACCGTTGTCATAGATGAATCTATGATTCCATGGCGTGGTCGACTTAAATTCCGCCAATACATAAAGAACAAGTCACACAAATATGGAGTCAAGTTATATAAATTGTGCACTCCTGAGGGATATAGGTACACTACACTTATTTATACTGGCAAAGAAGGCAACCATCGTGAACAAGATCATGGCAAAAAGACAGTTATGAAATTAATTAGAGGGTTAGAAAATGAGGGTCGTATTGTTGTTGCTGACAATTTTTATTCTTCTGTTGGATTGGCTGAAGAACTTTTAGCCAAGAAAACTTTTTATTGTGGTACCCTCCGAGCAAATCGTAGAGGACTACCTAAGGCAGTAATATCCACTAAATTAAAAAGAGGTCACACTACAGGTAAAATGAATTTAAAGGGCGTAAAAATTATAAAATGGTGTGATAAACGCCAAGTTTTAATGATAACCACCTGCAAAGGTCACAATGCTGATTTGGTAAACACAGGCAAGAACACAAGAGTCACTAACGAAGACATTAAAAAGCCTGCATGCGTTCTTATGTATAACAAAAATAAAAAAGGTATAGACTACAGTGACCAAATGTCTTCATATTATACGACTTTAAAACGAGGCCTAAAATGGTATCGAAAAGTTATGGCAGAATTTTTATTTGGTACTTCTCTTGTGAACGCATGGATAATTTATAATATGTCCAATACTGATAACAAAATGCCGAAAAAAGATTTTACTGAATCAATAATTGAAGCGCTTACTGGGCGAAGGATTTCTGAAGCAGGTATGTTGTCATTTCAATTGTACTAACTTCCATTTTTAACCCCCGCTTAAAAAAGGTGTTATAAGATTGACGTCGATGTCTGTCTGTTTGTCTGTGTGTGTGTGTGTCTGTCTGTGTGGAGCTCAAACGGATAAACCGATTTCAATTAATTTTTTATTTAAAGATTAGTTTTCGTTTGGTAGTTCTTAGTTACGTTTGGTCAATATCGATTCAAGATGGCCGCTTCCACAAAATGGCGGACAAAATATTTTTTCACAACCTCCCTCAATATGGGTATTAAATGAATGGACTTGACTAGTAGAATATTATACACTATGTCAAATTTCAAATCCAAGATGGCAGCCAACACAAAATGGCGAATTGCATTTCTTTTTTCACTACTCCCAATCAACATTTTGTATTTTGTTCTTGTTTCGTTGGTGATTGGTGATTTGACGTTTTCTTACCTTTTCCATCTAATATTTTAGCTGCAACTGTTACTATTATACTCAAGCTTATATTTTTCATAGCACGATTATACTAATGCACATACTACTTATTTACACTAACAAATTATCTACACCAAAAGACATTTTGATTTCTTTCACACGATTATGATGTTGCTTTAAACTCTATGCTTGAACTAAAACTTGGTTGTCTCAGATACATTTTAGCTGTCGCAATTCGGTGTTTTTTTATGCAATAGCAATTTTTCAATATGCTAATGTGATTTTCTACAGAGAATGTTGTACTATCTTTGTTAAAAAAATTGCACGCGCTTTTATTAACCGAAATATTTTAATACAGCGATTTTGCTTTATTACTTCTTTGCAATTTTAAATATTTTCTATTCTGTCAGGTTATTAATTTCAATTTTTTTTTTCAAAGCTTGCGTGTGGTTTTAGATTTGATATGCCTCGTATTTTTGTTTAATTAATATTTCCGGTTTATAATTCCAGATTTTTTAAGTTATGAAGTACCTATGTCTTATTTTTTGGTGAATTCTCGTCAATGGCTACAGCTGTTAAAATGAATGAGTAAGGAAGATTACACACACCCTCTCACACACACTCATATTTGATCTCACACATCCCAACCTACCAACTAACACAAACGTGCATATATAAACACGCATATATTCATATATATATAAATCATATATATCATATTAATATACATACTCCCACTAACATACACTGACAAATATATCCGCACAAAACCGCACACATATACCCAAACATTCATAGACATACATCCCTTACATTACACTTTCCCTACATTTTGAATAGATACACCTAACATACGTGTTTATTTCAGGTGTTACTGGTGGCAGATGTACCGATCATACTCTTCAAAAAAGTGGTCAACGAAAGCGTTGCATAGGTTGCTACGACAAATTAAGACTGACGTTAAATAGCTCCGAGGCTGCAAAAAAAACTAAAAAAATTGTTACTTTTTGTGTCCAGTGTAATAAATCTTTCTGCTTGCCCTGTTTTAATCAAAAACATTTTGAGTAAATAAATTGGTTTTATCGTAACTGCAATTCTCTTTTATTCACAACACTAGTCGAGACGCTCATAGAGCTGTCTTTCAGTGCGATGTGAGGCAGAACTGATGTCATTTATATTTTTTTAATTTATTCAATAACTAAATGTCATAACTGTGGGCGAAGCAGGATTCAATGTTGATTAATCTTTAAGTGATTAATAGTAAAGTTTCAAGCAATTATTTTCACAATTATGTGTATATATTGAAGGTGTTTTAGGAAACAATTTTATGAGGCTTAAAAGGTCCCAGACGCACTGAAAGGTTGGCCAACTTTGCCTCGAAAAGACCTCATACGCACTAGCTGAAAGCCTACGAAAAATGGCCACGCAGTGACCGTGTTAACACCACATTATAAAAAAATAAAAACAAAAAAAAATTAGCAAAAATTAAAAAAATATTTTTTGGGGTGAACAACCCTTATCAATTAGGGGTATGAAAAATAGCTAGTAGCCGATTCTCAGACCTACTGAATATGCATATAAAATTTGGTAAAAATCAGTAGAGCCGTTTCGGAGGAGTAAGGAAACAAACACTGTGACACGAGAATTTTATATATAAGAAGAAGATATCTTATGATATTTAAAAATCGACTTAATGTTCCTCCCTTATGGAACACCAATTTCATATGTAAGGACTATATTACTTTACATTTTTTTATAACGTAAATTATTCTATTATTGTCTATGATTTCATATACATTGCGTACCTCATCGGTCAGAGGTCGATTTAATTTACGACAACGCAGACCTCTCCAGGGGTCATTGTGGGTCATACGTTGCACTGAAGCTATTGTGAAACGAAGTATCCCAGTAGTGTTTACTGAGCATATAGTTTAATTTAACGGTCTAAACAAATTAAATCGATTTAAAATGTTTGAACATCAGTATAAAAACAAGTAAAATATGGACTGACTGCCTAATAATAAGTGTGTTAGGTACCAACGTAAGAGGTTTTATAAATAAATTGTTATACAATATTTTCATGGTACCTAGTGAGTAGATATTATTCGGCTTAAATTGGTAAGTTTGCTTGTGATTTGCATGTTTCATTAAATTATAACAATGTAGGTATAAGTAATTGTTTTAAAACGTCACACAAAATTAATCGGCACTGATGGTGGAGAAGAGGTTGGACCATAGATGTATATATAATATATATATAAACTTTTTGGGTTAGACTCATTTCTCAATCGTCGATTCAAAATCGTCAATCCTACTAACCTATTAATATTAAAAATGCGAAAGTTTGGATGTTTGTTGCTAAAACGTTTGGTTTGTTAAAAATATAGGTAAATACTACGTTAACTAAACATCTAACTGATGTAAACGATTCGTCAATTCCAATTTAATTCTAAATTGAAGTTATATATCTTATTGTTTGTTATTATAAATTGTTAGTACTCCTAATTGTACTCCCCGTCTTCCATTATTGATTGATTTATTTTTTATCATCCTATGGTTGCCTGGAAGAAATCGCTCTCAGCGATAAGGTCGCCAATTGCTACTTTATTATAAGTTTTTTCTGTATTTTTCTTTGTTATGTAAGTGCAATAAAGAGTTTATCTATCTATCTATATCCTTACTAATTTATTTGTTGATACTCTATTTCTTTCTTTTCCTTTGTTTTGATCGCTGAAAACTGTTTTTTGGATTTTGTGTATCTGTTTATTTTTTTTACCTACCTAAGAGCATGTTTTCTTAGAGTATGTTCGCAAGTTACGGCTGGTATAGGAGAGTCGGGAGAACGGCGCTTGCCTATTCGGAGACCCCGGGCTCAAACCCCACACGCACCACTGTCTTTTCGAAGTCATGTGCGTAATGCTGCTAACTTAAAACGGTAAAGGAAAACAGTGTGAGGAAACCGACATGTATCTAGAATCTTTCGAAGTCATGTGTCATCCATCAACCGGCACTGGGCCAGCGTGGTGGATTGTGGCCTTAATTCTCTCTTTGCGAGAGAAGACCCTGAGTCCCAGCAGAGGGAACATTTAATGGCCTGTTGATGAGGTTGATGAGAGCATGTTCTCAAGTTATGCCAATTTTCATATAAATTGAATCAGCAATTTCAACGTGATACGTGTTTGGCGTAAACGTGTATGGCGATACAGGCAGATAAACAGACATGAAAGAAAAAAATCAGTTTTGGCATCAGTATCGATTCCTAAGTAACCTACCTATCCAGTTCGATTTGGTTTACTTAAAAACTCAAAAAATATTATAGATTTTTTATGTACCTAATACAAAAATAAATATAAATTGAGGTGCTTGACAAAAAACACATTATAATATAAAAGTAACTGTTGGTTTTGTTTTTAAACAGTTAAAAGTTAAAATAATTTGTCAAATAATACGCCATAGAATGAAGGTTTATCAAATAATCACTTTGAGATAATTAAAATCAATCTGTTAATTATTTTTTGTGCAGTAATTAATCATTTAACGACAAGTGAGTTTGTCGAACGTTGGTTATCACATATCGATTTGTGAAAATAATACCTTTATTCCTATATCCAAATATATCCGTATCCACATCAACCATAAGAATACCAGAAAGACATACCATATCCATAACATCCCCATAGGCTATAGGTATAGTATGGAATATAGAGTGCCCTCGAAAAAAAAATCCATAAAAAAATCTTCCATCTAAACAAATCGATTCGTTATATTCTTATTATAGGTACAGATATAAAAGCAAGCGAATCTAGCGATTGACGAAGAAGCACGTTTATTCGCGAGATGTACTGATATGTGTATAGATACCTATACCTGTACCTATGGTAGTACTGTATGGTATGGTAGATTTAAATACACCCGACTTTTGGGAAACACAAACACTCTACGTGTTCTGAAGTTTCGGAGTGCGAACCACAAATGCGGATTCAGAAAACTATGTTCGGAATATCTATCGTAATTAGGGTTCACTAATAATGTTTCACAAACATTTTTTGACAAAATATCACTTTAAAACCGTATAATATTCATAGCAAAAACTTTACAATATAAAAATGTTTCATTTTACAAACAACGTTTTGCATGATATTTAGTTTAAAATATCTTACATCAACAAATGTTTTATTCTACAAACCATTATTTTAAAACCAAATGGAAAACGTTTCACTTAGACAATATCGAATGACATTTCGTTTTTTGTACATTTTTCATTTCATAAATTATTCTTTTTACAAATTTTGCATTTACCAAAGTAGAATTTGTAACAAATATTTTAAAAGTACCCGATCAATTGTCTATGTAAACTATCAATTGTGATTTGGTTCTGTCATCGACTTTTGACTACCGCGCCGATTAGGGTCTATCATTGAGATTTGACTCCTGGTGGGCTCTCGCCAGAAGCTGTGCCGTCAGCCCTGAGTGTCGCTTCTCCATACCTAGGACCTCCCATGAGCTTCTGGCTCCCGCATTGTTTATAATATTCACTCTAGGGGTAAGTAGCGACAAGACTATGTATTTGGAGTCGGGGTGCTCCGAGTAGGATTTGCGTCTTAAGTAACCTAACTGTTCCGATGTTGTTACTTAGATGTTCAAAAATTACAACAAGTTTTATGTAATTTAATAAATATTTGTTTTATAAATTGAGTTGCTCGCGAAACAACACATTATACAGTGAAAATGTGTCAGGCTTTGGTTTTGTTTTTAAGCATTTGGTAGTTATTTATTTATTTATTTAATAATAGGCGAGCAGCATTAGCTGATATGCCTATATCTCAGTGTTGAAATATGTAACAAAATTACAGGTAATTGTCTGTTAAAATGATATTGTCTTTCGCTATCCATTTGTCAAGTTTGTTCTTGAAAGAGTTCAATGATTTTGCCGAAATAACATCCTCAGGCAACCTGTTCCAGTTGTAAACCACTCTGTTGCTGAGGATGTGATGTGCAGTGTTTGTCAGTGATGGTGTATGGGATAACTGGGACTTATGACGCCGACTGTCTCTCTTATGCTCCTTCAATCTGTACAGGTTCCGTATGTGGGGGAGGTTATAAAATCCATTCATTATTTTAAATGTTTCAATCAAGTCTCCCCGTAACCGTCTCTCTTCCAATGTAGTGAGACGTAGGGCTTTCAACCTGTCTGTGTAAGATTTACGTCGAAGGGCGTATGGCCATTTTGTCGCTTTTCTTTGCACACTTTCAAGTAAATCAATATCTTTTTTGAAGTAGGGGCTCCAAATTTGATAACCATATTCCAGTAGCGGCCTCACATAAGTTTTATATATTTTAAGAAACATTTCTACAGTTATAGATTGAAAGGATCCACGAATGACATAAAGAAAAGAGTTTGCTTTCTTTACAATTGCAGAAATGTGTTCTTCCCATTTTAAATTTGGTGTAATTATAACGCCGAGGTCTTTTTGCTGATTCACTGAAGATAAAGCTACACCATTGAGATAATAGGTGACTAGTGGGTTATTCTTACCCAGATGTAAGACCCCACACTTCGCAACATTCAAATTAACAACCCAGTCCATGGTCCAGTCTTGCACTAGATCTAGATCCTTCTGGAGACGCCCAGAACTGACCAGTGGGTTTGCAAAAAATTTACCATCATCAGCGAAGAAGGCAGATTGGCTTTCAATTGTTTCAATTAGATCCGTTATGTAAATTCCAAAAAGTTGTGGAGCAGTCACCGATCCTTGAGGCACACCACTGGACACGTTCCTGTGCTGTGATAGGGAATCCCCGACTCGAACTTGAAAAGTTCTTCCAATCAAATAATGCTCTATCCATTTCAGTAGCTTGCCACGTATGCCATAATGGTCTAACTTCACCAAGAGACGCTGATGGGGGACTCTATCAAAAGCTCGCTGAAAATCTAAATAAATAATGTCCACAGGACTCCGTCCGTCCACTTCGTTACTCCAAGCATGGACACACTCTAGCAAGTTGGTGATAGTAGATCTTTTCTCAACAAAACCATGCTGCTTGGTAGACATAATACAATGCCTATTGAGGAAGACCGTCAGCTGCCTATTTACAATCTTTTCCATTATTTTAACTACAATACTAGTAAGGCTTATGGGTCTATAATTCTCTGGATGCATTTTGTCCCCCTTCTTAAATATGGGAGTGACCACAGAATGCTTCCAATCCTGAGGCAGCTGACCAGCTTCGAAAGACGCGTTCATCAGGGCTGAGAGAGCAGGGGCAAGTGTGTGAGCACAATTCCTCAGAACACACACCGGAAGCTGATCCGGACCCGGAGATGACTGGGTGTTAAAACTTTTAATTATTTTTATCACATCCAATTCTGAGAAAGTTATGTCACACAAGCTATCATTTACACGTGGAACAGATGAAATTATCACACCAGGATTAAGGGTAGGTTCATTTAAATAAGCTTTTTCAAATTCATCAGCGAAAGCATCAGCTATCTCACAAGGCTGAGTAACAAGGTCTCCATTGTGATTCCTAATTGCCGGAGGAATGCTAACTTTTGACATAGTACATCGTCTCATGTGGGAGTAGAAAGCTTTATCACCCTTATTGAGAATTTTAGATTCATAACTGCTCCTTTGTTGTCTGCACAGTGCAACACATCTGTTGTTCACCTCTCTAAACTTCTGATAGTCATCTACATTCATAGAAGCCCTATACTTCCCCCACAATTGTTTTTTCTCTGAGATCAATTTAAAGACACTAACATCAATCCATGGTTTATTTTTTGGCTTGGTGATTACTTGCCGCAATGGAGCATGGCTATCAGTAGTGATGTTAATTGCATTTAAAATACCATTCCACAGTTGTTCAGGACTGTTCCCTATATCTATCATTTCCAAATTGTTGCTAAGGTCAGTGTTAAAATTGTCATAATCAATGCAATTGTAATTCCTTCTCAACCTTGGCGTAGAATTCTTTTTATGCACTACGCATTGAATGGTAAACTGTAACACAGAATGATCACTTTTTCCTATGGGAGGTAAATGAGCAATATCATGTATAAGAGTGTCCTCATTCACTAAGATAAGATCTAACATTGATGGCTGTTGATTAATCTGGTGTCTTGTAGGACTGTTCACTAACTGATGCAGACTACTAGATAAATACATGTTAATGAAAAGATCTTCAGGTTTAGACATCTGGTCGCCACTGCGATATTGAGTTACAGTGATAGGCCATTTTAGGTGCCTATAATTAAAATCCCCGGCTATCACTATGGTGTTGTGCTGGGACGCACATAAAAGATTCTGCATTAATTTGGCATCACGAGTCTTCCAAATCATTTCCTCTGTATCATCTGGACGATAGACCCCCACTACCAAAAAATGATTAGAGCCATATTGGATATCAATGTAAAGTGCTTCTACCTCATCACACATGTATCTACGGTTCCTTTTCGCTATGATAAGAACACCATTTAATTGATCCCTCACATACATAGCTACACCTCCGCCCCTTGTTTTACCTTCAGACTTGGTCTTTTTGTGTTTACGGTCTAATCTAAACAAAGTGTAACCTGGTATGCTATATGAGCTGTTTCGGTCATTAGAATTAAGCCAAGTCTCAGTAATTATTATTACCGATGGTTGAGAACAGTTGACACGGGCCATGAAAAGGTCAAATTTAGGGCGTAATGAGAAGAGGTTTGTGTACATTATTGTAAAGTCACTGTACGGATTTCCATTGCTACAGTTAATTAGTTTTTTGGAACAATTTTAGGTGTGCCTTTTATGTATTTTATAGTTAGATTAGTGTCTCCATTTTCAACTCTATGTCTAAGTATCTCACGTAATTTGACAAGCTCCGCCCTCTGTTCAGGTGTTTTGTCATCATAAATTCTTACCTCCCGGCTGGCCTTGCCTTTATTCTTAAGTATGTGAATAGCCTCCTGCCGACTCTTGAGCACTACCTTTATAGGCCTTTGTTTCCCCTCTTCACGGCGACCGAGACGCTGCACAGACACTATACTTTCGTTAAAAACGCTGCCATTGACATCGTGAAGTATCTTGTGGACACATTTCTCGTCAAATGATTTCCTAGCCGCGCCGTCATCAGCTGCACTTTCTTTAACGCCAACCACTATCAGGTTATTTGATCTCCTCTCACGTTCCAATAGTTCCTCGACTATTGAGTTGGTGTTAGGAATCGATGGTGACGATTGCGGTGGCGACAGCGAGGCTACCGACGAGCTATCTTGACCTCCCGACTCGGGCGCTGGTATGGGACCCTGCCTGTCGTTACGCGTTTCAGTAAGAAGCGCTTTGATTTCTTCGACCTCTGCTTTTAGTCCGTCGTAGGATTTGATCAGCTTTGGCACTTGAAAAAGGGCCTCCCTGCATGGATCGCACAGATATAGGAGCGTCCGCTTGCCTTTTAGTCCCATGACGCGCGCTTCGCTGCTAGTCAGGTTACTACACTGCAGGCAAATGTGCCGTTTACATCCATCACACTGCACATTGTTGTCGTCATTTAAGTGGCTTTCACACTTGAAACACTGCATTTCGGTTAGGTAAGTAATTGACAGTTTTGGCTGAGAGTACAAAAACTAAAATTGACAAAGAAAAACGGTTGCGATTTTTTGTCACAATTTTCTTCAAAACAGAGATATAATTTAACAAAAATTAAACACTATATGCGATATTTAAGCAAAAATGAATCAAATTAACACTGATACAGTCCTTTAATACCACTTTAACTATTTTTAGTCAAAATCTAAAATACGACGATATTTCAACACTTGTGTCTTCAACCGAGGGTAGACAGAGAGAAAAACAAAAATGTAGTTAATATATAGTTAATATATAGTTAACAAAAATATTAAACAAATAATTTTTCAAATAATAGGTAAGTTATATAATGAATGTTTGTGAAATAACTACTTTGACATATAATAAATTTATTAAGTTAAGTTTTTGTCAAATAATCATTTCACTAACCGTGAGTTTGTCTTACGTTGGTTATCACATGTCGATATGTGAAAAAAAGTTTATCAACAGAATGGATACCTACCGTGTTTAGTCTTAGTATTACAAAACTCAACCTAAATGATGAGTATCACAAGTGTAGGTGTAGGTACAATAACTACCCCTGGGGGTGTTATCTTACTCGAGTCCTTATCATGGAGAGTGCAGTGAGGAGATATCAATTTGCGAGGATGACGAGTGATTCTTTCTAATATTACGACCCTTTTGCCGCAGTATAGGTCATCACGTATACACGTAGATTGGTATTAATGTGGTAATATCTATTTTATTGGATTGAATATCTTTATTATTTATGATGTTTGTTTGTTTAATTTCTTCTGTTGTTATTTATTATAGAAAAAGTTAAATTGTAACCCTTCGTTATTCTACATCATTGTTGATTACACACATAATTAAAGCTGATTCAAAGGACTAATACCTAAGATAAGGAGATAAAAAAGAATATAAATGAAAAACTACAAAGCGTAAACCCATATTTAGATAGCCGTTGGCTTGATGTGAGTTTAGCGAAATTCTGAAATGTGGAGAATAGCAAGGCTGCTCTTCTTGGTCGTGGTGGTTGGCTGCGCGGGCGCAAATGATGTGCGGGAGTCGAGAGTAGTGCGCATTACACAAGGCCCTGTGCAAGGGTACAAGGACCCTGACTCCGGAGTATATTTCTTCCAAGGCATACCCTATGCCACCTCACCCACAGGACCCGACCGGTATAAGGTAAGTTGTGCTTATTTATTAAAGGATGGTGTTTAATAAGTATTGCCAATTCAAGTACGGTAAGACCGCTTACGAAAAATATTTTAAACTGCGGTGAAAGGGTTCTTCAGTAGATCAATTTCGAAATGAAATACTACCCGTTCAAGCCCCGCAGTTCCGATAACAAATAAACAGAGCTCTTCCTAAAATAGCCAAACTGTAGCTAAATAGATGTCTAATAAGTATATCAAAACTTTTTAAAAATATAAACTTCAAAGAATTAGGTTCACAATAATACAAACACAGTCATGATTTGTGAAAGTTGAATCTATGAATTAAATAATATATCAGAATCTACTGTTTATCAGTAAATGTATTGCAGAGATAGTAAGAGTACAAATTACGAAGTACTTAATAATAAACAAATCGATCAAAAAACTTATTGATTTATTTAATTATGTTAAGTGCCAAACCGACGATTCACTAATGTTTCACAAACATTTTTTGGTGGTTTTTATCAACTATATCAACTTTAATATCAACCATTCGTACAATATTAATTGCAAAAACTTTACAATACAAAATGTAATAAAAAATGTTTCATTTTAAAAACAAGGTTTTGCATAACATTTATTTCAAAAATATTTTCCATCAAGGTATAACAACTTTACAAATAATCATTTTTCACCAATTATATGGCAAACGTTTCACTTAGACAATATAATTATATCGAATGAAATTTTGTTTTTTGTAAATATTTTATTTATAAATGATTCGACTGAAAACTTTAACTTTAGTTTTACAAATTTAATCTTTAACCAAATGAAAGGAGACAGCTCATTTTTGCCCCAAGTCGTTTCAATTTTATGTACTTAATTAGCCCCGGAGACCTAAAAAAGTTATTTAATTAAAATAACATATAATTAAATAATGCAAACTGTACATTCAATACTAACGTGCCAAGCGGGGATTGCAAAATGGTGTGATTAAAAAGTACCTTAATGACTATACTCATAGTCAGCCATGTTTTTTCTTCTGTTGAAGTATACGTAAAGTACCAGATCCAATTCGTTCGAAACTCGAGTCGTTCGGAAATCGATTCGTTGGGAAATCGATTCGTTCGGAAATCGATTCGTTTGGAAATCGATTCGTTCGAAACTCACACAACACAAGGAATTTCGTTATTTTTTCAAAGATTTCGTAATTTTTTGTGCTTTTGCCGAATCTCCGGTCCTTCTGCGTTGAGTCGACATTATTTTGAGCACAGTAAGTCGCAAAGTAATTAATTTACCACCTTCTTGTAGTATTATTAGTTTTTTTTTTTCAATGTTTTAGTTGATATCGATTAAACCCCGCTATGCAGAATAAAAACATTAACGGTTCCTCAATAATATATTTAAAATCCTATACAATGATCCAATTTTGGTCGAGTCTCTTGTACTTTTGCTGTGGGGCAAATGCCCATGGGAAATGTACTTCTTTGACGATTTTTAGTAAAACTTGAAAATATTGATATACGTAATATGGGAAAACACAAAAGGCGTGCGATGCCATAATAAAAAAAAAGTGAACAAAATTGACTCAGCATCCGATTCGTTCGAAACTCGATTCCAAAAAGAATGTAAAATATGCTCGATTCGTTCGAAACTCACACATCGCGTAATTTTTTTCAACGTTTTAGTTGATATATTTTAAACCCCGCTATGCAGAATAAAAACATTAACAGTTCCTTAATATATATTAAAAATCCTAAACAAAGGTCCAATTTTGGTCGAGTCTCCTGCACTTTTGCTGTGGGGTAAATCCCCATGGAAAATGGGCCGTCTCCTTTGTAACAAATATTTTGAAATGACCTGATAAATTGTATCTGTAGACTATTGATTCTGATTTGGTTCTGTCATTGACTTTCGACAAAGTTTCGACAAGTTAAGGTCTATCACTGAAATATGAGTCAGGGTTGTCTCCCGCCAGATGCTCAAGGAAGGTCCTGAGTGGAGCAAGCCATGCGAGGCCAAGCAAAGCGAAGGGGGGAGGCGGCGATCGATGGGAGGCGGCGATCGATGCGAGCCGGCGACCTCACACTCACACTCAGGGCTGACCGCAGAGCTTCTAGCTCCCCCATTTTTATATACACTCTAGGAGTAGTAGCGACCAGACTAAGTGGAGTCGGGGTGCTCCGTGTCGGATCTGGGTCCTAATTAACCTAACCGGTCACATCGATTTGGCTACTTAGACATTAATTAAATCAAGTTTTTATGTATCTAATTTAATAAATTGAGTTGATTGCCAAACAACACGTTATAAAATAAAAATGTGTCAAGTGTTGGTTTTGTATTTAAACATTTGTTAGTAAACAAAAATATTAAAATAATCATTAATCAAATAATACGTTATAGAATTAAAGTTTCTCAAATAATTACTTTGAGATATAGGGTAACCCACATGTTAAATATTTTTTTGTATAATGATCATTTCACTACCCGTAAGTTTGTCTAACGTTGGTTGTCACATGTCGATTTGAAAAAATAGTTTGTGAAAAGAACGGATACCTAAACCGATCTATCAGATAAAAAAATAATTTTACTAGAATACTCCTGAATTCACTTGGACCAAAGTCGTAAATCCTGAGACGTGCAGGTAAAAGTAATATAACAACGAAAACTAACTTACTTGCGTTAAAACAAAGTTAAGTGACTGTACGACTAATAACTTTCATTTGACTTTCAGGCACCTCTGCCACCTCCAACGTGGATGTATACTCTAGAAGCAAAGAGTAAGAACATCGCATGCCCTCAAGCCACATTTGTATGGCCTGAAACTTTCGTAATGAACCAACAAGAAGACTGCCTCGTCGCCAGTGTCTATGTTCCCGATACTCAAGAACAAAACTTACCAGTTGTTGTTTATGTCCATGGCGGAGGTTTCCAAGTTGGTGTAGGGGACATGATGTTGCCAACGAAATTAGTAGCACAGAATAATATCATAGCGGTAACGTTTAATTATCGTCTCGGAACTCATGGGTTCTTATGTTTGGGAACGGACGATGTTCCAGGAAATGCTGGAATGAAAGACCAAGTCGCTGCTTTGAAATGGGTTCAGAAAAATATTGCCAGTTTTGGTGGCAATCCTGATGACGTCACAATTGCGGGCGGCAGTGCAGGCTCAGCCGCGGTAGATTTGCTTATGCTTTCTAAATCAGCCGAAGGATTGTTTAACAAGGTTATTCCAGAGAGTGGTGCTAATATTGGTCTATGGGCGATTCAGTCGGATCCACTGGAGAATGCAAAACAGTTTGCAAAGTCTTTAAACTTTACTAACGCCGATGATATTCACGCTTTAGAAGATTTTTATAAAACTGCATCTTTTGAAACTTTAACGAGTCTTCCTTTCTTTGATAAAGTTGACTCTACTGTTGGACCATCACCGTGTGTAGAACATAGTGCTGGTGGTGAAGTTTTTCTAGACAAATCGCCAGTTGATATTTTAAAAGCAGGCAAATATAAAAAAATGCCATTGTTGTACGGATTCGCAAATATGGAAGGTCTGATAAGAATAGGCTTTTTTGATACCTGGAAAAACAGAATGAATGAATTTTTTTCTGAATTTCTGCCCACTGATTTAAAATTTGAATCCGCGAAACAAAAAGAAGATATCGCAGAACGAGTGAAAAAGTTTTATTTTGGTGACAAACAAGTAACGGAAGATAATGTACTCAGTTACATCGACTTTTTCTCTGATGTTATGTTCGCGTACCCAATGCTGAGGAGTGTTAAATATCATGTAGAAGCAGGGCACGATCAAATATATTTATACGAATACAATTATGTAGATAAAAATACCCCAATTATACCACATACGAATGTTAAAGGAGCTGAGCATTGTGCTCAAAGTGGAGCTGTTCTTGGAATTGACTCATTTTACGATATGAAAACGCCTACCGATGAATTTCTCAAAATGTCATCGACCTTACGCTCCATTTGGGGCAATTTCATCAAAACCGGGTAAGTTTCTTCGGGTTCTTTCGATTTCTAATCAAAACTTCTAAATTAACTAAAGATATTTTCAAATTATTATTTAGTATCGTAAGTCAGTGATTACGATATAAAATAGTAGTATCTAATAAATAATCCTTTCAAATTCCAGCAAGCCCGTACCGGAAGGGTCGTCACTCCCGCCGTGGCCGGCGGTGGGCGCGGGCTGGTCGCCGCACATGTCTCTGGGCAACGAGATCTCGCTGCGCGGGCCGCTGCTGGAGCGCCGCATGCGCTTCTGGGACGACATCTACTCCGAGCACTACCGCGACCCCGTGCCGCCACCCAAGCCCGCACCGCGCCGCACTGAGCTATAGTAGGGTCGTCGCTCCCGCCGTGGCCGGCGGTGGGCGCGGGCTGGTCGCCGCACATGTCTCTGGGCAACGAGATCTCGCTGCGCGGGCCGCTGCTGGAGCGCCGCATGCGCTTCTGGGACGACATCTACTCCGAGCACTACCGCGACCCCGTGCCGCCACCCAAGCCCGCACCGCGCCGCACTGAGCTATAGTAGGGTCGTCGCTCCCGCCGTGGCCGGCGGTGGGCGCGGGCTGGTCGCCGCACATGTCTCTGGGCAACGAGATCTCGCTGCGCGGGCCGCTGCTGGAGCGCCGCATGCGCTTCTGGGACGACATCTACTCCGAGCACTACCGCGACCCCGTGCCGCCACCCAAGCCCGCACCGCGCCGCACTGAGCTATAGTAGGGTCGTCGCTCCCGCCGTGGCCGGCGGTGGGCGCGGGCTGGTCGCCGCACATGTCTCTGGGCAACGAGATCTCGCTGCTGAAGAAACGCATTGACCTATATAGATATACTAATTATCTCAAATTATCTCTTATTCCACAAATATAATTAATTCCAAATATCCTTTTTATTAAATAAACTAATTTTATTTAAAAGATTTTTACTTTTTTATGTATTTGTATGAAAACTGGTGTGTTTTTGGTTAGAAGATATTATATTTCTTGCTTGCTAAAAAACTGTTAGCTTCCCGTTACAATATTATCCATTTCTTTCAACTAAAGCGTCCGACTTATAATCGTCAGTGAGGTATAAGTACAGTTTTCCAAGTACAAGTTAGTGTGTTATCACCACTGGGCCTAACGATGCGATACAATATCGTGAGGGAATTGTCTAGCCTCTCGCCTTGCTCGCCTTGGTATGTACATCAGGACTGCATGAATGGTGTGGCGCGATGTTCTGTATGTGTGGATGTGGCCCATAGTCTGCGTAGTCAAGCACATCACGTGCTAGATTAACCACACCTCCACGGTTTCGATGTTCAAATCTTGGGCGATCACAACATTTCATAGTAACGTCCCATTTCGAGTACCGGCCGGCTTCTGCAATCATCTTCGTGATATTATACTTTACCTACTTGTCGCACTATAAGTAAGACGCGTACGAATGTAGGTCTAGTATATGCCCAGTTTGAATTGTAGCAGCAGCTTGGAGCTCAAGATTGGCTCCAGCAATACTCGACCCGCCTTCGCTTGCTATACCTCGTAACTGGTTTGAGAGTGCATGTCTGCGTTGATGTGGGCGCTTATTTGACTGTGCGTTCCGACCTGATGGCCTGTTACCAAAGTTACATTAGTAGTGGTGAAGATGATAGACACAGATTCTTTTTAAGCCAATTCGTAGTGCAGCTGTTTTTCCTACAACGCTAAAACATTTATAACGCTGCGCCATCTGTCGATCCATCCTAGCTGTGAATCGAGAAGTTTCTGTGTTCGAGAAGCTCTGTTAGCTGCAATCTGTGGGTTGCGTGAGTCTGTATGTACGCGCTTTCATCGGCAAAAAGAGACAGGATCTTTGCCAGGTTTTGGTAGTACTATTTAAATTGCAAGTGTTCCACATTGAGGGAAAATTTCCGGTTTTTAGAATGCATTGAGTAGCCGGGCCAGAAACACCAAGCTTTATATCGGCATCTTTTTACTATCAGCATTAGGTATACCGTCGTGGCCAGGTGACTTCTTCATCTTAGACTCGTCCTAACTCTGATGACTTCTATAGGGGCTATCAAATAATTTCCTTTCAATCGTGGTGCCAGAGCCAGAAGGTCGAATGCGTCTTACAACTATTGAAGTTGTACTGCACTTGGGCGACTAAACAGGTAGCAGCGGGCCTATTAAGAACATTTTTCAACATTGTTTTTTCATTTGGCAGTTGATCATTTAGATATTGGATAATGGTCAATATAACCGGCATCCACAATAGGACACAAGTCAAAATAACAGAAAGGAATAAGCTGGCTGAATCCGTGCTATGTTTGGCTCATTTTACTAGGTAGTGGTCATTTTAGAGCTCTTTGCAGAGTCCACCTGGGGAAGTACTACACCTTTGCCAGTTATTCTGCCTTCAAGCTTCTGCTTGAATTGCTTGAAGTGAACAATTATTACTGTGTACAGGTTTAAGTAATATTATCTATTCTATGGTTTAAGGGCAATGTTTCTAGAGAAATTACTGGGCTAAGAGATAAACCATTTTATATCTCCGAGTGACGAGCGCAGTATAGTGCTTGGTAATGATTTGCACTCTTCGTGTTCCAATAGCAACTATGTCACTGTGCTGTTCTTGGCAAGCACGTCAGGCATACTTGTGTCCTGTTCGTCTTGTCACTCTATATAAAAAAAAACCTTTTTTTGTGGAGGGAAATGCATTGACGCACGAAGTGTTGCATTCGGTACCAGAATGGCACCTCTACTAACTAAAGCCCTCCACAAGGTTTCTTCGACATGGCACAGTGTCTAAAGTTGCGGAACCGCTTTCTCACTCGCTCGCGTAACTCTGACACACCGCCGTCACCCTTTTGGGCCCACCTCGCGGGGGTCGGAACCCCCGCATTTGGCTTCATAGACGCGCTGAAAACCAAAAACAACGCGTCCCGCCTCAGGAGAGTGGGACATCAGGCGTTGCCCGATGGCCCGGGCCCTCCAAGCGGAGACGGGGTGAGAGCCCGTGGCTCGCCACCGTATCTGCTTCCTCCTTCGAGGAGGAGCGAGAGGGTCAACCTCCCTCACTCGCTCCTCCGTCTCTCTCCGTTAGACGAGAGTCTCACAGAAGGAGACAAAAGCTTCCCACGACCTCTCATTATCGAGCATCTTGGACAAGATGGTCGACAATGAGAGGTCCGTCCCCACGACCGTAACTAGGGATCGCTGCAGCTCCTCCTCTCCCGGGACATGCCTCCAGAGCGTGTTGCGCAGTATCTTCCGCGCAACCGCATCGGTGGTATACCGGGATCTCCTCCCTTTCGGCAACCCTACATAGATACCTCCCGAAACAACCATGTCCCGAGAGCATCTGTGTAGTCCGGAAGGTGAGAACCCCATGTTTTCTCTGGACTCACTCAGTGAGAATGGGCCGTATATAGATAGCTTCGAGGAGCCTTCTGATACTAAAAAAAAACTTAACCAACCGTAGCCAACATCTTGCAGGTGTTCGTTCTACCTCATCATGCTAAGAAGTCATTAATCTATTTGAAAATTCTATTTTAAAATCTCTTAATCGTAGCTGATGAACAAGGACATAGCATTAGGAAATTGATTCAAAGACATCTAGGAGACGAATATGCTGTTAAAAGTTTGTGGAAGTCAGGAGCTCCTCTGGGAAATATTTTTGAGTCTGCAGCAGCTGAAGTTCGTAATTTTAATATGGATGACTTTATAATTGTAATGGTAATACACGACTCGAACCCATATGAAACTAAACTCAATATTAATCAGTGAGTAAAATGTAATTGTAATACAAATGTAATTATGACTGAAGTACCATTCAATAGAAATTTAAATGAAACAAAGCTGAATTATGAGCTGAGATTTATATGTAGCAAATATAAAAATGTTATTTTTTTTTTATATGAATAGGGTATCGGACAACTTTTCAAAAAGTGCTTAAAATTAATCTTAATGGCTAAATATAGCCCTACGTTTTTTTATTTTAAACAAATATAACTTTTTAAGTACTTAAAATAGTGTGTAAAAAATAATTGTTTTAAATTGCCGCGTAAACGGTATGTCACGTGATCTCAGAGCGTGTGACGTCATACGTGTTTCAATCTGTGTAAATAAACACAGTTATTCAGTGGAAAGTGTTGTTTTTGTTTTCTTTCTTTAATGTTACAATGGATCACATAAGATATCGTTGTTGTGTAGTTCCTCAGTGTAGTAATAACAGTAAAACCACACCAGCTAAATTATTCATTGATGTGCCACGAAAAGCAGATATACGAAAAAAATGGTTGAAACTAGCAAGACGAAATTTCGATGGAATGTCTGTAACTTCACCGATTTACTTCTGCGAGGATCACTTTGATGTAAGTACACAAATTTACATTACGGTAAATAGGTACCTAACACTGCGAACACTTCATATTAAAGGCGGTGGAATATTAGATGCTATTAATTATGTAAGTAAGTACTTACTTAATTTGGATTTTTTGTTTTAGCTACCGAATGACATGGAAAATTACATGAGATACCGAATTATGGGTTATGTAAATAAAATTATGATGAAACCAGGATGTCTTCCATCAATATTTCAATGTCAAACTAATAGAAAAAGAAGTTTCCCATCAACTTGTATGCCTCGACCCGCTGCTATGAAAAGGCAAAGATTGGCCCTAATACAAGAAGCCCTAGAAGATAGTAAATTGAGCAGTAGTAACGAAAATGAAAACACCACTTTGCCTATTAGTAAGTATTAATTCAATATTGAACTTGGGTAGGTCGGTATACCTATTTTTAATGATGAAAAATAATGAACTGTCCATTTCTTTCAGATTTACAAACGGAAGTTGTTTTAACATTTCTAAATTCAGCAGCACAGAAGTCAGAATTTGTGGCAAAGAAATTTCCAACCATGAACATATCCACTCTTGGGAGATTTCGGCAGTCAGCTTTCAAATAACCTGCTTCCATAGTTAAAACGTGTTGTTTTAATTACTATTCCTCAATTCTAATAGTTTTAAATACTTTAAAAACGGCAAAGAATCGTAAAATTCGCAAATACACTATACAAAATACTGTTATTTAGACACAGTTGACGTCACGCGCTGTGATTGGTGTTTCGTTTACGGCGGCCAACAGATGAAAAACATTAGAAATATTAAACTTTATTAATTGAATTAAAATTATAAATCAGTATTCCTTCGTGTAAATTTTCATTAAATGGTTATTTCACTTCATAAATGTACTCTCTAACTTAACTTCAGATTTTTTGTGACTACTGTCCGGTACCCTATTATAGTAAGCATAGACCACATCGTCGTTCATTGCTCAGGGAAATCTTACGCATACACTATTGTAATGAACGACAATACTTAACAAAGCAAAAGGTTAAGCAAATGGTGGATAAATATATTCAAACTGAGGAACGATCTAATGATCAAACCCTCAGTAAAATTGTCACTGATCATAAAAAACTTGAATAATAATATTAGCACAATAAGTAATAATGACCATGTAAATACAAATTTTGATATTATATCCAATAACGATGATGTATTGACTCAAAATAATACCAACAGTTTTTTTCGTTTATAATTATTGTATCAACATTGATGGCCTAATCAATAAAGCAAACAGATTAACCGCAAACTTATCAAATTTAGAATCGCAGGGTAAACATGTTGATGTTATCTGTTTTACTGAACATAACATGATACCCGATGACACACATCTTTTATTCATACCATCGTTTAAATTGGCATCACATTCTTGTAGAGCTCGGAGGCGATGTATTTTGTTCATGTATTTTGGTAAAAAACGGGATACAATTCAAAGAATTGAGAGTGCAATTGGCGTTGATAAGTCAGTACCCGGTATAGTTGAATGTTGTGCTGTGGAACTCCCAGAAAATGAAACCTACATAATTTGCGTATATAGATCGCCGAAAAATAAGAGTGATACAACAGTACATGCATTCTTCGATCGAATGGAACAGATATTGGAACAATGCTGTCATAATCTTAACTATAAAGTAATCATTTGTGGGGACTTTAATATTAATCTTCTAGAAAAAAATCCTCGTGTAAAAAAGTTCGAATAATTGCTAAGTTCGTACAAACATTTGCGTTTAATCAACCAACTAGATTATCAAGTGGGACATGCATAGATAACATCATCCATAACGTAAAAAGAGGAACAAGTGAACTACTGGAGTTGGCCGTTTCAGATCACTCTGCACAGCTCTTCCAATGTCCAATAACAAAGAGTTGTCGAATTAAATCGTGGTACACTACAAGAAGAGACTACAGTGCTGACAATCGACGTAAATTTTATGAGTGTATCAAAAGTCTCAGTTTCGAGGTAGCATACATCAATAGTGATCCAAACGTCGCATTCGATGCTTTCTATAAGTCATTCATTTTGTTCTATAACTTGTGCTTTCCTGTGATAAAAGTAAAATGCAGACATATAAGCCAACCAAAATGGGCAACCAAAGGTATCAAAACATGCTCGACTATAACATTCAAAATGCCAAAAATAAATTCAAGGCCACCTGGGCTGTGAACAAGCATAAGAAAGGTTGTTTGAGCTAATATAACGAAACAAGTGAATTTAATGGACTGTATTTATTTTTATTTTTTAAATATGTAAATGCGATTTATATTTCCCAATACGAAAGAAATATTTATAGAACTAAACATGGAAATGAGCGGCTAGATTAGTTCTTGTAAGGAAATGGATGGATGCACAGTACCTTAATTTGTCTTTTGGAGTTCCTGTGAGGTTTCTTTAGACGATCGTTTAAATGTAGAGCACAATTGACGACACAAATTATAGTTTTTACAGCGAAAAGTCCATCGCGAGAAAATGACGCGTCGAAACATTAATTTAGCGCGAACAAACGTTATCCTGAAGATACCGTGACTAGTATAGAAACTACTGAAGGCAAAATAATTGTCGATCCTACCAAAATTGCAAATTGCTTCAATAACTATTCTAGCAATGTGGTAAATATAAACAAGAGACATACAATGAATAATAATTATAATAATGAGACATTCAAAAATAATCAAACCAACTCACTTTTTCTGACCCCGACCATTCCATTTGACATTGCAAAAAATATATGTTCTTTAACAATTACAAATAGTGTAGGTATTGATGATATAACAACAAGAGTTGTAAAGGATGTGGCTATGATTATAGCTCCAATTCTTAGCCACATTGTAAACATTTGCATGGAACAGGGTGTTTTCCCAGAGTCAATGAAGATGTCTATAGTAAAGCCGCTATTTAAAAAAAAGAGACAGAGCCCAAATTACCAACTATCGGCCAGTGGCACTTTTACCTATTATATATAACACGATTTAAAGAATTTTACTCTATAGAAAAAAATCCCAAACTATTGAATTTAGACACTGAATTTTTAAACTCTAAAAAGTTATAGATGAATTTGCAGAGTTTGACTTGATAAAAAGTATCAGTTATGTACCATGTTTTAAAAACTACAATTTATGTACCGCGCCGTTCGGCAGGCCCAATCAGTCGCGTTTTGGCGCTCGCAGACAACGGGCCTGTGCTCGTTTTTGCAATTTTGACAACCGATAAATCTTTCATATTCCGATCATAGTGACACAGTATAATAATATCAGTAGGTATTACTACTAAAGAACACTATGATTTTTGATACTGTTTCCATTGGAATTGCAAATAGCCACTAATACTAATTAGTACGCTGTTTACTTTATGTTGTAGGCTAATAGGGCAGCCTCAAAAAACTGACGTCGATACTGCATCAGTAATAAATTATTTTATACTCATATACTCATTTATTAATAACCAGGGGTTACACAACGGTCCTAGGTAGAGGTTACAATAATACCAGTCACATAAAATTAATTATTTTAATAACAATTTAAATTCATAATAATATACATTAACAATTAAACATTGTGTCTATTGCGTACACAATACAGTGTCATACTAATAATTAATTAATAAAAGTGTCCTACTCTATACCCTTGGGTAAAAACTCATCTAATTTCGCCTCTTTACAAGAACAATGTGATATTTCTTAACGCACAACTTTACAGGAGAGCAATTTTAAACATTTAAGCGTTGATAAATTCTAAAATATTGATAATTTTACTGTAGTAAAACAATTGCATTGTTGCGGTAATCAATGTTATTTCTGAAAATAACCAAAATAAAACTTAGTTCCATACGAAATAAGTAAAAAAACTGATTTTAAAAAACACAGACACACATGTCACGTTTTTAATGAAAATATGTCACAAAATGCTTGTAACATTTTGATTTGTCACATTGAAGATGTTGTTAATTTGGGGTGTAAGGCTGTGTGATAAGTAAAATAAAACACACTTTCAAAATAAAGATCAAGTATTTTAAAAACACAATTTTACGAACACAATGGCTTACACCATAATTACTACAAATACAAAAGTCTAAACAAAAAGTTTATTTCTTATTAAACATGTAACAGGTTGCTTATGTTAATTATTCTAATAACTTTGGTATATATGTATGGTAAGTAAGGTAGATATGGTAAAGTTATGGTGTCAGTAAGGTAATTACTGACACCATGAATTCAGTTTAAGGCACAATTATTAACAAGATATCAATCAATCACATGTAGCTTAACACTCGCTTTATTTAAAATTATAAGGAACTAAAAAAATACTTTCACACAGATAAAAAATCAAAAAATGAACTAATAGTTGTTAACGTCTTCTAACACAATTATGACACCCAGTTTTATAGAATTTGGAAATTCTAAATAGGACCATTGCTAATACCCTTCATAAACACAGAATCACAAATTCTCGAAAAATTACGAGTACTAATAATTACGACACTATCATTTTAAATGTTTGCTACATTATATATTTTTTTAAATACAATTGCAAAAGATCTTTGTACTCAATCATTCCTATTAGATTCCTAGGAATGACGTTTTTGTTGACAAAATCCATGAGATCCGCTTTTTTTCTTTCTGCTAGTCCATGTTTTTGAGGACAGGCCTTTTGCAAATCTAAATTAATGTTTTGACAATTATGATTTCTTTTTTTTTCACTACTATACCTTGAATGATTCGTCAGCGTATGATTCATTGAAAAATATGGCATCGGGATCGTAGCTCTGAACTTTTATCATCTTCTGTCCAGACAGTTTCACAGTATTATTGTCTTCATCTTTCATTATTACAAGTTTCATATTATTATGAGTCAAAATCAATCAAAAGATAACATCGAGGTCTTCAGCCGTTGCGGAAATGTTCACCAGGTATTTGTAAACACACGTAGCTATTTTGTTGACCTCTATGGGCGTTAGACTTATGCTATACATAACTCTTAACTGAACTAATTTGAAAGTTGTATTATCACTGCTCATCGAGGTACTAATTATTTGAACTAAGGTAACAAATAGTACCAAAAAGTTACAAAAATTTGATGGTCATCAAACATAAAAAATCAGACCTGGTCCAGCGGTTCTGACGCTCACATGAAATGACAATAAGAATAATAGTCCCGTAACTGAAATCACCTACTATCAATAGTGCTATCCTATCACCTGTAATTTACTAGTTTTGCATTGAGATAAATATAATTATTTATATTTACATGCATGTTTTTATATTTTTAATCACTTTGATCACACTCTTGAATCATTTTGGTTGTAACAATTTTATTTTGCAGAATTAACTTTTGGCAGGGTAATGAAATAAAATAACTACAATTAATTGGTCAATAAAATTCCATTACCAATATTAACCCTGAAAAAAAAACAGATAGAAAAGTAATAACGTGCCACAGAGACATAATAACAATAGATAATTTCTACTAAAATAACATACACATCAAATGCATTATCAATTTTTTATTCATATTAAAGGCAAACTCCACACTCTATGAGTACGGTACCGTCTAAAAAGGTGACTTACGTCATTGGGATTACGAAAGTTTTTGGAGTAGATGTCATCCCTGGAGCACAAGTGACAATACGTCTCTAGGATGACATCTAATCTAGCAGCGGCCCGCGCAGCGAGATATCGTTGCCCAGAGACATGTGCGGCGACCAGCCCGCGCCCACCGCCGACCACGGCGAGAGACGACCCTACTATAGCTCAGTGCGGCGCGGTGCGGGCTTGGGTGGCGGCACGGGGTCGCGGTAATGCTCGGAGTAGATGTCGTCCCAGAAGCGCATGCGGCGCTCCAGCAGCGGCCCGCGCAGCGAGATCTCGTTGCCCAGAGACATGTGCGGCGACCAGCCCGCCCCCACCGCCGGCCACGGCGGGAGTGACGACCCTTCCGGTATGGGATTTCTAGAATGAAAAATGACAATGAGACCTTCATTAACAGAAATCTCAAAACGGTTTAGGCCCACATCCCATATGAGTGGTCACATAATAATATAACATCCCATACGAGATTTCAAGTAGGTATTCACAGATCAAAAACTTACCCAGTCTTAATGAAACTTCCCCAAATTTGAATTATGGTTGTTGACATCTTTTTAAATTCTTCGGTTGGGTTTAGTCTTTCAAATTCTAGCATTCCGCCAAAAACTGCTGCGGTCTGAGCACAATGATTAGCTCCCTTAATATTAGTATGTGGAACAAAAGGTGTATTGTCATCAACAAATGAGTAATCATACAAGTAGATTTCGTCATGTCCTGCTTCAACATGATGTTTTACAGTTCGCATCATAGCATATGCAAACATTACATCGGTGAAATAATCAATATAGTTAAGAATTGTATCTTCTCCCACTGGTTTATCGCCAAAGTAAAAAGTTTTGACTTGTTTTGCTATTATTTCTTTTTGTTTGTTGGATTTAAATTTTAAGTCAGCAGGTAGAAAATCTGAAAACTTTTCATTCATTTTATGTTTAAATAAATCAAAATTATCTATACGCAATAAACCTTCCATTCTTGCGAAGCCATACAATAGTGGTAGTTTTGGATAATCTCCTGATTTTAAAATTTCAACTGGAGATTTGTCTAAAAATACTTCTCCTCCCGTTACACGCTCTACGCAAGGAGAAGGTCCAAATGTGGAGTCGGGATTATTAAAGAATGGCACACTCGTCAACTGTTCAAAAGAGGATGTTTTATAAAATTGTTCCAGCGTATATATGTCGTCTACGTCTGTGAAATTCAATTGTCTTGCAAATTGTTTTGCATTTTCCAGGGGATCAGATTGAATAGTCCATTGCGATATACTGGCTCCACTTTCTGGTATAACCTTATTAAACAGCCCTTTGGTTGATTTTGACAACATCAATAAATCTACAGCAGCTGAGCCTGCGCTAGAACCCTGGATAGTAATGTCGTTGGGGTTGCCACCAAAATAGGCTATATTCTTCTTAATCCAGCGCAAGGCAGCCACTTGATCTTTCATTCCGGCATTACCAGGAACATCTTCTGTACCAAGACATAAGAAGCCGTGAATTCCGATTCGGTAGTTAAACGTAACAGTTATTATATTATTATCAGCTACCAATTTCGTTGGTTTTGACCAGTCGCCAGCACCTAACTGGAATGCTCCACCATGAACATAAGCAACAACGGGTAAATTATTTTCTTGTGTATCAGGAACATACACACTAGCAATGAGGCAATCTTCTCGTTGCTTTAAAATCGGTAATCCTGAAATTGGTACATTTGCTTGAGGACACGCGATGTTTTGTCCCACAGCTTCTAGAGGGTGAAACCATGTTGGAGGTGGAAGAGGAGCCTGGAAACAAAATAAATAGTCAATAATTTTGCAACATGAAACACGGGGTTTTAGACG
Source organism: Ectropis crepuscularia (assembly GCA_963693475.1). NCBI lineage: Eukaryota > Metazoa > Arthropoda > Insecta > Lepidoptera > Geometridae > Ectropis > Ectropis crepuscularia. The sequence goes on along the minus strand of OY856339.1, from coordinate 11,371,730 downwards.
GTTTTTAGAAATAAGTTTTACTTACTTTGAATCTATTGGGGCCTGTCGGTATACTTGCATATGGTATACTTTGGAATAAATAAACACCAGTGTCAGGATCCTTGTATCCTCGAACAGGGCCTTGGTCGATATGTACCAGCTTCGACTCGCGCTCACCGGCTGCCGTTCCAGCAAGACCGACGCAAATGATAGCACATAAATAAAATATATTGCTGATCAACATCGTAAGTGCTAAAGTAATGGTATAATCAATAAATATTGCGCTTTTATATCATCGATTTGCTAATTCCTTATCATGTAATTAGATAATGAAAACAAATATGACATACTATTAAAACAAATCGGGTGATAAATAATAGTATGACGCTCCAGTTTCAATAATTTACTAAGCCTTAACCCTTAACTTGGCAAGGACATTTTTACCAGAGTTTTGTGTTTATACATAACTAAGTAGGCTTAATAACTGCGATACAAAAGAGTAAAGAACGAAGAATGAAAAAAATATTATAAAACCTTAATTTTCGCGAAAAACCAATGTAATTTTTTTGCAACGTTGCCAAATTGGGACAAGATAATAAAAAACAAGTAAAGCTTAGTTTTTTACTACTTAACCCTTTGATATCTGACAGGGAGAGGCGGGGTCCCACCCCCTTCGCCTCTTTTTTCGAAATTCTGTCAAAATCGGCGAGAGTTTGCGTGTACGCTCGGCGTGCGTCCTTGCGCATTATTTTATACCTAGTGATCGATTAGTTCTATCTAGGCTGCTTTGAGTTACTTTATCATAAAGCTATTGAAATAAGCTACAAAACGATGTATAATTGTTCTGCATTATATTTTTATTTTAGTTTACACGGATTTTTCTTTGTACTATCGTATTTGTAACTATCAATCTAATAAAACTATCGATTTATTTCGATAAATAATAATTACCGTGGGCTGTATATTTTAAAGAAGTAGTTGTTGCTAAAAGGTTGCAAAATCAAATTAAGGGTTGAATTGTTATTTTAAGTTTTGTAGTGGTAGGTACTCATTTAACACATTACTTCATCTGTCTGAGGAAGCACCACGTCTTTGCTAGTTATTCTACTGTCAAGGAGTTGTATACAAATATTTCTGTGTTCCGGTTTGCAGGGCATTGATTCCAGAGAAATTACAGGGCGAATAGATAAATCATCTTATTTATGGGTGAAGAGTGTAGTGCAGTGCTTGGTTGTGATTTGAAATTTATATTCAAATAATTACGTGGGACTGCGCTGTTGTGTATTACATGTGTGCTGATTACTACTAGACACAAACATGTCTTACGCAGGAGCCTATTAGAACGCATAATTTTTTGTTCCTAATTTACTTTGTCATAATGAATGTAGCATAATGTATAGTGTCATAATGCAACTTTCGCCTAATATTTTTTGGCATTATGTGTTTTAAGCATAACAATCTATTGTACTACATTTAATTCGACTATTGATGAGACGCATAATAGTTTTTAGGCATATTTTTATTTGTTCTAATGTTTTTTTAAGGTGCCTTTTAAATCGCATATTATTTTTCCCCTAATTTACTTTGTCATAATGAATGTAGCATAATATATAGTGTCATAATGTAACTTTTGCATAATCGTTTTTTGGCGTAATGTGTTTTATAAAAATCTATTGTACTACATTCGATTCGACTGTTGCTCAGACGCATTTAGGCATTTTTTAATTATTTGTTGTGCTACGTAATATATAACCAGGTTACATAGGACCCAGATCCGACTCGGAGCACCCCGACTCCACCTAGTCTTGTCGCTACTACCCCTAGAGTGTATTTAAAAAATGTGGGAGCCAGAAGCTCAAGGGAGGTTCTGAGTATGGAGAAGCGACACTCAGGGCTGACCGCAGAGCTTCTGGCGGGAGCCCACCCGGAGTCAAAAAGTGCATCATATGTCTTGGTGTATGTAGGTTTTTAAGTTCTAAAAACGTTGTCTACATAAATTAGTACAACAATTGTTATACTACTGCATAAATACCTTTTATTGTACCTGCCATAAAAACGGTGTTTACCATTAAAAAAAATATGGTGTTATTCCCAGACCAACGATTCTTAATCCTCAAAATATACTAAATAATTTCACAGCAACAGTATGATAACACGAATGCGACAATGACAGATACTATTGGCAATGATATTCCATTAAATTAGTAGATACCTACATTACGAATAATAAATATTGTTGTCAAAGTACCCACCCGCATTTCACACACCCACGTATTTAATTTAAATAATGTTGCTACAGTCCGCTCTTTGTACTTGTTTTTTAGTTTGGCGTTTAAAGTTTATGCCGTTAATCATTATGTTTAAGTATTGTTATGCTTTTCTCAACGTGTGCCTTTAAACATTATGCTATTTATAGTTATGCGTCGAAACATTATACTAAGTTATCTGTATGCTATATATGGCTATGCGTTTAAACATTATGCGAAGTTATCGTTATGTAATATATGGTTATGCTAGTTAATATTATGCGCAGACCTTCATGAAACCTGGGTGAACCACGGAAAGTTTTTTTTTTACAACGGCTCACCTCTCAGATAAAACTTGTAAGCCTCTAACTTGATATTGGTGACGGTACACCTAAAACATATGTACCGATGGGCTCCCACCAGAAGCTTATGGGAGGTCCTGGACCTGAAAAGAGAAACGACACTCCCTTGAGCTTCTGACTCTCGCATTATTATATACACACAAAGGGTGGTAGTGTCAAGACTAGGTGGAGTCGAGGTGCTCCGAGTCGGATCTGGGTTCTGTGAAGCCTAACCGGTCCGATTTGGTTATTTAACAAGGTGAACGGTGGAATCTAAATAATCTAATCTAATCTAATAAAGATGTGCGCCTGATAAGCAACTGGCAAAATCAAACAAGGAAATATGTGCGATGTTAGTTAAGGCACAGAATAGACAATAACAGCTAAAGCACTAGATACACTTCTGAGTGTGTAAAACTGCATGATTAAACACCACTTTTATCTTTTTTTCTATGGGACTGCTCGTAGCTTGTAAAAGCGCCTTCGTTTCAAAGTCAACGTTCCAAGGACTCAAACTAAGAGGTGGAATGCGGTGCCTGAGTAGGGGTTTCCGGATGGTTACAATCTTGGTGTCTTCAAATCGAGAATGAATCGGTTTCTTCAAGGTCAGCACGTTACATCGTAGATCACATCGGACGAGATGGTGGTCAAATGCAACCCTAAAACAGTTAAAAATAGAGCAAAACTCGAGTTTGGCAAAATTTCAGAGTTATCTTAGAGCCTAATTTCGGAACAAAATACGGTATGACGGGGCAGGTGATGAAAAGATCCACTACCTATTTGATTTTATTTTAAACTTCATCAAGCTAATTCTGTGGGGTCCTCATGTCTTTGAATCTGCCACTGCGTTCCCACATAAATATTTAAAAGTAGGTATTGAATAACTCAACAATATTTCATCATTTATTTTGATTATCTTTACAAAACAAATGATTCACGCAAATTAATCTTTTATCTTTAAACGAGCAATTCTTGTATATATGTATTATATACTAGCGGCCCGTTCCGGCTTTGCTCGGAGCCTATGACACTCAGCAATAATGTGGCTTTCTATTATAGGTGAAATATTTTTTTTAATCGGTTCAGTAGATCCCGAGATTACCCCTTACAATTTAACAAACACACAAACTTTACTTCTTTATAATATTAGTATAGATATAGATATAGAACCGGAATCTCGGAAACGGCTCGAGCAATTTTCATGAAATTATGTATGCAGGTTTCGGGGACGATAAGTCGATCTAGCTAGGTTTAATTTTTAAGAAACGTATTTTATGCGCGTTTTTCGACAATGAAAAACTGTTACATTAGACATTAGAATGCGACGGTAAATTTCGCCGCCACGCGCGTCAGTATTATAGCTCAGGTGGGAGGGAAGTCGAGTGGTCACGAAACGGTAGATCCGGGTTCGAATCCAGACAGCTGCTTGTTTTTTTAAATTCATTTTTATTTTATTTTATATTATATACTATATAGATATTACTAATTGACGTGTAAATTGTTCTCTATAAATATAATTAACAATAAGAAATTTTGAATTCACTTAAATTTTACACTATTTGCCTAAATTTTATATATTATATTTAAGTTTTTAATGAGAAAAACTATTACTGGGAGCCCTTTAACTGTAAATATCTAAGTACACGAAGTGCTTTTTCGTTTAAACAAAACCGAGCAAAGCTCGGTCACCCAGGTACTATAATTTTAGAATGTTTGCATTACTCTTCTAATTTTATACATTTACTAGTAGCTCCGCCGCTTTACCTTCGTAGTTCCCATTCCCGTTATTTTTCAGGGATAAAAACTAGCCTGTATAAAACTATATATAACTGTGTTCTTCCAGACTATAATCTAACTATATTTCAACCCAATCAGTTTAAATTTTAGGACCTGATTGAGCATCAACAATCCAAACATTATATAATAATAATATATAATAATAATTTATTTCCAAAAATTAGAATACAACACAGAATTAAACATGTACAAATAGATATTTCCGTGGGCTCCAAACTAGGCTAAGCCTGTGACTTGGACACCCCTCCAGGTTTACTAAATATTTCCAAGTCTAGAAAGTGCTGACGACAAGATGCCACAATTTGCGAAAATAAATTATTGAGAAAAAGAAATTACTTATACAAAAAATAATTAATAAAATACTACAATAACATAATAAGATTGATTAAAATTAATATCTGTCATTTAGCGAAATTCTGCCATTCAAAAGCACTTCCCACCAAACGTTTTTTTTTAATATTAAATTGATTACAAATAGAATATGAATTAATAAAATTAATACACAGAACAATGGATGATAATGAATACTACTAAAGATTTGATTGTTAAAATACAAGTAAAAATCTGCCATTGTTAGCTCTCTAATATAAAGACCTTTCCTACCATACACATTTTTTTTTGGAAGATTAAATTAATTACAACATTTCTAATTATGAACATTACAAAATGAAACAGTAAAAAATAACCTTTACATGAATTACATAAGCCATACCCGATACGGGTTGGTGGAGGGGTTATGTGTGGCTCCCGTTGAGTGTTAATTTGACGAGAGAGTGTATATGTAAGGGTGTATGTGTGTGAAAGCGGGGTGAAATGTGTGACGAGTACCTACATAATAATGTATAATATAATTATATGTTTGACATTGAGGGTGTGTGTGTGTGTGTTTGTACAGTTGTGCAACGCAGGTGGTGTGAGTAATGGCGGCCGCGTAAATTTGAGCATGTGTGTTAGGTGCGAGGTTATAGCAAAGCATTATTAGATAGACAAAGTGGATACAGAGATCGGATCAGCACAGACCCCGGTAAACTGCGTATCAAACACAAATTATGCAATCAGTGGAACCGAATCGAACTACAAGCACCGTAAACCTCTCTTATTTTCATCTCTGAGAAAAATACCAGTTTTTCTGTTTGTTCGTCAGACAAGGAACGAAGCCACTCTACTATCTTGTGTTTAACTTCCGAGAATGTACTGTCTTTTATATCGATCAGTTTACAGACAGAGTTATACGTGAACAGGAGGACATATTTGGGTAGACGAGTAGCAAAAACCGTATTGACTCTAGGGAGGAGAACATCCCGAGAACGTCTATGACCATCCTGTGCGACACGTAAAGATGTGTGATGGCAGTTCCTAATAGCGCGCAAAATAAAAAGTTGTCGCACTCTCAGTACCGGCACTTCTCGAAATAATTCATCTGTAGAGTAACGTCGTGGTTTGCCCTTCATGACTTTTAGTATCGCTCTTTGAGCGCGTTCAATTTCACTCATATGCGTCTTCGCAGCTCCGCCCCATACGCTTATACAGTAAAGAAGCAGCGACTGACATAGCGACTTATATACCAGCAATTTCACTTCCTCGCTCGTGCTTGTTCGCAGGACCTTCATAACATACAGCAACTTCCTAATGATGTGGTCAACATGTGGATAAATATAGGTGTGTTTGCATTTTGCTCCCGAATAATTATTGTTTTAAAATGTTAAAAGATGAAATATAATTAAACAAATGTATATTTCATGTTCAGTGACAAACAAACAGTGGTTTTATAGTGAAAAACAATGTACAATGGTTAAATAGTGAGTTCAAACACATATCAATCTAATTGCTAATTAATTGTTCCCAAGGTCAAGAATGCTTCACCAATTTTTGCATTCCTAAACTGCATACGGCCCGAGCGCGTAAGTAACGAATACCGCTCGGCGCTTATTACGTTCTTCTCGCGAGCAATTACGCGGGACGCGAGAGACCGCGTATTATGAGAATAGGCGCTTCAACCGCTTAGCACTAGACGGTGTAGTTACGCTTGATATGCATGCATTACTTCATCAAGCGCTTATGATGCTATAAAATGACCAGCTACGATTGGGATTTAAATTATTATTTTCATATTTGCATGCAACATTCCTAAGCAGTTAATAGCGGATGATGAATTACGCACCAATTAAATATCTATTCTTCTGGGAATTGTGAAAACCTGGACTGAACGAATGTATCTATTACGATTACGTCACACCAATACTATACCTATACATTACTAGGTACCAAATAGGTTTACCTTTCGTTGTCAAGAACAAATCTTTAAGAAGAAAATCGAACAACACAAATTCTATTCGTAAGAGATAAAAATAGCATGACCAAATTATTGTACATCCAAGACATTGCTACCTAATTATTTAATTAGAATATTTATCTACTTTAATGCATAATGGAGCGAACACCTAATTCAGTTTTAAATTGCGGAAGATGTACTATTCTAATAAAAAATAGAGAATATGTTAAGTGTGCCCAATGTGGAACAATATACGATATAAATTGTGCCAATGTATCCGACGCACGCTTTCTGAGAATGACACGGGAACACAAATTAGCGTGGAAATGTAAACCGTGCTTAACCAAAAAGTTACAAAATGATGATACCCCAGTTGGCATCCACTATTACAACAACAATGTAACTATACGAAAACCAAGAGTGAGATCAACACTAGACAATATTTCAATATCCAGCGATTCAACTGATGATAGTATCAGTCAGCTGAATAAAACTTTAAGATGTACCAATATATCTCCATCAGAACTTGATACTCCGTCAGAAAATATTCTGAACAAAGATAATAATAAAATGCAGTTCAAACTTCGACGTGAACTTCGAGAAATGACGGAGCAACTCACAAAAGCCAAAGAACAAATAAATAGCCTGCTATTAGAAATTGAAATATTAAAAGATGAGAAAAATCACATGGCAAACGACACACAATTACGGAACAAAAGCTTCGACGACCTAAGGAAAACTTCCACTCCTGTATCAGACAAGACCAAAGAACTTATAGAAAAAACCAAAAGCTACTGCATAACTAACGAAACGGGACCAAAAATAAATAGTATGACAAACAGAAAAAAAACATTATTTTCAAGAAACCCAAATAAAAACAACTCACAAAAAACAGGGACAGAACATTTATGCAACGTTAAAAATGTTACCCATACCTCCAACACAAGCAACAGTCATAATAACATTGAAAGAAAGGATACTCCAGCAAACATTCAAAATGAAGCAAACCCGAAACTGCCAAATAAAACAAAAAGAACTAAGAAAAACATAATAATAATTGGAGACCAGACCTGTAAAAATATATCATCTACACTTCTGCAACTACGAGACAATCAAATCACAACAAAAGAATATGACATCATCACGTACAGCTATCCAGAGGCACCAGTTGACGCCATCTTGGGAAAAATCAAACTCAATGAACAAGATCTCGGAGAGGACGATTGGTTAATTTTGTCAATGGGATCTAATGATGTTAATCCTACTAAAATGCTTATTGAAATATCTACTTTTTTGAAAAGGTTTAGTAAAATGAATATAATAATAGCAAATGTTACACAAAACCCGCACTTAAATGAAGGTAAACTCAACTATTACCTAAAAAATATTTCTAATAATTTTGAGAATTGCCACTTCTTACGCTTTACCTTAAATACATTACGAAATCGAAGAGCTTTTTGTGATCTTCTCAACAATACCATAAATACGCATGATTATAAAACAAGCTTTTTGGGTAAAAATATAAGAAAAAATATTAAAACTACTGATTTCAAATCAGATGAAACTGCGGTGGTTGGTAAACATCACAATATGTCTAATAGCGAAAGAGGTACAATACCATACTATTTTAATAAAATAAATGAGTCTACGTCTAATGACCTTCAAATTACAAAAAATGAAATTCAAAATGAAGTAATGCCTATACGTGGAACAATACCATATTACTTCAAAAAGCTAAAATCAAAAACTTTATCGTGCAACCAGCTTTTTCGAGACTAATCATGCTAACGTTTCTTCCAACTCTAACTCGCCCAAAAATGTGTTTAGTATCATGCATCTAAACGTCCGAAGCCTTAAATCTAAAATTGACCAATTAGAAATACTTAACTTAGAGCACAAATTCGATGTATGTTGTTTCTCGGAAACACATCTTAAAGAGGAGCATATTGATGTTGTTCAACTAGATGGTTTTCAAAAAGCCACACACTATTCGCGGAAATACAAAAAACAAGGAGGTGTCAGTATTCACATAAAACATGATTTAACGTATTTTAAATTAGATTGGGTTTCGGAATTAGCCATAGAGTCACACTTCGAAAGCTGTGGTATTTGTGTTCCTGAATTGAATTACATAATAATTTGTTTATACAGAGCACCAAAAGGAAACTTTAACCTATTCATACATACTCTTGAAACGATGTTAATTAAACTAATGAGAAACAGAACCAACGGAAAGAAAGTATTTATACTAGGTGACTATAACATTGACATAATTCAACATAACAGGCGATCTGAACAATTCTTGACAACCCTAAAATCATTTAATATGCATCCAACATTTACTGATCCTACGAGATGTACTTCCCATAGTCAAACGTGTCTAGATAACATTTTTACAAACGTCAAAAAATACAAAGCAGAAATATTAGATGTTGGAATTTCTGATCACTCTGCGTTGAAAATAGATTTGAAAACAAATTTAAGTTTTTATGAACGGTATTGGTTTGTAGTACGAAGAAACGTTGATAAATACATGGATATATTTTTAAAATATATAAGTCAAATAAGCTTCTCAAATGTATATAATTTTGACAATCCAAACGAGGCCTTTGATAATTTCATAGAAATATACACACTTATCTTTGAGCTCTCGATCCCTGTTGAAAAAACAAAAATTTCTCACAGAAAGAAACCTAATTGGAAAACCAAAGGCATTGTACTATCCTGCAAAAATAAGAGAACATTTTACCTAAATTCTATTTCAAAAAATGACACAATTGAATCTGTCAAATACAAAACATATTCGAACACCCTTAAAAAGATAATAAAGCGTTCAAAAAAGATAGCAAACATAAGATACATAAATAGGAGTACCAACAAGATGAAAGCCACTTGGGGCTTAATAAAACAACATACTGCAGCAACTAATGCTATTCGAACTTCTATTGACACTTTAAAAATTAACAATACAACATTTAATGAACCTATTCAAATAGCAAATTTGTTGGTAGAACATTTTTCAAAAGTTCAAAACGATCTTCAGTCAAAAAATATACACTTGAATAGTAATCCTCAAAATTGTAACTCTATTTTTCTAGCGCCAGTGGACTATTCAGAAATAACCAAGATTGTTAAGAGCTTCAAAGCCAAAAAAACTACTGGTCATGATAAAATATCTATGCAAGTAATAAAAAAAAGTATCCATATTATTATAGAACCCCTCGTATACATCATTAATCTAACCCTAGAGACTGGCATATTTCCTGATTTCCTTAAAGTATCTCTGATAAAACCTATTCATAAGAAAGGTGCAAAAGACGACGCGAACAATTACAGGCCTATAGCACTTCTTTCGTGTATCTCAAAAATATTTGAAAAGGTTATATATAACAGGATCACGGCTTTTTTTACCAAGAATGGTATTATAGATGACAACCAATTCGGGTTTCGAAAAGGAAAGAATACTTCAGGTGCAATATTCAAAATGATAAAAAAACTAAGTGAAGATATTAATGAAAAGAAACCTGGCATTGCTTTGTTTCTTGATTTGTCTAAAGCATTCGATTCTGTAGATCACAGCACATTGTTAAACAAATTAGAATCAACAGGAATTAGAGGTAATGCGTTAAAACTTATAGAGTCTTACTTAAGCAATAGAACTCAAATTGTTGCGTTAGATACTTACAACAGATCTACAAAAACCGTGGAACAAATATATTCCAAATCAAAGATAATGTCTATAGGAGTTCCACAAGGGAGTATTTTAGGGCCAATATTATTCTTACCGTATATAAATGAATTACCAAAACTTACAGAACACTTATGCGTAATGTTCGCAGATGATGCGACTATTTACATACCTAAATGCAACAATGTTGAAGAATTTAATAGAGAAATAAACAAAACACTAAACACAGTAGGAACTAAGTTAGGAGAAATTAACTTGAACCTAAATGCGGAGAAAACAAAAATAATTCAATTTAGAAACTACAAACAACAACCAACAGATTTAGAAATATTGTATAGAGGGAATAAAGTCAAAGTCGTTGACAATACAAATTTCTTAGGAGTGTCAATAGATAATCACTTAAACTGGAAATCACATGTAAATAAAGTCAATAATAAATTATCAAAATATTGTTACGTTTTGGCAATTCTCTGTAATATATCATCAAAGGAAATTGCATTGAACGCCTACTATGGTTATGTTTACCCTCAATTAATTTACGGCGTGATATTTTGGGGCAATTCTGTTGAAATAGAATCAACTTTCATACTTCAAAAGCGGTGCTTAAGAACAATATACAAGCTCAACGCTAAGGACAGTTTACGTAACATTTTCAAAAGTAACAATATCCTCACTCTTACTTGTATTTATATTTATGAGATTTGTATTTTTGTCAAAAGCAACAGGAACTACTTTTTCGAAATTAAGTCTAGTCGATCAGAGATTCTCAGGAAAAAACATAAACACAACATCTTTATGCCACAAATAAATAACAGTATGTACCATAATAGTCCGTATATCATGGCCTTAAAGATTTATAATAAGTTACCAACAGATATTAAAACTCTGGTTGATAATCATTTTAAAATTAGGCTAAAGACCTGGCTAGTTTCTAAAGCGTATTATAAACTAATAGAATATCTGAACGACTAGCAAGTGTAACTGTACTTTACTGTAAATAATTATTAAATGCATTATGCATAGTACATAATATGGATGGTGATATGGTATTTAGATCATTTAGCAGTTTGATCAGTTTGAACGACTTGTAATCTTAATTAGAACTTTATTTTACTTGAATTATTATTGTATGCTCGCAAAGGGCAGACTGTTTTAAGTACTGGAAATATTGTATACCAACTAGTTTGTACACAGTTCAACAATAAATTTTTCTGATTTCTGATTTCTGATTTCTGATTTCCTTATCTTTTTGGAGATATATGCGATATGTGATGCGAACGATAACTTTTCATCAATCATTACTCCCAGATATTTTATTGATTTAACCCTGTCTATTGCTTCACAAGAGCATCCATTAGGTGAACTATTATCTCCGACAGCATATCTGCAGTTATTGTGTAAAGTTAGCTTTGACAGTTTTGTATCTGAAAATTTTGTAACGTGAAATGCCATACAGTTGGACTTCTTAGCATTGAGGGTCAGAAGGCTAGCATCAAGCCATTGTGCCAAGATGGCCATTCCACTTTCTGCGACCCTAAACACGGTTGCCCAATCCTTCGAGTGAAAGATGGCTACCGTATCGTCAGCGTAGCAAATAAGTTGACAGAATGGGATATCTAGCGCAAAAATTTCGTTAATGTAAATTGTAAACAGGGTGGGTGCTAACGTGCTTCCCTGTGGGACACCATATTCAACTTGAAGATCAGAACTAATATACCTCCCTAATTTAACTCTTTGTTTCCTATTTGTAAGATAGCTCGTGAACCAGGCGAGAGAATTCCCTCTAACCCCCACACTTTCAAGTCTTTTTAATAGCATTTTTGTACTGACACTGTCAAATGCTTTAGCTAAATCGAGAAATACTCCCAAACACTTTTCTTTTTTGTCTAAATGCGCCGATACCGTCTCAGTAAGTAATTTCACTGCATCTTCAGTCGACCTGGCCTTTCTAAACCCAAACTGGTGATCATTAAGTAGTTTATACTTGTCAAGAAATTCAACAAGCCTTTTATTTACCAATTTTTCAAGAATTTTGGAAATGACACTTAGTAGCGAGATAGGTCTATAGCTATCTAGTTTGGTCTTATCACCTGTTTTCAATAAAGGAATGACAGTTGCAGACTTCCAGATTTCGGGAAAAATTCCTGATGCCATGCTTATATTACAAATATGACTAAGGGGTTCCGTTAGTGAGTCTTTAGCATATTTTAATAGTAGTGGCGTAACTCCATCTAGGCCAGGTGCACTGTGAGTTTTAAGATTCTGTATGATACTTCTTATCTCATCTCTGTCTGTAGGGATGAGAAAGAAAGAATTAGAACAGCGACTCACTGCAGAGAGACGACCACTTAGATCGTTATGCGTGGTGTCTAGTTTCCTCAAAATTTTAGAAGCTAGGATTGCTCCAGCTGTAGCGAAGTGTTTATTACAATTATTTAGGGCAATTTGTGGATTTACTTCACCAGTCAAAAGGTCTTGTGAGCTATTTTTAGAAGTTGTCAAATCGCAGGCCTGTTTAATGGTGTTCCATAAATTTTTAGGGTTGTTATGATGTTTGGCATGTTCAATATTGATATAAGCTGCTTTTAGCTTGCGTAGCAAATCATTACAAAAATTTTTGTAACGGGTGTACGTCAATTTAATTATTTCATTATTTGGATCTTTTCTGACTTTAAGATGAAGATTATCACGGTGTCGCATACACCTTACCAAGCCCGGAGTGATCCAAGGCTTAATAAAATGCTTTGAACGACTGATTTTGACTATTTTTGTGTGTTTGTGAATGCTATCAGATATTATTTGATTCAGTTTGTGAACCGCTTCGTCAACGTCATTGCTCCCCAAAACCTGACACCAATCTTGCTGTTTTAGATCATTAGAAACTTCATGATAATCCGTTCTGGTCAATTCCTTACTGTCAGCTTTACCTCTTTCGGCTTGGAAAGTCAAGCCTACCAACAATAGTTCGTGATCAGTAATTGATGTTTTACAAATTATACCCAGGCTGTTTCCCCTGGACTTGATGAATGCGTGGTCTCCCTTTCTGGTTGGTGCTGTTATAGCCGGAAGAAAGCCCTTGCCAGCCAACAGACACTGATAGCAATCGTTATGGATACTTGGAGGAAACTCCAACAGGTCGATGTTAACGTCTCCGGTCACTAAAACAGTGGACACGTCCTTAGTGCTGTTAAGGATAGTATCAAGAGAGTCGTTAAACTTCTCCAAGTTACTTACTGCTGGAGATCTGTAAATACCCACAATTTTTATTTTTTTTCCAATGGAAACAACTAGGCAATTCGCGTCATCAAAATTTGGTTCCTGCACACATGCAGACCAGCAGCTTTTGATATACACAGTGACCCCACCGCATTTATTAATGATTTTTTTTGAGTAATAAACGTCATTCCCCTGCAGCTGTGGAATGTGTGTATTCTCTTGGAGCCAGCACTCGGAAAAAACCAAAACATCAAAATCACAATTAAACCTAACCAAAGTTGTCAGAAAGTAGGGAAAATTATGGTTCAGGCTTCTTATGTTGAAAGACAACACTTTAAACTGGTACGGACGAATATGTACTCCCGCCTGTTCCGGCTTCTCAATAGTGCGACACTCTATCATAAGAGTTTCATCTAAGTCATCATGTAAGTCAGTGTTAGCCATATCCAAAAGATGATAAAGACAATGTAATATGATGTTTTACTCTGTTACTTTGATATGTTGCACCATTCAGGGTCACCCCACCAGAAGCTCGCTCTATTAATGAGTCATTCTCATCCAAAATGTTGTGATATGGCAGGCGTAATTGAAATTTAACCTGTATTCTGTAGGTTGTATGACGGTACTCATGAGTGGGTTGTGAGTAGTGTTGTATGAGAGGTGTATTGTATATGTGAGTGTATTGACAGTAGAAGTTTCTGAGTTTTAAAAGTAAGCAAATAATCCCACCAACCCCACAACAGAATGATTCAATCTCTAGCGACATAACAACGAAAATTGAGTAAAGGCTTTGCAAAGTGCGAGAAATCAAATCAACTGAATTTATCTGTCCAACAAAACCTGCAAGCGGGGCTAGCGCCGCCCGAGTAGGGGACGTCGAGCATACAAAAACTATTTCCAAGTATGTAACAGTAATAGCGTTTACCTTTAAACAGCTACCCATTTTTTGTTTCCACCATTTACTGTAATTAAATGAGTCGTTGAGGCGGCACCGACGAAGCGTCTTCACTATGACCTTCCGCAGACTTGGGCGGCAGAACGAGATCCAGCTCCGCAATATTGTTGATGGGAATAGCCGCTTGTCCTCCTTTTCTCCGTAGATAGATTTTCCCTTTGGAAACCCAGCAGTATCGAAACACACCCTTTGCTCGTACTCTAGCGTCACGAAACAACCTTCTATTAGTTTTTGTGAGGTGTTCGTTCACGTATATTTTGCTATCAGGTCCTTGAAATCTCAGTTCAGCCGAGGAAAGGCCGTTCCTACGGGACTTAGCAGCTCTTAGCATTTCATCCCTTTTCGATTTCCTTACGAACTTGACGATTATGGGTCTAGGAAAATCAGAGCTCTTCTGGCCAGTTCTATTATTCCTTGTCCCGGCCCGAGAGGCCCAGTCTATTTCGCTCTCAAGGTTAATTCCTATCTTGTTTGCCACAACCATAACTACGTGCTCAAGGTTTTCATTCGGTGACTCAGCGACGCCTATTATTTCCAGTTCTTTGCTGACAAAACGTTGTGATTGAGCATTTACCTGGTCCTTCAGTTCACCAACTTCATTCCGCAGAGAGGCAATAACCATTTCACTGTGTTCGAGTTTTAGAATTCTAGTTTCACAATTATCGAGTCTGTCATTGCACTTATTTATTCCTTCAGTCAGCGATACAATACAGGATTTCAGTTCAGATATAACCATGCGTAACAGACGCAGCTCGGCGGCAACATCTGATGTTGCGTCCTCAGATCCTTCCGTCAGCGTTACGGGAGAACCCGGCGCCGGCCTTTTCGCAGCTCTCGTTACCATCAGCGTTGTGTTGGATGTCTCGAGTTGATCCGTATCCTGAGGATGGCCTCCTCCCTTCAATTCAGCAGTGCGACACACTTGGCAGACCCAATCCACGGTCTTAGTTGGACCAGATGTTAGTGCTTTAATGCAAATGGGGTGGAACGTCATCTTGCAGTTTTTACATTTCAAGAAGTTTAAGGATGTTATAGATTGCTTACATTCCCCACAAATTGCCTCAGTTACACTCGACCGACCGGATTGTAAATATCTATCCATTTCTGAACAAATGCGCAAACAAGACTTTGTTTGGCGAGGTGCAAACGGCTCAGCTGTAGGTGTGATGGGCTAGCAAATGCGAGCGTTGCTGCTCCCGGGGAAGCTGAAGGCCACTTGATGTTTACGCAGTTAAAGGACTTTCCCAATTTATAGATTATGGGAAGTGGCAAGTAGTATTGGTTACTCGCTCGATTACTAGTCCGAGTAACAATAATTTTCCGCAAGAATATCCGAACGAACTATTTATGACGTATGGTAACACTGTCCATCAGAGTCAGCTGATCAGTTGTCATTTGCGAATTCCAAGCAATCATCAATGTTTTGTTTTTCTGTATGATCTGTGACCTGGATTTGTAGCTTTTTCAGTGACTTTAGTGATTTTCAGGTAGAATCTCTTAGACAAATTGTTAAAAACAGGTAGAAAAAAGTAATAATGAATCACCGATCAGTTTTTGAAGTTTATTGATGGTTTTTCGTGGATTTCCCGACCAGGGTATGGTTGTGAAAACACTCACTCAGGTAATTGTTGTCCTCTTTTCCAATTTGATTGCAATTCCGGATAGATTATCTCACTAATACTCGAGTTACGGATTATTAAAACGGACACAGTGATCACCTGTCAACAGCCCAACAACGTATCCGAATCCATTGGCATTTATAATATTAATATTTCCCCCTTATACCCCGTTTACATGATTATAGTCCAGCGACCGAATCCAGCGCTGGATTGCAGCGCTGGATTGCAGCGCTGGATTCGGTCGCTGGACTGGAATCATGTAAACGGGGTATAATTTGCTGAAGAAATGTTGAAAGAAAATGTTAAGTGCCCATCATCTACATTTGAATTTCACCAAGTGACTGCTGTTACAATACTAAAAACGTTCAGACATTAAAGCAAAGGACTTATGGGGTTTATCAGTAAGAGTACTTGATGGAATTATAATAGCATTGCTCCTTATTTAGCAGAATTGTTCAACGAGTGCATTAGAGATGGCACTTTCCCTGACAGGATGAAATATATATATAGCAAAATTGTACCACTGTTTAAATCTGGCGATAAAAACGAACCTGGCAACTACAGACCCATCTCTGTTTTGTCTTGCCTTAGTAAAATATTTGAGAAACTTATATTCAATCAACTTCTATCTTACTTTAATGTTAATAATCTATTACGTAGTAACCAATTTGGATTCACAAAGGGACGTTCCACTATTGATGCAGGCGTTGAACTGACTAATCTTATACCTTTAAACGAGCAATTCTTGTACCTATATAAATATGTATATATATTATATAATATATAGAATCTGAATCTCGGAAACGGCTCGACGGATTTTCATGAAATTATGTATGCAGGGGATTTCGGGGACGATAAATCGATCTAACTAGGTTTCATTTTTAAAAAACGCATATTATGCACGTTTTTAGACAACGAAAAACTATCACATTAGACATTAGAATGTGAAGGTAAATTTCGCCGCATGACGCGACAGCATAATTGGCTCAGACGGGAAGTCGGGCGTTCGTGGCGGTTACGAATTAGTAGCTGCGGGTTCGAATCCAGACGGCTTCTCTTTTTTTTTCAAGTTTTTTTTTAAAGAAAATCTAAGAGTATCTAAGTATTTTTAGTATTTAAACCGAGCAAAGCTCGGTGACCCAGGAACTTACATATTAAGTACGTGGGAAGACCATCATGATGTTTTGGGTGTGTTTTGTGACTTGTCCAGAGCTTTCAACTGTGTTCATCATGATACTCTTTTGAAGAAATTGCAGTTCTATGGGCTGTCGACGCCAGCTCTAAATTTTATTTCTTCTTATCTTAAAAATCGTGTACAGATAGTTTATCTTTTTATACATAGAAACACCCAGACACAGTACAAATATTTGAATTTATCACATAAATATTTGCACTGGGTGGGAATCGAACCCACGGCCCTCGGCTTCGCAGGCAGAGTTACTACCCAGTACCCACTAAGCCACGAGGCCAGTCAATAATTCACAAGGAGTTAAATCGTTCCGTTTATAGCTGGAGCCGTGGGGCACAGCTAATAGAATAGTAGTTGTCATAGGTATTATTACTATTTATGTATATTTTTTATGCAAACGATTTCAATCTATTGATAAGCGCATTGTATTATTATGTTGTAATAACGAGTAAGAATGTTAAATTTCCAAAATATTAAGTATTTATAAATATGTACTTATCTACATTAGAGACTACTTTGTTCACTTGCTAATCTTTTATTCCGATAAGGTGATTAGATTAGTCCTAGTTATAAAAAGCATTTTAATTGTATTTTGTGCAGTTCAGTATATGTACAACATGTGGAAGAGCAAGATACAGTTTATATGCTTCATAGTATGCTGGACTCTAGCGCAGACAAGTGGGCAGGAGTCCAGAATTGTTCACATCTCTCAAGGCCCCGTCCGAGGATATAGGGATCCCCAAACTGGTGTCTACTCGTATTATGGCATACCTTACGCTAAAGTTCCTACAGGGTCTAACAGATTCAAGGTAGGTAGCCAAAATATTAACAAACAAATAATAATTATGTAAGAAATTTATTTTAAAAGATTTAGGAATTTCTTCCTGATTCACTGATGAGTTCTAAATTCAAATTGGTGTTCAATATAGTATCGAACAAACATTATAAATCCTCATTGATAGGTTTTTGATTTTTTAAAATACTAAAGTTCAGTTTGAATTATTTGCTGATTTTAAAATTTATTAAAATAAACCAAATACTAATAGGAATGTTTTTTTTAATATCTATCGTTCGTGCAGTATATTACAGTTATTGGCATGAATCTGTGTCTTCTCGGACTTTATTGAATTTAAGCGGTCGCTTTGTGAATTTTATTTTAGGTACATTACAAATTGTATGTTTATCATAAATATGATGATCTCAATAATACAGTCTTTTTCAGCCTCCCCTTGCTCCTCCAACGTGGATGTATCCCCTTGAAGCTGTAAGCAAACTTATCGGGTGCCCGCAGTGGTTTGTGTCATTCCCTGGCTTCCCGGACCTAAAACTACAAGAAGACTGTTTAATTGCAAACGTTTTTGTTCCCGACACTGATACGAAAAATTTGACAGTTGTGGTGAACGTTCATGGAGGTGGTTTTCAAGGAGGAAGTAGTGATTGGGTAGTCCTCAGTAAAATGATAACGGATAATGATATTATTCTTGTAACAGTAAACTACCGTCTTGGCATTCACGGATTCCTCTGTCTTGGTACGGAAGATATTCCCGGTAACGCAGGAATGAAAGATCTGGTAGCGGCTTTGCGGTGGGTAAAGAATAATATAGCCAGTTTTGGCGGCAACCCTAATGATATCACAATACAAGGCGGAAGTGCGGGGTCTGCGGCCGTGGACTTATTGATGTTATCAAAATCGACTGAAGGTTTATTTAATAAAGTGATAGCCGAAAGCGGTGGAAACCTTGGAGTGTGGGCAATTCAATCTGATCCACTAGAAAATGCAAAAAAGTTTGCAATTAATCTAAATTTCAATAATGTCGATGATATTTATGCATTAGAAAACTTTTTTAAAACGGCGTCTTTCGAAAAATTAACTAGTATACCATACTTATATAGCCCTGATTCAACGTTTGGTGCCGCGCCCTGTATAGAACGTAACATGGGAGAAGAAGTGTTTCTGGATCGATCTCCAGTAGACATTTTGAAATCAGGAGATTACAAAAAAGTACCAATATTGTATGGTTTTTCTAACATGGAAGGTCTCATGCGTTTAGAACTATTTGATTCTTGGAAGTACAAAATGAATGAGCAATTTTCAGATTTTTTTCCTGCAGATTTGAGATTTAATTCCGAGAGAGAAAAAGAAAGAGTAGCGAAGCAGATCAAGAAATTCTATTTCGGTGAAGATCCGGTTGGCGTAAAAAATATTTTAGGGTTTGTTGATTATTTCTCTGATGTCTTATTTACATATTCAATGCTAAGAAGTGTAAAACATCACGTGGAAGCTGGTCACAACGAGATATATTTATATGAATATACGTTTGTGGATGATAACACTCCTTTTGTTCCACATACTAATGTAAAAGGAGCTAATCACTGCAGCCAAACTATAGCAGTATTTGGGAGCTTACCAATGGGTTCAGACCAGAACGAAAATACTGAAGAATTTTTCAAAATGTCTGCTATCATGAATGAAATATGGGGCAACTTCATTAAAACTGGGTAAGAATTATTTTTCTAACTACTTTCCAATTAACATTATGTTCCCTAGAAGATTTTTTTCACTAACGATGGGGTCGCTAACCGCTTTACCGCCGCTTGACGTTTGACCTCTCACCAGATGAAAAGCGACGATGAGGTCTAAGGTGGATGGATTGCACTTACATAGAAGAGACAGATTCGCTCTAGATCGGGAAACACTTAGATTTTATCCCTTGCGAAAGATTCACTCGGACAGCACGTTCTTACTTGGCTATACGTATCATAATGTAGAGAGTCAAACCACTTAGTCCGAGTTTTCAGAACGTCAATGATATCGGTGGTATTAAATCATGAAGATCACATGCACACTCTCCGAAACGTATTTGATAAAAAATTAAGAAGCCTTTTTTACGACGGCATTTTTTTTATTTTAAATAAAGAGTGACGAGACGAGCAGGACATGTGCCTGATGGTAAGCAACATGCCTGCCACATAACAGCACAGTGACACGCAGCTATTGGAACATGAAGAGTCCAAATCATTACCTAGCACTGCACTGCGCTCGTCACCCAGAGATCTAAGTTGTTATATCTCTAAGCCCTGTAATTTTTCTGGAAACTTTGCCCTTCAAACCGGAACACAGTAATGTTTGCACATTACTGCTTGGCGGTAGAATAATTGGCAAAGGCATGGTACTTCCCCAGGCGGACTCTGCTAAGAGTCCTACCACTAAAGGCATTTGAGACTTAGAAGTTTTTTCCGAACAAAATAATCGTTATTTATGAGCTTCTTGGCATAATGTTCTATCGAATTTAAGGCCTGCTGTTGGTACTTTCCTGTCCTATCCCAACGGTCCGCGTGGAACTCCATACAAGAGCGAACTTATGCTTCGTATAACACGATAAGTTTTTTGGATGTGAAGTACCGTCGCACCTTCGAGCGGACGACTAGTTTTTTAGCAGCTAATTTAGCTTTAGATTAATTGAAGGAACCAAAACCAAGCAAAATCATTTACAACACGTTCCGTAAAGTAGGAATCAGTTCAACAGAACTCCTTTTAGTAGAAAAGAGACACGTTGGAGTCTTAGTCGCATTAAGCTAGGCCAGATGAGCATCACTCCGGTTGAATAAAGCCTAAGTTCCAACGATCACCTACACTTTTCAACCGACTTCAAATACGGGAAATAAATCAAAGAAGAGGACGTGATAGCTCCGCCAATTGTGTACTTGATGCTTTTTTTTTGGTAGGTCACAGACTTCAGATATAAATTTTATCGAGATGGATGTAACAGCTTTTGAAAACCAACAATAATCTAAAATTACGTATTCCAATGACATATTTCTAAGTTTATTTGAGTGTCGGTCGGATTTAATTTCAAATTGAAGTCGGTATTTGTTAAATTATTTGAGCCAAATTGCCCCCTAGACTACCGAAATATATCTTGGTGAGTCCAAAGACCGTAGTATTATAATTAAACACAAACTTGAACAGCACAAATGGTCTCAAACATTTTTGAGCGATTGCTTAGCAACCGTAATTTTTCATTTTAGCAAGCCCATACCGGAAGGGTCATCTCTCCCGCCGTGGCCGGCGGTGGGCGCGGGCTGGTCGCCGCACATGTCTCTGGGCAACGAGATCTCGCTGCGCGGGCCGCTGCTGGAGCGCCGCATGCGCTTCTGGGACGACATCTACTCCGAGCACTACCGCGACCCCGTGCCGCCACCCAAGCCCGCACCGCGCCGCACTGAGCTATAGTAGGGTCGTCGCTCCCGCCGTGGCCGGCGGTGGGCGCGGGCTGGTCGCCGCACATGTCTCTGGGCAACGAGATCTCGCTGCGCGGGCCGCTGCTGGAGCGCCGCATGCGCTTCTGGGACGACATCTACTCCGAGCACTACCGCGACCCCGTGGCGCCACCCAAGCCCGCACCGCGCCGCACTGAG
The DNA here is from genome assembly GCA_963693475.1 of Ectropis crepuscularia. NCBI lineage: Eukaryota > Metazoa > Arthropoda > Insecta > Lepidoptera > Geometridae > Ectropis > Ectropis crepuscularia. The sequence continues at coordinate 11,350,009 of OY856339.1, read as the reverse complement.
CTATAGTAGGGTCGTCGCTCCCGCCGTGGCCGGCGGTGGGCGCGGGCTGGTCGCCGCACATGTCTCTGGGCAACGAGATCTCGCTGCGCGGGCCGCTGCTGGAGCGCCGCATGCGCTTCTGGGACGACATCTACTCCGAGCACTACCGCGACCCCGTGCCGCCACCCAAGCCCGCACCGCGCCGCACTGAGCTATAGTAGGGTCGTCGCTCCCGCCGTGGCCGGCGGTGGGCGCGGGCTGGTCGCCGCACATGTCTCTGGGCAACGAGATCTCGCTGCGCGGGCCGCTGCTGGAGCGCCGCATGCGCTTCTGGGACGACATCTACTCCGAGCACTACCGCGACCCCGTGCCGCCACCCAAGCCCGCACCGCGCCGCACTGAGCTATAGTAGGGTCGTCGCTCCCGCCGTGGCCGGCGGTGGGCGCGGGCTGGTCGCCGCACATGTCTCTGGGCAACGAGATCTCGCTGCGCGGGCCGCTGCTGGAGCGCCGCATGCGCTTCTGGGACGACATCTACTCCGAGCACTACCGCGACCCCGTGCCGCCACCCAAGCCCGCACCGCGCCGCACTGAGCTATAGTAGGGTCGTCGCTCCCGCCGTGGCCGGCGGTGGGCGCGGGCTGGTCGCCGCACATGTCTCTGGGCAACGAGATCTCGCTGCGCGGGCCGCTGCTGGAGCGCCGCATGCGCTTCTGGGACGACATCTACTCCGAGCACTACCGCGACCCCGTGCCGCCACCCAAGCCCGCACCGCGCCGCACTGAGCTATAGTAGGGTCGTCGCTCCCGCCGTGGCCGGCGGTGGGCGCGGGCTGGTCGCCGCACGTCTCTGGGCACTGAGATCTTGATTCGTGGTCGGAAATTTGTGGCCCATTGTCCATAGGTTTTTTTATGAAAAAGGAAGAAAGCATAACGTTGAGAGAGGTGAGACTATTTTCAAATAATTCAGAGAAATATTGACAGGTCGGGAATTTTTTTTCCTTTGTAAAATATATTTTGCGTTTTGTGTCATAAACAAAACTGTAAATATATTTTTATATCATTTAAAGTTTATTTTAATATATACGCCCAAAATGATGATGTTGTAAATGTTTATCATTAATCGATTAGATCATTTCTGGTAGACAATGATAAAATAAAATAATTATGTTATTAAAACTGGTATCATTACTAGTATTATTATATATTTACATTACTCGCATTTATTTTAAGCTACTATTATCACTTAACAACTGTTTTTACTAATGTAATATGACATATTTTTTTTAATTGTCTACTAAAAATTAAAAAGTACTACTAATAAGTGTGTCTACTCGAAAACAGTGAAAATTTTAAATCTATGGAGAATCAGAGCAGCAAACGCATTCTTACACAATGTCAAGGATTACGTTAGGTGTAGAAAATTTAGAAATTTCTTGGTAGATTCCGTAGCAAGTAATATAATAAACAAGTATTATAACAGCTATCTGGCTTACATAGTGCAAGCTTTGCGTAGTTTGGGCTGTGGTTTGGGGTCAGATGGTGTCTAACATTATAATACTTTGTTATATAAATATTGGTGGACACTTCACACACAAAGTCATCTGACCCCAACCTAAGCTTGTGCTAGTTTAAAATTCACAGCACAAGTTACTGCTCAGGGTGACGAGCGCAGTGCAGTGCTTTGGACTCTACATGTTCCAATAGCTGCGTGTCACTGTACTGTTATGAAGCAGGTATGTTGCATACTATCATGCACATGTTGGCTCACGCCGTTGAAAAATTAACATCTGCGATACGAATTATAACAACTTTGTAACTGTAACCATGTAACTGTAAATCGAAATTTTCAATGAATAGTATACTCACAGTAAATATATTTGGACTCCCTAAAATGTAGAATGTTTTAATATACGCTCTGTCACACATTGCTCTTTAATTTATTATTTCAATGACTCTCTCTCTCTAGGGCTCCGATGACTTAAAAATGAAAGATAAGTAACAGTCACAAACATGACCTTAGTCATTGGAAATTTCTTTTAGTATCATGAAAGTAATTTCATGCGAGCAGTTGACATTATCGTGATGAAGGGAGTTGAAAATTGCTGTTTTAATTAGATTAGTTCCTGATAAAATTTGTAAAACGAGCATTTTGTAGAATGTCTAGACTGTGGATTTTTTTTAATATTTTCTTAACCTTTGTTTTTACGTGGGGTAGTGCAGTCACTGAGGAGAGGAGGGACAACTAACGTGAGACTTGACGTCAATCAATAGCACATCTCAGATATATATTAATCTATCTCTGTTTCGGTTATGTCTTTCCTACACTAAAGCATAATATAGAAGTTACACCTACCGCACGACAGCGACTTTTTCCTAACCGCCCTAGAGGCGTCGCATAATGTGTAGGTCATCACTAAACCTACACCTAAACTTAACTTACTGACTGTAATACAAATTATTATCTGAAATACAACATACCTACAAGAAGGTAATTGGAAGCTCGTCAGATATGCATAGGTACTATATCAACGTGCATGCTTCACTCGGTAGCCAGTAGATTATATCTAAGACACACTGCTTTAGGTAACCTAGTTTAAACCGCTTCAGCTATTGAGTGTTCTTACCTTAAATAATGTCAGGCTTAAAAAGTACATTTCATTAACTTGGCCGGCCATATTGCGGTCTGCCTAGGCTGCGCAAATGTAATAGCATCTACGCTCGCGTGTGTAAGTTCACTTCAACATGGCATGGCGGTGCACCGACTTGGCACCCGTTTAATGAAATCTGTGTTAACCTCAGTAATTGTTAATTATAACAACTTTGCTTTAATACCACCCAGCAGGTTTTATCGATCAAGATGGTCACTAACCTCACTGCACACGAACAATGACTAATTTCATAAACGCATACTCTATAATACCACAGTATAAAGAAATACTACCAGTAGTAGGTACATGGCCTTTGATCTTGGGAGAAACGCCGATAATGTCTAGACACGGGTAGGGTTGTCGCAATTTTAAAAACGTGGCACCTAAATAATATTAAAACCTACGGAAGACGTCCGCCCTGAGCCGCGCTCCTGCAATACTAACATTGTAATTTTGACAATTATTTTGTAAAGCAATGCAGTAGTGCGCTTCCCGCGTCTCACCCCCAACGCCCCGCATGATTGCCCCGTCTAACGACGTCGTCGAACGACTGTATGGTTTAATAGAATGTGATAATGTTGTGTTTATCTGATTTTAGATTTCTTTGCATCTTATAGCCTAATTCAAGGTTATAATATGTAGAGCTCCATCTGTGTCTGTTGTAAAAAAAAAAGAAAACATTAATGTTGCTTTATGGTCGTATTTCGACTAATTGGCGACCACTAGGAGGTATTGCTAAATGGGCCACAAAACAGGAAATTCTCAACTATACGCAATTGAAGTCACGGCCAATGAGTGTTATGAGGCACTTACCAATTCAGTACCAGGATACCTAGATTACCTAGGTGGTATGGATTGTACTTGGTAGCAATCGAAAAAGTAGCGTAAGTCCCGAATCTCCCAATTCAAAAGTGAGTAGTAAAAACTTTATAAACATTAAATTTATTTGTTTCCTTGAGAACCTCCTCTTCTTTGAAGTCGGTTCAAAATAAGTATTTCGTTGACATTTTACACTGGTACATAAATTTTATCTAAGAATATTTTGACTTTGGTGCTAGGACAATAATTGACAGAATGAGATCAGCGCCTATTTAAATTAACAACTTAATCCCCCAAGGTAGTGTAATTGGATAAATCCTATTTTTATTTTATATTATTGCAATGGTAGGATTCTTTGCAGAGTCTGTCTGGGAAAGTATCACACCTTTGCCTGTAATTCTGCCGCTAAGCAGTAATGTGCAAACATTACTGTGTTCCGGTTTTAATCATTGCCCATGTTTCCAGTGAAATTACAGGGCATAGAGATAAGAAACCTTATGTCTCTGGGTGACGAGCGCAGTGTAGTGCTAGGCAATGATTTGGACTCGTGTTCCGTTAGCTGCGTGTCACTGTGCTGTTATGTGACAGGCATGTTGCTTACCATCAGGCACATGTCCTGTTCGTCTCGTCGCTCCATACAAAAAAAATATCACACTACCTAAAATTTTCACTGAATTTTGTGTTCTTTTCGCAGATAATTCGGCGAGACTACTAGGTTTAGGTTTTATAAGTTACGGTGGTCTAGTCGGGAGAACGGCAGCTGCCGATCCGGAGACCCCGGGTTCAAACCCCACACGCACCGCTGTCTTTTCGAAGTCATGTGCGTAATGCCGCTAACTTACAACGGTGAAGGAAAAACATCGTGAGGAAACCGACATTTACCTAGAATCTTTCGAAGTCATGTGTCATCCGCGAACCCGCACTGAGCCAGCGTGGTGGATTATGGCCTTAACTCTCTCCTTGCGAGAGAAGGCCCCGAGTCCCAGCAGTGGGAACGTTTAGTGGGCTGTTGATGATGATGATGACTAGGGTTAGAGCTTGACACGCATTTCAATGGGCTCGGATATGGTATTACTCTTTTGGGAAATAGTGTGGTTGCAGACAAACTTTTTGGAGCCCATAAGTGTATTCCAAAGTGTACCCGTATTATGGCTAATATAGAACAATCAGACAAAAAAAAAAAAAAATATCACATACCATACTTCATCAAATTTAAAATACTCTCTCCTACTTCATTATATATTTTAGAACGCTGTAAATTTGCTTGAAAATACAATGTTTTTTTCGAAAAATTGCGGATCAACCACGGAAGTCTCTGTGGAATATTAGATCTCAATATAAACAGAAACGTCTACCTAATTCCAAAGTTTAATCCAGATTAGAAATGCATAGCGCTAGCCTTCACTCATCATCATCATCATCAGCCGCAAGACGTCTAATGCTGAACATAGCCCCCTAGATTTTCACAACGAACGGTCCTGCGCAACCTGCAACCAGCGGTTTCCAGCGACCTTTGTGAGGTTATCTGTCCATCTAGTGGGAGGCCGTCCAACACTTCGTCTTCCGGTTCGTGGTCGCGACTCGAGAACCTTTCTTCCCCATCCTACAATCAATGGCTGTAAAAATATACAAAACTAGATATCTGTCCCCGACTTCCTCCGTGTATAGCCTATAGCACTCAGAGATCCCGAACAAATACAACGGTAAAATAGTTTTAGAAATCGGTTCCGTAACTCTTGGAGAATATCGCGTTCAATCAAAAAAACCTTTGCAGGTACCTACCTGTTACGACACCTGTTGCAAATTGGTCGTACCAACTCAGATTTAGAACAAATCTGATTATATAGCAAAGGTTTCACATGCTGTCACATCAACGCATGATAGGTACGAAAGCTTAAAAAATAATATTTTTTCCCGTTTTTGTTACATTCTTCATTCATTCTCCGCTCCTACATAACATTACGCTACTATAAAGAAGCGTAATGTTATACAGCCTATTATAGCCTTTGTTGATAAATGGACTATCCAATAGAAAAATAATCTTTCAATTTGGACCTGTAATTCCCGGGATCCTAGCGTTAGCTAGCTTAACGGAAACAAACAAACGAACTCTTCAGCTTTATAATACTTTTGGTATAGAACTATCTATAGTCTATACGAATAGATAAGGTGCCAAATGACCTAAATGACTTGAAACTAGGAACAAAATGATAGTTTTATTTCAATGTCTAAGTCTAAAGAATGTAATAGCAAGTAAATGTTACTACAAATTAAATACCACCTTGCCCTTTTTGAAGTGAAAACTTCTTTAGGCGCGCTATAGACAGAATTTTCGTGAGCTGTGAAATGGATTCATCAATCGTCACGCTTGGATATGATAATGGATCGGATCGGATCGGATATGAAATCTTCGGGTAAACTCGGTAAAAACGGCCAGGTAGGTACCAGGGCAACAGAAACAGTAAAGAGTTTCGATTACCTACCTCAAACAGCCCAGCGTTTATCTCCAGATACCAGGACAACAGAAATATAAAAGAGTTGCGTTTGCCCCTAGGTACCAGTACCAGGGCAACAGCAAGTTTTCACTTCTATCGGCAGTTCCTATGACTGCCAATTTTTTTTCTATCGAACTGCCCGTACCAACTATAAAACCAAAATAATTGAAACTGTAAAATCAGACACTAAATATAATTTACTGGGTGTACCTCAAGGCAGCATTTTAGGTCCATTACTCTTTCTTATTTATGTAAATGACCTGCCACATATACCAAAGCATCTCTGTGTTATGTTTGCAGATGATGCGACTATTTATATCCCACAAAAAAACTTAAGTGTAGAACAATATGAAAAAGAAATAAATATTACACTAGAGAAAATAGCCAAGGAACTAGAATCCATAAATTTAAAAATAAATATCGAAAAGACAAAGTTCATCCAGTTTAGCAACTATAAAACGGTACCCCTTAAGCTTAATATAACTTACAACAACTTTACTGCTAGTGAAGTTAAACATTCTAAATTCTTAGGCGTGACTTTGGATTCACATTTAAATTGGAAAGATCATGTTTCCCAGGTCAATTCAAAAATATCAAAGTATTGTTACGCCCTGTCAATTCTTAGAAATATTTCTTCCAAAGAAATTGCAAAGAATGCCTATTATGGCCATGTATACCCTCTTTTAACATACGGTGTAATTTTCTGGGGAATTTCAGTGAATGCGGAAACTACTTTTAAAATACAAAAGAAATGTATACGAGCTTTCTACAGTTTGAATAACACCGACTCTCTTAGAAATGTTTTTAAAGATAATAATTTATTAACCTTGACTAGTTTTTTTTTTTTTTTTTTTTTTTTTTTTTTATAGCATAGAGTGACGAGACGAGCAGGTCATGTGCCTGATGGTAAGCAACATGCCTGCCACATAACAGCACAGTAACACGCAGCTATTGAAACATGATAGTCCAAATCATTACCTAGCACTGCACTGCGCTCGTCACCCAGAGATCTAAGATATTATGTCTCTAAGCCCTGTAATTTCTCTGGAATCATTGCCCTTCAAACCGGAACACAGTAAAGTTTGCACATTACTGCTTGGCGGTAGAATATTTGGCAAAGGTGTGGTACTTCCCCAGGCGGACTCTGCTAAGAGTCCTACCACTACAAAAAGACTAAACACTAAAAAGACTAGTATATTTATATTAGAAATTTGCTTGTTTGTGAAAAATAATACGACTTACTTTTTTGCAAATAAATCATCCCGAGTGGAAAGCCTACGTTTAAAATACAAGTTTGATATTCGCGTATTACAAGTTAACAATACCATGTATTATAAAAGTCCACTTAACACAGCTACAAAAATTTTTAATAGTTTACCACTAGATATTAAATTTATAGAAGACATCCCTTCTTTCAAAAAAGTATTGAAAAAGTGGCTAGTTAGAAAATCGTTCTATAATATACAGGAATTTTATCAATCTTCAAACAATTACGTTACAAAAAGATATCTAGAATAGTGCTTAGAATGTTAATAGTATTTTTAAATGGCATAGTATATTTATAATTTTGTATTAAAATAAGCAGTGTTACATGTTTTACATTTCAAAACTCTTGAATAATTTATATAGATTTATTTAAGTTTAAATTACAAACTTTGCTTTATCTTCTTATATATAAAATTCTCGTGTCACAGTGTTTGTTTCCTTACTCCTCCGAAACGGCTTTACTGATTTTAACCAAAATTTATATGCATATTCAGTAGGTCTGAGAATCGGCTACTAGCTATTTTTCATACCTTTATTTATATGGCAAAACAACGTTTGCGGGGTCAGCTAGTTTGTATATAAAGCTTTAATATTGCACACCCAATGCAATGGGTAATAAATCTGTTGATACTTTTTTTTAGCATTTTGTAACATCGAATGTACCTACACAGTTTTAAGCAATAAATATTTTTGATTTTGATTTTGATTTTGAAAGATAATGTAAATTGGGCCGTAGCTCGAAAAAGTGACACTGTTTTATGGTTGACGTTCCAAAGACTCAAACGAAGAAGTTTGACTCTACTTTTGTGATAAGAACGTCTAGGATGTGGAATACGTTGCCTGAGTGGGGTTTTCCTCATGGCTGCAATCTTGATGTATTCAATCGAGAGTGAGTCGGTTTCTTCTAGGTAAACACGTTCCATCGTAGACTGCTTCGTCACCAGCATCAGGCGAAATGGCGATCTAGAGTAAACATATAAAAGTTTAAAAAAAACTATCACGACAACATTAGAATTTTATAGTTTCTAGTTTTCATTTCGTTACTTAATTTACTTCATTCCCTTTCAAATTTACATAAAAGATTTTAGTTTGAACGCAGTATGAACAAGGAAACCCTTTTTCATAGGGTAGCCTACGTTTGCAAATAGTGATTGAAACGTAGCGACAGACGCAAAGTCTCCCCTTGCGAAGGCAGACAGGCGCCCGTCGGTTCTATAATGCGATTATTATGCGCTTCGCTCACTAATGAGGCTTCTCAAGACAGACAAAGGTAGACGCTAAACCTACACACAGAAAAACACTATAAATTGGTCAAATATAAGTTGGATAGTCACGCCGAGGATTCAGTATTATTCCACTAAACTACGAGTATTATTCATAGATTTCCGTCGATGGGTGTGAAATTCATTGAGAACTTGCCTAAAATAAGTCTAAATTTCGAAATAAGTAAGTAGGAGGAAGGTACTGTTTTAAAGAGAGCGAATAAAAAAACTACAAAGAATTTCAATATTTCGTAATAACAAAACATATGTATCTTGTTAAACATATATATCTCGTATGTAAATATTAGATACGGGTCTCAATAAGTACATGAATCACTATTAGTAGAAATTCCTTATACATTAAGTACCTACTTACTAAATTTCGATTATCTACGTAACATGACTCACTACAAAACATGACAGTGTTTTAATTTAAAAAGTGTAAATACGAATGTACCTATGTTTATCGAAAAGGAACGATTACCAAAAGCAAATAACTAAACACGAAACCGAAAATAAAACATAGGCCATAACCTAACACTATACATAACCTAAGTGGTTTGGCATTAAACACGATTCAGCCTACTGAAATGTATAAATAACTCACATACTAATTCTAGACGCAGGGTACTGAAATGAAAGTACCATTAAAATTTAATGACTCGCGAAAGCCAAACTTAGAATTCTTCCGCGTGGTTAGGTAATGGTTTGCCCAAATATGGGCTGCGCGACACGTGTGTATGTGTGTGTTTAAAAGATCACTTTGTTCAACTCAGTAGTGATGCAACGCGTTAGCACCCGCGCTTCTACCGCCTAACTAAATCGGCTATCGCTTTGCTAATGCTGTCTCTATCATCGAAAAGAAAACAGAGAGAAACATCGAAGCGATGACATTTTTCGTTCGGCGGTAGACGTTCTTGGTTCAATATATGCTTGGGCAGATATTTGAATTGATTGATGAGAGAGATAGAGATGGAGATCTCCTCATTTCCAAATGAGATGACCTGCAATTTCTGCAGTCTTCTCGTGACCACGGCGGCTGTAACGCTGCCGAAACGAGGTGATTAATTTTTTTTTTAAATCGTCTGCCTTCCCGTTTCCGGCCCATTTCAGGTTCAACGTCCCGTCACTACCACGGAGACCAATCAGTAAATAAGTACCAGACAGCCTTACTTTACCTGTCCCGTCTCAGTCGTGCCGACTCACTCCTGGCCGCATCGTCCTCGGCTTGGGGCAAAACCTAGGTGAGCAGCGAGCAACCCTATCTCGGGTGTAAGTACCGACGCCCTATTATTAGTAATATTTCTGGGAAGAGTCAGTGCTGTTACTTGGCCAGATGGCCAGCCAGCCAGCCAGCCAGCAGTGAGGATCAGCCAATCAAGGGTCCCAAGTGTTTCTAGTCTTCCTTCCCTAGGACACTTTCTCGTGCAATTAGAGACTGAGGTACATACATAGACGTTCCCACTATGACCGGGATCAGCGATCAGTCCACGAGGTTCCACCGAGGGAAGTTAATGACTGGTCGATATCGACTGAAGATGGTTGGCAGCGAGAGATCCGCTTTCATGACCGCAGCTAGGGATATCCGCGGTTGCGCATCCGTGGCCACATCGCGACCCTTATCTGTTTGCTGAGCACTCTGCTAATCAGAGTATTCGCCCCCAGGACTGGGGAGTACTCATCTGGAAGCCATAGGAATTTAATTTGGCCGATAAAAGTATCAGCCGAGTAACCTTGGTAACTCTTTCAGTCCCTTTCCCCAAATTTTTAGACGCAAAGGGCGAGGAGCGTGAATAGAAGTTTCCTCCCCAACCAGAATTAGCCATCACATAACAAGATGCCACCGAGGCAAGTTGTTTTGTGTTGCCCAGAGTGCACCACGTGGAGGATCCCGAGCCTCGTACCCTTTCCCTGGACCTTGCTTCGTCAACTCATAGCGAAGATAGCTTCTGAGTATTTACAGAGTCTCTATCTTTATCACTATTTCACAACTTTGTTATATTTTACGTATACATGTTTGATTAACAATTTTACGGTTGATTTATGGATATCTAATTAACAAGCCAAAACAATCTAAAGATAATTATTTGAGTACATGCGTACATGAGTCGGTTTCAGTACATGCAATTTCATTATGAATGATGAAACTTTATTACATTTTACGTGCACCTGATAATACCTACTATTTTTATTCAAATCATGCTTACTGTTTAAATTATAAGTATGTTTTTTAAACAATAATAGGTTTTTACTTGACCGCTACCTCGGCTGATGTTAAGCTAGTAGGTACCTACATGGTATACGATGAAATGTCGGTTACTAAGGAACCACTCTATCTTGAACTAGCGGTCGGTCCCGGCCTCGCTCGTGGTACATAACAGGTATATATGTAGTATATTGCACTTAGGGATCACATACATACATTTCCAACAGTGAAATAATTTTTGAAATCGGTACAGAAGGTTACTGAGATTGGCGCGTCAAACAAAAAACCTCTTCAGGTTTATAATATTCATATTATTAGCATAGATTAAAACGCATTCTAGAGCCTAGTCGTTCTTATTAAGGCCGATTTAAACTGAACGAACATAGAGCTAGAGCTGGAACAAGAGCATTCTTTCTCGATCTTTTAGTGTAAACGAAATATCGTTCTTAGCGTTTTCCATAATATATATTCCATAGAATCTTTGCGAACGCAAACAAAACAACGAAAGAATGCTCTACATTTGTTTACACCAAATGAATTTGATACAGTGGCGATAGAATGAGCATTCGCTCGTCTGATGTAAATCGGTCTTTACGAAAGTGTACGTCGTGTACCTACGTCAACTAAAAAACGATGACGCTTTTTCAAGGTAAGGAAATACTACAGTACAGTACAGTACTAAGCCCATATTTATTAATAAATACAAAAAAGGGTAGTATTAACCCCTTAATACTGTGGACTTTTCTGCATTGAAATTCGCTTCACTAAACAAACCACGAGATATATCTCATAAATAATAATAATAGGAAATAGCGCTTACTCTAACTTGAAACAAGGTTATTTTTAAAGAATTAGACTTCATTCAAACCGATCCCGTGACTCGTACTTGAATTGGTTTTTGGTATTTATTTGATAAGTTACGGTGGTCTAGTATAAGTTACGGTGGTCTAGTCGGGAGAACGACGGCTGCCGATCTGGAGACCCCGGGTTCAAACCCCACACGCACCACTGTCTTTTCGAAGACATGTGCGTAATGCCGCTAACTTAAAACGGTGAAGGAAAACATCGTGAGGAAACCGACATGTACCTAGAATCTTTCGAAGTCATGTGTCATCCGCCAACCCGCACAGGGCCAGCGTGGTGGATTATGACCTTAACTCTCTCCTTGCGAGAGAAGGCCCCGAGTCCTAGCAGTGGGAACGTTTAGTGGGCTGTTGATGTTGATGATGTTGATACATTTGATCTTGTGAGTTAGAGTGAGCCTAATGAGGCGTTTTCCAGATGCAAATTGGAAACTTGTCAAAGATAGTTGTAAGTGTGGCACCACTGTTTGTTTTTGTGAAATTTCGCTAACAATATAAAACATTGGCGCCGCTTATGGTGAAATCGGGAACTGTCTTTGACAAGCCTTTTTGCATATGGCAAACACCCCATTGGTATGCAAGTATCAAACTTGTTTTAAGTTATGATTTTGCTAGATAAATAATTTAAAATGTTGACGTGAGAATCTAACTCACACTTGACCAGTTCATTTTAAAGGTGAAAAGTCAGGGAGGCCATTGAAATTAGTAAGCGTCCAACATAGCGGTAAGCGTTTAACAGGAACACTTGCACACTTTCAACACGAAGAAAGTGTGTGTGGTGTGCGTTTAACAGGATCAAGTGTTAATGCTCGATCATACTCTCTTAATACCTAAATTTGCTGCCCACTGTGTCTCGTGCGCCAGATATTTTATGTGTTGTACCTCTCTACAACAGTGCTATCATCTGCGTTCCTAATGATACCGGGATTCAACATAATATCGTTGTTACGTAGAATCGATAAGATACCATAGCGTCGCAGAAAGTAGAGACACCCATAAGGAATATCGGCATCGATAGCTATTTGATCCGATGAGCAGTGTTTTACTTCAATACAACCAATCAAAGTTGTCGTCGCAATCTGTAATAAAAATGCAGAGAAGTAAACAGTCTAGTCACTCTTCGACAGCTTGTTTTGCGGGCAGTGATGATGACACTTGTGAAATCAACACACACTCACACACTTTGTTTCATGCTGCCATTTGGTCCCATAGAAATTTTGTACAGTTTGGCTTGGTAGTTTTAATTTTATGAACATTTTTATGTTAATCTTTGTTTATCGGACGATGTAATATTATATTTTGTGTACGGCTGTTAATTTTTTTGAAGTGAAAACTTCTTTAGGCGCGCTATAGACAGAATTTTCGTGGGCTGTGAAATGGATTTATCAATCGTCACGCTCGGATATGATAAGAAATCTTCGGGTAAACTCGGTAAAAACGGCCAGGTAGGTACCAGGGCAACAGAAACAGTAAAGAGTTTCGATTACCTACCTCCAACAGCCCAGCGTTTATCTCCAGATACCAGGACAACATAAATATAAAAGAGTTGCGTTTGCCCCTAGGTACCAGTACCAGGGCAACAGAAACAGTAAAGAGTTGCAATATTTTGTACAAATTCGTTCCATCAGAATGTCCCTTAACAACTCCCAAGTATTTTGAAGTGAAAACTTATTTTGGTGCGTAGGCGCGCTTTTAGACAGATTTTTCGTGGGGTGTGAATTGAATTCTAGCGTCACGCTCGGGTATGATAAGAAATCTTCGGGTAAACTCGGGGCCACGGCCATTGGCCATATGAATGCCAATGGGAAATGCTGAAAGGGCGTGGCCTAACCATCACGGCATGACCATCTAGAAATGCGTGAGCCAATGGGAAATGCTAACGCATTTCTATATGGCCATGCCATGATGGTTAGGCCACGCCTTCCGATACACCCGTGTAGTTTCCAAAGTAAGCTATCAAATTCTGAGTTGTAAGTTTTCACTTCTATATAAAAATACCTACTTCAAAACCACAAATGGGCACTCAAAAGCAAAAATAAATGAATATAATTTTATTGTTGTAAGCGCTACCCTAGTTATAAGTTACGGCTGGTCTAGTCGGGAGAACGGCGCCTGCGGATCCGGAGACCCCGGGTTCAAACCCGACACGCACCATTGTCTTTTCGAAGTCATGTGCGTAATGTTTACACATTTTTTTGCTGACAGCGCTTTTATTTCTATTAGTATTTCGGCACCTATAGTAGCTTGTACAGCCATTAACCCTATAGGTTATACGTACAACCGACGAAGTAATCCAGCTAAATATTCATTTATTATTGACAAAGGTATTTGGATACGATTATCCGTTTTAAATAGGTATTAGTTATGCTATAGAATGTATAGAGATTGTGCAGCGGTGATTACTACTTCAAGAATACAGAAGTTCAGCTTTAGCATTAAAACAGCTTTAGCTTTTCGAGCGAGTTCTCACAAAAAAGACAGGTTATCTTAGGTAGCTATTCTGCATTTCTATAGTTCAGTGCGGCGCGGTGCGGGCTTGGGTGGCGGCACGGGGTCGCGGTAGTGCTCGGAGTAGATGTCGTCCCAGAAGCGCATGCGGCGCTCCAGCAGCGGCCCGCGCAGCGAGATCTCGTTGCCCAGAGACATGTGCGGCGACCAGCCCGCGCCCACCGCCGGCCACGGCGGGAGCGACGACCCTACTATAGCTCAGTGCGGCGCGGTGCGGGCTTGGGTGGCGCCACGGGGTCGCGGTAGTGCTCGGAGTAGATGTCGTCCCAGAAGCGCATGCGGCGCTCCAGCAGCGGCCCGCGCAGCGAGATCTCGTTGCCCAGAGACATGTGCGGCGACCAGCCCGCGCCCACCGCCGGCCACGGCGGGAGCGACGACCCTACTATAGCTCAGTGCGGCGCGGTGCGGGCTTGGGTGGCGGCACGGGGTCGCGGTAGTGCTCGGAGTAGATGTCGTCCCAGAAGCGCATGCGGCGCTCCAGCAGCGGCCCGCGCAGCGAGATCTCGTTGCCCAGAGACATGTGCGGCGACCAGCCCGCGCCCACCGCCGGCCACGGCGGGAGCGACGACCCTACTATAGCTCAGTGCGGCGCGGTGCGGGCTTGGGTGGCGGCACGGGGTCGCGGTAGTGCTCGGAGTAGATGTCGTCCCAGAAGCGCATGCGGCGCTCCAGCAGCGGCCCGCGCAGCGAGATCTCGTTGCCCAGAGACATGTGCGGCGACCAGCCCGCGCCCACCGCCGGCCACGGCGGGAGCGACGACCCTACTATAGCTCAGTGCGGCGCGGTGCGGGCTTGGGTGGCGGCACGGGGTCGCGGTAGTGCTCGGAGTAGATGTCGTCCCAGAAGCGCATGCGGCGCTCCAGCAGCGGCCCGCGCAGCGAGATCTCGTTGCCCAGAGACATGTGCGGCGACCAGCCCGCGCCCACCGCCGGCCACGGCGGGAGCGACGACCCTACTATAGCTCAGTGCGGCGCGGTGCGGGCTTGGGTGGCGGCACGGGGTCGCGGTAGTGCTCGGAGTAGATGTCGTCCCAGAAGCGCATGCGGCGCTCCAGCAGCGGCCCGCGCAGCGAGATCTCGTTGCCCAGAGACATGTGCGGCGACCAGCCCGCGCCCACCGCCGGCCACGGCGGGAGCGACGACCCTACTATAGCTCAGTGCGGCGCGGTGCGGGCTTGGGTGGCGGCACGGGGTCGCGGTAGTGCTCGGAGTAGATGTCGTCCCAGAAGCGCATGCGGCGCTCCAGCAGCGGCCCGCGCAGCGAGATCTCGTTGCCCAGAGACATGTGCGGCGACCAGCCCGCGCCCACCGCCGGCCACGGCGGGAGCGAAGACCCGTCTGATATAGGATTCCTATAATTAAAAATCTCGATGAGACATACATTTACCAATATTTTCATCATTAATTTTATAACATTATTTAAAATTTCAGACCAAAATTACCTGTAAAGGCTTTTGTAATTATCATTATTTGCGAAAAAACAAAACCGGCTTCAATTTCAATGTACAATTAATTTAGACACTCGACCAAAATTCACAAGAATATATCACTATATCGTTTAAAAAAAATAATATATACAGAAAGAACGTTTATCATAAATAAAATAATAATGTAAAAACTAATCTCCGAATAACCCACCCCTAACTGCTCCCGGCGCAAAAGTGCCCATGATGCTCGCCGCGTTCCCACGCTGAATCGCAATGGCCAACCTTTGCTCCAGGAACGCGCCAGAGCGGGAGTCACCCGTATTCTCCCTGAGCCTGCGCCCCAATTCTAAGAGGAGCCCTTTAGCCTCTGCCCCCCAACAACCTAAGGTCTCCACGGCAACAGGTACAAATTCATACTGCGACACCAACATACCATACTTTCGCTTCTTCTTATCTAAATACTATATCGTCTAAATACTTGTATTAAATTTGAGTTTTTTTTATGTTTTTTCAGAAACCGCCGCACCGAATTTTATATATTTTTTTAATGAAACCACCTCTAAACTATGACATACCAAACAAAAAAATAACTTTTAAAAACAATTCCCAATTTGCACGCGATAGCGTAATTTAAACAAAAACAACCGAAATGAGTTTTTTTTTAAACCTGATAGAAAAAATAAAATGTAGTAATAATGGAAAGGAGTTTACGTAATGACAGGAGGTGTCGTGTATTGATCATGAACTTACCCAGTCTTAATAAAGTTTCCCCACGTTTGAACCATAGTTGTCGACATCTTATTAAATTCATCGGTTGGTTTTGGACCCCCAAATTCTGCCATCCCTCCAAAAACTGCTTCTGTTTGAGCACAATGGTGCGCTCCTTTAACATCAGTGTGTGGTATGACAGGTGTATTGTCATCAACAAATGAGTAATCATACAAGTAGATTTCATTATGTCCTCCTTCAACGTGATATGCCACAGTTCGCAGCATAGCATGTGCAAATATTGTATCGGTAAAGTAATCAATATAATTTAGAATCGTATCATCTCCAATCAGTTTATCACCGAAGTAAAAACTTTTCACCCGTTTTGCTATTTCTTCTTTTTGTTTGTTAGATTTAAATTTTAAGTTAGCGGGAAGGAAATCAGAAAACTTCTCATTCATTTTATGTTTAAATGTATCAAAAACGTCCGTACGCAATAGGCCTTCCATGTTTGAGAAGCCATACAACATTGGTACTTTTTTGTAATCTCCTGACTTTAAAATGTCAAGCGGGGATTTATCCAAAAATACTTCCTCTCCCATTCTGCTCCGTTCTACGCAAGGTGAAGGGCCAAACGTGGAGTTAGGGTTGTGAAAAAATGGCACACTCGTCAATTGTTCAAATGAAGCGGTTTTATAAAACTGTTCCAGCGCATACGTATCGTCTACTTCTGTGAAATTTAAATATTTTGCAAACTTCTTTGCATTTTCAAGTGGATCTAATTGAACAGCCCATGGTGCTATATTTGCTCCACTTTCCGGTATCACTTTGTTAAACAATCCTTCTACTGATTTTGACAACATCAGTAAATCTACAGAGCCCGAGCCTGCACTAGAACCATGAAGAGTAATGTCGTTTGGATTACCACCAAAATTGGCTATATTATGTTTAACCCATCGCAAAGCAGCTACTTGATCCTTCATACCTGCATTTCCAGGTACATCATCTGTACCTAGACATAGAAATCCATGGGTTCCTAGTCGATAGTTAAATGTAACATAAATTACATTATTCTCGGCCACCAATTTAGTAGGTTTCGCCCAATCACCAACCCCTATTTGAAATGCACCTCCATGAACGTAGAAAACCACAGGTAAATTTTGTTTTGGTGTATCTGGGACATAGACACTAGCAATGAGGCAATCTTCTTGCGCCAAAAAATCCGGTATTCCTGGGAGAGGAAATGGTGCTTGAGGGCATGCGATTTTTCGATCTACAGCTTCTAGAGGATGAATCCAATTTGGAGGTGGAAGTGGAGCCTAAAAAAAATAACCAATCAACAACACAATGATACTTAAACCTGGACTCGTTCGGTTTCAGAGTTTCAGGATATTATTATTATTACTTACTTTAAATCTATTATGTCCGGTCGGTACACTGGCATAAGGTATACTTTGGAAGAAATAAACACCCGATTCGGGATCCTTGTATCCTCGAACGGGCCCTTGTGTAATTTGGACCAGTCTTGACTCGCGCTCGCCGGCCGTAGTAATCCGAGCAACGCATATGATAGCACATAGACAGAATAAACTGACACTCGACATCGCTGCTACTGGAACTACTGATAGTAGGAATGAAATTGCACGTTTTTATACGGACGATACTCGAAGTTATCGTATTTTTATATCGACGATACTCGAATTATCTTATAATGACAAAACATAAACATACTTAACCTACATGGATATATTAAAAAATATGTAGGTAACAAATGGTATACAATTTGTAAGTATATTAAAACAACGAAAAAATTTAATATAGATACGTCATGGACGGATAAAAAAGTCGGACGTAGTCTCGCTATAACAAAGACGTTGCCACTAGAGTCGGCCACATTTGCATGTGTGCGTTGTCAGGTTGTCACTGATAGGCTGACACGCACACATATACACAAGTAGCGCGTGTAATGGCCCACTGATGTGCGTGTCAGCCTGTATGTGACAGCGCACACGTGCATATTATGTGGCCGACTCGATGGACACAGTTTTTGTTTTAGCGGGACTACGTCCGACTTTTTTATACGTCCATGAGATATGTGTATATTTTTTCAATAAAGCATCAAGTCCTCCATGAATTATCAGATTCAAGGTTAATCCGACTGGCAATTCCAGAGAACCGAGGGATCAAACAATTTAAACATTTTAAGAAACTTTAATTCTGAATTATTCTAAATAATATATGTGTATGTATGCCTAGTATTATCTTTATAATAGGTAGGTATATAAAAAATCATGTGTATCTGTACGTTCTTTATAGAGAGACAATAGTAAACTGTGCATTTTATGACGTGATGTTTTTTTTTTTTGACGTGATAACGTCTTATAATTCGATGAAGCCGGCTGCACGCCCACAAAACATGACGTCATGTACCGTTACCGTCGGTCGTTACCTCGCCGCATGTTTGTTACAGTTGTATTAATTATTTCGACCAGTAGTTCAAGCGGGGATGTAGCTCAGTGGTAGAGCGTTCGCTTTGCATGTGAAATGCCCCGGGTTCGATCCCCGGCATCTAAAAGCTTTTTTGCATTGTTTTGATTGAAAATGACTAAATTCTACTGATTACTTTTTACATACAAATCTATTAAACAAAAAAAATTAAATTATCTTTTGAAAAATGCTACCATTCCATCAGAGACGTTGTCACGTTCTATCGTCAGTAAACCGACTTTACAGACAAACATTTTTTTTAAATAAAGAGTGACGGGACGAGCAGGACATGTGCCTGATGGTAAGCAACATGCCTGCCACATAACAGCACAGTGACACGCAGCTATTGGAACATGAAGAGTCCAAATCATTACCTAGCACTGCACTGCGCTCGTCACCCAGAGATCTAAGTTGTTATATCTCTAAGCCCTGTAATTTCTCTGGCAACATTGCCCTTCAAACCGGAACACAGTAATGTTTGCACATTACTGCTTGGCGGTAGAATAATTGGCAAAGGTGTGGTCCTTCCCCAGGCGGACTCTGCTAAGAGTCCTACCACTACAGCTACCTACCACCTACCACTACCAGATCTGTGGCAATGTTGTTGTGCATGAGCCAAAGAAGGTTTTTGAGTTAGTATGACCAATTTTCGACAGGTAGCATAACAACCCGCGCGCAGGGTACACCTAGTCTTTATGTACTAATATCGTAGAGCTAAAATGAAACGGTTACAGCAAAAGCTTGCTCTATGCTAGGTATTTTGTGACTGGCTTTCGATATCCAAAAATCCCAATACAGACACAAATAGTAGATTATTAACCAAGGGCTGTATGACATCAATTGCATACGAGGTTTTTGGCGACGCTAATTAACCCGAGTATGCAATTGATGCTTATGCCCGAGATAAATACTCTGCTTTACATATCGATTGTGAGGTTAGTAAACAACAAGACAGCAGGTTTCAATGAACATTTATTAAGAAGAAAAAAATGTGTATTTAATTAAAATTAATTTCTGACCGCCATTTCATAAATTCGTCGTATGCCTTTACATATCTTTCTTTCGAGTTCGGCGGTAATATATTTTCGACAACTGTTTTTGCCCTTTCTTTAATAAAATCGGGCGTTAGATCTATGTCTTCGTCACTAGACATGTTTAAAACTTTTGAAAAAGAACTCAAACAAGAAAATTAATTATTTTCGCGATGCTTTCGCGCCTACTAGTAGACTGCCTTTTTTTTCACGCACGCTAGCGCGTCAAAGGCCAGTTTGATTTTTAAATCGATTCCATCTAACATACGATGTGGAAACAAATAGTTCCATATTTAAAATAAAATCTTTATAAAATAAATTGTCTAGATTCCGATTCGAGTAATTAATCGATACCGAGAAAAAAAATATTAACTTTTTAAAAATATTCTTCGTGCAGTATGAGTATGTCAGTTCTTTTTTCAAATTCCAAAACCTATGCTGTAATGATAGTCATACACCCCGGCATTCAGGGGTGTAAGGGTGTACTTACAGAGCAAGAGATATGTAAAATATATTAATACCTCTTGTATTATATTCTGTACATTTAATTATTTTTTTTAGTAATTGAGGTTTGCACTTGACCGCCATCCCGCCTGATGTTAAGCGACGAGGCAGCGTCTACGACGGAGCGTGCTTAGGTACCTAGACCAATCCAATCTCGACTTGAATAGAAGACATCAAGATTCCCGAGTAGGTTTTTCTCTATGTAACCATCGGGAAAGTAAAACTTCGTAAAGCCTTCGTGTTAATATTATAAACTCGAAAGCTTAGACGTTTGTTGTTCAATTACGTTGGAACGTTTAATGAAACCCAGTGTTAAATATATTTAACAAAATAAATTCAACTGTAAACTCATAAAATATAATAAACTTTTCCTAAATTCTATGTATACAAAATTACGTGTTAATGCTAGTAAAAACGATATCACACTACTCAGGATGAAACAGCGTATTTGGCAATATCCGGTACTGGATTTTTGCGCATAGAACAATAAATAAATAGAAAAGGAAAATTTCAACTGCAATAATGAAAACTCGTATCAGCTATATATAAGTAAATATACGTATCAAAATTTGTCAGTCAGATTTTATAACAAGTACCAAGTATAATAATAGAACTTATAGCGTAGTAAACTTTTCCATTCGTTCCATTTATAGTCATTTCATTCTACAACTAAATAAGAATGTATTAATAGTTAATAGGTGCGTTAATAGGTTGTTTGTATTACTGTGTGTCTGTTACAAAGTGTAAAGTACCACACCTTTGCCAGTTATTCCACCCTTATTATTAACCCGAAATTAAAACGAATTATTTTTTCTTCATAATAAAAAAATATTTATTTATTAAAGTTTGCAACATATTATTTGAGCTATTAGGATTACAAATAGTCCTACTAATATGTATTATAAACTCGACAGTATGCAAGAAATGGTGGATGTATTGATGTATGTTATGTTTTATTTTGTTTGATACTATTTCATACACAATTTGGTACATAGATAGACAGATGCTAGGCTGGAATAACACATAGGTTATTTTTGATCCCAGGAAAATAACATGATCGGGAACCGCGTGGGACGACGGGACGGTGCTAGTTTGATATATGTATATTTGAGGAAAATTGTAACACTTCAATTATGCTAGATCGGATGACTGTGTGTATTTTTAATCCTTCTAAATGATATTATCATTTGTAGATATTTGTATTATTATCATTTGTAATAAGTTAAGCACCTAAACAATGATTAAACGTATTATCGTGCCCGATAAACTGATTAAAAGTTAGTGATGTGCTGATGAGCACGTGGGCCGTTATCGGTCTAATGTATATGCTACCGGCCAAACCCGATTTCAGGACAAACTAAGTTTTGCTTAGGTTAAACTAGTTCTTCCTATACGCGATTTATTAACTAGTATAGTCTAGTTCAAACTAATTTGTCTAAGTACGTAACGTTGTGATTTGTAAGTTGTGTAAATTAATTATATCTATTATAATAGCTCTGCCTCTTTCGGATTTTGGCAACGTCTGTCGTTCGTAACATGCTCTCGGGTGGTGCTTTCTAAATTTGGTCATTGTATAATAAGGCTATAAATACTTATAGCCTTTTGAAGTACTTTTAAGTTTGTCTGTGACCATTGTATAATTCCAAAAGAATATGTCAATATCGGTATTGCATACGTATTGATGGCTTTGATGGTGTTTTGTGATGGTGTTTGTTGAGTTGTGTACTAAGAATTTGATTAAGTCGGGATTAAATTTTTTGTTGCAGTGTTAATTTTGTCTCCTTTTGGTGGATTTGCCGTGTTTGTTGAAACCCTAAATAGTTGTAATAATGCATATCAACAGGGTCAATCTGCTCATCGTTTTACAAATTGAATGTGTTTTGTTTTACTTTACCCCTGTTTACAGATTATATCTTGCATATATCGATATATCAGAGGAAAACATCTATGTAATATCTGCAAGTTGTGTAATTTCATCAAGGTTGGTACCGTAGAGCTTGAAATCATCCATGTATAACAGGTGTGATAGAGTATATTGCAAGTTGCCGCTTTTAATTTTGTATCCTTTGTTACTATAGTTGAGCAAGTTTGAAAGTGGATTCAGCGCGAGGCAGAACCAAAGTGGGCTCAAAGAATCCCCTTGAAAAATGCTTCGTCTTATTTGAATTGGGCCTGTTTCTAATAATGTGTGCCATAAGATTAATTTTAATAATGTTTTCCAGTTTTGCATAGTGCTCTTGAGGAAAGCTACTATTTATTGTATGGTGTATATTGTAGTGGTCACAGATATAAATGAGCCAGCTATGCGGAACCGAGTCAAACGCTTTCTTGTAATCAATATACATAGTGTAGATGTTTCTTTTTTTTACTAAGGCTTGTTTAGACACTACCGCATCGATGATAAGCTGCCCCTTACATCCCTGGCTGTTGCGCCTGCGCCCTTTTTGTTGTTCAGACATAATGTTTTTACTACAGGTGTGGTTGTATGTAAGTTCTCCGGTACACGATGTAATTATTTTATATATATTCTGGAGACATGTAATGGGTCTTTACTTAGCTGAATTTTTTAGGTCTGATTTATCTTTGGGAAGCATATAGGTTGTTATTATTACCGTTGTATGCACCGAAGTTGATGTGAGGTGAAGGATGATGGTATAGGTCCCTTTGTTAAATTGTTTAGTTTTAACGTCCTTTTTAATGTTTTCCGTGGAACATTAAATGAAACTTTTTCAAACTTTTTCAAATTTTCTTTTCTACAGGCACCTCGACCAGCAGCCACATTTTGCACGTAGGTACTGGTTAGGCATCTGTAGAAAATATTTTTTAAGATAAAAACAA
Organism: Ectropis crepuscularia; assembly: GCA_963693475.1. NCBI lineage: Eukaryota > Metazoa > Arthropoda > Insecta > Lepidoptera > Geometridae > Ectropis > Ectropis crepuscularia. Next base: position 11,326,968 of record OY856339.1, on the reverse strand, counting down.
TACTTCAATAGTAGATTCAATGTTATGGCTACCTCTCCCGTAATTACTATGGCCATCTTTCCCGATTGTCCGGGTGAGATGGCCATATTAGATAGAATTAATTAAAATTTTAGATTTTATCTTTAATTAAACGGTTTTTTTAAACGGTTTTATTTAGCTCACCCCGTTTGTTTTATTTATTATTTATTCTTGGGTCAAATTTAGTAATTCAAATTTCACCCTCTTCCTGTCAACCGATTAATCTGAAACTTTGTATACACTTTGGATTTTGGTGACAATACAATTATGTTTCTTCATTATCATTATAAATTCAAGATGGTGGCCGCTACAAAATGGCGGATAACGTAGGTTTTATCAATCCCATCAACATGGGTATCAAATGAAAGAGCTCAATAAGCAGAATACAATATAGGTACTATAACAAATTGAAATCATGGGCTTCTACAATACATAAAATGCAGGGCAGCACTGTGGATCACGCAGTCGTATACTTAGGTGCGAAACTGTTTGAAGAAGGTCAAGCCTACGTAGCTCTTAGTAGAGTAAGATCTTTGCAGGGACTACGTATAGAGAAGTTGGACTGCAATAAACTAACGGGCAAGAAACTTGCAATAATGAAGCACTAAATGAATTAAACAGAATGCGAAATAAAAACTAAAAACTAGAAAATAAAAATAGGTAAAAAAACTTTTTAAGTTAAACGGTTTTATGTTAAACATACATTGCAATGTTTAAGGTAAGTGTACTAAAAACCAAAAAATTATAAAATAGATACAGTCGTGGGAATTATAAACATATGCATAGACTAGACTAAAATAAAACCGTGGGGCACGTCAATTGTCTACAAATTATCGACTTAATGTGCGATAGAAGAATCGTTTAATTCGTCGTTAGGCAGTTGGCCCGCAGACGGTGAGGAAATTACTTACTATTTTCTTGCTCATGGAAATTCCAATTTTAAAATATGTCACCCAGCTTAGATCAAACATGTCATGAAAAAACAAAGTCAACTTTCCAAAAAACCTTTCCTTTCATATTTTTTTACCAAAAACCCACAGATTACAGAAATAAAACGCAGATGGAACGCGCATCACAGAGATCCTGAAGCAGACAAAGCAAATACAAAACGCCGAAGCAAATACAAACTCCAGTCAGTACGAAACGGGCTTCCGTGTTGTACGGGAGTCCCGTGTGATTCTAAGCTTTGTTTTAAAATAAAGTAATAGTTTAAAACACACGCTTTTCACGTTACGTGATTATTTTTTTCGTATCCCATTCAGAAAACCCTTTCATTACCCATATTATGGGGGTGCTTTTCAAATAGCCAATCCGCCATCTTGGATGTCCGCCATGTTGGATTTGAGTCAGGTGATTTTTTTTTTCGTATTCTTGACAGTAAACCCTTTCATTTGATACCCATATCATGGGGGTACATTTCAAATAGGCTGTCCGCCATATTGGATTTAAGTCACGTGACTATTTTTTTCGTATTTCTAACAGCAAACTCTTTCATTTGATATCCATATCAGTTAGTTTGTAATCTGTCGTTAGGGTAGGTTTTTACAATTTCAAGGTAACATAGATACAGTCATCTAGATGTATACACATAAATAAAATTGAAGCGTCTTTTTGTATCTCTAAATTAACAGATTGTTACTAAATGCATGTGTAATAACATACGGTACTTACGTAAAAAAAACATTTTTCTATGTCTGTCTGTTTGTTCCGGCATATCTCTGAAATGAATAAACCGATTTCAATGATAATAGGGCTTCACTGTTAAAACGCTGATGTTCTAAGAAGGAGGTATAACTTATCCTAAACTATTATCGTAAGGTATAAAAAGATTAAAATTAAAAAAATATATATAGGTATATTATTTGATTAAATTTTGATATGTTAAATTGGCATCCGTCGGCAATCATCGTTGAAGTCAACGACCAAGTCATAAATATAGTCGTACCATAATATTGAACTTAGCACTCATTTTATATTTAGGTACATGATTTAACTCAAAATATTTACATTAAAACAATAACAATGTAAGTTAGTAAATATCGAAATTATAATATGTATTCTGTGACATACTCTACATATTCGTTAGGAGCCGTTGTTATGAAATGCTGTTATTATTTTAGTTTATACGTTTTCCGCATCACTTCATGAGTGGCGCTCTATGCTCCATATCATGTATCAAAGCCCCTGGCGTTTCCCGCGAGCAATGCGCGCTGAGTTATTGCGGTATAAATAAGCCATGTTTGTGTAATTAGAACGCGGCTGAAGCAAATCCGCAGGAATTTACTACACTACCGCCCTGAGCCGAGTAATTGTGTAATATGTTTGTAAAAGAGGTTGGTTTGCAACTTTTAAATTGAAAACTTCTTTTGGCGCCTAGACAGACTTTTCGTGGGCTGTGAATTGAATTCTAGCGTCACGCTCGGGTATGCTATGAAATCTTCCGATAAACTCGGGACCATAGCCATTGGCCATCTAGAAGTACGTCAGCCAATCGGAAATGCTAAAAGGGCGGGGCCTGCCCATCATGGCATGGCCGTCTAAAAATGCGTCAGCCAATGGGAAATTCTGACGCATTTCTAGATGGTCATGCCATGATAACCAGGACACACCCTCCAGTTTCACCTGCGTATTTTCTAAAGTAAGCTATAAAATTCTGAGTTATACGTTTTCACTTCTATCGGCAGTTCCTATGACTGCCAATTTTTTTTTTTTGTTGAATCTGTGATGGCCTTGTGCCTAGTAACGGCTGGCGGCTGTCCTAGTCGAGAAAATGGCGACTGTCGATCTGGAGACCCTGGTGTGAATCCCACGCACACCACTATCATTTCCAAGTTTGTGTATCGCCACTGACTTAAAAACGGTGAGGGTGATATCGTGGAGAAACCTGTGTAATTCAAAAATCTTTCCAGGTCATACGTCATCCACTAACATGCACAACTAGGCCAGCGTGGTGGATTTAACCAGACTCTCTCCAGAAGGCACCAATTCCCAGAAGTGGGAGGATTTAGGAGGCTGCTTATACCTACTAGTGGCCATAAGTGTGATTCATATTCGTTAGGACGTAAATTCAAATTCCGCCTTTACGCCTGAAAATATTTCCAACTGCAAATCTTCAACTTTGTTATCACCACTTGCTTTAACGCTGAAGGAAAACATCGTGAAACATCGCCATGTTACAAGAATCTTTCGAGGCGAATAACGTATAAACGTTATTCGCCTACCCGCATTGGACCAGCGTGGAGGATTGTGGCCTTGACTTTATTATTAAAATGTATCAGCTTTCTGGCTTCCATAGTACACGCTTTGCTTAGTTTGGGGTCAGATGGTGTTGTGTGTGAAATGTCTACCAATATTTATTGCTAGATAAGGTTCCGAGTCCCAGCACTGCAAACATTTCAGAACAAGGAAGAATTCCCACCATCATTCTACACAAGAATACTTGAACACGGGCAATGCCTTCGTCATTTGATCGATTTATATCTATACCCTGTAATTTCTTTGAAAACATTGCTTTAAAAAGAATGTTCAACAATTTTTCTTTATTAATTTATGACGAAAACTATACTAAGTCTGCAGCTGGAGTCAAATGTTTCAGTTTGGAAATGTACAACACCTACTTATTCAAGTATTTCAATAAGTAGGTATTGTAGAGGCAGAAGCACGACAGCCTCGCACTGGCACTTTTAAATTACGTGAACATTCCGGAGTCCGAATGTGCTTCAGACGCTCGAGATTTATAGCTGGCACGATGGAACGGACTGGTCGGTATTCAATGGCTCCCAGCTACTAGACGCGGAGGTAACGTACCAAGTTTTAGAATTTACTCGACGTGCCAGACAGGAGATGCTTTAAGGAATTTGGACGAAATTTTCTTGAAATTGTAACATAGTTAGTTAGTTTAGCGGGGCTTTTTCCGCATCTAGCCTCTTTATTGGCCCATTGGGCGTGACTCATACTTCCTTTTGAAAAAAAAAAGAAAAAGGATTTTTTTTTTTTAAATAAAGAGTGACGAGACGAGCAGGACATGTGCCTGATGGTAAGCAACATGCCTGCCACATAACAGCACAGTGACATGCAGCTATTGGAACATGAAGAGCCAAAATCATTACCTAGCACCGCACTGCGCTCGTCACCCAGAGATCTAAGTTGTTATATCTCTAAGCCCTGTAATTTCTCTGGAAATTGTAACACAAGGGAACGTTATGAAATAAATTACGAGCTATAGGTATATAAACTAATACAGCCTTTTTTGTCAGATCTTTATCTGTAAACTATCTTTTGTAAAACCAACTTTTGTGCACAATTTTTTTTTATTATGTGGTTATTATTAAAATTGTTATTATTGTAAGTTAACAAACAACAATAGCCTAGTACAAACCTTAAAGTAATTATTATTTTTCTCTGAAAACGAAACGACTGTATTCAATTTAAAATGTAAAACTCACACAATTCACAATTTTTAATAGAATTATAAATAAGTAGGTAAACTAATTTATCATCCATGTATTTTTTTACTTTTGTTGATATGTATTAGGTACGCAAACCGTTACAATGTCGATTTCGATAAAAAAAATAACGAGCCATTAGATAGGGGTTCGGGGAGTAAATACAATCAATTTCGAAGATAACAACATTTTTTTTAATGTTCTTGTGAAATCAGAAATACATTAAAAAATGTTGAAAGTTGATGAAAATCCACTACCACCACCCAAGACGTAGCTTCGAGCCTTTTTGAAGTGAAAACTTCTTTAGGCGCGCCTAGACAGATATTTCGTGGGGTGTGAATTGGATTCTAGCATCACGCTTGGGTATGATAAGAAATCTTCGGATAAACTCGGGACCATGGCTATTGGCCATTTAGAAATGCGTCAGCAGAAATGCGTCAGAATGGCAAATGCTGAAAGGGCGTGGCCTCGGCATCATGCCATGGCCATCTAGAAATGCATCAGCCAATAGGAAATGCTGACGCATTTCTAGATGGCCATGCTGTGATGCTCAGGCCACGCCCTCCGGTTACACCCGTGTAGTTTCCAAGGTAAGCTATCAAATTCTGAGTTATAAGTTTTCACTTCTATCGGCAGTTCCTATGACTGCCAATATTTTTTTGTTTTCTGAAACGACAGATTCAGAACTACTTTTATACATTCTAAAAATGCCTCTTGTAAATTGACACCCATAAAATAATAAGCAATTCGTACCAAAATGAAGTTATCATAAGTTTATAAATAAGAACGTTTACAAAGGGTTTATCGAAGAGCAAGAACTAATAAGAAAATAGTCTGCTAACACCTGCGCTGCGTTTTATTTGTAGCATGATACGTTACCTAATACAAATCAGTGACGTTATCAAAATTCAAAGGACACCATTCGAGCGCCATTAAATTTATTCAACGGCAATCAGGAAATCCCTGTCAACATCATACAAATTGTTCATTATCCAGCTGAAACACGCCGCGGACGGGCCGCGATTACTGGCCGCGTCACGGACGGGCCTCGGACGGGTTTCGCATAAAGCACACGAAATGAGCGACTGACACCCGACGGGTTGCGTGCGACAACGAGTGATGTGTCCCGGATACAAGCGACAGGCGCCACAACAGACAAACTATTCAGTGAGTGAGTGTATGTGAGATGAGAGCGTGAGTGAGTCTAGATTTGTTACCAATCAAATATTGTTCTTTTTCGCAGTGTAGCCTTACAAGTAAAGCTTAACTAAATAGAATAGATAGATGGAAAAAAGTTTGAGTCATGTACCTACATGTTAATAAAAAGCACAAACCCAGATGTTTCTTGAGTCCATTGTTCCAGAATAACAAAACACTTAGGTAATACCTATCTAAGTGTGTGGGTTATGATTTTGTTGTCCCATTTTGGAAAAACACATTAATAAAAATTGGCAGTCATAGGAACTGACGATAGAAGTGAAAACTAATAACTCAGAATTTGATAGCTTACCTTGGAAACTACACGGGTGTAACCGGAGGGCGTAACCTCGCCATCATGGCATGGCCATCTAGAAATGCGTCAGCATTTCCCATTGGCTCACGCATTTCTAGATGGCCATGCCATGATGGCGAGGCCACGCCCTTTCAGCATTTCCCATTGGCTGACGCATTCCTAGATGCCCAATCGCCAAGGTCCCGAGTTTACCCGAAGATTTCTTATCATACCCGAGCGTGACGGTAAAATCCAATTTACACCCCACGAAAAATCTGTCTAGGCGCGCCTAAAGAAGTATTCACTTCAAAAATGAAATAAATTACTCGTTACAGAATATGTACACATGTTTCTCATTTGCACTCCGTCACACCATTTGCATTTTTGCATCATGTCAGTTTGGTGCATACGAATAACGCTGCAGCAGAGCTCAAAATGTTAGAATAACAAAACATGTTTGTTACGCGAACGATATTGGCTACGTGTTATCGCTAACAAATCATTGGTACTACCACACTCTATTCAATGAGTAGTGGTGGATTCTCGACGGAAAAAACACGATTTTAAAATCCCACTGAACTTGATGACATTTTCTGAACACTGAAATTGTTCAGAAAACCATTCCCAGCAAAACCACATGTTTTCAGACAATTCATTAGCAACCTTCCATCTGGTCACCAGCAAACCAGGGTAGTTGCTTATGGCCTTGACTTTCTCCCCCAAAGGACCCCGACCCCAAACAATCGAAACAAAAATCATCTTACTTTTGTTTACCAAACACCATTTTAAAATGGGAACTTAACGAAGAACATTATTTCATGTCGCCCAAAAATTTTCACAAAACGCAATGAAAGTTTCTGAAATCGACCCAAAAAGTTCCGACTAACAACGCTAAGGCCCGTTCTGCAGTGTCGCTATCAATTGCTCATAAAATTCGTAAGTCCCGGCGTTTATTCATGAGTTGACTGAACAAACAGGCCGGAGTGTTTTCCAAAAGGTAGCACATTTGGCTGGTTCACCTCGCAAAGTTTTACGAGATCCATTCACAGCGCCGGATTCAGCAGAGGCCCTTCAAGGAAGTTTATAGTCCTCTGTCCTATATCTATGAGATAAAATAGAAACGAAAGATGAAGCCGATGTCTAGCGCGACACCAGCGTGTTAAAGTCATATTTATCTACATTCTGATGTACGAAAAGTCTGAAGTTTGAAAAGTACCTAAGGGACTTTTTGGAACTCGCGCAATATCTTTAGATATAAGTATTAGTGCTCCTCTCAGCTAACGTCTATTAATGAACTACTTACATTAAAACTTTGAGAAAACTGCGTTATTTAGTATGTCTGTAACCACGTGTATAATGTGTGTGTGTGCTTAAGAGCGACAGAACTCAGAAAACTTCTTGAAGTTTATAAACGGGGCACTGCTTGTCTATACTAACATTATAAATCTGAAGAGTTTGTTTGTTTGAACGCAAGGATCTTGGGAACTACTGGTCCGAATTGAAAGATTCTTCTCTGTTGGATAGTCCATTTATCGAGGAAGGCTATTGCCTTCCAATAACGAAATAATGTTAAATTAATATAACATTACGCTACTATCAACAGGAGCGGAGCATGAATGAAAAATGTGACAAAAAAAGGGAAAAAAATATTGCTTTTTGAGAGCTTTCGTTGCATGACAGCATGTGCGTCATTAGAACCTAATAGAGTAAGATCCCAGAGCTCCCAGGCTCACCTATTTTCTGATGAATGAAATGTGGACGATTGAGCAGAGTTAGTAAGTACTAAGAACACGTGCTTACTCGCTAACTTGCTTAGACGGCCAATTTTGAGATATATATATATATATATACTAGCGGCCCGTTCCGGCTTCGCTCGGATCATAATCTAGATTTTTGGGGTGAATAACCCTTATTACTTAGGGGTATGAAAAATAGCTAGTAGCCGATTCTCAGACCTACTGAATATGCACATAAAATTTGGTAAAAATCAGTAGAGCCGTTTCGGAGGAGTAAGGAAACAAACACTGTGACACGAGAATTTTATATATAAGATATATATTTTTAAGTAAAGAGTGACGAGACGAGCAGGACATGTGCCTGATGGTAAGCAACATGCCTGCCACATAACAGCACAGTGACACGCAGCTATTGGAACATGAAGAGCCAAAATCATTACCTAGCACCGCACTGCGCTCGTCACCCAGAGATCTAAGTTGTTATATCTCTAAGCCCTGAAATTTCTCTGGAAACATTGCCCTTCAAACCGGAACACAGTAACGTTTGCACATTACTGCTTGGCGGTAGAATAATTAAGATATGGGGTAATGAAGATACATACAAACATTACTTACTTTACGTATTTTCTAATAAGTTATTTTCACGTATGTTGTAGGCAATATCCTTAAAAATAAGGTCCCAATACTCCCAGACACTTTCCGTCGGCCGTTTTGCTTAACAACTCCAAAATAATAATTTAACTTCAGTTAAATTCTCACGCTCCATTTGTAATTATGTTCGTCAGACAACTATTTTAAAGTTTTTTCCAATAAGACAGACTATTCTAAGGGGCCAATAATCCCCTAATCTCGGAATATAGGTAACCGAATTTGTTCAAAATTTAAATTGGTACGACCAGTTTTCGATAGATGGCGTAGCAACGCGCGCACGGTTCAGCTAGAATATAATAAAGTAGAACCCCAATTCACGGGGTAAGCTATAGGTAGCTACGAGTATATGACTGCGGCAAATGAAACAGTGGGGTCCAGTTCGCACACGTGTCAATCCGGCCCTGTCCCGTGTATTCCCCATTCGCAATGTTTGGTCCCGAAACGTACAGGTTTACGAGAGGGTCGCCCGGTCACGTGCCTCCAGTCTTGTGAAGCGCCTGCGGTATGAACACTTGCATGATTTAGTGTAATGGGTTAGACAGACAGGGTACGCTTAGCAGAATGGACACCCTTTAACACTTTAAAACTTTCAATTGTTCACAAAGCATGGGCCTTGTATAAGTACTTACACAACAAAATCAAAATACAAACATCATTGATTTAGCTCCTTAAAGTTTGCATAGACAGCCCACTAAATGTTGCCACTGCTGGGACCTTCGGGGCCTTCTCTAGGAGAGATTCAAGGCCATAATCCACCACGCTGGCCCAGGCGGGTTGGTGGACGACACATGACTTCGAAAGATTCTAGGTACATGTTGATTTCCTCGCCATGTTTTCCTTCACCGTTTTAAGTTAGCGCATTACATACTTCCGTACAGCCGCAACTTACTAGACCAGCCGTAACTTTGACTAGCCGTTACTTAGACCAGCCGTAACTTAACCGAGTTTTAGCTTCTTAAGAATGCTTAATATTTAAATATAAACATTTTTTTAAGTGATAACTTTACTAATCCATATCCATATTTCAGATTTCCATATAAAATCGAATTCAATACACACGACGCGGTTTACGGCCGCGGCGGCTGCGGCAGCCGCGCGGCGCCCGCGTGGCTGCGCGCGATTCTTGCGCAGTAGCTTTCCGGAGCAGAAACTGCAAAAACCTGCGGTCTCGTGAGTATTGAAATAAAATCGTCCCGCGGTGCGGCGCCGCGACCGCGCGCTGTCGCGGTTGCCAGCCGCGCCGTGTGAACCGGGCCTTAGTCGATTATGCAGAGCTGCACCAAGTCTTGAAATCTTGTATTACTGGCAATTCCACGTGTTATGGTCTGCGCCGACTTATTCACCACCTGACAAATAAAATACACTTAAATATGGACTTTACGTCATGGCCGTTAAGATACAGGTTACATTGGCAACACAAATTAGTTGACCGCTCGCTGACAGCCGTCTGCTAATTTATGTTGCCAATGTTTTTTGTTTGACAAGCAAGACATGTGCCTGATGGCAAGCAACATGCCTGCCACATAACAGCACAGTGACACGCAGCTATTCGAGCATGAAGAGCCTCAAACCATTCGGAACTCAAAAGTCAAAGCTGGTTGGGAAAACTGGGAGGTACCGAGAATACAGTGGGTCAACGGAGTTCCAGGATGTGGAAAGACAACATGGGTGATAAGAAACTTTGATGTGGATAAGGACGCCATCATCACCACAACAACTGAGGCAGCAAAAGATCTAAGAGAAAAGCTATCGCACCGTATCGGAAACCTGGTTAAAACCAGAGTGCGAACCATGGCTTCTGCTCTGGTAAATGGTTTCGGAAGAGAAAGTTTCAGTCGCCTCATGGTGGACGAAGCTCTCATGAACCATTTTGGAGCCATTGTGATGGCTTCAAGGCTGTCTGGTGTTGGTGAAATTGTCCTCATCGGAGACGTCAATCAGTTGCCTTACATCGACAGGGAAAATCTCTTCGAAATGAGGTATCACCGCCCAAACCTGGTAACAAAGATCAGCCAGGAGTTGCTCTGCACACATCGAAACCCAATGGACGTCGCATATGCGCTGAGGGAGATATACTCCGGTATGTACTCCTCAGCGCCCCGTGTAAATTCCCTAGAGCAGATAAGGTATAAGGGAGCGCAAATACCCAACACCCTACCAAACACCCTCTTTTTAGTTCACACTCAAGAGGAGAAAGAGACCCTGACAAACCAGGGTTATGGGTCAGGCACCGGGTCACGCATCCTTACCATCCATGAAGCTCAGGGATTAACATACAAGTCGGTAATCGCAATCAAAACCAAGGCAAACATGAAGCTGCACGAGAGCGTGCCCCATGCAGTTGTTGCAATCTCACGGCACACGGGGTCCTTCATATACTACGCTGACGACACCGACGACGCCATCGGTCGGTTCGTGCGGCGAGCGTTGGCTGCATCACCCAAGACCATCCGAGAGTTCAACCTACAGATGGCCATCAGGGACAGAAATGCAGCCGTAGTGGAGTTTCTGGGCCGGGAGGAGGCGGCTTAGGCAAATGGTAACTAGGCAAAGACTCGATGTCGAGCCGATTACTAGCGGTAGAATCCCAACCGCTGGTGATTGGCTCTACCAACGAGCACTAGAATTAAGTTTGAAATGTGCCCAACTCCCCCTATTTTCCTTTTCTTCTAATCCAAGAAATATGTAAAAAAAAAACAAATGACAAAGATCACGGACCCCGGAGTCCGTGGAGTAGATAATTCAAATTAAAAAAAAAAAAAAAAAAAAAAGCATGAAGAGCCCAAATCATTACCTAGCACCGCACTGCGCTCGTCACCCAGAGATCTAGGTTGTTATATCTCTAAGCCCCGTAATTTCTCTGGAAACATTGGCCTTCAAACCGGAACACAGTAATGTTTGCACATTACTGCTTGGCGATAGAATAACTGGCAAAGGTGTGGTACTTCCCCAGGCGGACTCTGCTAAGAGTCAACTAAGAGCTACCATTACGAAACAAACAATGTAATCTATATCTCAATGTCCATGGCATAAAGCCCATATTGAAGTGAATTTTATTTGTCGGGTGGGAGCGGAGTCGTGTGAGTTGGCGCAGACCTTTATGGTCATCGGACCATCAGTCACTAGTCACTACAGGAACATACAACTGGGTGGGAGCGGAGTCGTATAGCGGAGTGGGCGCAGACCTTTATAGCCAGGATACCGGTCTCCACAGGAACATTAGTTTAGGATATAATTTCTGCACAACGCGGTTTTCCACACAAAGGAGTATAGATACATACTCGTATGCTGGATCTTGCACACCTTATGGCCACTTTCCTGGATGACTAACGCTGCGGCCCGGGGTGTCGTAAATATGAATTCCTCTAGGTATTATAGCTGCTTATAGTCGGCGACATTTTATCTCACACACGTGCTACTAAAGTTACATTTCTAAAACACTGAAATACACGTTGCAGTTTACTAAATACTTTTTTAACCTTTTTTTCTTTTTTAACCGGTTTCAAAAAAGGTGGAAGTTCTCAATCCGGTTCTACTTATGTTTTTTTATGTATTTTTCACGATAGCGCCGCTAATTGTGAATACATTTTAATGGTTATTTTTTTGTTTGGTAGATCATAGTGTAGAGGTGGTTCCATATCTATTTTATCGAAACCGGTGAAAGTAGTAGATTTCGAAATATGAACAAAAATAGCCAAAATTTACCTCGTTGACATATAGCCTAGTCAAAAAGTGCTTTTTAGGTCCAAATTTTTTCCTTTCTCCTATCATTATGATTGAGGTGTCGTTCGATTCGGAATTGAATCTAGATATTTTTTGAGAAAATTCGAAGCCCCTTTGTTGCAATAGTTATAAACAATTTTAATTAAAAAAAAATAGTGCTTCGTTATTGGCCAATATGTCAAAAACTATTTAAGGCCCTGACCACACATGCTACTTTTTGCAGCAAAATCGCGTGATTTAGCAGCTAACGCGGAAACGCGCGCTTTAGCAGCTGAAGCGGAAACGCGCGATTTAGCTGCAAAAAGAAGCTGCATCGCGATGCAGCGACTGTTTGCGGCTGTTTGCGTCTGTCGCGGCCGCCGAGCAATTGTTCCGTTCAGTGTTGCTAACTTGGATTTTTAAAAAGTGTAGACAGGTTTAAAAATACGTAGAGTATTATTATATGGGTTAAGTTACCTGGAGTAAATTGATTTTGATTTGATTTGAATATTAAATTATGTAAAGTTTATAGAACTGCGTACTTTTTTTTTGAAGTAGTAAGGTAGTTAATGTAGTGTACCAATGTAGTTAGGTGCAGGGTTTTTAACTTGTCTGTGTAGGATTTACGTCGAAGAGTATATGGCCATATTGTCGCTTTTCTTTGCAGACTTTCAAGTAAATCGATATCTTTTTTGAAGTAGTCCTCACATATGTTTCATAAATTTTAAGAAACATTTCTACAGTTATAGATTGAAAGGAATCAGAATGACGTAAAGAAAATAGTTTGCTTTCTGTACAATTGCAGAAATGTGTTCTTCGCATTTTATATTTAATATTTAAAAAAGTCTTTACTAACAAAATTTAAATAAAATGAGAACTACACTACGTTACATACCTAACTAACTACTTACACTAAGCACACCTGAATTATCCATAGACCAATGAAGGACTACAGATAATCAAGATATTCAAACCCACTACCAATCGGAAGCGTACCCAGCATGCTTGTAATAGTCATGCCATCAGGTCTTTTGCCATCGTCACGCCCAAGACGGTTTGAGTATGGCTGTTATAATTTAATGTAATTATAACACCGAGATCTTTTTGCTAATTGATTGAGGATTTACAATTTATAAATTTACTAGCTATTACCCGCGACTTCGTCCGCGCGAAATAAATACTAAGGTAACTCAGGCAGTACCTATTTCTATACCCAGACACATTTACAGTTACTAAAAACAGCTTATAATAAAACAATTTTATACAATTTCATCAAAATCGGTTCAGTTGTTTAGGTTTCAAAGCGTAAGAGACATTCGTCCCCCATTTCAACTCCAATGTCATCCCCATACAGTTCGAAATTACAAAATTGCTATATAGAACAAACATTTATTTGCTTCGTGTCAAGTCACTATATACTGTTGTAGAGTTTCATGGTTTTATCTTCAACGGTTGGGAACTTCCATATTGACATTCATCCCCCATTTCAACCACAATTACATCCCCGTCCAGCTCGAAATTACGAAATTGATAGAACAGACATTCCTTTGCTTCGTGGCAAATATCTATATACAGAGTTTCATGGTTTTATCTTCAACGGTTGAGAACTTCCATATTCACATTCATCCCCCATTTCAACCCCAATTTCACCCCCGTACAGTTCTAATTACAAAATGGATGGAACAAACATTTAATTGCTTTGTGTCAAGTGTCTAGATACAAAATTTGATAACTTTGAAAATGACGAATTTTCATACAACCGTTCATCCCTTATTTCACCCTCTTAGGGGTTGAATTTCGCAAAACCCCGTCTTAGCGAGCGCCTACGTGCTAAAAGGGACCTCCATGCAAGATTTCAGATTCCTAGCATTTGTAGTTTCTGAGATTCCTTGATGAGTGACCTTTCGCTTTTATATATATAGATAACTTTACGATCATGGACGTACGCTGGAAAATAAATACCACTAAAGTGCATAACAACTTTTAATTTTTTCCCGAGAATATTTTTATCCGTGTTAAGAACAGACATTAATAATTGTAGATATACGCTAAAAGCAAAAACACGTAAAGTTGGCCACACTGAATCGAAAGTGTAGTTTTGTTTAAATCTAGAGCAACCACAGTATAAAAAAAATACCAGTAGGACGACTAGCTTTTTTCATTTGGGAGAAATGCTAACAGTGCTATCTACTAGCGATAAGGCCACCGCTTGTAACACTAGTTTTATTGTTATTCTCTCCTGTATACGTGTTTTTTGTTTATGGTGTGTACAATAAAGAGTATCTATCTATCTACTATTCGTAGCTATTTTTGACTCTACTATATTAAAGCTTTAATTTTTATTTAATTATTTATTGAGCAATTTACTGACCCAGTAGGGATTTTAACAATTTTTCGGAATTGTTTTTATTTCTTGAAGATTAACGCTTGTTTACTAAAAAAATAATGTTTAAAATTTGTGTATTTTTGATGAGTATAATTACAATAGTAATGTAATTCTGATTTTTCCCGCTAAAACATTACCGGCTGACATGACGTCACTAACAGCAAAACATTGGTCATGATCTATGATTGCATGTCCAGTTTATGTGTTTTCGTAGGTACTTTTACTTGAATACAAACAATCAAAATCGTCGTCGCTAAGATCGCATACTATAATAAAAATGCAGAGAAGCAAAAAACTACTTAAAAAGGGTACTAATTATTGTCTAAAATATAATAGACATATGCCCATGAACCTTCTTACATATACTAAAACAAAGACAATGAATTCAAAATGTTATATAATAAAGATGTACGAGCTTCAATCAGATTTTAGCTGGCTTTCGACATAATCTACTGATTTTTGCCTTGAACTTTAAATACGGAAAGTGACGGAGCTTGTCTTATTTCCACGGGCATGGCACTCTACAACTCAACTGCTTGGAATGCAAAAGATTTGCCGTAGAATGTTTTGCAACGTGCAGAGGGCGTCTGCAGGGACAAATTATAGGTTGATATAAGATTACATGAGTGTACGCTACATACTGTAAAATGTAAAGCAGTCTTGCAAATATCGTGGTGTGGCAGTGTTAAATGAGCATTCTGAAGAAAGCAAATGGGGAACCACTTGAGCTGTAGGAAAAGAAATTAATAAACAGTTGCAAATTAGGTATTTGAAAACTAGCCAAGTCAGATCTTAGTTTTGAACCAATTATCTTGTGAGTACAGTTTCATTTATTATGAATATATTTCAGGATCGCCCATTAAACTTTTCACTCAAGCACCCATTTAGATCTCACTTCTTTTGTTGTTCTGTAATAAATTTTATAAGTAATATTTAGTTTGATATAAATTTCATATTTATATTTTTGATGGCATATTGTCGTCCTACTGGGTTTTTTATTATACTGTGACTGAGTCGCCTGAAGCTGCCGCTGCATCACGCTTCCGAAAAACGCGAGTCGCAGCTACTTTTTGAAGCGAGATGCAGCGACTAGACGCCTGTCGCAGCTTCTTTTTGAAGCAGGATGCAGCAGCTAGACGCCTGTCGCAGCTACTGAAAGTAGCTAGTGTGAACAGGCTGTAAGATACTTCCAATTTAAAATAGACTCAAAAAGCAGAGAAAATGTACTGTATGTAATGTAGTGTTTTTTTCGCGACATTTCAATAAGTTATCTATTACTTCATTAACATTTTCTACCAGCACGAGCATTAACATTGTAATTGCGATAAATGATAAATGTTAAACTATTATTCTGAGGGTTTTTTCCTTTGGTGGAGCTATTCTTCAATGGTTTTAGTATAAATATGTCCCCGTTGGAAACATAAAGAAAATGTTATCATTCGTTTTGTTATTAACAATCTTACTGAGTTAAAAATTACAAAGCTACTTTAAACATTGAAATAAACTTTATTTGAATAATATTAGTATTGGTCCGTTTTCTTACGATCAGAAGCTACTTAAAAATTATATTTTATAACAGGTAATTTCTAATGTAAAAAAAATTGTCATACACAAGTGAATTTTTAATATTTCAATCAATTAAATCTACAATTAAAATCAACGAGAATCTTTACTAAAACCTTTGAAAAATAGCTCTGCAAAAGGAAAAAAAACTCAAATGTTTAGTTTTAACATAAATCGCACTTACAATGTTAATGCTCGAGCTGCTAAAAATGTGAATTAACTAATGGATAACTTATTGAAAAATCGCGAAATAAAATGTTGAACCATGGATTATTGTTCATTGATCTATCTTGTAGGCGCCTGAATTTTTTCAATTTTTTATTTGCAGATTTAATAAGCTTAAATAATGTTTATTCAATCAAAGTCCGAAGGGGCGTAAGCCGGACCAACCGTTTTCTGGGGTATTTTCAACCCTCTGGAAAAGTTATAAATTTGAAGTTGTTGAGTTGGTTTCACAGTTGAAGAAGGGGTGACTTTTTTTTAGTAAATATTCTTTTCTTTTTGAGTCTTTTTTTAAATTGGAAGTATCTGAAATGGTTTTTGACATATTGGAAAATAACGAAACACATTTTTTTTTTACTAAATTGTTTATAACTATTGCAATTTTTGCGAGCGGGCAATTTTCAATTTTCTCAAAAAATATTTAGTTTCCATTCCGAATCGAATGACACCTGAATCATAATGATAGGAGAAGGCGAAAAAATTTGGACCTAAAAAGCACTTGTCGAGTAGACTACTAGTGAATTACTAGCTTACTTTTGAATATGGTGCAATGCCTGAATTTAACTTTAAATAGACGTTTGTTTTTGTTTTTTTTTTCTGAGAAAAAAGTTATGTATCCGTCCGTTTATTTCAATTCATTGTAGTTTAAAAAACCAGTCTTATATGTTATTCCAAATTCAAACGGGGTTTTTTTTTAAACTATTAAGTAACTACAATTTAGTTTTGAATATAATCTTTAATCTTTTTTTTCGGCAATTAGCTGAATCTCTGCCTTTTACCTATACGATTTTTAATTTATAAATAAATAAAATATTGCTGGACAATTCACACACAACACCATCTGACCCCAAACTAAGCAAAGCTTGTACTATGGCGGCCAGATAGCTGATATAATACTTATATAGTTTTAAATACATACATATACATAGAAACACCAGACACACTGCAAACATTTGAATTAATCACACAAATATTTCCACTGGGTGGGAATCGAACCCACGACCCTCGGCTTCGCAGGCAGAGTTACTACCCACGAGGCCTCGAGGCCAGTTAAGCTTTACATCGTCATTCTTTATTTTTTAAAAAGTACTGACGCATGTACCTACGTAGAGCATGCCTGCAAACATTGCATGTAATTACCATACTTACAACTGCAAAAACGGTGCGTCATACAGAAATGATGTTAGGTCACAATTGTGTTAATTTGTTTTTGAAGTGAAAACTTCTTTAGGCGCGCTATAGACAGAATTTTCGTGGGCTGTGAAATGGATTCATCAATCGTCACGCTTGGATATGATAATGGATCGGATCGGATATGAAATCTTCGGGTAAACTCGGTAAAAACAGCCAGGTAGGTACCAGGGCAACAGAAACAGTAAAGAGTTTCGATTACCTACCTCCAACAGCCCAGCGTTTATCTCCAGATACCAGGACAACATAAATATAAAAGAGTTGCGTTTGCCCCTAGGTACCAGTACCAGGGCAACAGCAAGTTTTCACTTCTATCGGCAGTTCCTATGACTGCCAATTTTTTTTTAATGGCTTATAAGGATTTCAAAAAGACAGATAATTTTGGTGGGACTTTCTACCTACCAGTGATCTAAATTGAGGGATTCATTTTGCCCCGCTACTCACCAGCCAGCCCTGCACCTCCGTGTTGAGGTATAATAGGAGAGCTATATGACAAGCTTTCTGGTTGCCTCAAATATCTACCCAAAATTTACTTGTTTTTTTTTTTTAATTAAAGAGTGACGAGACGAGCAGGACATGTGCCTGATGGTAAGCAACATGCCTGCCACATAACAGCACAGTGACACCCAGCTATTGGAACATGAAGAGTCCAAATCATTACCTAGCATTGCACTGCGCTCGTCACCCAGAGATCTAAGTTGTTATATCTCTGAGCCCTGTAATTTCTCTGGAAACATTGCCCTTCAAACCGGAACACAGTAATGTTTGCACATTACTGCTTGGCGGTAGAATAATTGGTATTTTATTGGTAAATGTGTGGTACTTCCCCAGGCGGACTCTGCTAAGAGTCCTACCACTACAAAATGTGTTGTCAACTCTCGGAATATGACAATTAAAATTTAACAAAACTCGGTTGTTCCTGCCTCACTGAAAAAGGTACAACCTGTACAAAGTATACATTTATAAACATCCTTATCTAATCTCCTTTCCGATTCCATTAACTTATCAAACAATGTATCTTTCTGCGAGTGAAGGAAATTGATAACGAACAAACACTTCCGAAAGTAGATTAAATTTAATGTTGTAACCGTTACACTGGTCAGACAATAAAGTAAAAAGATCGCGCCATTCAATACCTATCTAATAAATTTTATCTACGCTTATGAAGTAGATAGTTATGCTGTTATGCTACACGTAGGTACACACGTATTTGTCTACACGTATCGTTTTGTGTATGCCCTGTGTATGACTGTGCTTGTATCTTTGTTCCTAGACTTCAGATTTTTTTTTAACAACAACTTCAAATCTTTTAGTTCTTAACTATATATAAGTACTAGCGGCCCATTCCGGCTGCGCTCGGATATTGTCATTTAAAGACTATTAATCGAAATAAAAACTATCCTATCTCTCAAGTTGGACCAGACTGCTCACGGTGTGCCAATTTAATTTAAAATCGGTTAAGTAGTTTAGGAATCCATCGCGGACAAATATCGTGACAGGAGATTTATATAGGTATATTAAGAAGATAGGTGGCGGTAATGTAGCGTAATGTAGGTAATGTACATTGGCACAACCAACATCTACTTATTTTTTGTAGAATAAAAAAAACGTAAATTTAAATTAATCATGCTACCTACCTAGCTTTAGTTGACGCTCGACAGCGTAAGGGAAGAGACACGTTAGAACAAGAACAGAAGGCTTGCTTTGATCATATTGGTCGAATTGGAAACATACCTACTCCACATCTCGTGGGCAGCAAAGCGTTTGGAATACGTTGCTTGAAAATAAAAAAAACTTTATTATCACAAAAATTACAAAGAAATACAAAAAATAAGAAAACAGTCTAATTGAATTTTGAATTGAGTGGAAATTTCTTGATGGATATAATCTGTGTGTCTTCTAAGTCTAGAGCGAATCGGTTTCTTCACTCTCAGCGTATTACATTTGTCATGGAATGCATAGACAGCGGTTATGTGCAAACCCACTATCGATAAAAAAATATTGGCACTCATAGGGACTGCCGATAGAAGTGAAAACTAATAACTCAGAGTTTGATAGCTCACTTTGGAAACTACGCGGGTGAAACCGGATGGCGTGGCCATGGCCATCTAGATCATCCGAGTTTACCCGAAGATATCTTTCATTTACGAACATCAACATCAACAGCCCACTAAACGTTCCCACTGCTGGGACTCGGGGCCTTCTCTCGCAAGGAGAGAGTTAAGGCCATAATCCACCACGCTGGCCCAGTGCGGGTTGGTGGATGACACATGACTTCGAAATATTCTAGGTACATGTCGGTTTCCTCACTATGTTTTCCTTCACCGTTTTAAGTTAGCGGCATTACGCACATGACTTCGAAAAGACAGTGGTGCGTGTGGGGTTTGAACCCGGGGTCTCCGGATCGGCAGTCACCGTTCTCCCGACTAGACCAGCCGTAACTTTATTTTTAACATTTACGAACGCTGGAGCTCAATTCACAGCCCACGGAAAATCTGCATGTGGCTCGCCAATACAAGTTTTCACTTCAGAAAGATTATGAATATTTTTAGTCGGTCTGGAAGCACCTTATTGTGACGCATCTACGAGCACTTACTCATAGGTAGATAAGATAGAGTTTTCTTCTAGATAAGCACGCTCAATAGTCGATTCGTTAATCGACTATTGAGCGAGACGACAGGCGAGATAACGGTCAAGTACAAACCTAACATTGTTAAAAAAATATATAAATACTTACAGGGGTAGGGGACTCTTTGCAGAATCCACCTGGGGAGTTCCACACCTTTGCCAGTTATACCGTATAGCAGTAATGTGCAAACATCGCTGTATTCTGGTTTTGGAGGGCAGTGTTTCTCGAAATATCTGACGCTACGCCGATATATTAGCATATCGGTGACCCTAAACCTATGACTAATTAAATTTTTACAAAAAGAAATATACCCACACAATCGTCGTTGCACGTAGCTTAAGCACACATGCACCTGTGCTTGTGGATTGTAACAACTATAATAAGAGACATCATTAAAATACCGTCAACTGGTATAATAAAACATGACATCTGAGCTCTACTATAAAATTTCCCACAACCTCGACTCGCAGTCCGAGCTTTCCACTTTATTTCCGTGTAGAAGCGTTGTTATCTCGAGTTTCCGATATAAACACCTGCTTAAAATTTATTGACAATTATCGACAGCGGCTCTCGATAAAAATAAATAAATATCGCCGCTGCAGGCGCGCCGCCGCCGCCGGTGCCAGAGCACGAAGTGACTCATGGTCTGTGTACTGTGCTAGACGTTACGGGCGGCACCTCTAGGGCTTTGCCCTCATCTTATCTATATTTGTATATCTTCAAACAACGTTCTAGTACCCTCGTAAAAGAAAGTCCTACGTTGTGAAACTCAAGCATTGCGGCGCAAAAATGACAATCTGATACGGTAAGAGATTGAGATTACTGAAAAACTAATTAGACCATCAGCTAGATTATTAAAAAAGATTGTACGTGCCTATGTTTTCTTTTTATTCATATACAAAATAAAGCGGCCATGTGCGATTCGGGCTCGCCCATGAAGGGTTCCGTAGCAGCAAGTAACGTGATACACAAGTTCTTGTAGTTCGTTGTAACATGGATCGATGTTATAATAATAGTGTATTTATGACGTACTAAAAAAACTAGTAACTAGATCGAGTTCAAACCAAGTTTCGTTGGAAGTTTATATGGTAATGTAAGTAGAAGTAAGTAGTAGTAAGTAGAACTGGAACTACCGACGAGGAGTTAGAAGCCGTTGAACGAGTAAAAAAATTACACGTCTGCTTCTTGAAACCGACAACGACTCCGGACACATTAAAAACATACATGCTCAAGAAAAATCCAGGTGCTGAGTATCACGTCGACAAAATTGTTTTGAAGCATACACATTATGCATCCTTTGCCGTAACCGTGCCAACAAGCAAATACGAGTATTTCATGAGCGCGGATAATTGGCCAAGTAGAATAGAAGTTACTCCTTGGTTTCGACGCGGCGACCGGCGGGCGGCGCGCCCGCCCTCCAACGCTACCGACGCTGCGGGAAATAGAAGCAATACCGGACCGACCGCACCCGCGGGCGCGGTGCCGCAGACGCGACACCGCTTCCGCCGCTCCGCCGGCGGCTCCCTCGCGGCGACAGCTGGAGACCGTATTGCAAAACTCGGTGCTTAGTTTGAACGCGCAATGCCCGCCTCCTAGACAGTTGATAATGTGCCACCAAAACATTAACTCGCTTAATGATAAAACTCAACGACTAGAAGTTCTATTAGAAACTGATCTTAAATGCGATGTTCTTGCATTAACAGAACACTGGCTTACCGCCCCGAATCTACAATGTATACATTTAAAAGGCTATAAATTAGTGTCTAGTTTTTGTAGAAATAATGTAATTCACGGCGGATCATGTATCTTTGTAAATGAAGCACTACGGTGTGTCGAAAACGTTGAGTTATCAGCATTATCAGAAGAAAGATTTTGCGAAATCTCCGCGATTGACGTTATAGATTTTGACATTACCATCATTTGTATTTATCGCACGGGCTTAGCTCATGTCAGAGGTTTCTTAGGTACCTTGGAACGTTTGCTCGATAAGCTCAGCGAAACCGAAAGAACATTTATGATTCTCGGTGATATAAACATAAATGTCTTAGACAATACAAGCGCTGACTTTAAAAATCTGTTTGACTTGCTGAACTCCCATAATGTGAGCTCAATTGTGGACTTCCCAACTCGTATAACAGACAATTCACAAACTGCGATAGACCTTATTTTTACAAATGTAGCGCGAGAACTTACTTCAGCTATTTCCATAAATACGCTTCTGTCAGATCACTTAGCCGTACGCGGAGTAGTGACATTTGCTCACTCAACGCCAGTACAGCTCACTCGCCTGACGCGTGATTTCTCACAAAATAACCGCGCAAACTTTGTTATGTCTATTGACAGTATAGATTGGTCTGAAGTGGGTCAGAGAAATAAGACCGCCCAGGGATTTGTGTGGGCTTTGATAAATATTTTAGCAAATAAGCATGATACTTGTTTCCCGATTAAACGAAAACCAAATAATAAACGTGACGCGTCGTGGATTACACCTGATATACTGAGTCTGAAGTTAGTTAACAAATTTCCTGAAGAAGAGGACTTAATAGCTGTGTTTGACGATTTCAACAAGAAGTACAATTCAACTTTGAAGATGTCTAAAACCAACTATTATAGTAGTATAATACACGGAAGTACGAATCCGTCTAAAGCTATGTGGGGCATCGTGAACACAGAGAGAGGGAAAAATAATACTCCAAGGTTGAATTTCACCGATATCGTCAAAGATTGTAACGGCATAAAGTTTAATTCTCCAAAAGATGCAGTAAATGCTATGAACGTTCGTTTCTTAAATGCAGCTGCCACCTGTGGAGCTCCTAAAGCCGATGCTGCTACCGTCAGTAAAATTTTAGCATCAGCACGTCAGCCAACTGACCGTTCTCTCAGATTGACCAGATTCTCGGCTGATGAAGTATTCCGCATAGTCTCATGTAGAATACCCCCAAAAAAGTCAAAAGACATATACGGTGTGTCGATGGAGCTAATAAAACTAGCAATTCTGCCCCTAGCTCCAGTTCTCACCACACTGTTTAATAAGTGTCTTAGGGAAGGCTCGTACCCGTCACCTCTGAAAATATCAAAAGTGTCCCCGATATTTAAAGGCAAAGGTAAAAGGGACGACATTGATGGATATATAGACCGGTATCGATTATACCAGCAATAGCCAAAGTGTTCGAAAATGGCTTGAGTTCACGACTAGTGGCCTACCTATCGGAAACTGAGGCGCTGTGTGAACAACAATACGCATACCGCGAAGGAAGGTCTACGACTTCTCTAACGCGTGAAGTGGTTCGTGGTGTGTTGGCTGCTCGTGAACGCAAACAGCAAGTGGCTGTCTTGTGCTGTGATTTATCGAAGGCCTTCGACGTCGCGGACCATGAGACCTTAGCGTTAAAATTGAAACACTATGGGATAGCTGGAGAATCATACGCTGTGTTGACTGACATGTTACGAGGCCGCTCGCAGGTGGTGGATGCTGGCGATGGCGATAATAAATCAGACCCATTGTCTTCATCTATGGGAGTACCGCAGGGTTCGTCAGTTTCAAACATCATGTTTTCTCTCCTATTGAATGATCTCCCTGACGCCGTAAAGGGGGCAGACATCATCATGTATGCGGATGATGTGGCTGCCATAGTAACCGCCCTTTCAATAGAGGAATTGGAAGATAAATTAAATACTATAATTAATGAATTAAACACGTGGTTTTGTGCCAACGGTTTTATGGTAAACTCAAAAAAGACTCATTTTATTCACTTTTGTCTGTCGGGCCACTATACAAAACCGCTAAAAGTCTTGCTTGACGGCATCCGGATTGAGCAGGTACAAAATACAACATTTCTGGGGTTCGAGATTGACCGCTGCATGACTTGGGAACACCACATCGACAAGATGTGTGCTAAAGTAAGCAGTGCGTGCTTTGCACTAAGACGGGTGTCCCGAGTGGTGTCTGCGGATGTGTCTCGTTCGTGTTACTTCGCCACGGTGCATTCTCGGTTACAGTACGGTGCCGAACTATACGCGCGCCCTGCCGACTGGGAACGTGCGTTCCGCGCCCAAAAACGTGCCGTACGTGCCATCGTGGGCGTGTCGCAATGCACATCCGTTAGACCATATTTCAAAGAGCTTGGCATACTTACGTTGCCTGCAATCTTGATCTACCAAGTGGCTGTGTATGTCAGAAATAACTTAGACTCATACAACACACGAGGAGAGAGACATTCTTGCAATATACGCAACGCTGACAAGCTGGATAGTATACCACACTCCCTCACAAGATCGGAAAAGCTGACTCACATTATGGGACCGGAAGTTTATAACACTCTTCCTAAAATAGTTAAATCAGCCCCAAGTTTGGGCAGCTTCAAGAACCGATTAAAAAGCTGGCTTATCGATCAAACTTTTTATAGTTACAGCGATTTTTTAAAGAGTGATGGTAAACTTACAATAAAATTGTAAAAATAATGACATTATTCATTACAATTGTAGTAAATACATATTATATTTTAATGGTTGACACTTATTTGTACGATACTCATTATCGTACAATAAAATGTTAAATTTAAACTTTAAAAATGTATACTCTTTGTATGCTCATTTTTGTTTTTAAAATTGACGTGTAAATTGTACATTTATGAATAAAGAACTTTGACTTTGACTTTGACTTTGAAGTTACAAGTTACAGGGGGGGAGGGGAGGACACATTTTACTACTTTGTAAGTGTCTCTCGCGCAAGTTATTCAGTGTAGAAAAATGACAGAAATATATGAATATAAAAATGAAATAGAAATCTCAACATCACTTTTAAATACCTATCCATAAACACACCACACGACCCACACGTATAACTTTGATGAAAAAAAAATTTTGAGTCAGTTCTAAGTATGGGTCACCCAAAAGTTATTATTTTTTTTCGTAAAAATCACAAGGTTCACAGAATACATCTACTTACCAAGTTTGAACTGTGTAGTTCTCGTAGTTTTAGCAAAAAGTGGCTGTGACATACGGACGGATAGACAGACAGACAGACATGACGAATCTATAAGGGCTCCGTTTTTACGTTTTACGGAGCCCTAAAAATACGTGTCCCTTATATTTCTATAATCTAGCTGACTGACTATTTTTACAGTAGTACTAAACTCTTGGCCCATCGTCGCCATCCCGATTTGTGTAAAACCCAGTTTTTTTTGTTGCATAGATTAACTCATTTTTAACTCAAAAAAATAATATATTTTCTAATAATTATTTTAATTCAGTTATTTATTGGTCTTCTTATTTATAAGTTTTTTACAATTTATTTAAAAAATCAGCATTAAGCTTAACTAGGATGCCTAGCGGGGCAGGGCCCAAGCTACCGGTGGTTAGGGCTGCAGAGTGAGGGACCACCTGACGATGCGCGTTGTGTCAAGGATGACCGCCTACTGCATCCTTGATCCAACCGTCTAGCAAAAGTCTCAAAAAAGATGTGGGATGTTGGTCGAGATTATTATTATTATGAACCCGATATGTCCAAACTTACTAGTAGTGTATTAAAATTATGACTACTAGTAAGTAGTGTATTAAAATTATGATTTATTTGGACATATCGGGTTCATAATAATAATAATCTCGACCAACATCCAACATCTTTTTTGAGACTTTTGCTAGACGGTTGGATCAAGGATGCAGTAGGCGGTCATCCTTGACACAACGCGCACATACACATACTCGTACATCGTATACACGTACGTTATATGAAAAACAAAAACTCAATCGTCCACACAACATCAAGCATTAGGCCGTGGTCAAGAGTAGACTGAATTTGAATTTTGATTAGGTAGATACTAAGTTTTTTTTTAAATAGTTTGGAATATGTTTAGTGACTTGTACTAAATATCTAGCATTGCATTACATCGCTTGTTGGTATTACTAATACTTACATAGGCCAAAGATTTATGCCTCTATATCTAATCTCTATGACCACTTTGAATGGTACCTGTGTTCTTTAGCATTTCGAAATCGTTTGTAAACTTACTAGATATATTTTTATTGAAACACCACGATTATCTAAAGGAATAAATGTTGTAGATTTTGTGATAATGCCCGCCATAAAAGGTGGGCTTTTAATGTTTCGTTCGATGCATTTTATGGCTACTATTTCCATGTAAGATTTCGTGATAGAAGTTAAAAATAACTAAAGACGTTACCAGTAGAAGCTGGTTTACGCGAACTGACGCATGACGGCCCGAACGGTAAAATCATCAGTCCTTTATTATAATATTTTTGTTAATAATTAATACCGTATAGAAATTAATAACTTAGTAGGTATGTGTACAATGGGGAGTTTCAAAAAGCAAAACATCTGTCCAAAAAAAAAAGTTGAGTTGTGGCGTTTTCAGAATGACAGACGGCTGAGAAATAATTATGTCAAATTATTAATAATGACGTAAACAGATCAAATTTTGCTAACGATATGAAACAATAGGTAGGTATCTACCGCCACCTGTGTCGCAATTGAAATCTATTTTGACAGGTTTCATCTGTCATTTTAAAAACCCCTCATTCTGTCAGTTACACAAAAAAATTGTAGTGTTATTTTCTAAGCATAAAAATATACGTCAAACTGTCAAAGTCAATGCTATAGATTGTGTACTTAGTCAAATTTTAATGTCACGTAATAAATAACAGAAGTATTAATAATTATAGTCCCCGAGGCGTGTTGCAATCGTCCACTACAAAAAGACGTCACATTAAAATTAATTTGTCTCATTTTTAATGGGCGTAAGAACTGTATTTTAATTAGTACAAAATATAAGGCCGCTGTGTCATCGTTGACTATTTGGGTGGTCCCAGCCCAGTGGACGTAGTACGTAATTACGCGCGATATCCGATACCACAGATAATATAATACTTCTATTATGGATAGTAACACTCATTATGAATCGTAGATGTTATATCTGCTATGAACGATGCGTTACAACTTATAAGTCTGTTTACAAGGTATGGCTTTGTTATTAGAGCTAGCCTGTGGCGTAACTATCTTGTTACATTGTTGTATTGGTATTGCTTTTTGTAGTAATAAATATTGTTAGTCTTCCGCGCCGGAACACGAAATTTATTGGTTTACTTACTGTAATATGTATGGTGCTATATTTAGATATCTACTCGTACCAAACTCGTACACTAATTTTGTAAAGAGAATATGTTTTGTATTTATGTTCGATAAGAATAAACTTCAAGACTTGAATCGATTTTTAGGGTTCCATGAAACGTAAAAACGGAACCCTTGTAGATTCATCATGTCTGTCTGCCTGTCTGTCTCTGTCCGTCCGTATGTCACAGCCACTTTTTGCCGAAACTATGTGAACTATACCTACTGTTGAAACTTGGGAAGTAGATGTATTGACTGGCCTCGTGGCTTAGTGGGTAGTAACTCTGCCTGCGAAATCGAGGGTCGTGGGTTCGATTCCCACCCAGTGCAAATATTTGTGTGATGAATTCAAATGTTTGCACTGTGTCTGGGTGTTTCTATGTATAATTAGTATGTATTTACAACTATATAAGTATTATATTATCAGCTATTTGGCCGCCATATTACAAGCTTTGCTTAGTTTGGGGTCAGATGGTGTTGTGTGTGAATTGTCCACTAATATTTATTTATTCTGTGATCCGCATTAATATTTTTACATAAAAATATTAAAAAAACAATAAATTTTGCGGGTGCCCCATACTCAAAATTGAACTTATACTCAAAAAAATTTTTTTCATCTAAAACCCATACCTGGCGTATATCTATGGATAAGTGCTCAAAAATTATGTTGAGGTTTCTAATACTTTTTTTTTCTACACAGTATAATTTGCGCGCGAGATACACTTCTAAAGTAGTAAAATGTGTCGTTCCACTTTCCTCTGTAACATACATCCAAACTTTCATATCATACTCTAACATGATAATTAAATTAAATATTTGAAAAACCTCCAACATTTTGTGGCGGCGGCCATCTTAGATCGATTTTCATCAAACATAGCTAAGAACACTCCTGACTAATTTTATTCACCTTTCATACAATATCAAAATCGGTTCATCCATTTGGGAACTACAGCATGTTATATAGTACTATATAGCACAAAATATATTGCTACAGCTATAGCACAGACAGACACGACATACCTACTTATACGTAGGTCACACGTCACACCATAAGTTAAAAAAACAACATGTTAAGTATAACCAAAATATTTTGTTTATTGCTTTTCATAATACATTTTTTCTTGCGATCGAACCATGTTTTAAAACAGAAGGACCATAAATCTGAAGGCATATTTTCGACGTGCTGTTTGAATGCTATTACTGCCTCTTCGGAGTTGGTAAAAGACCTCTCATCAAATCTTTGATTTTGGGAATAGAAATCACAGGGTGCTAGGTCGAGGCTATGCGCAGGATAGGTGACAAGTCGTACTTTTTCGGATGCTAAAAATTACTTTGTTTTGTTGGCCGTGTGTGAAGAAGCGTTGTCATGATGTAGGAGAACGCGGCTTTTTGGTCGTCTTTCGCGAACTTTTTCTAACACCCTGGGTAAACAAATGGTAAAATACCACTCGGCCTTAACACTCTTTTGATCTTCAAGTGGAATTGTACAGATGGGCCCTGTAACTGAGAAAAAAAACGTGATCAGTTTTTTAACCCACGCCTGCCTCACTTTTGTTGGCCTGTTCTCATTTTCAAACACCCATTCACATGATTGCTGTTTTTTTCGGGTTCAAAACAATAAATTTACGTTTCGTCTCCTGTGACAATGTCATAAACAGCATTAGAATGTCCGTGGTAGTACTTCAACAGCATCTGTGAGCACCATTCCACGCGAGCCCGCTTCTGCTCCGCTGTTAGTTCATGAGATCCAACGATAACAAAGTTTCCGAACTTTCAATTCTTCGTGTAAAATTGTCTGAATTTGGCTCATACTAATCCCCAACAGTCCTTGAATTGTCTCATAGGTAATTGAGGAATTGCGGGTTTTCTTCAATTAGCCGCTTAACAGTAGATACATTATTTCATTGACAGCAGTTGAAGGCCGCCCTTCATGAAATTCGTCATATAAAAAAACTTGACCTCTCTCAAATTCAGCAAACTATCGCCTCACGGTGCACAAACAAGATGCTTATCTCCCAAAAGCATTTTGAATACAAGCGGCACAGTCTTGCGGAGAGAGATAACTTTTAAATATAAAAAAATCGGTTGTCTGTAAAGTTACTGACGATAGTTGAACGTGACAACTTCAACTCCAAGCCTTAAATGGAACGCCTCAGAGCGAGGTAACGCCGCATGACGTCATGTTTTTTCGTGCGTGCAGCCGGCTTCATCGAATTATAAAACGTTGTCACGTCAAAAATTATCGCGCTTAAACCTTTTCGACTTAATTCCATTTTCGTTGCGTACGTAGTATATGTACAACTCCTACAACTTTGATATTAGTGATAAAAACAATTAACAAATGATTTCCCGCCAATTGTTTTTTTTAATTACTAAGAGGTTTCTAAAAATATAACATTCGAAATTCAAATAGTTCTGAATAGCTAGAAGTACAAAACTTAGTGTACCTCAAGTAGGAGTAGGACCCCGTAATATTTGCGTCGGGGGTTAAAAAGAAAACTAGAAATTCTACAATGCCCCTCGAAATGTTCTCTCCATTCTCCAGCGAGGTTGCATTTTCCTCAATAGTACGAGAAGAGCGCTCCAAGTGATCGTGCCGTGGTTCCGGACGCGTTTGTACAGGCCTCTTTACTCCCTGCACTTCTGCATCATTATAGACTAGTTCTAGTACTCGGCGCAACCGTGAAGGGTGGACGAATGGTGGAAAATGCTGATTCGAAAATCAGATAAGTAAACGGACGGATCATAACAATGAATCGTTTTTAAACAAGACAAAAAAAAAAACTCTAATATGTATAAACTACGCGTTGTTTGTCCGCGATGGAGTACTCCTAAACTACTAAACCGATTTCAATCAGATTGCCACACCGTGTACTATTTGATCCAAATTGAAAGATTGGATAGTTTTTAATTCCATTGATAGTCTTCATATTATGACAATATTCGAGAGAACGGGCCGTAATTGTCATAGATGTTCAAAGTCTTGAACATCGCCGAAAAATTGCTAGCCTATCGGTTTTTTATCGGATACACTTCGGAGAGTGTGCGACTGATTTGCATGATCTGATACCACCTTCTCCTTTTTTCTATCGGAATGCTCGTAGCTCGAAAAAGCGACATCGTTTCATGGTTGATGTTCCAAAGACACGAACGAAGAGATTCGACTCTACTTTTGTGATAAGAACGTCTAAGCTGTGGAATACGTTGCCTGAGTGGGTTTTCCCCGATGGTTACAATCTTTGTGTCTTCAAATCGAGAGTGAATCGGTTTTATCTAGGTAAACACGCTCCATCGTAGACCGCATCATCGCTTAACATCAGGCGAGATGGCGGTCAAGTGTAAACCTATAGAAGTTAAAAAAAAAAAAAAAAAAAAAAAAAAGATGGTTTTGCAGCTATCCAAAGATGTTTTACCTCCAGCTATCTGACCATTCGTTTGTTTTGTGGCAGTGGCAGGCATTTTGTTTACCATTAGGTACATGTCCTGCTCGTCTCGTCACTCTATACTACAAAAAAAAAAACGCCAGTATCCAGCGTTTTAATCATTGAGAGGGTCGTTTGTTTTTTTTTTAATTTTATAAGTTTACATGTGACCGCCACCTCGCCTGATGTTAAGTGACGATGCCGTCTACGATGGAGCGTGCTTACCTAGATAAACTCCATTCACTCTCGATTTCAAGACACCGAGATTGTAAATTGTAACTATCGAGAAAATTCCACTCAGGCAATACATGCCATAGCCTAGACGTTATTATCACAAAAGTAGAGGCAAACATCTTTGTTCGAGGCTTTGGAATGTTAACAATGAAACGATACCACATTTTAGAGCTACTAGCAGTCCGACTGAAAAAAGGGCAAGGTATTAGATCATGCATATCAGTTGCACACACTCCGAAGTGTTAGTTGGCCGACCGTACCTACGAGGTGAGACGATCTCAAGCAAAATAGGTTGGCTTCGTCTTTCAGCCATCTCGTACGCTCATTGGTCCAAATTAATAAATAGCGCTTTTTGTATCCTATAACATATTTCCGTCCCTTTTCACGAAAACACTCTTACAAAAAATATCAGCAGCCGAGAGGAAAGATGTTACACATCAATAAGATAAATGTCTCAAATCTGACGTTTAACTTGACTTGGATTTTTTTTTGTTCAAATCCAAGATTTTGCCATCGTCGATTGAGCTGATTAATGCGAAGACGTCATATGTAAGCAAAAAAAAAAGAAATCTGTGGATTAATGTGTATTTTGACAAATTGCGTTCGAAAAACTGCAAGTTTTTGCTTTGGTCATGTTACCTATGTTTTGATTATCTCATTACTTTTACTTATCTTTATTGAACATTGCAAAAGTCATGGAATAATTTATTGTGTATTATGGTGTTACTTATTATAATACATACTTGCTTAAAAGTTGTGAAAACGCTAAAAGATAAGAGTGATAAATTATACCATTATCAGTAATATTTATCTATTTACCAAATTTCGTCCAAATCCCTTCAGTGATTTTTTGCGTAAAAGTAGCAAACATACATTAAAATATCCATACAGTCCTACAGTCATTATTTATTTTACGATTACAAAATATAATGATATCTTGAAAGTCACACATACACCAGCGTGTCGACGACATAACAGGTATATAAGTACCTTCTATTTACCTACACCTAATTTAACTGGCAATTAATAACTTAATTTTGATACATTGTGAGTCAATAATAATTCTCGTAGACGGCAAAGAGAAAATCACAAAGTTTAAATCCAATGTCTAGTGCTTGAACGATATTTGTTCCTGTCCATTGATAGCATATTATATTGTTTGTTTAAAACAAAGAGTTCGTAGGTACTAATTAAAGCAGTTGGTCAAAAGGAGTACCCAATCAGTAATCACATATTGTAGGTATGAAATAGGTATATTCCGTTGCGCTCCGAAAGTATTAAATAGGCTCCCATTATTCAACATTCAACTCACTCTCTTCTTACCTTGTCAACTCCTCAAATATGTCGGTCACTCAACAACCGAATGGCTAGTGCAGCTACAAAGTAAGTGAGAATGTAGCGTGTCTGGAAAAGACAACTTCAGCATATCTACAAGTCATTAGGGGCGTCTGTGTTTGCTAGATTCCACATACCGGCCAATTTGCAGGGTTAATAGGACTCCAGGCTGCGAAGTTACCTAATTACATACGAACTGTAGCCAAGATTTCTTTGCCAAGAATCGCGGTGGCTGGATTAAAATTTTCATTAGCCAAGCAAGATTCTCAGATTGTACCTAATACGTATAAAAAAATGGAAAAGTTAATCGCCTATGAATAAAGTTTACAAGCATGTGAATAGTATTTAGTATTTAAAATAATGGTAAGAAAACACGTACAATTGTATTAAGGACTAGCAGCAACCCGAGGTTTTACCCACGTAATTCCCGTTTTCGTTATTTTCGCGCAATAAAAAGTAGCTTAGGTAGGTATGTGACTTCCAGACTATAATCTATCTATGTTCTAACTCTAAAATACATCTACCTATCTACAATATTAGTAGGATGCGTTGAATTGATATCGATCTTCAGTTTATAGTACCTAAAGTTTGAAGAATGTGAAATGTGTTTTTTGTCTCGTATGTGAACGACTCATTAGACCAAACATAAATCAAGATCTCAACGGAGATTAATAGCAAACGGAGTACAGTTAATTATTTAGATTGTTTTCATAATAGGTAGGTATGTATAAACATCACAAAAATATTTACCTACCAAAAAATCATTTCCAACGATCTTTCTCGAATTCGCTTTTGTGAGTGAATCTGGTACGTCCCTATTCGATATTTTCGGGTACCCCACCCGTAAATTAAGCGAACCCATTCTGCAGTCAACATAAACCAAAGCCAATACACTCAACCGGAAAACCCGGCGAAACCCAAACTGCCCTACATTTCAGAGCTATGAGCACAAACCTCGTCAAAGGGTTGCTACCCCATAGAAATGGGGAAGAGCGACCACTGTGGGAAACATCGTATGTTTTACAGGATGTCCAAGTATGCAGCTAAATCTCTGAAAAAGCATATTTGTCTGCAAAGACTTCCCTGAAAAGTTTCATTCCATAAATGTCCCGTCGTTTATGTTAATTTTCATTGTGAAATTTGACTTTGTTCATTATATTTAACGTGTAGTTTTAAGTTTATTCCTATGAAAAGAAAATAAAAACTATGTAATTTATTGAATTAGTTAAGTTTTTAATGAGACTGACTTCTATAGAATGTGGAGTACATAATAGGTAAGTGTTTGTGTAAGTAAGCTGATTTAATTATTTATAGCTGAAATTTCATCGTATCTGAAAAATACTGCAGCTTACCAGAATATTGTATTTAAAACGTTTTTATTTATTAATATTGTAACAAAAGGATAATAATGTGACACATTCAGCCAAAGGGATGTCTATCAATAAACAAAAGACATATACCTAAGATGTCGCTGCGTCTTAGCCAGGAAGCCTATAAGGTGTACTTGTATAGGGTGTGTAATGTTGTTCCTACTTTTTCACATACATATAAATAGGGTACAATCCTCAAAAAAACTAAGTAGCCCGTTAGTTAGATTGCCAAAAAATATTGTACACGTATTTTTTCTTTTGTTTCACAAACAAAAAATGACGAAGATACAGTGGTTCGAAGTTTCGTGTGACGTCACTTGTGAGTACGATTTTTACTCACGACTCACGAGTGACGTCGTGACCCCCCCACTCTCGAAGTTTGATGGTCTATATCTTTGATGATTTTTAATATTATGAAAAAACAAAAAATACGTGTCCAATAGTTTTCCATGATCTAGCTACGGACTAATTAGGATGGTGTATTTTTGACCCAGTCCGGTACCCTATTGTTTCCAAAACAGTTTTTCTTTGCGGGATATTAGAGAGAAATCGCATAACCTGCAAAATATCATTGTTTACTTTGGATTGTGTGTACCTGTTTCGTTTCAATATGTCGACTGTATCCGATTATATCTACATAAATAAATAAGTATTGGTGGACATTTCACACACAACTCTATCTGACCCCAAACTAAGCAAAGCTTGTACTATGGAAGCCACATAGCTGATACAATACTTATATAATTGTAAATAGGTACATAAGTACTTATTTTACATTGAAACACCCAGACACAGTACACAAATATTTGTACCGGTGGGAATCGAACCCACGACCTCAAGGACTTACGTCTACGAACTAAGCTACGAGGTCTGTCTGTAATTGTTTCAATATTTAGCACATTAATATTATACTTACGTGAAAGTAATGAATGCAACGTTTAACGTAACTGAGTTTTAATATTCTGACATTAATCTATTGAGATCTAGTGAGATGTTGTTTCATCGTCTTCTTAATATATATAAATCTCCTGTCACGATGTTTGTCCGCGATGGATTCCTAAACTACTTAACCGATTTTAAATTAAATTGGCCACCGTTAGCAGTCTGGTCCAACTTGAGAGATAGGATAGTTTTTATTTCGATTAATAGTCTTTAAATGACAATATCCGAGCGCAGCCGGAATGGGCCGCTAGTAGTTAATAAAAAAAATATGTTTGTCTGTAAAGTCGGTTTACTGACGATAGAACGTGACAACGTCTTAAGAAAATACTGATGGAATGGTAGCATTTTTCAAAAGAAAATTTTAATTTCATTTGTTTAATAGATTTGTATGTAAAAAGTAATCAGTAGAATTTAGTCATTTTCAATCAAAACAATGCAAAAAGGCTTTTAGATGCCGGGGATCGAACCCGGGGCATTTCACATGCAAAGCGAACGCTCTACCACTGAGCTACATCCCCGCTTGAACTACTGGTCGAAATAATTAATACTACTGTAACAAACATGCGGCGAGGTAACGACCGACGGTAATGCGGTAACGGTACATGACGTCATGTTTTGTGGGCGTACAGCCGGCTTCATCGAATTATAAGACGTTATCACGTCAAAAAATGCATGTTGACACTTTTTTACTCACAGCAAGTCAGAAATATTTTAGACCACCCTACACACTGTAACAATAGTTATTTGTTATACAAGAGTGCAAAGTGGCTTTTTAACCGCGTGCTCAATTTTGATGACCGAGCAAGCGAAGGATTCTAAAGTTGAATCACGAGCGTAGCGAGGGATTCAAAAATTAGAATCCTGAGCGTAGCAAGGGAATCAAAAGAGCACAAGGTGAAAAATCTTTGCACTCGAGTGTAACACGTAATTTTTCATCCCCCCCTAGCGAGGAAATTACTAAACGCTTTGCTCATTTTCAGTTTCAGTCGATTCTGTTGGCGTTAAATAAACTTCTTGGTCGCTAGAATCACTTATT
Organism: Ectropis crepuscularia; assembly: GCA_963693475.1. Classification (NCBI taxonomy): domain Eukaryota; kingdom Metazoa; phylum Arthropoda; class Insecta; order Lepidoptera; family Geometridae; genus Ectropis; species Ectropis crepuscularia. Next base: position 11,291,468 of record OY856339.1, on the reverse strand, counting down.
ATTATATGGTGTTTCGGTTTTTCACTTGTATTCAATTTTATAAGTTTTAAACTTAAGTTTATTTAGCTATGGTTTTTAACAATAACAATATGACGTGAAAATATGGAGAGTTGACCGATTGAGGTAAGGAGTTTCATGTGTACATGAAAAAGTGTCCATTAAATTATAGTAGCGCTAAATTTGCATCAGGGTACATTTTAAAGGAAATTAATAAACGTACTATTCAGAATTCATGAAAGAAAAATATTGGCAGTCATAGGCACTGCCGATAGAAGTGGTAACTTATAACTCAGAATTTGATTTTTACTTTGGAAACTACGCGTGTGAAACCGGAGGGCGTGACTATGAGCATGGCCATCTAGAAATGCAGACACATTTTTAAATGGCCAATGGGAAAGGCTGAGGCATTTCTAGATGGCCATTGGCTATGGTCCCAAGTTTACCCGAAGATTTCTTATCATTTCCGAGCGTGACGCTAGAATTAAATTGACAGCCCACGAAAAATCTGTCTTTGGCGCGCCAAAAGAAGTTTTGACTTCAAAATATATTGTACCTACATGTTTTCTCAAAACAGTAATTATTTATTTGATGTTATATTTACTACATTATTTTGTACTGCACAAGTAGTTGAAATTATCTATTAGTTACTATTTTAGTAGTCACTAATATTTAATTATTTAACTCGGCAACTCGGCATACTTCAATTCGATTACAATTGATTCATTCATAGCATTTCAAAATGTTTTGCCATTTGAAATAACATTCTTTACCTCTATCCTCCATACGTGAAAAGAAAATTGCGCGCAAAGCATTTAAAAAAAGTACACCGAAGAGGTTCCGAGTATGAGTTTTTAACAAATTAAAAATGAATGTTTGATGAATTCGGCACCAAGGAGGTAGAAATAAATAGGTTAAATTATGTTTTGAATTCAAAACCTCAGTACACACGATGTTCTAAATTCAAATTTACTTTAACCTCTAGAGGGTAAAAACGACTTTTGCGCCCTGATATCGAGGAGCAAAAGTACTCTTTCCGAGCTGGTGGGATGAAAAATACTTAGTAATTTTAAAATACGGACGTATAGGCTGAATAAAGCTCGTGTGTGATAAACATAAACCAAGTTTCGATGGCACGATTGGAACCTACTGTTCAGTTTCTGCCTCGTAAAATTGTAATACGCTGACAAAAACTAAACAGCAAACTCAATTTGCCGAAGACAACAAAAACTATTCGGGACCCTCACCTCTTTCAACTTTAAGCGCCGGAATCACGGATCAAAGCGACGTTGACTTTTTCGCCGTCGATTCCTCCCTAAAGAAATAACATTCTATTCAATTGCCCAAAAGTCGTTCTCAGTAAGAGAAACGTAATGAAACTGCAAGGGCTACGCAACCGAGAGGAAAGTTTTTCTATCGAAACAAAGAGCAGGGTAGCAATAATATGTATCGAGCGGATCTCTATCGCTGTCACGGACTATTGGCGCGAGCTTCGAGTTTCGATCGTACTTTATTGCTTGTGTCGATGGCCCTTCCCGTCCGCTAAACAATATCCCTTTGTTCATCGCGGTGCAGACCGTTGCACGCGATTAATGAGACTAACCACCACTCATAAATTTATAGAAACGCAACCGTTAACCGGTTATTTACACTTCATAAAACAAATCCGAACGAAAAACGATCGTACCTACGCCTTTATCAATAAAACTCGGCGGAACCTCTCTTATCGGAAGCGCTTCGATGGCTTAATTTTTCAAGATAAAACTTTTCTCATAAATTACTGTCAATCACCCTTTCTCTTGTGACTTTCTGAACAAATGATCTGCTGGAATGGTTCTTTTGTCTCGCGCTTTTATAGGGCGAATGTAAACAGTTATTGCTGAGTTCTGGGCGAATATTCGTCGCTGTCACAACACCGAATGAGAATAGGTACATTAACACAACTTTGAGCGCAGCCCTTTATCAGTACGAAAACAATGGAGTCCACAATATCCGTACCCTTATGGGAGCCCGTATAATAACTACCTATAAGTTGTCTGCTCCGGGAGATAAGTGGTCGCGACGATAAGGATTACAATGGTGATTACACGAAGAAACAGGACGTTGGGGCAAAGTGCGGGGGTGTTCGTAGACTTCTAAAAGCTTTTTAAACTCCGCCCACTCTTTGTGAAACTTCAAAACAGTAAATTTTCTCCATTGGAGGCACCGCTCATTCGCACCGAAACAAACCTCTTTATCTCAACGCGATTCCTTCAATTTCCTCGAAACAACGGATCGTTTTAACAAACCGGTAATGTTTTGTGCTTGTTCGGAACTTCGGAGTACGACGCCCGCGAGGCCACTCGCTAAATTAATTTTGTACAAATTTATCTACCATTGTTTTGTTTTAAGATATCATCTCGAAATGTAATTAATGAAAGCACCTTTATTCTTTTGTGAATTTAATTTGCTGTAAGCGACGACGCGGATGGTTCACACATACAATAACTTCGGGTGCTTTACCTTCTGACTTTCGGACAAGTACCTACGTACAGACACATTGAACTTTAATACACGAACACGAAATTTCACTTGTTTATATTGTTTGTTTGTAGTACTTGTTTGTTTATATTGAATCAAAAATCAATACAATGCTAATTTCCACATGTTTACATTGCCTTACAAATCTCCCTTTTTGTATCGGACTGCTCGTAGCTCGAGAAAGCGACATCGTTTCATGGTTGATGTTCCAAAGACACGAACAAAGAGGTTTGACTCTACTTTTGTGATAACAACGTCTAGGCTGTAAAAATTAGCTACCTGAGTGGATTTTCCCCAACAGTTATAATCTTGGTGTTTCTTCTAGGTAAGCACGATTCATCATAGGTCGCATCGTCTCTTAACATCAGGCGAGATGGCGTTCAAGTGTAAACCTATAAAAGTAAAAAAAAGTACTACACATAATATTATTCTATGGGTTTAAAAGAGAACCAAATAAAGAATTATTTTTGGAAAAAAAGTGACCCTATTCATGTTTTTGTAGGAAAACACATTTCATCAAATCCCATAATTATTCTTTAGATTTGGGACTTTAAACACACTTGCAGCAATTAAGGTTTATTTTAAACTAGATTAAAGATTCCAAGAAGAACTTAATTCCCACGAAGGGCCGTTTAAACGGTTGCGCGGGCGCATCGTGACACGGGACTAACAGCGCGCCTGGAGACGTTATTACACCATTTGATGTTATCGGATACCACTCAACGTGTTAAAAGTGGTACTAATACAAATTATGTCGCTTTTGGCCTTCTAGTAATCCTTAACTACTAATTTAATAAATTCGAAAGCAAATCTATCCCTGCTAACAAAAATATTACCTACCAATCTTGAAGGTTAGTAGGTATTATCTATAACGTGACCACACGGCCCGCTTTAGGCGGGACAGTCCTGCTTTAAGACAGTCTGCCCGGTGTCCGTGTCCCCAGCGAACCCTACATAGCCATAGTCTCCCGCTTTTGAAAATAGACCTGACAATAAATTAAAAATAGTTATTGGTTACGTGCTAAATTTTGATGACCGAGTAAGTGAAGGATTATACAGGGTTTTTCTTAGAATTCTGAGCGTTAACGAGGGAATCAAAAGAGCATAAGGTGAAAAATTTGCACTCGAGAGCAACACAAAACTTTTCATTCCACCTTAGCGAGGAAATTACTAATTGCTTTGCGCATTATTAACAGTTTCAGTCAATCTGTTGGCGTCTAATACACTTCGTCGTAAGAATCACTCATTTTAGGTTTTTCACTAGTTTTCAAGTTTCCTATTTTTTTACCTAAGGCTTTCACGATGGAGATTATAGCTAATCCCCATAGTATTATCAATATGACGTGAAAATATACGTTAAGGTAAGGAGTGTCATCTGTGTAGGCACGTAAATAAGTGTCAAAGTGCAAAGTGTTCGTCCCAAGGAATTATATAAATTAGGGTAGCACGACATTAGAATCAGGGTACATTTTAAAGGAAATAAATAAACGTTTTATTTACAATTCACGAAATAAAATCACTCTAGCTTCATGTTTTCTCATGACAGTAATGTTTAATGTTATATTTACTACATTATTACGTACTGCGCAAGTTGTCCAAATGTAAAAATGTAGGTACATAAGTAACTATTTTAGTGGACAATAATATTTTTTTAACTCGGCATACTTCATCTCGTTTACAATTGCTACACTCATACCATTTCTCTTTGTCTACACTAGCGCCATTGTGGAAGATTTTTGAACTGTTATTTATAGGATACAGCTGGACACTTTTTTAAATGATCTACCATTTGAGATAACACTCCACCACAAGTGAAAAGAAAAAAATTGTAATGTAATGGGAAGAAATAGTTATTTGTTGTACAAGAGTGCAAAGTGGCTTTTTAACCGCGTGCTCAATTTTGATGACCGAGCTAGCGAAGGATTCTATATTTGAATCACGAGCGTAGCGAGGGAATCAAAAGGGCACAAGGTGAAAAATCTTTGCACTCTAATGCAACATGTAATTTTTCATCCCATCTTAGCGAGGAAATTACTAGGTAAATGCTTTGCGCATTTTCAGTTTCAGTCAATTGTTGGTGTCAAATAAACTTCTTGGTCGCTTGGTCTGGTAAATTTTCACTTGTATTCAATTTTCCTATTTTTAACTTTGAGTTTATTTATCTATGGTTTTAACAATAACAATATGACGTGAAAATATGGATAGTTGAGCGATTGAGGTAAGGAGTTTCATCTGTGTATGACATGAAACACTGACACCTGGGCGTCTACTTTTTTTCTACGAAAAACGTAAAATCAAAATAAACTCGCGACTTTTCTACTCCGGTTCTACTTCGTTTCGTCCGATCGAACATTGTTTGACGTCTAAATGTTCTAAGACTATTTATTCTAACTAGAGTAGACTTAGAACATTTAAACTGACGAAACGATGGATCGAAGTAGGTAAGTAGAACCGGAGTAGGAAAGTCGCGAGTTTATTTCAAAATTACGTTTTTCGTTTTTTTTAGAAAGATAGTAGTAGACGCGCTGACAACAATACACGACGCACGACTTAGCTGCCGGTGATCAAGTATCAACGGAATAATGTACTCCAGTACTTAATAAATGTTAAGCCGCCTATACACACTGGCCCAGTGGAGGCCAACGCGAGCGTCGACAAAACGGCACGAGACGAAACGTAGCATCCACACACTGGCCCAGCGCAGGTCAACGCGAGCGTCGACAAAACGGCACGAGACGAAGGGTTGCATCCACACACTAGCCGAGCGCAGGCAAAAGCGAAGTAGGCCAATAGGATAATTAAATAGGACGCTACTCGCCGAGCGCCTTTGTTTTATGTACAAATTCCGACACCGGTCACGAGACGAGTCTAGGCAAAAGAGCCCTATACACACTGGCCACTTGCCGTCACTTGGCCAGCTAGGCGAGCGACGGCGAGTGATCACAAGTCATGGCAAAACGACCCTCCACACACTGGCGTTGGCCTCCACTGGGCCGGTGTGTATATTTGTATAGGCGGCTTTATAGAATTTCTGTAGGCGTTTACCAGACTATTAACCAGTAAAACACCCTTTCAAGACAAATCTTATGTTTCAATATGTACGATTAACATACACACTGAAGATACGAACATCTCAAATTCTAGTTATGATGTTCGACATCAAAACGATTGCGCGATCTAGGTGTCCAGTGGCGCCATCTAGAAACAGAGGTATAAAACTTATTGGTATGACTTGCAATTTTATTGATAATGCCGACATTAAACTTCACTTGTGTAGCTGGACACCGATGTATATCATCATCATCATAATCAGCCCACAGTCGTCCACAGCTGGGCATAGGCCTCTCCAATAACCCGCCAGTCAGCCCGATCCACAGATTTACGTATCCAACCACCACTAGTTACTGTTGTTGTCCTTACACCTTACATAATTATGAAATTGGTGTTTTGTCGTACTGGCCACTTTGATCTCAAATATTTTCTCTTTGGTTAGGAATTTCAAAGTCAAATTTATACAACTACATATTAACTAATGTTTTTTTTTAACCTGTAATTCATTTGTTTGTAACGGCTCGAAGGATCAATAATGCGTAAAGCATTTAGTAATTTCCTCGCTAAGGTGGGATGAAAAATTACGTGTTGCACTCGAGTGCAAAGACTTTTCACCGGGTATCTATTAAAACGCATAATTTTTTGTACCTAATTTACTTTGTCATCATGAATGTAGCATAATGTATAGTGTCATAATGCAACTTTCGCATAATAATAGATAGATAGATAGATAACTCTTTATTGTGACACAAAAACAGAAATATTACAGTAAAACACTTACGAACTAGCACCACAAATGGCGGCCTTATTGCTTAGAGCAATCTCTTCCAGGCAACCAGCTTAAAGGAAATTCGCCTACATACATATAATACATAATAATTTTTTGGCGTTATGTGTTTTAGGCATAACAATCTATTGTACAACATTTAATTCGACTATTGATGAGACGCATTATAGTAATTTTAGCCATTTTTTATTTGTTCTAATTTTTTTGAAGTTGCCGTTCAAATCGCATAAATTTTTTTCCCGTAATTTACTGTGTCCTAATGAATGTAGCATAATATAGGTATAGTGCCATAATGTAACTTTTGCAGAATCGTTTTTTGGCGTAATGTGTTTTAATCATAAAAAACTATTGTACTACATTCGATTCGACTGTTGCTCAGACGCATTTTTTAATTATTTGTTTGGTGGTGGTTAGATCATGCAAATCAGTCGCTCACTCTCAGAAGATTATTTAGTACGAGGCTTAATCACGATATAAATAATTGTTATATATTAATTTATTCATTACGTGTACAAATCGCGAAAGTTTAAAACTATATTTCTGCATAGTACCTAGGTACGTTTATTTATTTCCTTAAAATTAACCCTAATGTAGCGCTACCATAATTTAATGCATTTGGGCGGACACTTTTTCATGTACACAGATGACACTCCACACTCCTTACCTCAACCGGTCAACTCTCCATATTTTCACGTCATATTGTTATTATTAAAACCATAGCTAAATAACCTCAAAGTTAAAACCTTAGGTTAAAAACAGGAAAATTGGATACAAGTGAAAAACCGAAATAAGTGATTCTAACGACAAAGGTTATTTGACGCCAATAGAATTGACTGAAACTTCTAATATTGCACAAAGCGTTTAGTCATTTCCTCGCTAAGGCGGGATAAAAAAATACGTGTTGCATTAGAATGCAAAGATTTTTTACCTTGTGCCCTTTTGATTCCCTTGCCCTCAGACCTTGTTAAAGTCCCGTCGCCGATGAACATCTCTGCAACATCAGTGTTGCCTACAACGAACTTACCCCCCAACATTGTGGCTCCACCGGTAGTCTGTCTATTCAATGAGCCGTACGACGTAGGTCGTTAGTTCTTACCCAAGGCAAATACCTATTTGTATAATAAACACGAATGTTTTTTCTGTGTCTGGGTGTTTCAATGTACCTACACTCTAACAGCGGCCGCGATTTTGCTCGCGTAGTTCCCGTCATCATAATTTTCCGGCGATGCAGAGGACTAAACGGATTAGGTTGAAATTTGGAACGCAGATAGTCTGGAATACCACACAGGCTATTTTTCATCACGAGAAAATAACGGGAATGCAGGTAGAAACGAAGAGCGCTGCTAGTCATACATAAATAGAATAATGAGCAATAAATACTTACCTACCCCACTGCCAATGAAGTAGTGAACCATTATGCAGCTCCTACTTGGCAATGGCTGCGGGACACCTTGTTCCCAGAACGTTTTATGATCCCATCAAGCCCGACGTTATCACAGTATCAGTCGAAAGAAACGGCGACTGTCATCAATGCCTCGTAAAATTTTACACTTCCTGTAATCAAATGCACCACAACGAAAACATGACTGATTCCTCAGGCACTTTGCCCTATCTCCACCCATAATTCAAGTACGCTAAGTGACTCACCGGAACACATTAAGCGAAAGTAAACTGTCAGAATACCCCTGTTCAATGTTACCTTTATCATTACTTTGAGACGTTTTATCGCGCCATATATTGCTGAATCAATTTACCAATAGAGAAAAGTGCGGCCGTACGATCTAGCTACAGAATAGTTCTGATTTGTCACTCGAATGCCGTCTTGCTCACGTAACGGTGCGAGTTTAATAGCGTGAGTGGGACAGCGTTTTATCTCGATTAGACTTGTGTAATAAGTGGGCTGGACGTGTCGTGAGGGTTCGCCTGACCTATATCGCGGCTGTCAATGATGCTTTATTCATCGCGACAGTTACCGCTCGTAACTCCGATGATGAATGTAGGCGACACAGCCAGATAGAAGCACTTTACGTACCATTTACATAGATATAGTGTGTATGTGGCCATGTTTTATGACCCGGGGTAAACCAAGAATTAGGGATGTCACAGAGAATTATAGTCATTCGCGGGCGAAACAGTGACATTTACGTTTTGGGGTGGAATAAATTCTATTACGCGTCGCGTTGGATTTGTAGCTACATTTGGGTAAAACCGTTTTAGTTCACTATTGCGTAATTAGTTTTCCAAGGGACAGGACTTGAGGTGTACCCTATTATGTGTCTACAAACAAGACGTAGTTTTAAGTCGCAATCAATCGTTGATCTGACCTGAATACGTGGTTTTGTAGGTGTTTATTCTCAACTGAGAGATCCATTTTATCTACAAACCCTACGAACAAACATTTATAACTCCATCAACCCTAGTGCACACACTCCCTTGGAAACAAAGGAGTCGGGTTACAATAACAGCTGAGTTTGAGATTATATAATTTACCATAGTTGCAGTTGTTTCTTTTTGGAACTCAATATTTTCCTCGATTACGTCTGTGTTCAAAATATGTATTTTGTTGTTTACTTACATATTTTATGAACATTAGACAATAAAGAATATATAGATATACCAACTTACTAGGCCGCCACGGCTTCGCTCGAATATAATCCTATAAAGACAATTAATCGAAATAAAAATTATGTATCTTAAAATGGAGGAAATTACACATAAACGCCAACTCTCGATTTAGATATGTTACCGTAAAATTGTAATACTTTATAATAAAAACGCGTGTACGGTAGATTAGGTTGAGTTAGTTCATATGGCATCTACAATTGTACGGTGACATAAATATACCTATGCTATTAAATCTTGAACCTAATTCAAATCGGTGATATGATGTGTGTAATAGAGGCAATTAGTAAGGAACAGTGTGGTAGGCACGTTGCGGCGGCTTCCCGGCCGCAGTTGTTCGAGCGGACCCTCTGCCGGTGCCGGTGATGCCGGATGCGCCCTAATGACATAAATGCAAATTTGACCGCCCCGGCTTCCTGCTCGCCTGGTAACGCGCCACTCGTAAACTCACTACTTTAATACCTTACCGAGAAAAATCAACAGCGATTTCTTGTGCGTGATCACAACACTTAATTGGCCCTCTAACTATTTCCGTCATATTTCTCTCGACGCGTTTTAAGTTAATTAACTGCTTAGCCGACATGTTTTGCTCCCTTAGCTTTCATATATTCCACGAGTATTGCGTTACAGGCGGTTAATGTTGTCGTAAATATATCTAGTTGGGATGAAATAAAAGCGCTTGCTAGTTTCGCTCGTATTTTTACTGGTGATCGTTAACACAATATAAAGTACTATATTTTGGTTCAGTCTGGAACTTAAAAAAGAACTAAACTAATTTTGGTACTAGATAACGCGAACTGTACACATATTGTACGTTATGGACTTTTAGAATCGTGCAGATTTGCGTTTAAATAAATCCGAATGACGCTAAAATGTCTTTACACTACTCAAAGTTAGCTAGACGGTAAACTTATTGCGATATTGTTTCTAATTACGCTGATATAGATCTAAAAGCCGGGCCAATATGGCAATAAATTGCCCGTCTAGCGTTTCACCTAATGCACCTTAATCATCATATAGTCGCCACAATAATTACGTGTTCTATGGCTAACTTAGCTTATGGCTTTGCACCCATCATTTAGCTATCCACACGAACATAAAATAGTTACAATTTACTTGTATATTTACATAAACAGCATTCAGAATGGCTGACGATTGATCAGTGAAATTATATTTAAAAATTACAGCAACCAGTTGGGTGCAATTGATTGTTTATATCACAGGGCTTAGCGTTATTTCATGATGCGTCCATAGTTATAATTAATCGAGAAACATAACTTTTAATTTAAAACGTGGATTACAAGGAAGAATGAATTGATCAATTTAGTAAGGCAAAGTAAGAATGTTTCAGTATATTATACAAGTCATAAAACGTTCCTTCGCTCTAATATCCAAGTTAAACGTTTGTCTGACTTTATATAATGATGTTTGAAAAACAAGGCTCTATTATAAAATTATACATATTTATGTGGAATACGCAAAAACAGTCGACTATATCCGAACTGTATTAATTTAAGAAAATATTCATCAGACTAACTTGATATACATACTCGACTGTCATACAGTATGATATTGATACTACTTTTCTTGTGAAAATATTACAAGTATGGACGCGCGTTTACACACCGACAAATATACATTACAAACGATATTTACAACTACGTATTGTGAAACTAACTTGTGAGTAACATAGTATTTACGTGTGCAAATGTACAAAATTTAATGTCTTTTCGCTCGTATTTTACAACAGTCAAAATATATTTGTACGAACCAATTAAACAATCATAAAACATGTCATGGATCGAATAAGCTAGTTATTTTTATTGTCAAGATGATTTTATCTCCACACATCAAGGATACACGTCTAGAATAGTAATTCAGGCTCTATACACTACAGTAACAGACTAATGTCCTTCCTAATTTCAATAGAAAAGCGATGGAAAGGACAACATTTATTTCATCTTATATCTTCTGTTGATTAATATTTTATAAGTATTGTTTTAAGTAATATTTTGGTAATACTTTCGAATCGCCTTTTTAGGTAGTATTTTTAGGAACAACGAAATTGTATTATTTTCTACAACAAGTTTTAACAAAAGATATGGCTTATACGCTAAAGGTCAAACCTTAATCGAGGGACAGTTTGACTTGAAATTTGGTTGACGCATTGATTGATTCACAAAGAATGAAACAGAAAAGATAGTACGGTTATTTGTTTGTATTTAAGAAATAGGCATAACCAAAAAACACAGGTTTTAACACCATGTTTCGTAATTAGTGTCCACTGATACGATAAATGTACAATTTCCTGAGTAAAATTATAGAATAATTATGTAATTTAATTGATACTAAAGATTGAAACTGTTATTCTTATGGAATGTTCGGATGAAATAGCGCAACAAATTTAATATTCGTACCATCCCAAACCAAAACTTTCCAATCGCTTTTTAGGTACGTACATAAAAAATAATAAAAAGCTAACATTTAAAACTAACACTCTTACCCTTATCACTCACACGCAACATTTTAGTTGAGCTATAACAGTAAAACATATAAATGCATGAATATTTTTTTTAGAAATTTTATAACACTGTTATACAATATTCACGTATATTTTTCCGCTCTGTAGGTACAACAATGAAACTAACCTTGTACGAGGGTGGAAAATGTTTCCAACTGTAATAAATGCATTGAAAACCGCAACCGTACGAAATGTGCAAAAACAAACTGGAAAAATTCTAACAAAAGTTGAAGTGGAATTCATTGAATGCCGCGAGCGTCACGGCCGCGCGACGAGCCTGGAATAGTTCCCAGCAGTCCTCTTTTTAAGGTAAAACATGTTCATTCATTTAAGAGAATAAACGAAACGTGGACGTTTAAATTAAGACAACATTCCAGGTACAGTGGGGTTAGCATTAAATTTTTTTTTTATGTATGCATTAGCATTGTGTACTTCGAAAACTCTTCTATAACGACGACGTAGAATTCTTGGCGCGAATGCATACATAGTTTTTAAATATTCGTATTTGGAACTCATATTGGACAACACTACCACAGTATGAAGAATATGATTTAACAGTCTGTGACATACCACTGGACATAACGTGTCTTGTCGTGACCACGGCCGTCGTAAAGCAAAGTCAAAGTACTTTATTCATAAAAAATAAAAACAAAAGAAAGAGCATACAAATTGTATACATTTTCAAAGTTTGAAATTACTATTTTACTGTATGTATTACCTATAACAATTATTGTACAGAAAACTGTCAAGCATTATACGAGTATAATATTATGTTTTTGTTAAGCTGCCGCAACGTCGATGTAATTGAAATAATAATTTAGATCGCGAGAAGTCCTGTTTAATGTTTTCAATGTGATTTCCAATCGCAATTTTTTTGAACTATGCGCAATGTATTTACTTCATGAAGCAAGAATTTTGCGCCATCTCTCTTGATTACACTTACCAGTGTCGAACAAGGGGACGTGAATTTTCAAAAACATAAACTAATAAAAATTATTGATACAATTTGTATCGCAGATATAAACAATATTTAAGCTCTTCTAGCTCCGTATTTTATAAATTAACAGTTAATAACGCTATGAGTATTTCCAATCATATCTAACTAAGATACTAAGCCGAATTCACAGAGATACATATGGATCATATTATAGCAATATGCACAACTGCGGTAACACAACCTGATATTTCCTTGGCTACCAACTATGGTATAAAAATATTAAAGTTATAAAAAGAAAGTAAATCTGTAGTGGTGGATACTCAATGCAGGATTTACTTATGGAGGTCACAAACACAAAACATTTTTGCCGGATATTCTACTGCGAAGTAATAACGAGCAAATATTACTGTGATCCGTTTGAACGGCAATTTTCAGGACTCTTCATGTTCAAATAGCTGCGTTGCACTGTACTGTTATTTTGGACAAGCGACGTATCAACATGCACACGTCTTGCTCGTCACGTTACTCTTTGTTATAAAAAAATCTAGGTATGTAGTTGTGTATAAGTATAATTAGTAAATTAAAACTAAGGTAGTAGACGCCAACTGAAGTCCTTTAAATGTACAATAGCAATTCTTTGTTTTCTTCTAAATAATCCTACAATACACAAGCACACTTCATTCGATCGATTAACTAAAACAACTCTAAGTATACAAAGTATATAATACTTAACAACGTAAAGAACACAATAGTTTTATTTACAGCTGCATTTACATCACAACTCTAATTGTTCTTTTAAAATTAGTTCTTATTGTTTCAACCTTTAGTTCTGAATCGCTATAGAAATCAAGTACCTATAGAAGTTGAAACAAATCGAGATGCCTTAAGAATAATTGAGTATTTTCGCGAACACTTGATTGGTTAGCATAAAATATAGTTTAATTGTTTACAACGTTTTATTTGAATGAGTTTATTTTTATTTTGTTTTACAAATAATTAAAAAGCCAGCAGTTTTAGTCTAGATATTTATTCTGTGGTACAGTTGCCAATGTAAAGACGCAGTTGTCTTTAGCCATGCCTCAGTACCCTTAGTAAAAGTTGTAACAGCTAATGGATACAAAATTAAAACTACGAGAATAAACGTGTCTGTTATAAAATCATTTTTTAATTAATTCTCGGATTACTCACGTTAATATAACGTATATGTTCGGTCCAGTCAGACTTACCTAAACTTCAATATCATCTGGTATACTCGGACACAGCAGATTCGTTTACAATTTTTTTTTCATTAAATGGTTATATTGATGAAATGAACAGAAATGTCACAAATTTCATACAACATATCGTATCATTACTTGTCAAAACTTTTACTGAGAGTACAGCTATGGATTGAATTTTTATAACAAAAGTAAAGTTGTCAATCCATGCCTTGATGCCATGCCATGCGATTCGACACATTATTATAATTTATTCATAATTACATTTATCACTTTTTTATTTCCGTCAACTCTATTATGTATTCTTTATAAGCGACCATTTTAAAGCTGCAAATAAATGACATGGTTTCGTTAGCCCAATATTACATCCCAATATTGAACAAAAATAAACGGGTAATCTAGGTCTGCCCCGAACTACTCCGCGTTCGAATGAACTAATATAGAATTTATTTCTGAAACAGTCGAACAAACCCTTTGAAAACGAGAAAAGTTTCAGATCAGTTACCGAACGGTATGCCACGGTCGAATGCAGAAATAGATAGTACAGCACTAATTGGTAGTCCAGTATTCTTTGAACTTCGTTATAAAGAATGAGATCCCGAGACAAGCAAAACTGTTAAGAAGATTTACGTATTCTCATTTATATTTGTAAGTGGCTGTCGGTAAATTTGAATTAATGTAATATATTTATCAAATGGAAAAGGTAATGAAATATTAATATTCTAGTGAAGACTTCATTGCGTCGAAAAGTCCGTTTGGTCTCAAAATTAATATTTCTGTCGGGTTCCGGGCCGTTGAAAGTAAATCAATTTCAATGTTGAGATTAACATTATTTTAATAACATTCGGTACCAGGTCCCGAGCTTTTGTTCAGTTCATGGATAAGCGATATATGGGCCTGAAATAATATTTACAACAGATGTATTGTTGGAACAGATCATTCTATACTGTAAGTGGCGGCAGTGAATCATTTTCGAGTAAAAACATTTATTTTCTCATTGTAAACTGAATGTTTACTTATGGTGAGTTTTACAAAGCGGCCGTCTGTTCATTCGTATTCAGGTGCGTCGCGGAAATTTCGAAGGCTTTGTTATAAGTAAGCCGTTAATACTTTGTTTACCGAACAGAGTTTCCAAACTCTTAGGCAGTTAATTAAGTGTCTTTATATACTTTAGTGTCAGGTCCGATCTGGATTAAAATTTCGGGAGTATCGGCTTAACTAATTAAAAAACTTTAAATCTCTCTGTTGTCACGATTAGCAATAAACTTCCCAGGATATTGGATAACTTGGTTCAAAGCAATTGTTATTTAATGGATGTAATCCATCCACTTGATTAGTACTCAACAGAGATGTTGGAAACTTAAATTCAGATCAGAAAGTTTCGTTCTAAAACCGGAAACAGAGCACTCAGTAAAGTGACTGGTTCTACGATCGAAATAGCGATTTAAAACGAATATTTTTACAGCTGCTATTTGTTACTTCAAGGTATCTGCCAACGACGTTACAAAGCTGCAATTTCAATCAAATAGATTTATGTTAATAGGTGAAAATACGTTTTGCTATCATTGTGATATAACACTAATAATAATAGCAGTTCGCTACTAAAAGTGTCTATAATACACATTAAAAAACTGTTTCTTTTTTAGCTTGGTTCACTGGCAAATTGTTACCTTACTGGCATTCTGCAATCAGCTTCCATTCAGTTCTGGTTCTACATTACTTTCTATTCTTAGGAAACAAAAGGAAGTTCCTGCTCTGCGCTATTTGACCTATTAAAGCTGCTGTCGGTATGTTTTGTGCCTTCTACAATTATTTAGAACGGTATTTGAACAATCTAACTGTATGGTGCAAGTGAATTTATCGAATATTGATCGCTAGCAGCGACCAAATTTCAAAGCACAGATCGAACAAATTTCATATATTCGTGTTATAAGCACATGTATAATTTGAATATTTCTATAGCGTCTTTTTCTCATCCCTATTCGGCAATTTTTAGACATGATTCATGTAAAATTACACACAATATTTGGAAACATTTCACATAACACTTAACAACTAAGATTACAATAAAACAGTAGTCAAATGATTTGGATTTTAAATTAAACATATGGTAAGCCAAAAGCCATATATAAATCAGCGCCACAACAATTGATAAATAAACAATTTGAAGAGGACGAATACATTTCATAAATGCGAGTTATATCGATATTTTCTCTCAAATTGATTAATTATTTGTACACTTTTAGATTCGTTTTGATTTAGAGTTTAGACCACATTTTTACTTACATATACGAATATTTATTTATATTTACAATATTTTGTCTTTCTAGACAAACGTACTAGATTTTTAGGTGGTATTCAGCTTTGGGAAGTTAGGTATATTTAATACCATCGATAAATGACTATGACGATAGAATATTTTTAGTGCTATCTTTTGATAGATCGAAAACAAATTTACATAACATAATTCTGAACCTCAATTCCTGTAGGTCATTCAATTCTTTCTACAGACTCATAAAATATTATTTCATATTTCCCATAGATTTAACATACGTTTAAAGAATTAAACGTTAATTTTATCGATTATAGTATTAAAAATAAATGTTACAAAAATTGCAATTTTGATACCTAGATAAATAATTAGAAGTCAAAGTATCCTTGGGTTACCGTAACTTCCCGCTGCGCCCGAACTCCAACGAGCTGCATAATGACTAGTGTTTACACTAGGGTAGTGACGACACCCGACTTGCCTCGAACCGTGCGATAGTGGTGCCCCCACTACTTGCCTCGATACTTCTCGGTGGTGGCGTCTTCGAGATTGCTGTCCCAGTCGAACTCAGTGACGCCGGTGCGTGAAACTTCGCCCAGGTGCTTCCAGCGGTATGCGAAGTCGTTGTCGCGTTTCTTTAACGCCTCGAATCTGGTGACAAAAGAAAGAGCCATAAATGTGTGTAGCAATATACTTAAACAATTTATTTTATTGATAAAGTATTGTTTTTTGAAGTGAAAACTTCTTCTGGCGCGCCACAGACAGATTTTTTGTGAGCTTTGAATTTAATTCTAGCGTCACGCTCGGGAATGATAAGAAATCTTCGGGTAAACTCGGGATCATGGCCATTTAGAAGGCCATTTAGAAATGCGGCAGCCAATGGGAAATGCTGACTCATTTCTAGATGGCCAGGCCACGCCCTCCGGTTACACCCGTGTAGTTTCCAAAGTAAGTTATCAAATTCTGAGTTATACACAAGTTTTCACTTCTATCGGCAGTTCCTATAACTGCCAATTTTATTTTGTTTTATTTATTTTTCTAATTCTACTTGCTACTAATATTATAAATACGATAGTTTGGATTTTCAGATATTTGTTGCTCAATCACTTCAGATCAGAAGGCCAAGATGGATCGGGTTGAAATTTGGAAAACAGATAGGTTATATATAACATAGACTGGTATAACACATGGGCTACTTTTCATCCCGGGAAAATGATTTACATTCTAATGCGATTAGTCAAAGTCGGTTAAAAACTCAGACTAAACACTCAATAATGACACAAAAACCCCAACGTGCCTACGGGGTTTCCCTGATTAGCGTTCATTCGATGCGTGTAAGCTTTTTTTGGAAACGCGTAACAGGATATTTACGCGTCTTTTAACACGCAAATTTTCGTGTCATTGCGCATTTTACGAGCAGCGCAATTCGTACAAGTTGATACGCTCATAAGCGCGAGCCGCGAGAGAGAATCGTTATTACCACTGACTGACCCTCACATTCGAGCGGATACACTGGAATAAGCACGTAGCTACCTAGAAAGGTTTCTAAGCCGATACATACATAATTACATATATACGCAATTAAAAAGCTTGTAGCTTTTATATTTATGTACGTACGTTATTAATTAACTGTTAGCAAACCATTGCAATTAAACCGTATACTAATGTAAACTTTAATGTTAACCGTAACGTGATGCAATGTACCCAATAACATAACACATACCCTCTCACACACTAACACATACACCCCCGCATATATATGTTTGTACTATTGAAGAAAGTACCACAAACACAGATGATTCCGGTGTGGGCTCTCACCACAACCCACAACTAGAGTAATATTATTATTTGTTTGATAATTTAATCCGATGATCTCCGTGTTAGTTTATCTAGGTAAATAAATTTGCATATATGTATACTCTTATACTAATTTAACACGAATACCATTGAGTAAAGTAATTAAAGTTACAGTAATGCATTTCAATTTATAATTAGTAAGTAAATAAATTGGCATATGTACTCTTAACGTATATTAATTTACTTAAAAAAATAATTCCATTTCCATTTCATTTCATTTTGAATTAATTTAAAAAATGTGTAACAACCACGTTAATTTTCATGGTAAGATTCACTGAACTTTCGAAAAAGGTTAATCGCATGTCTTTGCGAAACTTGGGTTTGCTATTTACTCCGTGGCACGCAGATTTCAGCAGGTACCTGTTTTCTCAAACTTTAGCAAAGCTGCATGTACATATCAGTACCAATGGAGTTGAAGTTAATTGGCAATCCTTGTATTAATTACTTGAGTACTTATGCGGAACTACTCTTACCACTATTACTGCTCTAACTCTTAGACCAACAACAAGAGTTGTGATTTTCTCTTACGTAAGCGTTTTCTTAAGTATATTACGTTGATTATTTGCATTTACAAGTATTGCCCACGATAAGCAGAGCACGTTATCAGACTGAACGCCACCGCTTCGTCGCCTAGTCATAAAAAAGCCTATTAGGTCACGCGACCGCACTCAACGCAAGGAAACGTTAAATTAGTACCATTCCTTGTCCTAAATAGATGGTATTAAAAGCTCGAAACGTGTTTGCATTTTAAAGTAGTTCCTGCCAACGTGCAAGTTTCTTTGAGTTCAATTCGTAGGACAAATTGGGAGTGGTGTCATGGAGCAGAAAAACTTGTCAAAGTATACTCTCGCATCTATTCATACATGGAATCACATTTTTGAACTCACTCGTCTCTGATCACTTCAATGATATTTCTATGATGCTTCAATGATACTTCAGTGATACTTCAATGATACTTCAATTATAGTTTCATTCGTCTGTGAAACTAGGATTATTGCAAAATTGTGTTGTATCAGAGACCAGAGAAACGTTCGCTAGTTTCCACCACAGTTTGGTATACAGACATTCATGTGCATTAAAAATGTTCAGATAAGTGTTACCTTTTCGCATTATCTACACAGCAAACTAAAAACATAAATTACACCGCATACACAGCAATATTGCATTGTCATAGGTCACAACAGATCACATGTGATTAGTATTTATGTGTTCGCATCTTTAAACCAGTGAAGGTTGTTATGCTGGTGTCATGGATCTCATTTTTGTGAAGTAATCCCATTTACGGCGAATCAGTTCGTTGAAGAGATGAGAGTGAGGGTTGTCAAATTTACTATTTAATTTTTCAATTTTCTCAATCAATTCGCTTAATTTTCAATCGAAATGCTTTGTTCAAATTCCACGATTTCAGGGCATTCCGTTAAAGCTCTTAGATAGCCTGGAGACCTTGGCGTGAACGTTTCTAATGAGGTCCAGTTTCGGGTCGCACAAATAAATAATAACACATTCCATTTCGGGTGATTTATTTTAGGTATTATACGCAATAGTTGGTGGGTCTAAGTAAGTGCAGAAGAATTGACATATTTTTGATGCCTTGAATGATTTTTTTAGCACAACTTTTGAAAATGTTTAGTGAGTCTTTATTCAGTATTGTCGTCAGACTCATCAAATGCAAGCATCAATCTGTCCGAGTCGCGCAAACGAGCGTAAACCATTAGTATGGTGCGTAAGTAGCGCTTGTCGTACGTTTTAGCGACGGCAACAAATGCAAGCGTATGGTTTAAAAAAATAGGAGCCCTGTGCAATAGTAGAATTTGAGCTCATAAATGGCTATTACTCGAGCTCTGAAACTTTAACAGTTCAACCAACAGTTATGCCTTGTGCAACATTTCGCGTGTTTCATCCTGAAATTCCAAGGTAAGGTTAAACGGTACTTCACACCGGCAGTTGGGCCACGTAACTTAAAACGGTTTTGCCATTGCTTTCTCAATAATTTCAAGTTGCAAAATAAAGGGAAAGTAATATCAAAGCCAAGACCATTTTAGTTACCGTTTAGGCGGTAGATCAGCTTCTCAATCTTTACCAAGCTATGTATGGAATATTGCAGTTTCTTTTTGAGGGTTCAGCTATGTACCAGTAGACACTGTGGAGTACCGTACAGAGGTGTAACACAAATAATAGTGAGATAGACTAGTCTATTCAAGACTGCGGACCCTTGAACATCGGGGAAAAGTGGCTTGTTTTGCATTTTCTAGACATCAGTCTGGGTAGGGTGAAGTACCATCCCTACATTCTTGGCCTATCACGTACGCTGACAGGTGCCACAATTTTAACGCGGATTGGAATTTGATTAACCTTGCGCCTTCAAACAATCAAGAAACCTTCAAGAATGAATCAGTACCTTCTAAGAATAAGTGCTCATCTTCGATCACATTGTTTTCACTAGGCGAGTTGGTGGCCAAAAGTAGATATTACTACCAAACTAAACTGACTCTAGCTGAAGCGACTTAGATACTATCAAAGAATTTAAATGAATGGGACAATATATAAAATCTAAAGCACACAGTAATAACGCTTTTTCTATTTCAATATTTTATGAATTGGTACCACTGGTTGGTAGTTTCGGTGTACATAAAATCCTTTTAAAGTCGCCAGGAAGATATCCAGCTGATATACTTGTTTAAGTAAATCAACTATTTAAAAAACTGAAGAAAACGTAAGTTTCCTTTATTACGCGATTTTCATTATTTTATTTCACATGTAAGCCATGATGGACTAGTGGCAAGATTGTCCGATTTTACGATCGTGAAGTCGTATGGCCGAATCCTGCACATGCGTATTTTGTCAAGTTCAGATGTACAAGTTTATCCTTACTCCCGACTTTAGCACTGAAGGACATTACTGTGAGGAAACCGGCATGTTCCAAGAAACACGTCTTTCGTTCATGTGTGATCCGCCAACACACACTTGGCCATCACGGTGGATTGTGGTTTTAACTAGAGAGTAACATTAAGAGTGCGCCTAATGCCAGGGAAAAATCAGTTTTTACCCGCGCGACGCGTTTCTTAATACGATATACATAAAGTCGAGAATAGCATGACACAGTTTGGAGGAAAAATCAATATTAAATCAGGAGTCCATTTTTGACCAAGTTTTATTTAGTTACTCAATAATTAAGCATAAATTTAAAAAAGTGTTCGGTTACTTTACCAGAAGGTACAATTAGAAATTTTATTACCAAAAAATAATGTGGGGTCATCACTGATAATTTCGAGTACTCGAATTAAAACGGGTTTTTCGTGTCATTTTTATTTTTTTATTGTAAACAACTCTGATCTATTTTTAAAATTCTATTCGGTTATCGTGCTTCTTCTTGATTGTACCCACACGTCAATATTTTTTTTGTCATATTTTTTAGTTTCTTAACTTCAGTGAGCGGCGTCGAAAATGTCCTTTTTTCGTTTTCTGGCGGCACTAGGCGCCCTCTTAACTGTCCTTGTTAGAGAAGGTCCCGAGTTCCAGTATTAGGAGTATTAAGTAGGCTGCTTATGCATATACGTTGTTCTGTGTGTGACAATAAAGCCTATAACAGATACCTATCAAAGTTCCATATTTTATAATTTTAGTATGCATGAAGAAACATACGATCGAATCCATTACAGAAGTAGGTTTATGTAGGTTGTCTGTTGTTAATACCACTAAAGGATACATCGTTGAAAAATGTATTAATAAAAAATGTATGAATAGGATTACTATCTATAAATTCTTGCTTTGTGAATACTCTACACAGATCTATCAACTGAACACGTAGGCGTGGGTATAAAAGTTTCGCAAGTAGGTTATTTGATTTTTGCGTTCGCATTTCTCTGAAAATGCTCTTATCCACATTTTAATAAATTTATATACATGTGTATTTAGTAGGTATGAATGCTCGTAGGACACTCTCCTGCCTCTTTCTTATTTTATTTCGCTATTTTTTTTTGTGTTAGCAATATCCAAATAATTTAATCGTCGTTCATTGACGTCGACATGAAGTGTCGCGTAAGGTTTAGCATATCATATTTGGGTTTTCAAGCTTCCTCGCAAAAATTATGTATATTACAAAATACAAATAAAATGTTTTCGCTCGGGTAACGTAATTTAAAAAATGCAATAATAAAAATGCAATAATGCAATAATATTGAGATCATTTTCGAAATAAAAATTACCCTACCTCTCAAGTTTGACGAAAATACTCATAAATGCCATCTTTCATGCATTTCGGTAGACTTCGTGAAGAGTTCACTGGGAACAAACACCATGACACTGGATTTTTACATATTAGGATAGTTATTGACAACAAAACTTTAACTTTCACGTAATTTTTTTAAACTAGAATAACAAAAAAAAATGTTTAAAAAACCCAATTTAATTGCTAAAGTAGCAGATAGCCCGATTTATCCAACTAGGACGACATAGAAATACAACCTGGACGTACCGACATCCAAACTAACTTTGCATTGTTCTGGTCCGCACGCGACGGCCATTAAAATTTACAATTAACTTCCTATTAAAATTTAAAAATTAAGTGTGTGTGAGTGTGTGTACTTTTATACGCAAGCAAGAAGTATGTACAATAAGTACATACTCTTTATTCCTCGCGCTAATGCTTAGGCTACATTAGCGGGCTACGGCGAATATTCGTGTTAACGCGATTAATGTGGCCGGGTGCATCGTGTCATCGCGTAGTATTCGGGCGAAGACGATGTAGTAGATGTCTCCGGCCGCCTTAATGTAAACAAGAACATCGCCTATGCCCGAACACGATGTTTTTGTCGCGCCAACACGATACGAATCTTCGCCCGTGATCGCCATTGACACGCAGCTATCGGAAGATGCAGAAGTTAAATCATAACCTAGCACTGCACTGCGGTCGTCGCCCAGTGATATAAAATGTTTTATCTCTATGCCCTGTCATTTCTCTGAAAACATTTCCCTGCAAACCGGAACACAGTGATGTTTAGACATAACTGCTTGGCTGTAGAATAACTGACAAAGGCGTGGCACTTTCCCCAGGCAGACTCTGCAAAGAGTCCTATCACTACAAAAAATATTGTATACAAGAGTTTTTACCGATGACCCAACACATTTTCTGACGAAAATTCACTGTTTGATTGATTCTGCTCCATGATTGTTGCATTACAATGTCTTATTACGACTTATATTACGTCAGTGAAATTTTCTATACGTAGCATTCACCATAATGCTGGGTATACATAGGCCTCTTTCTTACTTTGCCATCTGCCTCGGTCCTGTGCTAATTGAATCCAGTTTCGACCGGCATTTACAACATGTCGACCCATCTTGCTGGTGGATGTTATGAAGCCATAAATAAATAGGTAAAATTATTGTGTCAGGATATTTGTGGGTATTAAAATAACCAACAAACCAACATAAACCTGATTTAATCCTAAAATTCCTACTTCATATTCCCGTGCGTTTTCATTAAGCAAATGATTGTGAGTTTTCATATCTGTGGTACCACTACGAACAAAGCACCCTCATAACGTATTAGTTCAATAATATCGGATGACCCTAATAGTAAGAGGAACACGTGCTACCGCTTCATTAGGAGCTTCGGCCCTCTCGGGAGTAACTAACCAAAACCCATTCGGACGGAATATTATCTACCTTGTCTTGTATAGGTCGCTTTGTTTCCTATTTTCGATCGACTTCTGAAAATGGAAAAGTTTCGAGAAAAGTTTTTAAATTCGATCGTTATTGTATCATATGTTTGTCATTCATAATGCAACTAGCTATTATGCCCTGCGCGCGTTGTTAAGCCAACTGTCGAAAATGTGTTGTTGCAACTCTTTGACTCATGCACAAGTTTGCTTAAGATCATCACAGTCATGATTAAATGCATAGTTTACGATTCATTCGATTCAATTACTTTGGCATGGTATGTTTGTATGTGTAGGTGTATGAAAGCTTCGGGAACATCAAACTACTACAGGAGTTATGAAACATCACACAATTGAAATGAGATGAGCTACGATAAACTACTGCTTGGTCGCAGAATAACTATCATAGGCATAGTAATTCCCCAGGCGGGCTCTACATAGAGCTCTATCACTACGCAAATGGTGTGTTATTTTTTATTTTTATTAGTATAAAGTGACGAGACAAGCAAGACATGCGACTAATGGTAAGCAACATGACTGTTCATAACAGCACAGTGACTGACACGCAGCTATTGGAACATAGAGAGTCCAAATTATTATATAGCACTGCATTGCGCTCGTCACCCAGAGATATAAGAAGAAATTACAGGGCTTAGAGATATAACATCTTAGATCTCTGGGTGACGAGCGCAGTGCAGTGCTAGGTAATGATTTGGACTCTTCATGTTCCAATAGCTGCATGTCACTGTGCTGTCATGTGGCAGGCATGTTGCTTACCATCAGGAACATGTCCTGCTCGTCTCGTCACTCTTAATTTAAAAAAAAATATATATATTAGATGTTTTATCTCTATGCCCTGTAATTTAACTGGAAACAATACTTTGCAAACCGAAACACAGTCATGTTTTCACATTACTGCTTGGCGGTAGAATAACTGGTAAAGGTAGTACTACTCCAGGCCCACTCAGCAAAAAGTCCTACCACTACATTTTTTTATGTAATGTGTTGTTTCTTTTAAATTTGCAGTAATTGTATTGTGTGTGAGTAGGTCTGCGAAAAGAAACCTACTTGCACTGGATATTTACAGCCATGGAGTTCTTTACAATATACTTACTGCATCAATTTCTCGATATAAATAAAATTCAAAACAAACAAGGATTTAGTTTGAATCGAAACCCAAAAAATAGGCACAGTATACACTTGTGTTATTGTCAGTTTCCGAAATAGTTCCGCTTTTTTTTATCCAAACTTGCGCAAAATTAAACGCAAACCGCCAAAAGGGTGGCACGAACACCGGCGCATTTACATCCCACCATCAGATTGGAATGACCCGCGAGCAAACGACGCCCATTCTGCTAAGTAAAAGGGGTTTTTATCCACCTCGTACGTGCAATTCAGTCCCAGGTAAAGGTCTATTAACCGCTACGCCTATTGTACTGCCCGAACTACAAAGGTATATAGGCCATAAGGAAAAAGTAGTTGGTTGAAACGAGCTCGCAGGCCGCAGAGCGGTTCGCATAGCTCTGATATTCACCCTGATTAGAAACCCAATCGTTTTCCGCGCGAGGTCGCGGCGACATATCAGGCGAGGGCGGTCTGCAGCTATGAGGGAGCTTAGTTTCAGAGCTTCGGCTTTGGCTATTGCAATAGGAGAAATGAGTCGGCGCCAAAATCTTTCTTGAGACAAGACAAGCTCTGCAGTTTACCACGTTGTTTAATTTAAGAGACATTTTAATTTTTGTATTATATAAGATAGATATTAGCTGCCGGGCATCACACCACACAATCTTTGTTTTGCTTGGGGCTTGATAGAGTCTTGTTCTCAAAAACATATCAAAAACATATTTTTATTCTACATTAGAGCTCGTGAGAGAAAATTTTCAAAATATCTACAATATTCTGAATTCAACCCGTTACAGTTTTTTTCCGTTCGTTGTGGAAATCTACGCCTATTTTCAGAAGTGGACGTCTTGCTGATGATGATGTCAGTTTTTTTTTAAAGTACAGGTATGTATTACATACAGAGAGTATAAAACTGTAACAATATTTAATAATCTACTTAAGAGGGCTTTCAAATGCACAACACATTAAAATCCAACTGGTTCTTCCAGAGATTAGCGCATTTTGATAAATTGTAGGTAGTTATTAATTACATTGAACATTGAAGATTACGATATTTTTTGACGCCGAGATAATATAGTCAACCGTTGATTTAATATTATACAAAAAAAACAGCACAGAGTGTAAAAGTAATATTATGTGATTTGGTTACATTTACTTATTTTAGAATAATAAAAAGAAATAGGTAAGTACCCTTATTTCGTTTATTTATTTTTTGTGTGTAGGTTACAGGACTGTTGCAGTATTGGTGAGAATTAATCTCTGGGTTTCGAATGTAGCAACATATTTGCAAGTGTTAAAAGTTTGCAGTTTCTTCAAGATTTTCCTTGAAACAGAAAATGTTACTTTAGTTTTCCTCAAGTTTTCACAAATCGCTACTGTCTCCTCAACTAGGCTCGTAACCAAGAAGCCGCAAAAACAGTATGTTGGGGAAAAAAGCGCGGCCTTCCGAGCCTTATTAGGGCTAACGCGAGACGTGAAATAGTAGATCGACACTTGATAACCCAACGCTGACTCGTTTCCCCTGGTCACGCAACTCACTGAAAATACTGCTCTAATCTTAAAACAGCTTTGTTATACGAAAGGTTACCTGAGAGCGGGTTATGTTTTGATTTCTGATAACGCATAGTAATAATTAAATTGGAAAGAAAAACGTCGATTGCGTAGTATTAGACACAGTTTTAAGCGGGAAAGTTAACCGTGAGAAGCAGCTACTAATAATTTTTTTTTTATATTGAGTGACGAGACGAGCAGGATATATTTGTATATGCCTGATGGTAAGCAACATGCCTGCCACATAACAGCACAGTGACACGCAGCTATTGGAACACGAAGAGTCCAAATTATTACCTAGCACAGCACTGCGCTCGTCACCCAGAGATCTAAGATATTATATCTCTAAGCCCCGTAATTTCTCTGGTAACATTGCCCTTCAAACCGGAATACAGTAATGTTTGAACATTACTGTGCAGTCAGCAGTAGAATAACTGGCAAAGGTGTAGTACTTCCCCAGGCGGCTACAAATGTTACTAGCGGCCTGTTTCATCTTCCCCCAGGTAATGTAATTTACAATGATTTTGAAATAAAAAAAAAATTGCGACTGTACATTGAGCTATAAACTATCATGTCTTTCAAATTGGATTAAACTGCCAATATGCAATATTTGCACTTTTACAATTTGCTATTTGTCTTTTTTGCCAATTCCATATCATATGTGTATTGATTCATTAATTATATATGGAGATGAGACGTTTATGGTATTTGTGAATACATCAAATACATATGTAACAATATAAATTGGTAATGCTACACAAATATTATATACCACAGTAAGTGTCAGCACTAATGAACATGTAAGTTACGGCTGGTCTAGTAAGTTACGGCTGGTCTAGTAAGTTACGGCTGGTCTAGTAAGTTACGGCTGGTCTAGTAAGTTACGGCTGGTCTAGTAAGTTACGGCTGGTCTAGTCGGGAGAACGGCGGCTGCCGACCCGGAGACCCCGGGTTCAAACCCCACACGCACCACTGTCTTTTCGAAGTCATGTGCGTAATGCCGCTAACTTAAAACGGTGAAGGAAAACATCGTGAGGAAACCGACATGTACCTAGAATCTTTCGAAGTCATGTGTCATCCGCCAACCCGCACTGGGCCAGCGTGGTGGATTATGGCCTTAACTCTCTCCTTGCGAGAAAAGGCCCCGAGTCCCAGCAGTGGGAACGTTTAGTGGGCTGTTGATGATGATGAATGAACATGAAATAAAATTTAATAACCAATAAAGGTGTATAACAATTTAATGAGGGGGTGGGGCTTAACACGCGTTTTGGCTAAGTCATATCGTTCTTGTGACAAGGACGAAGGGGTGTATTAAATTAATGAAAATTACTATCAAAACCAACAGAATACTTAGTAAATTATTTTGTAATAGTTACCTTCTACATGGTAGCTACTTGTTTCGAGAAATAATATTGATTGTATATTGCAAAGACCTTAGCCCTTTAAATCAAACCAAGGATTAGCTATCGAAATATTCATACCAAGGTTATCAGGCAATGTGATAAATATTATAAAATACTGTTTTCGTGTATTGTACACATTTGCCAACAAAGTTTGTTTACAAATCGGATTGGAGCTCTAGTTCCAATTGATTTAAGATATTACTTCCGCGTTATCATTAAGGAGGGATAGAAGCCCCTCCCAACTTCGTCTGGTGCTTCTGCTGCCTTATTAACTGTCTTTAATATACTTATTTATTTATTTTTGTTTTAAATTAATGAGAGAGAAATATTAACAAGGTTGTAACAATTGTAGTTTGGTGGTCGCCGGGCCGAATAATCATTAAATAAGTGATATTTTCTAACAATTCATGTAATCTTATTGTTAAGAAAGATATTTCAATAAGATTTTTTATACTGGCGCAGTAGTTCCAAAGACTGTCTCAGACATACATTTAACAGCTAAAATCAGCGAATGAGGCATAAAGAAGGAATACTCATGATTTTGGTATAAATTACGTTAAGAGATAGTAATTCAATTTAAATTATTATACGCACTACCTAGTTGAAATATATCTAAGGAGATGACAGTCAAGCGTAATCCTATCAATTGTATTAAAAAAATAAAGTGGCCAAGTGCGAGTTGGACTCTCCCATGAAGGGTTCCGTTGCAGCAAGTAACAACAATAATATACATAGTACACATAGTTCTTGTAGTTCGTTGTAACTTGGATCGAAGTTTCAATAATAGTGTATTTATGACGTACTAAAAAAAACTACTCATCAGATCGAGTTCAAACTAATTTTCGTTGGTAGTTTAAATGTACATCATATGTTTTTTTTTAGATTTTTCATTATCTTACTTTAGAAGTTAGAGGGGGGGGGGGGGGACAGATTTTACCACTTTGGAAGTGTCTCTCGCGCAAGTTATTCAGTGTAGACGAAAATGATTTTAGAAACCTCAACATCATTTTTGAAGACCTATCGATAGACACCCCACACGTGTAGGTTTGATGAAAAAACAAATTTTGAGTTTCAGTTCTCAGTATGGGGGGCAACCCTAATTTATCTTTTTTTTTTTTTTTGTTCAAATCTTAATGCGATTCACAGAATACATCTACTTACCAAGTTTCAACACTGTAGTTCTCATAGTTTCGGCACAAAGTGGCTGTGACATACGGACGGACAGACAGACAGACAGACAGACAGACAGACAGACAGACATGACGAATCTATAAGGGTTCCGCTTTTACGTTTTACGGAACCCTAATTACGTTCCTTTGCATATTCATCTTTTGAACATGAGCTTTTTGATGCAGTCTTACAGCCCGATGTTCAGCGAAAAGGGCAAGCAAATCTTTCAACGATAAGGCCGCCAGCTGTTTACTGTTTTCCAATATTATATGTGTTATTTTAAGTTGTGAACAATAAAGAATTTTCATTCATTCAAATCCTCGCTAACCTCACACTGTACTTCTCCTTTGCCTTATGTTTTAACTGGATACTCACCACACATACGCAAACACCCTACCCTCCGGGAGGCCTCGAAAAAGATTGCGCGAATACATCGATGCGCACCAAAAATATTAGCTAAACGACAACAGCTCAAGATAGATTTAAATGGAGGGAGGGTAGGGAGTAGGGCTTCTAGGTCACCAAACCTAGTAGCCGGACATACCAGCCAGTTTGACCGGACAGAGTGTGTCGCAGTATCAATAGGTACGAGAAAAGTTAAATGAACACGACTGGCTGCAGACTGCGGGAGCGACCGACAATCGACTCGCCTGCGATCAGTAATTGAGACAAGTGACAAAAGACAAACACTGTTTATTTTTGGGCGTTTATGTTTGTTTAGTTTGGGCGGACAAGCAATCAAAAAGCTTAACTATATCCAGCTTTGTCCGGACGCCTGGCAACGCTATGCAATGGGACAGCAATGGCTTATAATAGTACTCACCGCATGTACATGAGGTTCTTGGCGAATTCGTACAATGGCTTACAATAATAAAACTCACCGCTTGAACATGAGGTTCTTGGCGAAGTCGTACAGCTCGAGATCGAGCGAGTTGAGCCGCTTGATGAGCGAGACCTGGGCGGCCGTGAGCGCGGCCAGCGTCGACCCCGACACCGTCACGTTGTGCTGCGTGAACGGCACGGCGAACAGCAGGTTGAACGTCTCTTCGAACACGTACTGCGATATCTGGACAACAATACAACATATATGTATAGAAACGCTTCAGTATTCAATTGGTTGGTTAGGACCCTTTTCCTATTTAAGTTAGTCAGGGCCAGCCTTCTGCTAGTGCATACAGTGTTGTGCCCAAAATTTGGTACGCAGAGGTAATCTGTATCCCCCTGGGTCTGTGAACCCAGGTGCCCGACCCTAGTAAATTATTATTTGACCCCGGATTTATGATAGTGATACAGGGAAGATGATTTATCTCTATGCCCTATTATTTCTCCGGAAATATCACACTTCGAACCGGAACACAGTGATGTTTGCACATTACTTCATGGTGGTATAATAAATGGCAAAGGTAAATCTAACAAGGTAGGTAAATCTAAAAAAGGTATACTCTGTAAAGAGTCCGATGATTTTCTAGTCTCACACGAGAAAACGTACGCCCGTTCTAGCAATGCCAGCTATGAACAAGTCATCAAAATCATCCCCAGGTTTTGCGCATGAACATAACATAAGAAGTTTACTGTGATTTTCTCTACTAATACTGACTGATTACAATGTACCACGGGTCTGAAGCTGTCAGAATGAGTACAACTAACCCGTCCAATTCCAACTAGCGTCTACCACAATCAGAATCCAATTCGGTCTTCGGACCTAGTCCACATAACCAAGCCCAGTCTATTGCATTCCTATGCCTTGATTATCGCAAGCCAAGAGAATTAGTATTCTCTGCCCGCATCGAGATATCCATCCACTTAGCCCTGGGGTCGCGATGTCGTGAAGAGGCTCGCAACTGGCGACTAGAGCAAACAGCCTTAATCCCTGGACACCACTTGACACGTCTGTTTAGCGCGCCCTTCTTTCGACGTCCTTTGTTTTACGCGCCTTTTGATTTGACATCTCGTTTATTTTTGTCACGTTTCCTGTTTCAGAGGGATTTGTCTTAGCAGCAAAGATAGAGCAAAAAATAAGACATTTTTTTTTAATGTTTCGGTGATGATTTTTCTTCGACAACAAACTGTTTCCTAATCTAATTTAAAGGTGTGCTTTGATAACGCAAATTTGAGGATAGGAGAAAAGGCATTCATTTGACCAGTAATGATACCAAATCGATATGTGAAAGAAAAGTAAAACAATTTCTAAGTTCACAAGAAGACAAATAGTTTTGAGAATTTGCCATTAGGCCATGATTTTGAGAATTTGGTAAATCTTAGGTTTGAGTCTTGTACTTTTCACTGTGGGAACAAAAATAATAATGTAGGTAAATCTCCGCACAACCAGAACAAGAGCCAAAAAAAACAGCTATACCTACAGTTTAATCTGTAGATCTACGGTTTTGCAAAAATGGTATCTTTCGAATTACAAATTTACTTATAGAGAGGTATAAATATGTATATTGAAAAAAATACTGTTATCTTTTCATGGATTGCTTACCAAAACTACTTCGTAACCTAACTTCCAATAATTGGAGTTAGTACCAATGCAAAACCGTTCTTTATAAGTTGTATCGTTTTACCAGAACTTTCTACTATGAGATACACTTTCCTGTAAGCATTTATAGTTTTGTTGGCAACACTGTTAGAAGGATGGAGCATCCGCGACGCGAGAATACTAATCCGGTCCATCCGGGCTGCGGTAATAAAGGGGTTGGATACAGGAATGCAATTACATCATAGAGTGGTCACGTCACATTACGTCACAGGTTAATGTCATGCAGCGCAGGCTTTAATTTATACGTTGATTACGCATACGCATCACTTGTAATGCATTCGCTACGAATTGTCAAATGGTAATAGTACCCACAATTCACGTCAGCTGGGTATCATGGAATAATGATAGTTAAATATTTATAAGTAAAACACGGAATTAATTTGAATCCTATTTTGTACATAACCAGAGCCTCGTCACGGAAGATCCTATTATGTTGTCAGTTGTTCCGCCAAGTGATAAAACTTGAAGCTTAGAGTCGACAGGCCATGGTTTCACTATATTGATATATTATGATAATGCCGGGCAAGGATTATATTATTTCACGATGATTACGACGATGACGGTTGGCCAGTATTAAAAAAAAACATTATTTCAAAAATTAACTAATTAAGAAAAAAATAATGAAGTAATTAGAATGTTTGCACTGTGTCTGGGTGTTTCTATGTATAATAAGTATGTATTTAAAACTATATAAGTATTACATCAGCTATTTGGCCGCCATCACACAGGCTTTGCTTAGTTTGGGGTCAGATGGTGTTGTGTGTGAATTGTCCACCAATATTTATTATTTTATTATTATTTTATATGTACATACGAAGTTATGGAGTCTTGCGAAGAGCAAGAAGGGCTTAACGGTAAGCTTAATGTACCATCCAGGGTTTCTTGCGATCCCAATACCATACAGATCCCTCAGTAAGAGATAAGATAAGTACATTCTTCAGAGTGATTTTCGTATTACACTGTTACTCGTTTTACCGAGCTCGAGTTCTAGAATTCACTCCTACCCTCAAAAGGGACCTTTGGAGAAGAATTCAATTTTCTTTCGTTCACTTATCGGTCACTACATAAAAGATAAAGGCAGCTTCATTCCTATGGAAAGATGTAAAATGCGACCGTAAAAGGTTACCGTTTGAATTTCCCCATATAAATCTATAGGAGTGAGGCTCGGCTGAAACCAGCAAGGATGGCCGTTACCCCGACATAAAGCAGACAAATCCACGCATCGACGACGATGGACGGGCCATGACCGCAGTCCGTCGTTTGCAGAGACATAACTCTGTTGATTTTACAGCATTTAACAGTGCCAAGGGTGCCAAATGGAAAACTATAATGTGGCTAGATTTTAGCAGGAGCCAAATTTGTACTATCACATATCATAAACATGGCTACGTTTAGCTATGGCTCATTCGACGTTCTGATCCGTTGCCGTGCCGTGTTATGATAATAATCGTAGTTAAGCTCATTTGAACTAAAAAAAATAGTTTCTTGGTAACTTTGGGATAAAACTATACGAATACTCCTATTGCAACGCAAGGTGTGAAATATCAATTAAAACCAACCATGGACTTGATTAATTTCTTATTTTATCCACATAACATTTAGTAAAAAAAAGGAATTATATCTGTCGCGACAAAAAATAATCTAAATTCCAAGTTCAGACCGATTCGATAAGTTGTTACTACGTGATTGAGCAACAAACATCTACAAATCCAAACTTTCGCAATTTTAATATTAGTAGGATTGTAAGTTTATCTGCAGACCTGGACGTCTACTATCTTTCTTCGAAAACGTAATTTCGAAAAAAAACTCGCGACTTTCCCACTCCGGTTCTACTTCGTTTCGTCCGATAGAACATTGTTTGACGTTTAAATGTTCTAAGCTTACTCTAATTAGAGTAGGCTTAGAACATTTAAATGGACAAAACGACGGATCGAAGTAGAAATGGAGTAGGAAAATCGCGAGTTTATTTCGAAATTGCGTTTTCGTAGAAAGAGAGTAGACGTCCTGAAGACCGTGGTTTCGATTCCCACCCAGGGCAAATATTTGTGTAATGAGTTCAGATATTTGTTTTGTCTGCCTGTTTCTAAAAATCATAAGCATGTATTTTTTTTTTAATTAAGAGTGACGAGACGAGCATTACATGTGCCTGATGGTAAGCAACATGCCTGCCACATAACAGCACAGTGACACGCAGCTATTAGAACATGAAGAGTCCAAATCATTAACTAGCACTGCACTGCGCTCGTCACCCAGAGATCTAATTTGTTATATATCTAAGCCCTGTAATTTCTCTGGAAACATTGCCCTTCAAACCGAAACACAGTAATGTTTGCACATTACTGCTTGGCGGTAGAATAACTGGCAAATGTGTGGTACTTTCCCAGGCGGACTCTGCTAAGAGTCCTACCACTACGGAAGTTTATTGATCCCGATGGGATCTTTCTAAATTGAAAAACGTAACAATTACAGGAAAACATAAGAATATCATTTTTACTTCCTCCACGAAAACAACAGATTAAACCAAAATACCTGTCTGTCAAGGATTTGACATCAATATTTTTTTTTCTATCGGCCATTTTTGTGTTGACCGACGTTTGTTGGGTCAGACAGTCTATACACCTACATTTAAATAAAATCAAAGTGTCTGTTTACAATTCCAAATGAACTGATTTTTACTAAATGCTTATGAAAGTATATAAATATAGTACTTTTATATATTTTTTAATCTCTGTCTGTCTGTTTGATCCGTTTAACCTTTGAAACGTCTGAATTGATTTAGAAATCTCACTGGCAGATAGCTGATGTTATAAAGAGTAACAAAGGCTACTTTCATATCAGAAAAAAAAAACATAATTTCGAGGAAACAAAGAAATAATTATGATATTCAATAGTTTATGTAAGCCGCGGGTTACATCGCGGAACACATCTAGTATAAAATAAGTGAATCACAGTTCATTGTTATTTTCGACTTCTCTAACGTCCAACAGTCGTATTCAACCGCTGTAATGATAGTCACGTCATGAATTTTGCTATGCGGTTTTTCTTACACTCGGTTGTCTCTTTTTAAAACGAATTTCGCGATGACTATATTTTCGGCTACCACAACGCTGTAAGCTATTTTTTCGCTGAATAAAAGTGTTCGTTCTCTAAACCTGACATATTTAGGGCTGCATCAAGTACCGGTATCGACCGGACGCAGATTTCCCGGACGTTCGCTCAAAATCTGCATTTCTCCCCCATAACGCCGCGTCCTTGGTAAATAATATTTAATCCTCCCTTTGTTCTTGTTTGACGCGAATTGGAAAACCAAACGGCATACTACCCAAACTGGGACATATCTTATGCAAACCCGAACGTATGGTAAACCTAACCGTATTATATATGTACGTGTAATCACTCTCAAAACAATATGGAGGTAAGGCACTGCCAGTGAACGTTCGATCTCATGAATATTCATAGAACAAAGAGTGGTGGCAGCCGCTGGAGCGGACGGACCATCGACAAATGGCGTCGCAGATCCGAACAATGATTCCACTGCAAATAATGGCACAGCTTATCCGCACGGTCAATGCCCTATCGGTGAAACGTTAATGCCTAAAGATTTACTTAGGCCATACATTATGTATGCAAAGGCACGGCAGCCATCAAAGGTTCCCCGGGACTTATATTACCCACTTACCATATTCCACGGCGAATATCTAGGCACTAATTTGTAGCTTTTACGGCATCCGTAGTCAGCAATACTTATTGGGAATAGTTTACCTTTCGACCTTTAAATTATGCATTTAAATGTAACTTACGTGAGAATGCCGGTGTACATATTTATTCTATTCACAATAAGTGCTGCGTTGGGAAGAATGTTGTTTTTTTGGTTGGCGATAATTTCACCTGTCGGCCCGTCCTTACTGAGACGACTACTTTACGAGTTTCTGACGTGCGTACGTTCAATGAAATTCAAAGGAGAATGTTGTAGGTATGGTAATTTGTTTCCAAGAAGTAAACAAAATTAACATCTTCTATGAATAACTACGAGATAGAGTCGACACAATACTTGAAAAAACAGGGCGAATATGGAATCGATTAGCACAGGGTCGAAACTGAGGGCAAGGATAACTGTTATTATCACCGTGCGTCACGAGCGCACTATAATAGTGCAGCGATTTTTACTCCTCGTGTTCAAACAACTGCTTGGCAATTGTCCAATTGTCCTGTGGTATGCGCAGAAGGGTTGCTTACCATCAGGCTCATGTTTTGCTCGTCCCGTCACCCTACACCAGTGATGTAACGGAGGTGATTTTATCGGAACCAAAGTCGGAGTCGGAGTTTTTAAATTTGATTTATCGGAGTCGGAACCGAAGTCGGAGGCAAAGGCATATCAGAAGTGATGGCAGGACACACATTTTTAGTGGGGATAAATAAAAAAAAATTCAAATCGATAAACATTGACGGGCAATTGATTTAAGGGGTTGGGATTTTGTATTGCCATTAACTTTCCACCACAATAAGGGATTTTCTCAAAAATGTGTACACGTTATCTCCGATTAAAACCTCTCTTTTAAAAGTTTCGGAACCGAAGGTGTAATAATAATCGGAAGTTCCGACTTATCGGAGTCGGAGTCGAAGCTCCGTAACATTCCTGCTCTACACTATACATATTACAAAAAACACACATATTATAGTACAGTCAATAATGAACCAGCAACATCCCGTGGTTTTACCCGCGCAGTTCCCGTTTCCCTTATTTTCCCGTGACACAAAGTAACCTGTTTGTTTGTTATTCCAGACTATGATATAAATGTGTTACCTACTTCAGCGCGATCCGTTCAAATGTTCCGACGTGATTGAGCAACAATCAAATGTTAGAGCACTGCTAGTATATTACAAAAAACACACAAATAGGACAAACCTTTTGGTATTCAGCGAGTCCGATGAACGCCATAGCGGCGAGGTTTCGCTTGGCAACACACATACAGAACTGTGCTCAACAAATTTGGTATGGAACAAACCTTTTGGTACTCAGTGAGTCCGAAGTACGCCATAGCGGCGAGGTTCCGCTTCGCCGAGGCGAGCAGCACGCGGTCGGTCTCGGCGGAGCGGTGCCGCAGCGTGCCGTTGTAGCAGCCCACCAGCGCCAGGTCGGCGAGCATGCGCGTCTGCCGGTTGTTGGCCAGGTTCCACGGGCACGCCGTGAACTCTTCCAGCGAGACGCCGCGCCACGTCTCGCCCGTGTAACACGCGGGCACCTCGGCACCTGAAGATAACACTATTGTATAAGATAATTGATTCCACCTTCGAAATAAGAACGTCTAGGTTGTGGTCATTTTTATGGTATATAGACTGCCAAGGCGAGGGCCGGGTTTTAGCACTACCAGCACCCAGGGCCGTCTTTCACCTATTAGAGGCCCAGGGCATATTTGGATACTGGGGGTCCCATTATACAAATCAGTAGGACTATAAAAAAATAATGATTTTGTTAGAATAGACCGACAACGTAGATGTGCAATGTTTTAGTGTTATTGTTATTTCTTTACGGTTACATTATCATAAGCAGCCCACTAAGTGTTCCCACTGCTAGGACTCGGGGCCTTCTCTCGCAAGGAGAGTCAAGGCCACGCTGGCCCAGTGCGGGTGGGTGAATGACGCATGGCCTCGAAAGATTCTAGATACATGTCAGTTTTCTCATGATGTTTTCTTTCGCCGTTTTAAGTTAGCGGCATTACGCACATGACTTCGAAAAGATAGTGGTGTGCGTGGGATTTGAAACAGGGTGGGATCGGCAGTCGCCGTTCTCTCCCGGCTAGACCAACCGTAACTTCACACAAGTATAATAAGAGGTTTGATTACACTTTTGAAATAAGAACGTCTAGGCTGTAGGTCGATTCTATAGTATATAGAGCAAAGATGTGTGCCTGATGGTATGCAACTTGCATGCCTATAACAGCACAGTAACACGCAGCTATTGATACATGCAGAGTACCAATCATTACCTACTGCGTTCGTCACTATGTTTTATCTCTATGTCCTGAAATTTCACTAGAATCATTGCCTGTTCAGACCGGAACACAGTGATGTTTTCACATTACTGCTTGTCAGTAGCATAACTGGAAAGGGTGTGATACTTCTCCTGGCGGAATCAACAAAGAGTCCTACCTTTATGAAAAAGGAATGCGTTGCCTGAGGTTTTTTTTTCCAGTGGTTACACAGCCTTGGTGTCTTCAAGTTGGGAGTGAATCAATTTTTTGTCGGTAAGCAAGCTCTATCGTAAACCGCGTCGTCGCTTATAACATCAGATGATAGAGCGTTCAAGTGCAATCTTACTATAAATTACAAATAAAGTGGCCAAGTGCGAGTTGGACTCGCCCATGAAGGGTTCCGTTTCAGCAAGTAACATAATATACATAGTACACATAATTCTTGTATTTCATTGTAACTGATCGAAGTTTCAATAATAGTGTATATAAGACGTACTAAAAAAAAAGTACTCATCAGATCAAGTTCAAACTAATTTTCGTTGGTAGTTTACATGGTAATGTACATCATATATTTTTTTTAGATTTTTCATTCTCTTACTTTAGAAGTTAGAGGGGGGGGGGACACACATTTTACCACTTTGGAAGTGTCTCTCGCGCAAAATATTCAGTGTAGACGAAAATGATTTTAGAAACCTTAACATCATTTTTGAAGACCTATCGATAGACACCCCACACGTGTAGGATTGATGAAAAAAAAATTTTTGAGTTTCAGTTCTCAGTATGGGGGGCAACATTAATTTTTCTTTTTTTTAATTTTTTCTGTTCAAATCTTAATGCGGTTCACAGAATACATCTACTTACCAAGTTTCAACAGTGTAGTTCTCATAGTTTCGGCAAAAAGTGGCTGTGACATACGGACGGACAGACAGACAGACAGACAGACAGACAGACAGACAGACAGACAGACATGACGAATTTATAAGGGTTCCGTTTTTACGTTTTACGGAACCCTAAAAAAGAAGAAATCCATGATATACTAGGCTAGACTAGGCAGGTGGACGAAGTCACAAACACGTCACAGGTTGGTGGCGCTGATTGAAAAGCAACAACGCAGTGACGTTGGATTCTACTTCACGTGATCAGATTGACACTTCGACAAATTGAATGCAGCCTAATGAGAAACAAAACAAGCAGAAAATTTAAATAACTTAGCTTGACGACATGCATCGACATGACTATTCAAACAATGACGAAATTAGACTACCTAGAAACATGCCACTTGATTATCCCAGTACTAATATTTACCACACAAATTCAAAAATCAATCAATTTAATTTGGATAAACACTTTACCGATGACTAATATTTACCGAATGAGCAATTGAAATAATTTAACGAGCTATATTATAATCGAATACAAACATCGATTTAGTCGATTCGAGTAGGAACTGCGGCGGTAATCGGTTAGCTATACAGAGAGAAATATTACAGTCACGCGATGTCACACCGCTGAAAATATGTATTCCATGTTTGTAATTTATAATTAATGTTAATAGGTAAAACGTAGTTTGTGAACGGAACATGGTCACGCATCTTTCTAATTCCCAACGTTATGATGCCACGACGAGACGGTGGAAATTACAAGCGGCGTGGGTTTAATGTGTCTTTCGGGAACATATCACATTTTTGAAGTTAATAACTTTATTGGCGCGTTATTGAAAAATGCAGAGCAAAAATCAATTTTTGCGATGCGCGCGGACATGTCGCGAGAAACCAATACCTCAGGGTATTGGGTAGTTAGCTAGCCAATATTTTAGTAAACATCGTATACTTAAAATGTTTACTAAGATATTAGG
Source organism: Ectropis crepuscularia (assembly GCA_963693475.1). NCBI lineage: Eukaryota > Metazoa > Arthropoda > Insecta > Lepidoptera > Geometridae > Ectropis > Ectropis crepuscularia. The sequence continues at coordinate 11,252,418 of OY856339.1, read as the reverse complement.
TTAATGTGTTAGGTGTACTAACTTCTTGCGTTAAAGATATCTCTATCAATGCATTCTATCGATGCATTCGTGCTATGTTCGGGATGCAAGTTACAGATAGCTGTCGACAAGTATTCATAGACAACCAAATATTAACCCTGCCATGCCTGTACATATTTGAAGTTATGTGTTTTGTAAGGAATAACCCTCATTATTTTCCTCTATTGAGTGACAAAGTAAAACGTAACCGGCGTGATAAGTGTAGACTGCTCATAGACAAACGCAAAAAAAAGATTATGAGTGACAGCATTTTTTGTATGGCTCCTCTTTTATATAATAAGCTGCCAAATGCCATAAAAGAACTTAACATAACAATGTTCAAAAGTAAACTAAAAAAAATGCTTATACACAAATGCTATTATACTGTAACTGAATTTTTAAATGATAAGGAAATTAATTGGAATACTAATATTTTAGACATTGTTTAACATGAAATTTTTACAATCTTTATACCTTATTCCATTAATATCTCAATAGATATTATTATTCCATTATGAAATTTGACATTCAACTGACATAAGACCAAATAATGATATAATGTATCATGATGAATTAGTTTGTACTGTATTACATTTTGACATTCTTTGAGTATTTACATGAATATTATAATTAACGACATTTTTGATTTTTTAATTATATACATTTATTGCACTTTATACATTCTTTGACATTCCTCACATGGATGAACTGCAAGATCTACTAATGCAAGACCTTAGACCCTGGATGGACATATTGATCAAACTCAAAAACACAAGACAATATCCTGATGAAACACAAGACGTTGGCGAAATTGTGCTCACCAAACATTTATCTCACACAAATATATATCACAACCAAATAGAAGCCAGAAATGAATCGAAGATGAAGAATCAGATGACATAAATAAAAACCAGAAATTAATAGAAGATGAGGAAGAAGAAGACTTTATTCAGCTGACTATTATTTAAAAATTAAGACTAACAAATTGTCTTGCCAGACATATTGCATGCCTCTCGCAGGGGCCAGTTTGTATGGGGCAACTTTTAAAATGTTTGGTATTATCTTATCTTACCTACAAACAGCAATAAAGATTTTTGTATTTGTATTTGTCTATTCTATGGATGAAATTTTTTTAGTACGAAGAACAAAGAGATGAAGTTTTACACAACTTTTTGCGTGCATAAATAACTACACAAAGTTTTGTTTGGATTTACAGTAATTATTGAAGTGCGCCTCGTAGTGCCGACTTAACGTTTTTTCACGATAATTTATTTCCGTTAAACACGATTCATGCAATTGAATAATTTTTATTAAATATCCTGCGGGAACCCCTTTATGGGCGGCAGGAGTGATAAATGTTCACGTGTTAACAAATAATGTACTTACTACGTATTTAATTCCATTCAAATCCGTTCAACCGTTACAGAGATACGAACAAATATACAGACTTACAAACTTTCGCCTTTTATGTTATTAGTGTAAAAAGTATGAAGTTACAACATAACCCTCGACACCAACATGAGAAAAATGCGATTAGAATATTCATTTTTCCCAATACCCATGCAGGGTATTAATTTGATTATAATACTCTTACTCTACTCTTAAGGTACAAGTTGGCGCTGAGACCGCGACGCGAGACCGCGACCGGAGACCGCGACAGGCACTTGACACTATGGAATTGTATGGGCGCCAGTTCGCGCCGAGACCGCGACCGCGACCTTTCTCGGTCTCCTGTCGCGGTCTCGGCGCGAACTGGCGCCCATACAATTCCATAGTGTCAAGTGCCTGTCGCGGTCTCCGGTCGCGGTCTCCTGTCGCAGTCTCCTGTCGCGGTCTCGTGTCGCGGTCTCCACGCGAACTTGTACCTTTACTCTACTATTCTTGAAATGAATACTCTTACTGATCAGTAGGTACGCACATATTTTCGTATGAAGACATCCGAGAGTTGTAATGTATTTCAAGATACTACTCAAAAGAAATCAAAATATGCAAGTCACACAGAGAAATACGAATCTACATGATTAAAACCAAAACAATTAGCATTCTATTAATAACTAGCGGCCCGTCCCGGCTTCGCACGAGGTCAAATTTTTTGTTAAGTAGGTATGCTAAATGAAATGTACCAGTGACCAAATTTTTCCAAAAGATCAATATTAAAAACCAAAACTTTAAAGTTCAAAAACATTAAACTGCCTGGCCTGGTGGCTTAGTTGGTTAAAGGCCGTTTTGTAAAGCGGCGGTTTAACGATCAGCTGGATTGAATACAGCTGATTTAAAAACCACTGGAATGTATTCAACGCCATACGTTATTCAACACGGCTAGCCGTAATGTAATAAAGCGAGAGATTAGCCGCTTCTTTGATAATTTTTAGTTCCGATTCTTAACACTCATGGCGCTGCCTGACATAACAACAACCATGGCGTTGAATACTGTGTGTTCCTAAATTGCTAACACGGCTAGCCGTAATGTAATAAAGCGAGAGATTAACCGCCTCTTTAACAATTTTTAGTTCCGATTCTTAACATTCATGGCGCTGCCTGATATAACAACAACTATGGCGTTGAATACTGTGTGTTCCTAAATTGCTAAAGTGACAGTGGATTCTGGAGTTTGGAGGAATCGTACACAATATTATTAGGGTGGCACTTATCACCCTGGGCGTTACTTGGATACTATTTCGTTTCCACCGTCCACCTTGTTAAGACTAAATCGGACCGGGTAGGTTACATGAGACCCAGACCCGACCCGGAGCACCCCGACTCCACCTAGTCTTGGCGCTACTACCCCTAGAGTGTATTTAAAAGAATGCGGGAGCCAGAAGCTCAAGGGAGGTCCTGAGTGGAGCGAGCCATGCAAGTAGTTTTAAAACTATAATAGGTCGTAACTTGACCACCATGCCATCTACGATGGAACATGTTTCGATAATAGACCCTTGTCTATGGAAGTTCACCATGTTTCTTAGGTGTACCGTCACCGATATCAAGTTATGGGCTTTCAAACTTTATGTGAGAGGTAAAATGTTGTAAAAAAAATAGTACGGAATATCGTACGAAATAATCGATCAATTTATTCAGATAAATGAAATTAATTTAGATTTTGTGTTGTTATTTTTTTAAATATGGTCTTCCTACAACATAAGCAGTAATACAATGCGGCTGAACGTGGACCGCCTTATTGAAGAACGTATTGCAATGACAATGCGGCTAATCGTTGAACCGCCGCATTACAAAACGGCCCCGTTTTTCAAAACGGCTAGCCGTAATGTAATACGGCGAACTATACAATCCGGCTGCGACATATACATCATAATCCGGATCTCGTTGTTGGGCTGTATGTTTGATGTCTTGACACAAATTGTCTTCAAAAATGTGCCATAATTCCGAGGGAAAACAAAATAATAATATTACCACAAACAACTCTCTCAGCCTCAACGGACACCGAGAAATTGAAGCTTCTCTCAAAGTGATTTCTTTGATTTTGAGTACCTAGTCTTGGAACGATGTACCTACGTGGTACATGATAAAGAAGTATTCTGAGATAAAATCACTCTGACTGGGATGAACGCTGTACTGTATGTACACTCTTCATAATTCTGCCGGCCGTCGCGTCGGCGTCGTTGCAAATATTTAGGATGGATATTTTTAATTTCGTAATATATTTTGAATGGAATGTCCGATTTTAATAATTCAAAAAGGAATCGATAGGTAATAAAGCAGTCTTGATTGAAAAATAATTTATTTTGATAAGAATTAAAACAAATGTATGAATAGCATGGTCTTAAGTTGATCGGCATTTTTATCTTCTTTTAAAATGTAAAAAAGCAGTTGTAGCGACGTAATTACTGTAGTTAGACATATGCTCTCGCGAGGTTTTTTGTAGATTTTAATACGTTCTATAATATTGTAGAACATTGTTTGGTTCTATCATTGGTACTTTCCGCAGCGTATGCGATGAAAGCCATTTTATGGCTGTTTTTTTTATACCTTGCATTGGTTTTAGTAAAAAATTCCAAAGATCACTATTTTTTTCTTGTAATAAAAATAGCCTATGTTACTCAGTGATAATGTAGCTTTCTCTTGGCAAAAGAATTTTTGAAATCGGTTCAGTAGTTTTTGAGTTTATTACATACATACAAAAATACAAAAATACAAATCTTTCCTCTTTATAATATTAGTATAGAAGTATAGATAATCCATTAAATAAGATATAATTCAAAGTAGCTTAATAACCCATTAAACCCGACTCGCGACGCAGCCGGCGTCGTGACGTCACACAAAAAATCATTACTAAAAAATGAAACCAAATTTTGTGTGTCTGTAAACGACAATGTACTGATAAATATTATAGCCTATCTCTTAGGCATCAAAATAAACTAATAATCGTATGTTTATCATGAAAAAATAAGGTTTTATAGTCCTAAAACCGGTTTTGCCCAGATTTGGCCTCTTGGGGCTTGACTAATTAATTTGTTTATCTAAGTGAAGATAGACGGAGGAGGGTCTTGGTCTTGGTATTAGGACCAGTACACAGGATAATCCTAGTTTGGGTGCCAAATTCGTCCTACCAAGTTTACTCGTACAGATATCTGGTATGAACGATTTAACTGTATTCTTTGATATACCAATACATATTTGTTAATGTTAAATAAATTATTATGAGACTCGAGGCCTTAATGAAGGTGCTGGTTAAGTTTGGATTGGAGACAAGTCTGCGAAAGATGTACTTGTTGTAGTATAAATGTATAAATACGCTAAATAAAAGTATAATAAACTTGCGAGTCGTGTTTCAACACGATTCCCGCGGAGCTCAAAGCTTAAAAGTTATTGGAAATCGCACTCCCGGTTACTAGAAGAATCTAATAAAGTCGAGAGAACGCTCGCGAGATCAAACGGCTTGCGAAGGCTGCGCCCTATCGAAGTGTTCGAGTACATTTATACAAACTTTTTCTACACAAACCAAACGAACGTCGCGTCGTCGCAACATTCACTTGTATACTACAGGGACTATATACCCGGGGTCTTATAACTAATAAATGATATTATAAAGCTGAAGAGTTTGTTTGTTTGTTTGGACGTAAGGATCTCGGGAACTACTGATCCCAGTTGTAAGATTCTTTCTCTGTTGGATAGTCCATTTATTGAGGCTATTTAACATTACGCTACTATCAACAAGAGCATGACTGAAAAATGTAACAAATACGGGAAAAAATATTGCTTTCTGTGAGCTTTCGTTGCGTGACAGCATGTGTCTATCTTTATAAGGTTGCGTCATTAGAACCTAAGGTAACCGAATTTGTTCAAAATTTGAATTGGTACGACCAATTTTCGATAGACGGCGCACATAGGAGTATTTACATGATCTAGCCGGCCAAAATTACATTTCTCAGAATTACGCTCAGGTAAAAAAAAATGCATTCCTAGAAGAGCCAGGTAGTTGGGCGACCCAACCCTATTGTTGTTTTTTTTTACCCACCCCAAATTTAACAAGATATAGTCAGTTGAAACTGAGACATTGCTCGAAGCGGTTGTTTATTTTCAATATTCGTGCTTTAAAACTCAATTTTAACTATTTTTTATTTTATGTTGTGTTGTGAATAATCCAAAATTGGCTATTGATTCTGAAACTGCTGGTAAGTGACTTATTTTACATATTTAAAATATTTAATTTTGTGACGGGATTATATTATTTTTCGTCATTTGAAAAAATACCGGTTTAATTCCCTAATTTTTTCAAGAAAATTTAGTTTTACGAGGCTTTTTGTTTTAGTGCCCGGCATTACCCGGCTATAATTTTTATATATTCGTAATATATAGACTTTCTACTTTTAAAAAAGGAAAAAATTGGTTCCTACTAATTCCTACTCCGTCATCTGGAGCGATTTTAGATATCGTACTTAAAAATGTAAAAAAAAAAATGAAATTTTTATTTAATTTAGTTTTTATTATTTCAGGACCATCTGGAAGTACTTTAATGACTCTCAAGGAGATATTTGGTTTAATGAGATCACAAAATGATCTCAATTTTAACGACCAATTAGAATATGTTGAAAATTATTTGATTTCACATAAGTCGTAATTTTGCACGCATGAAATCAGAAATGAAGCATCGATGGGTAGCAGCAAAATATAGAAGTGATCTATTTGAAAATTATACACTTGTATTTAAGGTTTTATGAGATACTGAACCATTTCTAATTGATTAAGAGCGATAAATAATTTTGGCCAGCTAGATGTCTCAAATACCCCTCTGTGCGGCGTAGCAACGCACGCACGGTTCAGCTTGTACCTAACTAATAAACGACCTAAAAACTACCTAAACCTAAAGAAATTTTGAGAATTGGAATCAAACACTTCACTCCAAACGATTATTAAATCGCAATGCCCGATTGGGGTACGTTGTGTTACGACTCAGTTCTGTATCCATTTTTAGGGTTCCGTAAAACGTAAAAACGGAACCCTTATAGATTCGTCATGTCTGTCTGTCTGTCTGTCTGTCTGTCTGTCTGTCCGTCCGTATGTCACAGCCTTTTTTTGCCGAAACTATGAGAACTACACTGTTGAAACTTGGTAAGTAGATGTATTCTGTGAACCGCATTAAGATTTTTTCAAAAGTTTTTAAAAAATACAAAAATTAGGGGTGCCCCCCATACAGAGAACTGAAGCTCAAAAATTTTTTTTTCATCAAACCTACACGTGTGGGGTGTCTATCGATAGGTCTTAAAAAATGATGTTGAGGTTTCTAATATAATTTTTGTCTACACTGTATAATTTGCGCGAGAGACGCTTCCAAAGTGGTAAAATGTGTGTCCCCCCCCCTCTAACTTCTAAAGTAAGAGAATGAAAAAACTGAAAAAAATATATGATGTACATTACCATGAAAACTACCAACGAAAATTAGTTTGCACTCGATCTGATGAGTAGTTTTTTTTTAGTACGTCATAAATACACTGTTATTAAAACTTCGATCAAAGTTACAACGAACTACAAGAACTATGTGTACTATGTATATTATGTTACTTGCTGGAACGGAACCCTTCATGGGCGAGTCCAACTCGCACTTGGCTACTTTATTGTAATCTGTAATATACTGAAGGAATAAATTATTAAGTACTAGCTAGCTAAGTAAGTAGCTGTGCCCTGCGGGCCTGGCCACCTGTTGAAAATTGATCGTACCAACTCAGAAATCTTATTTGGCTCATACACAACACCTTTGCTAAAGATCATCACATGTTCAAAAAACCTGCTGTTGTTTAAAATTGTATGTCACACGTTTGTTTGGAAATAAAATAAATACAAATGATGGGTCTAAGTTTCCTAGCACTGGCGCCGCTAACAAAAACACTGATAACTTGGACACAGCTGAACCGATTATGAGAAAAAAAACAGAGAACACTCCCGACTAATTCCCCTTTCAGACAAAAGAAACAAAATCCAAATCGGTTCATCCGTTCAGTAGCGATGCCACAGAAGTACACAGACAGAGATAGAGAGACGTTAAACTTATAATACACCGTCATTTTGCGTCGGGGGTTAATATGAATCTATACTAATATTATAAAGCTGAAGAGTTTGTTTGTTTGATTGAAGGCAAGGATCTCGGGAACTACTGGTCCGAATTGAAAGATTCTTTCTCTGTTGGATAGTCCATTTATCGAGGAAGGTTATAGGCTATTTAACATTACGCTACTATCAACAGGAGGATAAATGAAAAATGTAACAAAAACGGGGAAAAATATTGCTTTTTGAGAGTTTTCGTTGCGTGACAGCATGTGTATATGGTACGACTAATTTTCGATAGATGGCGTAGCAACGCGCGCACGGATCAGCTAGTAATAAATAATCAATAACATACAATGACGTATTAACGGGTAAAACCCTTGTCTGTTTTATTTTATTTCTCAGTAAACTCATAGATAGCCCTAGCACAACAAATATAAGATTTTGTTCGTTTGTCAGCGTCGTCATTATCTTTGTTTACGCCCGAAACACGACAGTTAATTCAAACGTAAACATTGAGATTATGGGAGACTGCTCGGAGAACTCAATATATCAAGAGAAACGTTTGTATTAATTTCAGATGTGATTTACACATCAAAGACACGAAATTTTATTAAAAAAATAAAGTTGGAGAATGCGTTATGGAAAATAAATATGTTTTGGCACGTGTTGCTGTTGGGAAAGTAAAAGAGGTAAACGCATCTCGTTTACAAAGGGTTTAGGCTGTTAAAGCGATCTAAAAAATTGAGGTTATAAGTAACATTAGGGTAGTACATGCTTGGGTTCAGACTTCAAGATTGACTCCGAAATACATAGAGATCCGACGAACGCGAGTCTTTACACTGCTTTTTTAGGCAACATTAATACAACTTTACACATTCCGAAACAAAAACATTACACACTACAGACCCTAATGAAGAGGTTGAACTCCGTTGTCATAATAAACACCTAAACTATGGAATACGTTGCCGGAGTAGGTATACTCTGAGGGATACAATCTGAGTGTATTCATATTCCGAGCGAATCGGTATCTCCAAGGTAAATGGGGTTCACTAATATCATAAACCACAATGTCGATGTAATGTGTGGTGGTCAAATGCAATCCTATCATTGTCAACAAAAATGACACCAGGCGCGATGGCGATTAAGAGCAAACCTATTTTCGATAAAAAAAAACTATCACGGCAAATTACATTTCATTTGTTTAACATTCTCAGTATGAATTACTTGCACCTAATTAAGCAATTCCATGTTATTAAACCGAGATGAAAGCCGCAAATCGCAATCTACATCACAAAAAAAAATAGCAGAAACAAAAACAAACTCAATCTTGCTTTAAAAAAAACAGCTCGTTTTTTTTAATGTCATTAAGCGTTTTTGTTTCCGTCGCAAATATATCAGAAACTAATTCATCACAGCGCTTATCGCTAATGGTCGATCTTTGTGCGAGGTTGAATTCCCGTGTACAGAATTCTTCGTGGCACACAAATTAGTGAGGTGCCTATTTTTTGTGTTCGCATAAGATACGACCAGTGGACAGGTGGTATACGCGTTGACATACCATTTCAATAATCCCCGGTATTTAATATTGATAAAAATAAATAACCAGTTTCAGATTGTGTGAAGAACCATTTCACTCAGCATCTATTACAAAATTCTTAGGTGTGATTGATTTTTTTATCATCCAAAGAGCCACGTTATTCATCAGCATATCTGATGGTAAGCGGTTGAAGGCGATAATCTCAGGAAGTTATAACCTAAAATATGAAATAATAAACCTTAGTGACAGTTATCACTTCTTAGCATAATAACGAAATAAAGCTCAACAAAGCTGTTACTTGACAACAAAGAAAACACGAGCAAGTACTTAGATAATTTGAAACACGTGCCAAGTCTGTGCTAGTCACGCCATGCAATTTTACCGGGACAAATATGTTTTTAGTTTTACTTTTTATGTATTTTTCTAAAAAGAGCTTTCTCTTCTCCTTTTTCTAAAAAGAGTTTGTCTTAAGTGGTTTCCACTGTCTACCGAACGTTGCGCTAGCGCAGAAAGCGCAGGTGGCCTAAACTAAGCTTACCGTAACCGTACTGTGTTCCGGTTTGAAGGGCAATGTTTTCAGAGTAATAAGAGGCCTTAGAGATATTAAACCTTAGATCTCTGCGTGCGTAGTGCAGTGCTAGGTGATGATTTGGACTCTTCGTGTTCCTATAGCTGCGTGTCACTGTGCTGTCATGTGGCAGGCATGTTGCTTACCATCAGACACAATACATGTCTTGCTCGTCTCGTCACTCTTAATTGAAAAAAAAAACAACGAGTATTAAATCGCGTGCTACGACTAGCTGAAGAGTACAATCAGACGGTACCACCTCGGCTTAGACTGCCGTCGATAGGGAAGATCAAGGAGCGACCTGGCTTCCTAGAAGGACAAGCTCTGCGGCCCTAACGAGGAGGAGTATGTTTACCTATACTAATCTAGTGATATTATAAAGCTGAACAGGTGTTTTGTTTGAACGCGCTAATCTCAGGAACTACTGCACTGATTTCAAAAATTCTCTCATCGTTGGATAATTGGATATGTACGCATTCTCTGAGGGCTATAGGATATATATTAAACCACGGGCGAAGTCTGGGCGGACCACTAGTATTAGATATAAAGCTAATGAGTTTATTTGTTTGAACGCGCTAATCGCAGGAACTACTGGAGCGATTTCAAAATTTATTTTACCGTTGGATATGTACGTGATCCCTGAGTGGTATGTGCCGCGGGCGCAACCAGCAGAAAAAGTAACATACATAATATGTGTTAATACAGAGCATAAACTACCTATACCGAATTATTACGGGTGTTTTTGTACATACTCAGAGATGCAGGCGAAGTTCAAATCTACGATCTCGCTTTTGTAAAACCGAACTAGGCCTACACTGTGCTTAAATCCTGTTTTGGAATTCGGGAGTTAGTAACACAGATATATTTACTTTCCATTAGCGTGATAAACGATAAACGAACCAGCATGGTTATAATCAAAATGATTGGTTTATTGAAACGAAGATTGGCATCTATGGTTTCTTCACTTCAGAAGAATAAAGGTATAAAATTAATATAACGGTACATTTATACACGCGACCGTTTAAAGGAAAATTAGGTTATTCAGAACTGGTCCTATAAGGTTTCGACTCCGAGTTTCACTCTCGTAATGACCTTTCAATTATGAACAAAAATACTTCAGAATCACAGACGATAGCATTAAAAGAGTGTCAAGAGATTGTCACCGCGGTGTAAAAGATTGAAACACGCTCGATGATGATGGTGTGGATGATCTATATTCTAACAAACGTTGTTTTGAGCTATTACGGGATGAATTACACATAGTACAAGATATTTTACGTAGTTACGTAGCGGAGCGATTCCCCAATATTTCGATATAGTTCCATGCACCATGTTCACAAGTAAACTTTAAATTGGCAAAGTAAACAAACTAGTGTATATAGATAAATAATTTTATTTTTTGACGATGTCGGATTTAAAACGAAGTGTAAAAGTAGAAATTCTACAGCTGCGCTGTGGAACGCATTGACTGAGTTTTTTTTAATGGATACAATCTTGATTCCTTCAAATCGTTCCAGAGTGAATCGATATATTCTAAGTAAACGCGCTACATTGTAAACCGCACCGTTGCTTAACATCAGGTGAGATATGGCAACCAAATGTAAGCCCATCAATGATAGGAAAAAAAGTGACAGTAGGAAAGCTGACCCTATCATGTGGGAGTATAAGTACAAAAGTGGGAGTATAAGTACAAAAGAGAATGAGAAGCATTTCGTGGAATTTACAGTTGAGCGTTTTCGCTGCGAATCGTTGTTCTGTTGTCCTTTTGCTCGTAACCTTTCAAACGTGTAAGAAACTGTTATTAAAGTTATAATGAAATTCGAACGAAATTCGCATTCGCAAACTCCCCGTTCCGCGTAGTGACTGTTAGCTTTTACGAGGCACTATACGTAATGTTGCGCATAGATGTTTATCTTCGACTGTAAACGCGGTATTTGCATTAAATATACAAACTAAAGACCGGTCTTAACAATAAGCATTATTGTAGTTTTACAACGAGACGGGAATAGAGACATCGCGTTCTCGAGCGCCGAAACGCGTTTCGGAATAGTGAGCATTCTTGTAAAGTTGTTACAAATAATATTTACTTCCCGAGGGGAAACGATTTTCTTCGAAACAGTTTTCTGAGGAAACTATTTTTGCGATAACAGCAGCGTTCTTTCAAGTTCCGGAATGCGAAGGAAAAAAAACGAAAAGGTTGCAAAGATTTCGATGTTTTGAATGTGTATGAATTAATTTGGTGAAGTGTTTGTCGGTCACGCACTTTAAAAGTTCTGTGGCAGACTAATGTCTGTTATATCAGTTCGAAATACTTCGTGCTACCTCCACTAACCCTTTCTCAATAGGAACATGTTTTCAAATTAGTTATTTGTATAAATCTATGCACCTAAGTACCTACGTATTTATCAAAGTATAGATTTGTGTTTTATACGTATTTATCTCAAATTTTTATCAGTATTTGTGCTTTAATAAGTCACACTACACTACATAAAATACAAACGTTTCTCGATAAAAAAAAGGTTGCCTTAATGAAATCGATTTAAGCGATAAGGTCTCCCATTACTCTGCAAACTTCTTTGGTCCTTGTAATGTAATTTATTAATGTGTGGTACTAGTAGTAATAAAAAGTTACATTTTAACCGACTTCAAAAAAGGAGTAGGTTCTCAATTCGGTTGTATGTAATTTTGGTAAGTAAATATGTCACGCGATACTCCTAATTGACAATCGATTTTGATGATTAAAATTTTATCTCATACATTTTGTCCACTACACAAAGAGGATATAGTTTGAACTTACTAGTGTCGCTTTCAATAGGATTATTGAAGCATAAAATAACTTTCAAAGGTTTATTTTATAAATTGTGTAGTAGCAAGTATAATATAGTTTGAAGTTACTAGTGTCACAACAGGATTTTTGAAGCATGAAATAAATTTAAAAGGTTTACAGGCAGACAATTTTCAATTTTTATGTTTTATTATATTTTTTTACTGATTATTAAGCTTTGGCGGTTATTACTATTTCACATTTTAATTGACCATGGGATATTTGATCGTAATGTTTGAATGGTTTTACTCTCCAATATTTCGTGATGACCATGATGATGATTTCGTTCATGACCCCCCCCCCCCCCTCCCACTCCCCCTTGGATCCGCCCTTGTATGGCATTGACTCTCTTCTTGCGAGAGGGCTCCGAGTCCCAGCAATATGAACATTGCCTTTATGTCAGTGGTACCATTGATTTAGAGGGCTGCTGACGCATCCGCTGAAATTTCCGGTCTCTACGGTCATTATCGTATCTTTCGGAGTCCGAACAGCCCCATTCCCCAGTTGTCCTATAGTGGCTCAGTTAGGTGGGCATTGTAGTCATCAAGTTGTATTACAGAACCTTAAATATAGTTATAATAAATGTAATCATTGTTTACCTGTAGCCGTGCGACCTTGACACCAGTGGCGGGAACCTTTCCACGTGGCGCCTCGCTTCACGTGCTTGTACTCCGACAGATACCTGCAAAAGAAGGAAAACTATATACGACATATAATTAAATAATAATAAATAAATATTGGTGGACAAATTCACACACAATACCATCTCTGACCCCAAACTAAGCAAATTGTATCAGTAGTCTTTGTTGCACACCACGTTATGAGGTTTTCCAAGATTTTTATTCAATCTAACTTTGCCTGGATGAAATCACTTAGAGCGATAAGGCCGCCAGCTGTTTTCCTTTACTTACTGTATATAATTATCATTTAATGGTGTGAACAATAAATAATTTTATATCACGATATACAAGAAAATTAAGATCATAATAACATCCTGCTAATATTATAAACGTCAATGTCTGGAAATTTGGATATTTGTTGCTCAATCACGTCGTAACGTATGAACGGATCGGGCTGAGATTTGAAGAACACATAGGCTACTTTTTATCCCGGAAAACAACGGGAACAACGGCAACTGGAACTTCGCGGGTAACACCGCGGGGCGCTGCTAATCTATAATAAAGCCTAAGAGTTTTTTGCATGAACGCTGCAGTCTATGAAAGTACTAGTAAAATTTCAGTAAAGTGCAACCCTGTTATCTAATATTCCTCCAATAGACATGGTGACTAAAAAACTAATTAGTCCGTCACGTCAGGTAAATTAATTATTTATTAAAAAAATATTGTATACGTATTTTTTCTTTTGTTTTACAAACAAAAAATGGCGATCCCAATTACTAAAAGCATGTGATACCTGCGTCTCCGTCTGAGCGCTGTTGGCTATGTAAATATATGTAACTATATATGTAACTATATATGTGATACCAAACGGCTAAATCTTCACACAACACACCAAGACTATACATACTAGTAGATGTCTTCGATACTTTAGAAAGTTTTACATTTATAATATTAGTAGTATAGCGACACATACGTATATTCACACGGTTGAGTCATTAGTTCAACAACAGATACCACTCATAAAATATCACATGACACTAAAGAGCCCTAACGTGTCTATTTAACTAAATTTTAGCTAATATTCGTTACTAAGTGCAACGCCAAATTAAACTTGTAAATGCAGCTAGCCCGAGTTATCGGCAGTTAAATTTTGAGTTGAACATTTCGGAGCATAGTTATTCAAACATTACAAGCATTTACTGGGAGATATTTGGCAGCAGGCTGCTATATTCCCGACTCCCGAGTTTTGGCAACATTTTTGGTCGAGCATCGTGGAGCGGTTACTTCAAGTTAGCGGTTTAAAGGATTTTCTGTTTGTACAACTTTAATTTAGATTAAATTGCGGTGATAAACCAGCGGATATTCAGAGAATCAGGCGTAGTCTCTGAACTGGACTTAAGTTTCAAGTTTTGGAAACAAGATTCAAGATATCATATCAACGTCACTAAGAGGTTAAGAAGCGAATTACATCGATTGTGCATATACGAACAATATGTTAATTAATAATAATTCTTCGGGTAAATCTCCAAAAACGAAGACTCAGAGAAAGGATTGGTTATCTAACGGCTGGTGGCAGAAATAAAGGGTAAGGATGATGTTAGGACCCACCCACACAATGATCAAATTTGACTCATCAAGGGATAACCATCTAACGAAAGCTTCTTAACCTGTTAGACGAGGTTTTTCGCTATAAGACTGTTCAGTGACAGGACTATCAGGACTATGATTGATGACTTAATCAACATTAGGCCATTCAAAAATATGGTCCCTGACTAAGATTTCGTTTGTGTGAAAACCCGAACCGTACCGCCATTTGACAACGAACATCTTCTTCTTATATCTAAAACTAGCTGACCCCGCAAACGTTGTTTTGCTTTGTAAATTATTACATGATGTTATAATTTAAATGGCATATTATATGGCAAACTATTACATGATGACAAAATGACGATAATTGATCAGTTATCGAGCGGGATGAAAAATGATTAAATTACTAAAATGGCTATTAAAAAATAGGGGTTGGTGATAAAAGGGTAAACATTTAGGGTTGTATGTATTTTTTAACGCCACATTATAAAAATATAAAAACAAAAAAAATTGTCCGAAAATTTTAAAAAAAAATGTTGGTGTGAACAACCCTTGTCACTTAGGGGTATGAAAAATAGCTAGTAGCCGATTCTCATACCTACAGAATATGCATATAAAATTTGGTTAAAATCAGTAAAGCCGTTTCGGAGGAGTAAGGAAACAAACACTGTGACACGAGAATTTTATATATTTTTATATGTTTTTATTTTTTTATAATGTGGCGTTAAAAATATATAGGCAATAGGCAGATGGCGCTGCAGACAGTGTCTAGGTTATGTCCGAGCGAAGCCGGAACGGGCCGCTAGTAAATTTATAAAACAAACGTTGAGAACCGGTGTACCATATTCATCACCCAGTATACCTATTTACATAACGTCGCACGGTTGATTGATTACATTCCACTATCACAAATTATACTAACACGATCATAATTATACTGTAGGCTGCCTTTTAGCGAAATTATAATTTTAAAGCGCTCAGCTCTAAACTCGTTCCCGTGTGATGAGAATACAGATATGAAGTGATTTATTTTAAGATAGTTCTATTTCAGATTTTTACTGACTTGTTTAAAATTAAACGTGCTAATCATTTTAACTAATTCACTTTTTTGCGCACCACTAATGTGTTTAGGCATAGAATTCCTACTAATATTATATATGCGATAGTAACTGTATGTCAGACTGTCTGTTACGTTTTCACGCCAAAACTACTGTACCGATTTATAATAGGCTACTTTTTAATGCAAACAGTGTGTAATGGGGAATGTTTTATTTTTTATGGACGTTTTATTATCTTTGAAGTTAGACGCTCGAAACCTACTTTTGGCGTCTGATTGAATTTAAATATGGCACCAAAGGTTTTGGATTTGTTTACCCTTTAATCGTATTAGGCGAAATAAGTGTGAAGAACAAGTGAGCCGCTGGTCACACCGCGGGTCCCAGATTGAAAACAATTATACGAGTAGGTACGACATTGTGGAATATATACTCTTCTTTTCATATGTACCTACCTACATGAGATGTATAAATGTTTCAACAGAAAAATGCTTAGGAAGGAGTTCCTTACAAAATTACAGGGCTTAGAGATTTAACATCTTAGATCTCTGGGTGACGAGTGCAGTGCTAGGTAATGATTTGGACTTTTCATGTTCCAATAGCTGCGTGTCACTGTGCTTTATGTGGCAGGCATGTTGCTTACCATCAGGCACATCTGTCCTGCTAGTCTTGTCACTCTTTATTAAAAAAACCTTTCTAAATTCTAGGCGAGCGAAACCACGGGCAGATACTAGTGTTTACCTAAACAATTATAATTGCCGAAACACATTAACCAACATTACACTCACTACACGAGACATTGCCCAAACACATTATCTACATTAACGTGCTACTTCTTCTGACACGGCTCCGGAATTCCGAGATTTTTCTTTCTTTCATAAATAATGCCGTGGTTCGGAGTATTCACGATTACGATTGAGTTGATTCCGTATCAATTCGGTACGTAAATAATAAAGCATGTTATCTACACTTTGTTTGTACAAACTTGCGTGTTAGGTGTAGTTGGTTTATTGTTCATTGATTTAATCATTCTTAGATTATTTTGTTCCTTATTTTATTTTATAGTAGCAGCGCCCCGCTGTGTTACCAGCGAAGTTCCCGTTCCCGTTGTTCCTGTTGTTTTCTCGGGATCAAAAGCCTATGTGTTCTTCCAGACTATAATCTATCTGTGTTCCAAATTTCAGCCCGATCCGTTCATACGTTAGGATGTGATTGAGCATCAAACATACAAACATCCAAATATTCAAACATCCAAACATCCATACATTGACATTTATAATAATATTAGTAGGAAATAGGTTGTCTGAGCTCTAGATTATTGTGTTCCTTACTTAATTTTATAAGTTCGAGGTAAAACTGAACCTCTCGTAAAACGAGGTCTCTCGAAATGGTAAAACTGAATTTATTTTATAGAAGCGTAAATAATATATTTGACTTTCATTTGACCTCTGGATTAGTAATTCGTCTGCTATTGTTTTTACATCATCACAATTTCGTTTTTTTAGCAAAACTATGATAAACTGTGTCAGTTTAAAAATTGAATAGTCATTTTTACGACTGTAATATTCGGAGTGTTTAGAGTAGCTATTGTAGAATTGAAACAAGCTAAACTAAATACGGTACCACGGTTCTAACTTTACATAATACGAGTATGGATAAAAAACTTATATTATTGTAAGTCGTAGAAGTCGTTGATAACCGTATACCAAGCTATTTTCCTCGGGTTATCCCTGAAGGATTGCATTCGATATGATATCACTTCATCAGAGAACTGATAAATCTATATAGTTCAAGTGCATTGACTTGGCAGGCGGTCAAGTGCAAACACATTATCAATAAAAAAAAACCCTACTTAGCAATGGACTTAATGTACACGGATGATGATATTATGTCAGGTTGGCTTCAGTAAACATGTTTCATATTTTCCCATATTCTAGCCCACATCCCAACTGCACGTCAACCCTTATTTGGAATAAGGGTCGTAATAAGGGCGCCTTTTACAAGTTATCGCGAGAAAAAAATATCCGTCGTAGAGGGAATTTTTTATTTGCCAAAAAATATCCAATTTCATATTTTACGTTTTGAGTGGGTAAAGCCGGTCAAGTTGGTGCTGTGTTGAATGGCCGGCGTTATTTATTTTATTCTCAGTGTAAATAGAATTAACGTTTTTATATTTATTTTGGAAGCACGGTGTTCGTTAACGGTAACGTACGAGTATACACAAACATTTAAGCTATTTTAGACAAGGTATATTTTATCTGCTTCAGTGGTTCAGGATACCCATTGATTAATCTACAACTACAAAGAAAAGGTTATTGATGTTCATTACAAGTATATCCTAGGTATGCTAAAAAAGCGATTTGTAGGATTCTTAAGAATCAAATTAGATGACAGGGAATATCGGAGAAAGAGAGAGAGAGAGAGAGAGGCTAATGCCGTGAACCAATAATAATAATTAATCAAGATTATTCTTAGGCGCCGTTTTAGGAAAAAAATGATGTGCGTCTTGTTTAATATTTAGTACGTAGCCACTTATTAAAAGCATTCGGGCACAACAGGAGCTAAACTACATAGATTAAAAAAATATTTTTTAGATAGGTATAGTTATAAAATAGGTATTAAGGAAACAAGAAATAGTAATACGAGTAAGAAGAAACATCGTCGACACAAAGAAGAAGAAGACTATGTACATAGATAGCTCAAGCACATAATATCTAGGAATTGTTGGGAACATTTACAAAAATAGAACAAATAAAATAGAGTTATCATAACTTCAATTGACGGATGAGTAAAATCATTTTTTTTTTCTTGGACAAATTTGTAATGGTTATAACAGCGGCATTAGAATTACATTCATTTTATTGTTACCTTCCGTTCTCTAGGTTTTATTCTCAAAAAATCAAATCCAAATAACTAGATAGGCGTGCAACGAAACTGTCCTGATACCTCGAGTTTTTCATGAACGAACAAACTGAACGTCAGTAAATAGAGGAGAAAATAAAAGCTAATAAAAAAGCAAGATATTCAGAATGGTTGTAGTTACCATCCTGAAATATCGGTCACCGGCAACTGAAAATTCTTTTGATAACAAGTGAAAATTTACGGCAAGAAATTCTTGCGTAAGAAGTGTGCGGTACGTTGTTCGTAGGCGGATTGAAGTGGGTGCATGAGTCATATTTTGATTACAGCGCCATTACGGAGGAGAAGGATTCCTGCCAAGTCTCGCTGAAGCTGATCGAAAGGTCAACGACATTGCAATTTTTATGATTTATCTTATACCTATAAACGAGCTATTCTTGTATATATATATATATATATATATATATATATATATATATATAGAATCTGAATCTCGAAAACGGCTGGAACGATTTTCATGAAATTATGTATGCAGAGGGTTTCGGGGACGATAAATCGATCTAGCTAGGTTTTATTTTTTAAAAACGTCATTCTATGCGCATTTTTAGACAATAAAAAACCGGTCACATTAGACATTAGAATGCGAAGGTATATTTCGCCGCGTGGCGCGACAGTATAATAGCTCAGGCGGTAAGTCGAGCGGTCACGAATTAGTAAACCCGGGATCGAATCCAGACAGTTTCTCTTTTTTTTTCAAGTTATCTTTTTTTGTTGAGAAAATCTATTAAAAAGCCTGTTATCTGTAGGTATCTAAGTATATTTGGTATTTAAACCGAGCAAAGCTCGGTCACCCAGGTACTTACAACTGAACTAAATAAGTTATAACTCGTGAATGTTCAAATTGGATTCAATAAACGCATTATACGATCAGGATAAGTAAATTATAGCAGGCCAAACATGAGGGGTGGCAAAAAAGGCAAACAAAGTTATTTTCATCATCGTCATCATGAGCCTGTATTCGTCCACTGCTGGACATATGCCTCTCCCATGATACGCCACTCAGCCCGATCCTCGGTCTTGCATCTCCAATCACCACCAGCTGCCTTTCGAATATCGTCACTCCATCTAGTCTCAAGGCGTCCTACACTACGTGTACCGATTCGCGGTCTCCACTCCAAAACCCGTCTACCCCAACGGTTATCAGGTCTGCGACAGATGTATCCGGTGTTATAGATAAAAGTTATTTGGTGATTCTGTTTTCGTTAGGTAGATAAAAAATTTAGAGGCGGTCCTCCATACATACCCTTTAGAGGCTTTCATCGAAATCTATTTATCGTTTCTCTAACAAATTTCCCAAATTTTTATACACCGATGATATTTTCGTTTACTTTGAAACCTTGCTGTCTCATTGGAATAGTGTGTTTAGTTGGTTTCACAAAATGTATGAATTTTATTCGAGTTCAATTTTAAATTGAAGTCGGTGTTTGTTTCTTCGTTGAAAATAAAATAAATTATTATTATGGTATGGTCTAGAGTCTGTAAAGTCAGTGTAAAGTTTGCAATTTACAACAACCCCAAATAGTTTTTTTTCTTATAGTTTAGAGCAAGACGTATGCCAGATGGTAAGCAACATGCCTGCCACAGTGACACGCCGCTATTGGAACATGGAGAGTCCAAATCATTACCTAGCACTGCACTGCGCTCGTCACCCAGAGATATAAGATCTTTTAGCTCTATACCCTGTAATTTCACTGGAAACATTACCCTTCAAATCGCAGGCATAGCTGCACAGGTAGACCTCTCCGGTAGACCGTAGCGTGTATGCCATCCCTAAGATTTCTACCGAAACTAACAAAAGTGCTCATAACTTAGGAACAGCTGAACCGATTTTCGTAAAACATAGCCGCGACTAATTTACGTTTCAAACAAATTCAAAATCAGTTCATCCGTTCGGGAGCTACGATCTACGATGTCACAGACAGACACACGGGAGAGTGGGGTATATTGATCAGTGTAAAATAACGAATTATACTGACTCTACAAACGGAACCGGTAACTCCGTGTTTTCATTCGCAGAAATCAAACAAAAGTTGCTGTATGTACAGATTTCACTGTACTCAAAATTTTTCAGGATGTTGCATTGCTTAAGCCGTTTTTATTCGCATTCGAAAAATGCATTTGCGCAGCATACCACGCCCGTCGCGATTCTAGGCGTCAAGTAGATTGGTGGTGTGTAAGCCACTTACGCTACACACACAGACGCAGTTTATTACCAATTTCAGGGTGCTCAGGGCTCATGTGATATCGATGCTTAAAACCACCACTGGGTTTCCTGGCCGTGGCTTGACCGCTTTCGCATTCGACCGAACCCAGCTACTGCGGGCCCGCCTCGCAGGGTCAGGAATGTTACTGGTGTCACTGGATCCAAATAATGTTACAACTACAAAGCAGGCAGGTGGTTTATTTCCACAAAGGGCAGTACTCTCACCTGGAGACAGGCTCCCTGAGCAGAGTGATGTAGAAATACCGCCTGTGCACAGCAGAGCCCTCGTGCCGGTCCAGCTCACCGCCCACGCAAGCCGTCAGCTCCGTGAAGTCGGCGTGAAGACCGCATCTGTTGACAAGACCACACAATCATATTAAACTTCGTTCACAAAGAACTGTTCCGGTTGAAGGGCAATGTTTGCAGAGAATTACAAGGCACAGATATAAAGATCTTTGGTTGCCTATCGCAGTCCAGTGCTAGGTAATGATTTGGTTTCTTCATGTTCCAATAGTTGTGTGACGCTGTGTTGTTATGCGTAGGCGTGTTGCTCACCATGGGTCCCATTTCCCGCCCGTCTCGTCACTCTTACTGTAAAAAAAACTTGTTAATCTGTGAAACAAAAACTACAGTACTACCTGGAAGACAATTAAAACATAGATAAGCTAAGAAGCTAAGCTAAGAACATAAGCTATTTTTATGGAATAATAACGGGATCCGGAACTACGCGGCTGAAACCACGGGATTCTATCACTAATAACAATAATAAATGTATTTGTGCAAAACAATACGTTAAATACATTGTGGTGTACAAGAAACCCTGGATTTCATACTAGATGAATATCCTTACTGACACAAGCCAGTTCTATCCGTATTAATGATTTCATCCTTAGCCGGCACTTCAAGAGGCAAATAGGTATAGCGAAAATCTATTTATTTTAAACATTAGTTTTTTCGCGAATTATGTCACTGCTAAGTTGGTATACAGGGTTATTGGTAATCAGCCTGCATCCTTTTAAGGGGATGTTAGGTACATTCAATACGTCAACTTCTGTTCTACAGTTTTCAAAAATGTATGTTTTTTTTTATTTTACAAAATAAATAAAAAATGTATTTGCACGGTCTAAAAGCATCGAACTCTCCGTAACAAGAGTGCGTACGCTCTTTAACACGCAAAAAAATATGTGCCGAAGTGAATAAACACTAAAAAGTCACTAAACAGTACAAAAAAGGGCAACAAACACTAATTTTTTTTGGGGTTTCTATTGAGTTTTAACGAAAGTTGTAGAACAAAAGTTGTTTGTTTAAATATACAGAACATGCCCTTAAACGGATGCAGGCTGATTACCAGTAACCCTGTATATTTCACAAGTACAGTTGTTAAACGGAACGTCTAGCTCGGAAGTCGTGCCTCAATGGTTTTTGTCTCGGTTCTGGGTCGGTTTCGAGGAACTTTGCATGGCAGTTAACTGCGAAACAGGTTAAGTAAGCGACGAGGGTCGGACACAAAACGGTACCCGCCATGCAGCCCCGGGCTGCGGAGGGAATGGAGTGCACCTCTATTCACAGGTCACCTATAAATCTCCAGATGCAGATCGCACTACTTTTCCAATCGCGGTTTTGGCAAACCGCCTGCAACGACCGTTCCTTTTTTGTTACAAGCTCCAAACCACTCTGTTTATGCATGCGCGATGGGAACTCCAGGCACGTATTAGAATTTCATACCCGGGACGTGCTTTATGAAATTAAACACAATGGGGAAGCAAGACTTTTTAAAAATCGGTTGCCATGCGCGGCAAAATCTAGCGCAGTCACAAAGCCGTCTCCCGAGAGGTGCTTGACTATTTCCTACATATTTGCAATAAAGTTTTCACCGAACGAGTAGAAAGTGCACGCCGCACATTCCGAGATTTTACAAAATAAATCTCCATCGAGACAGAAAACACAATGTTCGTCGAAGACCGAAACTCCGCGTGAAGCGAAGCATGAAGTCACAGATAGGTCGGGCTCATTCATTCAGCACACAATCGAATTTGATAGAGTTGAAATCACCCTTCGATTCGTCATAAAGCCGTCTAATAATGTGTTAACGGCTAATAGAGATGCAACTCGAACTCCAGCGATGCATAAATCAGCAGGATTAATAAGGACAATAACCATAGATTCCGTGTTGGGTTGGCACGCGCCGCCGTCCCGTGATATTGGATGCCTAATCGATATTAGCTCGACGCCGCATATACGCACAAGTAATTGACATTTAAACGATTTGAGCGCGAGTACGCAGATAATGACTGCCGCGCGAGGTATCTGACACGCTCGGGCGCACCGTCGGCGCCTCCTACGGCCTATCCTACCGTCTAACAAAAGTGTTTTAGTCTTTGCTTTCACTCAAAACAAAAGAGAGAACAATAGCCAAACCAAAACCATTTAAACAGTGTCGTATTATTAAATGCGAGACGCAAGAATTTTGACTTAAGTCAAGGTCATGAAAACCTTAAAAGAGAGTTAAAAGCTCGACGTAGATAGACAGCACGGCGCGACACGGCGGGGACGCCCAGTTTATAGCAAACGTGCGTTCAATCTAGATACGCTTTATCGCAGTTCACAGCGCCTGGCACCCAGCCTAAGCGCTCCCGAACCAATTACATTTTATAACCCCTAATTAATACTTTATTATTCTAATTTCTGAGCCGAAACGAGCCTCGTACAAAATGTAGCGAATAAATTCCGGCAAACATAATTTCTGCCGGGCCGACGTAATGCAATCGAAATACGGCTCGATTGGAATTTTATTAAAATGTTGTAACATTTTTATTCAAATGCGGTAGATCTGCGGCAACAATACGGGCCATCTGGTTTATAGTCATCGTCGCGGTTAATAGGCGAGTTCATAAATTATGACATGTCCGACGAGGACGTGGGTATTTTTCTGGCTGGAAGCCACAACTTGTCTCGCACCATTTGGATATTCGCAAACAAATTGTGGCATTCAAAAGAAACGTGTGGGATGCGATATTATTGTTGGAATAAAAACCCCAAACATGATCAAATAATGCGTAGAGGCAGTGAAAAAAATATGGCAAACGTAAATAAAAAATGTCAGTGTAGACTGCCTTTAAAGTAATAGAGAAGCCGTTGACAAATGCATCTCTCCGTTAGTAGAATGTCTTAGAGCCGGCACTGATAACAACTCCGGTGGCCGAAGGACGCTCGGGTGCAGTTGGCATTTCGCCACTTCCTACTTATTGTAACCAAGTGATCACAGCGAAGCTCTATTCCAAATGTCCATTCACCGGCGCGCCGACGCATCCCACATGCCATCGTACACCGAATTCACAAATGATAAAGTCCATTAGAGAGCGGAATGTACGTACAAGCGATGATAACGCCCCTGGTGCCCCAAGGACGCTGCGAGCTCGTTGGCAGCACGCCACTTCCCGTGTTGTGACCGTACAAACATGAGCCCCGAAACTACTCGCCTACTGTTCTCGGCTCTCACTCAACGGACAAGGTTCATTCACCGGCACAGGCTTAGCAACTAGCGACGCACTACATTCCGCACAACACTAAATTGGCAAACATTAATAAACGTCATTATGCCGTTTGTCGAAAGAATTACGAGCAAGCACGAACGTCGCGAAACTGGAATTTGATAAAATAAAGAAAACATCGCAACCAGAGGTTATATTTCGACGATCAATTAACTATGGCGGAAAAATAAAACACGGGGACGGAAACGCGGAAAATGAAAGACGAGAGGGCGCGCCCGTCGTTGATTAAACATATTTAATTACAGGAACGGCTATCGTGACCACGGCGCAATATTTTAAGTAAACGAGTCTCGAATTCGATGCGGGCATCCCATATCTATTTGGTATATCAATCATTGTAGAACACTCGAACACCCCACATTATGAGAAATTAAGCGACAACGATCATTATATCTATAAGTAGATATTGAACAAAAACCCCGATGGAGGCGATGATCGATCGATAGGTGTCAGCCGGACGGATCCACGATAGAAAATATATCCCTGGCAATTTGTTAAAAGGTCTTCTTTTACTAATATTTCTTCGTAACGACTCTCGACATTCGCCGAAGCTGCTGACGAGGCTATTACTTTAAAGGTGACATAATAATAGAGCTGGGTCGGCGCGGCAGGTGTCAGACGTTTCTGGTTCGTCGACGAGCTATTTCCTTGAAAATACGCTGACATGACAGAATTTTAAACATAGTAGTAACTGCCTCCAATCAAGTTTTCATGAATACTGAACGTGGAAATCGGGCCCAGTGCAACGCGGAAGACATATTTCGAAAATCCATTGATATTATGGACGACGGAAAATATTAACATTACATTAATAATGAAACTATCTTTTCGGTCCAAAAAGTTATCTGTGTATTTATGTCAAATAATTGACGCACAAACATGTGGAACTATCTTTTTGCAATTTTAGTAAGGAAACATCAAAGCCTCATACAAAAATCATCGCGACATAGCCCTTACAAACGCGACAGGCTTCCAATTAGTGTTAAAACATTTCAAAGTAAAGCGTTCGCATCCCCGGCGCGACGGCGCTGCAAAGCCTAATGAGATTTGCCTCCGTAAAGACAAAGCTGGCAAAAAGCAAACCGAGCGAATCTACAAAAGCGACGTCACTGTTTTTCAATTTTCCACACGCGTGCCGGATTGTGAAATAAAAAGAAAACCGCCAACTTTACTTTTCAATTTCTTTATTCCCGTACCTAGTGTAAAAACTAAATCGTCCCGTTTTCGCATTTCTCTCCAGTTCCGTGCAAAAGTTTAGTGGTACTCTCGAGTGTATGCTTTACCTACTTTCAGGAGTTAGACGGGTCTATCTCGTAATAATGTGTGTCGCTATATGTTCCTTTGGGATAGAATATTACGTCATAACATGGCGTCGCTTTAATAAGCGACAAGCTAGACTCTTCTCACGGGTTTAGATTTCAGCACTCTACATTATGTTTGTAGTATCAATTGACAACGATTACCCTGATCTGAGTCAGGCCTATGAATTATTCAAATGAATACAGTATGAGGTTTAAGTTTTAGTTCAAAATTATGAACTGAAAATTACAATATGCTATTTGATTTTGAACTTTAATGGAAGTTTTATATTGTAGCGTGAAAAGATTTAGGGATGGTACCAAATAAAATGGACAATTCTATCAACAACAAAACATAATCCTTGTACAATAAAAAATCTTATGTCACATGTTTCCTCCGAAACGGCTCGACTATATTTTATGATAATTATATCTGTAGGTTTGTAATGTAACAATTACTTTATGGCGGTAGAATAACCGATTAATGTGCCTGTGCTGTCCCAAAACCGGACAAAGCAAAGCTGGGTTCTCTCTACCCTCCCTCCATTTGCTTCTGTTTTGTGCTATTCTGCCAGTTTCTTTGGCCTATCGCCATAGAATAGATAATATCTATCGCTTAAAAATAATAAACCTTACGACTCAAGAAAAATAAAATATCTGAATAATAAAATATCGGTAAATGGAACCTCTATTCAGATCTTAGTTACTTTTATATAGTACATAAATAAATATGTCTAATGTAATTTCAGCAACATATATTAAAGGAGGCCCGATTTAATAAGCCGCATGTGGAAAATCGGATTTATATTTATGGGTAAGAGACAGCTGGCGGCTTTATGTCCATTTCGTGGATTTAATCTAAGGCTGTGTCCTCAATTGGCGAACTGACTGAGCGGCTCATTTTTACGTTCAGGGGGTTTTAGTAAAATAAAATATGTCAAAGGAATTTCGCCTTAAGAAAAACAGAAGTAAAGTTAAACCTTTATTGGTTTTTGACTTTCTATACATTCACATTGAAGCACGTTTTCAGAACCACAGTCCGCCACCCAATGTATTTATAAAGAGTGCCTACTATCGCATATTACACCGAATTCTTTAACATATTGTTAGCGTCATTGTGATTGCGGGCTGATTTCGCACTAGCTGAACCCATTACTTCGTTCGCGTAGACAGGTCATGCTTGGAGGTGAATCTCAAACGAAAAAGAAAGCGATTTTAAAAACGAGGAGATAGGTGGCGGGAAATTGGGACTTAGCAGGTTTGTTTGACAGTGTGGACCGTGTTGTTAAAACTTTAGTTGATACCGGGATAATGCCCCATAACGGTGCGTTGCGACAGATCTTATGATTACGATTAAAATAAATTGTTTTATACAATTTTAATAGGCAATTAGAAATACAAAACCAAAAGTTCGCTGCTGATTTGCAACATTTCACTGCTCAGAATCTGTCAGCGAACAGTAACCCGTCAACTGATAGTGAAGACACAGCCTTATAGTTATGTATAATCCACATAGTACTAAGCCAATGGTATTTCGTACGAAAGATAACTCAATTTCCTTTACTCTAACTGAGCAATATAATTGCTTTCTAGAAAGGGCTTGATAGAAAAATATTTCTTTATGTATATTTCCTTTTGTTTATTTGTTATTATTTTACATAGTCAGTTATTTCAATTCTTAACTACAATAGAAGCTTATTAACGCATAAAAACTGTTTATTAGTAAGGAGGCAAGCAGGCGTACATTAGGAGGAGATTACATGCCCCTCAAATGGACAATAAAAAACTAGATAAGCTAAGATAAAAAGACCTAAATACTTACCCATTTAGCTTCCAAAGAAACCTTCATACATCTACTAGTATATATATTTCAAGTACTAGGGAATCATATCCCTCCATCTTACAAACATGTAGATCATCTATCAACAAATGAAATTGTAAAGGCGCCAACAAACTTTAAATAGTTGAACCATTGACACCATGGCCTTGGCCCGTAACAAACGAGATGACTCCGACTTCGCAATAAAACCCGAAGAAAATGCTTTAAATTACAATCATTTTGTAACATAACAAATAAAATATATAGAATCTGTGTCACGTGCCAAATTTTTAGAGGTAATAATTAATGTTACGCGGTATTTTAAAGTCGCCATTAAAGTTAATGAGGTGGCTATAAAACAAAAGTTCGGTTAAAAACTATTTCAACGCGACAAAAGAAAGTTTTGTAACCGGATCATTAATAAAGACAAAATGGAAATAAGAAATAAATTGTTTTCTTGGAACAAAATATGAAATCATGACTTCTATGAATTGTGAGTGTTGGGTGACGACAGGACAGCGTTGAAAAACTCAATATCGTTATTGAAAATCTAGCTATGTTTTTAAGACCAGGTGCTATTGTTAGGCGATCTCAGCAGAGATCTTTGATGCTATTACATCCTACGGTGTATTAGTTAGATCCATCAAACGGAAGTACATATATATTTCATACATACATATATATAAAAGATTAGGCGATCGATGCTTATGACCGGATTAAGTGTAGAGATTTGGGGGAGAACCTTGTCCAGCAGTGGGACAACTAAGGACGGCTAACTAAAAAAATAATAGGATTTACTAGTTGTTCCCTGTGGCTTTATCCAATGCCTAAATAAATTAAAATATTTTTTTACCTATGTATGACTATGCATGATTAGAAAGTTTGCTACCCAACAACTATCTGTAATGGCGTGAAATAACGATTACAAAGCACAAACAACAGCGAGACAAAGAAAGTGTATGTGTACATTCATTTTTAATTAATTAATTCTCCAATTTAAAAAAAAAATGACAGTCATAGGAACTGCCGATAGTAGTACTTATAACTCAGAATTTGATAGCTTCCTTTGGAAACTACGCGCGTGAAACTGGAGGGCGTGGCCACGGTCCCGATTTTACCCGAAGATTTCTTATCATTCCCGACCGTGACGCTAGAATTCAATTCACAGCCCACGAAAGGTCTGTATGTGGCGCGCCAAAAGAAGTTTTCACTTCAATAGTTTATTAGCATAAGTACTTGTTTTCATTGCTTCATTTGAAATAATTATCGTACGCTTAATTTTGATCAACTTGAGAATAGGATTGTTTTTATTTCGATTAATGGCCTTCAGCCATTAGGCTTCAGCGTCAGAGCGACGCCGGCACGGGCCGCTAGTTATGCGTTATACATTATTTGTACATACAATATACTGCATTCACCCCCAGGGTCGTCTTCCAACGCGATGGAAAGACGAGCTCGGAATATTTCAAAAATATTGGACTATGGAAGGTCAGAACTGAGATAAGCGGAGGGAATTGGTGCACATCTTTGCCCGCTAGTGGGACAACTGAGGTTAACAAAAATAATGTGACTAAATAAAGCGAAGTTATTTCGCTGTGCAAAATTAAATTTGATACGATTGAAATAGTTAATGACCCGTTCTCAGTTATTGAGGTAAAACGCGATGCAAAGAATTGAGACATTTTTTTCAAAGAATAGCGGTCATCAAAAACATCTTAAAGAGGACATTTTAACAAATGTTTCTTTTTAAATTTACACGAGACAATAACCGTCACATAGAACTTGATTAAGGGCGTTTTTAAGTAAATTTATGAAATCGAAGGTTAATGTTAAATTAAAATGTCAAGTGAAGTTACTGATAGTTTTTTAATGATAAATTAATAATTCGGACGTCAGGAAAACAATAGTACTAGTAATAAGTGTACAATAGTGTACAATAACATATCTTACAAATGTGTAGGTATTTTGTTGATTTTTTTTTTATCTCGTATAGGTCCGCGTTTGACCACCAACTCGCCTGATGGTAAGCGACGGTGTGGTCCAAGATGACGCACGTTGACCTAGTAAGTGCCTATTCACGAATGTTTAGATGGTCCAATGTTACTGAATTACGTATGTATCACAGTTTGTAAGGTTAGGCGGGACCTCTGAAATTCTCATTACATCCAATTACTAGTTATGTATAGTCTGGTTCCGATATCTAATCACGGTACTTCACTATAATACGCGTAGGTAATCAGTGCCACAGATTACAGCGCAGTCAGTACGTCCAGTAGGCTAATTAAACAACCGTAAAGGATTCCGCCGCCGCGTCCCTCGGACGTATTAGCGCGGCTTCAACACGAGAAGGAAATTACTCCTCTTTCGCTCTCCGACCCTTTTTCCTTTTAATGAAAACCTTCGCGGTAATCCTCGCCGGATTACTACTGTTGAGAGCCTAATTACCGAGGCTTTGATGTTCGCTCGCTCCTGTGATGGGGTGAGTCTTATGATTTTCATGTAGTTTATCACACATAAATATTCCTATTAGGAAACCGTGGTTCATAGTACCGTAGACTCGATTCACGCGTAGCGTTTCGTGTGGCGCGACTGTGAACTTTATTCCCCGGAGTTTAGGTTTGCGATTGCGGTGGTTGATATGTTGAGCCTGTTCAAACAATTACTACAAGAAGATGCATGGTAGGTACTCTGCTACCGGACGCACAATCGCAAGTAACAGCCGTATTTGAACACTTTTACTCAAGCCTTTTATGCGAGCTACAACTCTGACAAAAGTTTGAGTATAATCAAAATAGCATATATTAAATTATGGACGATTATGAGACATCACTGAAACTGAAAGAGACAAAATTGTGCTCAATGAATTTCGGATACATAGAAAAGTCTTAAAAATATCATATTTTTTTTATTTTTTTATTGATAATGTAACGTAAGAGTGTAATAATTTTATGCTATTATTTGAGATTTGACAAATGGCAAAACATGTACTCGTATTGCGACAAAAACTTACCCTAATATTAAAAATAACAACGAATGTTGCATCCAATTCGAAATAATTTAATTTAATTTCTGCTCGTGACTTTATTTCCTAAGAAGTTGCTTGCTTAGTTAGCTTGCTAAACAAATTTGACTTTCGAAAATTCCATTATAATGATAATAAAATGATTAAAGGATAGTGTAATTAAATATATTATTTCGTCATTTTGGGCGAGTTATAAATGTAAACGATCTCAAGTATCAAAGACTAGTAAAATATTTGTCAACATTTTTTCACTCAACACCATCTAGCCCCAAAACAAACAAATGGAGCTTGTGCTATGATGAAAACCAAATACCCGATATTTAATATAATTTTTAATACTTGGATGATATATGGAAACATGCAGACTCAAGAAACATTCACACGCCTATACCTGAGACAAATATTGTCCTGGGTGGGAATGTAACCTACGACCTACCCCTCTTTGAGCAAACCCACTATTGACGAGCCTCGAGGCCAATCAAGTAACCAAACCAACTGGACGAGTAAACAAGATATTTAAAGAAACGGAATTTTGAGTACCTACTAATTAATAAATTTACGTCATTGCTTAGGAAGTCTGCTTATCAAAAATCACTAAACAAATACTATTTATATAAATCCCATTTCCGCCAAAACGTCGGAATTTGATGCCAATTAAATTTATCGCGTTCATTGTTGCTTATTTCAGTGTAAATATTCGTTTTTTTTTCTATTATAAAATATCATCGCAAAAGAATTCGCTAGCAAAATTCAATGTATATTTAGCTTTGGTTTTACTCCACTAGCTGCTTTCCTCGATTTGACCCGATAAAACGCTGTTATCTGAGCGCCCTTCAAATAACCAAAAACCATTATCGACCCAAAAGCTCATGGTAATCATTAATATGTAAATTTTCAGAATCATTAATATCAATATTCAGACCTAAAATAAAGAGTACTTACTAGGAAACGAACTCGCTAACACATCTCTCTATTACACGTTCCGATAACGCCAAAAACCGTAACAAAGAAAATTGAGCAAAACAAGGATTACTGCGTGAGGTCAATGGAATAAAACGGCACCCGATATAGGGAGAGGATATTATTTACAGAATTGAGGCGTATTTCTCCTCGCGTCGATAAGCAGTATCTGAGGGAAACGCTCCAGCATTATCCGAAATGATCCGGATTATTCTGGATAATTCCGGATAAGGTGCCCGCTGGTGCCGAATCGCTCACTCCTTTGAGTGTCGACCCTAAGCATCGGAAGAGTTACTATTGTACGAATCGACAACGAAACTACTCGCAGTCATCAATAACCGTCGCACAAAAATGTTTTTTTTTGCTAATCGACTAACATCAGCCATGAAACTGGTTTGTTTGAAGGGTAACGTTTTTAGAGAAATTACAGAGCAACATATCTCATTTCTCTGGGTGACGTGTGCAATAATTTGGATTCTTAATGTTCAAACAGCAACAACGTAGACCTGAGACTAGATAGAGTGACGACATACGAAAGATGGCTGGTGGCGGTTGGAAACGTAAGACCGAGGATCGGGCTGAGTGGCGTATAATTGAAGAGGCCTATGTCCAGCAGTAGACGAACACAGGCTGATGATGATGATGTTCAAACAGCAGCGTGTCGTTTTGCTGTAATGTGTGTTGGTTACCATCAAGCGCTTGTCTGCTCGTCCAGTATTTCAAAAAATACTACCAAAGTACATTTCTGTCACATTTTGAAGGATAAAAGTTGTTCACCGTCACCTTAGTCCTTAGTTTCACAAAATACGAAAACGACTGGACTGATTTCACTAATTTTGGTTTTGAAATATTTTTAGGCGTCCAAGGAATGTTTAAAACGTGGCAATAAAAAGAAATTGCAACGTGATACGACTGTTTTATTTTCCCATACAAACTGTCAAACAGGATGCGTTCAGTTTAGATTTTATTATTGGCGGTACGATGTTCGCTAGGTCAGCTATTTTAAAACAAATTAAAGTACATAGTTTAAATGGAATCTGGGAGTGTGCTTGAACATCTCGATTATCTGTAGACCTTCATTGGTGTATGGATAAATAAATTTATGTGTGCTTAGTGTAAGTGGTTAGTTATGTAAGCCATACACGCTACGGTCTGCCGGAGAGGTCTACCTGTGCAGTTTTGCCTGCGCAGGCCAACCGAACAGAATTGATTTTTGATCTTGCTCCGGTCGCCTGCGCAGGCTTTCTACACACACTCCGGTCTACCTGCGCAGGCATGCCTGCACAGGTAGACCTCTCCGGTAGACCGTAGCGTGTATGGCTTACCTACATTAGGTAAGTAGCGTAGTATTCTCATTGTAATTTAGTTTTATTAAAAAAGGCTCTACCCATGCAAAAAAAAAACGGTTGTCTGTAAAGTCGGTTTACTGACGATAGCTGAACGTGACAACGTCTTAAGAAAATACTGATTGTGTTAAGCGCCATCTAGGTAAAACATTCTGAAGCTTTTTGAAAAGCTGTTCAAAGCGCCATCTCTGGGTACATCATTGTACTAGCACAAGTTCTTAACTTCATATCGTCGCTTTTCTAAAACATGGACAGACTCCTTGAACGTAATACACATTTCACTCACTAGATGGTGCGAAAAGTAATAAGGCGAGGTAACGGCGGTAAGTTATTATCTAATCTATGGCGGTAACGTTACATGACGTCATATTTTGCGGGCGTGCAGCCGGCTCCATTGAATTATAAGACGTTATAACGTCAAAAATGGAATCTAAAACATATCCTGCACCATAATGAAGTTCGAGGTAACCACAGCAGTTCAGCCGCAGCAATATGGAAACGCACGCATGATATCAAATGCGTATTTCCAGTGAAACAGACAAGCGGTTGCGAAGTTTACGCTCTCCCGAACAGATAATAAACAACTTTGAGCCACTAAAATACGTCTGGCTCTCGAAAAATTGTTAATCTTATTGTGGACGCGCGCTAACGAGTATTACGTATACCTGTCGAACAAAAATACTTCTTGAAAGCGTGCGCGTGTATTTCTGTCGGCCGTTCACTCTAGCACTCGTCTAATGCATCTGTGAGACTCTAAAACTAATCGTTCGAACATCGTTAAACTGACGCTGAAAAGCGTTCGTTAATTTCTCACTTCCCTGGTAACCGCTGTAAATGTAGTATGAGCGTTAAAATTTAATCAAACCAATACGTGGCGATATTTGAATTGTTAATGTTTGTGTTTGGTCAGGGCGTTGCTAATTCAGAAGCAATGGTTACCAGCATCGGCTATTGTTGATGTAGGTATGGAATTTAGCGAGCATTGTAATATTGTGTTTTATCGTTTTAATTAAAACTTATCTGAGTATGTAACACCAAGCTGAATGTTAATCAATGTCGTGACTGGTTATAGATTTGGGTATTTTCCGTCATATTTGGAGGACAGTTTGATTCCTTTTTTTATCGAATAAATTGACGGAAAGAGGACGAAATTCATCTGATGGCAAGCAACACTCTATTTAAGCATTCACTCAGAGATAGAAGATGATCTATTTAATATAAACATTTTTAAACAAACTCAAAGTGATAAAGTTGAGCTCTTGAGCTTAAGTCAGGTTAGTGCATCAACACTATAGAAAGTTTCATACTTTGTGTGTGTGTTCTCAATTTATATACATATATTTCTCATGAGAGATATTAAAATTTTATATAGTCCAGGGTAAATGTAAATTGACATAGCATAACCAGACTCTAAATCAAAAATAGATGTGCTAAGTTTATTCATCGCTACGAACAGATTTAGCTGTGGACGTGTTAAATTAAATACATAGAATACTTCGAATATGCTTCAGCTTCAGGTATACTTTGCGTACACAAGTATATTTAGTTAATAAGTTTAATAGGACTCTCTACCTTCTGCGCCATACGAA
Organism: Ectropis crepuscularia; assembly: GCA_963693475.1. Taxonomy (NCBI): domain Eukaryota; kingdom Metazoa; phylum Arthropoda; class Insecta; order Lepidoptera; family Geometridae; genus Ectropis; species Ectropis crepuscularia. The sequence goes on along the minus strand of OY856339.1, from coordinate 11,218,002 downwards.
AGTTCTGTAGGCAATATGAGGATATCTGGACCAACTGTCATAGGTCCTTTGCAAAAAAAATGAAGAAGAAATTACGAGTAAAATAGATGTTCCATACATTTTGTGGGTATATTTAGTCAGATACCAAGTTACATGTATGTAATTAGTAAACCACATGACGCCACAATGCGGTATCAATTTCGCTAGTCCACTTTGATGTATCCGAGCCGGGATTGCGCTGCGTGCTCGAACAGGGCGTTAATTAATACCTTCTAATCAGCGTCGGGCTGCGGCTGTATCTAGATTTAATTACATAAAGCCGAGCCAATTACCTACATCAGATTCATTGTCGTGTTATTGGAAATGCCGCGAGCACGTAATACCGGCGACTAGTCTGACGTTTGACATAGGGGATGATTTAACTGAAGCGGCACGGATACCTGATGAGCACGTGCCATATCCGTGATATAGGAGGACGTGAGCAGGATTATTTGGACGCAAAAACATCGTGTGACGATTACGTAGCAACAGATTAATTGTGCGGTTGTCTGTAATACGGATAATACTAGGGAATAGAGACGGCCCTGGCGTTAGGAATAGATTATTATACGACACGGATCTGTCACTAGCACGAGCCGTTTCCGTGGGCAGCGATGACGGGACTGCAAGGGTATTTTTGGTCAGTAGACATTTTGTAGGCATCTATTTATGTCATTGTTTTATTGTCGTTTATTTTTAGGGTTCCGTAAAACGTAAAAACGGAACCCTTATAGATTCGTCATGTCTGTCTGTCTGTCTGTCTGTCTGTCTGTCTGTCTGTCTGTCTGTCTGTCTGTCTGTCCGTCCGTATGTCACAGCCACTTTTTGCCGAAACTATGAGAACTACACTATTGAAACTTGGTAAGTAGATGTATTCTGTGAACCGCATTAAGATTTTAACAAAAAAATTAAAAAAAAAGAAAAATTAGGGTTGCCCCCCACAGATTACAGAAATAAAACCAGATGGAGCACGCAGAACAGAGCTACTGAAGCAGACAAAGGAAATACAAACGCCGAAGCAAATACAAACTCCAGTCAGTATGAAACGGACTTCCGTGTTGTACGGGCGTCCCGTGTGACTTTAAGTTTAGTTTTAAAATATGCCGTCTTGTGTCTTCAAACATTGCAAACAATGTTCCCAAAAACAAAAAAAGGAAAGAGGAATATTATTTCATAGGAAAAATTGAATATTTTTACTGTTATTTATATAATTTAGGCGATTTTGGTGATGAATGGAACACAACACCTCAACGAAAATAGGTTAGTGTGGCGATACTAAATGGAAATTATTTTCCCTGAATTTAGGGTAAAATATAGATTATTTATTTTTTAGATACTCGTACACCAAATTATTGATGGGCATTGTATTATTCAATTTAATTTAATTTCAAATTTAATTTTGGTAAATGTTAAATTTGTAAAATGAGTAATTTATGACATAAAAATTTACAAAAAACAAAATCATTAATACATCATAAAATTTGTTTGTGTATTTATTTATTTCGTTAGTTGCACCACTGCCCAAAATATTACAAATTTTGTTTCCTCATGAATCAAAAGGCTATATGGAAGAGATCGCTTTTAGCGACAAGATCGCCTTTTGTGCCCATTTTGTTTTGTTATTATATGTGTTACTTCTTGTCAACTTTGTTTATAGTGCCAATAAAGTGTTTTGTATTATATTGTAATGTCATATTATCTAAGTGAAACGGTGGCTATATAATTAGTTATAAAATGATGGTTTATAAAACAAAACATTTGTTGAAGGAAGATATTTTTGAAGTTAATATTATGCATAACGTTGTTTGTAAAATGAAATATTTTTAAATTGTAAAGTTTTTTAATATTATACGGTTACTTGATTTTAAAGTCTTGTTTTGTCAAAAAAAAAAGGTGATTAATAAGTGAACTGTTAAAATGATTATTGTGTTAGTTTTTTTTTGTTTGTTGTTTGGACCTATAACATACAGGTAGCCTATATGCATTTTATCAAAAATAGCTTGGTGGTAAAGATGATTGTTTTAATTTTTGTTTAACCTATCTAAGCGAGTAAATTACACTAATTTTATTATTTGCGATTCAAGTTAATTTCTAGTTGCATGCAAAATCAAAATTCTTTTCTTCATAGAATGGAAATAGTAGTAACAAGAAATCCTTGCATAATCGGTGTAATAATTTTAATATTTTAAAATATCAATTGATGGGTTTATTATACGTGAAGATTTCCCAAGCTAAGACAACAATAGTGGGACTTTTTTCTTAAGACTGACAACATTATACAAGTAATTTGGAACGTTGATTTGACAATGTTACGTCAAAATGACTAATTACGGGCCTCACAGTGTTGTTCACGAAGGTTCCATCTGTGTTTATTTCTGTAATCTGTGGTTGCCCCCCATACTGAGAACTGAAACTCAAAAATTTTTTTTTCATCAAACCTACACGTGTGGGGTGTCTATCGATAGGTCTTCCAAAATGATGTTGAGGTTTCTAAAATCATTTTCGTATACACTTAATAGTTTGCGCGAGACACACTTCCAAAGTGGTAAAATGTGTGTCCCCCCCCCCTCTAACTTCTAAAGTAAGGGAATGAAAAATCTAAAAAATATATATGATGTACATTACCATGTAAACTACCAACGAAAATTAGTTTGAACTCGATCTGATGGGTAGTTTTTTTTTAGTACGTCATAAATACACTATTAATGAAACTTCGATCAAAGTTACAACGAACTACAAGAACTATGTGTACTATGTATATTATGTTACTTGCTGCAACGGAACCCTTCATGGGCGAGTCCAACTCGCACTTGGCCACTTTATTGAGTTTAGCGATATTCAACTCAGTAGACGCAGTGCATAAAAATGTGTTAGATACAGTTTAGGAAAGCTATGTAGCGTGCGTAAACGTATCAATTATAGTTGTAGTAAGATAAAAAATTATATTATTTACTAAATGAGTTCTTTATTTGTTTACTTTATTATCCTCCAACAAAATGTGTGAGTTTATACAGAACATAAATACACAGTGGTCGACAGTTATCCACGTCGTCGTTCGCGATTCTATCGGTGCTCGCTCGGCTCTGTGTAATGCAACTTTCCGTTTGCTTCGTAAAGTATCACGTCCGTGCTTCGTACAAGCACGGTCCGTGCTCGTGTCGGTATAGCATAAATCCTCTTTTTCCAACATACTGCCGTAACAGTATCGTATGTTGTTGTATGCACAAATGTTAGAAATATTTTAAACACCGGTTTTATGTTATTAATAACGTCTATATTTTCATAGAAATTACCATATAACTCCTAAATATTCATGCAAAATAAATTCAGTAGGTACATTTTACAACAGCTATTCCAGCTTGAATTATAATTTGATTTAAACTTCAATATTGTATTAGAAAAGTTATCTATTTTATAGCTACAATACACACTCGTTATGGATTTAACTCCAAATGAATATAGATTTAAGTGTACCTTTTTATTTTGTAGATTGTATCTATGGTTGGTTATTTATTGACCGCAGGTGGCCTCTACTGCCTAACGACCTAATTTACCTGAATAATGTGCCTAATGTACGTACGTAGTATGAATTTCGACAATCACCCCGTATAGGGAACAATGCAAGGCACTAGGTTCGCGTGACTGACGATCCATCCCACACTATAATGCAACAATTACGTAGTCTGTACAGTTACATGTAGCGACAAAGGTTGCGTTTCCTTTTCATAATTATTAATTCATTTACACTACCCGATATATCAACTATTACGAGCAATAAAATTAAACGTATTTATAGCGATGCGAGACAATCACGCAAGCCGCGACTTCATATTACAGCTCTGCTTTATTATTATAGTTCTTTATAAACAGTGTTATCATTGCGCTTTCTAATTGCATTCAACAGACAGGGGATAAAACGCACGAGGCATTTAAAGGTGTAGCGTATAGGCGATAATTTGTGAGCTATGAAAGCATTTATATGCGGGCTCCGATCGAAGCCCGAGCTACCGAGAAGGTCGCTTTGAGTTTTTTCGACATCCTCGATTCAACGTGTTAAGTTGTCGAGTGGAGATGGGAAAAAAGAAAAAAATGTGGATGTCGGTGCATATGCGGGCTGAATTTTGATAGGGCGTGTGCCGGTCGGCCCTGGCCGGGCGTGCGACTCAAAGTGAGGCCACTGAATTACAATCGCATTGCATTCCTTGAAACGGCGCACGAGAGACGAACAACATTAAAGACAGGACCATGGTGATTGTTTGGTCTAGATGTTTCCTCGGAGATTAAAAATACACTGCTGTAGATTCAGATGAATTTGAACCTTTTACAGTAAGGATTGGGAAATCCTTCAAAGGTTATATTATAGAAAAAATCTGTAGTTTATTAAATACTCTGAAGTTATATCAGCGTAATGTTGTCTATTGTGATATTACAGTAATTTCAAACAAATTAGTTTGACATCAAGTAATGCTATAACATCTTGAATACGTATCTCTTACATTTTGTTTACACAAGAGGATAATTAATTCATCCACGGAATACAATCCATTAAGTCGGTCTTAAACCCTCAAAGTTATTAGCTTCAACAGAAATTACTTCACAAAACAAATCCCCAGACGTTGTTTGAAAATTTTTAATTTTCTGCTTGTTGGGCAAGCATCAGAAACAGTGTTTACTGGAATAAAAATCTTTTTAAATTGCGAAACAGGGTGTGCACAATGCTCGCTGTAATCATTCCAAGTATACCGAGGGTTTTTGCGTCGAGGGTACTCGTTAATAGCTTTGATTGGGAGTTCAAAGGGGAGGGATGTGGCTTCAGGTCGGACAATAGGCGTCGCGACAAGGCCGCGTTCATTATTGCGACTCGTCGCAGTCGTCGCTGTCGCCGTCGCGTCGTCTCCCAAGTCCCTTTGTCCGCCCGTTACGCGCCCGCCTTAATCAATAGCTGTTCAAATCGCGCGAAAGGGCTCCAAAGTCCATGTTTACTAAGTAACTCGGCTCAGACTCGACGCGGGATTGAGGAAATTATTCACTTCCTGCCAACTACGGACGAGGATCATCTCGCTTCTATAAATTGAAAGGGTTCTCAGGACTATTGTTGTCTAATAAATGCAAATCCCGGAGACACAGTTCGCGCGTAAATAATTTAACGTTACATTTATTTTGTATTTCGTATGGTCGGACCCTCGGGAGTCTCCTGAGCTTCGTCAGAACACCATTGCCAGTGATTTCACTACCGAACAGTATAATACTACTAGTGTGTATGTATTATGGAGTTTATGTTATTTCAAAGACATTATTTCTAACGAAATTATTTGTCAAAGCGATCAAACATATTTAGGAGGATGAGTGTTGTGGTAGTGATAAAAGCTGGCTACGAATTAAACTCGTTTTGTTCATAATACTATGTAGCGCTATACTGTAGTGTTGCTTACTATTAGGCAGCCAAATACCTAATCTCACCAATATAATATTTTCATAACAAAAATACTCTGTGAAATATACGTAGATAATACTTTAGGTAATCTTTTTCGCGCAGATTCACACGTTGCCGCTTTTTCACCGTAAAATCATAATCACGCACGCGTTTCTCAACATCAAAAGCGACGAAAATCAGCGCTTCAACTTATTTTCCACCGAAGTGAAACATGACTTTCTCGACAGGGCGACCTTCCTATCCCCAGAGGAAAACTAAAACGTTGCGCCACTAAAGATCTGAAGCTCGTCTGAAATGTGTTGACCTAAAATAGATAACTATTTGTACGCTCCAAATGAAAACCATACTCAAGGGAACATCGTCATCGGGGGGCGAAGAGAAATGACGCTAGAAATCACGGCTTTGCGAGGCGCGCGTCGTTTGGAGACGGTGAACAGATGCGCATGCAATTTGCACTATTTGTCGTTGGCTTGATTGTGTACAATAAATTAAACTGAGAACACGAAGACGTACTATGAACAGTGAACACCTATTTGTATCGAGAATAATGTATGTCTTATTTGCATTGCCACACTCGAGGAACGCCGTTTGGGAGTAAATTGAATGACGTTAGAAATCAAAGGCTTTACGAGACGCGCGTGTCCACGCAATCGGCGGAGACTGTCAACAGATGCGCATGCAATTTGCAATGTTTTTTATTGGCCTGATTGTGTAATTGGGTACTTATAATAAATCAGGACGTCTACAAAACAACATACGTTTGAACTGGACATTTTATTTGTTTTATTTCGAATTTTACATATTGATAATTGCACAATTTAAGAAGATTGCGATGTGTTTTTCTATCTTATATATAAAATTCTCGTGTCACAGTGTTTGTTTCCTTACTCCTCCGAAACGGCTTTACTAATTTTAACCAAATTTTATATGCATATTCTGTAGGTATGAGAATCGGCTACTAGCTATTTTTCATACCCCTCAGTGACAAGGGTTGTTCACTAAGGCAAAACAACGTTTGCGGGGTCAGCTAGTATAGGTATATTATTAAAAGCATATTGCTTTAACCACGTTAAAATTTTGTTTTAATCATCCTAGGGATATACGTCAAACATTATCAACGTAATTTAAAAAAATTGAACGAGATAACCATAATTTTATTTTGCTCAATCTGGTCAGTAAATGATTAAAGGTTTATTACATTAGCATTTAGGATTAATTCTCAAAGATCATATTAACGTGAGTTAGGTTTACGATCTTATCTGTTTTTAGGGTTCCGTAAAACGTAAAAACGGAACCCTTATAGATTCGTCATGTCTGTCTGTCTGTCTGTCTGTCCGTCCGTATGTCACAGCCTCTTTTTGCCGAAACTATGAGAACTACACTGTTGAAACTTGGTAAGTAGATGTATTCTGTGAACCGCATTAAGATTTTTACAAAAGTTTAAAAAAAAAACAAAAATTAGGGGTGCCCCCCATACTGAGAACTGAAGCTCAAAAATTTTTTTTTTATCAAACCTACACGTGTGGGGTGTCTATCGATAGGTCTTAAAAAATGATGTTGAGGTTTCTAATATAATTTTTGTCTACACTGAATAACTTGCGCGAGAGACGCTTCCAAAGTGGTAAAATGTGTGTCCCCCCCCCCTCTAACTTCTAAAGTAAGAGAATGAAAAATCTAAAAAAAATATATGATGTACATTACCATGAAAACTACCAACGAAAATTAGTTTGAACTCGATCTGATGAGTAGTTTTTTTTTAGTACGTCATAAATACACTATTATTAAAACTTCGATCAAAGTTACAACGAACTACAAGAACTATGTGTACTATGTATATTATGTTACTTGCTGGAACGGAACCAGGGTTCCGTTCCAGCAAGACTCGCCCAGGGGCGAGTCCAACTCGCACTTGGCTACTTTTTTTTTTTTTTTTAGATTTTGATTTCACTGTTGACATGTCTGCAGTTAAAATGGTACAACGTCCCGACAGTTGCCTTTGAGCTATCCTCGGGGACACAGGGACGGAATAACGGAAAAGAGTAAAGTCCCGTTCAAACGGATATTATGGTCACCGTACGCATATTATGTGTGTCTACCCGATTGTATCGAGCATAGCGTATGTCTTATTTGCATGTCACGGCACGATACTATTGCTCCCACAGTCGCAAGCGTACGGTCATAAGCGCTGAACGACGGAAGTGATACGCGTGACGTCTTCGCGTCTCATGTACCATTCGACGTGATCTGGGGGTCTAATATACAGGCTTATACAGAACATCTGTAATAGGCTAAAAGGGTAGCGTTCATTATTGTAGACAAGTTTTACACAGAGCCCTTAAATGACGACAAAAAATCGGATGTACCACGAATAAATCATCCACCTACCCGCACTTGGTGTGATTCTGGCCGTCAAGGCCTTGACTTGGCCTTGACTCTGTCCTTGCAAGAGAAGACCCCGAGTCCCAGCAGTGGACATTTAGTGAACTGTTTGGGCTGTACGCATAAATGCCTGTTTGACTCTACAAAATATATTATAGTTGTTACTTTGCTTTATTGGGTGGGCCGCAACAGCAAACTAAAATTTCTTCCAGAATTACGAGTAGAACGCGTCACAACGAGCACAGGTGTAGGTATAACCCTGTACAATTATTATTGTAAACTTCAGACGAGACGTGTTAGGAAGCGAAGCGACTACACCAATTGCTTATGCAGACGACAGTCCTTTTATCGAAATAACATTCTCTAAAATTAGCGTGACAACAATAAAAGCCCTTCACGCTCAGAATGCGTAATGTGATTGCCTGTCCAAATATTTACAGGAAGCGGAGAACATAAGAATCATTTCAAATACGAGACAAGAACATCAACGAACGTCTCAACGGCCGAAGAACAAAAACAACTTCTAAATACTCGACGACCCTCGAGGATTGTTTGACTAATAATGGGAAGCGAGATTATAAATAGAAAAGCATTAATTGAAAGATCGTAAAGCGAAGCGGATGACATAAATCCCATAAATGCTTACGGCTCTATGGGCAATATCTGATCGGTGAAGTTATTAAACCGCTCCACCGATTTTATAATTCGTTATCTTTGGACGAGTGAATTCTAATCAAACGCACGAGGTAGCAATGTTACGTAACAGCTATTCTCTATCGATGAAAACATCAGATCGAATGCGTTCCTCGGAGATACGGACTCGCTTTTTGTCTACCATAATAAAACTCATTCTAGTCCAATTAGTTCTGACAACAAAGTGAAATTCGATAATATCTTATCAATACCAATTAAATCTGTAATAATATTAAATCTGTTTAAGAAACGTTTTGTATTATGTAACCGGACACTGTCGACGGCGGCGGCATTAGGATCAATTAGTTTTACATATTTTTACAAAGACATTTAAGAATTAGTAAACTAGTTACATTAAATTGTATTATTAGTTGTACATCAGCTATCTGACTCTTATAGCATAAGGTTCACTTAGTTTGTGGACTGAATAGTGTGTTGTGCAAAATTGTGGCCAATATTTGTAATTTAAAACTAAAAGACCTCGGCTACATAACTAAAACATTTCTCGTTAAATGGAATTTTGTCTGTGCATTTTACTTAACGAGCCGCCCCGTCGGCGTCGTCTCATTAATTTAATGAACTTCTAAACTATTTTATAATAGTGTCTAAGCTTTGAAATATAAGTTCTAGACGATAATTATACACATAATGTATGTATATATAATCGACTCATTATATTTATGTCACCAAAAAGTTGTTAACACCGTCTGATTACAATCTTACATCGTTAGATTATAGACTACCGTAAGATTATAATCTCACGCGTTTTATTGTAAACCAACTGAATTTTGCAACTATGACTTATACATACACTTAGAAATACAATCCGTCTGAAAAAAAGAGCTGAATTCTGGAAATTACGTCGGGACCATAGAAAATCTTAACATTAAACTGTCACCCACATTTTCTATATGCCTCACATTTTGAAAATAAAAAGTTTAAAATCGTTTTTTTCAATTCGGTTCTCCACTGAGATACGAATTTGTAATAATACATTAGATACTTTTTAATGTGTTTTTTGCAATCTACATATAAGTAAGGTCCTATACACTGTCATCTGTCCATCGTTAGACAAACTGGTTACCGCACTTAACAAAAGTAAAACAGTATTAACACAATACCTAAAAAACATTTGTTTCCCGATGTTATAACTGGACCAGCAATGTAAATAAGTTTACAGCTCGCTCATACCTCACTAGAGCTATATTTTTAATTGGTCTAATCTATGAATAATAACATATTTAACATAACAGAATAAGAACAATAATTCTAACGATATCGCTAACCATAAATTCAGTAGAGCTACGTTATAGCTAAGGTCGTATTCAGATATCCATACAAACCTACGAAAAACGTTACCCGCCCTCGAGCAATCAGTTAAAACAAACGTAAAATTTGTCCTCAAAAGTGGGCGTGGAATATATTACGTATTTCGATATTTTCACGGCTATCGGTAATTAATAATGAAGATGCGATATACCTATGCAATACCTGTTATTTTCAATCGGTCCGTGGGAACGCAATGCTGACACACACGGCACCCATGTGCAAGCCGATCGCATCTGCTGCACAGAAGAACTTAATTTTTAACTAGATACCGGTTCGACCTGTCATTATTCCTCTTTATCGAATGCTAATGGGAGACAACGCAACGATACGGCTCTTATTGCTTTTACTGCGTGTTTACAAGACATATTTATATGTTTGCTCTACGGAGTTGCGTGCTCTCTCCCACCGATGTTAAAAATCTTTAAAAATCGATTAATTACGAATTTATCACCGGCACGGGTATTAATTAACTGGGCGCGTTAATATTCAGTACTTTTAAACGTAATTGAATAACATTAATAGTATTATCATATCATAATTTTGCTGTTTAATAGGCGTGAGAGGGGTTCGACGTCAATTTATAGTCGGGCGGATGGACTGTATCATTAGATGGAAATACCCAATATAATGAGGGATCGGTAATGCGAGAAATATATTCCGTGTATGTTACAGGGCTATGCGGAAAGAATACAAAACAATAACTCTTCATTAAACGCCACAAAATCGTTTCCGTTCTCATTATTTTTCTGTGATAAAAGTTGCCTTTGTGCTGTTTCAGACTGTAGTTTAATTACATATTTTTTTTTTTAAATAAAGAGTGACGAAACGAGCATTACATTTGCCTGATGGTAAGCAACATGCCTGCCATATGACAGCACAGTGACACGCAGCTATTGGAACATGATGAGCCCAAATCATTACCTAGCACTGCACTGCGCTCGGCACCCAGAGATCTAAGATGTTATATCTCTAAGCCCTGTAATTTCACTGGAAACATTGCCCTTCAAACCGGAACACAGTAATGTTTGCACATTACTGCTTGGCGGTAGAATAACTGGCAAAGGTGTGGTACTTCCCCAGGCGGACACTGCTGAGAGTCCTACCATTATATTCCAACTTTCAACCCGATCCGTTCAGACAGTAAAACCGCGAGGTACTGCTAGTGTCAAACGCGAAAGTTTAGATGTTTGTTGCTCAATCATGTCGTAACTTTCGAACGGATTGGGTTGCAATAAATTTAGAATACAGTTATTATAATGTGGAATTGTACATAGGTTACTTATTATCCCGAGAAAAAAACGGGAACGGCAACTACGAGGGAATCACCACGGAGAGCATATTTTCAAATTATACAAGAATTGCTCAATTACAGGTATCGTACTGGGAAGCGTCGAGTGGGGCACCCTGCAGCCAGGTGGAGCGACGACTTACGAAAGGCGGCTGGCAACAAGTGGATGCGAACAGCAGAAGATCGTGCTGTGTGGCGATCCCTAGAAGAGGCCTACGTCCAACAGTGGATGACTATTAGATAGGCTGATGATGATGAGGTATTATTAGATGAAATAACATTATTAGGTTAATGTTAATATTTACAGTCATTCGGTTATTATATCGAGTCTGCGCAGCCCCGTACAAGAGGCGGTAATGTAATGTGATTGGTTTACATCCTGTGAGAGTGGTCTCGATAGGTACGAACGGGCGCGGAGTCGACGAGAGCCGCGTTTGATCGATCACCGCATTATCACCGACTGCGAAACGAAAACCAGTGAACACGCCAATTCTGGAACGTTCCTATACCGAGTACGCAATCTCGAACATTTAGGCACGTGCCACACGAAGACTCCCAGACTGCAGAGACTACAGAAGAGAATTTAGAAACAAAAAACAAGGCCCACTGATCGACTTGGCATTTTTTTTAACAATGATCGGTTTTCACTTGATTGCCATCTAGTCAAGTGGTGATGACGTGTACGATGGCGCGTACAGATACATATACCGATTCACTCCTGATTTGGAAGGTAGCAATTTTGGAACCATGGCCACCAATACAATGCAATTGACGGCCTAGTCGTTCTTATTATGTGGAGGCAACCCTCCTAGTTCGAGTCATTGGAACATCAACCATAAAATGATCAGTCCGATAAAACAGGACAAAATGGTATTAAGACTCGGGGCACAAAACGAGAGAAATAACTTCCTCCTTGTAAAAGATATAGCACAAGGTCACTCGAGCCAACGTCATAATTTTCTTAGAAAAGTCGCCTTCCACACGAGTTTTTCCTTTAAATTAAAAACAAGTAATAATGACAAACTTATCGACTGTTCTTGTCAATGTAAAAACTGTTCTTTGACTATTGACTACTTTGGTAGACGTTAAACAAGTCAGCAGAAATAGTCAGGATCTGCCAAGGTCGCTTTTTCAGAGAGGCACGCAGATGTTTCGTGTGTCAAATCCTTTGTCTACGTTCTGGTTTTAATCATATCAATTTAAAATGCCTTGAGTGCACACATGGGTAAACAAAACAACACTACTTTATCAGTCTCTACGCTTATGATACGTCAACAGTATGCTCACTGTATATCACGCAAGGATGCTGATTAGTTTAGCAGTATGGAACAAGAACACGTTGTAGTAAAACGGTCCTGGTGCATACACCAGGACCGTTTCATTATCTACCTTCATGATTGATGATAATTGTATAACCCTGTAGTATATAAGTCTATCAAAGAATTCCCTTATAAAACGGAGATCCTATATGTTAGTGGGTTTAGTTACCATAAATCTAGACGTTCGTTTATTTTTGTAAATGTTCAATGGCATCTTACTGGAGAGTTATTTGTTGCACTCAAAACAAAAATGACTAAAATTACATGGCAGCGCTGGTATTTTTGCAGGTTCAATAACCAACAGCATCATTGACCTTGTTAGACAGACAGGACACGGGAAGTTTTAATCTAATCTAATTATCGAGTAATTGATCCAAACAAAATTCTTCACCGCTCCAATATGAACTTTGAATTGTAAAAAGACTAAGCCTACATGTTTACGCCTACATGCCAAATTAGGACATCGGTAGGAACCTGAGTTACTGGCCCATATGCAGTTACATTGTGGTAATTCGATTCAATCGGTATTAGGCACCAGATGCGAAGCGGCCCCTGCAAGCGAGTAATTCATTCGCTTACAACGCCCTACTCCACTTGTCCGGATCGATGATAGGAAGCCAATTAATCAAACCTGATAGATCGCAGGCCACTAAACGTCCAGACTAATTAAATCAATTTTATTGCCACAATACAACGATAAGTAAAACAAGACAGTCTATTATTAGCTAGTCGAGCATTAAGCGCATTCAGTACGAAGCAATTTCATCCCCTTACAAAGTCAATATTTATTAATAACCGCGCTCCATTTAACCGCTATTTTCAGCTTCACCGATTCCTCGCAGTCTGTTGGGTTGAAAAATTAATAGTTCGATTAGCTCCCTTGTTATTTTATGTCGGGCGCAGAAATAAAAGAATGATGGAATTTTTTTCAACAAATGAAGTTCGGGGCGACAGTCGTTTGGCGCAGTTTTTCCGAATCCGCCGAGGTTTCCCCGAATTCGGGGAAATCGTCGCGTATAAAGGGCGCGCCATTAAATAAACGCGCGTCGCCGATGTTGATACATAACTGTAATAAAACAGAAGTGCTTTGCATTGTAGTGGCTGCGAGCTGACGACCTGCACAATGGGTGCTCCTGTGCTCCATTTAAGTACGGTCCGGTGCTTTCATGACGGAACGAATTTCCCGGACCTGGCGTAATAAGCATCCGCGACCAAACAAAGACATTTTCCGTTCGGAGGAACCGGAAACATTACACTCAAATTATGTATTCAAAGTTGGCGAAATTCACAAAAACGCTCTCACTTCACAAAATGAGGGCAATTCCCGTAAATTTTCTTTTGGTGAAAATTTCGCAATTTATATAAGTGCTTAAAAATTTACAACGCAAAAATTCTAATTAATTTTACTCATGCAAGCGGACCGAATACATAGTTTGGTATGGTAATGTTCACTTTTTACTGAATATAATTTAAGTTTTTAAAGTGAAGCTCGTAAATTGATGACGTAAGCAAAAAAATATTGGCGGAGTCATTGTCACAGTCCTCGTTCACAATAAAACAATAGGTACACCAATATGTATAGTAAGTGTAACAATAAACATAATAATACTAACCATATAATTTTAAACAGACTTCAAAAAAGGGGGAGGGATCAATTTCTTTGTATGTTACTTGTGTATTTTACGCGATAGCGCCACCAATTAGGAATCGTTATTTTGATGGTTATTTATTTTTGTTTGGTAGATAATAGTTCACTCAACTTCAGCATATACAAATATGTTTTATCGAAATCGGTAAGGCGGTTTTTGAAATATGAACAATAAACTAAAATTTGCTGTCATGTATTCTTATGAAATTTGGTCGACACCTCGTTGAGAGATGCTTTAACCAGTATTTGGAATTAATTCTTATGAGGTAATCATAATAATATGACCAACTTTCAAATTTGTGTAATCATACCATAACTCTTATAGAAGTAATAGAAAAAGTAGATTTAAAAATATCCTTTGTTGAACGAAGGCTTCCTTAATTTGATCTACATACATTATGGCTATTTTGTTATTATTTAGTTGCTAACCCGACACAACAATAAACATTCTGTGATAAATTAACCTTACCTACTTCGTCTCCTGCACCTTGTACTCTAGTACTTTGTTCAAAGTAATAACGATATTGGTAATACGATCCCGTTTCTAATCGAAATACCAATATGTACACAAAACAAATGGTATTCAGTAAAAACAAAAAAAAATGTCTGATAAACACCGAGCAAAGGAAACAATTTTGTAAATTACTCAAAACCTAATTCCATCAGATATTTAGAGCGCAGAGACGAGAATACGACCCATTCAAGTCGACAGTTACGCGAGTGTCTCTGACGTGAACGTATTAATCGCATACTACAAAGTCACGGCTGCTTCATATTCCCCACCCACCTCGGGAAACTCCCCTGCATCCCGCACAATTTGTTAACACGTAACTCGCCCTACCTAAAGTTCTCTTTCAAATGCTTCGCCGGAAGATAAATACAACGGTAGAACGATGACAGCAGAGTTAGGCGAAGATTCGTTTATACTGTTATATGTCTTTCTAAGAAGCATATTCTTTCTGTTTAACACTTATGTACACAGGATGCAGTTTTCTACGGGACGTTTTATTTAAATTTTTTCATCGACCGGAAGTATAGAAGTGTCTTTCACCTCGTCACCAGCTGTCTGTCTGTCTCCGATTCTACAGTGGGGTTTAGTTCAGACGAACAGCTCGTGAATTAGCAGAATAGACAAGTAACAAAACACAAGTAGTCAAAACTTGAAATAAACTCGTATCTTTGATTTAATTTGGGTGGTAGTGCAAAAAAACAGAAGAAGACCACTTAGGAGTCTTGCGAGCTAAGAGCATTCATTTCAAGAATTAGTTGTAACTTGTAAGTCGTACCCTGGCATAAGGAAACAGTACACAAATACAAATACAAAATACAAAAATCTTTATTGCTGTTTGTAGGTAAGATAAGATAATACAAAACATTTTAAAAGTTGCCCCATACAAACTGGCCTCTGCGAGAGGCATGCAATATGTCTGGCAAGACAATTTGTTAGTCTTAATTTTTAAATAAAAACAAAAAAAATTTTTTTTAAATAATAGTCAGCTGATTAAAGTCTTCTTCTTCCTCATCTTCTATTAATTTCTGGTTTTTATTTATGTCATCTGATTCTTCATCTTCGATTCATTTCTGGCTTCTATTTGGTGATATATATTTGTGTGAGATAAATGTTTGGTGAGCACAATTTCGCCAACGTCTTGTGTTTCATCAGGATATTGTCTTGTGTTTTTGAGTTTGATCAATATGTCCATCCAGGGTCTAAGGTCTTGCATTAGTAGATCTTGCAGTTCATCCATGTGAGGAATGTCAAAGAATGTATAAAGCGCAATAAATGTATATAATAAAAAAATCAAAAATGTCGTTAATTATAATATTCATGTAAATACTCAAAGAATGTCAAAATGTAATACAGTACAAACTAATTCATCATGATACAATATATCATTATTTGGTCTTATGTCAGTTGAATGTCAAATTTCATAATGGAATAATAATATCTATTGAGATATTAATGGAATAAGGTTTAAAGATTGTAAACACAGGGCTAAGTTGGTATGCTGTTATAAAAAGACAATCATCAAGGGTCTAGTTATGAACGAAGCCGTGGTGTCCTAGTAGCGAGAAGGTCAGACTTCACAGTAGGTCGTAGATTCAAATCCCGCCTGCAAATCTATGTATTTTTGACGTGACAACGTCTAATAAATCGATGAACGCTGGCTGCATGCAAGCAAAAGTGCCCCGTCATGTCCCGTTACGCTCATTGTCCCGTTACGGTCATTGACGTTGTCACGTTAAACTATCGTCCGTAAATCAACCGACTTTACAGACAACAATTTTTTTTCAAGAGGAGATCATCGATTCCAATTTTAACGTCATCACCAAATGGCATTGAAAGTGGAATTGCAGAAAGATATCGTAAAACCGGCACGTTTAAAAAAATACATTTTTAGAGAGAACATGTGTCATCCACAAAAAAATACCAGGGTTATCCTTTTCTCCTTATAAGCGAAAGCCTCGAGTCCCAGCAGTGGGAACACAAAATATGGCTATTATGCTTTATGCTATCACTAATAACGCGCCGTATTCACCAAGTTTTGTATTGTAGTAAGTAGTTGATTATAGATACAAAACTGTGACATAAGCAAACACAAATATCACAGTTAAACATTTATAAACTAACGCAACAAGCGAATAAAACCAGCTTTACAACAATATCGTTCACAGTCGACAAAATACTTGTAGCTAAAGTTGTCTTTAATTTGTGTATTTTATTTTACAAATATTGTTCATAACTATGCGTTCTATCTAGTTACTCTCGTTGGTATCTGGACGTCTACTCTTTTTCTACGAAACACGTAATTTCGCAATAAACTCGTGACTTTCCTACTCCGCTTCTACTTCGATCCTTCGCGTCGTTTCGTCCGTTTAAACGTTCTAAGTCTACTCTAATTAGATTCAAACAATGCTCGATCGAACGAAACGAAGTAGAACAAGAGTAGGTATGTCGCGAGTTTATTGCAAAAATACGTTTTTCGTAGAAAGAGAGTAGACGTCCAGGACGTCTAATTAACGTAATTTCGACGAAAACGTAATTTCGAAATTAACTCGCGACTTTCCAATTCCGATTCTACTTCGATCCGTCATTGTGTCCGTTTAAATGTTCTAAGCCTACGCTAATTAGGGTATGCTTAGAACATTTAAACGTCAAACAATGTTGTATCGGACGAAACTAAGTAGAACGAGAGTAGGAAAGTCGCGAGTTTTTTTTCGAAATTACGTTTTCGTAGAAATAGAGTAGACGTCCTGGTCAGGACGTCCTTTCAACGTAACTCTACATACATCAGATAGTAGTAGAGAAGAGAGCTCGTTAGTCAACCCGCCACCCTGGCAATGCCTGGGGAATTCCCGCCACAGACCATTTGTCCACGACCACGCCTCTGAATTTTTCATGAACACGGAAGTTTTAAAAGCCCTCAGACTAATAACTTTCTTCATGCTTGGTTCCGTTTATCTTAGCTGGGGATGGAACGTAACGTGATTGTCACGAATATTTATTATTCCCTTGGTTTTTATTCATATTGTTCACAGTGACTGTCGTATATTTACGTTATGGGACTTATACCTCAGAAATTGGACATCACTTTTACGCTTACCTTCCCGGAGTTCTTAGTAGAAGATATGTTTGGCCAATCTTTCCTCCGGTATTCTGGGAATGTGCGTAGGTACCCCAAGTGAGCTGTCGTTGAATTACATTTAAAATTGGGTAGTCATGTGAAGAAGCATCAAGTAACGTACGTTATTTACTCAAAGCAGTGGCCAAAATCGACTTAGAATACAAAATCATCACGGGATGTTAGTTGCACGCGCGGTTTGCCTCGATATGCCGGAGAAATCGTTATTTCTTGAATTTCAACTTGTGTATTTATTCAATCGTGTTATGATTTTTAGTCTTTATTCATAATTTAGTCGAATTTTGTTATTTCACATTTATAACCACATTATTATACATGGTAACTCTTGCCTTGAATTCCGGTCGTGCCAACCTACCAACTATTTGTTTCTTAATCACCTCCTTTACAAGCAGTTATTTTACAGTGTACCAACCTACAAAGTTTAGTAAAATTAACATAAATAGTCTGGTAGTTGGCATACAAGGGTCTATTCTCATTTTCTCATCAGAGCCGAAAGATGGTCGGCAGTAATAATTTATAGTATTGTTAAAATATAATTGTTGTCCCTATGTACCTAAGTACCTATATAGAAATAAATGATACAAGGAGAACGAATAACGGAGTTTTTACTATATCTCAGAAGAGGGAACAAAACCAGAAACGAAGGTATGTTGAAAAGTTATTTTTTTTTTTCAAATGTTGAAGTATTGATGTAACGCCCACGTTTTTTATATACTTTCTTTTAAATTTGGATTGAATAATGATACGCGTAATATAATGTGCAAATTAATGCGTGTGTGATGTGCGTTGACCCTTGGCCAAGGCTACTCTTTGGCAGTGTTCATCGTATACTCGCATGCGTTTAAGTAAGTTGGACATTTCATTGCTCGATCGGGGCTACTCTCTGATAGCATTGAAATGTTTGATGTGTACTGACTGTACTATGCTAATCATTTTTCTTTCAATGATCTCGCTAGCACATAGTTTAATTACGAGTATTTAATTGACTTTCATTTAATCGAGATTTGATAATGATGCGCGTAATCATGACTGTGTTAATGTATGTTTGATGTGCGTTGATCCTTGGCCAAGGCTACTCTTTGGCAGCGTTCACTGTACACTCACATGCGTTTTAAAATGGGACATTTCATTGCTCGATCAGGGCTACTCTCTGATAGCATTGACATGTGTGACATGTACTGTTGTTTGCGCTTGTCAATTGAAAATCTCGATTAGTAATGTTTAACTACCTCGCTTATTTTAGCAAAAGCTTGTTTTTATCAGCACATCAATATTTTATGACTACCCCCATTTATGATTGTTTTGAAGTCACAATTATTTCGTTCAATATCTTTTTAAGCGACTATTAATATGTTTGTTTTTGTTAATTGAAATTGTATTTTTTCCGCTGGATAAAACCGAGAGAGTATGTTTTTGCTCGATAACTATGAGTGACCCACTTAAGATTTTGTTGAAGTTACAAATTATTTCAAACGTTATTTTAAAGAAGTGGTATTATTTTTGTCGACTGTGGATAACTTTTTCTATAACAAAAATGTATGTTAATCTTTGGTTTCAAAATCAGGATCCACTATCGTTGTAATGTCTATTTAAATTACGTTTTTTTATATTTCCGTTGAGCGAGTATGTATCTCGCTGAATATCTGACTATTAGCGAGTATGTTTATCGCTCAATAACTGATTCACTTGATAACTGATTATAAGCGAGTATGTTTCTCGATTGATAACTGATTATAAGCGAGTATGTTTCTCGATTGATAACTGATTATAAGAGAGTATGTTTCTCGATTGATAACTGATTATAAGAGAGTATGTTTCTCGATTGATAACTGATTATAAGAGAGTATGTTTCTCGTTTGATAACTGATTATAAGCGAGTATGTTTCTCGCTCGATAACTGATTCGCTCGATAACTGATGCGCTCGATAACTGGTTCGCTCGATAACTGATTCGCTCGATACCTGATTCGCTCGATAACTGATTCGCTCGATAACTGATTCGCTCGATAACTGATTCGCTCGATAACTGATTCGCTCGATAACTGATTCGCTCGATAACTGATTCGCTCGATAACTGATTCGCTCGATAACTGATTCGTTCGATAACTGATTCGCTCGATAACTGATTCGTTCGATAACTGATTCGCTCGATAACTGATTCGCTCGATAACTGATTCGCTCGATAACTGATTCGCTCGATAACTGATTCGCTCGATAACTGATTCGCTCGATAACTGATTCGCTCGATAACTGATTCGCTCGATAACTGATTCGCTCGATAACTGATTCGCTCGATAACTGATTCGCTCGATAACTGATTCGCTCGATAACTGATTCGCTCGATAACTGATTCGCTCGATAACTGATTCGCTCGATACCTGATTTTAAGCGAGTAGTGTTTCTTGCTTGTTAATAGACTATGAGCGAGTATGTTTCTTGCTTGTTAATAGACTATGAGCGAGTATGTGTCTCGCTGGATAATGGACTATGAGCGAGTATGTGTCTCGCTGGGTAATGGACTATGAGCGAGTATGTGTCTCGCTGGAAAATGGACTATGAGCGAGTATTTGTATCGCTGGATAATAGACGGACTATGAGCGAGTATGTGATGGATAACTGAATGTGAGCCAGCATGTTTTTGATGGATAACTGAATGTGAGCCAGTATGTTCCGCTGGAAAACTAATTGATAATAAATAATAACAGAGAAAAATGTATGCTTAACGTGGCTCAAATTTTATAACAAATATACAAATGTAATGAGTCCAATAGTAGAACTTCATTTTTACAGATCTTCTGATTAATTAATCTGTTAATTTATCCTAAATCAAATCAAAATTATTTATTGCAAGTTACATGACTCATATAATTACAATGTCACAATGTTATTACAAAAATATTGTTCAATTGCAATAATTTAAAATACAATCATACAAACATGTCATTATGTTATTGGATTGTAATTGTGTTATTGAATTAAATTATTTTCTATGCTGGTGACAAAAATTACAAGGGGAAATGATTTGCTTGTTTATTGAAATAATATTTCATTTCCCAAATAACGTGGTCTAATGTACTGCAGGGTTTCGTAAAAGTCTTGAGCTGGAATATTCTGTATTCTGTATACCAAAGCAAGAGCATACCGCTAGTACTTGATAACTGACTGAACCGACTGATTAGACAGCTAGTTCTATTTTTATTAATGAATGATTTAATAATAATTTATGGTATGAATAATTTTCATGTAACATTGGGAAATCCTAAATCATACAGCCGGATGTCTAAGGCTATGTTATTATTATAGGTATGCAAACTATAATTTTCGATTATTTGCATCACAACGTTTACCTCGTGACAAAACACAATTTTAAGCCAATTCTCAAAGTTCGTGTAAAAAAAAAAAAAGGAAATTGAATCGCACAACAAGATATCTTGGACTGTGTTACTGTTAGTACGTAAACAGATACTGTCGGGAATTATGTTTAAATTTCAGAGAGTACAAATATGCCGAAGACGATGTGGGTACACCACCTGGTTGGCGATGGACAAAGAAAAGTAAAAAGAGGCGGATTCTGATGTCATCTCTTTGATAATATTCTTCAGAAACTCGAACTAGTAATCGTCACCTCTAAAATCCCGGAAGGAAACAAGTAAGCTGTGAATGTTAAAATGTTAAGTCTGTGTTAATTGTAATCGTGTTTCATCACAATTTGTCCCGAAGATTAGAGCTCAAACCATTGATTGTTGGATAACATAAAGTTAGTTTGTACATAGTGTCATAGTGTAGTTAGCCAGCAAAATTGTTCATTACACGTCAATTAAATAACTTTGACTTTGGCTTAAGAAAAGCCAACAAGTGTGCCATTATATACGGTCGAAATGACCAATAACGAAACTAATACATTTCTCATCAAAACATGTTATGAAAATTAGATGGGTTAGCAAAGAAATCATTTGAGTCCTTGCCCAACAGTTGTTTTCACTTGCGAAGAACGGCAGAATAAACTGCTGAAAATTTTCCAAGGTAAAAAAAAAAATATATGGTCAAGTTTTGTAAAAAAAAAAAATAGATAAATGATAAATCGAACTTCAGGCAATGATTGAATTTTCACGAATGGGTATTTTTATGACAAACTGAAGACTAGTACACAAACATGACATTACTGGCAGAAAGGCGGTACATTGAAATGTAATGTATGGATTACGTAATCAATCAATTGGGAATGGAGCACAGGCACTTAATTATTTAGAGCCGGAACACCTGTTCTGTTTTCTTTAATCTCAAAAACCACAAACTTATTCAAATAATAAAACACTAAACCATTATCAAGAAAATAAACAGATCCTAGTCTTAGTATAATTCACTCTAGGTTTAACAAAATCGATTGCTGTCGTTGCCGTTCCAAAGGCCACTCTTACTTCGGATGTTCTATATCTTTCTATACCAATAATGAAATGCAATCGTTGCTACCGCGTCGGACATACATATTATATCATAAAATATACCTTTAAACGAAGCGAGTCTTGTATATATAACTATTCATAGAATCTGAATCTCTGAAACGGTTCGAACGATTTTCATTAAATTATATAAGGGTTCAGAGACGATAACTCGATCTAACTAGGTTTCATTTAAAAAAAAAACTCATTTTATGCGTGGTTTTAGACAATAAAACATTTGTTACATTAACATTAGAATGCGACGGTAAATTTCGTAACTTAGCGCGACAGTATAGTAGCTCGGTGGAAAGTTGGGCGGTCACGAAATAGTAGACCCGGGTTCGAAAAAAGACTTTTTTCTCTTTTACTTGTTTCTTTTAGAAAATCTATTACTGTAGGTGAGCCTTATTTGTAGGTATCTAAGTATACTCAGTGACCTCAGAACCCAAGATGGGCCCTCCCAAACTTTAGGGCGCACGCAATTATGTCAACGTTGGGAAGAGTGAGCTCACTCTTTCCGTTCTAGTCGGTTGCAGGACGCGGTGGACGCCGGACGTTTTTACCTATCATTATTCGTTGTCAACAACCAAAATAAGTAGAACCACAGCAAATCTTACAGCTAGCGATTATAGGGTCAAGTAGATTGGTTGTTTGTAAACCACTTACGATACACACAGAGACGCAGTTTATTACTAATTTCAAGGTGCTCCGGGCACATCTATTGCTTTATATCGATGACCTCAGTGTTTAAACCGAGCAAAGCGCGGGCATTCGGGTACTAAATGTTGAAATCAATTAGATAATCAATTGAGATTTTGATGGCACTTCGAACACTTTTGCTAATTGGCCAACATTTTTAGGAATTGCCTAGTGATACTTACTGTTTTGAAAGATTGAACTAAGCTCATGTTTTACAAGAAACCGAACAAAAAGTGAGTTACGTAAATAGCATAAATATTAATAAATACCCAGATCAACTAGAGAATTCTTTACGTAGAACAGACTTTAAAAATAAAATCAACAGCAGTCTTTTTCCCGCCGAACGGGAACAGGTAACTACGCGATAACGATATTATTTAGGAACTAAAATCTTATTTTGCTAGCCAGATTTTGATGATAAAACAAGAAAACTGTCAAGCAGAAGGGTTCAATCAAACTATTTTAAACCTTTTCTGGGCAAAATAGTGGTTAGTCATGAGCATGGTTGGAACAAGTGCTTGAGCAAGATTCAGTGAGAATAAATAATAGCGCGATAGAGCGCACTGAAACAAAAGCGACAGAAACTATGTTTTGGTTTGAAATGCCAGACTATTCAAGTTATTTAATATTCCTCAAAATGCAACAAGTTCAGGTTTACAACAAACAATCAAACCAAACTTGGCAATTTACTTAAAAACTTTTAACAGTTCTGATGGTAGATCCAATGAAAACTCTAGATTAATAACTTTGATTAATTTCATAAATTATGTAGGTATCAAGACTTTTTGTTAAATAAGTAGATTAGACATAATTTATACATCTCAAAACATTTTGCGTAACAATTTGTGGTTTGTCATTATTTCAAAAGTGAGTGTCACAAACACACAATTAGAATTCCTATGTATAGCACAACACTAAGCAAACACTATAAAGAAAGTAAATTTTACATGCCTCTTATGATTTACAACCACTTACGTTAAATAAATTAAAACACCTTCTGACAAAGAGTATCTGACTGATAACTTAGATTCAGATTTGTAAGCTTTTACTCATTCGTGGACATTGGTATCATTCTTATCTTATTATTGCTACAATGCTTTCATTATCACTATTTTGTTCCATATAAATAATTTATGATTATGTGCCTGTTAATAATAATAATAATGTGAAAGTGCAGCCCTTGCATGGGCAACTCCACAACACCTAGTACCAGTTACAGATTTTTGGCCTTTTTCTAATTCATGGACATTTGTATTATTATATTGCATTGCTTAGTTTATTTCTTTGCTGCCATTATCATTGAATTATTGTAAATGCTTAATTAATTTTCTAAAAATATGATATGTAAACAATAATAATGTGAAGATGGTAGTCCTTGAAAAGGCAGCAAAGAGAATGTAAATACTGACAGCTTTAAAGTACTGAAATATGAAGTTTGTCATCAAGTTGTCATAGATAACTTAATATTTTCATGCCGTAAGATTGAACATAAAGTTTTCAATGTAATCATTTATAGTACATTCCAGCAAGGCGTGTAGAAAACCAAAACAAATGTGATACCATAACATAAACACCGTTTAATCTTAGTATTTTTATGAAATTGTCTTAAAATATTTTTCACAAATATTATTTATAAAATATATATTCGAATTTATTGCGATCTTAATTACAATATACTTGGATTTGCCTCGAATATCCTAGAACGAACTACCTTGTAAAACAAAGGTTGAGAAATGCTGGTCTGTCATATTGAGAGTTTACATTTTATTCACGTAGATTTGGAATGAGTTTTAAGATCTCCTAGCAAGTACCCATTTTCGCTAACAATGACATTTATTATTTTGACATATAAACCGATTCCTTTGGAACTTAGTTAATAATGTCTAAATTCTCGGAATTATTGTACATAATTTATTTATTTTAATGGCTCTTTTGACACAATTTAGTGAAATTTACTTATTAGAATTGTATGTTTTACAGTCTAATGTAATTGGGTTTATGTAAATAGTCAGATGTTTGACAAGTAAATATAATAAAACAATCACAAAATCTCTACATGTATATGATTTTTAGTTTGTTTGTCTAGTACTATACTTCGTATTCGTAGGCGGGCTGTTTTCCGCAACTCGACGTCTCGATGCGCCTATTTTGCGTACTATACTTACTGTATGTGCAATTGTCTCACGTGAAATAAGACTTGCATTTGTTCAAGATACATATTTAGATAATAGTCAAATAATTTGTACAATTCGTATTTGTTGAACATCATTCGTATGTTGTGTTAATACAGAAATATGTTTTTTATGGTGGTGATAAGACTTAAAAAATAAGTTTTGGATAAAAATCTTAAATTGTATAAAATTAAAAAGTTCATGTACTTACTTACCTAACAGTTGAACAATAATTCATTGTTATCTACTTGTTGTTATTATATGTAGGTATGTATCTACATAATTTGGATTTTGGATTTGGAACTGAACCTATTATTGTATAACCTTGTTCATTTAATTTAATTGTATACTGTTTTGTGTACCTTAACAATAAATAAATAATGTCAATTAATGCACTACCTACGTTAAACTTAGTTATATAATTTTGGTAGGTACTTTCTCTAGTTTGTATATTTGAAATTGTATTATTCACTACTATTATAATTTATGAGATTAATTAGTGTATGCCGGGAGGCAACACGTGGTCGGATGGCCGAATGTTATGATTTTTAGTCTTTATTCATAATTTAGTCGAATTTTGTTATTTCACATTTATAACCACATTATTATACATGGTAACTCTTGCCTTGAATTCCGGTCGTGCCAACCTACCAACTATTTGTTTCTTAATCACCTCCTTTACAAGCAGTTATTTTACAGTGTACCAACCTACAAAGTTTAGTAAAATTAACATAAATAGTCTGGTAGTTGGCATACAAGGGTCTATTCTCATTTTCTCATCAGAGCCGAAAGATGGTCGGCAGTAATAATTTATAGTATTGTTAAAATATAATTGTTGTCCCTATGTACCTAAGTACCTATATAGAAATAAATGATACAAGGAGAACGAATAACGGAGTTTTACTATAATCGGGAATAGAAGCAACCTATTTTTACAACACTCAATGCCATACATACACAAACCCGGGTGCATATAGTCAAGGTATATGTTAACATGTGTGAGGGTATGCAACAAGGGGTGTTTTTAGGGTTCCGTAAAACGTAAAAACGGAACCCTTATAGATTCGTCATGTCTGTCTGTCTGTCTGTCTGTCTGTCTGTCTGTCTGTCTGTCCGTCCGTATGTCACAGCCACTTTTTGCCGAAACTATGAGAACTACACTGTTGAAACTTGGTAAGTAGATGTATTCTGTGAACCGCATTAAGATTTTTACAATTTTTTTTAAAAAAAACAAAAATTAGGGGTGCCCCCCATACTGAGAACTGAAGCTCAAAATTTTTTTTTTCATCAAACCTACACGTGTGTGGTGTCTATCGATAGGTCTTAAAAAATGATGTTGAGGTTTCTAATATAATTTTTGTCTACACTGAATAACTTGCGCGAGAGACGATTCCAAAGTGGTAAAATGTGTGTCCCCCCCCCTCTAACTTCTAAAGTAAGAGAATGAAAAAACTAAAAAAAATATATGACGTACATTACTATGAAAACTACCAACGAAAATTAGTTTGTACTCGATCTGATGAGTAGTTTTTTTTAGTACGTCATAAATACACTATTATTAAAACTTCGATCAAAGTTACAACGAACTACAAGAACTATGTGTACTATGTATATTATGTTACTTGCTGGAACGGAACCCTTCATGGGCGAGTCCAACTCGCACTTGGCTACTTTATTTTGTTTATAAAGGGGTATTTGGCAGTTAGCCCGACATGGTCTCTACTGCCTACCGAACATTCGGCTAGCGCAGAAGGTGCCGAGCCCTGCAAACCGAAACATACTAACTATATGTGTGGTGTTGTGTGTGAATTGTCCACCAATATTTATTTATTATTTATTTATATTAATGTTACACCACCGTCACCATATTACAAGCTTTGCTTAGTTTGGGGTCAAATGGTGTTGTGTGTGAATTGTCCACCAATATTTTTTTATTTATACTCAGGCACAAGGCACATCCGTATAACATACATTGAGCAAACTTCCATACATGTGCATTACTCACTTACCGTCGAAAAACGTGTTCAACAATTTTACTCTTGTAATTATAAAAAATATAGGTACATATTTCAATAGACGATAACAAACAATCTATACTAATATTATAAAGCTGAAGAGTTTGTTTGTTTGAACGCTAGGATCTCGGAAACTACTGGACCGATAGGAAAGATTCTTTTTTTGTTGGATACTCCATTTATCGAGGAAGGCTATAGGGTATATAACATTACGCTACTATCAATAGGTACGGAGTATGAGTGAAGAATGTAAAGAAAACGGGGGAAAATATTTCTCTTCGAGAGCTTTAGTTCCGTGAATTTAAATTCTCTTTGGTCGTTGAAGTCTGTGACGGCGCGTGTCTACATTTGAAGTTTGTGTCATTTGAAGTTTGTGTCATTTGAAGTAATCAAATTTGTTCTACAACAATGCATTGTTACTTATTTACGTATTTTTAGGGTTCCGTAAAACGTAATAAAGTGGCCAGCAATGGATATTTTAGTATGGATTTTCCTCAAATAAACGCGGGTGAAACCGCGGGGCACAGCTAGTAACAAGATATACGTGACGTATTATGTCATAAACTTATAACAAAACATGTGTCTACCAGGTCCCGTCCTAGTTTTATGGGTAAAGTTAAAACAATGGAAGGATACAGGCGATCAATATCCCCCGATTGAAAATTTTTATTTTTATCCATCAAAGAGCAATGAAAAGCCGCCGCGTGTTGGACGGCGTGTATAAAGGGCTCATCACAAACACAGAGTGGAAGGAAAACATAAAGAAACGTAAAGAACAGTAAAGCTAGCACTCGGGCGGGTGTTGCCGGCCGTCTGTTCCTACACTTAAATCAAACAAGTCCAAACTGTTCCCCTAGAAAAACAAACATTGGACGCCGCCCATGGCAAAATTCCGTAGGGACGAAACGCACACAAGCACAAAAACTACACTTGTAAACAATTCAAAGAGACATCAACGTTTCCTTACGACAACCAGACGTACAATACTTCTTTTTATTTTACTCTGGAAACTATTTTGCATATCGTATGCAAATATTTTCGAATTGTTATCAAAATTAATGTAGTTAAAAACTAGGTCGAAGTTGTTCCGAATTTGGAGCGCGATCTATTTCCATTTTCAGCGACTTCGCACCTACAAAACCCTGGCCCCAGTTTGGAGCGTCATTTCACGAGGCATTAAACTAACGAGTCCATATTCAGTGGCAGTCGGCAACCCTATTAGTTGGGAGCGCGGTCCGCGTGTCGGGAACACATGCCACCGCCGGCGGGCTCGCTCCGCCTCGGCCCGAAACAATTAGATCATTGCAACCGCTGCAGTCTTTCAACACGTTATAAAACTCGTGTATACCCGTAATGATGTCATCGCAATAAAACCTATCAAAGAGAACTATTAACGCCAGCAATCAATGATAGATTTACAGTGTAAACAGCCACAAAAACTATCAGGAAAAGTACACACAAAAGGCTCCTAAATAGTTCAATTGTACGCAAATCACGAACGCTCTTAATCACGAATTGGTTCATTTGAAACCGACACCGTATCCAATTGATTAGGTGGCTGAATCACCCAAGCGTTATATTGAAACGGACGGATGGCAGATCCGGGACACGTCTGTAGTGGGAAATGAACGAATTGACCGTATTAGCTACATCCCTAAACCGTATGTGGACGCAGCCAAGAATAACAAAGATCCATAATACACGGGGCACACGTGGCTAGTGGTTTAAGAGAAGACATCAATTTAGCTTACCTTGATCAGATACTATAATAAACTAGCGGCCCGTTCCGGCTTCGCTCGGATATTGTCATTATAAAGGATTGGAACTCATTATAATCGAAATAAAAACTATCCTATCTTTCAAGTTGGATCAATCTGCACACGGTGTGCAAATTTGATTTAAATCGGTTAAGTAGTTTAGGAATCCATCGCGGACAAACATCGTGACAGGAGATTTATATATGTTATTATTATATTATTAAGATAAGATTAGCATAGTACTAGGACATATACAACAACAAAGAAATATGAATGATACTATAATTAACGACATTCAACTCAAGGACCATGGAAAAACTTACAAATACACAGCAAACACCTTATGATTTCGATAAACTTGCTTGATATGTTTCTAGCGTAAGTTCGAGAACTATCCGCGCGGAGAAATGCGTCCGCCGGGAATGTGTTTTCAGGAATGTTCGGAAATACGTTATAACACGATGTAATTAGAACATAAATTTAAGTCGGCGTTACGATAAATCACTCAAATAGAGTCCACGAGAACATCTTTTCGTTAACAACGGAACAGATGAACAGACAGTGCGTAATGGTATGGTTGAAATTGAAATAACAAAAGTAGTAATTGAATGTTTCAATGAACCGAGGGAGGTTGACGGGACAGTCGTTCATCAAGTTCGCCTGCATCATGCATGCAAGCCATAACTCTTCGAGGACAGTGTTCATCATATTTACAATGCAAATAGTAGAGTCCTCTTGAACGCGTCGCTATTTACATTGCTTTTTTTTTTTCATTGGAAGGACGTTGGAATTGAATTCGTAGAAAGATTCATGATAGACACACTTTATTATGACAGCATACATTTAAATTACATGGGTATTATTTTTTATTATCTGACAAGACTTCAAGTTGCAATCCATTCAATCATGATTTAGCAAACAGACTTTACATTCAAGCGAGCAATACGAACAGAATTTTCAATTATTAAAAAGTTATTTTAAACTTCCATTTTTACCCATTTTTTTCCATTATTTTTTGTCTCGAATCTCTTATCACAGACTATCGAGTAGATTGAAAGCGGTAACATTTGCTAAACATATATAGCGATCTGAGTACGTGAGTGAGTTACATGGACACTAAAACACCTAGTTTTATAGCTGCCATAAAATAAAATTGTCTTTTTCATGACTTACATTATCCTACACTCTACCCACTCACTCAAATTGCAATTTCTTCCCGGATATATAAACGACTAGCAGCATCCTGCGGTTTTACTCGCGTAGTTCCCGTTACTTTTCCGGGATAAAAAGTAGCCTTTTTTTCCAGCGTATGTTATGGGTGCCAAATTTCTATCCCATCTGTTCAGCTATTCCTTATATTCCTACGTGATTGAACAACACACATCCAAACATCTAAACATGCAAACTTTAGCATTTATAATATTAGTAGTCTATTCAAGATAGCAGATCATTGATTTGATTGCTAAAATTATATAGCCCAATCATATTTAACAATCACAGTGGTATATTAGCAAGATAATAAAGCTATAATACCGGTTTAAATATGGTATCCTAATATCTTTTAAAATGTATTAAAACGATAATGTAATGAAATCAATGGCGCAGAAAAGATAATAGAGCAGGTCCATAAAACCAAACTGGTGTCCAATATCGTGGAAGAAGGTGAATGTTCGACGGGGGCAGTACAATGTTGACGTGACAAATCGCTGAAATCGCGTGGCCGGACGATGGACGACTTGCGAGTGGGAGGGGGGATCCTTATAGTTTGCAATTTATTCCGAACTCGGCAGCTTCGTAGATTTATATCGGTAGGTTGGCGCGCCTCACACGATCTCCGCACATTGAAAGCAATTTCGGTATCGGCCCCATGCGCTTTGCAACCCGAAACGGGGCGAACGCCACCGAAGGGTCTACCACCTAACTGAGTCTTAGCTTCGACATTGCTCTCTCTTTTCTTTTCGCTTGAAATTATAAAGACAGCAAATCCAAATAGGCGATAGAAAGACCGGTCCCATCCGACCAATATATAAACATCAGGATTACTTATTACAAACAGGAAGTGCGTGCTTATTACTCCAATAACGTTTTGATTTCCTATTGAGACGCGACGGAAAGGGAACGTCCAGGGATTCGTATCACGTATCATAATAATAAAGAATACCGTAGCCGGAATTAGTTCCGATGTACGGTGCCGGAATGGCGGATGGAGGATTGCGATCGGGAGGTCGCTGTCGAATACCATTCCCACGCGTCAAATATTTCCGGATAGTGTGTTAATTAATGTTCGGATAGCGGAGCTAGACAATGGTTCGGTGAGCGAACCCATCAGCTGCACAATTAGTGCAATTGTCGTTAATTTATTGTTGTACACGTCGCCGCCGCGCCAGCTATTGGCTAGCCGTAAAGCCTGAGAAATTGCTTTGATACGATAAATCAAAGCGCTATTAACAAAGGACTGCAACTTCATCTACCCTCTCTCTTTGACATTACCTACATTTATTTATGCTATAGTGATTAATTTACTAGTAATAGGTATGTCAAAAGCACTATATGTGGGTCAAATGAAGTCTTTGGATAAATTCTTTCAGTTTTAGCGTAAACTACCTAATATCATCAAACATTTAAAGGCTCCGAAACCTCAGCGTATTTGTTATTACGATGCAGGCACTATTTGTGGTATTCAAAATGAATTAAAGCTAAAAGATCAAATATTTTTCATAAGTAGCCTAACTACACTAAATGTTCCCACTCCTGGAAGTCGGGACCTTCTCTCAGAAGGAGAGAGTCAAGGTCATAATCCACTAAGCTGGCCCAGTGCGGTTTGGTAGATGACGCATGACTTCGAAAGAACATGCCGGTTTCCTCGCTTTGTTTTCCTTTCCCGTTTAAAGTTAGCGGCATTACGCAAATGACTTCGAAAAGAGAGTAGTGCGCGTGAGATTCGAACCAGGGGCTCCACTCCAGATCTGGATCGGTTCTCCGGACTAGACCGTAACTTAAAATTTTTAATACAGCAAATTTGATGGTTCATTCAATCAGAAACAATAATAGGAAAGAACAGCAACATAATAAGAAACATACATATATGATAAATGGCCTTAACAACCAAAACTGCCATGAATTCAGATTAAAATAAACCCCGCGGCAGTTATAAATTACAAAAGTACATCTCCAAGTCTGAAGTCATTTAGTCAAAACAAACATCATCAAGTTTGAGGGCGCGCCGCCGTGAATGTGTGGTGAATACTAACTTTCTTTGTATCCACAAATTACACAGACGGCACTAATTTACGCAAGGAATTCGCTGGAATTGTCAGTCAAAGGAGTGAAGCGTAAAGCTAAGAACAATAAATTCTCATTAAATCAACCTCAATGTAGATTACTATCACAACTCACAAGACTGTTGTCGGGTGCGTGACGATTCTATAAACACCACTATTTTAAGAGCCGAAACTTTCCCAATACAATGAAGTTAATCTACTTCAGTTTATGTATAAACTTCAGTAGACGCGATAAACATAATTTAGGTTGAAGTAGATAACACCGTGTTAATAGATTAGATTCCAAATTAAGTTTGCTAGTGTCACACCCTCGTTACCGAGTCCCTTGTTTGGCCCGAATCACACAGGGGCCAGACGGAACATGCTTGGTTTTAAACTGCAAATTTATAAACCGGAATCCTCACGTACGTCGTTCGAATTAATTGAAGATAATCCCAAACATAATTTTAAATGACCGTAGCAGATTTCCAAGTAATATTTCTACTACCGACTGGACCATGTAATATGTGCCGTTGAATGTTCCATGTCCATCGACTTGTAGTCAGAAATCTCGCCTATAAAGTAGGCGAGTTTAAAAAAACAATTTGGATTCTTCAACGTACCGAGCATAAATATTTGATAATGTTTGGATTCAATCGATGCAGTGCAGTGAACTAGGAAGTGATTCGGTAACTTCTTTATTTAACGAACTGATAAATAAACAATTATTCCAGAAAATAGGTAAAACTATGGTGACATGCGCCTATGCGCGCAAAGAGGTCGACGTACGATTAATTCAAGCGATAGTTCTAGTCGACGTTTATCATACTGAGTAATAAAGATATCTTAGTGATGGTTTGCTCCCGTTAAGACTGAGCATATAACGCGACATTCACGTAATTTCAAATTTCAACATTGCTGATATTCTATGATAATATTAGAGTACGTCTTAAGGGAAATTCTTTTCAAATACTAAGATACAAAATAGCGAAATTGAATTTATTCCCTCTTTCACCCTAATCATCAATCAATTTATGCGGAAATTTACGAAATTCAATTATATTATTCGACCCCAATGAATGTCCGGACCAGGAGGGGTAAAGTTTAGAACTTTGATAATTTTGTGACAGCTTTAAAAGGTGTTTTTGTCACGTCAGCCGCTTTTTACAAAAAATAAAACGAACAAAAACTCAAAACACACTTTAAGGTGCAAACTGCGCTGCTGCATCAGAATTTAAAAGGGAAGACGTGGAAGCAACACGTGAAATTGTAGCGCAAATAACATTAAAAGATATTTAAATGTGCCGTTTCCGAGCCGTCTCAAGTGAGAATGCTTTGAGGGTTACCAATGTAGTATAACCGGGACAGTCTAGATACAATATGGCAGCAAACAATATTTTACGAAAACCTAAACAAACATAACAAAAATAATCTGTTTGCATTTACATAAGAAGCTCAGACCATATTAAGAGGAGGCAGTTAGAAGAAGCCCAGCAATGAGACAAGTAAAAAAAAATGTTTTCTTAAAAACAAAAACCGAGTATAATTTAAAAATAAATTAAGACACTCAACTAAATTTCACAAAAAGGTTTGACTACGTCGCGTCGTCGAGATAAATGAAAGCTTGATGGTTTTTGATGATATTTCAAAATCTTTTAATTTAAAATACCTATACAATAAACTTTTAAATTTTTTTATAGTATATGGGACCCCCTCTAAAGTATTTTCGACCCAACCAAAGAAGAATCATCAAAATTGTTTAACAATTAGCGGAGCTATCGCGTAACATGCACACATAAATAAAAATAATGAAAAACTGAATTGAGAACCTTCTCCTTGTTTGAAGTTGGTTAAAAAGTTTAGTATATAGGTAATGTGAATTATATAAATAATCAAAACACCTATCCATAAATAACATCACAGCATCACGCAATAAATTGAACACAAAAAGTTAAAATCACTGCACCGATCTCATCACCCATATATTCAAGATGGTGGGTCTCAGTGCAACGTATGTATTTGTTCTCTTACTTAGAATGAGGAACAACGTAGTAATTTGTGCAGATCACTGCTTGATACTGCGTCAGTTTTATTTACATGCGTCAGTTTTATTACATGTGGACTCTGTAGAAGAGTTGACTTTTTTTTTATAGCATTGAGTGACGAGACGATCAGGTCATGTTGCTGATGGTAAGCAACATACCTGCCACATAACAGCACAGTGACACGCAGCTATTGGAACACGAAGAGTCCGAATCATTACCTAGCACTGCACTTCGCTCGTCACCCAGAGATCTAAGATATTATACCTCTAAGCTCTGTAATTTCTCTGTAAACATTGCCCTCCAAACCGGAACACAGTAATGTTTGCACATTACTGCTTGGCGGTAGAATAACTGGCAAAGGTGTGGTACTTCCCCAGGCGAACTCTGCCAAGAGTCCTACCACTACAAATATACTGCACTGCATTCAAAACGTTCGCAATAATTGCAATGAAACGTAGAAAACAAATAAAAACAGTTTACGAATCTGTGACAGTCCTATGAGATTTTATCTTTTTTATTTTCCTGGCAAAGTTCATTCCGTTTCCGATTCGACACGCGGCAAGAAAAAACCTTTTCGGCCAAAAGCGATAACCTTTTTTTTGTGCATCCTGTTTTTTGCCAGGAATCCTGGCAACCCTGGATGCACCAGTGGAATCGGGCCGACGCGCCGAACATGCAAAATAGAGACGTGACACAATTTCCATATCTTGTTACACGGGAACGATACCGGGATTTGAAGCTCTTGTGGGAACGTAAAAAATGAGTCCTAAAATCTGAATTACTGATCATTTGCCTCAATTCTATGGTTTCCGCATAGCTAGATGGTAATATTTTAAATGTTAAAAGAATTCATGAGTTGAAAAGATCCATAACAGAACTGGCGACTTTATTGTTACTACATTTTTTATATGTACTTTTGAGCAAAAATTGATTTATGATAAGCAATACCGCAGCCTAAGATATGACTTCCTCACCTAGAACCTCCGAAACGTACTGCTCACAAACTGCTGGGACTTTGGGGCCTTTTCTCAGAAAGACAGTAAACCACGTTGGGCACGTGGTGGTAGAAAATTGGGATGACGACATAATCTACCTGACGAATTAATTCGTCAGTTAGATAATGGAAAAATATGGGACACGTATTTTTTTGTTTTATGAAATTATCAAAAATGTACAGAGACATAGATCATCAAACTTCCGGAGTGGGGTTGTGACGTCACACTATAGTAAAAATCGTACCACATCGTGATGTGACTAGCACTAAGCACTGTATCTTCGTCGTTTTTTGTTTAAGAAACACAAGAAAAAATACGTGTACAATGTTTTTCAAAAACTTAACTGACGGACTAATTACTTTTTTTAGTCGTCTCGCCTATTATTTAAATGTCAGTTTCTGTACGATGCACTTTCATTTTAAGCCAAAGGCAATAACCGCCAAGCAGTAATGTGAAAGCATCAATGTGGTCCGGTTCGAAGGGGAATGTTTCCAGAAAAATTACAGAGCATAGAGATAAATCATCCTGTGATAGAGTGTTGAGCGCAGTGCAGTGCCAGGCAATCCATCCAATCGTTATTGGGATACTTTATGTTCGAATAGCTGCATGACACTGTGCTGTTATGGGAAGGCGTGTTGCTTACGATCAGACAAACGTTCTGCTCGTCTCATCAATCTACATTTAAAAAAATCAAAGACTGTATTTAAAAAAAATATTGGCAGTTATAGGAAATGCCGATAGAAGTGAAAACTTATAACTCAAAATTTGATAGCTTACATTGGCAACTACGCGGGGGAAACCGGAGGGCGTGGCCTGGTCATCAGGACATGGCCATCTAGAAATGCAACAGCATTTCCCATTGGCTCACGCATTTCTAGACGGCCATGCCATGATGGCCGGGCCACGCCTTTTCAGCATCTCCCATTGGCTGACGCATTTCTAGATGGAAATTATTGAAAATACATAAGGTGTAGATCTTGCAGATGGGGTTCGAACTTACTTACGCTTACGGTTGGAATCTTTACGTTTTTGACACTTTCAATGGTAATGCTAACGCTACCTCGGCTCCCTTCCGCTAAAGGATCTGCTTATACCACTAGTGATATGTATTTAGGATAAAATCATATTTTTATAGCGCACTTCCAATATGCAAACGCGTAGCAATATAAAGCAAATAAAAATATATTTTTACGACAAACGACTTCCAGAAGTTATATTTTGGTAAAACGTAGACGCCACTACGATACTATCAGTGGTAGTTATTTTTAAATTATTTTAAGTGTACTTAACTCTTTATGATTTTTGTATTGTAAGTTTTCATAAGCCCAATACTATTTTGTATATAAGGACTACGCGAAAAATACAATGCTTAATCATTAAATGTTTACACAAATATTACACTCTAACTTTTCTCAGGGATAGAGTGAAGACTTAAGGGCTGTTTGCATTTTGATTAGTGCTAGTGCGAGCGATTAGTGCAGGTGTAGGTGTTTAGTGATTAGTAGCAAACACGTGTGAACACCGATGGATTAGTGCGAGTGTGTAGTAACTTGCGTGGTGAAGTCTCGCACTCGCACTAATCAAAATGCAAACAGCCCTTTACGAAAGTCGCGGTTGGACACGTAAACCTGAGGATCGAGCTAAGTGGCGTATTATTACCCGTGAGTAATTTATTCACAATTTATTTTAAAAAAATAACAAAACAAACTTTTGTTTGCAACCCACTCTCACAACGTAGAGCAATCAATCGATCATTTTTCAAACCATGTAGTCCAAACTTCTAAAAGCCATTCGCATTATGAGTTATAGCTTTGCCAACATTTTGGTTAAATAAAATACATAAGTAGAACGACCAGATACGACAAACCAGTTCCGTGGTCACAACAAAACAGAGCCATTGATCACGTGTTATCTCAGCAGACGATAGCACGGAATCAAAGCATTCTAACCTAGAACCCACTTGATAAAATGCAC
This sequence comes from Ectropis crepuscularia, assembly GCA_963693475.1. Lineage (NCBI taxonomy): Eukaryota > Metazoa > Arthropoda > Insecta > Lepidoptera > Geometridae > Ectropis > Ectropis crepuscularia. The sequence continues at coordinate 11,180,896 of OY856339.1, read as the reverse complement.
TTAATGCTTGCTACGTCGTCTTCACAATGGTCATGCAGGAAACGAGATAGTGACATAAATATGGTCACGCTGATTGGATCTCGTCTGGTCATATAATACAAAGCACTTTATTGGCACCAGAAAGATGACAGTGAGTAACATATAAAACTATAACATATAATGCGCACAATAGGTGATATTGTCGCTGAAAGCGATCTCTTCCAGATGAACTTTTGATTAGTAAGGAATTCGTTTAGAATTGTTTAGAAAACTAAATACATTTAAAAGTATTCTTACATGTCTAAAAGGTCTAAACATCGAAAAGTTTCAGAATATACAGATTCAACTTTGCTCAAAAAATTTTAGGATCGCGTAGCCTTGAGTAAATACTGTTAAAGTCCGAAATACTGTTAAAGTTTCAGATTAATTCATTATTTTATAGAATGGGATATGGAACGGAAGTTATAATTCAACTCTGCGTTGACATTTATAATGATTATGGTCTTCTTATAAATCGTGTTTATCGTGATTAAGATTTTAATTGTTTAGCTTCGTGGTCATATTTTTGATTCACGACAGGGTTTTGTTTGGCCGCGACATCAAGAACCATGATTCTTGATGACCTATACATAACAAAAACTCAAACGCACGCCATTTTAACTTGACCCTCGATTGTACAGTAACTTACGGAGATGTAGTGTCTATCCATTGAGTATGATATATGTACATACTAGCTGTTACCCACGACTTCGTCCACGCGAAATAAATACTAAGCCAACTCAGGCAGTACCTATTTGTATACCCAGACACATTTACGGTAACTAAAAACAGCCTGTAATAAAACAATTCTATACAATTTTATCAAAATCGGTTCAGTTGTTTAGATCTGAAAGCGTAAGAGACATTCGGACCATATTCAACTATTCAATTCCAATTTCATCCCCATACAGTTCGAAATCACAAAATTGCAAGAACAAACATTTGTTTGCTTCGTGTCAAGTGTCTTTAAACAGAGTTTCATGGTTTTATCTTCAACGGTTGGGAACTTACATCTTGATATTCATCCCCCATTTCAACCCCAATTTCACCCCCGTACAGTTTAAAATTACAAAATTGCTAGAACAAACATTCGTATGCTTCGTGTAAAGTGCCTATATACAGAGTTTCATGGTTTTATATTCAACGGTTAGGAACTTCCATATTAACATTAATACCCCATTTCAACCTCAATTTCACCCCCGTACAATTCGAAATTACGAAATTGATAGAACAAACATTCGTTTGCTTCGTGTCAAGTGTATATATACAGAGTTTCATGGTTTAAACTATCAACGGTTGGGAACTTCCATATTGACATTCATCCCCCATTTCAACCCCAATTTCACCCCGTACAGTTCGAAATTACAAAATAGATAGAACAAATATTCGTTTGCTTCGTGTCAAGTATCTATATACAGAGTTTCATGGTTTTATCTTCAACGGTTGGGAACTTCCATATTGACATTCATCCCCATTTCAACCCCAATTTCACCCCCGTACAATTCGAAATTACAAAATTGATAGAACAAACATTTTATTGCTTCGCGTCTAGTCTCTAAATACGAAATTTGATAACTTTAAAAATGACGAATTTTCATACAACCGTTCATTCCTTGTTTCACCCTCTTAGGGGTTGAATTTCGCAAAACCCCGTCTTAGCAAGCGCCTACGTGCTAAAAGGGACCTCCATGCAAAATTTCAGATTCCTAGCGTTAGTAGTTTCTGAGATTCCTTGATGAGTGACCTTTCACTTTTATATATATAGATATAGGGAATGCTTTTAGGTATATTTCATGTATCTACGTATGTAGTAAAAATAAAAATAGGCAAATACCATTGCAGATTTTTTTGTAGACCTTTTGAATGGGACAATACTGCTGTACATTATTTCGATCTAGCTCATAGGATTCATTCAGTCAGCTTTTGCAGTGTACGCGCAAAAAATGTATTTATTCATGACATTACATTAGAAACCTTTAAAATTATCCATGTTTCTCTGCTATTTTATGCACGTAATATTATAGATATAAGCCATCCTCTTGAATCACTATCTCTATTTAAAAATCGCATCAAAATCGGTTTGGTGGTTTTAAAGATCTAATTATAAACATATAGGGACGGACAGACGCGGGAAGGGACTCTGTTTTATATTATATGTATGTTTAGTGATAGTGATAATACAGATACGACAGATACCTGATTTTGTTTGATCAGGGCCTCGGAAATTACTATTCTGAAGTGTCAATTATTTATTAGATACCTCTCTGGTCTAACATATTTATAAGCTTAACACCTCTCTCTTTGTCTGAATCCCACTACTCTAGCCTAATCGATTAGAATACATTTCCGGATCTAAATCGGTCGCTTTTGGGTAAAACAGCTATTTGATTTCATATTTGTAGAGGTAAGGAATCTTTGCATGGTTCTAAAGAAATACAACACATTCTAATGCCAGTTATTATACAGCAGGAATGTGAAAACATTACTGTGTTCCTATTTCGATGTTTTCAGAGAATGACAGCGCAAATAAATTTTAAAATTAACTTATTTCTCTGGTTGACGAGCGTAGTACACTGCCAGAGAGCAGAGGCTGTTCATGTTCAAATAGACTGTGACTGTTCATATATTATGCGTGCTACTAACAGACACATGTCTTGATTTTCTTGTTACTCTATGTTTTGACAAAATGGACATAATTATTTGTTCAGTTGTACATGACTGTACAGTCCCATAATAATTTCCATAATAATTCGACAATTCAGACAGATTCATAGCTAAAGTGAAATACGTATACAAATTTAATGTAGCGAAATAATATCGAAAATAGATGAAAGATGAATAAATAAATGGCTTAACGCGGTTCCATTTGATCTCCAGAAATGGTTTACTATTTGATCCCTCCTAGAACGATATTTGATAGCAGTGTATTTCAGCATTAATCCTAGTCCGTAGTCCGGACAGTATTACTTTGTGCAGTAGCGCAGAGAAGCAAAGGTCGTAAGTCTGTAAATCCGCAACCCCATTGGGAATGGCTGTATCACAGTGGCAGCACTACTTTATTTTTATTGATATTGCTGCATTTGCTTTCAAGAACATCGTATAATACATAACAGTTATTGCTTCTCGGAAACGCGCGTACTATGAAAGAAACAGGGTCGATATACTGAAAACGAAAGTAGGTATAAAACTAAGTTGGTATTCAATCATTCCGAAATAGTGGAACGGAATTTGAAAACTGCGTATTCTTTATGTGTGTGCGTGTTACTCGTAGAACTAACAAAGTAGTGCTTCATATTATTTGTGTTCGTTTCGTACTAAAGATTTTAGTTATGTTATATTTTATTACGAGTTATTAATGGTCGAGATGTACAATAATAACGACAAGTTTTTATTTTATAGAATCGCTATTCTTGTTCTAATTAAACTGAGCAGTTAAACTAAATCATTTAAGAGTGCGCCTAAAGCCAGGAAAAAATCAGATTTCACCCGCGCGACGCGTTTCTTAATGTGATGTACATAAAGTCGAGAATAGCATGACACAGTTTGGAGGAAAAATCAATATTTAATCAGGAGTCCATTTTTGACCAAGTTTTATTTGATTACTCAATAACTAAACATAAATTTAAAAAAGTGTTCGGTTACTTTACTAGAACGTATAAATAGGAATTTTATTACCAAAAAATAATGTGGGGTCATCGCTGATAATTTCGAGTACTCGAATTAAAACGGGTTTTTTCGGTGTAATTTTTATTTTTTTATTGTAAAAAACTCTGATCTATTTTTAAAATTCTATTCGGTTATTGTGCTTCTTCTTGATTGTACCCACACGTCAATATTTTTTTTGTCATAGTTTATAGTTTCTTAACTTCAGTGAGCGGCGTCGAAAATGTCCTTTTTTCGTTTTCTGGCTTTAGGCGCCCCCTTAAGTGCTCGTCCCCGCCATCGCTCAGTTGTTTTTTTTTTTCAATAAAGAGTGACGAGACGAACAGTACATGTGCCTGATGGTAAGCAATATGCCTGCCACATAACAGCACAGTGACACGCAGCTACTGGAACATGAAGAGTCCAAATCATTACCTAGTACTGCACTGAGCTCATCACCCAGAGATGTAAGATGTTATAATTATCTCTAAGCCCAGTAATTTCTCTAGAAACTCTGGTCTACCTCAAGTTAATTTGCATGTAGATTTAATAAAGGCTCTGCCAATTAAAAAACTACATTCAACATAAACCATTTATATCGTTGTTGTGATTCTTGACCCCAAAGTTCAAGATCTTTTTATTGCGACACACTTTTAGCATTAATATTTACAAATTAGATCGAGTTTTATAAACGGCAAAATATGCTCACCAGGACGCAAACTAACAACTATTTTATAGTCTTATAATTTCTATTTCGTTTCGTTTTAGCCTTAGATGGCTTTTACAGCTTAACTCTTAGTTTTACTGAAATTGTCTAGAAAGAGGATGTTATTTTACAAAAACAAAGTAGAAACATGAACAGGTGATTTTTGTAAGGACCCTTGGCTGTTGTCCTTTAGGTTGCTTTAGGTCGCCTGGGTTAACGGAGACGATCTCTGCACCGTCTGTCCTACTAACATAAACTTAAACTACTATACTTAAGATTATGATCCTCATCTTTCTAATTTTATAAATTAGAAATGTTATACGTTGTTTTCCGGATCGAGTCGAATTTTGGAAAACCATGTGGGATTTCAGACTATGACCCGATAGGTCATAGTTTGCACCTAGGCTTTTCATCGCAGTAAAATCACAGAAACGGGAACTATGCCGGTAAACCGCGGGTAATCTTATATACATTGCAAATACATTGCAAATACTCGTCTGCATTCCAATTGGAAAGCAGTCCACGTGAAAACACAAGAACTTTACACAAACCGCTAGTCGTAAATGTACTTAGAGTATTGTCTCCCGATATATTCGGATATCTTTCAGTCACAGTTAGTAGGTTTATCTTAAGCATGCGAACTCTACCGTATCGCAGAAGTTAGATGGTAACGGAGTTTGGAGACCGCTAATAGAGTCACGGCTACGCTGCACTAACTTCTAAACTAAATTAGCCAACGGAAATGCATTACCTGACTTTGCACTGTGTGACATATCCAACGTACTCCCAGCAGTTAGCACAGAAACATATATAAAGCATTGTTTTTTTTTCATGTGTCGGCAAAATCTTAGATCGGGATATCTACAAAGATGAGATGGGCCTTTGCTCAATAGTGGAATAATTGGGGATACTAAAAAATAAGATATAAGACGCGAGACGCGTAAAATGAAGAGTAGCGAATCAGCTAAGATTCAAGATCAGCGAATTCGATTCGATTTTCACACTTCATTAAATTGCAAAATCGTGATATTACTCGCTAAGCCAATATCAAACGTTGACCCATTCCATATTTGTAAAAAAATATATACAAAAGTGAGTATTTCAATAGAAATCATGATCCTTATTACAAAGCGCTATTAACTCTCCTCGATTCATTTCTACTAGTATCTGCAGCTCTAAATTTGTATCAAGTAAATTGGGAAAATCTGTTAGCAAATCTTCTCATGTTACTGTAATAACGTGAATTAGTTCAAATCGGCGTCCGGCGCGCGTGCAATGTGTCGGAAGCACAGAAATCTAAATAATAAGGTAATAGAAATGGCATAACTCTCAAATTACTTGCAAAACGCTTGTCGCCACATTTCCCCTACCCCCGCGGTCACTACTACATGCGCGTACTATTCCAATACAAATTCACTCACACAGCAATAGCTGCACATTATCAACCTGGGTCTGTGATTGCACCACACACATTCATAAACGCTTATCAGTGAACCTACTAATACATTGAAAAAATAACAATTTTTCACATATACGCTAGTGCTTGACAAAAATTAAAACATATCGATATTTCAAAGTACGGTCCAACTTTAACATTCGATAAAGGTTATTATTGATTTCATTAATTAGGTGTATTACACTACAACAAAGTCAATATGCCTACCTATAAAATAAGTGCGTCACATGGGGTATACTATTGTTTCGATCACTGAACTATGTAATTCTGACACCACATGGGCTTGGGTATAGTTGAAGAACAAAGGTTGTTGAATATTTTGTACATCGAGCAACTCGATCTTCCGCGCAAGCACGGAAGGGAAGTAGCCTTAGCTAAAAAATATTGTTCAAATCTTTCTGTCATTTCTTGCGGGAGGGGAAAGTTGCACACTAGCGTAAAGCCGCACTATTAAATACAAAACATACCTGTACCGATCCATTGCCGACCATACTCACACAGCCAAATCACTAACACATAAAAAATAAAGCACCATTCACAAATCTAGCCCCGCCCTCAGTGTATTCCACGCCGCAGTATATTATCAAACTCCATGGTCCACGCGGACTTGTACTTTGACAGAGGGGAAACGCTGTGTATGCCTACTCCCTTCCGTGTTGCTCGCTGATTTTGTATGAAAACTAATAAAGTCTTAAGAATAAAAGCTTACAATAGATAAATACTGCCTCAGTTATCTTAATATTTATTTTGCACGGACGAACAATCGCGCGTTATAGCCAGTATGTATATATTTTTGTTAATAATTAATGAATTATGAAGTAATGTTTACCGCGAATTAAAAGATTGTACGTACGGGTGTAATTTATTTATTTATTTAACAACTAAAACGATTTATAAATAAGCCAATTACATTAGTTGTCAACAATACAATATGTTATCAACAAAACAAACAAGATTTTTATAATGAGACTAACATACACGTTTCATATTATTGAATTAATAAATGTCAAGTGATTGTAAATCATTGGACCTCTAATGTAACGTTAATGTTAAAGTCTAAGGTAATGTTAATTGCGTACAATTTTTTTTATCGATTTATTATGTTACTTTATCGATAAAACTATGTAAAATTTAAAATAAAATTTTCATCGTTCATTTTTGGGCAAGTAAAATTGGACCGTCACAGCACTAACTCACAATCGCTACCTGCGGTTGTACCATGGAAGATTAGAGGTTATGACGATATCTTTAATTTTACATTACATTGCTGTTTATGCATGTACCACTTTAGATGTTAATTAATGTATGCAGCAATGGTATGCAAAATGACGATCACACCAAAAATTTATAACTATCATAGTGAATCATTGGGCTCCGTTTATTTTATTAAAAAATGCAATTAAAATAAAATAAAATACCTATCAGTGAAATGTAATCTCATTATTGGTATAATTGCAAGTTGTGGAAGAACTTCCACAGTTGTTTATGCTCCATAACACAAGTTTCAAAGATGATTCACGCCTGCCGGTTCGAACAAGACTAAACTACAATTCGAGCACTGGTGGCCTACAAGTCACCTGTGCGGCGACAATGTCACGCGGTCATGCGACTTCTAGTACCTTATTATTTAGATTTCTGTGGTCGGAAGCTGCCTTCACTCAGCGAAGACTGATAGTACCGCCCTCACCACCTACCTACATACATATACATATATGTATTTATGTATATTTAATGAACACAGGCTATATGAACTGATATCTATGCTAATATTATAAAGCTGAAGAGTTTGTTTGTTTGTTTGAACGCAAGGATCTCTTGAACTACTGGTCGGAATTGAATGATTCTTTCTTTGTAGGATAGTCCATTTATCGAGGAAGGCTATAGGCTATTTAACATTACGTTACTATCAACAGGAGCCGAGCATGAATGAAAAATGTAACAAAAACGGGAAAAAATATTGGTTTTTGAGAGGTTTCGTTGCGTGACAGCATATTTATATCATATGTGAAAGATTGCGTCATTAGAACCTAAAGTAACCGAATTTGTTCAAAATTTGAATTGGTACGACCAATTTTCGATAGATGGCGTAGCAACGCGCGCGCGTTCAGCTAGTCTATACTAATATTATAAAGAGGAAATATTTGCTTGTTTGTTTGTAATGAATAGGCTCCGAAACTACTGGACCGATTTCAAAAATTCTTTCACCTTTGGAAAGCTACATTATTCCCGAGTAACATAGGCTACGGCAGATGGCGCTGCAGTTGATATCTAGGTTATTATTCGAGCGAAGCCGGAGTGGGCCGCTAGTCCTTTATATTTCTCTAACGGCATACAATGAATGAGCCAAACACAATTTGTTTTTACTTTAATTTGATTTCGAGACCAGTAAAAACATAATTAATGACACAATTAGTGTTCCAAACCCATGTTAGTTTAGTGGCTAGAACGTCGAATAACAATCGTAAGGTCATAACTTCGATTCGGACCTTGACTATTTTTGTATTGCTCCAAGAGCAGATAAATAAATAATAAATATTGGTGGACAATTCACACACAACACCATCTGACCCCAAACTAAGCAGAGCTTGTGTGATGGCGGCCAGATAGCTGATATAATACTTATATAGTTTTAAATACATACTTATTATACATAGAAACACCCAGACACAGTGCAAACATTTGAATTCATCACACAAATATTTACACTGGGTGGGAATCGAACCCACGACCCTCGGCTTCGCAGGCAGAGCTACAACAAAGCCACGAGGCCAATCGATGTAAGGGTTTGTCATCACCATTGACTTTAACGGTGAAGGCAAACATCGTAAGTAAACCGATAAAGATATATCTCGAGGACGTTATGTGTCATCTCTGCTAATCTGCAATTTGTGTTCTGCAATCAGCGTGGTGCTTTAAGGTCTTTATTTTCTAACTGTGAGGGAAGACCCAGAGCCCTATTAGTGGGAAGATACAGTGCTCTGCTTAATTAACATCTGTATTATGTATGCCACTGGTTAATGTCTGTATGACACTATAACCCAATATAATATATCTTTCCTAAACTCATTCATATTATCATTCTTTAAAAATGTGCTTTACTTTTTAGGCATCTGTTTTGTAACCGACTTTTTTTACTTAGATACAATTAACAGTTAAATTGCCTTGACATGTCATGGGAACTACACGAATTACGTTTATGTGTCTGATATCTATTTGATGTTTAATTTAAATAAAAAAAATAGTTATTACATCTTGTCAAGATATCATGTGTGCGTTATATAAAAGCTTTTCAGTTTTAAGTTTTGTAGTGTAGAACAAAATTCAAATACAAATTCAATTAACATGTATGTTGTATACATGTTAATACTGTGTTCCGGTTTGAAGGGCAATGTTTCGAGATAAATTACAGGGCTTAGAGATTTAACAACTTAGATCTTTGGGTGACGAGCGCAATGCAGTGCTGTAATGATTTGGACTCTTCATGTTCCGATAGCTGCGTGTCACTGTGCTGTTATGTGGCAGGCATGTTGCTTACCATCAGGCACATGTCCTGCTCGTCTCGCCACTCTTCATTTAAAAAAAATAAAAAATGTTTCTTTCTGCACAGCCTATTAAGATACTTTATATGCGGTATTTTTTCTATCAGCGAGATTTGTCTTGTCTTTTTTCTCGGACAAGCGCAATCGCACCTATTTTTGGTTAAAAAAAATACGTGATAAGATTACATTTCTTTCAAACAATCCAGGAAAACGTAACGGGGATAATAATTTACATAATCTGTGGTTCCGACGCCATTTTCAAATTAGCCAGCAGTTTCTCTACTCGGCCGCATTCTACCAAGATCAGGACCACGATTAGGGGTCGGCTCTACATTTGCTTGTCATTGTTATTTCAACTAATTTACAAGGAAATGGCAACCCAGCCGACGACTACTGCGGCAACAGATTGGGACACAGATAACGCGGTCTTAGTGATGAGCCGAGAATATCGAGACAAGAATCTGAAATCACCATAGAGGAGGAAATAAGGTTTTGAATGTATAAAATTTACATGATTTTGGAACGATACGGATTAAAATAAAATTAACGTGATATTTAAAAGATGAGTTAATTTATATTGCACCGGTAACTGCAAATCGTTGCCTACGGCTATGACAGATTGTGCACTAGATATAATCGATCTGGCAGAGATAGTGATGGACGTTATCATGTTTTTTTTTTTTTGGAATAATAAGACTGTTTTTAAGCTTTCGCAATTTGAACACATAATGTAAAAATACTATTCAGGAATTTGGATCGTGACTAAGTTCTGAATAGTGTTGGCACAATACTGATTTGATATGCACAAATAAGTGAAGTAGCAGTCTCAAAAGAACGTATAACTGATTGTTAATTATTATCATAAGGAATTTGGGTTTTCAAGAACTATAAACTGATATCAATTGAACTACGATTATTTTATCGCCAAGCAGTATTTTGCAAAATATTAATATGTTCTGGTTTGAAAAGTAAAGCGTCCAGACAAATCACAAGACAAAGAGATAAATAATTATATTTCTGTGTGAAGAGAGCAGAGTAGTGCTCGGCAGTGATTTGAACTCTTCATAATATTCACTTTGCTGTTGTGGCCAGGCGTGTTACTAACATGAGGCGCATACACTTATTTGTTACTCGTTTCATCAAAAAAAAAACACAATAATAATGTGTAGTATGGCCTATTGAAAAACGACCAATTCCTGTCTTAGCTAGCACAAAGGAATTGGAGTTTAAAAGAAACCCGTTTCAAGTAATTGGATGGCAGGCGTAAAACGGAACCGCAATATATCGTCCGTTTCAGTGCGTAACTTTTATAATGTTACGAGACGCAAACAAGGGCGCATATACCTGGCAAGCAGTTACTGTAGCCTAGGGACATGTGCTGCCGCATTATGGTTGGCGCCGACCCTTTTAGACTTTTACATCTTTTTGAAGGACTCCTTGTCACTCCGCGGGGACACCGGCGAATTCGAGAAGCATAAAATGTTTATGGGTACTGCGGTTGTAAATCCACGATTTTCGTCTTAATCTCGATGTTGCACTCATCACTTGAGTCGTGACGGGGTAACAAGGCGATTTTATGCGACGTAATGTACGGACGGACAAATAACCGTTCTGTTTTAATGTACCCTGAAACTGAAACGGGTCTTAGAGTTTTAATTATCAGCGACGCGGAAACCAATATTCACTGAAATGACTTTCATGATAGTCTTGTTTTATAGAGCTTTGTTGTCCAAGATAAATTTAACAGCATGGTTATTTTTTGGCGTTGAAACGGCTCGACCTAGGATGAGATACGCTTACCTATAAGCATAGAATAGATAATACAGATAGAACGGACACTCCCCACCCCCCGCCAGTTTCAAGCTTCGAACCCCGCAAGGACGCGAGAAGGACTCAACGAAGGGTTATATCGGACGACAATTTTCTATGAGAATACGACCATGATGCTGTGTTGCTGTGTTATTTAGGTACCAAATTTTTCATCTGTTACACGAAACAAGAATAACAGATTTTTAATTTCAGAAGAATTTCTATAATAGACTAGGATTGAATCGTTTTTCTACTGTGTTTTGATAAGTTCACAATTTACAAAATCACTAAAGTGTTAACAATTTAGTGGATTTATTTACTAAGATTGCTGCAATTCAGATTTCTTGGTAAGTGATTATTTTTTAGCGTTCAAACGACGCAAAAAAAAGAAAAAGGTTCTATATTAGACTATATGTAGTTTTATGTGCGTCCATGGATATGTCCGTCAATAGTGAACACTGAATATACGGTTTCAGTTCAGATCAGGTACTTATTTAAGACTAGCAGTGCCCCGCGGTTTCACCCGCGTAGTTTCCGTTATTTTCCCAGGATATAAAGTAGCCTATGTGTTCTTCCAGACCATAATCTAACTGTGTTCCAAACTTCAGCCCGATCCTTTCATACGCTTCGGCGTGATTGAGCAACAAACATCCAAATTGGATATTTGGAAAACATACAAACATCCATCATTTATAATATTAGTGGGATATCGTAACAGCCGTGTCAATAAACAAGTAAGAGGATACATTGACAGCTGTTTGTTATAAAAACCGACAAAAGGAAAGAGGTTAGTTAGGAGGAGAGGAAAAACTGTGTGTATTTTTAGGTACGTTCAGAAATACTAAACCTATAGTTCCATTTGATAGCAGGCTAGACTTATTTGATCATTTGTAAATCGTCGATATATTTCATCGGTATATGGATAATAAGTGATTCTTGAAGCAATTCGGAAAAAAATTAAATCCGGAACTGGTAACATAAACTGGCCAACAGCTGATTCTGCCGATTTGTTGCATTTCGCGCGTATAAGTATACAGTTTCATGTTTACAAACTTTAATTTGAGTTGCAAAACTATATTAAATACTGTTCGCTGCCGTATTAGATGTGAATACCTAATTCGTGTGTGCATTGTAACTTAGTGTATGATTTGAGTGAACTGTATTACAATGCGCGTTATACGTAGATTACAAAATGCAACCAACGTATGCACGGAATTTTATCTAATTCAATATTTTGTGATTTACAACAAAATAGATATGTGTGTGTGTGTGGAGTGAATTATATATGGTCAGAATAAAGTGTTTTCCTTGGGTAAGTCTCAAATGTGTACCTACCAATAGGTAGGTAATAGTTTTTACTTTCTTGGTTTGAATTTTCTCCCTTCTGATTTAATAAGTTATATTTGCATTAAATATCCACACTCGGTAAGATTGTACGCCACTTAACACTGGCAGGTGAACTCACGGGTCACATCTAACTATTCCATAAAATAATTCAGTAACCCTAGCCGACACGCACACATGCGTAAATATGTGCGAACAACATCTGAGTTGTTGTGTGGAGAGTAGGTAAGTCGACTGCACACTTTGTATTGAGTTTAGGCCGAGTGTCCGGGGTGTGCTATAAGGCACTTCTTTACCGAAAATATTGAAACTAAGCATAAGCAGTCCGCTTTAACGTTTCTACTGCTGGGACTCCGGATCATCACAAGGGGGAGGAAAGACCATAATCTGCCACGCTGGCTAAGTTGAGTGTTGACTAACCACACATGTCCTAGAAAAATGTCTTTTTAGAATACCGGTTTTGTTGCAATGTCTCCCTTCACTGTTAATCTAATAATAAACATCTGATCTTGAAAAAAAAATCAGAAGAGCAGTCGGAATTCGAAAGCGCTCACGACTGTACTAACTGACGTTTTCACCACTAGGCCATCACAGCTTCGCTCTTGGCTTCGACTGATTATGAACTGTAGCCAATAATCATGGAGAATAATCATCATCGGAATGGCAATGTTTTATCAATAACTGATATTCATTTCCAAAATTCATCAAAACAAGACTGAAAGACTAAGTCTTGAATGGGCCTTCACTAAACAACGAGAGTTGGTCGTTAGCGCGCCCCGCTGCAATTGAAACCGGGGATTGTGACTGAGTTGGGATTACCTACCAGAGACGGCGACATTCGCTCGAATGGCTCTCGGAATATTGGACTTGTTTCCCAGAGCTACCGATAAGGATTCGGGACACATTGTGCTGAAAACATTATTTGTAAGTTGAAATGGAATAGAATTCTGGCAACAAGAAAGTTGTTGAACGTCATTGTACGAACATAAAAGTTGTAACACGTTGGCCTGTGATCATGACATTTTGTTTAAAACTTACTAATATTACAATGTATGGATGTCTATTTATTACTATTTCAAAGAATAAATACTAAAAGGGGCATATAACAATTTTTACCGGGCCTATATTGAAATATCAAGGAATTACACAAAAGTTTTGTTTTTTTCTGATTGTATAATTTGGTAATCGTGTTGAAAGTTTGAAATTTATTCCGGGGCTACGATATTAGTTCCTTAAGAAAAGTTAACTCGTTTTTAAGAGCGCAATTACACCTTATTATTTACAATATCTATCTTTTAGAACGAAGTGCATCAACTTTATATTCAAATACTAACAAAGCATGATCAGTATCATGCATAATAAATTAAACAAGATCGTAAACGACTAGCAGTGAGCAATCTAATGATTATCTGCTCACCGACAATAACATCGAGAAGGATAACCTGTATTTAATCAAATAAATCTTGGCTACTGGTTTTATGTAAATCAGGATCAACCATAATACAGACACACCCACGTAAAGATTAAGAAGGTTAACCACACTTACATGGACTAAATCAATATTAAACATAAATGAGAACTGAAATGTGTTGTCGCATTGATCAAGGATATGAAAGCAAATTTCTCAGTTTAATTTGAAACAGACAGCGCTGTCGGATCTCGGCACCGGATGAAAGCTCGTTTTGCAAGAACAAAAATAATCAAAAGTTTCAATTGTGACAATCTGATACCGTCTATGCAAGTATGATTCAACCCTAAGAAAATAATGTGCAGCGCAGTAACTAATCAGGACAATTAGGTCGATTGAATGAACGCGGCCTTCGATCTCTTCATGACAAGCCAAGCTAATCTGACACTTATCCCGTATCAAGTAATAATAACCGCCCACACATTACACCGGTTAATAAGTTCCCGCCTTCTAAGGGAGTGTTTGTTCATATCTTGCTATTGTACAAACAGAGACCACAATGAGGCTAATCTCAGTTTAAAGAGGTACAAGCTGTCAAATAAGGGAAGACACGAGACTCCCGCACTCAAAGGCCACTTGGGAGGTCCCGGCGTCCAAATTAATAGCTTACGACAATTCCCACTTAACTAGATAGTAACGTTATGAGAACATTTTTAACAGCGTCGAAAGCGTATTAGAAACATTAGTCTTGTGAAGGTATGCATAACATAAAATCAATTACCGGCTGACGACTTGACACTGTCCGTATGGTAAGAATAGGAGATTCATAAATGAATAAAATATTTTTGAAGCTCTTTGAATAGATCGTTACTTGTCCGTGCCGTTCGACGGTTCCGATGCGTACGCTAAATGACCCTTTGTGCTTCTCCTGCAATCAATCCTCCGTCGACAATGAAGCTACATAGTGCGTTAATCAAATGAACTGAGCGATGCGATATAAGGAGTGATACAAAGTATGATCGCGTTCAACGATGGTCGTTGACGCCTCAACGATCAATTTAATGAAATTTTCTAAGAAACGCTTCATAGAACTACTGTTGGGTTAACGCCCCCTATTGTATATTTTGCCTGCTAAAACCAACAACATCACGAAGCCATGTTACGCTTCACGTGTAAAACGTTTTTATGAATTAGTATGGACTTGCATTATTTGTTAGCTAACTCTATGCAGCCCTACTAAACAAAAAAAAACGAACGTCTCGCGATTTCAAGACGTTTTCTAAAGCAAATACTGTACAGTTTAGCTGTACGTTCTGTTTTTGTTTTTTTTTACAAAAAAAAATTGGCAGTCATAGGAACTGCCGATAGAAGTGAAAACTTATAACTCATAATTTGATAGCTTATTTTGTAAACTACGCTGGTGAAACCGGAGGGCGTGGCCAGGGTCATCATGGCATAACCATTTAGAAATGCGTCAGCATTTCCCATTGGCTGGCGCATTTCTAGATGGCCTGGCCATAATGGCCAGGCCACGCCGTTTCAGCATTTCCCATTGGCTGATGCATTTCTAGATGGCCAATGGCTATAGTCCCGAGTTTACCCGAAGATTTCTTATCATACCGAGCGTGACACTAGAATTCAATTAACAAACCACGA
Source organism: Ectropis crepuscularia (assembly GCA_963693475.1). Taxonomy (NCBI): domain Eukaryota; kingdom Metazoa; phylum Arthropoda; class Insecta; order Lepidoptera; family Geometridae; genus Ectropis; species Ectropis crepuscularia. The sequence continues at coordinate 11,165,318 of OY856339.1, read as the reverse complement.
AAAATCTGTCTAGGCGCGCCAAAAGAAGTTTTCACTTCAAAAATAGCTGGAAAGGCTTTTACTTCTCAGACGGTATTTTTGTTTTGTCTACAATGTTAATAGATATTTATATTAACTCTCTATTACGTGGTCTCTCTCTATTATATTACGTGGTGTTGTATAACAGACAGTTATAATTTGAGATTTGTACTACTGAATGAAAAATTAACACTTCTTTGAAGCGGACTTGTAAACAGTTCAATGTTTTTTTTTTTAATTTAGGACAGTGAAGATATTTATTCAAATATGCATTCGATTAATTGATTATTAGATTAAGAAAGATTTTTAACTTTGCTGAAACATAATAGTTATTTAAAAGCACATTTAACTTTTCTGAAGTATAAAAAATAATTTTATATGTTTAGTTACATGTACTTTTTTAGAATTAACGAGAAGATGTTTATTAAAGCAAAAATAAAACACACGCTGAATTTTGTTACGTCAACGGCAGAGCATCCCTTTGTGAGTGTAAAATGCGGTTCCTATTTTTATAGCTCCAAATTTTTTTTTCTGCTAAATTAACAATGTAACCAGTAGCTCTACTGATTTAACATACTACTGTAGTGATTGTAGCACGTGTCAATGAGGAAGACCACCTCAACTTGGCCCGACGGCCACGCTAAGTGATTGACAGTTAATTTACGACTTTGCTAGACGGAATATAAATGAGACGCCTCCGAATTCATACAATCAACGGTACACAATATAACAATTATCGTTTTACACGCGCGGAGTAATAAAATACAGAGGTTGGCAACATTTCTACGAATTCATTCTCGCCGTTCTGTTGTAACGACTAAAATAAGTAACAAAAGGAGCGAACGTCTCGTACGGCTTAAGAAAATATGCCAGGGTTATATTTTGTATACGTCTCAGACTAGAAACCAATTTCTGCCCTTCAGACGCGGCTTTATTCAACAAATAGAGCAATTTCCATGATAATGTTCTATACAAGGTGATCCAAGGGTAGAGGAATAAAGCTATTATGTTTGGTCGTATTTTTCTACGAGTCGATTTAGATTAATACGAATCCTATCTAAAAGTGAATCAGAACGAAGCTGTTAGTAAAGCTCCGAATGTTGACGATCCCTGTGCACAGTAGCCAGTGATCAAATCGAAATTCGTTATCAATCAGTGATGCTCGCCACGTCGGGCCTCGCAAACGGTCGTATAATCCCCAAGGGCGGCAAAGGAACAATAGTCAGGAGAGGCGATTTGCATAGCACGGCCACTTCAACTATTATTTTATGTACATTCGGCACATTTGCATGCCCGAAACGAGACAAGGATCGAGGACGGTACCCGGCCGGCGCCGCCGCTGATGTAATCGAATGTCCCTCCCGCACTCCGTAGGCTTTACAACAATAATTATTCATATTCAAATTGGGGCCTCCCAAATTATTACATTACGTTGACGACATGGATTTATTGCGGTGCGAACGGCCGCAACTCTTTGTCACCCTCGGGACGCGGCTGTCGGCTACGAGATGGTAATGAGACACGTGTTACAGTTTACTCAGCTTGGGAACTATTCGTCATTCCACAAAAATGTTCCGACAAAAACTATGAATGCAATCCACCTAAGCTGTTACCTCCGAGTGTCCCGTTTTTTGTCGCCGCGCGGGGGTTTGAAAGTTTAAACTATTTAGTGGAACAAAAGCGGGGTGCGGTACTCACTTCCAGCCCGTGGAGTATCTCGAAAACAGCCATATTTCGTTGCTGTGCGGCCGAAAACAATGGCAGCGTTTTCGCGCTCGTTGACAGTTGCAGGGCCTCTGAAAGAAAAATTACAAAATTCAATACCCATTCATAGCGCACGAAACGCAGTTGAATCTGTTCAGTATCAATTTATTGGAAACGTATAAAGCGAACCGGTCGGAAAAGATATCGTTCCAAGCGTACGATTTAAACGAGAGGGATTTTCATTTCCTACATTGAGTGTGAATTCTTTGAGAGGGATCGCAATGTGTGCGGAAATTACCAGTGAAATCGGTATCGGTTCGCGCGGCCGCCCCGAGCCAGCGGACAATCCGCTCCCACACACGCCCGAGGCTCATCCCATTCATGATCGCTTTATCTCACGGCGACAAAACGGCTTTTATCCGACGATCCCATTACGAGATAAACACGTTTTTACTTTAAAATTATTCGTGTAGAAACAAATACCCGATTCGAAACAATAGACGAGGAACATGTTCCGACGCATTGTAATGTTTGAAACAAAGCAATTGGGCAACTAGAAATTCATATAACGTCTCCTATGCACATAGAATTAAAGTTTGGTCAGTAAAGGAATACATTTTGTCCATTGTTGGAGGTAAATCTTTAAACGTCGTTCCGGAAACGGTGTAGCGTGGTGGAATTTATTTGTAGAGGTGGTGCTACGGTGGCTACTTGAAAAAATTAAATATCAGGCGAGAAAAAACGTTTGCTCCCTCGCAGCTTCTAGAATTACGAAAGGGCAATTCCAATATACGCAGAAGCGCGTTCAACGTAAACTTTGCAGCAGTAAAAAACGGTTCGCCATATTGTGAGCGGCGTCAGCCCGTCGAGGCTGGCGTTAAAATATTTACACTGCGGTTGGAACGCCGCGCATTCGGAATCTCTCGGCGTTTTAAACCTTAAAACTAACAGAGAGCTCTAGCATTGCGTATTCGAAGCCACGGCTCAAGAGGGCCGCGCCTAACGAACAATATGTGCCTATATAATTAATGTTGCAAATTCGCTTGTTTGCCGACAACAAACTCGCCCCAATTCGGAATCACAATCGCAACGTCTCATTTTGCGGATAACTAGATCCCGAGTCAAAGTTGGCAGTCAATAGTCCCGTATAGATCCATAAAACATGAAACAGAAAACCGTTGTGAGTTCAGACAAGTATATTTATTATCCCTTACTTAGTTCTCGACAAAGTTCTTCTTTTTATGCGCCGTAATAAAAGTTTTTTATAACTCTATAATATTTGTTCATTTTATTAGGCATCTTATCCATTTATCAAAGAAGCCGAATAAAGGTTTATTGAAAGTTTCACGAGAATGCGTACGTGAGGTCGGGAGTGAGCGGCGAACAAGCTCCTCTGTTGTTTTATCTGCGACCCTTAACCCGGGGCTGATATGTTTTTATTCAATTAAGTTGTCAAATACCGATTTCATTCAATGTTAGGAAGCTAAAACTGCGAATTTATCTGTGAAAGGTGTGAGTTTAAAACAATTAAGATACTCGGTATCAAAGTGTTCGCCCGCACACGGGTATCACGCCACGCCGTATATCGCTGTACGTTATCATTATCATAATATTCATATCGCTGCTTCAAACAGAAAATAGGGTTACACGGGAAAGGCAGCTATTTTGTATACACATTTTACTCTCATGATTACGAAGAACTTTTACTATTAGCTTGAAGAATCTGAATAGAAGATAGTTTTTCCATACAGAAATTTGACACGCGAGAAATTATAATATATGTGTGTGACTGACTGTGTGACCGTTTTAGGGTTAGTATTTTTATGAAACCTTAGCTGGGCAAAGAATTTGTCTCTCTCAATTATATATGCCTATTTCAGTTTTTATTATCATTTGCGTACTCTTCCTTATCCCACTTTATGTGGGATCGGTACAATACGGCCCACTTCCTCCATTCGTCTCTTTCCGTTTGCAAAAATTTACTTCTTTTCTATTAATGTTCTTTTTCACACAATATATCCACACTTTTGGGTCGTTCTCAACTACAGCACACTGTAGATAACAGTAATTTTCACTTTTTTTTTGGTTTTCTAGTTTTCATCCTTACGCATTTTTTTTCATTTCATTCAACAACGTGCGCGAACCACGATTACCTTTCTGTCTTCTCAATTTCAACCTTCGCAACTTTTCTGTATGTGGTGTTCTGTGTTCGCAACTTTCAGATTTCGCCTAATATACTCATTTCTAATCCTATCTATTCGCGCTACACCTGACTCGTATCTCAGCTTTCGCATCTCCGCTACATGCAAGTTTTATCCGATCTCTTGGTTACCTAAAATTCAGATCCATACAGGACGTTCGACGACGACGACGTTGTAAATTCCAAATCCTATATCTACCTCTCTTCTGGTCTACAAAATCCTTCAAAATAAGTTTCAAATTTGCTATAGTGCACGTCCTGTCATTGGTTTAGTAGGTTCTCTGTTTTGCGTAACCCCGCATAAATAACGACAATGTCCCAAAAAATTATAAACACGTGAACCCATTTGCGGAACGCTCCAAGATTCACACAATAAAGTACGAACATGGCCCATAATATTCACAGAAACGATAAAATATTGCCCTATATATCACGGGATACCTGTACTGATATGTATATTTTTTTACCTCGACATAATAAATAACCTAGCCCTTCCGAGCCCATCCAATCGGAGAAAAATTTCCCACCCCCGAATAACATTCAGACGCTATGGAAAAATCCATTACACACGAGCGGAAATGATAAATTTTATAGCCAAGGGCTATCGTGAATGAAGCCACTTGTCTCAATTTATATTCAAATCGGTGTTATTACTATGGAATAGCAATGAGATACCGAACCACGGAACGTATCCCTGATAGGTATTGGTTTTTAATACAATTACTTTTTACGATAAAACGTAAACCAATATTAAACCCCACCTGAGGAAAACGGGAAAGATCCACCCCCTGCTTTATTAAAATAAACTGTCGACTAACGTTCCCAGCGAGGACTTTAATTTCCGTGGTTACTTTTGAAACTACATAAAGTATTTGTACCCATCTCGGTGGAGGTGAGTTTACAGATTCATGCGAGTTACAAAGCTCCACCATAATTTTATGAGAGACAGCGAAATTTCATTAAATTACGACGGAAAGGCAGAACCGCAAAGAGCATTAAATATTTAAGGAGTCGCCGCAGAACTACTAATTAAAATAGTGTTTACGCCGTCAACAATATTCGACGATACCGTCTGTATGAGCGGAATAGTTTCGAATTGTGTCGTGCTGAAAATAGAGATACGCTTGTGGCTTATTAGAGGGATTACGATGCTCCACTCGGAAGTTCACAAATTAATCTCAACTTCGTATACATGAATAACTTTACTAAGCTTTCGATAATGAAATCCTTGGCGATATGGTACCAACGTAAATACGTAATGACATAGTTAGGGGATCTATTGTGAACCTTTTCGATTCTATGAACATTTGTAATATGCTACGATAGATATTGTCAATCACTGAAGGATATGGGCATCACTCAGGCCTTTTGTTTTGCTCACCCAGTGGTGATAAGAAACTTATAAATCTGCATTTCAGAAATACTCACGAGGTAAGGCGGGATTCGAACCTGCTACATAACTAAGGTGTAATCAGACGGTCACTAGGACGGTCAGGCCACTACAGCTTCTCTCTATTTCTACAGACATATATAAAGGATACGCCAGGGCGAGCAAACGTTTGAAACATTTGTCACATTGTGATTTTGGAACTCTTCGAAATCATTTTCCTTAATGAATTCGGTTTACTTATCGAAATGGGTCTTTTTCCGCTGTACGTATATTAGCGTAGCGTGTGTGCGCTAATTAAATTACTGGAACATTCGTTGAAAGGGTCCAGTTAAAAAGGCGCGAAATCACGAAGGAAGCCAGGGCGCGAGGGTGACGCGTGATTTTCTTTGAATGGCTCCTCCATTTGCAGCGATTCTGCCGCGTCAGAGCACGCGCCAGAGTTAGGGCGCTATGCGTTCACAGTCCGCCTTCTCATTCAGTCCTTCAAACGATTTCAGATATAGAAACTGAAGCAAATGTCAGTTTCTATGATAATATGTTGGTTTTTTCTTTTTATCATTTTTTTAGCCACCACAGATACTAGACTCACTAGAGTATATGTCAGAATTTACATTCTTACATGCGCAACATTACACATTTTGACGTTAGACCAAATTACACCTATGACAAATACAATTACACTTTAGACCAAATTTCTAATTTCTATATAGCATGTGTGCCACGAGCAGTAAGTTCAACTCCCACAAGCAGCACCCGTTCACGAGTATGACACACGTGTCAGCCATCGCTCTCGTCGACCCCCCATATGATACCGCCGCAAAAAGAAGCCTTTACGCGAGTATGAGCGATTGAGGCACACACAAAAATACTACGTAGTTTAGAAACACCGAAGGAATTTAAAAAATCAATTAACATTTTAGCAAAAACAGCCCACTTTACGTTTTCACAGCTGTGACATGAAGCCTTAGATAAAGTATTCAAGTGTATCGTCTTTTCATGAAGCCATTTCTCACAAGGAGATAGTCAAAATCATAATCCACCACGCTGGTCATTGTGCTGATTAGCGCATACCACACATCTATGATATACGTCTTTCTTAGAATTTGTTTGTTTCCTCCTGACATTGTTTTTGCCATTACACGACCACGGAATTTTTGGGGAGTCAACACGGTTTTTTGGTTTTAATATGCCGCTATACCTACTCATAATATAAAATTTACGAAAATTCGATTTCGTTCTAAAAGAAACGGAATGCTCTGTAAGGTATGAGTAGCGGACTGTGAACATAAAGTGTCTTAATAGGCCACTCTCAGTCACCTCACACCTCACGTCACGTAGTCACGACCCCGCTAGCGTTTCCATGAAGAATTTCCCTCTTTAAAAATGATAGAGCACCATCCATTCTCACGAGACTTCGTTAAAACGGGTAAAAACTTAATCCCACAGTCAATCTTCGAGCTAAGCCGAACGTCGCAAACCTAATTCACTTAAAAGGATTGTAAATACATTTCGAATATTCAGTACCCCTTAGCGACGCAGCACGGGTCGTAAAATATTGACAGCCGTGGGTGAAAATTAATGTTGTTTGCTTGAAGCTGGCGATTAGCGCAGGTTTCTCTCGTAACCTGAGCATGCCTAAGTTAAACTGGGTTTCCTAAAATGTGGGCGTCGTTTACGCGAAGGTGGCTAATGTTTTAAGCCCACACCGCCACTGTTAAACCTGGCTTTCGGCGGATAGGTTTCATTAGTGTTTACTCAAGTGGTCTTGTTACAGAACTAAACATCTACTTGAATGTGCCCTAGATTTCATAGCAAATTTGCTTTACCTCAGTAAATACTGAGGTATGTGAAGTATAGCTGCTAAGTACATGTTTATACGATGAGAAGATTGGCATTATTATGTTAACCGCCATTGTCATCCTACGTCACAGACTCCCACTGGCTCATTTCACAAGCGTGTGGTAGTAGAATCAAACCCCGATCAATACCTCTGGATATTTTTTGAGTGTAGATAAACATATTGTGTCGTCGTCAACTGCCTTTATCAGTGAAAGAAGCCATCTTGAGTAAAGAGACATGTTACAAGTAGGACATGTTTTGAGGATATACTACATATATGTTAACCGCCAATTCGCACTTGCCCAGCTGGTTAATATGTAGTATATTACGACACTCGCTATCTCCCTGTAAGAGAAGAACGCAAGTCGCAGCAATGGGAAGGTTGGAACTTGAATGCTGCTGTAGCTACACATAGAAGCATCCAATTCAGTGCCGTTAAGTCTTTATGGGTTTTGGTGGCCGTGACTCTCTCCTATTAAGGGAAGAGTAACATAAAGTGAGCTATTTTTGATAATTCATGCATCCTATTCGCTAGTCCAATGAAAAACAATAAACGTTTCCCGTTGTACTCATCGACCTTGATGTGTTACCCAATCAACTACAACAGCCTACATCGTCAGATCCTCTATCCATCCATCCACGTACATCGTTGATTGGTTCGCATTTTACAATCCCGATGCATCTACCCCAAAGGTTATCAGTTATCGCTGACCTAGCTATTATCGTCTGAATATTTGGTAGGATTTATAATGAGAGAATGAAACTTAAAATAAATCAAGTGTGTACACTAAGATTGGAAGAGGAACATTTAAATTGCAACAAACCAACATATGAACGAAACTGGTAAATTACACTCCGCTTTTGCAATAAGAACATTGAAACAGAGGAATGCGTTGCCTGAGTGGGTTTTCCCTGATGTATCTTCAAGTCTAGATTGAACCGTCTCATTTTACCGATTTTAGTCAAAAATCAAAATCCCTTATGGCAGGCTTGGAGGATATCCTCCAAGCCTGCCATAAGGAACTCCGTTCCAATATAGTGAACTGGCCCGGAGCATTTTGTTAGCCAAAATTAACAGTTTATTATCACAAAGCACCTACTCGTTAGTTATCTCGTATCATTGATAAATCCTTGAAAACCTCATTAATTCTACGTATTCGCTATTTCTGTAGAGATAACAATAATCGTAATGTTTTATTAGATAATGTTTGATTAGATTCATTTAATAGCTGATTGATCCATAGCACTTAACAAAGACAGTAATCCTACATTGGATTCACCAATAATCCAATGTAGGATTACTGTCAGATATCAGTCGTAATACGCAATGGTGTTACTCGGAATAAAAATTGTAACCGTTCGAAGAAAATAATAGAAGCAATACATAAATTGAAACATCATTTACTAGCTACCATTTTACATTGAACAAATACCTATGTGAAAATTTTCTGAAGTTTTTGAAATACCCAGAGATCTGACAAAATTTCCTTTCTATTGGACTAGTGTTGACAACTTTATTTTTCAGATGATCGTAGGTACCATACATAATAACATTAAGCAATTTTATTTTCGAGCCGAAATAAAAGTGACAGCAGCAGCAAAAGCGATTGATGCCGAAGACGTAATTACAGGAACTTTCATTACAACAAATGGCAGATCAAGACTGCTGAAGTCCGAAACAATGACAACGTTGACAGATGTAACTGTTGGAAACTTAAAGCGGACAATCGGGCTGAGTAGCGTATATTAGAGATGCCTATGTCCAGCAGTGGGCGAGTGTGGGATTATGAAGACGTAACTGTAACACCTACCCACATTGTTTGGAACAAAGACATTTCTTAGTAGTGGTAGGGCTCTTTGCAAAGTCCGCCTGGGGAAGTACCACGCCTTTGCCAGTTATTCTGCCGCCATGCAGGAGTGTGCAAACATTATTGTGTTCCGGTTTGAAGGACAATGTTTCCACAGAAATTACTGGGCTAAGAAATAAAACGCCTTATAATCCGGGTGACGAGCGCAGTGCGGTGCTAGGTAATGATTTGGATTCTTCGTGTTTCAATAGCTGTATGTCACTGTGCTGTTATGGGCAGGCATGTTGCTTACCATCAGGCACATGTCGCGCTCGTCTTATCACTCCATACTATAAAAAAGCACCTACCCACATTGTTTGGCACAAAGACATTCAATATTGTACAGATGGAACAAACCTTCAGATCAAGATCCATAACAAGATGCTTCCCGAATGACGTTCCTCCAGTCTTCTGTATGTGCAGGAAGACCATGACGTCGTGCGCGTTCAGGTCGAAGCGGAAGTCGTCGTGCAGCACTTCGTCGTAGGACAGGCCGGGCTGCGCTATCAGCTCCGGCAGCGGCCGGCCCGGGGCTTCGCCGTACGTCAGCGCCAGGGACTCGGAGACCCGCTCGCGAGGTGACACTGCGCACACCTGCAACAATGGAGACCATACGTGACTTAAACCCTTTATGGACAGCGAAGAAGGCCGAGTTAAGCAATTTTAGACTCAATCAACAGGAATTTAGATTTAAATTTAACAGGACGCGCGTCACCACCGGTGGACGGAAACCGTTTAAGGGGTCTTAAACGGTTTCCTTAACTTAAAAATATCTAGCAGTTTAGTTTCCAACTAACGACACCGAACACGAACATCTAACACAAAAAATATCTTCTATTTATATAAAACCGAAAGGTCACTCATCACCGAATCTCAGAAACTACAAATGCTAGGAGTGTCAAGTTTTGCATGGAGGTGCCTTTTAGCATGTGGGCGCCCGCCCACTAAGACGAATTTTTGCGAAATACAACCTCTAAGAGGTTAAAATAGGGGATACACCTTAATAGGGTGTAAACCTTACATAAACGCACGGGGTAAATCCTTAGGACTAGAAACTTAAAATTCCGCACACGTATTCCTACTATGATGTAGGGATCTACATCCCTAGTAAGAGTGTAAGGAAGGATTTATCAAAATTAAATCCCCAAGAGGGTGAAATAGGCGATAAAAGTTTGCATAAAACTTTTAGTCGTTGTATATACAGGGGATGACAATTCAATATTAACGCTAAGACCTTTCGCCACTTTCGCCAACGACTTACAAAAAGCAAGCGAAGCCGCGGGTAAAAGCTAGTAGTCGATATAAGTATGCGTAGGAAGTGGATGATTTCATTGGTTCTACGAAAACAAATATTCATCGATAGCTTTTGTACGAAAACGTGGTTATTACACATTTTAAATTAATACATGGGTAATTCACGTGATATTATAGTCAGTCTAGTTACACAGTTCACAGTAAGTTTCGGCCGCGTCCGGCGGCCTTTTTCAAGGAGAGTGCACGCGCGCGTTGCTGATCGTTTGGCACTCAGTACCATTTAAAACATCGATAACTTGTACCACAAACACCTGTGCGGCGACATACAGAACGCAAAATGTCCACGTTTGCACCATGCATAAAATTATAGCAGCAACTGGTGACTTCATCTGTGATAAATATGTAATATGTCATGATGTTAGTTCCCAGTGAACCCTACACCAAGTCAACCGATATTCACGAAAGTTGGCATTTTTGTGTAATTTGGTCCAACTTGAGAGTAACAGTTTTTATTTCGATTAATGGTATTTATGTGACAATACCCGAACGAAGCCGAAACGACCGCTAGCAGAAATATTAAATCTACTGATGATATACTTAACAGTGAGCAAAGCTGTTCCCTGTACATAAATGTGCTTCTTACCAACACCACACCTTCGCAAGGCGAGATGGTGATCAAACTAGGTCTTATCTTTTTGTCATAGGTAAATAGATGCAAAGTGATACGATATAACGATATATACAATGGGTTTATCTAAAAGAGCCCACGTGGATTTTGCCCGCTTTAACGAGACGTTGGTGGTCCACAAAACTATTTCGTCTATTCGAACTGCCGATGAATAACAAATGTTCTATTTATCGGACTTTTACCGAAATTCTTATGTAGATTAATGTTCTTGCAGCAATTCCTTTATTCCAAGGTCTTCGAACGAAGTAAGCTTGGCATATAGCTCATTTGCTCACAAAGCCAGTAATCAATCATAGCTGGAAGGTAACCATGGTTCATAGTAATATACGGCAACACTGGTAATACGTAACATACGTACTCTAACATCCATCAGTCAATATTCGTAATGACCACAAACGTGCCAGATTTACGTCTGCAAGTCGTCCATCATTTTCTGTCAAGTTCAAGTCAATAAGCAAACGCCCATTTTTCGTGTAGGAAATAAAAAGCTATTATTTCAAGCCAAACTTAGCATTTTGCTGCCTTACTTATAACAGATGATAATTTAAAATGTCAATCGACATTGTAATCTCGGTGGAAACGAGCATGAAGCTTTGAAACATTTTAATTTGCAATTAACAGAACTATCAGATAAACCAAGATATATACATTACTAGCTGACCCCGCAAACGTTGTTTTGCGTTTGCCTTAGTGAACTTTACCCTTGTCACTTAGGGGTATGAAAAATAGCTAGTAGCCGATTCTCATACCTACAGAATATGCATATAAAATTTGGTTAAAATCAGTAAAGCCGTTTCGGAGGAGTAAGGAAACAAACACTGTGACACGAGAATTTTATATGTATACATTATGTCGTCGATAGGTTCCATAGCATAATATGGCAATTCCCTAACATGCTAAGAACAGTCACATTCTTCAAATAGGTAAACGCGAGAGAATTGGTATTTTCTGAAGAATGGTGCTAGTTTCCACGCAAAGTTTTTTTTTCTTCAACTTTACTTAATAAATATCGGAAGACATTTCACATGTAACACTTATTGGGTTCGAAACCGAAAGTAAAAGAAAAATAAATAATAATCTAGGTGTACTTGAAATTTCAACCCAATCTGTTTTGGTTTGACATGATTGAGCAAAAATTATCTAAAACATCACATTTATAACATTAGCACGTTTGTGAGGATAAACATATCGGAGTTTCATTCAGTAGTATTGCAGAATTTCGCGTCAACGCGTTTTTTTTATCGGACAATGGTCAAGAGGTCACAATTCCGAACGAAATACTAATAAAAATATTAACAACTAATTTACAAAGCTGATTACTTCATTAAGTGACCGCAAAACCGCATTTAGAATAAATGTTGTATTCTTATGCGATGCCATATTGTATTCTTTTTTACGAGTATGTTCACATCGTCAGTTAAGAACGTGGTTATATTGTCAAGCAGAACATAATGTATTTGTTACTTCTTAAGGTTTTCGGTATTTCACGGGTTACATTTAGCATAGGTTATTTATTTATTATCTTACACTTTAGAGAGACTTGAAAGAAGCCAAGTAAAACTCACCGTTTCAAAACTAGTTTTCATGTTGTATTTATTAAATAGTATTAAGGTGTATAATATGTATATTGTAGGTCAGCGTGCATCCTCCACATTCGACCACACCGTAATTTTTTATCAGACGAGTTGATGGTCACGGCCTAACTCCAGACTACGACAAAAAAAACTATCTTGCGTTTCATGCCTTAACTAAGAGTTGTGCCGACCGCGAAACCGCAGATATTAAAAACTCGTATAATATGAATCACCGTGAAACCTTATAATAGTCGAGTTCCGACTTATTTGCCCCTTGTCATAACATACAATGAATCATTACCCCTCATAATATGCAAGTTGCGAGCTCCTTCTGTGCCCTTGAAAGTTGCGGCACCCTCGAGAGAAGCAATAGAGGGGTGGTACCTACTTAATCGAGACATAGTCTACGAGACATCTCTTTCACCCGGGGATAAAATTAAGACGATTATTACGTATTTTTAGGGGGAAAAAGCGAAGGGCAAGAATAATTACGTTACGGTCTAAAAAAACAACTGACATAAAGATTGTAAAATGACAATTTTTTATGGTTCCTCATAGACCTTAACGCCACGTTTTGATTCCGTTTTTATTACACAAACAGCCTGGGGAACAAGTTGCCTGAGTGGGTGTTTTTTATAGATATAACTATGTTTGAATCGAGAATGAATCGGATTCTTGAACGTGTTAATCCTGGTCTTCGTATTAGAAATGTCGCCATGGTAAGAGTGGTCAAAGTTCGAATTTTGTAACATGCAACGAGTACCTTACGAGTAAGCGTGGATCACCCCAAACTTTTAAGACTTTAATCTTAAACTTCTGCCTTGCATAAAATTAAACAAAACGCATACTAACTAATGATAATTAACAACAACGACCGCTCCCACTTTCTGTTCAAAAACCCCGACACAGTACTGAAGAAATTATTTCACTGAAAGTATTCCTCAAACGGCAAGACTTTCAGTTTTAATTGCCGGCGCGACCGGCAAGGATTTCCCGCCGTCAAGGAGACCCTTAACCTCTTTACTAGGACCCAATTTCTCGAGTTTGTTTCTTTTCTTTCCCCCTTATTTTCATGCCCTCGGCCACAATAACAAGGTCCGATCCCGAAAGAAATAATGTTTTTAATATCTTGCGTCGGGGTTTAGTCGGAGCTCGAGGTCGGGGGGTGAGGAGATAAGGGCGCGCCCTCTCGCGGCTTGTTTGCTCGTCTAATGAAGTGGGCAGAACACCCCATTAATACACAGTTACAGTCAGCACCAGACAGTCCGCCCGATAGACTTGTGTCAGCGTTCCCCGACCTAGTCATTTATCACGACGCGGCTGCTGCTGAGTGGATCGCCGCGTTTGCATTTAAGATTCTCTTGTGTGAAAATGTTATGTGTAGACTAGTCATATTTTAGTTTGTGATAGATTATTTCTCTAGAAAAAGGTGTATGTTCTCAATTCTTAGGATTTTTATGTATGTCCACCGATTACTAGAAAACTCCTGAATCAATTTGGAAAACTAAACAGAATATGATTGATGCAAAAAATAATCTTTGGCAATTTAAACCTCATCGGCATAATCACTGTAAATTAATTTTCTTTGCTATATACTGTTATAATACCGAAATCAGTCCTAAAGTCACTACTTAACAAATGTAATTTAGGGGGGATGAAGTTCTACTTTAAATCAAAAATTACTTAGGCTCAATTCTTTCAGTTCCTTTGAGAAGAATGCATGATTGAGTGCCCAAATCCATTAGGGACTTCAATTTTTCTCAAAGCTTTTAAGCTCGCAAAAGTAGATTTCGATCTTTAGGCTAGATTCGTTGACGCAAATGAAAAGTTTTGCTTTTAAAATTACTTTTACTCGGTTCCAACTACAGAAGAAGAGTCTCTAGTTTTGAAGTGTTTATATTAAGGGTATTGTTTCTTGTATGTCAAACACTAACCGACAAGTAAAAGGAGTGTTTCAGGGTTTAAGTATATTTGTAAGTTTTTTTAGTATAGTCATCATCAACAGCCCACTAAACGTTCCCACTGCAATTATACTGATTCTTCTCTCGCAAGGAGAGAGTTAAGGCCATAATCCACCACGCTGGCCCAGTGCGGGTTGGCGGATGACACATGACTTCGAAAGATTCTAGGTACAAGTCGGTTTCCTCACGATGTTTTCCTTCACCGTTTTTAAGTTAGCGGCATTACGCACATGACTTCGAAAAGACAGTGGTGCGTGTGGGGTTTGAACCCGGGGTCTCCGGATCGGCAGCCGCCGTTCTAATTAGACTAGACTACGACTAGACCTTTAATTCCAAGAAAAATACAGAAAAGTCTCAGTAATAGGATCCCGTTTTTACCCTTTGGGTACGGAGCCCTAAAAAACACGTCCGCTTATAACAGCACAGTGACATACAGCTATAGGAACCAAATAATTACCTAACACGGCACTGCACTCGTCACCTAGAGATGTAAGATGATTCATTTATCTCTATGCCCGGTAATTTTTCTGTAAACATTTCCCTTCACACCGGAACGGTGGAACGGCGGTAGAATAACTGGCAAAATTGAGGTATTTACCCATGCGGACTCTGCAAAGAGTCCTACCATTACAAGTTTGGAATTTTCTAGAACCTAACAAAGTATAATAATACGAAATTTGGAAGACATCCAGGATCTTCCTAACAGCCCAGGTTAAAATAAAAATAAAGTGGCCAAGTGCGAGTTGGACTCGCCCATGAAGGGTTCCGTTGCAGCAAGTAACATAATATACATAGTACCTACACATAGTTCTTGTAGTTCCTTGTAACTTTGATCGAAGTTTCAATAATAGTGTATTTATGACGTACTAAAAAAAAACTGCTCATCAGATCGAGTTCAAACTAATTTTCGTTGGTAGTTTACATAGTAATGTACACCATATATTTTTTTTAGATTTTTCATTCTCTTACTTTAGAAGTTAGAGGGGGGGGGACACACATTTTACCACTTTGGAAGTGTCTCTCGCGCAAATGATTCGGTGTAGACGAAAATGATTATAGAAACCTCAACATCATTTTTGAAGACCTATCGATAGACATCCCACACGTGTAGGTTTGATGAAAAAAAAAATTTGAGTTTCAGTTCTCAGTATGGGGGACAACCCTAATTTTTCTTTTTTTTAAATTGTTTTGTTCAAATCTTAATGCGGTTCACAGAATACATCTACTTACCAAGTTTCAACAGTGTAGTTCTCATAGTTTCGGCAAAAAGTGGCTGTGACATACGGACGGACAGACAGACAGACAGACAGACAGACAGACATGACGAATCTATAAGGGTTCCGTTTTTACGTTTTACGGAACCCTAAAAACTTTCTTATTCTTATTAGACATGGGAGAGATTAGTCCTGAGCTGACAATGACGTCCCACTTGGGTTCTAAACTGTCCGCTTGGGTATTATTAGAAAAACTTTTATGAATTTCAAAGTATGAAAAGACCAAAATAGAAGACAAGATGAAAAGAAGCGAATTAGTGGTAAAGATGGTTAAACAGATCTGAGGAATACCATGTAAACAAACATTGTTTTCCACAATCACGGTTGTTCACCGCCTTGTGCCTTGCCTTTTGTAAGGTACCTTTTATTCACTTTCAATCCTCAAAAGATTATGGTGGACACCAAAATCTTTTGAGGATTGGAGGTACTATCAATATTATTTCAAACAGCCAATGATATTTATATACATCACAGTAATGTATGTATATAAATATGTGCAATTTCATGCACCACGTTCACGAAAACACTGACGACGTAACCTAAATATCCCTTTATTAATTACAATAGTATACTATGTAAACGTATCGACTGATGGAAATACTATTGACAGCAAAAGTATCAAATCACCAGAGGCTTGAAAGTTAAAAGATACTTTACACAAGGCAAGTTACGGTGGATACTAAGATATCTTACGTATTGCTCATCAACGATGCTTCTGTACTGAATTTGATTACACGGAGAAACATGATCTGGCGCCAGAAGCTAAAGCAATCAGCGTTATTACATGCCCGCCCAAAAACGCTAACATAGACCTTATCATTTGTAATTTACGGCTCAAAACGTTTGCAACGAGGATGCGTGGAATCATTAACGAGAGTTTTGATAATGTCAGCAGTTCATGAAAACCCTACTAGATTACGGCACACAAAATCTCAAATTACGTGGGTTTACGTGTTGACATATCTGGGGCTCGCTGGCTGGTACGCGACCGCAGCCTGGTCTAAATGCTCATGATACAGGGAAAGTCAACATGCCCCTATCAGAATGTGATTGGTAATATAATGTACATATTAAAAATCTTGATGTAGACGTTGATGTAGTTGAAAACATGACATAAAAAGTAATCGCGTGAATTCGCGCCACCGACTTACAGCGAGCTTTACAGGTGACGACGTATCAAATTTTCACTTATATCGGCAGGCTTAAGGTAATATACCTCTAGTCCAGTCCAGTCTAGTCCAGTAATTTATCTGGAAATATTGTCCTTCAAAGGAATGTTACAGTAATGTTTACATAACTACTGGGCGGTAGAATAGCTGACAAAGTAATGCTCCCCAAGTGGACGTTGCAAATAGTTCTACCACCATAAAACGTAGATTTTTTTTACGGATAAATGGATTCTGACTAAAGGCTTGGTGCTCTTTAACCCAAAAAATACAAATCGAAGATGAAAACTTTAACATTATATTACCTTGAGCGATTTCTTTTTTTTTTTTTAAATAAAGAGTGACGAGACGAGCAGGACATGTGCCTGATGGTAAGCAACATGCTGCCACATAACAGCACAGTGACACGCAGCTATTGGAACATGAAGAGCCAAAATCATTAACTAGCACCGCACTGCGCTCGTCACCCAGAGATCTAAGTTATTATATCTCTAAGCCCTGTAATTTCTCTGGAAACATTGCCCTTCAAACCGGAACACAGTAATGTTTGCACATTACTGCTTGGCAGTAGAATAATTGACAAAGGTGTGGTACTTCCCCAGCCGGACTCTGCTAAGAGTCCTACCACTACGAAGAATTACTACTGGTTACTAGAATAACACGTAAGCTATAATTAGATGCATACGAAGTTGCGGGCAACCGCTAGTAGATACTAGATACACACGTTACACCGCAGACAGATTGGCTTTGAGCGGAATAAGAAGCATAACTTAGCATCATGATGAGGCAATTTCACGGATTTGCATAAATAGCTATTGCAAGTCGAAAATCAGTTCCTGCAGGAGGAATTAATTATATCTAACGTACTATACATTTGTAAATAACTGCATATATAGTGTGCAGACTAACGATCTCAATACACAGATGTGTCCTCCCAAACTTCAGGGCGCACGGAATCATGTTATCGTTCTGAAGAGTGAGCTCACTCTTTCCGTTCTAGTCGGTTGCAGGAAGCGGTGAACCCCGGACGTTTTTACCTATCACTATTCGTTGTCAACAACCAAAATAAGTAGAACCACAGCACATCGCACCGCTAGCGATTTTAGGGGTCAAGTAGATTGGTTGTGTGTAAACTACTTACCATACACATAGAGACGCAGTGTATTACCCATTTCAAGGTACTAAGGGCATATATATTGGTTTAAATCGATAGTGCAGATAGCATTGCTAAGAACGGCGTTTCGCTTTTAAATACAATCACGAACTTTGATTTGATCCCTTCAATAACTTTGTCAGGAAATCTCTTTAACTTAACTATGTACGAGTACACCCCTAAGTTAAAAATTTAAGGGTCCGTTTAAGTAAGCGGTTACTTAGGAGGTGTCGTAAAACGGAGTTATCTTCGTAAATACTTAACTTGCACAGACCGCGGGGAATAATCCAGTGGAACATTGAAACTCGCTGACACAGTAGTACTTAGAAGCCATTAGGTACAAGATAAGCGGTGCTATGGTCATTAAGCTGTAAGTTTTTATTCTTTGCTGGAAGTTTTTTTTTATTATTTAATTATTTGGGAGCTTTTAAACTAGAACTCTATGTCATATAAGATAAGAACTAAGACAGCATACAACTAAGAAAGAACAAAGCCTGGTAATGAGAACGTCGTGTAGGTAGTAGGTACTTGTGTAGAATAGAAAGAAAAAAATCCTGACTGATTCCTTTAAAATATAACCCCTTCTAACTTTATCTAGGATTGTTAGTCAAAACAGTCAATCAAGAGATACACAAAGTTTTCGTTTGGTCTATATTTATTTTCACATACTATGAATTGTACCTCCTCTAACAACGTGATCAATCTCTTTAAAAGTGAAAAGTGTCGTGTGTGGCACCAGACCATCAAGACTCATTGGATTCTGGAACTTACTAACGGTGGCTAATTTTATTCAAGGACTAAGTAATTGAGATTCATTGACCATCTGTCCAAACCGACCCTAATATTCCTCGATATACAGTATAGCTAGTTGCTATTAATATCAATAGCATTTGATTTATTTTAATTTATTTATTAGATACAGATTTATGGTCTAAAATAATCGTTACGACCGCCCTCTGATTTACGCTTTATTGATCGCGATTATGTATATATATGCGTCCATTCTGCGATCACTGTTTTGCTCGTATGTTTTGAAAATGATCGAGAAAATCCAATCTCTTATTTCATTTTCAACAAATGAGATTAAATTTCTTTGTTATTTTATCAGAGAAAAAGTAATACGAGAGTATAATTATACAATGTAATACTACAATACTACAAGAAAGTGGAGAATCAAAACCCAGATAACGGATTATAGACCACCACCCACATGGGCAACACATTACACATTCTAGTCGTGTCGGCATCTACCGCAGGGTCGTGACGAACAAAACGAATTCCAATATCCGGCAAAAACATAGACCCTTCACCATTCATATGATTTAATTTGCAACGTCAACATTATATCTTGCGCCCCTAAAGCTTCTTCTTCCATTGTGAATAAACGCCACCAATAGCTTTAGTTTTAGAAGGTATAAACCAGGTGTTATCCTGTCCATTATCAATTCTGCGCGCAGAGGCCAGCCTTCATTGGACAGGACAAGTACCCCAACTGGCTATCGCCATATCTGGCGACCTGTACACAACGCACAGATAAATCATGCAGTTGACGAAATTATGAAACTAGCAATAAATTGAAAATATGTTCAGATTTTGTTCCAATGTAGGATCCAGGCTCCATCGTTCAACTTTGTCGATAAGTTTGTCGCATGATACGCGAAGACCATTCTTTATCCCTCGATGCCGATGTATGATCATTCCTATAATGGTATCTTGAAATACTACTTTCAGGTTCACTTGGTGGCTTGAATTTGAGATGCAATTGGTATATTTTCACAAAGTATACATTTGACTGAGATTTGTGTGATGTAAAGTGACCAGTGACCAATCCATCTGTATCCAATACCGAGATATACTATATTTGCAGTGTACAGGACGAACTAAGCGCTCCCGTATTAGTTGATATGGACACCTGAGGAGTCCGTGAAATTCCCATAGATATTGCTTGAATAATTTGTCATAGACGTTTAGGGTCAGGTATGTAAGCAGTGACGCAGTATAGACTGCACCAAACATACTACAGTGTGCATTCAAGAAGTTAAATTTCATTTACGACGGTGTAGGTTCAACTGTAGTGAATATTTCGTCCACTAAACCGTAGATTTTATAGCCACACAGTTCAGTAATAGCAAAACAGTACAGTATAATAGTAAACAAAATAGATAATAGCAATTGGAATGGATCATATGAGCCCCGTAACATATATGGGAAGAGACATTACGAAGATATTATTTTAAGCTATAACGGTTGATCAATACACTAGTCACCAACCACAACAATAACCTATAAGATATACCTAGAACTCGTTTATATCGAAAATCTAAAGTTAAAGAATTTCTTTAGTACGGTAAGAGGGTATGGTAAGTATCGCACGTAAGATTATAAAGGCGAATGTTTGTGAGCGTGTATGTTTGTTTTTTCTTCACGTCTAAACAGCTGAAGCGATTTTAATAAGATTTGGTATAGTTAGCTGATACCCTTTTTTTTTTTTTTTTTTTTTTTTTTTTTTTTTTTTTTTTTTTTTTTTTGTGGGGGAAATGCTTTGACGCACCGTCCACCGTGTAGGGACACGGCAGGTGTGTCGGGCTCGGCACCACTAAAAGTGGTGCCCCTACCGGCTAAAACCCCCACAGGTTTCTCCGGCATAGCAGTGGGTCAAAGTCGCGGGGTCACTCTTCGCACTCCCTCTACAACTTTGATCCAACGCCGCACCCTTGCGGGCCCGCCTCGCGGGGGGACGAGGCCCCCGCATTTGGCTCCAGTGACGCACCAGAAACCAGTGGCGCGTCACCGCCTCGGGAGGACCTATCCCTAGGTGGGGTGCCGGGCGGCCCTAAACGCTCGACGCCCCAGGCCCTCCAAGTGGAGACGGGGTGCGAGCCCGAGTGGCTCGCCCCCGTGTCCGCTTCCTCCTCCGCGGAGGAGCGAGAGGATCCATCTCTCTCTCTCGCTCCTCGGTCTCCCTCCGCGTCATGACTGTCTCGCAGAAGGAGACCATCGCCTCCCACGACCTCTCGCTGTCAAGCATCTTAGCTAAGATGATCGGCAGCGAAAGGTCCGCCCCCACGACCGCGGCTAGGGATAGCCGCGGTTCCTCCTCCCCCGGACATGCCTCCAGCACATGTTGCGCGGTGTCTTCCACACAACCGCACCGGTGGCACACTGGGGTTTCTTCCCTTCTGGCGACTCTACACAGGTACCTCCCGAAACAACCATGTCCCGAGAGCACCTGTGTAGTTCGGAATGTGAGGACTCCGTGTCCTCTCTGAGCCCATTCAGGAAGAATAGGTCGGATCGCTTCGAGAAGCCGTCGAGCGCCGGCTCCCCTCTGAGTGGGTCCCGAGAGAACCTGCTCCTTCCACCTCACCAGGGCTCTGGCCCTGGCCTCTCCATGCCACCGCACCACCTCCTGTGGTGCGAAGCGGAGTTCTTGCCTTCTCGCACGCACCCGACACTGATAGACCGAGGACAGAACCTCGGCCTCCAGGCACCATGGCAGCGATCCAGCGAGAGCGCAAGCCACCTCGTGTGAGAGTGTGCGGTATCCCCGACACACTCTCACGGCCATGACTCTTTGGGCCGCGTGGAGAAGAGCCTCCTCTGCACGGTTCAACCGACCCGCCCATACAGGAGCACCGTACAGGGCCATGGAGCGCACCACCGCCATATAAAGGTGTCGGCAGCGCCCTCCAGCCCCTCCCAAATTAGGCAGGAGACGACCTAGTGCCGAAGCTGCCTGCGTCAACTTGGGGGTAAGTTGACGCAGATGCGCCCCCCAACTCCATTTGCTGTCAAGCACGACACCGAGATACTTCAGTGTCGGCTTGACAGGGATAGTCACTTCGCCCACCACTATGTTGACGCCTGCCGGCGGCGCTTGTCGAGGACCATGAAAACAAATGGCCTCCGATTTGTGGAGCGCCACCTCCAGACCCAAACTCTTGATCCTGGTCACCACGGCTGCCACGCCCGCTGTGGCCAGGATCGCCGCATCGTGGAAAGTCTGCCCTCTCGCGGTTACCAACGTGTCGTCAGCGTAACAAATTAAGCTGACGCCACGAAGGTTAGCGCACCTCAGCACCCAGTCGTAGCCAAAGTTCCACAGGGATGGCCCAAGAGCAGACCCCTGTGGAACCCCGCGTGACATGGGGCTGACCGTCATACCGTCCTTTGTTGGGTAGACTACCTCTCTATCGGAGAGGTAGTTCCCAACAAGGCGCCGCAGATACAGGGGCACACGATGATATATCAGCGACTCCGTGATGGTTGTCCAGGGCAGGGTGTTGAAAGCATTCGCGATGTCTAGTGAGACCGCCAACAACACCCCGCCGCTAGAGACCTCACTGTCGGAGAGCTTGCGTACGTGGTTAACGGCGTCAATCGTTGAGCAACCTTTCCGAAACCCGAACTGTGACTCCGACCAGTTTGGGCCCACCCTATCAAGGTGCTTGACGAGGCGGGCGGCAATAATGCGCTCTAGAAGCTTGCCCGCCTCGTCAAGCAGCACGATCGGACGATACCCTGAGGGTTCGTCTACAGGCCGTCCCTCTTTCCGGAGGAGCACAAGCCTCCCCCTCTTCCATCGCCTTGGGAATCTCCCTTCTCGCATACAGCGACTCAGGAGATCCCGGAGGCGAGGGCCCAGGGCGTCCTGAGCGAGGGCCCATGCACGTCCGGGTATGCCGTCAGGCCCCGGCGCCGTGTCTTTAGCTCTCATCTTCAGGACGGCCGCTCCCATCTCTCCCTCAGAGACGGAGGGAGGCTCGTCGTCCTCCTCCTCTGCGGAGTCTTCTCTCGTCGCTGCCACCACGGTGGGAGGGACAAAGTTGGTCCCCGGGCTAGCCGGGAACAGTCCCTCGATCACCCGCCGCATGACTTGCGGCTGCAGCGTGCTGGTAACAGGGGGCGCCCAGGGGCGTAGCTTTTGCCTCGCTAGTAAGTAGGGGCGCCCCCACGGATCCCGATCCAGTGTCTCCAGCAGCTGCTTCCACGAGGCCGACTTGGCTTCGTAGATGGCAGCGCGGAGAGCCCTGGACGCCTCTCTATAGGCGGTATAGAGAGCGTCTAACACTGCCGGCTCCGGGAGCCTTCTACGCCGGTAGTGCTGATAGCGGTGACGCCTCGCTACACAACACTGACGGAGCTCCGCGATCTCCTCCGTCCACCAGTAGACCTGTCGTCGTTGAGGGAGGGCCTTGACGCGGGGCATGGCAGCATCGCAGACGTGCGACATCGCCACGCACAGTGCGTCTGCCTCCAAGTCAATGTCCACTGATGGTGGTGGAGGGGGGTTCCACGCCTGGACGATCGCTGCCTCCTGCAGCTTATTGATGTCCAGGCGCTTCAGCCCCCATCTCGGGCCCACCTCTGGCAGGGCCCTCTGTCGCTCCTCCGCCGACGACGGGGAGACGCTGAACGAGATGTGGCGGTGGTCGGATAGCGTCTCCTCGTCAACCAACACTTGCCACTCACGAATACGGCGTGCAAGCTCCGGGGTTGCGAAGGTCACGTCAACCACTGACCCTCCCCATCGCCGCACGCACGTGTGTTCCGTGCCTCGATTGAGGACATAGAGCCCTACCTCCGCGAGCCACTCCATCAGCTCTCTCCCTCTGGCATCGGTCGTCGATGATCCCCACGCCACGGATTTGGCGTTGAGATCACCGAGGACGATAACTGGGCGGGGGCGATTTTGTCCCACCAAGGTCCCTAATTCGCCGAGAAATGTTTCGAACTCAGCGAGGACCCTGTTAGGAGAGAAATAGACCCCCACCACCACCATTCCACCTACCTCAGCCGCAACAAATCCCCTCCCTCTCGTGACTCCGCCAAGAGTGAGAGAGGACGTCGGTGACTGCGTGGTGACCGCCACTAGACCATCCAGGTCCCCAACCCAGTCTGTTCTGGATGGGACTCGGTATGGTTCGGCCACCACACACACCTTGATCAATCGCTCTGCCATGCACTGGAGCAGCAGGTCCTGTGCACGAGCGGAGTGATTGATGTTCGTTTGGAGGAAACTTAGCATTCTAGCCATACTAAGTTTCCTCCATGCGAACCGCCTGTGCCGCTTTGGGGTGAGTCGGCTGCAACCTAGAATTGGTCGCAGCGGGCTTTTTTCTCGCTCCCGTTTTTGTCGGGGGCTTGGCACATGCTTTACCCCCGCTTAGGTGTTCCGCCGGCCTTTCCGCACTTGCACATAGCGTGCAATGCGGCGCGGCAGAGCACTCTCTGGCCTTGTGGCCAGGTTGACCGCAGCGATAGCACTGATCGCTGCGGTCGACTTCCGATTTGCATTGGGCCCTGACGTGGCCAAGCGCAAGGCACTTGAAGCACCGGCGCGGTCTAGCTTCAAGAAGCTTGACCGTCGCCGCCACCCAACCAACTAACAGGCGCCCGCCATTCGCCAATAGCTTCTTGGCGGCTCCGACCGGGCACCTGACGAAGGCGGTGCCCATACCAGCTGGGCCCCGCCTTATTTGCCCCACTTTTAGATCCGGCACTGGGCATTTACTCGCCTGTGCCAGAACCGCCAACAGCTCGTCAGAGCCGACGGAGTCGTCCATACCACTTATGCGCAGATCTGCGGTAGTGGTCGGTCTCGACACCGTCAGGCCCTCGGTGGTCCCAAAAACCTCCCTCAGCTTCGTGGCTATAGAGTCAGCCATGGCCTCCTTTTGAGCTCCGGGCACCTCAAGGATGCGTGCTCCGGTAGCTGCGGTACGCATCTTCAGAGGTGGTACCCCCATTGCCACGAGGTCTATTCGGCTCCTGGCCTCTTCCAGCACTCGGGCGTACGTGAGACCCCTCTCCACCGCGCTCGGTTGCAGCGTGATTGTCACGGCTGCGGTCCGAGGGGGGCGGAGTTTCGGGGCTTTCGCCTTCGCCTTGGGTGGCCTCGGGGACAGGGCCCGGTCAGGGGCAGCTGATCGCGGTCCCCTTGCTGCCCTCTTTTCGGAGCGCCGTCCGGTGACTTTTGTCCAGCTCTCCGATTGGGGAGCTGCCGGCGGGGTCAGATTCACGGGCTCCATTACGACGCTCGCAGTCGGGGGGTGAGTTCTGCCAGCCTTTGGTGGGCGGCGGCTCTGCGGTGGCATTTTCTCGGCCCTGGCTGGTTGGCTGCCAGGGCCGGGCACTACCCTTGAGGTGCTGGCCGTGGGTGGCTCCTCTCTTCGCCTGTCCGCCGCCAGAAGTGGCCTTTGGCGCTGTTGAGGGAGCAGCCTCTCCTCTAGACCCTCCAAGCGGGCATTCATCATGGTGCCAACCTGCACCATGATGGTCCGCATCAGCTCCTCCATAGAAGGTGCGACTTCACTGCGAGTTGTAGCAAGGGGTGGTGACAGCCTTGCCTGTGTAGCTTTCAGCTCTTCAAGCTCACGGCGGACATTTGCAAGTTCCGCTGTGAGCTTTTTGTTCGCCTCTAACATTAGCCGCACCTCTTCCGACACAGTGCGGTCGCGCATCTCCCCAAAAATATCCTGTACCAAGGACGCCGCATCTTTGAGGTATTTTACGTAAGTACCTTTTAAATTTCTGGACGTTTTAGCCACCTTATTTATGGTGTCCACAGAGTCCTCCATAACTTTTTGTATTAGGGCGGCGTCACGGGGCACTTCTATTTGCGAGGTGGTTTCTCGCAGAGAGCGCGCCCGCTCCTCTTTCTCCTGCATCTCCACCAGCAGCTGGTGTTCCGCCTCGAGCTGCAGCCCCTCCCGTTTGGCCCGGTTGTATTCCGTCTGTGCCTTCGCGAGGCCGGTTGTCAGCAGTCTGCCTCTTCCCCTCCGGGTCGTGGCGATTTTAGTGGCTGGACCATCCAAATTCTCCTCGGAGCCGGAGCGGGACCAGCAGTCACTCAAATCCAGCGTCGCGAACCCCCTCTTTCTAAGGACCCTCTCGGACTTCGTCGATTTCATAGATGAATCGGACACTGTCGCCAACGATGCGTTGGAAGTGTCCGACTCATCTCCCTCCACTTGACCAGTAGGCACCTCCCGTGCCTTCCGTCTCACTGCATTCGCTCCATCCTTCATATGTCCAGACCGTTGAGCCAAATCGTTTGCCAGTGTCGTGCTTAAGTCGTCGGTGTTTGTCGTAGAGTGAGTATGTGCCCCCCCAGAATACGACGGGCTGCACACTTCCTGAGAAGTGTGGAGGGATTCCCCCTTTCGGGGACCCTCCTGGGTAGTTTTTTCATATTCACTGTTCATTTTCTTTTTGTTTGTTGCTAAATTAAAGAGGTATAGCTCCCCTGGGGTGGGGGTCTAGCGGCCAGCTTCCCGTTGACCATGCCTGAATCGCGAGCCCGAGACTACGCCCTGTAAGCAGCGCAGTCTCCGACTCGCGTGCCAGACACTCCCCTCGGCGACCCCCAAACCTTGAGACTTGGTGTCTCCGTGTCGCGACATCCCACGGGAAACATGAAGTGCCGCGGCACGCAGAGTCTCCGATACCTCTGGATCCCTCCTCACCGCACCTTGGCGCCCTCGTCCTTCACGCTGAGCACTCTGCTAGCCAGAGTGCTCGCGGAGGACCCTCATCTGGAAGACAAAGAAGTTCTACTTGGCCGATAAGAGCTCAGCCGAGTAGCCCTCCAAAGTCTTCCACTCCCTATCCCCGACTTCCGCTCGCACTGCTGTCACGGGGAGAGGAGCACAAGCGGAAGCTCCCTCCCCAGCCAGGATTCGCCATCACACAACAAGATGCCGGCGAGGCACGTTGTTGTGTGATGCCCAGGGTGCACCACGTGGAGGTTCCTGAGCCACGCACCCCAGTTAGCTGATACCCTGGATTAACACATAGGCTACTTTTTCACCACACAAAATAACTGGAACCACGGGAACTACGCGAGTAAAACGTAGGGCGCTGCTAGTATATTATAATGGTCTCACGTATAATTCATTTATAATTTTAGGTATGCTCTACGTAGATACGTAAATGTAGTTAGTAAGTTTGGGTTAGTAGGTAGGTTGGTACGTCTTCTGCGCTATTCCTTTGTTCGGTGTGCAGTAGAAGCTATCTAAGGACAACTGCCATATCTTTTATATAAAAAACACAATAACTACGGCAAATAAACCTTCATTAATGTACCAGAACACATAACATATTATGATACTGGATCAATCAACGCAGTGGTCCAAAGTAGAGTGCATGGTAAAAATAGTGTCAAAGCGCTTAGTACGAATTTGTACCGCATGGTTGCATAAACTGAAAGGCAATTTTCTGCCTCATGAAAGTCATTCATCAATGTCACTACAAGAGCTCCCACAAGGCATTTTTCATTTTCACTTCAGATACTTATCTATCAGCACTGAAATAACTTTCTAGCTATTCCTCGTTACGTCCATGTAAACTTGAATCAGTTATCATTTGAATGCTAATCATGATAAAATTATATCAGTTCATATCCCTTCACTTTAAAATCATAAAAGTATTTATGTCGACTCTAGGTATTCCAACTAACCCTACGAGAAACGAGCATAATTTCCAGTACGTATCTGTAAAACACCAGGACATCTACTCTCTTTCTAGGAAAACGTAATTTCGAAAAAAAGCTCGCGTCTTTACTACTACTCTCTTTCTACTTCGTTTCCTCCGATACAACATTGTTTGACGTCTAAAGCCAGAAAACGAAAAAAGGACATTTTCGACGCCGCACACTGAAGTTAAGAAACTAAAAACTATGACAAAAAAAATATTGACGTGTGGGTACAATCAAGAAGAAGCACAATAACCGAATAGAAATTTAAAAATCGATCAGAGTTTTTTACAATAAAAAAATAAAAATGACACCGAAAAAACCCGTTTTAAATCGAGTACTCGAAATCATCAGCGATGACCCCACATTATTTTTTGGTAATAAAATTTCTATTTGTACGTTCTAGTAAAGTAACCGAACACTTTTTTAAATTTATGTTTAGTTATTGAGTAATTAAATAAAACTTGGTCAAAAATGGACTCCTGATTAAATATTGATTTTTCCTCCAAACTGTGTCATGCTATTCTCGACTTTATGTACATCACATTAAGAAACGCGTCGCGCGGGTGAAATCTGATTTTTTCCTGGCTTTAGGCGCACTCTTAAATGTTTTAAGTATAATCTTAAGGCCTATTTACATCAGACGAGCGAATGCTCATTCTATCCCCCCACTGTATCAAATTCATTTGGTGTAAACAAACGTAGAACATTCTTTCGTTGTTTTGTTTGCGTTCGCATAGATATTCTATGGAATATCTAAAGGCCGATTTAAACTGAACGAACATAGAGCTAGAGCTGGAACAAGAGCATTCTTTCTCGATCTTTTAGTGTAAACGAAAGATAGTTCTTAGCGTTTTCCATATTATATATTCCATAGAATCTTTGCGAACGCAAACAAAACAACGAAATAATGCTCTACGTTTGTTTACACCAAATGAATTTGATACAGTGGGGATAGAATGAGCATTCGCTCGTCTGGTGTAAATCGGCCTTTATATGGAAAACGATCTTTCGTTTACACTAAAAGATCGAGAAAGAATGCTCTTGTTCCAGCTCTAGCTCTATGTTCGTTCAGTTTAAATCGGCCTTAATTAGAGTAGGCTTAGAACATTTAAACGGAGAAAACGACGGATAGAAGTAGAATCGGAGTTGGAAAGTCGCGAGTTTATTTCGAAATTACGTTTTCGTAGAAAGAGAGTAGACGTCCTGAACCGGTATAAAGAAATTGAACTGATATTGAAAATGTGTTGTACAAACACTACAAAAATGAGTGTTACATTTTACTCGTGTTCAAATTTTGTATGAAAACAGTTGGGGTTTTTTAAATTCTATTACGATACGGTGCTCAGTATTATTCTCTTCATTCTCTGTATATCTATACTAATATTATAAAGCTGAAGAGTTTGTTTGTTTGTTTGTTTGAACGCTAGGATCTCGGAAACTACTGGACCGATACGAAAGATTATTTTTTTGTTGGATACTCCATTTATCGAGGAAGGGTATATAACATTACGCTACTATCAATAGGTACGGAGTATGAGTGAAGAATGTAAAGAAAACGGGGAAAAATATTTCTCTTCGAGAGCTTTAGTTCCGTGAATTTAAATTCTCTTTGGTTGCTGAAGTCTGTGACGGCGCGTGTCTACATTTGAAGTTTGTGTTATTTGAAGTAATCAAATTTGTTCTACAACAATCAAACAACAATGCATTGTTGCTTATTTACGTATTTTTAGGGTTCCGTAAAACGTAATAAAGTGGCCAGCAATGGATATTTTAGTATGGATTTTCCTCAAATAGACGCGGGTGAAACCGCGGGGCACAGCTAGTACAAAATACAATTTCAAAATCGGTTTACAATTGACGAAAACTTCGATGGACAGACAAACCTCCACGTTGAAGTCTGCTAAAAAGGACCTGCAACTACATGATATGTTGTATGACAGGTAGAATGTATCGACTAATCTAAGTAGGTACGAACCGCGACTGTGCTATAGTGTTTCGTGAAATCAAAAATCTTTACCTGTATTCCCACTAACCAGAACCTGTGTGTTTACTGAGATATCTCGATATTAAACATGCTCCATCGTAGATCGCATCGTCACGTCGTTTAACGTCAGGCGAGATCGCGGTCTAGTGTAAACCTATTGAAGTTTAAAAAAAAGAACCCAAGACCCTCTATCATTCTACACGACGTAACTCAATTTATACTGAGTCGGTGTTTTTCAGTTATTGGTCAATGTGAATTAAGCCACTGGAAGAGCGAAACAAAATCAAGCGGCTTCTTTAGCAAGCATAGAGCGGGCATAACTTAAATATTTTAATTGCAGAACTGGGGAATACCTTTTTAATAAAACATAAGTTACTTAAAATTATGGACCAAGGTTTGTGCATATTTATTCATAACCACTAAGTATTAGCTAGTCTATAACATTTATAAACCTCATTATACTTAAGAAAATGTACATATTTATGTTAATTGGTTAAACGTAAAAGCATACCCAATTTAATTACAATTTCGTAAGCTGAGAGGTAAACTTGGGTATCGGTTCTTGTATCAATTTGCTCTAACATATAACTGGGAAACCTTGCACCTACCTTTTACATCATTTATCATGAATCGGTCTAAAAAGATCGCTATAAGTTGATGTTTTTTTATCTTTCTTTATTCACTTTTTTGGGTAGGGAAAATATCACGCTAATTAATTATTACATATGAACTTACTCATGGCGTAGTTTAAATTCAGGCCGTTAACTGGCAGTAGCATCATAAATATGTAGTTACAAAACACTACGCCCCTGCAGTCGCCAACCGACAAGACAAGACGACAGGCTAATGCAGCTAGAAGCTGAGTTTTCAATGTTAGATGGCCCATTTTGGGGTTTTGAAAAGTGAGAAATCCATGGGGAGGACACCAGAATCAAGCCAACTTTTATTTATCGGGAAAGCTTTTTGACAGCTGTATTGGGTATCTTGATCATAAAAACTTGTGTAACCCAAGGTTTAGAAGTTGCAAGTGCGTCTTCGAGGGTCGCGTATACATTATTGTCTAGTTAACTGCCGACCCCCTCTTCTCCTTCCTCTTCTTTCTTCAAGTTAGTTAGTTTCTTAGCACCCTGAGAGGAATATCATCTAGACTCTGATAAGGAATCTAAGTGAGGATATCACCGAGGCACTAGGCCATACGTAATAATAAATAAATACCTCCAGAGCAAACTTCTAGGTTGTAATGAGGGATTTTTTTTCGCTGAAATGGGGGTGCGTACTGGCGTTGAATATGTAGTAAAATTTTACGGTTCGGGTCGAAAGAATAACATGAAGGGCTGTTTCATATGAACTCTTTTTTCAAGAAACAGCCCTAACGGAAATGGACATGGCCCCGGTCAACGACGAAAATTTTTTAATAGTGTTCGCTCTTTAACAGCTCAAAAAAGGTGGTAGAACATGATTGATAAAATAGCTTTAAGCCCTGTTTAATATTTTACAGGGAAAAAAGAAGCATAGAAGCATGGTCATTTCGTTATTTAAAAAGGACGAGAAAACCATTTTGTAATAATCTGGTGCGAAGAGTCGACGAGTTCCGATCCCCTGAACAGGCCCGGTTTCGAAGCTAATACAATACTATAATACCATAACCACACACTGCGGAAGATTTTACAGAACTACAATCGCCCTCCATACGTAAGTTTATAGACTATGTGAAAGCGTTCGATTCGAGTTGGGCTATTCTGGATTCCTTAACGGTGTCGACGTCAAATTCTGGCGATAATATGAGGTGATGAGATGTCTGTATTACGCCGCAGTCCAGCAGACGAAACATATCCACGTATCCATCTTCATAATATAGGCGTGACAAGAAGACATGGTTTCTCCCAAATCGTTCTCAAACACCGAATAGCAGTTAAAACGCTGGATTGGGCTAGACGAGATATCAATATAATTCATCTCCCATCTACGGTTTGCTGATGACTTCGTCATAATAGCTAATCGCTGGAGGACTTACAGTCGATACTAAACGGTCTAGCTGATGCTTTTCAACATATATAGGTATCTGCAGGAATTTCCACCATCATAGCCAAGTGCGGGTTGACGGATCACGCACGTGCTCGAAGGATAAAAAAGAAAGACAATGTATAAATCTGCATTTGAAAAAATACTCAAGAGGTGCAGGAAAAATTTAAAAAAAAATACATCATCATCAACAGCCCACTAAATGTTCCCACAGCTGGGACTCGGGGCCTTCGCTCGCAAGGAGAGAGTTAAGGCCATAATCCACCACGCTGGCCCAGTGCGGGTTGGTGGATGACACATGACTTCGAAAGATTCTAAGTACATGTCGGTTTCCTCACGATGTTTTCTTTCACCGTTTAAGTTAGCGGCATTACAGACAGTGGTGCGTTAAATGAAAAACTAAACTGAGCAATATCTATGTGTAGAATTGTATTACCTATGTACTAATGAGGATGGCATTTTTGTTTATTTACTAAATTGAAACAAAAAATACTTAGTAAGTACTTGTTCTGATCCAGTGCTAATCTTAACCAAAAGTGAATGAGACCCTTTGAATGTCATCAATCCATCACTGGTTATTTTTTAATTTAATACTTGTGCCAACAATTCATTCAGTTGCAAATAATGCAGGCTTGTAACCTTTGCACAACATTATTATGCAAATTAATTGTTGCAATGATACACATGTGAATGGGATTATTTTAACCTCATAAATATCAATGTTATGTACCTAATAGTACCAACAGAATTATTTAAAGTGTTACATTATTTTAAACATCTATGTGATTTTTTATTTGATTTGCAGGATAATAGCAGATATGTAAACATGCATATTACTTATGTACTAATAATATATGTGTTACTAGCAGCGCCCCGCGGTGTTACCCGCAAAGTTCCCGTTCCCGTTGTTTTTCCTGGATAAAAAGTAGCCTATGTGTTCTTCCAGACTATAATCTATCTGTGTTCCAAATTTCAGCCCGATCTGTACGTACATATGTTAGGACGTGATTGAGCAACAAACATCCAAACATCCAAATATCCAAACATCCATACATTCACATTTATAATATTAGTAGGATTGTAACATAAAAGCTACATTTACTTTTAATTCATTCTTTTTCATTTCTTTTCATTTTTTTTTATTGCATTCAATGGTTTAAAATGCTTGAAAGATTGACAAACATCCATCTATCATCACATTATATCAAAATGATCATAATTTAATTACTTTTTTGGGTATATCAACACATTAACAAAATTTAATGATGTGTTTGTTTAGTTTGAATTAAACTACTTCATTGAAATACTAATACTTTGTTTTCTTTTCCTAAGAGAGTTGCTTGTTTAATACTGACAAAGTGCATTTGAAATGGAGACGACAGACAGACAGATGGACCATAAAATTAAACATTTGTACAAAATGTTTACAATATAATGTTAAGTTAAGTTTCTGCATGTATTTAAATACAACAATGAATTACTATAATATATAGTTTTCAACACATTTTAGTTACGATATTAAGAATATTTTTTATCAAATTTATCTGACAGAATCTTTTACTTTATAAAATATTTACTGTATAATTCTTTACATAAAATTTTGTCAAAATATTTGTAACTATCTACTAACACCTAAGATACTAGTATTGTAATGAGGAATTTATATTTTTGAGTGTTTGTAGTTTTGTACGTAACTACTTAATAAACTTAAAAACTACTGTACCAATTTTAATTATTTTGCCATTAGCAAGCTACATTATCACTGAGTAACTTGGACTATATTTATTACAAAAAAAAAGATTCTCAATTTTTTTTTAAATCAAACGAAGGTGTGTAAAAATTAGCCATGAAATTATTTTTCATTGCATGCTGATAGTTTATATTTTCATTCAAAATATTGGAATACTAAATGCTGTGAAATTATAAAATACTGTTAAATATTCTAATCCTATTTAAGTAATATTACTGTTATAATATTAATAAAAACATTTAAATCTTTTACTTTAATAGTATTTGTTGGAAAGGCATGTTTTATCATAGCAGAAATAGAAAAGCAATGTACACTAGAATTGTTGAATAAAAACCGTAGTAGTCTATTATAAATGCATTTATATACTCATGTTTATGGTAATATCATGCATTCGTAAAAAGACTACCTCCACAACAGATACTCATTCACTACGTTTAAAAGGAACCGACAAAAATAATGTAATATTACCTAGATTGTTGATGAGAATTAAATTTTTAATGACATTGCTGTTTAGCAATAAATATCAACAATATTCAAATTGTTCCTTGTGTTTGTACCAGCAAGAAAAATTTATAACATGTGGAGTTGTGATCCTCTCCCATTTTGTTCTATTATTGTACTATGTAAACTAAACAAACAATTCATAAATCATTTTGTAGATAAGTCCTACTTTATGAGGGAATATTATAGAATCACAATATTGTGCGATGTAAATAAACAACACTGCGTCAACAACATGAAGCTAAGTTAGCTATTTGAAAGTAAATTATATGCTTATTTTATTCTTTAATACATACCTGGTCAGGACAAAAGTATCCAAATGCCACCATGCCAAACAGGGAGAGAAGCAGACAGAAGACAATCACTTTCCTCAGCCTAGATCTTGGCTCCATTTTCTTTATCTCATAGACACCACTTGGCAGCAACAGAGCAAAATCACTATCTACTTGCACTGATACACTTTTTTGCATCTCGACAGAATGCATGTCTCATTTTAACAAAAATATCTTCGGCCGAACACTGTCACCAATTCTGTCCAGTCTATTTACTCGAATCCGAAGAAAGCCCATAATTCATCGTATCGAATTCACATCTTTATCGTTTTCGATTATCATTCAAGTTCGATAACATTGTTTTGCTGATACCACTCGATTGTTATGCCATTAACGAAGCCGAAAATAATCTGATTAGACGCGATCGTTGCTACCATCGGAGACCGTGCCGAGTGTTCGACTGTCTGGCAAGAGTGCGGAGCCGCGAACATCTATCGCGCGCAACCGTCGGGACCAGGGACGTCTGGCCCATATGTATGAAAACAAACATAAAACAGACCAATGGAATTCATGACACGCGAACGGAATTGTGTAGGCTAAGCTATTGCGTCAAAATACTAATAGTTTCACTTTCACTAATAGAGGAATTAATTTAACAGTATTTCTCTTCGATTTATTATTATTTGCAGAAACCAAAACGAAACGATCAACAACAATCGCCCTGGTAAACTAGACAATGACAGCTTAGTAAAATCATGACAGTGATTCTGACGTTTGTGTGGTTATGTCAAAGTTATTTCGTAGTTTTTTTATTTAGGACTTCCACCTCTTCTATTTGCAAGAAGTGGTAGGCTCAGGCTAAGGCCTCAGACAGTAGTCCTTACCTAAATTACCTTGGCTTCAGCTGACAGAGCATCTACCCCGTGGTCACGGGAGGCTGCTGCGTAGATTCTGCTAACTGGGTTTGTAGTCCTTGAAGTATCATCATTGACGTATTATATAAAGTTATTATAGTTTTAATATCATTGAGTATCATGATCCTATTCGTAGAGGTATGCCACCGCAAAGTTTTTTGTGTGCAAGATCATGCACATAAGTTGTAATTATTACAAAATTGATGTAATTTATTTGTTATCTTATTATATATAAATCTCCTGTCACGATGTTTGTCCGCGATGGATTCCTAAACTAAGTACTTACTTAACCGATTTTGAATTAAATTGGCACACCGTGAGCAGTCTGATCCAACTTAGAGAGATATGATATATTTTTTTTCGATTAATTAATAGTCCTTATATGACGAAATCCGAGCGAAGCCGGAACTGGCCGCTAGTTTATTATATAGCTTAGACAATGGCAATCGAAGTGATTGTATCACGGTAATAGTGCCACGCAAATATGGACAAAAATAAAGTGTAAATTCTAGTTTACTTCTTTCAAAAAAGAGAATGTAGGAACTGATAGGTAGGCGTAGTACTAGAACGATTAGTGCTACGACTAAGCCGATCCACACACTGACACGCACCACGCTGCATGTCGATACATCTACGCGCGTACTTGCGGGAGTGCAGGGTAGCGATTCTGAAACCATTCGGCAAAGAGAATGTAAATACTAGAATGTAAATACTACGTAAGAGGCGGCACTAGGAATAAAATTTTTTGAGCAATTTACATGGCTGTTCAATACCAATCGTACGGCAACGGATGTCAAAAACTACATGCTACATGAGTACCAACCTAACAGATTGTTTAGTGTTGTAGTGTAGTGCAGTTTATCGATTTCGCATTTTATCGATATCGATAATAAAATTTCGACCAAAAAGTAGGCTCAGTATTAATTGAACATTTAATGTCCAAAAAAAGGATAGAGTCTACATTTGAGTCCAACGTTAGACATTCATAAGTAATACAACAATAGTACAACATCAGACTTAAACTAAGACTCGAGTTGAAATGAAAAACTTTTGGTTAAAAAACAACAAAAAATATTGTGTTTATTACAATAATTCACCTGTTAAATGTATTTACATAATGTTTATTTATTTATTTAAAAATTTAAAAAATAAAGAGTTTCAAAACTAAATAATGTATGAAAGCGACAGGAAAAGCAATTATAAAAATGTGTGAGAGAATAAACAATACTAACTTAATTGTAATTTTGACATTAAATAAAACGAAATCACAATAAGTTTGAATGAAATAGTATTTGATAACACAAAAAAATGGCAGCCATAGGGACTGCAGTTAGAAGTGAAACCTTTATAACTTGGAATTTGATAGCTCACTAACAGGAAACAACGGGGGTGAAACCGGAGGTCGCTGGAATAAATATTCAAAGCATTGTCGTCTAAATAAGTCTTCTAAGAATGACCATCTAGACTAAGAGACAAGATGCCCATGCTTCTAAACATGGTCACCTAGAAATGTTGACGAGTTTCCGAGTTTTCCCAAAGATTTATTTCATTTTTAAGCGTGAAGATTGAGCTCAATTCAAAGCCCACGAAAAATCAATGTGTGGTGCGCCTAAATAAGTTTTCACTTCATAAATCTCCACGTGTACATAATATAAATTAAGATATTCGAGAATACCTCTATAGTGCCACATATTAAGTCTTTGGCGCTTAAAACATTATTAAAAAATGGATAATAAGGAAAAAAAGGGATAAAAACTATTTTTGTTAAAAAAAGCAATAAAGATTTTGAAAAGACGATACCCAAGTTACTAGTCCCAGCTATTGGTTCAACCTGGCATTTCGATTTTTCATTGTCGCGTATCTCTTGACAAACATTTATGGTAAATTTTGTTTTAGAATTGATACGACAAGGAAATTCAACTAGCATTTCGTCAGGAAGTGGGCCAGTCTTAAGGTTTTTTGTGGGTATAGGTATAGCAGACTTTTTTGGTCGGTTTTTTTTCTTATGAAATACTTTATTCTCAAAATGATCTCCACATATATATTTCAATGAGTGTAACTTTTCTATTGGAACGTATACTAAATCTTCGTTGCCCACAGCTTTAACCCACTTCTTGCACCTGAAAAATATTTGCAAATTACTTAAAAGACAATTTCTAAGATAGGCTGTTGATTAAACGGTTGAGTAAGCTAGTTGCATGCTGCGACATACACACTACACTCATTAACAATAAATAAAGCGGTACTGGATATCATCATCATCCACAGCCCACTAAATGTTCCCACTGCTGGGACTCGGGGCCTTCTCTCGCAAGGAGAGAGCACTGGATATACTCAGATATACTTGTCAGTTAATATACGTTTAAATTTACTTTTTAAATCTGATATTTCAGCTTAACATAATATTACTTTTGAATATACTATGTGGATATAGGTACTTATTAAGGTAACTGTTACGAAGCAAATTATTCTCCTGATTATTGGTATTCTTATTATTTCTTCCATTGCTCTGATGTGTGTCTCAAATTTATCGATATTTAAGGCTCTTTGATTTAAGGTACATTTGAGGTACATCACTAGTAGTTATCCACAATAACAATAAATGATGATTTTAATAACTTGCTAGACTATAAAACGTACCCTTTTAACAGTGTACAACTGATACATTCTCTTTGAACTGATTTAACACTTACCGGATTTCATCTATCGGAAACTTTGCCATGAATTTCCGTTTTTCTCCTTTTACTTGCATGGCTCTGTATCCACATATTTCACAAGTTATAAAACGATTTATTCGTGGCATATTGATAAAATAGCCACCGTAAATGAAACTATATAATTAATATCAAATTAATATAATAATTAATATTTTGCTTCTTTATCGAAATAGGGGAGATTGGGCGATTTTGAGCAGAGGTCGTTAGAAGTTAGAAAATAAATAAATAAATATTTTTTGATTTTTGCATTTTCTAACTCTAAAATCTCCGACACTCTGTTTACACATCTATATATATAAAAATCAATGCCACTTTTTGTTGTTAATCAACTCCTCCTAAACGGCCGGACCGATTTGAATGATTTTTTTTGTATACGTTTGGGTAGAGCCCTGGAAGGTTTCGATTTACAAATCAGCCCGGCAGATGGCGCTGCAGTTGATATCTAGGTGATTATTCGAGCGAAGCCGGAGCGGGCCGCTCGTTGCTTATGTTTTACGGTGCAACAAATTAAATACTCATATAACTTAATAACATTTAAAATTAATTTAATAATAATAAAACAACTATTTTGCTAAATAAAAACAATATACAATCCGTAAGCAATGATTGCCGATAACAATTTATTGCGCTTTTTTCGATATTGATAGATGCAAAAGTGGCGACGAATTTGCAATTCATATCGACAATTCATCATCTTCAATCATTCATCAACTTCAAACATTCATCAATCAACAATTCAAATCAACATCAACAGCCCACTAAACGTTCCCACTGCTGGGACTCGGGGCCTTCTCTCGCAGGAGAGAGTTAAGGCCATAATCCACCACGCTGGCCCAGTGTGGGTTGGTAGATGACACATGACTTCGAAAGATTCTAGGTACATGTCGGTTTGTTGTTTGTGTCATGTTTTCCTTCACCGTTTTAAGTTAGCGGCATTACGCACATGACTTCGAAAAGACAGTGGTGCGTGTGGGGTTTGAACCCGGGGTCGCCGGATCGGCAGCCGCCGTTCTCCCGACTAGACCACCGTAACTTCATATAGCTTACTTCATATAGCTTAGCATAATTATGTCTTATTCAATATTTTTTTGCATTAAAAGTTTCTCAAATTACAACTTTTATTTTTATAATTCAGTAAGTAAACATTTTTAATATATGTAGAGCGTACCAACTCTTTTAATGCTGCTAATACAGACCCAAATATAATGTAATTGTTTAGTCTAGAGGTTTTTATTTATGAAAGATAGTGTTGGGGCAGATTTGACGCAAAATTACCGGGGACTTTTGAACATTTCAGTCAATATTACTAGAACGGGACCTAATCAACCAAATACTTTGCCATCATGAGTTATTTTTTAAGTTTCAACTTCATTCTTCAATTTTTGATACACCAAAAAGTAGTCAATTAGTAGTCAATTGACTTAATTGTTTCTTGTAATAGTCAACAAGGTAGAAATAAAAAAAAGAAAAAGGAAAGTTATGTGAATTAAGATGATGTGGAATGAGCTGTGCGATGTCAACGATTGTATGGTACTATAAATGCCTATGTTCAATAGTAAAATACTAATATATTATATTCTAGACTACATAGTTTTTAATTTTTCTTTGTTTTTCAAAGATGTCCCTAAAGGTGTCAAATGTGCCCCGCGGCTAGAGCTAATATGAACAAAATAGAGGTTTAGAAATATGGAGAGTGCGTTAGTTTCATGGGTCCAGATAAATGTATATAATTCATATTTATTATTTAGTATAAACCCAAATAATAAAAAGTGTTCAGAGCTACCCCTGTCTCCCCTACGCTATGACAAGCAATTTGAAGTATCTGATGGTTTGACGGAGAAACGGTCAAAAGTCAAAAGACAAGAATAAGTATTTATGTACCTACGTAAAAATTACATTCGCAAATTACGTTGTGAAATAAATGAAGCATAAGAAAAAGAACCTAAACTGTGCGAGGAAATTGTCTGGTAAAGTTTCATACATTTTTACGAAACGATTTTAATGCATTAAGTTTCGCTAGGCTGCCATTCGGTTGCATCCGACACGGAATCTCATCTCTCGGTCTTTGTCATGCTAAACAGATAAGACAAAGACCGAGAGATGAGATTCCGTGTCAGATGCAGCCGAATGGTTTCAGAATCGCTACCCTGATCTGCACTTCATCGTGCGGGTTTTTCACGCACTCCCGCGCCATGTGGGTTTTGGATTCATGGCAGCGTGATCTGTGATGGCAGCTCTGACTCAGTTCATTGAAACACACTCGAAGCCCGTCCAAAATCACGCACGGCACAGTGGACTCGGTGTGCTTTGCGTCTCGCCCGCATGTATCAAATAAAATGTAAATTACTAGATACGCATCCACGCGCGGGGTTGCATGTTTATCTGCATGAACGCGCGTGGGTGCATTTTCGGTGTGTTGTTCTGTGTGTATTTTCTATCCAATAGATACTTACATACGATGGAACACGCATTCACGCACTGCGCTGTGGCAGTGTGATGATCGCCTAAGAAAGTTAAAATATTAGCTTCTTTACTCTAAACC
The DNA here is from genome assembly GCA_963693475.1 of Ectropis crepuscularia. Taxonomy (NCBI): domain Eukaryota; kingdom Metazoa; phylum Arthropoda; class Insecta; order Lepidoptera; family Geometridae; genus Ectropis; species Ectropis crepuscularia. The sequence continues at coordinate 11,125,070 of OY856339.1, read as the reverse complement.
TCTACCTACAGGTAAATTCCACATTCCTATTGGTTTTAACATTGGTTTGAAACCATAAGTGTTTACCTATAGGTACTCTAAAGAGGTCGCGGGTCGCTGGCGAAATTCGCCACTTGGACCGAACCAAAACATGCCAAAACTCCGAGGAGCCGAGTCTTATTTGAAGAGGAATTGATATTCTGGAATAGAAGTCTTGGTCTTGATGGGGACCTGTAGAGTGAAGGTTATTATTACGCCTGCTAGTTGCGTTGTTTTACTGAGACTTTAGTTTTGTAAGAACTGTATTTGCTGGCGCTTGCGAAGTGATACAATCTCTGGAACTACTAGACCCTAGACCGATTTGAAAAATTCCTTAACTGTTGGGTGTCTACGTGATCCCGGAGTGCTATACATTTGATGTACCACAGGCGAAGCCGGGGCATATCGCCTAGTCAGATAGAATAATATAAGTAATTCCTACTTCCCCTACTAAGGTATTTTATTTAACACAACCACAGGCTGAAACTTTATTCAAATAAAAATACAGTTTAATCATTTCTATGACAGGCTTTAATTCAATATCAGTTTTAATATAATTGTATGTATGTAATAGTTAAGATATAATTTCAAAAGAAACACTTCATTTGAAACAAAGGACCCCAATACTTTCTTTGCTAAATTAGCAAACTAGATATAAACTAAAAATGTTTAAAAACATACCTAGAGTACACAAGCAAAACATTTACCAACTAAAAATCATTTACGATTACAAAATACCGCATTGTGGCACTGTTAGTATAGCTACGAAATAAAAACTGATTTCAGTTCTACTTATTGAGAAATGAAGGCACTTTTAAATTGGACGTAGTTAAACGAAAAGGACCCAATATTTATCTAAACTTACCTAAAAGGTAAAAATAAGTATAAAACAAAGTAATCAGCGAATTATATTAGTCAATATTACCCCATTTTTCCATTTCATTAGTGACAGCGCCACAAAAGTTAAAATGATACCTTGTAATATTAGAAAAAGATTAATTGTATATAACTTTCATGTTCACAAACAAAATCTATAAGAACATATTGATATCCCCATAGCGACATTAGAAGATGTCTAATTTGACCAGGAATATTCTTTTCACATAATTACGTCCAATTCAGGTGAGGATATTTATAACAATACATGCATACAAATATTATAATGCTGTAATTTCTGTGGTCAAATTTCTCTCGTCACACTGATGTTGCGCTTAAAAAATATAAAACATTTTAAAATAATTCTTCATTTCTTTTTATGTACATCAAGATCTGTCACAATACCTTCTCACTTACCATGTTAAATATTAATAATAAAATTGTTTGTGGAAAAACCCATAGTTGTAAACTAATATTTGACTCTGTAATACCTATTGTCATTTAAAGTAATATGCAATTTCACAATATTTATAATAAAATAATGAAAATTAATGGAAGAAGTGGACGTATAATACCATCACACGTAGGATGAGGGTAGATGAACAAAGAGATCTATATAAAAATTTAAAAAGGCAGCTGATAGTGATTGGGTGCAAAACTTCAAGAGTCAAGTGGAGTAACGAGTCATGGGTAAAGCTTACGTCTATCACGGGAATAATGTGGATTATTGTTGATAGTTGACCATCTAGCTTCATGTTCATTGCTGTTGGCTACAACTTTTCTCAAATCATCAGTTTTATGATAGAATAAAAAAAAAGGTTGGCATGTCAATCAAATCTTAATTTACGTTGTACTTCACCACCATTTTGTGTCATTCAATATCATTTAATTATTTTCAGTAAAATAGAATTCCGCCTACTTCAACTTCAACTTTTGCTTTATGGCTTTTATTGTGGTTTAGCCTCACAATTTCGCCAATGAATTCTGCTATGATACACTTTTAATTAAGAATTAAAATGTTTGTCAATGTCACGAGAGAACCCATTTATAACAGTCATATAAATTGATATTAAAAAAATGTATACAAAATGTCCACACCTCATATTATGATTACATTTTTTTTTATATAAAAGTATTCACCACTGATATTAACATTTAAAATGACACCGACGCCGCGGCGCGTTCAACACATCTCACAGTCAGTGTAAAATGATGTTTTACATTGATTTCGTTACTATAATTAACTTCACAAGTCCCTAGTCATAAAAGGAGTAACTCCTCTCACCACAGAATTTCCTAGTTATAAAAATTACTATTTTTTTTCAGTCCACAAATTTGAAACAAAGTCCACAATTCCACTCATTGCCGCGTCACTCACGACAGTAATTACTTAATGTTCGGTTCACTAGGCGTCTGTTTTAATAACTTCCAGTTCGAAATATTCTTTATATTAGCACATTTTAATTTGTTGAAAGTTTTTTTTTTAGCTATGCACTGTTTAAAACAATCATTACTCCCGGTTACATTATAATTGTTCGGGTTGGAACGCAACACCCGCAAGTCGCGTCGACAAAGGACTCGGTCCCTTCGTTTGTGTGCGCGCGTCACGAACGCGCGAACTGTTACTGCGATGCGGAACCAATTAGTTACTCTACTAGTTGTCTATGGGGAGAAGCCAGTCCTTGCTCTGTTCTCACACACATCTCCATCAGTTGCGAGGGCGCCCACGGCCGCGGGACCCGTCTCTGCCGTCGCGGTCCTATATAAAACAACAATGAATTAACACCTTATTTATAAGCAATTAAGTCAAAAGATCGCATGAAAACTCACCTTATGATGGGGTCTAAAATTATTAGAGTCGCGATCACGATAGACGTTATGGTCGCGGTTTTCGCGAGGATCGCGGTCCTCGCGGTGTTCACGGTGGTCGCGCATGTCTCTCGGATCGCGGTGGTCTCTGTTGTCGCGTGGGTCGCGATGGTCTCTGTTTTCGCGTGGGTCACGATGATCTCTGTTGTCGCGCGAATCGCGATGGTCCCTGTTGTCGCGCGGGTCTCGGTGTTCCCTGTTGTCGCGGGGGTCGCGGTGATCCCTGTTGTCTCGCGGGTCGCGATGCTCGCGTCCGTCCCGGCCCCCGTCTCTGCCGTCGCGCCCTTCTCGCCCGTCCCGGCCTTCACGGTGGTCGCGGAAGTCCCGGTAGTTCCGGTACCCCCCGCGCCCGCCGCCCTCGTGCTCCTCGCGGCTGTTCTCCTGGTGATTGTGGACGGGCACCTTGCGCGAGTCCTCCTCCTCCTGCCTCTTCTCGTAGTGCGTGAAGTCATCGAAAATGGAGGTAGTGTGACAGTAGCAGTGCATGATGCGCAGCACCTGCAGGCCCTTCGCGTGCGGCACTTCCTGCGTGTCGCGAGAGTTCGTCACCGGCTTATTTTCGTTATTCTCTAATTTGATATACCGCAGTTGTACGTTCGGAACGTCTTTAACGTAGATCCACCTGACGCGGAATTGTCCCTTCCACTTGTCCTGCAACCACACACTAGAGTTGGAGTTGTAGTCGACGGCGCTCATCATGCGCGCCATGCCGCAGAAATGTCCGCTGCCGTTCACCGAGAAGAACAGATAGACGCAGCCGCCCTCCCGCTCGCGCTCGCGGAATGCCGCGTCCAGCCGCTTGTTGCCGTGCTCCGTGCTACACCAGATCTCGTACTTGATGCTGCGATGGATGTCGTCTTCCGAGTAAGATTTGATGACGAAGAAGCGCGCGTTAGGAGCGCCCATGTCGAAGTCTTTCGGGTTGTAGTCGTTCTTGACGTGGAGTTCGTCGAGAAGCGGATGGAGCGGGTTGGGGCCGGCGGCGGGCGGCGGCGGCTGGGGCGCGGGGGCGGGGGCGGGCGCGGGCGGCGGCGCGAGCGGGGCGCGCGGCGGCGGCGCGCGCGGCGGCTGCGCCCACACGGCGGGCGGCGGCTGGTGCAGCAGCGGCGGCGCGCGCGGCAGCGGCGCGGCGGGCGGCGGCGGCGGCTGCGCGGCCGGCGGCGGCGCGGGCGCGGCGGCCGGCGGCGCGGGCGGCGGCGGCGCGCTCGCCACGGGCGGGGCCTTACCGGCGTCCCACGCGCCTATATCCATGTTGTGTTTCCCGGGCACGATAGGCGGCGGCGGCATGCCGGGGCCCTTCTTCTTCAGCACGGTGCCTTGCGAGGCCGGCGCCGGCTTGGCCGGCTGGCTCGCGATGGAGGCCCAAGTCATCTTTTTGGGTTGCGAGCCGGCGGAGACGTCCTTGAGCTCGGGGCGCTCCTTGTCGTGCTTGTGGTCGAGGGCGAGGCCCTGCACGCCCGCCTCCACGGCCTTGATTCCCTCGGGCACGTACACGTCGGTCCTGTAGTAGTCATCGTACTGCTTGGCGCGACCCAGCTGGCCCCAGGTCGAGTAGTCGCCGTTCCCATGGAAGTAGTTAAAAGCGGACGCCGGTTGTCCAAACGCAGCGGTAGAAAATGGGGTGGTCGATGGGCCGAATACTCCTGAAAGTATATGATAGCATTAAATATTGTATTCGTTTGGCTAATGACCGAAAAGCACACGGAGACGAATGGATTATGGTGAAATAGCATCACACAGAGGAACACATAGAGTTTCAGCTGCACACTATTACTTTGGTAATTCAGAAGGGAATTGAATTAATTTATAAATACTGATGAGATCACACATGTTTTGATACGTTTTTATTGCACAATATTGCCACAAGACGATTGTAGGAACCATATTTTAGACTTTAGATAGTTGCCATAAAGTTGTGTAAATCACTTTATTTTTAGCAGATGCAACCAAAGTATTTAGAAATTATATTTAAAAATTTGGTTTTACAATGCTATTGCAGCTGTATGAGTGTGGCTCAAATAGTTTTCATGAAAAGTGTGCCTGTGCCTTGTATAAAACAAACAAGGTTTATTTCGACCCAATTTACACTATCACCACATTTTAGAACTGAAGTGAATTTTAGCAAAATACATGTAAGCATAATGATAGCTGTTTCACAACGAAATCAGCGTGGTTACGTATCCTGATCTGTTATTGCGATGAATTAACGATTTAATTTTAATGCTCTATATTTAGCGAAACGCAAATTTAAAACCTAGCACAGAGTCAAGGCAACGGTGTTAGAGCATATAACAATTGAACGTAATGCATCATACATAATCGCAATAAGAGCTCAAAGTACATATCCATATTTGTATATTCTTCCCAATAGGCACCAAAAGAGTGAATGTAAGCAGTATGAGACGAAGTACGGGCGTTGTAAAGTATGTAACATTTTTTCTCTTGTTACTGTAAAAGCAGGTACTATCTACCCTCAACTCCGTAAGAATCGTGAGGATTGTATCCTCCGAGGAAAGTCATCGGGTCTGTGCCATTGGTGGACCATGTCCCATCCCCAACTCCAAAAGCTTGATAAGGAACTGCTGTGGTACCGTAATAACCTGAAACGACGGAGAAAATATTTCCCTCAAAGGAGATATCCCATTTTCCTTCAGGACTTGGGCTAGATTGTACTCTGACAATACCAATATTGGCTGATAGAACAAGAGAAAAATTGTACACAATACAAAATACGGTAGGTCCTTTTTATAGAGAAGTCTTGTAACTATTTTTAAACTATGCTACTATCTGCAAATATTGTATTTTAAGATTTAAATATAAAATTCTGTATTTGCATCAAAGATTAAATATTATACAGGCGGATTGAAAATTGAACAAGGTTTAAAACAAGTGCAAGATAATCATTATTGAATAGGGATGAATTCATTAAACTTGTCATTCCAAACCACAGAATACAAAATGTCTCAATTGTATTGAAATTGAAAAAAAATCAAACTCACTCGATCAATGTCCAAAATCTTACTTATTATAAGTATAGAGTAAATTTAATTCAACACATTACAAATTAGTTACCTAACACAAAAGAAACTTGTCAATGAGACGTGTAGCTAACTAAGGCCACATAGTCATACACAAAGGACGATTATAAATAAATGTCTTGGTAAACATCGCACATACGCTAGCAAAGGGTATAGAAAGTTAGGGGTGCTTTTTTTCTTTTTCCTATGCATAAGGAGCCCTATTTATGTTTTATGTTCCACCTGCTGGAACTAATCTACTACGCTGGTCAAGCCTGGGTTGGCGCATGAAGCACAGTATTGAAAGACGACTCATGCAACATCCTGGTTTCCTCACAATGTTTTCCTCCACCGTTAAAACCAGAGGTGGTAACAAACTCCTACACATGCACTACAGACGCTCTCGCCACTAGACCATCACTGCTCGTTTTTATACAATGTGAAATTTTTAGAAAGCAAAAAAAAACATCAGAAAGATTTCTCAATTGCGCAAAAGATGGTGTTAACGTTTAATTTTGTTAGAGCAATTGCAGCATAGGAACAATCAGCATACATCCATATCAATAACATTTTTTTTATACATTTATTAGTCATATCTGTCATGCTGAAACAATGTTGTTACCATCGTTTACACAATGTTAACAAAGACTTCTGTATTCGTACTTCGTAACTACTTTGGCCAAAGGCAATGTCAACATTTCATTAACTGTTAAAATTTACCGACACAATTACTTTATGAAATATTGACACCATAATCCTAATCCTATAATTAATATAAATAGGAAAGTTTAGATGTTCGTCATTAAATTCTGGTACTAATAGTCTGGAATAATGAGCAACTTTTTATCCGAAAAAAAAACGGAGCAGAGTTTTTAAGAACAGTCTTTATTTCAAACTCTAAGCAAAAGAAGTTGCGGGGGCAGATACTAGTAATGAATAAAAAGCACCCACCCTTAGAGTAAAATGCATTGCATCTGGAATACAAGGATTTTTAGAACTAGTGCATTATCTATTCTATGCTAGTCCTACAAACACTGAAATTAGGTTTTGGTGTAATTCAGACTTAAAATTCCAAAAAACTGTTTAAAGAAATAAAAGTTGTATCATCTGTGAATTGATCTTAGTATTTTAACAAATTGCAGTTAAATTGTTCGATTTAAAATTCTATAACATTTGTAGTTTCCTAAGTTTAAATGTCTCAACGTAAACTCTACGTAAATTTTAAACATTTGCAATCCGCCTGTATCAAATATAGTTTAACATACAATGATTAGCCCATAATGAGACATCTCATTTGTCATAATCTTATATGATAAGGCCTTAGCATAGTACATAGTGGTTAGGTTGTTACTATATGTATTTAGTGCCTATTACGGTATGAGCCTGATACAATCCAATAAGGACTATGTATTTGGGTCAAGTATTTTTATTATGGTGTTTTCAATAGTTTATGATCTCTCAGAAATCAAGCATGAGTTCAAAAACAAACCTACTTTGCTAATTAGCACTTTTACTTTCATGTGATACTTGTTTATCAAGTGCCAAAACAAAACATATCAAGAAAATGTCCTAATATTACACATTATATATCAACTTAGTGATGTAACTAAATAGTGAAATATAAGGTGTTGTTAAATGTAGTATTTCAGTATATTTTTTATCATTACAGAAAAGTTCCTGCGATTAGATTCAGAAAATCTTAATGTACATTCCAATCCCATTAACTAACAAGTTTTAATTTAAAAATAAATTAGCCACCAATTGAGTGTGGGTTGGCATGTGTCAAGTTGAAATGGATGTCTACAATAATATCATGTTTATAGTTTTGTGTTTTATTATGTTATTTCCACTGGCAATTTGCACTGTGTCTTGGTACAGGCACCTTTCATTGAAACGCATCTGAATAAAATAATTACCTGTATCTTTTGTATAAGGTTTTACTTTAAATGTTACATCAATTGTATACATTAAATTAAATCTATGGTCACAGAGAGTATCAATAATAAATAATTAATACCAATAAAATGGAATAATTACTGCTTTCTCCGTTACGTGTTAAATTTGTGTTTTACACATTTAATAAATTTTTGGAATTGAAGATAATACAATAATTACATAATTTTGAGAATGGTTATTGTGATAGAATAACAATAATATATTTGTACCACACAGGCGGAAAATTGCTTTTGCAAACCGGATATATTACTCATTGTGATATGAAAAAAAAACTCGAATAACTAATCCAAATAATTTTCTTAATTTATACACTTCATTGTAAGGTGCATTATTGGTCTCTTTACTTTCTGTTATTTTGCAGTTATTATGTCTTGTATCTGCTGCATTATGAGGTACAACAGCAGATGAGATGTGTATTGTTGCTGTAATAATACCATGACATGTCAACAAGCCTGTCTCTACACCTCAGTGAAGTTCTCAAAATGGTGCTCTACGTGTCAGTTTTACTAGTTATTGCTACCAATCTGCTACATAACAGCATTTGGTAGCAGATGAGTTGCGTGGTGCTTGTCAGTGATGATAACACCTCGACACGGCTGCCAATGGTAATCGCTCCACAGCTCTCAATGCTTTAGTTATTTATACGTTAATACCAACCTGCTGCATTGTAATGATCGGCCGCGGAAGAGATGGGGGGCGCGTACTGTTGCTGATGATGACGCCATGACACCTCAGCGAGCTCGTCGCCGCCGCTCTCTAAATGGTGCTCTTTCGGTGCATTTGTCACTGAAACATTTATTAAAACTTTTTGTAGCATCAACAAAGAAGATGCCTGATAATTATAAAGTCAACTTTATAGCTCAAGTTAAATTCCTGAATAAAACTATAAATGAAAATCTATAATCATTATAGACTTATTGGTAATATGGTTGAATATAGTAATATCAATTTAATTTGAATAAAGACATGCAAGTAATGTAAAGCAGGTCTACTGCCTAACTCTCCTGCTTTTTGCTATGCTTTGATTTGTGATGTCATCGGCTAATTAGTTAACGCCGAGGAAAGCAGACAACTACAACTGTTTTCAGTTCCGCTGCATATGGAAAGCAGATGTAGTTCTTGTCTGCTTTCATCGGCATTATAAAATTGGCAGATGATGTCCATATCGAAGCTTAGCAGAAAGCAGGAGAGTTGGCTGTAGACCTGCAGATTTGTTATCATTGCTGGTTTTGGTGGTGAAGGGAAATAAGGTGAGGCCTGTAACAAAAACGAACATCTTTCGAGGATATTTATGTGTCCTCTGCTATCCAGCACCTTGACAGCATGATGGATTATGGCTTTGACTCTCTTTGGGAGAGAAAGCTCCGAGTCCCAGCAGTGGGAACATAAATGAGATTGCTTATGCCTGGCGAGCGACATAAGCAAATGTGCATACCAAACAATGAAAAAATGGGCAGTAATTTACCCTTTAAGTAAATTTCAGGGTTGGGTCTTGAATCGAGTCGCCTGAATTTGAGGATACTGCTACTATGGAATGGTCAAGGTGCTTTGTCTTGACCCTCCCAATTCGATTTTAGCTGCCGGAGTTACGCGAAAATATTTTAAATTAATATTTAAAGTTTTGTAAATTCACACGAAAAACACGCGGATGCGTGAAATGAAACGCAATATCACGAAATATTGCATAAATTTGAACGTCTGCTATGTCTAAATTCGAGAAACGAAACGTTTTGATCGCAATTTTTGAGGTTCACTAAAGTCAAAAAAAAACAACAAACAATTTTTTGATGTTGATCATGATCAGTGTAATCAACTACGTTTATATAAATTAAAATAAATACTCGTACATAGTTTTGTGCAAATCGTATTCCTCCCTTCAATGCTTAACAAATTACCTACCCAGAGACCAACTCAGACTGGTTAGGTTGAAATTAGTCACAAAACCTACACAGAGCACCCCCGACTCCACCTAGTCTTGTGGCTACTACCCCTAGAGTGTTCATAAATAATTCGGGAGCCAGAAGCTCAAGGGAGGTCCTGAACGTTGCTTCGCTGCGTGTGAAGTCGAGTTGAGCAAAGGGGGAGGTGGCGAGCGAAGCGAGTCGGCGACCTCCGTAGCGAAACGAAGGCTGAGTGTGGCGAAGCAACGTTCAGGGGCGACCGCAAGAGCTTCTGGCGGCAGCCCACCCAGAGTCCAAGTCAGACCGGTTAGGTCGAAATTAGTGACAAATCCAACTCTGACCTGTTAGGTCCAGATCAATGACAGATACAACTAGCCCCACCCCATATCCTTCCCTCTCCTCCCCTACCCCTAAATTTAGGTGTAAAAATGTTTTAGCAAAGTAGACAAAATGATCTTTGATATTAAATTTTAAAAAAAACTACGCGGTTCCGACAGGGAAAAATGGTAGGGGGGGTTCCCTGCCCCTAACCCCCCTCCTACCCACTCCCCCTCCCCCAAAGTTAGGTGTAGAAGTGTTTAAATAGAGTAGATAATATGATCTTTGATATTAAATTTAAAAAAAACTATGTGTTTCCGGCAGGGGAAAATGGTGGGGGCCTTCCCCTCCCCCCACCCACCTCCACCCTTAAATTCAGGTGACTCGTTTCAAAACCTTACCCGTTCCAGTCAGGTACCACTGTAGTGCTGAGGATAATATGATGTGTAGTGTTTGTCTGTATTAGTGGTGGTAGACAATTCACACAACACCATCTGACCCCAAACTAAGCAAAGCTTGTATGATGGCAGCCAGATAGCTGATATAATACTTATGTAGTTTTATTTAAATACAATACTTGTATGGCACACACAAGTATGGGTCTGTGAATTATGACACTGAATCTTTCTAGTGTTTTATTTAAAATTATAAAGGCCCCTTATGTTGGGCTGATTGTATGAGCCTTGTAGATTTTGTGGCAGATAATGTATGAAATACTGAGTAGACATCAGCCATTAGTCTATCTCCTTACTGTTTTGATATTTACTTATCTGTCTTTCACCTCAATAACCAACTACATTGTTTTGAAGCTGATAACAGTAATCAACATATTATGTACACACAGCATAACAGAATTTGTTATTGGTCAAATTTACTGAAACTTTTGTTTAAAAAAACAAAACCAATAAACAAAACCACAGAAGCAACATTATTTGTCTCATTAACATAAGCATTAAGCAGAATTTGATAAGTTTTTAATGCTGATATGTTAAGTCTAGAAGTAAATTTGCTTTCATTCATTAGTTGTGATATTTGCTTAACAACATTTAAAATAATGGCATAATATAATTAGCTAATAGAGCAAACAATACAATCACAATAGATTTATAACAGTTATTGACAGAAACAATGTAACTTACTTATAACAAACAAACATTAATAAACAACCAGACTGGCTTTATCTCACTTGGAGAGTTGAAGAAGACTAACAATGTGTCTAGCAAATCACAGACAGATTCAGATGAGTATTGATTTTGTGTGGGAGTTATTTAATATCTATTTCAGGTGATCTGAAGGTATATACACGTACAAGTACCACCTACACGTAATTGCGTAGCTACAGACACTGGAGACAGATGTTTCAAATAATAAATTCTATACAAATAGTAGGAACATAGTTTACGGTAAATAAGTGGATAGTGAAAGTGAAAGAGTGCAGTATTTGAGTGAGTGTAATCATAATAGCACAGCAACAATAAATGAGTGTCGAATGCACAGCCGTCTGCGACCGGTAACGCTACTCCTACGGGGAAAACACTTTGCAACGTCACAATGATCCCATCTTTACCTTGGTTCCCTTGCCCTTTCATCCGCTACGAGCCCGGATAACATGAAACAAAAGATAAAACAACTATGTTATGAACGAAAATACACACGTTTCCTCAGAAAAATACCACGAAAATACTGCAAATACGATATACCTGATCTGACACGCCTGCTGACATTGGCCGCGATTTTTGTATTATTGTACACTTATTGAAGTCTTTAATCACGACAATATCAATAATAATCACATCAGTTTCACTACACTGAGTCTATAGTGTCCGAAATTCACTAAAATTACTCTAAAATGTCCGTAATTCTACAATTCAACGAATGTCCAAAGCGGATGGACGTTTGATAATGGCGACCGAAGTGATACCAGCTTCTGTTATTTTCGGTAATTACCGGTTTTACCAAAGCTTTTTGCAGAGAAATCAAATGAATATTTATTTTATTGAAGTTAACAATTTAGGAGTACAAATTAAATTATAATAATATAGACTAAGAAATGTGTGTCCTTAAAACTTAAGAGATGCTTAAGACCGCACGGCAGAAGTCATAGCTAAAGTAAGAAATAACTAAGATTAAACACTATCATTTCAATGTTTAAAAATAAAATCGATTAGGTACATATAAATTGAATATTGTAAACACAGCGACGCGACAGTGACAGATGCGGCTAAAGTACTAGTATCCATGGCCAATAATGGTTTTTGAACTGAAAACTTTGTTTGGTGCACCACACATATATTTTCCGTGAGCTGTGAATTGAACTGAAGCGTCACGTTCGTAAATGAAAGAAATCATCGGGTGAACTAGGGATCGTTCGGTCGTGTTGCCATGGTTACCATTATACATCACAGTCTAGATAACCATGCTTAGAAGATTTATTTAGGGCTCCCGCACAAAACCACGAATTCGCAACGCATCGGAAATATCTGCGAATTCGCACAAATGCATCGCAAGAACTTCCGATTTGATTCGCATCGTGTATTCTTCCGATATTACGTCATACTCTCATACTGGTCATAATGGTTTCACGACCATTTTAGTCAGCTCTGAGACAGAAGAAGAGAAAGATGCTCTTCAAATGAAGATATGCTCATTCTAAAATAATAAAAAAATATCTTCTTCTATTCTCTCATATTGATTTCTTCCGTCACGCTCGGGTATGATAAGAAATCTTCGGGTAAACTCGGGTCCTTAGCGATTGGGCATCTAGAAATGCGTCAGCCAATGGGAAATGCTGAAAGGGCGTGGCCTCGCCATCATGGCATGGCCGTCTAGAAATGCGTGAGCCAATGGAAAATGCTGACGCATTTCTAGATGGCCAAGCCATGATGGCGAGGCCACGCCCGCGCCCTCCGGTTACACCCGTGTAGTTTCCAAGGTAAGCTATCAAATTCTGAGTAATAAGTTTTAACTTTTATCGGCAGTTCCTATGACTGCCAATTTTTTTATCAACATTAGCAATTACAATAAGCTTTTATTTATTTTTGTAGTGGTAGGACTCTTAGCAGAGTCCGCCTGGGGAAGTACCACACCTTTGCCAATTATTCTACCGCCAAGCAGTAATGTTACTGTGTTCTGGTTTGAAGGGCAATGTTTCCAGAGAAATTACAGGGCTTAGAGATATAACAACTTGGATCTCTGGGTGACGAGCGCAGTGCAATGCTAGGTAATGATTTGGACTCTTCATGTTCCAATAGCTGGGTGTCACTGTGCTGTTATGTGGCAGGCATGTTGCTTACCATCAGGCACATGTCCTGCTAGTCTCGTCACTCTTTATTTAAAAAAAAAAAATTATGCCGTATTTTTGGCAATTTGTTGAGTCTGAGTCACATTTGTTTTTATCATAATGCTGGAAAAGTAGATAATGCTATATTATAACACAACATAATTTAATCATTTTATTTTACACAGAGCACATAATTTTTAAGTTTTAATAATTTTACACATAATTTACCTAAAAACATTGAAAAAAATTTTTAACAAGAAGACAAAGAGCTTAAGAAATAAGAGATATGTTGTATCATTACAACATATCTCTTACAGTAAATAATTTATACTATTCATTCAAACGAATATTTTAAATTATTAACTGTAATCTGTATTCATAAGTATTAACAATCTTGCCTGTAATTTAAAATAATAATGATATCCAATGAGCCGTTTTCCGACGAGACAAAAAGATATGGTTTAATAAAACGATAATAGGAGGCGCTTGTAGGTCTTTTGGTTTGTTGTCAAAAGCGGTAGGCATAATGGGACTCAATTCATTCAATTTGCGAAAGCACGACTCCTAGTAATAAATAATAAACTACTTTATCCATGTACGCATTTTATTCGAATGAAAACTATACCAAAACATCAAAATTTCAAAACAAATTCTTAAACCTGATGAAAGATTTAAGAAAATGATTTAAAAGATATATTTTTTAAATTTTTCTTGGCTATGGATACTAATCCTTCAGCCGAGATAGTATCTCTCTACTTAGTCTGTGGATAAAATATTGTCGTATCAGTGTTGCTATTTATATCTTTGAATTTTCCTTCTACTTTGGCTTAGTTGGTATCTATTGCCTCGGGAGTTCTAAAGATTTTTACTGAAAAGGGATTGTGATCAGTAACGGTTTTTTATTACATTATCAACCTAATTAGCTATTTTTATTTCCAATATTTTAAAATTAAAAAAGACACTTTTTACACTATACTTTTTCCCTGAAAACGGGTAGGGTCTCTAAAGGGATTACACTGTTGAGAGTATATGGTAGAGACAGATCTATCTGCATCTCGAACAATCGCCATCTAGTGCGTCCGTTGGAACTATTTTTGTCTCGTCGGAAACTCCCTCATTATTAAATGTGACTGACCTCACAATAACATTTCTTGTGGAAATATGTGCATTATTATATTGGTGCTCCGATGGATTATTTGGGTGAAGCAGTAGTGTCAACAAATAGGGTTTATATGGATAGCCAATAGCCACTGTCACCAAGCAACCAGCGGTTATCAAGTGCACCTGTTGTCAACGACCAAAATAAGTAGGTAGTACCACAGCAAATCTTGCCGCTAGCGATTCTTGGGGTCAACTAGATTGGTTGTTTGTAAACCACTTACGATACACACAGAAATATCTATTATGAAAATGTTTGAACAATTTGGGGCTTTATAAAAGTTCTTTGTTGATTTATAACGAAACCAAACAAAGGAGACGGCTCATTTCTGCCCCAAGTCGTTTCAAGTTTAGGTACTTAATTAGCTCCGGAGACCTAAACAAGTTATTTAATTAAAATAACATATAATTAAATAATTCAAACTGTACATTCAATACTAACCTGCCAAGCGGGGATTGCAAATTAGTGATTAAAAAGTACCTTAATGACTATGTATAAGTAATTTTGTATTAAGGTACTGTAGTTCCATAAAACCAAACTAGATGGCGTTGTACGGCGTTAAAACACGCTAGCGAAGTTTATGTGAATTTAAATAAGCCTGTTAAGGTTTAGTTCGTGTTATACTGTTTTGTCTTCGGATCAGTACCCAATAAATAAGTACTACGGTGAACACTCCTATCATTTGTACCTATGGGTACAGACTATAGTCAAAATCAGACATGTTTTTCTCATTTCAGTTCCGTTGAAGTTTACGTACAGTAAAAATTCGTTCGAAACTCACACAACACATGGAATGTCTTTATTTTTCCAAAGGTTTTGTAATTTTTTTGTGGTTTGGCCGAATCTCCGGTCCTTCTCTGTGTTGAGTCGACATTATTCTGAGCACAGTACGTCGCAAAGTAATGAATTTACTACCTTCTTTTAGTAGTAAGTACATAATCACGTTCTTGATTACCTACTTGCGGCGTTATTTTTTTTTCAATATTTTAGTTGATATCTTTTAAACCCCGCTATGCAGGATAAAAACATAAACGGTTCCTCAATATATATTAAAAATCCTATACAATGATCCAATTTTGGTCAAGTCTCTTGCACTTTTTCTGTGGGGCAAATGCCAATGGAAAATGGGCCGTCTCCTTTGGGATAATATAATGGTAGGTATGTACAGTTTATAGTCTAAGAGTGTTCTGTTAGAGGTAAAGTGAATATAATATAAATATATTGCGGTTGTGTAAATATTGTTTTGAAATGGGTTTATGTAGTTATTATAGTAGGTAAGTATATAAAGACTAGCGGCTCGTTCCGGCTTCACTCGGATAATAACCTAGAGACCAACTGCAGCGTCATCTGCCGGGCTGGTTTGTGAATCTAAATCATCCATGACAACCCTAAACTTTAATAATAAAAATACATATTATTTTTCCAGAACAATTTTAGATTTGCCATAAGCTCCGGAAAATTTACATCGAAATAGAGTGAAAAACATTTACCTACATTCATAAAATATAATTTAAAAACTAAAAAACCCGACTGCGGAAAAAGTGAACCAAACTACGTACTAGTGTGTAACTAAGAAAACTGAAAGGAATGTGCTTGTTTTATACAAGCACTTAGATTTCTGGTGGTCTAGAATTCTATAATATGTTATTGAATTAATACTATTGAATTTTATAAAATATATTCTAATAAATGAACATTACAACTGAACAGTCGGGATCCATTGATATTTGTAGATTGTATGTCGAATAATAATGTAGAATCCATCGAACAATTAGATTGCATGTCGAATAATAATGGATCCCGACTGTTCAGTAGTAATGTTCTTTTATTAGAAGATATTTTATAAAATATATATTTTATATATATCGCTCGAGGTTTTGCGAAATTAAACCCCTAAAAGGGTGAAACAAGGGATGGACGGTTGTATGAAGACTCTGTAGTTTTCAAAGTTATAACCATGAAATCCACTGAACCGATTTGAATGAAATTTGGTACACAGATAGACTAGATCCCAAGAAAGATCACTTTTATTACAGAAAAAGGGTTGAAATGGGGGATGAAAGTTTATTTGGAAGTTCGTAATTGTTGAAGATACAACTTTGTATAGGTAACTAAACACGAAGCTAATAAATGTTTGTTCTAGCAATTTTGTAAGTTCAAACTGTACGGGGATGAAATAGGGGTTGAAAGGTGATGTGATGCAAGCTCATATGGAAGTTCGTTAAAAAGTTATGTTATGTTGAAGATAAAACCGTAAAATTTTGACACTTGAAATCCATACTATCCTACTAATTTTATAAATGTCAATATAAGGATGTTTGTTGCTCAATCACGTCGCGTCGTAATCACGTATGAACGGATCGGGCTGAAATTTGGAATACAATTAGATGGTAGTCTGGATAACACATTTATACTTTTTATCCCGGGAAAATAACGGGAACGGGAATTAAGCGGGAAAAATGCAAGCTGCTAGCTGTATTATAGATATGAAAGTAACACTATCTGCCTGTCTGTTACTCTTTGACGCCTAAAACACTGGACCGATTTTGATAATATTGTATTAAAATGTTTTAATATAAACTAATTTTAGTAAATGTAAAGGAGACGGCTCATTTCTGCCCTAAGTCGTTTCAAGATTAGGTACTTAATTAGCCCCGGAGACCTAAACAAGTTATTTAATTAAAATAGCATATAATTAAATAATTCAAACTGTACATTCAATACTAACCTGCCAAGCGGGGATTGCAAATTGGTGATTAAAAAGTACCTTAATGACTATGTATAAGTAATTTTGTATTAAGGTACTGTAGTTCCATAAAACCAAACTAGATGGCGTTGTACGGCGTTAAAACACGCTAGCGAAGTTTATGTGAATTTAAATAAGCCTGTTAAGGTTTAGTTCATGGTTTGTCTTCGGGTCAGTACCCAACAAATAAATACCACGGTGAACACTCCCTTCACCTGTACCTATGTGTACAGAGCATAGTCAAAGTAAGCCATGTTTTTCTCATTTAAGTTCAGTTGAAGTTTGCGTACAGTAAAAATTCGTTCGAAACTCACACAACAGCAACACATGGAATATCTTTATTTTTCCAAAGGTTTTGTAATTTTTTTGTGGTTTAGCTTAGCCGAATCTCCGGTCCTTCTCTTTGTTGAGTCGACATTATTCTGAGCACAGTACGTCGCTAAATAATGAATTTACTACCTTCTTTTAGTAGTAAGTACATAATCACGTTCTTGATTACCTACTTGGGCGTTATTTTTTTTCAATGTTTTAGTTGATATCTTTTAAACCCCGCTATGCAGGATAAAAACATTAACGGTTCCTCAATATATATTAAAAGTCCTATACAATGATCCAATTTTGGTCAAGTCTCTTGCACTTTTTCTGTGGGGCAAATGCCCATGGAAAATGGGCCGTCTCCTTTGTATGGGTGTACAAATACTGCCTCGGTTAGGTACATTAATAAATACCTATTTTGCGCGGACGAAGTCGCAGGTAAATTCTAGTATGCATATAAAATTTGGTAAAAATCAGTAAAGCCGGTTTGTAGGAGTAAGGTAACTAACACTGTGACACGAGAATTTTATATATAAGATTAATTGTTCGAGTGAACAGGGTCCTGTATTTAAATTGCAATTCATTAGGAACAAATCTAGCCACTCATCTGGAGAAGTTTGTAGTAAATGTTGAACTTGAGAATTATTTCTAATCTGAATTACCGGTAAAGTTTCGTTCATCCTGACGTGAAACTTCCCATAAGAAGTCCAACAGAATTTGTAATTCTTACTTTTAGTTAAATCTCTTGCGAGAAAGTATAATCTGGAAGCGGGCTCAACTAATACTGGTCGGGATCGATGATTTCATACAAATTTGTTTTCCGTCTAATACAGTTAGAGCTCCGACTGCAGGGTTCAGCCATAGAATAGATAATGTTCAGCTTAAGTTTGCCGGAATCGACGATTTCATAAATATGAAACTGCTATCCGTCCACTTTAATTTAACCTCTGTTGATCCTGATAATATCATAATTACAAATATAGTCTGTAACTATACGTAAAAATAAGATTTAAAGTCGAATGACCGAGCGATCGAATTTGGAGTGGGGATGGCAGGCGTTACGGTCTTCCATCCCCACTCCATCAGCATTCATAATCGTATGAAACCAAAATCTTTTGACGTTATAACGTCTTATAATTCGATGAAGCCGGCTGCACGCCCACAAAACATGACGTCATGTACCGTTACCGCGTTACCGTCGGTCGTTACCTCGCCGCATGTTTGTTACAGTTGTATTAATTATTTCGACCAGTAGTTCAAGCGAGGATGTAGCTCAGTGGTAGAGCGTTCGCTTTGCATGTGAAATGCCCCGGGTTCGATCCCCGGCATCTAAAAGCTTATTTGCATTGTTTTGATTGAAAATGACTAAATTCTACTGATTACTTTTTACATACAAATCTATTAAACAAATGAAATTAAAATTTTCTTTTGAAAAATGCTACCATTCCATCAGTATTTTCTTAAGACGTTGTCACGTTCTATCGTCAGTAAACCGACTTTACAGACAAACATTTTTTTTAACACGCTTTTATTAGCTTCACTTGTAATTGTAACTATATAACTATGTATGTAAGAAAATCATGGAATCTTAATTTGACCCACTTTCCGGTCTTCGATTAGGATGAAATTTTGTACGCGCTGTGAGTTCTGATGACAATACATGACTAGCTAAGAAACGTCATTTCATATCCAATATGGCGGCTTCCCCCATCCCCAAGATGGCGGACTGGCTGTTTGAAATCCACCGCCATGATATGGGTATCAAATGAAAGGGTTTGCTGTGAGAAACACGAAAAAAATAGTCAAGTGACTTACATCCAACATGCCGGATATCCAAGATGGCGGATTGGCTATTTGAAATGCGCCCCCATGATATGGGTATTAAATGAAAGGGTTTGCTGAATGGGATACGAAAAGAAATAATCACGTACCTAACCTAAATCCAACATGACGACCGTTCCAAGGTAGCGGAAAGGGTATTTTTTTTAACTATTATTATTTTCTTTCATAGCTACTTAACAATAACAGCAGTTTCGTATGGTTACCCTAACCAACGGTTTGCCGCACGAATTCGCATCGCAAGTTCCTCCGATGCGGAGTCGCATCGCATCGCAGTTTTGTGTGGGAGCCCTTAGATGACAATGAAGATTTGTTCCAGACTAGCAGCACCCTCTGGTTTCACCCGCATAGTTTTCAAAGTGTGGTATCAAATTCACACGGGGGTGTCTAGACATCATCGGCGTTTCTCCCAAGATCAAAGGCGATGACGATACTAGTAGTATTCCTTTATATTGTGCTAGTATGTTACATTTCAAACTACAGCACTATGATGCGGGTAAATTGTCCAACCCTGGTTGGGTTGGAATCGATGCCGACGTATAGATCCGTATAAAAAAAATACATCGTACGGACTACCGATATAAGTGAAAACGTATAGCTCAGAATTTGATACCACACTTTGAAAACTATGCGGCTGAAACCAGAGGGTGATGCTAGTCTGGAACAAATCTTCATTGTCACAAATAAAATTCTTACTTATTAGAATATTGTATTATTCATTTATGATCAACATTTTATAGACTCTAAATTATTATAAACATATTAATAACAAATATTATGATGACATGTTGCTGGGATTAGGTGCACGGCGAATGGGAAGGGGAGTGGAACGGAAGGTCTACCACCTAACCAAAACTGACTTAGCTTTGATATTGCTCTCTGTTTTCTTTTGGCTTGATATTATAGAGGCAGCAACAGCAAAGCCAAAGCAGATTTAGTTCCGCGGTTTAAGGGCGGGCAAGCTGCGGTGGGTTCGCGGATGAATGATAGACCGTCCCCGGGTTCCTACCACATGCGGCAAAGGTGGAACCTCGTGGTATTAGTCGGTAGAGGCACCACTCGTGGTGTCGAGTCCCACATAATCTGATCGTCCCATTTAAGGCGGTATGCGAAAATCAATTTCCCCCACGTCAAAACAAATAGTCTGGAATAGCGCATAGGGCTACTTTTCATCGCGCGAAAATGATAACAATGCGGTAAAACAGGGGGGCGCTGCTAGTTTTCATAGTAAAAAAAAATTGCCAGTCATAGGAACTGCCGATAGAAGTCAAAACTTATAATTCAGAATTTGATAGCTTATCTTGGAAACTACACGGGTATTGCTGGTGGGCGTGGTCTGGCCATCATGAAATGTGTCAGCATTTCCCATTGGCTGATGCATTTCTAGATGGCCAGGCCACGCCCTTTCAGCAGTTCCCATTGGCTGACGAATTTCTAGATGTCCAATGGCTATGGTCCCGAGTTTACCCGAAGGCTTCTTATCATACCCGAGCGTGACGCTAGAATTCAATTCACACCCCACGAAAAATCTGTCTATGCGCGCCAAAAGAAGTTATCACTTCAAAAAGAAAAATAAATTTGACTTTGAATGATGACTGACCGTCTTGGCAATGGTTACACAGTTGTGTAACCAGCAGAGCCTCGAGGTTTTACACGCGCATTGTCCGGTTTTCCGTTCCCGTAATTATCCCGAGATAAAAAGTAGCCTATGGCTCCTTCCAGAACTTAATCTGTGTTTTAAATTTTAACCTGATCTGTTCATACGTACGACGCGATTGAGCAACAAACATACAAACGTTGATATTTATATTATTATCTAGCGCGTTACGTAGTAACTATTTTCTTATCTGTGCCCGCGGTTTCACAAGCGTAGTTCTTGTTCCTGGGACAAAAAGTAGCCCATGTGTTCTGCCAGACTATAACCTGTGGCAGCTCCCGGATCTTCAATATTTTTTAGGCGGGGCAAAATCTGGAAAATGCCGCCCCCACCCACTTATATTATAATGTTTCTTTCTTTTGTTTGGGGGGAGGCAAAGAAAAGAAAGACTTCCCACGCACGCTACGCTGCTAATGATAGTCGCGGTTTCACCTCTGTCGTATGGAAGACTTAGGAATTTTACTTGCCGATTAGAGTACCAGCTGAGTAACCTTCCCCAGTCTTCTAGTCCCTTTCCTCTGATTATACACATTGGTCAAAAGAGACAGTAGCGCGTGTAGAAGCCCTCTCTTCCGGCCAGGGTTATCACACCACAAGATGCCACCATGGCAATTTGTAATTGAAACAATATACTTTTTTAATCAGTTGGGACTGGGACTTTACGATGAAATGTTGTGAGCGCCCAAGATTTGAACATCGATAGGGTGGAGGTGTGGTTAGTCTGGCACGCGGTGTGCTTGACTACGCAGACTATGGGCCACATCCATACCTACAGAACATCGCGCCACACCATTCATGCCATCCTGATGTACGTACCAAGGCGAGTTTTGGCGCCCCCCTGGACTTGCCCCCCCTAGATCCGGCACTGAACCACAATAATTTGAACAATTTGAACCACAGACCACAGGATTCCTGTGGTTCAAATTTGAACATGGTCTGTTTATTGCGTTACAATGTGATTGTGCAACAAACATTGAAATGTCCATACATCATGGACGTATAAAAAAAGCGGACGTAGTCTCACTAAAACAAAAAACTGTCTATAGAGCCGGCCAGTACACTGTGTATGCGTGTCAGCCTGTATGTGTTAAGTACCTAATTTATTCTACATTAAGAAGACAATTAGTCCATAAATAAAACAGCTATGATCAGTATACAGCATTATATTTCGAAATCAATCCTTCATCATACCAACTTATTCACAGCTGCCTTGTGCAGCTGAAGTAGTAAATTTTGTAAAATATTACAAAATTGAAGAAAACGCTTTACAGTACCTTAAATTCAGTAACAGATGTACAATTATCACTTTTATTTAGATGTTTATCGGTTTACTAGTACTTTTAATTTAAACCTTTCGCTTGGACTTGCTGCTGCATAATATTTTCTTATTAACCTGTTTTACGAGCAAAAAACAAGAGCCTGATTGTTTTCCGCCAAAACGATCAAGCCACAGACTATATACCAACCATACCCGGAATTGTAGGGTTGCCATAGAGTGCATTTCGATATTCTTACTATTCTTTCAATAAGAACTTACATACATTACTAATATTGCTAACAGCTCGGCCATCCTGCAGAAGCGAGTCCTCGCGCTTTAATAATATATTGTTAAGTATACATGTTGAAGGATTTTAAGTTTATTTCACATATCTTGACTAAATTATACGAGTACTTCTGTTCTATTTCTATAGTAATAATAATAATGATAGCCTCTATTCAGGTAATGCTTACAATTTTTCATTGTTAATACAATTTAAAATTCTTAAATTTAGATTGTCATCGCACCGTCTGTTTACTTATTGACAAAGGCCTCCTCCAACTTGCCATCAAACTTCTTCCAACTTCATCCCAAACGTAAGCTTTTGTGGTCCATGTAGCACCTGCTATCGCTTCTATGTCATCGACCCATCTTCTGAGTGGTCTGCCACGATTTCTTTTCATCTAATTATTATGTATTCATTTCCATTTAAGCTTTCTAACAGTTATTGTAACATCTTTTCTTTTTGATTTTGCTCTTAAAGTTGTTGTTCTTATTTTATCAGATAGCCTTTTTCCCATCATACACTTTTCCATGGCATTTTGAGATGTTTTTAATTTTCTTATGTGGGTATTGTTGGTCGCTCAGGTTTGACAGCCATAATGTAATAAGTACGTTATAGCCCGTATCCATTATCATTTAGTTTCTATCTATATTTTAAATAATATGTACGTTACAAGTAGTTACAATTTGTGTTTCAAATTAAGGAACATAATTTATTAGTAATGTTCGAAAGAAAACAAATAAAATTGAGCACATGGCATCATCAGTCACTATAAGTTTCTTTAAATGTGTCACTATACTTAACAAGGAAAATATTTTCGTGGTTACATTATCAAATCAAATCATGCTTTATTGACACACACAGTTTAACCATGTTTATTATATTTATATTTACAGTTCACAATAATAAGATTGTACGACAAGAACATAGCAGGTATTATTGTTGCATAATAAATTAAGCTTCTGTCAATAAATCTCAAACTAGGCCTAAGCCTTTATCTAGTCACCTGTTTACCATGTGTCCATTTTGTGAAATAATTGTACTACAAAAATATGGGCTAGCTTTATTTAACAATAGTATTCCTTTCAAAATACCGAATCAGCGAATCAACGGTAGGAACAACCTTGATATATTATTATGTTTTAATTTCTGACAATTATTATCACATTAAAATTATAGTTAGAAATATACATATCTCTAATTTCAGTCATATACGATAACATATCTACTTTATTTATTTAACATATAGTGTTGTGTGTGAATTGTCCACCAATATTTATTTATTTATCCATACTTTGCAGTCAAAAAATAACCTGCATTTCATAAGAAACAAAACAATTATAACCGAATTATTCATATTTTATACCTAATATATAATATTGTTACGCCATAACACAAGTTTAATCCTAGCTTGGGTAACAATGCTTCTCAATCTGCATTACCAATCGAGGATAGATAATCTGTACTAATTTGTGAACTTCAAATGTTTGTTAATGCCTAATAAATTTCATTTCATTTCAAATTTCATTTCATTTCAAATTTCATTTCATTTCATTTCAAATTTCATTTCATTTCAAATTTCATTTCATTTCAAATTTCATTTCATTTCATTTCAAATTTCATTTCATTTCATTTCAAATTTCATTTCATTTCATTTCAAATTTCATTTCATTTCAAATTTCATTTCATTTGAAATTTCATTTCATTTGAAATTTCATTTCATTTCAAATTTCATTTCATTTCAAATTTCATTTCATTTCATTTCAATAATTAAGTAACGTAACAATTGTTTACAACAGTTTTTGGTCTTAGTTGTAATAACTTTACTAAAAGTTTTAGTCGTTGAACATAAACCAAAGTAATAATTTACTCACAAATTAATGATGATGAATCACGTCAATGATTTCTCTATAATGTAATTAGGCAATGTAATTATTTTAGCGTATCTAATCATTTAGCATTATAACCTGTTTCATATGGGCGATTAAATAATTTTTACTTATAGGTACTTATACGGAATTCTTGATTGTTTCGTGATCAACAATCTGATAATCTCTATTGAATCATCAACATCATCGATGACTTGAGTTTATCTGCGGCTACCACGTCTTCATATCAACCGCGGCTATTAAAGGCATATCATCAATCAGATTTTTAATATTTGTCAAAGTTTATTTACAGGCCTTGAAATTTAATAGCTAATTGTATTATTACTTGGCGTTCCGCGCCTTACATTCTCACTAAGCCCTAGTCGTTGAACCTTATTGATGAAGTATGCACGTATGTTTCGGATCTGATCATTGTCATTCATTACTCTATAGATGATATCTTAATTTCGACGATATATACTTCTTATACTATATTTATTATTTATACAACATTCAATTATTACTACTTTCGGATTATTTTCTGAACAGTAGATATCTTTTCAGCCTCGTTTCATAAACATGTGCGTATTGTCCTTTACGCGTAGGTATTCTATGTTATGAAGTGTGCTTATATGTAAGTATATTTTAATATATTATGTTCATGCATTATATTATTTATTAGCCACCCACCCCAGCTTCGCTTGCGGTAGGTATATTTATAGCCTAAATCCCTCGAAGGCCACGCACATATCCAACGGTGTAATAACTAAAATCAGCCTGGTGGTTCCAGAGATTAGTGCGTTCAACAAACAAAATCTATATCTTTATAATATTAGTATAAAGTAGGTATAGCAATATATATGTACCATATCTGTTTAACGCATTTACTTTTAAATGATATGTATTCTATTTGTGTAATTATTTATGTACGTAAGTACCTATATCATGGATACCACACCCATACCTTTACTTGTTACCTTGTCGTAGCAACCAAAAGGTCATCTAGAAGAGATCTCTATTAGCGATAGGATAGACTTTTGTGTACGACATTTTAATCACAAGTTTACTCACTTTTTTTTGTATTGTTTCGTGATACAATAAAGTATTTTGTATTACATTGTATTGTTTTCTATACAATCTTAAGAATACTCTAATAAAGTCTAGGATATGAATCCATAACTTCTCCTTGGGACTCCTATTCTAAAGCATCCAAACGTGGGTTGACAGCTCGATATTCGATGTCGCAATTGAATTCTTGGAACTACACCCTTCAACGAGCAATACACGGTACTAGATCTCTGTTAGTGAGTGTGGTTCTCGGCGCATTGCGGTCTGACAGTATTTTAAGTTGCATACTCTGAAGGTTAACTCTAAATTTACCAAAAGAGGATGATAATGAGAGGGTTTCAGGTTCGAACGAGTGGAGCTCTTGCTCCTCTTTGTCTTTTTACTGTTAAAAGAGACTGTCCTAAGGACCCAAGAATACTTGCCACGCCGTACTCAGTTGAATCTGTGTGGACCGGCCAAACGGCCCGCAATCATGGAAAGCTGTTTAAGCCCAGTTGGTTCTTCGATGTACTTAGAGTACCTACTTCGAAACCGCCTTCAAGTCCAGGCTTTAAACCGGTAATACTGACGCCAAACCCCAGGGAGTCTGTTAAGTTGTAGCGTGAAAGAAATGCCACTTCGATACTTTACTTCGGCTTTACCCGTTTTTTTTTGTCATGAGACATACGATACGTCTTGTACTCGTATATTGCTGGCTTCATATCCTTCATGTCATCAATTGTGGCAAACTCCTAAATCTTTTTATTTTTCCGACAAGAAGCAATCGCTTTATTCAACGAGCAAATTGTGTAGTTACGATGTTTATTTTATATATATTTTTTTAATTTTGGCTGCTAGTCACAATTGAAGAAGTGCCATTTATTATCAAATGCCACGGGACTAAATATAACTTGTAGGTATAATTCGATTTACTAAAGATATCACTCATTATAACTTGTAGGTATAACTCGATTTACTAAAGTACTGTTCTAAACCGAATCTTCGCTTCAACGAGATTTCGGATAACATTTCCCTGACCATCATCAAGTGTGAATTAGGAAGGCATCAATGCAGTAATATGATATAGTATGATATAATATGATATAATGATATAGATACTAGGGGCCCGCTTCAACTTCGCTCGGAAACCTCCATACAAAGACAAACTTTCAAATTGGATCAAGCCTTACACGATGCGCAAACCAGACTACAATCGCGGAGTCCGTCGCGGACAAACAACGTAACACGTAATTTGTGTATGTCAAGATTTATTTTAGAGCTACATTTATGAATTGAACGGTTTGTTTAGATTGCCTCTTTATACTTGTGATTTTATTGGAACAGTATGTGATTGTATTGCTCGCACCAGACCAATAACAACTTCATTATTCAACTTAAGAAAAACTCTTGGTTCAGACCTAAGTATTTTCGAAAAGAGGTCATCTGGTGTATTTGTTATTTCCATATTAAATTCTTAATACAACTAGTACATGCCAATTTTACACCATCATTCGATAATACCAGAGTATTATATTATAAGCTATTTTATAAAACACAAAGTAACATTAACATTATTAGGAATAGCGAGTTCTAGTTTTTGTTCAGTTAAACCGTGATCAACTAATCCATTCAAAACTGATCCTCGACAATATATATGCCGACATTTTCTGATACAAGCTTTTATGTCTACATTCACTTTGAGCAATGGGTCTAATGGTTTGCAATTTGATGCACTTAATCGATCGTCAATTTTGTGTAATTAACAGTCTGCTACCTTCCGTATCTCTCTCTACATCTGCGATATTCTTCTTGTGTATGCTTTTAAGTAACAATATTGCCTTCATGAGACCATGTCTTTCAAGTTTCGCAAGCTTTAAAGCCTAATAATAATAGTAATCCGGCATGGTTGTCTCAGCGGCCGCGGGAGAATGGCTAGCTAAGCTTTGTTATCCATTCGGCCCAGCTATTAGAGTAACGTTTCTGAGATTTTGCAATGCCTGGTTATTGTGTAAAGCAAAGTGGACTATTTCCTTTTTGTCCCATTCGTAAATTTTGACACATTACTTTGTAACTCAAATCATTTTGGTTCAAAATGCGATGAATAGAAGTGATATTGCAAAGAGTAAAACAAACTTTTTTTTAAATAACTTAATGCGTCGCTAAATAACTCTTCGTTAAACCACGTCAAATTTACACCATAAATCGAATATATATATTTATGTGCGGCTGTGGACTTGCCTGTTAAAATCCAGACTACCTTTCACATCCTCGCCTTGGTTCTAAACCGTGTCAATTTACACCATTACTTAAACAAATTCAAATTAGAGCGCTTGTGGACTTGCCTGTTATCCAGACTCCCTTCCACTTCCTGGCTGCGGATTTCAGTATCAATTTACACCATTACTGGACAAATTTAAATTAGAACGCTTGTGGATTTGCCTGTCATTCAGACTCCCTTCCACTCCCTCGTTCCGGTCCTTGTCAATCGGTGGAATACTCGTTATCTGAGCGCACCCTTTGCAGCGCTCGACTTCAGGTTCACTTTCCATGTCGCAACTTTCTTCTAATCTTTGCGGCCTTGGTACAGTCTAACCATAATCTGGAACTTCCAATAAAGTCATTAATAATTGCTCAACCTACTTTTAACTCCATCTTTCTCATATATGAGCAAGTACTTTCATCAGATCACTTTAGTTTAGAACACTGCTAAACTACAATGAGAAGCTCTGGTACCTACTTTCTACCTTGATAATACTAGGCACGCGTGACTCTAGTTTCAACCCGTTTGTACAATCAACAACAAATGTACAATCTATAAAAGTTTAACTCTTTACATTTTGTACATACACACATTGAGTTACATCTTGGCTGAACAATAGCCACCTCAGTCGCAGTTCACAGCTCAACCCCATTCTCAAAGAATGGTACATGCTGTGACTTAAGATCAAATTACTGGCAATGTCAATTTAGTTCATAGCTATTGGTAGAAAAGTGGAGTTTAATTTAATATACGTCACATGCCCATGGTTA
This sequence comes from Ectropis crepuscularia, assembly GCA_963693475.1. NCBI lineage: Eukaryota > Metazoa > Arthropoda > Insecta > Lepidoptera > Geometridae > Ectropis > Ectropis crepuscularia. The sequence continues at coordinate 11,096,633 of OY856339.1, read as the reverse complement.
TCTGACTCAGCAGTTAAATACAGTTTCTTTAAAATATTCTACGTGCAAAAGATTATCTCTCAAATTGAATTAATCGCTAAAACGACTAGACAAAGACAATCTTTACTCTGTCCGGATCTCCATGTAAGTTGTAAACATAGTACCAAGAAGGCAAAAGCGAATGACATATTATATTTCATAGTAATCTGAGGATATTTTATTATGATGTGTGATACGGTTTGTACATACAGCTTCAACGTCTGACCCATGATCTGACATGCATGTCTATTGAGTCACTATTTTTATTCCCACGGCTGGGACTAAAAAGGTACTTCTCTTAAAAGAAGACAAACGTCATTATCCATTACTCTAGCAAAGTGCCGCTGGACGGATAACGATTCCCTGAAAGATATCGTTCTAGGTCCATACCGGTCCCTTGTGACTTACAGGACATGTGTCATCAGGCATCATCATAATATGACTTTAGTGGTCATGACAAAGTTTCGCTAACAGAACATGGAAAAATACTCAAACATGCGGTCGGAATTCGAACCTCGTGTAAATCGAACGTTCTCACAACTAGGCGACCAGAGTTTCAAAAATAACGCTTTAATAAACCTCAAAGTAACGTTAATGGTTTGTCCAGAATTACTGACATTGCGGTTATTGGTGTTACATACATATTTATATGATTTTCGAAAACTGTAATTATGAAAGAGAATCTTTGTAAAATGGCATACCCTTTTGAAATTGCATAGAAAATATGAATAGCCGTCATTTACACAGTAATTATTATGTGTAATATTGTGTGCACAATTAGACGGATATATTTTGTTTTTTATATGAAAATAATAACAAATAACAAATAACTGGCTTGGCTGTTTGCACAATTATAGCCAGACTATGTTTGTATTTTGAACATCTCGATAATGCGGTATAGGTTGCAGTCTACTTGACTTATTCTAGTAATAGAGATAGTGAGGACCGCATTGCGTGAAAAATTCAAAAATGGTAAGTACCTATACGGACAAAATCCACTTAAGTGATATTGTTCACTCCAACGATCTCAATACACAAATGTGCCCTCCCAAACTTCAGGGCGCACGGAATCATGTCTTCGTTGGGAAGAGTGAGCTCACTCCTTCCGTTCTAGTCGTTTGTCACTATTCGTTGTCAACAACCACAATAAGTAGAACCACAGCATATCGCGCCGCTAGCGATTCTAGGGTCAAGTAGATTGGTTGTGTGTAAACTACTTACGAAACACATAGAGACGCAGTTTATTACCAATTTCAAGGTGCTCAGGGTACATCTGTTGGTTTATATCGATGGTTCACTCTGCAACTCAGTAAACCAAATTAGATCGTTTCATTAAACCGTACATTTTATAACAAATTAAATACTGATCATAGATTTTTCGTATTGAGTGACATTAACAAGCACATGATAAGTGTGGAGAGAAAAAAAACATTGAAAAGAAAAAAATATATATAATGGGCGGGATCAACGGACAATTATATAATTTTCTATTATTGATTATATTATAGTCTTCTTGTCCGCCGATCCCACTTCTGAATTGTTAAGTACCTAATTTATTCTACATTAAGAAGACAATTAGTCCATAAATAAAACAGCTATGATCAGTATACAGCATTATATTTCGAAATCAATCCTTCATCATACCAACTTATTCACAGCTGCCTTGTGCAGCTGAAGTAGTAAATTTTGTAAAATATTACAAAATTGAAGAAAACGCTTTACAGTACCTTAAATTCAGTAACAGATGTACAATTATCACTTTTATTTAGATGTTTATCGGTTTACTAGTACTTTTAATTTAAACCTTTCGCTTGGACTTGCTGCTGCATAATATTTTCTTATTAACCTGTTTTACGAGCAAAAAACAAGAGCCTGATTGTTTCCCGCCAAAACGATCAAGCCACAGACTATATACCAACCATACCCGGAATTGTAGGGTTGCCATAGAGTGCATTTCGATATTCTTACTATTCTTTCAATAAGAACTTACATACATTACTAATATTGCTAACATATGTGACAGGCTGATACGCACACATATATTAAACAAGTTAGCGCGCGTAATGACCGACTGATGTGTGTATGTGTGCGTGTCAGCCTGCATGTGACAGCTCACTGGCTGACTCTATAGACACAGTTTTTGTTTAAGCGAGACTACGTCCGACTTTTTTGTACGTTCATGCCATATATTATCATTTATAATATTTATTACATATTTTATGTATAAATTGTATAATACACAGTATAATACATAGTAGGATAGGGTTAGAGGTAAGTATGGTTTTGTCAAGTCAACTTGCAAACATTTTTAACCTTAAAAAAATTCCCAAGATAAATAATGGTAGGTATACTTGAAATAAAACTGTTTAAGATGTAGTTAAACTGTTATTACCTAATTCAATACATTAAAATTAATATTATTTTTTTGTGAAAAATGACGATATTGTCTTTGTTCCACTAGCCGCTTTCTGTCTGGCTTTTTCTTTGGCAGTTAGAGGTTTTTGTTTCTTAATATCTGTTTTGGAAGTAGGAAAGTTTACTACCGTATTCTCTTTAGTTTCGTCAAATGAATTATCGCTTTTCATTTTCTTACTATCTTTCGAGTCCATAGCTTCAGATTTACGCTTTTTTCCAATAGATTCTACTAAATCTGGCTGGAAATCAAACTTTTTTTCTAACTTTGTTATTAAATCTTCCTGGAGATACTCAGATATCATACCAAATGCATACTTCAGGTAGAATTCTGGAACAAAAAACAGATGATACAATAGGTTAGTTTAATATTAAAAAAAACTTGCGAGGTGTCAGGGGACACCCGGAAGAAACGAAGTTGTATGTATTATGATACTAAACACATGTACGAAATATGCTTTCGTATTCTAATGATATCTTAGCAGTTCTGCTTTGCCTGAAAATGCGTTTGAAATCTCGTTTTTAGGGTTCCGTAAAACGTAAAAACGGAGCCCTTATAGATTCGTCATGTCTGTCTGTCTGTCTGTCCGTCCGTATGTCACAGCCACTTTTTGCCGAAACTATGAGAACTACACAGTTGAAACTTGGTAAGTAGATGTATTCTGTGAACCGCATTAGGATTTCAACAAAAAAAAATAAAAAAAAGAAAAATTAGGGTTGCCCCCCATACTGAGAACTGAAACTCAAATTTTTTTTTCCATCAAACCTACACGTGTGGGGTGTTTATCGATAGGTCTTCAAAAATGATGTTGAGGCTTCTAAAATCATTTTCGTCTACACTGAATAATTTGCGCGAGAGACACTTCCAAAGTGGTAAAATGTGTCCCCCCCCCTCTAACTTCTAAAGTAAGAGAGTGAAAAATCTAAAAAAAATATATGATGTACATTACCATGTAAACTACCAACGAAAATTAGTTTGAATTCGATTTGATGAGTAGTTTTTTTTAGTACGTCATAAATACACTATTATTGAAACTTCGATCAAAGTTACAACGAACTACAAGAACTATGTGTACTATGTATATTATGTTACTTGCTGCAACGGAACCCTTCATGGGCGAGTCCAACTCGCACTTGGCCACTTTATTTAGTAATGAAACCTAGTTTGATCGATTTTGACGTGACAACGTCTTATAAATTGGTTTGCCGGGTGACACTTCAAGAAACTGCGTTACGCTCCGCTCACGTTATGCGCTCACAATGAGAGCGAGTGAGAGGGACGCGTGCCTTTCACTTTTTATGTCTGTCTCTCTCGCTCTTAGGCGGGCTAACCACTCAAAGTCGTTGTCACGTAAAACTTTCGCCCGTATACCGACTTTACAGGCAACCAATTTTTTTTTTATCCTCAAAATTTCATCAAAGTCGTTAAAGCTGTTTCCGAGATTTAGATTCTATAAATATAGCTATCTACTAATATAAATATACAACCAAGAATTGCTTGTATAAAGGTATTTGAAGTAGGGATGTTACGGAGCTTCGACTCCGACAAGTCGGAACTTCCGATTGTTATTACACCTTCGGTTCTGACTTCGGCTCCGAAACTTTTAAAACGGAGGTTATAATCGGAGGTAAGGTGTATACATTTTTGAGATAATCCCTTAATTGTGGTGGAAAGTAAATGAAAATGCAAAATCCCAACCCCTTAAATCAATTGCTCGTCAATGTTTATCGTGTCCACGTGTTTGGAAAAAAAAAATATCCCCAATAAAAATGTCTCTCCTGCCACCACTTCTGATCCGGCCTATGCCTCCGACTTCGGTTCCGACTCCGATAAATCAAATTTAAAAACTCCGACTCCGCCTTCGGTTCCGATAAAATGACCTCCGTTACATCCTTGATTTGAAGGTATACAAATATATAGGATAGGATTTTCTTAGAAAAAACCAAAACCGACTTCAATTTAAAATTTAATTCAGACACGACTAAATTTTAAAAGAAGCTATGGCTAAGTCGACTATTTTTTTTTTAAACCTTTAATAGGCTTACACTTGACGGCCATCTTGCCTGATGTTAAGCGACGATGCGGTCTACGATGGAGCGTGTTTACCTAGAAGAAACCGATTCACTCTCGATTTGAAGACTAAGATTGTAACCAACAGGGAAAACCCACTCAGGCAACACGTTCCAAAGCCTAGACGTTCTTATCACAAAAGTAGAGTCGAATCTCTTCGTTCGTGTCTTTGGACATCAACCATGAAACGATGTCGCTTTTTCGAGCTAAGAGCATTCCGATAGAAAAAGGGCAAGGTGGTATTAGATCATGTAAATCAGTCGCACGATCTCCAAAGTGTATTCGATAAAAAACCGAAAGGCAACTTTTCGGCGATGTTCAAGACTTTGTTTTTCGCACAAGAGTGTCGTTGCCTATGAGCCTTTTGGCACGTCTCCCGATCGATTCCAAGGCCTCCAGCTGATAGGTACTTAGCCAAACCATCCCAAAGATGCGAACAGTACTCTATACAAGAACGAATTTGAGCTTGATATAATGTGAGCAACTGCTCAGACTTGAAGTACCTTCGCACCTTTGAGAGGACACCTAGTTTTTGGGAGCTAATTTTGCCTTGGGACTCCATATACGAACCAAAGTTGAGCGTAGATGTCAATGTAACACCCAAAGCTCAAGATGATCAGCAATCGGCACGGATATACCTCTAAAAGTTGGAGTCAGTAGGAATTGACTCCTTTTAGCGGAGAACAGACACGCCTGCGTCTTATTCTCGTTGACCTTGACCATATTGGCATCGCCCCATGTAGAGCTGAGTTTGCTGCACACTGGTTCTCGCACTAGATATGTAGCTCTCTACAACAGTACTATCATCTGCGTACCCAAAGATACCGGGCTTCAACAGAAGAGCGTCGCAGAGAGTACCGACCCTGCATGAGGGGTTGAGGGACTCCGGCATTGATAGCCATTTGATCCGACGAGCAGCCATCAATGACGATTCGTATGGATCGATCCCTCAAGAAGTCCGATATCCACGCAATAAACTCAGGAGACAAACCATAACTAGAAAGCTTGCTTATAAGGCCATCATGCCAAACCCTGTCGAAAGCCTTCGAAATATCCAGGGAGACTGCAAGTGCTTCCCCGTGTTTCTCGATAGCTTCACTCCAGATGTAAGTGACGTACGCTAGAATATCCCCGGTGGACCGGTTTCGGCGAAATCCGTATTGCCGTATCCGTATTAGGACACCGCCACACCCATTTCGATAAAATTTAAATGGGACCACCTGTCAAGTATTTCGTACCAAACAAATGAAAAACAAATCATCAAAATCGATTCTCAATTAGCGGAGCTATCGCGTAACATACATACAAACACATACAACAGAATTGAGAGCCTCTTTCTTTTTTTAAAGTCGTTTAAAAAGATAAATGATTTTGTCATAATATAAGCAAATAATTGATAATTATTTTTGGTCTAGCCTCAAACCAAATACTTATAGGCTTAGTTGTGCAACACAATATATTGTTAAGAACAACAGTTAGTTTGTGCAGATAAATGGCCAGTAGGATTTTTTTTGTGTTTTTGTTAGATAATGTACCTACTGAGATACGAATTAAATGCGTTGATAAAGGGCGCCCAACAATGCTTTTTCTCAGAACAAAAAAAAGATCTCTTGAGACTATTAACGTCAGGATTCGACCTAGGGTCTCCCTGATTTCTTAAGCGGCCGCCTCCCGCCTGAGCTATTTAGTCATTACTTACAGTGGCAAAATTCGTTATCGTTTTCTATCACGTTTAAGTGTCATTACAACTTTTGGTGTTATTTTTTTCGGTCTAGCCCCCTTTCGCAACGCGCAATATGGAACTTCATTCCAAAAAAAACAAGCATTCATAAAATGTATGTATCCTAAGCACATACTTTAGTTTCTAAGTGGAGAGATACTTCCTAGAAAAGGGTTAAGAAGAGGAATTAAATGACTTTACAAACTAAAATACTGCCTAGTGGTTAAAATCAAAATATTTTGCTAGTTGCCTTTGGCGTAGGGACGTGACGACCCCACCGCCCGCTAATGGTAGTTTGCACGACCATCATAGTCGTGGAAACTACCATCAGTGCAATCAGTCCACCGAACAATGGCGGTAAAACCATTGCGGAATGGTCGGAAGTTATAAACACCAATAACACAAGATGGGCAGCAGCATCTTGTAGAAAACTTCCGACCAACTGCGATCGCCAACCCGCCTGCCAAGCGTGGCGATTACGGCAAAACCCCCCCATTATGAAAGCAAAGAGAAAGCCACGGCCCCTAGTCTCCGGCAGCTCTGCTAGTCCTGGCTGTGGTAGCGGCCACGACAGTAGCAGAGCAGGGGGTGCTAAGAATCCCCGGACGGCCCCCTTAAGCTACCGTAAAAGACCCTTGGCCCTGGCAACATTCAACACGCGAACACTGCGGACTGACGAGAAGGTTATCGAACTGGAGGAAGAATTGAGCAAATTGCGCTGGAGTATTATAGGTTTATCTGAAGTCCGAAGAGAGGGCGAGGACTCGATAATACTTAAATCCGGCAATTTGCTCTATTTCCGGGAGGGCGACCAACAGTCCCAAGGTGGTGTCGGGTTCATCGTCCACGAGTCCCTCGTGAACAGTGTTACTCAAATCGGGAGTGTGTCGACGAGGGTAGCGTACCTTATACTCAGAATTACCAAACGGTATTCGCTGAAGGTCATACAGGTATACGCGCCAACGTCGACACATTCCGATATTGAGGTAGAGGCTATGTATGAGGATATCTCGAAAGCCATGCATGCCTCCAAGACCCATTACACTGTCGTCATGGGGGACTTCAACGCGAAGCTGGGCAGGCGGGGCGATGATGAGGTTAGAGTCGGGAATTACGGATTTGGTAATCGGAATTCACGGGGCCAGATGCTGGCCGACTTCTTGGAGAATGAGGGACTCTATATGATGAACTCTTTCTATAAGAAGCCGGTACAACGCAAATGGACCTGGATTAGTCCCGATGGTGCAACCAAAAATGAGATAGACTTCATCATGTCGTCAAGGAGATAAATATTCAGTGATGTCTCCGTGATCAATGCGGTAAAAGCCGGGAGTGATCATCGAATGGTAAGAGGCATGCTGAATCTTAATATAAAACTCGAACGGTCGCGACTGATGAAGTCTACGCTCCGGCCAGCGCCTATCCAAATCCAGAATTCCGAGAACTTCCAACTCGAGCTTCAGAATCGCTACCAGTGCCTAGGCGACTGCGTAGACGTGGATGTTTATAATGACAGGGTCGTGGAAGCTGTCCATACGATCGGATCTAAACACTTTAAAATCCGTCGTACGAAAGGAACCCAAAAACTCTCTAACCCTACCCTAGAGCTCATGGAAGAAAGGCGCAAGATGGTTTTACAATCCTCAGGTGATGCTTCTAAGTATCGAAGGATCAATAGACAGATCTCAAAGTCACTGACTCGCGATATACGGCAATTCAATACGAAGTGTATTGAAAAGGCCATTGAGCAGAACAAAGGCTCTAAAGTATTCGCCCGAGATTTGTCTATTGGTCAGAGCCAACTGATGAAGCTGAAGACCGAGGATGGGAAGATCATATCGTCCAAATCCGAGCTCATGGGAGAGGTTGAGAAGTTCTACGGACAGCTATACACGACGACACAGCAACCTGTCGTAAACCTGACCAGCGATCCTAGAGCCAGGTTAACCCGACATTACACCGAAGATATCCCGGACGTTAGCCTGTACGAGATTAGAATGGCTCTCAAACAGCTAAAGAATAACAAGGCGCCGGGTGATGACGGCATTACAGCTGAGCTCCTGAAAGCGGCAGGTTCGCCTATGCTAAGGACTCTACAAAAGCTATTTAATTCCGTCATTCTCGAAGGCAAAACGCCGAAGGCATGGCACAGAGGCGTGGTGATACTCTTCTTCAAGAAGGGTGACAAGACCCTTTTGAAGAACTACAGGCCCATCACGCTTCTGAGTCACGTTTATAAACTGTTCTCGAGAGTCATATCGAACCGTCTCGCACGCAGGTTTGACGACTTCCAACCGCCCGAACAAGCCGGTTTCCGAAAAGGCTTTAGCACCATAGACCACATACATACGCTACGGCAGGTTATACAGAAGACCGAAGAGTATAACCAGCCCCTATGTTTGGCGTTTGTGGACTATGAGAAAGCCTTCGATTCGATCGAGACCTGGGCTATGCTTCAGTCGCTCCAGCGGTGCCAAATTGACTATCGGTATATTGAGGTGCTAAGGTGCCTGTACGAAAACGCCACCATGTCAGTTCGTCTTCAGGACCAGAATTCGAAACCGATCCAGCTGCAACGAGGTGTGAGACAGGGGGATGTCATATCCCCGAAACTGTTTACCGCCGCACTGGAAGACGTCTTCAAACTTCTGGACTGGAACGGACTCGGCATCAACATAAATGGTGAGTACATGACCAACCTCCGTTTTGCCGATGATATCGTGGTCATGGCTGAAACCCTGGACGACCTCGGCAGAATGCTAAATGACCTCAGTAGAGCCTCTGAAAAAGTGGGTCTTAAAATGAACATGGATAAGACAAAAATCATGTCAAATAACCATGTTGTACCCACTCCTCTTAAAGTAGGACTCTCTACGCTCGAGGTTGTTGACGAATACGTTTACCTAGGACAAACAGTCCAATTAGGTAGATCCAACTTCGAGAAAGAGGTCACTCGTCGAATCCAACTCGGCTGGGCAGCGTTCGGGAAACTACGTAATATCTTCTCGTCCAAACTACCGCAGTGTCTCAAGACGAAAGTCTTTGACCAGTGTGTGTTGCCAGCGATGACATACGGAACAGAGACGTGGTCGCTTACTATGGGCCTCATAAGAAGGCTCAAAGTCACCCAAAGGGCAATGGAAAGAGCTATGCTCGGAGTTTCCCTGCGCGATAGAATCAGAAATGAGGAAATCCGCAGGAGAACCAAGGTAACCGACATAGCTCAACGAGTTGCTAAACTTAAGTGGCAGTGGGCAGGGCACATAGCTCGCAGAACCGATGGCCGTTGGGGCGGAAAGGTTCTCGAGTGGCGACCGCGTACCGGAAGACGCAGCGTTGGCAGGCCCCCCACAAGATGGACCGATGATCTGGTAAAGGTCGCCGGAAATCGTTGGATGCGGGCAGCGCAGGACAGATCTTTGTGGAAATCTCTGGGGGAGGCCTTTGTCCTGCAGTGGACGTCTTTCGGCTGATATGATGATGATGAGTTGCCTTTTTGAATAAATGCACCAATAAGGTTTGAAACGTAATGGCATACCAGAATGGTTTTAAAATACTGTTAGGGATTAGATTTTACTAAGACAAAAAGCTAATAAAACATACTTAACTTATTATAGTTCCCTAAAAATAAAAGGCCATCATACATACATTTTTGGCATGTCAAATAACATAATACAATAAATTGAGTATTTCTCGAATTTCAAAATGGGCCTTTTTAATACGCTTTTATTAGCTTCACTTGTTAAACTAACTATGTATGTAAGAAAATCTTGGAATCTTAATTTGATCCACTTCTCGGTCTTCAATTTGGATGAAATTTTGCACACGGTCTGAGTTCTGATGAGAATACATGAATAGCTAAGAAACGTCATTACAAATCCAATATGGCGGCTTTCCCAAGATGGCGGACTGGCTGTTTGAAATCCACCCCCATGATATGGGTACCAAATGAAAGGGTTTGCTGTCAGGAATACGAAAAAAATAGTCACGTGACTTAAATCCAACATGGCGAATTGGCTATTTGGAATGCACCCTCATGATATGGATATTAAATGAAAGGGTTTGCTGAATGGGATATAAACAAAATAATGTAGTTTTTAGTGCGTGCTAAAAGTGTGTTTTTTAGCTTTATAAACTAAATTTATAACTTATTCCTAATACCTGAAAAAACTACCTTAACTGGTCCCGACACAAATGCTATTGTGCTCACTAAATTCTCACACTGAATGGCAATGGCCAACTTTAATTTCTGGAATGAGACGTAGTGGGAGTTTAGCTGGGCTTTTAGGAATTCAAGTTATCAGGCTATAAGTTCAGGCTATTTGGGTCTTTATACCTTCATCTATACTGTCACTGTTAATATTGCTGGTAACGAAAGTAGCAGAAACAGATCCAGCTGTCACATGAATATTCTTAGATCGGAGAACTTTGGCCAGTTTTCTCACTTTGTCTTCCAGCCAAGTGAGTGTCTTGTCTTCATTGTATTTGTATGCTTGCATTTCGGCTGAACCCTGGAAATACAATGAGGATAGTTTATGAGAATTATGTGACAAAAAAATTATTCCTATTTTAATTCATAAGTACTTACGTAACTCTGATACTTTCAAACCTAAATTTCTGAACTGATTTAAATTAACATGAACAATTTAAATTAACACAAACTATAATAAATATGATATAATATGTGAAAAAAGGGATTTAAGGGGGTTGAAAATTTGTATACTGTAATACCTAATATATCTTGATATATATAAATCTCCTGTCACAATGTTTGTCCGCGATGGATTCCTAAACTACTTAACCGATTTTAAATTAAATTGGCACACCGTGAGCAGTCTGGTCCAACTTGAGAGATAGGATAGTTTTTTTTTCGATTAATAGTCCTTATCTGACGAAATCCGAGCGAAGCCGGAACGGGCCACTAGTTTTAATATATAATCTTTCTTGAACAGAAACTTGTGTGTATAAAACTTTATGAAATAAAAACATTATGAATATTTGACACTATTCTTTATAAATCTTTCTAATCACTGGAGTTGCAGAAATAAAGTTAATTTCTCACTTGAAGCATAAATAATTCACCAGTCTGCCTCCAGTACAACTTCAGATACATTCTAATGTAGCTATTATAGCTAGCACATGGGCAATATTTTCAAAAGTAAATATGACAATATTTTATATTATTTCTGCAATTCCACACTACTCTAAGCCTGTTTTATGGAATCCAAAATCAATGTTTAATTTTATTGTAATACTGTTATAATTGTTCATAAGTGGTAATAGTGACAACTTTCGATAAAGCCAACCTGATTATCTCTTAATGTTATGAATGAATTATATTGCAAGATTGGCTTTTTAGACTATTTTTATTTTACCTTTAAATCTGCTATACTGTCCATGTTCCTCACAAAATCTAAAATTGCATCAAATCCTTTTTCGGATAGCAGGTCCTCCAAGGGCACTGCTCGAGTGGCACATTGTTCCTTCAGTCTTGGAAGTACTGAAATGAAGCAGAAAAACAGTAAAAAGAAAGTTGGTATCAGCCATACTATTATGTTCTGTCAAGCTGTAAAATTGAAGTCATCCAACTAATCAGGTACTGAAATTATGTAACTGAAAGTAAAATAATAAATATAGGTGGACAATTCACACACAACACCATCTGACCCCAAACTAGGGAAAGCTTGTATGATGGTCATAAGTTACATAAATGTTGGTCTTTTAACTTTGTGGTCCATTATATACATATATAAGGCATTATTTACAAAATACATCTAATAACAAACTAACCTAAAAACAATGGGTTCATTGGGGTCGTGATTTGTAAGCTGCCATCGGACTTCACTGTTTCGCCAATGAACCATGATCTGTGAGGTTCATTGAAAGTCACAACTTCATAAATCTTTTTGTCAGAATCGTCCAAACAATACTTCGTGGGTTTCCCGTGCGCTGGATGTGCAAGAGTTATTATTCGAAAATTACTGTTGCTGAGTAATGATCCTGAAATTTTAAAGAGATGACGACGTTATTTTCTTTTACACAATGCAATTTTTTTGTTTACTGGAGTATTATTTAGCAACTGTAAGTACAATAGTTTTTGGAAGTCACCTGTCGCGATTTATATAAGCTAAATATCTAGTAGTAATATGAGCTATGCTAGAGAATATGCTAAGTAAAAAGGAGCTAGCGACTAGGTCTGCTAGTAAAATATTAATAACATTTCTGAATAAAACAAATAAATAACAAATAACAAACCAACCTTTAGCTAGCAGAATCCATGAGTTTTCCACTCGTTTGGGGGTAGACTTTACTGCTACTTCTTTTGCAGATTTCTTATTTGACCTGGTGCTCATTTTATATTGATCAAAAACACAATATGTAAGGAAAAATTATGGTCTAACTTCTGATTTTGATTTACAATAAACTAAACTTCGATTTCCATTCCCGCCATTATTTACGTTTTATTACTTTTTTTCTTCTTTCTGTTTTAGGTGTCAGTGTGAGTCTGTAATACAATAAAGTCAATGTCTTTTTTAGTGAGATGTGGAAGAACCGGTAAAATTCCAACAAATTACAATCGATTCTGAAAATCTGACATAAAAATAATGATTGTGGTAGACTTCATAGAGCTAAGAATTTCGCTGCGACATCTCAATTTATTGGAATGTCACTGTCAGTGTCTGTGTCATTTTAATTTAGCGCGGTTCCCGCGCCTTTTTTCAGATTTTTCAGTTGTTTTGTTGTTTATCTTGACTATCTTGTTTGTAATCAATTTGTTCAATCATGCAAGCTTTTCTTAAAACAGGTAAAATCGCCGCGACTGATAAACCGTCGTCATCTAGGGTTAAGTCCACTAAAAAGAAACCACCAGCTCCTTGGGTTGAAAAATAGTAAGTGTGCAAAATCTAATAACATCTCAAGTTTACACATCATGTTTGTTAATATATTGGTGTTATTTTAGCCGTCCAAAAACTATCGATGACATCGTAGACCAGGGAGAGGTGGTGCAAGTACTGAGGGAGTGTTTATCCGGCGGAGATCTGCCTCATCTGTTGTTCTATGGCCCTCCTGGAACCGGTAAAACAAGCGCGATTCTTGCGGCGGCTAGGCAGCTGTTCGGTGATATTACACGCGATCGTGTGTTGGAGCTGAACGCATCAGACGAACGCGGTATTCAAGTAATCAGAGACAAAGTCAAAACATTTGCTCAACTTACTGTAAGCAGCACGCGACCTGAGTAAGTATACATGAATTAATTGTATAACATTGTTTTGAATACTACAAAACTTGGAAATTTCTTTCAGCTTACTTTATTGCTACATGCATGCATTACTACATGCACTTGAATAGAATAGCCATTGGTTGTAGGTTAAATTCTCAGGTTAGACAAACATTAGTGTGATGGATACAATTGTTTTATGTAGTGTGGCATAGGCTTTATTGATTTGTTTGTCATGCTTGCAGATAAATTACAGGGTAACTGGTAATCAGCCTGCATCCATTTACGGGTGTGATCTGTATATTTGCAAACAACTATTGTTAAAACTCAATACATATCCAACAAAAAAATAATCTTGCACATCATTCATTTATCGAGCATCAAAGCGTACATGTGCTCTTGTTACGAAGGGTGATGCTTTTAGACAGGGCAAATACACATTTGTTTTTATTTTATATGGGAAATGAAATATATGAATTTTTATATATTTTAGAACATAGAATGATGTATTCAATGTACTTAACATTCCCTTAAAAGGATGCTGATTACCAATAATCCTGTGTATATATGTCATCTTATATCTCTGGGTGATGACCAAAGAGGAGTGCTCAGTAGCGTTGGGACTCCTTATATTCAATTAGCAGCTTATTAAGATTTTCCAGCGCTCTTGTAGTATCATCGGCACCCCGGGCGACCAACCCCGTCGCCCCACCCTAAAGCCGGCACTGGGTAAAAAAAAAACACTATGCATTCCTTTTTATTACACTAATCATAGTATTTAGGTATTGTAAAAACTCTAAAGTATTATACTAATATTACTTAAATCTTGTTTTAGCGGTAGACCATGTCCGCCATACAAGCTAGTGATCCTGGATGAAGCAGATTCTATGACGACAGCAGCACAAGCCGCCCTAAGACGCACCATGGAAAGGGAGACTCGTACAACTCGCTTCTGTCTCATCTGCAACTATGTCTCTCGGATTATTCCGCCCATCACTAGCAGATGTTCCAAATTCCGGTTCAAGCCACTTGCAAGGGATAATGTTATCAAGCGGTACGTACCAAAATTGGCTCAAATTTATAAAATAATATGGACTAAAGTACCTCGATCATCTTTTTTATCTCATACTTGCTTGGGTGCAGTGTGTAACTACAGTGTGGGTTTTATGTGTGGTTTTATGCTTTTTATTTGGGCAGGGCTGGATAAATACCATGAAACCCTCAATGCAACACCTGAGGGGTTCAGGTATAACCTAAGATTTATTAAAAATGTTGTATGAGTTATTATTTAATACATACCTAAAATCTATTAATAAAAGGCACTATACAAGACTGAATACAAAAATTCATTGATGTTTACTAAAGTAAATCAAATTAAACAGTCATATCATTTACTAAGAATTTTCTTGGAAAATTAAGTCACAAATTAATATTTCATGTAATTAATTTGGAGCTACCAGTTTAGGCTTTGTCAAATCCACCATCCACCACATGAATGCACTATACTTGTTGTCTTGTCTAGTAGTGTGCTTGCATTGCTCAATGTTTTGTTATCAGAGGTTAACAAAATATTGAGCAATGAACACAGGTTGTTCAAGAGTGAACTTATTAAAATAAACTAAATGGGTTTCCAAAATATTCTCAATAATATTAATCACTAGCTGTTACCCGCGACTTCGTCCGCGTGAAATAAAATACTAAGGTAACTCAGGCAGTACCTATTTTTATACCCAGACACTTTTACGGTTACTACTCACTCACAAATTCGGCACACTGAATTTAGTTATGGGTTTTTTTTTAAGTTAACGTCACTTATGGTACCCTGGTCGTCCCTGTAATTTTGTTACATATTTCAACACTGAGATATAGGCATATCAGCTAATGCTGCTCGCCTATTATTAAATAAATAAAAAAAAAAAATAAATTATGGCAGTTGCCGTTAAAAGACCTATACTGCCTAGCCAACCTTGGGCAAGTCAGAAAGGTGAGCAGGACAGGACATATGCCTGTTAATAAGCTACACTACACACCTGCCCATAACAGCACAGTAGCTGTAGGATGTAAAAGTACAATACCTTGTGTAGTTTACATAAGTAGAACATGGTATCTTAACTAAAATAAGTGGTATGTTACATAGATTACGAGAAATCTGTGAGGCAGAAGGAGTAGATGTGGGCGAGGGCGAAGTCCTGCATCAAGCTGTGGACACGTGTGATGGCGATCTTCGGCGAGCGCTGACTGCATTACAGTGCTGCCAGAGACTCATCGGGAAGATCACTGCAGATGGACTCATAGAGGTACACTACTGAAATTTCTTTCAATTTAAAGCGCAGGTTCGCGCTGAGACCGCGACAGGAGGCCTCGACCGGAGACCGCGACAGACACTTGACATTATAGAATTGTATAGGCCCCAGTACGCGCCGCGACCGCGACACGTATCTCGGTCTTCTGTCGCGGAATAGGCGCGAACTGACGCCCATACAATTCCATAATGTCAAGTGTCTGTCGCGGTCTCCGCACGAACCGCTACCTTTAGTGTAGGAAACTAAAATATTGGTTGAAGAAATATGTTGGTTAGTTTTTAATGATATAAGAGGTTTTAATTTTATTTAATTCACGAAAAAAATATTTAAAAATGGTTTGGAATTAAGAAAGGTCAGAAAGTCCCAAGTGCATTTATTTACTATAATACTGTTCTTAAAAGTTTTATTTTGTCATGTTAGAATTAATTTGGGTGATGGATGTAACAAAAGTTATTATTCTTAATAGACATAGAAGAAAGTTGCCTCTTGTAACTGGTGATTTTGTGTGTCATTTTTGGCGCTAGTTCATAGTGTGTTTTACTGTAATTTTTCTGTTTTTTGTGTCACAATAAAGTTATCTATCTATTATTTGGACCTAGGGTGTCCAGACTCGGATGCGTCTGGCACCCACTTACTGGTTGGTCTCCGAGGTGGCACCGGTAATAGGGGTGTGCCCTAGAGGAGGGTCCGAAAGTGGGCAAGCCGCGGCGGGTTTGATTGCGAGATCGACCTTGCCTTGTGAGTACTAGGTCTTTGACCGAGAGGTTACCGATCGTCAATAAACGTTCCATTTGGAACCAACGAGATGAGTAAATGACATCAGAACCATCGCAAAAATTACGTGGATGAGATCCACTGGGTAGAGAATACTGGCATGAGAGAGACGAACCTTAACCCACTATTTTGGTTTAATCCGGACTAACAATTTATTATGCAAAAGATGAATTACAATAATTTCATATGTGGACTTAATGGTATATGTGTACTTCCACAGGTCACAGGGCTGGTACCTGAAAAACTGGTGAACGAATTCCTGAATGTGAAAAATTACAGTGAACTTGAACAGTTTGTGGACAAGTAAGTGTCTAAATGTAAAGTGCATCCTACACTTTTTTGAGCCCTCATGAGTTAGGCGCCAGTTCAAAACGACATATCGCCGAGGAGCGCCTCCGTTCTTCTGTGCTCTTGTGCGTTCAAACGTAATTAGCCTCTCCAGCCTCAATGGTGAATGCCATGTAGACTTTGTTTTGGTTTGACGTTGAGCATAGATCCTAAGGCCCCTAGCACACGGCGTATTTTAACGCGGAGATGACGCGCGTATACGCGTACCTTCAAACAAGATTCAAACACAACTTTGTAACCTAAGCACATAGAACGATCGTGAACCGCTCGTCTACTGCGCGTATACGCGGAGACAGCGATATAGATACGCTATAGTCGGTCGTAACTTCCGCGTTTAGACCAAATATTCTTCGTCAGTTGTACAATGAAGCCCCTCCTCTGCCCCTTAGTACGCGCTTCAAACGAGTTTTTAACGGGCTTCATGAACACGGGGTAGAAGCCCTGTGAGCCGAAGTCAAGGCAATGGACTACTGCCTGAGGCCTTAGCCTACCACCTCTTGCTAATAGGAGAGGTGGAAGAGTAAAAAAAAAGCGCTACACGCGCGCGTTTGTATCGCGTTTTACGCGCTTTTGAATCCGCAAAAATCGGCATCTACGGCGCAGAATACGCGCGTCGTCTGCGCGTTTAAAATACGCCGTGTGCTCTAAAAACCAAATTACTGAAATATAACCTACAAATGTGTTTTTTAATGTTGTCATAGAGTGACGATTCGAACGGACATGTGCCTGATGGCAACCGCCTGCACACATTAGCATAGTGTCACACAGCTATTAGGACATGAAGAATCCAAATTATTACCTAGCACTGCACTCATAGATTTAAGATGATTCATCTCGTTCTTAAAATAAATGTTTAAATATTGGACACTTCGCACATAACAAATTGTAATTATTATTTATTTGTCGTAGGTTCCTCCTAGACGCGTACTCTGCATCGCAGCTTCTCGAGCAGGCCAGCGCGGCGGTAGTGAGCGCGGGCCACCTCACCAACAAGCAGAAGTGCGCCGTGAGCGAGAAACTCGCCTCGTGCTCGCACCGGCTACTCGACGGCGGCGCAGAGGTCATGCAGCTCACGGACCTCGGGTGCACTATCATTATGGCTAATAATAACCCTTAAGTTTTTAATTGTTTTTTTAAACTCGATATAAGTAAATCATACAGCCAAACCACACTAGCTACGTTTAGCAGCGTTGACAGACATCTTGACGCTGCGTCACGTTTCAAAAAGTAACTGCGCGTGGCGTCTAGTCACTGCATACCGCTTCAAAAAGTAGCATGTGTGGTCGGGTCCTTACAGAAATTCGAAATGTGAGAAAGAAATGGAATGGAATGGAAAAGAAAAAAAAATGTGTCCATTGGAGGCCTCGTGTGCACAATCATTATGGGTAAAAACAATCTTTATTTTTTTTTGTTCTTGAAACTCGATATAAGCAAGTCATTGAAAATGTCAAAATGTCAGAGAGAGCCCATTGAAAGCCTTGGGTGCACCATCATTAATTAATAATCCATTTTTTTTAGTAACAGAATAGTGGTTGACGAAAGGGCTATTTAAATTGTTAATCTTTATGTATTTAAGTAGTGAGAGAATCTGTTTCTTTTAAGCAAGCATGCTCCATCATAGATTGCAGGACGAGATGGCGGTTCAGTGTTAACCTACCTCTATAGTCTTAAAAGAAGTCATGAATTTTCATCAGTTTACTATTGCCATAGCATAAACAGCCCACTAAATGTTCTCACTGCTGGGACTCTGGGCCTTCTCTCGCTAGGAGCGAGTCAAGGCCATAATCCACCACGCTGGCCCAGTTCGGGTTGGTGGATGACACATGACTTCGAAAGGTTCTAGGCCACAGATAGCCATAGAATAGCTTATAGCAATAGCTCTTGTGCGTTCAAACGTAATTGGCCTCTCCAGCCTCAATGGTGAATGCCATGTAGACTTTGTTTTGGTCGTTGAGTATAGATCCTAAAGCCCCTAGCACACGGCGTATTTTAACGCGGAGATGACGCTCGTATACGCGCTTCAAACGAGATTCGAACACAACCTTGTAACCTAAGCACATAGAACGATATATAATATTAGACTTCAATAGACTTTTGAAGGGGTAGGAATATTTGTACAGTTCTCTTGGAAAAAACCACATCTATGAGTTATTTATTGTATTGCCAAGCAGTAAAATGCAAATGGGCTTGAAGGGCAATATTTCCAAAGAAATTACAGGGTAAAAAGATACATCTTATGTCATCAATAAACATCCATACAAACTTTCGCAGTTAGGTATAGATATTAGTCTCTCAAACTGAAATATTCCAATGTTTTATTTTGCGATAGTGTCGCTGGCATCATTTTCTACTATTTTTTTGTCTAACTATTTATTTATCAGTTAATAGGTTTTTGGCGAGTAGTAGTAATACATCGTACATCTGCACAAAAATGACCGACTGTAAAATACATTTTTTATATTTGTGAAATAAATAATGTTAACAATTTATTTAGTTTTTTTAGTAGTCACCACAGAAACGGCCACATAAGTACATACGCAAAGCAGCATACGACGTTACGTAAAAAACTTGAAAGGTCCCTTACCAGTAGGGAAACTCAAGTCCGGTGTCTTCGAAGGCAGGCCCTAAGTTACTAGAAGGTGGATGAATTTGGCTCTTGCCAACATTTCGGTATGTAATGCCGCCAGCATGCTGACCACACTTCCGACTGGGTTTAATTATCTTTAGACCTTCATTGGTCTACGTATAATTCAGGTGTACTTAGTGTAAGTAGTTAGGTATGTAGTGTAGTGTAGATTCTGTAGATCTTTGTAATTTAGTTATACCTATTCATGTTATAATTATTATGTATTAACAAAAAAAAGTATCTTAAGTAGCTCTGCCAATAAAAAAAAACTAGTGTGCTAACTGAAGTTGTACCTATTTTGCTTTGAAAGTTCACAGTTACTTGGCTTGACTTGTTTGTGTGAAAAATATTTTCTATCGTATTTTGTTTCACGATTGGTAATGAAATTTATCCAACCACTTGTGCCAGTTGGTAATGAGTCTGCTCACGCTGCCGTAGGTCGTAGGAGGGGCCGTTCCTAACTAGGAGAAACATCTGAAGTATACGGATGCTGGTTCTGTGTCTGGGTGTTTGTGTTTAAATATATAGGTATATTGTAGGTATCAGATATTTGGCTTCCATAGTACATAGCTTTGCTGAATTTGGGGATAAATGGTGTACAGAAAAAAGTGTCGACGACTAACTAAAACGTAGAAACGTATAATTTAGCAAAGCCCCGCGCCTGTGTCTGTTCAGTTTTCGTTCAAGCCTATGTACAATTCCAGAGTATAGCCTGTGTTCCAAATTACATCCTGATCTGTTCAGATATTCCGACGTGTCTGAGCAACAAATAATCCAAACTTTCGCATTTATAAAATTGGTAGGATAAAGGGTACGGTGCCACTGAGGCGGAGCGGAGACGCGATGTGCCGCGATTTGACCTAACCCAGACCTAACCCAGCTGGTCCAAGAGGCCACAAGAGTACCCGACGTTGAGTCGCATACACCTTATTGCTTAGACCTTCTGCTGACAACTGATCCAGACCGTTATTCGGTGGCGGTATCGTCGCCGTTAGGCAGCTCCGACCACTGTCTGGTGAAATCTGTATCTGTCTACCATCCGCCTGATCCCAGCCCTAGAGGCAACCGGCGGTTGTGGCGATACAAGTCAGCAGATTGGGATGAGATGCGCTCTTTCTTTGCGTCTTACCCATGGCAGTCATTGTGCTTCGCTTCTGGTGATCCCTCAGTCTGCGCGGATGCTGTGACTAATGCAATACGAACGGCTATGGAATATTTCATTCCATACTCCGACATCTCATTATCCAGCAAAGCTCGCCCTTGGTTTGGTCCTCAATGTAAAAGTGCTGAAGCATTTAAACATGAGGCCTGCCTAGCCTGGGTTGATGCTCGACAGCGTAAGGCAAGGGACATACACCAGAAGAAGAAGGCGTTCAACAAGGCTGCTAAGGCATGCAAAAAGGTTCTTCAGAGGGCTCGGTTTGACCACATTAGTCGAATAGGGAACAAACTAGCTTCGTACCCAGCGGGCAGCAAAGCGTTTTGGTCCCTAGCTAAATCGGTCAAATCGAACTTCTGCCGCTCCTCACTACCTCCAATGCTGAAACCTGATGGGACACTGGCTCACACTGCAACGGAGAAAGCAAACTTGTTTGCAACTCAGTTTGCGGAATCTTCGCGTCTAGATGCTGGTAGCGCGACACCTCCTACTCAACCTGGCTGTTCGACTTTTATGTCAGAGATACGCATTCGCCAAAAGGAGGTTCGCAAAGTGCTACGCAATCTGGACGTGAATAAAGCCAGTGGCCCAGATGGTATTCCTGCTCTAGTATTGAAGGCTTGTGCGCCTGAGTTGTCACCGATATTGACACGCCTATTTAGACTCTCTCTCCAAACTGGGCTAGTACCGAAGTCTTGG
This sequence comes from Ectropis crepuscularia, assembly GCA_963693475.1. NCBI lineage: Eukaryota > Metazoa > Arthropoda > Insecta > Lepidoptera > Geometridae > Ectropis > Ectropis crepuscularia. The sequence continues at coordinate 11,075,284 of OY856339.1, read as the reverse complement.
AAGCTTGCCAATGTGCAACCTGTGCCCAAAAAAGGTAGTCGTGCTGACCCTGTCAACTACAGGCCCATCTCAGTCACGTCCATACTCTGCAAGACTATGGAACGTGTCTTAAACCACAGGCTCCTGACGTACCTAGAATCGAACGACCTCCTCAGTGACCAGCAATACGGGTTTCGCCGAAACCGGTCCACCGGGGATATTCTAGCGTACGTCACTCACATCTGGAGTGAAGCTATTGAGAAACACGGGGAAGCACTTGCAGTCTCCCTGGATATCTCGAAGGCTTTCGACAGGGTTTGGCATGATGGCCTTATAAGCAAGCTTTCTAGTTATGGTTTGTCTTCTGGGTTCATTGCTTGGATATCGGACTTCTTGAGGGATCGATCCATACGAGTCGTCATTGATGGCTGCTCGTCGGATCAAATGGGTATCAATGCCGGAGTCCCACAAGGGTCGGTACTCTCTGCGACGCTCTTCCTGCTACATATCAACGATCTGTTGAAGCCCGGTATCTATGGGTACGCAGATGATAGCACCGTTGTAGAGAGTTACATATCTAGCGCGAGAGCCACTGGGCAGCAAACTCAGGTACTGAGAGAGAGTCTGATCGGGCGTTTGGGCTTGACCCTTGATGCGGTGTCCAAATGGGGCGATGCCAATCTGGTCAAGTTCAACGAGAGTAAGACGCAGGCGTGTCTGTTCTCCGCTAAAAGGAGTCCTTTCCAACTGACTCCAACTTTTAGAGGTGTATCCGTGCCGGTCTCTGACCGTCTTGAACTTTTGGGCGTTACTTTGACCTCTACGCTCAACTTTGGCTCGTTTATCGAGTCCAAGGCTAAACTTGCTGCCAAAAAACTTGGTGTCCTCTCAAAGGTGCGAAGGTACTTCAAGTCTGAACAGTTGCTTACACTATATCAAGCACAGATTCGCTCCTGTATGGAGTACTGTTCGCACCTTTGGGATGGATCGGCTAAGTATCAGCTGGAGGCTCTGGAATCGATCGAGAGACGTGCCAAAAGGCTCATAGGCAACGACACTCTTGTGCGAAAAAGACTTCAAAGTCTTGAACATCGCCGAAAAATTGCTAGCCTATCGGTTTTTTATCGGATACACTTCGGAGAGTGTGCGACTGATTTGCATGATCTGATACCACCTTGTCCTTTTTTCTATCGGAATGCTCGTAGCTCGAAAAAGCGACATCGTTTCATGGTTGATGTTCCAAAGACACGAACGAAGAGATTCGACTCTACTTTTGTGATAAGAACGTCTAAGCTGTGGAATACGTTGCCTGAGTGGGTTTTCCCCGATGGTTACAATCTTTGTGTCTTCAAATCGAGAGTGAATCGGTTTTATCTAGGTAAACACGCTCCATCGTAGACCGTATCGTCGCTTAACATCAGGCGAGATGGCGGTCAAGTGTAAACCTATAGAAGTTAAAAAAAAAAAAAAAAAAAAAAAAAAATTCACCAATCACTTGGCTTGAAATCCAAGTATATTTAAAAATACATATTTATGTGAATTTCAGGTAATGTCATTGGTGAATCGCAGCACAGCGCGTCTTCGCTCGGCTCCGATCTGCCTCAAGCCTCAATGGCACCACACCCTGAGGATTGCTCGTAATAGGGTACCGGACTGGGTCGAAAATACACCATCCTAATTAGTCCGTCAGCTAGATCATGGAAAAATATTGGACACGTATTTTTTGTTTTTTCATAATATTAAAAATCGTCAAAGATATAGACCGTCAAACTTCGAGAGTGGGGGGTCGCGACGTCACTCGTGAGTAACAACCGTACTCACAAGTGACGTCACACGAAACTTCGAAGCGCTGTATCTTCGTCATTTTTTGTTTGTGAAACAAAAGAAAAAATACGTGTACAATATTTATTGGCAATCTAACTAACGGGCTACTTAGTTTTTTTGAGGATTGTACCCTATTGTAGCGAATCTTCGGGATATAGGTATCGAATATTTCGAGATATCGCATTTCTCTATGATTCGTGCCGGTTATCACTGGTTTGAAAAATACTGCATTACGTAACCTCATTGAAATGGTGCGGTGCTGAAACGTGGACACTAATAAATAAATATAAATATTGGTGGACAATTCACACACAACACCATCTGACCCCAAACTAAGCAAAGCTTGTGTGATGGCGGTCAGATAACTGATATAATACTTATATAGTTTTAAATACATACTTATTATACATAGAAACACCTAGACACAGTGCAAACATTTGAATTCATCACACAAATATTTGCACTGGGTGGGAATCGAACCCACGACCCTCGGCTTCGCGGGCAGAGCTACTACCAACTAAGCCACGAAGCCAGTAAAACACACTGACAGTCAAAATGGGCCGAAAGTGGTCTTCCTCAGCCATCTATGGAGAGAGCCATTTGGGGTTTCTCTGAAAGATTGCATCCGCAATGACGTAATTTGTCAGAGAGCTAAAGTCTCCGATATAGCTCAGCGTATTAGCAAACTGAAATGCCAATGGGCCGGTCATATCTGTTGCAGACTCGATAATCGTTAGACGGGTTCTGGAGTGGAGACCGCGAATCGGTAAACGTAGTGTAGGACGCCCTGAGACTAGATGGAGGAACGATATACGAAAGACTGCTGGTGGCGGTTGGAAACGTATGACCAAGGATCGGACTGAGTGGCGTATTATTGGAGAAACGTATGTCCAGCAGTGGAAGAACGAACACAGGCTGATGACGATTGAAATGGAGTGATCAGACAGAAGTAGGTACACGGCAGGAGTAACGCGTGGAGATAACCATCAGGCGAGGATTGCTGGTCAAACGTGGATCTATTTGTGTAAAAAACTAGTGGTTTGATAGGTTGTGCTTTACGTAAAACCATAAAATCGTTCTTACTTTTTGTTTTCCTTTGCCTAATCCGATAAGAACGCGTAATGAAAGTAGGAAATAGCACTGCATACTACTACGGAAAACTAATATTATTTATAACGGAATTTAACTTGGTTATTTAGAGGAGCGGTAAACTGTTAGTTACCTTTTTGAACAGCGTAGGTATGCCCGGAGCCCACTAAATGTTCCCACTGCGTGGAAGGAGTGCCTTCTCTCGCAAGGAGAGAATCTAGCCTCCAGACCTAGTGTACCACTCTAGCCGAGTGCGGTTTGGTGGATGATACATGACTTCGACATACATACTCTAAAAATTTGTCGGTTTCTTACGATGTCGTTCATCGTTTTAAGTTGCAGTTTCACAATGTTCGCACGGGCACCCCGTGTGTATGGACATGAAACATGGAACATGGAAAATGCATCGAAATTTCGGTTCGAACTTGCGCCTGCATATAGCTTCAGTAAATGTAATTGGTACCTACTGGCGTATTACTACACTACGTTACTGAGGCTATTTGTTTACTTTCGATAATCGTGATAGCTTAATACAATATTTTTGCTACACATAAATGAACGTTTCTGCTTCGCAAGTATGATGTAGCATCAAAGTTATCGTTGTAAGCAAATGTATGAGTAAAATAAGTTTCCATTCAACGTGCGTTGGGGCGCAGTTATAATTTCCATACAAATGTATGCGTTAGCTAGCGTGACTTGATGGTAACGCTGATACACCTGCTTCGTATTTAGACTACATACACATACATACACCATTGATTTGTGGTGTTATGACAGTATATTTTTGAAGTGAAAATTTTAATTGCGTTGTGCAATTTTTTGCGTGAATAAAAAGCGGGAAACTCCTTTTTCAAAGATTTCCATGGCCTACAATGGAAATACTATTCGTATTTATGTTGGCGTTTGAAAATTTAATATAATGTGTTAGGTAATAGTTTTGAATGTTTAACGTCTGCCATGCAGCAAGTGATGTCACTTCTATCGGCCGTCTTGCCTTTGACTGCCTTTTTTCAAATTATGACAACAATAATTATAGCATGGGCACTGGCCTATCTCCTTCCTATGTAATTTGCTAACTCCAAGACCGATTTCAGACTAGGTACCTTCTGAAATGTTGACAAAAACGAAACTGGACGTCGGTGTTTACAAAAAAAAAAGTATGTCGTTTTTTGAAGTCATCTAAAATACGTGTTTTATAAAACACATTTCACCTACATTTCATTCATCTGTAAATTCGGATTGTGTCAGTATACCTTACGTGTTTTCTGTATAATAAGTACGCGTCCGTATTGTAATTTGCATTTATATTTCATTCATGCGAGTGTCAGAGTGCGCGAGAGTCCGCGTCGTGGCTGCAATTTACGCGCGCGTCGTTTCACTTCCGCCGTATTCGCTCGTCGGTTGAACGGACGCCCGAGTAGGAAAGAAAAGAATCTAACGTTCTTTCTTGTAGAAAGATAACATCGCAAGCGAGCGGCGCAGGCGTCTCCCCCCCAACGTCACGGTTTGCGCGCGCAGAGCTCTCATTGGCTGCCGCCACCGCCCCGCACCGCACCACCGCCGCGCGCGCAGCGTCTACGATCCCAGATTTCAAATCTCGACCGTTTATTTCGTAGTGAGCGCGCGGACCGTACGCACGCGCCGTCACAGTCCCGCGTGCATTTCTTCAATAAATTAAACAAAAAAAATATCAGACGGCAACGTGGTCGCGAACCGTTCGGTGGTAGGACGTGACATCGCTAACGATAAAGTGCAGTGCGACGTTCCGAGAAGCGGCGGCGAACGACGGAAGGTCAATTTCTTTCGATGAGTGGAGGTTTAGTGCATGTTTTACACACATCATGACTAGATCCACACTCATCCATGGAAGTTGCGAGTTTCGACGGGGAGCGGCGTTCGTGAGCCGGCGATTACCTTCGGAGCGCGGACGGGTATCATTAGTGTAATGATACGTTGAGCGCAGGTTCGGCGAGCGGTCTACCTGCCTTCGCCGGCCGGAGCTGCCCAAAAATGTCGTTTAGATACACTTCGCGCCGGTTACCGATCGGTTACACGAGTGAGTTTTTGTCGTGGTTGTCGTCATCGCCATAGAGTAAGTTTTTTTTTCGATGATCGGTCAAGGTTTTCCTTGGAGCCGGTGAGTTGAATAGATAGGCTTGTTGGCAGCTTTTATCCGTAGCTCACGTGCGGCGCGGCGCGGAGGGGCGGGGGCCCGCGGCAGATAGCTGCGCAGGCGCATCTGCTCCTTCTGAGAAAGGCCATTGTGGTCCCAAGTGGTCAGTGCGGTGACGTCACGGGGCCGACAACCTTCCCCGTCCCGCCCCTGCGGTCTCCACTCCTCGCACACAACATTACCTTGTTTCCGAAGACAAACTGCTAATCAATTTTAGCATTTCTAAAGTTCACCGAACACCGTACTTGGAATCAATTGTAATGCAAATTCTGCCGGTGTAGGCATACGTACTCGCTCTTTGTCGGAGCTATCGTAGATTATTGTTACTACGATCTCGTCAAGGTTACAGTAACTAACAAGCAATATCGTAGAACCTACTTTTATTTGCATAAGTAATATCGTTTCGCGTAATATTGTAATACCAAGGAAACAAACAAGGTATTTCCTAAAATTTTTGCGTTACTTTACCTAACAAAGATTAAGTTCGCATTAGGTATACAATTTCGTGTTCATAAATATTCATTTTATTATTTTCCTTATTCCAATCAATTGTGTATAAAAAGTTGATTAAACCATTCATCTTTTAGATAGAATATAAGATGCATCGTACGGATTCGAACTATGGTCTATAATTTGTCTACCTTCAGCCATTAATTAAACTTGAAAACCAGGAGCTAAAATTTAAATATTACTAACATAATAGCGAATTTACTCGCCACATTTATGTTCTCAGACCTTGATAATAACGGCTTGTATTTTTCGTTGCTATGTGTAGGTAGGTATATCGCGGTCTGAATGCAGTATTTCATAAACATTCATCCTTCAACCTACGACTTCAATATCACTTTGCGGTTGGACCGACGTATGCACCGCGATCGTGTTTCGTTCACGACGTGTTGCTCTCACTTTTGTAATTTTGTTGAGGCTTCTTATTTTCAAAACCTCAAATCGAATAAAACCAGAAGAAGGGAATAATGACTCTCAAAATGGATGCGTTCTCAAAACCCATTGTAATTTCACAAAATGTCGGGTCGAGAAAATTACATTCCGTCCATCAAGAGCTTGTCTTATTCCTTCGCGTTTTTTATGACTCGCAGAGTTGCTTAATAGAGTTCCGGGTACTAAGTATAGAGGAGCAGGTACCACCGGCTGCGCCAGGTAGAAAGAGCCGAACTAAAAAAACAACACAATTATGTAAGGTTCTGCTCACACGTTTTGTTAAAAGCGAACCACATTTGGGTCAGTTGCTATGGCGGTTAAATATTCACATTTTAACGAACATCTTTAACGATCTACATCACAATTAATTAACTAGGCACCGTTTAATTCCCGAGTTTTTTCTGTGCAGTAAAACATTTGCTGTGTTGTAAAGACTTGTACCGTGAAGTTACAGTCATAACCGTCATAATTAACCAGTATTAACTGGTAAAGGTCGAATTTATAATAGCTCAAAGCAGTCGCATGGTGAATGCTGTTTTTCTCGAGTCGGAAAACATTTCAATTGACCTTATTTTGCCATCATTCCAGGAACCTCGTCATGTTTTTTTCATGTTTTTCGGTGTTTCGCTTTTAGTTTCCGATAAAGTTTTCCTTAAGGTGAAATATATAGTAGTTGAACTGTTATACCTACAGTCAAAGAATATCCAAGTTAACTAGAGTAGTCACACGAGCCGACAGAAATGACGAAGCGATATTGCACAATTCGCACACTGAAACGTGCCTCGAACTGAGGTGTGATTTTTGACGAGTGTTAAAATGGCGGGCGACGACCTTACCTGTTGGCTGCTCTAGACCCATCGCGTTACAAATGGCGATAAACAAGTCAGAGTATGCGACATGCGAGTTATTCCCATGAAGTCTGTGTTTATGGTATTGTATGCGCATTCTGCGTGCTCAGCGCTCACGGCGGGTTGGTTTTTGTACATTAAATACGGCGCTTCCGCGTGCGACGCTGGGCCGTGCGAACGGGGACCGAGGCCCGAGGGAACCTGGCGTTCCCTTTGTTCCGAGCGATGCTCACACACTGTAGCGGTGAGCGGAACAAAGCCCCGCAAACGAACCGCCAACACCTTTTTGTAACCAGTACAAAACAAGTTACAGTTCTACTCTTTAGTGTTGGAGGTTGCGACTATCCCGACCTTCGACCGCCCAACTTAAGTACTTAACGACCAATAAAACAGTTCTAGTTCTAGTAAAATTTCAAGCGAAAATAAAGAGTGAGCAAAGTTAAGACCATTTTAGTTAGGCGTTAGTTGGAAACAAGTTTAGGCTTTGCTCCCTTTGCTTCTTCTTGGCTTAACATTTATCCCATTACTGAGTTTTTTGTCAAGCCACCTATGACAGTTGGCCTCAAGTGGTCTCAGCTGCCTACCAAACCATTAGTGACTTTGTGATCTTTTGGGTATGTTTGATGCTATCTGACATAGCTATCACATTCTTACAAATACTTAATTAAATTTATCAAACATTTCATAGGATTCACGTGGACCCAATAACTGATTAAATCTTGTGCCACAATAGATATTTATTATTACGTTGGGATTTGATTCTTGTTCACGAATTTGGAATCGTAAGAGCGTTTAATTAGTTCAATGAACATATTCTGTCCCATAGTGGTCCACAGTACTGAGACAAGGCAACATTTGAAGCAGGAAAAAATACATTTAACGGTCGAATTGCTCAACTCAAAGAAACTTTCTGGAAGGTACTCCGAGACGGCATTCGTATTCAAAGCGTTACTGACATTTATTATGCTGTCAAATGCCGAGCTTTGAACTCGCCTTACACACTTGTACAGTGTACCTACTCAATGGATCTCGATCTCGCAAGGGAACTCAAAAGGGCTATAGAATAGAATAATATTTATCACATTCTAAGACCACAAAAACTGATTATCCATTAGTTCTTGAAATATGACAAAGACACACAAGAAGTTAAGAACATTGCAGACAAAAATATTCTACAATTTAAAACCTTAGTATCTGAACAAATAAGTTTGACGCTTGAAATTTACCAGTAGGTAGGGTCACAACTGAAGTAGCGATGTAATTATTTAGCGACTCGGTGGAAGCAGTATATTTATGCAAAGTTGAATTACTTACATGACACCGTTTTAACGACATCGTGAATTTTTCAAACTTTCTTACCAACATTGTACAGAAAATGAATCAGAAAGAGCAAGAATTCCTACGCTAAAAGCAGAACGCTCGTAAAGTGCCGGTTTTGGATCAAGGGTGGAAGTGAAGGGGAGATGCTTCCTGACCGTTGCGCTTCAATATTCATAAACAACTGGAAACCCCATATGTTTCCTTCAAATGCAACAAAAGAGGTCCCTATTTATGCAATTGAATAGTTGGGTGAAAATAAATCCTTTCTTCCCGGTTACTCAAAATAATTATATTGGGGTCGTTATAAATAATTATATCTGTACAAAAAAGATTTAGAAACAGACATTTTTTTTTGAAAACAGATTCTGTACTCAATGTCGTTAAAATTGGGAATCAATTGTCGGTTCTTATGTTTCTTCATCATTTATCTACTGCAAGTCTGGAACATCGCCGTAAAATTGCTAGTTTATAGGTTTTTTATCGGATACATTTCGGAGAGTGTGAAACTGAGCTGTATTATCTAATAACATCTTACCCTATTTTTCTATCGGGCTGTTTGTGGCTCGAAAAAGCGACATCGTTTTATGGTTGCCGTTTCAAAGACTCAAAAGAAGAGTTTTTGGAGTACTTTTATGAAAAGAACATCTAAGTAGGCGGTGGAATACGTTGCCCGAGTAGGTTTTTTACGATCGTTACAATCTTGGTGTCTTGAAGTCTTGAAATCGAGAGTGAATCGGTTTCTTCCCGCCCTTCTACCGCCTAACTAAATCGGCTATCGCTTTGCTAATGCTGTCTCTATCATTTCAAGCGAAAATAAAAGAGAGAGAAACCCCCAGGTCGGGAAGTCTACACCTTCGAACAAAAAATAATTTACAAATCGGTTCACCCAGTCGAAATTTCTGCGGTAACAAAAAAAAATACAGTCGATTTGAGAACCTTTTAAGTCTGACTGATAATGATTATCTATTTATGTATGGTGCAATTCATGTTTTTCTGAAAAATATGAATGAATGAATGAAAATTCTTCAATGTTCACAACTTAAAAATGACACATATAATATTGGAAAACAGTAAATCTTGTGAAACAGCTGGCGGCCTTATCGCTGAAAGCGATTTCTTCCAGGCAACCTTGATAAATTGAGGAAATATCCAGTTAATTGCGGGGGTTTGTCTTCTACTTTCAAAAATTCGTGAGTGCGACGATATGAACCATCGACACATCGCAACAGGTGATGGTAAAGAGAAGTTTTCAAATTGACAGACGAGTGATAAATGGGAGGAAAATTATGTAATTTTTTGAAAACGAGAATTCTGCCTCTTTGGCAGACTTCAAAATAGGAGGTTTCTGAATTCGGCCGTACATATTTTTTTGTAACTGAATATCCCCCAATGATCAAACCTTGATCACCACAGCGATTGATAATTGGATTTTCCCAATGATCAAACGCTGACGAAATATGAAACCGAATCGAAGTCACAACAGAAGTTGAATCACTTCCATTAAAGACTATTAGACAAAAATGTCGGACATACGAGTACTTTTATCTTCTAGGCGTGTTGCTTATCATCAGGTGCATGTATTGCTCGTCGTGTTACTCTAAACCTACTCTTTCTTGGACTTTAAATTCCTACACTGATATTGACTAGATATAGGTAATTAGTAATTAATGATTCTATATTTTTTCTAAGGATATTGTAACGAGACGAGCAAGCTGAGCGCCTAATGGTAAGTAATTCGCCTGATAACAGTTCCACGCAGCTATTTGAACGTGAAGAGTTCAAATTATTGCCTAGCACTGCATTGTGCTCGTCACCAGGAGATATGAGAATTAACGCTGTAATCTGGAAACATTACACCTGCCATTGGAATGTTTTTTTACTCATTCCTTCTCAGTGGTAGAATAACTAGTAAAGATGTAATACTTCCCCAGGCGGATCTTCCTACCTGACCAAATATTTCTACTACTGATAGAACGAGAAAGACTTAATGCTATCCTTCTTTGGACCTTTAACTTGATGCACTAGTATTGAAAAAGTTAATTATGGGACTAAACTGCTATCTATGTTTTAAGTTAATAGAAGTTACGGCTGGTCTAGTCGGGAGAATGGCGACGTCCATTCCGGGGGCCCCCGGATTCAAATCCCACCCGCACCACTGTCTTTTCGAAGTGATGTGCGTAATGCCGCTCAACTTAAAACGGGTGAAGGAAAACATCGCGAGGAAACCGACATGTATCTAGAATCTTTCGAGGTCATGTATCATCCACCAACGCGCACTGTTGTGTTTTGTTGTGTTTTTAAGAAGTGCATAGGGACCTAGGTACGTCGCAGTGAGTTTGAAGAAGCCTATCGAATACGGGCAGTCGGTCAGATCAGAAAATAGTTACTTCGGCAGTGTTGTGTGCCCCTGTGACATCCCTGCGATTTTTCAATACCAATGAGGATACTTACCTCTAGATTGCGATCCCCGCATTAGGTACTCACAAGTAGGACTCTTATTTTCTGTACCTAGGTGTTATGTTGCGACCAAATCGTTGTAATCAAAATATTAACAAAAACAATTGGTCGCGAACCAATCCTGCAGACGTCCTAGCTATAAGCGAAGTCGTGGTGGCGTTTGGATCTCATCTGGACATCTGACTATATTTCCAAGTGCTAGTTTATCATTACATGTTTCCTGTTTGTGATTTGTTGTTTGTCATTACTGGTTAGAGGAAGACATCGCGAAGAAACCGACATATTCCAAAATAGTTTTTTTGACAACGTGCGTTATCCGCACTCGGGCATCGTGGTGGATTGTGAGTGAAGGCTCCAAGTTCTGGACGTGGAAACATAAGTGCGCTGATTATGATACCTAAGCTAAGTCCTGAAAATGATTTAAATATGGGTTCGAATCTAAGAAGCTTGAAAAGTTATTCGTTACACTTATCTATTTTTTTACTTCCTCAGGTAGAGAGGAATAAACTTTTGAATAATATGTGGGTATGAAAGGACGCGCCTGAATCAAAATTCAACGGAGGATGTAGGCTAACAAACCACTTTCACCAAAGACTGGGATACCTTAGTGTTTATGTACGAGTAGGTACATATATTCCGCTTAGGTAATCAGACTGGTAACTACCAGTCTGATATCCAAATGGATACTACAATAGTTTGGAAGTTTGGATACCACGAGTAGGTAATAAAACTGAATTGTTTTTTTTTAACATGAATCTTTTGTAGTGGTAGGGAGTCTATTGTCTACTGGTGAAACACTACAACTATACCAGTTATTCTACTGCCAACTGCCAAGCAATGTGAAAGTATGTTGTAAACGGTACTAGGGTAATGTTTTAGAGAAATTACAGAACAAAGAGATATATCCTGTTTCCAGGTGACGACCGCAGTACAATGCAATATAGTGATTTGAACTCTTCATGATCAAATAGCCGTATGGTGCTAATAATTATGAGCAGCGCTTCTACCGCCTAACTAAATCGGCTATCGCTTTGCTATTGCCGTCTCTTTCATTTCAAGCGAAAAGAAAAGAGAGAGAAACATCAAAGCTATGACATTTTTCGTTCGGCGGTAGACCCCCCGGTGTCTTGCTAACCATTAGGTGCATGTCTTGCTCGTTTAGGTTTTAGGCGCCTAGACAAATTTTTCGTGGGCTGTGAATGGAATTAATTCGTCACGCTCGGGTATGATAAGAAAGCTTCGGGTAAACTCGGGACCATGGCTATTGGCCATCAAGAAAAACGTCAGCCAATGGGAAATGCTGAAAGGGCGTGGACAAGCCATCATGGCATGGCCATCTAGAAACGCATCAGCCAATGGGAAATGCTGACGCATTTCTTGATGGCCATGCCAAGATTGCGAGGATACGCCCTCCGGTTACACCCGTGTAGTTTCCAAGGTAAGCTATCAAATTCTGAGTTTTAAGTTTTCACTTCTATCGGCAGCTCCTATGACTGCCAATTTTTTTTTAAATAAAGATTGACTAGACGAACAGGACATGTGCCTCATGGTAAGCAACATGCCTGCCACATAACAGCACATTGACACGCAGCTATTGGAACATGAAGAGTCCAAGTCATTACCTAGCACTGCACTGCGCTCGTCACCCAGAGATCTAAGCAATAGATAGGTACACTATCTTGTAAAAAAAATGTCTTGAACGATCATATAAATATATGATTTCTAAACGTAGGATGTAATCAAAGATGTTACCTATAAAGTTTGTTTTATGTCTAAGCACTTGTCACCTCTCATTCGCCGTCGTCAAATGGATTAGAACGATAATAAAATTAACTCTAACATTTTTCTTTACTCATAAGATAGGTCACATGTCCCATAAAAACATCATCAATAAATGACACATTATCACAAAATACAAATTAAATAATTTTCTGCGAAAAAACAAAAACCGACCCGACTATATTTCATATTTTTTGTGATTTCGACTTTGAGCACACTGTTTCAACAACGAATACGTCATCAAGGTATTCAGATTTCAGAATTTTGTTGATAGGTATTTAAGATAGGTAGGTATGATCTACCGAACAAAAAAATAATCATCAAAATAGATTCACAATTGGCGGAGCTAACGTGTAACAGAAATACAGAAAAAAATATTGAGTACCTCGTTCTTTTTTTAATTCTGTTAAAATAATAATTAAATAAAATGTCACTCACATGAGAAAAATGTAAAAAAATACATTCAAATAAATAACTTAGATATTATTTCCACTGTAGTAATAAAGTAAGATCCCAGAGCTGCCAGACGTCACCTATTTTCTGATGAATGAAATGTGGACGATTGAGTAGAGTTACAGTAGAGTAGAGTTGTAGTACTAAGAACACATGCTTACTCGCTAACTTGCTTAGACGGCCATTTTTGAGATATGAGGTAATGAAGGTACATACAAACATTACTTACCTACTTCACGTATTTTCTAATAAGTGATTTTCACGTATGTTGTAGGCGATATCCTTAAAAACAAGGTCCCATTACTCCCAGACACTTTCCGTCGGCCGTTTTGCTTAACAACTCCAAAATAATAACTTAACTTCACTTAAATTCTCATGCTCCATTTGTAAATATGTTCGTCAGACAACTATTTTAAAGATTTTTCCAATAAGACAGACCATCTAAGGGGCCAATCATCCCCTAAACTCAATTTTAAGTCAATATTTCCTAATAAATGCCTCACTCAGTCTCGCGCTCGGTCTCACTCAGTCTCGCGCTCGGTCTCACTCAGTCTCGCGGCCTTACCTATAGAGGCATAGTTGAGTTTAGGGGATGATTGCCCGCTTAGATGGTCTGTCTTATTGGAAAAATCTTTAAAATAGTACGTGAAGTGAGTAATGTTTGTATGTACCTTCATTAAACCCATTATCTCAAAATTGGCCGTCTAAGCAAGTTAGCGAGTAAGCATGTGTTCTTAGTACCTACTTACTAACTCCAATCGTCCAAATTTCAATCACCAGAAAATAGGTGACTTCTGGCAGCTCTGGGACTAATACATCAGCATGTACCTATTAGTAAGAGTCTTTGTTGGGTCAGTATCTCATTTTTGTCAGTTATTCTACTGGCAAACAGTAATGAGCTAACTGGGCCGTGTTCAGATTTGAAGGGCAATGTTTTCAGAAAAATTACAGGGCAAATAGATAATTTATTATTATAACTCCGGGTGATATGCGCAGTGCAGTGCTGGGCAGTTTGGACCCATCAGATTTAAATAACTGCTTAGTACTGCGCAGCCATGAGCAGGCGTGTTGCTTACCATCAGGACCATGTCTTGCTCGTCGCGTCACTATTTTATAAATAAAAAATAGGACAATTTGATAAACAATTTGAGGGTAAACGCTAAACTAAGTTGTATCTAAGCACAGAATTGACACCCACATAGATAATAAACTTCTAGTTAAATTGCAGATTGAGGGAAATAAAACCTCATCTAAGCTTAATTTCCATTTCTTATAAGGTGAGTAGCGTGTGGATCACAGACTAAGTAGAGAGGTGTGGATCTACTTGGTCGCGAAAAAACCATATTAAAATAAGAATTTAAACATACAGAAGATATGTACTTAACTTGTAACAGCAAAATAGTTATCTGTTGTATAAGAGTGCAAAGTTGCTTTTTAACCGCGTGCTCATTTTGATGACCGAGCAAGCGAAGGATTCTAAAATTGAATCACGAGCGCAGCGAGTGATTCAATTTTAGAATCCTGAGCGTACTATAAACAAGTGTCACAAGCGGGGGCTTTATAGCTAAAGCGATATCTTTCAGGTAACGAGAGAAGAAATGCTTATATTAGGGTAACAGGGAAAATAGTTTTAAATGAGAAGAGGTTTTATACTTTAATCCACTTCTTGCCATTCCTCAGATGATTAAATCCTCAAATTGCCATTTAGACCATGTATTTGACACACAAGAACAATACTGTTTTGTTTTTTGTTAAATCTATGTTTACATTGAGAATTTCCTAATTTTGCTTTTTTGACAAATTTCGACCACTTGCCGATTGCTGGTAGGTATTATTTTGTCTATCTATTGTTTTCTAACTTAAATGTGTATTGTTTTATTACCTACATGTCCATTTAGATTTCAGTAGTAGGTAGGTCGTGCACCTACTAAATACCTGTAAGTACCTAGTGTACGTAGGTAGGCCTATGTAGGTAGGTAGGTCCAGTGTAGGTAGGTAGGTATACGTAGGCTCCATTTTATTCTACAATGTAGCTTAAAAACTTTTCAATTTATTTCGTTCAACATCCATCTAGAAATATCTGAACACAAAAGCAGTAGCCGGGTTGATTGTCGCCAATTAGTTGTAATAGCGGCCCTCGGTCGCTTCGGTCCGGTAACGCGGTGCCAGCTGTAATTTGTTCGACACCGCTCCACGGGGACTGAGCAAGATTTATGTGTGAAATATTCGAGGTCGATGCTCCAGAACCACAGTACATCACCCAGTTAGTACGTAAGCTTCACAGAATAGCGTCCAGATTGAGCGTCGGTTTGAAGAGATACCACCATAGTTTGTACGTCGAACGGCCACAGATTAAGACCGAATTTGTATGTCAATGCCACAGTCTATGGTGCAGTGCATCTGATCTGGTTTATGAGGTGTCTGACGGCTTTATGGACTGTATATAGCGATGTGAGCATGCATTATTGTGATTGGTAATTATGGGATGTTTCATCGCTGATCATATAGAGACGCTTTATGTGGAACGGTGGAGTTAGTGAGTCTTTTTGACATGAGTCTATTCTAACAAGCTTCACTGGAAGCTGAAAACGCTTCGCACTCGCTTAAATGGCGAGAAAAAAACTAAAAACAAAGACCGCACGGCAGAACTGAAAACTTAATTACCCGAATTTGTATAATGTATCTAGTTCCTAGTTCTGGATCGTATTAGAAGGATACATGAGAAAAATGTAAGATTTTTTTTTAAATCTAAATAAATCAAAATAGTTAACATAGCGACACAGTAGTGAAGAACAGATGACTGAATGTTTCTCGCTCGGGCACAGTCGGCGGTCCCGAGTTCACTCGATGTAGCCTTTTATTTCACAGGATCAGCGGATCAGCCTCATTTAGGGCCAGCCTACGGAAGGAAAAATCAGTGTGCGGTGCGGTTTTGCTGCGATTTTAAAAGTATTTAGTTTGTAGGAATTCTTTATACATTTTTAAAAATAATTCGAGCTCTAGACTGGTTGCGAATGTGTACAACTTATATTGGAACAGCGGTTTTCTAATAGAACCATCTTTGCTCAGGTTGGGGCTACATACCTAATGCAAAAAATGTCCACTATTTTAACAAGTACCCACTAACTGGGGCTACCTTCTCACTCGTCATCATTCGCCTACCCTTATCCTAATTTATGTGCGATCGGTACAACATGTCGGCTTCCTTTATTCGTCTCTATCATTCGTCAAATCACAGTTTACCTACTTCTTTCTTATTGATGTCATCTTTCAAATTTTATTTAGGGTTACTTAAGTTACTTTGGGGTAACGTCACTCTTGTTCAAAAAAGACTTCAAAGTCTCGAACATCGCCGCAAAATAGCAAGTTTATCGGGTTTTTTTTATCGGATATATTTCGGTTAGTGTGCAACTGATCTGCATGATGGTATTCCACCAACAAAACCAAAACCCAAAATAGTTAAGAATTACGTCCTCGTTTACACAATTCATCCACAATTCTCGTATCTCAAAAAAGCGACATCGTTTCATGGTTGATGTTCCAAAAACACGAACGAAGAGATTTGACTCCACGTTTGTGATAAGAACGTCAAGGTTGTGGAATGCGTTGCCGGAGTGGGTTTTCCCCGATGGTTACAATCTGGGTGTCTTCAAATCGAGAGTGAATCGGTTTCTTCTAGGTAAGCACGTTCCATCGTAGATCGCATCGTCGCTTAACATCAGGCGAGATGGTGGTCAAGTGCGAACCTATCACAGTTAAAAAAAAAAAAAAAAAAAACACTTTACGCTTTAGGGTCACCATCTGACTGACATCGTGTAAATCAGGCTGAATCCGTGTATTGTCCATGGCATGTCATTATTGCTTATTCGTGGTTCACATCATTATTAGGTATGGCTATTGTACTTCGGTTGCTTTACGCAATCCGTGATTCACTCTTGTTACAAACAATTTGTTTCGGTCACAGATTATTCGCTAGTGTCAATAGTTATCCGGACTTCTACCGCCTAACTAAATCGGCTATCGCTTTGCTAATGCTGTCTCTATCATTTCAAGCGAAAAGAAAAGAGAGAGAAACATCAAAGCTATGACATTTTTCGTTCGGTGGTAGACCCCCCGGACTTAAGTTTTAGCATTAACTATGCGTATAAGGAAAAGTAATAATTTAAAATGTTTGCTAACTTGTACCTACAGTTGCCGAGGTTATGGTACTAAACATGTTGTTACTAAAAATATATAAACTTAGAGAATGAGAAATGGTGTCTCTTATATTGACTCGATGGAACAGTATGGCGTGATCTAGCATTGTAAGATAAAAATAGGATTGGATGTAAGTTGCTCCATCACGTGGGAATGGCTGAACGGATCTGGTTGAAATTTGGAATACTGTAAGAATATAGTCTGAAATAACACATGGACTACTTTTTATAGCAGGAAAATTAAGGGCACTACGCGGGCAAGACCGCGCTGCTTTTTACATAATGTAGTGGTAGGATTGTAAGGAATGTAGTGGTAGGACTCTTGGCAGTGTCCGCCTGGGGAAGGACCACACCTTTGCCAGTTATTCTACCGCCAAGCAGTAATGTGCAAACATTACTGTGTTCCTGTTTGAAGGGCAATGTTTCAAGAGAAATTACGGGGCTTAGAGATATAACAACTTGGATCTCAGGGTGACGAGCGCAGTGCAGTGCTAGGTAATGATTTGGACTCTTCGTGTTCCAATAGCTGCGTGTCACTGTGCTGTTATGTGGCAGGCATATTGCTTACCATCAGGCACATGTCCTGCTCGTCTCATAACTCTTCATTAAAAAATAGTGTTACTAGGTAGTATCTCTAACTCGTTGGTAACGAGGTACTTCTACTCAAGTTCTTGGTTCTACGTTCTTTATACAGCAAATTGTGTAATTTTTTTCAAAAGTAGAATAAGAGGTAGGTGCATCGGTCCTTGCCAAATTGTCGTAATGTTTACTTACCCACTACCCACATATTTAAAACAACAGCCTGCACCGACTTCGCCTAGGTTTTCCCGATGGGTCTTCAATTCTAAAGGGAATCTGTTTCTCCTTGGTAAGTAAGCTCCATCGTATAAAGACTCTAAAAATACTTATGACGTCACATCGGCCGACTTTGAATAAACTGTCATAACTCGGCATTTTCCTATACCTACAGAAAACGTTAATAAACTACTATGTACATACAAAAACATTCCTTATTATCCCCTCTTACCATCGACCAGTAGACAAAAACCAACGTTCTCAATACAAAGATGTGTCCTCCCAAATTTCAGGGCGCACGGAATCATGTCATAGTTGGGAAGAGTGAGCTCACTCTTTCCGTTCTAGTCGTTTGCAGGAAGCGGTGGACGCCGGACGTTTTTACCTATCACTATTCGTTGTCAACAACCAAAATCTAGGTGATTCTAGGTGTCAAGTAGATTGGTTGTTTGTAAATCACTTACGAAACACACAGAGACGCAGTTTATTACCAATTTCAAGGTGCTCAGGGCACATCTTTTGGTTTATATCGATGACAAAAACCAAATTCATGACATCATTTCGAATTCGAGTTGATCGGATTGAGTATAGAATGAGTACCCAGATAGTATTCAACAGATGCGCAGTTCAACCACAGTATAAAGAAACACTACTTGTAGTTCATCGCCTTGGATCTTGGGAGATATGCCGATAATAATGCCTAGACACGGGTAGCTTTGTTGCTATTTTAAAAAAGTGACACCAAAATAAAATTAAAACATACAGAAGACGTCAGCCCTGAGTCGCGCTCCTGCAATACTAACATTGTAATGTAGGCAATGCAGGAGCGCGCATCCCGCGTCTCACCCCGCACGATTGCCCCGTCTAGACAGTTTCGTCGAACGACAGTACGATTTAATAGACTCATTTGATAGACAACTTTGAAGCCAGCGATGATGTCGAATTTGTACATTTGCACGTAGAATAAACTTAGGGGAGCAGTTCGAAACAGTTTCGAACTTACGTCCTCAATCAAAGGGGACGTTTTCGCCTACACAGCTTTTTCTATTGCTGCTGTGGTCGAATGTATCAGAGAACTTTAAGAATAATTAATTTGTTTGAGAATCTACCGTTTTGATTCCTTTCACTGAGGTCTAGGAAGGCTTTGGATGGTCCTCTGAGTTGTATTGCAAGTAATAACGTTTCACGTGTCTCAAATTATTGTAACTTATAAGCATTTCAGTTTTTTTTGCGAATAAATCCGATGTTTGTAATTTTTGTTTCATTTCTATCCTACATATTAAGTAGACTTAGGTACTGCTTTCCGCCATAACGTCGGCGATTAGGTACCTACTGTATTTCTAAGGTTTTCTTATTTTCTTAATATGTTTGTTATTTTATTTAAGTGAAATAAATAGTTTATCTATATACTAATCCATAGTCTATCTTCTGCGTTCCTATACCAATTTAACTTATTGAAAGGCATCATGAGGCTAAAGAGTTTCTTGGGAGTTAACGTAGAACCTGTACCTATCACTTCGTTTTGAAATTAATAGTCATACGCAGCCCCACAACCCCACATAAATCTAAATAATAGTAGGCACCTTATCATTTAGATTTCTGTGCGCAGCCCACTAAGTGTTCCCACTGCTGGGACTTGGGGCCTTCTCTTACAAGGAAAGAGTCAATGCCACAATCCAACACGCTAGCCAAGTGCGCGTTGGCGACGATAACGACGCATGATCTCGAAAGATTCAAGGTAGGTAACATGCCGTTTTTTTCAAGATGTTTTCCTTCACCGTTAAGCTAGTAGTGACGACAAACTTGTATGGGTATCTGCAGTTTGAAAAAAATATAGCTACTCAAAGGAGGACGTCCGTCTACTCTCTTTCTACGAAAACGTAATTTCGAAATAAACTCGCGACTTTCCAACACCGATTTTACTTCGATTCGTCGTTTTGTTCGTTGAAATGTTCTAAGCCTACTCTAATTACAGTATGCTTAGAACATTTAAACGTCAAGTAATGTTTCGGACGAAACGAAGTAGAACGAGAGTAGAAAAGTCACGAGTTTTTTTCCGAAATTATGTTTTCGTAGAAATAGAGTAGACGTCCAGGCGAGATTCGAACCTACGATCTATCGTTTATAGTAAATAATGTAGGTACTTACACAAACCTTGATGCGCAATCACATCCGAATCTCTGAACGGATCGGGTCCTGGGTTTACCCGCGTACACTTTCCCGTTATTTTTCCGCGATGAAAAGTAGCCCATGTGTTATTCCAGACTATAACCTAACTATGCTCCAAATTTCCACCCGATCTGGTCAGGTGTACCGATGTGATTGAGCAACAGACATCTAAACGTCCAAATTTTCGCATATCTATATGATTTTGTAAGTTAGGTTAGTTTTCTCGTAGGTATCCTGTACTAATTCAGTGGTCCGATACGAAGTTAAAGACAACAGTCATTTGTTTAAAAGAATCTTTGTACAGTGATGACTGTGAAACTATCGTCTAGGTTACAATAAACAATTGTATCCAGATAAAAAGAGACTCCAGTACCCTGATTCACAACGCAATCGGATTTATCTCGAACCGGAATCAAACCTCTCTCGGTCTTTGTTTTGTCCCCTTAGAATGACAGGGATTGTCATTCCGTTCCAGAATCGTTGTGAATCAGCACCCTGATCTCAGATTACCATTCTGAAACCACGAGCTATGAAATAAATCTGTACGACTGGGGTGCAACGACCACCCCAAGGGCACCATCTTATCCTGAGATCCTGTTTACTCGAATCCAATTTTCTGTGAGGCGGTCTGCAATCTGCAATCATTATTGCAAAGACAAATCCATTCCGCGGTACGTGACTGCGGGGCAGTCGGGGGGATAATGGAGATAATGGCGGCTCTGTCATTACGGGGCTCGCTCGCGCCTGCCGTCGTGTTGTGGCCGGCGCAGGCGCAGGTTTGTTACGATATGTTCTATTTCTACTTACTTTTAGGTGTTGCTGTTGGACATTCACACTACGCTTATTAGCAGCAAACTTGATGAAATAATTAGCAGTCATAGGGACTGTCGATCGAAGCGAAAATTTTGAATTTGATAGCTCACTTCGGAATCTACGCTGGTGAAACCGAAGGGCGTGATGATCATGGCCATCTAGATCATTCGAGTTTATCCGAATTTCATTCGAGTTTATCCGAATTTCATTCATTTACGAAAGTGACGCTCGAGTTCAATTCACTGCTCACGGAAAATCTGTATTTGGTGCGCCAAAAGAAGTTTTCACTTTAGAAACCAATGCGTGAGTTTTGGGAGCCAGATAGCTAGTTTGATACACATGTGATCGTGAATACCGACTTATGATAGAAAAACCCAGACACAGCACAAATATTGACATTCATCAATACAATATTTGTGTAGGGTAGGAATTGAACCCATGATCTCCGGCACCGTGGGCAGATTTACCTACTACATTCTATGCTACTACTTACCAGCTAAACCATGCGGTCAGCGGTACTATTGTATTCGAATAATTTTTATCGATAACCCAAGAGAATCTTGATTTTTATTCCGTTGGTAGAAATGGCAGTTGATCTCAAATGGCCATCTCTACTGTCTATACCTTTGGGCTAACGCAGATGGCGAAGGAGCTTACTAAAATTGAAGTATCGAAGTACATTATCTCTCTGAAATAAGCTGAGAATGTATTATGTACTCGTACTTAGTTCATGATATCACTGGGACTTAAATTCTGGGCGTTAACGTTTCTAAAAATAGCAATGCTCTCAAGCGATTGCCAGTAGGTAAGCTAAGATTTACGTTGTTCTAGCTGGTATTGTCATCTTTGAACGACATCACAAAATCTTTACCTACTTGTTAAGGTGGGGACTTTTAGTGCAAGGGCGGGTCCAGGGGTTATGAAGTCTGGTGGTCATGAAGTCCCGCTGGGCTGGGTTCAGTACCTTTGCGGAACACTGATTAAAAAACAATGCATGCCAAGTGACGCACTCCTGGAGCCAAAGCGGGATCCACTTATGCTCTAGAGCTAGAAAACTGAAAGGAAATCTTGCGAAGAATTGTGAACTCGAAGAGATTCTTTGGAGAATGTAAGTATAACTAATTAATCTGCGTGATGTCCAAAATTTACGATTTTTCAGTGCAGGCAGGTATATACTGAGAGTTATGATAAGTACACCTGAAACTTTATTAGCTCGTTGTAAGGATTTAAACAAGTTTGTAAATACAAATAATCCGATATAGCCGAATTTTCTTTAAGGTGGTTGCCTGGTAGAGATTGCTCTCGGTAATAAGGCCGCCATTTCTGGCACTGGTTTATAAGTGTTTTATACTCGTAGTATTATTTTTGATAGTTTGTGTCACAATAAAGAGTTTTCCAGTTATCTTTTTTTTTACTTTTATACGTTTAGATACACGTGACCGTCATCTCGCCTGATGTTATGCCCGGTTTACATTATGCCAGTCCAGTAATCCAGTGCTATAATACCCGATTTACATTATTCCAGTCCAGCTACCGAATCCAGCGCTGGATTGCTTACTGGAATAATGTAAAACAACACTGAAAAGCATTGGCACTGGATTAATGCTTTCCAGTGCCGGTTTCCATTGTTCCAGTAAGCAATCCAGCGCTGGATTCGGTCGCTGGACTGGAATAATGTAAACCGGGTATTTAAGCTACTATGCGGTCAACGATGGAACGTATGTTATCAATTGAGTAAAAGTAAACCAATTGAATAAATGTAAGAATTTATATTGACAACTGTTCGATCTTTCCCATATAAAATTTCACAAAGGAATGCTCCTCAACGGCTTAGCTCCGTCTACTTATAACGCCAACCCCTCTAAAACTCTTTTGAGAGTGCGGGTAGAAGTGAATGGTAGGTATCCCACCGGCGCCCTCTACACTAAATTTTATCAGTCATACCCATTTCTTTCAATAATCAGATACTTGTTCTTTTATCACACATATTTAGACTCAAATCCCAGTATTTAAATACAATACCATAGCGAAATACACTACAAACAAATACAGGTGATAACACGTACATACTTATCTAGAAGAAACCGATTCACTCTTGTTATCAACTGAGTAAAAGTAAACCAATTAAATAAATGTAAGGGTTTATATCGACAACTGTTAGATCTTTCTCATATAGAATTTCACAACGGAATGCCCTTCAACGGCTTAGCTCCATCTACTTATAGCGCCAACCCCTCTAAAACTCTTTTGAGATGGCGGGTAGAAGCGAATGGTATCCCACCGGCGCCCTCTACACTAAATGACACATATTTAGACTCAAATCCCAGTATTAAAAATAATACTATAGTGAAATACACGGCAAACAAATTACAGGTGATAACACTCTCGATTTGAAGACATCAAGATTGGAAAACCCACTCAGGCATAGCCTAGACCCCTAGACGTTCTTATCACAAAAGTAAAGTCAAACTTCGTTTGACCCGGTTGTCCCGTCATTATACATTTATGAAAGTATAATGTATGTGAGAAAAAATCGTACTCGACTGAAGAAAATGTCTGATTTGAATCCAAAAGCACATCATAAACATGAAATTGTATTTCCTAAATGCAGACTACACAAGACCATTAACTCTTTCAAATGTAATGGTATTCGCTTCTATAATTTAATCCCTACACAAGTAGAAGGTCTTAATGAAACTAGGTTTAAAACTGAAATAAAAAACTACCTAATGAGCACAGCATATTACACTGTAGATGCTTTTGTAAAGGACAGCAATGTTTGGAAAAGGAATATGTCAACATTAGAACTATTGAGTAAGGTAAAATGATACTAAACATTAATGTAAATTAGTTTATGTAGGTACTGTATGTATTCATTATTTGGATAATTTGATTTTTCACATTGACAAAGCATTTTTACAGCTGCACCTAAATGACAAGGCCCCTTTACAGCTGATTATTTTTTATTTGACATTATTCTTTGGTATTATTTTATCTTGTACACAGATTATTTATGTATAATTTTTTTGTAAGTGACGTTACCAAGTGTTCTCTTGAATTAATGGTTCGAATAAATAAATTGAATTGAATTGAGTCCTTGGAACGTCAACTATGAAACGGCATCGCTTTTTCGAGCTACGAGTGGTACGGTAGAAGAAAGGGCAAGGTAGTGTTAGATCACGTAGATCAGTTGGACGTCTACTCCAATTCAACGAAAACGTAATTTCAAAATAAACTCGCGATTTTCCAACTCCGATTCTACTTCGATCCGTCGCTTTGTTCGTTTAAATGATCTAAGCCTACTCTAATTAGAGTATGCTTCAAACATTTAAACGTCAAACAATGTTGTATCGGACGAAACGAAGTAGAACGAGAGTAGAAAAGTCGCGAGTTTTTTTTCGAAATTTCGTTTTCGTAGAAACAGAGTAGACGTCCAGTTGCATACTCCACTAAAATTGCGTACGTGTATCCGATAAAATTACGGTAGAGATAGGTACTTCCTGGCAATTTTGCGGAGAAATTGTTGCAAAAGAGTGTCGTTCAAATTTTATAATTATAAAATCGTCTATGGTCTGTAGTGTAAGTTATCCCCAGCGGCCGTGGCAGCGGTCAGAACGCATCCAGCCCGCAGTCCCGGCTTCAGTTACATCGGGCTCAAGCTCGTCTTTCATGCAGGCGGCCTAAAAACCGATTCAAGGTGACCATCTAAAAGTAATCTGACAACCGACTTGACTGGCCTCGTGGCTTAGTTGGTAGTAGCTCTGCTTGCGAAGCCGAGGGTCGTGGGTTCGATTCCCACCCAGTGCAAATATTTGTGTGACGAATTCAAATGTTTGTACTGTGTCTGGGTGTTTCTATGTATAATAAGTATGTATTTAAAACTAAATAAGTATTATATCAGCTATCTGGCCACCATCATACAAGCTTTGCTTAGTTTGGGGTCAGATGGTGTTGTGTGTGAATTGTCCTCCAATATTTATTTATTTATTTTAACATTGGCCGAATAAAATTTCGTATATTTTAACATTTAAGTAAGTCTACTTGAAGAGCCCCGCAGTTTTTCTCGCGTGGGTTCCATTCCCTTAATTATCGGGGAACACATGTATACCTGATGGTAAGCAACATACCTGCCTATAATAGCATAGTGACACGCAGCTATTGAAACATCATCATCATCAACAACCCACTAAACGTTCCCACTGCTGGGACTCGGGGCCTTCTCTCGCAAGGAGAGAGTTAAGGCCATAATCCACCACGCTGGCCCAGTGCGGGTTGGCGGATTACACATGACTTCGAAAGATTCTAGGTACATGTCGGTTTCCTCACGATGTTTTCCTTCACCGTTTTAAGTTAGCGGCATTATGGACATGACTTCGAAAAGACAGTGGTGCGTGTGGGGTTTGAACCCGGGGTCTCCGGATCGGCAGCCGCCGTTCTCCCGACTAGACCAGCCGTAACTTAATTGAAACATGAAGAGTCCAAATCGTTACCTAGCACTGCACTGTGCTCTTGATCCAGATAGGTATACAAAATGTTTTATCTCTAAGCCCTGTAATTTTTCTGAAAGGTTTGCCCTTCAAGGGCAATGGTCATTTAAACCGGAACACAGCGATGTTTTCACATTATTACTTGGCGGTATCCTATTAATATTATAAATGTCAATGTATGAATGTTTGGATATGTGGATATTTTGATGTTTGTTGCTCAATCACGTCCTAACGTATTAACGGATCAGGCTGAAATTTGGAACACAGATAGATTATAGTCTGGAAGAACACATAGGCGGGGCGCTGCTAGAAATAAATAAATATTGGTGGACAATTCACACACAACACTATTTGACCCCAAACTAAGCAAAGCTTGTACGATGGCGGCCAGATAGCTGATATAATACTTAATATAGTTTTAAAGACATACTTATTATACATAGAAAACACTCAGACACACAGAACAAATACTTGTATTCATCACACAAATATTTGCACTGGGTGGGGATCGAACCCACGACCCTCGGCTTTGTAGGCAGACTTGATACTAACTAAGCCACAAGGCCAGTCAAAACCTATCACTATAATTACCTAGCACTGCACTGTGCTCTTAATCCAGAGATAATATAAGATGTTTTATCTCTAACCCCTGTAATTTTTCTGAAACATTGCCCTTCAAACCGGAACACTGATGTATTCAGATTTTTGCTTGGCGGTATAATAACTGGCACTTGACACTTCCGCAGACGGACTCTGCATTCTGTAGAGAGTTCTACCACTGCACTACATTTGTAATAGATAGATACTAGAGAGTAGGGGAAGGTCCTACAGTACCGGCCGGCATCCAGTACCGGCCAGTTAGATTTTCCTGAACTCTCTAAGAGATGGCGCTGATATGGTATTTTTAGTTAAAGTAATACGTTCTTACAAGAATATGCCCCGCGAGGCGGCGACCTGTCGCGCCACGCTTACTGACTGTACGCCAATTTGTGTTGCACATGGTGAACGCACGATACACAACTAAAGTTCTGTGGGTGATTAAATAAGTTTATAGTACGAGTTCAAAAGAAGTTAAACCTGGTATGTATTGTTCATATAAATAGCTATTATAAAATATCTTTAATTTGAATATTTATTTGTAAATTATATCGGCATGTGACGATGCACAGCATCTATAGTGAGATTGCGCTGTTCTTCTTTCTGGCAACACACAGGAAATACGTCACACTTCTGGCAACTTTAGTCTATGAAAATGGCATGATGCTACCTGATTTCCGGTTCTGGTCACCTGAGCTCGAGCTAAGGCGATGTACCCTCATAGCGTCGTATTCTTTCGTTGAAGCAACAACTCAAGCCGAAACTCTCACCGATTCTGAGAAAATTTCGGTAATTCGAATAGTTTAATCTGATTATGGTCATTTATTTGTCTAGTGTGTCGCGCGAGTGCTATACTAAAGTGAAAATAACTGATCAAGCGTTAAGTGCAATTAGTGATTTCAATTATAGTGATTGAAACGGGTACCTAGTGGTACCGGTAAGAAATAGATTGTCCTCGCCCGCCTTGGAAGTGGGTTCTCGAGGATGAGCGAGTGTCACACACTCCCTAACGGCAGGCTTCGTCCGAGGACAAGTCGTGGCCGGAGTAAACGGCAGAGTTTATCGTACGATGAACCACCGCCACGTGGTCACAAGCGGCTGGCTTCATCAAACTACTATGAAAGAGCAGAGGTAAAGAAGAGAAGCAGGTAAGTGAGATGCACAGCGGTTTTTTATAAATTCCTTGATGAAGTACGAGCGATTCCGGAGTTTTTGTGGATTAGTGAACGGATGGTGCCTGCTATCTTTTCTGAACAGTAACTTTTTCTACCACAAAGTCCGAGATCGTTTGTGCTATGGAACAGACCAGACAACAATCGAGACATTCTTTCGAAACTCGATGTAGGTTTTACTGGACTGAACCACCTACAAAATCTGAAATAATTTGAGAAAGATGTCGGGTACACCTATGGCCAAACTTTGCTACCCCCAGTTTTATCAACATCGAATTTAACGACCGACTTTGTCAACTTTTAAAGGCCTTTTAAAGATTGCCTAGATTCTAAGAAAAAGGCGTTAGTAAGAATGTATAATGCCTCTCTAACACTTAATAATATTTTCAACACTGTTTACCGATTAATCCTTACTTCAAAGTTTCACAAAACTAGCGAGGAAGTTGTACATGGCGTTGGCGGAAAACGAGCCGATTGCAATGAAATTCGTCAAGAGTGAATCCTGATGGAAATCACCATCAAAACTCTTCAGGAAGGTTTCCATAAAATCTCAGCATCCTTTCATTTTAGAATTTTTACAATATTTTACAACAGTGTCACACAATGTATGTGCATTTAGACTGTGTTCACAACTGTTAAGCTTCACATCAAAGTATTTCAAAATTTGTGAGGAAGTCGTGCAGACTATTTGCGGAAAACTGTTGCTGAAAATGATATGCTTATAAATATCATGATAGAAATTACCACCAAAACCCTTTGAGAAAATCTGCGTAAAATTCCCCCGAGTACTAAGCATCTTGTCAATGACAGACTTACTTGAAAAACATAGGTAGTATTGACGGGCGGATTTGGCTGTGGTTTAGCCGAAAACAAGGACCTAAGAAGTTCCGGTCAAGGCCCAAGACTTAAATTTACTGCTTTTCTTGACAAAAACAGTTCTTCACTTCAAAACCCTGACACAGCGCGCCCCAAAACCGTTGAGCGCGACTTATAACTTCCCTGTCAAGAACGCTGCAAAGGACGGAGAATCCGTCAGGAAAGAAAGGGCATGACCGCAAATGAATAGCACATCCTCACACGGAATTTTGAAGGAGGCTGTCTCTGAGCGTATCGGAGACAGTGGCAGATGCCTTGGGCTCCGTAGGCCCTACTGCAGGCGTCTACCATTTACCTCCAAGCCTGTGCTTGTATAACCCCACACACAATTTTCAAGGAGGCTGTCCTCTCGATCTTATCAGAGGCAGTGGCTCCGGGCTCCGTAGGCCCCTCAGCAAGCGTTAAATGCTATTATCTCCAAGCCTGTGCTTGTTCAACTAATTATGCCACTGGATCACTCATGGCAGAGGCCCACCGGAAGTTTCTTCGGCTGATACACAAGCACGAGGTTCTGCAAATGACCAGCTTTCCATTCGGACTGTCATGTGCGCCAAAATCACTTCGCCGCTCTCTCAAATCGGACGGCGCCGTTTCCTCGGAACAGAGGTATGTGGGTACTGTGTGTGTAGTGGGTCTATAAACTATGAGAAATCGGTCCTGCGACCATTTCGATTCCTGAAATCCGAATACCTGGTTTAGGACACGTGTCAAAATACCAAACCGGTCCCTGTACGGACTATCGTACAAAGGTGAAATTATGTGCTGCAAAGGGACAAATCGTCTCTGAAAGAAAGCCAGATTCTGCAGAGCTTTTGAAACTTCACAACTTTCGAAACACCCCGGCTGCACTGTCGTCACATGCAACAACTGGGGAGGAGGCGCTTAGATCCCAAGCACAAATCTGCCCTGCAGCAGATGCAGATTCCACCAGCAGTAAGAACGGATCTATAATGGTGAATTAATGTAGCGGAACAATCGCTTACAACAGATTTTGTATCAATCTTGGCCGCCGATGCAGCAGACAACGGTTAAAAGCTCTCTGATATACGGCAGGTGAGACCAGTCTCAACTCCATTGGTGTTGCATAATATCGTACTTCATACACAAATTGAATGTAAGGTAAGGTAAGAATGTCGTGTAATTCTATAGACAGACAAGCAAACGATTGCGGCGTAGGGATGGGAGGAAGCCCGTTGCTCTACAAGACCTAACCTACCAACTGATGCACCTTCTAGAGAGCTTGAGTGCAACTCTCTTAGCCACCTGGAGAGTAACCTACCAGGCAGACTAAACTTAGTTGCCGACGGGTTGTCCCGAGGGAAATATATATATCAGAATGGCAATTACTATGGCCAGCTCTAGTTTCAGCGTCTCTGAAGTTCAATGTACATCAACCAAAATTGTGAGAGATTATGTCACCAAAAATCACTCGGACAAAACAGCAGTGTTTCATAATGCGCGTGTATTTCTTCCACCGTATCGGACTCTCCACATCAGAGAACATCACTTGAAGTCTGCGAAAAATACGCGCCAAGCGCAGGTGCAGCCTTATAATTCAGGGGCACCAATAATAGGACAAGACCTGGAGTACAAAAGATTTTATTGGTGGCGCAACACGATTTTGCCTGTAAGTTTGCCGTTCCAGTTAAGTTAAACGTTTTTAGGGGGGGGTCATGTCCTCGGACCGTGCCAGCACGCACCGCCGCAGAGTTCTCACAATCTGGCCGAACCCTTATTTTTGGTCTGCCCCGCCTATTTTAAGTCTTAGTAGACGTGGATCATCCGCCAACCCGCACTGGGCCAGCGTGGTGGATTATGGCCTTAACTCTCTCCTTGCGAGAGAAGGCCCCGAGTCCCAGCAGTGGGAACGTTTAGTGGGCTGTTGATGATGTTGATGATGAGACGTGGATTGTAGAAGTGGACTCTTCCACATAATATACTTATAGAATTACAGAATGTTGGCGATGAACTAACTTACTAGAGTCTAGGTCCAACGTAGAATGAAACCAACTTAAGAGCGAGATGGCGAGATTCAACTCCTAAAACTTATGTACCAGCTTATGACCTTTGCATAGAGTAGTGAGCAGCTATTAATTTCAACTATAATTATAAACTCGCGGATCTAAACTCGTTGGGAAGGTATCTAGCACAATTGCTTAGCCAGTCACAACACTCTGATCTGGGTGCTCATTTGCTAAACAAACATGTTATATGAGGAAAAGTTTTGAAATTTATTTTCTTAATAGATAGAAGGAAAAACTCTTAGCTAGCCTAGATAGCTTGACAAAAGCCTTTTGCGACACAACTTAAGTCGAAACCCAAATTACATGTTCACATAGTGATACAATGATCTATCGTGTATCATTACTCTGTTTGAAGTATCGCATGCATAATTTTTCAGCATCGGGCACCGGGTCATACACACGTATGTGACTCTATTTGTTTAATGCATGACCTTACTCTTTTTAGAATATCTTCAAAACAGAGAGACGAGACGAACTTCTTAGCATTCCATGGATTCACCGTGCGGGTGCCGGGTCCATCGTGTGGCAGAGAGAGAAATCTCGAATAGACCCCAAGACTTGTGTGTTGGGATGGGAATGGGTAAGGCCGTAACATCATGGCCAGTTTTTTGGTTCAAAGACTGACACCGATACATGTATATTCAATCAGGTTGGGAAACTTTTGGAACATCCCAATTCTGTCAAAGATGTCTGTCCTATTTTGGAATAAGAAAATTTCAATTGAGAAAGATAGACACACAGCTGATGGTAATCATTCCCTTTTCGTGTCAATTTGCCGGTAACTGGGTAATGATAATTTATTCAGATGCCAATATGAAGGCTTCTCGTGGAAGTTTTAGTTCAACGGTAGCGCCTCCTAACTATTTCATCTGAGTGAATACCGAATCATTTGATTCGAGAAATTCCTGGTTTCTAATATATAAATGATTTTCAATTATTAATAGTTATAATGCAAAGTTAACATTTTATTCTGTTTGTAAAATGAATTATAACCTAACCTAACTTATTTTTTACTCTTTTCTACACATAGCGTCGTCGTGGTCACCAGGAGCTAATAAATACATCTCTCACTATAGATGCTGTGCATCGTCACATGCCGATATAATAGTCAAGTTTTACATTAAATAAAACTTGTATTATTGAGCAGAGACGATGCACAGCATCCCTTTCAGGCCTCCTGTTGAGTGAGATACTTCTATGAGGGTACATCGCCTTAGCTCGAGCTCAGGTGACCAGAACCGGAAATCAGGTAGCATCATGCCATTTTCATAGACTAAAGTTGCCAGAAGTGTGACGTATTTCCTGTGTGTTGCCAGAAAGAAGAACAGCGCAATCTCACTATAGATGCTGTGCATCGTCTCTGGTCAATAATACAAGTTTTATTTAATGTAAAACTTGACTATTATTTTCTAGGGTCGCACATTATATTTTTTTCGTTCCCTACAGTACCGGCCATAAAATTGTCCCCCAGTACCGGCCACATTTAGGTTTATTTTTGAGTAATTTTATTTTCTTTTAGGTACACAAATATGCCAGGCGATAATAGTGATGGGGAGACGAAGAAAAAGAAGGGTGATTGGGTTCCCGCCAATATGCATAAAGCCGTGCAAAAGGTGCTTGAGTAGTGAAATGAGTGCGCGTCAGGCTGCAGAACTTTGTCAGGTAATCCAAGTCTCAAGAAACTACCGATGAAATTGACCTATCAGTTGAAAATTTTAAGGCAGTAGTTGCAGAATTGTCTCCGGTTCCTGATGCTTCAAAGAGATGAGCTACTGCACGACGTCGCAAAGCTGAAATTTACACAAGTACTCCATACAAAAAGATGCTGGAACAGATCAGCACAGCAGATAAAAGTGTTGAGTTAGCTAAGAGAGGCAGGAGTGTGCCTTCAGGACATAATACCAGCAAGAAAGGCAAAAACTTGGTTTCAGGAAAAGATGTCGTCAGCAAGAAAGAAAAGTACTTGGTTTCAGGAAAAGATGTTAGCAAGAAAAAAAAGATAAGAGAAAAGAAAACCAGAGTCCTCCCCTCAGATCAAACCAGGAAGAGACAATTTGTCCTTTGTGCCTTCAATCTCATGAAGAGGATTGGATTCCATGTGGAAATTGTAAGGTATGGGCCCATGAGGCTTGTGCAAATATATCAGAGCTAACAAATCAATACACTTGTGATTTTTCCGTGATATAAATGACCATTTTTATGCTGGCCGGTACTGGAGGCCAATTTTTATTTAGCTAACTTTTCATACTCTTCAAATTTTGCTAATAAAGTTGATTATTTCTAAATACAATAGTATTTTATTGTTTTTCTTAACAGCATTTGCATGTCTCATTTTAGCTGATATTTAACATACAACCGGCGGGATTTTTATTTTATCCTGCTTAAACCTTAAGGTGACGGTACTGTAGGACTCTCCCCTATCTCTCTACCTAGTCTGTGGATACTAGCAGCACCCCGCGTAGTTCCCGTTCCCGTTGTTTTACTGGGATAAAAATGCCTAGTAGCCTATGTGTTCTTCCAGACTATAATCTAACTGTGTTCCAAATTACAGCCCAATCCATTCATACGTTAGGACGTGATTAAGCAACAAACATCCAAACATTGGCATTTATAATATTAGTAGGATTCTGTAGTACAATATTATCGTGTGCATATTAAAATTATTAACAGACATCCAATTTCAAACCACAAACGGCGTTGATGAATCGAGATATTAAATTGAGGCGAAATATCCACAAGAGCCGTTCTAATGAAGGATAGAATGTAATCTGCGCGGGATTGCTTCATTCGCTCATAAAATACAGCGAGCAACAAGCGCAAGATTGCTCTTACTTGGTACTGCTAGGGCTGTCTAATATCTTTATTTTCCAGGCTAAATTTCCTATGGATGAACAGCTTATGGCCCGAGATTTCGTACGCATTGGGTACTGCATACTTTCCCATTTTCATCCCGCTCTAGTTTACCTATTGTGTTGAGTTCAAAGTCGTTCAGCGAGAAAAATATATCGTCGTACGAGATTTAGTAATCATTGAGTAGGTACGGTAAGATTAGGTTAGTAGGACCCTGCGCTTTCCAAGCTAGCTCAAAGTTCGGTAGGTTAGGTTAGGTCTCGTGAAGCCATTAAACAAGTAGCTTACCACAACCTTACCACTATACCTACTCAGTAGTTATTCTTAACTTCAATAATATTTTTAATAGGAACAACCCTACTCCCTACGACTATGTTGCGGTTATGGAGCCATCAAAGACGCTCCTTAATTTGAGTGCGACGGAGCCATCCTAGAAAGTTTTTGTTGCTTTATATTCTACTTATTTATTTTAAGTATAGACTTTCTGCCTTGCGAATTTATTGCACAAACTGGGTAATTTCATTCCCACCAAAATGTGACTAGTAGTAACATCACCAATAGGGACCTACGCAGGTTTCAAAACATGATTATGTTGCATCAGTTACTAAAACACGTAGGTACACGTAAACAACAACCGATATTAACGTAATAACTCATTATTAATTAACTTTACATCACGGAAAGTGTGCAACAGATGCTCGTACCTCGAAAAAGTGACATCGTTTTATGGTTGACGTTCCAACGACTGGAACATATGGGTTTGATTCCACTTTTGTGTCAAGAACGTCTAGGCTGTGGCTCTGGCTTGTGTTTAGGGTTTTCCAAAGATCGTAGTGATCTTTGGGTTTTTCTCGATTGTTACAATCTTGTTGTTTTGAAGTCGAGAGAGAATTAATTTCTTCTAGGTTTCATTGTAGACAGTGTCGTCCACGGTGTCGTTCCTTAACATCAGGCTAGATGAGTGAAGAGCGTGCGTCCTTCCTCCTCGTAAACAAAAATGGCAAGCATCCTACTAATATTGTATGTTTCTAGTATTGAAGGATTGAATGTTTGTACGTTTCGATGTTTTTGCATGTTTGGATGTTTGTTGTTCAATTACTGGAACGCCTGCACGGATCGGGTTCAAATTTGGAATACAGTCTGGCTAGTCTGGTCCAGATTGTAGTCTGGACTGGACTTTTTTATTCCGGGGAAATAAGGGTAACGGGAACAATATGGGTAAAACCGGGCACTGTAAGCTATGATATAAATCCTCAATATCCGTCAAAATACCAGTTATAACCGGTTTGTAAACGCTGACGGAATCCAAAATGCCGTAGTTGTATAGTAGGAGGATGGAGCACGTGCGGGCGGTCCTGGAGTCATCAATAATGAGTGCATTCGCCGGGCAAAGTCCTCTGTTCAGCTGTCCACGCAGCTTTACATTTACACATGCGTACGCGCACATTTAAAATGATTCATAGTTATTGCAGTTCGGCCATGTAGGTAGACATAAAATATGAACAAAGTGGGTGTGTGGAGGCCTTGTAAATACGGCGATATAAAACGAATGATAATTAATATCTAAATATTAATAAGTAAAGTAGTTAACGGGGTGACAGCAAACTCGATATCCCTGGATAATTGCGTTTTTGAAGTGAAAACTTCTTTGGGCGCGCCTAGACAGATATTTCGTGGGCTGTGAATTAGATTCTAGCGTCACGCTCGAGTATGATAAGAAATCTTCGGGTAAACTCGGGACCATGGCTATTGGCCATTTAGAAATGCGTCAGCCAATGGGAAATGCTGAAAGGGCATGGCCTCGGCATCATACCATGGCCATCTAGAAATGCATCAGCCAAAAGGAAATGCTGACGCATTTCTAGATGGCCATGCCAAGATACCCAGGGCACGCCCTCCGGTTACACACATGTAGTTTCCAAAGTAAGCTATCAAATTCTGAGTTATAAGATTTCACTTCTATCGGCAGTTCCTATGACTGCCAATTTTTTTTCTGGATTTTTTTTATTGGAAAAACTTTTTTTAACGGGCAGGCCTTTATTAACAAAAAATAATGGCAATGTTTACACATTGGCTCAAATAAACGCCAGCATTTTGGTCCCGAATCGCGTCGATTAATCGCTCGGAAAGGTTTTTGAAAAAGAGATGAGCTCCCAGCTCCCACGGACCCTATGTCTCAACACCAAACGGCTTAAATATGTAATCAATTCCGAGGTTTGCGTATATACGTGGTTTGAGACGCTCAGCAGAATTAGCCGCTGCATCGTACCTACTATGAGTCTCTGGAAGATGTTTGTGATGGTGCCATAGTACCATACCAAAGTAAGTTACGTACCACACTAAGGGACGACTTAACATCCATGGGACACCAGTCATGCCGTCACCTCTTTTGCCATCGTTATGTGCAAGATCACTCAGTATGAATAGAAGTATGGCTGAGAATTTGGCTAATCGCACGGATTAGCTAAACTAATTACAGTTTAACTTATAATATCCTGCTTATATCGTGTCCTTTCTTAGTAACAGCCTGAGATGGAAGGACGGCGGCGGATCGTATATCTGGGGCACGACGTCCGCCGTCGCGACCCGTTTGTCAGGCACCGACATGCGACAATGCCACATGAACGATTTTATCCATTCACGCGATCACACAAGGCATTACGTAACTATTTATCTACCTACGTAGCTTAACTACATACGTAGGCTACTTACCTACGTAGCCTACCTACCTACATAGCCTACGCTCTCCTTTTTTTGACCCAGGGAAAATGCATTACGTATACCACCAAGCCCCGTGGTTTGGTATGTAGGACTCTCCGTCACCGAAGTGAGGGCCTACTTACCAAACACCCTGAGCTGTTCCACCAACGCGCAATGATGGTCGGAGGTACGGGAACTCTTCCGTATTCCCTCGCGGCCCCGACTGCGCTGATCCTGTCCGGACTTCTTCTCGAGAGGCTGATTCTGCTTAGTCCGTGTTGAGTCTACACCCTACCTACCTACAACGTATCTACCTACTATGATCAGTGGGTATCGTTATGTTTCTTAATACTTTGATCAACGGACATTTAATGTCATAAATATTCAAAGTAAATACATAAATAAAACTTATCGCCACGCTACAAAACTGTTTTTGAAGCGAATCTTCTTTATCCGGCACGTTTTAATGGGGGAAAATCTAATGGGGTTATGGCATCGATATAAACCAATGGATATGTCCTGAACACCTTGAAATTGGTAATAAACTGTGTCTCTGTGGGTATCGTAAGGGTTTACACACAGCCAATCTACCTGTAGAATCGCTAGCGGCGCGGTATACTGTGGTTTCACTTATTTTGGTTCTTGACAACGAATAGTGATAGGAAAAACGTTCACCGCTTCCTGCAACCGACTAGAACGGAAATAGTGAGCTCACTCTTCTCAACGATGACATAATTCCGTGCGCCTGAAGTTTGGGAGGGGACCTCCAATGATTTATATCGATGGGTTCACTTCAGCGACATGTAGGAGGTATAAACAACAATAATAATTGCAGTATATCTGTAGCTATATAGGTGATGTATTGTGCAGCATTAGTGCGGCTTAATACTAAAATTCTAAGGTAAAAGTGTTCACTTCTATCGGCAATCCATGACTGCCTTTGGAACGTCAACCATAAAACGATGTCACTTTTGCGAGCTACGAGCATCTGTTGGATACTTACCGTGATGTAAAGTTAATCTATATTTACATAAAAGCGAAAGGTCACCGAATCAGAAACTACGAATGCTAGGAGTCTCAAGTCTTTGCTCGTCAAAAACGCCTTACTCCTAAGCTGCCAACGTTGTCGCAAGATTATCCAATACTGTTGGTATGTACAATACCGCGGCAAGTACGCCGAATGGACTAGATATCCAATTGATCGGATTAATTGGTGAGCGGTCGCGGGTAGGTACTTACGAGGCTGTCAGTTGTCGTTGTCGCTAACTGCAGCCACGCACAATTACCTCTTCTGTGAAACGTTGTCTTGCGTTTATTACGTCCAGCAGTTATTACCTTGACTACAACCTAAAAAGGAATTATTGGAATGTGTTCTCACAGTAAATGAAATAAGAATATTTTACAACTCAAACTTTCTGTCTTCATGTTCATACTGTTAAAGTTATACTTCTTATAGCTTTGCAAAGTTTGGGACTATATTATGGTGTTGTTTTGAAATTACCACCAATATTTATTTACATGGCCCGCTAGGAAAAAAATATTAGTGATTTTTTGTCGATTCGCGTGCATACTGACAGCAGAAAAACGACGTGATGATGTTGGCTGATAACTGTCTCTATAGAGTGAATTATTACGGTGCGAGCGTATTCCGACAAACGATACCAAGAAGTCAGTTGCGTGTTTTTATAAGTGACCAATGTCTTGGGCACAAGTTTATTCTCCACTACTCTACTGCCTACACAGCTTTGGGCAATCGCAGAAGGAGCGTTTGAAAACGTTTTATGTTATTAATAAGGTACTATTTGACTATTTCTCTCAATTTCTTTCCAAGTTAGGTACGTTCTAGGATCTTTCTCAGATATCAAAACAGGCCTTTTATATTTTGACAACTATAGTTATTTTCATTTCTGTACTTTCTATTTAATTTCTGAACTGTATCGCGAGGCTTACCTACCTCTTGAACGAAAAAGATATCTCTTGAACCAGCTTTACCATCACTCATCACCTCTGCAAGTGTCATCCAAGCCAGGCCCTCGTTTTCACGTAATGAAATATTACATTTGCTAAAGTTGGTACCTACCAACTTTGCTAAAATTAACTTGCTTTGTATAAAGCTTTGATGGATGTTTGTTTGTTACTATTACCTGCAAGAACTAC
The DNA here is from genome assembly GCA_963693475.1 of Ectropis crepuscularia. Taxonomy (NCBI): domain Eukaryota; kingdom Metazoa; phylum Arthropoda; class Insecta; order Lepidoptera; family Geometridae; genus Ectropis; species Ectropis crepuscularia. The sequence continues at coordinate 11,037,587 of OY856339.1, read as the reverse complement.
TTATAGGATCTGGGTAGCGATTCTGAAACCATTCGGTTGCATCCGACACGGAATCTCATCTCTCGGTCTTTGTCTTATCTGTTTAGCATGACAAAGACCGAGAGATGAGATTCCGTGTCGGATGCAACCGAATGGTTTCAGAATCACTACCCTGGTTGAAATTTGGCAGAGAGATACAATACAAGATAGATAGTTTGTAATCGTAATATATACAAATTACGCGTCCTAAACTACAAAATCGATTTTAATCAAATTTGCACACCGTGTGCAGTGTGATCCAACTTGAAATATAGTAAATAGTTTTTATTTCGAATAATAGTCTTTGTATGACAATATCCGAGTGAAGCCGGAACGGGCCGTAACTTTTTTATGCCGAGAAAATAAGAACGCAAATTAGGTACGCTGCAAAAAACTCGCCAAGGTATTTCGCACAATTTCATGATTTTCCGCAGGTTGCTACTAGTACCTATTAAGTACCTATATGATAGGGTTCACACGGCGCGGCTGCTGTGTATGTGTGGCTGCTCCTCAATAATTAAAATAAGCAGAATTGTACCTAAGTCACGCATTTCAATTACGGAATTAAAAGAGTATTTCAACCCATCAGTATCATTCAACTTGCAACAGTCACAATGGAAGACAATCGCAATGCACCGCTTGCACAATGCACCTCCCAGGAAACGCCAGCTAGTCTGGCCCGTTCGATTCGCCACGTAGCTCGGCAAGCGACAATTTAACATTGCACAACCTGACTGCCGCTGCCGTTCTGGTAGCTGGTAAGCAATTTGAGAGGCACGGTGCGTATCGCCGCCCGCTGCTCGTGTCATCGTCATTGTGCCGTTTGAGGCTCGATTCTTCGTACACTAACCTAAGCATGTGGCCAGTGTTTGTTGCCAGTATAAATTGACCTCTAATTCTCACAGTGACTTCTCATTCAATAAAAAAAATGGTTGTCTGTAAAGTCGGTTTACTGACGATAGTTAAACGTGACAAGAAATCAGTATACGCTGATAGCGCGAGTAGTGTGTCGGCGGGTGGCACCCTCAGCGCTCAGCTTCGTCCGCATGGCACGGACGACAAACTAACGGTAACGGTAACGTTACATGACGTCATGTTTTGCGGGCGTGCAGCCGGCTTCACTGAATTATAAGACGTTATCACGTCAAAAATGACAGGCACGATGCGTGCACCTCGGTGCTCATGTATATAGATACCTCTCAGTCTCACTGCGACTTCTCAGCTCTATAAACAACATCGGGACACCTCTAACAAATTTATAAGTTTATAACCGACTTCCAAAAAGGAAGAAGTTATCTATTCGACCACCATTTTTTTTCAAGCGTCCATTTTACAAATTTATTCATGAATTATGATGAATATGCTATAATTTTTGTCATGTATCTCATAACCACAATACATATTTCAAACATTTGCTCAAGACTTACGCGCGCTTGTAATTTTTTTAGAGCCACCTATTATAGCATACGCGTAGTCTATCTGAGAGTAAAATAGGTACTTACCTATCGAAATTTGTGACGTTTTGATGCTAAAAAACACAGAGAGACAAGATTTTGTGACCAATTAAATTATAAAAAAGTAGTTAAATTAGTAAAACGTGAAATCAATACAATCTTACTTGCTCATTTCATGCAACTTCGTATTTAAATAGGTAAACTCAACTTGTATGATGTGTTTAAAAATAAAAACTTTCACTAAAAAATAAGTTTTGTTTTTTTGTAGTAAAGAAGAAAAGTATTACACATTTTTTTAGTGGCTAAAAAACGCTATCCTCAGAAAGCAAAAAAAAAAAACTTAAATTTTTTAGTCTGTGGTTTAGTTGCGCGCGCATAACTGATTATTTTTTCCCGCCAAACGAAACATTTTTCAAATTCAAAGCACTTTTTCGCTGTTCGCTGTAGTCTTGTGCTTATTCGGACATCGTTGGGTCCGTACCGAAATAGTACAGTCGGAAAAGTGTACTAGTACACTTTATTAGTACCTAATAGTACCTATTAGTACCCGGTCTTTGTATGACTCTATGACTATGACGGACGTAAGGAACTGAGGAATAACAGATACGTAATAAGAATAACAGAATTTCTGTCGGCTATAGAATAGTGTCGCGAAAACACAATAACAGATTTTGACAAAGTGAATCGCAGCTTCAAATAGATGTAATAAAAAATAAGATTATGGCCACCAACGTATTAAAATGTACATAGTTTGATTTCCCTTCATACTTTAACAGGCTTAGGACTGGGACTCTATTATAAAATATAGTAGAAATGGCGTATTTTAAAATCAAATTTTAATTACGATTGTTATGAATTATCTAGCTGCTCAAGCTCAAATCGCTAAAGCGTCAATAACGCCTATACTCTACTGAATCTGTCTAATTTACTCGCGTAATTGCAGTATACTATAGTAGATCCAACCGTTTATCCTCTTTTTGACAGCACCAATAGAACGTAACTGCGTCATGTTACGCAAAAGTTAACTTTTAAATGCGAGGTTTTAAAAATATGACAACTGCTTAAATTTGCTCCTTGATCCCGTATAATAATCATCTTTCACAAAATGAGTCCATAAGTGCAGTAGTTTTTTTATAAATTCCATAAAATAACAAACGTTTTTAAAAAATTACGTTCTATGGCTATCAACATAGTGATGTTACGAAGTTACGATTGAGATATCGATATTGTTTATGAACTATTTTTACACGGGTGTTTTCCGTTCTCGGCACATTATATCGGATTTATTTTTATGTAAAACCGTTATATTGATGCGCCTCAGGAAAGCATACAGCATTATTTGAAGACGTGTTTATCTCCTGGTGTATATCCAAAAAAGAACAAGGTTATGATGACTGAAACATTTGAATACTTATTAAAATAAAGTGTTAAATAAACCTTTTGTAGTTAGGTAAATTAACAAAGTTTATTTATGTCTGATGTAAACATTGAAGAACATGATGTACCATTTTCGTTAATTTCTAAATAAATTAACCTGATATGCTTAATGTGTTAAAATATTTCCATATTTGGCTTAATAATGTTTCATCAGTCGGTTGGGTATTATTTCATCACCCAAAGGTTACTGCTGTACCTGATCTACGTCTACTAGTTGTGCGGCTATAGCACTGTTTCAATAGACTGGACATATCTAATTTTTCAATAAAAGGATGTTAAGCAACTGCTATAAGTAAAATTTATTTAATATGACTCGAAATTTATTCGGGTTTTCTTAGATAGGGACTAGTAATATGTGATAGCACACAAATTATCTTCGTTTTCTATGATTATACTACCACCGCAACAATACTTATGTGTATTCGGTCTGTAACATTTAAAAAAGGTAACAAATCTACCCTTATTGTCGGAAATGTCTAGGGTATTATCAATACTCGTGAAGATGTTAATGTGATGACATCTTTCAATGACATGTACAGCGGACCAGCACGGCGGGCCACGGCCTTTCCCCGAGTTCTAGTGGTGGGAACGAGCCAGAAGGCTGGGTATGGGCATCTTTCGCCATTTATGGCATATCCTGGGGTTTGTGCTAGACATAACATAGTATTTACTCATGGTATTTCGGTTTCCTGGAAGAGATCGCTATTAGCGATAATGTCGTCACTTGGTTCACAAGTTCTAGGATAAGTCCCTGTTGTTTAAGTATTATATTGTGGATAATAAAGCGTTTCTATCTTTTTAAAGTCTTTTATAATATTAGTTGGCTAGTAGAGAGCCACCACTTTAAACGTCATTGTTGTATAGTTCAAATGTATAGTATGTATTTGTATAGTTTGAAATGGATATTTTGAATCCGTTAATTATTTATCTTCTAGTTTGCTTTCTATTCTCTCTCGCTTCGTCTAATGCTGACTTTCATTAGACTCAGTATCTGTTTTTTCTTACAAGTACAGAGTTTTTGTCGTCTAACATAACCACAAATAAAACAATTGTTCATTTTAATACAATTCATTAATTTATAATGTTTTTGGCAGAATAACTGAATTTAAGCTTCTTCTAACTCAAAACGTATGAACATAAGAAAAAAAATTAAACGAAAGTTGTAGGAAATAAACTAGTCTTTAAAAAAGGTCTGATGCGTTTTATTGATTAATCTAATATTTCAAGAGTTATCGGCTGCAATAGAAAAACTGGTTAATTAAATGGGCCATAAATCGTAAACGCTACATGTCACAGAAAAGTTTTCCGGCCACAAAAGATGCAAAATATTATTTTCTACAATAACGACCTCAACAATTTTTGTCCTAAAGTTTATAGTTTCCGAGATATTAGCCAAGCTCGCAGCAATGTTTTACTTTTAAAAATTCGGCAACCGGACTTTGGGACTGATTTTTCGCAGGCCCGACAAAATGTCATGTTCTTATTTGCCAAAATAATCTTTAATTTTATTTAATTTCAATTTATTAACCAGACCGTTGCAAAATGCTAGTATCGATGTACCTGTTTACATAGCTGGGCATTAACTCGTTAATCCGTTAATCGTTAATTAACGAAGTTAACATTTTGATTAACGGATTAACTTTTAAGTTAACTTTTAAAACTGTTAACGGACATGTTAACTTCCGTTAATTATGCAGAAGTCCGTTAATCGTTAATCCAATGCTTACTATTTACCGCACGGCACCTCGGCGCGGCGCAAAAAACAGGCTCAGACAAGTATGAAACGAAAAGTGCTGGGCGCAGTGTGACCATATGTGGCGGGTTCTTGCAATTTTGGCAGGATTGAGGCGTCATTTTAGCCTGTGGCATGATCGGTTGACGTTGTATGAAAACAAATATAATTTTGTTATCATAAGTCACATTTCCGATAATCTCGAGTTCTTTTTGGCTGAAAATTTGAGCATAGACATACTCGAATTTGACTGACGTTTACAATTTAGTTGAATATTTCACACATCCCTAGTAAACCAAGTAGATTATAGTAATCCATAGCTAGTGGGGAACTCCCCGATAAATTCAATCATACTTTTTCGATCGTTTATCTGTATTGTAACTTTCTTTTAATAAAATCGGTAGTAGTTCATTTCAACTAACCAAAGAAAAGTTAAATAAAATGAACAAATCAATGTATAAGAATGAAGAAATGGAGGTATACAATGAAAATTCCAGTGTTTAACATCTTACTAATATTATAAATGGCAATTTTTGGATGTTGTAATGTTTGCTGTTTCATCACGTCAGAACGTCTGGGAACGGGGAAGGATTGAGTTGAAATTTGGAAAACAGCCCTCAAACGCTGCAGTTGAACGTCTGCTATCCACGGGTAAATACATTTTAACACCAAAGCGAGCCTCGCTTTCAGACGAGAACTTCGACATGTTAATGTTCATGAGGGGAAATAGATACTTCATGAGGGGATATCGACAGGCCTCGTGGCTTAGTGGGTAGTAGCACTGCCTGCGAAGCCGAGGGTCGTGGGTGCGATTCCCACCCAGTGCAAATATTTGAGTGATGAATTCAAATGTTTGCACTGTGTCTGGGTGTGTCTATAAATAATTAAATGAAATAATAAGTGTGTATTTAAAACTATATAAGTGTTATATCAGCTATCTGGCCGCCATATTACAAGCTTTGCTTAGTTTAGGGTCAGATGGTGTTGTGTGTGAATTGTCCACCAATATTTATTTATTATTTATTTATTTACCTATGCGCATTATGTCCGACGATTAAATTACACATTAAATTAAATTAAATAAAAAAAATTGCCAGTCATAGAAACTGCCGATAGAAGTGAAAACTTATAACTCAGAATTTGATAGCTTACTTTGGAAACTACACGGGTGTAACCAGAGGGCGTGGCCTGGTCATCATGGCATGGCCATCTATAAAAGCAGCAGCATTTCCTATTGGCTGATGCATTTCTAGATGGCCATGCCATGATGGCCAGGCCACGCCCTTTCAGCATTTCCCATTGGCTGACGCATTTCTAGATGGCCAATAGCCATGGTCCCGTTTACCCGAAGATTTCTGATCATACACGAGCGTGACGCTAGAATTCAATTCACAGCCCACGAAATATCTGTCTAGGCGCGCCTAAAGAAGTTTTCACTTCCATAATAAAATTAAACTCTACAAGTGTTTGTTTTTTTTCTAACCTGTTAACTTCCAGAACCTAAACCAACAGGTTTTATAAGTTCACTAACGCAACTATATAAAAATCCAATACGCATATTAACGGATTAACGATTAACGTTAACTTCCGTTAATTCTAACGAAATGTAACGCTTTAACGTTTAACGAAGTTAACTTTTTTTGTAACGGATTAACGATTAACGAAGTTAACTATTTGATTAACGGTGCCCAGCTATGCCTGTTTATACTTGGTCACAACACTATAACTGACAAATTAGATCTGCCAAAAAGACAATAAATGGTTGGATTCACTATACTTATTCATTCTAGGACGCGACTCAGCGAACGTTGGCGTACTATTGTACTAATAGTCGAACCGTTCACTGTAAGATGACCTCTCCTGTTATATTAGCTCTATGAAGGCAGGGACCATCTTATAGTAAACATTACGCACGTACGCTGTCACGTTCACTGTAAGATGACCTCTCCTGTTATATTAGCTCTATGAAGGCAGGGACCATCTTATAGTAAACATTACGCACGTACGCTGTCACGTTCACTGTAAGATGACCTCTCCTGTTATATTAGGTCTATGAAGGCAGGGACCATCTTATAGTAAACAGTACGCACGTACGCTGTCTCGTACACACTGGGACTACAGACTCGGACATCGGACATTGCTGAATAAAGTAGAGTGTACTAATAGTCCGATTAGGTACGAATAAGGATTGTCGTTGGGTAACGTAACTTTTAGTAAAGTGACAAGTAACATAACCTAATAGTACCTAGTACACGTACTACACAAGACTAGTTCGCTGTTGAAATGATTATTTAACGTAGTGATTACTTACTCTGTGTGATTATTTACTGTAATTTTATTCGCAAGGGTGTTGAAATATTTTTATCACCTTAATCTGTTACTAAAGGTCCGCCCGGCTTCGCCCGTACATAATATAGTACAGATCTACAGATATAGTGCCTATAGCACTAGCTAAGGGTTCACGAACCGGTGAAATAATTTTTGAAATCGGTCCAGCAGTTTCTGAGACTTGTGCTTTCAAACAAAAATAAAGTGACCAAGTGCGAGTTGGACTCGCCCATGAAGGCCCTTTGTAGTTCCTTAGACTCGCCCGTTGCAGCAAGTAACATAATATACATAGTACCTACACATAGTTCTTGTAGTTCGTTGTAACTGATCGAAGTTTTAATAATCGTGTATTTATGACGTACTTAAAAAAAACTACTCATCAGATCGAGTTCAAACCAATTTTCGTTGGTAGTTTGCATGGTAATGTCATGTAATGTACATCATATATTTTTTTAGCTTTTTCATTCTCTTACTTTAGAAGTTAGAGGGGGGGGGACACATTGTAACACTTTGGAAGTGTCTCTCGCGCAAATTATTCAGTGTAGACAAAAATTATAGTAGAAACCTCAACATCATTTTTGAAGACCTATCGATAAACACCCCACACGTGTAGGTTTGATGAAAAAAAAATGTAGAGTTTCAGTTCTAAGTATGGGAGCATCCCTATTTTTTTTTTTTGTAAAAATTTTAATGCAGTTAATAGAATACATCTACTTACAAAGTTTCAATAGCGTAGTTATCATAGTTTTGACAAAAAGTGGCTGTGACATACGGACGGACAGACAGACAGACAGACACGACGAATCTATATGGGTTCCGTTTTTAAGTTTTACGGAACCCGAAAAACCTCTTCAGCTTTATAATTTTAGTACTTACTTCTTTTAGTACCTTTAGTATTCTTTAGTAATTCTGAAAAAACTTAATTGCAAGCAAAATATAACATACTTATTATTTAAAATCTAGAGCAATCAAATAGCGGCTGACGATTATTATTGTGCCCCATCGTAGGCCAAGTTATACTAGCGTATGTTTGTGTGTTACTTAACTATCAACGTGAATACGGCCTCTGGGACCTTACCTACGCAAACTGAATGTATCCATAAATATGCACATGAATCACATTAAAATTACAGGCAGGTAGGTAGGTAAGTACTTATACAGGGTTACTGGTAATCAGCCTGCATCCGTTTAATGTTCTGGGCATGTTCTGTATATTTAAACAAACAACTTTTGTTATACAACTTTCGTTAAAACTTAATACCTAGATAACCCAAAAAAAAATTGTATTTGTTGCCCTTTTTTGTACTGTTTAGCGACTTTTTAGTGTTTATTCACTTCGGTACATCATTTTTTGCGCGTTAAAGAGCGTACGCGCTCTCGTTACGAAGAGTTCGATACTTTTCGACCGTGTAAATGCACTTTTTATTTATTTTGTAAAAGAAAAAAAAACATTTTTTTTTAAACTGTGGAACAAAAGTTGACGTATTGAATGTACCTAACATCCCCTTAAAAAGATGCAGGCTGATTACCAATAACCCTGTGTAAATACTGCTGAACGTGCGGCTTTGCTCACTGTCCCACAAGAACGGTTAGTTAGTAATTTTTGTAATAAAAGTGATATAATGTGCAAAGTCGTGATGGACCACCGGCGAGAGCATTCGTTTTCACAAGCGGAAGAGGTCGTAGTTTCGAATCCTGCTTGGATACTTTTCAAAGGTCAGATACGTAAATTTGGCAATGCCTATAAAGGGAAAAATAACATCATGAGGGAACCGGTATATTCCGAGAAAGACATCTTTTGAGGAGCATGGCAGGCACAGAAATCTAAATAGTAGGTACTTACCTTATTTAGATTGCTGTGGTTGCGCTTTATCTATACAGGAACAAAATTAAAATTTTTGATTTACCCCCCACTATCTTGGATTAGAAATTTGTATCTACAGTATTCTACTAGTCCAGCCCTTTCATTTGATATCAATGCTCAAATTGAGGAAGTAGTGTAAAAAAATATGTTTGTGCTTTGTTGTGGTGGCGGTCATCTTGGATTTGAAATTTGTGATAGTGTTTTGTTAGTATTCTAATATTCAAACCCTTATAATGTGATACCCATGTTGATGGATGTTGTGTAAAATAATTTTGTCTGCCATTTTATGGAGGCTGCCATAACTTAACCTTACTAGATGAATAGTAATAATTTTAGTAGGGTCCTGTACCTTCTCTTCTACGCCTGTCCGAAGTTCGGTAAGCCATCTGAGGCCAATTACCATAAAACACTTATAAAAAATGCGCGTGTACGGAAACGACGTGTACATGTGTGTTGTCTGTGTAGTGCAGTTAGATGGCATACACTTCGGAGCGTGTGCAACTAATCTGCATACTAATACAATCCTGCCTTTTTTCTATACGACTGCTCGTAGCTCGTGTTATCACCTGTATTTGTTTGTAGTGTATTTCACTATAGTATTGTATTTAATACTGGGATTGGAGTCTAAAATATGTGTCATAAAAGAACAAGTATCTGATTATTGAAAGATATGGGTATGACTGATAAAATTTAGTGTAGAGGGCGCTGGTGGGATACCATTTACTTCTACCAGCCATCTCAAAGGAGTTTTAGAGGGGTTGGCGCTATAAGTAGACGGAGCTAAGCCGTTGAAGAGCATTCCTTTGTGAAATTTTATATGGGAAAGATCGAACAGTTGTCAATACAAATTCTTACATTTATTCAATTGGTTTACTTTTACTCAATTGATAACACTCGAAAAAGCGACATCGTTTCATGGTTGATGTTCCAAAGACACGAACGAAGACGGTTTCTTCTAGGTAAACATGCTCCATCGCTTAATATCAGACGACATACCGGTGAAGTGTGAACTTATAAAAGTTAAACAAATGTGTATTGAGTCCGGTCCATTTGTCCGGGGTTTGGTTAGGGTTAGGCCCGTCAGGGGTGAGGTCAGGTTTGCCATTCTATGGTAATCGGGCACCTGGCCGCACTTGTCGTTTCGCCGGTTCCCGCGCTCGTCACGCGGGGTGCCCACCGGAGTCACCGGGTTAGATACCCGGCAACGCCATCTGCTCGACGGAGGCCCGTTTACATTGGTCCAGTCGGTTCTAAGTACAATGGCTTCGGAATGACAGACATTTGCTGGAAGAAATTACTATCAGTGAAGGCTGCCAGTGGCTTCACTAACACCACAGTCTATTAAATCATACAGTCATTCGACGAAGCCATCTCAAGCCATCAGACGGGGCAATCGTGACTGGCGTGCGAGGTCAGACGCGGGAAGCGCTCCTACATTACAATGTTAGTATTGCAGGAGCGCGGCTCAGGGCTGACGTCTTCCGTATGTTTTAATTTTATTTTGGTGCCACGTTTTTTAAATTGCGACAACCCTACCCGTATCTAGAGATTATGAGAGATTATCCCAAGATCAAAGGTGATAATTTCTTACTTATCTTTCTTCTACTGTGCTATATCACTATAGCACTATTGATACATATACAAACAATTACAAAGATACAGTGCTTAGAAGTTTAGAGCGACGTACCACGATTTTACGAAGACGTGACTCGGAAAGGAAAAGGACGCAATAGAAGTTCGATGATCTAAATATTCTAAATCTCTGTCGATTATTAATAATTTGATATACCTACATATAATAAAAAAACGAAAAATACGTATCCTATAATATTTCCACAATATATCTGACGGACAAGTTAGAATGGTATATGTTTTTGACCCAGACATCATCCCAATTCTATATATTGATCACTTGACAAAACACTCGATCGTAGTAAAGACAGCACAAGTCAACGACAGAAGTGGGCTTTAACGAGACTTGCGTTGCGCATAGGCATTTTCCATTCCTGTGTGAACCGATGATCGTTGCGAGTTGAATATCCAAAAAGAGGGTGGTACCGCGAGGGCGAGCATAACTGCGGTAATTGCTAGTCGGTTTAACATTCATTACCGATGCCGTAAATAGAGCAGTGTCAGAGGTTCGTACCTGCATGTATTTACCCGACTGCGCGACGCAAAGGAGTGGTAATGTGTTTAACAGTCTATGTATGTATGTATGTATGTTCCTTTGAAGCACTATACAGACCAAACGCCTGGGCCGATTTTTATGATTCACACGTCAATCGATTCCTCTTAATCTGGCGAGTGACACCAAAGACATGACATTAGTGTAAGTCCAATATGGCGGATTCAGGACGCCATATTGTCCAAATAAAAATAAAAAAAAACACCAAAATATGTCAAGAGGGGTATCGTTGAATAGGTATTTCAAAATAATGTTTAGCTTTCTCTCAATGTTTTTCGATTTGACTGACCGTTTAGGATGTATATCGATTTAAAGTTGAGTAACAACCATTCTCACATTTATAGGTTTTTAGGTAGCAGAAAACTTCGTATAACTAACTGTACGTATGAATGTGGATGGACATTATATACTTATGTATCTAGTAGGCATCGATATACATCAATAGATGTGCCCTGAGCATCTTGAAATTGGCAATAAACTGCGTCTCTGTTTGTAACGTAAGTGGTTTACAAACAACCAATATACTTGACCCCTATAATCGCTAGCGGCGAGATTTGCTGTGGTTCTACTTATTTTGGTTGTTGATACCGAATAATGATGGGTAAAAACGTCCGGCGTCCACCGCGTCCTGCAACCGACTAGAACGGAAAGAGTGAGCTCACTCTTCCCAACGTTGACATGATTGCGTGCGCCGTGAAGTTTGGGATGGGGCCCATCTTGGGTTCTACGATCTATGCTAGTAGGTATATTGGACTACATTTTATTCGTACGTGCTCGAAATGTATTTACTGCCCCGCCCGGGGGGTCTACCGCCTAACGAAAAACGCTTTGACGCTTTGACATTGCCGTTTCTTTCATTTCAAGCGAGAAGAAAAGAGACAGCATGTCAAAGCGTTTTTCGTTAGGCGGTAGAAGCGCGGGAGACACAGCCGGGTTATGTTGCACTCTATATCATGTATGGATATGGTCTCCTATTTCCTAATAAACCTCCATGGGGTTTCAACTCTGCCGCTGATAGTGGGAACACGGAACCGCTCTCGGATTGCTCCGCCTCGGTCGCCCATCTCCAACTTCAAACGATTTAGTAGGTACTCAACGTCAATCGAAAACCTATACTAACACAAAACTTTAAATATGAATTACATGCAGTAGAAAATCCTACATATTATATCAGTAGAACTGAAGACGTTTGGTTTTTTTTTTTTTTTTTATGTCGAATAATAATGGATCCCGACTCTTCAGTTGTAATCTTGTAATGTTATTGTATTAGAAAATATTGTATTTATTTCAATAGTATTAATACAATAACATATTATAGAATTCTAGACCACCAGAAATCTAAATGCTTGTTTTATTCTTTTCAGTTTTTTTAGTATGCGAGTACGTAGTTTGGTTCACTTTTTACGCAGTCGGGTTTTTGAGTTTTTAAATTACATTTTTTTATACATATGTACTATTTTATACATGACAAAATAAATCTTTTTCAATTATTTCGCGGGTAATTATTGTGTGTTACAGTGAGTCCAACTTTAGTTTCAACCGCATCCGTCGCCCTTTTTCACGGAGTTTGCTTTTATTGGCATATTTAAAAAAATCTACGTTAAGTTGAGATGCAGTGTATTTTTTACACATTGATTTCCATATACTTAGTAGGTACATATTAACGTGTTCTAAATAAAATAAAAAAGCAAGATTAACTTACGAAAAAGGAAGAAAGACGGAAGCGGGCAGTGCGGCTAGTGAGCACGAGTTAGGCGTGAAGTTGGCTGCGATAATTCAGGAACATTTCAGTTATAACGATAATAATTCATGAAAGTTTTAGCCGTAACACAAACTAAGGCCGGAACTAGATTATCTGAGAAACAGGCCGAAATCGAAACCGAAAAACTTTCAGACAGTCACACAAAATATTTTTAATTTTAGCCAACAATCATAAAAACAAACGAATAGGTACTAGCTAACATTTCAAAGTGAGTTATACTTACTTTTTATTTTATACTGTGAGTTATACGTACTTATATTTACAACAAGAAATACATTCGTTTTTCCATGTCCTCATTTACCTCTCCAGTTAAGGTGGTGACACACTGTGTTCGTCTATAAATAAAACAATTTTCGAGGCCATAGGTAGTAAGTCAAACTTCTGCGAAGTTTCATGGTGCTGATTAGCTAAAAGCTGTATTGTAATTTACAAAATGTAATAGGTAGTAATGTAACGTGTAGTCTATATCTATACTAATATTATAAAGAGGAAAGATTTGTTTGTTTGTTTGTTTGTTTGTAATGAATAGGCTCCGAAACTACTGGACCGATTTAAAAAATTCTTTCACCTTTGGAAAGCTACATTATTCCCGAGTAACATAGGCTACGGCAGATGGCGCTGCAGTTGATATCTAGGTTATTATTCGAGCGAAGCCGGAGCGGGCCGCTAGTAATAAATAAACAAGCAAAAATCTTTCTTAAAAATTTATTGTCATATACAAGTCACTATTTGTAAATTTATCATTTACAATAAGTTTGCCCCTGATCGCAGTCACGCTTATTGTTCCACCTTTAGATTTGAAGACATCCAATGATAATCAAGACAAAGACAATAATACTAATAGATATTATAAAGAGGAAAGATTTGTTTGTTTGTTTGTTTGTTTGTAATGAATAGGCTCCGAAACTACTGGACCGATTTCAAAAATTCTTTCACCTTTGGAAAGCTACATTATTCCCGAGTAACATAGGCTACGGCAGATGGCGCTGCAGTTGATATCTAGGTTATTATTCGAGCGAAGCCGGAGCGGGCCGCTAGTAATAAATAAACAAGCAAAAATCTTTCTTAAAAATTTATTGTCATATACAAGTCACTATTTGTAAATTTATCATTTACAATAAGTTTGCCCCTGATCGCAGTCACGCTTATTGTTCCACCTTTAGATTTGAAGACATCCAATGATAATCAAGACAATGATAATCATCGGGGAATAACCACTCAGGCGACGCATTTCACAGTTTACAACTTCTTATTACGAAAGTTAAGCTAAACCTCGTCGTTTGTGTCTTTGGAATTTCAATCATGTAACGATGCCGCTTTTTATGTAGCTACAATTATTTCGACATAATAAAAGCCAAGGTGGTATTAAATCTTGCAGATTAGCTGCACACTCTCCGAAATGTATTCGATAAAAACCCGATAAAACTAGCAACTTTGCGGGGATGACTCTTAGGAAGTATTTTTCTTAATCATTTTCGTACCTAATAGACAAAACTATTGGATCAATTCAATATTGTATCTTTTTGTAGTTTTGTACTTAGGTACTTATGTTTTACAGTATAAGTAGTCCAAAAAGGAAACTGAATTATGAAAAAAATATCAAGGATAAAAAACAACAGAAAAACATTCCCAGCCGTATGCCGTAAACTTAGAAAAAATAGTAATCAAAGCCACACAAAGGCAACATCGAAAGGAGCGGCATTTTTACTCATTTTACTCAAGTTATGAACTTGTTTTGTTATTTCCATGTTCGTAACAAAGGAATCTAATATCTAATCTATCCCGTGTGAACGGACTACAAATGTAACGTCAACAACTTATCATTACTCATCAAATTCCGCTCGTGGGATACCCAAAACGCATTTGGTTTTTACGAAGACCTTATTTAGGCGCAGAGACGGTGTTATTTTTATTCACATTAGAATTGAGGGTACACTCGACGGTGCATCCGCGAAGAGATTGCTCTATGGACTTAGTATTTTCTAAACCCTCAGACAAATTTAATACTCAAAGTTTCTACCACCTGCCAAATTGTATCCGGTCTACAAATTTAATGTACCTACTTCCTTTTTTATTCTCTGATGAACTAACTAATATTGCGTTACAAAATAAAACATATCTAATATGTCGGTTGACTTATTACTATAGGACATATTTAGTCTGTCCTTTGACTTAGTATCGGTTTGAGAATACCTGTTGTCGGCTGACTGATTAATCATTAATTAATTATTATTCATTGAAGATATTATTGACTTATTTTATTTATTGTCGACAGGCTTAACGAGGAAATCGGCGGGTGTTTTTTTTGGAGGAAATGGTGAATATCAGCATAAGTACACTTCATAGATTATTGTTACCATTACAAAACATTATTTTTAATAAGTTATTATCTAGGTAAAGCGTAGGTCTCAGTAATGACACTGCTTAAATTATCTGTAAAAGACAAGAACGAGGCTAAAGGGAATTGCTGATGATTCTATTCTTTGTAATGTGTATCTTTTTGTTATGGTGTGCCAATAAAAAAGTACCTATCTATCTATCTATCCATCTATTCTCGTTGGAGAACTAGTTTTTGTAGGATTGTGCACAGGATTTGGAGGTTTTAATGTTGGCACAGAAGTGCATAGTTACAAAATTATCCAGCAACTTCTATCCTAACATCATCCGTACATGTTACTTTAACTGCTCCAAGTGGCCTGCGTTGCGTGCGCGTAATAACAGGCAGCTATCGGTGTCATTGCGACCATTTAATTGTACTGGCGTGTGTCTCACTTCCTGTCGACTTGTTCTCAGATATTGATATGAGGCACGGTACATCTCGAGTGTGCCTACTTTCAGTGAATTGAACAATTTATCATCATTCTAGTCTTATATTTGTCAACGTTTTGGCTCGCGAAAAACTTCTGTGGTCACGGTCATCAAACGCGCCTGAAACGGTGAAAAATAAACAATAGGTAGGTATTTTCTAGATAAGCATGTTCCATCGTACACCGCATCGTCACCTAACATCAGGCAGAGATGGCGGTCAAGTGCAAACGTATAATAAACAAAAAAAATGTAATAAAACCAAGATGAAATTCTATCAAGAATGAAGAATGTATTTTAATTTTCCTCTTAAACTCAACTTTTGCACATACTCGACGCACAAAACATGTTGATACTCAGAGAAAATAGTTTCTCGCGTTGAAAATAGTTGCACGTCCTACATTATGCGTCATTGAAAGCTAATAAGCCGCCTCAAGCACGATTTATAGCCAGGATGAGGTGTTACCAACGTCGAGTGTAAAATTACCGCTATTTACGCCACACAAATTTAATACATACTAGCTTAAGCAGTAAGCAGCCTAGCAGTACCAGTAAGACTCGGGGCCTCCTTCCGCAAGTAGAGAAACAAGACCATAATCCACCATGTTAGCTAAGTACGAGATGGCAGATGACGCTTGCCTTTGAAAAATGGTTTTCTTAGAACACATCGGTTTCCTTACAATGTTTTCCTTTACCATTAAATTACCTAGTACATCTGGACTTGAAAATATACTCAGAGAAGCAGGCGGGATTTTAGCCTACGATTTCACGACTCATCGCATTTCTTTTGTAATTATTATAGTACCTATATAGAGCAGGGCTTCCCAAACTTATTTTAACTGTAACGCCCGTGGGAAGTTGACATATTATTTTAACGACGTCCTGGATTTCTTGCCATTCCCTGTCTACTTACTAATTCTAGTTCTAGCTTCTAGCCTGTGGCTGTTAAGTCCTCAGCAATTGTGTGCGGTTTTTTACATTTGGCAATACGGTATCTAAGCTACCTTGTACACCAGCAATGCTTTGGCAGGAACTGCTGCTCTTAGCTTAATTTAATAAGAAGCCCTATTGTTTTTTGAAATTTTAGAGTTTTGGCCATACATTTCTAAAACCACGACATGGATTTCGATAAAATTAATGTGGGAGCACCTCTACCCAACAAAAAAATGACCATTAAAATCGATTCACAATTGGCGGAGCTATTGCGTAACATACACAAAAAACACAACTGAATTGAGAACCGAGAACCTCCTCCTTTCTTGAAGTCGGTTAAAACAACACAACACAACGTAAAAAGCAAGATTTTTATTATTGTTTTAAGTAAGTAGTTTACTTTGACTTAATTTTCGTTTCAATTCGTTTAGGCGACAGAGTTGCCAGACTGCAAATCCTCCACAAATAACACCGGTATTCGCTGTGATATGAAATGTAACTGAACACCACGTTAATAAGACGAGGAAAGGCCTGGCTCGCTAAACACAGGCTGCGGTGAGGTGGAATGCTGTCGGCGACGGCCGGGCGCCTTCCTACCATCCCAGCATGCATGTGGGATGGACTTAGGATACACACTTTTTTTTTATAGTATAGAGCTATAGAGTGACGAGACGAGCAACATGCCTGTCACATAACAGCACAGTGAGACGCAGCTATTGGAACACGAACACTCCAAATCATTACCTAGCACTGCACTGCGCTCGTCACCCAGAGATCTAAGGTATTATATCTCTCTAAGCCCTGTAATTTCTCTGGATACATTGCCCTTCAAACCGGAACACAGTAATGTTTGCACATCACTGTTTCGCGGTAGAATAAGTGGCAAAGGTGTGGTACTTCCCCAGGCGGACTCTGCCAAGAGATCTACTACTGCTAATTAATACTATACCTACTTCCCCTATTTATGCAGTTTAGAAATCAACTAAAAACTTTCCAACCTTTTCCAGGTTAAAAAGTTTGCCGTTGATTTCTGATCAACTGACAGACACAGAAACACTTTACTCTTATTATGGATACCAAAACAGATAAAAAAGTTACATAACATGAAGATTTATAACTAGTGCCATAAATTGGCAACCTTGTTGCTAATGGTGATTTCTTCTAGGCAATAATTAGTGGAAAAAACAAATAGAAGATAGAAGAAACAGAGTGAGGATAGGGTGTGAAGAAAAAACAAGATGACAAAAATTAAAAGGTAATGTTGTCACTTACATCCTACTAGTCCTACTAAGTAATATTATAAACTAGCAGCGTTCGCGGTGTTACCCGCGTAGTTCCCGTTCCCGTTGTTTTCCGGGTTAAAAAGTAGGTAGCCTTTGTGTTCTTCCAGACTATAATCTATATGTGTTTCAAATTTCAGCCCGATCCGTTCATGGGTTAGGACGTGATTGAGCAACAAACATCCAAACATCCATACATTGACATTTATAATATTAGTAGGAAGTAGGATGACATAAGAGGACAACTAAGATACATAGAATACAATAAATACTGTTAATAATGTTTTAATTGCAATAGACTCACCCCGTAGACGACTTACAAATACTAGCGTAACGTTAACGTCACGTAAATACTAAAAATATAACTTTTTTTTTTTAAATAAAGAGTGAAGAGACGAGCAGGACATGTGCCTGATGGTAAGCAACATGCCTGCCACGTAACAGCACAGTGACACGCAGCTATTGGAACATAAAGAGTCCAAATTATTACCTAGCACTGTACTGCGCTCGTCACCCAGAGATTTAAGTTGTTATATCTCTAAGCCCTCTAATTTCTCTGGAAACATTGCCCTTCAAACCGGAACACAGTAATGTTCGCACATTACTGCTTGGCGGTAGAATAATTGGCAAAGGTGTGGTACTTCCCCAGGCGGACTCTGCTAAGAGTCCGCTAACCTAAATTGGAGCTGCATTAAGTCGCGCTAAAGTGATGTTAATGGAGATGATGGAGTGTCAAATGACGTTGATTTGTAGTAGCAGCCATATGTAGATTTCGTTTTTTTTGTTGATACGCAAGATGTCTTTGGTTGCAGGCTTGACCTTCAGCTGTGTAACCAAAAACACTAAGTAGAGTAAACGGCTTATGGCGTTGCTGTTGTTGTCTTTTCAGTTGCAAATACAAATAAAGAGACAGCGATATCAAAGCCAATACCGTTTTAAGTATGTGATAATGCTATTTCTATCACCACTGATATTCAAATGCTGTGTTTTAATATTGTACGATAGGTGAGTATTATAATTTAAAGCACAGTTACGACTGGTCTAGACGGGAGAACGGCGACTGCCAATCCGGAGCCTCCGGGTTCAAATCCAACCACGCGCACCACTGCCTTTTTTTTTTTTTTTTTAAATAAAGAGTGACGAGACGAGCAGGACATGTGCCTGGTGGTAAGCAACTTGCCTGCCACATAACAGCATAGTGACACGCAGCTATTGGAACATGAAGAGCCAAAATCATTACCTAGCACCGCACTGCGCTCGTCACCCAGAGGTCTAAGTTGTTATATCTCTAAGCCCTGTAATTTCTCTGGAAACATTGCCCTTCAAACGGAACACAGTAATGTTTGCACATTACTGCTTGGCGGTAGAATAATTGACAAAGGTGTGGTACTTCCCCAGGCGGACTCTGCTAAGAGTCCTACCACTACCTACTACTAGTCTTTTCGAAGTCATGTGCGTAATGCCGCTAATTAAAAAATGGTGAAGGAACGACATCTACCTAGAATCTTTCGCGATCTTCTAGATGCTCAAATTAAGTAAAAACATAGAGTAGATAACACTACGTGTAAAACTTCCAAAGTTATCAACTCTTTTGTTTTTGGGTTTTTCTAAACTCTTTATTCATTGTTCATAGAATTTCATAAGTTTCCTTGGCTACGTGCATGTAGTTCCTTTCCACGTTTCCGAGAAGGTACCTCGATTATTATTTCTCTTCGCGAACTGTCATTGGAAGCAATATCTAGAAAACATTACGTCCCACCACGCCCCCACCTGCCATCCGCGAAAACCTGCTGATGCGGGTGTATTATTAGCGACGTCTCGTGGCTCCTCTCGCTATCCCAGGTAATTAACCTTTCCGGGAAATCCAGGATGGAGTTAGAGGAACTTTCTGGAATGAAATTGCTTATTGTTTTGTTTTCTGACTGCCGTTTAAGACGTGGTAGTCTAATATAGCGAACACCTGCTGTCATAATCGGTAGGTCTGTAGTTTAGAACTCCGTTTGATACTATGCATCAGCATAATCAGCCCATTCAATGTTCCCACTGCTGGGATTCGTAGATTCGGGGCCTTCTCTCTCAAGGACAGAGTCAAGGACATAATCCACCACGCAGTCCCAGTGCGGGTTGGTGGATTATAGATTTATTTTTAAATGGACAGAGCCTTTATTAACAAAACTAAAATACAACGAGAACTACACTAAGCTACATACCTAATTAACTACTTACACTAATCACACCTGAATTATCCATAGACCAATGAAGGTCTACCGATAATCAAGATGTCCAAGTCCCAATTAAGTGAAATATAGATTGCACTTAATTCTAAAAACAAATTACACAAAATTAAAAGGAAAGTAGTAATTGGCGACTTTATGGTTTAAAGACATCTCTTCCAAGCAACTGTAGGATGAAATAAGATAAGAGAATACACCCAGTAACAGCAGTAGTATGTCATAGCAGTGGGAACAAAAACTCTTTCAGATAATTTATAAAATAAGTAATTCGTCCAACGTCTAGTCTTGCCTCTCGCAGCGGTCTCACGTATTCCCATAAACATCGTTACGTATACAATTTTAAATTCGTGGAAGGAGCTCGAGTTATGAAAACGAGATCAGATTATACATCGTCAAAAAGACCCGCCTTTTGCTGGTAAACCTGCCCAGAAAAGCAGCAGACGTGATTTTAAACGAGGCGGAATTAATATGTTGTTTATACGGATTTCGCTAAATGAGCTCTTATGGGGTGAGACCACAGAAATCTACATATTATTTAGACCACAGAAATTTAAATATTATTTATTATATTATTAATTAAATTATTAATATTATATATTATCTAAATATTATTTAGATTTCTGTGGGTGAGACGTAGGTACAAGTAGGTCCGACATAGTAGACATTAGTTTTTGGCGCGCCACAGGCCGATTTTTCATTGGTTGTGAATTGAATTCTAGCGTCACGCTCGGGAATGATAAGAAATCTTCGGGTAAACTCAGGAGCATTTCTAGATGGTCATTCTCATGGCCATGGTCTCCGGTTTCACCCGCTTAGTTTCGAAAGTAAGCTATCAAATTCTGAGTACTACGTTTTCACTTCTATCGGCAGTTCCTAAGATTACCATTTTTTTAACTCTTAAAATACTGTTTTTTACACATTACCAATTATTGAAGTGAAAACTTCTTCAGTTGCGTTGGGTTTGCGTCACTCACATCTTAATGTAGCGGCGCCGCGTAGCGTTGGAGTTGCGTCGGAGCAGCGGAGCCAAGACGCTTTTTGGACGTGTGAAATCTGAACTTTTGTGAGTTCTCTTCAGCGACATGCGTAACAGCAGTATATCTGTGGCAATACAGGGGCAGGCAACATATTGTGCTACTTTAGTACTCAAGAATTTAAAGTTCACAATCGCAATCCACGACACTGGCTCAGTGGAGGGTAGCGGCTGACGCCAGGCGCGGTCCCAGCCTCGTATTTTGGGTCACCAGTAGAAAAACAATAAATCGAATAAAAAAATACTTTAGATACTAGTAGTGGCCCACGATTTTACCGGCGTAGTTACCTTTCGAGTTCTTTTCTTTTTTTGACTGATTGACTGGCCTCGTGGCTTAGTTGGTAGTAGCTCTGCCTGCGAAGCCGAAGGTCGTGGGTTCGATCCCCGCCCAGTGCAAATATTTGTGTGATGAATTCAAATGTTTGCACTGTGTCTGGGTGTTTCTATGTATAATAAGTATGTATTTAAAACTATATAAGTATTATATCAGTTATCTGACCGCCATCACACAAGCTTTGCTTAGTTTGGGGTCAGATGGTGTTGTGTGTGAATTGTCCACCATATTTATTATTATTATTTATTATTTCTCGCGTTAAAAAATAGTCTATGTACTTACTATTAGATATTTTGATTTTGAAATACTGATTTTTTTGATTTTTTTACAGATATTTAATTGAATGTATACTTACTTTTTAACGTTTTGTGGTGGTCATGTCCCCGCATGACTGACGCATTACCTTGAAAAATGTTTGAAACATGCTGGCTTACTCACGATGTTTTCATTCACTGATGAGGCCAGTGGTGATGGTAAACCTGTATATCTGCACTTGAAAAAAACTCAGAGCAGGCGGGTTTCGAAGCTACGACTGTGAATCGTACCTACATTCTAGCCACTAAGCCATCATGGCTTCTTCAAGTATTGTGGGTATGTACCATGGACGTATAAAAAAAGTCCGACGTAGTCTCGCTAACACAAAAACTGTGCCCCTAGAGTCGGCCACATTTGCACGTGTGCGTTGTCAGGTAGTCACTGATAGGGTGACAAACACACATATACACAAGTAGCGCGTGTAATGACCCACTGATGTGTGCGTGTCAGCCTGTATGTGACAGCGCACACGTGCATATTATGTGGCCGACTCGATGGACACAGTTTTTGTTTTAGCGAGACTACGTCCGACTTTTTTATACGTCCATGGTATGTACTAAATATTTGTCTTTTTCTGAATTCATAATTTTTGTCTGAAGTGTCTATCTATAGAGTATGTATAGTTGTCGCGTTGTTTACATCCAACACCAAGTTTGGTGTTGGTTGTAAGTAAACACAAATATAATATTTTAACAGCACGGTTTTTCTCCATTTGAATTATTGTAATGGGTTTTCCTTTTTGCGGTTTTCTAGTATCAATGATAGAATTAGGTATAGTCGTGTTATCAATTGAGTAAAAGTAAACCAATTAAATAAATGTAAGACTTTATATTGACCACTGTTCGATCTTTCCCATATAAAATTTCACAAAGGAATGCTCTTCAACGGCTTAGCTCCATCTACTTATAGCGCCAACCCCTCTAAAAGATCCTCTCTTTTGAGATGGCGGGTAGAAGTGAATGATATCCCACCGGCGCCCTCTACACTAAATGACACATATTTAGACTCAAATCCCAGTATTATAAATAATACTATAGTGAAATACACGGCAAACAAAATACAGGTGATAACACGGCCCTCCTGCGCACGCTGCCAACCTTGGCAGTGTCACAGTCTGGTGTAGTTGCTGCGAACAAAATGTACAATTTATTCATTTTATCAAAGTTAATTTTACACTTCCAGTAATATCCACTTAAGATGAGTAACTTTCCCAAGCAGTTGCGCTGTCACATTGTCGCAACTCAAGGTACGTCATTACATTACCACATTCTCCATAAATCCACTTAAGATGAGTAATGAATAACTTTCCCAAGCAGTTGCGCCGTCACATTGTCGCAACTCGAGGTACGTCACTACATTACCCACACTCTCCATAAATCTCAAACATACACCTTTCCCTAGCTGCCGCCTGGTAACTCTAGATACGCGGCATTAAAGTCATAGTCAAAGTCAAAGTCAAAGTTCATTATGTTCACTCTTAATGCTTTCTCTAGCAGTTACACTCTTAGGCGACACTAAGTACGTCAGTTTATGTCCAAGATTTTACGGTTTCACACTAACGCTTACTTTGTCAATGGATCGAAGCCATTGCACTTCACTACGTTATTCAAATGTTAACTCATCAGCAATCAATCATAACACCTGACAACATCCTAGAGCCATTGCACTGCTCGATTGGCTTTGACTTTCAATTACATATATCTCAAAGTCTACTAATCGTACCTATTCCAGGTTTCATATTTTTCTCACATATCGCCTTCTATGTAGTTTTTATAAATGCTCCCAAGTGATATTTATAGCGAATTAAAGGGTCTCATTTTTTTTAAACAATACCAAAACAATTCATTGGTAACGTACATAGCTCGGCATCATCTGACTAAAATCTTTCTAATTTCAACCATAAGGGTATCTTATAACTGCACTGAATATAACCACTTTGTAACCCAACTATGGTAACCAAATTCAAATCAAAGATGTAACACTTTCTATTACTGTATTATGTTTTAATGCATGCCCTTTTTCAAACAGTTTCCCTGAAAGATATTTAAACCAATATCTAACACTTTAACACTTAGATTTACACTTTTTATCTATGGTTGCTGTGCCTCGCAATAACTCGTCCACAAAATAAGTTACCCTCTCATAAAGTTCGTAAAACAGTATCCACAAACTTTAAAAAAAAACCGAATATGTTTCATTCTACGAAATGTTCTGATTGCAGTTCCCGGAATTGAAGGTTATTTTACTCTCACACGATAATACACCCCTTTACGAGATAATAATTAAAATAGTTTTTACTTGTCGCTGATTTCAATTGAAATGCAATGTTAGATAACAAGGTTAAAACAATTTTTAAAATCATTTCTTCAAAGTAATCGTAATATTAAACTATTGCTTACTCACGTGTACATTACGCTCTACTGAAACCACTGATCCAAGAATAACATTTTTAACTAACTGCGGACGACGCTTGCTTTTCCGATTATTTCTCATCACCGTTGTGATTTCCAGGCGTGGTGTTCATAGCACTTCTGATGTTATCAATTGAGTAAAAGTAAACAAATTAAATAAATGTAAGACTTTATATTGACCACTGTTCGATCTTTCCCATATAAAATTTCACAAAGGAATGCTCTTCAACGGCTTAGCTCCATCTACTTATAGCGCCAACCCCTCTAAAAGATCCTCTCTTTTGAGATGGCGGGTAGAAGTGAATGATATCCCACCGGCGCCCTCTACAGTAAATGACACATATTTAGACTCAAATCCCAGTATTATAAATAATACTATAGTGAAATACACGGCAAACAAAATACAGGTGATAACAGTCGTCATCTTAATTTTGTTTGTCATTTACTTTATATTAGCCGCTGAATTTTATGTTGAAGATTCACGGTCAAATACTTACAAACGCATTTGAATAAAAAAAAACTAAGCCCTGCAAAATCTTCATTAATAATATAAACGTGAAAGTTTATGAGCATGTAAGAATGTTTGTTTGCTCTTTTTCACGCAAAAACTAATCAAGGGATCTGAATAAAATTTAGTGCAGTATAGACACATATTAGTCTGGAATAACATATTACAAGCTACTTTTTATCCCGGGAAATATTAATTATGTGCAAAAACAATGTGTATTCAAACTAATCTTCAGTCTTCACAGACCTATAAAGGATTGTATCAATTACAATCCATTCGGAAAAACAAAAAGGACAAATAATAGTAGCCCAACAAAAATACACTGAAATAAGTATGATGATGATGTAGCTTAGTTCGTGGAGGGTCGTGGGTTCGATTCCCAACCAGTGCAAATATTTGTGTGATGAATTCAAATGTTTGCACTGTGTCTGGGTGTTTCTATGTATAATAAGTATGTATTTAAAACTATATAAAGTATTATATCAGCTATTTGGCCGACATCACACAAGCTTTGCTTAGTTTGGGGTCAGATGGTGTTGTGTGTGAATTGTCACCAATATTTATTTATTATTTTATGATTAATAATTGTACCATTATTTTTATTATTAATTTAGTATTTTTGTTGTTTTGTTAAACAAAATCGACCGTAAACAAAGTTTCTCACTGCAGCGGTAAATTTAATTTAGCTAAACGTACTTTCTGAACTGCAAAAATGTGTAGGTACAAGCAATAATTGTATTGTGTAAGTGATAATAGAGTTCTCAGAATAAAGTAATGCCTTAGCAAATCGTTCTCTACGTAAAATGGCTGTGTGATCATAAATTCTAACACGAAGCGTCGACTCGCGGCCGTGTACTCGATGCGTGAACATACTCGTAACTTGCTCGCGACGCAGTTATCGATACATTTTGGTAGACAAACTGACTGTATGTAGGTATGTTTGTACATCCTGACCAATATTATAAATACGAAAGTTTGTACGTTTTATGTTTGGGGCTGTCCATTAATCACGTGATGTTTTTTTAACATTTTTTTTTAAACTTTTTTTAACACCTCCCTCCCCCTTGGTGATACGTGGTGAGGTTTAAAACTAACCCCATCAAAAATCACGTGTATTTTTAGTACCTACAAAGAATCATAATAGTACATTATGATATAAGTGCGCTAAGTTGATAATTACAGCCGAGGCGTTATTGCTATAATTTAGCAGAGGCTGTAATTATCAAACCGCACGTATGTCATACGACGTTTTATAACATATTTGCGAGGAAATAAATAAAACTCTGACGCCATTAAAAAAAAAATACAGTGAAAAAAAAGGCGTGGAATAATATTTACTTGATCACAGCACAGAGAGTACCTAAGTACCTAATCACTATGGATCACAGATTAGCAAGGCGCCTTTTTTTTTTAAGCAACGGCATAGAACCAGCCGGTATGCCATTAGTAATAAAGTAATAGTACATTATGATATAAGTGCGGTAAGTTGATAATTACAGCCGAGGCTTTATTGCTAGCTCGAGCCGTAGGCGAGAGCTATAATTAGCAGAGGCTGTAATTATCAAAGCGCACTTATGTCATACGACGTTTTATAACATATTTGCGAGGAAATAAACAAAACTGTAACGACATTTTCAAATAAAAACAATACAGCGAAAAAAACGCGCGGAATAATATTTACCTACTTGATCACAGATTACAGCACAGAGTAAGTAATCACTATGGATCACAGATTAGCAATGCGCGCGCATCGGCGCTTTTTTTTTAAGCAACGGCACAGAACCAGCCGTTATGCCATTAATAATAAAGTAAATTAATATTTTTGTGTTTTGTTACAGAAAAATTAAAGTAATATATGGTCTAAATTAATTAAATTAACGAATTTAATAATTCTTTATTATATTTTACCTCTCAAAGTTAATTTCATTATATAAAATGTTGACCACACTTTTCTGACATAAAAACTCTTTACTAAGATTTAAAAAGGTACCGTTCGTTTTAGACGGAGCATATCTCTCTACCTAGTCTGTGGACGGAGCATTTTGAAACCGTGCGTTTTACATTACACATTACAGCACTAGTGCGTAATAAGATACATTACGATACAGAAATTGGTCCAATAAGAGACCCTTTACGAGCAAATATGTTATAAATGAATATTTTTGTGTTTTGTTACAGAAAAATTAAAGTAATATATGGTCTAAATTAATTAAATTAACGAATTTAATAATTCTTTATTATATTTTACCTCTCAAAGTTAATTTCATTATATAAAATGTTGACCACACTTTTCTGACATAAAAACTCTTTACTAAGATTTAAAAAGGTACCGTTCGTTTTAGACGGAGCATATCTCTCTACCTAGTCTGTGGACGGAGCATTTTGAAAACGTGCGTTTTACATTACACATTACCGCACAAGTACGTAATAAGATACATTACGATACAGAAATTGGTCCAATAAGAGACCCTTTACGAGCAAATAATTATGTTATACATTTGTTTTATAATATTATTTTTAAATATCACGCGTCTGACAAAAAAAAATATACACGTGATATCTTACTATACCCCCCCTCCCACTTGTGATATTTCGTGATTTATGCCGAATCGATAGGTCTTCAAAAATGATGTTGAGGTTTCTAATATATAATTTTTGTCTACACTGAATAATCTGCGCGAGAGACACTTCCAAAGTGGTAAAATGTGTCCCCCCCCCCCCCTCTAACTTCTAAAGTAAGAGAATGAAACAAGTAAAAAATATATATGATGTACATTACCATGCAAACTACCAACGAAAATTGGTTTGAACTTGATCTGATGAGTAGTTTTGTTTTAGTACGTCATAAATACACTATTATTAAAACTTCGATCAAAGTTACAACGAACTACAAGAACTATGTACATTACGTTACTTGCTGCAACGGAACCCTTCATGGGCGAGTCCAACTCGCACTTGGCCACTTTATTTTATTTAAAAGAAAATTTGTTACGATTTAGAAGGAACTATATTTATTTACTTTAAATATGGAATAGTGTTACAACGGGAGAAGTGTTACTTTATTCTGTGGTGTTACAATTATTTCATGTTGAACTGGGATGAAATTAAAAACTAATCACAAACTGGTTTTTCTTTCGGGTTTCTTTCGACAACACCCATACAAAAGAATAGTTATTTCTATCTTCAGTTTCTTTTATCTTAATGATAAAAGAAACTGAAGATAGAAATAACTGCTTTAGTTTTATTAAAACAGTTTCAGATCAATCAAGGGGATCTTATCACAAATAGTAAGCGTATTCAGATAACCTTTTGGTAATTATGATAATTTTATAAGTAGATCTGAACTATTAATCGTTATCAAGAATAATACCCAAACACAGATTGTATAACAATAAACAGGGTTATTCATAACTCCTTTTAAGATATCAAAGAGGTACGGAAAGTATTTACGTACTCAATAAAAAAAAACACATGGTGGTCGAATTGATAGCCTCCTCCTTTTTGGAAGTCGGTAAAAAATTGGAGGAGGAAAACAAACGGTAAAAGAATAAAAGTTTACTTTTCCAAGCTTAGAGCACATTATTTGTACCTACCTAAATATGCAAAATTCTTGCACTTGTTAAGGCCGATTTACATCAGACGAGCGAATGCTCATTCTATCCCCACTGTATCAAATTCATTTGGTGTAAACAAACGTAGAACATTCTTTCGTTGTTTTGTTTGCGTTTGCAAAGATTCTATGGAATATTTAATATGGAAAACGCTAAGAAAGATCTTTCGTTTACACTAAAAGATCGAGAAAGAATGCTCTTGTTCCAGCTCTAGCTCTATGTTCGTTCAGTTTAAATCGGCCTTTATACAAAAAAAATTGTTTAACATGTTCTATGTATGCTTTGTATACCTATATTGATTTAAACGTTTTTTTATGTTTATAATATTTATAGAGGCGATATAAGCAAGATATGCGCCTGATGGTAAATAATCATGAAAGCAAAGTGCCACACGGCTATTTAAAGAAGAAGAATCCAAATCTCTGCAAAACACTGCGCTGCGCTCGTCATCTGGAGACATAAGATGAGTTATCTCTTGACACAGTAGTTTCCCTGGAAATATTGCTGTTTAACACCGTAAAGTTTGCAGATTAGGTAGAGTAATTGGCAAAGGTGTGGTACTTCCCTGAACAATGTATAGTGTTTTCAAGTTCAGGCAGTGAGAACATAAAGTAAACTTCTTGAGCTAAAATTGCTTCAAGAAAATGTATGTAAAACTAGTATCCTGTCGTTTACTCTCCTTGTTGTCCTTCCGGTAACTTTCCCGCGACAAAAAGTATCCTATGCTCCACAAACATAATCTAACTGTGTTTCGAATTTCAAGCCGATCCGCTTAGCCGACGTGATTTAGCAACAGGCATCCAAAAGTCCAAACTTACGCATTTAAAATATTAGTAGGATAAATAATTTGTTAACGAAAAACTATTTTTATATCATTTGTACACGAAAACCTAGTATGATTCTTGCTAAAACTCACACCTCAACTTTGCTTGCTTTGCTTATATCACACATTTCTCACGAGCAAAGCCACGCGCTCGAGCCAACGTCGCGCGGGTGTGAAGAATCAGTGGATTCGACAGTCAAGGGCAAGGCCGCTCCACCGGTCGTCGACCCTTGCAGAATAAGCAACAGTTACTAGGTATTTAGGGAGGACGAATGAAGCGCGTCGGCGCGGGCGCATGACGCCTTCTTGTTCTCAGGTAACTTACGATCTTTGTGATGAAGTACTGAATTTTTCCATAGTTACAAAAAAAATATCTCGAGGCTTCCGCGAGTCACATTTAAATGATTGATTTCAGATTTGTTTTGGATGTAAATTTTCGGCGTTTGTAATTAATATTTTTTTTATTGTGTCAAATAGACTCAAGAGACAAAATTGATATTAAGTCCGGTGTAGCCGGAACTAGTACTAGTAGTGTAGGTGAACTAGTTCGTGGCTAGAACGTGTATTGGAACAAGAAGAGTCCAAATCGTTACCTAGCACCGCACTGCGCTCGTCACCCAGATTCGGTATGCAATGAATCTTATTAACACACTACCAAAAAGGAGGAGGTTAATATCATATCGACGATCACGTTTTTTATGTAAGTGCTAATTTATTTTAAAGACAATATACATATATAAGATACTAGCTGTTACCCGCGACTACGTCCGCGCGAAATAAATAAATACTAAGGTAACTCACAGGCAGTACTTATTTTTATACCCAGACACGTAACATTTACGGTTACTAAAAATAGCTTAAGTATAATAAAACAATTTCATCCAAATCGGTTCAGTTGTTTAGGTGTGAAAGTGTAAGAGACATTCGTTCCCCATTTCAACTCCAATTTCATCCCCATATAGATCAAAATTGCTAGAACAAACATTTATTTGCTTCGTTAAAGTGCCTATAGTTATAAAGAGTTTCATGGTTTTATCTTCAACGGTTGGGAACTTTCATATTGATATTCTTTCCCCATTTCAACCCCAATTTCAAACCCTACAGTTCGAAATTACGAAATTGATAGAACAAACATTCGTTTGCTTCGTGTCAAGTATCTACATATTTACAGAGTTTCATGGTTTTATCTTCAACGGTTGGGAACTTCCATATTTACATTCATCCCTCATTTCAACCCCAATTTCACTCCCGTACTATTCGAAATTACAAAATTGATAGAACAAACATTTAATTGCTTCGTGTCAAGTGTCTAGATACAAAATTTGATAACTTTGAAAATCACGAATTTACATACTACCGTTCATCCCTTGTTTCACCCTCTTAGGGGTTGAATTTTACAAAACCCCGTCTTAGCGAGCGCCTACGTGCTAAAAGGGTATTCCATGCAAAATTTCAGATTCCTAGCATTTGTAGTTTCTGATATTCCTTGATGAGTGACCTTTCGCTTATAAATATCTTATACCTTTAAACGAGCAATTCGAATCATCGAGCAATCCGAATCTCGGAAACGGCTCGACGGATTTGCATGAAGTTATGTATGCAGGGGATTTCGGGGACTATAAATCGATCTAACTAGGTCTTAATAAAAAAAAACGCATATTATGCGCCTTTTTAGACAATGAAAAACTGTCACATTAGACATTAGAATGTGAAGGTAAATTTCGCCGCGTGACGCGACAGCATAATTAGCTTAGACGGGAAGTCGGGCGCTCATAGCGGTCACGAATTAGTAGCTCCGGGTTCGAATCCAGACGGGTTCTCTTTTTTTTTCAATTCTTTTTTTTTAAGAAAATCTATTTCTTGGAGTCTTTTATCTGTAGGTATCTAAGTATATTTAGTATTTAAACCGAGCAAAGCTCGGTCACCCAGGTACTATTTAGATAATCTATTAATAAATATTAATAAAAAATTTAAAGGTACGTATAACAGCTAAACTCAGATGGCCTCAACTACCCACAGAATTGAGGGCTGGCGCAAAAACGTAGAGTTTTAGTAATCTATAATAAATAGTTTTTGGTGAGCTAAAACTCAAAACTATATAATTATGCCTACTCTGTGACTATCAGTATTTCGATATTGTAGAGTATTCCAACTCTCGCCAGCTGTCCTGCTAGTTTAAAGTTTATGTTATAATGTGCTTTTTATCTCTACGCGAACAATAAAATGTTTCCTTTTATTTACTAACAATATACAACACAGTTACAGTACAGTTAGTTTGGTAGTGGTAGGACTCTTAGCAGAGTCCGCCTGGGGAAGTACCACACCTTTACCAGTTATTCTACCGCCAAGCAGTAATGTGCAAACATTAGTGTGTTCCGGTTTGAAGGGCAATGTTTCCATAGAAATTACAGGGCTTAGAGATATAACAACTTAGATCTCTGGGTGGCGAGCGCAGTGCAGTGCTAGGTAATGATTTCGAATCTTCATGTTCCAATAGCTGCGTGTCACTGTGCTGTTATGTGGCTGGCATGTTGCTTACCATTAGGCACATGTCCTGCTCGTCTCGTCACTCTACATTTAAAAAAAAAAGCATCAGAAGTAGGACTGGGCTAACTCTGATGAAAAAATGTAAATTTAAAAAGTTAAGGTATCATCCTACTAATCCTACAAGTTTAATACGATATTATAAATATAATACGAAAGTTGGGATGCTTTGTTACTCAATCACGTCGAAGTGGCTTAACAGCTACAGGAACACAGTTAAATTGTAATCTGGAATAATACATAGGCTACTTATAATCACAAGAAACTAACTGGAACTATGCGAATAAAACAACCGCGGTCTTAATACTAGTTTAAAAACATTAGGTACGTAGAACTGATTTTTATGTTTTTTTTTATTTGACCTTATGCCTTTATTATTTGTCGAGTGTTACTCATATGCGTTTATTATCTTTGTTATCGAATATACTATTAACGGTCCTTATCATTACAGATAATAAATATACACTTTACTTTTAGTAAT
This sequence comes from Ectropis crepuscularia, assembly GCA_963693475.1. NCBI lineage: Eukaryota > Metazoa > Arthropoda > Insecta > Lepidoptera > Geometridae > Ectropis > Ectropis crepuscularia. The sequence goes on along the minus strand of OY856339.1, from coordinate 11,005,495 downwards.
ACTTTGCAACTGAACGCTAACTTTTGTACTACGATGTATACGGATTATCTGTCGAGAAAAATCAAACGACGCAAAATATTATTAGCAGTGTTAATAATTATTTCTATCGTGTTCTTAATTACGTTGGTATGCACAATCCCAAGTTACTCAATAGGGTATATCTACAGAAGTGTTACTGTTGATAATGTGTCATGTCACTACGCAAGAGATGGAGACGCATTGGCACAGATAGACGAGCAGTTCTTTCCATCTGTCAACTCCATTTTCTTCCATGAAGTTTCTTGCAATGGCCGCCTGAATTCCCGCCAAGCGTGTGCTATAGAATCGGCTGCCAGAACGCATCCGGACTGGGAAATATACGTGTTGTTTTCGGCTCCAGTGAATAAGTTAGAACTCGGTGATGTCAACATAGAACTGTTAAAGCACATGAAGAATGTATTTTTTCGCAGAGTTCACATTGAAGAATATGCTAAGACGTCGCCCCTAGATGTGTTGGTTAGTAGTGGTGCTATCAATAGAACGCTATGGCCGATCAGACATACTGAAGACGTGTTAAAATATGTGACTTTGTACAAACTGGGAGGAGTTGTTTTGGATTTGGAAACTATTGTGACAAAGTCGTTGGATGGGTTGGGGAGGAACTGGGCTATAAAGAAAGATGAGGTGTTTGTGAGGTCAGAGGCGATGGCGTTTTACAGAGACAGCGTGGGAACGTTGATTGCTGATGCTGCAGCCAGGTGTGTGATACTCTTACATAAAAAATAAGTAAATAGATCAGGTTTTTCCGCACGGTTCCTTTGTACCAATCGTAAGCAGATGAGGTGTATGTTAGCTATGGAAACATAGTGATGTGCCGCGACAAAAGTATGACACTTCCACAAAAGCAACAAGACAAGAGCGATCAGACCTGTGCTTTTGGTGTAAAGCGTTTGTTCTAGCTCTAAACGTAGTAAATGTAAACTCTTTGGTGATACCCTACAAAGTGACACCCTACTTTGAGACATTTGTGAAGTTTTCAATAATGACTAACAACCACACTCCAAGCCCTTATGCTTACGCAACTTATGTTCTTAACTTGAGTTCTTTTGACGTATGAAATGTATCTGTCGCAGTAAAATTTTAATCACCGTTAGATTATAATGTAACGGATTGTTACGGTAGGTTAGGATAGTTTTTAATCTGACGTAATCGGATATAATCTGACGGTGATTGCAATTTTAGGGTGACATATCGATTTGATATCTATAAACATAAAAAAACAAACTTCGTCTGTTTGTAGTTTCAAATGCACAGTTTTTCATTGAATGCAAATGATAGTAAATGTATACGGTACATACATAAGTTAAGTTTTACACACGGATATTTTATTTTAGAAAATAAGAAATGTTTTTGCTATCTTGCTATAATCAGTTTAAGCTAGTTCTAACCCTAAGGGCAAGATATTGGGTCCTAGAACTGTTTGAAATCATACGACATCACGACCTCTGTTTATTATCTTACTAAAATTGAACAGATAAATGTTTGTCACAGGCTTACGTTGCGTTATTGTTGCGTCCCTTTACTCTACATTAATTAAAAAAAACAACGTAATATTTAATTCAGATTTCTAAATACTCAGATACAATGTAGATGCTAGTCAAATTAATCAAATAACTCGTTCCTACCTGTATCTGTGGCAAAGATACAGCACAACGCTGACTGCATTACCCGCTGAATGACGATAGCTTACCTTTGTACCAAGCTACCAAGTATGAGCTGGAACGGGAATAGTCACAGCTATTTTCCATAATTCTGTGGCCCGAAATATTTGTGATACGTCTACGCTGTGGAATGCATTTCCTGAGTGGGGTTTTCCTGATGGTTAGAATCTGGTATCTTCAATTTGGGAGTAAATTGTTTTCTTTTAGGTAAACATGCTCCGTCGTAGATCGAAACGTCGCTTAACATCAGGCGAGATGGCGGTCAAGTGTAGACCTAGAAAAGTTTAAAAAATTTTTTTGTTATTTCAGGGTCTTAGTAAGAAACTTCGATGTCGTCTGGGGGCAATATCAAGGCGACCGCATCATCACCGATGCATTGAAGGAGGTCTGTTTTACAAATGACGTCACGCAAATGAACGCTGAAAACTGTTTAGGTGAGATTATCCCATTAATATTTCAAAATTATTGAATAATGCCCATGATGAAACCGATAGTAATGTCTTTAATTTGCATTTACATTGGGTTGATAGAAACAAAAATACACAGAAGCATTGACCCATTGTGCGACACTGATATTACAATTGCCTGTTCCAATTACAAGTTTATCGTCACTACTGGCTTTAAGGGTGAAGGAAAATATGGCGAGGAAATCAGCGACTTTCAATATTTTTTCGAAGTTATGCGTCATCCACCGAACATCACTGGCAGTGGCGATTTTAGCACTACAAGTACCCTGGGTGAAATCTTTTTTTCTTTGGGATGACCGCTCCAATGACCGATGTGGACATAATGGACTGGACTTTATATCCGGCGCAATGGGCGGTCGCGCTGCCACACGCCTAACGCCGGTACTGATCCCAGCAGAGGGTCTATCGCCTAACTAGAACTGTCTTAGCTTTGATATTGCTCTCTCTTTTCTTTTCGCTTGAAACGATAGAGACAGCAATAGCAAAGCCAAAGCCGATTTACTTAGGCGGTAGGAGGGCAGGGCTACAACCTAAATCTCCTGCTATCTGCTATATATGCTTTGATTTGTGACGTCACCTGCCAATTTGATAACGCCGATGAAAGCAGACAACTACGGCCCAATTTTCACGACGCGGTTTCAAACCGCGCCGCGCGACAGTTTTGTTTCAATACTCACGAGACCGCAGGTTTTCGCGGTTTCTACTGCGGAAAGCTACTGCGCGAGAATCGCGCGCAGCCACGCGGGCGCCGCGCGGCTGCCGCAGCCGCCGCGGCCGTAAACCGCGTCGTGAGTTTTGAATTCAATTTTATATGGAAATCTGCCGCGCCCGCGCGCTGGCGCGGTTGGCAACCGCGCCGTGAAAACCGCCTCTACATCTGCTTTCAGTTTCGCTGCATTCGGATAGCAGGTGTCTGCGTTCATCGCCGTTATCAAATTGGGCGATGACATGACAAACCAATATACCCAACATAGCAGAAAGCAGGAGAGCTAGGCGGTAGACGTGCTGGTCTAGCGTGGTGGATTATTTAGGGCCTTGACTCTTTCCATGTGAGAAGACTCAAATCAAATCAAATCATTTTCAAATCAAATCATTTATTTCCTTGTGGACCTAGGTTATAACCTAGCCCCACAAAGAAATAAATGATTTGATTACATATTTTAATTAGGGTTAGTAACGTTCTCCAGGTCCTGCTTGGTTAGCGTACAAGTCATAACTCATAGTTACAATAATTATTACTAGGTACATCACTCCAAGTCTAAGTCGCGAGAACATTTAGTGAGCTGCTTATGTGTATCCTTCTTAAGCAAGTTTTTTGTTTTCAGATTTCAACGTACATTCCCCGTCAGCTCTGCTTCAGATAGATCTAGCCAAAGAAAACTATCTCAATAAGGAAATTCAATACAACAGCAGTGATATTTTCATTTACCACTTTAGAAACCAACCAATCCGAGACCACAAAATTGACTATAAAGGCTCTGTCTACTCGAAGCTGGCTAAAAGATATTGTCCTATAGTTTATGAAACCTATAGAGATCTTTTTGGCACGTGACTTTTGTAAAAATGGCGGTATTGTTGTGTATGAATGATTTTTTTATACTTTTGTAGGTTGCTATTTCAACGTACGTCAGCAGATTTTTCATTAGAAAAAGAAGTCAAAATTTTTTTTATATAAATATTCATTTAGTTACTGACATTATTAATATTACAAATGTCAATGTTTGAATTTATGCTCGGATTGGATTTAAATTTAGAACAAAGTTAGATTTTCCTACTCTTTATTGTACCTACATTTAATTTAATACCCTGTATATGGATTTTAATCTGACAAATAAATTATTATATTCTGTTCTATTCTATTGCGGGAAAATAAAGTGAACTAGAGCTAAGTGGATAAGAAATACAATTTACCTATGGTGGGTGCAATTATCGATACTATTAGAATTTACATATATTATGTTAACATCAGTCTGTTGCTCACTACTTTATGAGTTTTTCAAGATTTGTATTCATATATAAACCGGAATCTGAAGAAACGTAGTTGGATGTTGGTAAACGTAGTTATTTTAATTTTTATAAACTCCACGTTTGTTAAAGCCGCATTATTCCTAAGTCTTGGTATTTTTGGCCAATTATATTCATTGCATTTATGTTCTTCTAACACAATTTATGAAATTTACTTAGTTTTAGTTTGGATACCAAAGTTAACTGTGAATATATCAATTTATTTCAAGGCTGAGGAAGATATTTGCTCACTTGTAAATACTGAATTCTTTGTTTGCAGTCGATACATACACACACGCTTACACATTCACTTACACAAAACACTACCTACGCAATACTACCTACAAACTGTTCACAATCATTGTCACTCAACCCAAAATATATACGGTAATGGTAATCTGCTTCAGCTAGTTCTGACTGTGGCTGACACAACCTTCAAACGAACTTGCGGCAGGGAGTTTTGGAATAGCGCGACACATCAAATCACCACCCAAATTCGTATATTATTAATTTTCCAAAATGACTGATGTATTTGATGATTTAGACGAAACCCTGAGGATTGAGTGTCGCACTGTAGAAAGTCCTGAGCTAGCTGTTGACTACATTCATCCGTATAAGTTTAAGGTATTGTCCTTCAACATAAGAAGCCTAAATCATAACTTCTCTTCCATGTTGACAACCTTGGTGAGGCTTAACAACGACATCGATGTTTTGGTTTTCTCGGAATGCTGGCTCCAAGATCATACTCACATTCCACAGCTGAACGGGTATAACGTTTTCCACACCAAAAAAATAATCAATAAGTGTGGAGGGGTCACAATGTACATTAAAAACGGCTGGTCGGCTTATGCCAATGAGCCAAATTTTGACGATGCTAATTGCCTTGTTGTTAGCGTGGAAAATCATTTGAAGATTGTGGGTGTATACAGATCTCCGGCTGTGTGTAACTTAGAAAAATTTAATGATTCCTTGGACACTGTCCTTCGTAGCACAAGTGACGCAACAACGGTATTGGTGACTGGGGACATTAATATCGACCTGTTAGAGGATCCTCCAAGTAACCATAACGCTACCTATCAGTGTCTCATGAGTGGTCATGGCTTTCTTTCGGCTATATCAGCACCAACTCGAGGGAGATCATGCCTGGATCACGCCTTCATAAAATCCAAGGGAAATAGTCTGGGTATCATTTGTAAGACATCCGTTACTGACCATGATATGTTGTTGATAGGTTTAACTGGTTCAAGCAAAAGAATCGGACCCAACAGCAGAGAAACGAAGAGAGTAAATTATCCTGAAGTGTCTAATGACCTGAAACAGCGGGATTGGCGGCAGGTTCTGGAGAGCAATGATGTGAACGTAGCGGTCGGTGAATTAAATCGTATTGTATCGGATAGCATTCTCAAACATACAACTAAAGTCAAGCTCGGTCGTTCAAAGCACACTATTAAGCCTTGGATTACTCCGGGTTTACTCAGATGTATGCGCCACCGTGATAGCCTTCATCTCAAACTGAGGAAGGATCCCACAAATGAAATTGTTAAAATGACGTATAGTCGTTACAAAAGTTTTTGTAATAACTTACTACGAAACCTGAAAACGAATCATATGAATACTGAACTTGCTAAACACAATAATAATCCTAAAAAAACCTGGAATGCTATCAAACAAGCTTGCGAGCTGACAACTGCTAAGGACAGCTCTACACAGCTGTTGACTGGCGTAGATAACCCACTTAACGCTTTGAATGATTGTAATAGTCATTTTGCGACTGCTGGAGCAAATCTAGCCGCTAATATTTTAAGAAAACTGGGTACCACGCATACAGCATTGAGCGAGCGTCTGTCGGCTGTTAGCCGCTGCCCAAATTCATTTTTTCTGGCCCCTACAGATGCGGGTGAGGTAAGCAGCAGCATTCAGAATCTCAAATCACATAGTGCGCCTGGAAATGATGGAGTCACACCACTCTTATTAAAGTATGCAATAGAAGCTCTAACGGAACCAATTACTCATATCTGCAACATTAGCATGGCGTCAGGAATATTCCCTGAGGTCTGGAAGGCCGCAACTGTTGTACCTATTCACAAATCGGGAGACGAGACAAAACCAGACAACTACAGACCTATCTCGCTGCTCAGTGTAATTTCAAAAGTACTTGAAAAGTTGGTGAATAAGAGGCTGGTGGAGTTTCTTGACAAATATAAACTCCTTAATGATCACCAGTTCGGATTCAGAAAAGCCAGATCAACAGAGGATGCTGTGAAATTGCTTACTGAGACAGTGACGTCGCATCTGGATAGGAAAGAGAAATGCCTGTCTGTTTTTGTCGATTTAGCCAAAGCATTTGACAGCGTGAGTACAAAAATACTCTTAAAAAGGATGGAAAGTGTAGGGATAAGAGGAAATGCTCTGAGTTGGTTTACAAGCTATCTTTCAAATCGGAAACAAAGAGTAAAATTAGGAGAATACTTGAGTTCTGACGTTGAGATTGAATTTGGCGTCCCACAAGGAAGCACTCTTGCACCTACGCTATTCACAATGTATATCAACGAAATTTTCATGCTAAATATTCCGCATTGCAAGCTCATCTGCTACGCTGATGACACAGTGGCTATTTTTCATGCAAAGGATTGGGAAACCGTATTTAGGGTTGCAGAAAGTGGAATGGCGATCCTGGCACGGTGGCTGGATGTTAGTCTTCTAACTCTCAACGCTAATAAGTCACACTTTATAGCATACCACGTTACAAAATCATCAAATACAAAACGTTCAAAGCTGACTTTACACGTTAATTGTAAAAACGTCGAGTACGGCTCCCCGCCCAATGCGTGCTCTTGTGGGGCTATGGACAGAGTTATTTCAGCGAAATATTTGGGAGTTATGATAGACGAAAATTTGACATTTTCATCTCATATCGGTTGCATCTCCAAAAAGCTTCGAAAGTTGGTGTTTGTGATGAAAGTACTAAGAGCATGTACTAATGATGACATAAAACTGATGGTTTATAAGTCACTGTGTCAGTCGCTGCTTCTTTATTGTATTAGTGTGTGGGGCGGTGCTGCAAAGACACATATGAACATGATTGAACGTACTCAAAGAGCAATTCTAAAGGTCATGATAGGCAAACCGCGACGATTTCCAACGGACAAATTGTATCAAGAAGTGCCGGTGCTGAGAGTGCGTCAACTTTTTGTCTTGCGGGCCATTAAAAATTGTCATTTTGTGTCTTGCAGTGCTGAAAAAGAGAGTCATAGACGACATCGGGATGTTCCGCTCCCGAGGGTTAATACCGTTTTTGCCACTCGGCTACCCGCGGTTACGTTCTCTTGTTCACATACAACTCTGTCTGCAAACTCATAGACATCAGGAATAACACTTTTGCAGAAGTTAAACATAATATAGTTGATTGGCTTCGCTCTCTATCTGAAGAACAAACAGAGAGACTTGTATTTTACTCGGAGATGAGACGTAGCGATGTGTACGGTACTTGCGAACCTTTTAGGCATACTGACTTTACTGGTTCCGGCTACACGTTTTGATGAATTGACCTCACAAACAACCTTGCACGTGTTTTTGGGAACGTACTCACCATTTGAGCATTTTGAGTTAAATGTTTCATTCACCACTCGCAGCTTGAAACCCATTATCGTCGTTGCACCTCCGTTTGATGACAGCCCAACACGCGCTTATTTACTCGGTCAGGAAAACTCACAGACTTCCTACAATCATATGCCTGCACAAACACACCAAAAATACACGTTACATACTGAACTCTCTCTTACAAACACACACAAACACACCCTCTCATTACATACACCCTCACACACTCACACATACCCATACTCTGATATAGACACTCACAATTACAAACTTTTATAACCAGACGTAACCCACCACCAACCTATATTTTTATGTACACACTTAAAGTAATTACTTTAGTACAGACGAAATGTGTTACAGCGATACTGGCTTTATCACTGATTTATTGAAACTGTAGTTACCTATTATAGCTCATCATTCATATCAGTAGTAATGTTGCATTTAGTATATTATAAGTTCTTGTATTAGCTTTAATTTACTGTGATTGTCATTTTATGTATTATTATTTCTCTTTCACGCTAATAGTTGGATAAGTACTGTCAACAGCGATCATAATTGAAACATTTCAGAAATTTTAAGGAGCGCCCAAGATACAGGCTTAGCCTAGTATGGGGCTCAATGGTATTGCTACCAGTTTTATATCGATTCAAATAATTTCACTATCATGTTAAATGTACTGTATTGTGTTTTGTTTTTTTGGAAATAAATGATTATTATTATTATTATTATCAGTCATTTATTTGTCTTCTTAGTTTTTAAATTTTTTACAATACATATATAAAATAAACATTATAAAAAACTTAAAAACTAGGGTGCCGCCAGCAGCGGGGCAGTGCCCAAGCTACCGGTGGTTAGGGCTGCAGAGTGAGGAACCTCCTGACGATGCGTGCTGTGTCGAGGATGACCGCCTTCTGCATCTGACCCTTGATCCAACCGTCTAGCGAAAGTCTCTTAAGGTGTTGGTCGAGACTTTTCGCTACAAGGCCGTTAGCCGACACGACTATTGGGACTATGATCGTCGAATCAACATCCCACATGGCGGTAACCTCATGAGCCAAGTCAAGGTACTTGCTTAGCTTGTCCTTCTCGGCTTTCACGAGGTTCTCGTCATGTGGTACGGTGATATCTACGATCACAGCCCGGCGCTGAGACCGGTCTACCAGCACGATATCAGGCTTATTGGCGACAATAGTCCTGTCCGTGATGATAGAACGGTCCCAGTAGAGCAACGCACGACCATTCTCGAGAACTGGCAGAGGTGCGTACTTATAGTACGGCACCTCGGACTCAACAAGATAGTATCTAAGAGCAAGTTGCTGATGGATGATCCTGGCTACTAGGTTATGTCTGTGTAAGTACTCGCCGTTAGCAAGATGCGAACAACCGGAAATAACATGACGAAGAGATTCGCCTGGACGGCGGCATGCTCGACAGATGTCGACCGTACCGTCCTTCATTATGTATTTCCGGTAGTTGTTCGTCTTGATAACTTCGTCTGCAATTGCACAGGCAAAACCCTCGGTTTCTCCGAAGAGGTCCCCGAAGCGTAGCCAGTTCACCGAAGCGAGCAGATTCACATCGGGTCCCGTCAGGGCCCGATAGAATCGCCCGTGCAGCTCCTTACTCTTCCATACTACCTTGCGATCATCAGTGCTGAGCACCGATGGTTTGCGCCAGTTCTCGTTTGCCAATGAAAGAGGCGTGAAGCTCCTGTCAACTGCCACAACATCCCGATGCATCCCGGACTCGTTGTTGCGGAAATAATCTCTGAGACTGCATACCTCGCGGTTGTGAAGGTTTTTGGCATTTAAAAAGCCTCGACCCCCCCATTTCCGCGGGATATACAGTCTCATAACAGACGAGCGCGGGTGTAGCATGCGGTATGTTGTGAGCTGTTGACGGACCTTTCTGTCCAGGGCGTCGAGCTCAGTTTGAGTCCATCTCAGTATGCCAAAGGAGTATATCAGCAGAGGCATTACCCAACCGTTGAAGGCTCGCGCCTTATTACCGCCTGACAAAAGACTTTTAAGTACTTTTGTCAGCCGGCAAAAGAAGCGCTCCTTCACCGATTTCTTAATGTCATCTGCTGATATACCCAACGACTGTGACATACCAAGATATTTGTAGGTCTCGTCTTCGGAGAGGGATCTGAGAGTTATAGTCTCGGAAAGTTGTAAATTCTCTGAATTTACTATTATTATTATTATTATTAGGCCGCTAGTTGTTTTACTAGTTTTCCTATATTGTATATAAACTTTAAATTATGTAAAAACAGAGAAATTACAGGGCTTAGAGATATAACAACTTAGATCTCTGGGTGACGAGCGCAGTGCGGTGCTAGGTAATGATTTGGGCTCTTCATGTTCCAATAGCTGCGTGTCACTGTGCTGTTATGTGGCAGGCATGTTGCTTACCATCAGGCATATGTCCTGCTCGTCTCAACACTCTTTATTAAAAAAAAAACAATAAAGAATATGAATATAACGTAATATATTATGTATTTTCATTAATTATCAACCTTATTTTATTTTATTTATCTATAGATGCGTCAATCTTAAGACATAATAATGTGACCTAATGAGTCGAGTATGCGATAAAATTTACTCTTCATACAAAGGGTTTCCAGTAGACATAAAAAATTGGCAAATGCTTACATTATGAGTGTGCACAAAATACGCTCAGTCTGCATTGCAGACCGATGACTCGCGTATTATCGGAAATCGATATTAATCGTAACTCATTGTTTCGAAAGGTACTTTTGTTTTCATTAGGTAAGTAAATTAAAGTGTTGTACAAAAATACACGTTAGGTATAGTGAGCAATTACAATATTTTACATAGGTTTGCAAATTACATCTTGCAAATAAAGTAAATGTAATTTTTTTAAATAAATAAAGAGTGACAAGACGAGCAGGACTTGTGCCCGATGGTAAGCAACATGCCTGCCACATAACAGCACAGTGACACGCAGCTATTGGAACAGGAAGAATCCAAATAATTAGCTAGCACTGCACTGCGCTCGCCACCCAGAGATCTAAGTTGTTATATCTCTAAGCGGCAACACAGGCACTGCCTTGTTCAGAGTCTAGGAGTCTAGTCTAGAGTCTAGGTTATGGCACAAAATTGTTTTACTTATTTGTCTTGGTGGACAAATCACACACAACACCATCTGACCCCAAACTAAGCAAAGCTTGTACTATGGCGGCCAGATAGCTGATAAAATACTTATATAGTTCTAAATACATACCTATTATACATAGGAACACCCAGATACAGTACAAATATTTGAATTCATCACACAAATATTTGCACGGTGAATCAAACCCACGACCTTCAGCTTTGCAGGCAGAGTTACTACCCACTAAGCCACGAGGCCAGCCAGTATTATTTACTTACATAGAAAAATAAATAAGTAGTAAGTATCAAAAATAAATGAAATACAAAATTCGTTATTTATTTAATTCGGTGTACATTTTGTGAAAATATTCATGAAAACCCTAATTTTGTGTGTTTTTATGATCTTTCTAATATTTTATGACATTTTTAATTGTAAAAAAGAAAAAGTAAAGTAAGTAAGTAAAAGTAAGTTCAAAAAGTTAGTGAGACTGCATTACTTACTATTAAGACCACTTTTAGATCGTTTCGTTCCACAATCAAGTATAAAAAATGTTGTTATTTCAGGGAACCCTCGTAGTGCGCTTAGCAGGTTTATTTAATAATTTTCTTGGAAAGTTTACAAATATTACAAATCAGAAATAATTATGTTTGTGACGTTTACTTTGAGACCTGTGTACGCACTTACTTGAGGTATATCTTGCAAAAATGTTTTTTCCTTTGTTGAGAACCCTAACATTTATCAATAAGGATTGGTTTTCCAAATCATTATCGTAGTCGTAAGTTGGTTTTGACCACGGAGGTGATTCTCAGTAGAGAAGTCACTGGAAATGCTGCGTTGTAAGTATGTATATATTATTTATCTATTCATAGGGTAACGCAGACCAACTGTATTAATTTGAAGAGTAGCAGCTTATTCGTCACTAAATAAATACATCTTTATTATTAGAGCTAAATTAATTTTGCTATATGGTTGAATTTTGCCCACTTGGCGACCTTATCTTTATCTTATAATCTCTAGGAATTATATTTCCAGGTGCGAACGATAAAATTACAAAAAGAAAAAAAAATGCTAAGGGCAGCTAAGACAGCCCATAGAATTGAAAACTAAGAATAACTCAGAATTTGATAGCTCACTTTGGAAACTAGTGCAATAGACACGGGTGAAACCGGAGGGCGTGGCCACGGCCATGGCCATCTAGATCGTTCGAGTTTACCCCCAGATTTCTCTCATTTACGAACGTGACGCTTGAGCTCATAGCCCACAGAAAATTTGTATGTGTTGCGCCAAAAGAAGTTTTCACTTCAAAAAACATTTTGAAATATTCGTAGTCTGTGGCAACTCGATAATGCCACCTCCTCGTTATAACCTTCCGTGGCAGCAACACACGGAAGTCACAGTGTGGGAACACGTGCAATCATTAGCCGTTCCAGGGAAACCTCTGATGGGAACTGCAATTATGGCACGGGAGATATAAGTACGGCTAATTCACTGTCACTCTTCTTACTAGTGTCAGCCACGGTGCGGTGTGCGGTGGGGCTCTTTGTTCAAATGACGGGTTCCCCAAACTGTGCGTCAGACAAAAAAATAACAGTCATAGGCCATAGCATAGGGATTGTTTATGGAAGTGAAAACTTTTAACTTAGATTGTAAGTAATAAACATCACTAATATTGCACAATACGTTTCGAGGTCATGCGTAAGCAGCATGGTGAATTGACTCTATCATTGTAAAAAATGTTTGCCTGTAAAGTCGGTTTACTGACGATAGAACGTGACAACGTCTTAAGAAAATACTGGTGGAATGGTAGCATTTTTCAAAAGAAAATTTTAATTTCATTTGTTTAATAGATTTGTATGTAAAAAGTAATCAGTAGAATTTAGTCATTTTCAATCAAAACAATGCAAAAAAGCTTTTAGATGCCGGGGATCGAACCCGGGGCATTTCACATGCAAAGCGAACGCTCTACCACTGAGCTACATCTACATCCCCACTTAAAATATCGTCCGATACAACCCTTCGTTGAGTTCTTCTTGCGTACTTGAGGGGGAGGAAGCTTGAAATTGGCGGGGGGTGGGGAGTGTCCGTTCTATCTATATTATCTATTCTATGCCGGAGTTCATCAAATTGGACGCTTTATGGATTATTAATAATCTACTTCCGGAAATATCTAATGATAAATACTTAAAAGCTTATGACGATTTTGATCAATAGAAAACAACAAGAAAAGTTAATTGTCTCGCACACGATATGAAAAGTAGAGTATTCACCTCAGGAGTAAAGCACTGCCTTGTGTAATGGGCGGCTTGAATCCCTCGCTTCACTCAGGACTCTACAACTCCCTCGCTTCGCTCGGGAGTTCACTCGAGTCCCTCGCTGCGCTCAGGATCCAATATGACGCCTATGACACAAGAAAGTGCTTTACTCCCTTGGTGAATAATCTACTATTAAATCATAGTTACGCTCGATAATTATTTCGATTGAATAGTAAAGCCATCGATTTTTTACTCATCGTGAAATAGTTCTGTTAACTTATTGTTTTAATTTTGTCAATTATAGCATAACCTACAATCGCTGCACTAGCGGACCGATGCTATTCATTTTAATGATGAAAGCACGAATATTCGACAATATATCACTGAATATATAATTAATATCGACAGAATCATTACCTTTATCGCTGTAATTATCGTTGCTTCACTTTTCACTTTTCACTGCACTTGATTTCATATTCAGTGAAATCATAATGTTTTTGTTTTATTATTTTCATGATCTATCATCTATCACTTCAACCGAATAAAAAAAATCTGGTAATACAATTCATAATCTGCATCTGCCATCTATCGCATTAGAACAACGGAAGTAAGCTCCGCGCCATCACTGAAGTCCTATGGCGAAATGATTGAACTAAGCCATTATAATATCATAGGTTTCATCTGTCATTGTAGAATACGACAGTGGCTCCTTTCGCCAACGGTCATGAGTGGTGGCGCGGACTCTATAATATGATGTCATCCAGCAGCAAGTAGCTGGTAAACTACTGCCGCTAGATGGCATTATCATATTTGAAAATAAAATGTTCTCTGTACAAATTCTAATCATATAATTTCATATAATTTTTTTAACTGTCTTCCATTTCAATGCATTTAAAATATAATATAGGTACGTATATTTCCTAGCTAATAGACACTTTCCTGTGTGTCAAAAATAGCTCCTATTTGCCGGCAATCAACGCAACATGCGATGGAAGTTTCATACAATGTTGTTACGACCGATACAGTATAGATGGCGCTAAAACAATATTTTTTAAATCACTCATATCTTCAATTGATGTTTAAAACAAATTGTTACATACTAAAATAATTAACTGTTGTTTTTTTTTCAGATATTTGTTAGACAACGCGATCATTATAAAAGGCCGCCGTGTTTTAGACATCGGAGCCGTCTTTTATTACGCTTTTATTGATAGTCGTTGTCAAATTGTCCTGTATTTAAAATTGTTTTGCTTTACAAAAAGTAATCAGTAGAATTTAGTCATTTTCAATCAAAACAATGCAAAAAACAATGCAAAAAGAAAATTTTAATTTAATTTGTTTAATAGATTTGTATGTAAAAAGTAATCAGTAGAATTTAGTCATTTTCAATCAAAACAATGCAAAAAAGCTTTTAGATGCCGGGGATCGAACCCGGGGCATTTCACATGCAAAGCGAACGCTCTACCACTGAGCTACATCCTCGCTTGAACTACTGGTCGAAATAATTAATACAACTGTAACAAGGTAACGACCGACGATCGTTACCTTGGTCGTCGGTAACGTTACATGACGTCATGTTTTGCGGGCGTGCAGCCGGCTTCATCGAATTATAAGACGTTATCACGTCAAAAAGCGCAGAGTCCTAGCATTTCGAACATTAAGTAGGCCGTTTATGCAAAATGTGCGTTGCGACATATCTCCCAGGAACGTCGTACTTTCGTATTGTTTGTTTTCTCTTGACACTGGTTGATTTTATTGTAAAACGACGACCACGGGTAGAAGTCACGGTTACAAGTTACACCTTGACGTGCAGTTCTTAAGTAGATTATTTTCATATTATAAGAAGTGTTGCAGAGACTTTTATTTTTGAAGAAGAAAGGAGTCAACTTTTTTTTGGTTAGATGGTGGATGAAAGGCAAAGTCCGAATTCTAGTGTCTGGTGACACTAGAATTCGGACTTTGCCTTCTATTATCTTCCATTAACATTGCATAAACACAACCAAATGTGCGAAAGATAATACCTATTTATTTTAGTGGACGTTATTCTAATTTCGACATATCCTTGATTAGTAATTGTACATTTTATATGTTTCAGTTAGATAATACTGTCCGTCCATATCGTCCAGTTAGACGGTCCATTACGTAAGGAAACCTAATCATCGGAAAAGTTTAAAAAGTACTAAAAATAAACTCTTCAAAGGCGTTAACTCAAGTCATTAGGCCTGCGTGGTGGACTAGCAAATGACCCATGAAACCGCTTCTCTCACTGCCGGCTATCTTAACCAAGAAGCTCGACTGTGAAAGGTCGTGTGAGGCGGAGAAACGCGAGTCGAAAGCATCTTGCTCATCCACGGAGCGGTAGTGGACCCGGGATAGAGCCTGGAGGGGCACTCTGGCTCACATTGCGTCTCCACTGGAGGGCTTGGGGCGTCGGACATTTAGGTTCGTCCGGCATCCCACCTAGGGAGAGGCCTTCTTGAGAAAGTGACGCTGGTTTCCGGCGCGTCACTGGAGCCAAACCTCGCGAAGTGGGCCCGCAAGAGCGGTGGAAGCGGCAGAGTCGCGGTTGAATGTGATAGCGGTACCGCTCTCTGACTCTGCCACCAAGCAACGGCTAGAGAATCCGGAGAACTTTAGTCGGTAGGTGAACCTCCGATCAGTGATGTCGAGTTCGACATTCCTCACCATGTCTTTGAACGGCAGACAGGGCGTAAATGCATTTCCCCCACACAAAAAAGCTAACGTGAACAAAGGAAAAGTTCTACAAATAATAGGGCTAACACTCATGTACTTTATTCCAACGACATGTGTGTTTCAAGTAAGTAACAATTTTCGTCAATGTAACCAACCAATCAAGAAGTTTAGTTTTCCTTATTCTTACGACTACAAGACACACAATCGAATGTAATTTATTGTGATTGATAGTATAGCTTTTGTCACAGATTAATAGCAAGAGATAGAAGGGTAACTTTTAAAGTGTAGAAGATTGGCAGTAGTAAAAGTGTTTGTACTGTAATAATAAAGTATGTCTTTGAAGTCTACATAATTATTTACATGCTGTACACTTAATAACCAGAATTTAAAGTCTGCTGGGTTATCGTCAAAATGATCGATTTTAATTTGTTTTTCAGCGGAAAGTAACTGAATTGAAATTGTACTTATTTTATATTTCGAAAATATTAGGAAAACTTTAGGGTTACTACGGTCGGAATAAAAATGTCTTATTGAAAAATTCAGGATTTTGGACAAACACAGAAACACACACATATTAAATGAATTGGAATTAAATTAACAAAGACCAATGACTCCGAGCTTTATAGTATCTACAAAGGTGTGGTTAGGTTTATATGGTACAGTTGTTAATTCTAAAATTATACTCGTCAATGCGTAGGTTTGTACGTTACATTTAAAAAACTGATTGAAAAACTAGATAGTCCCTCTGTCTATATTCTGCGTTTTATAGAGTAGGAATGACGCAACAGGCGGTGGATGTGGAATTGTTTCGTTTTACAATGATTGGAGTTTACAATGCTATAAAGCGCATAAACTTGTGTGGCGGTAATGCGGCGGACATGTGTTATATCGTGCAATAACGTGGACCAGCCATGTTCAACCATTTTGAAGTGAACACTTCTATTGGCGCACCACATTCAGATTTTTCGTGGGCTGTGAATTGAAGTCAAGCGTCAATAAATGAAAGAAATCTTCGGGTGAACACGGAACCGTGCCCATCTAGAAATTCGTTAGCATCTTGCCTAGACGGCCATGCTCCGAAGACTTATTTAGACGATTATGCTTTCAGATTTATTCTTGACTAGCAGCACCCTCCGGTTTCACCCGCGTAGTTTCCAAAGTGAGTTATCAAATTCTGAGGTATAAGTTTTCACTTCTATTGGTAGTCCATATTGACTGCCAATTTTTAAAATGGGCAACAAACCCGTTTCAGGCATGGTGTTGGGGACCGCTAGTAAAAATAAGATTATTTAAACGTAATTTCAAGCTATTGATGTACTCGTAGTTACTTCATTACTGAAAAAAAATGGTTGTCTTTAAAGTCGGGTTACTGATGTTAGTTGAACGTGACAACTTCAACTACGCCTTAGAGCGAGGTAACGCCGGCGGCGAGGTAACAGCGCTAACGTTACATGACGTCATGTTTTGCGGGCGTGCAGCCGGCTTCAGCGAATTATAAGACGTTGTCACGTCAAAAAAAATACGAAGATGTTTCTCGCATTCTCTGATAAGCGCGAAAATTTAAAATAGAGTTTATAATACGAGTAAATTTGTAATTTCAGATGGGCCAATAATTGCCTTTGCCTTACCTTGCGGGCCGCAAGTTGAGTATAGGTGACATAGACCATTCTGCCCACGATTTTATGGACTTAAATACACGTTTTGCTCTCAGGTTTTGCTACAAACGTTTTTTACGAATACCGGAAACAATATGGAAATTACTTGTGAACGAGCTTGACTATACTTATGCTTGCTGATTTGTGCGATTGCTACTTTATTTTAAGGATTTTCTGTATTTTTTAAGTGAAAACTGCACAAATAGACTGTTTGGAAAGCGAAGATCTTATGGTTTAACTTTACTTGTAGTGGTAGGACTCTTAGCAGAGTCCGCCTGGGGAAGTACTACACCTTTGCCAGTTATTCTACCGCCAAGCAGTAATGTGCAAACATTACTGTGGTCCGGTTTGAAGGGCAATGTTTCCAGAGAAATTACAGGGCTTAGAGATATAACATCTTAGATCTCTGGGTGACGAGCGCAGTGCAGTGCTAGGTGATGATTTGGACTCCTCATGTTCCTATAGGTGCGTGTCACTGTGCTGTCATGTGATAGGCATGTTGCTTACCATCAGGCACATGACCTACTTGTCTCGTCACACTTTATTTAAAAAAAAAACTTACAACTCACATGCTGATGTAGCGGCGTAGCGTCAGAGCGGCGGTGGAGTACTAGAACGGAGGGTCTACCGCCGAATGAAAACTGTCTTAGCTTTGATGTCGCTCTCTCTTTTCTTTTCGTTTGAAATGATAGAGATGGCAATAGCAAAAGCCAAAGCCGATTAGGTTCGGAATAAACCGATTTAGTTAGGTGATAAAAGGCCAGGAAGTTAGATGCTTTTTGGTTGGGAGAATTATTGAACGTTTTCGTCACTGACATGGGTAATATCAGTATATCTGTAGCTATGTAGGTAACGTATTGTGCAAAATGTGCTGTGCTGTGGAAATACTAAAATTCTAGGTTTTCACTTCTATAGGCAGTCCATTTGCCTCATATTTTTTTATTTAAGTGCAGGAATTAGATTTACTGTAGTATGTATATCCAGTTCATTAGTTTGTTTACAGCTGTATTCTATGAAAATATGGTTGTCGAATTGATAACCTCGTACTTTTTCTTTTTGGAAGTCGGTTAAAATAAGCCTTACGAAAGTCATAAATGTGTGAATTTTTTTGGAAAATCAAATCGACATAAAGTACAGCGTGGCCAATTTATCTGTAAATGTAGTGATGGCGCCACGATCGAAGAGTGTCGCCACCTATTACAAAATCAGACAATTTCTTTGAGTTCAATGGGCATAATGTAGTTCCGCTTTTGGCCGTTCTACAGATAAGTTGGTGGCACTATATTTCAACGTTTGTGTAGCCGAACTCAACAAAATGCCGTGGTGGCCTAGTGCGAGAACGTACGATTTTACAATCTTTAGATGCTAGGTTTGAATCCCTCCTGCAGTTCAGAATATTTTTCCAAGTACAGATGTAAGTACAAACTTATAATCACCTGGGTTTAATAGTAAAGAACAGCATTATTAAGAAACAACCATGCTTCAAGAAATACATTTTTTTTGACATCCGCCAACCTGCACTTGTCCGGTGTGGTGGATAACGACCTTGACTGTCTCCTTGTGAGAGAAGGCTCCGAGTCCCAGCGGTGCGAACCTAAAGCGCTACTTAAGTTTAAACTATAATGTTAAACTTAATCCTGCTTTTTTTTTATTCTGATTGTGTAGTTACGGAAGTTAAACGCACATATGAATTAATATATTCAAACAAGTATGAAGTGTGTTAAGATTGATCATGTAGGTAAAAGGCTTATTACACTTGGCTAAATCGCTTTCAGCGATAAGGCCGCCTGTTGTGGCACTAGCTATTATTGTTTTTTTCTTTGTCTGTATATCTGTTTTCTTTTGGTGTGTACAATAAAGAGTAAAAATCTAAATTTAGGAACTGAATTCAGAAGCAAGTTAGAAGCAACCAATACTTACTTAGTTACTTACTTAATGTTACTATACATCACTGATTTCAGTAACTACTAAATTTAGTCCTCTAAATTTAACCTTTCATTAGCCTTTAACTCAGGCACTAGGAGGAGACTCGCGTTGAACTCTTTTGAACAGATGGACCGAGCGCTATACAAACTAAAGCGTCACTTTTGTTGTTAAATGTAAGTATTAAAACTAAATAAGTAAGTATTGGCTTAATCTTTGTGAAATAAACTACAATTATGTGCCTATTTTATGTAAACGCTGATATTATGCTGGGCACGCTTCCTACTAATAGTGGGCTTGAGTGACGAAGGTGTAAAAAAAACACTTTCGTCGGTCTTTGTATAATTGGGTTCGCCTTCGAGTAAGTAGTTTGATAAGTATGTGCTTAGTATAAGTACTGTAGTTTCCATTGCAGTTCAGTTTTGTTAGTAAAAGCTCTATCCAAAAAATAAATTATTATGAACGTTTGAATAACTAGCAAAAGATTATGCCGTAAAGAACATTATTACACATGAAAACACAAACACATCTTAACAGGCTGTATGTAATCCAGTAACACATTGTTATCTGTTGCTAGGTTACGAAACAGCCTTAGACAGATTTTTAACTGTATAACATCGAGTATTGTTGACTATATAACTACGCTATCAAGTTTATTTTTATTTTTAGGACAGTAATCTTGTAGTAGGGGTGAGTGAAGCTTCGAGAGGGCTGCGCTGACGCAAGATGGCCGCGGGGTGAACAACCTCGTGACTCACCGCAAAGGCTTGCTACGACGAATTTTAGAACTCCATAAAAGCCTTATTTTTAAGTGCCCGATGGAGGGAAAACTTGAAACAGGTTATTTAACGACGCATATATGGTTTTTTATGATAACAAGTACTTGGTGTCATGTGTTAACTGTTAATTAGATTGCGCAAGATTTGAGTTTTTACAGCACATTCAATTTAAAAATACTTGAATATGTTGTCCTTACCCACCGCAGCTAAAACATTGTCGATTTAAAATTCAGTGCCAGAATAACAAGTGCTAGTAGTAAAGTATTTCTCTCGTGTATCCTCATTATGAATACACCACATAGGTAGTCATGGTGAGAACTGACATTGAAAATAAATTAGATCGAGGGCTCAGCGCAGTATCTTAATTAAAAATCATAGCAGCAGTATTGGAGTACAATTTAAGTAGAATTGCCATGCCCTTCGGTTTTACTTGCGTAATTCTTGTTCCCATATTTTTTACACCATACAAAGTGTGTCAATTGATAAATGATTAAAAATATTTTATAAAATTTACCTACACCCAACACCATCTAGCCTAAAACTTAGTAAAAAATGTTCAATAGATGTTAGATAGCTGATATATTTTTATGCAATTTTAAATACATACTTATTACATGTAGAAACTCCCATACACAGAGAAGTCAGTGAAATAGATTCTAAGTCTAGTAGATGCAAAGATTATTTCCGACTATTTACCGATTTTACAAATGACAAACACAAGAACACAAATTTTGAAATCATCCATAATTTAAATACATTATTCCAAGAGTTTTTACAGTTACACATAGGTCAGTTATAGCTATGATCTCATAGAAATCGTCGCAGGCGAGCCGCATCCGGTCGCAAGCTACGCCCGATTTACTACGACGGTACTCTCGACATTACTTCCAGAGGCACGTAATAGAGCCTCCCCCCAACCTTCTTCCCCCTCGTTTCCCCCCTCTTTCTTCACTCGGGTCCAGCTAACTCCGAGGATCTACCGCGTAACTAAAACTGTCTTAGCTTCTATTGCTATCTCTTTTCTTTTCGCTAGAAATGATAGAGACAGCAATAGCAAAGCCATAGCAGGTTTAGGTAGGCTGTAGAAGGGCCGGTTTACGAAGAAGGCTTGACTAATCGAACTCGTGCCGTGACGATGGCCATCCATCGAGGCGTAGAGCTCGTGGAAAACAAAACTTATTGTGTTTTTTTTATCCAGATTAGTGATTAAGGAAAATTAATCAAAAAAGTCTATTAGAGCGGAGCGATTGCGACTAAGTATTTTCTATGTAACGAAAAATACCGTCACGATGGATTCCACGAAAATTCAGGTTGGAAATTAAATTTTATGTTGAATTTAATTCTACCATTATTACACATGAGAAAGTTTGGAACCCTCCAATTGGGTTGGATGTTTGTGGCTCACGTCGGAACATCTGAACGGATCGGGTTGAAATTCGAAATATAGTTAAATTATAGTCTAGAATAACACATAGGCTACTTTCATGACAGGAAACACACGGGAATGGGAACTATGCGGGCAAAACCGTAACGCAAAGCACTGCTAGTGTGTAATAAAAAAATGTTAGCGGACTTGTTAGAAAGTCTTTGAAATTTCTTAACATTTATAAATGTTACATTTCTTAACTACGATACATACTATAATATCGTAGTAATTATACACATAATTTTTATTGTTGGTCTAATTTTCGTAAGTACTTTGTAGACAAGAGTAAGATATATGGTATTACGTTTAAACCATTTAAACATTATTAAAATAAAACAACGGGTTACTTACAAATGATATAGTCGGACGTATTTCGCGGCCTTTCTCAAGAAGACTTTTCAAGGGATATTTTTGCTTCTATAGTAAAACTAACATCTACCCGCGACTTTGCTGACGTAGAGTTGAATAAAAAAACTATTTCCTATGAAACTTTGCATTTTTCTAAATATTATGCAAGAATAAAATCTATCGACGTTACAATTTTAAGCGTACTTCCAAATTAGCAGCATTACAGTTATTTTGGTGTCATGACAGAATAAGCTCCCAAACATCTAAACGTATAGACTTTCACTAGTATAATATGAGTACCACTGTATAAATAGTAAATACGGTACCAGTGTTGCGAGTAGAATTGTTTATTACCATCTCAAGAAATCCCAAAATGCATGTGCATCTTTGTCAGTACATAGATACACACACATTTTGTTGTGTGTGAAATGTCCACTAATTATTATTTATACACAATATAATATATTACACCTCTATAATATAATATACCTATGTATATAAGTATATAGATAATTATGTATTTACTTTTATGCAGAAGTGTTGGTAACGGAAACAGTGGCGCGACATAAATTTTTTGCCCATCTCTAAAGATACTTAGGCCAATTGTCCACGTAGCTGCACGACATCCGCACGATATCGACAATTGTCGGATGCAAAACGAATGCTTGCATCTTGCGTACAAATAATGAAGTCTGTGTCCACGAAACGACAACGACACGACAGCCGCACGTCTTGCGTTTGTTCGTAGGATGCATGCATTCGACAAAAGACGCGTGCGTGGACAGTAGGCCTTACTCAACGGGCGTAAAGAAGTGTTCACTTCAAACATCTAACATACTTACTAATAGCAAATTAAGACAAACCAAAGATTTATTACAAAATCTGAGTTTTGGTTTTCCTGTGTTATTAATTGATAAACTTTATTTCTTCCTTATCTAAGTAACCGTAACTTAAACAGTTATCAGTTTTACATCCCCTTCAAATTTTATTGAACGCATCAAGCCTACGATTTCCTCATACTGTGTCAAGCCTACAAACCCAAGATTACAAGTATTACAACATTGATGACAGGAAATTGTGTGCTTGTAAAAACCATCTATGGTAATATGGGGAAAATGCTCGTTTTATTGAAATATGTCTGTATTTCAACGGATTAAGGTCGAAAAGTAATTGACAGAGGAGTGGTAGGTTACCTAAGCAAAACGTTGCCTATGTTTATCTAGAGGTTTTTAGCATCCTGTCTTAGAGGCGGATGGCCTAAAGAGCGCAAGAAACTGTTATTGATCGATTTCCGTCGATAATCAATTCTAATAGGTAGATATTGAGAACAGGTGGCTGGCCGGTACAATAGCTTGAAATAACGGGAACTTTATTTAAGGCCCGGAAAGAAACAGAAATAAATCTTACAAAAGCTTGAAATTCAGATGACAAAGTTTTTTTTTATCATGGTGCAACGCGTTAATATTGTTTGCAATTTTTTATATTCTACCGCTGTCGTGAAACCCATTGAAATACTATGTAAATAAATGTGAAAGATGGGATGTTTGTTGGTCAATCACGTAGTAAGAACTGAACAGACCAGATTGAAAATTGGAGTTCAGGTGTATTACTCGTATAGTCTCGAATAGCACATAGAATATTATTATCCCGATAAAAAACTGGCCTTTAGAGAATAGTCTTTACCTGTGAAGCAACAAGCAAACACGATTAAAATACTTTTTTTTATCGCATAGAGTGACGAGGCATGCAGGTCATGTGCCTGATGGTAAGCAACATCACGTAAGATGTTATATCTGTAAGCTCTGTAATTTCTCTGGAAACATTGCCCTTCAAACCGGAACATTACTACTTGGCGGTAGAGTAACTAGCAAAGGTGTGGTATTTCCCCAGCGGACTCTGCCAAGAGTCCTACCACCACAAATTTTGGTTATTGTTACTTGGTTTCACAAGAAAATAAATCATTTATTTGATTTAACACATTCCATAAGCTATCAAGCCATGTCTAAAATACGTTGTGTTAAACGTTTAGCTTCACAATGGTATATTTTGCCCGAGTGGTTTTTCCCGTTGGATAGAATCTTGGTTAAAATCAAGAGTGAATTGCTTTGTATTAGGCAAGATGGCTGTCATGCGCAAGGCTACTTTAGATAAAAAAATATGTACTCAAGTAATGTTTTACCAATTGAAATGTTTAGAACGGGTTTAGAATCTGGCGCATTAAATTTCCACAATAGAAGCACATAGCCTACGTTTCACCACTTATGACCGATTAGCGCTATTTTTTTTATTGTGTTGAAGTATTTTTTCCACAAGATTTCAGTGGAGATTCGGACTCTAGGTATAGGAGCGACACTTCGTAGTAATGCAATATTTTTACACTTACACAGCAGGTTATCCTGTATTACATGTAATTATACAATTTCATCATAAACATATTACGTAGTCACCTAGATATTTTATGCAAAATAGACTTTAATAATAATTACTGTTAGATAAAATGACATTAATTCTGTGACCCAAATTATCTGCATGAGTCACATAAGTTAGCTAACTTAGCATAATGAATTTTGCTAAGCGAGAGGAAATTTGTGCCGTAATTATGATAATGTACAGTACTATAATTTAATTTTATTGGTTTCATGGCTTAGTTGGTAGTAAGTCTGCGAAGCGAATAAAGTTGTGGGTTCGATTCCCATCCAGTTCAAATATTTGTGTGATGAAAACAAATATTAGTTATGGGTTTGGATGTTTCTATGTATAAAAGTAGGTACATGTTTACTATATGTACTATGAAAGAAATAATATATTAAAATATGATATAATATAATGAAATAAATATTATGATTACAAAGTCCCATAGTACCTTGCTTACAAGCTTCGCTTAGTTTGGGGTCAAATATTTATTTGATGCGTAATTAATGTATTTGCCGCTATGTGTAGGTATATTAAAAATCACACGATTGCTATAAAGGCGTGAGCTTTAATGTGGCTCGCAAAGCCAAACTTGGTTTTGAAGATTCGATCCCAAATGTTACAATATAGTTGACCCGATGCATCATAGGTATAGCTGTAGGAAGGCTTAGGTCTTGATTTCTGAACCTGGCATCTATGGTCAAGGTCCTCCAGGCGACATCCCTCAAACACCTCGACTCTCTCATGAACGGTGTTTCGCCATGATGATCTACGAGCGGCAAGCTCCTCCCAGCTCTCCGAATCTATGCCACAGGCGTTCAGATGCCTATTGAGCACGTCTTTGTACCGAAGATGCTGACCTCCTGGCTTACGCTTGCCACTTGCCAAGACCGAATAAAACAGCCTTTGACAGGTGATAGTCTTCCATTCGCAAGACATGACCACACCATCTGAGCTGCCGCGTCATCAACAGAGCCTCCATACCATACATCTGCGATTTTAGCAAGATTTCGGTGTTGGAGATCCGATCCTGCCACCCAATCCTCATGATCGACCTCAGACATCTTAGGTGGAAAGTGTCTAGTTTTTTTGTCAGTTTTGTAGAGGCACCAAGTCTCAGCACCATACATAAGTACAGACAAGACCAGGGCTTTGTAAACATCAAGCTTAGTTTTAAGCTTCAAATCATGGGACCTCCAGACACGACGATTTAGTCGACCGAAAGCAGAAGCAGCCCGGGCAATGGGTGATGTAGTCTCCAACGCAAGAGTATTATCCAAGCTGATATTAGTACCCAGATATTTGAAGTGATGTACCTCCTCCAAGACTCTATCACCAAGAACAAGGGCTGCAGCGTTAGATTCACCGATTCTTGTTGGCTGCTTAAGAATCTGCGTCTTAGAAGTACTAATTACCAGGCCAAATCTTTGACAAGAAGTGTGTGTTTGTTCCCACGTAGGTATTTTTATGAACGGATTTGAATGAAATTAAATACGAAGTAAATATATTACACGGATTAACTCATCTACACTTTTTATCCCGTTAAAGTTAGTGGTTGTTAAACCACGGGTCACACCGAGGGGCATAGCTAGTATTTCAATAAAATTTTATGTTTGTAAGCTTTACGAATAGCGGTTCGGTTCTCAGACATAACAATATTATAAGTAACTAGCTGACCCCGCAAACGTTGTTTTGCCATTTAAATAAAGGTATGAAAAATAGCTAGTAGCCGATTCTCAGACCTACTGAATATGCATATAAATTTTGGTTAAAATCAGTAAAGCCGTTTCGGAGGAGTAAGGAAACAAACACTGTGACACGTGAATTTTATATATAAGATTATGATTTTTATTTTAAGTTGTGTGTCGAGCTTATGTTTGTGTCTTCTAAAGCTTTTTTGAAACAGTCCAACGGCCGATGCACCTTTATAAGTTATTAATCAGAAGACTGCTAGAGAATAAATGGCGGTGTATGTTAAATTTCAAATATTCGTGCACACACACACACACACTTATAGTGTATTTGTGGCGCGTTGTTTTTAAGCTGTTTTGACACTTTAATTGTACATTGCAATAAATTATATTTAATGTAATAGATATCATACTAATATTAATAGGAAAATGTATGTGAGTTTGCGTTTACATTTGTTCCCACGTATACCTATCTCTGCAACGGCTGAAATGCAATATAATATTTATTTATTACATGTTTATTCATTGTTCAAGCACTAAAAGGCAATTAAGTGCACCGCTCCAATTAGATGTGACGTTACAAATTAACGGAATAAGCGAGTTCAAATGACGAGGGGGAGAAGGCTGCGGGTTTGATCGATACCTGTCGAGGGGAAGGGAAGCAGACTACCCACGCTATGAATGTTGGTACAAAAACGAGCGCACTCATCTTTATCATTTTAGGGTTCCGTACACAAAGGGTAAAACGAAACGCTATTAAAAAAATTGGCAGTCATAGGAACTGCCGATAGAAATAACTTGTAACTTAGAATTTGATAGCTTACTTTGGAAACTACGCGATTGTAACTGGAGGGCGTGGGAAAATGCTAACGCATTTCTAAATGGCCCATGGCTATGATCCCGAGTTTACCCGAAGATTTCTGATCATTACCTGAGCGTGACGCTAGAATTCAATTCCCACGAAAAATCTGTCTGTGGCGTGTCAAAAGAAGTTTTCTACGTCCATCCGTCTGTCTGTCCATCTGTATCTTATGGACCGTGATAGTTAGGTAGTAGAAATATTCACAGACGATTATTTTTCCTGCGACTCTAACAAAAAATGAAATTATGTATGGCAGTTGGCTTCAAATAGCCTTTACTGACTACCAATCATGGGCCTGGCGTAGAAGGCGCAGGGCGTACTATTTTTTTCTTTTGAAGGACCTATGCCAAATAGCTTCAGGTGGCCTCCACTGCCAATAAACTTTGTCCCCTAGGTTTAGTTTGGGCCCTATAAGGTTAGCCCTAGCCCAGGGCCCTACTAACCTTATCTTACTAGCTATACTTACGCGCATATGTACGTAGAACGATAGATACCTCCATCTAAAATATATGGCAACCGGTCCCAGTCGTCGAAATAATCGGTGTGCTCGCTTCAAAGGCTTGTATGGCATTCAATGTACTGTCTCATGCTGAGAAACCGGCAACCTGCCTAACATTTGCATGTTAGAATAGGTCTCATAAATTCTGTGCACACCTTTCGACTGCCATTTAGGTTGTTTGCACGAGCATACACCCATTCACGCGCAGTCGCACCTAGAAATTTTGGAGGAAGTCCTTAAAAAATAATACAACATGTCGAGTAAATTATTAGACTTTATTGCACAGTACACAATATTTTGCACACAATACAACACATAATACAACAATACACATACAACAAATATAATTTAAACGCACAAAGCACTGTTAGCTGTCAGCAAACCATAACATGCATTGTAGCTAGGAGCAAAAAATGGCTTTCTTATTTAGTAAATATTGAGTTTTTTTTTAATTTAACGTGTATGATTGGGGATCATTTGGGGCCCTCTCATGTGTCATCGTTTGAGGACACAATTTCACACCTTTCACACACAATTTCACACCTTTCCCACAAAAGCACGGGAAATTTTGGAATTAAACAAATAATATGGACGATAACAAAATAAATTTAGCAATGGTAATTAATAAGTAAGAACTTCCTCAATGGAGAAAAAATCCCGAGGGAAACTGCATTGGTTATCTATTTTCTATTTGAGCGAAATTTAATGACATACACAATTTTGTTACACTGTAAATAATAGATGTGGGAATATTTATGGCGCATGTACTCCTACGCTCAACGTACGTTTGTACTTGAGAATTGTAACGGATTTACTATAAAAAATACTAAACAATATTTCAACAACAACGTTGCTGACAAGTACAAGGTGAACCGGACCAGCCGTTGCCAGCTAGATTTACGCTCAGATAAAATCAAGATAAACTACATGCTTATTTGATTGGACCGGATACTGAATAGGCGGTCTGTTCCGTAATTTCCTTAGTAGTAATCTAGTAATATAGGTAATAAATTCTCCTTGAAGATGAAGAACTTGTTAGATACTATTTTATTTCTGCTTCATTTAGTGTTCTAATATAAGGGAAATAGGTGTGAATAGAAAACTGTAAAACCAAATAAGTAGTCATTCTCTTCAGGTGAAAATAATAAAAAAACCCCAGCGACATAACCATTTTGGTCAAAGGTACACACAATTTAAATACTGTTAAAAATGTTATTTAATAATAATCCTCATAATCAGCTTCAAACAAAAAAAAGATTTGTAGTCAAGCAGTATTCTAGACACAAATAAATCCAATTTACAACGATACTCTCTTTTCGAATTTTCAAAAGGTTTAAAAAGCGAAATTGAAGAGAAAGTGACAGCTTACTCAGCACAGCAGACAGCCTACTCTTTTTGCAGTTGCACCCGAACTAACATTAAAATAGTTGGACAAAATAGAGTTCAACTTGGCCGGATTTCCATTTGACAATCGCTAGATGCTATTATTATTATTATTTCAGCCTAAATATTGCCCCCTTGCAGAGCAAAGGCTTCTCTCCCCGATCCATCTTCCACTTTTCCAGGTCCATAGCAACAAACCTGAAAAAAGGAAATAATGTTAACATTTAAAAAATATTAAAACCTGCGATACAATTTGTATTATAGTTATTTTTGATATCTACATACTTATACTACATAAATTATTGAGTACTGAGTATTGAATACCAGTTTTAAAATATTCTTGTGTCAGATTTATTATTTTGTATCCAACTCAACCTGATGTTGAAGTAAAGCGAGGCATCCGTTGGCTCTCCGCATTTCTGTTATAATTAGAAAACGATTAGTTCCGGGTGTTTTTCGATTAGATTTCGGCCCCAGCCGAGGCAGCCAGCGTGACTTGACGGATTCCTGTCCAGTACCACTACCTTACAACCTTTGTTTGAAGACGCGTGGATTATGCAACGGACGATACAAGTTTTGGATGATTTTTTCAATATTACACATTTACAGTGTTGGATAGAATGTTCTCGAACAACCTTTATTTGAAAGGTCTAAGGTTATGCAAGAAAATTTAGAAGTTTTAGATACAAGTAGTCATTAGTTATCCTACTAATATTTTAAACATGAAATTTAGGATGTATGTTGCGCAATCACGTTGGAACGTCTGAACGGAAATGGTTGAAATGACACAGTGAGATTATAACCTGTAATGACACAAACTGCTTTTTATCTCGGTAAACTAACGGAAACGGAAACTACGCGGGTAAAACCGCGGGGCGCTACTAGCTTTAGATATTTCTGACACATAGACTAAACTTATGGAAACTATGTAGAGATGATTGGATTGTGTATCAGAAGATAGATATTTTAATCCAGTACTTTATCGCCTGAAAGTATGGAGTAAGATGCGATCCGGTAGATCTGATTTTTTGCAGACTTGTTTATGATGTTGGGCTAATGATTAATCCTAGTTTGTGACTTCAAGCGCCGAACGCAACTTTGTTAAAAATCGAAAAAACGGCGAAAAATACGTTTATTTTTCAAATTTTGGCGATTATAACCCTAAACAACTAGTTTTTGAAAAAACTTTCTTATGGCGTTTATAAAGTAGACTAAATTTGCTACAATATGATACTAGAATTGTCTCTGTTCACCCAATAGTTTCTGAGAATAACTCTTTCAAAGTTTTTTTTTTTTAAACTTCGCAATTTTTTGCTACATTTTAACTCCTACTTGATCACTTTATGGCACAGTTACTGCGGTTTTTAACCCCCGACCAAGAAAACAGGTGTTATAAGTTTGACGTCGAAGTCTGTCTGTCTATCAGACAGACACACATATAGGTCTGTCTCTCTGTGTATCTGTCTGTGTGTGTATCTGTCTATGGCCCGTAGAGCTCAAACGGATGGGCCGATTTCTATGCGGTTGTTTTATTTGAAGATTAATTTTTGTGTGAGTTATTTTTGGTTAATATCGATTCAAGATGGCCGTCTCCACCAAATGGCGGACCAAATATTTTATCACAATCTACGTCAATATGGGTATCAAATGAAAGGGCTTGACAAGTAGACTACTATGCACTATCTCTGATAGACAGACAGACTTCGACGTCAAATTTATAACACCTCTTTTTTTGGTCGGGGGTTAAAAACCGCAGTAACTGTGCCATAAAGTGGTCAAGTAGGAGTTAAAATATTGCTAAAAATTGCGAAGTACGAAAAAAATTATAAACTTTGAAATACTTATCCTCAGAAACTATTGGGTGTACAGAGACAATTCTAGTAGCATATTGTAGCAAATTTTAGCTACTTTATAAACGCCATAAGAAAGTTTTTACAAAAACTAGTAGTTTAGGGTTATAATCGCCAAAATCGAAAAATAAACGACATTTCGCGGTTTTTTCGATTTTTGACAAAGTTGCGTTCGTCGCTCGAGGTCACCAACTTGGGACAATCATTAGGCCAACATCATAAACAAGTCTGCAAAAATCAGATCTACCGGATTTAACGCATACTGGTAATGTAGAAAGTTACTGGACTATTTCGGATAAGTTGTAAAATGAAGTAAGGATTCTCTGTTTCCTTGCTAGATACATATCTTGCGTAGTCTGCGTCTTTCCTACGACTTATTACCTATTTCTCCAATTAGCTCTATACTACGAATAAAATTAGCATTGGACAGTTCGTACACCCTCACTTGCCTTAGGGTTACAGCCCCCCAATGGTTTGGATCGAAGCATCTCTCCTATCCATTTTTTTTACCGCAGGCAGAAAAATGCAGCACCAATACCTTCACATAGTCTAATGAATACAAGACAATTACAATACAATAATACAATTGAACAGACTTTAATACAGAAAATCAACATATGTAACTTAACCTTATCGTATATTAAATTAAGAAAATAGAGACATTCGATAGAGCTTTTGATTGTGTGTTATCATAGAAATGAATAGAACATTTAATTCACAGCTTAGTACGTTGAAATGATGCATAATCCTATTGAAACGTAAACAGAAT
This sequence comes from Ectropis crepuscularia, assembly GCA_963693475.1. Taxonomy (NCBI): domain Eukaryota; kingdom Metazoa; phylum Arthropoda; class Insecta; order Lepidoptera; family Geometridae; genus Ectropis; species Ectropis crepuscularia. The sequence goes on along the minus strand of OY856339.1, from coordinate 10,974,064 downwards.
GCCTCGATAAAGACGGTTGGCGTGCTATGGAGACGCCGAGCGAGGGCTCGAAACCGGTTGGATCCAGGCTTGTACCATGAGCTCTACGAGTTCAAGTTATATTGATTTTTTTTCTACTGAGATTGTGAACCGTATCCCTATGAGATAAGGATCGCGGTCGCAGGTCGCGGAATGTTGAGCATCTTTTGTCTCGCAAAGTCATCGCATCGTGAGCACATGGTACGAGCCAACCCCACGTGCATAACAACTCGCCGTAATTTAACAACCGCCGTCGTTCGTCTTCGTCTATTTTACTGATCTACTATCTTTTATGGACTTTACGTTGTAATAACAGCCTGTTCCATTTCAACAAATCTTGAGGGGAGTGTGGGGTTGGCATGCGTTTTATTGTGATATTATAATGTAAAAAAGTTATTACAATTATAGTCTCTCATAAAAATGTACGGCTGTATTACAAAACTTCATTGAAATACAATTTTGTGATAAAGTTCGTTTGATGACGAAGATGGATATCCCGATTTTATTTGGCTCAAAAATATTTCAACTTTTTAGTTTACGTAAGCTTTGAGTAGGTAAATGTTTTGAGTACGACAATTAATTTGGTAGTCAGTTTCAGTTGTAGTGGTAAGACTCTTGGCTGAGTCCGCCTAGGGAAGCACTACACCTTTGCCTTTATTTAAAAAAAACACTAACTTTCTAACGTTCTATTTTAAGATTTAACATTATTATGTAAAGTTCTACGCAAACGAAAGTTCTTGTTTGTTGAGAGAGGACTGTGTTTAGAGTTCACTTGGTGACGTGCCACAACTTCGTCAGTTACTCGTATTCTACCTTCGAGTTATCCATCAAACCGCGCTGGGCCAGTGTGGTAGATTGTGCCCTTGACTGTCTCCTCGCGAGAGAATGCCTCGAGTCCCACCAGTGGGAACATTTCATCATAATCAGCCCACATTCGTCCACTGCTGGACATAGCCCTCTCCAATGATACGCCACTCGGCTCGATCCTCAGCTTTACGTTACCAACTGCCACCAGCTGCCTTCCGTAAATCGTGACTCCACCTAGTTTCAGGGCGTCCTACACTATTTTTGCCGATTCGCGGTCTCCACTCCAGCCCTTCTACCGCCTAACTGAATCGGCTTTCGCTTTGCTATTGCTGTCTCTATCGTATCAAGCGGAAAGAAAAGAGAGAGCAATATAAAAGCTTTGACAGTTCTTGTTAGGCGGTAGACCCTTAGAACTCGTCTACCATTTAGTTGGCTGCTTATCCTACCGTCAACAATGTGTGTACAATGTATAGGTCGATTTTTAGCTATCTATTTTTGATTTGATTCTATTTTTATCGATTAAAATAAGCAATTTAAATGTACGTCAATGTACTACAAGTAAAAAGTAAGTAAGTTTTACACAAGTACATATACAATTGTTTATTTGTCACGAATAGATTGAATATTAATCCATTAGATCAAAACTAGTATTAAAACTGTACCTATTACGATAAAGAATAGCATCTCCCATAAATGATAAAATTACATCTTAAGATACAGATGAAAAATAACAACCACATTTTTAAATCTAGTGTCTGTGTACTTGTGTGTGTGTGTGTGTGTGGGCGTGACACATATTCAGACTTCATGACTTCACATATTGTTCACACCATTAAATTGTCACCCATGACAGGATAAACCATAAAACTGTCTGCCTTATCGTTGAGAGGTTTTTTCTAACATATTATGTTTTTTTTTGTGAAAACACCGTGTGAAAACGTTGAATTACATCTCTAGGCTCGTTGAGAATTTTTTGAGATGGGAAAAAACAATTAATTAAAATCGCGACACTATAACTGTTATTACTGCCACCTTTGTATTTCAGTACTAGCGGTCCGTTCCGGTTTTGCTTGGATATCTTAATATGTACAAATTACGCGACACGTTGTTTGTGACGCAACCTTAAAAGATAGACACGTGCTGTCACAGACTTCAGCGCACGCAACGAAAACTTTCAAAAAGGAATATTTTTGCCCGTTTTTATTACATTCTTCATTCATCCGCCACTCCTAATGACGGTAGCGTAATGTTATATTGTTATAGCATATATAGCCTTTCTCGATAAACGGACTATCCAACAAAAATAATCTTTCAATTTAGACCAGTAGTTCCCAAAATCTTAGCATTGAAACAAAAAAACCCTTCAGCTTTATAATATTAGTATAGATGTACTAAAAAAAATTTGGATTTATTGTGTGAAAGAGGACATTCATAGGATAGAAGTTGTTTGTATACTCGGATTTTATGAATGATAGAGACGAACGGAGGAAGGACATGTTGTACCGAAGCCACATAAAGTGGGATAAAGGTAGGTACGTGCATGATGATGATGACGTACATAAATGACACGTGTATCATGTCATTTTTTGAGATAAGAAAAAACAGTTGGATACGCGACTACCGTTTGCCACCACTGTGTATGTATGAAACCAAACTTTTTTTATCCATGGTGGAGGGAAATCTTGTGAGTTCGCGTCACTGACATGCGTACTAGCAGTGTCTCTAGTTACATGTGTATGTGACGTATTGTGCAACATTAGTGCTGTTTGATACTACAATAATTCTAAGTTTTAATTTTTCACTTCTATCGGCAGTTTCTATGAGTGCCAATTTTTTAAGTGAAAACTTCTTTTGGCGCACCACAGATAGATTTTTCATGGGCTGTGAATTTAATTCTAGCGTCACTCTCGGGCACGATAAGAAATCTTCGGGTAAAAGTGGGACCATGGCCATTGGTCATCTAAAAATGCGTCAGTAGTTCCCATTGGCTATCCAGAAATGCGTCAGAATTTATTGAAGGCCATGGTCATGGCAACGCTCTCCGGTTACATCCGTGTAGTTTCCAAAGTGAGCTATCAAATTCTGAGTAGTAAGCTTTCACTTCTATGTGCAGTTCCTATGACTGCCAATTTTTGAAGTGAAAACTTCTTTAGGCGCGCCTAGACAGATTTTTCGTGGGGTGTAAATTGATTTCTAGCGTCACGCTCGGGTATGATAACAAATCTTCGGGTGAACTCGGGACCTTGGCGATTGGGCATCTAGAAATGCGTCAGCCAATGGGAAATGCTGAAAGGGCGTGGCCTCGACATCATGGCATGGCCATCTAGAAATGCGTGAGCCAATGGGAGATCCAGAAGCATTTCTAGACGGCCATGCCATGATGGCGAGGCCACGCCATCCGGTTACACCCGTGTAGTTTCCAAGGTAAGCTATCAAATTCTAAGTTAAAAGTTTTTACTTTTATCGGCAGTTCCTATGACTGCCAATTTTTTATTGTGTAAATGAGGACGTGTAGGTATGTCGAAATTATTACTAAGAGTGTTCAATAATTATGCTATTCATGACTTCAATGTATTCAAACAGCAAGGGCATGGAGTTCCAGTGCATTTGAATAGAGACGATGAACTCTCTGATTGTAGAGACATGGAGGTATCCGATTGTCCGCCGAACAAAATAACCGCCGGCGTTAATGTGTGAATGTAAATTGTTGGGGCACTTGCATACCCGCCAGTATCAGTATAATTATTATTTTAGTTGGAAAACCCAGACAACCAACTTAAATTTAAAAGTCAAACTATCTTTAACCGACATCAAAACCGGAGGAGGTTCTCAATTCGGTTGTATGTATGTATGTTACGGGATAGCTTCACTAGCTTCAAGTTTGTCGAAAGCAAAGTGACAGTTTTTGAATTATCAATAAAAACAAAATATAGTTTTATTTTTTTGTACGTATCGCGATAGCTCCGCCATTTTTTTATTAATTTTAATCATTATTTTTTTGTTTGGTAGATCATAGTTCAGATATCTATATTTATAAAAAATTATTGCTGTTCGTGGGTCCGCTAAAACTCGACAACGGCTGGGCCGATTTGGTTGATGTATGTTTTGAAATGTTTGTGGTACTTAAGGGAAGGTTTAAATGGTGAGAAAATATTGAAAAGTCACGAAAAAGATAGTGAAAAACAACAATGTTATTTTCTCATATAAACTGTTCTACATAATTTCCAGTCAAACATTTGACTTTACCGATCAAACATATTTTTTTTTCGAGAGTTTTAATCAAAAAGTGTAATATACGTTTTTGAAGTGAAAACTTCTTTTGCCGCTTTTGGCTTCTTCTGAAATTTGGTCGAGTGAATTTAATTTTAAATCTAAGCCGGTTTTGTTTATGGAGAAAATAAATTATTTGGACGATGTAGCCATAGAGTAAATTTAATCGGTTTTTGTCTTTTCGGATAGAATTAAATTATTGACATAATAGTTTAGTCCAAATGATGTGATAAAAACGACTCTTACGCTTAGTACACGTGTTTTGCATAGCCTTGTTTACCGCAGTGGATCAATGCAGACTGATTATGATGATGTTATGCCGCTCAGTGCGAGTGTAAAAGTGTCGTAATATAGAGCGTTCCGAGTTGTCGTCACGGTGGACGAGTGGCATTCGTAATTGATGTGGTAATTGCTAGTTGTAACAATAGTTGATGGATTTACGGTTACTAAGCTTTTAATTTATTTTGGAGCGTTTTGATGTAAAATGTCTATAAAATTCAATTTAAAAAAAAATAAAAAAAATAAAACGACATAAAATGTATTTCCTTCCTTCCTTTTTACCCGACTGCGCGATGCAAAGGAGTGGTAATGTGTTTAACAGTCTATGTATGTATGTATGTATGTATGTATGTATGTTTGTATGTTCCTTTGAAGCACTATACAGACCAAACGCCTGGGCCGATTTTTATGATTCACACGTCAATCGATTCCTCTTAATCTGGCGAGTGACACTAAAGACATGACATTAGTGTTAGTCCAATATGGCGGATTCAGGACGCCATATTGTCCAAATTAAAAAAATGAAAATCACCAAAATATGTCAGGAGGGGTATCGTTGAATAGGTATTTAAAAATAATGTTTAGCTTTCTCTCAATGTTTTTCGATTTGACTGACCGTTTAGGATGTATATCGATTGAAAGTTGAGTAACAACCATTCTCACATTTATAGGTTTTTAGGTAGCAGAAAACTTCGTATAACTAACTGTACGTGTGAATGTGGATGGACATTATATACTAATGTATCTAGTAGGCATCGATATAAATCAATAGATGTGCCCTGAGCACCTTGAAATTGGTAATAAACTGCGTCTCTGTATGTATCGTAAGTGGTTTACAAAAAACCAATCTACTTGTCCCCCCCTATAATCGCTAGCGGTGAGATTTGCTGTGGTTCTACTTATTTTGGTTGTTGACACCGAATAATGATAGGTAAAAACATCCGGCGTCCACCGCGTCCTGCAACCGACTAGAATGGAAAGAGTGAGCTCACTCTTCCCAACGTTGACATGATTGCGTGCGCCGTGAAGTTTGGGATGGGGCCCATCTTGGGTTCTAGGATCTATGCTAGTAGGTATATTGGACTACCTTTTTTTCGTACGTGCAGGAAATGTATTTACGCATGCCCCGCCCGGGAGACAGCCGGGTTATGTTGCACTCTATATCATGTATGGATATGGTGCCCCTATCTACTAATAAACCTCCATGGGGTTTCAACTCCGCCGCTGATAGTGGGAACACGGAACCGCTCTCGGATTGCTCCGCCTCGGTCGCCCATCTCCAACTTCAAACGATTTAGTAGGTACTCAACGTCAATCGAAAACCTATACTAACACAAAACTATAAATATGAATTACATGCAGTAGAAAATCCTACATATTATATATCAGTAGAAACGAAGACGTTTGGTCAACAACCAAAAGATGCATATTATTGATGTTGAGCATATTAACATTCACAACATTGTTCATAACTAAAAAGTATAAAATAAAAAAATATAATTTAAAAACTCAAAAACCCGACTGCGTAAAAAGTGAACCAAACTACGTACTCGCATACTATAAATAAAGTAGCCAAGTGCGAGTTGGACTCGCCCATGAAGGGTTCCGTTGCAGCAAGTAACATAATATACATAGTACACATAGTTCTTGTAGTTCGTTGTAACTTTGATCGAAGTTTAAATAATAGTGTATTTATGACGTACTAAAAAAAAACTACTCATCAGATCGAGTTCAAACTAATTTTCGTTGGTAGTTTTCATGGTAATGTACATCATATATTTTTTTTAGATTTTTCATTATCTTACTTTAGAAGTTAGAGGGGGGGGGGACACACATTTTACCACTTTGGAAGCGTCTCTCGCGCAAGTTATTCAGTGTGGACAAAAATTATATTAGAAACCTCAACATCATTTTTAAAGACCTATCGATAAACATCCCACACGTGTAGGTTTGATGAAAAAAAATTTTTTGAGCTTCAGTTCTCAGTATGGGGGGCAACCCTAATTTTTGTTTTTTTTAAAAACTTTTGTAAAAATCTTAATGCGGTTCACAGAATACATCTACTTACCAAGTTTCAACAGTGTAGTTCTCATAGTTTCGGCAAAAAGTGGCTGTGACATACGGACGGACAGACAGACAGACAGACAGACAGACATGACGAATCTATAAGGGTTCCGTTTTTACGTTTTACGGAACCCTAAAAACTGAAAAGAATAAAACAAGCATTTAGATTTCTGGTGGTCTAGAATTCTATACTATGTTATTGTATTAATACTATTGAAATATGTACAAAATTTTCTAATAAAAGAACATTACAACTGAACAGTCGGGATCCGTTGAACAATCACATTGTATGTCGAATAATAATGGATCCCGACTCTTCAGTTGTAATGTTCTTTTATTAGAAAATATTGTACATATTTCAATAGTATTAATACAATAACATATTATAGAATTCTAGACCACCAGAAATCTAAATGCTTGTTTTATTCTTTTTAGTTTTTTATAGTATGCGAGTACGTAGTTTGGTTCACTTTTTACGCAGTCGGGTTTTTGAGTTTTTAAATTATATTTTTTTATTCCTTGTGTTAATTCCTTTCCGTTTTTCCTTTAAAGCACTGTAAGCATACTATTTGGATACATTTGACGGAATGAGTAAGACATGCGCCTGATGATAAATTACACACCTGGATAACAGCACAGTATCACATGGTGAACATGAAGAGTTCAAATCACTTCCCATTACTGCACTGTGCTTGTCATCTGAAGATTTATATATTCTTAACACCTGTCGCGCTTACAGATACTTGGCCGTATATACTTCTAATATTTTAAACGTCAAAGTTTGGATGTATGTTGCTCAATCACGTTGGAACGGCTATTGTGTCGGTTTGGTCATGATATTTTTCATCAGAATTAGTGTCTATCTGCACTTGAAAATATACTCACAGATTCAGATGGCGTTCGAATCTACTACTCCATTCTTGTGGAATCGAGGGTCTTTGCAACTGGTCTATCATAGTTTCACGACGAATTACTTTTAGGACTCTTCCATTTGAAAAAAATACGGATCTGCAATTATTATTAGCATGAATATCTCTATCAATTATTTTCTTGCCACGCAATAATGCACTTCACCGTGTCCGGTACGAAAAGTGATATTTCGAATGAAATTAAAAATGTAGAAGAAATAACTTCCCATTTGTCAAAAATTTACATAGTTAAGCCCTTAGAATCAAGCAATCCTCGCTTCTGTATTTAGTATGCTTACTGAATGCTATTACTCTTCGCTAAATTCAGCAGCGACTTAATTTAGGCAAGTGTAATAAGGATTAAGTATCTAAATTTTAGATAAGCTTGTATTTTTGGACACTGCCATAGTAGCTATTATTGATTAAGCGTAAAACGTAGAATAATAACACCTAGAAATCGGGTCCGCGCAAGAAAAGTGAGGCAATCATGGTGAGCCATATTGGCTCAGTCCGTTCGAAACTATCATCAGTTGTCATGTGCGCTAGTGTATGCGTCTCCAACAATTAAAATCATTATGATGGTTTGTGTGGTCCTTCACTGTACATACTCCACGATAGGTTTGTTTGTGTGAACTTCAGTACATACTGCTTACGCCGAAATCAATCTACTTTTTGCCTCACTTAAGATAAAGCGTTTGTGTGAACATTACTATCAATCTAGGCATTATTAATCTATGGCGTAAAGGTATAAATCCTCATCCGAAGAATTAGAACCGCGTTAACAATCCAAGTATCAGTCATTATGCCGTCAACATATTTTATTCAATGTTTACCTTATGGGAATCTCTGGCGTCAATTTACGAAGAAATTCGAATGTATTTCCTTATTTTCCTGTTGGGCTACTCCTAACCTACGTCAAGGATACATCATAGAATACGTATGTATGCTAAGAGAAGTGATTTCAACATGTTTTTCACAAATATTGACTGGACATTTGACCAAAGTGCGTGTTTGTTTTACAATGTTACGTCAAACACTGTAATGAATGCATATTATAAGCCAACACCTTTTTGACTTTGATTCCGCCTTCGTTATATGTAGAGCCAAAGAATGGAATAAGCTGCCCGAATGGGACTTTCCCAGTGGATAAAATCTGGTTATCTGCAAATTTAGATGGAATCGGTTTCTTCTTAGAAAGTGCGCTCCAACTTCGACCACACTGTCGCGCGGATTTTTTCATCATAATATGTACTTAAATAAAGTGGTCAAGTGCGAGTTGGACTCGCCCATGAAGGGTTCCGTTGCAGCAAGTAACATAATTTACATAGTTCTTGTAGTTCGTTGTAGCTTTGATCGAAGTTTCAATAATAGTGTATTTATGACGTACTAAAAAAAACTACTGATCAGATCGAGTTCAAACTAATTTTCGTTGGTAGTTTACATAGTAATGTACATCATATATTTTTTTTAGATTTTTCATTCTCTCACTTTAGAAGTTAGAGGGGGGGGGACACACATTTTACCACTTTGGAAGTGTCTCTTGCGCAAATTATTCAGTGTAGACGAAAATGATTTTAGAAATCTTAATATCATTTTTGAAGACCTATCGATAGACACCCCACATGTGTAGGTATGATGAAAAAAAATTTTTTGAGTTTCAGTTCTCAGTATGGGGGGCAACCCTAATTCTTCTTTTTTTTTAATTTTTCTGTTGAAATCTTAATGCGGTTCACAGAATACATCTACTTACCAAGTTTCAACAGTGTAGTTCTCATAGTTTCGGCAAAAAGTGGCTGTGACATACGGACGGACAGACAGACAGACAGACAGACAGACATGACGAATCTATAAGGGTTCCGTTTTTACGTTTTACGGAACCCTAAAAACTAATTAATTAAATAAATCACATACACTACCCTTACACACATTGTTTGATGTTAAAGTCTGAGGTAAAATTGAGAATCGATTAATATTATGCTTGGCGACCACTCGTAGGTAAGAATAAATCGAGTTCAACGCTAAATAAAGTGGCCAAGTGCGAGTTGGACTCGCCCATGAAGGGTTCCGTTGCAGCAAGTAACATAATTTACATAGTTCTTGTAGTTCGTTGTAGCTTTGATCGAAGTTTCAATAATAGTGTATTTATGACGTACTAAAAAAAACTACTTATCAGATCGAGTTCAAACTAATTTTCGTTGGTAGTTTACATGGTAATGTACATCATATATTTTTTTTAGATTTTTCATTATCTTACTTTAAAAGTTAGAGGGGGGGGGGGACACACATTTTACCACTTTGGAAGTGTGTCTCGCGCAAACTATTCAGTGTATACGAAAATGATTTTAGAAACCTCAACATCATTTTTGAAGACCTATCGACAGAGACCCCACACGTGTAGATATGATGAAAAAAAATTTTTTGAGTTTCAGTTCTCAGTATGGGGGGCAACCCTAATTTTTCTTTTTTTTTAAATTTTTTTGTTCAAATCTTAATGCGGTTCACAGAATACATCTACTCACCAAGTTTCAACAGTGTAGTTCTCATAGTTTCGGCAAAAAGTGGCTGTGACATACGGACGGACAGACAGACAGACAGACAGACAGACAGACAGACAGACAGACAGACAGACATGACGAATCTATAAGGGTTCCGTTTTTACGTTTTACGGAACCCTAAAAATCAGGCATTCCTACCGCAAGCCCAAAAACTCTCAAAGACAGAAGACAGTCAACTGAATTGGTATAAAAATCAAACAATAACATCAATCAAACAGTCACCAAACACCAAATCAAGGGTACTTACTTAATATCTCCAAATCGGACAATAAATTACCGCGCGCGCGCCGCCCGCATGCGGCACGCGCCGCGCTGCGGGCTAGCCTTATCATCCCCGTTAGAGCCCCTATCGCTCTAGATTTTCACACGAATCTTTCTGATTGATGTAGAAAGTACTTAATTTCATGTCATTAGTTTAATTTATTCAAGGCGCGTCGTCAAACAAAACGTTGAGTTAGATGTTTTTTTGTAGTTTTTGAAGCTATATACTCTTTATCCAAAAGAAATAAAAAATCACGTTACATTTCTGCAAAATCTTGACTGAGAAATTACAGTTTTCTTTTTTTTGTTACTGAATATACAAACAATAATATGTCATTAATTTGTAGAACACGAATTAAAGTTGTATAATATTTTTTCTAGATAATAATACGAATGATAAATTAAGAGTTCAATATTTTTGAATTTATTGGAAAACCGTGGAAGGGCTCCTAATTAACATTGTTAAATTGTGCTACTTCATCATCCACAGCCTTTTCTATCCCACTGTTGGGTAGGCCTCTCTCTTACTTTGCCATCTGCCTCGGTCCTGTGCCAATTGAGTTCAGCTTCGACCCGCGATATTTATTATAATTTCGTCCACCCATATTGCTAGTGGACATCGACGTCCAACGCTCCGTTTTCCTTGCCTCGGCCACCATTCTGCCACAACTTTGGTCCACCTGTCGTCACACCGCCTAACAATATGTACTTACTTTATAATAATTGTGTTTGTTTGTGTCACAATAAAGAGATCTTTATCTATTTGCTGGCAACCAAGACATAAATGTTACTTTTAAACACAATTCAAATTATTTTTACTACCCGCGACGGAACGGAGACTGTATAATATGCGTTTTGGGTGCTCCAAAACTACCACTACTACTGTTTTAATATTGTAAATTTTAGAAGTTTTGTACGCGTCGCCAAAATAATGTTGAATTACTTCCCTATTATGAAACAAAAGGCATTGAAACTGTAAAAGTTGTACATTTAAATTTTTTCATGATTTTTATTGTCGGCAAAATGTTTTGGCGATTTTCAGGATAAATTTGGTCATTTGATACGGCATTGGCTCCATACAGTTTCAATAGGGTCTTTTCACCCCTGTCTTCGTGTCTTCACCTCCACTCAGTTGGACAGCTTACTAATGACGGCATAATGCTGAACCTTATTATTTTATACCCTTCTGTCTTTCTACATAGGTCTCCTGGTCGTTTAAATTGCCTACCAATTTGTACACGGGCATGTAGTCTATTAGCTTTAGTTTATATCACATGAATATCTGATTGATGTAGAGATTTTCCCAAGTGTGGTAATGAGTGTTTAATCGTTTTTGAGGCTATATTAGAGAGTCTCCTTCTATAGCCTCAAAAACGATGTGTCGGGTTGTTATTAACTCGGCGAGCAATCATAAATCGTGCTATGGAAGTTTTGTTTATTCTATATTATTATATGGAGGATTTAGTCATAAATAACTGTCATCCTCATAGTATGATCTACGACAGTTAAAATCAGAAATGTAAAAACGTTATTTTATTATTGTTGAAGTAGATGAGTTTTTACCCAAATATGCAACATTGCTTATTTTTGGGTGTTGTAGAGTATGATGCATATGCCAACCATCACTTTTTTTTGACCATATTTCATAAGAGAAACACCGTCGCTACAAGAAGACTTTCAGCGAGCACTATTGCTCGATTGCTAAAAACACATAGAATTTAACGATTTTTTTTTCTATACTTGAATAGATCAGCGTTTATTCTACGCTGTAATTAGCGTCAGAATTGATAAGATTGATTAAAAAAAGTAAACTTATCCTTGCTATAACCCCTACTTTACCGTTGACTACATAGGGGTTCATTACATACCCCTATGGTGCAGTACTTTCACACAACATGTTTATTTGGCGTTCACGTGTCGTCCTAACGGTGACGGTAAATTAAAGGCAATTAAAGTAACAAAGTTGCGTGAAACGGTTTGGCGATAACTATTTATCACTAACAATGTTAATGGCTACAAAAATCTACACTAACACTAGCTTACCCCGCAAATATTGTTCTGCCATAAAATGCCAAAATGACGCACATAGATTTAGATTTTTTTTGTTATTAAATCCCATATCCTTGTAGACGCGGTACTTCTCTCTATCTTCATTTTCAAATAGTTGTATAGCTCTGTTTCTTAGTTCCTTACTATTTTACCTCACTCGTTCTCAACTCTACAGTTTTACAAGTAAACATATCAAATTATTATTTTTTACATACATTTTTTTAGGCTACAATTATGTATGTTTGAAAGCAAAACAAATACCGATTATTTCCCTAAGATTCCAACCGCAACTAAAACCAAAAGAGCTCTATGGCTGTTATGGATGTTATTATGGCTATAAGTTTGACGCATCCAAAGAGTTTACATCTTAAACTTTATCTAAGGACGCATCTCTTCACGTCAAGTCAAACACGTGAAACTTATATCACCCGTCAGTTTTGCGTTGGGGGTTAAAAACAGAATCCTACGCCATTTGAAAGGTACCTACAGTTCTTCTCCAATCTCCAAGTGCTCATAATCTGTGTATAAATTCAAAACTGATACATACATACACAAATTACGATAAGTGTTAATCACGGACGAATTCTAGGCAGCTAGTTTGTTTATATTTTTATATGTAAATTGAATCCAGTGTCGGTAATGACGCAGCAGACTGCGGTTAGCGTCAGCGCATTCACCACCGCACGCTGCATTTCTTCAACCGGGCTCGTACATTGAACTATCCTGTCTTAGGCCACGTTCTGTACAACTTACAATTCCACAAGTTGTACCAATCAACTTATCTTCAGAAACAAACTGCCTGAGGGATCGTAACTTAATTGTTAAGATTGTCTCTCGTACTTGTTAATTTCTGTTAAGAATGCCGTCAAATAATTAGGCAGGTAGTGAAGCTAGTTTAAAAATATTATAACCAATGGAATATCATTTCGCCATTTTGATTAGGCATCTCCTGTCCGTGCACGATTGCTTGGTGAAAATCGCTCTAAGCGATAATGCCGCAAATTAAATTGTTTAGGTAAGTAATAGTATTTTTTATTTTTGTAATTTATATTTATTGCTCTGTGGCTTTTTATTTTTTTAATAAAGAGTGGATGTATTGTATTATATTGCATTGTACGCTGTACCTATTTCTTCAACCGGGCTCGTACATTGAACTATCCTGTCTTAGGCCAGGTTCTGTACAAGTTACAATTCCACAAGTTGTAGCAATCATCTTATCTTCAGAAACCAACTGCCTGAGGGATGACATGCTTAAAATTAACATGTCAGTTTGTGTTATGAATCTCATTAAACAATTAGGCAAATAGTGAAACTGGTTTAAAAACATTTATATTTTTTAGTTCCGTAGCCAAATGGCAAAAACGGGGCCCTTTTGCGTCAGGTCTGTCTGTCTGTCCGTCCATAAGTCACAGCTACTTTTTTCCGAAACTACAAAAACTATACTGTTGAAACTTAGTAAGTAGATGTATTCTATGAACCGCATTTAGATTTTTACGCAAAAATAGAAAAAAAAATTTTTTGGGGGTGGCCCATACTTAGAACTGAAACTCAAATAATTTTTTTCATCAAAGCTTTACGTGTGGCATATCTATGGATAGGTCTTTAAAAATGACATTGAGGTTTCTACTTTTTTTTTCTAAACCGAATAGTTTTCGCGATTGATTTTTCCAAAGTGGTAATAGTAGTCAACTTAGATTTATTATAACATCCTTGAAATACGTCTTTTTTTGGAACCAGTTGGTTTTCTAACGATGTTTTCTTCATCGTTTAAGCCAGTGATCGCAAACTTAGATTAGCAAATCAGACGTTCTCCTCACCAAGCTTTTGTCGAAAAATGAAAGGATAGAGTACTTATTATCTCTATTTATTATCTATCATCATCAGAAAGAAATTAAGCCCTCTAAAGAACAGGAGCTTAATCCCACTTTTAAATCTACTTTTCTCTAAATCTACTTTTGACTAAATTGTTATAATAATATCTAAGGGAATGCTTCAATTAACAGTTATAAATTATTTATTGGCGTACATGACGAATATAAGAGCTATTATCTCATGACTTGTAACCTTTAAAAACTTGCCCCAGGCCCCTTATTAAAACTATGTGCATAGCAATAACTTATGGCTTCATTCAATACTTGTGTAGTTTGTTATATTTGTTTAACAAGTAACGGTCATGTCTTTAAAAGGATAAGCACTCTTTTGTGTAGGTGTTGAGTATATGGTTCACAACTTAATCATCATATTTTTAAGACTAGTCGTTTAAAAACGATGAGTTCGGCAATATTTAACAGTTTTTTAAAGAGTTTTATTTGGACACGACATAAATTTATTTTTCGCTTCCCATTATTAATATTAGGCTATTAATTTTTATTTTTCGGCTTAGTCTAAGCATTTATTACATTTTGAAGGGAAAACTTCATTTGGCGTGTCACAGATTTTTCGTGGGCTGTGAATTTAATTCTAGCGCCACGCTCGGCAAATGATAAGAAATCATCGGGTAAACTCGGGACCATGACCATGCTCATGGCCACGCCCTCCGGTTTCACTCACGTGGTTTCCAAAGTAAGCTATCAAACTCTGAGTTTTTAGTCAACATATTTCTCTTCTATCGGCAGTTCCTATGACTGCCAATTTTTTTTTGTACAATTACCTACGTGTGCAACACGGCCATTTTCAGATTTTGGAATCAATGTGCAGTAATTACAGATGAATTTAGGAAAACATGCACGAGTCGCAATGTCCAGAACTAACTTCAGAGTTTTCACTCCATAATTAACGATTTGCCTAACTATATAAGTATGTGCCATAGAAAAGTCAATATCACACTTTATTTTATACAGGTGAAAGTTTATGAGTTTAAAAATGTTTATGATTATTTTCACGTAGATATGCAACAGCTGAAAGGAGATTAAATGAAATTAAGTACGTAGTAAATAAAATTACAACTTAGACTACCTACTTACCTGTTTAGTCCGTTAAAGTTAATGGTTCCCGTGGAATAAGACTAAATGAAATGATTTAATTGCGTGAATTATATCAATCCAAAATCAATTATCCTGAACAATTTTTATGCCGATAGTAGGTAACACCGCGAGGCGCAGTTAGTTTTTTTTAAATACAGCTCAAGTAAAGTTTTTGTTTTAGCCTCAGCACTCCATGGATACTCTTGAGATACAAGCTAACATTAATTCATTGTCCAGCCTCTACGTAATTTCAAATAGACTTTTCTACGAGCTAGTGTTAGAGAATAGACACAGTAGCAGAGCTATAAAATTGTAATAGACAGCTGATCAATAAAACTGATCAAGCCTTGATTGCTGTTCAGCGGCCAGTGACCCCGCTTTCCTCCGCGGTTCACTTCCTAACTGTAACCGATTTGTTCTACCACCAACCACTAAACCGAGGCTTAGAATGGAGTAGCAGCAATAACTTGCAGCAATTTATTCAATACTTCCAGCAAGTACATTCAACTGTTTATTATACTATTTCAATGAGTTGTTTTAAAGCCGGGTCACACAGAGGCGATCCGATAGCGATAGCGATTCGATAGCGAGACGATATTTTTTGTAATGTTCGAATTTGTATGCAACCTGACACACAGCAAGCGGGCGCGATCCCATACTCGGTATCGGATCGCTATCGCTATCGGGTCGCTATCGCTACCGGATTGCCTCTGTGTGACCCAGCCTTTAATAGACTGTGATGGCAAAATTCGTACAAAAATGACTTTCATAGCATGAATCGTGTAAAGAATGAAGACTATTTTTAAAATCTGTGTTTTGTAGGTACTCACACATCTTTATTTATATGCATTCTGGAGCGGAAGATTACGACTTAGTTCCCATTTTTAAGCTCAAAACTTACCTGTTACTACTTCATACGATTTGTAACTCTCAATTTCTAAAACAGTAGACAATGCTACTATGTAACAAACTACTAACTGTGAATAAATTAATTTATTTTGAGCCTAAGTTATTAGAGTCTGGAATAGTACGTACATAGGCAAGTTTTTTTTTTTTTTATAGCTTAGAGTGACGAGACGAGCAGGTCATGTGCCTGATGGTAAGCAACATGCCTGCCACATAACAGCACAGTAACACGCAGCTATTGGAACATGATAGTCCAAATCATTACCTAGCACTGCACTGCGCTCGTCACCCAGAGATCTAAGATATTATGTCTCTAAGCCCTGTAATTTACAGCGACAAAATTACGGCAACGGGAATTATGTAAAACCGCAGACACTGCTAGTAATAATTAATGGAAATCTCTTGAATGATTCTTGATGATGGAAGTCGCTTTATTTAAAAAAAAAATAAAAAAATGTTTATCAATTATCATTTCCTTGCTCTTTTCTCACTAAATGAGGTCGGCGCAGCACGTTTTGTCCTACACTTTAATCTATCATCCGTCATCTCATCGCTCGCATATATTATCGCCTTCACATAAATAATTCAGCCACATATTTTTAAAGTTTCGTCCTATTGTGATTATACCAAATAAATAAATACCTTTGGGCCTTAGACCATGCCCATAAGTTTGTTGACTCAACACTTATCTTCGGGAGTAAGGAAATGTCGTACTTCCATCTAATATAATGTATCTGACATCTTAAATCTTATGATCCTATCTTCTATTCAACTAGAAATATGTGATTACCTAGTACCTATTTATTGTGATCAAAATGATCTTGAAACAGAGAGGAAACGAAAAATAAAACTCATGCAATAAATTACCGACGGTGTGTTCCTGTCTTGCAAGTGTAAAACTCGCCTACACCACCGGAGGTCGGTGAATAAGTACCGAAGACCACAGACCTTTTACCAAATTTAGAATTGAAAAGGGATTGAAGTTGAAACAATGATCATTTTGATTGATGTCGAGATGGATTTAACGGTGTGGTTGGCAAGCGTATCACGCTTACCGGCAACAGTAAAAAATAGAGCAGTTTTTTCATGTCTAACATATTCCCTTTCGTTGTTAGATATGTAAGTATGTTTTGTGGTAGGTAGTGATTTCGTAAAAAGGCACGAAAATATGTTACAAGAAATCAGGTACATAGTGTAGTTTTACCTAAATATGTTTATACATATTATACTAAACTTTCAAACCCACATACTCTTTTTAAATAAATTACTGTCTGCTGCTCTACATTTAAATTTGTGCATTACTGATAAAGTAACAAGTGAACATGACATGGTCAGAGAACCAAAGGGACCTATTTAGTCAAAATGTCCACAAATTTTAGAATTGTATCAGGACTTAGGGTCCTAGTGATAGGGGAGCAGGCTCTCATCACGATGATTTTTAAAGTACAAAGATGACGCTAGGTACCTATTTGATTTGTTGGCTCTATATTATCTAATTATTCGTTTTTACCAAACAAAGGTATACTTACGGTATTTTTAAAGATTTGGTTCTGAATAAGAAATTCAAGTGAATTATTTTCTAAGGGTTGTATTTGCAACAAAGTAGGTACCTATTCCTTAGACAACCATGCAGTAGCAAACTTTAACAGAGCCATTGTATTGACAAGTCCAAGTTAGGTATGGACCATCGATATAAACCATTTGATGTGCGCTCCCAAACTTCAGGCGCACGGAATGACGCCATCGTTGGGAAGAGTGCGCTCACTCTTCCCACTACTGTAACCGACTAGGTTACAGTAAACGATGAACGCCGGACGTTTTACATATCACTATTCGTTGTCAACAACCAAAATAAGTAGAACCACAGGATACCTCGCCGCTAGCGGTTCTAGGGGTCAAGTGGATTGGTGACGTGTAAACCACTTATGCTACGCAGTTTATTACCAATTTCAAATTGCTCAGGGCACATCAAATGGTTTATATCGATCGTAAGGACTCAGCAAATGCGATGTACTTGAGACTATAATGTGTGACGGTTCAGGACTTACGTAGGTACTAGGTACCTATAAGAAAGTAGGCCCACCAATAGGTACCTAATATTAATTGTAACAATGAATGTTAATATGAAATCATGATTTGATTTCATTAATTCCGCAATGATTGTGTGTTACGTAGGACACCTGCACCGTCGAAAGTCGAAAATATTTTGTTCGAAAAATATTTAAAACAAAAGAAGATCAATTGTCATTTTTCCCGCGCTCTATTCGTGACCGCTGGCGGGAAACGTCAAATTATGGATGCGTTCAGAAACGAGGCGGCCGACCAGAACATGACGAATTACGTGCTCTCTCGAGAGCCAGTCCCGTAATTATTGTGGACAAGGCACTTTTTGCCCCTGACAAATAGTAAGAGCGTGGAATGAGACCGAGAAGCTTTGTGTCGCTGGCGCGCTGCTAATGACACTGAGCTCTAATATTACTACTTCTTTTGTCAGGGGCGGGCGTGGTTGAGATGCGTTCGCATCTCTGGATGGGACATCGACCTCCCCTTTATTTGTTACATTACTTGAGCGATAATATGAATCGAATGAACGCCGTGGATGGGCTCAAATTTCTTTGGCCACGCCACAAGCCTCGCTGTCACGCGAGGCTCTTTTGATGGATATAAAATTATTTATGGTCGGTTTAAAAATGTGAGTAATTACACAGGATTTTCGGGTTTTGAATCTTGTACGTGCTTTATGATCCTATTTTTAGAACAGTCACATTTCTACAACCTTAAAAAACGGTGATCAAAGATACATTCATTTGTAAAATATTCCAACAACTGGGTGGGTACTTTTTAAGTAAAATAAATAAATGCATTTTTTTAATAAAGATTGACGAGACGAGCGGGACATTTGCATGATCGTAAGCAACATATACCTTCCACATAACAGCACAGTGACACGCTGCTATTGGAACATGAAGAATCCAAATCATTACCTAGCACTGCACTGCGCTCGTCACCCAGAGATCTAAGATGTTATATCTCTAAGCCCAGTAATTTCTCTGGAATCATTGCCCTTCAAACCGGAACACAATAATGTTACACATGTTTGTAATGCACATTACTGCTTGGCGGTAGAATAACTGGCAAAGGTGTGGTACTTCCCCAGGCGGACTCTGCCAAGAGTCCTACCACTACAAATTCATTTCATCATCAAATGCATTTCCTATTATCGAGATAAATATGCTTCTAACTAAAAAAATACCTTGATCCCGAAAATTTTCCTTTTAAATAGGTAAAGCAGTAACTATTTAGAATTTGTCGAAATATTAATTTGTCTAAAGTGTTGCTATTTCATGTAATTGCAGTTTTAGATTTTACTATAAATTGTTTACATCTGAAACAGCGAACGTATGGATATGGATACGAAAATATTGATCTCTAAACCAGTGGATAAATACCAGGTGTGTAATGAAAAAAAATCAAGTAAAGTATAAAGCATAAAATAGCCCACAAAATGTTTTCACTGGTGGTACTCGAAGTCTTCTCTCGCAAGGAGAGAGTGAAGGCCATAATCCACCACGCGCTGGTCCAGTGCGGGTTGGCGAATGACACATGTCTTTGAAAGATTCTAGGTACATGTCGGTTTCCTCACGAACTCACGAGATTTTCCTTCGCCGTTTTTTAAGTTAGCGGATTTACGGACATGACATCGAAAAGTCAGTGGTGAGCGTGGGTTTGAACACGGGGTCTCCGGATCGTCAGTCGCCGTTCTCCAGACTAGACTAGCCGTAACAAGTAAACCTAGTAACAAGATATAGAATTCGACAACCATAATAATATTTAAATGAATAATTAGATAATTACCTACATGCCCCCTTTTAATGCAGCGTAGGTAGGTATCGCTAGGCTTGTTTATTGTTCCTAGTGTAGAAAAAATTAGATTCTTTTAGACGAAAATAGAAATAAAACACAGTTTCAACTTCCGACAACATTCAGTATTTTTTACATCAGAAAAGTTTCAAGCTAGGCCATCTTACTTCCTATTCAAGTAATAAAATCTATACTAATATCATAAAGCTGAATAGTTTGTTTGTTTGTTTGAACGCAAGGATCTCGGAAACTACTGGTCCGAACTGAAAGATCCTTTCTCTGTTGGATAGTCCATTTATCGCGGAAGGCTATAGGCTATTTAACGTTACGCTTCTATCAACAGGAGCGGAGCATAAATGAAAAATATAACAAAAACGGGGAAAAATATTGCATTTTGAGACCTTTCGTTGCGTGACAGCCTGACACAGCATGTGTCTATCTTTTAAATCGTTTATTCGTTCATAGATTAATCATAGTCTGGAATAATAAAAAAGCTTCTTGTTATCCCGTTAAAATGATGTGATTGGGAATAACGCAAATGAAACCGTGGGATGCCACTAGTCAAGCTATAAAATTTACGTGTCAGGTTTTTTTACTCAAAACATAGCAAAACTTTGCACCTTAATTCTAATAAAATGAGTCATTAATTCAGTTGACCAATCAAATTCTACGAAACGAGAGCTAAACTGGGTGAGAAGGTTATTTTCGTGCAACCGTTTCGACACCTTGTAATTCTATAATCATGTCGATTTATTCTCAGAATACCGTCGAGAAACCTGAGAAGCTTCTGTGGTGGTCCTCGTGAATGCTCCAACCATCGCATAATTGACTGAAAATTAAACAATGAATTTGATGAGGTGCAATCACCTGTGAGAATTGCACTATCCATTGGTAATACGTGCTTAATGTGTTACTTACTAATCTAATTCTAAACCTAGCTAGCCTTATTATCGGGCAACCCTGACATCAATTGTAAAAATTGTTATTTCAACTAATAAATAATAAAAAAACCTTTTTACGCGGTTTCATTTGCTCTCAACTAAGTTGTTTATATAATTTACATTTGGTTATTTTAATTTTATTATTAATAATAAGCTATATTTTAGGCCGATATCACATCCCGTTTGTTAATTATTACAAGAAAAAAAATCAAGTTTCTAACTCACAAGATAGCTATTTCACTATAAGCTCTATCTATCATCCTGCGCATAGCAACATACAATTTTTAATTCTAACGTACATAATAAAACACGAAGTAACATTATAGGATTCGTCAAGCCAATTTGTATATTTTTATACTAACTAATGGCGGAATGCGAGGGAGCTACTATTTCATTTTTAACCCATGACGTTTAAAGCTTCTCTTAATTTATTTCAATTCCAACATTTTGTCTAAGCTTTTTTAATGGTAGCTATTTTTATCAATATTAACGTTTATCTGCTAACAGCTTGTCTTGAGTTCTTCTGGGTTAAATAACTTATAAAAATAACTTTGTGGAATAATATATATTACAAATTGGCGAAGGTTTTTTTCGAGCAGGTGCTTGTGGTAGGTTTCTACTATCGTCATTATAAGAACAGCTGAACTAAAATATGTAGAATTACTCGTACCTACTCGCTGATAGATATATTCTGGATCTGGGTGTCTCAAGTTAAGGGTGAATCGGTTTCTTCTAGGTAGCGCGCTACTTACATAGATTAACTTCAAATAAAAGTGCGTTTAAAGATAGTAATTTTCGTGGAAAATTTATTTACGTTAATTATATAAATTGTGGCAAAAGCCATGGGACCTGTAGAAGTGCAGCAAGTCAATAATAACAAAAGGTGCAGTGGTCTAGTGAATAACTCCAACATATATGATTTTAGCATGGTGTTTGGACTATATAGCATTTTCACATGATTTTTACCAAACGATGGGCTAATAATCTGAAATCCTGAAATGAATAACTCCTGAATAAAAAGTAAACTACGTGTCATTCTAATGTAAAAGCAGTAGTATTGGCGTATAGTTTTAGCGCTATCCGCTAATTAGTTTATACGGGAAACAGCATCAATCATCCATCCATCCTCATAGCCTTTTCTGCTTGAAAACAGTGTCCGGTAGCGCGGGGCGTACTGATGCCCGATTTCCACGAGGCTAGTTTTTCAAGCTAGTGTTAGTAAGTTAACAAGTTAATACTTCTAGTTTCGTGTAGACAACGCTACGCAACGCTAGTTACGAAGTAACTATTTTCTTATCTGTGACGCTAGTATTTTTTTTTAATATAGAGTGACGAGACGAGCAGGACATGTGCCTGATGGTAAGCAACATGCCTGCCACATAACAGCACAGTGACACGCAGCTATTGGAACATGAAGAGCCCAAACCATTACCTAGCACTGCACTGCGCTCGTCACCCAGAGATCCAAGTTGTTATATCTCTAAGCCCTGTAATTTCTCTGGAAGCATTGCCCTTCAAACCGGAACACAGTAATGTTTGCACATTACTGCTTGGCGGTAGAATAATTGGCAAAGGTGTGGTACTTCCCCAGGCGGACTCTGCTAAGAGTCCTACCACCAAGAGTAGTTTTGTCTACACGAAGCTAGAAGTACTAGCTTGCTAGCTTACTAACACTAGCTTGCTATCCTAGCTTGGAAAACTAGCCTCGCGTAGCCGGTGTAGCTCGGGCATTAGTTCTTATAAAAATAATTGCTGTTTGTTAAATATTGGTGGAAATTTCTCTCACAACACCATCTAACCCTAAATGCCGGGTCACACAGAGGCGATCCGGTAGCGATAGCGATCCGATAGCGATAGCGATCCGATACCGAGTATGGGATCGCGCCCGCTTGCTGTGTGTCAGGTTGCATACAAATTCGAACATTACAAAAAATCCCGTCTCGCTATCGGATCGCTATCGCTATCGGATCGCCTCTGTGTGACCCGGCTTTAAACTAAGCAATTCTTGTACTATTGAGCCTGATAGCTGATAATATAATACTAATATAGCCGTAAATACACGCTTATTAGAACGTGGAAACCTAGTCATAGAATCAAAGATACTAATGTTACCTTGATATTTAACAAAACTTGTGTGATGATTAATCTTACAAAAGATCCGACTAATTAAACCAATGGCGCCTGTACCACAATATATGTAGGTACCTCTGCTTACGCTGATTATGATAAAATTGAATATTTATTTTCATAATATATTCATAGCTCCATTTAATAGGCCGTAAAATGCTAATCCAATGCTCAATTCATTTTATTGGATCACACAAAACTGGTAACGTAAAGATATCGTTTGGTTACTGATATGGTCCATTACGGCATGTCAAGGGTTATTACAAATTTTATGTTGCTATATAACTTAGTGGTAAGTAGAAGGCGTTGGAAAGTATTCTTTATCGTTATTTATCTAAAGTAATGAAGTCAAGTTACTGAAGATAACTTGTCGTACCTACACCACTGATTGTTACCGTATCTCCAAAAAAAAAGAATTGGGCAATTGCAAACATCACACGTTCTCATAAATCTAAGGGTTGGATCAACTTTGGGATCCAAACTAGGTACATATCTTGGTACCCCGTATAAATAAATAAATATTGGTAGATATTTCACACACAAAACCATCTGATGCCAAACTAAGCAAAGCTAATGCTATCGTATCCAGATAGCTGATGTAATACTTACCTATATGGTTGTAAATCCGCCAACCCGCACTGGGCCAATCCGCCAACCCGCACTGGGCCAGCGTGGTGGATTATGGCCTTAACTCTCTCCTTGCGAGAGAAGGCCCCGAGTCCCAGCAGTGGGAACGTTTAGTGGGCTGTTGATGATGATGATGATGGTTGTAAACAGGTACATGTTCTATGTATAATAATACATAGAACACACCCAGACAGTACAAATATACATATTCATCACATACATTTATATCTGCACTGAATGGGATTCGAACCCACGACCCTCTACTTCAAAGGCAGACTTACCACCAACTTAGCCACAACCACAAGCCAGTGCTTTAAATGCATAGGTAATGGCAATTAAAGCCCTCTACCAGTGTTCCATGTAAGTATGTTCAAATGTACACGAAATCATAAAACTTAAACGAAAAAGGCATGTACGTACATTTAGAAGTAGAACAATGGTAAAATTTTAATTAATAGACACCCCCAAATTAAATTTGTAGCAAAGTACCATACCTAATACGGTACGTAACTAACCCTGAACCTAGACTTTACGTCTCGAACCACAGAAATCTAAATAGTAAATTATTTAGATTTCTATGCCTCGAACCTTTCGTTTTTACACCATTAGAAAAACGTATAGTGAAACTAAAAATTACGATATAAATGAAAACTTGTAACTTAGAACTATAGTATTAAACTGTACGAATGTTACACATGCCTGTTTAAAACGTATAACTACAGCTATAGCGATATTACGCATGTCGATAACTCGATCTCTCAAGATTTTATCTATCCGAGCGTATAACGCGCACGCCCCGCTCCGCTGCTCCACCGCCGCTCCTACGTTACCCCGCTACATTAGCATGTGGGTAATGCGATATCATAAACTTTTCCCTATCAAAAAGAGCTCAACGCAACTTAAGAAGTTTTTACTTCAAAAAAACTTACTGTCTACTTAGATATCGATTTTGATTTTGAGAGTCTTGACCCAGTAAATATCCCGTGTCTTATTCTTCGAAGGCTGACGACGGTCCTCTGCTGAGGTTTGATTGCCTAACAGACCAGAAATATGGGGTTGTATCAAAAGGTTCATGTCTATGCTGTTTGGACTTTCTTTAATTTCACTTGAAAAGATAGAGAAGAAAGAAATAGCCTGTTTATTGCTCTACCTTTCTGGCCATGGTAATTAAACTAAGCTGATGGGGAGCAGATTTTTAACGGGCGTAGATAGTTTATGGCAAATCTTGATATCTTCCGACACTTCGGCCTCCGAATTAAACTGATGAATGTGTCTGGGTCTTCAAATCGAGAGTGACTCGGTTTTGTCTACGTACCTAAGCACGCACTATCGTATATCGCATCGTCGCTTAACATCAGGCAAGATGGTAGTCAAGTAGTCAATAAATAATGCGTTTCTTTCGGTATCTATATCTATCCATTGTGTAATCTGAGTACCTACTAAAACCTAATTTAAATTAAACTAGCGGCGGCCAGCTGCTTAACCCAAGTAGTTCCCGTTCACGTAATAAAGTCTATGTGTTATTTCTAGAGATGCGCCGAGTAACACTTTTGCCGAGTAACGAGTACCGAGTATTACTCGGTTCCATTTTTTTTCAACCGAGTACTCGGCCGAGTAACTCGGTTTAATCAAATTTCCATTTCGCGCGCGTGAACAAGTACAAACAGGTTACTATTACTACTCATTCATTAGCATAATTTTGATTTTATTGATTGAGATTATCAAAGCTTTCCTAAATTATTAAAAAATACTTTTTGACTAACTGTTGGCTTAATTATATGTATATGCACCTAAATGGGATACTGCCTTTTCGCCGAAAAGTGATTGGCCTATTATCACTGGCCAACCAACGGTTCGTCTATATTTCACTTTGACAACTAACGATTGTCAACTTTTTGTATGGCAACGTTTCATTTGGCGGAATTATTGTTAAACAGATTTTTATAATGACTCAATACGTTCAAGGCACTTATCATTTGTTAAATTTTTCACTACGACAAACAACTTTTAGACAAATAACGTTTCGTCTGTGTATCAGTTCCCTTTTGTACATTTATATTATGTTAGAAAATAAATTATTTTTACATGTAATATTATAACCACAGAAATCTCCAACAGATGTACACATTTGCAAAATTTCAAAGTTCGGAATGAAGTTCAGATGAAATAGAAAGGAATCGGTTTGGTTAGGTTAGAACTGTGACCAACAAGGCACAAGCCAAGCGAGCGAAGCGAGCATTCCGCGGCAGCGGCCGGCGAAGTGCCAGAACCAAATCGCTTTTGTTTCAGTACACAGAGCACAAACATGAGAAAAATAATTATGAAAAAAATACTCCAATAATACCATCAACCTGTATAATATTTGTCCCAAATGAAAATGGCATCCCTGTAAACAAATTTTGGCGAAAAGGCAGAGAACCATACCTAAGTATATTACTTTTCTTAAACCGAGTATACTCGGCATTCAAACCGAGTACCGAGGCCGAGTACGAGTATCAAAAAACCCGCCGAGTATGCCGAGTACCGAGTATCAACCGAGTACTCGGCCCATCTCTAGTTATTTCAGACTTCAATCTCACTGCCTTTGGAATTTATGATATTAGTAGAATTATCTAACTCGGTAGATACCTACGTACCTATGATGCTCGTGGTCACTAACCTACACGCACATACGTCAGCGAGCCGCTGTGACGCTGTACGCAGGTATGTATTCATAATAATAGGCTGTAAGTATAGAATGCAAATAAACGCAAAGTCTGTGCCACCAGTCAAAGCCTTTGATGAAAGTTGACATTTTTATAAAAGAAACTTAAAATCTAGAAAGAAACTTGGCATTTTTATGCAATTTGGTCCAAATTGAGAGATTGGATAGTTTTATTTCGATTAACGGTCTTTATATGATAATATCCGAGCGAAGCCGGAACGGGCCACTAGTCTATAAATAATGTCTATAATGACGAATGTTTGTCTGTATGTCCTATATAGAATCGTAAACTATGCATTTAATCAATTGATGATCTTTAGATTTGTTGTGCATGAACTATTGGAAGGTTTCTAAATATGACCAATTTTTGACAGGTGGCGTAGCAACGCGCGCTTGGTACAGCTAGTAATAAATAAAGTCTTTTACAAATTCAATTTATATTCACCTTTTTATATATAATAGAGCAACGATACGAGCATGTGCCTGATGGTAAGCAACATGCTTGCCACATAACAGCACAGTGATTTGCAGCTATTGGAACACGAAGAGTCCAAATGATTACCTAGCACTGCATTGCGCTCGTCACCCAGAGATACAAGATGTTTTAGCGGACAGTTGGTGTAATCGACAGGAATGCCACCCGGAAACGTGAGTGATGGCGAAGACCACGCGGCAATTGAGCAAGATGTAACTGATTGGATCCGCTAACGAAAAGTGACGATGGAATGTTTCCGTTGAATCGTAAAACGGACGAGATTACAATGTATATAAACTTACCACCGTGTTATAAAACTTCTTTGGGCGCGCCTAGACAGATTTTTCGTGGGCTGTGAATTGAATTCATTTGTCACGCTCGGGCATGATAAGAAAGCTTCGGGTAAACTCGGGACCATGGCTATTGGCCATCTAGAAATACGTCAGCCAAGGGGAAATGCTGAAAGAGCATGGACAGGCCATCATGGCATGGCCATCTAGAAACGCATAGCCAATGGGAAATGCTGACGCATTTCTAGATGGTCATGCCATGATGGCCAGGCCACGCCCTCCGGTTACACCCGTGTAGTTTCCAAGGTAAGCTATCAAATTCTGAGTTATAAGTTTTCACTTCTATCGGCAGTTCCTATGTCTGCCAATTTGTTTTTTTATGTGGGGGAAATACATTTATGTATCCCCAACATACAGGGACATGGTGAGGTATGTCGGGCTCGACACTATGGTGGCAGACATGGTGACATACCGACTAAAACCCCCGTGGAATGTTGTAAAACCTTAAAAACTTAAGCTCAACTCTGTCTTTGAATTCATATGACGTCACAAACATCGAAAACTTCTAAGCTAGACATTTTTTAACAGACTTCAAAATCAGTCGGGTAAAAAGGAGGAGGTTTTCAATTCGGTTGTATGTTTTTTTTGTATGTAGGTATGTTACGCGATAGCTCCGCAAATCGTGAATCAATTATTAATGTTCTTGTTTAGTAGACATTGATAGTATCAAAGCCATATACATTTTATCGAAATCGGTGTGGTGAGTTTTGAAATTTGATCAAAAAAACTAAAATTTGGTTCCGTGTATTTAGACCACATTTAGAAGATATAGAGATAGATTCTTTATAGAGTTTAATTTTAATTTGAATGCAGTTTTGGTTTTTCCACAGTACATATTATATACTAGCAGCGCCCCGCGGTGTTACCCACGTAGTTCCCGTTGCCGTTGTTCCCGTTGTTTTTCCGGGATAAAAAGTAGCATATACGTTCTTCCAGACTATAATCTATCTGTGTTCCAAATTTTAACCCGATCCGTTCATACGTTAGGACGTGATTGAGCAACAAACATCCAAACATCCATACATTGACATTTATAATATTAGTAGGATTTTTAGCGTTTGATATCTGATGTTACGAATATTAAAATTGACTAAAGATTATTTTTAACAAAATTTGCATTATTAGAGGTAAAAGAGCCAGGTTTGGTCTTAATCTTAACATAAGTCGCTACTGGGCCAAAAAAACCCAAATATTATACTTCTTTCAAAGAACTTTTTGTAGTGGTAGGACTCTTAGCAGAGTCCGCCTGGGGAAGTACCACACCTTTGCCAAATATTCTACCGCCAAGCAGTAATGTGCAAACTTTACTGTGTTCCGGTTTGAAGGGCAATGATTCCAGAGAAATTACAGGGCTTAGAGACATAATATCTTAGATCTCTGGGTGACGAGCGCAGTGCAGTGCTAGGTAATGATTTGGACTATCATGTTTCAATAGCTGCGTGTTACTGTGCTGTTATGTGGCAGGCATGTTGCTTACCATCAGGCACATGACCTGCTCGTCTCGTCACTCTATGCTATAAAAAAAAAAAAAAAAAAAAAAAAAAAACTCCACATTGTTAGGGATTAAATAATTCGAGATAGCCAATATAAGTTCTAACTTTGAGAAATCATTCTCAAATTGCCTAGAATCTAGAAAATGATTGAGGAAAAAAATCAAAAACTTTCACATTCACAATATTAGGAGTAGGTAACAGGAATAATATTTCACATTTCCTACCTCTATAATTATCCAAGTACGTAAATCTAAAATAAACGGTCATTAACATTCGTGAATTGTAATCCACATAGAATAATTCCATTTAACCTACGCTTTGATTTCGGTAGATATTGAAGGTTTCGCAAACGTGTAGGTAGGCAAAAACTTGTTTACACTTTTGCGTAGGACCGAGTCACCATTAGATCGATGTAAGTACCTATTACAATAGAGCGCAAATCAGATGACGTTGAGTTTTGTTCTAGCTGGCTAGTTTAACAGAAGAGGTGGCCGATTGAAGTAACTACAAGTATACATTAAACTAGATAACTTTAATTTTTAAAACCAGACTGCAAAAAATTAACAAGTTAAAAACATTAAATACTATCTAAGGACACTTGGGTGATTGAGACGAATCTAACTATATCATAATTATCAAAATCCATCCAGCCGCTTGGAAGATACGTTGGAATAAAGAAATTTTACAAACATACAAGTTCGCGCGAAAAACATATCCCTTCTTTCAATCGGATAAAAAAAAAAAAAATGTCCAATACTTGTGAGGGTTTGAATTTGGAAACCAATTGTTTCTAAATTTAGGTCACACATTTGCAATGAATCGTTTTTGGGTTGAGTTTGAAAATACACGTACACACACTTCGACATTATTGCTCTATAACTTTATTTTCGCAAATTATATAGAGAAAGCTATAGGAAAATCAAGACAATTTTATTTAGGTGGTAGAAGATTAGGGTCATGTTTGAAATTAATATTAAGATGCCATAATGGAGTAAAAAGACTGTGATCATATAATTTATGTTGTAGTGACTGGCGGGAATGTTCCAACGTCCATTGCAGAATCCTAAGTTGGCATTTTCGAATGTCGCTTGCACCTGTGTTTTTTCCCAAGTTTCTTCAGAATATATGTGTCATCCATCAATCCGCACTTGGTCAGGGTGGTAGGTTTGATTATCTCTTTGTTGAAGGAGGTCCCGATTATTTATATGACATAAATGGACTTATGGTAATCATATAATTTAAAGTTTAATTTTATAATATACTTAGGTAGGTAAGTACTTTAGATTAGGATTTCAAATATGTAAGTGTAGTGAACCTGGTGGGAGCTTTTGTAAGAACGCCTTTATTATATATATATGTATATTCTGACTTTATTGAGCTCGACCATAACTCCAAATGTTCATCTGATATCCTTCTCCTTCCAGGACATACATATGTAAATCCGGGCGAATGAAATCAGGGCTCAGTGCCTGATCCATTTGCGGCAGTGATAACACAGACAGACACGGTCATCAGTGCCTGATAACATCTGGATAGTCAAAACCTTGAAATATTAACTACTTATGATAGTAACTCCTAAATGTTGCCCAAAATAGCTTTAATGCATATTTGCACTAGCAGTGCTCCGCGGTTCTAACCGAGTACTTTCTGTTCCCTTAACTTTTCCGCGATAAGTACCTATGTGTTAATTCGAGGCTATAATCTATGTTTTAAATTTCAATCCAATCCATGCAACCATTCCGACGTGATTGAGCAACAAATATTAAAACTTTCACATTTATAATATTACTAGGATAGGCACAGTTATGAATTTATTGCCCTGGTAGGTACATAAATATTTATTGAAACTCCCGAACCGTCACGAAAGTAAGCAGTTGAGAGGTGTAATAAAACCTTATGAATAAGATGGTTAAACCGTTGATGAGCTGTTAAGTCTTCCTATCTTGTACACCACAAAGACTTTTACACTCTGTTTAACAAAATACGTATTTTGCATACGGGTAATTACAGGCCTCATTGTTGTACACAATGCCGTTATTTATTATTTCAATTTCACAATATATTGTGAGGAAACAATGTGACGTGCCTTATAAGTACGACTCTCCAATTGTTGTTACAAATTGCAGAGTGGCTTCTGTGTCATTGTCGTTGCTTTTCTAGGCTGTGAATTTTGTGGAATTGAAAAATGATATACTACCTACATATGACATATATATGCTTTTTATATCGTTCAGTTGCAAGGGTCGACGAATCGACGATATCGTTTTTATCGTGGGTGGAACCTGGAGGTCTACTCTCTTTCTGCGAAAAACATAATTTCGAAATAAACTCGCGACTCTCCTACTTCGGTAATACTTCGATCCGTCGTTTTGTCCGTTTAAATGTTCTAAGCCTACTCTAATTAGAGTATGCTTAAGGCCAATTTACATCAGACGAGCGAATGCTCATTCTATCCCCACTGTATCAAATTCATTTGGTGTAAACAAACGTAGATCATTCTTTCGTTGTTTTGTTTGCGTTCGCAAAGATTCTATGGAATACTTATATAATATGGAAAACGCTAAGAACGATCTTTCGTTTACACTAAAAGATCGAGAAAGAATGCTCTTGTTCCAGCTCTAGCTCTATGTTCGTTCAGTTTAAATCGGCCTTTAGAACTTAGAACATTTAAACGTCAAACAATGTTGTATCGGACGAAACGAAGTAAATAGTACGAGACTACGAGAGCAGGAAAGTCGCGACTTATTTTTCGAAATTACGGTTTCGTAGAAATAGAGTAGACGTCCTGCGCTTCTATCGCCTAACTAAATCGGCTATCGCTTTGCTCATGCTGTCTCTATCATTTCAAGCGAAAAGAAAAGAGAGAGAAACATCATAGTGATGACATTTTTCGTTCGGCGGTAGATCCCCCGGGCTCGATTGGCAAGGGTGGATCCAACGTTGGCGCCAGGGTCATAGCGTAGTCGTCAAGTGACAAAACCATGCAACAAGTCCATGCGTGCGTTTTTATTATGCGGAAGCTGGTATGATAAAAGAGAGACCTATACCAAGTAGAGGGATGAAAAAGGCTGAGGATGATGATTATTTACTTTTTAAACTTCCGTTGATCATATTTCAATGAGAGTTTAAACTCTTTTTGAACACGAAACACATGAGTTAATTGCGATCCAAATAATTATTCAATTACCAACCGACGCCGACGTTTCGACAGTTACAACGGTCGTGGTCACGAGAAGGGAGGTAATTAAATAATGATTTGAATCGTGATTAGGTCCTGAAATTAAAGTTTTGCCGGTAGAGAGGTGGGGCCTAGACTGCCGGTAGTTAGCATAGTGAGGAGCATTCTGACGATGCGCGCTGCGAGAGATAAAATGCTTTCGGCATCTTATTCTTCATCTGACCCTTATTATTAGAAACATAGAATAAATAGGTAGGTTTTTTTAGCGTGACACAAACAAACAGTAATACGTATTACAGTGAAATACTTACGAACTAGCCTAGAACAATCTCTGCCAGGCTAGCTAGCTATTATTATTAATTAGGATTATTTATTATTAGCAGCGCCCCGAGGTTAACCCGCGTATTTCCCGTTTCCGTTATTTTTTCCGGGATTAAAAGTAGTCTATGTGTTCATTCAGACTATTATCCAACTGTGTGCTAAATTTCAGACCGATTTGTTTATAAGCATGGACGTATAAAAAAGTCGGACGTAGTCTCGCTAAAACAAAAACTGTGTCACTAGAGTCGGCCACATTTACACGTGTGCGTTGTCAGGTTGTCACTGATAGGCTGACACGCACACATATACACAAGTAGCGCGTGTCATGACCCACTGATGTGTGCGTGTCAGCCTGTATGTGACAGCGCACACGTGCATATTATGTGGCCGACTTGATGGACACAGTTTTTGTTTTAGCGAGACTACGTCCGACTTTTTTTATACGTCCAAACGTCCATGTTTATAAGTTACGATGTAATGGAGCAACAAACATGGAAACGTTAACATCCTATTGTCCTACAAACATTATAAATGTCAATGTATGGATGTTTGTTGATCAATCACGTCGTAACGTATGAACGGATCGGGCTGAAATTTGGAACACAGAATGTAATCTGAAAAAATGCATAGGCTACTTTTATTCCCGAAAAGTAATAGGAACGGGAACTACGCGGGTAAAACCGCGGGGCGCTGCTAGTTTAAAATACGAATAGGATTATGTCAGCCGATCAAATCCCAATATTGAGCAAAACTTTCTTTCCTCGCTTCACTTTTCTCTGTCAGTGTATTATGACATTATGAGCAATCTTTTCCCAATCGAGAAACATCGCCATTTTTCGTGACCAGGCAAAACTTTATTTCTCTTGAATCGTAAAAACTACCTACAAAAGAATCGTAGTACGAGCTGCGTACAGAGAAAGCACAACACAATGCCCCGTTGTAGATGCGCTAGATATCGAGCACTTTGAACTTTGCTCCGTACTCGCTAACCTGTATGGAAAGCCAGGGCTTCATTTTTGAAATCCCTCGCATGCGATCATCTAAAACTAAATCAATACTAGTATTTATATAATCTGAACCGTCGATTCCAGCAAGTTTATTACAACTGTTGCACAGATAATCTATATAATTTTATAAAAATCAATGCCATTTTTCGTTAGTGAACTAGTGAACTACTCCTTAACGGCTGGACCGATTTGAATGTTTTTTTTGTACACGTTTAGGTAGGGGCCTGGATGGTTTAGATTCACATTCACAAATCAGCCCGGCAGATGGCGCTGCAGTTGGTATCTAGGTTATTATCCGAGCGAAGCCGGCACGGGCCGCTAGTATGATACTATTTTTTTATATGCAACAAGTTCGTACATGATTATCAACAACGATTTGGAAGTGCAACGGAATCCTATGACATATGACACAAAGATGGTTCGATCCCTATTTTGAAATTCCAGCGAAGGAAATTATAGCCGGAAAACTCAAAGTTACTTAAAGTCGGAAAACGGACACGTTGCAAGACCTCTTTCGTAGATGTGTGAACATGTAACACATCAAAACATCATGCTTGCATATTCCAAGATCTAACAACAAATTTAGGGTAGGTGTTTGAGGCAAACTCAAAACTTGCCACATAGCTCTCCTCTCTCCTATTAGGATTGGTTGGGGTATACCCCAACATGGAGATACACACAGCTGCAGACCTGGCTAGTAAGTGCCGAGGCAAAATGAATCCCTCAATTTAGTTTTTTTAATAGTACGGAGTGACGAGGAGCACGACATATACCTGACGGTAAGCAACATAGTCATGTTGCCCTGTTAATAACATGACAGCACAGTGACACGCAGCTATTCAGATTATAAGATCTATTGCTCTATTGCTATTTAGATATTAAGATCATCATCATCATCAGCCGCAAGACGTCCACTGCTGAACAAAGGCCTCCCCCCTAGATTTCCACAACGAACGATCCCGCGCAACCTGCAACCAGCGGTTTCCAGCGACCTTTGTGAGATCATTTGTCCATCTAGTAGGAGGCCGGCCAACACTGAAACAATTAGAAGATAAAGAGTACAAATAATTACCTATCACTGCACTATATATGAGAACTGTGAAAAGTGTTTAGCTTACTTCAAATATCTACTTACCCAAAATTTGTTGCCAGCTTTCGGAATAGCACTTGGTCTAGCAGGCAGCCTTGCCTCTTTTGAGAAGATTTCTTTTACAAAATAGAGTGACGAGACGAGCAGAACATGTGCCTGATGGTAAGCAACATGCCTGCTACATAACAACACAGCGACACGGAGCTATTGGAACACGAAGAGTCTAAATAATTCCCTAGCACTGCACTGCGCTCATCACCCAGAGATATAAGAAGTTTTTAATAATTTAACTGGAAAAATTGCTCTTCAAACCGGAACACAGTAATGTTTGCACATTGCTGCTGGGCGGTAGAATAATTAGCAAAGGTGTAGTACTTCCCCAGACTGACTCTGCAAAGAGTCCTACCTCCTACCGCTACTCTTTTTGGAGAAGGTTCCAAAAAGGTTCCTTGAGTCCCAGTAGGCGAACTAAATTGGGCTATAATTATATTCGCGCAACTAATTCGTCATGTGTGTACTTACACACATACGTAGAGCATACGTATGTGTACTTACACACATACGTAGAGTGTACTTACACACATACGTAGAGCATACCTTAAAGCATATTCCAACGAAAACGGGCCGTAGGTATACGTACAATATTCACTGTCTCAGTCGCACGTGTGAACGAAAGTGAAATAAAAATAAATCGCAATGGCATGATTGTCTAAATAGAGACCCAGAAGTTCATTCGTGAGCGCGACCACAGAATATATAACAGGGCTTCATAGTACTTCGAGTACGCTGCCTTTACTTTAACAGCACAATGTAGGTAACAGTTAGTTTGTTACATTATTCTGATCTTTCCACTGCTTTTTAACCCTCGATGCAAAACCTTTGTGTGAATCACTCACGCACTCAGTCGCAAAATAGTCCTTAAGCGAAATGGTTCAGTTTCATCATTTTCATTCCTTTAATTGTTCAGTTACATACCTAGGTACATGTTACGCGATAGCGCCGTCAATTGTAAATCGATTTTGACGTTTTTTTTTGTTTTTCACTCCATTGTAACAAAAGATTTTCATCTACGAAAATACAATTATTAAGTAGATTGTTTTTATTTGTTATTTGGCACAGTACCTACCCACTATGTACAATATCAGAAAAAACACATAAAACCTATCTTCTAATATTGCTCTCGCCAACTTTTTTCTACTAATAGTTTTTCCTATAGTTCGTTAATCCTGATAAATCCCGTGAGAGGATTTATCAGGATTATCGACTATCATCGCTTAAGTTTTGTCCCTAAGGGCTTGACGGTTTTCAGATTAACTAGACAAAATACAGACAAAAAACAATACCTACCGGTTCATAAAAAGGCATTTTCAGAATGCAAATTGTTAGATCTAGCTTTGTCAGGTACTACTACATACCTACATTTGCGTCCTGAAAAAGCCTCATTATGGCGGAATTAGCGCTGGACAATATAATATTGTTTACAGATATTATTTACATAGTAGAACCTCTTTCTTTTTCGAAGTCGGTAAAAAGGATTTACATATTTTTTTATTGTTAATGAAAATCGTTATTTAATTGATTAGTAGTTATCCCATAGAGATGTTTTTAATACATTACAAGAGGGCTCTATAAGCGAGCGGGGTGAATGACTGGCATCCCTCCGACCGCAACATTGCCTTACTCAAGCAGTCAAATCCCGCGATGAAAATCTTGAATTACAAATCTATGCTTAGCCATATTGTGGCACACTGTAATACGACAGTAGCGTCACTTCTAAATGACAATATTACTCTTGTCCGAGGACTCTAGCCGCAGCGCCGCATCAGCGTTTCTGAATAGGGTGACCATACAATTTAATATAAGTAGCTAGTTTTTGTCAGTGTTTTAAATATTACAATATTTAAAATGGTTTTAAACTATCTGTTGTTTTACATCAGCATCATGAATTGCGAGATACTTACGGGGTCATATGGCATGTCCATAACCCACTACGGTGGTAAAGTGGTAAAGTGCAGTTGACGCATGTCCTTGAAAGTTATATTTCTTAAACATGTCGATTACTTGTGATATTTACCTTCGCCGATAGTCAATAGTGACGACCAACTTGTACAAGTATCTGTACTTCAAAAAATACCCGAAGATGGTATTCGAACTTCCCATTATGAAATCGTACATTCTCTTCACCAGGCCACCACGCCTGCCGCATTAGGTATACACTTTATTATGAAGTTGAACCCTTCATCCCACACTTAGAATGTCCTGTTTTGTGAGATTCAGTGTTTTCTCGCCATTTAGTAATGTTGTAGGTGGGTTATAAAGCTGATGAGTTTATTTGTTTCAACTTTTCAACGCACTTATCTCAAACACAATTGGACCGATTTCAAAAAATTGTTCACTGTTGGATTTATACGTGATCCCCGTGTGATGTAGGCTATAGGGATATGTGGCACGGGAGAAGCTGGGGGTGATCGCTAGTTATTTAATACAAAGATAGAAACAAAACTATTTGAATGCTATTAACACTAATAAGGCGCTTGCTTTACATTGTACAGTGTAGGCCTCTTGGCAGGTTAAGCAAGTAGGTAGGTACCTACTAGCAAGCCAGTCATTTTATCACCAAGTTATGTTTAAACGTAAATCTTTTGTTTTTAGTGTTTCCAGAAATTACAGGGCAAAGAGATAGTTTATCTTACACCTTACACTTCTGGTGCGGTGCGATGTGAGGCAGCATTCAAACGCAAACTTATCTTAACAATAATAAAATAAAAAATAACAAAATTTATAAAAAGGTAAGTACCTACGTCCTACATAATAACATTACAATGCGTGCATGCAGGACTTTAGATGTAGGCAAGTTTAGATGCCGAATTTGAGGAAATAAAAAAATGGTGTACCGTCGCACCAATAGGCTTTTTGTACACACTCGGGATAATACGGTAATTAAAGTTCATGAAATTAGAGGGAGAAAATATCAAGCACCACGTACCTGGGACTGCTCGTCTCATCGATGACGTTTCCTCAAATCTTGTATTGCGCTCACTTCCAGATACATTGGATATAATTATAGGTTCCTTTTTTGTTGGTTTTCTTGATGTAACTGACACAAATGATTACAGTGACGAATACGCTTTATTATGAGAATATCTTCTGAATACTTCCACCGAGTTAAACTCCTAAAGAGACGAGTGCGCGGTGCTTGACAGCTGTTTAGAGCCGAGTCATGAACTACCTTCATTTTAGGCGATCGGAAAATTAATAAAACTTTAGTGAGAACGATACAAATGGTAACCAATATGGTTACCATTTGTAACATCATGTTTTATCACGTCAAATTATCCATAAAATAGGCAATCGTATGCTCACCCTACTTGTGAGAGATAAAGTTGCACTTTCTGTCTCTTTTCAATAAATTGCTCCGAATCATTTTCTGTATTTAGAATATTTAGATCAGTGGAGCATGAATGTTATGATATTTTTGACGTTGGATAGATATAAAACCACAGAAATCTAAATAATAATTACCTTATTATTTAGATTTCTGTGTATAAAACGATACTAAAAATCAATCCAAACTTAACAATCAGTTATTTCCGAGGAAAAATACCATAAAATTATTAGGTAGATAAAATTTAAATATTGCAACTAAATTTAAATAAATGTTTTACTACCAAGGACCTAGGTAGGTACCTACTTGTTTTCGTCGCTTATAGAATTGTCTTAGTTTAGGCGAAGTAGCTATTTTTTCCTCTGTGGTATTATATAGGTGTATATCTGTAAATCTTTTTTCAGATTAAAATACTTGCCGTTATGGTATTCTAAACTCAAATATACTTAAGTTATTTTTACGTTGAACGGGACGTTGAAATACACCCCCACCCCTAGGTTAAGATTTCTCAAAGCAAAAACCCGGACTACAAATGGTTTAAAGTTAACGTCAAAGATGTTTGCTGTCGATATTTGATTTTTTCCCCGAAATGTCTGTTGTGGAGGCCCCGGGGCGTATGCCCCGTTTGCCCTCCCCTAAATACGGCCCTGAAGGTGTGATGTACCTACCTATTTGACTTTTTTACGATATTTTCAACTTTTGTTGTCCGTCTTCTAATTTTTCCACCCATTATTTTACATCTAAAAGTTACCGTAATATTTCTAAGGATAAGTAGGTAATGTTTAAGCGATAAGGCCGCCAAATTATGTACGTATTTAGCTAGAGTAGTTACAGCCTATGGTATTACTCTTGCTATTACAGTAAGAATGGAGTCCTAACTTGTGCATGCTTGTGCCCTCCCAAACTTCAGGCGCATGGAACTACATATATGTTATCGATGGGAGGAGTGAGCTCACTCTTCCCGTTTTAGTCGGTTGTAGGAAGTGGTGAACGCCGGACGTTTATACCCATCACTATTCGTTGTCAACAACCAAAATAAGTAGAATCCCAACATACCTCGCCGCTAGCGATTCTAGGGGTCAACTAAATTGGTAGTTGTAAGCCACTCACGCTACACAGAGACGCAGTTTGTTAACAATTTTAAGGCCCTCAGGGCACATCTTTTGATTTATATCGATATTTGTACCTATTTAGGCTCTTCCTATCATGCGCGGTCCGAAAGGGGGGGGGGGGGCACAGGGGACATGACAAAAAAATCGTGTAAAAAATCTACAGAAAATCAAAATATGTAATGGTACATTGACTATTTTTTAACTCGGGAAAACAACTGGAGCGGCATCTACGCGGGTAAAATCGTGGGGCGCTAATAGTAGTCTTTTTTACTCGATTTCTACTTGTGACCCCCCCCCCCCCCCCCCAAATCCAAGGTTGTGTACTGGTGACCCCCTCCAAAATTCGAGGCTGGGACCGCGCCTCCGCGAATGCTTCCTATCCTATATCAATAGTCGCGTGGCATATATAGCTGTAATCTATTATGGCACTAGATATAACTTATTTCACAAACAACTGGCAGCAACCCCTCCGCTTTTTTACTCGCGCAGTTTCGGTTCCCGTAATTTTCCCGCGTAGTTTTTTTTTTTTAAATAAAGAGTGACGAGACGAGCAGGACATGTGCCTGATGGTAAGCAACATAACAGCACAGTGACACGCAGCTATTGGAACATGAAGAGCCAAAATCATTACCTAGCACCGCACTGCGCTCGTCACCCAGAGATCTGAGTTGTAATATCTCTAAGCCCTGTAATTTCTCTGGCGTGGTGAAGTAGTTTTAAAATATTATGTACTTATCATCTGTGTAATTTCATCCAGATCCCCCACGATGTTTTTAACCGACATCCAAGGAGGAGGTTGTCAATTCGACCAGCATGTTTTTTTTATGTAGGTAGTAGGTATGTTACCTGATTACTCGAGAACGCCCGAACCGATTAAAAAAATATATTTTTGTGTTCGGATGGGTATGCTTCCCGAATGTTCCCATATACATTTTATCGAAATCGGTGTGGTAGTTTTATAAACCTAAAATTTGCCTACAATTTTGTCTGGATGACGTAGTGGTCGATTTCACAAAAGTTATGAAACTCGAGCCTATCAACACGATATTGTGTAAATGCATTAAAGAAAACTTGTTTTACACCAAAAAGGTTAAAATATTTTTCGCTTTTGAGTGTCTATTTGTGGTTTTGAAGTCGGTTTAATTTTTTGTAGAAAATAGTTTATTATTTTACCGTTAAAATGTGGTTGGTGATAACAAACTTGTATACGTTTGAATTTACTTTTTTTTTTTTAATAGTGACGAGACGAGCAGGACATGTTTCTCATGGTAAGCAACATGCCTGCCACATAACAGCACAGTGACACGCAGCTATTAGAACATGAAGAGTCCAAATCATTACCTAGCACTGTACTGCGCTCGTCACCCAGAGATCTAAGTTGTTATATCTCTAAGCCCTGTAATTTCTCTGGAAACATTGCCCTTCAACCGGAACACAGTAATGTTTGCACATTACTGCTTGGCGGTGGAATAGCTGGCAAAGGTGTGGTACTTCCCCAGGCGGACTCTGCTAAGAATCCTACCACTACAAGATGGTGAAATTTAACGTTATTGCCACTTATGGCGTGCTGGAGTAAGTCTCCTATATTTCGACGCAGTGTCATGCACCATCAGGGACTCGCTCTACCATATATAAACACCGTAAATAACCTGATAAAATGATACTAGTGTTTTGTTGTTTTCATAATCATCACCCTGTGTTCGCCCACTGCTGGACAAAGGCCTCGCAAAGACCATCACTCAATCCAGTCTCAGAGCGTCCTACACTAAGTTTACCGATTCGCGGTCTCTACTCCAGCCTATCTACCGCCTAACGAAAAACGCTTTGACATTGCTCTCTTTTTTCTCGCTTGAAATGAAAGAGACGGCAATGTCAAAGCGTTTTTCGTTAGGCGGTAGACCCCCAGAACCCGTTGCTCCAACGGTTATCGGGTCTGCGTGATGCGTCTGATTTGACCGGTCCACTGCCACTTCAGTTTGGCCACTTACGCTGAGCTATCTCGGTGACTTTAGTTCTCTGACGAATTACTTCATTGCGTAATTTTAGTGTTGTAATACCTAATATAATCAAAACAAAGAAATGCTGTGCAATATTTTAATTGACTAACAAATTCATATAATTTTCAAATTGACGAACATTTTACATAAATTGGTACTATACATTGATTATATAAGTAATATTACAAATAATTACCGGCAGTTTTGGTACATTACATTTAAGATTAAGTAGATTTTAATAGATAATACAAATAATAGTAAGTAATGTATCAATTACAATGCGTAGGCCATAGTTATACAAGTACATATTTGCGACGATTCCTTGACCATTTCATAAAATGCTTAAGCCACAAAGTTTAAGTTTTAAGGCCATTCTAAGCCTAAGATTACCTTTCATATAAGTACAACTAATCAGGACATTTTAGATTACGTAAGTAGATATACATAGTTAGTACATATTATTTTTTATAGTTTTTAAATTTTCGCAATTTGAACTGTTTTTGAAAAGATTACAGATTACACAGTCTTCTTTTGACCACGACAGTTGTAACGTTGCCGAAACGTAATTAAATTATAATTTTGATTGCAATTAAGCTGTGTAATGGTTTCAATGTTTTATAATAATTGTGGA
This sequence comes from Ectropis crepuscularia, assembly GCA_963693475.1. Lineage (NCBI taxonomy): Eukaryota > Metazoa > Arthropoda > Insecta > Lepidoptera > Geometridae > Ectropis > Ectropis crepuscularia. Next base: position 10,932,685 of record OY856339.1, on the reverse strand, counting down.
GAAGGTAATATTCCGAGAGCTGGCATCAAATTTTGGTTAGGTATTTGAGGCAAGCTGAGAACTTGTCACACTTCGCCTATTATAATAGGCGATCCTCAACACGGAGCTGCAAATCCTAATTGGTGAGTAGCTAGCAGGGCAAGAATCTATACATTAAAAAAAAAAAAAAAAAAAAACAATAAATTAATTTGAGGTAGGTAATATGCAATGACTATGAGGAGACTATGGGCAGTGGAGGAGACCATGGGCAGTGGGGGAGTCGAGGCCAAAGATTTAGTCCGCGAGATTGGGCGCCGTTTACGTAACCAAGGTGACTCCCTTTGGCTCCCTTTGACTCGCTTTGGCTCGTTCCTGAGGCAGAGGATAGCCATCGCCATCCAGCGAGGCAACGCAGCCAGAGTCTTGGGCACATTTGCTCCAGGAACGATTCAGGGCGGGTTATTTTAGTGTATGACTCTGTGCGTGACGTGTATTTTTGTATGATTTAATTTTATTTGTATTTATGACAATAAAGGTGACATTATTATTAGTACTTTAATAATGATTGAAGAATTAAAAAAAATATGCAATGTTTATTTGTTGGTTTATAATAGGATAGGTATGTGACAAATTTTCAGCTTGCTTTTTCAAATACCTACCCAAAGTTTGGTGCCAGCTCTCGGAATACCTATAACTTTACTAATAGCAATAACAATGCAATTGTTTCTGTTTGAGTACATTTCCATCAGACAACATTCAACTAATATCTTATAACTAAAATGACCTTATTAGACGTTTTATAATAGACTACAGGCCCGTGAACAAAATTTACGGGTCAAATGAACCACCAGGACACCTATGTAGGATGATAGAAGGGTATAAAGTAATAAGATTCAGCACTATGCCGTCACTTGTAAGCTGTCCAACTGAGTGCAATTGAAGAGGGGGGGTTGCAATCCTCGATAATTTCTCCTTGTCGCATAATTTTTGTACGGCGCTGCGGAATAATAGATTAAAAGATGTGATTACCTGGTGGTTCATTTGACCCGTAAATTTTGTTCACGGGCCTGTAGTCTATAAATAAAAAATGATGTATCTTACTTCATTTTACTTAAAATGAAACTTACTTTACAAAATAAACTTACTAAATATTTACATGAACTACCCTACAATTAAAATAATTCGGAACGAATGACCAACACAAAGAAACATCAGGACATATAAAGGACCGTATTGAAATCTAAAACAAATAGTTGAGGCTTAACGTTGTCATCCTTTTGAAATAGAATGGAATAGAAGATATGGCGCGAATTTAATTAACGTTGCATTATTAGTGTAGCTTCTGGTAACACTGGGCTTTGTAGTCTACTTCCTTTTGAGTCCATCATAAGCACAATTTTGAGCTGTTAAATGAGCTCTAAAAATACGTAACAGTAAAAAAAATTACATAAAAAATCATTAATCGAAATAAAAACTATCCAATCTCTCAAGTTCGGCCAAATTGCACTGATATGCCAAATTTCGTAATCGTAAATATATCGGTTGAGTTGGTGAAGAGATCACTGGGGGTACAGACATCGTGACACTGTTTTTGAACTGAAAACTTATTTAGACGTACCACAGAATGATTTTTCGTAGGCTGTGAATTGAATTCTAGCGTCACGTTAGGGAAATTGTAAGAATTCTTCGAGTAAACTCGGGATCATCGCCATTATCGATCTAGAAAAGCGTCCGCAAATCCCATTGGCCATTGCTGACGCATTACTAGATGGCCCATAGCCACGCCGGCCAGTGTCATTCGCGTAATTTCCAAAATAAGCTATCAAATTCAGAGTTAGAAGTGTTCACTTCTATCGTCATAGGAATGGCTGACATTTTTTTCGTGACGGACCCACCATACCACTAGCCCTACCCCTGGTGGTAGGGTGGGTCCGAAACCATACCACCATCACGCCATCAAGTAATAGTGTTGTGACACATTTTTAAAACAAAAGTTTTGTTTAGACTTATTATTATTTACAGCAAATAAACTAAAAGAACAAACTGTAAAAATTTCCTACGATTTTATATAATGAAATCCTGGTAACACCTCATCAAGAGGTAGTAGTGGTAAGGCGGTAGTGAGAGCTACTATTCTCCTTTCAGGTTTATTTTGCGTATTCTTCAGGGACTTCGCCTTTTTAGGGTTCCGTAAAACGTAAAAACATAACCCTTAAAGATTCGCCATGTCTGTTTGCCTGTCCGTCTGTCCGTCCGTATGTCACAGCCACTTTTTTCCAAAACCATAAGGATTATACTGTTGAAACTTGGGAAGTAGATGTATTCTGTGAACCGCATTCAGATGATTTTTATACAAAAATATTAAAAGAAAACAATACATTTTGGGGGTGCCCCTTATTTAGAACTGAAACTCAATTTTTTTTTCCTCAAATCCATACGTATGTGTGGGTCTTTATGGATAGGTCTTCAAAAATGATGTTGAGGTTTCTAATATATATTTTTTTCTATACTGAATATTTTGCGCGAGAGATACTTCCAAAGTGGTAAAATGTGTGCAACTTCTAAAATGACAAAATTAAAAGAAATATATGATGTAAGTACATTACCATGCAAACTTCCACCGAAAATTGGTTTAAACTTGATCCGGTAAGTAGTTTCTTTTTAGTACGTCATAAATACACTATAATTAAAACTTCGATCAAAGTTACAACGAATTACAAGAACTTTTCTATTTTGTTACTTGCTGCTACGGAAGCCTTCATGTGCGAGTCCGACTCGCACTTGAGCGCTTTATTCCAAATATTGCGCTTCTAAAGTCACACGCGTTAGGGAACACTTCTAAAATTGCGTTAATTGCCAAAATCGGCCCATTTAATGTAAGCCAGTATAGTAAATATAATGCAAGGAATATTGAACTTGAATAATTGCATAAGACTTACATTTTTGCAACAAATAGATGATAATAGTTGCGGAAAAAATAACCATCTTAGATAAATCACAATATGAGTACTTTGTCACATCATTATGGTGGTATGGTTTCGGACCCACCCTACCACCAGGGGTAGGGCTAGTGGTATGGTGGGTCCGTCACGATATTTTTTAATTATAAGATATACCTATAGGAAGAGTGGTGGTCCGTCTGATGTTTTTAACATAGATCAGCTATTTAATACAACACTGTGGATCACATCGAATTGTTTTTCACATACTTATTAGCTAAAAGCCGTTATTCTAAAAGCGTTCAAGGTGGTCATGGATACACAAAATTATTTATACATTTGCAGTATTTCCTTAGATTAGAAGATCATATAAATAAGAAAATTGTGGAAAAAAGCAGTCTTCTTAATACATTTAATACCTTATTTTATTACACTTACTTACAATTATGCAGCGATTACATACCTACTTTCATTGGTGTTTATTGTTGAAGTTTATAAATCAGTTACGCGAATACAGTGTTCTTTGAATGGCAGGTTTTTCGCTATTTTTGGGTTGTCGAAAGGTGGGTAAAGGTGAATACAATTTGGCAATTTTGGGATGAACACTGAACAGTCTGAAGTTCTGTTCATGTACCGAGTGATTTGATTCCAAAACTATATATTGCGTAGCCCTCTGCACACAGCTCAATTAATTGTTGCAACATTAGTGAACCCTTACCCCATTCTTGTTGGCTTTCAAGATTTTTGAAGTGAAAACTTATTTTGGATCGCCACAGACAGATTTTTCGTGGTCTGTGAATTGATTTCTAGCGTCACGGTCGGGAACGATAAGAAATCTTCGGGTAAACTGGGGACCATGGCCATTGGCCCTGCTGACGCATTTCTAGATGGCCATGCTCATGGCTACGTCCTCCGGTTTCACCCGTGTAGTTTCCAAAGTAAGCTATCAAATTATGTGTTAGAAGTTTTCACTTCTATCGGCAGTTCCTATGACTGCCAATTTTTTATCAATTTCTGTCATGTCCAACTTAAGTGTTTCATATTTTTATCGGTATAACCAATGAAATCCTCCCAATGCTAAAAATGTTGCAAATATGGACCGTTTGTAATCACAAGTTCAAATTGTCTTTACTAACGTTCAAACATAGCTAATTTTTACAGTACAGCTGCCCTGCCATGTTTGCGATTTAGGGTGATTCATTCGTGTGAAGGCTGGCTACGGGAGATATCAATTTATTTGTGGCACGTGGAGTGACGATCACTTATGACAACTAAGATCACCATTATAGAAATCAATTTTGATCACAATACGATTAACACTGGACCTAATCAGATAGTAAGTATAGTATCAGATAGTAAGAGAGACATTTACCCTGCAATGGAAAAAATAAAGTGACGATTTTGATCATAACATTATACTAATATTATATCTAACGCTTTATAAGACGATTAAAGCTTTATAAATTCAGCGTAGCGGACTTACAATAAGAAATTGTATACAATAAATATTATAAATAACCAAGCATGGTCTTCATTGTTTTGCGTAATTGAAGTGAAATGACCATACCCCATACCTAAGTATTTTTGGCAAGAGCTTTTGAAAATTTCACTTTCGTGACATGGTTAGATCATTTACGAATCTTCAGATCATCAGATAACTAAACCAAAAGGTGCATTTTGTACATACTTATATATTTATGAGGCCACTTTTATTAACATTGAAGACCTCTTTTTCTTGCGCATATTACTAGCTTGCAACTTCGAAGATCTATTTATTATCGTTTGTTGGACCTGAATTCTTAATTGTTGCTTGGACAATTTCATAAATAAAATAAACCTTTATATACATATCTGTTACTGGTATACAAACTAGCCTTAAATCGGCTAATACTTCGATTACAAATTTTACGAGACCTCCTTCTTATCTTGCGAGTTGTTATAAGTTGCATTGTTTAAGAGCTCTCATCTGATTGGTTACTTGCTTGCGTTCTTGATTGTTGTTAGGACATTAGATATATTCAGTCACAGCTGAATACATATAATATTTCTGAAATACCACTTTCAATTACCTAATTCATCGATTACCAGTTCTATAAGATCTTCCGCGTAGTACTTTGTTTCAACGTCCAAGAGCTCTCGCTTGATTTGACACATCTGTATTCTCAATTGCTGCTCGGCGCTTGGACATTTGGGTAAATGCAATTACAGCTATACATAATCTATCTACTAGTTTCCAATAAGCTAATACATTGATTACCAGTTTTATAAGACCTCCTTCTTATCTTGTGCGTAGTACTGCGTGGCAACGTCGAAGAGCTCTCGCCTGAGTTGTTGCACTTGCGTTCTCAGTTGCTGTTCTCGTTCGCGAATCATCGCGTACTGCGTTTCGCGTTTCTCGGTGTGTTGTTCTACTAACCAGCGTAGGTAGAGCTCTGGAATTGAAATAGGTGTAGGTATAGGTGCTATAGGGGTCTCTAAATAAATGCCTTATGATTTTATGTTCCGGCAGCAGAATTTAATTCAAATACATATAGCCACGGAGCTAAGCTCCGTGCATATTATAGCTATGAAATTGATATAAGTTGACGAAATTTCAAGGAACTGAGAATTTTTTACTGAGAGAACCAAATTTATAGAGAGTTGTTAATATGTTTTTCTGCGAAAGATTAAAAACACATTCCAGTTAATACATTAATGACGCAATTTTGATGAGATTTTCTGGGACCAATCTAAAAGTCTGAATACACCCTTTCAGATAAAAAACATATGCTTCTAATTTCACCAAAATCGGTTCAGTTATTTAGTTACAGAATGTCGTTTGTTTGGATTTTCAAAAATATTAAGACTATTAAGAACTCTTGTTTTACAGCGGGTTCATGCGGCCGCTCAGCTCGTCCGGCTGATTGATCCACGACACAGGCTGGTTCACTCTGCCTCACTCTCTTGTTCACTCTGTGTATATACATAGTAGAACCAACCTTCCCAGATGACGTAGCTCATAGGAGCGACGGACGGCCAGATGACTCCGGCCGTGGGTTCGTACAGCGGGTTGATGTGGCCGCTCAGCTCGTCCGGCTGGTTGATCCACGACCACAGGCTGGTACTTCGCTGGTATACACCTAACGTCTCGCGCTCTTGTTCACAGTCACATAAGAATGTACCTGGAAACAAACATGTGACATTTAATGATCAATTTCTTTTTTAAAGTTAAAATAATTTGTGCTTTATTTTTATTAATGATTTTGTTTCAAGGTCTTTAATGTTGGCCATAACACAAAAAACCTAAACTAAAAGACATATTGTTAGAGCTAGCGAACGTCAATCAAGTGCGAAAAGTGGCTAAAAAAAGTTTATTAAAAAAAGTTACAGTCATTGACACTGCAGATATACTACTTCGGTGGATATCGAACTTCTTGAGGGATCGATCTATACGAGTTGTCACTGATGGCTGTTCGGCGTATTTCCAAACTATACAACGCCAAAACGCAACCATAGAAAACTGCTAGAGTATATATTGTAATGTTGTTTTAAAATCTGTTATTACAAACCATACAAGAGTTTTGCGTACTGATGGTGTATAGTTTGTAACGTGGATGCTCGCGTTGCGTCTTTCCATTCTATACAACGCCAGAACGCAGCCATAGGAAACTGTTCGCGTACGAGTATATTATATTGTAATGTTGTTATAAATCTGTTATTACGATGCATACAATAATTTTTCGTACTGATTGTCTATGTTGTCGATCCGATGCTGAGATTTGACTCTGGGTGGGCTCCCGCCAGAAGCCCTGCGGTCAGCCCTGAGTGTCGCTTCTCCATACTCGGCCTGAGCTCCACTACGGAGGTCGCCGGCTCGCTTCGCTCGCCACCTCCCCCCTACGTTTCGCTAGGCCTCGTATGGCTCGCTCCACTCAGGACCTCCCTTAGGCTTCTGGCTCCCGCATTTTTTATATACACTCTAGGGGTAGTAGCGACAAGACTAGGTGGAGTCGGGGTGCTCCGAGTCGGATCTGGGAAACCAACATCTACAATAAATCAGTCAGTATAACATCTTGATAAAACATCTTAGATCTCTGGGTGACGAGCGCAGTGCAGTGCTAGGTAACGATTTGGACTCTTCATATTCCAATAGCTGCGTGTCACTGTACTGTTATGTAGCAGGTATGTTGCTTACCATCAGGCAAATGTCCTGCTCGTCTCGTCACTCTTTATATAAACAAAAAAATGCAACTGCTCACGTACAAATTGTAATGTTAGTTTCGCGCGCTTATTCCAAAACATACACGATTAGTCCGTATGCGTACTGGCGCTGTATATTTTGTAACAGCATCATACTTCTACGTTACTACAAAGTATACGCGAGTATTTGCGTACTGGCCTTGTATGGTTTGGAAGATCTTAGTAAAAAAACTTATTTACAATCTATACGTGATTAATTTCATACCCTTGCGTTCTGGCCTTGTATAGATTGGAAATACGCGGCTGTTCGTCGGATCAAATGGGAAATGGGTATCAATGCCGGAGTTCCTCAGGGGTCGGTACTCTCTGCGACGCTCTTCCTGCTACATATCAACGATCTGTTGAAGCCCGGTATTTTTGGGTACGCAGATGATAGCACCGTCGTAGGAGTTATATGTATATTTAACACAAGAGCCAGTGGGCAACAAACTCAGCTACTGAGAGAAAATATGGTCGAGCGTTTGAACTTGGCTCTTGAGGCAGTCTTTAAATCGGGCGATGCCAATTTGGCTAAGTTTAAGTGTGCACGCGATGTATCCGTGCCGGTTACTGACCATCTCGAGCTTTTGGGCGTTTCGTTGTCATCGACGCTAAACTTTGGCACGTATATTGAGTCAAAGGCTAAATTAGCCGCCAAAAAACTAGGCATCCTCTCAAAGGTGCGAAGATACTTCAATTCTCAACAGTTGCTCACGTTATATCAAGTACAGATTCGCTCCTGTATGGAGTACTGTTCGCACCTTTGGGATGGATCGGCTAAGTATCAGCTGGAGATTCTAGAATAGATTTAGAGACGTGCCAAAGTGTTCGGAGAGTGTGCAACTGATCTGCATGATCTAATACCACCTTGCTCCTTCTTCTATCGGACTTCGTATCTCAAAAAAGCGACATCGCTTCATGGTTGATGTTCCAAAAAGACGAACGAAGTGATTTGTCTCCACGTCTAGGTTGTGGAATGCGTTGCCTCAGTGGGCTTTCCCCGATAGTTACAATCTCGGTGTCTTCAAATCGAGAGTGAATAAATAGGTTTCTTCTAGGTAAGCACGCTCCATCGTAGATCGTATCGTTGCTTAACATCAGGCGAGATGGTGGTCAAATGCAAGCCTATATTAGTTTAAAAAAAAAAATACGAGCGTGACGCTTGAGCTCAACTCACAGGCAACAAAAAATCTTTGTATGGTGCGCCAAAAGAAGTATTCATTTCAATAGTTTCACCAACATGTAGGTTTCGCGGAAAACCAATAACTTACCACAATGTACTGGAAGCTGCAAGGGAATTACTCGAGGAACTGTCGCAGTCGCAGTTGCAGTCCAGGAAGAGAGCGAACGCGGGCACGACCCGAACTCGGCTGGCTTAGCTTTGATATTGCTATCTCTTTCCTTTTCGCTTGAAATGACAGACACAGCAATAGCAACGCCACAGCCGACTTAGGCGGTAGAAGGGCGAGTGGCCTGCTTACTCATGCTATATTAGCTATTAGCGCTTCTAAATGTAGGTGTGTAAACTTTTCTTTTTTGGAGCTCGAATGTGAAATTTTGAGCAATCATTTTCGTTCCTGTAAACGTGGAAATTTATAATATGACTTACCGAATTGGCTCGCGTAGGAATGCTCGAAGAGTACGACGAGGAAGGACTGCTTGTACTGGAAGCTGCAAGGGAACTGCTCGAGGAACTGTCTCACGCAGTCCAGGAACAGAGCGAACGTGGGCGCGGCGCGGGCCAGCGGCGCGGCGTACGGGCCGCGCGCGTGCCGCGACCCGAACGGGTGGCCGGCCTGCAGCCACTCGCGCTCTATTAGCGCTTGTAGCCTGGAAATAAGGTGCATTATTGAATACTTTATTATCTAACTAGCTGAACCCTGCACGCGTTGCTGGGTCAATCAACTTTTCGACCCACACTTTGGTGTCCTCAGCTATTTCTGACCAAAACTCCATAAATATACTTAAATTGGAATTAAACTACAAACTATAGTATTTATAGATTATAAAGCATCGTAACTTCCACGTTTGTGTGCGAAATTATTCCTCAAATATATCTAAGTTTGTCGTAACTCCAGTGACATTTTTTCCTTCCATACATAATATTGCTGTCCAAAACGCGTGATGACAACTTCCCATGCCGATAGATTAAAAAATAACGGCGTAAACTGTGGTTAATTTATGAATCATCGATACATTAAAATACAAACTTTAATATTTTCGAATTGTAAAAGTGATCGGTTGATAATTGATTTCCGGAAAAAATCTAGACGTTATGTCCAAAGGAATTCTTGTGTACATTGGTATACTGAGTTGCCTTTAGAAAGCGAATTTAAAAAAACTTCACGTGCGTCATTCGGAGACTATCTACTAAAATATTGGCGGTCTCTCTGTCGGCGCGGCGGCGAAAACCATTGACGATGCTGACTGACCACCCGTCAGCGACGAGCTCTCAGTGGTGGTGCGTGGCTTTAAATTTAAGTGGCGCTGTCGGCTGAGTTACCGCGATTTTATCGGTAAATACTGATATTCATTTTACGAATCATGTTGTTTTGCAAGGACATAGAATTAAAGTTTTGGTTGGTGCATATAAGTATTTCAATTACTAAGTGGATTTCATTTAATTTGCAAAATACTGGCAAATGTATCCTGAGTTACCTGTATACTGAGTTACGTTTCTGGTAACTCCAAAGACATAGTTGGTAACTCCAGAGACATAGACAGTTTCCACTAGCCCGTTATTCAGCCCATCTACTGTTTCGCATTCAGCCATACCAAACAGTTTTGGAGTTCCACCAGAAAGCTCTTTTGGTTTTTAATTTGGGCCAAATTTGGACGAAGAATAGACTTCATCATAATTTGTAAACAAATAGTTCCTATTTTAACATTCCTTAGATGAATTTCACCAGAAATTCAATTAAACTAACACACTAACATATTCTACTAACACCAAAACGTGGGTCTTGATGTTTTATAGTAGAATATGTCCGGTGTCAAGTCATTTAGAGAAGAATTTGTCTAAGGTGTTACCTAATTGTCTCTGGTGTTACCTTTATGTCCTCTTTTCTTTGAATAGTTATCACTGTTATTTTACGGTTGTTTTTCGAAGTATCACTTATTATTTTCTTGTTTTAGTTGTGTTAAAAGTTGGTTTTCGTTTTATAATGATTTTGAAACGTTTGTCACTCTCAACAGAGAATTATACAAAATAAATATAAACTTTGGATCTCGGTGGTAACGCTAAATACAAATTGTTGATATTATGTTCTCAGGTATGTAACTTAAATTAAGATTGAATATACCATACTATTTGATTATGCATCCGAAAGTGAAAAATATATAAGAGTAAGTTAAAACTGAGTTTTATTTTCGGTTACTGAGGTAATACTCTCTGGTAACGCAAGAGACTCTTTTGTGGGGGTTATTTAAGTTTTTTATGAATATAGTAAAAATCATACAACAGACGTCGTGCCCATTTACACATGTCATGCTTCAATGTTCAAGCTATTTGAAAATATACTTCGATGTATAATATTTACGAAAAAAAATTTGATTTTTTTTTTATTGTATCCTCTCAAAAGTGTGGTTCGAAAAGTTGATTGACCCTGCTACCCCACCTATTGAAGGTCGTACCAACTGGGGTTTAGAACAAATTTGGTTTGCTTAGGTTATAATCACGCAACCTTAAAGATGCGTACGGGCCTTAAATATGGGTGGCCGGCTTGCAGCCACTCGCGCTCTATTAGCGCTTGTAGCCTGGAAATAAGGTGCATTATTGAACACATTATTATCTAACTAGCTGAACCCTGCGAGCGTTGCTACCCCACCTAATGAAGGTCGTACCAACTGGGGTTTAGAACAAATTTGGTTAGGTTATAATGACGCAACCTTAAAGATGCGTACGGGCCGCGCGCGTGCCGCGACCCGAACGGGTGGCCCGCCTGCAGCCACTCGCGCTCTATTAGCGCTTGTAGCCTGGAAATAAGGTGCATTATTGAATACTTTTTTGTCTAACTAGCTGAACCCTGCGAGCGTTGCTACACCACCTATTGAAGGTCGTACCAACTGGGGTTTAGAACAAATTTGGTTTGCTTAGGTTATAAACACGCAACCTTAAAGATGCGTACGGGCCTTAAAGATGGGTAGCCGGCTTGCAGTCACTCGCGCTCTATTAGCGCCTGTAGCCTCGAAATAAGGTGCATTATTGAATACTCAATTATAAAGTCAAAGTCAAAGTCAAAGTACTTTATTCATAAATGTACAATTTACACGTCAATTAATAAAAACATAAAAACAAAAGAAAGAGCATACAAATTGTATACATTTTCAAAGTTTAAAATGACTACTTTACTGTATTATAATAATTATTGTACAGAAAACTGTCAAGCATTATATGAGTATAATATGTTCCATGTCAAATGTTTGCATTCATTTTTATAGGACTTTGCCATCACTCTCTAAAAATTCGGTGTAACTATAAAAAGTTTGATCGATAAGCCAGCACTTTAATCTATTTTTGAAGCTGCCGAAACTTGGGGCAGATATAATTATTTTGGGAAGCGTGTTATAAACTTCAGGTCCCATAATGTGAGTTAACTTCCGTGACCTCGTTAGAGAGTGTGGTATAACATCCAGCTTATCCGCGTTACGCATGTTACGAGAATGTCTCTCTCCTCGCGTATTGTATGATTCTAGATTATTTCTGACATACACAGCCACCTGGAAGATCATTATAGCAGGTAACGTAAGTATGCCAAGCTCTTTGAAATATGGTCTGACGGATGTGCATTGCGATACGCCAACGATAGCACGTACGGCACGTTTTTGGGCGCGGAACGCACGCTCCCAATCGGCAGCACGTGCGTATAGCTCGGCGCCGTATTGTAACCGAGAATGCACTGTGGCAAAGTAACACGCCCGCGACACATCCGCAGACACCACTCGGGATACTCGTCTTAACGCAAAGCACGCACTGCTGACCTTAGCACACATCTTGTCGATGTGGTGCTCCCACGTCATGCTGCGATCAATCTCGAATCCCAAAAATGTGGTGTTCTGTACTTGCTCAATTCTGACACCGTTTAGCGAAACTTTAAGTGGTTTTGTATGATGGCCCGACAGACAAAAGTGAACGAAGTGAGTCTTTTTTGAATTTAACATAAAACCATTAGCTCTAAACCATGAATTTAAGCCGTTAATTACAATATTTAATTTCTCTTCCAATTCCTCTATTGTAAGAGCTGTTACTACGGCAGCCACATCATCTGCATACATGAATATGCCTGCACCCTTTACGGCATCGGGGAGATCGTTTAGTAGGAGAGAGAACATTATATTTGACACCGACGAACCCTGCGGTACTCCCATAGACGAAGGCAGTGGATCTGATTTATTATCGCCATCGCCAGCATCCACTACTTGAGAGCGGCCTCGTAACATGTCAGTCAATACCTCGTATGATTTCCCAGCTATGCCATAGTGTTTAAGCTTTAAAGCTAAGGTCTTGTGGTCTGCGACATCGAAGGCCTTCGATAAGTCACAGCACAATACAGCTACTTGATCTTTACGTTCACGGGCAGCCAACACACTACGAATCACTTCACGCGTTAGAGAAATCGTAGACCTCCCTTCGCGGTATGCGTATTGTTGTTCACACAGCGCCTTGGTTTCCGATAGGTAGGCCACTAATCGCGAACTCAAGCCGTTTTCGAACACTTTGGCTATTGCTGGTATAATCGATACTGGTCTATATCCATCAATATCGTCCCTCTTGCCTTTGCCTTTAAATATCGGGGACACTTTCGATATTTTCAGCGACGACGGGTACGAGCCTTCTCTAAGACACTTATTAAACAGTGTGGCGAGAACCGGAGCTAGAGGCAGAATTGCTAACTTAATTAGCTCCATCGAAACACCGTAAATGTCTTTTGACTTTTTTGGGGGTATTCTGGAAGAAACTATACGGAATACCTCATCAGCCGAGAAACTTGTTAGTCTGAGGGAACAGTCAGATGCTTGACGTGCTGATACTAATATTTTACGTACAGTAGCAGCATCAGCTTTAGGTGCCCCACAGGCAGCAGCTGCATTTAAAAACCGAACATTCATAGCATTTACTGCATCTTTTGGCGAACTAAACTTACTGCCGTTGCAATCTTTTACGATCTCGGAGCAGTTCGACCTTGGGGTATTGTTTTTCCCCCTCTCCGTGTTCACGATTCCCCACATAGCTTTACATGGATTCGTACTTCCGTGTATTATACTACTATAATGATTTGTTTTACACATATTCAAAGTCGAAATGTATTTCCTGGTGAGATCGTCAAATATAGCTATTAAGTTCTCTTCCTCAGGAAATTGGTCAACTAATTTTGAAATATCAAACAACAACGATTTTAGATCAATTATGTCAGGTGTAACCCACGACGCGTCACGTTTGTTATTTGGTGTTCGTTTTATCGGGAAACATGTATCATACTTATTTGCTAAAATATTAATCAGTGCCACCACAAATGTTTGAGCGGTTTTGTTTCTCTCGCTTACCTCGGGCCAATCTATACTGTCAATAGACATAACGAAGTTTGACCGGTTATTTTGCGAGAAATCACGCGTGCGGCGAGTGAGTTGTGCGGGTGTTGAGTGAGCAAATTTCAGTACTCCACGTACAGCCAAGTGATCCGACAGAAGCGTATTTATTGAGTTTGCGGAAGTAAGTTGTCGCGCTACATTTGTGAAAATAAGGTCAATCGCTGTTTGTGACTTTTCTGTTATACGAGTAGGGAAGTCTACAATTGAACTCACATCATAGGAGTGGAGTAAGTCAAACAGATTTTTACAGTCAGCGCTAGTGTTGTCTAAAATATTTATGTTTATATCACCGAGAATCATGAATGTTCTATCGGTTGCACTGAGCTTATCAAGCAAACGTTCCAGGCCACTTAAGAAACCTCTAACATGAGCTAGGCCTGTGCGATAAATGCAAATGATAGTAATGTCAAAGTCCATAACGTCAATCGCGGAAATTTCGCAAAATCTTTCTACTGACAATGCTGATAACTCAACGTTTTCGACACACTTTAGTGCTTCATTTACAAAGATGCAAGATCCGCCATGGATAACATTATTTCTACAAAAACTAGAAACTAACTTGAAGCCTTTTAAGTCTTCCATTCTAACACGTACACGCTTCACATCGGCTCTACAAACAAAAAATCAAAACCAGTGGATTTTTTCGAGCTGCGCGCGTATCAAAAGTGTCAGTGTAACCAGAAACAGTCAGGCTACCCCGGAGCGGTGCAGACATCCCTCAGGACAACAGGAATAAAGAGAAATCTTCAAAAAAATATCGGCCAACAACTGGAAACAAAGGTTAGTTCGGTAGAAACATCAGAAAACCGCATAGCTGTAATCGGACAAACATCACGTCCGACCGCATACCGAACTCGTCGATATAGATAACTCCGCTGTCACGTTCGTTTCGCTGTACAATCGAAGCACGTCATCGCCAGGCACCTACGACACCTCCCAAGTGACGTCACAACACTCTCTGCACCTTAATTCGAACTCAAAGGTGGACTTGGGAGACAGCAACAGCATCGTCGGCCCCTGTGGAAGAACTGACTGCGGGTGACTGGACATCTGTCGAGCGGCCCGAAGAACATCCATCCCAAGCGTGTACGTTACAATATCAACCAATTCAAGTTTGGAAGGAAGAAGAAGAGGAAACCCCGTGAGTAGGATAAGTGGTTGCAGGTTAGACCTGGTCTAGTTAAGCTGTTAAATAATACCTAAATAAGTACTTTTTTCTTATACTAAACATGTCCGATACAACCAAAAAATCCGCCCCCTCCACCTCTGCTTGCCCCACATCTGCCCCTGCCATGGCACCCAGACGAACAAAGGTGCTTTCAGTTAGGTCAGTGGCATCGACCTTGCATAAACGCATTTTAAAAAAAAATCTTAAGACCAGCAAGTCTGAGGTGGTGTTGTCGACGCAGCACCAAGGACAATGCCCTGGGGTGCCCACAGAGTTCCCCGAAGTGGGGTCCCGCTGCGCTCAGACACTCGGTCATGTCTCATCGCCACCGCATTCAAAAACAGCTAGTGAAATCTCGGCTCCGGTGTCCTCGGTGCCGGAAACAAGCCCAGAACATGTGGCCGCGATGGACAGGATCGGGGACTGGGAACAGTGCGGGATCTCACCGCCAAAAGAGTTGAGGACGGATGACGAGATGGATAGTGTGTCGGAAACGTCTTTCCCGAACTCCGCCCGCTGCAAAAGAGCCAGCATGCTGATCGCACATAGCTCAAAGCGGACGGGGGTCGAGATGGACAGCGCCACTAAAGTGGCAAATGACGCACTACTCCGGGGGAAGGACGCTCTCGAAGAATCCCAGAATTTAAGGAAGGATTTAAAACAAACCGCTATCGAGAGCCTCCAGGCGCTCTACGAGATCGTCCTCTCCCTGGCAGAGTCCAGGCACCGTCACATAGTCTCACTACAACAAGAACGAACTCGACACGCAGTGGAGCTGCTCTCGGTGGAAAGAGCCCACTCAAAGTCTTTACAGACAATTGATCACGACATAACAAAAGAGGTAGCTCTGGCGCGCGAAACACTTAGCGAACTCCAAATAGAAACTAAAGCTATTAGAGACTGGCAGAGCTTCGAGTCGATAGAGCCCTATCAACAGATCAAAGCAACGGCGGAGGCAGTGAAGAGCATCAACGGTTACCTCAAATCACCAGCGCCCAGCCAAAACCCCACCGTCGATCTGACACCGCTGCGGAATGACAGTCTCAGCCTTAAAACTGGGATAGAAATTCTTCAAAGACAGGTAGACGAGATGCGGAGAGACTCAAACGTAGAAAGAGAGAAAACTGTTGAGGCCCTTCGCCAAAACGCTGAAATGCTAAAAGAGCTCGCCTCGATTCCTCCACCTCCAACCCCTTTAAATTATTCGGACAGGTTTTGCAAAATCGAAAAAATGTTGACTGAACAAACACTCCCTCCACCCCCCGCCCCAATTAAAATTAACATCGACGAGCACGTGCTACCAATCACGGAACGGCTCGAGGCTGTATCTTCGGAACTCCGGACTATGCGGCAAGATAAATTAACTCCTCCTGCATCAGTTCTAAGCATCGAGGCCGAAATCTCCCAAGCCGAAACCGGCAAGCCACCAAAGCCCGCATACGCCAAAATCGCGGCTAAGCCCATTGTGCCGAAACCAAATCATACACTGATCGTGACAACGGCAAATCACACATCATCCACGACATCTGAAAATTTGATAGACAAGATAGCGTTAGCACTGGACACGAAGAAGACTGGAGCAAGAGTTGACCGAGTGCGCAAAGGTCGGAACAGGAAAGTCATCCTGAGTTGTAGCACAGAGGAAGACCTTGGCCTAGTCAGAAATCGTGTGCAGCAAGACAAGTCTCTAAAGGTTGAAACCGCGAAAGCGGGTAACCCACTTATCATCATTCGAGACGTCTTGTCGGTTCACAAGGATAACGAAATAGTGGAAAATCTTCTGGCGCAGAATAAACATCTGTTACAGGGGGTTAATTTGCAAGAGAGTGCGATCAGGGTGCGATACAGGAAAAAGGCGCGAAACCCGCATGAGTGTCATCCGGTGATCGAGGTCTCGCCTCGCATTCACAGAGCGTTTTTGAACGCCGAAAAGGTCTACATAGGACTCCAGAGGAGACCTGTGGCAGACCATTCGCCCTTGGTGCAGTGCTCCAAGTGCCTAGGTTTCGGCCATACAAAAGCAATCTGCCGGGAAAGGGATGAGTCCTGCAGTCACTGCGGAAAAACCCACTCCTGGACACAATGCAAGGCAAGAAAAGAAGACCTGCCACCCAAATGCAAGAACTGCGCGATTGCTCATCCCAACAGCCCCAACAGAGAACTCGTTCACAACGCCTTCAGTAGTGAATGCCCTGAAAGGATAAAATGGGATGGTATAGCGCGGTCTCGAATTTCATATTGCTAAGGGCACTCATGAGGCAAGTGGCTCAGTCTCCCAAAGAGTAGGCGAACCAGGTATGCGTTTCATCCAAGCAAACCTGCAACGCTCCCAGAATGCAACAGCAGAACTCCTGAAGGTCGCAAGAGAAAGGGGAGTTTCAGTTGCCCTTGTTCAAGAACCCTATGTGGGAAACAAAGGCGTAATGAAACAGTATCCTGGAACTCGCGTTATCCAGTGCAGTTTAAATAGGCAAAAACCAGTCAAGGCAGCCATAATAGTCTTCGGTGACAGGCTGGAGGTAATCCATGACCCCCAACTTGTTACCGAAACGGAAGCGGCAGTCCTGTTGGTCGGCACAGGCCTAAAACTGGGAGTGATTTCTGTCTACTTAGAAGGAGACCAAAAAGTCGACCCCTATCTCAGCAGGATTAAAGTATTCAGCGAAAAACTAGCGACTAAAGACCTTATTGTTGCTGGTGACGTGAATGCGTGGTCCCACTGGTGGGGAAGCACATCCCAAAATGAGAGAGGAGAAGCCGTAAACTCTTTCTTCAACGAAATGGACTTATTTATTCTCAACTCCGGCGACACACCAACCTTCGAGATCGTCAGGGAAGGCAAACTCTGCACAAGCATAGTAGATGTAACAACGTGCAGTGGGTCTCTCCTGGGGAAAATTGAGGGATGGAAGGTTGACAAAAGTATAACAACATCAGACCACAACGCAATCACTTTCACTTTGCGTCTAATTAAAGGTCTCGAACAACAGAGACCAATAACAACCCGTAAATACTACACCAAGAAGGCACAGTGGTCAAACTTTATGTCACAGTTAAAATCCTCCCTTGAAGAAGGAAACCTCTCGCCGGAGTCAGTGGAGAAATGTGAAAGTCCATTGGAACTCGAATCAATGATTACGGGCTACACAGCTAGTATACATGAAGCCTGCAAACATACCATTCCACTGGTAAGCTCGCCAAAGGGAAATCCAACCCCTCCATGGTATACGAAAACGCTCGATAATCTGAAGAAAGAAGTTCTCAGAAGAAAGAGACGGATTAGGAATGCCGCCCCCGACAGAGTTGAACTTGTAGTCGAACAGTACCAAATTGCTCGGCAAGACTACAAGGATAAAGCCAAAGAAGCTCAGACGATAAGCTGGAAAGAGTTCTGCACGAATCAGGAGAAAGAAAGCATGTGGGACAAGATCTACAGAGTGATGAGAAAAACTTCGACAAGACAGGAAGAAATACTCCTAAGAGACACCGAAGGTAACACTCTATCCCCCCAGCTATCTGCAGAACTACTTGCTAAAACGTTCTATCCCGACGACTCTGAGAGCACAGACCAACCTTGCCATACAGAGCTACGGGAGCGAACGACAGAAACGCCTATGGACTTACCGGAAAATGACCCATCATTTACATCAGCGGAACTGGAATCAGTACTGAGAACTCTGAATCCGAAAAAAGCCCCCGGTACAGACGGGCTATCCGCTGATATCTGCGCAGCAGCCATACGATGCGAATGGGAGGTTTTCTTGGCGATAGCAAACAAATGCTTGTCGCTGAAATACTTCCCCAAGCAATGGAAAGAAGCGCACGTGGTCATATTACGCAAACCCGGCAAGACAGATTACACACATCCAAAATCTTACCGCCCCATAGGTCTTCTGTCCGTTCTTGGAAAAATCGTTGAAAAGCTTCTGGTAAACCGACTCCAATGGCATCTCCTCCCAACCATCAGTAGGAAACAGTACGGCTTCATGCCCCAAAGAGGCACCGAAGACGCCCTCTATGACCTGGTAGAGCACATCAAAGAAGGAGTAGACAGTAAAGACACCGTACTCCTAATCTCCCTGGACATAGAAGGCGCCTTCGACAATGCTTGGTGGCCCGCCCTCAAAAATCAATTAGCGAAGAAGAGGTGCCCAACAAACCTCTACGACATGGTAAACTCCTACCTCAGCGACCGTAAAATCAAGGTCAACTATGCAAGAGCAGTCTATGAGAAGGAAACAACCAAGGGATGCGTCCAAGGGTCTATCTGTGGACCAACCTTTTGGAATGTGATCCTAGACTCATTACTACGAATGCTAGAAGCCGAGGGAGTATACTGTCAAGCATTCGCGGACGACGTCGTTCTCGTATTTACAGGCAGCCCGACCATTATCGAACAGCAAGCGAGCAGGGCGCTGAGCATGACAGTGGAATGGGGTAAAACTAACAAACTCAACTTTGCAGCGCATAAAACTAACGCGATGCTTTTCACAAATAAGTTGAAGTACGAAACTCCAAACATAGTCATGTCCGGCGTCCGGCTCGATCTGGTCGAGGAAGTCAAACTGCTAGGCCTAATGATCGACCGACGGCTCAACTTTAAAGCACATGTGAACGCCCAATGTAAAAAAGTGGCGAACATTTATAGACAGCTCGCATGTGCAGCGAAGGTGACCTGGGGATTAAATGGCGAAATCACGAGAACCATTTACGTCGCGGTGGTGGAACCCATCATCATGTACGCCTCAAGTGTATGGGCACAAGCAGTAGACTTCGAGGAAAACAAGTCGCACTTAAACGCGATCCAAAGAGGCTTTGCCCAGAAAATCTGCAAGTCGTACCGTACTGTTTCTCTAAAATCAGCACTTGCCCTTTCAGGTCTGCTCCCCCTGGATCTCAGGATACAGGAAGCAGCAAGTTTGTACAGAGTAAAAAAGAACCTCTCCCAAGATTACCTCCCACCAGAAGTGGAACTCGAGCGGAACGTAAACTACTTGGACAAACCCCATCCGTCCACGCAGACATCCGTAGAGTACGAGCTCATAGAAGACACCTCCAATCTTCCAGAAGGACCTCAAATTTATACTGATGGCAGTAAGATTGAGGGTAAAGTTGGAGCTGCTCTAACATGGTGGGAGAATGGCAAAGAGGTCAAGAACTTGACGTTCAAGCTCCACTCCGAATGCACAGTCTTTCAATCAGAACTCTATGCTCTTTGCCGGGCAACTCAAATGGTGTTAAAGAGCAAGGACCCAGAAGTCAATGTCCTGAGTGACTCCAGATCTTCACTCGAGCTGCTGAGTAATCCAAAAACGAGTCACCCCTTGGCAAAGTGCATAAAGGAAAACATTGGACAGATAAATGCTGAAGGGAGATCTCTTCGTCTTTTCTGGGTAAGAGCGCATGTAGGCACCGTCGGCAACGAAAGAGCTGACGAACTGGCCAAATCGGCAGCACTCACGGAATCGCCCAGGGACTACGAGGGGATCCCTTTGTCCTACGTCAAACGCAAAATCCGCGAAGAATCGGTCAAGAAGTGGCAGGATCGATATGAGACCTCGGACACCGGAAAAGTCACTCAGACGTTCCTCCCTGATATAGCAAACGCATATCGGTTGATGAGAACTACGAAACTGACTCATTTCCAGGTACAAGCATTGACGGGACACGGAGGAATAGCAGAATACCTGTACAGATTTAAGCTTAAGAGCAGTCCTGTATGCGAGTGTGACTCTGAAAAATCCGAGAATGTCTGGCACGTGCTGGTAGACTGTCCCCGATTCATGGCTGCAAGACATGATCTCGAATCTATGATTGACAGGAAGCTGGTTATCTCAGATCTCCACAACGTCTTGGCAGATCCAGATAGCAGACCACGGCTTCTGGCTTTCATGGAGAGTTCATTCCGCATAGCGGCCAAAAGAAACTCCACACTTTCTAAAACACAACCCCCTTCACCACCACACCCTACCCCACTGTCTAATACACACCCACCTTCACCACCACACCCTACGCCACTGTCCGTGAACGCCACGCCGGGTGCAATCTCCGTCCAAGATAGCTCCTCAAAGAGCATCTCCGTCCAACAACTACTGGAGAACGCAGACCGAGGAGAGGCGGGGATCCGTGTCCGCGGAGTGGCTCTCTTCATGGATAGCAACAAAGAGAGATTCGGAATAAGCTTTTGCTTCGCCTGGGAAAGTAAACGCGCCCGTTTGTCGCCGGGATTGTCTTGTCTGCTCAATGGGAGTACCGCAAAAGTCACAATGAAGCGGAAAACCTTCGACGCTATGCCAGTGTGCGAGGTAGACGGCCACCGATTTCGGTTGGTGCGATCGAGAAACAAAACGATTGCACTAATAGAATACTCGGAAGGTCGGACGCCTTTCACACAGGCAAGTGCGCTGCTTGCACATCTAAGTAGAAATGCGGGTGAAACACCCCGGGTGATAAGCGTGGATGCGATGGCAATCGAATATTCAAGAGCGAAAGTCGCAGACCGGCTGGGTTGCATTGAAGCCTCTAAACATCATGAGGTTGTCGCGTACGAAGATAGGGGAGAAAATCTGAGCTTCCTCAGAGCCCCTTCGCACGACCTAACAAATGCAACTGACAGCTGGGGACACCCCGTTCCTAGTTCGACCAACCAAACCGGTTCCGAAAGAGCACAGCAGAGGGCAGCCGCGGAAAAAGCCACAGCCCATCAAAGCGGCAGCCGAAGCACCAACACGGCCTTCGTGGCTGCCTTCAACACTGCAGCAAGGAGCGTACTCCGAATCTCATCCCATGCACCACCCCTTTTAACGCCAGGGACCCTCAAAACAGCTTCACAGCAACAAATGAGCCGAACGAGAGCCGACATGGGACAGGTTGAACCGCCCCGCTATGTCACGGCTTCGGAGCCGCGGAGCCATGCACGTAACGCCTTCATCGAATTCATAGCCATACTGAGAGCAACAAGACTAGTTAACCTCAAGATCTGCGAAAACATCATGCAGTTCTATAGGCTAGGAAGTGAAAGCCTCCTAAAGGTGAATCTCGAGGAGGCCGAAGCAGCCATTTACAATAATGTCACATCCCGGGTCATCAAGGGAACCATGACAGGACAGTATATGGCAGCCTACAGTGCAGAAAATGGCTTCGTGACACTGAACGAGAGTGAGACAGAGCGCGCGGGAAGACCCGTTTATGCGACACCACTAAACGACCCAATTGTAGTTACCGCCCGATGCACCAAGATTATGCTGGACGACAGGATCCTCGAGATGGCCAAGTCCATTGAAGGGAACTCAAACGTCAAAGCGTGTTGGGAAAACTGGGAGGTACCAAGAATACAGTGGGTCAACGGAGTTCCAGGATGTGGAAAGACAACGTGGGTGATTAGACACTTCGACGTGGACAAAGACGCTATCATCACCACAACAACTGAGGCAGCAAAAGACCTAAGGGAGAAGCTATCGCACCGTATCGGAAACCTGGTCAAAACCAGGGTGCGAACTATGGCTTCTGCTCTGGTAAATGGTTTCGGAAAAGAGAAATTCAGCCGCCTCCTGGTGGATGAGGCTCTCATGAACCATTTCGGGGCCATTGTGATGGTCTCACGGCTGTCTGGTGTTGGCGAAATTGTCCTCATCGGAGACGTCAATCAGTTGCCTTACATCGATAGGGAAAATCTCTTCGAAATGAGGTATCACCGCCCGAACCTGGTAGCAAAGATCAGCCAGGAGTTGCTCTGCACACATCGCAACCCGATGGATGTTGCATATGCGCTGAGGGAAATATACTCAGGTATGTACTCCTCAGTACCCCGTATAAAGTCCCTGGAGCAGAGAAGGTATAAAGGAGCGCAAATACCCGGCACCCAACCCAACACCCTCTTTTTAGTGCATACTCAAGAGGAAAAGGAGACCCTGACAAACCAGGGTTACGGGTCAGGCACCGGGTCACGCATCCTTACCATTCATGAAGCGCAGGGATTGACATACGAGTCGGTAATCGTAATTAAAATTAAGTCAAACATGAAGCTGCACGAGAGCGTGTCCCATGCGGTTGTTGCAATCTCACGGCACACGGGGACCTTCACATACTACGCTGACGACACCGACGACGCCATCGGTCGGTTCGTGCGGCGAGCGTTGGCTGCATCACCAAAGACCATTCAAGATTTTAACCTGCAGATGGCCATTAGAGACAGAAATGCGGCTGTAGTGGAGGCTCTGGGCCAGGAGGAGGCGGCTTAGGCAAAAGACGATGTCGAGTCGATTACTATCGGAATCCCAACCGGTAGTGATCGGCTCAACAGACGAAATCGGACTGACTAGCTTTAGAATTACGTTTAAAATGTTCACCACCCCCCTACTCCCCCCCTTATTTTCCTCTTCTTCTCCTAATCCAAGAACTATGTAAATAAAAAAAGATTATTGTAATGACAAAAGTCACGGACCCCGGAGTCTGTGGAGTGTTTAAATTAAATAAAAAAAAAAAAAAAAAAGCCTTTTAAGTGTATACATTGTAAATTCGGGGCGGTAAGCCAGTGTTCTGTTAATGCAAGAACATCGCACTTAAGATCAGTTTCTAAGAGAACTTCTAATCGTTGAGTCTTATCGTTTAGCGAGTTAATGTTTTGGTGGCATATTGTCAACTGTCTCGGTGGTAAGCACTGCGCGTTCATACTAAACACTGAGTTTTGTACTACGGCCGCCAGCTGTCGTCGTAGGGGAGCCGCCGGCGGAGCGGCGGGGGTGGTGTTGCGTCCGCCGCCCCGCGCTTGCGGTCGTGGTTGGTCCGGTGTTTCTTGCGTTATCTGCGGCATCTGAGGACGGGCGCACCGCCCGCCGGTCGCCGCGTCGAAACCAAGGACTAATTTCGACTCTACTTGGCCAATTATCAGCTTTCATGAAAAACTCATATTTGCTTGTTGGCACGGTCACGGCAAACGATGCATAGTGCGTATGCTTCAAGAGAATTTTCTCGATATGATACTCGGCACATGGATTTTTCTTGTTCATGTACGTTTTTAAAGTGTCTGGAGTCGTTGTCGGCTTCAGGAAGCATACATGTAATTTTTTCACTCGTTCAATTGCTTCTAGCTCCGCGTCTGAAGTGCCACTTCCGCGTACGACTTGTCTCGTATATGAGTAACGATCTTTACGCCGCGTCACAGTCTGCCACGATGAATCTCGAGTGGATGCATGTTGCTTGGTCGTTTTTGATTCTACAATTGATGGTGTGTTGGTATCGGTGGACGACTCGGTGGTTGACACCTGTGCGCGTTTGCCGCGTTTCCGTGGTGGCGCCGAAGCAGCTGTAGGAGCTGGTGCTCGTGCGAGTGGTGGTGTGGGCTGGCGCGGCGGCGCAGCGGTGGCCGGCGCCGGGATGCGTGGTTGCGTGAGTGGCCTCGGCGCAGTGACGGCCGGCGCGGGCCAGCCCGTCAGTGGTGTAGGGTTGCGCGGTGGCGTGAGCTGGCCAGGCGTCGGCGCAGTAACGGCCGGCGCGGGCTGGCACGCTGGTGGTGCAGGGTTGCGCGGCGGCGTGAGCTGGCAAGGCGGCGGCGCATTGACGTCCAGTGCGGGCCCGCCCGGCGGCGGCGCGCGCCCCGGGGCGGATCCTCGCTGCGCCACTGACGCATACTGTGTGGGGTCCGGCGGCACAATAAGTGTCATGTTCGCACTGGCTCGATTTTCTCGTCTCTCGAACTTCCCTATCTTTTCGAAAAATTGGTCCATACGGGAGGAATATGTGGCCATCTTACTTTCGTAGCTCGCTATGGTCGTCATGGAAGAATTTAATTTTCTATCATAATCGGTAATAACTGAAACTGATTGTTCCAGTTTCACTTTGTACGCATCGATAAGGGAACTTGACTGTGTGAGTTGGTTCCTGATGGTCGTCATTTCGTACCGCAGTTTCTGAATTTCGAGTGTCAGTTCTCGCGTGCCCTCTGTTTTTGGCTCGTCCACGTTCTGAACCCGCGTTTGTTTGGTGCGGATCGTTACGTTGGGGTCTCTTTGTTTCTTAGAGACGCCAACCGGAGTAAGACTGTTGTCGCCTCCTTTTTTTGCCATACATCTACATTCGGGACAAATGTAACTCGCGATTTCTATGTCCTCCAAATTTCTTTCGCCGGTACATAATAGGTGATAGGGCTTTTTACAATTCAAAACAGTGCAACGTAAATATTTTTCATTATCTTCAGCAATCCTACCGCAGCACGCAGCACAATTCATATTGAAGAAGTGTTTTATCAAATAATTGAATAAAAATAATTAAAAAAACGAGCAAAACGGAATTTCGTATACAGGCCTTAGTCAGGATCGAACCCGGTACGTAGCGATCGTTCAGCAGAGGCGTTAACCGTTGAGCTAAACGGCGCTTGGAAGGACCGTCCAAATTAACGTTTAGTTGTAGCAGATGACTTTTTGCTATGTCGTAGTAACAACAGGTAGGTACGGAGTTCTTTTAGCACTGTTATAAGTCCACTTCGTAATTCAATTTAATACAAAAAATGAGGGTTATGTAAACAAATGTTCCAAACTATTTTCTTTATTTAAGAGATTTTATTACTTTTAATTTTAAATCTGAGTCTTTAGCACTGTTCCCTCGTTTATTTTTACTAAGTAAATAACACTAACCAGTCCACAGTCCAGTCCAAATCCTTTATTATGCACTTTACTCCACGGTTTTAGGGATCACTTTCACAGCTATTATTTTCAAGTAAAAATGGTATTTACGCGATTAAATCATTAACAATTAACACTATTACTATACTACTATCTCTTTTTTACACGTTTAGCGAACTATATTCACCTAAAACGAAATATTACTATTTTTAACTAATTTTAACATCAAGACGACTGTTTACGGCTGTTTACGATGGGCTGTATTTCAAATTACTATTTCATGTTCGTGAACGTACTTCTTTAATTGAATAAATATAATTATTAATTTAACAAGTTACTGCTGACCTAGGAAGTTACGGCTGGTCTAGTACGGCGACTGCCGATCCGGAGCCCTCGGATTCAAATCCCACGCGCACCACTGTCTTTTCTCATGTATGTAATACTGCTGACTTAAAAACGCATCAACCTCATACACAGCCTACTAAAAATCTGTGTGAGATGCGCCAACAGAAATTTTAACTTCAAAAAGTGTCTCAACAAACTGTCAGGGGAAGCCGTATAGGACTCGAATTATTTAACCGTAATAAGTAGTAGTACAGATGAGCTTGTCTGTGCAAGAAATAATGCGTAAGATTTCTGTAAATATACTTTTTGCTTGTTATTTGCGCCCGGGATTGTAACCTGCGTCCTACCAGTGTTTAACAATAATAAAAAAAAATTACAAACTTTGTGTCATATTTATTTTTATCTGAAATGAAAAAACTAAAAACGTAGCTTTTAGCATAAAAAAATACGAAACTTTCAACCGTTTAATACACATATTTTATATTTTAAAGTAGCGTATGTATTTTCTCAGAATGTAGCCTATTTCAGTACGAAATTTCGTTTCAATCGGTTAAGTACTCATAGTCAAGAAGTGAAAGCTAAACGGACAGAGTTACATTCGCATTTCCAATATTAATAGGATAGTACATATTACATACCCCCGTATTGTCCGACAGTCTGGGTTCAGTATGATCTGTACTAGCGAGCAGATGAGTAGCGTCGCGTCTTCACCCTTCGTACCGTGTATCAAAACTGGCTCAGCTTTCTGGAATATAATATAAGATGACATAAGATGAGACACGTGACACGATAAGATAAGGTTAATTGCAAGGACATTACCCACATCTTTAGAATTTGCTAAATTAATAGAGCAACCCAAATTGGACTAGGTCGATGTCCCTTTAATAATAGGCTTTCGTAAAATTCCGAGGGCTTTCCAGTATAATGCTAATTCAATTCTATTGCTCAAACGTTGAGAAATTATTAGCATCACGAATAACACAACATAAATATGAATGAATGAACAATTCTGGCAACAACAGTTGCCAGTATGCGGTAACAGCATATAGTCAGAATGTACCGTTTGGTATTATGTATTTCTGATTGAGTTTTTAGGAGTATAGTCGAGAGAGAGAGAGATATCGAATCCATGGATTCATTTTAAAATAAGTAATTTACTTGGTGCAGGTGCTGGGCTACACAGCAGGCGGTGTGCAGAGAGTTGCGCACGTTTTCCGGCCACCCGGACGACTCCAGACGAGACACCCACTTGTCGCACGATATCTCGCGGTCCACGCACGCTGTCAACAAACATATTATTGCAGACGCATCTTTCATTAAAATTCTTGGATGTAAGAATGTATAAATGTCTTGTTATCTTATCCTACTAAAATTACACATTTTAAATGAATAAAAAAAATATATTGCTAGACAATTCACACACAACACACCAAGCTAAGCAAAGTCGTAAATACATACTAATTATACATAGAAACACAGTACAAATATTTGAATTCATCACACAAATATTTGCGCTGGCTGAGTTGCTAAGCCACGAGGCCAGTCTAATATAATAGTTTACACTTGACCGCCATCTCGCCTGATGGTAAGCGATGATGCGGTTTACGTTGATGATGTATTAGTGTATGATATTTTCAGTATGGGTTTGTGCATATTTAGGATTACTAAATTGATAATGAATGAAGTATAACGTAAATTACCTTCGATAAGTTTAGAATAGCTATCCAATAGTTGGTTCTGGTTATCAACTTCATCCAGAGATCTGTTGTAAATCTTCCACTGAGAATAGTTTGCGCTACTTTCAGTCCCTCCACCTGTAAAGAACAGTTTTATTTCTCATTATTTATGACTTAAATGTAAGTAGTAGTAAGTAATCAGAATTTCAGACAAATAAAAAATCCTCTCAAAACTAGTTCTCGATTGCGCCGCAAGTAACGTGATTCATTTGAAGCATACTCCAATGATAATAATCTGACATATTTTTTCGCTCTTCTGTCAAGCGTATCTGTCAATCTGAAAAAATCTTGATAATGTCCAATAAAATATTACAACCGCGAAAGTTTGTACCTAATAATGCTTAGAAGATTTACTTAAACGAGAATAGTTTATGAATATCATTCCAGACTAGTAGCGCCCTCCGGTTTCACCCGCTTAGTTTTCAAAGTGAGCTATCAAATTATGAGGTACGAGCATACCTCTTGTAGGGTTTTCACTTCTATCAGCAGTCCCTATGACTGCCAATTTTTTTTAGAATATTCGTATATCTGTCCGTCTATGTGTTTGTTTGTTCCGGTTAATCTCCGAAACGGCTGGACCGATTATGACGGGGCTTTCAGTATTAGATAGCTGATGTTCTAAGTTTTAATGCATAACTTAGGCTACTCTTGCTTGAGGTAAATAAACAGAGTTTCGGGGAATAAACAAAAAACCGTTAGAACACGCGTGAAACCGCGGGCACAGTTTTAAATAAGCAAGAAAAAACATTAAAAAAATTGATTTACCCCCAACTACCTTGGATTTGTAATTTGTACAGTATTCTACTAGTCGAGCCCTTTCATATTTGATATCGATCATAAGGGAGTTGTAAAAAAAATTAAATTCACCATTTTGTGGTGGCGGCCATCTTGAAATTCAATTAGTATTTTACTGCCTTTTATATTATTCAAGCTCTTTCATTTGATACTCATATTGACGGAGGTTGTGAAAAAATATTTAATCCGCCATTTTATGGTGGCGGCCATCTCGACTCGTAGCTAAGAAGGAAAGAAACTGGCTTCGTCAGCCCCATTCACAAACTACGAAATAATCTGTCGGTAGTGCGCCAAAATAGGTTTTCACTTTAACAAAAGTTTACCTTTACTCTGTTGTTGCGATATAGCGTTGGAACTCCTGAGATCGTAGATGACGCCCTTCGTGCCGACCGCGACCACTGTGTTCAGGATCGCCTCGTCGGGGCGGCAGCGCCGGTGCTTCGGCCCGTACAACGGCTGACCGGCGCGGATTAGCACCGCCTGCAAAAAAAATTAATAAAGATTATTAATAGTAATACTATTTCGTAATCTTACTAATTACATCAATAACTTGTAACGAAACCTAGCAAATCCTTTCAGCTTCGAGGAGTTCACTGAAATCCATGCTAGGTTGTACTGTGTTGTGGCATAGAATACATAATGTATAGAATATGTGGGTTTCAGGGTCAGGTTTTTGACATTTTGCCTATTTAACATTTACTTTTTTTTAAGTAATATCTTGAGAACTGTTTGTCCTACACAAACTTTGTTGAGATTTAAAGTCCGAATTTATCTTTACCTGTTACAAATATTATGTTTTTGAAATAAAGCAATTAGGTATAACTTACCCCATTATTATGCCTATAAGAGAGCACAGGGAACCTTCCCCCTTGTCTGAACGAGGCAGCAGCAGCAAGAGTCTCATCATCTATACTCTTTGGCACAATCACAGCTTTCCCATAGCTGGGACAGACAGCATAGTTCTGGTTTACTCTAGACACACGCCATTCTTCTGTCGCCAATACTTTGGTGAATTCGCCTTCTATGCTGAAACAGGCATACATTCAAACTTGACTGGTTGGGTTTTGTTAAATGCGGATTGGAGTTAATGTGTACATTGTGTTGGACTCTTTACTGAGGGGATATATCACAACTTGCCCAGTTATTCTACCGCCAAGCAGTAATGTACTAATTACTATGCTCCAGTTTGAAGGGCAAGGTTCCTGAGAAATCACAGGGCAAAGAGATAAGTCATCTTGCCTTCTTCGTGTGTCGAGCGCAGTAGGCAAAGATTGAGACTCTTTATGTTTCTGCTGTGCATGTTGTGTGCATGGCTTTGTGCTATTATGGCTCTCATTTGAGCAAAATTTCCAAACTTATTTCTTGAACATCACAGCAAAGTTACCAATTCATTTACCGGTTTTTTAACATATACCTACATACGGCGAGTGTGCCATCTCCATTCGTTTTTGCGACTCAACTCGTTTTTGCAACTACTCAGAGCTTGAAAACATGACTTTTATGACGATTTTAAGATAAAATTAACCTAAAGTTTTATTCTCGATTTGATGATTCATAATTGTTCTTAAGCATAAAGAGGTTAGATGCCAGTTTTGCCACTAAGCAATAACATACTGCTTGACAATAAAGTCAGTCTGAAATAAACTGCCATAGATACCTTAAAAGAAAACGGGATAATACTGTAGCCCAGTATGCATACCCAGTATGTATGTGCTAACATAAAAGGAACATATTTACTCAACATTTGAAGACACCCAAGCTGTACTTTCGGATTTGGATATAATTATTAGGAAATAGACTCAGACAGTGTTATGCTGCTTCACAGTACAAATGATAAACACACAAGTTCTCAGTATGAATCATGGTCATATGCACCATATATCTGTGTATTCCTTGTAATGTGGATAAGATAACACATTGCCACATACAAATGGAAATGTACAGTAGTAGTGTGCTCGAGCGTCTACATATATTAATCATCTATGAGTAATTCAGATCTTCTTAGTGTAGGTCACTTTGTTGTTTATGTAGTGGAGATTAGGTTTTGTTGTAATTTAGTTTTGTCCATAACAACTAATCTATACATAAAACTAAAAATAAATAACATTGGAGTGTAACATCAAATTAACAGCTTTTTACTAAGTTCATCTAAAATACCATTTTTAAATTTTTTGTCTATATGTCTGTTTGTTCCAGCTAATCTTCAAAACAGATGGACCGATTATGATGGGACTATCACTACCAGATAACTGGTTTGCTAATCTAAGGCACAACATAGACTAATCTCAATTGAGGAGAAGAATTAGGGGTCTGTGAAAAAAAAAGATAACCTTTAAAACGCAGGTGTAAAATTCTATAGTGTATCATCCTATAGGTGTAGAATATATTATAAGAGTGATAACTTAATAACTTGGAATTTTAGTATTAAACAGCAATAATGACATACAAAATGTAACCTGTACAGCTACAGATTGCTATTATACATGTCAGTGCCTCAAACCTATAAGATTTTGCTGTGCCAAAAAGTGCTCAGAGTTAAGAAGATTTTGCTTAAAAATATGCATTCATGAAAGATTTTAATAGCAAAATACAAACTGGTGTACACAGTTACACACACTGCTAGTATAATATATCAACTATCCATAGACCTCCATAGTACAGTATTCATATTTGTACACTGTGTGCAGTTTGATTCAACTTGAAAGATAGGCGAGCATATATTTTGATTAACAATTTTTATAACTATGTCTGAGCGAAGCCAGACCAGGCCAGTAGTTAATATATAAAAAAAACTTTATAACAGTCTACTTACCTATATAACATGTACCCATTCTCTACAATTGGAGCCATATGCCTGTAAAAGAATGGATAGAAAAGGCTGGGGTCTTGTAAACTAGATAGATTTTCTAAAGTTTGAGCAACTAGATTTAATTCATTTGTAGTGGCAATATCCAGCTGGAATATTCTCAGGTCTTTGCATTTGAGGAACAATGAGCCTCCCTGCAACACTCCACTGCTTGGCTTGTTCTCTTTCTTCTCTATAGAGTCGATGTTTTTGTGTAAAAGCTGCAAATATAATTTTATTTGAGTTTTTTTTGTAATCGTAGGTCTAGGTAGGGTAGGGTAGGTCTTGCAAAGTCCACCTGAGGCAGTACACCATCTTTGTCAGTTATTCTATTGTTGTGTGATAACATTAATAAGTGTCATGCTAACATTGCTATGTTCTAGTTTAAAAGTAATTATTTTTAGAGAAACTACAGGATAATGAAATAAATCATCTTATTCTTATATAATATATCTGGGTGACAAGCACAGCTTTATTTTACAAGATAGATATAGATATAGATAGGATATTGATGTTTCGTCTAGTACTAATGGTTGCATGGTGCTGTTATGGGCACCAGGTAGATGTTGCTTACTATCAGTATTTCTGTATTTAAAAATATATACATTTAACCAGGGTTTTTTTGACAATTCTTTTTTGATGCACACTAATATTCGAAAATTGGAGAACTTGGTGTGCCACCAGTGCATCTTTGGGAGCATTGTGTGTCTGGCATGCCTTCACAAAAAAAGGCCTGCATATAATATATTTTTTATATGTTTAGGTTATTCACTGCACCAGTATTATTGATTATGATAAATTTACTGTGGTTTTACAGCATAGTGATTCCCCAATTAAATAATACAGTTTTACACACTCAATCCAATGGGAATCATATTTTAGTCTACGTTTGCAGATAAAATGAAATATCAGGGACTTTATTTACCATCTAACTGCTGTAAATACCCCATCATTAATAATACTACTGTTAAACAAGTAAATAAAAAAATATTAAAAATCGAAAAACAGTGTGGTCCATAACAGGCAAAGTAGCCAAGGCGCTAACTGCATCTCCAGGCAGATTAGGAAATTGTATTTTCTGCGTGAGAAATCAGCCAACTCTGTTATCATCAGCGGCGCTAATCACTCAATTATGCGACACGACTGTTATTTGCTATATTGTACTGTGTTTGTTTTAATAAACAATATTACTACACTTACTCAATCAGTTTTTAGCGAGTAAATAAATAAAAACAAACCCATAATTCGTTGACTCCTTCTTTTCGTGAACTCAGAATAAG
Organism: Ectropis crepuscularia; assembly: GCA_963693475.1. Classification (NCBI taxonomy): domain Eukaryota; kingdom Metazoa; phylum Arthropoda; class Insecta; order Lepidoptera; family Geometridae; genus Ectropis; species Ectropis crepuscularia. The sequence continues at coordinate 10,900,173 of OY856339.1, read as the reverse complement.
GTGATGTCCAGTGAGACAGAGAGTACCGTCTATATTTTCCTGGTGCGGATACTTTAAAATGACGCCGTCTAGCTTGTTTATTAGGAGCAGTTCTATAAATTCCATTTTAACGACAATTATTTTCTGTAAATTATTTTAAATTATATTCACTGTTCTATCTCCAACTCCATCCTCCATTCCTCCCACAGCTGTGCTGTTCCACCTGGTTATGTCAAAAGTCAAATTTGCCAAAGTTACTTTGACATTCTTGTAAGTTGTCAAGTATTTACAAATTTACTACGTAAAAAAGACGTAAAACGATAGTTTTGCACTTGAAAGAATCGACTAAATCCTGTTATAAATTGTTTTTTACTCGAATTAAAAGAATTGCGATGTTAACAAAACCGGTAAAATATAGTTTTCAAACAAATTCATCTTTTTATATTCTGTGCTGTCAATTCTTTTCCTTTATGGCAACACACAAAGTTTGAAAATTTACTAAACAAAGAAAGGTATAGCAAAACTTGGCAAAACTAGGGCGTCAGACTGAAACAGCAATAATATGAATAAAATCTGTTTCCATTTCCAGAAAGAGATAGTCTCAGATGCAGAGACAGAAATGCAGGACTCAATTCTCCAATCACGATCACAGACGGCCGACCCCCCTCCAACCTCCGTGTCCAAGTAAATATGCGTTGCGAGCGACACCTGGCGAATTTCGGAAGAACTAATTTCTAAATGTATGCGATGGCGATGTGTGGATTTTGTGTTCAATTACAATTATTTGAGTTAAAATAACGGCTGTCTAATACAAATAAATTAAAAACAATATTGCGAAACCATACGACAACAAGATATATCAATAAAGTGTTGTGTCAACTTGTTCAAGAAAGAAAACGTGCGGTGAGTCTCAAAGTAGCTGTCTTGTATGTGTTTTTATAATTGTATTGAAAGTAGGTAGGCATATAGCTGGCAGGGTAGCAGAGCTTGGGTAATGACCGGTTCTTTCAATATTTAGATGCTTATTGTAAGTAGATAACTGTAGATAAACGTTGATGTTTAACTCATCAAATTACTATCACATTTTCTTACATCACAAAGGGGTCATCTAAAAATATCAAATACTTGTTCTTTTGCAGCTGATGGAGGAGAACTCTGATGCCCACATGGAGACGGACGTGTCTTCGACCACTGACGACGTGCTGGAGTCTCCTCAGGTGACCGGTTCCCACGGTGACTTGGAAATGGTTGTTGTTGTGGAGGAGATCAAAGAGGAGGAAGAGAACTCCATAGATGCAAGGTTAAAAAGATCTACCCCATCCACAAGCACCGAGGTATCCCCACAAAAACAGGCAACACCAACTAAAGTCACAAAGCCATTTGAAAATGACAACTGTAATAAAAAGTTGACAAACAATTTCAGTGATTTGGTAAAAAACACAATCTCTGATGTTTCTGTTAAAATAACTCCTGTAAACCAAGAGCCTGAATCTTCTGATTCATCTAAACTAACTGAAACTACTCTATCTCCAAGTAAATCAGGAAAGATTGAAAAAAAATCTATGCAAAGTATAGAAAAAACAGTTGAACAGAGTCCAAATAAATCTCTACCCGTCTTAAATATCAAATCACCATTCAAAGAAGTGAAGTTGGTTTCAAAGTCTCCTATAAAACTAATAAGGACACCAGAAAAACTTCAAAGTAATGATAAGATAATAGATAAATCTCCAGTTAAAGATGTTCTACAAAAACCTAATTCAGAAGCCAGCGTGGTAAAAATATCAACTCAAGAAATAAGGTTGCCTGAGCAATCTGTTGTTGCTGTAAATTCAACACAGATAATTGATGATGAAAAAGTCTTAGAATCATCACCTAACAAAGTAACATGCTTAGGGGAGAGCTCGATAAAAGAATCAATACTACCATCAGCTGATAACGACAACCAACCAAGTCCTAGTGGGCAAGTAGAGCCAGTAGAAAATGCAAATGAAGAAACAAATATCATAAATCAATCTAGTGTACCTGAGAATAAGGTCCCAGAACCTGTTGAAAAGGTTGTTACTGAAGTAGTTCCAGTCAGCAATAATAATAATAAAATAAGTGATTCTGAAAATCCAACAAAAGAGATTAATACTGTCAATGGAATAGAGGAAATGGACATCTCAGTACTACCAGATGAATCACTTAGTGAACTAAATGATTCCCAACATTCTTTAGATAATGAGAGTCACAATAAAAGCATCAGTAGAGAACTCAAATCTCTCATCAACTCTGCAAAAGAATCCAAGATAATCAGCGAATGTAATCAATTGAAAAGTAAGACACGGAAGTCTAGATCTCAAGTAGATACTTCCTATGTAGAGTCAGAAAAGGTTGGTAATAGGAGAGGCAGTGACAACTCTCAAATAAGCAATAGTAGTGAGAAATCAGACAAAACTTTAAAGAGATCTATGAGGTCACAGAACCCTGAGTTTGCCAATAAATGCAAGCAATTCCTGAGCTCTCTTACTTCTAAAGGTAGGAAAGATTCTGATGAAGCTATGTCAGAAGACGATACAAACTCTTCAGAAAAACAGAATACTAAATGTGATACACCAACTAGTGCAAAAAAGAAAAAGAAATCAGACCAGCCCGTAAGTATTTGAGTATAAAACTCTTTACTCTATGGCATGTATACACAAAATGGCTGCTGTACCAAACCGGCAAATGAATATCGAAACTGATGGATATTTTATTGATAATGTTTGTTTTTCAGATACATGAAGTCAAAGGTCCGAAAAGGAAGTTTCATGCAGATAGTTACTGTTGGCGATGTCACTGGATAGTGGACCAAGAGGTGAATGACAAGACCCATCCGCCTCTGCTGTGTACAGTTTGCCCACGGTCCTTTCACTACAAATGCCTCAGTACAAATGAGAGGAAAACATGTACTGAAAAAAGCTGGGTGTGCCCTGAATGTTTACTGATCTTATATGCTGAAGGATCTGATACCAGGTATAAATTGTAGAACACAAAATATTACTTTTTTTACAATGCATAATAAGCTATACATCTGTGTGTTACGTACAGAAATATGCTAAATTGATTTGAGCTCTTCATGTTCATGAGCTGTGTGGTGCTTTGCTGTTATGAGCAGGAGTCTTGCTTACCGTCTCGTACAAGTTATGCTAGTTCTGTGACTATTAAAAATATCCATAGTATTTTCACTATAAATCATTTCTATCTAGTAAAGATTCAAGTATGGAATACATTCCTTTCAAAGACGAGATTATAATAATTTGCAAGACTAGAGTGGTCAAAAAGTTATTGGATCTGCATATTTCTAGATGAATTCGATATGCATGTCACAGTAAAATTATCAACACTGTCAGATTATAATCTCTCACATGAGATTATAATCTCACGGAGGTTAGGTTAGTTTGTAACCTTATATCGTTACATAATAATCTGACAGTAGTTCGGTTCATTTTGTAATTAATGTTTTTTATAATACCTCTACCATTACATTTATGAATATTTTAATAATAATTGCACCCCTTTTTACTTATGGGTATTAAGCAGCCTTTGCTTTAACAGCTTTACTGTAATTTGGTTAAGGTAAAGCTGTTAAAGCTGGTAGGATATAAGGTAATGGTTAATTTACCCTTATTTCGTGGCTAGATAGTGTTGTGTGACGAATATTCACCAACATTTATTTTATGCTCTTTACAGCTCTAACTATAACTTTATGTGAAAACAAAGGGATGATATCTTAACCACAACCATTTAATTTGATGAAGTGTAAACCATGATACAGATACAGGTGTTGTATCATGGTTTTATAGTATACACTTTGTTTAGTTTGGGGATGTTTCCATCAACATCTATTTGTTTATCCTTGTATTAATGTGAATGTCCTAAACTAATAATAGGCACAGTAATAAGTATTCTTTACACTGTTGATTAAATAAAATGTAGGTAGAAATTAAAATATACTATAGACACATTGTCAAACTAAAACTTTGCATTGTATCATTATAATACGAGGTTTACTATAGTTAGCTATGCCTAAGCCAAAAGTGAGTAAAAAAGAGTTGCTTCAGTATCACTTAGACATTGTGGAAAAAAACTGTTTTACACATATCAGGACATAAGTTAATTTTTGTGTGATACAACTAGGTATTTTTTCCATTTCTTGCCATAGTATAATTTTATAATAATGGAAAAAGACTTGTACATTCTGAACGCTTTCGTCTTTATATACCTACCCTTGTTATGTAACCTTGTATTTTGGTTAATGACGAGAAGAGTAATATTATTCATCTATAAAACATTTAAAACTTTACCTAGTGTGGGAGAGAGAGTTACCAAAAGTGAAGTTTAACACACTCTCTTTACTAACCTTTAAATACTAAACATTTCACAGTAGAATGTTTTAAATGCACTATAATTTACATTTCATTGCAGAACACTGCACTATGCCATAAAATCATTAATCTATATGGTATAATCTGCAGAACACTGCACTATGCCATAAAATCATTAATCTATTTGGTATAATCGAAATAAACATAAGTTGTAACATTGTTTTCCTTGGAAACATTGACTTTCAAACTGTAAAACTATAATTCACAACACCATAGCATAGAATAGATAATATAGAACCATAGTTAATATTCTGTAAAAAAAATATTGTATAGAGTACAAAATATTACTTTACTGTTTAGCCATATACCTAATAACCAACAGATTGTTGTACTTATCCAGGTAGAAGGGGTCTTGCCACTGCTAACATGAATATGTTTTTAAAATCTCTTTTGATCCATTATTCCGCAATGCCGTACAAAATTCATGCGACAATGAGAAATGATTGAGGGTTGCAGCCCCCCTATCTTCACCTGCACTCAGTTGGACAGCTTAGTAGTGACGCCACAGTGCTGGATCTTATTATTTTATACCCTTCTATCATCCTACATATGTAGGTCCCCTGGTGGTTCAAATGACCGATACATTTTGTTCGCGGGCCTTTAGTCTATTAGCTTTAAAATACCTAGCAAAGTTGTGGTACTTGTCCAGGCAGAAGTGTCTTACCACTACAAATCTTACTGAATATAATAAGAATGAAAGTTAGTTCGTTTCTTACGCTATCACACGAAAACTACTTAACCGATTATCATAAAAACTTTGTACACATTTTCTTGGAGGTATTAGAAGTAACATAGGCTACTTTTTATCCCGGGAAAATAACGGGATCGGGTACGACGCGGGTGAAACTGCGAGGTATTGCTAGTATGAAATATTATGAATAACTCTTTCTCATAAGAAGAATGCTTATTTTCAGGTCACCAGCCATGAAGAAAACGTCTCTGGGGACCCTCTGTGAGCTTTTCAAGTATGCGCTGTCACGGATGTTGGAAACTAATGGGGTAATCTTTTTATTTACATACACTATATCCATTCCCACTGCTGCGACTCAAGCCCTTCTCTCGTACTCTCGTAGGGAGAGAGTCAAGGACACCATCCATTACGCTGGCCCATCGCGGGCTTGGTGGATGACGCATGACCTAAAAAGAATCTAGGAAAATGTTGATTTCCTCGCGATGTTGTCCTTCACCGTCTTTTTATGTTAGCGGCATTATGCGCTTCAGTTCGAAAAGATGTGGCGCGCGCGTCGAACCAGGGGCTCCCGATCGACAGTTGCTAGTTCCCCGACTAGACCAGCCGTAATTTACTCACGTCATGTAATGTTATACCCTCATAATATTGATTTGCAAAATGCTACTCAAACTTTATCATTGCTGTTTCGTAAATTTCCCTTAAACTTTCTCTAAAACCGATTTGAAGTGGAAAAAACTGTATCCTATCAGTGGAGTGTATTGCCTGAATGGGTATTTCTTGCTTGATTTATTGTACCAACCACAAATGGTTTCAGTATAATATCTATGAGTTTTTGCATAGACCAATGTTAACTTCTAAGTAAATGGTGGTCAAAATCAGCCCTATTCACATCCAGAAGTGTATTATTTACATTTTACACATGTTCTACATACATTCCTATAGTGTGTTTTTAATGTCGGTGTATATATTTTCTGGGTAGCTTCTGCCTGTCATGTAAAAAAACCACATACTTTATTAAACATTGTTTCTTTTAACTTTTTTTTGTATAGTAAGAATTAGTTTTTTATATATTTATGAGAAGAGAAACAAAGTTATGATAACATGATAAATTCTACAGAAAGAGAAAAGACGAAGTTTTGCAAACTATCTACCAACATATTTTGATAAATAACCCTAGCCATTTTTTAAAATTAAGTACTGTATGTAATCATTGTAATCTAACAATTTTAACGTAATACAGGTATCATTATAAAACTTTATCTAAGTACAAATTTGTATCATATAGAGTTTTGACGTCACAATCGCAGAAAATTTTAAACTGACCATACGATCATCAACCAGGCTTTTTGTAAAGGTGACATTGCCCATTTATATGATGTAGGTAGACTTGTTAACTCTTTGAAAACGATATGCATTATCTTAAAAGTTGCCAATTTTTTAAAATCTTTTTTTGTTTTTCGGTCTATGACGTCCACAATACATTTGGTAACATATCGCTGACTGTGTAGCCGATGGCATTCCCAACCCACCCTCATAACAAGATCATATCTCCTGAACGGATTATTGATGGTCCTATGGACCGTATTCAACTTTCTCAATGTGACATTAAGACTAAAATATTAGTCCTAATTTTGCTTAAGTAATGTTTTCGAATGGCGCGTGAAATCTTGATAAAACTACAATAAGAATTATACAGCAGCAGTATACAACAAGACCTAATTCGACATATGCGCGTCACTGCGCCGTAAGATACTTTCACCACGCCAACGATAGTACAAACGCCTTGCAATAGAAACTGTCGCGTAATCTGCGGCGGGGCGGCGGCGCGAACAGATCGGGACTCTGACCTTGCTAGTTTATCTACTCCACGGCCCCCGCTCGTGCCATCTCTTTCTAACTCGCAATCGATCACGCGCGTCACGTCTATCTCGCTCTGTGCTAATAATAACAGCGCATGTCGCATGGCTGCTACATATTTATGACGGTTGTGTGTGAGTTTTTGTACGATTGTGTGAGTGCTGCATTCTCGAAGCGTCTTTTGACTTGAGCTTGTATTCGAGTACCTAATGGGTTGATTTAGCAGTTTAGCGTTATGCTGTACAATGCAAATTGATATTGAAATGATGTTGGGTCGGCATAAAAAATGGGTGTACAAAATTTTGAGACAATGCTAAATAGTAGGCGAGCGAAGATTTGAATAGTTTAATATTCAAATTTTCGAAATTCGAAGAAAATCAGATTACTATTTTTTGTTTGCTCATGCCTATACTTATGCTCTAAAATTTAAATACGACATGTGTTGTACAAGAGTATTGTATTTAAGATCTTTGTATGTTAAGTATACGCGATATTTTAACATAATTATTTAGATTAGATTAGCCTTAGATTGCCTTTTTATGCAAAAGTAACTCTTGAATAACAATGCATGTTTATTTACCTTTACAAGGCATACCTACATGTGGTATATTATTTAGTATATTTTTCGGTTCGCACATTTCGCACTCACGATACTATGAGATCTAGCACTCAAATACGATGAGATGGTAATCTATACTTCTATTCTAATATTATAATGCTGAAGAGTTTCATTGTTTGAACGCACTAAGCTCAGGAACTACTGGACTAATTAAAAAAAAATTGCACTGTTGGATATATACGAGGTCCCTGAGTGTTCTAGGCTATATTTTATAAGTACCACGGGCGAAGATCGCTAGTTATGTGTATAGAATGCTTTTATTATTTAAAATCCGTATGCTTCGAGTTAGTAAGTTTCTTTCAAAGTTCGGAAGGCAGTAGAGGCCATCTGATGTCCATAGATAGGCTATATCTCTTTTTATAAAAAAGGTTCTCGCGTTACAATACAAAACACTTTATTGGCGCCACAAAAAAAGTTAAGAAATAAGTAACATAAGTATACGACTAAAAGAACAATACATTATGGACACAAAAGACGATGTTATCGGTAAAAGCTACCTCTTCCAGTATTTAATAATATTGTCTTAAGGGGGCGCCCAAAGCCAGAAAACGAAAAAAGGACATTTTCGTCGCCGCTCACTGAAGTTAAGAAACTAAAAATTATGACAATAAAAATATTGACGTGTGGGTACAATCAAGAAGATACACAATAACCGAATAGAATTTTAAAAATAGATCAGAGTTTTTTACAATAAAAAAATAAAAACGACACCGAAAAAACCCGTTTTAATTCGAGTACTCGAAATTATCAGCGATGACCCCACATTATTTTTTGGTAATTAAATTCCTATTTGTACCTTCTAGTAAAGTAACCGAACACTTTTTTAAATTTATGTTTATTTATTGAGTAATTAAATAAAACTTGGTAAAAAATTGACTCCTGATTAAATATTGATTTTTCCTCCAAACTGTGTCATGCTATTCTCGACTTTATGTACATCACATTAAGAAACGCGTCGCGCGGGTGAAATCTGATTTTTTCCTGGCTTTAGGCGCACTCTTAATTGTAGCAGCGATGTAAATATTTAAGAAATAAATTATTAAACATGTAAACTTATCTGGAAACTATCTCTGAAAGAATAAGCAATTTGATCCTTTCTGTCTGTTCGTCCGTCGTCAATACAAAATAAAGAAAAAATTAAATAACATTACAAATATTCTTTATGTACACACTGAATTGCATTCTAATTACTGTGTTCGCATCCAATACATTTATAATATCACGCCCTTTGCTCGTTAAACTCTAGAGTTGCTATTGATAGGATCGATGAACGCTTACCTACAGCAATTTGTGCTACTCATAATCTCTCGCACATCTCTCTTTCTCTAGAGTCTAGACTAGACTCCAGTCCATCGATTATTATTGTTCTTTGTCTAGTCGTGAACCACGCTTCTACCGTATAAATAAATTTGCTTACCTATGTCTAAACTACGAGCATCATCGAGGGTTTCATGTATGCCCAAAAAGCTACAAATTATAATTCAGGGTCGTAATTTTATTCTGCGTCATAAATTTCAAAAGACACAATAATGTGTTTTCGATCGTCGCGTCGTAGTCACGGTTGGTCTAGTCAGGAGAATGGCAACTACCGATCAAGAGACCCTGGTTCGAATCCCACGCGCACCACTATCTTTTCGAAGTCATGTGCGTAATGCCGCTAACTTAATAACGGTGATGGAACACATCGTGAGGAAACCGACATGTTCCTAGTATCTTTCGAGGTCGTGCGGCATCCACGTACCGATACTGGGCCAGCGTGGTGGATTATGGCCTTGACTTTGATTGTAAGAGAGTAATTAAAGAAAACATTCAGATTAAGTATTGTGTAATTATCTCAATTTGTTTCTTAACCTTCAAGCGGTCGCGCAACGTCGAATCGACCGCTTTCAATACAATTTCGCTGATATGAACAATAATTCTTATTGAATTCATATTATGCTCTAAGTTGCTTGTTATAGTTTATCTACCTTCCAAATAAACAGTTTACACGGACTCCCAGCACCCTCTTTACATCAAGGAGCTCAATTGTTGCAGTCGCGGCGCAGGCGTCGAAACCATGCCGCGCGCCTGTCATAGAAAATATTGCGGGCGTCGCTCGACGCGAATTTTTCGCCAAGTTCATAATTTTCTCATGGAAGGTTCGGGTACTCGTAGAAATGGCGTGGGAGTGACAACGTGTCTTTAAGCTTGGAAATTGTTTATATCTGAAGATATTATTGAAATGATTCTTATACACACCAAGGAATTTATACATACAAAATAAAGTTCCTATATTATGATTTATCTCATAGGTACGAGTATTTTAGTTACCGCTGCCGTTATAACCAACCGCGCCCGCTTGAAGGTTAATATAATGAATGCGGAAGTTTGAATGTTTGATTCTAAATCACGTTATAATGTGTTCGTAATTCGAAATCGTTTTTTTTTCTGTGGCAGGGTGTTTCCATTATTTATGATAAGTATATTTACAATTTCATGAGTATTTTATCAGGTATTAGCTGTACCCTGCGTTCGTCGCTACGCCACCTGTCGAGAATTGGTCGTACCAACTCAGAAACCTCCATTGGCTCATGCACGACAACTTTGCCAAAGATCATCACATGATTAAATGCATAGTTTACGATTCTATAAAGAACACACAGACAAATATTGATTTTTATATACATTCTAGCTTACCCGGCAGACTTCGTACCACCATATTTTTTTCGTCAACGTCTAAATTTTCTGCCATAATAACATTGTCCCGACAATACATAAAACAATAAAATAATGTCATACATAAAAATTAAAAAAATAAAAGCCAATTTACACGTCACAAATAATTAACAATTGATAGTATAATCAAATCCGCAAAAATAATATTTACATTAATATTGTAAAAAAATATTTATGTCGTAAAGTTCTCGACAAGCCAGCGTTGATGCCGGTGTTTGAAACTATTATGGCTGGGAGCCATCCTGATAGACTGGTAGTTTGCTATATACTACTGTACCCATGACATGAGTGAGTTTGCTCGACTTAACAAGAGTTGTCTTTTTGTTTTTATTCTCTTCGTCCGATACTGTCGGCAAAGGTATATTCGCGCGTACATTGCCATTTGCAATATTAAAAATAAAATTAAAATAAATATTAGTGGACAATTCACACACAACACCATCTGACCCCAAACTAAGCAAAGCTTGTGTGATTAATATTGATAGCAGTGTTAAAATCTATATGATATAGATCTAGGTCCCATAGCACAATCTATGCTTAGTTTGGGTTAAAAGGTATTGAAGTACATATGTCCACCAATTGTAACTTTTTTATTTAATTTTCAGGTGGAACCGTTCATGAACGCCGTTGACCGCTCAGTGTTCCCCGATTACGACAAATACGTAATCCATCCCATGGACCTATCGCAAATGAAGCGAAACATTACCGACGGCCTCTACGGCAGCACCGAAGCCTTCTTGTCGGACGCGCAATGGATTCTACACAATAGTATCATCTTCAACACATGTGAGCAGGCTTTTTGTAAGGATTACTATTTATTTATTATTATATCAACACGTCATCATTCATCTGTCATGCTTGCGGTAGGTACCCCATGCTTGGAACACACTGTAACAGCAACAACACATTTTCCAGAACTCATTTTCCATATTAAAATACAATATTTACAAATAAAACCTTTACCTATAATCCGCATGGTGACTAAAAAAACGAATTAGTCCAGCAGATAGATTACCTATTAAAAATATTTTACACGTATTTCTTTTGTTTCACAAACAAACATGACTATGATATATAATATATAGTGCTTAGAAGTTTCGAGTGATGTCACGTCTATATACGATTTTTATGTAGGCGTGAAGCTAAATCCTCCACTCCGGAAATTTGATGATTTACATCTTTGTCGATTTTTAATAATTAGATAAAGTAAATAAAGAATACGTGTTCCATATTTTTCTTTAATCTATACTGACAGACTAATTAGAATGGTATATTTTTGATCCAGTTCTCATCCCAATTATGGATACCATACTAAAACCGTTTAATATGTTTCCAGTAAGTAGTGGTAGGACTCTTGGAAGAGTCCGCCTGGGGACCAAGGTGTGGGGACCACAACTTTGCCAGTTATTCTACCGCCAAGCAGTAATGTGCAAACATTACTGTGTTCCGGTTTGAAGGGCAATGTTTCCAGAGAAATTACAGGGCTTAGAGATATTATAACTTAGATCTCTGGGTGACGAGCGCAGTGCAGTGCTAGGTAATGATTTGGACTCTTCATGTTCCAATAACTGCATGTCACTGTGTTGTTATGTGGCAGGCATGTTGCTTACCATCAGGCACATGTCCTGCTCGTCTCGTCACTCTTTATTTAAAAAAAAAAGGCGATTTCTCTGAAACCGGCATGATACAGTACAAAGATCAATGTGGTTCTTGCGTGGTACAATTCATACTATTATAATATTATACCCCACTAACAAATTTTCATCATACTCGTCTTTTTGTCAAATAGTAGCTAATAGTTTGCCAAATTAATCATAATTATTTGTTTGCCAATCATGACATAATAGTTTTATTGTTATCACATAAAAGTTCTTAAAAAAGTAAAAGGCTTGTTTTGACATTACCGAAAAAACATTGATTGTAATAATTTTGATCGAATCTGAAAGAAACAATGTAATAATTATTATTTACATGAAGAATTTTTTTGGCGCTTTAAATAATATCCAATCCTACTAATATTAAAAATGTCAATGTTTGGATATTTTTATCTATGTTGCTCAATCACCTCGTAACCTCTGAACGGAGCGGGTTGAAATTTGGAACACAGATAATAGTCTGGAAGAACACATAGCCTACTTTTTATCCCAAAAAAGAATGGGAAAGAGAACAACGCGGGTCACCGCGGGGCGCTGCTAGTATATTTTACTACATTATTTTTAGTAGCCTATGTGTTCTTCCAGAATATTAATCTAACTATGTTCCAAATTTCAACCCGATCCATTCAGACCTTACGACGTCATTGAGTAACAAACATCCATACATTAACATGTATAATATTAGTAGGATTGGGGGTATTTCTCAAATTTTAAAACAGGCCTTTTATGTTTTGAAAACCGTAATGGTGTTTCTTTATTCATTCATATTTCATTGCTTTTGCGAACGATTACATTTTTTCTGGTTTTTATTGTGAACGTGTTTGTTGCAAGTTTGTTTCGTACAGGATTGTTTATTGAACCCTTAATAATCCACTTTGATGTGTATTCTTAGCGTTTATTGACACGGGGAAGATAAGTACTGCAATGGCCTCTATATGGGGGAATCTGCTGCTAAACGCTGTTGGAGGGCAATGTGAAATCGCCAGAGATATACTCCGGTATTTTAATTGGTTGGGCTGGTTTGGAACAAAGATATTAGCGGGAAATGTGTTTCAAGCCTGTTGTTGATGTTGATTATGACGAGTAAAATGACGAAGCTACAGTGCTTAGAAGTTTCGCGTGACGTCACTCGTGGGTACGATTTTTACCCACAAGTCACGCCCTATTTGGAAGTCGCGATTATCACGACTCTGGAAGTTGGATGATCTACATATATCTTTGTCAATTTTAATAATTTGTTAAAACAAAAAATACGGCTCATATTTTCCCATGATATAGGACGGACTAATTAGAATGGTTTATTTTTGACCCAGTCCGATACCCTATTCCTTGGAATTCCGAAGTGTGGGTATGAGAAAAGCACACATTTCCCGTTAACAACGTTCACCCGAGTCTGCCCTATTCTTTTGAATACCGAAGTCAGGCTATAGGCTGCTAAATTAGACGCTCCAGTGATGAACATGGTGATGAAAATATCGTTGATTCAAGGCGTTGATGTTGCCAGTGAAAGCACAATTGAATCTGTCGCATGCAATGCAATCCAGCCGCAATTCTTGCGCCTATTCCAATTGCATCTTCATGCATGCATTAATGAGTTGCGTAACTTAGGTCAATGGATTGTCCGTATCTATTATATTATGGTGTTAGCTATCCAAGTAGTCATTTTAAGTCACTCTCATTTTCAAATCTACGATGGACAAAAACAGAATGAGAACAGAAGTAAGGTTCAAAATTCGTAAGGTAACTGGCATGCATTTCCTGTGCTATTGTCTAGAATTGGGGCAATCGAGGCGTGTCTGAATGCTAGTGGCGTCATAGAACTATTTATTGTACCCTCAATAATTCTCAAAAAAATATATATTCTTCGATCAAAGTATTGTATTGTTTAAAATATGGTTCAGAATGTCCGTTATCTGATACGCTCCTGATGATATCCAAATGATAGCTGCAGCGTATAACCTATGTTTTACTTTGACATTAGATTTAGAATTTGTTTAAATTGCGTGCCAGTACTGTTCTTTGGATAATATGATCGAAGCGTGGTGATAGCATCGACGCAAAACATAATATCCTCAATAAAATCTACTCTCATAAAACCAACACTATATCATTGGAATAGGGTTCAAAATTCGTAAGCTAACGTCCAGCGCGCAACGTTCAACAGTGCAGTCAAAGCTGACTGGCGGTGCGCGAGCGCTGCTCCGTAGCTGCCGCACAGAGATGGGTGAGATCGAGGCGTGTCCGGAGTGCTACGCAGCGGCGCATGCGCGGCGCGCCACCTGGTTCACTGACGTATGCTCCACGCCGCATATCCTGCTCTGGGCCAAACTAAAAGGTACGTTGAATACAAAGGTATATGGTTCGGTATTGTTTGCTGAGTCACCTAGTGACGTATCTTCATAGAATATGCGTATCCACCTATAGAGGTGTCAAAGCCAAGGGTATTGGCCAAGCTAAAAGATACGTCGGAAACAAAGGTAAACAAATAAATACTAGTGGACATTTCATTCACAACACCACCAATATTTGTATTCATCACACAAATATTTGCATTGGGTTGGGATTGAACCCACGGCTTCACAGGCAGACTTACTACAAACTAAGCCATCAAGCCAGCCAAATGACTAAATACTGTGTTAATACGTAGTATAAAAAAAAAACACTTCTATCGGCAGTCCCTGTGCCTGCCAGTTATTTTAAATAACTTTAGTTTCTTATGTAAGTGAAATTTATTTGATCAGTTATGAGAAACAATATGGTCTTAAATCCTTCATAATATTCTTACAGGTTTCCCGTACTGGCCAGCGAAGGGTATGTCGGTGAACAGCACTGGTTTGGTGGACGTCAGGTTCTTCGGGGCGCACGACCGCGCATGGGTCCCGGCTAAAGACTGCTTCCTCTTCTCCGAAAAGGATCCGAACAATTTCAGAAGCAAGCGGCAAGACATCATTGATAGTATGCAGGTAAATATACCACAATAGATTTGGACTCTTCATGTTCCATTAGCTGCGTGATACTGTGTTGTTATGGGCTGGCACGTTGCTTATCATCAGGCACATGTCCTGCTCGTCTCGTTACTCGACACTACAAAAAAAACACATAAAAACGTTATGCCGGATCCACACGTATGCCAAACTTCGACAAACCATCACAAATCGAAACGTGGGGATAGGGTTTTCGGCTGGCTTTGCGTAGGTATGCAAGGGCAAGCCGATCTGATCGAGTGTCGATTTAATGACACAAAGCAAAGGTAATTTGCCGCAGTTGACCCGCTTCTAAACGGTTTTGCGCATTCGCGTGTAATGTTTTAGTACCTGGGTGACCGAGCTTTGCTCGGTTTAAATACTAAATATACTTAGATACCTACAGATAAAAGACTCCAAGAAATAGATTTTCTTAAAAAAAAAATTGAAAAAAAAAGAGAAACCGTCTGGATTCGAACCCGGAGCTACTAATTCGTGACCGCTATGAGCGCCCGACTTCCCGTCTGAGCTAATTATGCTGTCGCGTCACGGGGCGAAATTTACCTTCACATTCTAATATCTAATGTGACAGTTTTTCATTGTCTAAAAACGCGCATAATATGCGTTTTTTTTAAATAAGACCTAGTTAGATCGATTTATCGTCCCCGAAATCCCCTGCATACATAATATCATGCAAATCCGTCGAGCCGTTTCCGAGATTCAGATTCTATATATATATATACATATTTATATAGGTACAAGAATTGCTCGTTTAAAGGTATAAGATTGATATGCCACCAACATACGAAATAAGTGGCTTAATGACCAATTTTGCGTGAACTTTTATTCAGGGCAAATTTAAACTTCTATAGTACCTACACAGATTTCCATCGCTTTTAAGCTGTACGTATTACATCGTCATTGCTATATTATGATGGTCTGGAGGCTGGAGGATCTTAAATAGAGATTAGGTCTAAAAAGTTTTCAATAACATAACCATTTGTCATCATACTTAGAAGCATCAACAAGTTCTTTTAAAATAATATTAATGTGTTTTTAATAAACATAACACATAAATATTTGTTGTCGTTTTAATTATGTTCTAATAATTAGATGTATTTAAATGAATGTTTTGATATTTCTATATTCTCCTGAACAAAAAGCTTTGTTTGATGCTAGAAATGCTTCCATGTCATGTCCACTCTTTGTTGGTAAATCTTTGTTCCATAACTTTTGTTTATTTTTGTAGCATTATAGGCAACTGTTCGTTATAAATAAATCGCCAAAATCGTTTGGCGCGTGTTTTCATAGACGTGACGTACCTACTGACGAAATTCGCTCTGATTGGCGTTAAAATCCCCGATTCTTTTATTTTATCAAAATAATAATTATCAATCTCGCGTTAAATATTAAAATAAATACGTTTTTCTAAATCCTTAATTCCTGTTTCATTAGATAAATACATATTTTTATGATAGATACCTATTGTTGTCACCATGCATGCCTATTCAACTGTTTTTTAATCCCCTACCAAAAGAGGGGTGTTATCTGTTTGACGTTGATGTCTATCTCTCTCTTTGTAAAAAGTATTGTGGCCAACATGGCTAGGGAAATAAGAATTCGACATACATTAATCTTGTATTTTTTTATAGTTTGTCTGTCTGTGCCACCGTAAAGCTCAGACGGATAGACCGATTTCAATGCAGTTTTTTATTTTAAAAATCACCGTGCGTTGTTTCATAGTTTGGTTAAAATTAATCCAAGATGGTTTTCACAGAATGGCGGATAAAATATTTATTCACAACCTCCCTCAATATGGGTATCAAATGAAAGTGACTGACTAGTAGAATACTAAACACTGACAAATCCAAGATGGCCGCCACCACAAAATGGCGAATTTTTTTTTTCACAACTCCTACTTGAAGGCTGGACTAATAGAACAAAGTACAAATCAAAAAAATGTCGGGGGTAAATCAAAATTATCAATTTTGTTTTTGTTTTATGTGTTACCTCAGAATCTCAGATCCTGTTTTTCGAAATGGTAGACTTCCCGAATGGTTCTTCTATGATTAATGATGTCGGTTTTTGTAATGTCGAAAAAAAAAGTTACGTGCGTGATATATTAAAATTAATGAACTGTGTGAGTTTCTTTTTTAGATTGAAGTCGGTTGTTTCGTTTTTTTAGATATTTTTTTATCGTTATTAAAGTAGTTTATTTTTTTAATTCCAGGAAGCAGAGCAATACATTAGGAACCTGAGTCGTAAATATGGCAAATTCGTGTATCCACCATTCAAGACACCGTTCGATTCCGCCAAGATGAGTGAACAACTCAGAATGATGGTAAGTAATAACTTACTGCAACAATTTACCTACTTTTTGTGGACAAATCCTACGTTAATAAGTAAAATTACAATGAGAACTACACTACATACTCGTATATTGAGCAGATAATAATTATGTGTAACTTGCATTGCTCTGCGGTTTCACCCTCGTAGTATACTATCCGTTATTTTCCTGGGATGGAAAGTAGCTTATGTTACTTCTAATATCTCCAAAAATATGTGTACAAAAGTTTCATGATGATCGGTTAAGTAGTTTTTGCGTAATAAAACTTACTTTCGTGTTTATCCCTACTAGTGTTATAAGTGTCAAAGTATGGATGTTTTTTGCTCAATCACGTCCGAACAGATCGGGCTGAAATTTGGAACACAATTAGATAATAGTCTGGAAGAACACATAGGTTACTTTTTATCCCGAAAAAAAAAAACAACGAGAACTACGCGGGTGAAAACCGCGGGCATAGCTAGTAATACATATCTATTAATAGGATTTCCTACTAGCGACCCGTTGCGGTTACGCTCGTATATTGCCATATAATTGTAATAAAAAGTATCTGTCTCAAATAAGACCAAATTAAACACAAAAATGCCATCTTTCGTTAATATTGATTGACTTGGTGAAGAGTTATCTGGGAACATACGTTATGACACACTTGATTTTTATGACTACCAGCGCCCGGCAGTTTTACTCGCATTATTCCCGTTCTCGTTATTGTCTCGGGATAAAAAGTACCCTATGTGTTCTTCCAGGTTATAATCTAACTGTATTCCAAATTTCAACGCGATCTGTTTATACGTTACGACGTGATTGATCAACAAACATCCAAACATTGACATTCAAACATTCATAATATTAGTAAGATTAGATTAGGGACATAAGGCATAGGGACAGGACGTCTACTCTCTTTCTACGAAAAACTTAATTTCGAAATAAACTCCCGACTTTCCTACTCCGGTTTCGTCCGATCGAACAATGTTTGACGTGTTCGATGCTCTAAGCCTACTCTGAATATTAGAGTAGGTAAGGCATCGAACATTTAAACGGACGAAACGACGGATCGAAGTACAACCGGAGTAGGAAAGACTCAAGTTTATTTCGAAATTACGTTTTTCGCAGAACGAGAGTAGACGTTCAGGGATTGTAGTAATTCTGTGTGTTCTGTAGGCAGTTTAAATAATCTTGTTTTGTTCCCTTGTTTCCGAAAATGTATTGTGACCTGTGACGTTGCAGGTACCGTCGTTCGAAGGTGAGATTATTACTACAGCGAGAGACAAGGCGCCGGCGACGGCGTCTCCGCTCGCCAAGGGCAAGAGGAGGTCCAACTCTAAAGGATCTAAAAGCTCGGCAAATGATTGGTAAGACACCGAATGATATAATAGATAGATACTCTTTATTGTACACACCAAAACAATACAATAAAAGAAACAGAGCATTAAAAACTAGTGTTACAATTGGCGGCCTTATCGCTAAAAGCGATAATCTATTTATATGATATAATCTATTTTCTACAAAAAAAAAACCTACTTCAGTTTAAAATTAAATTCAGACTCTCGCGACCTTTCATAAGAATCTATCACTCTGTGGTCTAAATACATGAAAGCAAATTTTAGTTTTTTGTACATATATCCCAAACTGCTACATCGATTTCGATAAAATGTATATGGGACCACCTCTGAACTATGATCTTCCAAACAAAAAAAGGACCATAAAAATCGATTCACAATTGGCGGCGAATTTATAACCTTCCCATTTTTTAGAAGTCGAAAAAACTAACTAATGAAATGAGTTCGTACTGTTCGCCGTGGAAACAGCTGGACCCTGGGGTTCTGAGGCGAAAGCTTTTGTTGCCGTCTTGGGTCGTGTTTTTAGGGAGAAGGGACGGGACCCCCGTTCAGGTCTCGATCTGACTCAAAACATTTCTCTGGCGTCAGCGTGGAAATGCCGCCAGTCCGATGGGCACTTTTTTATAGTATAGAATGACGAGACGAGCAGGACATGTGCCTGGTGGTAAGCAACATGCCTGCCACATAACAGTACAGTGACACGCAGCTATTGGATCATAAAGAGTCCAAATCATTACCTAGCTTTGCACTGCGCTCGTCGCCCAGATATCTAAGATGTTATAATCTAAGCCCTGTAATTTCACTGGAAATATTGACCTTCAAACCGGAATACGGTAATGTTTGCTCTTTAATGGTTGGCGGTAGAATAACTGGCAAAGGTGGGGTACTTCCCCAGGCGGACTCAGCTAGAGTCCTACTAAAACTACCACTACATTTGGTCGTCGATTTGTCGAGCGCAGTGACTAAATTAATTACTCAACTTGTGTTTGTTATAAATTTACATGTACATATCTATGATTTTTACTACAGAGCCGAATTATTTATTTTACGCTAGCAGCGCCCCACGCGGTTCTAACACGTGTAGATTCCGTTTTCGTCATTTTCCCGGGATAAAATGTATGTGCTATTCCAGCCTATGTTGTAAGTAACTGTTTCAACCCGATTCGTTTAGCTGTTCCGACATGGTTGGTTGAACTGACATCTAAACATCCGAACTTTTGCATTTTTTTTTAATATAAAAATAATACAATTCAATATTAGAAACATCCATCCCGCACTGGGCCAGCGTGGTGGATTATGGCCTTAACTCTCTCCTTACGTTATTTATTTTCCCTCAGTGACGGAAGTGAAACCGAAGATGGTTCTTCAGCACGTACTGCCGCGTTGAAAACCGACAAATCTGCCGACGAAAATATTAGCACTGAGAAGTAAGCATTTGTCTTATGTCTTATTTAGAAAATTCGTGGGATTTTAATTTGTTTGTGACTCTAAATAATATCGTCATTTTGCAGGCCATTGAAAGTCGATCCACCAACGGAAACTAAACCAACACCATCCTTGGAAGAACCCCTAGTGACGAGAAAGCGCCGCCGCTCGAACCTCGAAGAAGCATTAGTCTTGACCGTCATAGAAACCAGCCAACCGGTACCGGAGAAGAGGAACAAACCTGACAAACCAGAACAACAAGAACCGAGCAGCAGCAAAGAAGAGAAAGCACATTCAACAACGAAAGAAACTGAACCAGAGACTAGTAAAAACAAAAATGAACCAAAAACGAAGTCTAAAGACGAGGAACCATCCAGCACCCAGGAAGATAAAGAATCTCTTAGAGTTACACCCATAAAATTAGTCGCACTACCCCGCGCCAACAAACTCACGCCGAAAATATTCACGGCGACCAAAGCTCCATCGATACCAAACAGTCCAAAAGAAGATGACAAAAGTATAAAAAGTAAAAAAACCGACAAGGACAAGACGAATACCGAAAAAACCAAAGAAGATAAAAAGGAATCAAGGAAATCCAGGAATTCAAGATCCAATAAATCTTTGAACGGGACCAACACACCCAAATCGACGAAGTCGGAAAAGAAACCAGAAAACGAAGCAGCAAAAGACGCTAAACCAAGGGACAAAAATAAGGATACGGATGACGGCACTAACTCCGCTGCAGACACGTCAAAAGCTGATGCTTCGAAAGCGATCAAGGATCGGTTAAACTTCGACGACGATACAAGTTTGGCCGTGATAGCTAGAGAAAGAAGACGGTCGAACGCTAACCTGCCAACTATTACCAACGTCTGTAGCCTCTCAACCTTAGCTCAAGAATCCTTAACTACCACCACGCCGACTACAAGTACCTCTCGTACGGTATTCCATACAGAACTGACCATCCAAACCAGTTCAAATTCGAGCGTATTCACACCGACTACCACCGAATCGGTGCGGAATATGAAAGACGCTGTAACGAAACTGCAAAAGTTGCGTAACAACACCGAACCGATCGTAGGTCGCGTCGGGGTTCGAGCGTTCGCTCGTATGACATCGCCCGAGCGTGCCGACAACGTTGAAGTGGAAATAAAAGCGGAGCCAGTCGATTTAGAAGAGGACGAGGTCAGATTGAGTGAGAAGATGGATTTGATGACGGCGTGTAAGCTCCAGCCGGTGAATACGCAGAGTTTGCGGAACGTGAGGATAACTCGGGTGGTGTCGGGGCCGGTGTCGAAGAAGCCCGAGCCGCGTCCGAGGGCTCGGAAGACGTTTCCTCAGCCACGGCCAGCGGAGGGTCGGTCGGATCTGAACGGGAAGAACTCGATGGTGTATATTCCGATCCAGCCGCCTTCGACGCAGCCACCGGTGCGACCCGTGCGGCCCACAGCGCCGGCGATACGACTCAGTTCACCCTCTGCTGTTACGCCTGGTAAGATTCATCTCTATAGATAGATACTATTTTAAGGTGTGTAACAATAAACAGTTATCAATCAATCAATAGATACGACTGAGTCAATTTAGTCGCTATTGAATTCAGTATAGTGTAATAGCATTCAGTAAGCTAGCATACTAAATTCAAAAGCAGGATTGCTTGCTTCTAACCTGCTTCTACTTGCTTTAGAATTATGTTGACTTCTGAATTCAGTCCCTAAATTTAGCCAAGTGTAAATTGGTCTAAATTTAGCCAAGTGTAAATTGGCTTCTGAATTCAGTCCGTCCGCCCCGGCTTCGCCTGTGGTACATAATATAAAGCCTATAAGACTTAGGGATCACATAGGATACATATCCAATGGTGAAATAATTTTTCCAGTAGTTCTCGAGATTAGTGCGTTCAAACAAAAATCCTCTTCAGCTTATCTATGTTAATATTAAAAGTATAGATAGAAATAAAACATTTAAGTAAAGAAATTAGGGGAGGCCTACGTCGAAAGGCAACCTGACCGATAAATAAATATTAGGTGTTCCTGAAGTATAGTACTTCTATAATTTGTTTAAAATCTCTTTTCAAAGACATTAAGTTAAAATTTAATAAATATAAATTGCTATGGTCAGGGAATATAAGATGATTTATCTCTATGCTCCGTAATTTCTCTGGAAATGTTGCCCTTCAAACCAGAACACAGTGATGTTCTGCTTGGTGGTAGAATAAAGGAAAAAAGGTGTGGCACTTCCCCAGGTAGACTCTGAATCTTCGGACAATAACAAACTTGCTCTCTTCCATGTTTCCTCATTTCACACACTTTCCAAATTATCAACTTCTGTTTATTTTTTTATTTTATTTCACCGTTTTTCTTACAGGCAACAGCACAGTGAACACATTGGGCACCGCCTTCAAGCCGACTAGTACTCAGGGCTCGCCGGTGGTGAGCGTGCCCACAGTTGGGCAAGTGTCGTTGCCCAATGTTGGGCCTGTGTCCGTACCCACGGTCGGGCCGACGACGGTGCACACTGTGCCGCTGATGACGTCCGTCAACGGACAGTGGATGTTCAGTCTACAGCCCGTCATGTCTGTTGGCGGTGTTGATGTGAGTATCTAAGTATCTATATATATAATATAATGTGTCCGGTTTCGAGTGTAGGAGCCTTTAGTGGTATAATATACGGTAAATTTAATCGACAAATCGTCCACCATAAGAGCTTTTTCTTCTACCATAATAAAATGGCTGCCGTTTGGCATGCAATGGCACTGAAACACGGGCTACTAATTTGGCGATAACTCCGCATGTAGAGGTTCTTAAATTATTAAAAAAAACGATAAGATTGATAGCTTAACATGTACGTAATGAATTTTTGGTTAACTTCTTTCATCTTTCTAAATAAAATTAGGAAAAAAAAACAATAGGAAAAAAAAAAATTGTACGTTTTTTTTTGATTATTAGGTTTCAAAGTAAAACTAGACTTAGATAACTTTTTTAATTCTAAAAAAGGTACAGAATATTTTTTATAAACAAGTTTTTGAAGTGAAAAGTGAAAAAAGCGCACCACAGACTGATTTTTCGTGAGCTGTGAATTGAATTCTAGCGTCACGCTCGGGAATGATAAGAAATTTGCGGGTGAACTCGAGACCATGGCCATCTAGAAATATGTCAGCATTTCCCATTGGCTATCTTGAAATGCATCAGCATTTCTAGATGGCCTAAGAGGTCATCAATAATTGAGTAAATTTCCTAAAATCCCAAAAAAACTAATTACTCCGTCAGCTAGATTGCTAAAAAATATTGTACACGTATTTTTTCTATTGTTTCACAAACAAAAAATGACGAAGATACAGTGCTTAGAAGTTTAGCGTGACGTCACTTGTAGGTACGATTTTTACCCACAAGTGACATCACGAATCTAGAAGTTTGATGATCTATATCGTTGTCGGTTCTTAATAATTTGATAAAACAAAAAATACGTGTCCCATATTTTTCCATGATCTAGCTGACAATAACGGACTAATTAGAATGGTTTATTTTTAGCTCCCTCAAACACAGGGTATCGTAGGGTTACAATTTTATACTAATATTATGCAAATTAGTTTATTTAAGTGAATAAGTTACCATAACGCCACAATGTTACAATGAAAATAAATGTATTTTTATTATATTTGACCCAGTCCGATACCCTATTGTTACAGAATGTGCCCCCTCCTCCATTGGTGAACGGTACAGCACCGCCGACGATCTTGCCGCTGACTTCCACCGCGCCCAACGTGACTACGCAGTCCAATAGATCCGTCAACGAATCCACGCCAATTGAGGTACTACCAGAAGAGGTCGCAGCCTCTAATTTTGGGGGGAAGCCAACAAAAATAAAACAATATGTCGAGTAAAAACGACTTTACTAGTGGTGCCTCGTAATTTTACCAGCATAGTTGCCGTTGCAGTTGTTTTCTAGCGGTAAAAAATAGCTTATGTATATATATATATATATACAATAAAGAGTTTTCTATATATATATTTAAAATATATATATAGAAAACTCTTTATTGTGGTACAACAAAGAGAAACATTACAGTGAAAAACGTATGAACTAGCACCACAAGTGGCGGTCTTATTGCTTATGTACTATTTGATAGTTTGTAATTTTTTAGATTTTCAATTTAACTATTAAGTGCCACGATTTTGGGATTTTGGTCATGTCCGTGTGACACCCTTTCTTCGGATCGCGTCTAGGTACCACACAAGCATAACATACAAAAAAATTAAAGAGTGACGAGACGAGCAGCAAATATGTCTGATGGTAAGCAAGTATGTAAGACAAAAGACACTATACCAGATTTCTGCAGCATCAGACTGGACATATATTTATGTAGTCGAGTTGGCATTTGTCAGCCAGGCCCCAGCCTACGCGGGCACCCCACGGGACTGGCTAGTGGCATGCGGCAACCGTAGGATAAGGTCTCGGGCCCCATTGTGATCGCCATGAAGCCACCCGAGAGTCTACCGCCTAATTAAAACTGTCTTAGTCTCTTACTCTCTCTTTTCTTTTAGCTTGAAATCACAGAGACAGCTGTGGTATACAATTTAGTAGTGGTAGGACTCTTAGCAGAGTCCGCCTGGGGAAGTACCACACCTTTGCTAAATATTCTACCGCCAAGCAGTAGTGTGCAAACATTACTGTGTTCCGGTTTGAAGTGCAATGATTCCAGAGAAATTACAGGGCTTAGAGACATAATATCTTAGATCTCTGGGTGACGAGCGCAGTGCAGTGCTAGGTAAGGACTTGGACTATCATGTTTCAATAGCTGCGTGTTACTGTGCCGTTATGTGGCAGGCATGTTGCTTACCATCAGGCATATGACCTGCTCGTCTCGTCACTTTATGCTATAAAAAAAAAAAAAAAAGCAAGGCCAAAGCAGGTGTAGTTAGGCGGTAGACCTTAGGCGGCGGTTACCCGCCGGGTCGTTTCGGCCCATCTCGACACTGGATGTATTAATCCTAGTGTGTAATGAAACGTTTCAAATTGTAGTTGCCGCGACTTCAGGCGCGTCCTATAGACGCGGGCCCGGTGCGTGCCCCCGCTTCGGCCGGCCTCTTCAGCGCCAAGATATACCAGAACGCACAGAAGGTAACTTTATTTATTACGAGAATATTACTGCGTTCTATCACTAACTAGCCTATTGCTATGCGATGATGTGGCTGAAAACAAAACGCGAAAACTGAGAAGGTACTGCTGGCCTTGAAAAGACCTTATAAACAAGCTAGCTGGTAATTCGTTCCATTGTTGGGCTGAGAAGCACAGACTCGGTACGTAGCGGAGAGTAATTTACTGTAGGATAAAAGGTTATCCTCTCCGAATTGAATCCAAAATAAATTGTATTTGTTATTCAACCAAATGCGAAATGGATCTAGACAGGATTTGTTATAGAGATGGCTGGTCATTACCACTGTTTCTTTTTAAAGTGAAAACTTCTTTTGGCGCGCCAAAATTCTAGCGCCACACTCGGAAATGATAAGAAATCTTCGGGTAAACTCATGGCCACGCCTTCTGGTTTCACCCGTGTAGTAAGCTCAAAGTAAGCTATCAAATTCTGAGTTATAATTTTTCACATCTATCGGCAGTTCCTATGACTGTAATTTTTTTTTTCTAAAATTGTGACCGCTCCTATAAAATAAGTATGTATTTACAGGTATTATAAGTGTTATAATACCAGCTATCTGCCTCGCTTAATCCAAGCAAGCTTTGCTTTGTTTTGAGTTAGGTGATGTTTTGTGAGAAATATCCGACAATAATTATTTTAAAATACAGACAGACAGACAGAAAGAAACTCTATTAAAAACTGTATTATGCACACCAGTAAACTAATAGAAAGAAATTCCCTTCGCGATCTTAGAATTGTATTAGTATCGTAATGTTTCCAGTTGACGGATTTCTTCCGGTCGCTGATAGAAGACACGATGGAGAAGTCGGACGACCCCGCGGCGACGGCGACGGTGCTTCGACGGCAGGTGGAGGAGATGCGCTGGCGACACTCGCAGGAGGTCGAAGAACTCAAGCATAACCACGGTTAGATATTTTCTTTCTGATTCACTGACTGCCTTGGGAGGCGTTCAAGTACTTTGTAAAGCGATCTTTAAAGATTGTATACCCGAATTAGTCGGGAATGTTCTTAGCCAAGAATGTTTCATGAATATCGATTCAAGATGGCCACCGCCGCAAAATGGCCGATTACAATTTTTTTTCGCAACTCTCTCGATATGGGTATCAAATGATAGGGCTTGACTAGTAGAATTATGTAACGATATGAAAACTTAAAGGCGTGAAAAACATTCGTAATCGAAACAATACTTAGCTATCAGTTATGTTGGATATAACTCCATTTTTTACTAGAAGCTGTTATTCTATTCGTATGGGGCAAATCTTGCAAGTTAAATTAGAACACTTCCTGTCGTTGGATTAGGTTGAAATTCGGTATACTTACATAAATTTGGTGACAATGCAATAATATGGTAGGTACTTTTCTTCGTTATAGGTTATAGAGCATTTAAAAATAAATGCTTGTTTTTTTAAATATTTTTTTTATTAATACTTTATTTATTTTGTTCTTGACGTAACATGTCTTGTTTACAGAACTGACGCTGGCTGAAATGCGTCTGACCTTTGAGAAGGAAAAGGTGCGGGGACTGACGGACGCGAAGCAAGCGGCCCAGAGAGATCTTGACGCCGCCATCAAAATGGCCAAGTCAAAACAGTGGTATGCATTATTATAGAAAGATATGTAAAAAAGTTGTGTATTTTATACATATAGCATGCAATATCAATCATGCATAGCAATCGTTCGATGACGATGACGCTACTCCCATGATTATTGTGCCAAAAAGTGCTCAGCGCGCCCAATGAAGTGTTAACTTGAAAAAACGTGTCTTGTTTGTTGTTAGGTGTGCCAACTGCAGCCAAGAAGCTCAGTTCTACTGCTGCTGGAATACTGCGTACTGCGACTACCCGTGCCAACGTGCGCACTGGCCACAACATTTCGTCAACTGTGCGCAGAAATCTAAGGTATACAATATACATACTTATATTTTTGCAGTCTTAGGATATTGAACTTACAAGACAAAAAGATCATGTTATCGATGTGGAATGTATGGGTGGCGAAGACAGTTTAGTTCATCGTTGATTCTGGGTAGGATTAAGAGCCGATTCTATTTTTTTTTCAGGACGGTAGTGGAGATGGGAGCAATGCGCCCGAATCGAGGCTACAAGTGCAACCTGATGTTCTACCGGTGAGTCTGAAAGTTATTTAAGGACATACTTGCAAGCTTTAATTCAAGGCTTAACTAGGCTTAGTTTGCGTTTTATTATTTATTATTCCTAAAATAGTTCAATCAGCCCCTACTTTCGGCAGCTTCAAAAACAGATTAAAATGCTAGATGTGGATCAAAGTTTTTTTAGTTACAGCTAGTTTTTAGAGTGTGATGGTAAACTTGCAATAAAATTGTAAAAAATATACATCGTTCTAGTGAACGATGTATATTTTTTATTATAATAAGTACACGTATAATGTTTGACACTTATTTGTACGATAACAGTGAAATGTTCAGTTTGAACTTTGAAAATGTATTATACGGTAATTAATTTATTACCGTGTAGTTGTACATTAATGCCCGAGCTACACGAGGCTAGTTTTTCAAGCTAGTTTTAGTAAGCAAGCAAGCTAGTACTTCTAGCTTCGTGTAGACAAAACTAGCGTTGCGTAGCGTTGTATACACGAACCTAGAAGTACTAGCTTGCTAACACTAGCCTGAAAACTATCCGCGTGTAGATCGGGCATTATGAATAAAAAAAAATTGGCAGTCATAGGAACTGCCGATAGAAGTGAAAACTTAAAACTCAGAATTTGATAGCTTACCTTGGAAACTACACGGGTGTAACCGGAGGGCGTGGCCTGGTCATCATGGCATAGCCATCTAGAAATGCGTCAGCATTTCCATTGGCTGATACGTTTCTAGATGGCTATGCCATGCTGCCCTGTCCACGCCCTTTCAGCATTTCCCATTGGCTGACTGACGTATTTCTAGATGACCAATAGCCATGGTCCCGAGTTTACCCGAAGCATTCTTATCATACCCGAGCGTGACGAATGAAGTCAATTTACAGCCCACGAAAAATCTGTCTAGGCGCGCCTAAAGAAGTTTTCACTTCAAAAACTTCTAGTTTGACTTCCTTTTTGGTAACCGAATGATGTGTTTCACAGACGCTACAGAAGAGCGTGCCGCCCGCGTCGGCGCTCACAGTGGGCGGTAAGATCGCCCGGGTGTTCTCACCGCAAGATCCTCAACACCAGAAGACCTCCATCATAAGTACGTTTTATTCATATACTCGGGCTTTTATTTTTATTTTCTTTTCTTCTTCTTTTTCTTTGTTGTATGTACCAATCACGTAGATTTCGCAGCCACGATATTCTTCTTCTACCAGACCTTCTCCGCCCCTGGATGTTCCCGTCTCCGCCCCTGGATGTTCCCGTGTATGATTAGTTGGAGAAGGTCATACTTTTCATTTCTCATTATGTGTCCGAGATATTGGAGAAATTCAAATTTTTTTTGGGCACGCTAATGCTCGAAATTGTCGGTCGATAATTTATTGGAGAACTCGGTATGCCAACGGTGTGTCTTTGGAGGAACAAAGAGGGCCTGATTATACTGAACTTACCTATAATAGGCGCGACGATTGAAAAAAACAAATTAGTAATAATGTTTCACAAACCAAATATGATGAAACAGAACTTAGAAGTTTCGAGAAACAGCCCACCAAATAATGTTCCCACTGCTAGGACTCGAGGCCTTTTCTCGCAAGGATATTATAATCAAGGCCCTAATCCACCACGCTCTTCCAGTGTGGGTTGACCTCGAAAGATTCTAGGTACATGTCGGTTTCCTTACGATGTTTTATGCCCCGTTTTTAAGTTAGCGGCATTACGCACATGTCTTCGAGAGGAGTCGTGCGCGTAGGATTTGAACCCGGAGCTCCGAATCGGCGGTGACCGTTCCGCCAACTACACCAGCAATGAATTTGCTTATATTGTAAAATATAAATATTATGTTTCTTATATTATCTGAACAAATAAATAAAATTGGAGTGTCTTATCGTATCCTTTTAACATGTTCGAGTGAGAGTATATGCGGTAGCTATATCTGTCTGTCTCTTTTTGTACCGGCTAATCTCCGAAATGGCTGAACCGATTATGATGAGACTTTCACTACCTGATTGCTGACGTTCTATGGCATAACATAGCCTAACTCTTACTTGACCGAAATAATCAGGGTTCCTTGAAAAAAAAAACAAGATTTTTTTTAGAAGACAATAATCTAGTCTATATCATCAAAATAACTCTTAAGCTATATGTTTCCAGTGAGCATGGTGGAAGACAACAGCGGCAATCAGACGATGAAGTGCGTCGGTACGTACAAGCCGGGCACCACGCAGTCGCAACTTCTACTCAACAAACAGGTAACTACTCACTGACATAACTTACAGGCTGAACAAATCGGTATAAAACATCTGGCTTGAACTCAACAGGGGTTTTTCAAGTATTACGAAAGCACTAATATAGACGGGCGGGGGTATGTGTTTTGCTTATTTTTGTTGACATGGGGGGTCTATATGGTTACTCTACGTCAGCAATAGTTTTTTTTTTACACAGATGGCAACCCAGTCGTTGTCAGATTTGAAAATGGAACGCATTTTCGGGGGAATGGGTACCAATCTACCAATGTTTACGTAAGCATGGTAGAAGGGGGCTAATAGCTTTGCCTACTTTTGATGACAAGGGGGAGAGTTACTTGTCAGTACGCGGTCTCCAATCTAGAACACGTTTACCTTAGCGGTTGAGTGTTGCAGCTAGTTGGAGCGACGACTGACGAAAGGCGGCTGGCAGTAAGTGAATGCGAACAGCAGGAGATCGTGCCGTGTGACGATCCATAGGAGAGGCAGTCCAGCAGTGGATGACTATTAGATAGCTTGATGATAGTGATGATATTCAACGTATTCTAGTCAAATTAGACCAATAAATAGGAGCGAAGTCACAAAATTATCATCTGTAAACTGATAGAATTTTTGAAAACACCATTATAAGGGCTGGTCTGGTGGCTTAGTTGGTAGTAAGTCTGCCTGCGAAGCCATGGGTCGTCGGTTCGATCCCCACCCAGTACAAATATTTGTTACTATGTCGGGGTGTTTCCTATGTCTAATAAGTATGTCTTTAGACATATAAAAGTATTATAACAGCTATCTTGCTGCCATAGGATCTACACACATTTCTAGGTGGCCAATGGTCATGACCCCGAGTTTACCCGAAGATTTGTTATCATTCCCGAGCGTGACGCTAGAATTCAATTCACAGCCCACGAAAAAATCTGTCTGTGGCGCGCCAATCGAAGTTTTCACTCCAAAAAAAAAAGCTTAAACTTAAAGATGCCTTTCTACGTTCCAGGGTTTCGCAGACGACGCCGCGAAGAAGGTGGTGACGTCCGGGGGGTACCTCATCGTGGGTTCCGGGAACAACGCGTCAGTGATCGCGCCCGCGCAGGCGCGCCGCCCCAACACCATCCAGTACTTCACGTGAGCTCGGCCGCCGGCCGACCGGCCGACGGTGCTCTGCACTACGCGGAAACTAATAGATGATATACGTTTGAATAAATAACATGGACTTCTTTCGATGTCTTCACTAGTGTTAGTTTACAGTGCCGACTTATTTGTAGAATGTAGCTGTCGCAAACAACTAGCTTAATCAGCCGTTTTTTGAAGTGAAAACTTCTTTGGCGCATCACAGACACGTTTATCGTGGGATGTGAATTCTAGCGTTGCGCTCGGGAATGATAGAAATCTTCGGGTAAACTCGCGTAGTTTCCAAAGTAAGCTATCAAATTCTAAGTTATAAGTTTTCACTTCTATCGGCAGTTCCTATGACTGTTTTTAGGGTTCCGTAAAACGTAAAAACGGAACCCTTATAGATTCGTCATGTCTGTCAATCTGTCTGTCTGTCTGTCCGTCCGTATGTCACAGCCACTTTTTGCCGAAACTATGAGAACTACACTGTTGAAACTTGGTAGGTATATGTATTCTGTGAACCGCATTAAGATTTGAATAATAAAATTAAAAAAAAGCAAAATTAGGGTTGCCCCCCATACTGAGAACTGAAGTTCAAAAAAATTTTTTTCATCATACCTACCCGTGTAGGGTGTCTATCGACAGGTCTTCAAAAATGATATTGAGGTTTCTAAAATCATTTTCGTCTACACTGAATAATTTGCGCATGAGACACTTCCAAAGTGGTAAAATGTGTGTCCCCCCCCTCTAACTTCTAAAATAAGAAAATGAAAAATCTAAAAAAAATATATGATGTACCATGTAAACTACCAACGAAAATTAGTTTGAACTCGATCTGATGAGTAGTTTTTTTTTAGTACGTCATAAATACACTATTATTGAAACTTCGATCAAAGTTACAAGGAACTACAAGAACTATGTGTACTATGTAAATTATGTTACTTGCTGCAACGGAACCCTTCATGGGCGAGTCCAACTCGCACTTGACCACTTTATTTAACTTTAATAGGTTTACGCTTGACCGCCATCTCAAGTGATGTTAAACGACGATACGATCTAAGATGGAGCATATATAAGTAAGCATACTTTGCAAGAAACAATTCACTCTCAATTTGAAGATTATAACAATCGGGAAAAACCAACCCCGGCACTGGTGGCATTGGTGACCTTAAAAAAAACAAATTAGTCTGTTAGATTGTTAAAAAATATTGCACACATTTTTTCTCTGTTATTTCACAAGCAGTCTAGGCAAGTAATTGAATGTCAACGATCCAAGTTATTTGTCCAGCTGTTAGCTTTGATCAAATTGTGGAATTATCATTCAGGTCGCTAGTTAAACGGCGCTGTTTTGTAAACTCGCTAGGTTATTAATTGTACCGCTGATTAAGCTAGTTGTCTGCGACATAGCGATGGCGCCACGGTCGAAGAGTGCTGTTCTCTGTGGCCGTCGGCTAGTAGCTCGGGTTTTAGCCGTTCGACAGATAAGAATTGGTGGCACTATACTAGCAGTGGTGTAAACTGCGGCTTACCTGAACTATCAGTAGAGATTTTACCCGCTTATTTCACTGCGAACGATAGAGCAAAGGGACTCCTATACTATCTACGCATATAGAGGGCAAAAAGACGCCGCCGCAAAACCCATAAAAAAAGTTACAAGCTTCTGACGTGAAATGACGAAACTTCTATTCAACATTTTGTCGCCTTTTACAACCCATTTGAATAGTAGCCTATGTTCTTGCTGCGGCTATAGACTATCTCTGTAGTACTAAGTTTCAATTCAATCAGTTCAGCAGTTTATGTGTGAAAGCGTAACATACAAACAGACAAAGTTACTTTCGCATTTATAATAACATTATGTAGACGAATTTTTTTGTTTGTATGTTTGTTCTCACGTATCTGTAACAGTACTGTAACAGCTTAACCGTTTTGAATGAAATTAAAGACGTAACAACAAATGCGTTACCTGGATTAGTATATCAGCTACTTTTTATCCCGTTGAGGGTAGTGGTTGTTAAGCCGCGCGGCGCAGCCAGTAAATAAATATAAAAATGAATCCCTATTTCCTTTGAAATTTTCCTTTGGGGCATATTTTGAGAATTATTTTAAGTTTATTCTCTTAAGATTTCTATTTATTATACTTACTTTGGAAACGGTTCTTACAGATAAAAAAGTACGCTGCATATATACGACAAGATATTCAGACAGGGCAAAGTCTGTTAATTCAGCTAGTCGTTCTATACTTTCGTGACAGATGTAACGTTTCTTTGCAAAACGTAAAGATATCTTTGCGTAACCTGAGTACGATACATGAAATGGTTACGAAAAGTAGTTCATCAGCCTTTTGGCGTGCAAAACATACAATAAATAAAAAAATAACTGAATCTACTTTATACTACACCAAAAAAATAATTAACACAATAAAATATATAGACAAACAAAATAAACGCTTTGAAAGCTCTTCCATAATCAGACCCGTGAAAATATGGAACGTTCTGTCAGCAGCAGTGTTTCCACACTCCTAAAATCTAGGAACTTCTAAATATAGACTAAATAATGTTGCACCCTAGACCTTGTTTGTATCCTGTGTTACTTGGTATGTCAAGGTGGAACGTAAGCCCATATTGTTTAAAAAAAATATACTTAAATAATAACATCTGGTAATAAGGACATTTCAGTTGAACATTTGAAATTTTAATGACAGAAATGTTAGAATATAAAAATCCACTGTCCTGTTAGTTCCCAGTGAACTCTTCATCAAGTATCAAGTCAACCGATATTCACGAAAGTAGACATTTGTGTGTAATGTGGTCCAATGTGAGAGATAGGATATATCGATTAATCGTCTTTATATGCCGATAACCGAGCGAAGCCGGAACGGGCTGCTAGTTATAGCTAAGAATGATCTCGATCACCTATTTTCGACCAAAAAAAAAAGCAATAAAATATGTATATGCGTTTGTATTAGTGTTGATTAAGAGAGAGGTACCCGAACTTCAGTACGCTTCGCCTCATTTCAAGTGGGGTATTGTAACTGTATCAGTACAACATATATCCTTTCAATTAAAAGTAAAAAAAACGCCCAACACAATTATTGTTTCAAATTGTAGGCCATACAATCGAAAGTGTAGTTGTGATAGGAATCTTACATTACGTCTAAGATTCCTACTGCAGCTAACGAAATAGCTGATAACTTTGAAACGGCTGAATCGATTTTGATGAAACATTGCTAAGAATGTGATACGTTACCTACCTGTTTCTACTATGTAGAAAATTGCAAGTGTTTTTCATGTCGGACATCTGTTTACGCGTTAAATGTCCATATGGTCTACCAAAGTCAGCAGTTCGGTCGGTCAGTCCGACGACTGGATATTCCCGTTATACTGCTAATGGCTATTACATCGAATCCTGATCCATAAATCCGTATAGACCTACCATTGGAGGCGTAGCGAGAATATATTTTATCTTGTAAATATTTCCTAATAGTGTTAATTTTGGTAAAATATTCTGTCTCGCCAAAATACGTGTATTTTTAAAATGATAGAACAAAATTAAGGTAATTTTAGTGCAATCGCGCATTATGGAGTCGAAATTGTATTTTTGGTATCTGAAGAGTTGGATTAGTTTTATTTGCGTCGTTTTTTACTGTATTTATCATGGACACGGCCTGTTTTACGAGGGTTCAACCATTGCGTTGTGTTGTTAGAAACATCCGATGTTGCCCAACGCATGTATCATATAGGCTATTTAAGTGATTATGTATCTTAATTAATTTGCAATAAAGCCTCGATAATACACACCCCGGTTAATCCGAACGTCGGTGTAATCCTAAACGCCGAGAAGCCTCTCTACATCGACAGTCACTACATTATTTTTTTTATCTGTAGTTACTAGTTAATCGTCTCAATAAAGGCTTTATGTGGTTAAATAGAACTCACCAGCCTAACTAGACAAATTTATGAATTAGCTGTATTGTACGTACGTATGTCCTGCGATCTTATTATGTAATTCGTAATTATTATTATTTTTAATCAAAGAAGACTCCGAACAGGTTTTTTTAAGTTCGAATTATCAAGGCTCTACTGTTTATTAAAAGTAAGCTATCGCTATCCGAAAAGCAATGTGTAAACATGTATCGTACATAAATTATTATGTAACTCATTAATTTAGAATTTAAGACTGCTATTTGTAAGTTTAAGACAGTATCCCATATGATTCTTGTATTTTTGTCGATTTTCTCAATATTTAGAGATATTATTGTAAAAGAAACTATTGACAAAATAATGATAACAGTTAGATTAAATTTTCATCGAAAACATGCTACAAATTCGTTTTCATTTTGTAAATTGTGGATTGAAAGTGATACACTGGTTATTTTAAACGTATTTGTAAATTATGGGTTTTACAAAAAAAGCGTTAGGTATATTTAAAAATATGTCTCAGAACATCAATAATTAAAAAAATTGGTTGTGGTTGTGTG
This sequence comes from Ectropis crepuscularia, assembly GCA_963693475.1. Classification (NCBI taxonomy): domain Eukaryota; kingdom Metazoa; phylum Arthropoda; class Insecta; order Lepidoptera; family Geometridae; genus Ectropis; species Ectropis crepuscularia. Next base: position 10,865,109 of record OY856339.1, on the reverse strand, counting down.
TGCGCGTGCGCTCGCGTGATTACGAAAGTAATGCTAAAACATGCAGGACTTACATGATACGTAAATATTTACAAGCTCTCGGTCTCAACTGTGCACTGATAAGCGGTCGACCAATTGTGTATATCTGAACTTAGCACCCTATTAATACACGAAGCAGCTTTAACGGGATGCAAAATAGCACATCGCGGTATCGTCTTACATGTAACTTCGCGTTTCTGACATCTAAAAAGAACTGCACTGCCGCTCGCCTTAATCTACAAGAGTCATAAAGTTTTAAGCGACCTATACAGCCTAAAAATTACAAAAGTAAAGTATAAAATTATAATAAATGCATGAGTTGTACTAAATTTAGATACCGTTATGTAAGATGCTAGAGCCAGTGATGTCATATCTAGTTTTATATTGACTACAAACCCTTCTATTAATATAATTATAATTACAAAGTAATATTTTCAAGTATTTTGCTGTTTTCATTTTTGATAGCTGATCATGATTACTAATAAGTCAAACGGAATCAAATTTGACCTACACTAGAGTACTAGAATCGTAGAAACTTCTATCATCATTATCATCAGCCTATCCTGGTCCACTGCTGGACATATAGGCCTCTCCCATGTGACGTAACTCAGTCCTATCCTCCATTTTTACCTCTTAAGCCAGTGTTTGATGTCTTCACTCCATCAAGTTTCAGCAAAATTTGCAAATTTTAAGTCTCCATTCTGGGGCATCTCTACCCCAACGGTCTATGGCTAGCATTTCATAGGGTTAGGTACTGTATGCAAATAAATACACACATATCTTGGATACAATGTGATAAATGTACAACATAGTTACAATAGGAACTGGCCATCAAGTGGGGTTTCCCACCCAATTTGGTGGTTGGAGTATCATGATACCTAGATTATATTATTGAATACTGGGAAACATACTGTTTAACTATTATTGGTCATCGGAAATACAGTATCTTGTACATAATAACAAAAAACAACACTGGTATAATTATCATTTCAACAAAGACTTATTGATAAAGTTTTCAAATGATATCTTGGCTTTGGCATCAGATAGTGGCAGATTAAAATTAGGCAAGTGTAAAATATGTTGATCTGCTTCTTGGGAGAAATTAGCAATTTCTGTTCTGTCTCTCAGTGCATGTTTCAGCATGTACCTATGTGGAATGTTGATATGGCAGAATGGTAGTCATATGTCGTACTGTATTGTAAATACTTTAGTCTATTATAAAATTTAGTATGTAAGATACAAAAATGTTGGTTTCAATAAAGAAGTCAAAATTATTTCACAACATTTTTATTTCAGTCTCTCATAGTGGTAATTTTTAATACTTATTTAGTTGCAGCCTTTGGTGTATAAATAGGGACGCTGAATGCTAGTAGTAAGTACGCCGAAAGAGTAGTGTTTGGGGTTGTCCATTAATCACATGATGTTTTTATTACATTTTTAACCCCTCCCTCCCCCTTGGCTGATCCGATTTAGTTTTATACCAAAAATCACGTGTATTTTTTAGTACCTACCTACAGAGAATCTTAAATTTTTTATAATATTATTTTGAAATACCGGTAAAAAGTATAATCTAATCCTATTCTAGGCGCGCGAGGACTTCGTTCGTTGCCTGGCAACGGCAAGTCAAAGCTACACTACATGCCGCTTTTCGATTTAAAAATCTCGCGTTAGACGAAAAAACAAATACACGTGATATGCCCCCCTCCCCCCTTGTGATATTTCGTGATTTTTTCCGAACCGGGGGATTCAAAAAGGGGGGGGGGGGGGGCCTTTTTGAACCTCACGTGATTAATGGACAGAAATTAATGGAAACTGGCACTGGAATGCATCAATCCAGTGCCAGTGCATTCCAGTGCCGGTTTACATTATTCCAGTAAGCAAACCAGCACTGGATTCGGTCGCTGGACTAGAATAATGTAAACGGGGTATAAGTTTTCACTTCTATCGGCAGTTCCTATATCTGCCAATTTTTTTGTATGATGGTTGGTTGAGGTTTTTGGATAAGTTGTTTGTAGTTTTTGCTACTTATACCTCTGATAAATGTAGGACATCTATTAGTCTCCAAAAAATAAATTCCGGTTATTATAACATTAGTCATCACAACGTAACTAGTGATATAACCATACGACGACAAATAGAGATATGTAGAGAGAAATGTAGGCAGGATTCGAACCTACAACATTACTACCTATTGGAAAATCAAACCTTGTAGCCACTAGACCACCACGGCTTCAATACAAGTGTATATTGCTAAATCTCTAGACAATTTTCTTTTTCAAAGACTAACGAACAGCCTTAAATAAAGTACTAAACAAATAATTTCAAACATATTATACAAATATACATTCAGAAATTTCAGATTGATCTGAATGTATTTAACCCAAAAAAATTGAGATAACATCCCATTTTTAACAGGCTTGGTTTTAGCATTTTTTTCTCAATTAATAACATCAAATGCAACAGTAAGTATATCGCAGAATAAAACCTGAATAAGATGAATATTGACAAAAAAAATTATTAAAACTAGTTTGATAATAGAATCGGTCACCAAAACAAAGTAACAATATAACACATAAAATTATACCTAAATGTGTTAATAAAATAATTAGACATTTACAGAGCAAAAAATGTCGCAAATATTTACAGAAAAAAATTACAGAGCAAAGTTGATCATTTGATTAATCATGCTACAAGGAGAAATGGTAGAGGGTTGCAACCCCCCCCCCTCTTCAATTACAGACAGTTGGACAGCTTACAAGTGACGGCATAGTGCTGAATCTTAATACTTTACACCCTTCTATCATCCTACATAGGTCTCCTGGTGGTTCATTTGACCCGTAAATTTTGTTCACGGGCCTGTAGTCTATTATGTCTCTGTAAATGTCTCATTACATAGCTGCCACTTTAATTAGACAAATTTTCGTTTTTCTATATCTTCTCTATAAAATGGATGATGATAGATAAAATCGTCTCACTTTTACAATACAATATGCAATGATTGTTAATTCAGCTGACCAGCATCACCTTTCACATTACACTACATTTCAAATATCAATACAGTAATAAAATTCAAAATTAACAACAGAACAACTCTACTAAGTCACGATGACGGAGACTTTGTGTGCTGAATCAATATTATGATCAATTTTCACTAAGGAACCAACCATGAAATAACAAAAAAAAAAAAAATTCATACCAAACTTTGGATTCATTAAAACATAATATGGAATAAATTATTTTTAACACAATATCAGGGTGGTAACTACAGTGAAAGTAGATCATAATAATAAGTAGAATAAATAAAATAAATGTTGGTCAACACTGTAGCACACATTACTGTCCCCTGTACTATGGAAGCAAATAGAAGATTTAATTTATAATTTGCAGAGGAGACTTATACGGAAACACAGCAACATCTGTATAATATTTCATACTAATGTTTATCCTGAGTGGGAATTAAATCCACAACTTAGTACTCAGTAAGCAGACTCACTTCATTTGACAGAGCCATGAGGCCTAGATTATGTAATCCTCTCCTTTCGATTAAGAACAAGATTTCCATAATAATGCAGTAGTAGTATTTTATTCAGACATTTTACCATTTCATAATTAATGGAAATTGTGGCGAAAAACAACTCACTGGATTACTATCTTCTGTTTGAATAATAATTAAGCCTTATTTTCTGAGAAAGAAGAATGATATTTATCTTTTGCCATACATTGCTGCACCAGCTTTAGCCAGCTGATCAGCCCTCTCATTGCCATGGATTCCTTTGTGTGCTTCAACATAGTTCCACTTTATGTCTAGTTTGTTCATAACTCCGTCCAGTTCTTTGAAGTCTATTTCATTTTTGACAGGCTCACCAGATGCCAGCTTCCATCCTTTTCTTTTCCACCCTGAAATAGTCAAAGCCATAGGTCATAGGTGAAGTAATATGTACATGTTATGTTACTATACACTTGATACTATCACATCACATTAATATTACATACATTATAATTCCTAGTTCTCAAAATGATATTTGAGAAAAACCCAAGAAAATACCTTTGAACTAAATAATATAATGAGAAATACTCGCAATATTACTCTATATTGCTAATTTTCTCATATGTCAAAACAAGTATTTTATTTTTTGAGAACTATATTAAAAGCCTGAAAATCCTAAAATTGGGAAAGGGTGGATAGGAGGGATCCACTTTCCACTCGTTGGAACAAACCAAACTGAAAAAATTTGAGACTAATTAACACCATTGACAACTCTTATAGATAGTGTGTTTGGCTAAATCAAGTACCTGGTATCCACTTGGTCACTGAGTTGATGACAAACTTGGAGTCTGTGTTGATGGTGAGTTTCTTAACACCACTCTTTAATGCCTGCTGAATTGCCCGAGTTGAAGCCTGAATCTCTCCACAGTTGTTGGTAGCTCGGCCAGAGACTGGTTCACTGACATTGTGAGAATGACCTTCACCCCAGTAGACACCTATGCCAGCTCGAGCCCCACTCCGGCCATTGGCCGAGCATGCTCCATCTGTATACACCTGAACATAGCCTTCACTGTCCATTTCAAATTCATCGTTAGATTGCTTAGCTTTTTTAGGCTGAGGAGGTTCAATTAATATAGTGCTTCTACCGGAACGTTTCATTATTTTATCAACGCCCTTACCAAAAGTTTGTACTCTTTTTTCTATATCGTCCATTTGCTTGTTGAGAATCGTATCAAGGTCATCATTTGATTCCCACCCGTCGCCGCTAGAGTCATCTTGATTTCCTGAGTTTCTAGGATTTGAAACATTAGATTTGCCACCTCTTTGATAGTTTGAAGATGATGTGGAGTAGTTTCTCTTTAGGTTGAAATTTGACGTGTTTGGGTTGGTATTATTTTTAGAGGCAAGCTTGTTATTAGAAGAACTGCTGTAGCTAGTCCCAGAAAGTTTGGAAATAAATTCTCGTGCACTTTCTTCTGACCCAAACTTCTTATACTTCGCACCGGAAAATCCTTTAACCTGTGTCTCACATTCAGCCCATGTCGAGAAAATTCCAACGGAGCGACCTTTGGCTACAGCGTAGTAAGACATTTTAAATAAATTGTTAACCCAGGATTCTATTACATTGCAACGTACTTTTTGAAAAACTTGCAAAAGAAGAACCATAATAGGTTTAGACGTTTAGGTTCTGGGAGAGTATCTTTCTACTTAGTCTGTGGTTCTGGGTTGTTCTTAGATAATAATGACCACTGGATGTATAGTGCTCGCAGTATAAGTCTGCGCGCGACTGGTGGCGTACTTAATGTTGCCAGGTCAAGCTAATAGGTTCCCTTCCCGTTCATTGGGAACGTACAACTTCATAAAACAGGTACGGGAAGGGATTTTTCAGGGAAGCAATTTAAGTAACTACACGACAACTGAGACTCAAGAACGAATGTCTCGAAGTAATATAAGCCTTTGCAGTGCTGGTTTGGTTCAGTATGACCAAGTATCATTGGTAATTGGTACAGGCTGTCTGAGTCTCTTACCACCAGGAAAACTTTATTATAGTTTATTACATTATAAAAAATCTGTCATTTTCAACCTACACCAAAATCGAAATAACAAGAATTTAATTTAAACTTGTAAATCTTTTATTGGGACCATAAATAACACTATTAGAAAATTTGGCGCATAAACGTTATTTTATTGAGTCATTGGCTTCCATAGAATCATCTTCTTTTTTCAATAGGGTTAAAATCACGATGAATCACGGCGGTAACCGCAAAAGTTCCTGTCCATGTTCCTTTAGTAGTTATTCTACTTGGTATTGTGGGTCTTCTTTGTGCCTCTTTATTCGAGTAACTGCGGATTTGTCCTACAATCGTCGAAATCTATTTCATTTTTCTTAAGCCACTTTTGGCTTTCTTCTTTTACATTGCCCATTGTAGCCGCTTTATTTATCTGAGTGCAGTGGTGTAATGCGTTGTCCATTACCACGTGACAGTACGTTCTGAAACGCCTACAATAAAATATAGTAATTAATACAGAGTTAAGGATCAAAGAGCATCCAAGCTAACGTTGAAAAATAAATTAAGTAAAATTTCTTTTGGCGCACCGCTGTTAGGTGAAAGGGTCGATCGGTTGAACATGGAACCGCCGAGTGTACCCAAGCGAGAAAGATACAATCAGCTGATCTTCACTTCTGTGTCACTGTGTTTTCTATTTTGATTTGTATATTATGAAAAAAAAACATTTATAACTAGTTTCTCACATTCGGTCTTAAGCACACACATTTTTTCACAAATTGGCTATAAACAATCAAACCCAAAGCCGCACCTCAACCTAAAGCCTCAGCTTTAAAATATGCCGATAATAGGTGGAGATTTGATTGCTATGGTATCCCTACATGTTAGTTGTCAAATAGCTCTGCGTTTGAAAAACTGCACTTTTGGCCCGTTATTGTATCGTTCTTCTTCACAACCACAATTGGTTTTCAAGAACCAGCCACGGCCAGCACTTTTAATCACTTTCGGCATAATAAAAGCTATTAATTATTTTGGAAATTAATAAATACACCAAACGTAAACAAACTTTTGTCAGCTGACGTAAATAAGAAGTTGACGGCCTGTCAATTAGTTCCATATTTTGCTACGCGCAGAGTTATATTGCGAGCACTCTAGTTGAATTCCTTGACAGCGTGTCAATTTTTTTTAACAAAATATAGCTAAAGTGCTCGCAATATAACTCTGCGCGTAGCAAAATATGGAACTAATTGACAGGCCGTCAACTTCTTATTTACGTCAGTTGACAAAAGTTTGTTTACTTTTGGTGTATTTATTAATTTCCAAAATAATTAATAGCTTTTAATATGCCGAAAGTGATTAAAAGTGCTGGCCGTGGCTGGTTTTTGAAAATCAATCGTGGTTGTGAAGAAGAACAATACAATAACGGGCCAAAAGTGCAGTTTTCCAAACGCAGAGCTATTTGACAACTAACATGTAGGGATACCATAGCAATCAAATCTCCACCTATTATCGGCATATTTTAAAGCTGAGGCTTTAGGTTGAGGTGCGGCTTTGGGTTTGATTGTTTTATCGCCAATTTACCCGTGGGAAAAAATGTGTGTGCTTAAGACCGAATGTGAGAAACTAGTTATAAATGTTTTTTTTTTCACAATATACAAATCAAAATAGAAAACACAGTGACACAGCAGTGAAGATCAGCTGATTGTATCTTTCTCGCTCGGGTACACTCCGCGGCTCCATGTTCACCCGATCGACCCTTTCACCAAACAGCGGTGCGCCAAAAGAAATTTTACTTAATTTTTTTTTCAACGTTAGCTTGGATGCTCTTTGATCCTTAACTCTGTATTCATTACTGTATTTTTATTGTAGGCGTTTCAGAACGTACTGTCACGTGGTAATGGACAACGCATTATACCACTGCACTCAGATAAATAAAGCGGCTACAATGGGCAATGTAAAAGAAGAAAGCCAAAAGTGGCTTAAGAAAAATGAAATAGATTTCGACGATTATAGGACAAATCCGCAGTTTACTCGAATAAAGAGGCACAAAGAAGACCCACAATACCAAGTAGAATAACTATTAATGGAACATGGACAGGAACTTTTGCGGTTACCGCCGTGATTCATCGTGATTTTAACCCTATTGAAAAAAGAAGATGATTCTATGGAAGCCAATGACTGATTAAAAGAACGTTTATGCGCCAAATTTTCAAATAGTGTTATATTTATGGTCTCAATAAAAGATTTACAAGTTTAAATTAAATTCTTGTTATTTCGATGTTGGTGTAGGTTGAAAATGACAGATTTTTTATAATGTAGGAAATAAACTATAATAAAGTTTTCCTGGTGGTAAGAGACTCAGACAGCCTGTACCAATTACCAATGATACTTGGTCATACTGAACCAAACCAGCACTGCAAAGGCGTTCATTACTTCGAGACATTCGTTCTTGAGTCTCAGTTGTCGTGTAGTTACTTAAATTGCTTCCCTGAAAAATCCCTTCCCGTACCTGTTTTATGAAGTTGTACGTTCCCAATGAACGGGAAGGGAACCTATTAGCTTGACCTGGCAACATTAAATACGCCACCAGTCGCGCGCAGACTTATACTGCGAGCACTATATTATGTATTTAACAACTCACGTCACTTATTATTGATCATTTCAAAATTACAATGTACAGCTAATAGACGAAAATACAAACATTCGTAGGTATTCGAAGAAAGCGTTAGCCGTTAGGTAAGAGTTATTCGTTTTTAGATAAATAATAATCATAATCATAGGAACTACCGATGGATTGATAAATAGCTACAGGCTACAGATATACTGCCGTTACGCAGTTCGGTGACGTGAAGTCACAAGATTTCACTCATCCGCGTCAGGTGCTTTTACCTGACGCGGACGTCTCACTATTCCACCGAAAGAAGTAGAGTTTTCAGTTAGAAAAAATTGGCAATCATATGGACTGCCGATAGAAGTGAAAACTTATAACTCAGAATTTGATAGCTAATTTTAGAAACTACGTGGATAAAACCGAAGGGCGATGCTAACCAGGGTAGCGATTCTGAAACCATTCGGTTGCATCCGACACGGAATCTCATCTCTCGGTCTTTGTCATGCTAAACAGATCAGACAAAGACCGAGAGATGAGATTCCGTGTCGGATGCAACCGAATGGTTTCAGAATCGCTACCCTGGAGTAAATTTTCAAAGCATCGTCTAGATAAGTCTTCTAAGCATGGCTATCCAGAAATGCATGCCGAGATCATCCGAACATTTCTTTCATTTAAAAAAAATCTTTGTACAAAAAATAGTTCCGCGTTTTACTGTGAAACTCTACTGGCTACACCGTTTGCAGCAGCATGACAGCACCGAATTGCTCCTTCCATATAACAATATCTCTGAGGATTAGATTTATTTGACTTTTGACATTTAATCTCTTTTTTTTAGTTTTGGGCTTAGTGCCTACGTAAATATCTATACGCCGTGTCAGATGGATTGGCTATGATGAAGTCCGGAGAGTTCGCGCCGAGCCCGCGACCGCGACGGACTCCCCGCCGCAGAGCGCGCGTGCCGCTTACGACACATTCCCGCGCTTAATCCGTCCCGTCGAGCTCCGCCGCGCGCGTAGAAGCTCCGGGCGGACTACCGCATCGTGCTCCGCACATCTGGCGCCTCCGCTCTGCTGAACCCGCTTCGTGAAGAAGCGGCGGACAGCCAGCGGCCCGCCCGAAGCACCCCCCCCCCCCCAGCACCCCGCACCCCCCCGCGTCGTCTGGTCCGCGGCTCCGTTCCCGCGTCCTGAGTGTGTTCCGTTGTGCCGATCGGCTTAGCTGGGCTTCCCGCACGGGTTCCACCTGGCTGGGTCTGTATCGCCGCGGAACATACACACTCGGACGCCCGAGCCGCCGACCAATCAAAGCGAGGCAGAGTGCGGTGCTGTGATTGGCCGACAAGCCAATATATGAAAATCATTCCTGCGTTTGTAAGCAACTGTTTAATACAGTCACTACAAACAGCCATCCTACACCATGGAAGAAACGAGGAGAAAAACCGCCATCAAGCCCTACAATGTTCCGGTGTTTGGCGAGTGGGCGAGATTCTTCACCTGGCCGGATCCTTGTCCGGGCTATTTCACTTACAAAGAATTATCAAATCCCACCATACCGATCAACCGCGAGTAGGTCGATTGGTTTAATAGAAATTGGAAAGCCATTACGCAGGACCAATTCACGTCCTACGTAGAACAGTGGTCGGAACAACTGATCTGTTACTTCGAAGAAACGGCGGCGGATGAGCACCGCGAATACATCCCTGACCCTCCGTCAAGCGACAGTGACGAGTACGAGTTTGAAGAGTATGAGGACGAATACGCACCCACGCCGCAAGTACTTAGCGAAATGAAAGCTAAACTAGATGCCAAATACAACAAGAAACCCGCCGTACCTACAGGTGATCGCCGCACCTACGGCCCTTACCGAACCAACGACCTCCGTGAGTGTTGTGACCCACGAGGAGGTTACGACCCCCACCGAGCCGGCGCATACCGCCAGGCCGGTGACCCCCACCGAGCCGGCGTGTAAAACCGCCAGGCAGGTGACCCCCACTGAGCCGGCGTATATCGCCAGGCCGGTGACCCCCACCGAGCCGGCGTGCAAAATCGCCAGGCAGGTGACCCCCACCGAGCCGGCGTATATCGCCAAGCCGGTGACCCCCACCGAGCCGGCATGCAAAAACGCCAGGCAGGTGACCCCCACCGAACCGGCGTGTTCAAGCGCCAGGCCGGTAGCCCCCTACGTGCCGGCGTATGCCGCCGACCGGACATTGCCCTCCAAGCCGGCACTCAATGCCAGGCTAGAGGCTCCCACCGGTCCGGGGCCCGTTCCCGGACCGTCAACCTCCACTGAACCGGCGTATATCGCCAGGCCGGTGACCCCAAACGTGCCGGCGTGTACCGCCGGAACGACATTGCCCTCCAAGCCGGCACGCAATGCAAGGCTGGAGAACACCGCCGGTCCGCTAACCGTTACCGGACCGACAACGCCCGCCGAGCCGGCGTGTATCGCCAGGCCAGTGACCCCCACCGAGCCAGCGTGTGCCGCCGGAACGATGTCTCCCGCGCCGGCGAACTCCGCCGCGCTGACAACAACTAACATCGGCCCAACACGGCCCATTATGGAGGAGGATGGTGCTGCGTCCGACGCGGGATTGGACAGTGACGATGACATGTCGCCACCGCCGTCACCCACCCCGTCCGCAGCGCCGTCCTATTCGGAGATGGCAGCCTCCCCCACCCCGCGGAGGGACACGCCATCCCCCCCGCACTCCCCGCTGAAGCCCCCCGCACACCTCGCCGGGACGAAGGCCGGCGGCAACCATCCGCCGATCATCGTGGACCGCCTAGACAACTGGGAGGGCCACATCGGCGCGATAAGAAAACGTCTAGGCTTCACACCAGATGTGAGGCCTTATAAACAAGGCTTACGATTCTTCCCGAAGTCCGACGAAGGATTCCGAGCAATCCAGCGCCATTTGGTCGAGGAGCGGGCGAGGAACCCGCGATGCGAGTTCCACTACTACGCACTCGAGAAAGACAAGCCTGTTAAGGTAGCCCTCTGGGGGCTACCCGAAAACACAGAGCCGGACCGAGTCCTTCAAGCCTTACAGGACTTAGAATTTCCGGCTACGTACTGCCGAGCTCTTCCGCGGAGGCCGAATGCCCGCCGGAAGATCTTCTACCTCCAACTGGACAGGATGCCGTACGACAAGCTGGACGCCCTGTACTGCGTCACAGAGCTCCTCAACATGCCTCGGATCACCATCGAGGCGTGGAGGGGCCGGACCATAGTGCCGCAGTGCCATCGGTGCCAGCTTTTCGGCCACGCGTCCGCCAACTGCCACCGCACGCCGCGGTGTGTCAAGTGTGGCGGACCCCACGCGGGGACGGACTGCCCCCGCCCTAAGGATGCCCCCCTGCACTGTGTTAACTGCCGGGGGCAACACGCTGCCAACAGCCGCCAGTGCCGAGTCTTCCGGAACGAGGCGCGCGCCCTCCTAACCCGAACGAGACTCAGGCACGGGCGGCAGTGAACACGAAGAGCCCGAACCACGGGCCTCCGGAACCGCCTAAGCAAGACAACAAAACGCCCCGTACAAGGGCCGTCACCGCGCCGCGCGATAGCGCTTGGCACGCGGTCGGCCCTTCCACCCGGACTGAGCAAGGAACATCGCTCGCGCCTGCGCCCCAGGCTAACTCAGGCCAGGGAGGTCGCAGGCGCATGCGAAAAACACCTCTGGAACCACAACAAAGAGGGCTCTCTCCTACGGCGGCACATGAATCGCCGCCGCGGTGCGTAGAGGGCCCGAAGAACAAGAAGAGTTCGAGCCACGGGTCCCCGGCGGTCCCGGCCACACAGCCGGGCGAACCGCTCCGGGACCCATCTCAAAAGCGAGGCGTCAATACGCCCCGCACACCTGCCGCCACCGCGCCACGCGACAGCGCTTGGCGCGCACATTGCCCTCCAACCCGGGCCGCTCCCGCTGCGTCTACACCCCAGGCTATCTCAGGCCAGGGAGGTCGTAGACGCAAGCGAAAAAGACGACGCGGTGCGCAAAGAAGAGGGTACTCTCCTGCGGCGGACAGGTCCCCGCCGCGGTGCGAAGAGGGCCCACAACCCTCCCCGATCCCGGGGACAACATGCACCCAGACTACGCCGGGTCCGCGGGGTGCTGCCGGCGCCCATCCGCGTGACCCGCGTACCGCAGCGCGCCTGGCGCGCATTAAGCAAGCTGAGCGCGAAAGCGCGCTCGCTTGCACGCCACGCACACAACAAGATTGGGCCCCTCGTCCGCGCTCGACACCCAGACTCCGACTCGAGCTGGGAGTCGGGCAGCGGGAGGGTCCCCCGCCGCCACCGAGCGCCGAGACGCCGCCGCGGACCGCGGAACGCCCTATGTTCCCGGTACCGCGGCTGGCCGGTCCGGCGCCGCCGACAACACCGCCGGGGTTCGCCCCGCGGTCCCCCCGCCTGTTGGCGGACTCATCTACGGCCGCCTTGCTCGGGTCGCCCAGTTTTATAATCTGGGAGGTCCTGAGCGGCGCCTGTGCGGCAGTTGCGTCCGGGGCTGACCCGGACAGTACGGCTGCAAGGGCAATGTCCGCCATCCTGAAACGTCTACACGGATAGCGGACACACACAGACGAAGATTCCATAGCCCGAGACGCGTGATATATCCGCGTAAGGGCAGAAGAGGCCTGCCCAGCGAGGAGGCGGGCCCACAAACTCCCGGGCACCTGAGTGTGCCTGAGTCCTTCTCCGGTAAGGAGGTTAAACCTCGAGGCCGATACCTACTTCCCCCCTAGGGAGAGGAAGAAGATCAAGATGATGAAGGATGAAGTCCGTTCACCTTTTGTCAGCCGCTGGTAAACAAAAGAATACTTACATACAACTTAAGATTTTGCCAAAATCGATCACAAGCACATAATTTCATCATCGCCTTTCATTGCAATAAGGAAGTTCCAATTGCATAAAATCAAAAAATAATTAGGTACTTACATAGATTTAAAGATAATAGAAATAAATTTACATACTTACTGAAAAAAATACTTGAATTTCTCAATAAATGACGAATCTGTGCATAGCGATTCTGGGTAGCGATTCTGAAACCATCCGGTTGCATCCGACACGGAATCTCATCTCTCGGTCTTCGTCATGCTAAACAGATAAGACAAAGACCGAGAGATGAGATTCCGTGTCGGATGCAACCGAATGGTTTCAGAATCGCTACCCTGAAACCATTCGGGTCGGGCTGAGCCACGGAAACTGGCCTCTATTGAATGGATTAGGCAATTTGCGATTCTGAACGCCAATTCCGATTACTTTTGACGTTTGCAACCAACTACCAGCTGTTTTCTAATCGGTTGGGATTCGGACAGCTTATTTGTCGTGGATAGCCAAATCCGATTTTCAGATTATTGTATTTACTTGATTTTTCTCTATTTTTCTCAATATTTCTGTAAGATTATGGACAGTTAACGAGTTTTTATTAACTTTAGTGTGTAATATGTGTTTAGTTTTTGGAATTTTGGGGTTTGAAATTTTCAAAGTTGGCAGTTTGTGCTCAAAAGTTACATACATGTCTTATGTTAGTGTTATTTATTGAAGGTTTTGCATGGCAGCATTGAACGAATGAATGAACGTACTACGTTGAAGTAGTAACGTAATGAGCCGTTTTCCGACGAGACAAAAAGATATGGTTTAATGGGTTTAATAAAACGATAATAGGAGGCGCTTGTAGGTCTTTTGGTTTGTTGTCATAAGCGGTAGGCATAATGGGACTCAATTCATTCAATTTGCGAAAGCACGACTTCTAGTAATAAATAATAAACTACTTTATCCATGTACGCATTTTATTCGAATGAAAACTATATCAAAACATCAAAATTTTAAAACAAATTCGTAAACCTGATGAAAGAAAAAATATATATTTTTTAAATTTATTCTTGGCTATGGATACTAATCCTTCAGCCGAGAGAGTATCTCTCTACTTAGTCTGTGGATAAAATATTGTCCTATCAGTGTTGCTATTTATATTTTTGAATTTTCCTTCTACTTTGGCTTAGTTGATGTCTATTGCCTCGGGAGTTCTAATAGTACATTATGATATAAGTGCGGTAAGTTGATAATTACAGCCGAGGCTTTATTGCTAGCTCGAGCCGAAGGCGAGAGCTATAATTAGCAGAGGCTGTAATTATCAAAGCGCACGTATGTCATACGACGTTTTATAACATATTTGCGAGGAAATAAACAAAACTCTGACCACATTTTCAAATAAAAACAATACAGCGAAAAAAAACGCGCGGAATAATATTTACTTGATCACAGGTCACACTCACAGCACAGAGTAAGTAATCACTATGGATCACAGATTAGCAATGCGCGCGCATCGGCGCCTTTTTTTTTTAAGCAACGGTACAGAACCAGCCGGTATGCCTTACTTACTTTATTGCCGGTACTTTATTATTAATGAATAATAAAGTAAATTAATATTTTTGTGTTTTGTTACAGAAAGATTATTTATGGTCTAAATTAATTAAATTAACGAATTTAATAATTCTTTATTATGTTTTACCTCTCAAAGTTAATTTTATTCATAAAATGTTGACCACACTTTTCTGACATAAAAACTCTTTACTGAGATTTAAAAAGGTACCGTTCGTTTTAGACGGAGCATGTCTCTCTACCTAGTCTGTGGACGGAGCATTTTGAAACCGTGCGTTTTACATTACACATTACAGCACTAGTGCGTAATAAGATACATTACGATACAGAAATTGGTCCAATAAGAGACCCTTTACGAGCAAATATGTTATAAAAATTTTTACTGAAAAGGGATTGTGATCAGTAACGGTTTTTTATTACATTATCAACCTAATTAGCTATTTTTATTCCCAATATATTAAAAGTTTAACACAATATAAAAATTGTTTTAGTATTAAATTCCTTAATGTACTTAGGGTTTTTATAGAAGGTAGACATACCAAACTAATCAGCTGAGCTAAGAAGAGATGTATCTAAAGGAGACGGCTCATTTCTGCCCCAAGTCGTTTCAAGTTTAGGTACTTAATTAGCCCCGGAGACCTAAACAAGTTATTTAATTAAAATAACATATAATTAAATAATTCAAACTGTACATTCAATACTAACCTGCCAAGCGGGGATTGCAAATTGGTGATTAAAAAGTACCTTAATGACTATGTATAAGTAATTTTGTATTAAGGTACTGTAGTTCCATAAAACCAAACTAGATGGCGTTGTACGGCGTTAAAACACGCTGGCGAAGTTTATGTGAATTTAAATAAGCCTGTTAAGGTTTAGTTCGTGGTTTGTCTTCGGGTCAGTATCCAATAACTAAATACTACGGTGAACACTCCCTTCATTTGTTCTTTGTACCTATGTGTACAGAGTCTGTACACGTACAGAGTATAGTCAAAGTCAGCCATGTTTTTCTCATTTTCATTTTCATAAGTTCAGTTGAAGTTTACGTACTTACAGTAAAAATTCGTTCGAAACTCACACAACACATGGAATTTCTTTATTTTTCCAAAAGTTTTGTAATTTTTTTGTGGTTTGGCCGAATCTCCGGTCCTTCGCTTTGTTGAGTCGACATTATACTGAGCACAGTACGTCGCTAAATAATGAATTTACTACCTTCTTTTAGTAGTAAGTACATAATCACGTTCTTGATTACCTACTTGCGGCGTTATTTTTTTTCAATGTTTTAGTTGATATCTTTTAAACCCCGCTACGCAGGATAAAAACATTAACGGTTCCTCAATATATATTAAAAGTCCTATACAATGATCCAATTTTGGTCAAGTCTCTTGCACTTTTTCTGTGGGGCAAATGCCCATGGAAAATGGGCCGTCTCCTTTAAGTACATAAATAATTGATGTGTTAACGAAAACTCTAAAATTTTAAATTATCACAAATAATTTAGATTCGATTTTTTCCCTGAAAACGGGTAGGGTCTCTAAAGGGATTACACTGTTGAGAGTATATGGTAGAGACAGATCTATCTGCATCTCGAACAATCGCCATCTAGTGCGTCCGTTGGAACTATTTTTGTCTCGTCGGAAACTCCCTCATTACGTAGTAATTACGTAGTAACTTTATTAATCTGTGTCCATGTTTCGTACTGAATTCCTCCCCAAATGCTCGCGCGTTGGTACGCACCTTGTGGAGTGTGGACGCAACGCTGGCGTAGTGCACGCGATTTACGCGCGTATTTTGAATTCGCGCGATGCTTGTGGACGCGATGTATTGATGTCTAGTACCTCGACAACGCGCGTATGAATTCGCACGATACGATTCGCGGCGAATTCGCCCTTTCTGGACAAGGTCTTACATAGATGAAATTAAAAAACTGGTTCAGTAGTAATGTACTTTATTAGAATACTTAACAGTAGGTTCACCACCTTGCTTCCATGTTAACACACCATTCCATTACATACGCACACTACTAACATCTGTATAAAACCTTAACTATTTTACAGAGTTATTTTGGGGTAATTTGATCACTACATATTATTATATTCATTAAATTATTATTTAAAGACTATGTAGGCAAAATACGAATAATTTAGTCGTGGCGTAAACGCTAACTAATATAGGAAACAATAGAACAGCGTTCTTAGTTGACGTAAAATGCATCATATTGTCGTACATTTGGTAGCGTTTACGTGATTTTATTGGGGACGCTAGTTTACATACAGTAGGTAGGTACTTTGTTTACGGACTGAAAACTTTCTGCCACACTCCTTACAAAGACGAGTAATGTGTCGTAGGTTGGTACTTATAATTCTTTAGTTATTCCAACAAGGTTCATACCTGTCTAAAAATACATTTTAATGTGACATGCACCTAATTAGATGTACCTGTCTTTGTAATGTAATCCGACAACCCAAACGACTCAAATTCAGAATAACAATCTTTGTCTCTGTCTTTCTAAACGGATAAGACAAAGAGCGAGAGGTTTGATTTCGTATCGAATTATCGATCAATCCGATTGCGTTGTGACTCAGAGTATTGAGCTTATTGAGTTCTTAATTCGATAAAGAGGCGTTTTTACCATGACACTTATTAGTGATAATAGGCATATGCCATGTTATTGACATTGACGTATGCTAATAAAATGTATCTAACAAAGTGAAACGTTAACGCCAGTTTACCAGTTTTTCCACAAGCCACAATCGAATAGGTACTATTAAAGACAGGTTTTGTGAATTGTGAAAAAGCCTAATTGATCGATTTAGCCCAGGACGTCTACTCTCTTTCTACGAAAACGTACCTAATTTCGAAATAAACTCGCAACTTTCCAACTCCGATTTTACTTCGATCCGTTGTTTTGTCCGTTTAAATGTTCTAAGCCTACTCTAATGGGGCGTTTTCCAGATGAAGATAGACTTGTCAAAAATAGTTCTAAATTTTGTCAAGTGTGGCACCACTGTTTGTTTTTGTGAAATTTCTCTAACAAAATGAAACATTGGCGCCACTTATGGTGTTATGGTGAAATTGGGAACTGTCTTTGAGAAGTCTATCTTCATCTGGAAAACGCCCCTTTAGAGTATGCTTAGAACATTTAAACGTCAAACAATGTTGTATCGGACGAAACATAGTAGAACGAGAGTAGCGAGTATTTTTTCGAGATTACGTTTTCGTAGAAATAGAGTAGACGTCCTGGTGTGACGTTTCGTGTATCGTGGCTGTTAACGTATCGCTAAGTCATTAAGTTGTCCAAATGAGGATGTTTCAGGATTAAAACAGACTTGTCGAAGATCAACTCTCAATTTCGCCAATGACGCCACCAATGTTTAATTTTTGTTATATACATTTTATTTTAATTTAAACATTGACTGACCTTTTTCAACCTGAAAACAACTCACTGTTGTTGCAGTTCATGAACTATTTATTGAGCATCCGTTGTCTTGCAAAATTATCGCATTTATTATCCTACTTAAAATATATATATATGCATAAATAAAATCTATACAACTCGTATGAAAATAATGTTGGGCTGTAAAAAAGAGAGAAGAAAGTAAATAAAGTTACTTTAGAAGTATAGTATTTTATTTCGCTAGCACACACCAGCTGAAATTAAAAGAATAGGTGATCACCACTCGTTTTGCTATGACTTATTAAAAATTCTGAGGCCGAATTTGCGGTTCGAAACACAAAGTGCCTACATTAAAGTACTAAGTCGAATGGTCAATGTCAATAACTTGACATATCTTTACCCATTTTTTATCATGTATCATGTATGACAAATACAACGGGAACAATTCGACGTAGAAATGCAGCGTAATTCTGTATAAAATTATTTTAATAACATGTTGTCGATACCCACGTAATAAGGGAATAAGTAAAGTAGATATCATAGTAAGATAAATAATGAAGAGACGATATTATATACGAAAACATAAGATGTACAAATAGTGTTTCTGAAATATGCAATAAACTAAACACTCAAACAATGATTATTTAAAAATATTTTCATAAAATTAAAACTTTTGGCAGATTTCATTTCATCTTCACCTGGTATAACTAAAAGAAATAATAGTATGGCGGAGGGGCAACCAATCACGGCGCATTTTTTTATTATAAAACTAAAAAATAACAACTGGTGAATTATTTACTGGTAGTTCAACGCCATTTCTGTTTATGATTTAGGACAGGTAATTATAATAATATGCATATAATTATTATCAAACATTACCTATGTAAAGTGAGGCAGAACGGGTGTTCTACGCTTTTCGGAAATGCGTAATTTCGCATTTGCGAAATTACGTGTTTCACGATTTTAGATTTTCGTAGTGTCACTGTGTCCCTTCAGCTTAGAAAGTACTGTCACGGTAATATTATCTATATTTAAATCGGTCAAATACTTATCACTCATCTTCATCGAATTAAATTATATTAAAATGTCAATTAGTGCATAATTATGTTAAAATAGTGCTAAGCAAAACATCCCACATTCATTTTAGTCTCGTGAAAAAACTGTTTGTGTCAAACTAACATTATTTTCATGACATACTTAATATAATTAAACTTAAGCACCTAAATAATAATATAATACCTAATCATATAATTTAAACATCTAAGCTCAAAATCATGTATTTATAACACACTAATGTAAACACAATATATTTATCGTAACATTACACAACATATCAATAAAATTTGTTAAAAAGTGTGAACAATTTGATTTGGCTAATTACTTGGTAATGATAAGTTTAGTTGCATCTACCCAAATCAAAAGTTAGGGAGAAATTGCGGGCCATGGCAGAATAACAGTGCCCAAAAACACTACAAAAAAGTATGAAATACTCATGTTTTTAGGCATGAAAAATTAACACACCTTTTAAATTTCGATATTATAACTTATATTGAAAACGTACTACAAGACATAATCGTGTCCTAAATTAATATATGTAAGTGTCCTCGTGGTCACGAGAAGACTAAAGACAAGTTTTCAACAGGAACATTTTCTGTCAAAAATTGTTGTTCATTCCGCAAAGGTAGCGGCTATTTCTCATAATGGTTTTATTAGATAAATTTGATAAGCACAAAATATGCCCATGTCATACATACATATTATATTGAGAATATATTTTTACCAAATTATCACTAAACTTAACATATAATATGTCATTCGGAAAACACCTCATTATTGTATAATGTTTTCTATTTTAATAAGTTATGGTTGAACAACGTCAAAAGAACGACTTGAAAATGATTTCACATTCAATTTTTTTTCAATCAATTCAAATTCAATTCATTCAGCTTAAACAAGTGGTCTATAACACTTCCCTAAGATTATTTTGTAACTATCTCAATTATTACAGGTATATCTATGTACTCTCTTCAGGTTCGTCTACAAAAACGCGAAAGTGTTTCGGTCTCATATTTACAAACAAAAGCAAGATGATTAAGTGTAATAACTGAAGTACTTACAGTTCTATTTTGTTATCAATTGATTGATCAATATATCACAATTTATTGAAATAATTGAAGTAATGAAGCAATTTCAGAATGACAGAAATGAAAAATAATATGTCAAATTATTAACGTTGACATGTGCTGGTCAAATATATATAACAAAATAAAGCATGAACTCCACATGTGGCCCAATTGATTTTTATTTTAGACAACCTTTAGCATTCATATAAAAATGCTCCATTGTTTAAATATGTACATATTTTAATAAAATTATAAGTACATATGTGATAGTGGAGGTGTCATAATTAATTATCTACTCTTTTTTGCCAAGTTAAATTCTATACTTTAATGAGTCACGATTTTGTAAGACCAATATCACCTAGGCTTAGGAAGCGACACATAGAATCCCAACATTGTCAAAACAAGTCGTTCCTCTCATATTTACTCCGATTTTCACAATTCCACTTGCGGCCTTACATGAAAAATATAACACTGTGATGTGATTACAGAAAATTGACTAGTTTTACTTGACGTGTGTAGTAAGTTTTGACGGAAGATTTTCCACCGCATCAGAAAATCTGACTTAAGCCTTACCTTAAGTCAGATTATATAATGATGTGACATTTTATCTCTTTCAGTACGTTTAAAATCACAAACGTCAAAAAATTCGCAACGAGACGTTTTCAGAATGACAGATTCATAGCTGTCATTCATATCTGATAGATACGTGAAAATATTGTCAAATGCCACTGACGTATACTTTTCCAATATAGGAACGAAATTAAACTGTAACGCCATCTTAGGCGCAATCGAAAATTAATTGATGTGATTTTTCTTTTAAATTTGTCAACTTTTTAGTTCAGCTCAGTCCACACGCATAGCCTCGTACCTACTTCGATAACATAGATAGATAGATACCTAGAGGGTACAATAAATTAGATAGGTACTTACATTAAGAAAAAAAATGTTGTAAATATATGGATGTCCCACAAATTCTTAATGATAATATTGGTGATGTGGTAAAATAACTATCGATTCTCTCAAAAAATACATACCTACATCCGAATATAGAACCTTCGTATCTAGTACTTAATGTTTCGTACCTAGTCATTTAAAATTGAGTCTGGAAATTTTAAACTTACATGGATTTTCGTAAATAGAGTTGTTGTTCATGAATTTTTTTCAAAATCTTTAAAACAGAGCCCAAAACGCGACATGCCTTCCTATCCGTCCTATTTTGTTCAGTTAAAATTTAATACATTTAAAAATTATGAGCTTATAATAATGTAGGTATACCTAAGTATGTATGTGAAATTATGTCAAACATCTGAGGCATCAAAACAGTATAGGTAGGTGGTAGGTAGGTAATAAAGTAATAATAAGTTTGAATTACAGTGGTCGAATCAGTCACTGGCCATTTTTGTGTCAATATTGAGATACTAAAATTTTGTGCCATGCCAGGTAAACACGAACGTTTAAATAATTTACATAGGTACTGACGTACATTTGTAATTATCGAACTCGAAAACGTACAAATATCGCGATCCCACAATTATGATCAGTTTCGGTCAGCACCGTAGACTAGAGTTATTTAAGACCTTATTTGTATTTGTCTAAAAGCTATATACAGCTGGATTATCCACTATAAAGTTACTACCTACATTTCAGGAAATCAACAGAATCTTTACCCAATAAAACTAAATGTTCAAAGGTGAGAAGATAGTGATAGTGTAGACACATTCAAAGGTTGTGTAAGGCCGTACTCCGTAGTCTTTATTGCAGATCCCAATTTTTTAAAGATATGTTACGAAAGTAAAAAAAAAAAATTTCATAATAAATACACCGGCAAATGTATAGAGTTCTGTTCTCTCTCCTTGCGAGAGAAGGTCCCGAGTCCCAGCAATGGGAACATTTAGTGGGATGTTTACCTGTTTATGCTTATACAGGGTTACTGGTAATCAGCCTGCATCCTTTTAAGGGGATGTTAAGTACATTAAAGAGGTACGTCAACTTTTAGAAATAGAAATAGAAATAAATTTTATTGCTTAAAACCGTGTACATTGATGGTGTTAAGTGAAAAGTTTGGTATCAACAGTTTGTCCTAGCGGACGTGCAACATATTGTAGTTTTTTTACCTTATAATTAAGTAGGTAATATTTTGTTGTACAGTTTATAAAATATCGACTTTTCATACAAAATAACATTAAAAACATAGTACATTGTTCACCGAGAGGAGAAAGTGACCGATTATTACCGTCGAGGGTGTCGTTTGAAGCCCGAGCCGTAGGGGAGGGCTTTAAAACACCCGAGATCGGGAATCGCACTTTCTCTCGAGTGATACATAGTGCTTTAAACTACACCTACGAGTGTATCACCTTATCATTTTGATAGTTTTATTTTACTTTTCTACGAAAACTGAATCCTCAAACAACACACAAATTGAAAATGGCGCCAATGGCGTCTGCAATTTTCACATGTTCTTTTTTCAAATTGTTTGACACCATCCAACACACAGCTAGTGGCCAGTGTCATTTTGCGAACTTGGAGATAAAAACTCACTGTAAAAACTTTTTGGCTTTTGATATTTAGGTTACCAGCGCATAGTCTTACCCAAAATTAAAAAAGACAAATCACGTAAGAAATGGATTTTCATACACTTTTCTCTCCCGGTCAGATGAGTTTTGTCGCCGCATATTTGTTCGATATGCAATGACGTACTTTCTACCGTAAATTTGATAAAGTATCAAGGTACTTTCCGAGCAGGTGTAGTATAAAGTGTATTTTCCCGGACTAAAAGCTTCTTTGTAACAAGAGCTCGCGGGCTCTTTAACGCTCGATAAAAGATGTGCAGTGTGAAGTGACGTCAATAAACAATGGGGCGTTTTCAAGACGCAAAAAGACCTGTCAAAGACAGTTCCCAATTTCACCATAGGTGGCGCCAATGTTTTATTTTGTTAGAGAAATTTCACAAAAAAACCAACAGTGGTGCCACACTTGGCAAAATGTATAACTATCTTTGACAAGTCAAATTGCATCTGGAAAACACCTACCAAATTATACCTACATATTTTCCCACATATTTAGTTTTTTTTTCTGTAATCTCATATAGTTGTGTCACAGATGGGCAAATAAAAGGTCCCCCGACAATTCCATTATCAATTTCAAATTACTTTAATAGAATATTTGTATTACGTAAGTACCTTTTCGTAATTATTGTACCTATATTAGTTACGTATCTGTCATAAAATTGGAATCTGCGAGCGAGACAAGGGATTATATTACAAAAACCTACACGAACTATAAATTCTAAATAGTATTCAACTTTATACAGACGCATCGCCTATAGGTGTAGGCACCATACTACTTGTACAGGGACATCACAATTGTCAAGATTATCTCATTTCCTTACAAAAACATTGACAGTAAAGGCCAATGTTAATTTTACCTAACTTCCTTCATTGCCAACCTAAAACGGTTGCACTTTACCGGCGCTGGTATACCTACCTACCTAAATTGATTAAATACCACGATACGAAACATACCTACGTAATTACATTTTAATAAAAGAAAGTCCTATTCAAGAGTGTGTAGAAAGATATACATTCCGGCCAAAGATTAGGCCTGGGTATTTCAAATTGTTATTTAATCGTTTTCTTGGAATCAACAACATTGTTTCAAATCGTATTTTTAACTTTGATATTACATTGGCTTGAGTTGAAAATGACACACGGGTGGATGTAAACTAGACATTTATCTTGTTTGTATCAGCATACAACAATAGGGTACAATCCTCAAAAAAACTAAGTAGCCCGTTAGTAAGATTGCCAAAAAATATTGTACACGTATTTTTTGTATTGTTTCACAAACAAAAAATTACGAAGATACAGCGCTTCGAAATTTCGTGTGACGTCACTTGTGAGTACGATTTTTACTCACGAGTGACGTCGCGACCCCCCACTCTCGAAGTTTGATGATCTATATCTTTGACGATTTTTAATATTATGAAAAAACAAAAAATACGTGTCCAATATTTTTTCATGATCTAGCTGACGGACTAATTAGGATCGTGTATTTTTGACCCAGTCCGGTACCCTATTAAGCGATTTCAAAATTAAAATATACCTACCAACGATAGTATTCAATTTTGCCAAATGTAGCGCTATTTAAACATTTTGTAAAAAAATCTGAAAAAACCGGCGCCATATATGGCGAAATTGAGAACTGTCTTTGACAGTTAAATTTGCATTTGCACTTTGAAAAAACCTCATTAGTGTACAGAAGTCAACCTATAGGTACTTATACAACGCTGACATAGGCATCGTTCAATATCTCAAAATTTCTTTATAAGTAGGTACATAGTTGGGAGCAGTACGAGTACCATTCGCTTCAAACATGTCTATTTTGATGTATTCTTATACATAAATATATACGGAGCAACAAAAAGTAATCATTATAACTGTTCAGATTATTAATGTTTGAATTCTACTTTTTAGTAACACATCTGTAATGGATCTAATGATAAAATGATATTAAAGTTAATTTATTATTATTAATTTCCATTTTTCTTGTTTTATTCTCAACAGTCAAATTACTCGATACGAGTGCCAATACCACAACTGTTTTTCTACTAATAGTTATCATAAAAGTTGACAACCCTAGCCCGACTCCCGAACGTAGGTATGGAAAGTGATGTAGGTATTATTTTGACTTCTGTACACTGACTTGTTTTATGCCATCGTGTCGGAATAGGAAAGGGTTTTCATTAGGTAACTGGTGTTTTTTCTAAAATCATAGAAGTTGCCTAATCCTTTGTTAAGTTACGAAATTATCATTTGTATTTATCTCACAACGAGACGCGCTCTGGTGGTGGCCAAGTGCGGGTTGGAAGATGACCCATGTCCTTGAAAGAAGTCTCTCTTTGTCAGTTTCCTCACGATATTTTCCGTCTAATACCTCTACCCGTCAAGGGTAGAGGTATTGACTAACTTGTACATACATCTACATCTGCACATGGATAAATGCCTACTCAGAGGTGCAGACGGGCTTCAACCCTACGACCGTTCATTTTTGAAATCAGACGTTCTCACCAGTGTGCCACTATAATAATTATATAATCACGGTGAATATACGTACTTATCGAAATTAATGATACTAGTGAAGTCTCCATTACCGTTGCATGAACGTTAGAAAATCTATGAAAAATGTTGACTGTGTTTCTAGCGGATATAAAAGTAACTATTTTTCATTATGTAGTTCAAAAATATTTTTAGTTATTAGAGATACCCTATTATTTACCTATGTCTGTATATCGTCACATGCACTTGAGGCCATTTTGAATGGTCGATATTTTAGTCCTATGTAGTTTCAAAAGTTTTTTCTTGCTGTTAGTGTGGCCGCCCTAAGTTAATGTTATCTTGTCAGAGATAAAAAATAGTCATCTTCCGAAACTCCTTTCATTAGATTGTTTTAAATGCTTCTTTACTTTATTATTAATTCCTAATATAAAAATTATTATACTTGATTAGTAGGTAACACATTTTATTAGCTGTCGAACAATTTGATACTAATTTGACAAATTCGACTAATTTTTATTAATATTATTAAGTTCTAACTACACAGATTTGACATTGCGTCAAACTACGGCTTCTTATAAAAAATATGACTTATTTCTACACTAAACACTAATCTAAGTTGATCTGTGCGTGTTTTATATATCTACTGATCTTTGTTTCGCTAAATAAATAAATAAAGCTTCGTGGACGATCGTTATCAATGGCTACAACTGATTAGTAAATATAGGTCATCGAATACTTGTCGTGCGATTTGGATGGAGCGATGATATGATTTACGAAAGGAATAAGTGTAATAATAAGCTTTTAGAGACAATTAGCAAGGTAGGGCCTCATGAATCATAGATTCTACATTTCATTTAAACATATTTAGTAAACAATAAACAACGCTAAACGATAACACACCCTTCGATATGGTTAATTAATTTGAGACGTTAAATAATTAGGTAAGTAAATACTAAATAAAATGCTGAAACTACATATTCTAGAGACTCCAACGTCCAGTCGACTACACTCTACAGAGATTCTAGTGTGACGTGTGGGTGTGACGTCACAAGGCACGCGTCATAACTTCATGCGTTGAAAAAATAAGTCATCTGTTCACACTACTGTCTGTCGGGTAACGAATTCACTTGATAATCTTTGGCGTCACGTTATATCGTCACTGGAGCCACACCGAGCGACGCACGGCGCAGTGACACCCACCCTCCACGACAAGAAAAATGTTGTAAGTTTAAGAGAACTTCACCCAGATAAAATTTAAAAGAAAGAGTGTCGTGGACGGTTGACAGAGCGTCAAGTTCACTGCGCGGCGCAACATCACGCGGGGGCGCGAGCGGGAGCCTATATGGAGCATTCGTCGCTGTCGCGCGCGTAATCTTCGTCGTCGTCTTGCGCGTGCGCCTTGCGCACCGACCCCGCCACCACCCCCGTGTGCACGCGCCCGAACAACGCGCTCCTGTTCGGCCGGCCTTCCCCCGGGCTGAGGCGCTCCGCCACCGCGCGCTCATAGTTATCCGAGATCTTGTTAACAGGCCCCCCAGCCGGTGGCGACGTCGCCCCACGCTCGAACAGAGCCGCAGTCGCCGCGGTATACGATGGCGGCTCCTTCGCACGCGCCCCGTACAGAAAACTGTTATTCCCGAAACTCGCGTACCGATTGTCCGTCTTCCCGTTCACCATCATCAAGCTGACGGGTTTCTCTGGAGGCACTGGTTTGTCTGTGCGCGCGACGCCGTTCCGACCCGGGGTCGCGCCCCACCGCTCCGAGCCGATGGAGTAGATGGAGCTAAGGTTCACGAAGCCGGGTTCCGTGGGGAGTGCGGGGTGCGGCACCTCACTCAGGGTTGACTCCTCTACGCTGGACTCCTCAGCGGGCTCCGTGGCCGTCACCTCGTCCATGTTCGGCGACAGACAATCCTCGTCCGTCTCATCGTATGAGCTGAAACGTTACATCCAAAAGTTATGTCACTATAGTCCTTTGCGATCGATGCGAATAAAAAGAGTCTTGTTAGTGTCGCGTCATGCCGATGTCATATTATTATTTAAAACGAAAGCAGAGATGTTTCTCGTGTAATGTCGTGTGGATAGGGGTAAAAGTACATATTTACAGGAGGGTTAGGTATATTCATCAGTAAGGCAGACAATACTTTCCAAGCGAACGATAGCAGACATTTCGGGAGGGGCGTCTTGCGAAGGAAGTCGTATCGTTCGTTTTCAGTGCATGTTGAAGGTGTAAGCGCAAAATCGAGGGCAAAATGCAAGATGCCACTTGGTGGTATCATTCAAGCAGACGGCAAGCGGAGTCTCGGAGCCCGACAGACGAGCCTGCATGCCGAGACTTCAGTGCAACAAATGACAAGACATACACTGCAATATCACCAAAACATCTTACCCTAGCATAGCCAGTTCTGTCTTCCTCCCTGATGAAAGAAATATCCGTATATAGGTATATGAACCAAAAGATATAAAATGGTACATCAATACATAAACTACATAGATAAAATATAAATATGGAAAAGGTGAAGATACATAGATACATGGACAACTAAATGAGTTAAGATGTTCGAAGGAGAGACAAATGATATCTATGAGTAAATATCACCGGGTGTATAATCTAGATGTGTTCGCATTCATAACATATCCGCAGCTTGCTCTTAGACACGCTAATGTTAGGGCTTCAGAAACAGGAGTCTGTGCAGGGCCTAGAATTCTCTATATAGATGCTGGATCGCTAAAACAAGAGTTGAGACAATGATAAGATAAATGAAATTAATTCTATTGAATGAATTGAACCAAAATTGTAATGAAAATAATGACTAATGACTCAACTTTGAGAGAAAGAAATGCCTCGACTCTTGTGGTAGATTCCAATCCAGCAAGTGTGCTATTCTCAAAATGCATACAGAATATTGTAAGTAAGACAGAGGTACTAACAGAGCTAGTGCATTTCATTCGTATCTATGTTCTACTTTACCAAATAACAAATAAATATATTTATTTGCGCAATCTGATTCCGTTCAGTCCATTAGCTCTGCACAACTCATAGAATCGATTTATACCCTTCTTTTTCTCTGACTCTCTCATGACTCTATACAAGTGCCTGTCGTGTGGAGAAATAACATGTTAATGCATGTATAAATAGATACAATAGGTACATAAGAAGAAGTAGTAATGTTGGTTTACTTACATTTGGTCCTGGGCGTCGCTTCCACCTTCTTCTGCGACTAATAATTCGTACTCTTCAGCTGCAAAGCGGTCCCATTCTGACACCTGAACGATAAAAATAATTTATAATTTTAGTTTACTTGCATGCCTTTTACAAGAAGAAATGTGTGAATAGATAGGTGATTTATGACGTAGAAAAATAGGATCAGACTCATTAGAACTAAAATTGATTTTTTAGGCCAAGAGTTCAGGCTAAAATATTAATCAGTTTGTGATTGGCCACCGAGAGTGTTGCGATTGTTTGTCCGAAGAAGTGACAGTTATCTGTTATGATTTGCTACCACACGCTCAACTTCGGCCTAGAAGCCCTAATGCAGATTACGTGATGAGAGTGACTGGCTGTCATCTAATCCATCTGTGGTTATTTTCCCAGACGTTTACCCTAGCCATTAGATTCGTACAAACGCTGGCCCCAAAATTACACTAATTGCACTGAAGATTTAAGAAGATCTTTGTATGAAGTCGCTACATAACAGCGTTTGTTACCTCGCAGTCCGCGTCCCGTTGCGTGGCGAAGGGATCTCGTTGCTCGTGGTCGAGGTACTTCTCGAGATTGAAGAAGGTATCGAAGAAGATCGGCGTTAGCTTGCAGCGTCGCAGGTCTGTCAGCGTCACCTTGCCGTCCTCTCCTGGGTGCACCATGTCCAACATCTAGAAATAGAAAAAAAAAATGAATCTTCTTCTTCTTCTACAAACGCCATCTCGGAGGTCCGCTTTTATCATAGCTGTTCTAACTTTAGGCACTGCTGTATGAAACAAGGATGTTCGGCTGGAATTTAACGATTGTAAGTTTTTCAGCCACAAAGTAGACTTTCTTTTGGGTGATCTTCCGCCATTTATTATCTATTGATTAAATAAAAATAGAACTTCATAGCCCTGATGAAGTTCGTTAGGTCAACAGTAAAGATAAAATAGCCATTTTATTATGTTTTAAGCAATCTGGTGGTAAGTTATGACTTACCTGGCATAGGCAGTCGTTGTAGGGCAGGGTCTCGATGCCGATAGCTTCCATCCTCTGCATCTGCTCCTCGTAGAAGTACTCCAGCTCGTACATCGAAATATACCCGTCACCGTCCAAGTCCATACATCTGCGAAACGTGATTTTTTAAATAAGATCCTTTTGTTAAGAACAATAAGCATGAGCTGGTCGCACTATATTTCTCCCAGAACTGATAGCTGTAGAGGGGTTAAATGAGCTTTGAAGTAAACACTGCGACTCAACAAATAATATAACAGAAAGCCCCTGGACGCCCCTAGACTCACTAAAGATACGCTGGGTATACGAAAGTTTGAGTAACGTGTTTTGGGGGAGGCTTATGTGATGGTGCTGTGTCGACCAGATAAGCTGTGGAACGTCTAGATTTTGGAATGCGTTGCCTGAGTGGGTTTACCCCGATAGTTACAATCTTGGTGTCTTCAAATCGAGAGCGAATCGGTTTTTTTCTAGATAAGCACGCTCCATCGTAGATCGCATCGTGGCGAGATGGTGGTCAAGTGCGAACCTATACTAGTTAAAAAAAAGCTGTATATAGAGTAAATCCACTTTATTTATTTTTTGACGTGAAACTAATCTAAAATTTGTGTTGCACCTGTGTGTTAAGCGTATTAAATTTGATTGTTAATTTAATAATGCAGCGCTGTCGTTTTCAATAAGACTACACGTTGATGGTATAATGCGAGCAAACTTACATTAGATGTGAGGTCGTGAGGTAGGTACTTCACTAAATTTAATGTGATTGCATGCATGAAGGCACTCTACAACTTCGCTACGTAATGTAAGTTTATATGACGTTCGTGAGCAAAGCTATTATAGGTTTACTATTTTGTTCTTCGTTTTGGCGCAGTTTATGACAAATTGATTAAATCTAAAAGTATAAGTAGGTACCAACTGTTAATTTTAATCTACAGTGCTGTGGAGTAGAAATAAATCTTGAAGGAGTTGCTGGTAGTTGTCAACCTTTTACAGTAACTCCAAATAGATATGTCTCATTTGAAAAAAATAAAGCTTCAGGTACAAAAATAAAATATGATTTTTTTTTAGCCACTAGAAAAACTAGACGAACGCTGCATATGACACTCGTGGCTTTACATTTTATCATGAGATTGCTTCCGTTTGCCCCGACTCTTGGATAATATCTCTTGACTAGCTGAATTGTGCGCGCGTTGCTACGCCATCTATCGAAAATTGATAGTACCAATTCGAATTTTGAACAAACTCTGTTACCTAAGCTCTAATGACGTAACCTTTAAAGTATAGACACATGCTGTCACGCAACGAAATCTCTCAAAAAGCAATATTTTTTCCCGTTTTTGTTACATTTTTCATTCATGCTCCGCTCCTGTTGATAGTAGGGTAATGTTAAATAGCCTATAGCCTTCCTCGATAAATAGACTACCCAACAGAGAAAGAATAGTTCAATTCGAACCAGTACTTCCCGAGATCCTTGCGTTCAAACAAACAAACAAACTCTTCAGCTTTAATTTCACATAATTAATAACATACATCAAGTTAAATGATAATAATAGGCAACATTCACAAAAGATTTTTATTTAAAAACAAGACAACATGCATATAATTATCACACCACAGCGGTACCTACGCTCACATTTATCCTCACACGACCTATCACATTAACGCACTCACTCATCCATACACATTTATTTGTTCTGCACACACGTTTCCCGTGCATTATCGTATAGCATTCATTTAAACTCACTCCTTTGAAAAAGATGCAGACCCACATATTTATGTACCTATCTAAAAATGTATTTTGGTTTCTGATGTAAACGAGAATGTTGGGTCCTAACGTTTTATTGTTTTGATTATTGTTGCTTTTTACTTATTTCGCTTGAGTTAAGATTAGTTTTGTAATCTAGTGTACGCTTCTGTCTCTTTAACACCCATTCTGTATGAGCAATTATATTTTTTTAGATAAATTTTAAAATAATGAGGGTACTCATTATTTTAGAAAATTGTTTATTTGGTTTTCATCTTATTTTCTTTTATTTCATTTGTTTTCTAATATGTACTAATTGTAATAGAAAGAGCCTGGACTCCCACAACACAGGTCACCCTAGTGTGGGGTCCAGTGCACACTAACTAACTCTATTCATCCGTACCACCTACTGTTTTTGTATATTTTCATGTGTTTTAATATTATTAATGTTTTATTTTGGCACAATAAACGTTTTAATTTCAAAAAAAAAAAAACAGCTTTGTAATATTAGTATAGATAATACGTGATAATGATAATAAAAGAGATTAGGTACTCTAACGTGACCAGAACCAGTGTACAATGGTGAACCAGACATACTCCGTGTAAGTGGATAATGGCCTTGACTCTCTCCTTGAAAGAGAAGGCTAAAGGGCTGCGGCCACTTATACGACTCCCACCCGACAAATAGAATTCACTCAAACATGGGCTTTACGTTATGCCCTTTAAGATATACATTGGTAACTTAGCAAACGGCTGTCACTGAGCGATCTGCTAATTTGTGTTGTCAATGTAATCTATATCTTAACCGTCATGTCATAAAGCCCATATTTGAGTGTATTTTATTTGTCCGGTGGCAGTGAAGTCGTATAAGTGAGCGAAGAGCTTTACAATGGGAACATGCAGTTAACTGCTTTTGCTATGGTAAAGAACTGTAGGTATTACCTGAACCAGTATTCGATGGCGGTGGGATGCGTCTTGTCCTCTTCTGCTAGTAAGAACCAGACGAATTCTGTGTAGGACATGCGTGGCTCCCCGTCGGGTGTGAGGCGATTCTGGTTGCCCCGGGTCACACATCCGGACAGCACTCGCTCGATCATACGACTCGATAGGGCTAGAAACAAATTGAAAATCATTTTAAACAAAATTCTCTCGAAGGATGCTATAAGTGCGTTTTTACTTGTCTAGACTGGAGTTAATGGGAGTGGCGTAGAAATAGACGCGCTGAGAAACAGACAACAGGAGGACAGAACTTGTCCACATCCCAGCACATACTACAAAACACATACCAAAGTATATACTCCAAAACACACAACAATACACTCACACACATTTCACACTATACGCACAAACAATACATTTCAACATACCTATCAACTACTCATTGTATACGTAACTATATCATACCTACAAATTCTACACATGCACACTACTTACTAACCCCTAACTATAAAAGAATGTGACTGTTATTTTATTTTTCACATTATAAAATTCACATGCATAATATTCATAAAAACTGTAATTTTGTCTTTGTTCAGTCTGTTGGAAAAGTCATTTGAAGGGATACAGAAACCTGCAACACAAGCTTTGCTTAGTGCAGGTTCTGTGATCTTTTAATTGTATAAGTCAATTTTTTTAAGGAATAATGTGTAAATGTGTTTCATGTTAATTGGCTTATGTATGTGATGAATAAAGATATTTATTTACTTATTTGTATTCATGTATTCACAAACAATCTATAAAACTGTACTATGTTTAACAAACTGCATTAAGAGATGAAAGCCTAAGTTAAGTTAAATAAAAATATACGGAATAGCGACTCGTGTGATATGGTCAGTCCAGTCCGTCTTTATTTTCAAGTTATGTTTCACGGTTTGCGCACGTGCACTACCCTTAAAAAAGATCGCCAGATGTGACTGAAACTTAAGTCGGGTCCAACCGTATCATACATGAGATGCACGTGAATTAATTTCAGAAAATGGTAGTCACTAGTCATAGGAACTACCGACAGAAGTCAAAACTTATATTTAACTCAGAATTTGATAAGTCACTTTGGAAACTACGCGTGTGAAACCAGAGAACGTGGCCATGCCCATGACCATCTAGAATTGCTAATGCATTTTAGGATATGCGAACCCATTTCTAGATGGCCAATGGCCATGGTCCCGAGTTTACCCGAAGATTTCTTTCATTCCCGAGCGTGATGCTTGACGTCTATTCACAGCCCACGAAAAATCAGTCTGTGGTACGCCAATAGAAGTTTTTAATTCAAAAAGTGTTACAACCACATCAGTTATCATTTACATTATACAGGGTTACTGGTAATCAGCCTGCATCCGTTTAAGAGCATATTCTGTAAATTTAAACAAACAACTTTTGTTCTACAACTTTCGTTAAAACTTAATAGGTAGATAACCCAAAAAAAAAATTGTATTTGTTGGCCTTTTTTGTACTGTTTAGCGGCTTTTTAGTGTTTATTCACTTCGGTACATCATTTTTTGCGCGTTAAAGAGCGTACGCGCTCTCGTTACGACTTGTTACGAAGAGTTCGATACTTTTAGACCGTGCAAATGCACTTTTTATTTATTTTGTAAAATAATAAAAAAAAACATTTTTTTTTTAAACTGTAGAACAAAAGTTGACGTATTGAATGTACCTAACATCCCCTTAAAAGGATGCAGGCTGATTACCAATAACCTTGTATTTGGTAGCGATACTCATTTGCAAATTATATTGTAAATCATAAGAAAATGAATGGGTTCGCCTGCTAATAAGCTGTATTTTCTTTAAAAGAAACTAACCATGATCGTTATGCCGCGCCAGGTCATGTTTGTCGATGAACAAGTCGTGGTCCCTGTCCAGCTCCCAGAACTTGCAGTATATCACGTAGAAATGCTCATAACTGGAACAGAAATAAACAACACACATTTAGTTTCCCGCTACAACGTTGCGGTAACTCTCCTACACACTGATAACTTAATCTGTGCAATCTCAGTTCTGGATACCCAAATACCTAGCTTTAAGACTATCTAATATCTAATGTTTTTTTAAAAAAGCATATGTATATCATTCACCTTTATAACAAAAAGCGTAAACTTGAAACTTTATAGGTAGGTAAGTATTTCAGGTCAATTTTTTAAGGTTAACAGGTCATCTTAAGATGATAAATAATTTGTAGAGCTGTATAGCTATCTTAATTGTGACGATAGGTAATAAAAATAAAACACTTTTTATTTTAATTAAATGGTGGTAATGAAGTAACTAACGAAAAGTGTAGGTATTTTGAAATAACTATTTTTTAGAAATAGAACTATGACTTAGGACTTAGATTAGGGTGAGCATACAAGGAAAGTACTTTGTGTCGTTGTATTAAGCTAACGAAGTTTAAAGAAGTTTGACTGTCGCAAATAAGACAATTACGGTACACGGTAGAATACCATCTATTTTTTTAACTTGAATAGGTTTACACTTGACTGGCATCTCGTTTGATGTTAAGCGACGATGCGGCCTACGATGAAGCGTGCTTACCTAGAAGAAACCGATTCACTCTCGACTTGAAGACACCAAGATTATAACTATCGGGGAAAATCCACTCTGGTAGCTCATTCCACAGCTTAGATGTTCTTATCACAAATGTAGAGTCAAACCTCTTTGTGCGTGTCTTAGAAACATCAACCATGAAACGATGTCGCTTTCTCGAGCTACGAGCATTCTGATAGAAAAAGGGGCAAGGTGGTATTAGGTTATGCAGATCAGTCGCGCACTCTCCGAAATGTATCCGATAATAAACCGATAGGCTAGTAATTTTGCGGCGATGTTAAAGACTTTGAAGTTTTTTTCGCACAAGAGTATCATTGCCTATGAGACTTTTGGCACGTTTCTCGATCGATTCCAAAGCCTCGAGCTGATACTTAGTCGAACCATCCCAAAGGTGCGAACAGTACTCCATACAAGAGCGAATCTGTGCTTGATATAATACAAGCAACTGTTCAGACTTGAAGTACCTTCGAACCTTTGAGAGGACGCCTAGTTTTTTTGCAGCTAATTTAGCTTTGGACTTTGGACGAGCCAAAGTTGAGCGTAGTAGACAAGGTAACACCCAAAAGCTCGAGATGGTTGGTTACCAGCACGAATACACCTCGAAAAGAAGGAGTCTGTTGAAATTAAATCCTTTTTGCGGAGAACAGACACGCCTGTGTCTTTCCCTCGTTAAACTTAGCCAGATTGGCATCGCCCCATTCAGAGACTGTCTCAAGGGCCAAGTTCAAACGCTCAATCATACTCTCTCTCAGTAACTGGGTTTGCTGCCCACTGGCTCTCGCGCTTGATATGTAACTCTCTACAACAGTCTATCGTCTGCATACCCAAAGAAAGATACCGGGCTTCAACAGATCGTTGATATGTAGCAGAAAGAGCGTCGCAGAGAGTACTGACCATTGAGGGACTCCGGCATTGATAGCCATTTGATCCGACGAGCAGCCATCAATGACAACTCGTATGAATCGATCCCTCAAGAAGTCCGATATCCACGCAACAAACCCAGGAGACAAACCAAAACCAGAAAGCTTGCTTATAAAGCCGTCATGCCAAACCCTTTCAGAAGCCTTCAAGATATCCAGAGATACTGCAAGTACTTCTCCGTGTTTATCGATGGCCTCATCCTATCCAGATGTGAGTGACGTACGCTAGAATATCCCCGGTGGACCGGTTTCGGCGAAACCCGTATTGCCGGTCACTAAGGAGGTCATTAGATTCTAGGTACAGGTTCAGGAGCCTGTGGTTTAAGACATGTTCCATAGTCTTGCAGAGTATGGACGTGACTGAGATGGGCCTGTAGTTGGCAGGTTCAGCACGACTATCTTTTTTGGGCACAAGTTTCACGTTAGCAACCTTCCATGATTTCGGTACTTGCTCAGTCTGGAGAGAGAGTCTAAATAGGCGCGTCAGTACAGGAGACAACTCAGGCGCACAAGCCTTCAACACTACGGCAGGAATTCCCTCCGGGCCACTGGCTTTATTCACATCCAAATTGCGTAGCGCTTTACGAACCTCTATTTGGCGAATGTGTATTTTCGACATTAAAGACGGACTGCCTGGAGGAGTAGGAGGTATCGCGCTACCAGCGTCTAAACGTGAAGATTCCGCAAACTGAGATGCAAACAAGTTTGTCTTCTAAATACCTTGTCAAGTTTCTTCTCCGGTGGCTGTCGCCAATGTCTATACTATGCTCACCATGCATTATCTAATTGTATACTATTACAACGAATAGTGAAAGAAGACTTACCTAAAGAATTGGGTAACTTGATTGATGTCTTCCTCGTCTTCCAGCAGCTGAATGACCTGCAGTAGATTCGCTCTCCGCAGCTCCGGAATCGATATCCTCCCCGACCACGATCGGTTCACGCAGTAGAATATCCTAGCGATAACCTGGAACACACAATATATGACGTCACACATTGAGGAAGAAGTCTTCCAGTACTACACCCGTATCCGCGGAGTAAGTAATTAGTTACTATATTACTTACGGAACTTGGATTTCTTGGTATGAAAGTAGCCTAATACAAAAAAGTCAGCTGTTTCATAAGTTCCAAAGGTCATTTCTACGTAGATTTTATAAACATAATCTTCTTTAGAAATTTAACGAAGACATCCTTATAAGTATAATATATCCCATGTATGGCAAATTGCCTTGATGGTATCTACTGCCTACCAAATTCTGATTTTGTACGCGAATCTTGCTTAGCTTAAAGGGTACAACAAGAAGGGATAGAAATGATCAGGTAAATCATGATAATAGCCCATCGATATAGACTATTGGATGTGACCTCCCAAACTTCAGGTGCACGAAATTATGTCATCACTGGGAAGAGTGAGCTCACTCTTTCTGTTCTAGTCGGTTGCAGGAAGCTGTGAACGCCAACGAACGTTACGCCTATCACTATTCGTTTGTCAACAACCAAAATAAGTAGAACTACATCATATCTCGCCACTAGCGATTCTAGGGTTCAAGTAGATTGGTGGTGTGTAAACCACTAACCCTACACAACAGACGCAGTTTATTACCAATTTCAAGGTACTCAGGGCACATCTAATGGCTTATATCGATGTAATAACCCATTTTATAAGTATCTATTCATTTCTTTATTGACTAGCTAAAATGGTTAAGTAGGTTATATTTGTTTATGATCTCTACGGCGTTTCTCTAAGGAGTTCAAAGTTATTTACTTACATCATACAATATCAATACATCAGGCAATATCTTTCAATCAG
Source organism: Ectropis crepuscularia (assembly GCA_963693475.1). Lineage (NCBI taxonomy): Eukaryota > Metazoa > Arthropoda > Insecta > Lepidoptera > Geometridae > Ectropis > Ectropis crepuscularia. The sequence goes on along the minus strand of OY856339.1, from coordinate 10,827,823 downwards.
CATAATGCATATTTTATAGCATTTCGAAACTTTTCTATTACGCCCATTCAATAAATATGTTAGGTAAGTACATATTGAATGGGCGTGATAGAAAAGTTTTTAAAGCATTATCATTATCAATTTGTCTTTCAATTTGACTGGGCTCTGTGGCTTAGTTGGTAAAAAGTCAGTATGCGAAGTTAGAAATCGTGGGTTCGATTATGAACTCCTAAAATGTATGTGATGTGAAATAGATTTTAATGAAGTTAAATAAATAGTATAAGTACATTATTCCTTGCATTAAAACATAGGCTACTTTTTATCTCATAAAAGTAAGTGGTGACCGTGGGATATTTAATGGAATGATTCAGTTGCGCGAATCGTACGCGGCAAAAAAAAAAATCATGAAACATTGTTAATCCGCAAGTTGCATCACGAGACGCTGCCAGTAGGCAGTAGGTAATATTTTATGAGTAAATCGCACGATTTTCATTAATATGTACCTATTGTAAACACAAACTTTTGTGACTAAGTATGTGTGTTTATTACTCTTTTACTAAAAATCTACGAAAGACATCTGGATGAAATTCGATTTATGGATGTATAATAATAGTATGGAAATAACACATATGTAGATTATTTTTTATCCCGGAAAAATAACGGGATCGGTAACTAAACCGCGGAAAGCTGCTAGTAACTAGCAGCGCTCCGCGGATTCACCCGCTGTAGTTCCAGTTCCCGTAATTTCCCCGGGATAAAAATTAGTTTGTTTTATTCCTGAGATTACTCTAGAATTTCAACCCGATTCGTTTAGAGGTTCCAACGTTATTGAGCTAGAAACATCAAAACATCCAAACTTGAAGAACAATAGGTAATATTAGTAGGAAATAAGTACCCACACAGAACCCGGGTTAATAACCAAGCGCATCACTGTCTTTCGAAGTCACGTGCGTAATGCCGCTAACTTAAAACGGTGAAGGAAAACATCGTAAAGAAACCGACATGTAAGTACCTAGAATCTTTCGAAGTCATGTGTCATCCATTAACCCGCACTGGCCTAGCGTAGTAATAATAAATAAATATTGGTGGACTCACACACAACACCATCCACAGAAATCTAAATAATTTATTATTTAGACCAGAAATCTAAATAATTTATTATTTAGATTTCTGTGACACCATCCGACCCCAAACTAAGCAAAGCTTGTACTATGTAGTGGATTATGGCTTTGACTCTCTCCTTGTGCGAAAAGCCCCCGAGTCTCAGCAGTGGGAACATTTGGTGGGCGTTAATGATTTAACTTTTTTGAAGTGAAAACTTCTTTAGGCGCGCTATAGACAGAATTTTCGTGGGCTGTGAAATGGATTCATCAATCGTCACGCTTGGATATGATAAGAACGGACTGCTCGTAACTCAAAGAAGCGGCACCGTTTCATGGTTGATGTTCCAAAGACACGGACTAAGAAGTTTGACTCTACTTTTGTGATAAGAACGTCTAGGCTGTGGAATGAGTTGCCAGAGTGGGTTTTCCCTGAGTTATGACCTACGTATAAAAGGTAGGTACCAGGGCAACAGAAACAGTAAAGAGTTTCGATTACCTACCTCCAACAGCCCAGCGTTTATCTCCAGATACCAGGACAACAGAAATATAAAAGAGTTGCGTTTGCCCCTAGGTACCAGTACCAGGGCAACAGAAACAGTAAAGAGTTGCAATATTTTGTACAACTTCGTTCCATCAGAATGTCCCTTGACACCTCCCAAGTATTTTGAAGTGAAAACTTCTTTTGGCGCGCAGGCGCGCTTTGAGACAGATTTTTCGCGGGGTGTGAATTGAATTCTAGCGTCACGCTCGGGTATGATAAGAAATCTTCGGGTAAACTCGGGGCCACGGCCATTGGCCAATAGAAATGCGTCAGCCAATGGGAAAAGCTGAAAGGGCGTGGCCTAACCATCACGGCATGACCATCTAGAAATGCGTGAGCCAATGGGAAATGCTAACGCATTTCTAGATGGCCATGCCATGATGGTCAGGCCACGCCTTCCGGTACACCCGTGTAGTTTCCAAAGTAAGCTATCAAATTCTGAGTTATACGTTTTCACTTCTATCGGCAGTTCCTATGACTGCCAATTTTTTTTTTAAATTATTTTTGAGTGACGAGACGAACAGGACATGTGCCTGATGCTAAGCAACACGCATGCCACATAACAGCACAATGACACGCAGCTATTGGAACATAAAAAGTCCAAATCATTACCAAGCACTTCACTGCGCTCGTCACCCAGAGATCTAAGATGTTATGCCAATCCCTGTAACTTTTCTGGAAACATTGCCCATCAAACTGGAATACAGTAATGTTTGCACATTACTGCTTTGCGGTAGAATAACTGGCAAAGGTGTGGTACTTCACCAGGCGGACTCTGTCAAGAGTCTACCTCTCTTCTACCTCTACTACCTCTGCTGAACTTACAGTATGAACGTATCTGGAGTGGAACTCAGTGGCTTCCTTCAGGAAGGAGAGTCCAGGGTGGGTGTCGACCACGTCCTGCACCAGCGGCACGAAGTCCTCGGGCGCCAGGGTGCTGCTCTTCCCTCGAGTCAGGATGTACACGAAGCGGGACGCCTGGTCGTGACACTGGGAGGACATCCTGGAACATACAACATTTTCAATAAAAAAATAAAGTTCTTTTTTATAGTATAGAGTGACGAGACGAACGGGACATATGCCTGATGGTAAGCTAAATAGGTATGCAGTAGGTATGTATGGGCTGGTGCCCATAACAGACAGGGACATGCAGCCATTGGCACATGAAGAGTCCATACCATTACCACAGTATAAAGAAATACTACCAGTAGTAGTTCATTGCCTTTGATCTTGGGAGAAACACTGATAATGTCTACCCGTGTTTAGACATTATCATTATTAGGGTTGTCGCAATTTAAAAAAACGTGGCATCAAAATAAAAATTGAAACATACGGAAGACGTCAGCCTGAGCCGCGCTCCTCACACATCACTGACGCTCCTTCAATACTAACATTGTAATGTAGGCAATGCAGGAGCGCGCTTCCCGGGTCTCACCCCGCACGATTGCCCCGTCTAGACGGCTTTATCGAACGACTGTATGATTTAACTGTGTCATTACCTAGCACCGCTCGTCACCCAGAGATAAGGTGCCTCTTTACCCTGTAATTTCACTGGAATTATTGCGCTACAAATCGGAACACAGTGATTGATGTTTTCACATTAACATTACTGCTTGGCGTTAGAATAATTGACAAAGGCGTGGTTCTTCCCTAGGCAAAGTGTCCTACAACTACAAAGTTGGCTAGTGAGACGATTTCAAATCAAGCAATGTTTACGCGGTTGTGGTTCTTTAGTTTCACTTAAATTTTACGGGAACTACACATTCTACATAATCTTATCTTGGTCTATAAACAATTCTTAAGTGTGTTTAAATCCTACTAATATTATAAATGGCAATGTTTGGATGTTTTTTGTTCTATCACGTAGGAACAGCTGATCCGATCAAGTTGAAACAGAGTCTTTGAAACGGATTATAGTCTGGAATAGCACAGCACATATATATGCTACTTTTTGCGGAAAAAATACGGGGACGTGAAGTACGACGCTAAAACAGCGTGGTCTGCTGGTATTAGGTAATACAAGTTTGTTACTCATTATTTATGTAAATAATATGTGATATAAATATTACACGAGTCTATAATTATTAATCCTTTCTATTAATTTTGGAAAAACTGATCACAGTTTCATAGATCACAGATTTTGTAGTGGTAGGACTCTTGGCAGAGTCCGCCTGGGGAAGTACCATACCTTTGCCAGTTATTCTACCGCCAAGCAGTAACGTGCAAACATTATTGAGTTCCGGTTTGAAGGGCAATGTTTCCAGAGAAATTACTGGGCTTAGAGATATAACAACTTAGATCTCTGGGTGACGAGCGCAGTGGAGTGCTAGATAATGATTTGGACTCTTCATGTTCCAATAGCTGCGTGTCATTGTGCTGTTATGTAGCAGGCATGTTGCTTACCATCAGGCACATGCCCGGCTCGTCTCGTCACTTTATATTTAAAAAAAAATTGGCAGTCATAGGAACTGCCGATAGAAGTGAAAACTTGCTGTTGCCCTGGTACTGTGGTACATAGGGGCAAACTCTTTTATATTTCTCTTGTCCTGGTATCTAGAGATAAACGCTGGGCTGTTGGAGGTAGGTAATCGAAACTGTTTCTGTTGCCCTGGTACCTACCTGGCCGTTTTTACCGAGTTTACCCGAATATTTCATATCCGATCCGATCCATTATCATATCCAAGCGTGACGATTGATGAATCCATTTCACATCCCACGAAAATTCTGTCTATAGCGCGCCTAAAGAAGTTTTCAGTTCAAAAAAACAACCAATTAACTATTATTTCTCGCAAGAGAGTTTATGTGGCTAGCTTGTAACGTAATATAAAAATAGTAAGTACTTAACTGCCTAGCTTTCTTATTGTATTGGAAAACTGTATTTGAGATTCCAATTCCATAGTTCTGATAAGGCCTATTCCTCGAGGACAAATAGCGGTAACCCAAATCTCGCCGATTGGGTCTGCGTTACTATTCGTTTGAGAATTCCCGGAATACCGAAATACCTACCTGGCTAATTTAGTAGGCTTTATAGCAAAAGGATTCTGACCAAAAGCAATTGAATAACATTTTCGTTTGGCACCAAGAAATTACAAAGTACCAAATTATTTTTTGGTATTAACTGAAGGATACACTATTGTGTATTATGTACCTACATTTATGTATATAAATACATACCTACACTATTATAGGTACATTTCTAATATAGGTACTTACCTATGGCAGCGAAAAACATTATCTGTCTGTTTGCATATAAAACTACCTACTTTGAACTATTTAGTACTAATTATTTTTTTCAGACGTGATTAAGCAATAAACATTTAAACTTTGGCGTTCAAATTTTCAGTAGGATTACTAAAAAAGTGAAGGGTTTTGCATTTTTTGTTTCTCTTTGAAACATCTTAGATCTTTGGTTAGAATTTTGACTTAGTTTGCCCAACTAGCAGGGAAAAACAAGTCGATATGATAGAGGAAATCGCGGAATATAACTAGGATAAAACATTTATGGTTTATGTGGAAATTTATTGTTATTTTATCACGGCGCGGAAGCGTTGCAGACTCGCAGTGTAAACATCGAGCGCGCATCCGCTTATAGTTGAGAAGCAGAAAACACATTGCGAAAGATAATTATATTATGCTCTTATGAAATTTAATGTAAGATGCATTCTAAATTTCAAAAATATAAACTACTAGAAGCGCCCCACGGTCTTACCCGCGTAATTTCTGTCCCTCTACTTTTAATGAACCGCGACAAAAAGTAGCTTAGGTGTTATTCCAGACTGAAGTAGATTATGTGTTATTCCAGACTGAAGTAGCTTATGTGTTATTCCAGACTGCAGTAGCTGATGTGCTTCTGTGTTTCAAGTTTCATCCCGATCCGATGCATCCTGACGTTATGTGCAACAATCAGCCAAACTTTCGCATTTATAATATCTATTAGGATTCCTAATTTATGTTTATAAAATTTATATAATATTTATTTATTATAAATTAAACAGACACACGTTTACAACCGATTTTAATAAACCCTACAATATACATGATAGATACTACTAAACTTAGTACTATTACTGAAGTATATTATTATTAAAAAATGTATTCACAGATATTACCTATCTCCCTCCTAATGATTTATTTGCAGGCGGTGTCGACCCGAACTTTTACAAACTTTCTTACAAGTGGTAAGTAGCTGAAACTAAAATTATCTATACTTCGTGAACGAAAAACGATTGAGCCCTGTATTGTAATATAGCTCAATATAACAATAAACCAAATTTTTACATAGGTACTCGTAGACATAAGTAAATCGAAACACTAGTTGAAAACTCAACAAAGTTTTGTTGAGGTAATAGCCATATTTCTTAACTATAACTGGTGTCAAAATAAATACAAGTAATTTCTGATGTGCTCGCTTTTTAAAAAAAGGCAAGTAACTCACTCTCTCCAGAAGTCGATAAACTTGTGTCCGTCGACCGGTACGTGAAGACTCTGCGTGGCGAGGAAGAGTGGCATCTTCCAGTAGAGGGGACACTCGCACGCCTTCACTATGTGCTTGAAGCTCTCTCGGGGCACCTGAGGACAAACAAACAGTTTTAGGACAAAAAACATAAAAGCAAGCCTTTTTAGGCACCTCTTGTTATGAATGTTGATTCTGTGAGGCTGGGGTAAATCCACAAAAAGCTAAATAATTACCTTATTATTTAGATTTCTGTGGGTAAACCTGATTAATAGCGTGGCTATATAGGTCGTAGAGACGCATCGCCACACTACGAGTATGTATAATATGATGGAATACATAAAATACTACACATAGTAGTTTAGTCTTGTGTTTATTTGTATAAAACATGTATGGAAGAATAAACTGTCATCATTTTCTGAAGAAAATTTGTTATATTGTAATTTCCATTGTCAACGAATTATATATCTAGGTATTAAATAGCCGAATACATGGATTCATGATTTTTCAAAGTCAGTCAATAAAATCACAGAAAATATGTAAAATTAACACGATGCATATTAAATGGGCCCACAGTTATTCTTAACCTTTTATCTACATAACCTAAGCAATAAAACACCATTTAATTTCTCAAATGCTCAGAAACATTAATTTATACAACTTTTTTGGGATCGTAAGAGTATGGAATAAAAGTTTGGAGAGCCCTCGCTTTTACTTAGTCTTCTGTACCGCTTTAAGTTAAAAAGGTACCCTTATCCTAAGAGTTCTTTGACCGACGCCAAGCATTAACTTTTAATATGTTTGATGTCGACTTTCGAACACATATACAAGCTTGTAACGCTACATTGACGATATTAATAGTTAAATATATTGGAAATAACAAACTTACTAATATTAGATACATATTTATGTGAAAGTTTGGATGTTTATTGAATAATGACTAATTGAAGTCTGAAGAACTGAATGGAACTAGATAAAGAAGTCAGAATGTCTCCCTGGCGATCCAGCGTGGGAACGCCGCAAGTTTAATGGGTACTTTTGGGCGGGGATCTGACGATCGCGGGACTGTTTAAAATTGTTTGACTTGTTTTAGTTGATTGACATGGTATTATATTAGTATGTATAAATAAATGATCTGTATCTGTAAAAATAACTAGATAAAGTAAAATTCCTTAGATAATATAGAAAGTTTTCTAAACTCTACTTGAACGACTTCGCGAGCAGATATTAGTCATAGGTACATACGCTAATGAAAGTAAGGAGTAAGTATGGATATTTTTAAATGTAATACACAGGTGCTAGTTTTATGGTGAAACTTTGATTTGAATGTGAATATGGATGAACGGACCACAAAAATGGATGAAATTAGGAATAAGTATGTTAGAGAGCAAAAGCGAAAAATAAACCGACTTCAAATCAATGAGTGAGTAGCGCTTATAATAAGTATATAAATTTATTTTTCGCTTTTGAGTAGCTATTTGTGGTTTTGAAGTCGAACTTTTTTAGTGCATAACAGGTTTTCAGTAATGCATTTACACAACTTCGTGTTGACAGGACCGAATTTTATAACTGTGAAATCGACAACTACGTGATCCAGACAAAATTGTAGGGAAATTTTAGTATTTTCTTCATATTTCAAAAACCACTGCACCTATTTCGATAAAATGTGTATTATAAAATACTATATTTATATTGTATGTATTCAAATTATTATTTATATATATATTTAAAAAAAAATACCATTCGGGAATCATATATATGTATGATTCCCATTCGGGTATGCTTCCCGAATGGTAATTTTTTGGCCACAAAAATATTTTTTTAAATCGCTTCGGGCATTCTCGAGAAATCAGCTAACATACATAAAAAAAACATGGTGATCGAATTGATAACCTCCTCCTTTTTGAAAGTCGGTTAAAATTGAAGAAAAAAAGACGATTCCATCTTTCCGTTCTACCACAACTAAATCTGTTTTGGCTTTGCTATTGCCGTTTCTATAATTTCAAGCGGAAAGAAAAGAAAGCACCATATTAAAGGAAATTTGGTTTTCCTGAGGCAGTAGATCCCCTGGTGGAAAAAAATAAAGACAATGATGAAGTGTCAAAAGATGTGCGGTAACGGAAACGAGCGAACGAAAAAGTAGCTAACAAAATGGTGTTGTACATATAAAGCAGGACATCTATACTATGCTGAAATATGTCGTATTTTACTCTTACTGATATTTTAAATGTTAAAGTTTTGATGCTAGCTGCTCAATCGCGTCGGAACGGCTTAGCCGATCGGGTTGAAATTTGGAACACAGTTACATTATAGACTGGAATAGCACATACATAAAACGCAGGAACAGGAACTGTTGGGATTATTCCAACCAACAGTATACCGCGGGACGCTGTTATTTTCATACATTTCTAGTTTAGAGTTTCTAGTACGGAACAAGTGATTGCTGGGTTGGTCCCTTTATAAGTGTGTTTAACGTGGTGTGTATAGCACGCAATGCCTGATTAAGAGTTCTGACCGCCCTAGGCTAATTATGAGGACGCGCCCCCACCGGAGAGGGTCTACCGCCAAACGGAAAGTGCTTATTGCTATCTCTTTTCTTTTTGTTTGATATTATAGAGATAGCAATGGCCAAAACCGATTTAGTTAAGCAGTAGAAGGGCAGGTATGTTACGGTCGGCCTAAAAAGTACCTAGTATATTAGTTTTGACTTTGTATCCTAGTGTACAAATTTTAACATGATTTATACCAGGGCTTTTTTGAGGAGGCACGCAAGAGCCTACAGTACCCTCAAAGGATTCGAAAGTATACCCCGGGTTTCTCCGGCAGTGATTTGGTGACTGATTCGCGAGAGCGCTCTCACACTCGATAGCGACCTTATCGCTGACTCTATCGTAGAGCTGTCACTGACCCTGTCGCGGGGGACTGAACCCTTGCACACCAACCATGCAACGGAAACCAGCAGTACATTAGCGTCACCTTTTCGGGAGGGCCACCACCTCACCTTCTGAAATAGGGTGCTGGACGGCATTGAACGTACGACACCTCAGGCTCTCTAAGTGGAGATGGTGTAGGTACGAGCCAGAGTGGCTCGCTCTCGTCACTCCTTCCTCCTTCGCGGACAAGCGAGAGTCCATCTCCTTCTTGCTCCTCAGCTATCTTCATCTGCGACTTCTGCGAGATAATGATTTCTCAAGACCACCGCCTCCCATGATCTCTCACTGTAGAACATCTTGGCTAAGGTAGTAGGCAGTAAGAGGTCCGCCACTTCTCCCGAGCACATCTTCAATGCGTGTTGATCGGTGTGATCTACGCAATTGCACCGGTGACACACCAGGCTTTCTACCGCCTAACTAAATCGGCTTTGGTTTTGCTATTGCTGTCTCTATAATTTCAAGCTAAAAGAAATAAGGTACCGTCTGATGCACCCGCGCCCTATAGTACCTATGTCGCTCTCGCTGAACCCTCTCAGCATCGGTCCTGAGACAGTTCGCTCTTCAAGTTGACGCAAATACGCCCCAAACTTCCATCTGATCAGCTGATCTGCTGTCAAATACCGAAATGTTACAGTGTCAGCTTGCCAGCGACAGACACGCCACACACCACTATATTAGAGGCTAGAGCTTGCAAGTGCAGGTGAAGCTGTCCGTCAGAAACCACGGAAACAGATGGCCTCCAACTTGTGAAAAACCACCTCTAGGCCGATGCTCCTAATCCTGGCTACCACTGTCGCCAGCACCGCCGCCTCGTGAAACCTCCGCCCCTCTCACAATAACCAGCGTGCCGTTGGCATAATAAGCGACACCGATGCAACGCAGTTCGCTACCACCCATACACTGTGGATATTCCCAAAATCCGTACAAAACGGTTTGAATCCACTTTTCTCGTACGTACAGCTTTAGAGTGGTATGATAAGTTGCCGGCCTCCTTGTTCCCTGAGAGATACAACTTTTCAAGGTCAAAATAAATAGGTACTTTCTAGGTCAACGTGCGTCATCTTCGACCACACCGTCGCTTACCATCAGGCGAGTTGGTGGTCAAACGCAGACCTATACGCGATAGAAAAAAAAATGTTAGCGCTGCTTATTTGTAACCGAACAACCGAAGTGCCACAGGGGTAGCGTAAGAGCAAACTCCTGTCGAACCCCACGTGACATGAGGATAAGCTCCCTCCCTTCCCATTGTTGGGGACACCACCTCTCTGTGAGAGAGGTAGTCTCTTACGATGCGCCATAGATATTGGGGTACCCCAGCACTTCTGTTGTGGTTGTGGTGTGGTGGATTAAGATGTAGAACGCGTTTACTATGTTAGGAGACACCGTAAACAATACGCCGCCACTGGAGCACACCTTCCTTCGGACCTTCGGACGAACGGCGTCGGTCGTGGAGAGGTCTTTCTGAAACCCGAACTGTCCCTTCGACAAGTCCAGATGATTTAATAAATAAATATTGATTTCAGCGCGCCCCTCCACATCCTCGCGCCCTAGGCTGCAGCCTAATTAGCCTAAGGGTTAATCAGGCCCTGATAGCACGCCAGTATCAGCATGGCAAATACAGATGTTAGCAGTAAGTGGAAGCGTGGCCTTGTATACCAAGTCTCTAGGCGCAGTTAGTCAAAGGCATGAAAAGCATATATTCAGGACAGATCATCAATCTTTTATACCCACTTTTTGGATACATATAGGTAGATAGATAGAATATTGTGTGTCTCTTTATTGTGACATACACAGAATTATTCCAGTAAAACATATCTGAAATAGGGCCATAAACGGAGCTGATATAATTTTAAACATTTCAAAACCTTTGTGGCATCTGTCCTTGTTAGTTGATCTGAAAACGTTCAAGGGACTATCGACCTTGACACAACTAATTAAACTGTATGCTGTTAAACTATGAATGACATTAGTTTAAGCGCTAATCGTCTATTGTTCTCCATATTCGTACAAAGCCACAATCAGTCCAAATCTGGGAATCTTTCGCATTTCCGTCTCCCATATTGCGCTAGGTGTCAGTTGTCACACCTTACACTAATTTGGTTTTTACTTTCGCTTTTACGATATTTTAAACTCTATTCTTTGATTGTTAAGGTGAGTTTTATGTTGTTTGCAAGAGGTGGTCACGCACATCACGTCTTGTACGGGCCATCGCCCAGGCTTCCGCTATTAGGAAATTTAGGCCGAGACTACACGTGCCGGCGGCAGTAAACAACGACTTTTGTTTTGTAAGCATAATCAGCCATGTGCATTGGCTGATCCAGTTTCCGTAAACGGATGAGTTTCAGATTTTGCTATTTCGTCGCACGTACATAATGTTACCTATGAATAATCATAACATTTTCCTTCTCTACTCCTAATCCAAGATACATGTTACACATAAAGAACTCAAATGACAAACGACAAAGGTGACAGACTATTGAGTCTGTGGAGTGGAGGTCTGCTGACGCATTTCCCATTGGTTATCTAGTTGGCCAATGGCCATGGTCCCGAGTTCACCCGAAACTTTCTTATCATGCCCGAGCGTAACGCTAGAATTCAATTTACAGCCTACGAAAAATATGTCTGCGGTGCGCCAAAATAAGTTTTCACTTGTGACTTACGAATAGCTCCTGAATTCCAAGAATCGAAATCAGAATTGTTCGTTGCTGTAACTGTCTACAAGAATACAGAAAAACTTTCTAATAAAGTAGTAATTGGTGACTTTATCGCTAAAAACGATTTCTTACCAGCGACCGTGGGATGAAAAAGGAGATCTGAATATAGGAAGACAGGGGTTCAATTAGGAGTAGATAATACTATATAGACGTATACTATAATACTTCAGTAATGATGACAAATGTACATGGATGGTACTGCGCCGATTATTATCTGTGTGCTCTGTAATGAAAATATGAGAAATTGTAGTGTTATTTTTTCCTCCCTATAGGCACTTTTTAATTTCAACTAATCTTATCCTGCCATTCAAATAAGTAGGTAAGTAATATCACAAATCGCTTTGATCGCAGGTATTGACTCGATGCGTTATCGAATAGGATAACGGGCTTGCCTAATTCGAACCCCATAAATGGGTCCCGAGCGGGAGTCACCGACCCGACGGTCTACCGTCTAACTAAAACTGTCATGGCTTTAATATTGCTCTCTCTTTTCTTTTCGCTTGAAATGATAGAGACAACAATAGCAAAGCCATAGCCGATTTAGTTAGGCGGTATAGAGGGGCGGGAAGTAGGTCAGCCGGGAGACTTGGTGCGTGTCTGCGGACGACAACACACTTCACGAATATGGACGAGGGAATGGCCGACGGCCGTGACGCCTCGCGGTCTCTGATAGCCGACGGTGCAGTTTTATTAGATGTTATTGTTGGAATTTAAATGCTTTATAAGCGCGATCCTAAGCGAAACGCAGCGTTAACTGTTCTTGAATTTTTTTATAAGTATCCACTTGACCTGACTAGCTGCTCTTCTTGCCTGGTGTTAAGCGACGGTGCGGTCTACATTAGTGCTAGTTTTTGGAGCTACTTACTCTTTAACAGAAAAAAAAAACTACTAATAAAAAATACCATTATTTTCTGCAAAATCTTGGCTCCGAAATGGTAGTTTCTTTCTTCTTTGATTACTTTCTTTTTTATTACTGAATATACCTACTTAATATTGAATTAAGTAATCTCACAACGAAACCACAGAAATTATAAATAATGATTGAAAATCCTATTGGAAAAGCCGCCATTATTTGGATTTTGTTCATATAGGGACTCCAAACGATAGACGATAATCGTATTTTTTTTAACTTTTTGCAGGTTTTCATTTGATTGTCATTTCGGCTTATTTTTTTTTTTCAAATAACTAAAATCAAATTTTATTAAGAGTTTATCCTAAATTTGATCGTAAAACAGTAACAAATGGGGTTTGCGAAGAGGAAAGAAATGCTCACAGTCAACTGGTTAGGGCCTTACGGCATTAATGTGAAAGACTTGGAGCTAATACAGTATAGCCGGTTAAATGTGTTAAATACATTACAATAATAGCATCTGTCCATGATTTGGTCAAATATGTCATAATTTTTGTGAAATCACTGTTCCAATGAAAAATCGAGGTAGCATGATTACGTCGTTGATTAAAAGAAATAAATACTGGCGGCCAATTCACACACAACACCATCTGACCCCAAACTAAGCAAAGCGTGTAATATGGAGGCCAGATAGCTGATATAATACTTATCTAGTTGTAAATCCATACATATTTTTTTTTTTTTTTTTTTTTTTATATATGTTGGTGGACAATTCACACACAACACCATCTGACCCCAAACTAAGCAAAGCTTGTATGATGGCGGCCAGATAGCTGATATAATACTTATATAGTTTTTAAATACATACTTATTATACATATAAACACCCAGACACAGTGCAAACATTTGAGTTCATCACACAAATATTTGCACTGGGTGGGGATCGAACCCACGACCCTCGGCTTCGCAGGCAGAGTATACATAGAAACATCGATTATTAGATTGTTTTGATTGTTGTATGATATGGATGATGTACCTACCAAATGTCGTAGTAGGATTTACGGTATGAATTTAATGTCATAGAAAATATCATAGACTCATCCAAATAAGTTACAGCTCGTCTAATCGGGAGAACGGTAACTGCCGATCCGGAATCTCTGGTTAGAGTCCGAAGCGCACAAGACAGTGGTCTTGTCGAAGTTATGTGTGTAATGCCGCTAACTTAAAAATTGTAAAGGAAAACATCGTGAGGAAACCGAAATGTCCCTAAAATATTTCAGGGTCATAAGTCTTCCACCACAAACTGGGCCAGCGTGATGGATTATTCCCTTGCGAGAGAAAGCCTCGAATCCCAGCAGTGGGAATCAAGTGGACTGGTTTGCACGGAAATAAGTGTACGGCAGTCCTAAGGTCCTCACAAAAAATATAGAATAACACTCAACAACTCAACATAATGTACGTAAACATCAGGTAACGTATAAAAAGTTTGGCTTACCTACCTCATATCATATTCATAGAAAATTCTGAGTGCGTAAATAGCAACCTTTCTTGGTTCACTAACCTAATCTAATATTGCGATGAACAATATCAGAAGTGGGATTAAGATCCTAAGGGATCCTTATTCTCGAAGAAATGCTAACGAAATATTTGAGATAATAACAGTATTTGTCACGAAACGTCAGCACAGAAATAGGTAGCCTACTCAAGGTTTGTTTTTGTGTTTAAAACATAAAATTACTTTAAATTAAAAAAATAATAATTAAAGTTAATTATGTAGTCGGTGGCTTCTGTAAAAAATAACTCTACACTGTAATGAGGGGGTTTCAGAACGAAAAATTAATCAATTATTGGCACCACCTTTGAAAATCGCCACAGAATTGAGAAATATCTCTGACAGGTATATTTTTGAGTTCAGAGTTCACATAATTCTGACCACACTTTTTTTATATTGGTCACTTTAAGAAATTCTGAAAAGTGAATACTTCCCAACGACAGCTAAGAGAAGGGTATTCAACGCATGGATCTGTCCATGTCTGACATATGACATATGGATAACAAACTTGGGCCCCTAACCCAGAAGCATCTTATAAACCTAAGAAGTAAAACAAAACTAACACTAAAATAGATCGGAAAAGAGCAGAACATATACGAACAACAACAAAAGTGGAAGACATCATGACGGAAATAAGACAATTTATAAATGGCGATGGACAGGACACGTGATACGGGACAGTAAAACAAAATGGATAAATATTTTAACGGAGTGGCAACCGCGAGATGGAAAAAGAAAAAGAGGAGGATAGGTTAAAAGATGGATAGATGATATTAAGAAAATTTTAAGATACGGGCAAGAAAAGCGAAGAATAGATTTAAATGGAAGGAGCTAGAAGAGGCCTACGTTGCACAGGACATGCTGACCACTAATCCGGAAAATGTAATGTGAAAAAATAGTTTAAGTTACATGTTATGTGTTCAGTTAGTGTCTAGTATTTATGCCAGAAATACCGACTTGGGGCCCATAGCAAGTCTAGAACATATTAATTAAAGCAGATATACCGATTTTAATATTTACCCCCTAATTGCAAACAAGTTATCGAAAAGAAATCACTTACGTAGGGTTCCCGGCGTCGTCCAAAGCCCAGTTTGGTCGAGAGGAATAAGGAACGGGGTCAGAAAATGGAATATGTGGACACCAAACCAGACGATATCGAGGCGACCTCCCGAATTCCCGTTCCAGCAGAAGCAACGGTCCGGCGTTGTAGAAGCGGCCAATCCAGCAGCCACTTCACAATTAATAGTCCAGCACTAATCCAGTAGTCACAATTAATGTTAATAACGTGTTCCCGCACAATATTAAAGCTTTTATCCAGAAAAGCACCAGTTATAAAAACTAACAAAAAAACCAGTCATTGTCGTTCCCGCGACCAGAGACAACGAACAAGTGACAGCCGGCTGTCAACACATAGATCCGCTATGATTTTTCGCGGCCGATATAATGTTGCCCGATTATACGGAACAGTTAGTATCAGCGATAAAGCCTCAAATAAATAAACATTTTTAAAGATAAAAAGTAACATAAATTTTAGTTAAGTAATAAATTTAATTTTCTCAAAACATCTTATAAATTTACAGATGCATCATGCATCATATTATAAGCCAGAGAAAATGTGGTGGATCGCCACTCCCTGGTTGAGGTTTATTCAAGCGAAAAACCTACCACAAATTTACTATAGTTATTTTTGAGTATTATCAAAACCAGATATTTTTTTTAATATATTTAAACTTGACTACCGTCTCGCCTGATGTTAAGCGACGACGCGATATACCTACATATTTGATTATTGACGTGACGTTAAACGAAAAATCAAACAGAGAAAATTAAATTTTAGTTCGGTTTTGTACTAAGGTAGTTGGTAGATTAGGCCAAATACACTGATCGATAATGACTAAACACAGTTAAAAAAGCAGTCTAGCCGTTTGAGCAGCTATCAATAATTCAACATACAAAATAGGAAAGTTACATATGGCTGCGGATCAGGATTTCCAACGAAATATTAATTAAGCAATTACAGAGGGCTTTGCTGTCCGCAAATTGGGATATCGCGTTCCGAGCCAAAGCCGGAATATTGACAATGTTTGCCGACACGATAATCACTTTATTTCTGACACAAAGAAAAAGTCGTGTTCTGGGTTCCTGACACAAATTGTTTTACGTGGTTATTGGTTATGTATTAATGTTTTGTCTATGATAAGTGATTTTTTTAGGTAAGTCAAAAAAACAATTAATAGAAAAAAAAATAGTGAAAACTTAACTCCGAATTTGATAGCTCACTTAGGAAACTACGCGGGTGAAACCGGAGGGCATAACCATGACCCCATGGCCATAGTCCCGAGTTCACCCGAAGATTTCCTATCACTCCCGAACGTGACGCTAGAATTCAATTCACAGTCCACGAAAAATCTGTTTGTGGTGCGCCAAAAGAAGATTTCACTTCAAAAACAATAAATAAGATAGTACAGAATAAATGCATTGTTCTTGAAAATGGAAAACAGTAATGTTTGCACATTGCGGTTTGCGCATTACCGGAATGTGCATGTGTTGCTAGTTCATAAGTGTTTCACTGTATTTTTGAAGTGAAAACTTCTTTAGGCGCGCCTAGACAGATTTTTCGTGGGGTGTAAATTGATTTCTAGCGTCACGCTCGGGTATGATAAGAAATCTTCGGGTAAACTCGGGGCCTTGGCGATTGGGCATCTAGAAATGCGTCAGCCAATGGAAAATGCTGAAAAGGCGTGGCCATCTAGAAATGCGGGAGCCAATGGGAAATGCTGACGCATTTCTAGATAGCCATGCCATGATGGCGAGGCCGCACCCTCCGGTTACACCCGTGTAGTTTCCAAGGTAAGCTATCAAATTCTGAGTTATAAGTTTTCACTTCTATCGGCAGTTCCTATGACTGCCAATAATTTTTTTGATTTGTTGTCTCACAATAAAGAGTTTTCTATCTATCTATACCTAATTTCCTACCCATAGAGTAATGGACGAAAGGTGCAGTACTCCCCCCCCCTAGGCTTACTCTGTAAAGTCCCCCTTCAGCCACTTTCGTAACCGACTGATTCGTAACCAGCTACGAAAAAAGATTTTTTTTCAGTGTTTTGTAACCAATAAACACTTATTTTCCGTTTTCATTAAAGTCCTAACTACAAACACTTAAGAGGGGATATTCAGTCATTTTAAATACTAAGTTATCGTGACAGAATACTTATAGGCAAATTTATTTTTAAGTACCTATTTTCATACACAAATCTAAAAGTAAAAGTTTCAAGTTAGTTCTACATTAAATAAATTTATTTCTGCCTTGGCGGCATTTGAGATTTATCTGCCTATTACCATCTACGACCTACGGTTCTGGAAGTAATGGCATGCCACTTATCCCTGAGTAGGAACTGGCCTAGAATTCAACCTGATTACGGTCGTACTATCTATTTGAAACTTGGAGATAACTGGTGGTTATTTGGGTAAAGTAATTTGTGATTTTAACTCACGATCCGAAAACGACGGGGTATTTAACTTTGATGTATGTCGCTTACGTATTGATTACCTACGCTTCTGGTTTGCATTTAAAAAGTAGACATACTTTATACGTACTGCCACTGTTCAATATGTAGGTATCTACGTAGGTATTTATCGATAGGTCTACAAATAGCTAGGTAAGTATCTACATCTAGTTAATGGCTGTTAATGTCGACTTGTGATTTACTAGTTTTTCAACACACTTACTTGATCTTAAAAGTGGCTCTAATTTCACCGCAATCAGGCATATTATGACACCTATAATCAAACTGTGACTTTTCATTACTATTACTCACGAGTGAGTTGTAGAGTTTTTTTATTGGTTGAGTTGCTCTGTAAAACTTACGAAACCAAAATGATCGTGTTCAATAGAACAAATGAATTAATATAAATATTGCTTGCTCATCTTCATGCAACTTCGTATTTTAATAGATATCTACATTTAAGTTGTACCGTTGTACGTAGTTGTACGTATTTAAAAATAAAATATAAAAGCGCCTCAGAGAGGTACATTTAAAACAACCAACATTAAACACTTGTACCATCTACTATTATTAATTACGGGCTTTTTACCATGAGCAAACAGAGGAGCGAGTATTCGATGTTCAGTTTGACTGTGAAAATGGTGGATGAAACTTTATCAAAATATTGAAGACTCCACTAAGTCATTAGTCTCGGTAAATATCCTGTAATTAATCATACTAGTGTAGTGACCAACCATAATATCTTAAAATAGAACTTGAACTATGATAATATATTTTGTTTCAGAATGAACCAAAAACTATCTAGAAATGAGAAAGATCAACTTTGTAAATAATTTATTAAGTATGTTTCGCATGTTTGGGTAACAAACTTCTACCCCTTTGAAAATGTCGAGCTGAAGAGCCAACAAACCAACTCATTCTACATGCAGCAGAACGAAAGGTAACAAAAGGGTCACCGGTGGAAAAGCAATCACAAATGTTTACGGTGACGTATTACGTTTCGCTTGCAGCGGGTCGCGATTGACCCAAATATGGTGAATGGGAGCGGGTTGCAAATGGCCGCGGGCTGAGGTTGGGCGCCTCACGGGCCACCCTTTGAGGCCGATGAGCCACCCGCGCTTCCCATTTCCGACCGCCTTATTGAGAAACAATGACATAATACTTGAGATTAAAATCGGACGCTTTTGGTATTTAAGAACGATCCAACCGGTAGGTACTTAATATTTATGAGGAGCCAATCCAAGAATATGAGTTTTTGGAAAAGCGAAACAAGTTATAATGAGAGTTGGAACAAGACCAATAAGATTTAGGCCGCGTTTTGGAGACAGTGACCGATATTTGGACGCCTTGAAATTAAAAGAGACTTTCTGAAAACGGCGATGCCCTACATTTGAATCATTCATTTACTAATTTTCTTGTGAGAAGCACAATATTAATACTTTGAAAACGTGTTTATTTTTTAACTTCTCGAAAAAATTATACGTAAACACAGAATAAATTGTAATTTAAGCTTAATGACGGCACGATGTATTTTCTTCAAGGACGAAATTAGCATATCTAAACGGCCATCCAGTAGCCACAAAGGTACAAAGAGTGTTGAGAAAACTCTCACGACCTTGACGCAAGACAATCGACACGTTGAACATGCAGGACTGGTGATAAAAACCAAGTTGTTATGATACTGTTGGCTACCTGGGTCTTGGAAGAATTTCTGAACTTTATGACTCAGCAACCGCACTTACCACGTAAGTTACACATAACATCACAGAGAAAGATGAAAGAAAAGTTTGCTCTTGATTTGCTGTACCATTTAACAATGATGAACTGACAAATATGAACATGTTTAAGCGACATACATTTTATATTGCGAATTATCATGAGAACCAAGAAAATACTTTGTAAGAGCTATTTATTACAATTCAAATAATGGGAATAAATAGAGGATACATTGCTATAGGGCTTAGGCGAGTTCAACACAAAAAAACAAGTATTTTAGTAATCTTAGCAAGCTCCCTGCTGAATAAAGGTTACCCCGATTCTGTCTACTCTCAGCGGTAGACCAATCCTTTTAAAAATTAATAAGAAACAAAAACTTTATTTCGCTGTGTTTTTCACGAAATGGCTTAGAAGAATTCGTTTAGATATAAGATGAAAACAGATTGTTATGAAACTGAAATTACACGTAAATGTTTTTAAAATTTATTAATCGAAGTTAGAATAATGTGAATTATGTACACAATAACTGAATATTAGATACACCTGAATTTAGTGAAAGTTTTAGACCAAAGCAATCTAAAATAAACTGGTAAGATATTACATGAAGAGGTATAATCTCCGATGTCGAACACATGTAGTATTCCACCCGTGCCCCATCGGACGGATATTAGGTGTGACCAAAATAAACTAGGAACGCCGAAAGAATGGGGAAACAAAAGGGCACTTCCGTTTGAAGCCGAGAACCACTAAAGCCGGGTTAAAATTAACCACGAGCCGACGACAGAAAACGAATAGTTCGTGACTGTCAAAGAAGCCATGAAACTAACTTCAAAGTGTTACAAGTTAGTGCCCGTTGATTTAGCTGTTCCACCAGAATACACAATAGCTGTTTAGATCGGCTAAGGGTATCTGATGCTTGCGAACGTTTCAGTGCAAAACAGCGAGAATATCGAGGCAAAACTGCGTTGCTAGGGGCCCGATCTCTGGCTAGCTGCCAGATTCTACTGCATTATGCTGTGTATCGAGACAAGAGCGATAGCATATACAAAGCACCAGATTTATAAAGGAAAATATCCAAAGTCCCCAAAATGTGGGTCAAGGGTCCCAACACTTTTACTTTCTCAGTTTTTGGTGCGCAGCTGAAATAATATTTGAGCTGTATGTTATGACTATGAGTTCACCGCTGTGCAATTTTATTGTAACAACGAAATTGGGTTTTGTAAACAGAATTGGGTTTCGTAATAATATTTTCGCTAATAATAGAGCCGGTGAGTACGTGGGATAATTGGATGTGGCAAGCTCTTCTCGTATTTTTTTTTTGTAAAATAAAAGAGTTTTACGAAAGAAACAACTTACCGCACAGATAGTAAACAATTGACAAGCAAGAATTAATATTATATTGTATGTAACGCCACCCAATAATTGTAAATGGAAATAATCACGACAAGTAATATTTTTTCCGTAATACCCCGTTTACATGATTCCAGTCCAGCGACCGAATCCAGCGCTGGATTGCTTACTGGAATAATGGAAACCGGCACTGGAATGCATCAATCCAGTGCCAATGCATTCCAGTGCCGGTTTACATTATTCCAGTAAGCAATCAAGCGCTGGATTCGGTCGCTGGACTGGAATAATGTAAACGGGGTATTAAGCTACATTTTTTCCGATAAAAGTAAAACGTCGATCTAAGATTAATCAAATCTCTACTCACGTACCTTCTGCCATGTTTGTCAGTCGGCCATATTTGGTTCAAGCGACGGATTACCGACCTACAAGTAGGTATTATAGGATGTGCCCTTGTTTACTTTTCGTTTACTAAATGTAACAAACAATAAATGAACGTCAAATTTTGCGATTGAAGCGAGAAACAGGTAAGGCTGTACCTACATATACGCGTAATTTATGTCAGCATTCTTATAAATACAAGTATATACAGTACCTGGGTGACCGAGCTTTGCTTGGTTTAAATACTAAAAATACTTAGATACAGATAAAAGACTCCAAGTAATAGATTTTCTTTAAAAAAAAGAGGTTCAAATCCCATGCGCACCACTGCCTTTTCGGAGTCATGTGCGTTATGTCGCTAACTAAAAAAAACGGCGAAGGAAAACATCGTGAGGAATCTGACATGTACCTAGAATCTTTCGAGGTCATGTGTCATCCATCAACCCGCACTGGGCCAGCGTGGTGGATTATGGCTTTGACTTTCTCCTTGCAAGAAGGCCTCGAGTCCCAGCAGTGGGAACATTTAGTGAGCTGCTTAATTATGCTTATTCTTATACATAGACCAGAAGACCTTTGAGCGGTTGGTGTAGCTATTAGTAAAAATGTAAATGTAAATGTAAATCAATAACTGGTACCTATGATAATTAGGTGGAAGGTAACATAATCCATTTCCATTACTTATGTCTGTATGCCATGTAGGGTAGAAGATAGAGATTCCGACTAGGTGTAAAAACAATCTGTGCTCATTATTATTTATTATCTTTGCATGATTTAACGTAGGTATCACCCAAGTCATAGTAGGGTTTAGTGAGAACTGTCGCTCCATTCACTTCCAAAGGACCAAAGGCACGAGTTATGTAAAAATACTAATAACACTTCTCTTAAACCCGAAAGCTTTAAACAGTTATGGAATAATTTAAAGGTAGTTAATACTAATAGTTCTTAGCACACCTGTACCCTAACTTTAGGATACCTAAAGATAGTCGAACGACAATGTTTCTTTGTTGTTGTGCTAAACGAGCTGCGATCACGCGCGCGCACTCTCCTTGAAAAAGATTGCTAAACGCGATCGAAACTTGAGTCGGACTAGACTGACTATATCAAACGTGAGTTACGCGTGCATATATTTAAAATGTGTAATAACCACGATAGTTTTTATACTAAAATTGTCTTTTTGAGTTATCATAAAAATATGGTAATGACGTGGAACGAAAAAAAATTAGCGATTTAACTTTAGGTGAGTAAAGAAAGCTACTTTTAGCTTGCGTAAGTCATGCGTAAATTTCCTGAATCCGGCGATAAAACACGTCACACTCCTTTTTCTCAGTCGTATAATAAACAGAAGTAAACGCCTAAAGACCTTTATAGCATTCCATTTTAGTAAAAACATGTTTACAAAGAAGTTCATTTCCAATGCACTGAATCAAACAAGCGTAAAATTAGACAGCAGTGTTCTCGATACATTTGCTCATCTGGTGATATTTGCTCGAGCAAGATGCCATTGGAGTTACAATGAACTCTTGGGTTAATTATAATTATACATTACATTAGAAGCAGTGTTCAGTGTTAGTTTATTGCAAAAAACGTTCGTAGTTTGAACGTGAAAATGATCCTTGATCAGCTTTCATCGGTCTATGGATAATTTGGGGATACTTGGATAGTTTAGTTAGGTATACATACCTACAGTACAGTACGGTCTCATTGTAATTTACGTTTAGAAAAAGTCTGCCTATTCCTAATGAAACTTTATTTTCGGAGATAATCTATCTATATAGCTATACCTATTCTATTTAACATTCTGAACAAAGATCCATCTACATCGTCATCCATCAAAATTTTAGTCAGAACCATTCAATTCATCCAGCGTGATGGAGTAACAAATCATCCATACTTTCACGTAGGTATAACATTAGTAGGATTAATTTGGCTCCCAAAGTGTAGCATCTGCTTATGGTTTGATGTCATATTCATAATTATCAAAGGATTATCCAAACCAAATGTATCCGATCGTCGATTAAACGTTACGAAACGGTTCACCCGAACATAATGTAAATATAAGTTTCCAGTCTAGAGCTCCTAAAACCAGCCTGATTCCATTACGCGTATTATTGCTTACCGAGACGAATGCCCGAATTTGGACGTGGACCAAACGAGGTTGTTTTTACCAAAGGGCCTTATTGAAACGGCGTATATTCCGCCTTTCCGCCGGACCGTGATAAAACACGGCCTATTCGTCATGGGTGACTATTGAACGGCACGGATTATTGTTTTTCTTCGCCAGGATGTAAGGCGCTGTTTATGGTGGATGTTTTTATTGCTGATGGACGCAGTTTAGTTTCACACATTTTTTTATATTTTGATTACTCTTTAGTCGCGTAGAGTATTTTTTGGTAGGGGAAAATTTTATAGGTTCGCGTCATCGATATGCTAGCGGCATCGGCGTAGTGTTGAAGCGGTAGAGCGGAGCAGATTTACGGGACATATGTGGTAAAGGCTTATTGGATGGATGAAATCTTGTGAGTACTCGTCAACAACATGGGTAACAGCAACAGTTGTATCTGTAGGTAGCTTTATTGGTGACATATTGTGCAATATTAGTGATGTGCAGTCTCTACCAAAAAACTATTTAACAAGTTTTCACTTCTGTCTACAGTCCCTTTTGGTAAGCAACACATCACATCACATAACTCTCTTGTAGTAAAACCGCGTTAGCACTTACAGGCAACCTAGGTCTCACAGGAAAACGCAGGACTAGCTGACTTGTTTCTGGATAAGACATAAGATAAATAAGTAATTAATCAATACTATTAGAGCCACTGTCTCCTGGATAAAATATAGGATAAATAAGTAAATCATTCATGCAATGACTTCGAAGGAAGGACGTGGCTTACTGAACATTTTTGACATTCTAATGGCCAGCAAAGACTTGTTCACTCCCATCCCGCGCACTAACCGCTGTGAACTGAATCGCATGTCGCATGGCCCTAAATACCTATGCAATTTTAGACCCAACGCGGTTGTGCCATTTTGTCGCACCTTTGGCCAGGTCCTTATATATAAGTCTATGCATCAATGCTATTCGAGCCCCTGACCGGGTGATGAGCGTAGCGCTAGGCAATAATTATTATTTAAGCTCATGAACGAAATTAATAAAGTTGTAAATATTTATATTAACAGCTATAGCTATAGGTATTAATAGCTAAAACCTTCGACGTAAACTCGGTTTCCGAATACAAAACAATCTAAAACGTTGTTTAAAAAATGTACGATAATTTTCTACAATTCTACCAACTCTTCAGTTTTGCATATTTATATAAACGCCTAGTGTGCGAAATCTTTGTTCTTATGTCCGTCCTTGTAGGCGTGAAAATAGAACACTGAATATCGTGTGACTAACCAGCACAATGGTCTTCGTGGACATAAAAACTGAGTGAAATTATTGTTCCACAGATAATTATTTGGACTTGAAAGTATTAATTTTTTGAGCTTGAATCAAAATGTAATCTATAGGGACAATTTTGAAGTTCATCTAATCTTTGAACAGTATCAATTAAGAGTATAATGAGTCAAATTGAACCAGATAAATTTTATTTTTGTTATTTCGGTTTTCTGGAGATCTCTCTAATTGATCACTTATAGAAACTAGGGAAGCTTATGCACTTGAACAGCTGGACTGTCGTAAAGTAAAATTCAAAATCGATTTTAGGTATTTTTTTCAATAGCAGATATTACATTGATCTAAGCCAAGAGGCCGATTAAGTACTGTATAATAATTTCAATATGACTTAAAATCGTGAAAGTTTGAAAACTATAAGTAGTAGGTATCTATTCTTTTCAGCTCCAATAGATGAAATCACTAACATATCCAAGGTCGCCTCGACCTTTCTCAATCAGGGTAAAAGTATTACTAAAGCGATTTTAAAACGTAGATTTTATTTAACCGGTTGAAAACCTGCATCGCAGTGCAATGTAGGTTGCACTACAAGCGTAAAATTGAATATTTGTTGAGTAGGCATGTTGCAACAGCATATGCAATGAGAGTGTGAGTGGATTTAAATTTTCAATGAAACACAAAGTTGGGTGGTGGTAGTTGTTTGCTGATGAGTTTAGTTTTTGGTAAGTGCCGCTTGTGCATCCCCATGCACAATGCAAACATTACTGGGTTGAAAATGTTAAGGTTGAGATTTAAAAGCGTCTTTTTAGTAGCTTAAGCTATTTCTTGTGTTCTGGTTTGAAGGGTAATGCCCAGAGAAATAGCAGGACTAAGGGATAAATGATCTTACTTATATGTAGATTCTGTTCACCATTTTGTCTGATCATAAGCAACGATTCGGCACCTACATACTATAGTAGGTACGCTATCCTAGATGAATCCGATTCAATTCAGACTTGAAACATCAATATTATATCCATCAAGAATTACATACTTACTCAGGTAATGCATTTCAAAGTTAAGATGTTCTCATTGGAACGGTGCGTTTGGTTGCCGGATCATTATTGAGCTCACACATTTTTTTTAATTTAGTTGAGAGTGTGTTTTATTTTTAAATTAAAGTTTAGGTTTTCAGAGAAAAAATGTTGTGTAAAAGAGTACTTATTTACTAACAAGGACCTGACTTAGGAAGCGTGGAAGCGCCAATCGTTTCTTATGTATCTAATAATCTAATAATTATGTACATGAATAGCATAATTACTTTATGCGTAGTTTTAGTGATGATGCAAGTAAGTATTCCATAGTTTCTGAGTGACTCCGCTCTATAAAATTCGAAATAAAATTGTACGAAACAGAACCAAATTCACCGATATAGCGTAGATAATCACCTCGCTGAGGTGGCAATAGCCTGCCGTATGAAACGATAACCTCTGGGGTGGACGGAGTGAAGACCACATTTGAGCAAACGTAGTGTAGCACACCCTGCAGCTATATTGAGTGATGTCTTGGGCAAGCCCCTCTTTTCCACTGGGCACGTGCCCAAGCCCCCGTGATGGATTGGAGCCCCCCGGTTCCTACTTCAATACCAACCGGTAACCGATAGCTACTGTATTCTCGCCAAGTAGTCAAGCCCCAAGAGGCCAAATTTGGGCAAAACCGGTTTTAGGACTTTAAAACCTTATTTTTTCATGATTTACATACACGATTATTAGTTTATTTTGATGCCTAAGAGATAGGCAATAATATTAATTAGTACATTATCGTTTACAGACACACAACATTTGGTTTCATTTTTTAGGAATGATTTTTTGTGTGACGTCACGACGCCGGCCGCGTCGCGAGTCGGGCTTAGTAAAAAATCAGGCTTACTGTTTATTAATAACAATAAAACTACAACTCTGCATATCTAAATATTTTTTCTATTTAAACTAGATAATGCTTTATTACGGTATAAAGGCTGCATGATCCAAATTCAAATCGCCTTGGTCTTGGGTAAAGTAGAAGCAATCGAGCTAATTGTCATGCATTAGGAGAAGCCTACGTCCCGCAGTGGAAAACCATGGGCTTATGATTATGATGTAAGCATTAAGTTTAATATGAAGTTAACAAGTTCAACATAACGCATAATATCCAACATAAGGCCGGAACTAGATTTATTTCCGGACCAATTTAAGTATATATATAAGTATAATACGTATCAAATTTTTTACTTTACTTTTGTAAATTAATGTGTTATAGTGTAGCATTTCTGTTATTATTTTATCTTATTTTGTGATGTTGTATCTTTGATACCAACAAAAAAAAAATGGTATGATCACCTGAAAAATTAAGTTGGAAATACTGGTCACAGGCAGTTATTACGCATCACTTCCGTATTTTGCTAACGGTTTTAGTCTCACATTTTTTTCACTTCGTCACACACAGCGCACCGTCGCTCAGCAAAATCCCTATCTCCTCCAAGTCTGCCGTAAGGCCTGTTTTCATTTTGATTAGTACGCGTGCGAGTGAGTAGTGCAGGTGTTGAGTGATTGGTAGCAAACACGTGTGGACACCGATTGATTATTGCGAGTGCATAGTAATCAGTCACTCGCACTCGCACTCGCACTCGCACTCACACTCGCAATATTCAAAATGCAAACCGGCCTGTAAGGAACTTCGTTCTAATAAATAACTAATGACAGTGTCTTACCTGACTGTTAGGGAAGGTGGCGAAGGCCGACTGTACTTTATGTAGAGCGTGGTCTTGCTGGTGCGCCGGCGGAGGCCGACCCTTGGGGAAGTAGAACCGCGGGATGACGCGCGCGGGCGCGCCGCTGTTGGCCGCGCCGCGCACCGACCGCTGCAGCGTCGTGTGCGGCGGCGCGGACGACGGCTTCGGCGGTGTGGACGCGGCGTAACTCTGTTGACAACGATCACATAGTTAAACACTTTTTTTTGGGCAACTTCTTTTTTTTAATTTAGGAATTACCCGCTCCACAGTTTCTGGGGTTCGTGTTTGTCATTTGTGTGTCTTTGTTAACTCGTGACAGTATGCAAGTTTTAAGACAAATTCTATTAATTTATTTCTTACTAACACTAGCTTATAGTTATTTTTTCTGGCGCGAAAAATTGATAAACCTTCACTTATGATTTGTTTTGTCAAAACTAATCTCAAATTTTTTGAGGGTACTTAGATTCAATTTTTTTTTTCATAGTTGTCACATCTGGCGCCGAACCGATATGGGTTCCGCGCTGCTTTACGGTTTCATGTAGGTATACCGATTTGGTTTACTAGAGAATTAGAGAAGAAAAGGATGGTGATCGGAAGTAGGGAACATTATTAATCTTATTCTAAAGTTGTTTAGTCCGATTTGATACGAGCTAGCTCATATAAACCATCCTAATATTATACTCTACTAATATTATAACGCTAAAGTACTATTGATGTTTTTTTACCCAATCACCTCGGAACAGCTCAATGAATCTTGTATAACACTTAGGCTACTTCATATCACATGAGAAATTACAGGAACAGGAATTACGCGGGTAAAAGTGCAAAGCGTAACTAGTAAATCATCCAATATCTTACTTTTATTTCACTGTCTTCGGATAAAATGATTCACAGACCACTCGACCTGACGTGTCTATTTCTATGACTAACTATTATCTCAGCGTTATGTCGACGTATTCACTCCAGCGGGATCCTGCCGAAATCCGAAATAGAACATGTAGGTGTACATTATCCACGCCTGAGGAGACGACAGAAGATTCCACTGATTTATTATCATTTATTGTGAGAATACAAGACTTTTCGCTCCGAAGTCGCTGTCACTTGACTATGGTTGCTGATTTGATGGAGATATATTGTTTTATACTTATTTTTGTTTCTAAGATTCCAGTTTAGCTAATATTTTAGCAAAATTACGCGACTTGAACTCAATCTCAATGCACGTGGTTGGGTTTGGAAATTATTATTTTTAACACGCTTTTAAGGTCGACCTGCATGTAACTAAACTATGTAATGAAATCTAAGGTAACTAATTTGACCATCTTCCAAGAATCGTAGCGTCATGAAAATTGGCAGCTTTAGGTATGTAGTTCTGATGACAATACAATAATATGGTACTATCGAACTGACCCGATGATGAAGCCGGAAGATATGAACTGGAACATTGCTGTGTTTGAATTTGTTAGAAAAGTCTTGTAATGAACTTTGACTACGATTAGGTTTCAAGGTCTGATGATGAAGTCAGAAGGTAGGGACTGGTTTTCTATGATGGAAAAACATGCAAGTTGAATGTTTTGTATATGCGTGTTTTTTTTAGATTTTTTTTTTAAACTATTAATATATATTATAATCATCTATCATTACTCTCCCACTGAAGGCAGAGGCCTAATATAATTATATCCTAATCAATCCATTTAATTTACTCTCAGGTGTTGTTATCCAGTGTTTATTATACTTACGTGTCAATATCACCACGCCATTTTTCAGGACCTCCCGCTGGTCATAATGGATTTTTGTTGGAGTATGAGTTGTACGTTGCTCAGAATGACTCGCTAACTCGCGATTGTGTGCAAACCAGTGCAATTTCATAGGGATACTAATGAATGTTTTAGCTAATTGTGTTCCGTGTTAAGGTACTATTTCTATTGTCACAAATAGCCGTTTGGATTTCAACTGTACTGTCACAACGCCTTATTAATTGGCAGTAGTAGCATTCCAACCGCCGCGCCGGTTCGTCGAAATCGTTACGATGTTCACACAATTGGCACATCCTCACATCGCAAAATGGGTGGTGTACGGAACAGAGTATGAGGAAGTGTATTTCAGCGTAAATCGTAACTTTTAGCAAGCTTACGGGAGATTGCTTCACGTACAGACTGAATTAGAGAAACAAAATAATAGTTACAACTAAGTAGGTATCTTCTGTTTGAATCATGAACATGTTATGTTCGGTTTTTTTTTATTGATAGACTCACACGTAGATTCGCCTAATATACGGACTATGATGGAGCGTGCTTGCACCGAATAAACATATTCACTCTCAATTTAAAAAGCATCTCCATTGTAGGTATATATCGACGTAAGTTTAACTAGGTAATACATAAACCACATAAGTGGGTAGTTTGGGCAAATGGTTTTAAATCGTAGAACACCAATATAATTTGTCTTATTTACGTTACTTTGTCCTTGTATGTACCCATGACTACGTTTGCATAAATTTAACACAAGTTTTCCTTAGGAAATCTGCAAATTACAAAAATGATACAATATTACAGACTATATCCACTTGCCTGTCCCTGGTCACTACAGTACCATTTTTTTTCCGGTTAACTGTTACTGGTACTACAGAGCCACAACCACGAAGCGTTCGGAAACACGTTTTTATTAATAATCTGTAGCGCAGATATGTAATGACTGTGGCTTATAATCTGCAGAAATTATCATAGATGCGTTTAATCAACTTTTTAGTTTTTCAGCCATTGTATTTTTTTTTCCTTTTAGCCGTCGCGTCGGGAACAATGGCCGCGTTTTGAGGAATCATTTTAATCATTTAATTTAGTAGACTTCTCAGGTATCCTCTGTTTATATTTTATCATTATTTGAAAGGAAATATAATTTGCTTTTTCAATGACTTTATAAAACTATAAAATATAACGTAAGTTTGTTGTAATAACATAATACAAAATTGGCGGGAAATCAGTAGAAAAATTAGAAATTTAAGTTTGAATTTGGTTTATTGGTAAGAAGTTGTGAGTTTAAAGTTCATATTTGAAACTTAAATGATGCCTTGTTTCATTATCTATTCAAATATATTTTTCTTTTTGAAATCGATTCAATAATTCTATTTTAATGAACGTTTTTATCAGGAGAGGTCGCGCGGTTTTTTATACGCCTCTATCAAGCGGCAACGTTGGACAGTTGACCGGAAAAAAGTCTGCTAGCGCGGACAGTCAAGTAGATAAATATAGGTATATACCTAATTAATAAAGAGTGACAAGACGAGCAGGACATGTGCCTGATGGTAAGCAACATGCCTGCCACATAACAGCACAGTGACACTCAGCTGGGACATGAAGAGAATAAATCTAGCTGAGTTTTAAATTCCAGCCTAATTAATTCGTGATTGTTCAAACGATCGTTAAATTAAATTTCAAAATTTAGATTTTGAAATGTTTGTTGCTCTAATTGCATCTCAAAAACAACATCTAAATTTTCCAATTTATCACATTAATGATTGTCTTCGTAGTTTCAATACTGAATACACTGCCTATTAAAGCATAATGAATTTAACGTTTAGAGTCTATCACTACTGTCACCATATATCCATTTAGATTTCAGCTGCGCCTCAATAATTGGCAGTAATCGCATTCCGATCGGCAGTTCGCCGGTACAGCTACGATGCTGACAAAATTGGCACATCCAACAGATATTCTCCTTGGCCTACAATGTCGTTCGCGTCACTACTCTTTATTTTTATATCGGCCACGTGTCGCTCATTAGTCGGTACACTTTAATTACCAGGTTCAGTGTCCTAACGCCGTATTGCCGGAAAAATCGTATGAACTAAATAGGAGGTGTGAGTTTTGGCATAGTTTGTGGAACGCTTTGCCAGAAATGTCGCGGAGTTACGACGTTAATAACCCTCAGAACAATGCCAGACAAAGGTCGTGCTTGGGTTATAATACTGTTGTTTTTGTGGTAGACTTAGGTTATATTTTCTGCAGCAGAAAAACTACAGGCATGTCTTTATTGTCTGTAGATGTTTACTTGTTTTTTAGTTTTAGTAGTGTAATAGAAAGCGGTTATCAATAGGTAGAAACGTGTATTTTGTAGTTGTAAAACTCTTTGCAGAGTTCGCCTGGGATAATACCACCTTTGCCAGGTACTATACCGCCAAGCAGTAATATGTGGCTCCCATAGTACAAATTTTGATTAGTTTGCGGCTACATAGTAAGTAGTTTGTGAGAAATGTCTAATATATATTTATTTAATGTGCTAATATTAGTGTATTCCAGTTTGAAGGATAGGTAATATTTCCAGACAAATTACAAGACAAAGAGATAAATCATCTTATATCTCTGGATGACGAACACAGTACCACACCTTTGTCAGCTACTCTGCTGCCAAGCAGTAGTGCGCAAACATTACTGTGTTCAGGTAAAGGGCAATGTTTCCAGAGAAATTACAGGGCTAAGAGATGAAACACCTTATACCTCTGGATGATGAGCGCAGTGCTAGGTAATGATTTGGACTCTTCATGTTTTACTCGTAATAGCTGCATGTCACTGTGCTGTTATGGTCAGGCATGTTGCTTACCATCAGGCACATGCCCTGCTCGTCTTGTCACTCTAAAGCTCTAAACTATAAAAAAGTAGGTAGTATCAAGAGTTACATAACGTTTTGTAAGCCATTCATAAGCCATAGTAGCATTTTCTTTGAGTATTCCTGAATACGCAGTAATATATTCTAATTACGCTACTAAAACATCTTTCTAATCTGTTTGTGTTTCACTTCTTTACACATTTGCGGCTGGGAAGTTTGAGGTGTTATTTTAAACCTCTTTAGGCACTTGAGGTGCTGGCTGCGAGTTCATTCCTTTTTACGTAATTTTTGCTAAAATAATGCCAACAGCGCTATTAACTTAACGTGCCGAAGAGAATTACAAAGCGATTACACAAAATTATAGTCGACAAAATAATTTTAATTCTAGGAATAAAAACAGAAATCCGTTTTGAAGATTTTTTTATTTAATCTGAGTAAGTTAACAACAACGTATTTATATTGCAACATCCCGCAGTATTACCTGCGCAGTTCCCGTTCTCGATATTTTCCTGTGATAAAAAGTAGCATGTTCCAGAATTATACCTAAACCATAGAATAGATAGACCTAAACTGTGTTCCAAATTTCAACCCCATCCGTTCAGACGTCCCGGCCTGATTGAATAAATATCCAAACATTGACATCTATAATGTTAGTAGGATACAATGTCATTGTAGTACAGTCGAGGTAAACATAAAACTAGCCTGAAATAGAAAAAATTCCGGGGAGCGATTTTTTTTAATGAAACGTCGGGGAGGGTTGTTGGAAGTATAAATCTCGATTTTCTAACTAATCCCAGTAGAGGGTTCGCCACCATCTTGTTTTAAAGTTTTTGTGAAATAACTCGTTAATTTTCAACTTTAGAGCAAAAATGATAGTCACCAAAGTTGTTGGAAATTTAATTTCTCACAAGTTTGCTTCATTTTGCATTACGCTAGGATCAATATTTGCAGAGTTATACTATCAAGTTTATCAAAAGAATCGTAATGGGTGCAATTTTATTTTCTTCAACTTTGGTTCTCGCACATTTTTTAATTATTTTATTTTTAGTATTTGTTGTTACAGCGGCAATAGAAATACATCATCTGTGAAAATTTCAACTCTCTAGCTATCACCGTCCTTGAGATACAGTCTAGTGACAGACGGACGGACGGACGGACGGATGGACAGCCAAGTCTCAGTAATAGGGTTCCGTTTTTACCCTTTGGGTACGGAACCCTAAAAAGTGCTAGAACCGAAGTTGAAGAAAATAAAACCACCCATTACGATTTTTTTGATAAACTTGATAGTATAACTCTGCAAATATTGATCCTAGCGTAAAAGCGATATGAAGCAAACTTGTGAGAAATTAAATTTCCAACAACTTTGGTGACCATCATTTTTGCTCTAAAGTTGAAAATTTACGAGTTATTTCACAAACACTTTAAAACAAGATGGCGGCGAACCCTCTACCGGGATTAGTTAGAAAATCGAGATTTATACTTCTAACAACCCTCCCCGACGTTTCATAAAAAAAAATCGCTCCCCGGAATTTTTTCCATTTCAATGTCTGCCCCGACCGTGCTATTGACTTTAGTACGAAAGTCGTATTAGAGACGGTGACATTGTAAAGACAATTTAATAGGTGCTGAAAATGAAACGGAGTGTGGGATTTTTTTTAGAAAGTATTGTTAGATAACTTAAGTTGTCCTAGTAGGTACCAACTAATAACTACAACGTGAGAGTGATTATAACGCTGGGTTTTTTTAATTGCTTGGCTATTGGTCTCAGATGATGATACAGCTAGCGCATAACGAGTAGAGTCCTCCTAACTCCCTAACCTTAATTTGTTAGTCAGCCAGAATATTAGCTAAAGCTAGATAAATACACTCCATGGGCTCAAATCGGTTTCTCTAGATAATCATCACATAATTCATAGGTCCAGTTGTCGTTTTGCATCGGATGAGATGGCAGTCAAGTGTTAACCTATTATAGTAAAAAAATACTTTCCCCGTAGTGACTTAAATACTGCGACATATTGAAGACTTTGGAGTTGTCTTTCGGTTAAAAATAAAGATGATTGTTATTTAGTAATACCTATTCTGGAATGAAGCGGTTCGTTCACGAAAATTATTTATCTAAGTACGTAACAGACATGAATACTTTTAAGACGTAGGCTGTTTGTTGCTATCAGACAACAACCTTTCTCCCGTTATGTATCTGAGACAAATCTGAGAACAAATAGGCAGAATATATTTCAGCTTGGAACAAGTGTAGGTGGTGACTAGGGCTGCAACAAGAAATAATTATTGTACCTTATTTTACATATGAAATATGTGAATATGTTAATTATCTTGATTTAATAATACAAATAAACAGAAATCGTTTTTTTTTCAGAAAATGAAACGAGGTACTCAATTAGAATATTTATTCGAAATTACGATTTGTATATTGTTACTCATGGTTAAATGTAACAGTCTAATGGTATTTTTTTTGAAAACCGTCCACCACTTACTAATTTGTTCGTTACAAAGATACAGACAGTAAAAACAAATTAATTATTCCTCTTTATAAAATTGATATAGATTTGGCCACCAGATACTTTTCCAATACTACGTAGTATTTCGATTCAAAGTATAGTTGGTTCCTAATTTATATTATAGTAGTTTGGCAACCCTAGTGGCGACTGTATCTTTGACGCGCTGGCTCTATAATACGAAGTCATTTCTTTTGTGCCTCTTCTCTCAATTTTCTCGCCTTTGTTCAATTAGTAGGAACAAATTTAACGCTCTATTAACGACAACACAAAGACTATATTAAGAATTTTAAGCTACCTCTAATAGAATTTCACAATTGTTCTATCTCACATGATCGAGAATAAGCCCTTCAGAATAACAGATATGAGTGACGGATAGGTAAAAAAGTTATCAAATTATTGATTCAAACTATCAAAAATTCAACCTACACAAAATAACACATTAAGGAGTAGGTAAGAACTGTCCTAATGCCCCAAAGCTAGGCACAGGCGAAGTTACGATGAAATAACCGAATTAAAGCTATAAGAAAAAGTTGAAGTTGACTTAAAGCTTATCAAATTTCTTTAACCAAATTAAACATTACCGTCGTTTGTTGCGCAATTAGAATAATTTTTCACAGTTTTTACATTAATCTGAGATTCTGGAAATGCGTCATTATCGCCGTATTTTTAATATTTACTTAGTTGAAGCAGAACATTGTGAGAATTTTAAGTAGACAGTTCCCACGCTTATGACGTCAAGCGAACTTAAAACAGACAAAATTAGCCAAGTCAGACGCTACAAGAGACCTATGGGGTTACAGGGTTAATCTTAACTGATCATCGCACTACTTATAAATTTATTTAATTATTTTCGTGTAACCTATTGTTTTGGTGTGTCAATAAAGTGTATCTATCTATTGTCAGACAATGTATCTCTTGTTAGAGCCGTTGGCGTGTCTAATATAATGTCATCCTTCAAAAGAGATGAACTTGAAAAGAGAGGGATCCTTTGGACTTTTGTAGATAGACCCACAGATTTCAATTTTTTTTTGCTACGATAGATAGGATCTTCTCATTTGGTTTTGACTAGAACCTTTTCATTTGTTACAGTGAATGGGTAATCTTTTTTAAATAAATGATAATTCTAGTATTTAAGAATTCTTTCGATGTTGCCGACATTAATTAAAATGAGCCTTAATCATTTGCTCATTTAAAAAAAGATTACCCATTCACCGTAATTAGAGGTTCTTTGACATGTAACCTCTATCCTTCAAAGGCTGCTTCATCTCACAAATGGCTACGTAGCCGACACCCACACGACGCTAGATTACGCGTAATAGCCAGGAAATAAATCATTAAACGTGGTGCTTGCTTCTCTTGGGTTTAACAATACAATGTCGTGTTGTAATATTTAACTTTGCTTGGGAAATAAAAATGTTTCTAGACTATTTTAGAAGGTCTCGTTGAGTTACTTATGGGATTTAGTTTGAAATCGACTTGAAGGAATCTTTTCCTTGAAGTCGATTAATAGTAGAGTCGATAAGGAAGATTCTCAACTCGTTGGAATCTTTTTTTACGTATATTCAATTAAAACAGTTGAATTGAAAGATGGAAATGAATACGGTAGATATATAGTCTACGTCTTCTGGAGCAAATGACAATAGAAGATACATTATTCTTTATTTTAGCATTTTATTTAGATAATCTACTATTTAATCGTCCCTCCATCGAGTTTCGGAGTTTCCTAGAAGCTCGATGGAGTGCCTGGAGAAGAATAGTAGGGACTGAGTGGCGTATCATGGGAGAGGCCTATGTCCAATGGACTAGAGTAGGCTGTAATGATTAAAGATTTAAAAAAAAACAATTTCAAATCGAGTAATTCTATAGATAAGCAACCCACACAATGTTCCCTCTGCTAAGACTCGGAGTATTCTCTCGCAAGAAGAGTTTCAAGGTCAGTGTCCACCACGCTGGTCCAGTGTGGGTTGAGGGTGCGTTTCTTTACGATGTTTCCTTCACCGAGCTCCGGTGAGCGATGCGTAAAAGCATTTTCCCCACACAAAAAAGTATGTGTATGTTGGTGAACATTAAAAGACCTTACAGTAATAATTGATCAAAGGCCTCTATTTTATCACTGACATTAGTTATTGTGTAGGCGTTTTAAATTAATAACACAATGTAATATCAGTTCGATATCTCTCTGATAGCACCTCATATTACTTTTAACATCGCACTGCGGTATATTGGCGGTAGCTTGATTCATAGTGATCAATAAGCAGAACACAAACCCCCACCGACATTAGCTGACTTATGAAAGCACAGAGTTGTAACGAGTATTGGGATCAGGTTGTACTGGTAACAATTCGTGTTTTTACTGTTAACTTGTATTGAATTGGGCCGCTGACGCACTTTGTTATGGTAACCAGCAATGTTTGTAGTTATCATTACCACGCTTCGCAGATTCTGCTATATCAAATATCTTGATGTAGCAAAGTCTATGTTCTCACAGATGGGGCTTGGGGCGTTCCCTCAAAAGGAGGGAATGAGGGAATGGACCACGCTGGCCAAGCGCAGGTTAGTAAATAAAGCATATCGTCTGACTATACTTATTGTTTCCTCACGATATAGTCCTCCACCTCCAAAGTTAGTGGTGAATTTTTGTATTTTTCTTTGAAAAATAATCTGAGATCTAATGAGCGGTAAAAACGTTCGGGAAAAACGTGTTATCGTGGCCTACGTGTTATTTTGATGTGTAGGTAAGTTTTGAAGTGAAAACTTCTTTTGGCGCGCCACAGACAGATTTTTCGTGAGCTGTGAATTGAATTCTAGCGTCACGCTCGGGAATGATAAGAAATCTTCGGGAAAGCGGGACCATGTCCATGCGGCCATGTCCACGCCCTCCGGGTTCACCCGCGGAGTTTACAAAGTAAGCTATTAAGTTTTCACTTCTGTCGGCAGTTCCTATGACTGCCACTTTTTTTACTAGAACAACGGCGTTTATAATATTACTATGGACAGACGGAGGAGTAGATGTAGATACTCGATATCTTAACTGTACATTTCATAGAAACGGGTATTATTTAAAAAAAAATTGGCAGTCATAGGAACTGCCGATAGCAGTGAAAACTTGAAAACCTGGTACTGGTACCTAGGGGCAAACGCAACTCTTTTATATTTCTGTTTTCCTGGTATCTGGAGATAAACGCTGGGCTGTTGGAGGTAGGTAATCGAAACTCTTTACTGTTTCTGTTGCCCTGGTACCTACCTGGCCGTTTTTACCGAGTTTACCCGAAGATTTCATATCCGATCCGATCCATTATCATATCCAAGCGTGACGATTGATGAATCCATTTCACAGCCCACGAAAATTCTGTCTATAGCGCGCCTAAAGAAGTTTTCACTTCAAAAAGTGTGGCACTCGGGGACTGCCGCGGTAAAGCTATTGCATAGCGATTTTTATCAGCTTATGCAAAACACATCGAAAGCGGTAAACTCATTGAAAATCCGTTACGACTTACATTAGATGTATTTTGATTTTGTGTGATGTTATTCATGCTACAAATTATCCAATTAGAACCATTTTAGCATAATAATTTCGCGTCAGATTTGTATGTAAAATTGAATTCAAAACTCACGACGCGGTTTACGGCCGCGGCTGCTGCGGTAGCCGCGCGGCGCGGCGCCCGCGTATTTGCGCGCGGTTCTTGCGCAGTAGCTTTCCGCAGTAGAAACCGCGAAAACCTGCGGTCTCGTGAGTATTGAAACAAAACTGCAAAAAAGCGGGCGCGGTTTGAAACCGCGCCGTGAAAATTGGGTTTTATTTTCGATACGGAATTTCTTGATTCGGTCGCCGTGCTCAAAGCCCGCGATAAAAACAATGCAATAGCTTAAAAGTGCACAAGAACGTGTATCTACTTAATTGTATGCGTACATCAAAGTTAAATTATTCAAATTAATTAAATTTTCTAATTTAAATATTTTAAAACCTCTCAGGCCGAAACTGTGTTGTCGTCCTATTTTGCAACACCTTAACAGGGTGCGTTTGAACGTAGTTATTGATTTTAGAAATAAAGTCTAACATGTGTACTCTGTGCAAATGAGAATAAATAAATTTTAATAAGGAAATTTATTTATGATATTTATCGAATTTAATTATTTACGTCTAACAGGTAATTTAATTATTAAATTTATACTTTATTTTATGCAATTCGATATGTATTGATGTTTATGATAATTGTATTTAATGCAGGTTTATATATCTACACCTTGCCGCATTAAAAACTTGTCTTAGTTCAATCTTCTCTTGTAATTTATGTAGACGTTACTATCGAAAAGCTTAACAGAAATTCTTGTTCCATTCCTAGTATCAAAACCTAATATTCTACCGCTTCACGAATCAGCGAAACATAAACAAATGTATTATTACATCAAGATACCGTAATAAAGGAACAATAAGCGAGAAACCTTGGAAGCGGTCGGGGGCATATTTCGAGCGATGATCGTAAAATCTTTGTACATGACTATATTGATGCCGCAAATCAAGTGCGAAGAAAATACCTCTTTGTATATCAAGAAACGTATTTTTTTATTCTCAGGGTATTATTATATGCCTGCGGAGCCGGAGATAGTAGGTTAGACGTTACGTTACGTTCCCAACTAAGCCAAATATTTTTGTGATGAGTACAAATTTTTGTTCCACATACATTTGGATGTTTCTATTTTTATGTATCATAAGTGTGTCATTTACAATTGTTTGGGACTAGTTAGTTCCATGTAAAGTATATCTACCAATATTGTATGTTTTTTTGTAAACTTTATATTTGTTGGTGTGTTCGTGTTACAATAGTTGTAGTGGTAGGACTCTTAGCAGAGTCCGCCTGGGGAAGTACCACACCTTTGCCATTTATTCTACCGCCAAGCAGTAATGTGCAAACATTACTGTGTTCCGGTTTGAAGGGCAATGTTTCCAGAGAAATTACAGGGCTTAGAGATATAACATCTTAGATCTCTAAGTGACGAGCGCAGTGCAGTGCTAGGTGATGATTTGGACTCATCATGTTCCTATAGCTGCGTGTCACTGTGCTGTTATGTGGCAGGCATGTTGCTTACCATCTGGCACATGTCCTGCTCGTCTCGTCACTCTTTATTTAAAAAAAAAACAATAAAGACTATCTATCTCATAATCATCATCATTACTCATTAGTCTCCAATTTTCCACTGCTGGGGACATAGGCCAGACTTGTACGCTACAGCTTCATTAGCAGCCCTTGTACTTTTACTGTTTCTTCACTTTACGCATAGGTATTGTCATACCTCATACCGTAGATATGTGTTAGTACGTAAGGTGTCCTGCACTACGTTAACTTAGACGCAGCCACTCTCCACCAATCAGAGCACATAGGTCTACCTACTTCGACCACATACGTGTTACCTGTGTGTTTCATATTTCGTACATCGACAGTCGAC
This sequence comes from Ectropis crepuscularia, assembly GCA_963693475.1. Classification (NCBI taxonomy): domain Eukaryota; kingdom Metazoa; phylum Arthropoda; class Insecta; order Lepidoptera; family Geometridae; genus Ectropis; species Ectropis crepuscularia. The sequence continues at coordinate 10,788,045 of OY856339.1, read as the reverse complement.
AGTTCTACTGTGGTTCTACTCGTTCCCGCGAAGCCATCAATACGTCAAAATTATTCACTACCTTTACACTGACTCACGCAAATGGGAACATCAATAACGTGCGTATCGAAATTACAAATACAATCCACAGTGGATTCCCTCGGTCTATATTTATAATCGGGATAGTTGAGGAAGGGACAGTGGGGGGAGGAGGGGCAAGCGACCGACCACGTGGTATAAATAGTCGCACGCGCCTGTACGCGCACTCGCACCAAGCCTAATTGGGAAACGGGAATGGCCGACAACATGGCCGGGATGATAGACAAGATTACAATGGAGTATTTTTATTACACACATAGCTGTCCGTTGTCGGCTATTTTTAATTGGATTTGATTATGACACGCCAGCATGTAGAATTTTCTTAAAAGGAAAACATGATTATTTTCGTTTTAGGTACCTTAGCTCTGTGAAACTGTGACGGCTTAGTAGGTGTCTAGAACGTTATAATCGTGAGGTCGTAGTTTTGAATCCCACCGCTTGAGTACTTTTCATTTGTAGATGTTTTGAGTTTCTCATCAGTACTGCCTCGATATCCGTGGTATTGCCTCTAACGGCGAAGGAAAACATCCTGACGAAATCGGCGTGTTCCAAGAAATATATTTTTCAACGGATGTCATCCGCCAACTCGTTCTTACCCAGTGTGGTGTCAGTGTGTTATAACTTTGCCTCTCTCCTTGTGAGCGAAGGCATCGAGTCCCAGCAATAAGAACAAAAATTGCTTAGGCTGCTCATGCTGTAGCTCCAACTAGAGTTTCCAACTAGATTTCAGAAATCCACGTTTAATAAACGTAAACACGTAAACTACATTTTGCTATATCTATCTGTGGTTCACCGTTTATGATAAATTTGTTTATTCCTTGTATAAAAGCTTGGCGGAGTTCCCCATACCATAATCCACTGTGAATTACACCAAAGTCCTTTGTCTGGGCGTAACTAAAAACTCTACGGTTTTTTACCTTGACACTGGTAAAACACAAAATATGAGATGCCAAATTCTACACGTAAATAATTCGAATAAGAACTAAAGAACTAGAGTAATAACTACACTAGACCTCTCATCACTACTAATGACCGTTGGTGCGAGGCAGGGCCGGTCTTAGCCATCTAGGGGCCCCGGGCGAGCCATGCCTCAGGTGCTCTAAAAAATACACCCCCCCCCCTAGCTTATTAAGATTTCTCAGCGCCCTTGTAGTATCATCTAGGCGCCCCAGGCAAGCCATCCCTCAGGCGCCCTAAAAGACATTTCCCAGAGCGCCCTTGTAGTATCCGGCGCCCCGGGCATCCGTCCCCGTCGCCCCACCCTAAAGCCGGCACTGGTGCTAGGTAGACTTCATCGTATTTTTTCAAGAGAATAAATAAAAGTCATGAACAAAGGTAAGGTTTTAGTAGTGGTAGGGCTCTTAGCAGAGTCCGCCTGGGGACACACCTTTGCCAAATATTCTACCGCCAAGCAGTAATGTGCAAACATTACTGTGTTCCGGTTTGAAGGGCAATGATTCCAGAGAAATTACAGGGCTTAGAGACATAATATCTTAGATATCTGGGTGACGAGCGCAGTGCAGTGCTAGGTAATGATTTGGACTATCATGTTCCAATAGCTGCGTGTTACTGTGCTGTTATGTGGCAGGCATGTTGCTTACCATCAGGCACATGGCCTGCTCGTCTCATCACTCTATGCTATAAAAAAAAAAAGGTTAGTTCAACAATAAATTCCCCCAGAAGGTTTCAATAGTAACACGACGATCGCAAATTGTACTCTATCCAGTGTAGAGTAAGGATTTCAGCGACGGCGTGGGCTCGAGGATCGCAAATTGTACTCTCTCAGTCCCAGTACAGAGTAAATGCCTTCCATCTGCGAAATCTACGACTTAATAAACTTCTCTCAGTCCTTAGCTATCCCTAGTCGCTTATAAACAGAGTAAATAAAGTCCACCGCTGGCCATCGAGTCGGTTAAGACGCTCGTTAACAAGAATCACCTACCCTGTAACATACTCTTAAATCCTAGACACACATATATTTTTGCGAGCCTCGTAAGTCCTATTTAGACAATTTGTGTTTGTTTACGATACAAAATGACACCTCAACTTTACTTTGATAAGTAGTTTCGCTAGACTACCATTTTCCTTAATGATCGTGTAGTGAATGCTCAATAACTGAAAGTTCAAGTGGAAACAATGTGTAAATAATTCCCTTGACATTATTTGACCGAAGGTACTAGAACAAAATAGACAGATCACGACATCTAAATCCACTAGTAGATTTATCAAAAGTTATCTAAAGTTCGACACTTTATTTATTGACAGAGATCAAGGTAATAGCCGTTCGAGAACAAAACAATACATTCCGAACCTTATTAAACATTACAAAAGTTTATCGTGTAAAAGTTATATTTGTTTTTCCTGTCTTAGTTGTTTTTTGTCGTCAGCGTTATTGTACAAACAGTGGAAGCAAGGAACTCATCGATATGTAAGGAAATAACGAGCAAAAATTATATAGATAGGAAAATATCGAAAATTTGGTATCTCAAACGTTAATCAAAACAAACAAATTGAAAAGAAAAATTGAGAGAAGAGATATAAATATTGATCGACATTTTTCTCTCACACCATCTAGCCTCAAACTAAGTATGGCTTATACACCAGTAAGCTGACATCCAAACACATCAACTTTCACGGTTATAACATTACTAGATCTGGCTTCACTCGGATATTGTCATGGCATTGCGAACTGGGCAGGCGAGTTACCAGGTGACCAGGTTTACCAGGTGACCAACCTGCTCGTCTCTTTTCGTTTAAAAGTTTTACGATTTCCAGAAAGCGCACATCGACTCCAGAACTATGTGTGTTAGACCTAATGACTAGCTTTCATTTGGAAGCTATAAACCTGTGTAGTCAGCGCTGGAGTTTATAGCTCATTGCAGGTTTAATGCCTTTCTGTGACATTATACAGTTTACGGCCGAAAACGCGACCCATCGGTGATGGTAAACTGTACTTAACTGTCTTTATTAAAGAGACTGATTCTATATAAGTAAGGCTGGTTTACGAGGACGAAAATAAAATCTAATTCGTCAAAATGTTGATAATATTGCCTCACCCATAGAAAATTATGGCAATGAGGTGGTAACTGTTCAGTTATTAATCAAGTCGTTAAATTTCAAAAGCCATTTACGCACCTTTCATTTTGGGATTTGATATTAAATTTAATAGAAAATGTTGGGCTATTTAACGCTGATTGAGTAATTTTAGTAAGAAATAAACATAACACACAATTAATAGAAATAATAGTGTATCTGAATTCTAGTTTGCGAAATGTCAATTATAAACTTATGGCACTTTTTCGAGTTTCAAACTGTTTGATAGAACAAAGATTTCGATTATGATGGAACGAGTTCATTATATATACAATATTTCTGTTAAATTTCATGCATCTTGCTCTTGGTCTTGTTTACCCGAGAACACAATGCACAAAACGTACCGTATCTATATAGTGGTTTAGTTAACTATCTGCTTTCCATAGTACCTTCAAGCTTTGCTTAGTTTGGGGTCAGATGGTGTTGTGTGTGAAGTGTCGACCAATATTTATTTATTAATATATATTACTGGTACGAATGAAGAGTTTCTGTCAGTCTATCTGTACGTACGGTTCCATAACCACTTCGTAGTCACCTTGCGTCTCAACAACCCGCCATATCGTACCATATTTCCAAGTAAACTCTCATTTACATATTATGTACAGCAAACGAGATAGACATCAGCACCAGCTCATTAAATTCCACAGACTAAAGTAAACTGCGCAAGTTAAACATAACAATAAATTGAATAAACTGGATCGGGCGCCACATTAGCATTTAGAAAAGGTTTATGGCCCGCTGGGGCAGACCTGAAATTGATATGAAAGTTAGACTACGTAAACATCTTAACTCAAACTCCTGCAAAAACGCTCAGAGCTGCTGTTTAAAATGTTGGGAGAAAATTATTCTTGGATTATGGAAAAGAAGCGGAGTAGGCTTTTAATCCGTCTCGTTTCTAGACTCCGAGTAGACACTCTAGAGAGTTTTTATAATTAATGCGATTTAACTTGATTTTTTACTGTTGTTTGTATGTACTTAACAATTAAAATATGGATTGTATGTACGATGTTTCAAAAATAAACCTAAAATAAAATCAGTAAAATTTTAAAACTTACATGTGAAATGTTGTAGTCTAATTTTTGACATTTCTCTATTTATCTAAAAAACTTAGTCTCAGTACCTGTACCTGTGGGAATCGTGCCAAAAATGGTAGCCCCATTGCCACTTTTTCATGGTATTTCTATCAAGAACCCTCTTCCTCTACAAAAGCATTACAAAACTTAAAAAGCGTCTGATGAAATCGGCAAAGTCGTGCTCCAGATTTGGCGTAATCAAGTGTCACAGGGATTGGGGATTCATTTATAATTTACTAGCTGACTTGGCGAACGATATTCTGCCGACTAAATAATCTACCATGTTAAACGTTAAAGTGACGCGTATTTAATGATTTTGCGTCAATAATACAAATAATAATCATCAGTGAACAATGGTTACATTTACTGTATACAGAAATTATAGTCTCAAGTAAAAAAAATAAGTGGGCAAGAGTAAAAATACCTTAAGAACCATTCTACAAATTAAATAAAAACATTGTAAAACTCAGCCTAGCCATTTCGGAGGACTACCAAAACAATACAGACAAATAATTAATCAATGCATGGTACTTCAATTTTCTAGGTACATGTTAAATACAGTTTGGGGTCTCGTTTTTTTTTCTATGTTTAAATAAATCAACATTGATCAAAATAATAGCTTAAAACATGTTTTAGTTATTGTAGAGTCAAATTTACTTTTAGAAAAATTGGCACGGAAGGTTGATAACACGAAACAATCCTGTCTAATAAGACTAACACGTCCTAACAAGAAATCCGCGAAGCGAATTCATGAAATTAACAGACATCTAATTAATTATTAGCAGATGTACTGTAAGTCAAGTTCACGAACTTTCCGTTCAAGAACATCTTGAGTTCCAGAGAATCAACTGAATTATTGACGCTTTTCAAAGAAAAAGATGTGAACGAGACAAGTTCGTTTTCAGCATACCAAATACAACCTAGAATATTTTTTGATCTAAATTCTCCTTCAGCTGTGGTTGTTTGGTTTTGAAGGCACCGTCATGTTTTTCTAATATAATCTATACTAATACTCGTATTATAAAGTTGAAGAGGATTTTTGTTTGAATGCGCCAATCTCAGGATCCAATAGACCAATTTCAAAAATTCCTTCACCGTTAGATACGTACGTAATTCCTGAGTGGTGTAGGTTATACATTACTAGCAGCACCCCGCGGTTCTACCCGCATAGTTCCCGTTCCCGTCGTTCCCGTTATTTTACCGGGGTAAAAGTTGCCTAAGTGTTTTTCCAGACTATAACCTAACTGTATTCCAAATTTCAGCCTGATCCGTTCATACGTTACGGCATGATTGAGCAACAAACATCCAAATATTCATACATTGACATTTATAATATTAGTAGGATGTACAACGGGCGAAGCCGGGGCGGACCGCTAGTATCGTATAAACTTACTCGAACTAACAAGAATAATATGATTTACTAGCTTGGCTCCGCTGTGTAACCCACAGCTCAACAACCTCTAACTTTGACGTAGTAAAACGTGTGTGACAAACTTGTTAATCTAAGTAATGTACTTAATATGTATTTAATTTTGAAACTAAAAGTGAGAGCAAACATACACACTTACAAACACATAAACATTCGCCTTTATAATATTAGTGGGATTAGTACATTCACCTATTTTCAATTTCCTTTGTTTTCATATTTTCTGAGCGATATATTGTTCAGTTGAGCAGTTTTACTTAGCCTTGAGTTAGAGCCGTCGCGCCGAGAATTCCCATTTGGTTTCCTTATTTCTTAAGAAAAACACTTCCAAAACAAGTATCAATTAAATACTACATGTTTAGTTAAGATCAAGAGACTCCCTGAGGGGTATTACCGAATTGGATTACTGTTTGTTCGTTGGATGGCTCCCGTGGCAATTGTGGGTCATAGTTCATAAGCCAAGTTACTTCGGAGCTATGGGCGCGCTCATAACCACTTATTCTTAAACGACTAATAAGCTACTTAATTAAAATATTATTTGTTAACTTTTATCTAAATAAAAATGCCTCGTGTAAAACCAGGACAAAACATTTTGATGAAAATGACCATCTTAGCGATGGTTTTAGAGAGCAACGAATGTGTTAGTCAATATACCAAAGTGGCATTTTAACAGTATTCCCGCGATTCGATTACTACGCTAAATTGATGACTCTGTGGTCCTACTTATTTTTAATACAAGAATATAAAAGTACCTTATTACAAAAGATAAAATAAGTATAATAATAGCACTAGACTCATTCACGATCAAAATTATTTTTTCGATATAGAATGATGAGATCAGCAAGACAAGCGCCTGATGGTAAGCAACATGCCTACTCATAATAGTACATTGCCACTCTGCAATTTGAGACAATAAAGAGTCAAAACACTGCACTACGCTCATCAACCAGATACACAAAATGATTTATACATTTCCACTGTAATTTCTTTCGAAACGTTGTCTTTCAAACCGGAACACAGCAATGGCTCTACATAACTGCTTGCCGGTAGATCTGGCACAGATGTGGTAGTTCCCCTCTGTGTAGGTTGACGCTGCAAAGAGTCCACATCACAACACTGCAAATGTAGTTTGCAAGTGATTAAAAAAACGTTTAACTAATGGCCGTAAAGCTTGGCATCAGAAACACACAATCAAACGGTAAGCATTGTACAAAACAAAAATAACAAAAATAAAATATTATATCAATAAAATACTCATTCCTTTTGTCAATATGACGGTAGATTTGGCCTAAATCGCGATACTCAAACAAATCCCAGTCAACCCGAGAATCTGAATACCTATTACATACCCACATAATTTATCCTACACACTGAGCCTCAAATTCTTCAGTCCTCTCATTTTGCGTCCTTTTTCAACTTGTAAAATATAATCGTATGTCTCTTTCACGCTTGTTAAGTCAGGGAAAGTGAAACTCTATCGTATTTTCGTCCTAATAGGGCTGTTAGGTACGGAAAGTTGAATGTGTTTTACACACCAGACGCAAAAAGGGGTGTGTTATGATACGAATTTGACGTGTTTTTTTTTGTTGAAAGCTGATTTGACGGCATCTACTTTGTCAAGGATTACTCATGATTGAAATTTTTGTCTTTCATTTCTTTTACAGATTCATTACTTTTTTTTTTGTATTAATAGTTTTTTCCAGCTTTCTCCAGACAATGGCCGTTGTAGAGCGACCTAAACATGGAGGTAATAAAAATTAGAATGCGTAGAAGTCCTGTATTATGTATGTTTTCAATGAAAATAATTTTGTCCAACATTTTTTTCCTCAAAAGTCAAACAATCCGTTTAAAATGATAAAGACAAAACCACCAAAAAGGTAAAACCACTTCCTGAGCTCTCAGGTTTCCTTGCGTTGAAATAGATGATGCAATTATTATTTACTTGTAATACAATTTTACTAATTATTATGTCATCCCAGTTTGAAGACCTTCAAGTTTATTTTTCGAAAAGGACTTCAATTTTAATGCAACTTTTATGCACATTTATGCTATTGAATGAGATAATAACAATTTATTTTATTTTCGAAGAACTCTACTTTCATTTTTCTAAAACAATAGTAACCTAATTTGCTCTTTGTAAGATCAGCCAGCTACTGCCAGTGAAAAACTCATTGAAATCTGACCAGCCATATCATAGGTGAGCCAAAACAAACAGACAGAGCAAACTATGTATGTTGTACAATGAGTAAGTACCTTATATATAATATTTTCTTACGCATTTAGTGAAAAGCTGTTGATTTAGAATTATAAACATACACTTTAATTTTACTTTATTGTATGGAGCTCCATATTGTTTAAGTACGTGTCTCAATTCAAACCTTGTTTGGTTTGTATCTAAATGAGGTATAAAATGAAATACAAACGCGGCAGCCCTGTTTTCAGCGGGTTTCAGCTGAAACGCGACGCGTTGCCATGGCTACCATTGATCGCGCGCCATCTTGGATGCAGTCTGCCACCAGACTATGGAGATTTCCATGGGTGCCCCGCCAATACACAGACAACTAGGCGATCTAAACATGAAACTGAAACTATTTAAAGCTATTCGTAAGGACTTTATTATTAGTTTTGCAGACAAAGTAACTTGTATTTTAATTGCCATATTTTCGCAAATTTTCTTTAATAATGTAACCTTAAATAACATGATATTTGTACTGGAAGAAAGATAGAACGGGCTTACATCATTATTTTGTCATTTATTAACAAAATGCTATTTACAACAGAACTACATTAAATTATTATATTAATTTGGAAAAATAGTGAGAAAATTGTATTTGTGTTTCTACATTTTGAGATAAGTATTTATTTCTACGTACTTATTGAATAGTGGGCAAAGCCACAGAGCGTATTTAGGGACTACATAAATCATTGTTTTCAAACAAAATAATATATTATAGAACAACAACGGCGACGAGTAACACATGCACCTGATGTTAAACAACACGTACCTGCTCATAATACCATAGTGCCACACATCTATTTGTAAACGATATCTCTTCGGCTCTATACTTTTTCTGGAAACGACTATATAGGTACACAGGCTAAAATGAAGGAAACTAATAATAATGTGATAGCATTTTACAATTCAGAATAGAGACCCTGATGATCTGAATAGGGCGATAAGAACCGAAAGAAGAAAAACCGGAAGATTGTCAACAAAGAATACGCCCTATTTATAATTGTCAATTACATTTTTTGTGTACGATGTCCATATTCATTCTCCAAATAGCGGGTAACAATCGGATAAAGCTTTTCGATCGCCATTCTTTCCGGAAATAGTCCATTATCGATTCCTGTACGATGTTCTACTGTGGCGATATTTTGAGATTCAACGCCTGTCTCGAACTTTCTATTGAAACTGAGTACCCATTGGGAGGCTCAAAAGGTTTCTAGAAGGCCTAAGTGCCTATTTATGGATAAGAAGACTACTTATTTCAATTACAGGCGAATACCATCGACTTATTCTCTATTAGGGTACTGTTTTATTACTTCTAGTATTGCTGGATTAGCCCGTTTGGATATTTAATTAAATTGTATTACTCTATCAGTTCAGAAACAAGTAATACTTCTGTGAATGTAAATTTGATGTTAAGAAAACATTTTATTCACAAACTTAGGTTTAACATAAATAAGTAGTCCACTTCATATTCCCATTGCTGGGACTTTGGTATTTGTCAAGTGAAATGAGGTTATTTTTGGAACGCATCGGTTTCTTTCAGTGTTAAATCCCGAGGTGATGACAAATTCGAAAAATACTCAGATAATGGTGGAGATGAGATCTGAACCTACGACTTCGCGATTGTGAAATCAGACGTTACCAATACGAGTAGACCACTTCGGGGTTTTCCAGTATTAACAAATTTTAATTTTTTATTCAAATTTGCACAAATACTTATTACCAAATTATTAATTACTAGCAGCGCCCCGCGGCTTATCCCGCGTAGTTCTCGTTCCTGTTATTTACCCGAAATAATAAGTAGCATATTAATATGTTTTCTTCCAGACTGGTTGCCTGGAAGAGATTGCTCTCAGCAACAAGGCCGCCATTTGTGGCGCTAGTTTATAAGTGTGTCTCTGTAATATTTTAATATTTTTTTCGTGTCACAACAAAGAGTTTCTATCTATCTATCTATATTTAGCTGACCAAGGAGGCGCGGACAGCTAGCTACCGAACTTCGAAGAACGGACCTCTTTCGCTTCCGCACTCTGGCTGGATAGACATTTTTGACGTCATAATTTGACTCGATGATGAATAGATTGGATTTGATGTCGGATTTCTTAATTAAATTGTGAAAATGTATTTTTGGAAGTTAAATATGTTTCAGTTAACTTATTTCAGAAGTGGGATTCCTATCCCATTTTCTGCCGGCTATATTTTAATCCTGCCGTTGTTTTAAATATTAAAATGTTTTCAAAGTAGCCATTGTGAAAAGTCAGTTGAAATGGTTTGGAAGCCGTGTTACGCTTTATCAATGAATACTAGAAATACAAGGAGTAGTCCGAAACGCAAGGACATATCTACTCCAACTGTGGAAGCGCAGCTTCAACGAGTTTTAGACCGTCGATATAAACCACAAGATATTTTCTCCCAAACTTCAGACGCACGGAATTATGTCATCGTTGGGAAGCGGTGAACGCCAGACGTTGTTACCTGTCACTATTCTTTGTAAAGATTTTCTCTGCTGTATTGGAGACTATATTCCGAAAGCTGGACTATGACCAACTTGGTTTGCATAGATGGACATGTTAAGGAGTACTCAGGAAAAGTGGAGTAAAGTTGTGACAGACTGGTATCCCAGGGATGGAAAAGGAAAAGGGGAAGAACACTTAAAAGATGAGAAAATGAGTTAAAACTTACTGCGGGCCCTTACTGGTGCAGGGTTGCCAGAGATGATTCAAAATGGAAAATATTAGAGGAAGCCTTTGCCAAAAGGCACACTAAACTAAGAGATATCTTAAAAGAGGAAGACAAACACCTCATTACAGACATAAGTTCAGAATAGAGGGCTTATTGATTGATTGGTTCGTTGTCAATTACCAAAATAAGTAGACCCACATCATATCTCGCCGCTGGCGATTCTGGGGGTCAGGTAAATTGGTTGTGTGTAAACCACTTACGCTACACACGGAGACGCAGTTTATTGCCGGTTTCAGGGTGCTCAGGGTACACCCATTGGTTTGTATCAATGTTTTAGACCAGTTAATTGTGCTTGAACAAAATTCCAGCGTACGCAGCAAATGACTCCAATTTTGCGGGTAATTCTGTGTCGGTGTTGCTATCGCAGCAGACGCCGTCTACGAGTACAAACGATCGACTTATCGTACCAGCTGTTCCGATGACTGCGGAGTGGAACATGGTGAATTTTGACCTGTCTGTGTCGCTAGACGCTAATGCGACACCGTCGAGCGCTATTGAGGCAGTTATGGTAGAAATGGTACAGCTACTACTGCGATTGGTATAGCTTTGCTGGTAAGATCTAAACTTGTTTTTGTGTCCAGTTACGACCAATCTCTTTTGATGATTTTGAGACTTCGTGTTGCGAAGTAGACCATGTATGCGCTCAAAATATGTCTAAAAGGCGACGCTAAGTATTGGGTTGTTGAATGGGTTAGTAACGATCGTAGCTGGTCGTGAAATCGTTAAACGTGATTTTAGACAATTGTGTCCACGTTGTATGGGCGTTGCTAATATTTTATTTGAAGTAATAAAACCTGATTCAGATAATTACGCGACATATGCAGAACATGCTAGGCGATATTATGACTTAGAATTGTTAAAGGCTTCATAAGTGAGGAGCTGATGACCGCCATAATTATTCGTGGCATTACCGATAGGTACTCGGATTCGTAGGGCGGCTTTGAATGCGAATTTGATGTGAGATGGTTTGATAAGTTTTTTATAATTTTACACGAAACTAGTTCCTGTTACTTCAGTGCAACCACGTAGCTGTAGCAGAAGAGACTATTTGTTGCCAAATACGTGTAAGCGCGAATACCGTGAGACCAAACTTATGTGTTTGATTGTGATGAGTACGGTCACAAGCAAATAACGTGTCCTAAATGCACTAAGGTTAAGCCGTCAGTGTTCATTTTGCAAAAAAATATGGGCCACAAGGTTGAATACTGTTTCACAAAGCAGCGATCAGAGTCGTGTGGTAAGTTTAATGTAAACTGATGCTGGGACACTGCAGATACTTGTAGACAAAACGATTAGTATGGTCAGGTTAGACCGAGCGAGCAAAAGATACAGGCAATAGTAAAGATGTTTTAACATTTTAGGTTTCATTGGTTCGACATTTAAAGGTGTACAGAGATGACGATTATTTTATTCGAAATCCGGTTAAGGTCGGTAAGACCCGTAAACCACTTAGTTATGATCAGACAGCTCAAGCCGCTGATAAAGAGACGAAGGGTTTACCGCAAAAATTAAGTTATGGTACCCTAGACTGTTTTAGATACTCTAAAAAAAATGCCAATTTGTGCGGAAGTACATACAACACTGTGTGGTAATGTATTTCTCAGAAAAAGTTCCATTTCAACCTTTGCAGCCAATTGATTCGTGGAGTAAGCCATTGTTTTGAGGCCTCTGCTCGACTCAAATGAGTACAAACATGTAGTTCTTACTTGTATGGTTTTAGAAAGTACTGCCTCTTGTACCCGATGCGTAGGTAAGATGCTAATAAACTGAAAAAGATTTTTGAAAAAGTCATTTCTGTTTTGGTACCTTCGAATTGATAGTCACTGATTGTGATTGGATATTTTAGAGTAGTACTTTTATATCGTGGCTCTAAGAATTAAGTTGTAAGTTCTACTTAATAACCCCTGAAATGTTCCAAAGCAATGGTTAAGTTGAGCGCTACTGTCTTACAGTTACGTTATGAATATGATCAGAGTTTAATGAAACTGTAGGCAAGAAAGTTGGTCTGATATTTTGTGGAAGTTGAAGCTCACCTTGAACATAACTTTTTAAAAATGTGCTCTAATGTTCCCCGATTAATTTGTTAATTGACAGAAATGGTACGACGCCCGTCATACGGTCCTTGGAGCGCGATGTGGCTTTCAATGCAACAACTCTGAATCGCGAGATGATCTGACAACGAGTGAGCGAGTTGGAGGATGAAAATTGCACTCATTAAGATGCTTATGTTAACCAAGCACGTAAGCCACGGCGTATATACCGTGGAGGCGAGTTAATCTCTGTACCCAAGACTACTCGGACCACAGGCAAGGTAGACTCTGGTAAGAGAGATCGTTATAATGTAATACGGACGCTTGTTCGTAGTCACTACAAGTTCAGATTGTTCGCTGGCTCATGTGGTAAAGCTGGCTGCTGCCGAACATGTGATAACATGATGCGGGCAATGGTCCCCAGATGCGTGCTCAGCGTTTTAACAGCGAGTGCTGTGTATTGGTGACGCAGGTGAGTGCCTTGACTGCATGACTAGCAGTTGGAGAGGTCTGTTATGCGTTTTATTGTCTAGTAATGGCATGTCTACCACCTACTTCCTAACACTCAACAAACATTTTTACACAAACATTTTATACATGTGTTGTATGATAATAATTTTACGACATGTAACACTGTTATGAAATCAATGACTGACTATGACTATGACTATGGTGCATCCTGAGGGCTCTGCACTGTGAAGTCGCATCCTGCGGGCTCTGCGCGTTGTATGCATCCTGAGGGCTCTGCATTGTGAAGTCGCATCCTGAGGGCTCTGCGCACTGTACGTCCTGCATCCGGCTCTGCAGTTGACGGTGGCATCACATCTCGAGAGCTCTGTGATGTGGTTGTGAATCCCGAGGGCTCTTCACATCGAGCACATTCAACGTGGCGAGGGCGATTTAATTATCGTCCTGGACATCCCGCGGGCTCTGTCCAAAGTGGCTGAAAGTACAAATGACTCGCTCTTTCTTTCAGCATTAAAAATTGATTGTGTGAGTAATGCAAACAATGTATCTTTCAGATGATTCTGATGATGACGATGACCAGTGTACAGCTGGAGAAAGCCATGGTGTCGAGGTGGATGTTCATGCATCCGCAATGTCACTCCACACCGCGGGCGAGGACGCTCCGCCGTCAGGAGAGGCCGATTTAGCTGACCAAGGAGGCGCGGACAGCTAGCTACCGAACTTCGAAGAACGGACCTCTTTCGCTTCCGCACTCTGGCTGGATAGACATTTTTGACGTCATAATTTGACTCGATGATGAATAGATTGGATTTGATGTCGGATTTCTTAATTAAATTGTGAAAATGTATTTTTGGAAGTTAAATATGTTTCAGTTAACTTATTCTATAATATAAGAACATTAAAAAATTTCAGTTTTGTACACTATTTAAATACTTGAAATAATTGTTTTTCTATCGTAGCAACGCCACCTTTTTCGTGCTCCTGCTCCCGCCAAAACTTTCTTCCATACCCTTTGTAAAAAGTATTTATTACTTAAATAAAAAACTGTATAAAAAAATATAAGCAAATTTTAAAGGATCTCGGGGAAAAAATCTCTTCAAGTTGAGCCAATGTACGCAACAGAGTAAAAGGTTTATGTCGGGAGGATTTCGCGTAATTAATTTGAGTGGAGTTTCAGGCTTTACACGAGACTCCCTGGGCACTAGACTTTAATTAAAACCGTTTAACTTTGTTGGTCTTATCATATTATCCTACTAATATTGTAAAAGTGAAAGTTTTAATGTTTATATGATCAATTGGAATGTGGAACGCAAGATTCCAGCTGTTGAAGATTATATTAATATAGTTAGTAGGTATATAATATACTACTTCTCATCCCAAGTAAATGAAGGGTCCTTTGGAGAAAAACATTTTTTTTAATTGAATGAATTAAGCGGATGAAGTCACGGCTCAGTAAAATTAAAAAAAAAAACTTTTTTTGTAAAACGGGTCAGTAAAATTTCATGGCCATAAATTATTCTAATTTGCTATCCCATCGAGAAACGAACACATGTCGACCCTGAAACATTTTAGCGAGCGTAAAATAACAAATTGGTTTTTGTTTGGCCAAAGTTGAGTGGAAACCCAAGCTGAATTTTTCTAAATTATTTGTTGGCTCTTTTATCTCAGAAGCCATATTTTAGGAAATATTGGCTTTTGAAGCTAGCTTTTTAACAGGCCCTATAAAATTAATAGCTCCGTTTTAATCCATAAGCCAAAATCTATTATTATTTATTTACAATTAGATTTAACTTATATTTTACTACCTATTTAAATTGCTTTGATTGTTATAAAATGTTACAATTAAACAATGAAAAGTGGTTTGCACTTGACCGCCATCTCGCCTAATGTTGATAATCGATAACGTGGTTTATATTGAAACACGATTACCTAAAAGAAACGTGAAGACATCCAGAGTAAATCTATCAGGTAATACACTCTCACGCAACGCACAATTAAACAAGTAAAAAATGCATGCAGATAAACTGTGCAGATTGCTGCAAAGTCTCCGAAATGTATCTCTTCACAACTTTGAGGCGATGTCCAATTGTTGAGATTTTGATCTGAAGCTTTCCACCTGCAACCTTTTTTCAGCTATGTAGCACGTTATTCATTTTCTCCTGTCTTGACAGCAACCTTAATTGAAAACAAATTGGCCTTTAACCGCGTCAAAATAATCAACTTCACTTGAATTCCGGTGATGGAGGTGTAATAAAATTTAATGTTTAATTTGAAGGCTAGGCTGAAGGCGTGTAGGCCACTTCAGCAGGGTCAAGGGTGCTCTGCAATAGTGCGAATCTATCCTCGGTCGATTTTAAACTTTAATCTGTAGTGTAGAGAGTAGATTTTCGAATGGGTTGTGGGGTAACGAGAAAATGTTTTCCATTTTGCAACGATAGCTGCTCAAATTAAACTTACGTTTCAGTTTAATGCTCGATGACCCCGCGTTCTTGGACAAATATTGAAGCAAAATCGAGTTTTAATATAGAGTATAAATTAACTACTCTATCTATCAGTACAATATTGCACCTGTTTATTTTAACAGAGCAAGACGTGAGTTTACATTCACGTCTAATACATCACGTCACTAAAAATAATTATTATAGGCTGGCTGGCTTTGTGGCTAGAAAGACCAGTAGTCACCGCTCGTGAGAATAGATTCGATTTCCGCCACCACTGAACATTTTTCCAAGTCTAAACATACGAGTTTGTGATCATTAGTCTTTAACTATGGAAAACATCGCGAATAGCCCAGCGAGTTATAAAGAAGACATAATATTTCGAGGTCATGTGTGATGCACTAACCCGCACTTGGCGAGCGTGGTGTATTACGGCCTTGACTCTTTTCTTGTGAGAGAAATCCCGAATCCTATCAGTAGGAACATGAAATGGTCTGCTTATGCATGCTTATGAAATCCTAAAATTTAACGAAACAATAATGACATAGTAAGGCTTAAATTATTAAAATGCGGACCTCCCTCGGCATCCGTGATAGAAAATGAAATATGTTCATAGCTCTTTATTTATAGGGAAATGAAAATAAATCGATGTAGGAATAAAATGCGCCACTTTGTGGCGTGTGTCGTTTGCCGAGCCCTTACGTTTAACCTCAACATGAAAGTGTGTAATTGTTGTTTACTCACTTTGTTTCTTTCGCTTTCGCCGTCATTTTACGCGTGTGATTTTCTCCAGTAGAGAAAAATATTGTTCTTATAGTTATTATTGCCTAGCAATTTCGTCTGTGGTACATATTCACCTATAATAAACAGTCAGGGATCACGGACATATTCAACCGTGAAATTATTTTTTTAATCAGTCCAATAGTTCCTGAGATTAGCGCGTTCAAACAAAACACATCTTCAGCTTTACAAATATAATTTTAGCATAGAATATACAATAGTAACAATATACATTAGCAGGCTACTAAATGTTCCCACTGTTAGGACCCGAGACCTCTCTCTAGCAGAGAGTAAATACAACACTGGCCTATGTATTGCGGGTTAGCAGATGACGCATGATCTCGACAGATTCTGTGAAAATGCAGGTTTCCTCAGGATGCTTCCCTTCACCTTTAATCTGGTGGTTACGTTAAACTAGTAGGTGCATTTGCACATGGAAAATACTCAAAGGGAAAGGTGAGGTTCGAACCCGCAACCGCACGTTGTAGCCACCACGGTTCTAAAAAGGTTACTCGACTAGGTTTATAAAACACCAACTAGCTGTGCCCGCGGTTTCACCCGCACCTTAAAGATTTCCTGTTCTCTCACGGAACCCTAATTATTTTGGTCAAGTAAGAATAATAGCCTATGTTATGCCTAAGAGCATCAGCAATCTAGTGGGTAGTGAAAGTCTCGTCGTAATCGGTCCAGCCATTTTGGAGATTACATTACGGATATTCGGAGAAAATTACGTTATTTTATTTGATTTGAGTAGTGAAGGTGAGTGTTGACGTACGTCAATAAAAGGGGCCCCTTTTAAACCTACGCCCGAGTCACAAGTCTTGGGGTCTATTCGAGATTTCTCTCTCTGCCACACGATGGACCCGGCCGGGTGCCGGTGGATCCATGGAATGCTAAGAAGTACGTCTCAAACTTTAAAATAATGAGTCCTTTAGATCTATGATGAGTATGACGAGTATGATGAATGATGAGTATACTATGATGAGTAAACTGCTATTTGATACAAATAAATACTCCCACAGATCCGCAATAAATAATTAACATTAATAACTGCTAGTAGGCATGCAGTTAATACTAAAACTATGACAAGATGCTAATCAATACGCCGGTTGTACTGCAAGACCACACGCGTTGCTGTTTGAATTGAAAATTGAATCGAATGCTTTGTTTCAAGCCAATAGAACGTCGCAGTGGGCGAATGACCTTTCTCCCGCCCAATGCACTAATTCCTCATTTGAATTTCTACAGATAGGTCTGGTGACATTTTGATTCATTAGTGTACAACGGAAATATGAAGGTCAAGGCTCTATGAAGGTTTTGCTATGTTATTTTAAAATAAATAAATATCTGACGAATCATTCAGTTCTGTCAATATTTTCTATGTTATGCAAATAAATTACAAGGTCAAAGCCCAGTCAGTATTTAATGCTACGATGGTATTTATTTGTACAGGTATGTCACTGTGAAATTGTGTAAACATAGTTATTCTGAACTAATATTATCAAGCTGAAGAGTTTCTTTGTTTGAACGCGCTACTCTCAGGAACTACTGGACCGATTTCAAAAAATATTTTATAGTTGGATATGTACGTGATCCTTGAGAGCTAAAGGCTATACTTGTATCACGGGATGTTTGAATTTGTCATCACCGTTGGCTTTGACGGTGGAAACATCGCGAGAACCGGTGACAAGAAGGCCATCAGTGTTACAAGTAGGACATGTTTCGAGGTCTATGCTATCCGCCAACTCGCACTTGAGACTGTCCTGAGTACTAAAAGTGGGGACATAAAGTGGACTACTTATTAAATATTGGTGGACATTTCACACACAACACCATTTGACCCCAAACTAAGCAAAGCTTGTATGATGGGATAGCTGATATAATACTTGTATAGTTTTAAATACATACTTATTATACATAGAAACACCCAGACACAGTGCAAACATTTGAATTCATCACACAAATATTTGCGCTGGGTGGGAATCGAACCCAAGACCCTCGGCTTCGCAGGCACAGCTACTACCAACTAAGCCAAGAGGCCAGTCGTTATTATACTATTGCTTTGTATCGGTTACCTATATGACAGTAAAATTAACGTGGAATTTTAAAACTTGATTTAATCTCTTGTTTAACTTTGTTCTTTGATGACACAAACGTCAAAGCGTCCACACCGATTGGACTTTGCTCTGAAAATTTGCTAGTTTTCTGACTCTGTAAGTCTTGAGTAAATATTTGGAACGGCTGTTACTGTCAATTTGTAGATAAATCGTACCGATACCTTATTAGAACATGTTGCACGATAACGTGTCTCTGTACTGTTTCTCAACTAAACATAGCGAGATAAGGTGCGTTCAAATTGATAACGACCAAACAGTGCAGGTTGCTTGTGCTGGAGACAAGTTGTTTGACACATCATAATGTGCTTTATATCAGGGCTAGACGGAAACAAAGAGAACACTTTATAACAATTTACTTAAAAATGCATGCGTGTGAACTTATGTACTATGGACGCAAGAAGTTAATAGGTACACCTTCTCTTTATTCCCCGGCCAAGAAATCCAACTTCAACCATAGAATATACATATAGAATAACATCTTAAACGGACGAAGTGTTTACCTGCATTTAGTTACAATGTTGACTAGCTAAGTATTACTTCGGGGTGTCGAGTTTACGTGACGATGTGCGGGCGCATCGTAAAAATTTACTCTCATTCATCATATTTCATTAACGCACCAAAGGAAGTGTACCTATACTTTAAACAAATTCAATGTTATGCCATCTTTACCATGTAGGTATGATATCCAACAAAAAAAAAAAAAGTTTAGCATTAGTTATTAGTAGGGGCCCAAAGTTTTACTCGTGCTGTTCCCATACTATTAATTTTAATGTAACAAAACCGCTGGGGTACTTATGTGTTATCCTTGCTTTTGATCTTTCTCTGCACCAAATTGTATTTAGCCAAATAGGTACTGTTTAGCAGTTTTGCGTGTTCAACATGTCAAAAATCCACATTTCCACCGATACTTTCGCAGTGATAATATTGGTACGATAGTACAAAGACAGACAGATGTGAATTAGTTTAGTACGGCCTTGCCTTTTGTGCTAGCCTAGAGTTTGGTGGGTAGTAGAGGCCACTTGAAACTAACTACCAAAGTATTTTCCTACTCACTGACAACGTGGGACCGCTTAAGATAGAAATAAGAACATCATTTTGTATGATATAGTGATGGTTCCTGCAGGACAGGCGGTAAGTTACACGTCTGTCCATAAAGACACCTATTAAGGAGTTTAAATTACTGCCTTGCACTGCATTGGGCTCATCATATAGGTTCTTAGTTGTAATCGGCATCGAATGCCATTTAAACATTTTAATTGAGTCCTTGTCTCAATTATCTGGGTAGTTGATAGCCCTATTAGCTTTATTACGTAATTACGTGGCTGTGAAGGCGCGGGTCATCGTCCTGAGCTTATCGTTATGATGACATGCCCGTCACCACACGCGAGCTACGAAGGATTAGCGCTGTTTGCCAGAGAGATAGCGTTTCCGTTTCAACAACAAAGCTTTTTTACACGACTTCATCAGACAGAGAAAGAGGTGTATGTGCCATCGTAAAAATGGAAATATATACCTACCGTCAGTTTATAATGTGCCCGTCGTTAAAGAGATTAAATATCGCACACTTCAGTCCTAATATTTAAAAAAAAATATTTCATTAACTAACCCGTGATCAAAAGCAAAGAAATATTAAGACAAATTCATTTGTTCATAGTGTTTTTTTCTTCAAAAATATTCTTTTATAATTTCTTCAAAATTATTAGTTTAAAAAACATTAGACACACTACCATGTATTTGCCGTATTCGCACGACACACTTCTATTATAAATGCAAAAGTTAGGACGTTTGTTGCTCAATCATGTTGGAACAGCTAAACAGAGCGAATTGAAATTTCGAACACTGCTAAGCTGAAACAGATAAAGCCGGTGTCGCTAGTATTATAATAATAAGCTTTTTTTCTTGTTATTATAGTCTAGGGTCAAATTGAGAATAGATTAATATTGCTTTATGTAATTTCGATCACTTAGCGACCACTATTTTGTCCATCATCATCATCAGCCGCAAGACGTCCACTGCTGAACATAGGCCTCCCCCAAGACTTCCACAACGAACGCGCCTTCGCAACCTGCAACTAGCGGTTTCCAGCGACCTTTGTGAGGTCATCTGTCCATCTAGCGGGAGACCGTCCAACACTGCGTCTTCCTGTTCGTGGTCGCCTATCGAGAACCTTTCTTCCCCATCGGTTGACAGTTCTACGAGCGACTATTTTGTTAAATGCCCTCGAATTAGGTCAAGGAAAGACTGGTTTAATTTCCCATTGCGTCAGAATAAATAAAATAATGCTTGTGGCATCCATTACACAACCGGTGTTAATTTCACGTTAAATTACCATCTGAATTACTTAATGTCATCAAGTAATGAGAGGGTAAGCAGAAAGTGTACATTGAATCAAAAGGATCGCTATTTGATTTGATTTATTATGTTATTATTAAATTCATTTTTATTTATTTATTATTTTTATTACATGATTTATTTGATATGGTAGCTAAGTGACCATAACTGAGTGATCGTAGATTTGATTCCTGCAGCTTTGGGTATTTTTCGAGATGTAAAAGTTTCGTTAAATTAAACAAAAATTGTAATCTCATCACTAAGGCGATAACCGTGCAGGGAAACATCGTGTAAATACAGACATGCCTTGAAATAGATAAAAATAAATCTTTGAAGCCGATTGCTTGGGTTAAATCGATGCAAGTTTTTAGAGAGTACCTCAACAAACTGACATAACTTATACAACATACAAGACAAAAGAGATTATCTATAATCGTTTGTTGATCTTAATATCTTAAAAGTCGTGTTACTGTGTAAACTACAGTATCTGAGTACGGTTGCCTGAAAGAGATTGCTCTTAGCGAGAAGACCGTTAAAATGTGTAGTTTATAATGTTCTTATGGGACTTTCATTATTTTCGCGAGGTGAATTAATCGGGAATATTTTTCGCAATGTTTGATGAAAATTGATCCAACGTGGATCAACAAAACCTTCATATTTTTTCATAGCTATCGCAATATGGGTATTAAATGAAAGGATCTTTTTAGTAGAATACTAGAAAAAATTTGGGATTGAAGGAGATTTTCTTATCTTGTCGACATTTTCAGTCTACAGGGTTTTCGTTTTCGGTAATCATCCTGCATCCGTTAAGTGGATGTTAAGTGCATTAAATACGTAAACTTTTGTTCTACAGTTTATAAAGAAAAAGTTGGCAGTCATAGGAACTGCCGATAGAAGTGAAAACTTATAACTCAGAATTTGATAGCTTATTTTGGAAACTACACGTGTGTGTGTAACCGGAGGGCGTGGCCTGGTCATCATGGCATGGCCATCTAGAAATGCGTCAGAATTTACCATTGGCTGTTGCGTTTCTAGATGGCCATGCCATGATGGCCTATCATTCTCAAAGGGTTCAGCATTTCCCATTGGCTGACGTATTTCTAGATGGCCAATAGCCATGGTCCCGAGCTCCCGAGTTTACCCGAAGCTTTCTTATCATACCCGAGCGTGACGAATAAATTCAATTCACAAGCCCACGAAAAATCTGTCTAGGCGCGCCTAAAGAAGTTTTCACTTCAAAAATCGTATATATTTTTCCCATATCAAATAAAAAAATTGTATTTGCCCGGTCTAAAAGCATCGAACTCTTTGTAACAAGAGTTCACTCTTTAACGCTCGATAAATGATGCGACGAAGTGTAAAAAATATTAGACAGCCGCTAAGGGCTCTCACACAAAACTGCGATGCGACGCCGCATCGGAGCAATTCGCCATCGCAAGTTCCTCCGATGCGGCGTCGTATCGCATCGCAGTTTTGTGTGGGAGCTCTAAACAGTGCTAGAGAGAACAACAAACAGTGTTTTTGGGGACATGTATAGAGTTTCAACAAAAGTTATAGAACAAAAGTTTGTTAAATATACAGAAAATTATTTAAGGGTAGGATGCAAGCTGTACCAGGCTAACCAGTGGCCCTGTGTACTATTTCTGCGCAACCCGCCATTGCAACCGTTCTCAGTTCATACACCAATTAACGCGAACGTTCGTATCGTATTTCACGCATAGGCCGTAAAGGTTAA
This sequence comes from Ectropis crepuscularia, assembly GCA_963693475.1. Lineage (NCBI taxonomy): Eukaryota > Metazoa > Arthropoda > Insecta > Lepidoptera > Geometridae > Ectropis > Ectropis crepuscularia. Next base: position 10,765,501 of record OY856339.1, on the reverse strand, counting down.
TCGGGTTTTTATCTCATTCCGTGGCGGCTCGTTTCATGTTTAATGAAGGAATGATGTAACTATTCTTATCGTGGACGGAACCGTCTAGCGTCTGTTTACCGCGAACCTTATGGGATATTTTTATTCTGTACGCGAATTTCGGTTTATTTTCACAATTTTATACGGCGTTGCTAAGATTTTGAATACATTACGATTTTCGTTATACTTGTAGTACAGTGTATGGTAGTGACAACAGCACAACACAGTAACAACAACTACAGATAGTGCAATCCACGAAGACGCGCCCCACTATTCCTCCTAACCGTTTATAGTATATGTGTGCAAGCTTCCGTCAATGTTTGAGTGTTATCGGTACACACTAATTACCTATGAATGCACACGCTCACTACAATGACTGGTGAATGGTTCGCGACTGACGCTCGGAGCAAACGCGATTGGTGGAGAAAAAAATTGGTGGGGCGCGTCTTCGTGGATTGCGCTATCTATACAGCTTAAAATATGAACATGTAAAAATATGTATGCTTAAGACCGCACGGCAGAAGTGAAAGCTTTATTATAATTAATAAAAACTGCAGTGGAGAACAGCTGACTTTGTATTGATTGGATACATTTCGGAGAGTGTGCAGCAGATCTGCATCATTTAGTACCTACAACCTTGCCCTTTTTCTATCAGACTGTTCGTAGCTCCAAAAACGACATCATTTATTTATCCAATTACTCGAACAAAGAGGAGAATTTCACTTTCCTAATAAGAAAACCTAAACTTTGAAATGCGTTGCCTGAGTGGTTAATTCCTGATGGACATGATTTAAGTGAATCGGTTCTTTTTAGGTTATAGCAAGCTCCATCATGATGTCATTGTTACTTAACATAAGACGGTCAAAAGTAAACTTAGATAAAACAAAGTAACTACTTAAATATACGTTCAACTTCTCAAACTTCCTAGACGTTCGAGAAAGTTATTCGTTTCCCGTCAGATTCGAATTTCGAATACTTGTTTAAGGCCAAGTTGCCTTCGTTGTCAATTTTCTGAAAATGTTGAAGCTTTTGTTCTTCAAGGAATCCTGATTGCTCTTAAAGGTCTTGACGTGATTGATGCTGTCGTACTTACTTTACATCGTACCCGTTCAAGAAGAAAATACCTAAAGGAAAGAAAGCGAAGCTTCAGAGTTGCGTTGACATGATAAATGAGACTTATAAATAAATCAAATGGTACAGTATTAAGGGGATATTTCCCCGAAATATTTACTGATAATATATTAACTGATATGATATAAAAAAGTTGACAGAATGTTATTGTAACTTTAACTTGTACAACAACAAAAAAGTGGGTACTTGTACCAAAACTCATGGTTAAAAAAGTACTTTGTAAAAGTGTTTACTTCTATAATAATATAAGTATTTTATCTGTTATTATATGTAAATCTGCCCAGGACTTAACCGTACACCGTACAATTTAGCACAGGACACGACCGTAGAATTTAGAAAAAACCTATTCGTTATGGAACGCTTCCGTAAATGGAATAAAACGTATTCAATGTACTGTACCATACTTATCTCATGATATAGGCATTCTTATTTTATTTTTAAATTAAAAAAAAGTGACGAGACGATCAGCACATCTGCCTGATGGTAAGCAACATGACTGCCACATAACAGCACAGTGACACGCAGCTATTGGAACATGAAGAGTCCGAATCATTACCTAGCACTGCACTGCGCTCGTCACCCAGAGATCTAATATGTTATATCTCTAAGCCCTGTAATTTATCTGGAAACATTGCCCTTCGAACCGGAACACAGTAACGTTTGCCCATTAGATACTGCTTGGCGGTAGAATAACTGGCAAAAGTGTGGTACTTTCCAGGCGGACTTTGCTAAGAGTTCTAACACTACAAAATCCTTATTTCTCAGGATAGAAGATCTACTCGCCAACAGTCTCATAGATTCCTGTCTAATTACCGAGGGTTATTGTTGCACCATGCGCCCAATCAAACCTTTACAAAACATAAGCCAGTAGGTACTAACGTAAAATTACAATATGAAAACATCAATTCACCCCTTGTATTGAAACATTGTGTTAAACGCGTTTCATTTGTAACAGCAGTAAACGAAACCCATAACGTGGATGTAAAAGTCCACCCTACTGAATTGTACGTCGTATATTTAAATTGTAGCAGTACTGGAGCCAGCAACCTTACTACAGCAGTTTGATTGGGATTAATATTGCGATTCACTCCCTCCATGTCAGTGTTGAAAGCTTATATACTTATAGAGCTTTATGGGTATAACTAGCTGCGCCACGCGTTAGTACCTGTGGCTTAATCCAACCACTAACTTGAATTTTAAGCACTATGTTTTAATACAGGTATAATAGTCTTCCTGAAATAAATAGTTAAATCTCAACCCTTGATTTCGGTAGCTTCAAAAACAGATTGAAGAACAGGTTGGCTAATCGATTTGACTTTGTAGGTATAGTTACAGCGAATGCTTCGAAAGTGATGGTAAAGTTTCTATACAATCGTAAAAAAATACATTGTTCATTACATTTGTAAGGAATATTAAATAATTGACATTAAGTACGATAATAATTATCGTACAGTGAAATGCTCATTTCAAACTTCAAAAATGTATATTTTTTGTCTTCCTTTTATTGTTTTCGCTAGTGAACGTGTAAATTGTACATTTATGAATGAAGAACTTTGACTTTAGTAACACTTACTACGTTTTTAATTTCGTTCAAATCATCATCAGATCGCCAATAAGGTACAATCCGCAAAAAAACTAAGTAGCCCGTTAGTTAGATTGCCAAAAAATATTGTACACGTATTTTTTCTTTTGTTTCACAAACAAAAAATGACGAAGATACAGCGCTTCGAAGTTTCGTGTGACGCCACTTGTGAGTACGATTTTTACTCACGAGTGACGTCGCGACCCCCCACTCTCGAAGTTTGATGGTCTATATCTTTGACGATTTTTAATATTATGAAAAAACAAAAAATACGCGTGTCCAATATGTTTCCATGATCTAGCTGACGGACTAATTAGGATGGTGTATTTTTGACCCAGTCCGGTACCCTATTGTTTCAAGAGTCTTACTGTATTCCTATATTGTACTCGTATGTATAATTTATGGTGTGGACAATAAAGATTTTTCATTTATCCATTCATGTTTATGTAAATCTAACAATAAGTACCTAGAAGTCACGATAAGACCCGAGTACTGTCACCTCTACCTGTCACCGCACCACCGCTAACACAGCACTAAGAAACACAAGTCCCGTCATGCAAAGGTCGTAAACTTGTCTTTGTAGCCTCCACAACTTGCACAAGACTAGCTTCGTAAGTGTCATGAAACTATTCCTCGATTCTCTTTACGTACTTGTAAGCTATGCTAGGGTTACGAGAGATAGTTTCCAAGTAACATAGTGTAGCAGTTGTTCAACATGCCACGTAGAAACTTCAGATTTTTGGCTCTGTGTGTTAATAAGTAACATTTTTAAAACTATATTCATTAGCATTTTAATAAATGTGTATGGTATAATTAAATAAACTCCATTTGCTTTTTGTATGCTTATATGAAATAGATCAAATAGAAGAAAGGAGGAATAAATTTCGAGAAGACTTTTTGGACATTTCAATTTCTTAGGTGTAATAAAATAATTTATGACGACACAGCTGACTCCGCAAACGTATAGCAAACTCCCAGGGCCACCAGACGTCAAGTATTTTCTGACGAACTAAATATGGACGATCGAGTAGTGTTAGTATTTACTAAGAACGCAAGCCTACTCGCTTGCTTGCTTAGACGGCTAATTTTGAGATATCGTGTAATGAAGGTACATCAGGAAAGTACTTACCTCACGTGAATTCTCCAACGTGATTTTGACGTATATTATTATAACCAGTATCCTTAAAATAAGTCGCCAATACATCCAGACGCATTCCATGCGCCGTTTTGCTTTGCAGACGCTTTAAAACTCCCAAAATAGTAATTTAACTTCACGTAAATTTTGATACACAATTTTTATACATAAGTATAAAATATAATAAAGTAGCCAAGTGCGAGTTGGACTCGCCCATGAAGGGTTCCGTTGCAGCAAGTAACATAATATACATAGTACACATAGTTCTTGTAGTTCGTTGTAACTTTGAGCGAAGTTTCAATAATAGTGTATATATGACGTACTAAAAAAAACTACTCATCAGATCGAGTTCAAACTAATTTTCGTTGGTAGTTTACATGATAATGTGCATTATATATTTTTTTTAGATTTTTCATTCTCTTACTTTAGAAGTTAGAGGGAGGGGGTCACACATTTTACCACTTTGGAAGTGTGTCTCGCGCAAACTATTCAGTGTATACGAAAATGATTTTAGAAACCTCAACATCATTTTTAAAGACCTATCGATAGACACCCCACACGTGTAGGTGTGATGAAAAAAAAATTTTGAGTTTCAGTTCTCAGTATGGGGGGCAACCCTAATTTTTCATTTTTTTTAATTTTTTTGTTCAAATCTTAATGCGGTTCACAGAATACATCTACTTACCAAGTTTCAACAGTGTAGTTCTTATAGTTTCGGCAAAAAGTGGCTGTGACATACGGACGGACAGACAGACAGACAGACAGACATGACGAATCTATAAGGGTTCCGTTTTTACGTTTTACGGAACCCTAAAAAGTATTAGTAGAACAGAAGAATAGAGTATCAGAATTTACGTTTAACATTATTTACGAAATAGGGTTCTAAAATAGTTGTTTGGCGGACATAACACAATTAAGGTTAGGTAAGGTCCGCAAAACCACTATTTTAAAACCTTTTACAAGAAGATAGACCAATTTAAAGGGTCAATCGCCTAAAGTGTGACTTTTAGCTTTAAGTAATCAAACTAAATTTATATGCGGAAGCTCGTTTCCCCTTGGGCAAAAATAAAATGAGCTAGTCAACTTGTCACCCCAATAATGACAAGTCGAAATATTAACTTAACGCTCGGCACCGTTCGACATAGGTAAGTTTTTTTAGGGTTCCGTAAAACGTAAAAACGGAACCCTTATAGATTCGTCATGTCTGTCTGTCTGTCTGTCCGTCCGTATGTCACAGCCACTTTTTGCCGAAACTATGAGAACTACACTATTGAAACTTGGTAAGTGGATGTATTCTGTGAACCGCATTAAGATTTTTACAAAAAAATTCAAAAAAAAAACAAAAATTAGGGTTGCCCCCCCATAATGAGAACTGAAACTCAAAATATTTTTTTTCATCAAACCTACACGTGTGGGTTGTCTATCGATAGGGCTTTAAAAATGATGTTGAGGTTTCTAATATAGTTTTTGTATACACTGAATAATTTGCGCGAGAGACACTTCCAAAGTGGTAAAATGTGTCCCCCCCCCTCTAACTTCTAAAGTAAGGGAATGAAAAAACTAAAAAAAATATATGATGTACATTACCATGCAAACTACCAACGAAAATTGGTTTGAACTCGATCTGATGAGTAGTTTTTTTTTAGTACGTCATAAATACACTATTATAAAAACTTCGATCAAAGTTACAACCAACTACAAGAACTATGTGTACTATGTATATTATGTTACTTGCTGCAACGGAACCCTTCATGGGCGAGTCCAACTCGCACTTGGCCACTTTATTTTCTATGCCTATAGAGCAATGGCAGTTGGATTCAGATAGTTTTTACTATCTACCGAAGTAGAACATAGCACCGAAATAGAGTCTTTCGTCTGCTGTGCTAGACCAATAGCACAGCAGACGAAAGACTCTATTAATCTTATCTTACCTGACTATTTACGCCCTAACAGTATTCCAGTTATTTACTTACCGAGGTCTAAGCTCGACGAAGACTATCGATATAAAATTATTGTGCTTGTCATTTTAATAAGGAATTTGGGAGTTTCTTATCTAAAATATTTAAATGGTGTTTGTGGTCGTATTCATCTGAAATCAGATTTTAACGACTTTTTTAAAGCTATACCCATAATAATATTCCATAATAATAAATAATAATTATCGTCTGTGTCACGATCGAATAGTATGTAATTATTTTATATCAGCAGTGCCCCGCAGATTTATCCGCATAGTGCGCGATCCCGTTATTTTCACGGGATAAAAATAGCCTATGTGAAATTTTGTATGAAATACTATCGATGTAGGTACAAAACTTCATCCAAATACTTAGGTCATTTTTACATGACAGAGTACAAACATTCTTATAAACTTTCGTTTATAATGTTAGGTTAAACTATCTTTGTTAGCGGGATATGTATGTTTTTGCTTGTAGTGTCAATTACGCAAAGAGATATATTAGACCAAGAGCCCATGCACCCCAGACCTTCGTTATTTTATAAAAGCTGAACGTTTGTCAGAGTATGCTCCCAACACAGTTAAGAACGATGGCCCATGATGAAGTTTGGATCATCCTGGCTTTGGCAGATAAACGGTACTAAAGGTGTACCGATCTAAATTTGTCAAATTATAAAGTCTGATATTTTGGTAATACCTTCAGAATATTATTAAAAATTACACCAATAATTGCTAGACACTTAACATCGTGGTAAGCACTTGCCAGACACCCATGTTGTGTTAATGTTCATGCAATTATAATTCTACTTGCGCCATAATATGCGCGCTTATTTTTAAACATAATATTTGGGTAACGATTAGCAGCCTAATTATCATAAGTAGCCCACTAAAAGTTCCCACTGCTGGGACTTGGGGCCTTAGTACCGTTTATTTGCCAAAGCCAGGATGACCCAAACTTCAAAATGGTCCATCGTTCTTACCTGTGTTAGGAGCATGCGCTGACAAGTTTTCAGCTTTTATAAAATAACGAAGGTCTGGGGTTCACGGGCTCTTGTTCTATATGTAAATAAGCTACCTGACTGGTTTAATTGTTAGTAAGTATGTATGACATTTAAAAATAATGTTTTTAAATAATGTGATTCTGCTAAGTACGCAATAAATTTCTCGTAAATGTTAAAAGTGTCTCATCCTGCAAGATGCAAAGATATAACTTTAGGTAACGATTGGAATCCAAGTAGGCCAATAATCGCCTCATTGAAAATTCCGAACAACGCCTCCGGTATTTTAGGTAGTACGGCCCATTTTTGGCGATATCTCATTGTCCAGTCTGTCTGCGATTCTCTTTTTGGAAATTAATTGGGCGTATTTCAATACAATGTGCTAAAATACTTTTAAGTCGAATAAAAGCTTTAAAAAATGTTACCAAACTCTTGTTACTAAAAAAGTTTATCTAATTTATGTTTTTTTTTATTTGTAGAGTGACAAGATGACTACATGTCCTGTGCCTGATGGTAAGCAACATGCCTGCCACATAACAGCACAGTGACATGTAGCTATTGGAACATGAAGAGTCCAAATCTCTACCTAGCACTGCACTGTGCTCGTCGCCCAGAGATTTGAGATGTTTTATTTCTATGCTCTGTAATGTCACAGGAAACATTGCCCTTTAAACCGGAACACAGTAGTGTTTGCGCATTACTGCTTGGGGTGGTAGAATAAATGGCAAAAGTGTGGCACTTCTCCAGACAGACTCTGCAAAGGGTCCTACAACTATAAAAAAGTGGTTGGAGAGATTAATAAATAAATAAATACTATTGGACATTTCACACACAACGCCATCTGACACCAGATGTATGTTAAAATAGACATACCTCCTACAGCCATGTGTAGTAGGTTTTGTTACAGCTGTACCGTCTATACCGTCTCACCTGTAACAAAAAAAGATTTATGTTAAACTTATGAAAATAATGCATTTTTGTATACGTCGCTTCGTAGGTACTAAGTTATCACGATGGTTATCACACTAGTATTATCTCTAGATAAGTACTACTAGATCTTTGCCGTGTTTCAGTTGTAGAGCGAGTCCCCTGTGTTTCGATGCAGTGGCATGTACCATGTTCAGATGTAGTAATTTGACGAATTGTGAATACTTTATGATTGCATTGCATTATAGAGGTTCTTATGGAATGGTGTAACTTAACACAAAAGTTTCTAATCGCTGGCAGACATATCCTCTTTCTTAGTCGTTTGAAGTGTTTTATCCTACACTAATATTGTTATTTAGCTGTACCAGCGGTTTCACCCGCGTTTTAAAGATTTATGTTTTTCACGGAACCCTAATTATGTTGCTGAAGTAAGAGTAGCCTATAGCCTATATTAGAACATCAGCAGTCTGATAGGGAAAGGCCTTATATATTATGCTATTAATCCTTCTAATATTATAAATGTCAATGTTTGGATGTTTGTTGCTCAATCACGTCGTAACGTCTTAATGGCTCTGGTTGTAATTTGGAACACAGTTAGATTATAGTCTGGAAGAACACATAGGTTACTTTTATCCCGGGAAAACAACGGGAACTTAGCGGTTAAAACCATGGGGCACTGCTGGTATTAAAATATAACACACTACGATGATGATGTATGAAAAACATTCCTAGTTACAATTACGAAGTAAAATACTTATCTTTAACTTTAATTTAATCTACTTTTATCGATTGGTATTTATTTCAAAAGGTTTATATTTTACTGTGTTAAATTACTAAACTACATTATTATTTGAAGTAATCGCAACAATTTGTTACGCGAACATGTTACTTAATGCGAACAAATCCGTGTTACACCATGATGAATACTTGATATATTAAGTAAATTAATACCCCGTAGCGGATTGTTCAAAATGAAGTCTCTATGGAGTCGGACACTTATTTCCGCCTTCCTAATTCTGTTTCCGAATGTAAGTACATTAAATCACGTAACTCGTGCTCGCGAATCTAGATTAATTGCTATTTTATGTAACACCGGTTTTATTGCTGTTTTGCAGAGTTTTCTGTGTCAGACAGCGGCGCCAAGCGGACCACTGCCGACACACCTGAAGAAACTTTTGGAGAAGGTAGCTGATAAATGCCCAGGACCTATCCAGAAGAGTTTAAATCCAGCTACGAATGGAGTTTTCCCTGGTTTTGCACCCAGATCCCAGTGTTTAACAGATTGTCCAAGTCAGACCAAATCTAGTTCTAATAGTGCCCAAGCAAAAATTAGACAATTTGCTCAAAATGCAGCAAACAGCAATACCCATTTCCAGAAATTACTTCAAAATCAGAACACACCATGCAACGGTCGGCCAAACCCAAATTTACCACGAATTTCGGAATTACCGTCAAGACTAAATACACCATACCCAAATTCAGACACTCCCCTAGTTACGAACAGTGCACTAAGTTATCAGCAAGAAATTTCTCCTTGTGTAATACTAACCCAGAACCCAGGACCTCTTCAACAAGTAAATGGATTAAGTACATCAGCAAAAGAAGTTTTCACCGGTATCACTCCAAAAATCGAGTTTTCACCCGAATTTCAGAATAAGCCGGAACATTCGATGTCATGTGGCTCTACCCCACAAGCTAACTTCACACCGTTTACACAAAGCGCAGCAAATAATAATTACCAATTGCAAAAATTACAGCAAATTCAGAATTTACGCAGTGGTCAACGATACATGAATACAGAACCTACATATGAGTTACCAAGGCAAATCACACCATGTGCAAATTTAGATACAGTTTTCGATACAAACGCCGCTACACAAATTACTCAGCAAGAAATCTCACCCTATGTAATACCAAGCCAGAACCTAGGACTTAATCAACAGCAAAATAATTTAAACCCGCCCGTAGTTGGTGTTTTCCCGCCACTGACTTCTCGAAACCTCGAAATACCTCAATGTCCGTGTAAGCCCGAATGTTCACAAGCATGTTCTGTCTCACGGGGCACTATGGGCCCAATTTTTCCAAATGCGGTTAGTGGTTACCAGATGAAAGAAAATCTTCAAAATGATGTTTGCAGTGCTCTTCCACGTAAATCTGAATTTCTCCATCCACAAATTATGCCGTGTCCCAATTCAGAAGCACTTTCAGTTACAAATGCTGCTCAAACTCTTAAGCCAGATATTTCACCATGTAAAATACCGAAATGGCAAAATCACCAAATGTCACCAGATCTACAAATACCTTTGGCGCCAGTAATCGGATCACCTCTGAATCTGCCGTCCCCTATATTTTTTCAAAAGGAAATGCCATCGACGTCACCTTTTGCATCTAATCTATTTCAACCAATATCCGTACCGTGTCAACCAAGCGTAAGCTCTCCCTGTGAGTCAGTAAGTGATCAAACTTCATTGAATATTTTACCGTCCTCAAATATTCCAACACAAACTTGTGCTCCTATGCAAAGTGTAGCGTATCCCAACACCTTTGTTCCCATCAATGTGGTGTCAGATTTACCAAAATGTCCCATCTCATTTTTGCCGCCTGTGTTTTTAAAAGATGATGATTTCTGCAGCAATCGTATTGAAGAAAAAGTTATTACTGTGCCCATTAACTTAGAAATAAATATGCCATCACCGCAGGTTCCAGAATCACATATAACGTTTATCACAGCATCTCCTCCCAGTCCCCCTGTTCTTGCTACTTCTGATTCTTCTGATGTAACGCTAGAAGCATATCCGTCTTATCCTTTACCTCCAATAATTATAGAAAATAAAAAGTCCAAATTAAAGAGCTTGCTGCCTCTAATGCTGATAGCTATGACAGCGGATGATAGATGCTGTTGTTGCTCATGCGGTGGTTCTAACTCTTGTGTCCCAGTTCCATTTCCAATACCAATACCCACAAACAATCCTATCATAATAGGAAACTCAAAACGGTCATCCAATATCACCAAAGCAACAGCAACCGCTCAAGATAATTAAAACTAAATTTAAGTATTTATTAATTATGTTAAAGAAGTTAGATTTATGAGTATTGCGTGTACATTTGCAGTTTAGAACGTGTGGTAATAAAATGTTCTTATGTTTTATTTTGCCTTTTACTAGATGTCCCCTAAATTTTTTCACTTTCTAGACGACTCACAGGCCTGGAGCTATTTGGTGTTTCCAAACAATTCCAACATTTTTTTATTAATATTATAACTTATAACATTTGGATGTTTGTTGCACAATCACGTCGTAACGTATGAACAGATGGGGCTGAAAGGAACACAGTTAGAATATAGAAAACTATGCAGTTAAAACCTCAGAGAGCACTCCGAGCCAATCTGATGCTAGCAGCAGCCAGCATTCCTTAAAATTAGTAGTAATATTATCTCCCAATATAATACAAAATTGTTGGGACGAATTTGGCACCCACACTCGGATTATTCTGCACGTTGGGATGCAATAGATATCATAATGTTGTTTGTTATGATGAGAATAGACGTTGATACAGGTTTTGATCGCGATCTTGGCCAGGTTCAATGCCTGCGTTGGCAGCCGCCGTCCAACTACTATAATAAATCGTTGACGAGTTTATTTTCGTCGCCTATTCATAACATGATCATTGTGATAAATCACTACAGTGTCAACATTGTTAAGACAAAAATATGTGCTGAAACTGACGAATATAATGTACAAAGCATTAGCATTTCTCTTAATGTTCCCTCTGAGACTCAGGGTCTTCTCTCACTGAGTCAAGGCCGTAATCCAACGCGCTGTCCAAGTGTGGATTTGGCGAGTGACATATGACAAATGATCTCGAAATATTATTCTTAGAACATACCTTATGATATTTTCTTTCAAAGTTAAAGCTCAAAGTAAGCTCGCACATATGTAAGTAATTGCAAAAATATACGGGATTCGAACTTACGACCTCTTGATTTTGAAATAAGGCGTTCTAGATACTGTGCGAACACGGCTTTTTATCTCTAAAACTTAGCCCAAAAAATACATAATTAAATACTATTCATACTTTTACCCAAAACCCACAACATCATCTAATCCCGAACGAAGTAATTCATGTGCTATGGAAGCCAGATTAAATAAATATGTAAAGTAACATAGAAAATTTGTACTAAGTTGAAAGTCGATAAAACAACTTTTACGATAGGATGGGATGAACCTGGAATCACGAGAAAATCTACTGTTTCATACATTTTGTAATGCTTAAAATACAATGTCGTATGAGACAGCTGATTTCACGATTTTGGATTCGATTCGATTTTGAGGCTCGTTGCAAAGTATGTGGTGATATGTGGAAGTTACTACGTTCTATGTTCAGCTTTATCTTTGATCATAATGTTGTTTACCATCACATGACATGGTGGTCATACGTAGAAGCCTTATGTAGAATAGAAAAAAAGTTATATTTATAAGTAAGTTACTAACTGCGGTTTTACCGGTGTAGTTCTCGTTCCCGTTATTTTCCGGGGATAACAAGTTGGTAATGTTCCAAATGTCAACACGAAAGGTTCAACCGTTCCGACGTGATTGAGCAACAAACATCCAAATTTTCGGATTAATAATATAAAATGACAAGGTGACTAAGACATGTACCGGATTGCAACACTGCCAGCCCATAATAATGCCAGACAGCGTTTGTGATTGTCTAGTACTCTGCATTGCGCTTGTCGCCTAGAAACAAAATATGGTTTAACTCTTTACCCTGTAACTTCTCTGGAAACATTGCCCTTCAAACCCTTTTGGCTGGCCTTGTGGCTTAGTTGGTAGTAAGTCTTCCTGTGAAGCTGTAGATCGTGAATTTGATTCCCACCCAGTACAAATATTTGTGTGCTGAATATTTTTTGTTCTGCGTTTGGGTGTTTCTATTTAAAGGTACCTAATAAGTATGTATTTATAACTTGTAATATATAAGTATTATGTCAGATGTCTGGCTTTGCGGCAGAGTTTGCGGTTAGATGGTGCTGTGAGAGAAAAATGTCCACCAATATATATGTATGTACATAAATATTTTTATTAAAAATATGCAAAACATATTCAGTTCACTAATTCACGTTACCTGATAACTTATTACAATTTATGTGCTTATAATTATGTATTCTTACATAGTGACTGTGGAACGTGTGGTATTTAAAATGATATCTAACGTTGCAACTTTTCTTACAAAAAGATTATAAAAGGACTGTTATCAATACGCTATATAACATGTATTTAAAATAATGCAACATGTTATTTCATTCGGACAGGTAGAAAAGAAAGACCGCGTTTTTTCAATTAGTTTGTAGTAATTTAATATTTATCTTATTATGAAAATTCCAGTAATTGTATACGCTGCTGCGATGGCGCTTTTGTTTAGTTTACAAGTAAGTTTTTTTAGTATACCTATAGAGTGACAGGGTCAGCAAATCATGTAGCTATGATAAGCAATATGTCTGGCTATAGTAGCACAGTTTTACTCAGCTATTTCAATATGAAAAGCTTACAATTACTGCCTGGCACAGAACTGCGCTCAGTAAATAAATAAATAAAATAAATGTTGGTGGACAATTCACACACAACACTATCTGACCCCAAACTAAGCAAAGCTTGTATGATGGCGGCCAGATAGCTGATATAATACTTATATAGTTTTAAATACATACGTATTATACATAGAAACACATTGCTCAGAGATAAAAGATGAAGTATCTTGTTGGTGTGTAAATTCTCTGGAATCATTGCCCGTTGAAACGTCTCATTTTTCGTATTTACAAACTGTAAAGGATACAAATTATAACTATATATTTTTAAATTCTGATTTGGCATGAAGCTGTATATAGTGGTACGTATATAAGATAAGTGGTATCCATACAGTCAATTGATTTAGGAGTTACAATGTTGCAGAGTTGTTTTCTTAAAGGGACATATTGTTAAAAATAACAAATAGTTCTTAACTAATTATTTCATAATTATAATTAGAATGGTTAGTGAAATACATAGGTTAAACGTGTCCTTAATTTAAACGGATTCAAAAATATTTTTACAGGAAGATACTGCGTCAGCACAACTCGTCACACCAAGCTTTTACAACGGAAGTCCCTTGCTGTACAGTTCCAACGACGATGACGATGACGATATAGGCGTGCTTCTGGCTCTGTTGCTGTTAGCTTCGAGAAACAAGGGGAGCAACTGTTGCTGCAACTCCAACAATAACGTCAGAACCATCCCAGTACCCTTCCCCATACCCTTCCCAACGAACAACCCAGTTATCCACCAAAGTGGGAGCAATGGCGACTCACCAATAAGCAACACCAGCAATACATCTTCGGAAGTCATTAGTGTAGCAACTGCAACCACATCTAGTTAGTAATTGATTGCACCAAGTCTTTTCATTCCGGGCTGAGTTGCATTTTGTGAGAGAGGTCTATGTCCAAAAGTGGATGTGTAGGTATAGGTGTAGGTATCAGAAACGGATTCAAGACGAGGGAATTGTGGTGTGTTAATATATTTATTACGTAAAAAATATTAAGTTTTAATACTTATTGTTATGAGTGCGTTAAGTTTTAATGTTATTAAAATGTTAAATCCAGACCCTTGTTTTTTTGACGTGATAACGTCTTATAATTCGATGAAGCCGGCTGCACGCCCACAAAACATGACGTCATGTACCGTTACCGTCGGTCGTTACCTCGCCGCATATTTGTTACAGTTGTATTAATTATTTCGACCAGTAGTTCAAGCGGGGATGTAGCTCAGTGATAGAGCGTTCGCTTTGCATGTGAAATGCCCCGGGTTCGATCCCCGGCATCTAAAAGCTTTTTTGCATTGTTTTTTGCATTGTTTTGATTGAAAATGACTAAATTCTACTGATTACTTTTTACATACAAATCTATTAAACAAATGAAATTAAAATTTTCGTTTTGAAAAATGCCACCATTCCATCAGTATTTTCTTAAGACGTTGTCACGTTCTATCGTCAGTAAACCGACTTTACAGACAAACATTTTTTTTAATAAATGTATTCTATCAGGTAGTTTTTAAACTTTGATTTGTACTCAATTGATAACATTGCACATAACTTATTCAATGGTTCTGAGAATACTCTCGCAACAGCCGTTGTAATGTTACCGAATCGTCCAGGTAATCTATACTAATATAATAAAGCTGAAGAGTTTGTTTGATTTTGTTTGTTGTATGAACGCGCTAATCTCAGGAACTAGTTAGAGCTAGATAGTCCATTTATCAAGAAAGGCTCTAAAACATAACGGTACTATCAATAGGAGCGGAACATGAACGTAAAATGTAACAAAAATGCGCTCGAGGGAAGACTTAAGAGCCGCGGAATGGTCAGCCACGGTGAAGCTAAGAGCAACCCACGGTGGGGCAGCTCCCTAGGGCTTTGGGCTAAAAGCTGACAGCAATACGGCTAGGAGCCGCGTAGTGTAGACGGTATCGTCGCCGGCGCGATTGAGACGGGCCGCGATGCTTAGCGGTGGGCAACATTGCAGTTGAGGAGAGACCATGGAGGAAGAGGAATGTCGGTATTACGATGAGCTGTTCTCCCTGTCTATCGTAGTCTTGCGTGATCGTCAATATATGATGGCAGAAGAGGTGGGGCTGCAGTGGAAGAAGAGTGTCGGTATAAGTGTCGCTTTTCCTGTCCTGTACAGCGGGATGATGGTAGACGACAGGGCCGAACAGTTATCCGTCGCAGGAGATCAAGGGTTTCCAGACTTACTAAGAGCGTCTGGTACCCACGGTTGGTCCCGAGGTGATCACGGCGTGCGCTGGGTGCGTTGGTGACGGGGCGCTGTCCCTGAGCTGAGGAATACCTCTTCTAATCCATTATTACGCAACGCCGTACAAAAATCATGCGACAAGGAGAAAAGATCGAGGGTTGCAACTCCCTATCTTCACCTGCACTCAGTTGGACAGACAAGTGACAGCATAGTGCTGAATCTTATTATTTTATACCCTTCTATCTTTCGACATAGGTCTCCTAGTGGTTCAAATGACCCATACATTTTGTACACGGACCTGTAGTTCATAAATGCAGCGTGGCTCTATAGGGGGTAGTGGTTGTTGGCGCGTTGTGTATTGTTTAACATCAGATGTTTGTTTGTATTATCATCGTTCTGTCTTTATAAAAACCATTATTATATGCAAATATTTGTGTGATGAATTCAAATGTTTGCACTGTGTCTGGGTGTTTCTATGTATAATAAGTATGTATTTTAAACTATATAAGTATTATATCAGCTATTTGGCCGCCATCACACAAGCTTTGCTTAGTTTGGGGTCAGATGGTGTTGTGTGTGAATTGTCCACCAATATTTATTTTATTTATTTTTATTTATTACCAAAAATTATATTGTCTGTCTGTGACTCCAAATTAAAAGTTGTTTACTAAATACATTTGAAAGCCTAAACGTAATTTTGCGCGTAATTTTCACAGGCAGCTGATAGCCGATCTTATACTCGTAAGTAACAAAAGTAAGGTACTTTTATTGTATCTTATCAAGCAAATAACATTCATTAGTTAAGGTAACCTGGGGGTTACACCGTGGGACGAAGCTAGTATTATGTCAGCTAGACTTCGGAGAGTGTGCGACTGATTTGCATGATCTAATACCATCCTGTCCTTGTTTCTATCGGAATGCTCGTAGCTCGAAAAAGCGACATCGTTTCATGGTTGATGTTCCAAAGATACGAACGAAGAGTTTTGGCTCTACTTTTGTGATAAGAACGTCTAGGCTGTGGAATACGTTGCCTGATTGTGTTTTCCCCGATGGTTACAATCTTTGTGTCTTCAAATCGAGAGTGAATCGGATTTTTTTTCTATGTAAACACGCTCCGTCGTAGACTACATCCTCGCTTAACATCAGGCGAGATGGTGGTCAAGTGTACACCTATAAAAGTAAAAAAATAAAAATCAAACTATTAGTTGCATCTCAATAACTGGTCGCAAATTGGCAACGCTGGTTTCCTGGACTTGATTACTCTCAGTAATATGCCGCCAGTTATGGCGTTCATATAAGTGTTTAGTTAGGTTTATTTTTGATCGAAGCCTCTGATGTTAAAATTTGACACCATTAGAAGCTTGAGAAGTGCAGCTTCATACTTTAGATGTCATCTTTAAAAATAGTTGACTAAGGAGCGCTTGTCCTATTCTTTATTTATTCTTTGAGGATATGAATAGTTTTACTCAAACTAAAATTGTGTAATATTGTGTAAAAAAAATATTTTGTACAAGACAGTATCAGATAACTAATGATCACAGCATTGGAGTATACTATAAAATAGCAATTATAAAATTAGTACAAATATGTCAAAATTTATCAAAATATTTGTTGAACTACAATTTATTTATCGATTGATTAAAACAGATTAAAACTCCATTGTATGATACACAGAACATATACTCGTATCAAGTTCTGTGGTATGACATATTTGTGAACTGTTATTTGTGCCATCGACAACTTTTAATTACTTCTAATAATTTAGTTAATTCATCCTAAGAAACTTCGATGTGAAAATCCCTATTTTGCGGCATCGATTATTTATCTTGTCCCTTATATGTAGGTACATAGATTGACTATTTTCTTCAAATCACAATTGGACCACTTCTGTGTGCTAACTTTTTAAAATGTTATAACAATAATTAAAATTGGGTCAGAATTGACGTCGATATCGACGGAAACACATAAAAGATAATACAAACAGTCGAATATAGGAACTCTTTAATAGCCAGAAATAAATTAACAGCGGAAAAACAATTGAGATGAAGAAATCTCTAATAAGAAATAACCAATGGTTGTGTTTACAATTCTCAGGATAAAGAGGCGTTAAATTGCGTTTTGTGAATATTGTGCAGTGTATTTTAAATGTAACTATCTACATATTTTATATCTAATACGTACTATTTGTAATAACTCAATTAAATAATTTCAATATAAATAATTATAGGTATAGTATATATTATACTTGTGCGTACGCTGCTACATGTGCGTAATGCCGCTAACTTAAAAACGGTGAAGGAAAACATCGTGAGGAAACCGACATGTACCTAGAATCTTTCGAAGTCATGTGTCATCCGCCAACCCGCACTAGGCCAGCGTGGTGGATTATGGCCTTAACTTTCTCCTTGCGAGAGAAGGCCCCGAGTCCCAGCAGTGGGAACGTTTAGTGGGCTGTTGATGTTGATGATGTTGTTGTTGATATATTATAAAAAAATATAATAATTAATTATTCAAATACTTAGACCGCATGAAAGGTGGATGGATATCCCACTTAAATAAACGTAAGGTTTCATAACAAACAGTACCATAATGTGACGTATCTAAATATAACTATAAAAAAGTACACAAACTTATTTTTTAGCGTATGTGAAATTTAGAAACATTTTCATTCACTCATTCCATAATAACGACAAACATATTCATAAAGAAAAAGTTTTATCGAGACATTCGCAAATTACAAATTGTCTATCATCAGTATGTGTTTGGAACGTGACGAGAAACCAAAACACGAGATAAGCATCTTAAACAATATAAAGATAATAAGCATAAGATTATGTAACGAACTACGACGAGATAAATAAAGCTTTATATATAAGAAGTATATCATATCATAAGAAGAATTTTCGAAATGGCGACGGCTGTGACCAAATCTAGAGTGTTACTGATTTTACTATTCTATTTACAGGTAATATTTTGAGTTGTACAATTTACTAAATATTTGATGTACAAAAAATTTAAACAATACCAAAAATATAAGAAAAAATGTAGATTAGATGTTTTCTGATAAAATTGTAAATGTTTACTAATCGTATTTTTATATTTTACAGAATATTGTAGCGCAACAATGTTTGAATAACATTGCGTCTAATAATGGGCCTGGATTTCATCAACAAATTATGCAAACATCGTATGGTCTGAATCCAGTCGCACAAAATGGGCTAGACACTAATTCAGCTTTACAAGGAAACGTGCAACAAGTGAATTACCAGCAACTCTCGAATATTCTGCAAACGCCACTCCCGCAACAATCGAATAATCAGCCACAATTGAATTTACTGCAATCTGTGAAGTCAATGATTAATTCACAACTTCTGAAGCCTTCAAACCTAGATGTAGGTGAAAACATATTTTCGAACGTACACAATATTCAACAATTCGGACAAAATCAAAGAGATATCCGTAATATAATTAACGGAAATCAACTACCGATGAACTATGAGCAGCTGCCTTCAACCCAAAACCAGCCAACTTCAAACGTCATTATGTCAGATTCGTTGAACAAACTTTTAAGCCATCAACCATCGAACTCATATTCGGCTAAATCCCAGCCTCAACAAAGTTTTACATTCCAATTTGTACCCATTGAAAAAGTTCCAGCCCAAGCTAATCAGCAAATGTTTGCTCTGCCCGTTCATAAAATTCCCACAAAAGATCAAAACTCAAGATATGCAGTTAGCCAACCTGCTACGAACTCTATACCAAATCAAGTATCAACTATACAGAAGCCTTCCTTCCTTATGGTCCCTGGTACTCATTCAGCCACGGCACAGAATCAGCCGATAACTTTTACGTCTGCTCAATTATCTATCCAAAATCCACCAGTAATAACAACGAGCCAGATAAGGCAAGGTCAACCGATATTAAGCACAGTTCAGAACCAACTCTCATCTGGATGCACGCAAAATCAGAAACTGTCAGATGTACCGTGCCAAAGGCCAATTGAAGCGTTAGATAAACAGTCATTGGTATCTTATGTTATGTCACAAATGCAGGGTTCTCGAAGCGGCGGAAATAAACTGGCACCTTTTTTGCCTGCAGCATTAAGTAGAAAACCCGAGAAATCTTCGAGCATGAAGACCCTCCTGCCACTGATATTTAATCTTTTGAGCGAGAAAAAAAGCTGCTGCCCGTGCCCTCACTGTGGGTTCAATAACAATGAACAAGCAAAATCAGAACCAGTGATAAGTACAGGCTATTCAAATCAAGTAAATTATAGTGAGCAAAATCCTCTAGAAGTTTTTGCTAGAATGACTGAGAATATCGAAAAAAGTGTAGAACCCACTAATATTGATGCAAAACCAGACAACACAAAGGTTGCGGACCGCTCTCAAAATGGCACTGAATCTTCTGAAGAGGAGGAAGGAGACGAATCGGAAGAATCCGATGAAGAATAAGACTTAGCCACAGACACGTGGAGTTAAAACTAGTATTTATTGAATTTTAAAATAAGACTTTGCCTATTATTACTTAGAATAAAAAATAAATTATTTGTGTTGAAACTTCCGTTTAATTTTTATTCCGATTCTGATAATAATTAATTCTTAGAATTTTCTATCTTACCTTCCTTATTATTTAATATATAATCCTACATACGAGTATAATAGGTTTTTTTTGAGGGCGTGCAATTTTTCTCAGGTAATTGCTTACACTATAATAAAAAGTTATTTAAAATTGCTTATATTCATAAATGTATAAATAGAATAGAAGCTAGCCCTATGAAGGAATAAATACTAGGTTATTCAGGGTGATACTAATTTTAGAGTAGGTATCATTTAAGTATGTACTGTGATCTAAGTTCTGAGTTCCGAAATTTAAAATTTGTAAAACTATTTTTCTTTTAAAAGAGATATCTAAAAGAGATTATTAAGATAAATTGCTAAAGGTACTTCTCGGTTTTCTATGTGTTTTTTTACGAGTATAGGACCAAAAAGGAAAGGATGTACCTAACCCTAACATAAGCCGAAAATCTTTCAATCACATGAAATAAACTTGGCTTATTTTAATGTAATAACAGTACCTACGCAATGAATTGAACATAAAATTGCATTTTAATGGCGACTTATATAACTATGAAACATCGATGACAGTAAGCTAATAGTTATTCTGCAAATAATAATCAAGATTGTTCTTTTGTCGCTGACTATCGCACAAGCAAAACGAATCAGCAAGTTTATTATGATTTTCATTATAACTAATTTGCCACTCAGCCTAATCCCCGGTTTTACTCGGGCTGAGTGGAGCATTATTGGAGAGGTCTTTCCCCAGCAGTGGAAGAGTATGGGCGGATTATGATGACGATTAAAATTATGTTGTCCATATTGTTCCAATTTATTTGCTCTAGTTTCCAACAGTAGAGGAGGTGATCAAGAGGAGGTGGTGGATGATTAATTAATTAATTAATTTATGCATCCATATAAACTACAAAATAAACGTTATAGGTATTGTTAACTGTTCAAGTTAAATTATTGTTTTTTTTTTAAATAATATGTATATAGACATGGCTGTTTTCGTGGAATAACACAAGGTCATTCCCGCGTATACCGCCGGTGGTATCCCGCTATATGCGCCAAATGTGGAATCGAGTAGAGGTTAATGTCGACAGGGCACTACTCGTGATGTCAAGTCCCACATAATCCGCCTGTTTTCTTAGGCGAAAGGGATGTGTAAATGCATTTGTGCAACGCAAAATAAGTTTATCTATCGACGTTATATCAGATATAACTAGCAGCGCCCCGCGGTGTTACCCGCGTAGTTCCCGTTCCCGTTGTTTTTCCGGGATAAAAAGCCTATGTGCTCTTCCAGACTATAATCTATATGTGTTCCGAATTTGAGCCCGATCCGTTCATTCATTAGGAGGTGATTGAGCAATAAACATCCAAACATCCATTAAGGAATTTGCCTTAAGGAAGGAGTAAGTAATGGAGGGGACACATTTTCAGCCCATGCGGGTTGGCAAAAACACAGTTTCTGAACAATCAGAATCACGGAATAATTTCAACGAATACTAATTTGTAATGTAAAAAACACGTCGCAAATATTCATAACTATTGTCAACGATAGATTTTACAAAATATAGGATTCTGTAAAACTACCCATAATAATAATCAAACCGGTAATTGTTAGTGTCATCGATTTTAATTTTTTGAGTTTATTGTTATTTTTACATTGTTTTTCATTATATTTAAGCGTATCATGAAAATATTCCTTATGTTCCTTTAAGTTTTCCTACAAACTTTTTTATACTTATTAGATTTATGTTGTTTACGTTAGCACATCCTGCATGTAGCCTTAAAGATATTCCAGACTGTAACCTAATTTCGTTCGAAATTTCAACCCGATCCGTTCAGGTTTTCTGACGTGTTTGTGCGAAGAATATTATTAATCCAAACTTTCACGTTTATTAAATTTGTAGGATAATATTTTACACGTTATTCTAAACCGAATTGTTTTTTAACAAAGTGAAACTATGTGTATATCTGATGTAAAATAGTTGAAATTGATTAGAAATAACTTGCTTAAACTATCATGATAAATAAGTACACTTTACATAATTATTGCAAATTTACTTTGTATTTCAATAAGCCACCTTACACACGTGACGAAAAGATGCAATATGCAATGAAGTAATTTGTTGATTCTTTGTATGATAGTAATATTACAAACAATTCTAAGGTTTTATTATAAAAGAAACAGTAATACATGATAGCCGAAAGTTGTAACAATGTCATCAAAATTGTTGTGGTTTGGCTTCGTTCTTCTGAGCAGTTTTATTGTAAGTTGTGATTTAGCAAAGTGTTTTTTACAAAGTAGAGTGACGGTACAAGCTAGACGTGAGTCTGTTGGTATGCAATAATAAATATTACACAATAGTCCATAACAACACGGCGCCACGCAGCTATACGAACATGACGAGTTCAAATCGCTACCAAATAGAGGGGACGGTATCGAAGATATTCGTAGATTTATGTCGATGACCTGTAATTCTTCTGGAAACACAACATTTGTGCACGTTTCTGGCTACCAGTAGAATAACTCATCAATATTTTGCT
The DNA here is from genome assembly GCA_963693475.1 of Ectropis crepuscularia. Lineage (NCBI taxonomy): Eukaryota > Metazoa > Arthropoda > Insecta > Lepidoptera > Geometridae > Ectropis > Ectropis crepuscularia. The sequence continues at coordinate 10,742,867 of OY856339.1, read as the reverse complement.
GAGATTTATTTTTAATACACTCGATTGGCACAGGAATACGTCATTGTGACAAAAGAGTTTAAGCCCAGTAGTGTGGTAAATAAAAAAAGTTGTAAACCACACCTAAAATAATAATTTTCATTGGACTAACTTTACATTTCATTTATGTTACTATGATTGACTTTAATACTTTTTGTAATCAAACTTTTCTCGATTTACTAACCGGCTAAATTGACTTCCGCGGATCTTTTTTGTTCGATACCTCAGAAAGTGTCCGCCACGAAGTTCTTGTAAAACATGTTTTAATATGTTTCGAACATAAATTATATGTTTCAATTTAAAAAAAAAATACTTGTATAACTAAGCAAGTCGAATGTGCCACAAACAATATTTTATAGGTTTGACTCTGACATTCATTTAAATTTGCAGATCTCAAACATGGACGTATAAAAAAGTACTTTTTTTTATACGTCCATGGTCTCAAATTAATGGAACAATTTTTGTTGCAATATTAAGCCATATGGTCATATTATGTTAATTATATTTTGCAGGCTCTAGCCCAAGCTCAGTTTGGCAACCTTGGGCCGGGACAAGGATACGGCTACGGGCCGCAACAACCCATCATCATACGAAACAACGACGACGATGGTCTTAAAAGCGTCATGCCTCTACTCATGATGCTTCTCCTGTCCGACGGTGGCTTCGGAGGCAATGGAGGTTGCGGCGGTTGCAACAATGGTTGCGGGAACTGCGGAAACTGCAACAATGGTTACGGGAACACCATTCCTATCCCTTATCCCATCCCTGTTCCCTGCAACAGCCCTATCATTACAGTATAGAGGGCAGTTATTACGTCTCATTAAGCATTACATGTAATGTGAATGTGAGTTTATAACAATAAAAAAATTACACTATATACGCTACTATTTTATTTCACAATACCTTTATGTGTAACTACGCTGGAAGAGAAAGATGACAAGAGATAAGATAGTTAATTTATTAATAGCTGAATCGATGTATTTATTAGTTTTTATAACGTGAAAATATGCAGATGTAAAACTGATGGTGGACTTAGTTCGTGAAGGCTTACAACACAGTTGACGAAGTTTCTTTTATAATGTTGCATAAACACCTTCCAACAACAGCGATATCAAAATAGGTATGTATTGCTGCATGAAATGGAATTTTTAGGATAGAAATTTAATCTACACAATACGTGCCCTTAGCGTGTCCTTGAAATGGATTTCGAAATTTACCTAGTAACCGATATATTTTGAAATCCAAAACGTATATAAGAATAACTGTTTCATGGATAATTCACTCGTTGATCTTCGAAATGGTTTTCCGGAAGCTGATATTTGTTGCCTTCGTGGCTTTAGAAGTAAGCAATTTTATCATGTCAAATTAAATTCGACGATGAATGGTAGTATCAAATATTTCGACAAAAATTATGAAAGTTAAGATGTCTGTTTAAGACCCATGACAATTCAACTAATATTTGTGATATTTTAGTTAAGTGATAAGAAATATATTAATATTTATTGTTTTCCAGGGTGTGTTGAGTCTGTGCGTGCCGGCTCCTACATGTTCGTGTGTCTCGTCCAGTCCCATTACCCCAGTGGGACAATTCGTGATTCCAGCTGTGATCAAGCCTCTCCTTCAACCTGAGCCAGTAGTCATAGCTACACCAGCACCTGTGGTGGAAACTATCATCGAAACCCCATACGGAGGTATTTCAGCTCCATACAGCATGTATCCCCCTATCATAGTTCAGGATGACGACGACAATTCTCACACATGGTTATATTGGCTAATGCTGGCTATGAACAGAAGAAACAATTGCGGTTGCGGCAATAACTGGAATGGGTGCAACAACTGTGGATATAACAACGGCTATGGAAACTCTTGTGGATGTGGAAACGGTTGCGGCAATGGATACCCATTTGCTCCGTACCCTCTTCCTTGCGGTTCATGTTTGCCAACTACTGACTGCGGTTACCCCATCAACCCATGCGGGAATGGACCAGAAATAAATCTCATAATAAGAACACCAGATGACTGTCCCGTCGCCGGCAGCACTGTTCCTGCTAGCACATAATGTAGCAAATTGAATTTCATTGTATGAAATCGTTTGTTTCTCAGAAATTAAATGAGGATATGAAACATTTTTGTTTTATTCAATCAAATAAATGATTCTATTGAGATTATCGGTAGTTATTAATAATATTAATAGTTTTGAAACCTCGAAACTATTGGTCTTATTTAACTGATATAAACTACGATTTGTTCCATTCCCATTTAGTTGCTCTTTAGAAATTGTAACATAATGGTCCCAAGGAAGCTACTAATTATTATCCCCTACATGCTGTTAATAGTATTTAAGGTTAGTAATGTTTCACATTTTACTAACTAGTTGCTATAGCAAGAACTAGGTAAAAAAAACTTATTCTCTTTTAATTGATAGCAACACTTTATTCTTTCAGGATAGTTTAACAGGTAACTTCTGCAATTGTGAATTGATTAACTATGGGTCGTATTGCTTTCCAAAGTTACAGCAACCGGGATACATACAATACATAACGTACCCTACATTTTCCACTCAAAATCCATGCGTACCCAACGCTCCATGTCCGATTTTAGACGTCCCAGTCTGTTCCAACACTCCTACTATATCTTACAAAGAGTTCGAAGAAGCCAAAGCTCTTAAAGAAGAATATCCAAATCAACCCATTATTATAATTAACAACAACGTCCACCACAAGGACTGCGACAAAGATAAGAAGACGGATGACGATGAATGTTTCTTCGATCATCACTTTGTGGAATTACTTAAAATCATACTAGAAACCAGAGCTTTTAGAGGACGAGAGGAACTAAATCATGCAGACGCAATTCCTCCACGTGTTCCAACGCCATTTTATCCAATAGACGTAATACCAAGGAATCATCGACCAGCTGTACCTGAAACGCCAATAGAATTGCCTCCAACATCAAGCGATCTACCAATAGCTCCAACTAATGTCGCGTTCGGATGCTTTGATACAAGTAGATATCCTATAAACATTAATATTGTATTACCTAGTTCAGCTAAGGTTATTGCTGAGAGAAATTAGAGAAAACTTGATAATAATTTGAATGCAGGTGAGATAACGACGAGTAATAATAATGTTGACAAAGTAACTGAATTAGGGAATTAATAATTCCATAATTTTGTTCGTTGATTAAATATGTTTAATGTGGTTTCATCTGTTGTTTGTTTATTGACATATTTAATAACTATACAATAAGGGACTAAGTCCGACAGATTATGAACCCTTTTTTGTAAGGGAAATGCCTTCAAGCTATATAATTTTTGGGCAACCTTTTGGGAGTTTGTTTAACTATTTTCATGTTGTGGACAATAAAGAGTTTCTACCTATCTATCTAATTAGTCAAATATTTGCTTTAAGTTAAATTCTGATTAAGTTGACTGCATAACTTAAAAGTTAAGAAGTAACCGGTCCCTGTAAGGACCAAGAAAAAATAATTAAATACTACGCATAACATAGTCATCGACCATAGAGTCCATAGACAGTATCTTTTTTCCACCTAACTAACCAAGGAATTGAGTAATGATCTTCGAAGGTACGTATGATTAGGCGCACTTAGTATAGTTTTGTTATATTACCTACATACCAAACCAGTGTACATATTTTGATGAACGACGTGTCGTTACAATTCTATCTCGTTTTAAATAGTAACCTAAAAGTCGGTTGCTTCGTTTTTCTGAGAATAGTATGGTTAAATTAGGGTAGTTGTATGTTTCGATGTAGTTTCATGTACCAGGGTCACGAGTTTTAACCGTAACTTTAACATTTAATTCGGTAGCTATCTTACTAACATTTTACACGTGAAAGTTTGTAGTTATGGATGGATGTTTGTTACTCTTTCACGTAAAACTAATGAACGGATTGGGTAGAAATTTGAAACATAGATAGATTATAGACTGGAAGAACACAGGCTACTTTTTACATACAATACAAAAAAAAATGGTTGTCTATAAAGTAGTAGGTTAAGTGGTTATAAAGTAACCACTTTATAACCACTTTACGGACGATACTTTAACGGGACAACGTCATAACAAAACCATTGATAGATGCGGCGCAAGCGTACAATGAGCGTAACGAGACAATGAGCGTTACTGGACATAACGGGACACTTTTTCGTGGATGCAGCCGGCGTTCATCGATTTATTAGAAGTTGTCACGTCAAAAATACTTTAGGTATCACAACACAAAATAATACAGACAAACAGTGATTATCATCGGTTTGCTAATGTAATGGCATAGCGTCGGAGCGGCGGTAGAGCAGCGGTGCGGGACTTGCGTATTAGACTTCTTTTGGATGAGTAAAATCTATGTATGTATATATCTAGCGTATGTAGCTTTCCAGATACCTTTTGTGCAACAATACTTAAAATAACTAATAATGCTGCTAAATACTAAAATTTCAAGTTTTAAGGCTTCATTTCTAGTACCAGTCCTTATGCCAATTTTTTTAATTTATTTTTAGGGTTTTTACTTTTAAAAATAGATACATGATACTTGTTTGGTTAAATGCAACATTCATTTTCTAGGAATGACTGTACGTCATAACAGATGTTTCATGCTATGCTAACACACCAATATTTTGCAAACACATAAACTTAACTTTATTGAATTTAAAAATATAAATCAAATCTAGCCACGATGAGATGGATCATGGATTGCCTGAAATTAAAAACATAGTAATTTTACCAATTTGTTTTGTTTGAGACTAACATGAAAATAAAATTAAGTATTTCATTTCATGTCATGAAGCTTTGTTATAGGAAAGGGCAATGTTTCCAGAGAAATTACAGGGCTTAGAGATATAACATCTTAAATCTCTGGGTGACGAGTGCAGTGCAGTGCTAGGTAATGATTTGTACTATTCATGTTCCAATAGCTGCGTGTCCCTGTGCTGTTATGTCGCATGCATGTCGCTTACCATCAAGCACATGTTCTGCTAGTCTCGTCACTCTTTATTAAAAACTGTGCTGTTATGTGGCAGGCAAATTGCTTACCATCAGGTACATGTCATGTTCGTCTCAAATTCCTTATTTGAAAAAAAAAGACGTGTGTTTATTACTTGTTAGAATAGTTTTCAAATCGTTTAGTTAACGAGGAGCCTTTCTATGTACAGTTTGTTTGGAAAAAGACTAGGGATATTTGAAAGCCATAATGGGCGGGAGCGGAGTGCAGTTGAGTGTGCAAAATGTGGGGATCTGATGATTTTAAGCGTTTCTAATGTGACGTCATCAAATAACACATTTTTTGCGCTTACATTGCTAAGGCTGGCTGAACCCTACGATATAGATCAAAATAATGTACTGCAGTATTATAACCCCTTAAAAAGGTCTACAAAAAAGTCCACCTTGATTTTTTTACCGTTTCTTGCTCGATACTAATAAGGGTTACAGGTAGACCCTTTGACTATTCACAGAATATTTAGTTTTATGTGCTCTTTCAATATAATTAGTTAAAATAAATAATTAAGGGGAAGGGGATTTGTGTGGGAGCCACACAATAAAAGAGCTTTTCGCTGTTTATTTGCTAATGGTACGGAACCCTTCGTGCGCGAGTCTCAGTCACACTTGGTCGGTTTTATTTATGATTGTTATTGAAAGTCTTATCCCAAACAGACTGTACATGTACAGGTTTACATACTTATAACACCTACACTAAACTGAAATGGGCGTGTTGTGCTCATTATGAACACCAAATTTTACTTTGGAGACAACCCTGACATATTGAAAAATATTCATCAGCTGCTTATAGACTTTGACAAAGTTATTCTTTTCTTATTTACTACTAAATACTAAACTTATTTTTGCTAAGTATTATTCCACAATAAAGTACCTATTCGAGTTTTTAATGTAAAACAAATAATAATTCTACCGAAATGCAAGAACCTACTAACTGCGTATGTTAAGCATTCTCTCAAAATGCAGACGATATTTCGAAATGAATCCCCTAAACTATTTATTTGATCGGATCAGAACTGGAATCAATAAACTAAAAACTGGGGTAAGTTTGTTTTCAGGGATATGTATATAGTTACTCGTAGTTAGTTTAAGTTAGTAAGGTCCCTCTTTCTGCGCTAGCTCTAGCCCTAACTTCGGTAGACCATAGGCCAACCATCTAAGCCCAACTGCCTTAGATCCCTTTAAAAAAAGTAAGTATGATTAATTTATTTAACATGTAAAACAACAACTAGCTATGCATTGTACAATATTGTAAAAAAAATATGTAGCATTTAACAGATTCGAAAGCTAACATTTTTATAAAATATACTGTTGTTACTTAGACTTTGTACTTTTGTTATTTGTTGAGATTTTCGTAGTAGTGTTGCAGAGTCCGCTGGTGAAGTACTAGACCTTTGCCAGTTTTTCTACCGTCAATTAGTAATGTGCAAACATTACTGTATTTCGGTTTGAAGTGTAATATCTCCATTGAACTTACAGGGCTTAGAGATAAAACATCTTATATCTCTGGGTAACGAGTGCAGTGCAGTGCTAGGTTATGGTATGGACTAAAGAGTTCATAGATAAAGATAAGATAAAGATCTTCCAATAGCTGCGTGACACTGTGATGTTATGTGGCAGGCATGTTGCTTACCATCAGGCACATGTACTGCTCGTTTCCTCACTCTATATTAAAAAACCAGTAGCACGTGTCTTGAATCTACGAGCAATGTTTCTTCAAATTTATCTTTAGTTACGTGCTTTGGCGCCGGACTGAAGTTTTGAAATGAGGTTAAAACAGATACCTAAGCAAACAAACGCAGGTGTAGGACAAAGCTATTTATCTCTAAAATAGTATAAAAAGCAACTGATGTACACAAACAGGAAGCAATACAAAATGGCATCCATCAGAACCACCGTTTTCTTCGCTGCTCTCCTCCTCGTAAACGTAAGTAATCAAAAATTAAAAAAAACCTGTTTTTGAAATTGTAAAAAAAAAACAGTTTTTATTCATTGTCTGTTGCACTTGCACTTGACTGCTTTCTCGCCGGATGTTAAGCGATGATGCACTCCACAATGGAGCACGCAATCTAGAAGAAACAATTCATTCTAGATTTGAAGACACTTTGATTATATCCATAAGGATATATCCACTTAAGCGACTTATTTCAAGTTTAGTTGTACGAATGTAGAGTCAAACCTCTTCCTTCGAGTATTTGGAAAATCAACGTAGTTCCCGATTTAAATTAATAACCAAGGATGTAAATATTGTAAATGGTTCGTGTCATATCGAAATATTATATTTATTTTTAAGCCTAGTCAGAGTATTTATCAATTTCCAAATTAATGTTGAGCTTTTATTTTTCAGACCCTGTGTGTTCAAAGTAGATACATCAACGGACCAATTTACGGAGGTTATGGCGACTATCCCATAATTGCTGAAGTGAGCAACGACCGTGGTTTGGACACCATTCTCCCCTTCCTGTTACTGGCGTTCTCTGGTAGAGGCGGTTGCGGCGGCGGTTGCAACGGTGGTTGCGGCAACAATGGCGGTTGCGGCTGCGGTTACAACGGTGGTTGCGGATGCGGTTACAACGGTGGTTGCGGGTGCGGTGGATGCTAAACACGACTGGTTATTTATATTCTGCCCGATATACGATTGCTGAGTAATAAAATTTATATTTGATCATAGCGAATGTTTTTCATTACTGTGTGAGTTTTTTTTACTAACTGTATATTTTACAGACACCAAATATAAAAGACTTTTTAGTCCCGATTTTCAGTAACGAGTGATGAGAGGTTTTGAAAATGTCGGATGTATCCTAAAACCTATGAAACATGTTAAACTGCGCAAAAGAAGGAGTTCTATACATTTAACTATACCTACAGTACCTGCGGGATTCAAACCGATTTCACTATTAAAATATTTGTAACGATTGTGAAGAGAACGTTCTCGTCACGACGCCACAACGGCTTTTAAATCAACTTAAGCTCTATATACTCTCTTTGAGGTCGCATGACATCACAAAAGTGGAATACTTTGAATGTGGAATGCTAATTCCACTTTAATACTCAAAATTTGGCCAACTTTTTTACTCACCCGTAAATGTTTGGAATAAAGTAGTTAGATGTAATTAAACTAACAATTATGTTGCAACAAATTTGTGCAAGGCAAGTGTTTATACATGCCTAGTTAGATAAGATATAATTAGACGCGCAACCAATGCACGTACTGTGTATTTATTTACATAATTATTTTTAAACATCACAATATCGAATAAATAAAATGGAAAATAACAAATATTGTAACCAAATTATTATAAATGTTTAAGCAGCGTTGAACTCCTTATTTTTGCTGTGTGGAAATGAATTCGTTTTATTTATTAGTGTTAGTTCAAATAACATTGAAGGTGAGTGTAGTAACGTTGTTGAAAAATATACCAAAATGTTTTTAATGGTTGACCAGGCAGAATAGAAGTTTAAAGTTTTGAGTAATATGATTTAAATCCCATGGTCAAACGACGTGTTATGGTTAAATTTCTCTTACTGCCATATTTCAAGGTTTTCGCGAGCCAACAACAATATTTTTTTGAGTAAAGGCAAATCGGCGAAGAAATGTTTGAAGTTTAGGGACAATCATAAGATAAAATCAGTGAAGATATTTACTTCATTTTTTTTGCGTTTAAAGTCATATTTTAAAATGGCGACTAATCAACTTTTCACAGGAATCATAAATTAAGTCAATTATTATAATTTTGTGTTAAAATAAGCACAGCTAGAACTTGGGGCTTCATCTCACAATGAGAGAGTTTAAGCCATGACGTCGATGACAATATGAACAACCATAAATCATAATGCTCTTAATATATATATCACTAGCAGCGCCCCGCGGTGTTACCCACGAAGTTCCCGTTCCCGTTGTTTTTCCGGGATAAAAGTAGCCTATGTTTTCTTCCAGACTATAGTCTATTTGTGTTCTAAATTTCAGCCCGATCCGTTCATACCTTAGGACGTGATTGAACAACAAACATCCAAACATCAAAATATCCAAACATCCATACATTGACATTTATAATATTATAGTAGGTTGAATGAAAAATATTTCATTAAATTACTTATTCTTTTTCAGAACGTCTACAGTTTCAAGCCTAATAACGCAGTTCTAAAGGAATCACAAAATATATTTTCAGACAAAAGACACGCTGAAACAATAACCCCGGCACGATACAACGCAGGAAACCATATAAAATACGATAATAGCGCTACAGACAACTTTATGCCGGAACATTATTTTCCCGACGTCGAGTACCCAATAAACATTTTGGAGGCTTCGAAACCATTTTACGCAATAACGGGAGATAACGCAATGCTCAAACCTTTTTCGGATAATATCATAACAAGTTTTAATTCTGCCTTTGTTAAACCAGTGAAAAATAACGGAAACTCTGAAAATAAGAATAGTTTAAAACAATTACCAGGAAAAGACATATCAAATAAAGGCATGGTATCAAAAACAATCGCTCCAGAAGACAATTCTAAGGAAACTGAGGTAATAACAAATAAAAGGGAAGGTTCAGAAAAACCGGCAAAATTGATATTGCCTGAAATAAATTCACAAGAATACTATTATGAGTACGAATATATGGATTATGATGGTGATTTTCCTACTAAAGATACGGATGACGAAGTAGAAGTTTTCTTTATCAATGAGTTTCTAAATACGGCGCCCTTTGATGGTGTTCTTGAAAATGCGAGTATATCTGAAGTTGATACAGACAATTTTAATATTTCACAAGCATCTAGTGTAGAGGTAGAAGAACCATTCCACTGGAGTACTTCTGTAGAATCTGATACTTGTGCAGCAGAAGAACTTCCTAGTCCGGTGGAGGAGATTAATACAAAGTTAAATGATGCCACTCGAAAGATTCGTAGAAGGATCGAGTTGGGGCCTATTCAAAACATCAAGCGAAGGAAATTTCTTAGGCACATGAATAAAATACCTATCAAAGTTTAATAAATAATTAATTTCATAAAATTTGGCCGCTTAAGTTAGTCAAATGGTAAACAATAAGCCTTGATGAGTCAGTCTTACGAAAATTCAGTAGAAAATATTGACAAAAAAGTATACGCGTCATTCGAAAGTCAAATAAATTATTTTAGTATTATTAAAGTGGAGACAATTATTTAGGTAACAATTATGTATTAGTCAATTGTTTTAGAATTTTTGATGTATTTAACTATATTATTTAAATAAATAAATTAAGGTCGATATAAAAAAAATTTCACTCAAACCTAATGCCCGCCATACACGCTACGGTCTGCCGGAGAGGTGTACCTGTGCAGTTATGCCTGTGCAGTCCAACCGAACAGAATTGATTTTCGATCTTGCTCCGGTCTACCTGCGCAGGCATAACTGCATAGGTAGACCTCTCTGGCAGACCGTAGCGTGTATGGCGGACCTAAGCCAGCTTATAGCTGATAATACAAACATAATTTTAAATACATACTAATGAGACATAGAAACACCCAGACACAAACACACAAATGTTTGGTCTGAATGGGAATCGAACCCACGACCTCCGATTCAGTGAACCCAACCACTACCAACGTTCCACAGGCTAGTTAGTCACAATACATTATCATAAATTACCTTGTACTCACCAACAGAATAAATTTAGGTGTAGGTATTGGTGTCGACCACAGAAATCTAAATAATAATTATTAATGGTGTCGACAGTAGAGTGATATGAAATTCTGCTTTGTGAAAATCAAGCCCGCTAATAGTTGTGAATAGTACCTGCAACAAAATAGAAATAGAAAGTCAATAAAATGCAAAAATATCAAGTTGTAAGTCGACGCACCACCACTCACACATTGTGGATCTTCCCAAAATTCGTATCAAACATTTTGGATCTACTTTCCTCACATACACAACCTATTATAGGTTGTCAGCGTTCCCTGAGATACAACAAAAAGTTTTACAAACCTTTTGCCACTCAAACAAAGCTAAAACTAATACTGGACTCTATAGATTGTCATAGTATGGGAGTGAGATAAACAAAATTACTATAATGGTCAAAACATCTTTAAAAATAAAATTGTAACTAAAGAAATAATTTCTATAAAAACTAAGTGAAGATGTAATGTTTATCTCTCGATGTGAAACGCAATAGCTCTCAGTACATTTTAACGTAGATAATCAATACTGATAGACGAAGCACGTTCCTCGGAAATTGGTAATGAAATAAAGGTATGGAAGTTTATAAATATTGTATCAGTTCGACGAGAGAGAGTTACATCAGAATGGGTCTTCGCGAGAAGGTGGCTCTGTTGCTGATAGGTTTCATATTTCAGGTGAGTTATATATTTAGGAATAAACACGTAGTGCTATTTGTTAGTTTTCAACTTATGTTTTTTTCTGTTTAATTCTACGTTGCATTGCTTACGTTTATATCGCTTTAGACATCTATAACAGACGACTTAAGTGGTTCTGTGGAAATTTTAAGGACACCTCCTTTGGTGGTTAAATATACGAATAGGGTAGCGGTAGACTCGTCCACAAACTATGCAAATATGGCTGTCGCAACATTGTAGACAGATGAATTGCTTTTACTGCAGTGCTGTCTAGTGTCATGCAAACAAACTGCTGCGTTGTCGGTGCGCTGACCGCACGCGCACCGTCATGTCTGCTCTGATCTTCGAGGAAGTGTTTTTGAATAACGCGTAGCAACCAGCGCGCGCGGAGGTCGGCACACTACGTGCTGAGCTATCGGAGCCGAAGGTGCGCGTGCGGTCGGCGTGAGACTAAAATCAGCTTTAGAAAGATCTACGAATCATACTCTATCATGAATAGACAGTTTGCAATTTTTTTTTACGATTTATTCATATGTAATTACAATACTAAAACCTTTTTATCGGCCTATTTCAAAATCGACATGTAAGAATATGGCTGCTAATGACATATTGTGTTATCAGCCCCTTTGATAACCGCACTTGCGATTAATTTTGAACACACTCTAATGTAACACCGCACGGCAACGCATACATCACATTTTTGCCCATAAGGAGTACGTAAAGCCATTTTTTTTCGTAATATCAAGGTTCACACGTAGCTCGACTTCACGTGGGCTAAAAACCTATGTATGATCGAAGTTAACTCATAATTTTCTGACTTTGTTTAATTTACCTAAAAAATGCTTCCCATTCTTACAGCTACATCAAGGCACGCATCATTTCAAAATTGTAAAATTAATAAAAATGTAATACAAAAGTGAAAAGATTTTAAACCTGATTTCAAATTTAATGTAACAAAAAAATAAAGCTTAAGAAGTATGGGTAGCGACAGTAGTCCTATGTAAATGAGAGAGCACAGATAGGTACTAAGTAATTAATTGATTAATTACTATTGCTTTCCTGTTTATGTTGCCATATCTTATGGACTGTTATTTGTCTATTTTTCAGATAGCATGCACAGACCGCACGCCACAGTCACCGAATCAAAATCCCTTTGAGCGGTACATGGGTAAAAAAAATAGTAGAAGTAATGTACATAGTCATTCAAAGTTACTATCCAGTGGGTTGCCTAATAACGCACAAGAAAGAGTTGTTTTGAGTCAGAATATTCAAGCATTCCCACAAAATAAACTTACCCCAAGCACATCTTTTGACAAAGCATATTTTTCCAATCAAAGAACATTTGGCTTACCACAAACGTCTCCGAATCAAATGTGTAATTCTAAGTTATTAGATAGTTTTAAAAAAGATGCAAGAAATAAAAGGAAGATGCAAAAACTCGCCTTCAACACAAAACCAGAAACGATTGAGAGGAAAAATACACAACCAATGTATATGATTGATAAAGGGTCATTTCCAGAAGTAGAGTACCCATTAAGTGCGATTGATTCATGGGCACCCAAATACTGGAATGGAGTACCAAATACTCCATACAATATTGGCGAGCCTGTGGTGATCCAAGGTGAACTTCCGAATCAACCAGCCATACAAATTAACACTAACAACCTTGCAAAATCCTCAAAGGCAAAAAAAAATAATTTTCTGGAAAGTGTTGGCGGAAAAAGTAGCAAAATCATAACGCCTGAGAAAAATAAAACAACAAAAGATGGATCACCTCACACTTTTAAACAATCACACGATCGAATCAAACAACGTAAGCTGAAGAAACGCATCAAGACAATGACTCCCCACAATGACTTAAATGTCAATGGAAAATTGCAAACTAAAAAAACTGAATCATCTAATTTAAACAAGAATAAAGTATTACGTAAAGCAAAAAATAATACTAACCGTACACAATCATTAATTGATAACCAAATTTCCCAACACAATATTGAAACATTTGAAAAAAGAAGAGATTTGAACCTCCGTGATTTTATTCAAGGCGATCGTTTGCAGATGGCACAATCAAACTCTACAGATCTCAACAATTTGTCTGAACAAATTTTAAATCCAAAACCAACAAATTGTACAATACCAAGCTGTTTTACTTGTGATAATCTAACTGGAAATAATGAATTATTTAACCAATTTTCAGAACTGTCGATCAGATCAACAGATTATTCAAATTTACTTGGAAATAGTGACCAACGTTTGTCGCAATCAGATTTAATAATACTCCATAATTTAGTCGAAAAACTTCTTTCTAATATTAGTACACGGAACAGCTATCATAATGATAGTATTAATTCAACAGGTTCTAATGAATCGCATAATATAATGACATCAATCGACGCTACTTTGTTAGATCCTTCCAGAAGTTGTGGTGGTTTTAATACAACAGATCGTTCTATTTGTCCTGTACCTAAAAGCGATCAATGTTCTATAAACGTACCATCAGTGTCATGGTCTTCAGAGAATACAACAGTAAGTCTTATGGAAATTTTGAATGGAAATACTTCAATTAAAAATTCGGGTTCATCGATACAGCAAAATAATGATTGTAGTATGTTTGATATTATACCAATAGATATGTTAAACGATAAAAATAACTTGATTAAAGAACAACAACCACATAATGAAAATAAATTAATAGAAGGAAGAATTACAGAAAACCCGTTAGACGGTAACGAATTAGGAAATGTTCATAAACATAAAACACTGTTAAGCGACCCATTTGATACAATTTTAAAAGCAGATGTTGTAAACAAAACATGGTCTGATGACAAGCCCGATTATGGACAAGAAAAAAATACGCTACTTACTACGTCCAGTGCACATGATTTCAAAAACACACCTAGAATAGAAACTTTTTCAGACCAATTAAGTAGCGACAATATAAGAAATAAGTCAAAAAATACTAATGCATTACAGATACTTAACAATGTGCCTAGAAATGTTAATTTAGATGAAAATTATTCCCAAGATAACCGAGAAAACAAAACAGAAGGTAATGTACGCCATACAACAATTGGCCGTGTGACGGTAGAAAATGATCAGCAAATCTTGAAAAAACAAGAGTTAAGTAACAAAAACATTTCACTAGAAATAACAAGTAACGACTCAAACAGCACTAAATTATCAGAAAATAATATGTTGGATAAAATTCCAGAAAATGAAATTCCATGGGATAATCAAGCCAATAATGTAGTGAAAAATGAAAACAATTGTGGAAAATCTACAAAAATGAAAATTTTTGAAATAGATACTGAAACATATACACCAGTAGAGATGCCAGTTAACAATATCATAAATTGTGTATCTGAATACGATATATTATCAAAAACAAGTGACAGCCGAAATACCAATAACAATGGAAAAGTTAATACTGTGACAGACACGCCAAATATTGGTGATGTTATATCTGAACTTGGGGATAATTCATTGTTAGAAATACTTGAAACCAATATGGCAAATAATGGTATAAAAGATGAAACAATTGTTCCTAAGTCACTAAATATATCAGATGATCAAGCAAATATTCTAAAAAAATCACAAGTAGATTTGCTATTTAACAATACTAAAGTGGACGTATCCAAATATAATGCATTATCTCAAACAAATGAGAGTGAAGTAAGAAACGATACTATAAAATATCACGCCGACAATGATTTTGATGATGAACATGAAATTAATACATTTTCAGATATAAACCAAAACAAAATAATAAAGGAAACATCGGAAAATAGTGTATTAGTACATGATATAAAAAATAAAACGATTAATGTGATAAATAAGCCCACAAATGATATTTTAACCAATAATACGAACAGACAGAATATTTGTGAAACAAATATTCCTGAAAACAAATGCAATATTAATATGCCGTTGGATTTGTTAGAAACTCATTTAGAACAGGGCTTAGATAACCTAACATTACTAAACTTGCAAAATGAGAAACCTGACAATATTTCAGAAGAACTAAGTAATAATTCTTCACCAAGTGCAGTCAATAGCATACCCGGAAATATTAAATTAACTGACACTTATGGGTTTCTTTCAAAAAAATATTTAGAAAATAATGTAACGTCAAGTATTCCAATTAATTCAAACGACGATTCAGAAAACAATAGAAGGAGCAATAATATCACGTCAGATAAACCAAGTATCGAAGATAAAACTTCAGAAGATACATTAAATAATCTTGAAAAAAATAAAATTATGCTAACTGATTCTTTGAGTGACGATAAATTACCAGTAAAAAATATAGTAGCTAATACTAATACACCAATCGATATCAGACTTGCAGATGAAGAAAAAGCATTTAAACATGATACAATTCCAGAAAGTGACGCTAAAACGCTACCTGGAAAATCAGAGATAGGTAGCAAAATCGCTGAAATTAAAATGCCAAAATACGAATTACTTAGTTCCGTTGATAATGAAGAAACACAAGCCAAGTCAGACACAGATGATATCTCACCAGACGTGCCCGTTAAAAATATGATACTGTATGTCAATTCAGATGAGATTGATTTCCCTGAGATAGGTACAGAGTCAAAATTAATTCATGATACTGAGAAAAATTCAGCAGTATTTGACGAAAAAATAGAATCAGATGAGAGAGAATCATTTGAAATGGAACCTGGTATAAAC
Source organism: Ectropis crepuscularia (assembly GCA_963693475.1). Lineage (NCBI taxonomy): Eukaryota > Metazoa > Arthropoda > Insecta > Lepidoptera > Geometridae > Ectropis > Ectropis crepuscularia. The sequence goes on along the minus strand of OY856339.1, from coordinate 10,726,816 downwards.
AAACCTATTCCTAGTTTTTTGAATATTGAAGAAGTAAATTTACTAGATATGTTAATAGAGAATATAAATAGCAAAATACTCACAAAATTAAAAGAAATTCTGACTATTTAACAACAAGATCAATAGAAATATCTCATAAATAATTTGTGAAGGATTAAAAATAATTTGCATTACGTAAATCTATCACAACCTAAAAAGATGTTATATATCAAACCACACGCAATTTTACAACAACGAAGTGAATCATAAATAATATGTAGATAATATCAACTAAACTTAAATAAATTATTTATTACTTTTAATTATTTTAAGCCATAAGTAATAAAACATTACAAATAACATTAAAATATTTGTTTCGCTAATCCGTACTACCAGCATCAGTTCTGTGAACTCAGGTCCTCAATTTAGTTTATCAATCGGAATTTGCCTAAGAACCTTCGTGTTCCAAAATGTTTACCTCTATTATTGAACTGAATACTTGGCGCGCCACAGACAGATTTTTCGTGGGCTGTGTATTGAATCCTAGCGTCACGCTCGGGAATGATAAGACGTCTTCGGGCAAATTCGGGACCATGGCCATTGCCCATCTAGAAATGTGTCAGTATTTCTAGATGGCCATGCTCAAGGCCACACCCTCCGGTTTCACCCGCGTAGTTTTCAAAGTAAACTATCAAATTCCGAGTCATAAGTTTTCCCTTCTATCGGCAGTTTCTATGACTGCCAATATATTTTTCTTTTGACGTTCCAAACGTCTAAAGGTCCGGTTTGAGAGCTATATATATTTCCAGGGAAATTACGGGGCATAGAGATAGAACATCTTACATCTTTCGGTGACGAGTATAGTGCGGTGCTAGGTAATGATTTGGCCTCTTTATGCTCCAATAGCTCTAAGTCACTATGCTGTTATAGGCAGGGATGTTGCTTACGATAATGCATACGTCCTGATCGTCTCGTCACTCTATACAACAACAAAAACTGATAGTCATAGGGACTCCCGATAAAAACGAAAACATATAACTCAGAATAGCTCACTTTGGAAACTACGCGGGTGAAACCGCAGCGCGCTGCTAGTCTGGAAGAAATCCTCAACGCATAGTCGTCTAGATAAGTCTTCTAACCATTGGCGCTTAGATTAGTCTTCTACGCGTGACCATCTAGAAATTCGTTAGGTCCCGACTTCACCCGAACATTTCTTTCATATACGAGCGTGGCGATGAGCTTTATTCACAGCCCACAAAAAATATGAGTGTGGTGAAAAGAAAATAAGTTTTCGTTTCAAAAATGTATAAGAACGATATTTACGTAAACATAACTTGATGCTAGATTCGAAAAGTTTGCGATATTGGAAAGCTGCCATGTAACACGCACACGTGCTACAGAGAAACTGAGAAAGCCGGGGTCGCAGCACCCATTAATCGATGGTTCTAACACAATTATCATATTCGATGGTGATTTACATATTTACATAGGCACCTTAAACCTTACGGTAATATGATCTGACATAATTTATATTTTGTCAAAAGTAAATGATACATTTTAAAACTGTTGTTATAAAACAGAATGTGGATCACGAATTTTGTCAGAGGAAAATTAAGCATATTTTTTTGACTTCGGTCGAATTTCATGATTCTTATTACTTTTAAGAAATCACGGAGAATATTAAATTGTATAACAATTTTCTCCGAAAAAGTACCGAGTTCAATCTAAAATCAAACACTCGACTACATTTCATAATGTTAGTGAAATTTACGAACTTACTGCCACATCAATTTCGATAAAATGTATATTATGGAACCTCTGAAGTATTATTATCTGACGAATTGATCGTCATTCAAGTGTTGTAAGCAGTTAGGCCCTGTACGAAGAAGTCGTGCAACGGTAAGCTAAGTCTAGTCTGCATTATCTAAGAGACCTCTCAATTACATAAGAAAAGCAGTAGTTGGACGGCGATCGAACTACAGCAGAAATTCTAAGCCGTTGTTAAAGCTGGAATCCTCTTAAACCGTGTTTAGCTACGTCGAGCGGACACAGTACTAAGGTTTCGTGTCGTAGTAACGACTATTATTACATTCTGTATGTATGTCTTAGCGAAGTGTTAGGAATACTAGAGTCGCCATTAAGTTCGCGTTAGATATGTATGAAATAGTACATATATACATAGAAATACGGTGTTTTCAATCAGCGAGCTGGCTAGCTTGACGTCACAGGACATACCTACTTGTATTCTAAATGAGATGTTTACGAGACGATTGTTTTCGTAATTCAACTACTAATAACATTGCTATTTATTTTATATCTATTTAAACATTAATGTGTGTCTGTACGTCCTTTACCTACTCCTTTTTATTTATGTGATGATCTTTAACACAAAGTTGTTGTATATGAGCACAACGACTTTGCTAAAGATCATGCGAATTAGGGTTTTTGAGTTGGTACAGTCATTTTTCGATAGGTGGCGTAGCAATGCGCACATACAGCTAGTTTTTTTTGCATTTGCCCGTTGTCCGATGCAGTGACGGGACAAGCAAAACATGCGTCTGATAATAAATTATATCTGCCGATTACAACACAGTGCTATGCAGCTATATGACCATGAAAGGTCTAAATTACTGGCCATCACTGGACTGCTCGCCACCATATTTTTTTATTTTATTTAATAATTATTCACCAACCAACTTGGTGACTACTATATTTAATTACAATCTAGCCTAATTCGGAAAGCCACCATAAATAAGATGATTTTTTATCTCTAATTTCTCTGGAATTATTTATTACCTTTACACCGATACGCTGTAATTACACATTACTGCTTGGAGACTCAAAATCTGACAAACCCTAGTACTTCCCCAGGCGAACGATGCAAAGAGTGCTGCCGCTACAAAGTATTTATTTCACTGCACGTAATACTTTAACGAACATAGACAAGTTCGGGAGTACTCCCATTACAGCAAAGGAAATGTCACTCTTTTTGGAATTTGCTCTTTGGCTGGTCATTCTGTTCGTGTGTGTTTGTGGTACCCTTGTCTCGGTGATACTCACAGACTAAGTAGAGAAGCGGTACTCTACGTGACTATCAATGACAATGAATAATATTTAGGCTTTACAGCTCATCGAAGAAATTCGCTGTGGCTTTCACGACCGATTTTCATGTATCAATGAGATATTTTCAGAAGAAGAACAAGTGTGTGTGTTTGCTGATGTGTACCTAGTACCTACTGTACAATAAGTAAGTATACGTATATATATTTAAAATTAGGTCCATAAGTAGGTACTATATCACTTATCTGGCTAATAGTAATACAAGCTTTTACTTAGTGTGGGACTATATGTGCGGAATATAATGAGAATACATTTAAATTCACAATATTTCTTGGTCATTTTGCCAAAAGCAATAATATTTTTTTTTTATTTTATGTTTTTATATTTAGTAGAAGGTATTATGTATTACAAGTAGAATTTTAAACGTGTCTATCTGTCAGATCAGCTTTTAGAGTAAAAATATCACCAGTAAAAACACATCAATCTTTAGGTGCATACTCTTTAATAAAAATTGTAGTAATGTATTGTTTACATTCTTCATACCAAAACGTCGGATGTTGCCTTGTGTCAACAACTAACATCAACATCAAAATAAACAGGACAAGACAAGATGTAACCAAACAGTCATCAGTGCTCGTATTCAATGATGCGTAAAACGAACAGCAAACAAGCAAGCAGCGTGATCTACGATTGCACAGAATTGCTGTGAATCTTTAGGTCTAGTTATTCTGGTAACACGTGTTTAACTTACTGGCCATCAATAATATGTACTCGTAACTGCTCTGCTGCTATGAAATCGAAACTGTGATAACCGCTCAACAACCGGTTTCATAGTCCCGCCACAAGTTAAAGTAATCGAATGAGCGGCGCCACTCTCGTATGTCTCGTATGTTGTGTATGTTTCTGAATAAAATAGACTGTGAAAATATCTTCGGGTAAAGATACTTAGATCATAGATCATAGTGTAGTGCTAGGCAGTGATTGGAACTCTTCATGGTCATCATTCGTACCTAGTGGTAGGACTCTTAGCAGAGTCCGCCTGGGGAAGTACCACACCTTTGTCAAATATTCTACCGCCAAGCAGTAACACAGTAATGTGCAAACATTACTGTTTGCACATTACTGTGTTACATGGGTTTGAAGGGCAATGTTTCCAGAGAAATTACAGGGCTTAGAGATATAACAACTTAGATCTCTGGGTGATGAGCGCAGTGCGGTGCTAGGTAATGATTTTGGCTCTTCATGTTCCAATAGCTGCGTGTCGCTGTGCTGTTATGTGGCATGCATGTTGCTTACCATCAGGCACATGTCCTGCTCGTCTCGTCACTCTTTGTTTTAAAAAAAATATGTACGAATGCATGCTGTTTTAGGCTGTCGTTTGGTTCATCATGAAACGCATCTATCTTGCTTGCGCCGTCACTCTTTAATAAAAATCAATGTAAATAAATAAAACTATTACGCGAGTTTAGAAGCAGAAGAGATGCTATGTTTGAACGTCCCAGTAGGATTTGTTTTTTTTTTACATTGACAGTCCAGTCAAAAAGGTGTTTCGCCAGCAACTCTGCCAGCGCTAAGTAGAAATCTCTACAATTCCACATTCAGGATGCCCAAAATACAGGCGCAGCATTCAGGAAAACAACTGAAACGATAGTATTGTAATAAGTATATTGGATTCCATTCCCACCTTTTCTTTTCACTATTATGTTTATTATTCTAGAAATCTGAAGCCGTTTTTTCTAACAACAGTCAAAAGTAAATAATTTAAAATACATTGATATTGCAAGGCTAGTATTAAATCCAGCAGTTGAGAGACTGATGATGATGTTATAATATAAAACCGGATTACTGTAAAAAGTTAAAAATAACTCGTATTTTTGTCCCACGGCAGTGTTATCGCGGATTGTAGTCCGGTACCGTGGCTGTGCCAGTTTGAGTGCAGGAACGACCTTGTGCGTGTTACGTCATACAAGGCGGAGGCAGCGCGGGCGCCTCGCGTTCCGGTCCGATGCGCGGGCGCAGCCGCCGCACAGGGCTGCCTCAACTAAATTTAAAACTAGTTTAAATCATAGAGTTCAGAAAAATACGGAAAAAATCAAACTACATAGAATTCAGAGGACTACGGAAGAAAGCCCACTAATTTAAATATAACATGTGTCACATGCCATTATGTCTGGTGCCTTGTACCTTGGGTCCAAGTGTCTTACTGAATTTGCCATAAATCAGTTTCGAAGAAAACTTCTTCAAGCGCGCTGGGCACTTTTCGTGTCTATAAAAATCATGAACTCGACAGATTGTCACCGAACTTTTTTTTTTAAATAAAGAGTGACGAGACTAGCAGAACATGTGCCTGATGGTAAGCAACATGCCTGCGACATAACAGCACAGGTACACGCAGCTATTGGAACATTAAGAGTCCAAATCATTACCTAGCACTACACTGCGCTCGTCACCCAGAGATTTAAGATGTTATATCTCTAAGCCCTGGAATTTCTCTGGAAACATTGTCCTTCAAACCGGAACACAGTAATGTTTGCACATTACTGCTTGGCGGTAGAATAAGTGGCAAAGGTGTGGTACTTCCCCAGGCGGACTCTGCTAAGAGTCCTACCAGTACAAAAAGATCTACTACTATCGCGAGATATGTGTATTTTTTATTGTGTAGGTACTTTTTGAGTGAAGACATTATTTTTACTTCTATGGGTTCGTAGCTTCGTAGTTAAATCCTACTAATATTATAAATCTGGACCTTAAAACTATAAGTTTTATGTCTGTAGTGATAAATATGCCGTGAAACATTATAGCCTATGGCGTATTTACCAAGCAAACCAATACCACGTGTTATGTGTTATGACAGCCCTAATCCTCGGCAATCCCCTACGCTACCGTTCCGCGAGACCGAGTTTAACATTGTATTTAGTTGTAGACAGAATCCACTCCCTGCGATTATCAACTGTGTTCCTACAATTAAGAATTTTTATGTTTACTTGCCTTTCAATTAGCCAGTATTGCTAGTTCTTCCTGGCTTTTGCTGCGATACAATGCTTACACAATCGCATATAAGCAATATAAATAAGCATTGTCATTAAGCGTGGCAATGCCACCAACATGATGGTCTCGTTTCTGACTGGCAGTAGGCTTGATCAACTTGATTATCTCTAGATCTACATTGCATAATAACCAGCGTTAATTAGATAATCATTTGTAACTCAAATAAAATCAAAAGTGGAAAAATATTACAAACACACAACATTTCACTTTTACCCGTATTAAGACTATACCTCATTCCAAATCTCTGTGAATAAAAGGTAAACAAATCGATGTCACTCAAAATATGACAGACCAGCATTTCTCAACCATTGTTTTACAAGATAGTTTGTAGTACCTTTCATTGCTTGCCCTTTTAAATTTTCGCCGCATAAAAAGGCTAAATATATATGTATGCATATCATAAACACCCAAATAAATGTTCCCACTGCTGCTGGGACTTGGAACAATCAACACATTGCCGCTGTAAAAAATCGTCAGGCACAAGAATCTGCAATTGCTGAACATTTGATTGATGCTAAAACTGGTCATTGGATCGAGATCCACGACCCGAAGGTTCTATCTACCGAATGTCATTACTACGCAAGAATGGTTCGGGAAGCATTGGAAAATAAAAAACATAGGTATATATTTCAACTACGACGCGATGACCACGATGTCAATAACCGAAAACTAACCAGTTTACGGTTATCGGCGTCGCGAAATCCTCTAATAAATAAATGTGTGCATAGCGCACTTAGTTTGGAGAAACCTGGTGATATGGTTAGTCTTGTGTGTAGTGTTAGTCACCGTGCAATTTTTGAAGCCCAAATGAGGGTAGATGGAGATTTCCTCTCATTTCATAATGAGAATATGGCGGGCATACGTACATTTATTTCCCCCACGTAAAAAAAGGAAAGGCAAAGCATTTGAGTTCGGAGAAGAATGTAACACTAGAAGAAAAGTAATTTAGATGTTTCCTTATGTGAAAACGTTCCTTTTATTTTTAACAATAATTAAATAAGACTGGCCTCGTGGCTTAGTTGGTAGTAGCTCTACCTGCGAAGCCGAGGGTCGTGGGTTCGATTCCCACCCAGTGCAAATATTTGTGTGATGAATTCAAATGTTTGCACTGTGTCTGGGTGTTTCTATGTATAATAAAAATGTATTTCAAACTATATAAGTATTATATCAGCTATCTGGCCGCCATCACACAAGCTTTGCTTAGTTTGGGGTCAGATGGTATTGTGTGTAAATTGTCCACCAATATTTATTTATAAAAAAAATATCTCGTTCGAATTGTCCTCGTACTACCCAAAACTGATCATTACACTATGACGTAATATTCTGTAAACACATACAAAAGTTTCGATCAAAATAACACAAAATGTATGTCATTTTAGAGTGAAAACTATACATGCTTTTGATAGTAAACAGCGTAATGTGGAACACGTATTTAGAGGTTTGCGATTTTCTCTCAACTCGTTACGACACAAGAAACCTTTTTCTCGGAGTTCTTTAGTCATACTCTTACTCTTTTATTGATAACGAGTAGTTGCATGTCATATTCAAGGTATTCAAATATTACCAATACAAGTCAATAATTTTAAAAAAAGTAGACGTCAATTTAAAATCCCATTACAATAAAAATCAAATAATACATTATATTAAAATCAAATTACATTATAATTAAAAATTCTAAATTAATGACAAAAATAAATAGAGTAAAATTAATCCATACTGGAATATAATGGAAATGGGCATTTTCACAATATGGGCATGATGGGCCCCATATTGCCCATGTTAGAAAAATAGGCGCGTACTTAATAAGAATAATTTGATGAAAAGAAGTATAAATGTCTTGAATGCAACATTGAGAGTTTGAGAAACACAGATCAAATTGCTAGTACTTAAAATCATATTTCTATCATCCTACCATTACTTTATATAACTTTTAAAATAAGATAGTACAGAATTATTTGATCAATACAAATCTAAGTATATGGTATTTAAGATCGCAATAAAGTCGAATTCTATTTGTGAAAAATATTTTAAGGCTATTTCATAAAAATACTAAGATTAAACGATGTTTATGTTATGGTATCACCTTTGTTTTGGTTTTCTACACAGCTTATTGGAATGCACTATAGCACAGCAACAAGTTCCGTAACAACTGACGTAGATCCTACTTAGTTCCCGATTCTATATTTTTTTCGCGATAAAAAGGTTATACATGCTATTCCTGACTATTATTTAACTGCTCCAAATTTCAACCCTATGCGTTCAGCCGTTCATACGTGATTGAGCCACAGACATCAAATTTTACATCCATACTTATAGGATTAGAAGGTTTGGAGTGATTCAAATTCTTATGTACAGTATCCGAGTTATAAGCGAGTTGAAAATGTAGTGTAGTTTTCCTTGCAATTCTGGCCGCTTCATAAATAGATGTGTACTTTTTGTACTTCAGTCTTCTAGTCATCCGGCAGCTCATAAATCTCAATTGTGCAATCTAAATATTAATCTAACCCGGCGCGCCCCATCCATCATGGACGGAATAGCGTCCCGGCGCGTCTCGACTCGCTGGCCACATCCTTTGTCTGCTGCTAACACTAGACAACAACAACATTCCTTGCAATCTGACATTGGACGTATGCTAGTAGATAGATAGATTCACTCTTTATGGCACTTAAAGTAAGGAAGGTGCCATAAACTAATTAGTAGGAACTAATATTACAAACGCGTCAGTAAGTTCGTTTGTTACGCTTTTACGCAAAGATTACATCAAACCGATCGTCATGAAACTTTGTACACAAATTCTTGGAAATAAAAGTTAAAGTCTGCCAAATAATTACAAAATCTCAATAAGTGCAGAGAAACATCAAGAGAAAACGAACATGTTTCAAACAAACGATTTTCGCTAACGTACTGGATCACTCTTCAATATCTCCAGGAAAACCAGGACCCAGTAGTGCGAACATAAACTAGGCTTTGAGCTTTGAGTTTGTATGTTTTAATCTTAAAAATTACTTTGTCCAAATGAGCTCCAAATTGCACTGAGTAGACGTCTGCAAATCTGTGATAGAAACGTATGCCTTTGGCTATCCGATAAAAATATATGAAATAGAAAACATTCCAATAAATTTGCTCTCTCAATGTCTTGTTAACGTGAATAAGGTCATAAAAAATAGGTCGAGCAATATTTTATGGCAATGTGACCCCTTAACCCTTAGCTGCAAGGTTAGACTTACCATTGCTACTGAAATATTGGGAATAATCCGATGGCGAGACGATTTACAAGCTAAACAAATTATCTTAAACGAGAAAGGCTTTAATCTGACACTAATAGGATCAATTTATCTCAAAGATTCTGGCTAGGGTTGCTTTAAATTTGGGTGACATTTTATTCTAAATTTACATTCATATTCTTCATTGATAAAATGTTATTTTACACGTCAACTAAAACTATACAGGGTTATTGGTAATCAGCCTGCATCCGTTTAAGGGCATGTTCTGTATATTTAAACAAACAACTTTTGTTCTACAACTTTCGTTAAAACTCAATAGAAAACCCAAAAAAAAATAGTGCTTTTTGCCCTTTTTTTGTACTGTTTAGTGACTTTTTAGTGTTTATTCACTTCGGCACATAATTTTTTGCGCGTTAAAGAGCGTACGCACTCTTGTTACGAATTGTTACGGAGAGTTCAATGCTTTTAGACTGTGCAAATTCATTTTTTATTTATTTTGTTTAATTTAAAAAAAACATACATTTTTAAAAACTGTAGAACAAAAGTTGACGTATTGAATGTACCTAACATCCCCTTAAAAGGATGCAGGCTGATTACCAATAACCCTGTATATAAGTAAGTATATAATTTTGCCGTACAGATACGAATATTGTAAAAAAGCAATCTATTAACATTGTTCAAATAATAAAAAAAATTGTAATAGTAATCAACTAATACCATAAATATTCAATTACATTTCAAAACAATAGAATTCCTTGTAATCATAGAAGCATTGCTCGATTAGCCATTTATTTTTTGCCAATTAGTTTTTTTTTTATCATAGAAAGGTTAACCAACCATGGCAACTGCCATCGTCTGGACTGATGCAAAGCTATGATGCGGTCTAAAATGGAACGCTCTTACCTAGAAGAAACAGATTGAGTTACGCACTGACCCATATTGTTTTCATAGGGAAAGATCCACTAGGGCAGAGTAAAACGTATCAAATTTGTTTTTAATAATATGAAAAGATGTCTACAACGAATATCAGGGACATAATGTACACATTTTATTGGTAGATCTTATTTTTCTACAAGTAGGTACATGAACTTACGATGAATATTTATATATTAAAGTGTTTGTATATTTTACATAACTTTTTTACGACGGTATAATGACACACCACTATTTCACCTAAAAACACTTATTATGTTATCATTAATCGTAATTATTAACACATTTAACTCGAGTAACACAACACTTTGTATTCTTTAAGTAGATATCATCTGCGCAAATACATGTTTTTACCCTAGAAAATATTAATTTAGGTTTAAACTAGAAAAACATAAAGTAAGGGTAAACATTTATCTTGCCAAGCTCGTATAATTTCATGACCCGGGTTATGGCAATATCTTCTTGGTACAGTGCAGAGATAAAAACGTCATGAATAGTAGATTTAGATAATATAGAAGAATTTAGTTTATCCTAAAAGAAGTGTAAGCGTTTAAACTAATATTATGCAGTTTAAAAAAAGTCTGTTTTGAAATTTAATCGGAGCCTGAAAATGTTAAACAAGCAATGAAACAAATATTATTTTGAGCTATACGGTTGTTCACTTCGTTATTATTAAATACCTAAAGACCTCAACCTATTAATTATTAATTACGAGTTTTATACCGAGGTTATATAGTGGAGCTAATCCTCAATATCTCACCTAATTTTATTTTTTTTACTTTTGTGCCAACTGACAGTGGCCAAGCGCAGATTTGTTTTTCATAAAAAAATCAACTTTTTCTATTCGTCAGTTTGTCAGTGAACATGAAACTGCTACGAAATACGAAGGCATCGCTTCACTACATAATCACGGTAAATAGGTATCCTGTAATTAATAGATAATACTAGCGCAAGGAACAACTCGATATCAAATATGAAATATAATGTATGATGCTTTTAGTCGAAAAAAGTTATAGCAAAGTACGCAATTGCCATTGTGTTATAAATAGTACTCGCACTTAATCTTTGATAGTATGTAAAGCATAATAGTAATAAATGCAATGATGCTCGTTTATTTGTATAAGCATAAACAGCTCACTAAATGTTTCCACAGCTGGGACTCGGGGTATTCTCTCGCAAGGAGAGAGTTAAGGCTGTAATCCAACATACTGGCTCAGTGTGGGTTGGCGGGTACCACAGGATCTCCAATGATTCTTGCCGGTCTATTTCTTAAAGCCAGTGGCGACAAACTGATTCACTTGAAAAATATTCAGAGATTCATCATGAATCTCTGAATATCGGATTCGAACTTACGATCACAGGATTGTGAATCGCACGACCACTAACTAGGCTACTGAGTAGTACAGCTTAAAAGTAGTATGGGTTCAATCAGAATAAAACTAATAGATAGCAAGATAGATATCCAATACATAATAATGATATATCAATTAAAAAAGAAAACTTGGAGAGCTATTATACTTTTCTTAATTTAATAGTGTACCTACTCTGTGGACGCCATATTTTAACATTATGTATCCAGTGTCATGATATTTTTTCCCAGTGAACTCTTAACCAAATCAACCGATATTAAAATTTAAGAAACATTGCATTTATTTGTAATTTGGTCCAACTTGAGAGATAATTACGATAGGTACTTAATAGCTCAATTTATTATCGCATTTTGTTATTGCAAATTGTTATTTCTTTGTCGGATAATATGACATTATCCGAGCGATGCCGAAACAGCCCGATAGCAGTTTATATTATAGGTTTGTGGAGTAAGATAGGCGGTTTATGTGGATTGGCAAGGTTCCCAGTGGAGTGGTTAATATGTTTGTGAATTCAATGTTTCGGAGACGTGAACGAGAGATGCCTTCCGAACTATTGACACAGCAAATACGATTGGCCAATTCAATATTCATGCCTAACACATATCGACGAAATACAGGATATAAACCGACGTCTGCGGCTTGACAAGGCCTCCATCCTGAAAGATGACATGTTTCCCGGAATATTAGATAAGTAGGTAAGGCAACACACCTCTACAGTAGTACCCTACATAATATTCTGTTATTCTGTTGTTTCAGAAATCAAAGGATAGTGTTTAGCTGACTTCAAAAAAAGAAACTGTTCTCAATTCGGTTGCGCAATAAAATTTTTTTGATATTTTGTGTTACCGCTGCTGATAGAGGATACTCGTAGATGTTGATGATTATTTTTTGTTTTGTATTCCCATTTATTTTCCCATGTTAATTTTATCGAAACAGTTATGACGTTTTTGTTAAATCAACAATAAACTAAAATTTACTTACCTTTTCCTGAACTACCTAATCCTAGATTACACAAAAATTACGAAATTTTGTCGATAATCTAAGTTTAATTTTAAATACGCGTGTATAACCGCGTAGCACTGCTTTAGTTACATAATTGTAAATACATACTAATTATACATAGAAACACCCAAACACGTACCTAACAGATATCTACTTACATTACATAAATATTTATCTGCACTGGGAATCGAATCCTATGACTTTGCAGGTACACTAGATTCTAACCAAGCCACAATAGTGTGACTGGGCCAGCTATACAGACTGACAGACATACCAATTTTCGCTTTAATAATACTAGTGTAATCAGTAGGTCTTCTACTAGTAATGTTTGCAGCAGTCTACCAATAAGGGCAAGTCGTTCCCACCGCAGATCGGGGTCTCGATAACGTAATGTGGTCCTATTGCTCCCATTCATCCAATTGACTAGAAACACTCCGGCATCATTCACTTTTCCTTTTGCAATAACGTTCTGAGTTTGGTGTTTTTATCAAGTAGATAGATATAAGCTTCATTGCTTTGTTAAATGTTTTTTTAATGGACCAAACTTTTATTCACTAAACTAAATTACAATGCTACGCTATATAACTACCTGGATTATCCAAAAATCGATGAAGGTCTAAAATTAATCTAGATGATCAAGCCCTCCACTATTATTAGTTTGTTCCCATAGTATTGTTAAGTAATCAAAAACATTAAAAATAAAATTTTAAAAAAGGGATGGCGACTGGTGACTGGCGATGGAAGTGTTTTTGTGAAAATTTGCTTTGGAATCTTAATGATAAACAGCACTAATTTTGCACTATACTTCACTACTACTGCAATCCTGTATCTTGGGAGTTCTGAGACTAGTTTACCATAAAACTATTTATCGCTTCGTCAAATTAATTTTACTACAAAATTAAAGCCTAGATGTTTAATTCACGCGGCTAAAGAATTTTTCACTTTAATTTTTTTATTGTTTGTTACATATTTTAACAGGAAGAAAGTGAACGTACAGTAAGTGGAAGGAGAAGGAGTAGAAGGAAGGCCTAGCTGCTAGATAGATTGACGATATCATCACTATCGCGAACCTAGATGCGATTGACACGGGGCTGATGAAGGTGGTGTGGTAAAAGAGAGATCTGTATGTACCAACAGTGGGAAGAAGAAGGTTGTGGATAACAATGATGATAAGAAAAAAATTGTAAAAATTGTGTTGAAAAAAATATTATATGTTAACAGAGTTTTTTTTTGCAAATTTTCTGCTAAAAGTCAACGTGTCAAAACGTTAAAAATAGATGTTTACGAATCAATCGTATACGGGACACCTTCATTTTTCCTTAACTCTAAGTTCTTTTTTTAAAAGAATTACTCATGTCACTCTTTTATGAAACAAATGAGATAGCAATGATAGCATACTCGTATTTTTATCTGAGGAACCAGAAAAACTTCATAATAAAAGTGGCATCACAAATCAAAACGAATGCCTGTTCAGCGTTTCAGGACACCACGTAAATTGTACTCGACAAGAAAGAGATTGCTGAGAAGATTTATTAATCTTCGTACATTTCGTTGAACAAAGACGGACAAATTACGTGGAACAAAAGACGATTCTGTAACAGCTGCAGGTAACAAAAAGCTTGTGTACAAACTTACATTAGGAGTCTAATTTACCTACGTATTGTAAAATGATTCTTGTTCTACGTGAATATTGAGATTATCAAACAGTTTTTTAAGATTTATTACTTGTTTTGATTTTTTATTTTATTTTTGATTTGTATTGAAAAAATATATCAGAGTGCATTTTACGATGCGCTTAGACTTACTCCTATCAATTCAGAGTAATAAACAATAGGGTACCGGATTGGGTCAAAAATACACCATCCTAATTAGTCCGTCAGCTAGATCATGGAAAAATATTGGACACGTATTTTTTGTTTTTTTATAATATTAAAAATCGTCAAAGATATAGACCATCAAACTTCGAGAGTGGGGGGTCGCGACGTCACTCGTGAGTAAAAATCGTACTCACAAGTGACGTCAAACGAAACTTCGAAGCGCTGTATCTTCGTAATTTTTTGTTTGTGACACAAAAGAAAAAATACGTGTACAATATGTTTTGGCAATCCAACTAACAGGCTACTTAGTTTTTTTGAGGATTGTACCCTATTTTCGGCGAAAAGGCCGAGAACCTAATATTTATTGTGCTGAAGTTATGCTTCTAAGAACGACGAATAAAAGTTCTTGTTTTTCTTTGAAAAATCAAACACATTCGACTTCAAATCATAATATATAATTTTACAATACTAATTGGAAACGCCAAAATTCTGATGATTGTGATGTGTTAAGGATTAAAATTATGATGGAGTAATTAGAACCCCAAAAAGAAGTGGACTGTAGTTAGGTTATAAAATGTTGTGTTAACTGAAAATAACAAGTGCTTTACAAAGAACAAAAAAAAAAATGACTCAAACTTATATTTTGTACCGCGGGCGAAGCCGAACAACAACAAACAAAGAAAGAACCTGAAATAAAGTACTTAAATATAAAAAAGTAGTCCCGAAGCGTTAATTGCCAGAGTTTTAATTATAACCATAAAACTTTGAACTGAGAATGCGTCCCTAGGGCACGTAGTATTGTAAATTACTTACCGAAGAACTTTTTTCATAATCTTGTAAACATTATTTTGGTGCTGGGATTAAGTATTTCATGACGTAGATTAGGCACTTTTTTATTCTGAATTTTTAACAGAACCGTGATTTGTGGGTTGTAATGTGTTCAATAAAATCAGAAATAAGATTATCCGACAAAGAACTAAGGTGACCGACATAGCTCAGCGAATAAGAAAGCTGAAGTGGCAATGGTCCGGTGACAACTGTAGAAGAACCGATTGAGAAGAACCGAACCGCTGGGGTAGACGTGTTCTAGAGTGGAGACCGCGTACTGGCAAGCGTAGAGTGGGGCATCCTGCAGCCAGGTGGAGTGACGATGACAACTTACGAAAGGCGGCTGGCAGTAAGTGGATGCGAACAGCAGAAGATCGAGCCGTGTGGCGATCCGTAGTTCAACAGTGGATGACTATTAGATAGGATGATGATGGATGTGTAAAAGCATAGAAAGGTATGCAGTGGATAGGTGGTATAGGTATCCACTAAATGTTTCCACTGCTGAGACTCGGACCTTCACTCGAAAAGAGGCAGTGAAGGCCATAATCTACCACGCTAGCCCAGTGCGGGTTGGTGGATAGCGTGGTGGTGGTTAGTGGTCCTGACCTTGAAAGATTCTAGGAAGGGTTTCCTCGCGAAGTTTTTCCTTCACCGTTTTCAAGTTCGGAAATGTGCGTAGTAGGTAATATGAGGTTGTGATCATTCAGAAGAATTGGCTGATCTACCTCTCGAATAATATAAAACATATCTCACAACTAGAGCAATATAACATATAACATAGGCTTCATGAAACAAGTAGGCACACTGTGAAGCTGAAGACACATCACCAATAAATCCAGCATAATATTTAATGACTACGATGACTAGGTATAACATTGTTGGTATCCCAAGGAACTTTCAAATAAACTGGATGGAACAGAAATTTAACAAATTTTTATCCGAACATAATAAGATTTGATCTCTGACTGTTACTCAGATAGAGCCTCCGATGATTTCGCGGAGAATTTTAAACTTTACAACTGTGAAAATAACGAACAAGAGAAAAGTTGTAGTTACGATTTCAAAGTTTCTTATCATCTTGCTGTAAATGGAGCATACCAATTCCCAAACTTTATTCAATTACATTTTCAATTGAGGTTACAATTTGTTCGTAAACCCCACGCTAATAGTCCCAAGTCGTTACTAGTGAGTTCAATACAAGTATATATAAGTGTTTATCTGTTTTTAATTTTTAATCACTATAAAATAACGGATCTTTATTTAAAATCTTACGCACAAAAACATATAGGCAGACCGCTTATCATTTCGTAGTTGAATTTATTAATATTTAAACTAACTAAAGATTTCTAAACCGTTACTCCTAACGTGTATAGTGCTAATATTAGATACGGTGTTCGGGTGAAGGGCAATGTAAAATTACAGAGCTAAGGTATAAACTATGTATCTTATATCAATGAGTAAGGAGCACAATTTGGACTCTTCATCTTTTCATATTCAAATATTTGCAGGTTCTATTAGGCGCCAGAATAAACGATAAAGATCCCCAAGGCGGAGTCTGCAAAAAAAATCTTACTAGTATCACTATGAGATATATATTCTATGCTATACTTCTTACGTTTTTTTTCGTATAATCGTTTATAGCTCTACTTTTAACGTAAGTGTTCTAAAACAAGCATTATAGAATTCGATTCTGATGTGATAGCATCACATAAATCTTCATTACGATAGGCGTAGGGCCCGTATCTCCTCGACTGACCCTTTACTCTCCGCTAGTTTATCGCACATTTCTTTTATTGACTGGAACTAGAATGTTATTGCAGTGTTTTGGAGTACGTGGGTGGAATTGTGGTAATAGTTCGTTGTTAACTTAAATTAGTTTTGGTCTGGAGCCAAATTAGTAGTTATTGGACGGATTTTTGTCGTGAACTCTATAGAACCCGAGAAAGTTTTGCACAAAAATTGTGATAGGGCGAATTTTCCAAAATTTCTCATTTTATTTTTCAAAGTAAAGAGTGACGAGGTGAGCAGGACATACGCCTGATGGTAAGCAACACGTCTGTCCATAACAGCACAGTGTCACGCAGCTAATGGAACATGAAGAGTTCAAGTCATTACTTTACACTGCACTGCGCTAGCCATCCAGAGATATAATATGCTTTATCTTTATGCCCTGTAATTATAATAAATAGTATAAAAGATCAAATTAATTTTCGTATATCTTAAATTTTCAGTCAGTGTATGCGATGCCGTAAATTAACATGTAAGCTAGTTAAAAAAATCTATTATGCAAGACAGGGTACTTCAACCATTACGATAAAAACTGGGTCAAGAACAATTCCAATACGCAAAATATGTACAAAGCTTAGCCCAAAAGCCACTCAACCTTTCAAAAATAATGTACCAATCTATTAAATACAATACTCCGTCCAAATAAGTACGTGCTTAATCCACGGAGGCTTTCGAAACAAACTCGTGACATTTGGAGTAGCAGATCAGCTGACTGTCAAACTTCGTGCTCTTAACTTTGACGTTTCGCAAAGTTCATTTCACTTTCGTAAATCCGGTCCAAAATACGACTTGCATCTCTGTCGGACGCACTAATTTAAACATAACATGACATAACATAAATTTATACATTACTAGCGGCCCATTCCGGCTGCGCTCGGATATTGTCATTTAAAGACTATTAATCGAAATAATAAAGTGGCCAAGTGCGAGTTGGACTCGCCCATGAAGGGTTCCGTTGCAGCAAGTAACATAATATACATAGTACACATAGTTCTTGTAGTTCGTTGTAACTTTGATCGAAGTTTCAATAATAGTGTATTTATGACGTACTAAAAAAAAACTACTCATCAGATCGAGTTCAAACTAATTTTCGTTGGTAGTTTACATGGTAATGTACATCATATATTTTTTTTAGATTTTTCATTCTCTTACTTTAGAAGTTAGAGGGGGGGGACACACATTTTACCACTTTGGAAGTGTGTCTCGCGCAAACTATTCAGTGTATACGAAAATGATTTTAGAAACCTCAACATAATTTTGAAAGACCTATCGATAGACACCGCACACGAGTAGGTTTGATGAAAAAAAAATTTTTGAGTTTCAGTTCTCAGTATGGGAGGCAACCCTAATTTTTCTTTTTTTTTAATTTTTTTGTTTTAATCTTGATGCGGTTCACAGACTACATCTACTTACCAAGTTTCAACATTGTAGTTCTCATAGTTTCGGCAAAAAGTGGCTGTGACATACGGACGGACAGACAGACAGACAGACAGACAGACAGACATGACTGCCGTCCGCAAGCTTAAATGCCGTTATCTAACATCGGGTCGATTTGGACATTTAAATGGCACTACAATCAGAAAAAAAATATCTATTGATCTGTGTAACCCGTGTTTCTCTAGGTATGTTAGTTTTTAAGATACCAAAACTATAAATGCCGTTAAGTCATTTTATTTTGTATGGTTCCAACGCTAAAACGCAGTTAAATAACAATACTTACCTAAAAAGCCGCTAAGGTATTTTAACGTTACCTTTGGCTGAAATTTTCTTTGATTTTCCATTACTTAATTGCCGTTAACTGACTTTTGTACCCTAAAGTGCCGTTAAAGCACTTAAATGTTTTTAAACAAAGCTTCATTTATAATTTATATTGTATTTTTCCAACGCTATAAAGCCGTTATGCTTGAATACAACACAAAAATGCAGTTAAACATACTTAACGGCTTTTTAAACTAGTAAATACGTATCCAATTTTGTAAACTTAAAACGGAAAATATCACAAAGCTACCTTAACTATGTGATATACATTATTTATTTTTTACAATACTAGACTAAAACGCAGCTATGCCACATTACTTAACTAAAATGCCGTTACAGGTTCTTGCGTATGCAGTACGATTGTATGAGAAGGAAATCAACTGCAGATGCTTTCGATGCTTTCCAACTTGTTACGATGGCTTAAAACACATCTAGATGAGTCAAACTAGATCTTGTATAGGAAAAAAACGGAAATGATCCTTATGTTACATCTTGTTCCGACTCTTCCAGTGTCATTGATACATTTTGGGACGTATAAATTATGTTACAGTACTCGTCTTTCTTTAGATTTAATTGAAATCACAAATCTATCTAATTAAACTTTATCAAGTTTTAATAGACTTACAAGGAAAGTAAAGTAATTCTCTACAAAATTATCAAAACAAACATTCAGTTTGAAGAGTAAACATAAAATATTACAGCCAGATGATGATAGCACCATACCGTATCTGTTGAAGTTTTAAACTTCACAATCAAGTTTACAGTGTGATTTCAATTCAGATGACCTGCACGTTATAAAGATTTTAAGATAGCTGATTCAAGTGAAAATTTTAGTTACTATTTTCAAGAAATCCATTAAGCATAAGTCTAAACGTAACCATAAGTCTGACTTTAAGAACCACAACATCATTAATAAATACCTACAGAAAATTAGCTTAAAAACGGTACCATTTAACGTTGTATAAAACAATGCCGTTATACAGAATACAGAAAAATAAACCGAAGGCTGGTTGGAAAAGCGTAGAAGCTCAATTAATGAACCTCAAAAAACTGTCAGTATTCTCATCTCTCTGTCAAACGCGGAGACACATGATAGAAATTGGTGAATATCAGAACCTGTCTACTTTAATGTTTATGCAACGACCACAAAGCAGTTGACAGTTTTGAAAATAAAAGTTATGAATGAATCGAAGAGAAAGATCTGATGTATACAAATGGGTTGTCAACAGTGCAATGCAGTTGCAGTGCCCAAAATAAAATTGACTATTATGTTCACTTCTTCTCAGTGTCATTTATTTACTAAATGCATTTATTTACTAAAGCAAAATCATCTACATATAACAAATTACGCTTTATTATTTCAAATCTGAACACAGTTTCATGAGTTGCGAACAAGAAGATCATAAAGTAAAGTTAGAAATGCAATAAATATGATTATATGATTTTGACCATTTTGATGAGACAGTATGAGTTAGCAACTCAAAAGTAAATATGAAGTTTATAGCACCAAATAATTTCGTTATTGTACCAAGTTACGCTTCAGAAAGAAGAATTCAAATTAAGCCCCTGAGTTAATCTCAAAAATATGTCGCACACGTGGATTTACTCTGATTCTGAGTTTTATTGTAATAGTTTGTAGGTACAAAAATTATTGCCAGAAAGATTATTTATATTATTTTGCTTTCTTCAATGGCAAATACTTAAAATACCAGAAATTATAAAACTTCGTTTCAAGTCAAAAGCAAAATGCAGAAATACCAAGCGGAAGATTAATTTAGTTCAATTCATAGAGCAACATAGCGCCAACACATAAGCTATTGTTTTGGAAGAACTTGTCGACCGACGACAAAGAATGATAATGCTAGTAAAGCAATATTTAGACTCAAGAAAAATATTTGAGTCTTAGGTATTATTAATTATTTTGTAGGAATATTTATCCAAAAGTTTAAGTGATTGTGACAAAAATAAAACAAAAACAATTGATATCTATTGTAGATTCTTGAAAATCTGTTGTAAATAAGGGCAATAAAAGTAGTATTTTAATTTTAAAATTTTGTAATTTTACTTTGTAATTTTGCCTTGTTATTTTAAATTTTAACTCTTGAGAAATTTTATTTTTAGATACTTAGGCTTGTATTCGAAAAAGATTAACAAAAAATGCTGTTTGTTATTTTTTAATGCCAATAAATATCTAGTTTTTAATGTCATTTTTTGTTCACTTATTTCACATAAATCATCACTTTTATTGTATTTTCTTAAATATCTTGTGAGTCATGCTTAGCTTAATTGCAGTTAAAGGTAAAGGTTTTGTATTTAATCGCATTTTAGTGTTGTAAAATGCTCTGAAATAACCGATTAAAACAAATATATGAAGTTTGCTAGTTTTAAATGCGGTTAAATGACTTAAACCGCATTGTAATCTAGGATGTTTCATGATATAACGGCATTTTAGTTTTGGAATGATTTCAAATTCTATAGTCAAGTACCATCCAATGAAATTAAAGAAAAAAACAAGCTAAAATGCCGTTAAACTATACATAACGGCATTTTAGTGGTGATTTTGAAAAGATTTTAAGACAAAATTACAAGACTAGAATGCAAAAACGCTTATAACTCTTATTTCGCACACTTTAATATCTTAAAAATACTATCATTTCAAAGTGTTTTCTCAGCTCTATATAAAGGTATCAAAATTATGGAAATATGTATTCCACTTATCAAATGGCATAATTTTAAAATTTAGAAACAGTTTTCCCGCGATATCTCGAAACTCAATTTTGGTACTTAACGGCATTGTAGCTTGCGGACGGCAGATGACGAATCTATAAGGGTTCCGTTTTTACGTTTTACGGAACCCTAAAAACTATCTTATCTCTCAAGTTGGACCAGACTGCTCACGGTGTGCCAATTTAATTTAAAATCGGTTAAGTAGTTTAGGAATCCATCGTGGACAAACATCGTGACAGGAGATTTATATATTTTAAGATTTTATAGTACCTATCGAGTGACGAGACGTGATGGTAAGCAACATGCCTGCCACATAACAGCACAGTGACACGCAGCTAATGGAATATGAAGAGTCAAAATCATTACCTGCAGCACTGCACTGTGCTCGTCACCCAGAGGTATAAGATGTTTTATTTCTATGCCCTGTAATTTTACAGGAAACATTACCCTTCAAACCGGAACACAGTAATGTTAGCACATAATGGTAGGTATAAGCAGTCCACTTTGTGTTCCCACTTCAGGGACACGTAGTCATCTCTCACACGGAGAGAGAGAGAAAGAAAGAGTAAAGGCCACGCTTGCCAAGTGAGGGTTGGCGGATGACAGAAATCCTCGAAAGATATTTTTCGTGGGACATGCCGGTTTCTTCACGATGTTTATTTTCACCGTTAAAGACAGTCGTGTAAATGACAAACATACTTTTTAATTTAAACATCAAATAAAATAATTTTAACAAAAAAAAGAACCGACTTCAAACAGTAAACTAAAAAGTAAAAAATAAATCTCTTTACCACAAAGTAGAACGTACTTTGATTAATTTGAACAGACATGATTAAATAAGTATTTAACAATTCTGAAGTCGGTGCCAAGTAAAACAAATACAGCTGAAGCTAACATTCGTAGAGTAGTAAATCGAACTGACATTTGGAACATAGAGAAGTTGTTGGGGACATATGTATGATAGACAGGAAGGTTGTTGCAACATTTACTTGGCACCGACTTCAGAATTGTTAAATACTTATTTAATCATGTCTGTTCAAATTAATCAAAGTACGTTCTACTTTGTGGTAAAGAGATTTATTTTTTACTTTTTAGTTTACTGTTTGAAGTCGGTTCTTTTTTTTGTTAAAATTATTTTATTTTACGATTTTAAGTGATGGTTAGATGAATAAGTCTTGAATTAGGTGAGAAGATAAAGCATTATTTTTCTTGCAATCTTGACTAGTAAAATAATATTCGCTATGATAAAGTGTTCAAATCCAGGATGGTCGGTGTACTCAGACCTGTAAAATGGTCCTCAGTACCCATGTGGGTGCCAAGTTCTCATCAATATTTAAGAGTACATGAATCAAGCACAAACACTAGCTACTGTAAACCGTTAAACAGTTCACATAACTGTCCTTTGTATTCATCGTCAGACCCCTAATAACAGTCACATCCCACCTAGGTATGTGTAAAGTGCTCATGGATACAGCTTTATCAACCCTATACACAAGGTAACTGCTGTAGATCGTTGAGGAGTAGCCTCGACTGTCTTTCGGCTCCTTCATCGGATCGACTCCAGACCTTCATTTAATTGTAATGCTTTAAAATACTTAATTGAAACATTTTCAAACGCACTAGTCTACTTACCCTTGCAGTTTTTAAACGTCTAACGATTAATTAATTAGTTACAACGCGATTGAGCAACAAACATCCAAACATAGACATTTATAATGATGATGAAAGACAGTCCCAAGACATCTAGACGTAAAGTGCTCATCAATACAAATTAATCAAGCCCAAACACAAGATAACTGCTTTAAATCTTTGAGGAGTTCCCTCGACAGTATTTCGGCTCCATCATCAGATCGCTTCCAAATCTTCGTAGTGCCAAACCAAAATAAATTGTAGTGCTTGTAAATACTTAATGGAAAAATTAACAATCGCACTTGTCGCCCCTACAATTTTTGCAAGTTTTCTTCAATTTCTGCAGGATTGCATCATCAGATCCTGGTTTCCTTATCATGGTACCACCCTTGGAATGTCTCCTATCCAACAAAAAAATAATCATCCAAATCGGTTCATAAACAACGAAGTTATCCGCGAACACACTACTTTTTTTAAAAGTCGGTTAAAAATATTTTGAAATGCTGGAAGAATTCAAACGTATGAACTCAAAATTGTGAAATTAAACATTCTCCTCTCTAGGCTATAATGCTTTAAAGCTTTAAACGATTTTAATTACATTTAAAATTTATACAAACACAAACCATTACATAATTCGCAACATGAATACTAATGCGAGAATAAAACCAAAATTAAAACGCCACATTGTTGTTTATGGTTAGCATTTGCAGGTGTTGATGTTAAAACATAGGTGTCTACAGCAAACTATAACACACAAAATCATATCATGAAACTAGCTTGTATTATTAGGGTGAAAATGGGTGTGTGTAAATGCGTAAGTAAGTATGTTTGTATCACTGTGACAGCCGAACGGATTTCAATTGAATAAAATGTGTATTAAGTAGATACATACATTACTTTCCTGGATTAACACATAGTAGGCTATTTTTATCCCATTTAAATTAGTGATTCTCGTAGGGTGCCACAACAGGTATATTTACTAAAGTTTTTCCTAGCTTTGGAATGGCCTACGCAAGTTCATAACCTGGAAATCATCATCAGCCTGTAATCATCCACTGCTATACCTACCCACATAATTATAAATAAATAAATATTGGTGGACAATTCACACACAACACCATCGGACGCCAAACTAACCAAAGCTTGTACTATGGCGGCCATATAGTTGCAATAATACTTATATTGATTAAATACATACTTATTATACATAGAAACGTCCAGACACAGTGCAAACATTGTTCGATCTAGTATCAGGGCATCTTACTCTACGTTTATTGATTGGTGGTAAATTCCACTCCAGAACCTGTCTGTCTGCCCCAACAGTTATCTCAACAGGTCTGCGACAGACATGGCTATGAGCAATATCCTCCCATGACAGAGCCAAGAAATAACATATACCTAGTATCATAAAACATGTACATGTGCTAAGAAGTTAAAACTTCTCTTTATTTCTCACGCTAAGAAGTTGAGGTAACTACAACGGTCGTAGTACAACCATAGAATAGACAATATTTTCAACGCCGGTCAACAATATCCCCGGTTTACATTATTCCAGTCCAGCGATCAAATCCAGCAGCTCAATGGAAAAATGTAAACAGGCACTGGAAAGCATTGGCACTGGATTCACGCTTTCCAGTTTTCCAGTAAGCAATCCAGCGCTGGATTCGATCGCAGGAGTGAAATAATGTAAACCGGGCATGAAATTTGTTACAATGTTGTGTTTACTAAAACGTTGACTAGCTAACTTCAATGAGTCGGTTTATCGTGACGGTAAGCGCACGCATCGTAAAAATGTTCTCTATCATTTTTCCCTAACGCACCATAAAAAGTATAACTTCAAAAAAATGGACAGGATGGAAAAACCGGAGGCAACTGCTAGTCTGTAATAAATTTTCAAAGCATTGTCATCTAATTAAGCCTTCATGAAGACTTCAGAAGCATGACCATCTAGAACACTAACGCATTTCTAGATGGCCATGGTCCCGAGTTCACCCGAAAAAAATCTTTCATATATCAACGTGACGCTTGAGCTCAGTTCATCTCTCACAGTCCACGAAAAATCTGTAAGTGGAGCGCCAAAAGAGGTTTTCACTTCAAAATGTTGACCTCGGATTAAACCGAGACACGTGGCTAGTTCAAAATATTTTTTTTGTAACTTTGATGTTAAAATCATGTCATAATTCATTCACCAGAGACAGGAAGTAGGAAGTCAGTCCGGTGGCATCTTTTTATTACCTTTCACATTGTCATATGACAAATTGGAATAAATTACGAGCTCAAGGCACCTCGGATATTTCGGCAAAATGCTTCCCGTTCAAAAACCTGTCTTAACCTTTTAGTATTTGTAAATCAGATATCATGTTGATTTATTAAAGGACATTATGAATAAATTACATTCAAAAGTCAGATACTCAGAAGTCGAGTTAATGTTAGCGTTAAGATCTTAATTAAGGTTTTGCAAGGCTATTTTCATAAATTCTGCATTGCTGCAGAGGTCAAATGGACTGGCCTGGCTCGCCTAGATACACGGAATTGGATGTTAGATAGAATTAGTGAATATACATACATATTAGACAGGCTGAAGATTTATCGTCTTATGGTGTACGTTCCGAAAATTGAACTATAAACAGTTTGACTGTATTGTCGGGGTACGGTTAAACAACGGATTGTGTTGCAAC
This sequence comes from Ectropis crepuscularia, assembly GCA_963693475.1. NCBI lineage: Eukaryota > Metazoa > Arthropoda > Insecta > Lepidoptera > Geometridae > Ectropis > Ectropis crepuscularia. Next base: position 10,700,975 of record OY856339.1, on the reverse strand, counting down.
CTGTTGAAGTGAAAACTTGTTTTGGCGCGCCACAGACTTGGGCTGCGTCACGCTCGGGAATGATAAAATATCTTCGGGTAAACTCGGGATCATGGCCACGCCTTCTGGTTTCATCCACGTAGTTTCCAAAGTAAACTATGAAATTCTGAGTTATAACTTTTCATGTTCATAAATGACTGGGTTTTTTTTAACTCTTGTAGGTTTACACTTGTACGCCTGATGTTAAGCGACAATGCAATCATCATGGATTTCATTCTCATTTAAGTATGTTTACCTAGAAGAAACCAATTCAATCTCGATTTTAGGACTTGATGTTTCCCTATAGATTTGATTAGGTTAGTAGGGCCCTGTGCCTGAGATAGACCAAAGTTCAGTTCAAAGTTCAAGGCAGGACATAGACCACTTGAGGCCAACTGTCATTTGTCCTTTAAAAAAAGGTAGAACGTGAGGCTTAGACGAGTAAAGCTAAATATTGAAAAGAAGTAGGGAATAGCAAACCTGTACTATAATATTCTAGTACAAAGAGAACAGGATGGATCGATACAAAGGAATAGATTGTGCTAAATATAGTCGTTGTCGTTTCGTGGAATCTGTGAGCTGTTGTTTATTTTCACCGATTATCTTATAGATTCGCGTCACCGCCATGACTTTATGGTTATAATAGCAACATATATGTACCTTTACGGGTGACCTATTATGGGGAATTAGTGCTGTTTACCTAATACTAAATTATAAGTTTTCACTTGTTCCCAATCAAAGAGTAGTAACTTACATTCTCTTTGGGATACACTGCGGATAATATGTAACTGATCTGCATGATCTAGTACCATCTCTTCTTTTTTTCTATCGGACTGCTCGTAGCTCGAAACAGTGGCTTCGTTTCATGATCGCCGTTCCAAAGGCTCGAACGAAGAGGTTTAACTCCACTATCGTAATTAGAACATCTAGGCTGTGCAATGCGTTGCAAGTTGGGGTTTTCTAGGTAAACGTGCTCCATGGTAGACCGCATCGTCGCTTTACATCAGACAAGATATCGGTCAAGTGTAAACTGACAGTAGTTACAAAAAAAAAACAAGCAATGGAAGTACGTACTTAGCTAACATAAGTATCGTGTTTGATAAACTTATCAATTGTTTTTATTACACTCTTTAAGAAGAAATGACGTGTATTATGGTGTAAGTTCTTTGTAGGGCGAGGCGAGTGGATTGAAAGATTAGAGAAATACAGAGAGATATAAACTTAAAACATACATAAATATTGATTGGTTTCTTAGCACCAATAACCCTGTTTTAACAGTAATTTAAATTAAAGTATGTCAGAATTTTTGCATAAGTAGCGTTATCTCACAATGAGAGAGTTAAGGCTACCATCTACCACGCTGGCTAAGTGCGGGTTGGTGGATGACGAATAACCTCAAACGATATTTTTCTTGGAACATTCCGGTTTCATTACGACGTTTTCCCGACTAATACACCCTTAAAAATAATTTTATACCTTCGAAAAAACAAAAACTAACTTAAATTTAAAATTAAATTCAGACAGTCGACCAAATTTCATATGAAGCTATCACTAAGTGGTCCAGGTAAATGACAAATTTTAGTTCTTGGTTGATATTTTAAAAACTGCCACACCGTTTTCGATATTATTTACTTGTTAGTTGTCTATTACCTCTGAACTATGCCGTACCAAACAAAAAAATAACCATCAAAATTGATGAAGCCATCGCGTAACACAATTACATACCTACAATAAAAAACATACAACCTAATCCAGAACCTCCTCTTTTTTTGAAGTCAGTAAACATATCAGAATGTGTTAAATAAACCAAAATCGTGTTAACCGTTTAAGAGCAACGATCCCACAGATAGACAGACACAGTTAGAGAGAGTGAGAGAGAGATATCAAACTCAGTATTCCCCGTCGTTTCTGCGTCGTCGTTTAAAAAAACATTATTTTACTTCGAGTTATCCCTCTGATAATATCTCGATAGCAATCGGATTGCGGGGGTGGCGTAGGTTTCGAGGCTTGCACAACTGCAGCGAGCCTTACGCGATTGCACCTGCTGCCCAATCTGTGGCGATGCAGTAGGCAATGAAATGTGATATACCTGTCGGCATTATCGGTGTAATGACTTGTGTGATATAGAGCTGGTAAGCATTTGGCACTGCTATGCGCTTTGGTACAATTAGACAAGGCGTTATCTATACCTACTATTTCTACATATACCTAGCTAGATGCAGTTAATGTTCTGAGAATGATGAGTCGAGTCGAATCTCATTTAATCTTACCTTGGAGAGAGAAGGGGTCTCAGAAATATTTTTCCAAGACACAGTAAATACTTATTGTGTTAATTGAAATTTTTATTTAATTAAATAAAATAGGTATTTACTAAAACATGAACAATCAGTACGATGTGATGCATGTAGGTACGAGATTTATACATTTTGAATACTTATCATATCAAGAATGGATAAGGGACCCATTCGACCAGTTAGCGAGAGCGGTCTCGCGTTCTCAAGCTAGTGTTAGTAAAACTACAAGTACTAGCTTGCTAGCTTGCTAACACTAGCTTGCTGTCCTAGCTTGAAAAACTAGCCTCGTGTAGCTCGGGCAGATGCGTCAAAGGTGGAATCTCGTGGCGGTTTTAGTCGGTACGGGCACCGAGTCAGACCGTGGTGTCAAGTTCGAATAAGCCCGATCATCGCGCCTAGGCGGAAGGATATGCCCAAATGCATTACCACTACGTAAAAAAGGGAAATTGGGCCAAATTTCACGAAATTACACCAGGGTAGAGGGGACAAAAAGTCTCTTAAGTCAGGTCAAGTCTCAAGCATTCATGAACATGGACACACTTATAAAAATGGTATCTAGTGTCCATCACTTAACCAGAACTGCCTCCACATCTTTTATGAACACAAGTATATTAGCTTTTGCGCGCTATTTGCCTTCCAACTAGTAAGTACAACATAAAACCACTTATTTGTAGTATTGACCAAATAGAAAAACTGTAAATTCCCGGCAAGCGCAGACAGATGTCGTCTAAAAATACGTTTGTGTCTCCCTCGTTTTATTCTAAGCGTTTCTTCGTGTGTTTTACCTATTTCTGAGAACGCTCACCTCCGCCAAGTCTAAATACGGTGTTTCTGCTATTGCTTTGTGTAGAACTAATATTTTGTTGCGACATTCCATCGATCATTGACGGAGTTACGGACAATGCACGTAGCAATGTGTCAACATGCGAGTTTTATTTTTAATTAGACATTACTGCAGGCGCTGATTTGTATAAAAATAAACAGCCTACTTTTGTTCTCATAGCTGGGTTTCAAAACTTTATCTCATGAAAGACTTAACATAATTCAGAATGCACTCTAGGAAACATAAGAGTATATTAAGAGAGGCATATGCCCAGCTGTGAACAAAGAAAGGTTGATGATAATGATGGAAAATACTTAGGTACCTATATCTTCAATGATTAGAAGCAGCGTTGTTTGTAGTGAATCTTTATTACGACTATCTCGAAGTCAAAGAACTAGAAATGTAAAACGGTTTATATTTTGCAAGAGTTCTTGCTCAATAGATTGGATCGAGATTTTCATTTAGCTTGAATAGAATTAGCAAAAATATAGGAATTTATCCTGAAACTATTCGGTTCAAAATTTTTTATCTGTGGCTATTTATAATATAGAGTAATGAGACGAGCAAGATGCGTCTGATGGTAAGCAACACACGTGCCTATAATAGCCACAATGTCACGCAGCTATTTGAACAAAGAACACGTAGAGTCCCAATCACTGCCTAGCACGAGTTTTTATAGAAAATTAAGTAACAAAATTGTAGCAAAGTAAAAAAAACATAAGGCAAGAATCGGTAATCAAGCCATCGGTATTTGAGACCGCTCAGTGGTTTTACCCTAGTAGTTCCATACATTTTTATGACACCAATATTTTTCTTTTATCATATAACGATCTTGGGATATTGTATGTACATTATGTACATTTACATTTTACAGACCTGTTAAAAATTTTTTTTTATTAAATATTTGTAAACGAAAATATAAATCAAATAGGCATTCCATTCAAAATTCTTGCTTTTGTTGGTTATGTCTTTGTATATAATATATGCATTTAAAAATACTAGTGGTCCCAAGGTCGCAATATAGTAGTCGAAATTCAATCAAGCAAATTTAAAAAAAAATGCTATATGTACACTCCTTATCTATACAAACTAGAAGTGTGACAAACTTCTTATTCCTCTGCGCAATTTTTGTAAAAACGGGTAAAAAGTTTTCGCAACGCGTCTAACCATATTATAATAGTACTTAAATGTAGTAAAACTTTTGTCATTTTGCTTTTTCGTTTTGTCATATTGTTTTGGTATGCATTGAGAACATAACAAAACAAAAGCTGATTATAAAACACGATATCAGAGGTATTGGTACGCAATAGAAACATGATTTGCAATGCATGAGTGATCGCCCACGACGCGTGATGGCCACGGTCAATTGGACCAGGCCAACTAGGTAACATAGCGTACCTATTCAGGTATGTTTTCCATACGTGTATGAACTCTTATAACATACTTACAAACGCACTAATTTGCAGTTGTTAACAGAGGAACGTTTTTTACAAATGAAAAAGCAATCTTATTATGATAACTAACGTGTTATAAGTATTATAAATCAACTATCTGACTTCCATAGCACAAGCTTCGCTTAGTTTGGCGTCATATGGTGATGAGTGTAAAATTTAATACCAATATTTATTTATTTATTTATGTTTCTGTTTGTTTTATGTCATGGTACAATAGATTTTTTTTTCTATGTAGTCATTTATTGGTAATGAATTATTAATAAATACAATATATTTGTTATTATTAATATAAGTATAGGATGGCGTCAGACTTTAATCTCTCTTTTTTTCAGTGTGTGTGTTAGAGTTTCAACATGATAGTGTATTTGTCTCTGGCATCCTAAAGGAATTAATCGATTTTGATACAGTTCACATGGTTGGCAAAATTATGTTACTGAGACGATTCTTAGCTTTAATTTGTATATTTATTTCCCGTATTTAATTTAATCCTTACTTACTACTTGATAACGCCTAAGAAAGGTCTAGATCTATCAAGAAACACCCACTCAAACAACACACTCGAAAGTTTAGACGTCCTAACTTTTTACAAAAGTGGACAAACCTTGTTCGAGTAGTTTTACAAACTTGTAAGTAAGTACCTGAAAATACTAAAGAGGGGTTGGCATATTTTTTATTTACCGTATGTTTACCTATGTCGTTGTACTTTTTAAAGAAGTATTCAGTTGATAACCATCGAGGAAGAATATAAGTAACCTATAAAACACACCGTTATTCGACCTCGCCACGTCACCGCCCCAAAAGCGGTAAACACTAGCAATAGTTAAGTTCCGAGCGACGAGAATCACGTATGCTGACCATATTTAAGATATGCAACAGGAAAACGTATGTCTACATGACTTCGTAAACATGAATGGAGTAAGCGTGGGTGCTCTCAGGGTCACATGCAAGTTTGCGAAGTAGCTTGAGGATCAGTTCACACCACTCTCACAGCGGCTTAAGTGGTCACTTAGCATAGATATGGTGGGACTCTGTCACTGAATTCTTTGTACTTTGTACTTCAATCGTGAGAGCACAAAATATCTTCTACTTTCATTTGTTCGTTATTCAAATTGCTGACATTTTAAATATGGAACAAAGATTATTTTTAAATATCTCTATTATGTGCATGTAGATTCGCGATACCTTATCATGTTGTATCGGGCTGTGTTTTATTTTTGAAAACCATAATAATTATTTTAAGAGTAAAGAGTGTGTGTGTGTTTTAATTTTCCGTTTTGGAAAAACAACACAAAAAAAATTGTTCTTCATTACTCCAAAGCTGACGTTAATGTCTAATGACTTGATACATTCTTTCACGAATTTTCCACTCGTAATTTATCTGTTATTCGGTTGTTGTCAAAGAGGTAAGTTTGTGGATAGCACTTTTAAATGAGGGCATTTTATTAATTAAAAAATCTTTTGATGCCTTTGATTTAGCTTCATCCAGAGGTTGCAATACAAAAATGCCAACGTCAAGTAAATTTTTTGTTTTTTAAAAAACAAATGTTTTTTTTTCTTAAGCGGGCATCAGTGAAGCATAAAGGCATTTCTTAAATATTTAAAGTCTTTACATCAAGTTTTGTCTCACGTACACAAAATTACTTTTTGTGCTCGTCCCGTCACTCTGTATATACATATACCACTATATTATCTACTCTACTCTACCTACTCTATAGAAAAAAAATAACTTTAATATATATATTTGAATAAAACTGTTGATACCTATATATCTGTAAACTGTTGAAATTGGCACAATATCAGGGTAATACATTGATTCATTGAACTCTAGCCTGTTCTATACATACATCAATTCCGGATGCAACAGGAAGACAATTTCCATACCATGAATAGGTCCCACGCGGCTATCGAAGTCACACATCGCATATAAAATGCACTCTCACACTCTCACCGTGCTATGGGAGCCATTAGGGCGCGTGATGGCACCTCCTTTGTTCGCCAAGGGTTATACCGCTATGGCACTTTCTACATTTCTGACATATCATAGTGTCTGCGACAAACGGTACAGGTTTTGTTCGTACAGTGAAATTTTTAACTAGTGAAATTATACTAAACTTAAATAAATATAGTGCGCTTGGATAAAATGATGAGCGTGAAGTTATAAGGATGCGCGTGCACATCAACAGCTAAAAAACGACATGCTGAAGTTGACTGATAAGTAATTGTGTGCGATAAGATGCGCACACACGGACATGCTGTCATGACAGTAATCATTACCTAGTACCGCACTGCGCTCGTCACCCGGAGACAAGGTGTTTTATCTCTAAGCCTTATCCCAGTAATATCTATGAAAACGTTGCTCTTCAATCCGGAACACGGTAACGTTTGTACACTACTGCTTGGTGGCAGAATAACTGGCAAAGATGTGGTACTTCCCAGGACGGACTCTGCAATGAGTCTTACCAAAAAGTTCCGCGTTAGCTTCTTAATTAAATAAAGAAGTAGACCTTCATGGTATGTGGATGATTCAGATGTGCTTAGTGTAAGTAGTTAGGTATGGAGCGTAGTGTAGTTCTCGTTGTATTTTAGTTTAGTTTATAAAGTCTCTGACCGCTTTTAAACAAAAAAACACATCAACAAGTCACCAACAGATTACCTATGAAATGCATTGTGTTGCCCGAAAAGAGTATTCGTAGGTAGGTACCTAATGGATACGGTTAAACTGTCTCAAAATCGATAGCGATTAAAGTATCACAAAATCACAAATGTTTTCATCGCTTCCAAATATTTTACACCCACGAACAAATCACAGAAAATGAAACTGGAATTGAGGTAGATCAAACATATTGATGATCCGCCAACTTAGCATATTTCACCCCGGAAAAATCCGCGCGGTTTCGATTTCGCTGAAAATCGCGCTTCGAATCGAATCATTCCGTTCCAATATCAACCGTTTGCGAAGGCCACTAGCGTTATTAAAACCAATTTTTGTTGCATAATTTGGACTTCACTGCGACTGCATTAAGACTAGCTACTTTCCACGGTCTTACCCGTGTAGTTCCCGTTATTTTCCCGCGTTTAAAAGTTGCCTATATGCTTTTCTAGACTAAAATCTGTGTTCCAAATTTTAACCCGATCCTTTAGGTGTTCCAACAGGATTGATCATGATCAACATCCAAACTTTGTCATTTTAAACTTTTATAGGTTTACACTTGACTTGACACTTAATACACTAGTCTCCTTATGTAAAATAATTATTATGAAATAAAGATGTTTTAAAATTAATTGACTTGACTGCATTTAAGCTAGAGCGTGCTTACCTAGAAGAAAACGATTCACCCTCGATTTGAAGACACTAAGATTGTAGACATCTGGGAAAACCCATTCAGGCAATCCATTTCGAAGCCTAGACGTTCTTATAGACATTAATAGAGTCTTTATAATGATTGACCTCGTAGCTTGGTGGGTAGTGACTCTGCCTGCGCAGCCGAGGGTCGTGGGTTCAATTACCACCCAGTGCAAATATTTGTGAGATGAATTCAAATGCTTGCACTGTGTCTGGGTGTTTCTATGTATAATAAGTATGTATTTGCAACTTTATAAGTATTATATCAGCTATTTGGCAGCTATTTATTTATTTATAATATTAGCTGGATTCCGTTCCATTATCTACCGATTGTGAAGGTCACTATCAGCGTTATTTAAAGCGCTTTTTGTTGCATAATTTGGACTTTACTGTGACTGCTTTATATTAAGATACCTCTGCGGGTTGGCAAAGCGCCGAGAGCAGTTACATGCGGCGTTTGTCGCTTACCATCCGGTGGATGGTATGCCTGTTAGTCGTTTTTTTTTTAAATAATTATTTTTATACGCTGTAAACGAAACATCAGATCACATCAAATTATTTTTGTAACTGTTATTTCTACTAACTACTGAGTACAGTCCATAGGAATATACATATTTATGTACTTTTCAAGCTTTCGCGATTTCAACTCAAATTTAAAACATTACAAACGGTTTTATTTAGCTTATTCTTTCTTGTGTAGCATAAACAACCCACTAAATCTTCCCACTGCTGGGACTCAAGGCCTTCTCTCGCAAGGAGAGAATCAACATCCTAATCAACCACGCTAGCCAGTGTGGGCTGGATGGTGGTGGTGTGATAGTGGCTGGCGTGGCGGATGACACATGAACTCGAAATATTCGTTCGCTTCGGTTTCCTCACGATGTTTTCCTTCGCCGTTTTAAGTTAGCGGCATTACGCACATGACTTCGAAACGACAAATGATTCGCGTGGGATTTAAAGCCGGGGCTTCGGATTGGTTGGTGTTCTTGTCCCGACTAGACCGGCCGTAACTTTTCTTTTATACTACATTCGAATCTAATATTTTCAACATACTATTAGACCCAGTTATTAGACTCGTAAGGTTTTCTCGTAGCATAAACTGTCAACGCTGCCAAAGCCGTTTTCACTTCGAAACATTTGTGAAGGTCGTCACCAGCGCTAATGAAACCGATTTAAGATTTCATAACATCTGGAGAGTGGTATATTTTTTATTCAAGCGTGGTTTGACGCGGACGCGTGGGTTCATGACCACTGAATGCTGCCGAAACAGCTTACGTTATTGTTAAAATAAACGTATATTTTATTGTTAACGAGCTCGCTCGACCCAGTAGGTATTGTGAGTAAGCGTCTGGATTGAATCGGGGATCGAGAGTATTTTCGGGACAAAACTAAAGGAACGTTACGATAGATTTGTAGGTATCAACCAGTTCGACGTCTAACTCAACTTTTGTATTGCTAATTTTTTTTTTTACTTTTACAGGTTTACACTTGATCGCCATCTCGGCGATCGACGATGCGGTCTACGATGGAGCGCGTTTACCTAGAAAAAACCGATTCACTCTCGATTTGAAGACATAAAGATTGTAACCATCGGGGAAAACCCACTCAGGCAACGTAATCCACAGCCTAGACGTTCTTATCATAAAAGTAGAGTCAAATCTCTTCGTTCATGTCTTTGAAATACCAACCATGAAACGATGTCGCTTTTTCGAGCTACGAGCATTCCGATAGAAGAAAGGACAAGATGGTATTAGATCATACAAATCAGTCGTACACTATCCGATAAAAACCCGATAGGCTAGCAATTTTTCGGCGTTGTTCAAGACTTTGAAGTCGTTTTAACTCTTTTTATTAAAGCGACGCGTGACCAAAATGCTGGCGTTAATTTGGCCTGACGTATATGTGAGCATTACCGTTCAGCGTAGTTATGCCACCAGTATACTGGGCACGTTTTCGACTGGTAGGCTTGATCATCTTGATTGTACTCATAATTATTCATAAAGTTTATTTTTAGAATTAATTGTACATGGATAATTTAAATATGTTCAGTGTAAGTAGTTAGTTAGCTACCTATATGTTGTAGTGATTCTCGTTGTAATTTAGTTTTGTTATTCAAGACTCTGCCTAAAAAAACTTTTACACTCCTAATAATATTATAAAATAGCTGTCTTACCTGATAACTTACGTAACGGGAGCTAAATGGGTAAAACCACGAGGCTTTGCTAGTCTTAACACAGGAAAGAACCCGTGTCATAGGAAAGAACATGCGTACAGTCCGCGAGGTATAAGCTGCGCTTTGCATTAGTGTGAGTGATCACATGCATACGCATCTATTACCAAAAGTACAGTCAGACAACAAACTCTTAAACAACAAGCTGACATTAACTATCCAGGATCAATATGGTCATTGCGAAAAGAAGTATCTCTTTTAGGATTCAAATGGTCAAGGACAGAGAATAACAGAAAAAAAAAATTGGTTGCCTGTAAAGTCGGTATACGGGCGAAAGTTTTACGTGACAACGACTTTGAGTGGTAAAATAATTTTACTAAAATAAACTACCTTCACATTATCACTACACAATCGTTTTACAATTAACTGGCAACGTGTAAACTTGTATGCAGGCGCCTAAGCGAATCGGCGACTCGGGCATGGTTAGCCCGCCTAAGAGCGAGAGAGACAGACATAAAAAGTGAAAGGCACGCGTCCCTCTCACTCGCTCTCATTGTGAGCGCATAACGTGAGCGGAGCGTAACGCAGTTTCTTGAAGTGTCACCCGGCAAACCAATTTATAAGACGTTGTCACGTCAAAATTTAATGGAAAAGCATGAGATCCGTCACCTACGTATAACTTATTTACTTAAAATTTCCGAATACCGTATTCAGGGCAGGCCTATCGTTTATACCGATGAAACATATATTGACACCACTCACACTTCATCAAAATCATATTCAGATGGCAGCACTTCTGGTTTGAAGAAACACCTTATTAAGAGAACATGGTCACAGCGTCCTGCGTCTGACTGTACTTTTGGTGATCACTCACACTAATGCAAAGCTCAGCTTATACCTCGCGGACTGTACGTTCCCAATGAACCCTTAACCAAGTCAACCAATATTCACAAAAGTTGGCATTTATTTGTAAATTTGCTGTTATCAAAAAATGATACTTAAATAAACTACTAGTGTTGATTGTTGTTATTGAAGTGAAAACTTCTTTTGTGATTTTTCGTGGGCTGTGCATTGAATTCTAGCGTTACGCTCGAGAATGATAAGAAATCATCGGGTAAACTTGGTCGTGGTCCTTGGCCATCTTGAAACGCTGACGCTGTGATGTTGACGCATTTCTAGATGGCCATGCTCATGGCCACACCCTCCGGTTCCCCCGCGTAGTTTCCAAAGTAAGCTATAAAATTCTGGGTTATACTTATAAGTTTTCACTTCTATCGGCAGTATGACCAGTGTATCATCACTTGCTCAAGGTCGCGCGGTTTTAGCCTACAGCTAGACCGTTCCTCCCAGGGAACAAATGCCAGTCGGTTGTCGGACGCACGGCTGAGCGCTCGCGCAACATGTTTCCCGAGCATATTGTTATTAGATATGTCGACAACCCTCCGCTCTAGACAGGGACAGAGTTACGCGTTAGAAGAGAGAGTTGAAAATCGCGACAGATATTGAGCGCTAATGCGAGCTGAATTGAACTTTGTTGTGTCCCAGCAAGAGTAGCTATTTATATAATTGTTTTCGGTAAGTGAGGCTTCTGTACTTGTACTAATATTTATTCTGTGGTATGACTGCCAATTTTTTTCGTAAGTCTCGGACAGATACCGCCTTTGAAACCTTTTCACTGCGCTGTTCTCTCTCTATTCGAATTACTACAAATACCAAACTCTCTAAATGGCTACCGTTTTGCTAACCGGTCTTCTGTTAACAATCTTTATGTAAAATCTTCAATAAGGCAATGGAAAGCTAGTGTTCGTTACCGACGAAACAAACAGTTGTATATTACCGACGAAAGCTTTCACAGTTCGCTTTTAAAGATATAGCCATAGACAAAATGGAATAAGTAAGTATTAATTATTTTTGATTACAACTAGCCTGTAACGGTATTTTCCTTTAAAAATCGTAGTAAATAATATAAAACAATAGCATCCAGCGTTTTCACTGTCATCCTGTCACAATCCTGTTATTTTCACGTGATAAATGTAGTCTTAGTGTTATCCCAGTCTACATAGATTTAGTTTAATGTTTTATCTCTATGTTCTGTAATCTCTCTGAAACCATTGCCCTTCAAACCGGAAAACTGCGATGTTTTACCATTACTGCTTGGCGGCAGAATAACTGGCAAAAGTGTGGTAGGTCCCCAGGTGGACTCTGCGAAGAGTCTCTCCTACTACCACAATAATGCGTATCTGGGATAAAAAAAATTGGCAATCACTTTTATCGACAGGAACTGCCGATAAAAGTGAAAACTCATAACTCAGAATTTGATCGATTACTTTGGAAACTACGCGGGTGAAATTGGAGGGCGTGGCCATGAGCATGGCCATCTAGAAATGCTAACGCATATCATAGCCAATGGGAAATGCTGACGCATTTCTAGATGGTCAATGGCCATGGTCCCGAGTTCCCCCGAAAATTTCTTATCGTTTCCGCTAAAATTCAATTCTGTCTGTGGTATCTTGAAAAAATTAATAAAATCCTTGTTCTTCGTCAGTCGGCCTCTACAAAGGAATTCTATCATAATACCTATCAAGAAATGTAGGTACAGTATATTGTTATATAATTATTATTGTTTGTCCACAATTCGCTGAGCCGTGCGTACGTTGTGTCCCGTTGTCAGCAAAATGCATTGTCTTACTCAGTGAAATATTTTCGCACGCTCTACATATTGACTTATATGGAAAGCAGACTACAATAACAAAAACCTATTTACTATAAATAACCCTTAATACAAAGGCGTAAGGTCCACAACCAGGTAGTGGTGTTGGGTGTCTAACGGCCATGAATGAAGAGCAAGTGGAATTTTGTTTTGGGAAATGTTGCATTGTGGTGTCTAGTGGTTTCTGTTACGGCCGTAATCTCTTGAAAGTAAAAGGGAACAATGTATTTCGACTTTCGTTTAGTTAACCGCAAAATTATTAAAAGTGTAGGTATACTCTTGACTGATTTTTAGGTAGGTACTATTAGTAATGACTTAAGGGTAAAATATTATATTTTCGTTGAGAATTAGTTATGCTGGCTACGTAAATCGATTAGATTTTGAGGCAACTTTTGCAATTGTAAATACATGGTTGTAATAATACATTAAGGCGATTAATTTTTAAAGCAGACTAGCAGCGTCCCATGGTTTTACACGCGAACTTCCTGTTCCCGTTATTTTTCCTGGATTAAAAGTGGATAAAAATTCTTCTAGACTATAATCTAACTGTATTCTGTAATATGAATGGAGCGGGCTTAAATTTGAAAAACAGTTTATTTATTAAACGTATAACGCAAGTAAAGCCGCGGAGAGCTACTAGTAAATAAATAAATTGATCTCGGTAATAACAGTTTGTGGAATAAGCCCCGAGTTCCACAGACCATCCTGACATTTAATGTTAAATTACGTAAACCGAATTAGCGGTTTACGTAATTTAACATTAATTCTAGAAGCTTATTCAATAATATTTATATAGCACAAACCTTCCAAGTAAACAGACCAAAAACAAATGTATAAGGAAGCAATTTCCTTATACTATTTTCCCTCTAAAGGACCTCGCGACTTCCCATCGCGACTTCAACTGGCAGAAGACGTTTGAACAGCTGTATTTTATTTGCTAAGTGTAGACGAACGCTTCGACCAACTTACCTTTGAAACTAAAAAAGAGCGAGCTACTAACGATTTCTTCAATACGAAACTTACAAGATTCCAGTGAATGTTTAGTTGATACCATTTTGCCGAATCACAAACAAAATTTGGTCGCTGCGAAGAAACTGTCTCACCAGATAACATCGCTTGTAGTTACAAAAGTGTTTCGTTTCATGAAATCGGGAGCGAGATCGTTTGGTGACGTAATATATTATCTCTCTTGTAACTTTTTCTCATAATATCTTCTTAATTAATCTTAACTATTGTAGCTTTCTTTATTACACCTCTAATCTTGCATCTTGTGGCGTTCTACTAGTAAAGATATTTTTGATTTGGTGCTTTAAATTTGTATGAATGAATCGATGGATGGGTGTATGTCTGAATCGATGGATGGGTGTATGTATGAATCGATGGATGGGTGTATGTATGAATGTCTGTTACTTTTCATGCAAAAACTAACGTATAGATCTGGAAGAAATGTGGTACAGGGATAAAGTTGACTTTTTAACGTGAATAGACGCACGGGAACGCGGGTAAAACCAAAGGCGGTAATGATATTGCGATACGACACCACTGAATTTCGAAAATAAACTAAAACATTAATTCCTTTGGCTAACGGTTTCAAGTTAGCATATTCAAGAAAATAATACATTCAATAAACAAAGTACCATGTTTACTTTTCAACAAACAACAAAGACAGTCAGTGTAATTGTTTTTCGAGTAATATCCTGATGAAGAATGTTTTACAAACAAATTATACCTTAATACCTACAACACATTCCAAATTAAGAAATATCTGTTACTATTAGAGCCTCACCGTTTTACAGGCAAATTCACTGGGATAAAAAGTAGTCTACGTATTATTATTCAAGAATAACCTCAGTCTGACTAACCACATCTATTTAGTAGTTTTTGCGTGAAAGGCTATTACATTCATACATAAATCAATCAATCATAGTTTCGCATTAAGTATAATATTATTTGGTAACAATACAAAAGAAAATAATAATTGTTTGTAAAATCAAACAAACGACTTGAAAAATAAACTATAAAATACATTTTAGTTAAAGTTCTACGTCCAATTTAAAACTATGTTATATCTTTACGAAAAGTATTGTACAAAAAGCTATTTATTTATTGTTCTTTATGTAAAACTTTATTTAGGCTGCTTGAGGTCAACAGCCCAAAGCATCGTTTAGATTCACTCTGAAGGTACAGTTGTAAACAAAGACAATATAATCTTTGGTTGTAAACCACTTCATCATGTTGTCTTTTGGCTGTCGCAGTGCGCGCACTTCTTTAAACTCACTCCCTTTCACTCTCTTGAGTTTTACAATCCAGCCAAAAAAAATTGTAAAATTATGCTGTTCAAAAAAAGGAATTTTCTAACTCGATCTATACACGACATGAAGTTACGATTACTGTATAAAACGTAACTTTACAGCAATTGGTCTGTAACGATTCCAATGTTATCGTTCTTTATCATCATACTTATATTGGTTCAGGCAAAATACAACATAAGGAAGGAAATCAATAAACTTATCGTTACGAGATAGCTTGGTCGAGCTTTATTATTTTTACTTTCACAGTATGATTAAAATCTAAATTATAGTCCGCATATTGATTGATTCGGTAACGAGCACCTGTATCCGATCGGACTTGTACTGCGGTTATAGGCTTACCACTTAAATAAATCTTCTGTCAATTTCTATCTTGAGCAATTTCACAAAATGCTAACGAGTTGCAAATTGTCAAAATACAGACTTAATTTTAGACGGATACTATGACAATGAGACTCTTTTTAAGCAATAAAAAGTTGTTGATTGTAATAATCTGCAACCCTGTAACAAGAAAAGTGCCAATTGCAAGAAAATAAAAACAATATTTTTTTGGTAGAGACATTTCAATTTTCTTCTTGAAAAAAATTAAGTAATAAGTAGATGATCATTTTTATATTTAACTAGCTAAAATTTAAATATAAAAGCAACGAAATTAAGAAATTATATTGAATAAATGAACAGTTAATCTTATACATAAAAACCTCGTGCCTCGCCGTTTGTGTAATTACCTACTTCTCGGAAATGACGTTACCTTTTTTTCTTATTTTTACGAGAATAGATCGTAAAGTATTTAATTCCCGCCTTGGGAGGGTGAATACTTTTAAAAAGGTATATCCCACCTATAGGGCAAAACAATGTTTGCCGGATCAGCTGGTTATAAATAAGAATCACTAATTAACTGATAACCGAACTAAGAACATATGATTTTCAAAAAGTAAGTACCTACATAGATGTGTGTATATTCTTATATATATATTATGTATTTATAATGTATATAATATATTCTGTTCTCTTCTTTTTTTTATGTTTTTTAATTTGCTTTTACTTTTGTGTAGGGATATTACTTTTATTGCAGTGTGTATGCTTTTACTCTTTATTAAGACTTTAAGAGTTGTTATATTGTATTGGGTTGTGTTGTGTTGTGTTGTGTTGTATTGTATTGTACATATGTAAAAATGTGACGTCTTGAAAAATACAAGTTTCGCGTGTCCCGTGTATATTGACACTACATCTCGATCCATTACCATCTATCTATCTGCAATCATATAAGAGTTCATTTGAAAAAGAAAAAACAAAACATCCATGCAAAAACTAAATTTCGCAGTTAGAGATGGTACTCTGAAAGTGAAAAATAAAATATTATTTTTAGAAACTCGAAAAGCAATTAGTGCAAGCAAATAACCTATCTCGTATTTCAAGTTTTACTACTAGCTAACTACCGAATGAAATAAGCGAGCCGGTAAACGAATCTTTCACGGAGATCACGAAATACGTGTCGAATTTCTGTGAAATATAGTGGTTCTATTATTCGTGAAAATGGTAATAAATCGAGACCTGACTAAGGCGCACCACGCAGCATATTTATCGTAAAAGTTACATTTACGTAACTAACATTTAAACATTAACTCAGAAACATTTTCGAAAACTTTCTTAAACTTCAGAGAAACACACTCGATCAAAGTTCTCACAAATTTTTAGACCCCTTGGAAAATGTCCAAAATTGACAGAAATATTTCGTTTTTAATCGACAATGCTATTTACGATAAAATACATAGAACCCGAAATTGTATTATGTAAATACATCAATAGCACCTAAATATAGACGATGTTCTTTGACTTGGATGCCTGGACGTCTACTCTCTTTCTACGAAAAACGTAATTTCGCAATAAACTCGCGACTTTCCTACTCCGGTTCTACTTCGTTTCGTCCGATCGAACATTGTTTGACGTTTAAATGTCCTTATTCTACTCTAATTAGAGTAGACTTAGAACATTTAAATGAACGAAACGACGAATCGAAGTAGAACCGGAGTAGGAAAGTCACGTGTTTATTTCGAAATTACGTTTTTCGTAGAAAACGAAAACGAAATTTCGACAAAAAACTCGCGACTTTCCTACTCTCGTTCTACTTCCTTTCGTCCGATACAACATTGTTTGGTGTTTGAATGTTCTAAGTATACTCTAATTAGAATCGGAGTTAGAGTTTATTCCGAAATTACGTTTTCGTAGAAAGAGAGTAGACGTCCTGGTCTGGGCTTAATATAATCTTTAGCAAAAAAAAATAGTTTCTAGACTACTGATTCTAAAATCATGTTGTGAAAGCGCTAAGGTTTCTATCTTTCTGCCATTTAAATATATTGCTCTATTAATATTCACGGTCGATAATCAGCTAAAGCATTCTTTAAGAAAGCCTGGTCTACATTCTTCAAATGCCTACCAAAAGACCTTCGTTATTCAGACTGCGTAGATTGCGAGGTAGGTACTTATCAGAAATGAGGGCCATTCCATCAAAAATCGTCGTAATTACATAAATCATAATTTTAGCATATTTTTCACAATCACCTTGAATCGTTTGCGACCTTGTCACTGCAGGATCTAGATTATATAATTTATAGATACTCGTGTTGACTACAACTTGGAGTTATTCTGTGATACTTCTGTTAGACGTACCTACGCAGATTCTAGCATACCTACCTAAACAAATATGCAAATCATTTTTTGACAAGCCACATTACATTTATTGAAATAGCTTGCTAAGAGATAAAAACTTTAGAACGGCAGATTTGTTTTGTATATTCTCGATTCGAATTATTTTCATTTTTGTAAAACATTTTAAAAAGGCATTTAAATGATTTTAAAGAATTAAGATGAAAATAATTTTGCAATAATGCAAAAACCAACTGACTGCTTTATTCAGAGAGCGTAGCTCTACAATTTTTTTAAAATAATGCTCCTGTATAAAAACGTTATCCAGTTATTTTGCTCCCTACATCGTAACATTATTGAATAACAGTAAAGCATACTTCTAGCGTCTTCTGTGCTAATCGTAAGTTGGTTGGTACAGAAGAGACCATATGATGCCACCTGGCATTGATTTCTTTAAAAAACTATTTAAATTTTGTACAACCCGGCATTTTGTGGCTACAGCCATTTTAGTTTCAAATTAAAAGAGTTGTGTAATACGCTTTATTGTAACGGCAGCTACCTTGAACAGATTTTCATCAAACATAGCTAAGGGTACTCCCGAATAATTCACTTTTCAACCACAAAAATACGACGTCATAAATATACACATATAACTACGTCACACTTTTAACAATTAGTTGTTTTTTGCGTCGGAGGTTAAAAAATATGGCTATTATGTACACGGAGCATTAAGCTTTGTGCTTAAGAATTTTTGCACAAGGTTTGGTTAGAAAAAGCAATTAAATATCTGTATGTATTAAATAGGTAAGTCAGTGAAAACTGAAAATGGAGGCCAAAACTGTGTTGTGAGAATGACAAACTAAAACTGTTAACTCTTTAATCTGGTTACTTTAATGTTTAATAAGAGTCCTGTTTTCCTCATTATTGCATGTAGGTACTTTATTTATCATCAATGAATAATTTAATCAAAATTGAATTAAAAATAACTCATAAATATTTTAATAAACCAGTTTTAAGAAACAGGGTTAAATTTAATTATTGAATACATAAAGCGTAGTTTTGCGCAGGAATAGGAAGATATTATTTTAGCACAATATTAGCACTTCTGAGATCGAATCGCTCGTACCGACGGTAAACAAAAACTTGTCAATTCAAATATTCAAATTGTAGGTTCCGTATCGTCGCCCGTCGTATGAGCACTTTGTTTGTCCAATCTTACGTTATTATCATAATTCTCAGTCTGCTATTGCTCACTGCTGAGCATAAGTACATATTTCTTCGAATACACATTGTACGTATTCTCAATTTGTGAAAATCCTTACAGAAGTGAACCAGTCTTCTTTTTTTATCGATTGTCCATCAGTAAATTATAATATAGGGGTCAAATAGCTGATATAATCGTACTAATATTACAAATATATAAACTAGCAGCGCACCGCTGTTTTACCCGCGTAATACCCGTTCCCGTTTTTTTTTTTTTGAATAAAAATTAGCCTATATTTTCTTCCAGAATATAACTGTATTCCAAATTTCAGTACAACCAGATCATACGTAACGATATGGTTGAGCAACAAACATCCAAACATCCAGACATGGATATTTGGATGTTTGTAGCTCAATCACGTCGTAACTTACGAACGGATCTGGATGAAATTTTAAACACAGTATTTGTCGTTTTATCCCCGGAAAATAACGGGAACGGGAACTACGTGGGTAAAACCGAGAGCGTTACTAGTGTTTACATAATTGTAAATACATAGAAATACTTAGACACATAACAGTTATTTGTATTCATCACACAAATGTTTGAATTGAAATCGAACGAACAAATCCGTGGTTACCGACAAAACAACGAGATTAGTCGAAAAATAACTCAGTTATATTTTGATCGTAAGCTCTAATCAGCGCGCCAACAAGACGACTACACAATTAACGCTATAATATGGATGAGGCAACTAATTAAAATGTACTTTGACAGACCTTCACGAGAATTAACTACCTAGCCACAGCATTCAGGTTTTTTTATGTGCACACACCAAGGTTAATCTGGACAAAATGATGTTTAATTGTGGTGATGTTGAAGCGCAAATTAATCATGAACACAACAAACTAAAAACAAAAAATATCTGACTTATAAAAGTAAAAAATGTACACTGAAATATGGAAAACAACTAAGTAGGTTTTTTTGACGGGATAAGTGGCAATATAATATGTCTAAGCATACGAACCGCCTGATGAGAAGCGGTAGCCATCGCTTATGAATATCATCAACATTAAAAATGCTGACGACGATACTATAATAATTATGTCCACTATAATCCATGAAGTCGGTAATAACCTTAAATTTATATAGAACTCTCCCAATGATCAAAAGCTGGGCACTGGCGAAATTACGGCGATAAAACCGAATGGATGGCAGAAAAAGAAATGAATTGAACTTTTCAGTAAAAAAATCACACTATTAAATATTTATTATAAAGGTGAAAGTTTATGTATTTGTGTATAGGTAAGTATGTGTACTTATTTGTTTCTACGTGTCTCTGTAACCTGTAACGTCTCAACGGATTTGAATGAAATAATTGAATATTATAAGTAGTAAGCGTAAATAACACATACTTTTTATCCCGATAAAGGTTACACCGCGGACTCCAGCTAGTACTTTTGGTCGACATTCATCGCACAACATCATGTACACCAAACGAAACGAAACTCATAGTACCTATGGCCTATAGGAAACCAGATAAATTACATTTTCAATGTTCGAAACAAAACTATAAAATATAGTGACACGCAAATAAATATGAATTTTGACTAGATATTTTTTTTTTTTACATTCAACCAAAAATATAATTTCTCAACGAAAATAACTTTCATTTTAGTATACACGAATTAAACCAAACCATTACCTACTACTAGTCTTATCGTTCTTACAATCTCATGCAAAAGCAAAAGTGAATCGAGCAAAAAGATAACTTTAACCAAGTTGTATTTCCCGTCCGATCTCGTCTTCAGAATTGTTATCGTAATTGTTATCAACGTTTGTGACATGGTATTATAAATACCATTATACAGTAATATTACGCAATACCAACGTGTGAAAGTGAAAGCGATTACCAGCTACATCGGTCAATTTAATATGACTAAACATTTGATGTTACCCGTTTTTGCATAATTGGCTCGTGATTGGACCAAGATTGAGTAGCTTATTCATTGAGCGTTGATTGATGAAAGTAATACGAATATGGTTCCCATAGTATAAGTTTTGTAGAGTTAGATAGTGAAAGATTACTAATGTTATAACTATTCATTTGTTTATTTCGTGTTAGCGAACTGTTCCGTCTTTTTTTTCGATAACAAGTTTGTACTTGACCGCTATTTCGCCTGATGATAAGCGATGATACCATCCAAGATAGAGCGTGCAAATCTAGACGAATCATACTGATTTGCTCTACAGTAGAAGATGCCCATATTATGTCCATAAGGAAATATTGATTCAGGCAACGTACTCGAAGGTTTTGATGTTGGATGTTGGATTTAAGAACTTATTGAGATAAAATCATCTTATATCTCGGGGTAACGAGTGCAGTACCTATAGTGTTTTGGAGTCTACTTACATATTTAAATAACTGAGTAGCACTGGGCTGTTATGAGCAGACGTATCGCTTACCATCAGGCATTGGTCTTGCTCGTCAAAAGACTCTACATTACATACAAAATTGGCAGTCATACGGACTGCCGGTAGAAGTGATTTTTTTTACGGCGCGGCTGTTCGCGCCGATTCTCGCGACACGTGTCTCGGTCTCCTGTCGCGGTCTCGCCCATACAATTCTATAATGTCAAGTGCCTGTCGCGGTCTCCTGTCTGCCAATCGGCAATTGCTATCTTTAGAATTTTAGCATTATACAGCACTAGCTTCACCTGTATTATAGTTACATATTTTAAATGCTAATATTACTCATAGACGCGAACTCACAAAACTTCGCCTATCCAAAAACCGTTTAACACACTGCTCCACCGCCGCTCCGACGGTACGTCGCTCGATTATCATGTCGATGACGCGAACCCACAAAAATTTCCCCTAACAAAACCCGCTCAAAGCAGCAAAGTTAAGTTTTCAATCCCAACCATTTTAACGATGTTTGTCCCGTAGTACTCGTAAGTTAGGACGGGCTGCCAGTAATTGAATGAAACAGCCGAAATTGATGTCTGATATTTCTCATTACAACCATTAAAAGCCTCAAGTAAGCATTAATGTTTGAAATTGTAGAACTTAATTATTTCCAACTTAATGGCCGCTGTACATAATACTAAATATTTAGTAAATGGTTGCTGTTTTAAGAGTTTTCGTAGAATAATAATTTTTCGTTCAACGACCTTATAGTCCGAGATCCCAGAGCTCCCAGACGTCACATATTTTCTGATGAATGAAATGTGGACGATTGAGTAGAGTTAGTAAGTACTAAGAACACATGCTTAATACTCGCTAACATGCTTAGACGGCCAATTTTGAGATACGGGGTAATGAAGGTACATACAAACATTACTTACTTCACGTATTTTCTAATAAGTGATTTTCACGTATGTTGTAGGCAACATCCTTAAAAGCAAGGTTCCAATACTCCCAGACACTTTCCGTCAGCCGTTTTGCTTAACAACTCGAAAATAATAATTTAACTTCACTTATTATTATAACTTCATTTACATTCATCAGAAAATAGGTGACGTCTGGGAGCTCTGGCTCTTACTCTATTACGATAAAATAAGTAATCGCCCGAACGAACCATTCTTTAAAATATTCTCAGGTTAAGATTTTTAAGTGATGGGACAGACACACAGAGACACTTTATTATGCACACTAGTAAAGTTTAAAATGTACAAAACATAAATAAAATACTTAATACTAGTGCCATTAATGGCGGCCTTATGAGTTACGAGACAGTCATAGTGGTAGGACTCTTTGCAAAGTCCATCTAAGGAAAAACCTTTTCCAGTAATTCTACTTTAGTAGGTACCAATAGGCCAAAAAATACTGCGTTCCGCATTGAAGGGCAATGTTTAATATTTAGTATAACATACACATCATTTATAATCTGATCGTAATAAACCAGCAGCACCCCGCGGTTTTGCCCGCGTAGTTCCGGTTCCCTTAATTTAGTAATAAAAAGTAGGCTTATGTGCAGATTAAAAACTGTTCCAAATTTGAACCCGATCCTCTGTGTTCCAAAATCTGTTCCAACGTTCCGATATGATTAAGCAACAAATATTAAAATATCCAAACAACATTCGTAATATTAGTAGGTTAAAATAAAAGCAATATCGTTCTTTTGAATTATCTCAACTAAATGTAGGTTTCTGATAACGATGACTTTTTAGAAACACATTTTTCGTACCATATCAGCTCAATAAAAGCAGATAAAACTGTTTAATGTATTCTGTGCATCTTTAAAGTCATAAAAACGGATAGATAATTTTCAAGATGAATGTTGTTTGGTAAGTCGTAAACGAATGGACCCATTTTGTTGCGTTTTTGAAGGGCAAAGTTCTTCAGCCGCATTGAGCTCCTTGTTGAGGGAAAATCCTCTAGATTTGCGTCAACGACATGCTTTAATAGCAGTATATTTTATCTTTGGTAACGTCATCAACAACAGACAGTCAGTCAACAGTCAACAACTGTTAACAGACGTTACTACTCTTTGCAGACACCGGCTGGGGAAGTACCACACCTTCGCCAGTTATTCTACCGCAAAGCAGTAATGTGAAAACTCACTGTGTTCCGGTTTGAAAGGCAATGTTTCCAGTGAAATTACAGGGCACAGAGATAAAACGTCTTATATCTCTGGGTGACGAGCGCAGCGTAGTGCTAGGTAATGATTTGGACTCTTCATATTCCAATAGCTGCGTGTCACTGTTTTGGGCAGGCATATTGCTTACCATGAGGCACATGTCTTGCTCGTCTCATCACTCTATACAAAAAAAAATTGGTCAAAGGCTCCTTAACGCCATTTTACAAAATTTGACTTAAAACCTTATTTCGTTTCATAAAGTTCCTTTGACGTCAAACTTGGTTTTACTTTCCTCATACGTACAGCTTAGGAGTGGAATAAGTTGCCGGCTTCATTGTTCCCTGAGAGATATAATCTAGAACTTTCTAATGTTGGAGTGAATAGGTATCTTCAGGGCCCACGTGCGTTATCTTAGACCACACCGTCGATTACCATCAGGTGAGTAAGTAGGTGGTCTAACGAAGACCTATGTGCGATAAAAATATCTAAATCGATATTTTTGCTCAAATATTGAACAGTTTTTGGCTTGCATAAGGTAGTAGATGTTTGGAAGCTAGTAAATGTTTGGAACAAGAATATTAAATTATTGAATTTTAAGCTCTACACACATACATTATAATTATACAATCAACACTGCTCAAATCAGAGGCAGTTTCACTGCGTGACAAAATCCGAAACGAGGAAGTCCGCAGAAGAACAAAGGTCACCGACATAGCTCTTAAAATTAGCAAGTTGAACTGGCAATGGGCAGGCCATTTAGCTCGCAGAACCGATAACCGCTGAGGAGTAAAGGTTCTCGAATGGCGACCACGAAACGACAGACTCAGTGTAGGACGGATGTACCGATGATATTGATGATATTGTCTCGGTCGCGGGAAGTCGGTGGATGGAGGCGGCACAAGACCGGTCATTGTGGAAATCATTGGGGGAGGCCTATGTCCAGCAGTGGACGTCTACAGGCTGCAGATGATGATGGTGAACACTGCTCAATTATTTATAGATAAACTAGCGGCCCGTACCGGCTTTGCTCGGATATTGTTATATAAAGGCCTTTAATCGAAACAACTATGTACAACCTACAACCTGTCTCTCAAGTTAAGACTAAATTAGGTACGCATAAATGCCAACGTTCGTGAACATCGGTTCGGTTAATTTTGTGAAGAGTTCATGGAGAACAAACATCTGACACTGGAATTATATATATTAAGATAAAGGTCTAGACATAATCCAGTTACTCCGACCCACTACTTGGAGGCGTGTCATTATTATCTTTGTACGGGGTCGTATAAACAAAAACTTAAAATTATGCAATTTGTTTTACTTGACTCACTCCAGAGTTTTTCTCCAGTCAAAAGTCAAAACCAGATCAATCAAAACTAAATAAAACCAAATCTACCTGGCCAAGAGTTGATTGGCGCATGCCACGTAGTTTTTAGTGGCATATGGTTAATTTGAAAAGTGAAAGGCTTACGAGAGTTCAGAATACGTAAGTTACGAGCTTTCATTGAAATATTTAAGTATAGGTTGTTTAGAACGTTTATAGTTAAAATTCTTATGACTGTTTAGAGGAACGTTTCCAGAAGATTTTGAAAGTCAATTATGATTAGGATGTATTTATAAATTCAGAAAGACAATGAATTTTCAGAATATGAGTGATATGAATAGGTAAAATGATGTTTTTTTTTTTAACGTTGACGTCAAGGCATCATCTTTTTTCTAGCAAAACGAGGAATTAACGTCACCTTTGACGCGATTTAGAAATATTTTGACTGGTTTGTTGCGTTCTGAAAATTACTCATTGTTTCTTGTTCGAAAACTTAAAATTTGAATATCGCCAAAGTGAAAAGTTGTAAGATTTCGATCATAGACCACATCGTGCACACATCAGACGAGATGGTTATCAACTTATTCTAAAAAAATATTGCAGTTCAATCATGCAGTGAAAATCACTAAGTACTGTTTTGAGAATATCCGCATATAGGTTATAGGTATTTACCAATTTGTACTCTATAATAAAGAAAATTGGTATATAATAAAATCAATCACTTCATATATTATATACCTACCTATGATGTCAAAAAGTAGGTACTTATTAGGTACTCCTGTTTGACGAGACGAGCAGGACATGCGCCTGATGGTAAGCAACACGTCTGCCACATAACAGCACAGTGACACGCAGCTATTGGAACATGAGGAGTCCTAATCGTTACCTAGCACTGCGCTCGTCACCCAGAAATCTAAGTTATATACCTACGCCGATAAAGTACCGCATACTTTATCGGCGCCCACAGACAAAGAAGACTGTTTGGCATAAAGTGTGTTGTTTACTTGTTTGCCACAGACTATACCTACCGCTATTGTGACTGCGGTAAAACTGTGGATGGGCGGGTAATTTGTATTACAGGCAGTGCTGAGTTTCCGCTAGGATCGCGTGTGCCATGCGAAGCTTGACCTTGGGTCCTGTAGACCCTTCGGCTCCTATCGCCTCGATACACCTACGTACAAAACCTCTGTATAACTTTATTTAATCAAGAGTTTTCGAAGTAGTAAGGACTTCTTTTGGTGCGTTACGGAAAAAATGGTGGGAGTAAATTTTTAATTTCGAAAAAGCGACACCCCGAAGTTTGCGAGGCAACATTTTAGTAAACATTGTAACTAATTTCAGGTTAATACTTATTGAGTGAGTTGATAATATCTGGTTATTGATTTGTGTGGATGTGTTATATTGTAGGTATGGTTGAACTTAGACTTCTTAGCACGAGAAATAAAGAGAAGAAGTATTAACTTCTTACGGGCGTACATACATAAGTACACACACACAATTTAAACAATCGCTACCAATAAAAAAAAATCGGCAAAGTCCATTGGTATAGATATTTGTACAAACGAAGTTAAAAAGACAGAATTAAATTTAAGCCAAGCAAGCGGTTAAGTTATTACAACGAAAACTGTGTACAGTAAACTATGCAATGGAATATCACTTATTTCATAGAAAACACACACACGTTATAGTATTTTTGTATAGGTAGATAAATAAACTACAACATGAAAAATTATACTCGTTTTATATCCCATGGCTGCCCGAAACAGATCGATTTTACCGAAAATGTCGCCATTTGATACAATATTTTTAAGTTTTTAACTTTGTTACGTGCAAGTCTTCAAAGATATTGTATCAAGATCGTGAATTTCGTAATTTGGTAAGATATACACATATTTAAAGAAAACCTACAGGGGCTGACAACACTAATTACTGGATTTATAAAGTACCCGCGGTTTCACCCGCGTTTTAAGGGTTTTCTTTTCTTTTCACGGAATCCTAATTGTTTTCCTCAAGCAAGAGTATCCTATGTAATAGGTACCTTAGAATATTAGATGTCTGCTATTGAAAGTCCCGTCATAAGCTGTCCAGCCGTTTCGGAAATTAGCGGGAACAAACAGACAGACACACAAAAAAAATAGTTTTTTTGAGTACTTATAGGTATCGTACATAGCTACATACCTACTTTCATTTGAACTAAGTAAAATGTTGTTAATACGAGTAAGATATTACATACATAAACTCTAATTTTATTTGTTAGTAAAGAAGTAGGTAAGTATAGAGAGATTAAAATAACTGAATTTATGAAATTTCTTAAATCACAATAAGTAAGTATAATATATGTACTTGTAGAAGGTAAAACGGCTTTATTAAAATTGTCCTTGCATCGTCCTCATTTGTAACAGTGACTAATATTCTAATGAATTCTGAATAAGACAGCTGTGTTCTTGTATACATAGGCATATAAGTAGTAATAATGTAAGTAATAATGTAACAACAACACGATAATATCTAAGTATAAATACTTCGACGAAACTAGTCTTGTTCGTGCAAAATATGAAATTTTCGAAACCGCAAGACAAGTTTAGCAACCGACATTTTTACTCTTACTTCACAATCGTAATAAAATGTCAGTGTACTCCAATGTTTACGAGGTTAATTCGCCATGCGGTGAAATAAACTTTTTTTCAGGACACGGCATTTTTTTTGTGTGTTGCTTCACACTTGCATAAGCTCGTTCCAATTCACGCCAATCGTTTAATATCTTGCACGACACACTACGAAATTGTGAACAATCACTTCCGATCAATTTGTTGGCCACTTCCTATCGGTTAAGTTGGTGATACGCGCAATCGGTTTCCTGTTTCCTTTAATTCCACAGCAAGCAAAACTGATCGAATATTGAAAATATACCTTTCCGCCATGTTTCTATCCAGTTTCCATTCCTATTTCCTAGCTGTTCGTATGCAGTCGGATGTCGGTCGGTTCTAATCGGACTCCGCTGGGCGTCAGCCAAGCCATTCCCGCCGTTCCACCGAGTTTAAATTTGGAACACTATTTTTTCTCTGTCCGTAGTAGAACATTTGACGAGGTGAATAATCTCTACAGTTTACATGCAGCCAGTGTGAATTAGAAGCGAGATATCAAAGGCGAGATAATGGAGTCGAGTGAAAAAATTATGACTTTTGTGTTCGTGTTCTAAAAATGTTTATACGCGGCTTAGTGCAGCGTCCTCCGTGACATGAATACCTGCTTCGTATCCTGCTATCACTGCTTGTAATTCTAGTGGCGCGAACTAACAGTATCTACCTACATGAAGCGTGTGCTCGTTTGAACAGCGTGGATTTGAGAAAATTCGTATCTCTTCATACGCGACTCTATATTTATCCAATTGAATTAAACGAGCGAAAACGTCATGAGTCCGTGACGCGACATCAAGGTCTTTTCAGCAGAGTGTTAACGAATATTGCACAACTAAGTTTGATAAGTAATAACATTCCTTCTTTTAGAAAACTTGTACAATATGTGAACAGTATGATTTTTTGTTGTCCAGCAAAGTTCTTATGGTTTAGTTTGCGTGATGCATCCTAAATTCGATTACAAAACATACGTTGTTCAACTATTGCGTTCACTGCTCAGTAAATAGCCGCACCTTATGCTTAATAGGTCAACACAGTCATCAAAATACCAGCGAAACAGATGGCTCTCGTTATCTCAGCACAACAAAACACGTAATTCTAGAGAGGAGCGAGCCCGATGATCTGTGAAACCACAACTCGCGACCGCAGACTGCTTCCCAATTATTAACAAAGTCAAGGGTGGAACAGACTTGACAATAGCTAATATACGGCCGCCATGCATGGATTCCGCTTTTCAATGCCGTCGCCAGAACGTCAATTCAACGAGCTTATGAATAAAGCAAAATTAAAAACTGTATCTAACTAACGATCGCTATTAGTCGAGCTAGAATAATAAAATGTCGAAAAAGTGGGCATATTATATCGGAGAACCATTGTCGTTTGAGTAAGTATAATACGAGGAGTAACAAATTGGCAGATTGTCAAAAATGCAGCGCACAGAGAACATTGTGCCGACTGGTGTACTGGCGTTCTAAATCAGAACATGCAGCGGGATGATTGAATAGCACAGCCATGCCTTGCTCTACCCGCTGGTTCATTGGACTCGTTTCGATAGCCACTGCGGCTAAATTGGAAATCCGAACATAACGAAATGTCCACACACGTCAAAATGTCGACCACATGTAGTTCTCACGTGGCACATGTGCCTCGCATTATAATATTTTATGCATGATTTTTGTAAATTTGTGAAGGTAATGATTTTGTTCTCACGATGAATTGTTAGTTTGCGTTGTAAAGATTGTGGAACAGTGCAACTGATGTCATCTCTCATCTCGTCTAAACGTAGTCTTAGGTACGAATCATAAAATTATAGAGCAGCTTATGAGTATGAGTATTACCAATATTTTTAACGTTCGCCAGATCTATGCCACAATGAGCATAGACTAGATGATGAGTGTTGTTCTATGCGCTGTCTGACGCCACAACAAACACTACCTACTCGGAATAAATTAAATTACTGTTTTGAAATTTGTTCTTCTGTATATGTATAGTATTGTGCAGTAATATTGAACTTATATAGAAAGATTAGACCCAAATATGGGATGTTTAGTCAGATATATATTGAGACTCACCTGTGCTCTGTTGATGACATCGTGCGGTCCTCGCCATGTGGTGGCGGCCGGAGACTTTCTCTTCGCCAGCTCGAGGGTGGCCTCACTGGGGCATTTCTCGAACATCAGGACCCGCTCGGCCACGGAGCCCCGCGTGAGGAAGGGGCGCACCGGGGCTCCGGCGGCGGCGCCGGCCGAGGCTGCCGTCTCGGCGGCGCCGGCGCTGGACGCACGCCGCGCCCGCGCCTCGAACTTGGAGCGAGCCTCCGTGACGTGCGAGCCCAGGGAAGCTCTCCGCTCCCCACCGGCGCCGGCCGCCGGTTTCCTGGCTCCGGTTTCCAGTCTGTCTTGGTACCGGCTCTTTGCATAATCGACGAGGGATATCGGAGGGACCACGTCGGGTCGCTCGGCCGAGCGCTCGGCGACCACGCCGCCGGTTCGGAGCGCCCTCAGCAGGCGTTCCTCCTCGCGGGCCACCTCCAGCCGCATGGCGGCGGGGTCGGCGCGCCGGCCGCCGGCGCCTGCGCCTGCCGGCCCGACCCGCTCCGGCACCAGGTCGGGCGGCAGCGAAGCGTCCATTGTGTCTCCCACTGCCTCATTGCGCTGGTCACGTCTTTCTATCCGGCGCACGTCCGGCCGCGAGTCCCGGGCCACCTCGGGCCGGTGGTGCCGGATCTCTGGTCTCTGTTTTATTATCTCCGGTTTCGGCTCGGGCTTGGGCTTGCTCCGCAGCGTCTCCGTCAGCTTGATGCCGGGCGTGGGCCTGCACGAGAGAATCTCAGTGGGCGCGAGACCGCGCGCCTTCCAAGTCTGGTAGATGGCCTCCGCGTGGTCGGAGATCTGTTTGGCGATGGCGGCGATATCTTCTTCGCCGGTGTCTATTTCGCGGCGCGCCGTAGCCGCCATGGCCGGGTCGGGGCGGAGTACCGCACCTCACTCAGGGGCTCCTCGGCCCCATCGATGGACACACTCACTGAACGCACTGAAACACAGTTGGAGCACTGATAGGCCTGGGTTATCACAGGATTGTGCGTGATCGTCGCGGGGAACAGCTGTGTAGAGCGCGCTGCGTTCGACAACAAACAAAGGCCGCAGCGAGCGGGCGGCGCGGGGCAGGCGAGAGACCGGCGGCGGCGCCTCACGCGTACTGCGGCGCCCGCCGCCCGCCGGCCGCCGCCGCGCCGCGCCGGCCCTTCACTCCCGGCCCACGTCCTCCGCCTCATTCATCTGCACTCTACCACCTGATACCTAACAAACCTGCACCTACACTACGCGGACCGCGCACGTGCATTTACTCTACTGCATCTAAATCACGTCTTACTGCAACAATTTTCTGCATACCTACCGTGAAAATATTAACCTAGGTGAAATACATCAGCTTTGTGCTTGTAGCAGATAATGTTTAGTTACTTAACGAAAATAAAATCTTGTGAATTAATGGAAACATGCGGTGGAATGTTTCCATAAGGAGACATTGGGCAGGAGCTATTTGCTGCAGAGCGGAGAGCGATGACAAGGACGGACAGTATCATGTCATAGACTAAAATCCCCAGATAGACAAGTCATCAAAAAACAAGCCTGAAGGGTTTTTACAAGTAAGTATTTGGTATATGTGCGTTGATAACAAATGTTGTTCCAGTTGCCTACAAAAAGGAATTAATAGTAAACAAACAGTACCTATCTTATCAGTAGACTTTCCTCAATTTATTAAATGGTTACAAGAATCACTTATTCAGAAATACCAGTGAAGTAAAATGTAGATAAGAGTAAGAAGTGGCTGACGCCGCTGCCGATATAGCCGATGCGTCACTCGCTCGACGCTGACGGCCCATCTGTGACGCTAGCGAGTCTGTGACCGCGCCGCGCACGCGCGAAGCGACACAAATAGCACGCGCCAGTCGTACATTTATTTACGCGCTCCCCTACTTTTTATTTTTTTTATTTCACGAAGCGGCACATGAGCACACGACTATCGGCTATTACAATTTTATGCTCCAAAACTAAAACTACAACACTGTACATTAAAAAAAACTACTCTACATACTCGAATAGATGAGAATTATCAGAGTAAACAATGAAATCATCTGTGTGAAAAATAGATATTTTTTTAACAAACCGCACATTTTGGTACCAACGTTGATGTGTTCAATTAATACTGATGTTTTAAATACATTACAACGTTTAGTTTAACAGCTTCTTCTATGAATAATACTATCAGTATTTCTTTGTATGTTGTGAATGTTATTTTCCGTTTATTTTATGAAAACATAAGTTGTAATTCGCGGTCGTATTGTTTTCGCTCTTCGCGAGAAATCTTTGAAGCTCTACGTGTACTGTAGAGCAAGATCAAAATAACGCCTGTTGCAAGTTTAAAACTGCGTTTCTTAGAAATGATGTGTGAAACACACTGCGTTTATAAACGGCTCATAAATAAAGTTCTACTTACTCATTATTAAGTATGTTTATTTCAAATTCTGAGTATTAGGTACAAACCAAAGAAAGTACCTCCATTGTCTATAATTACCTTCATAATATCAAAAAATGGTTGTCTGTAAAGTCGGGTTACTGACGTTAGTTGAACGTGACAACTTCAACTACGCCTTAGAGCGAGGTAACGTCGGCGGCGAGGTAACAGCGTTAACGGCACATGACGTCATGTTTTGCGGGCGTGCAGCCGGCTTCATCGAATTATAAGACGTTGTCACGTCAAAACTGTTCATCCTACTAATTACTAATATTATAAACACGAAAGTTTCTAAGTATGGATGGATGGAAACTACTGAAGGAATCGTTCTGAAATTTAGAACATTGATAGATATTAGTCTGGAAGAACACAGTCTACTTTTTATCCCGAATAAAAAACGGGAACGGGAACTACGCGAATAAAACCACGGAGCACTGACTGGTTGTTGTACATACATTATTTCTCTTCTTATTTTATCTGAGTTCTCGTATCTGTAGTGGCTTTTTCCATACAGAAATCTCTGTTTACTAAGTTTTTAAAGTGTTTTACTTTAAATAAATCAACATTACCCACACAGTCTCACACATCCAGCCCCAAATTAAGTAAAGCTGCTTTAATAATACAGATAACTGATATAATACTTAAATAGCTTTAAATTCACACTTATTATACAAGCCACCTGCATGGTAGAAATAACAATCAGTTACTAAGTTTAGATACGTCTTTTTGATGCAATTCCTCAAAATAATAATTAGTAAATTAACTCTACATACCGGCCTTTTTAGGGTTCCGTAAAACGGAACCCTTCTAGATTCGTCATGTCTGTCTGTCTGTCTGTCCGTCCGTATGTCACAGCCGCTTTTTGCCGAAACTATGAGTACTACATTGTTGAAATTTGGTAAGTAGATGTTAAAGATGTTTATGGTAAAGCTCGCTTTTAATATGTTCTTGAAATGGTAAGGTTGCCAAGAAGAGGTCGCTTTTAACGATAGGATTGTGATACCAGTTTTCATTGTCCTTTAAAAATGATACTATTTTGAACTACCTATACACTACTACCTGTTCACCCCCACCCCTCTACTCCCCCCTTATTTTCCTCTTCTTCTCCTAATCCAAGAACTATGTACTTAAATTAAAAAAAAAATTGTAATGACAAAAGTCACGGACCCCGGAGTCTGTGGAGTGTTTAAATTAAAATAATAAAAAAACTACCTTTACAATAAAGGGTATCTAACTATATATTGAAATGTAGTTACTTAACAGTTATCATTTCAAGCCATGCAAAGCTTACAAAAATGGCTAGATAGTAATTTCATCTCGCTAATTCGACTCCTTCCAATATGGCGAGCACAATGGCTTAGAAATCGGAATTGCTGTTAGTAACGAATATGGAGAGAAAAAAGTGAAATCATGAATGTCAATGAGACGGGTGGTCGGCGCGGCTTTGCATGCCGAGGCGAATTATGTTCATAGACAACGGTTAACCTGTGCGCGCTCGTTTGGACGCTTGGACGCACGGGTTGCGTAATCAGCCCATATTATTGTTCCCACAGCTGGGACTCGGAGCTTTAAAGTCAAAGCCATAAACCACCACTCTGGCTAAGGGCTCCTACACAAAACTGCGATGCGATGCCACGCCGCATCGGAGCAATTCGACATAGCAAATTCCTCTGATGCGGCGTGTCGCATCGCATCGCACCGCAGTTTTGTGTGGGAGCCCTAAGTGCGGGTTAGCGGATGAAAAATGTCCTCGAAATATGTTTTTGAACTGAAATCTTCTTTTGGCGCACCAACCACAGATTTTCTCTGAAGCTCATCGTCACGCTCGTAAATTAATGAAATAAATATTCGGGTGAGCTCGGGAGCTAACGCATTTCTAGATGGACATGCTTAGAAGACTAATATAGATGGCCATGCTCAGAAGACTTAACTAGACGATCATGCTTTGAAGATGGTTTCACCCGCGGTTCCGAAGTGAGCTGTCAAATGCTGAGTTATAAGTGGTCACTGCTATCGGTAGTCTGCCAATGTCTACCTATGGCTGCCAATTTTTTTTATAACACCGCGGTATCCTTGCGATGTTTTCATTCACGGGTTAAACCAGTGGTGACGACAAACTCTATCATTGGTACTCTGAAACTACTAAACACCTCACGATTGTGAAAATGGACGTTCTAATCACTATGAGTGATCATTGCTTCATAATAAAGCATATTTAGTAACTACCTGGATGATTGAGCTTAGCTCGGGTTTTTAATGTTTGAACTCAGATAAAACGACGTCTTCTGAAAATGAAACTAGATTGATTTATCGCCCCCAAAATCCTTTGCCATAGGTTTAGTGTAAACATTTTGCGGCTTCCATACAAAATTGTATGAAATCGTTGGAGCCGTAACCGAGATTTGGATTCCATATAGGTTAACAAGTATTGGTCCTTTAAAGGTATTTTAAATAGATGATACAAAATGTAAAACCTATGGAAACTAGAACAATACGCGGAAGGAAGGTAGAGCAAGACCATAAAATGCCAAGTGTGAAACATAGGACACGACGGCCACCCCACGTGGGTGCGGCGAGCGTTCACCTCGACAAATCGTCAGTCTACTACTCCAAGGGGTAGGTTAAAATACAAATATTGGTAGCAACAATTAAAAATAATATTAGTGAAAAAAACATTATGCACACTCATGTATTGACACAACGCTTAAGTATTAGATTGTATTATGTTGAAGGCTAAATTTGGATTAAAACACTGTGCTAAATTTTGTGACTGAATTCAGAAGCAAATTATCTTCAAGTTCCAATAGCAGCATGTCACTGTGCTGTTATGGGCAGGCATGTTGCCTACGATCAGGCACATGTCCTGCTCTTCTTATCTTCTTCTTATATATAAAATTCTCGTGTCACAGTGTTTGTTTCCTTACTCCTCCGAAACGGCTTTACTGATTTTAACCAAATTTTATATGGATATTCTGTAGGTATGAGAATCGGCTACTAGCTATTTTTCATACCCCTAAGTGACAAGGGTTGTTCACTAAGGCAAAACAACGTTTGCGGGGTCAGCTAGTCATTCTATATTATAAAAGACGCTTCTGAATTTAGTATGCTAGCTTACTGAATGCTATTATACTTCACTGAATTTAGTAGCGACTAAATTCAGTCGACTAAATTTAGCCTAACCTTTTTGGCCCAATTGTGAATAGAATATACTGCTTTTTGACACATTCTAAACTCCTTGGCGCGTGTTTTTATTAAAAACTAAGGTCAAGAACCTATTTTTTTTTTCACACATGACAAATTCCCCAAGACTCAAAGTCAATGTGACGTACCATGTTTTAAGGTTATGATGTATAATGTATATTTACTAAAATTATTCCAGTTCTAGTATTTCTAAGTACTTATTTTGAATGAAAATGATGAAAATAAGTTGTATTTCAATCATCTTACATATAAAATTCTCGTGTCACAGTGTTTGTTTCCTTACTCCTCCGAAACGGCTTTACTGATTTTAACCAAATTTTATATGGATATTCTGTAGGTATGAGAATCGGCTACTAGCTATTTTTCATACCCCTAAGTGACAAGGGTTGTTCACTAAGGCAAAACAACGTTTGCGGGGTCAGCTAGTCATTCTATATTATAAAAGACGCTTCTGAATTTAGTATGCTAGCTTACTGAATGCTATTATACTTCACTGAATTTAGTAGCGACTAAATTCAGTCGACTAAATTTAGCCTAACCTTTTTGGCCCAATTGTGAATAGAATATACTGCTTTTTGACACATTCTAAACTCCTTGGCGCGTGTTTTTATTAAAAACTAAGGTCAAGAACCTATTTTTTTTTTCACACATGACAAATTCCCCAAGACTCAAAGTCAATGTGACGTACCATGTTTTAAGGTTATGATGTATAATGTATATTTACTAAAATTATTCCAGTTCTAGTATTTCTAAGTACTTATTTTGAATGAAAATGATGAAAATAAGTTGTATTTCAATCAGACAATAACCAAGCTAACAGTTTTGGGTAGTTACTAAAGAGACAATATAACTTTTGGGGAGGTTAAACATAAAAACAATTAAACGAAAATGTTTATGTTATTTTACGGATTGAAGCAGTGAAAATTTATCTAGAATATAATAATATCTTCATGAGATATCAGATGATCTATGAAATAGAATGGATGTAGCATGCAGACCCCCAGATAGCGATACGGATTGGCAAGCTATCGACATATTTGTATTTTCGAATGGACAAGAGTACTCACCTCCCAGGAAATATCATTTTCAAGCTGATGACATCAATTTTTGGAAGGCTACACTTAGTTTTTTGGCGAAATCACAATATGGGCCCTAGTAAGTTGGGTGGTTACTGAATGTATTATTTAAATCTTAAATTTAAAACTCATTTTGGTGCGTTAGGGGAAAATGTTGACAGTTTTTTTTATGATACGCGCGCACAGATTCACGAAAAACCGACACTCTGAAGGTGGTCGACATGTTAGTAAACTTTAACTAACTTCACGGTAATACTCGTACCTACTTCTTCAGGTCACTTAAGTCACTGACAGGTTAATTACGTTTTACTTGAAATTCAAGATATTAAAAGCAGACTTTTACATAAAAAAGTAATAAATCACTACTGCATACATCATTTTCAAGTTACGACATATGTAGATATGGATCACAAGTAAAAATGTTTACCAACGAATAGGGCATGGATCAGCTGTCAGATAGTATATTAATTAAGGTATATATCGATGTAAAACTGACCGTAAACCGTACCATGAAGTTTTATTACCATGCTTATTCGATTCAAAAAACGTTCAACATTTATTGTTACGTGTATTGAAATTAATATGATAGGATTGTATGGACATTAATTAAATTGTCGCTAGGTACCTAATAAGGTTCACGGTTGTAGTGAAGAAAAAATGAAAGTAAATAGTACGGGACCAGTATCATGTTTTCTAATTGCAATGTTTATTTGATAACTCGTTACTATTATCACTTTTAAGACCATATCAAGAACTTTTATTAGATTACTTTGCGAGACAACTGACGCTCGATATTTCGAACTGAATAAAACGTTGAATAGGTGTTGCGTTCGCGACTATGAACCATATCGTCTAATGGTCGTAGCTCTAAAAGGGGGCATCGTTTCATGGTTGACGTTCCAATTAATATACCGAGGAGGCTTGACTCCACTTTCCTAATAAGAACGTCTAGGCCATGGAATGCGTTGCTTGAGTGACTTTTCCGGATGGATAAAATTTTGGTGGCTTCAAGTCGAAAGTGATCAATTAATCGGTTTATTCTAGGTAAGTATGCTCAATCGTAGACCGATCATCCCTTATCAGCAGACAATATAGTACTTATCTATGAATCAACTTTTTTTATGGCCACAGGATTCTACGAACTACATGTTATAGTTAGAACACCCGGTGGAGGTTTTAGCCCGATAGAAGCACCACTCGTGATGTCAAGTGTCGAGTCCAACATAAACAAACCGTCCCCTTAGGCGGAGGAGTAAGCCGAAATGCATTTCCTCCATGTAAAAATTAATTGACAATCTTAGAAACTGTTGACAGAAGTGAAAACTTATAATTTAGAATTTTAGTAGTCAGGTAATCATCATGAATGTTGAACTATACTTCATCTGTATAGCCACCGAAATATTGCTATTGGTACGGATGTCGGCCTTACATGATATCACCCGTCCAAAAAGTGTCTGACACGCTCACTCATCCTGCTCCGCTTACGTTCACACACTACGCCGCTACATTAGTTAGCATGACAGTGAAGTTTTTCAAAAATAGCCGTAGCTCAAAGAACGAATTTTTTTTTTAAGCTTGTATTGTTGCAGTCACTCCACAGTCGACTTGTACACGATGGAGGGGAGAAAAATTACGGATCCGTTACAGCTCTCCAATGGAGGGACGTATGTTGCAGTCCAGCCACCAGATACGTTCATCGCTGCTGGTTACGAAAAGTATTTGATAAAAGCTTCCAGGTAGCTTCTTCTAAAGGCTTTCAATACTTACTACTTAGGTACTAGAATGTAATCCTAATCCCTATCCTATTAATATTATAAACAAGCTGATCCGTGCGCGCGTTGCTACGCCGTCTATCGAACCAATTCATCATTTTGAACAAATTTAGTTACCTTAGGTTGTAATGACGTAACCTTTAAAAGTTAGACACATACTGTCACGCAACGAAAGGTCTTAGAACACAATATTTTTCCCATTTTTGTTACATTTTTCATTCCAGTTCCGTTCCTTTTGATAGTAGCGTAATTTTAAATAGCCTATAGCCTTCCTCGACAAATAGACTATCCAACAGGGAAAGAGTCTTTCCATTCGGACCAGTAGTTCCCGAGATCTTTGCGTTCAAACAAACAAACTCTTCAGCTTTGTAACATATTATTATTATATTGATTTATTTATTTGGAGCCTATACTGTCCCAATGCTGGGCAAAGGGCTCTCTACCCTCCCTCCATTTGGTTCTGTCTTGAGTTAATGTTCCACTGAGTAGTGATTTTGGCCCAGTGAGCATCCGACATGCGGCAGACATGTCCATCCCAGTCTATCTCAGTATGGGTATCAAATGAAAGGGGTTGACCAGTAGAACTATCACTATGACTTACTACACTTTGACGAGTTTCAAGATGGCTGGAACCACACAATGCCTAAGATTTTTTAAAATTTTAATTGAATTACATAATTTTTTACATGGGAAATCACGGTGACAGCTAGTACACATATAAACATAGTGCAAAGAGTTAAGTATTGATGTACGTAGCATTTTCTTTTTGTTTTTTTAATCGATTTTAAAAAAGTAAGATTTTTCAATTCGACCGTAAAAATCTTTTTTAAAATAAACTATGATTATTTTTCTTGCAGATCATGGGAAAAGCGAAGGATGAGGAGAAGTGAGACAGGTAAATACATAGTACCTACTAGTAAAATTTGTTCATACATTATTTCTACTACTTTCTCTTTCGTCTTAGCTTACTGACCTAACACTGCGAAATTCTAAAGGCATTTATTGGGCATTTATTATCGTTGTTATGGCTGTAAATGTATATTTATTAAAAAATAAATACGCTATATCGGATTTAAGTAGAACGTTAGATTATTACCTACACGTACCTACGTCATAAATAAATATTATTTAGTTTTGATCTACATGATGATGATGATGATGATGATGATGATGTCTTTCAGCCGATTTCGGCTACGGCGACTGCTTCTAAATATATTTTTTATTTTATTTATTTACTTTTACCGTGGATGCTGTGCGCTGAGATGACTAATGTAGCCTATATTTGCTGTGAAAGTTCGTGAACAGTCATGGCAAGTTGGCAAGTTAGAATAGCATCCACATAATTAGGTATATATATGAGTTGAAGGGAGTCTATTCTTAAGCTCGTCACCCTTACGATCTATCTCCTTCTTTCTGTCGTCTTCAAATGCATAAACGCGATTGTGCACAAGTCGCCTCCACTCAGAACGATTCTCAACTTTGCTTTCCCAACGAGAAGGGTCGATCTTGCAATTCTTCATGTGTCTCTTCTGAACGTCCTTTAAACGTAGATATTGACCCCCTGGTTTCCGCTTGCCATTCTGAAGTTCGGAGTGTTATCAATTAAGTCAAAGTAAACCAATTAAATACATGTAAGAATTTATATCGACATCTGTTCGAACCTTCTCATGTAAAATTTCAAATAGGAATGCCCGTCAACGGCTTAGCTCCATCTACTTATAGCGCCAACCTCTCTAAAACTCTTTTGAGATGGCGGGTAGAAGTGAATGGTATCTCTGAATACTCAAGAGCGAGGGTCGCAGACCGGCTGGGTTGCATTGAGGCCTCTAAACATCACGAGGTTGTCGTATATGAAAATCTGAGCTTCCTCAGAGTCCCTTCGCACGACCTAACTAATGCAACTGACAGCTGGGGACATCCTGTTCCAAGTTCGACCGGCTCCGAAAGAGCACAGCAGAGGGCGGCGGCGGAAAAAGCCGCAGCCAATCAAAACAGCAGCCGAGGAACCAACACGACTTTCGTGGCGGCCTTTAACGCAGCAGCAAGGAGCGTACTCCGAATCTCATCCCCTTCATCATCATCAAACCCCTTGACGTCAAAGACCCTCAAAGCAGCTTCACAGCAACTAATTAGCCGAACCAGGGCCGACATGGGACTGGTGGAACCGCCCCGTTATGTCACGGCCTCGGAGCCGCGGAGTCATGCACGTAACGCCTTTATCGAATTCACAGCCACACTGAGAGCGACAAGACAAGTCAACCTCAAGACCTGCGAAAACATCATGCAGTTCTATAGGCTGGGAAGTGAAAGCCTATTAAAGGCGAAACTCGAGGAGGCCGAAGCAGCCATTTACAACAATGTTACTTCCCGGGTCATCAAGGGAACCACGACAGGACAGTATATGGCTGCCTACAGTGCAGAAAATGGCTTCGTGACACTGAACGAGAAAGAGACAGAGCGCGCGGGAATGCCTGTATATGCGACACCACCAAACGACCCTATTGTAGTTACCGCCCGATGCACCAAAATTATGTTGGACGACAAGATCCTAGAGATGGCCAAAATTATCGAAGGGAACTCAAGTGTCACAGCGGCTTGGGAAAATTGGGAGGTACCAAGAATACAATGGGTCAATGGTGTTCCGGGATGTGGAAAGACAACATGGGTTATTAGACACTTCGACGTGGACAAGGACGCTATCATCACCACAACAACTGAGGCAGCAAAAGATCTAAGAGAAAAGCTATCGCACCGCATTGGAAACCTGGTCAAAACCAGGGTGCGAAGTATGGCTTCTGCTCTCGTAAATGGATTCGGAAAAGAGAGTTTCAGTCGCCTCATGGTGGATGAAGCCCTCATGAACCATTTCGGAGCCATTGTAATGGTCTCACGCCTGTCTGGTGCTGGCGAAATTGTCCTCATCGGAGATGTCAATCAACTGCCTTATATCGATAGGGAAAATCTCTTCGAAATGAGGTATCAACGCCCGAACCTTTTAACAAAGATCAGCCAGGAGTTGCTCTGCACACATCGAAACCCAATGGACGTCGCATATGCGCTGAGGGAAATATACTCGGGTATGTATTCCTCGGCGCCTGGCATAAAGTCCCTAGAGCAGAGAAGGTATAAGGGAGCGCAAATACCCAACACCCAACCAAACACCCTCTTTTTAGTTCACACTCAAGAGGAAAAGGAGACCCTGACAAACCAGGGTTATGGTTCAGGCACCGGGTCACGCATCCTTACCATCCATGAAGCTCAGGGACTAACATACGAGTCGGTAATCGCAATAAAAACTAAGGCAAACACGAAGCTGCACGAGAGCGTGCCTCATGCGGTCGTCGCAATCTCACGGCACACGGGGACCTTCACATATTACGCTGACGACACCGACGACGCCATCGGTCGGTTCGTGCGGCGAGCGTTGTCTGCAACACCGAAGACCATCCGAGAGTTCAATTTGCAGATGGCCATCAAGGATAGAAACGCAGTCGTGGTGGAGGCGCTGAGCCGGGAGGAGGCGACTTAGAAAATAAAATAGTCCTAGAATTAGCAAGAAAATGTTCCCTACACTCCCCTATTTCCTTTTCTTCTCCAATCCAAGATTCATGTAACAAAAAGAATACGATTGACAAAGGTCACGGACCCCGGAGTCTGTGGAGCTGTAAAATTTAAATAAAAAAAAAAAAAAAAAAAAAAAGTACGCCCTCTACACTAAATTTTATCAGTCACACCCATCTCTTTAAATAATCAAATACTTGTTATTTTATATGACACATATTTAGACTCAAATCCCAGTATTTAATATAATACTATAGTGAAATATACTACAAACAAATAAAGGTGACAACAGGAGTAGAAAATGCGTTTTGCCACTTTTTCGTTAGGCATCCTCGACACGACGTGTCGACTCCAGCGTAATTGACGGCGCATCAAGTAAGCTTCGATTCCGTTGACATTATTAGCACGTCGATTTGATCTACAAATCTACATATGATATATGTCTCTCTGTTTTGTGTATTAAAAACTGTAATGTTAATATTTATTTTATTTATTTATTTATTATAACTACGTTTTTTATGAATCAACATATTCCTCGATACATCGCTTTCAGGGACGAGATCGCCTTTGTGCCCATAATAATGTTGTGTTATTTTGTGTCAGCCTTGTTTTATGGTGGCATTCATTGGTATGGCAACATAAATGTATTATTTTGTCTTACGGTATTTTGTATTGTACTTATTCT
This sequence comes from Ectropis crepuscularia, assembly GCA_963693475.1. Taxonomy (NCBI): domain Eukaryota; kingdom Metazoa; phylum Arthropoda; class Insecta; order Lepidoptera; family Geometridae; genus Ectropis; species Ectropis crepuscularia. Next base: position 10,658,655 of record OY856339.1, on the reverse strand, counting down.
AAAAATTTCAAAAAATCACTTCGTTTTTAGATGTCGAAAGCGTCCCCGACCAAGGCAATGATAATAACGAAACAGATGATCATTGTGACTGCGGACGAACAGAGGAAAGAATTATGGTAACATCGGTAAGTTATTGTCAATCCTTATCAATTTATGTTATAACTATAGCGGTCCGTTCCGGCTTCGTCCGTGGTACATAATATATAGCTTATAGCACTCAGAGATCACGTACATATCAAACCGTGAAAGATTTTTTTTTTAAATAAAGAATGACAAGACGAGCAGGACATGTGCCTGATGGTAAGCAACATGCCTGCCACATGACAGCACAGTCACATGCAGCTATTGGAACATGAAGAGTCCAAATCATTACCTAGCACTGCACTGCGCTCGTCACCCAGAGATCTAAGATGTTGTATCTCTAAGCCCCGTAATTTCTCTGGAAACATTGCCCTCCCTCCTCTCCATCCAAAGCAGTAATGTTTGCACATTACTGCTTGGCGGCAGAATAACTGGCAAAGGTGTGGTACTTCCCCAGGCGGACTCTGCTAAGAGTCCTACCACTACAATCGGTATATCGGTCCAGTAGTTCCAGAGAGCATAGCGCGTTCAAACAAAACACCTCTTTGGCTTTATAATATTAGTGTGATTAAGAAATTAAATATATCGATATTTCATTTGATACCTATTTATTTATAATCAAATATTTGTACAGTGTGTTTCTATGTATAATCAATATGTATTTAAAACTACACTAAAACTATATATATAGGTACTTACATAAGTATTTTATCAGCTATCTGGTCACCATAGTACAAGCTTTGTTTAGTTTGGGGTCAGATGGTATCGTGTGCTTGTGTGTGAATTGTCCACCAATATTTGTTTATTTATATCCCATCCCAATATTCATGACCACCGAACTACCACCACCATCATGCACTAATGGCGCTAGTTCACGCGTTTGTTTTACTGCTATATTTTTATTTGTTTGTATCACACTAAAGAGTCTTATTCAAAAAGACATAGTTAGCTAATTTTGTAGATATTCGACATTTTCATAGTATTATTGACCCGGTAAACGTTGTTTATGCCATTTTTATTATTTACACAGTAAAATGTCAAAGTGACGCTTCATTTCATACCTTCACTTCATTTAAAATACCTTCACGTCAATAAACAAGTTAAATATAATAGTCTAAGATCCCGCTATACAACGACCTTTACCAAGCTGCTTATTTGATAAAACGTATTTTATATTTAATTTAATAAGTCAATAAATAAATTGCATCAACCCATATGCAATGGGCCATAAATCGTAAATGGTACATGTCACAGAAAAGTTTTCATGCCACAAAAGATCCAAAATTGTATGTTCTACAATAACGATCTCAATAATGTTTGCCCTAAAGTTTATAGTTACCGAGATATTGGCCGAGGTTGCAGCAATGTTTTACTTTTAAAAATTCGGCAACCGGACTTCCGGACTGACTTTTCGCAGGCAACCCTGTACCATCGTGTTCATAATTAAATAATCTTTCATTTTATTCCATTTCAATTCAATAATCAGATCGTTGCAAAATGCAGTATCGATGTACCTGTTTATACCTGGCAACCCGAGAGTTGTGACAGGACAGGAAAAGATCAGTCAACTTAACGTTTGCATATTCTATGGCTTCATACTTTCGATTGGTATAGAATAGTAAAAACAGTGATTTTTTTTTTTGATTTTTTAATTAATCAGACTCTGGACAACAATTGGTTAGGCAACCCATATGCAATTTATTTATTGATTTATTAAATTAAATATCAAACACGTTTTATCAATTAAGCAGCTCGGTGAAGGTCCAAGGTCCAGGTCGAAGGTCGGGATCTCCAACTATAATGTTGTTCTGTATGAGATCAGTTAAATATAATATTGTTCATACAAACATTTGTAAAATCCTAAAAATTTTTTTTTAAATAATATACAGGTATTTCAACTTAAGTTACGGCTGGTCTAGTCGGGAGAACGGCGACTGCCGATCCGGAGACCCCGGATTCAAACCCCACACGCACCACTGTCTTTTCGAAGTCATGTGCGTAATGCCGCTAACTTAAAAGACGGTGAAGGAAAACATCATGAGGAAAACCGACATGTACCTAGAATCTTTCGAAGTCATGTGTCATCCACCAACCCGCACTGGGCCAGCGTGGTGGATTATGGCCTTAACTCTCTCCTTGCGAGAGAAGGCCCCGAGTCCCAGCAGTGGGAACGTTTAGTGGGCTGTTGATGATGATGATGATTTCAAATTCATGCCCAGTGAGGACTTAGGAATGAAATATATTTAATTAGCTATTCTACACTTGTATGTACAATTTTGAGAAATCGATCGAGTCGTTTCGGAAAAGTAAGAACATGAGTATTGTAACACCAGATATTGATTTATCTAGAATCCCTTGCAGTCGAATGTATTGTGATAACCTTTAATGTAACTCAAAAGCTTATTGAAACATTTTGCACAACTATTGATGTACAAGAATCGGAAATTGGAGTTATTTGTTTCCTAATAAGTTTTTACATTTCCATATCTAATAAATATTTTTATATAACTGTTGTTGATTGTTATGTTTTTGTCCAGACAGTTTCCAGTGTCGTCAACCATGATGTCAGTACGATAATAAAACCACAATTACTATCCACCCCTTTACGAGTATCCAACTCAATGTGTCCAGCAAAACAGACAGAAAAGAAAAAAACTTCAATACAAACTCCTATTGTATTTAACAAAGTTACTCCGACTTTGATACCAGCTCCAAATATGAGAAATTCTTTTAACAAAAGAAAAGATAGCCTTAAAAGTACAGTTAAAACTAAAAAACCAGAAGAACGTAAACATTTAACAAGTGTGTCCAGTTCTCTTGAAGCCAGTACGTCGAATAGACCGCTGCAAAAAAAAGTCATGACACCTTTCAATAAAAAATGTACACGCCCTGAAAGCAGCCTTGCAAAAGTCCCAAAACCTATTAATGAACTTAAGTCATTATCTTCTTTAAAAGACAATACTGCCAAATTACTGAATGGTAGTGCTGGTCTCAGAAACGCTATTCAAGATGACCAACTAGCTAAAATAGCGAGCCTATATCAAAATCCCTATCAAGAAATACCTTCCATATATTTAAATTCGACTGTACAAAATCCTTACAAAGAAATTACACCAATTTCTGTCAATCCCACTGCAATGCAATCTATAATATATGACCCGGTGCGACAGAAAGGAACTACAACAGTTGATAACATTTCAAACTGTAAACCGGCAGAAATTGAAGAACAATTAAATAATGCTGTTACTGTTAATGTTGGAGAAAATGATGTAACATTACACAATACTGAAGTCTTGGAAACTATTAATGAAACCATAACGCAAAATAAAGAAGAAACCAATAATTTATTGAATACTCCTAAAATAAACGACAGGTTTGATACTCCAAAATTAGCTCCAAAACGACTTTCAATTAAAGTGGAATTGCCCAGTAATAGCCAAAATAAATCAAATTTCAATGCCAATAATTTACAAGAAACCATACAAAATGAATACGCGGTAAATGCCCGTAAAAGTAGCGAAACTATAAAAGTTTACACCGATCCATCATCATCAAGAAATTCAACAGTTATAACTAGAGCATTGGATGATCAATTTATTTCGCAAGACATTCAAGAAAAATTAGTATCACCTCCAACAGCTATTGATAAATCGTTGAATAATCAATACAAAGCCGTTCTGAAGAAAGGAGATGTGATTAACTTAAAACTGAACATAGAAATAGAAAGTTACGATGCAAGTCTAACAAAAAATAATGAAAATGTCAACCACCAAGGAGTATCCATAATACAGACTGACAAAGGATCACAAAGTACTATTGATGACCAATTTGTTAGACAAAATAAATCTTTAATATGCTTAATCACAAAAGAGTTGAAAACGCAGCATATAGGAGACACAAATCGTGTAGTCGTTTTTCATCGCGACAGCTGTAAGCATTGTAGAGATCGTAATCTGACCAATGAAAATCAAGATCCGAATAAGCAATTTGTCATATTACTCCCCGTTGAACAATTTGAAGAAGATAAAGACAGGTAGGTAATTACGATATTTATTACTAGAAGTTAAAATTAAGAGTTAAGTATATGATAAAATTAACTATGTTGATAATAATTTGTTTAATAAGGTATAAGAAACAGCTACATATATTTTCTAGTTCAATGTGTTTTTAGGTGCCAATGCAAAGAAAGTCGGCCAGAAATTCAGACTAGTCTTGTAAGTTCTGTAAAACCAACGTATTCCTGCTCGTCTCTGAAAACAATAACACATCCCTCGACAGATGCTACGACACAGAATATTTATTATGTAGATTCGAAGTCAACTGAAAACGTTGTAACGTTAAGTAAAAAAACAGTGGCAATTAACAAAGAATCAACAACAAATGTTATTGGCCCTATAAAGATTATCCAAGACGTAGATATTAAAACTCGACTCGTCACACTCAGTGTTGAATCTGTGGGTACCGGAATACAAACTATTGGCAAGAAAGACAGTTCTACACAGACAGATTGGTGCGATGTCCTGGTAAATCTCTTTATTCACATTTTATATTTACTAACCTACTCGTACATAGCTAAGGGGTCCCACACAAAACTGCGATGCGATGCGATGCGACGCTGCATCGGAGGAACTTGCGATGCGAATTGCTGCGATGCAATTTTGTGCGGCAAGCCGTTGGTTAGGGTTAGCATAACTTCAAGGGTAGTCAGCCGTGTTGGACGTGTTTTTCGGAAGCGTAACATGGATCGCAAAAAGATTGTTGCATTGCTGTTATTGTTAAATAGATGTGAAAGAAAAAGAAGATTTTGGGTTCATCCATTTACTACGATTATGGATGCTGTTGGGAACTATTTTACTCGCAAGTATTATGGGAGAGAATAGAAGAAGATATTTTTTTATTATTTTAGAATGAGCATATATCTTCATTTGAAGAGCGTCTTTCTTTTCTTCTGTCTCAGAACTGACTAAAATGGTGTCACCAAGTATGACGTAATATGGCAGGAATGCGCGATGCGAATCAAATCGGAAGTTCTTGCGATGCATTCGTGCGAATTTGGAGAAATTTGCGATGCGATGCGAATTCAGGGTTTTTTGCGGGAACCCTTACTCATAAGTAATTTTGGGAATGACACTTACCCGGGTAGCTGGCACTTTGTAAATTCATCTCGTTTGCGTTCTATTGTACTGTTTTATAGTAACAGTTTTATGTTAGCAACTTGATGACTCAGATCGTAGAGATTTATAGGTCTGCTGAATATCATTCCACTATCATATTTATATTATTATGAATGTCAATGTTTCGAAGTTTGTTGCTCAATCACGTCGAAACGTTTGAACGGATCTGATTGAAAATTGGAACACAGTGAGATTACTTATAGTCTACAAAAACACATAGGCTACTTTTTTTTGCAGGAAAATAACAAGAACGAGAACTGCGAGAGTAAAACCGCGGGGCGCTGCTAGTGTCTAATATGTATTTGAAAAGCTACACAGTTATGTAGAACTAAACATTTGCTTATGGTTTTTTGATACTCTACAAATGTCCTTATTAATGAATCAAGTGCCAGTACTAACCCCATAGCAACATTCGTCAAGCCTGACGAATTATTTAAGCAGAGGCATGTTTATTTGGTTGTTTCTATTTACTCTCCTTTGAAGGTATTCTACCTACATGCAGTATTTGCATCATTTTGTAAATTCTGTTTCAGCTGGAAGCAACCCTCTTAGAAGACGGTCATTACACTTTTCGGTTACCACCTCTGGGTCTACTCAAATACCACAAGCTCAGCTGAAATAAAAATCAGTATTATAATACTAGTTTTATTGGTATAAGAATAAAAAAGACTAAATTGGATGAAAGTATCGACTTAGCAACTGAATTTAGCATTGTCAAGTGATCGTCATAGGCTTGTAATTTCTTTGTCATGATGTTTAGTGGCTTCTGTGCAAGGTAACGAACTTGTGTTTCTGTCAGATACTTTAGATTGCGTGTCGGCATGTCCATCATTACCTGCAAACAAATTCCCAGTATAGTAGTGATCGAAAATCCTGATGATCATACTATGGATACTTATTTATGTTACCGCGTATTTTTTTTGTGTTAGAATTATAAAGAATCAGATAAATAAATAAATTTGATACAAAGAACAATGGCAAAATAATAGTTAGTTGCATGATAGCGCCTAAATAATAACGTTTACGAAATTAATTTATTGTTTTCCTAAGATTTTTTCACATAATTTTGTGAGGTAATATAAAGCCACTAAAATATTACAATACATTGGGTTTTCAAATTATTAAAATAACTTAATACACAGTTAAAATATGACCGTTTACTATAATCATGCTATTTTGGAAGTAATTGTAAAACGATAATGACGGCAAAAATATATTTGAACTAGCTGTTACCCGCGACTTCGTCCGCGCGAAATAAATAGTAAGGTAACAACACAGGCAGTACCTATATGTAAAGGTACCCAGACACATTTACGGTTACTAAAAACAGCTTATATAATAAAACAATTGTAAACAATTTCATCAAAATCGGTTCAGATCTGAAAGCGTAAGAGACATTCGGTCCCAATTTCAACCCCAATTTCACCCCCGTACAGTTCGAAAATAACGAAATTGATAGAACAAACATTCGTTTGCTTCGTGTCAATTGTCTAGATACAAAATTTTATAACTTTAAAAATGACGAATTTTCATATAACCGTTCATCCCTTGTTTCACCCTCTTTTTTCTTTTGTTGGTTGGGTTGAATTTCGCAAAACCCCGTCTTAGCGAGCGCCTATGTGCTAAAAGGGACCTCCATGCAAAATTTCAGATTCCTAGCATTTGTAGTTTCTGAGATTCGTTGATGAGTGACCTTTCGCTTTTATTTAAATAGATGTATTTAGAGTTGGTGAAATATCACTAGTTATAAAAAATAAAAGATAGTGAATATAAGTTTAATTAAAACGTCAGACCAACTATTCTTAGGGGACGAGCCTAGTTCTAATAGGCTCTACAGACGAATCCTTTTATCAGAGGAAGTTACGAAGAAATGACGTAAAAGTGGGCGGGACCTGATAAAAAAGTGGGTGGAACCTGATAAATTTATCAGGTCCCACCCACTTTTACTCAATTCCCTGTCTCCAAAAAATGAGACCGAATAATTGCCAACAGTATGATTTAAATCGTATTTCTACGACTTTTTGGCTATGGTACGATATACGATCGAGTAATCGAAATTGTACACAAAATATTATTTTAATTACCCGACTGAATGAAGGGTTATGGTTTCTTATATGTTTGTAAATTTCTTTACCCCCACCTATCTTCCAAACGGCTGGATGACAATTAAGGTATCGTTAGATTTGTCTCAATCACTCAAGTGTCTCCTTATATAGTACCTACATTGTATTAAATAATGTTTTAAAGCTGTTTTTGTTCAGTCGGGTTTTTTAAATTATAGTTATTTATTTATCTTGAAATGAATAAACACTTTTTTGTCATTAAACAATAATTAACAACATGGAGAAGACCTGAATGAGTATAATTTTATTGTCAATACGTGTTGGTGTGTTTTGTTCCACGTGGGTTTCATTAAGGAGTATGGTAGGTAGCACGGCAGGAGGTATCTTTTTGTGTTAAGAAGACAGTGGTAAGACTTTTTGGGGAAGTACCTTCGTCGGTTATTCTACCGCTAAACAGTAATGTGCAAACATTACTATGTTGCGGTTTGTAGGGCAATGTTTCCAGTAAAATTGCCGGGCATAGAGATAAAACATCTCATATCTCTGGGTGACGAGCGCAGTGCAGTAGGTACTAGGTTTTTTTGGATTTTGACTCTTCATGTAGGTACCAATAGCTGTGTGTCACTGTGTTATTATGTGGCAGTCATGTGCTTACATGTCTTTCTCTTATTGTAACCCAATCCTGTAATAAAGGCGTAGGTATGTTTTATTTTTAATCGTTGAAATTTATTTAAGTTAGGTCTATTTTATTGTAGAAATTAAATCAAACCAGAGCGTACCGATTCTAAACTGTCCGACACGAAATCTCACATCTCGTTCTTTGTTTTATCTGTTTAGAATGACAAAGGCAAGGATTATGCGCCGTTCGGATTGCGTTTAAATCACTACCCAGTACTACTTTTATCTGCAATATAAATTCGAGATCCATCACCATCGATGAATATCGATCATCCCTGATCCAGACGGTACTTAGTTCATCTTTATATTTCCTTCATTTCATTTACATTCACAGCCCATGAAAATGCTGTGCACGTGCGCTATAAGAAGTTTTCACTTCAAAAAACATCTCAAATGATTTCGTATGTAAGTTAATTAATTATGTCTTCAACCTTTTCTCAGAAGTACCTAAGTCCCATGGCAACACCTATGTTTTTTGTTCTGAGTAGGGCGTAACTAGGGTATGTAATATCCGAAGATTATCAATTCCGGAACTGAGTCACGATTCTAAATATCCAATATCGGAATTCCGGAACAGCTCCGAAACTGGAAAAATATTTGGATAGTACAGATAAGTAAAATTGATTATCTTATACCATTAAACGAGCAATTCTTGTGTATATATATATATATACAAGAATATATATATATAGAATCTGAATCTCGGAAACGGCTCGAACGATTTTCATGAAATTATGTATGCAGGGGGTTTCGGGGACGATAAATCGATCTAACTAGGTTTCATTTTAAAAAACGCATATTATGCGCGTTTTTAGACAATGAAAAACCGTCACAATAGACATTAGAATGCAAAGGTAAAGGAGACGGCCCATTTTCCATGGGCATTTGCCCCACAGAAAAAGTGCAAGAGACTTGACCAAAATTGGATCATTGTATAGGATTTTTAATATATATTGAGGAACCGTTTATGTTTTTATCCTGCATAGCGGGGTTTAAAAGATATAAACTAAAACATTGAAAAAAAATAACGCCGCAAGTAGGTAATCAAGAACGTGATTATGTACTTACTACTAAAAGAAGGTAGTAAATTCATTACTTAGCGACGTACTGTGCTCAGAATAATGTCGACTCAACAAAGAGAAGGACCTGAGATTCGGCCAAACCACAAAAAAATTACAAAACCTTTGGAAAAATAAAGAAATTCCATGTGTTGTGTGAGTTTCGAACGAATTTTTACTGTACGCAAACTTCAACTGAACTTAAATGAGAAAAACATGTCTGACTTTGACTATACTCTGTACACATAGGACATAGGTACAAATGAAAGGAGTGTTCACCGTAGTATTTATTTATTAGGTACTAACCCGAAGACAAACCACGAACTAAACCTTAACAGGCTTATTTAAATTCACATAAACTTCGCTAGCGTGTTTTAACGCCGTACAACGCCATCTAGTTTCGTTTTATGGAACTACAGTACCTTAATACAAAATTACTTATACATAGTCATTAAGGTACTTTTTAATCACCAATTTGCAATCCCCGCTTGGCAGGTTAGTATTGAATGTACAGTTTGAATTATTTAATTATATGTTATTTTAATTAAATAACTTGTTTAGGTCTCCGGGGCTAATTAAGTACCTAAACTTGAAACGACTTGGGGCAGAAATGAGCCGTCTCCTTTCTCCGCGTGACGCGACAGCATAATTGGCTCAGACGGGAAGTCGGGCGTTCGTGGCGGTCTCGAATTAATAGGTGCAGGTACGAATCCAGACGGCTTCTCTTTTTTTTCAAGTATTCTTTTTTTAAGAAAATCTTAGAGTATCTAAGTATTTTTAGTATTTATACCGAGCAAAGCTCGGTGACCCAGGTTGTCACGTTAGTGAACATAAAAAGGAACTTAGTTGGGAGGAGATAGGTGAAGGGGAATAATAAACAGTTGTAATTACAAGTATATTAAAAATAAATGATGAGATTGAATGAAAATGATAGTAAAAATAAAAAAAAGGACGTAACTTAGAAATAAACGAATTGAGAGGGTTCTAAGTGGCAGAGAGGGGCTAAGAGGGTGCAGTGGCTTCCAGCAGGGAATTGTTCACAGAAGTAGTAATCCGCTTCAGGAATAGTAGTCCGCTTCAGGAACGGTAGTCTGCTTCAGGAACAGTAATCCGCTTCAGGAATAGTAGTCCGCTTTAGTAGCTGAGAGGGTTCAGTAGTCCTCAGCGTTCAGCAGTCATCAGCATTCAGTATTCATACGAGGAATGTGAGGGTTCAGGAACAGGTTCAGTCTTGCAGCATCCCACAACAGGAATGACTTGAGGGGCTGCAGCCTGGAGCAGGTTCAGCGTTCAGCAGAGACCTTCAAAGTTCAGCAGTCATGCATGAATGTGAGGGTTCACAGCCGGCAGCAGGGAATAGCTTGCAGGTCCAGCAGCTTAGAGGGTTCTCCGGTCCAGCAGACTGGAGCAGGTTCAGCGTTCAACAGACCTTCAAGGTTCACTGGTGATGTTGGTCACTTGGAAGTCAACTGTTCTTTTAATGTTCCCCTCTTGGAAGCCAGATCCTCACTGCCCATCTCAGCCACTGAGATTCATAAAGAAAGCTTTAAGTGTTTTAAATCTAGAAAAGAAGACTTTATTTTAATATTAATAGTCCAAAGAGGATTAGGCCTAAAAAACTATACGACCTTATGAAAAGGGTAGAGGTTGCCTAGCGACGAATGATGTTTGAAGTATGACATGATGACATGATGTAAACAAATACAATTTTATAAAACTACATTTTTTACATGTTAAAAGTGATATTATTAAATAAATAATATTTTTACATATTGACACGATTAAAAGGATATTAGTTATATGAAAATTTGGTATGTAAATATCTATGAATTCTACAAATGCTAGTTTTGAGATGAAAATAGAGATAAAGTGTACGTTTACATATTGTAGTCAATATGTAATGTTACAAGGTACTTATCTATTTATATACATATATACTTTTTATTTTTAAAATTAATAAAATATTCGAAAGTTCTACAACAGTGGGCGGCAAATCATTACCTAGCACTGCACTGCGCTCGTCACTTTCAAGCCACATGAATTACTCCACTGATTGGTTTATTTATTGAATCTTTAATAACTTATTGTGTGTATGTATATCTGTACATCATGGCTGTGTTTAAAAAAAAGTTAGTGGTCAAAATACCGACATTGGAGTAACGATATTAAAGTGTTTCAATTTCGAAATTGAGATTTCGAAAAAGTTTCTCCAAGATTTCGGAATTCCGGAATACATGCCCTAGTTTTGAAAGTTTTTAGTCTATTGAAACTGAAACTTACCAGTACTTAAATAAATGTATGAAATTTACCAGGTCCATGTCTTCTATCTCTTTCAATAATCTGTTAGGTTGGTACTCGTCTTGTTTTCACGAAGATAACCGTTTCCACAAAGTCGTTGCCATATGGTTGGTATTGAACAGACATGTTAACTGCTCTTGTTAGTTTCTACTGAGTGCCGACTTCTACGTAGTTATTATATTCTCTTTGTTCTGATCAACGACCGCTCCGTTGCACGGTCGGAATCGTACTGACCGATTTGTACGTGTGTAGAGTAATGCTGATTTCTATTCCCTACCGCTTCTACGTCACTTCCTTCTGATATAGGGTACGTGTGTGGTCGTTTTAACATAACTATCTCGTGCCCATTTGAATGCCAAATGAGCTTTATTGTCAAAAATGGTCAACCACGTTTCTAAAGCGTTTTTAGATGTGTGCAGGGGAGCACAATAAGTGACGTCACGACATGCGGAAATGAGATAGTCTAATTATCTATCACTTGTGAAAAAAAGAGAAAGAGATACTGATTTTCCGTCCTTATCATCGTGGCCGGCTTTTTCTCTGGCTAAATTACAAATCAGACATGGCGTTGCCAAACAAAAGTCTGTTCAAAGCTCAGACTCGGATTTTTTATGTTTTATTAAATATTGTGTGTATTTAAAGAAGATTTAAAGCTTGTTTGTGAAAGACTGTTAAGAGATTGGTGATATTTATGCTAAACAATGTGCGTTGTGTAGTGTTATAAGCTGCAATAGCCTCTGTAAAAGAAAAATCAGTGAAATCTCATTTTACACGTAAGTAGACAACATTTGTTATGACGACTTGATAGAAATTGATATTTATGCATTCTAGATATCTACGTGAATTAAATTTATACAATAACGGCAGTATCTAATCCAAAATTTGCAAAATATGTAAAAGGTAAACATAACCTTTAAAACAAAACAAACAAAAAAGTGTGACCAGTTATTTGTTACATATTTACCCATGAAATATACAAGTAGGTACATAATGGATAGTTTTTTTACTGACCATTTACTAATGATACGTGCTAGATTTTTTGCCTGTGAATGAATGCGAAGCGCATTTGTTCATTTTTGGAATTAAGACTTCCTTTGACGCACCACATACAGATATTTCGTGGGCTATGAATTGAGCTCAAACGTCACGCTTGGGAATGAAAGAAATCTTTGGGTGAACTCGGGACCATGGCCATAAATGCGTAAGCATTTTTAGATGGCCATGGCGTGTTACCATGGTTACCATTACGCATATCTAGTTTAAGGCCATGCTTAGAAGACTTGTGTAGATGAAAGTGCTTTGAAGACTTGCAGTGCCCTCCGGTTTCATTCGCGTAGTTTCCAAAGTGTGCTGTCAAATTCTGAGTTAAAAGTTTCCAGTTATATCGGCAGTCCCTATGACTGCTAATTTTTTCCCCGTTACCAATGCTTCAATTTCTGTTCTCACTCTCACTGCAATTCTAACTCTTATTTAATGGAGTGGGAAGGGCATCAAACTCCCACACATTATGTATAGTAAGTATGTATTTAAAAACTATATAAGTATTAGATCAGCTATCTGGCCGCCATCATACAAGCTTTGCTTAGTTTGGGATCAGATGGTGTTGTGTGTGAATTGTCCACCAATATTTATTTATCTATTTATTATCACTGTCCTTCTATTATTACAATTATCAATTCTTACTTACAAATCCCGATTTTAACGAGATTAAATGATGCCTTTGGTAAAAGGTGACCTATTTTTTATTGTGCGAGAAGGTGTGAAGCTATGAAGTACTAAGCTTTAAAAATAAAACATTATTCCTACAAATTTTCACCTTTGATTTAGTTACATCCTTTTGTTGGAACTTTTACAAAAATAATTATGGAATTTGAATTTATCACTAGATTTCTGGTAATAATTTGGATTGTTTTATGTATTCAAATTAATTATCATTTTGCAGATGTGCCACTCTGAAGAAGAATAGGATAAAATATGGTGTGAATAATCAAGCAATATTTTTCATGAAGTACAAAATAAATCAATTATCCTGAATTACCACAACATCTAATAGTAGTATCTCTACTACAACAAGGGCTTCTAACATTGAAAAAGTTAAATGTTTGTTCTATACCTAAGTTCCGAGTTACCTGTGTGAAGTCTGGGCTAGCTGCTACTATATGGTAAAAATTTGTCAAACAAACTAAGTATGTACATTTTGATAATATTCAATGTAAAGTACAATTTGAAATAAATGTTTTATTGTACTGTTTTTGATTATTCTCCCTTCTATTTTATTTACGTACCTAACATGAAACCTCTTTTTAAAATCTAATTTTAAAATGGATAGAACACGGGCAGAATTCATAAACCTTCACAGCACTACCCTTATCCAGTGGAATATTTTCTTTATGGCAATACCTTTTGAGTATTGAATTGAAAATTGAATTGAAATTGAAAGAACGAGAAGCACTATAGTAGTCAGGAACTATATGCATCTTGAGGTAAAATTATCTTTGGATGTGTGCATGTTTTGTTTAGGTGTCTAGCATTTGTCTTAGGCTGTGTTTATACAAACAGAGTTTGTTGCTCTTGTGCGAGTTCAAGTTTACAAATATGTGAAATATACGTTGCCCCGCGCCCGAAAAAAAAGGTGATAAAGTTGGTTAGCAAGCCAAATGTCTTGCGTCCTCTTATGGTGAATCCTCAAAGATTTAAACGTCTCTCTATTTATCGCAATATTTAATAGTCTTAATGTTAAAACTGTTAATATTAATTCTAGTGTATCGTTATGGTAACATTAGACATTTTCCTGTCACTACCGGCTGAAGGACTAGTATCTATTCATAGACAAGAAATCATTTAAAAAAAATTGTGTCCCTGGCAAGTCAATGTCAGTCACACTCATCCCTCGGGCATTTCGTATCTGTTGTTCGGTTGTGTTCGAATTTAAAAAAGTTCCAACTTTTTTTTTTCATTTATAAATTAGTAAGTACCTAATTTTTCAAATTCTCTACTTAATTATCTGTTATTTGCTATGGTAGAAATAGTTATTCTGCTAATATAATACGTGGTAATCCATGCAACTAATTCATTGAAACCCAGATTTGACAGCGTGAGTTGTGGTTACTTGTGGTGTGACTCCAGCCATGGCTTCCGGGTTAATGGCGCTTAGGTCTGGACCCTCCACTTCGGTCAACAGGAGACCAAGCCGTGCCACATCGCGAGCTCCCCAACTATTCGACTTGCCGAGCACCTGAAGAAAGTACAGAGCAAGGTACGTAACTGTTTAACGATATCGCCTTTTGTAAGGAGTGTGTTTGTGCGTGCATGAATACGTGCGCGTTTGCGCGAGTGTGTACAAACGTGTGCATGCGTTGTGCGTGTGTGCACGTGTGCGTGTTGTGTGTGTATATTTATGTGTGTTTTGTTGTTTGTCAAATATAGTATTCAATTTCAGCATAGGTGGCGTCAATATTTCAGTTTGTTAGAGATATTTCACAGGACAAAACATTGTCGCCACATTTGGTGAAATTGAGAAGTATAGGTACTTGACTGGTTTGTTTGCATCTCAAAAACGCCTCATTCAGTTCAGCGCAGTTTCTAGGGTAGATGTAGGTATATAATGTTATTAGAGTTTAAAAATAATAATAGTACAGTTCTTATGTACATGGAAGTGAATTCTACAAGTGCGTCATTTCGCAGCTAGCATTAGTACCTATATAGTGATCTGTGGCTAGCATCGTCTCGTCATAAAGGCCTGCCAGTGAAATGAAAAAAAAAATATTTAACCTGAGTTCTAGTCATCATTGCTAGGAAGAATCTTCTTTGTAGAGGATCGCAGGCGCGAATGTGATAGAATATCTGTAAAATGAGATAATCAAAAGCTTATGTTATTTCAGCAAGTTCAGATATTTCAGGGACTCGGGGTCTTCTCTTAATAGAAGATAGTCTGGGTCGAGTCCACCGCTGGCCAAGTGCGAGTTGGCGGATAGCACATGTCCTCTAATTAAGTTTGGAATATTCGCGTTTTTTACGTTGTTATCTGCATCGTTAAAAACAATGCTGATGATAAACTTGTACATCTATAATTGGGCCAAATCGAAGGTTCTCTCTCGTCTCTAGGATTATTACCACGGCGTTTTTAAAGCCTACCTACTTTTTAGGGTTCCGTAAAACGTAAAAACGGAACCCTTATAGATTCGTCATGTCTGTCTGTCTGTCTGTCTGTCCGTCCGTATGTCACAGCCACTTTTTGCCGAAACTATGAGAACTACACAGTTGAAACTTGGTAAGTAGATGTATTCTGTGAACCGCATTAAGATTTCAACAGAAAAATTAAAAAAAATGAAAAATTAGGGTTGCCCCCAATACTGAGAACTGTAACTCAAAATTGTTTTTTTCATCAAACCTACACGTGGGGGGTATCTATCGACAGGTCTTCAAAAATGATGTTGAGGTTTCTAAAATCATTTTCGTCTACACTGAATAATTTGCGCGAGAGACACTTCCAAAGTGGTAAAATGTGTGTCCCCCCCCCCCCCCCTCTAACTTCTAAAGTAAGAGAATGAAAAATCTAAAAAAAATATGTGATGTACATTACCATGTAAACTACCAACGAAAATTAATTTGAACTTGATCTGATGAGTAGTTTTTTTTTAGTACGTCATAAATACACTATTATTGAAACTTCGACCAAAGTTACAACAAACTACAAGAACTATGTAGGTATATAATGTTACTTGCTGCAACGGAACCCTTCATGGGCGAGTCCAACTCTCACTTGGCCACTTTATTTTAAATTTATGTGAGAAATCAAGATAGGTACAATTCCTCGCTTCAAAATTAGTATCTTGGTAATTTTGTAACCTGATGAGACAGCTGTAAATATACACTTTCAGGCACTTTTCTCATGAACTTCATTGGAACTCCACACAGAAGGTTATTCATTAGGTTTAAGTATTTTGCACTGCCCCAGAATCTGTTCTTCTTTATGTATTCACTGGCTACGACGCCAACCTGTAAATCAACAAAAAATTGCGTTGAGTGACGCAACGATATTATAATCAAATACACATCATCAACACCCCACTAAACGTTCCCACTGTTGGGACTCGGGGCCTTCTCTCGCAAGGAGAGAGTTAAGGCCATAATCCACCACGCTGGCCCAGTGCGGGTTGGTGGATGACACATAACTTAGAAAGATTCTAGATACATGTCGGTTTCCTCACGATGTTTTCCTGCACCGTTTTAAGTTAGCAGCATTACGCACATGACTTCGAAAAGACAGTGGTGCGTGTGGGGGTTTGAACCCGGGGCCTCCGGATCAGCAGGCGCCGTTCTCCCGATTAGACCAGCCGTAACTTTCGTAACTTCCGTAATAGACCAGGGTAGAAGCCTTTAAAAATAATAAAAAGTGAAAAAAAATAGTAGTAGGATGAAACCCATTGGAAAAGGAGGGGAGTATTATAAAAATTAAAGGAAAAATAAATTACGGGCGATCTGAGGTCGGGAAGGGGATGGGGGTGAGTTTTTAAGGGTAAAAAACGGTTATTCTCGATTTCCGGCAAAACTAAAAGTCCTATTGAAAAAAGTTACATGGCAAAGTTGTAGGTAATAAAAAGATCTAAAACTTTTGTCTACACACTTTTTTCACATAACCTCAAAATTTATGTGAAAAATTCAAAAAACCAAGTTTTTGGTTTTTTATTTTTATCTTGTACAAAAATATATTTTTTTTAACGAAATTTGGTGAAAACTTATCTTTTTATATCCCAAATACGCTGTAATTTATTTGATCAAAAATTTTAATTTTTTCACATTATTTTGAATGAATATCGAAAAAACCACCCTAACTTTCAATCGAAAAGTCACCCGTCAAAATATCAGCTTTTTTCAAAAATTTGGTATGTGTTCTGTTCGTTGAAATCTCTACTTTCCGATGGTGAAAAAAAATAAAAATGTTACCATAGTAAATCTTCTCAGAAAAAGCAAAAAATCGAAAAAAACTCGAATTTGATAATTTTTTTTCATTATTATAAAAAAATTTGAGCTATTTATTTAAATTAACACTTTAATTACTCGAAAAACGTTAGATTACATGTTACATTGATAAAAAAAGAAAATTGCAAATACAAATATACTACTATAATTAACAAACAAATAAGTTAATACAATTAATATTTAATAAGACATCTACAATATTTGGAGAAAGTTGTCGAATTTTCTTTAAATTATATGCGTAGATGTCTATTTATTACTATTTTAAGATAAATTATATACCTGAGTGACCTACAAAAAATAGTAGCTCATCAAAAGGTATTTTCAAGTGGGGAAGGGGCTAGGCGGGTCTGGGTCTTACTACATACATACCTACTATTTCGTAGCAGCTGTTACAACCGTTAGATGATGAGAATGATCTCATTGGTTAAAAATTTCATACGTGCTGAACGTGCAGGTAATTTGGAGTTTTATTTGAAATGCGTGGAAAGAATGCTTACTTATTTTCATGCAAGTGGGCACTTTCTGTACGCAAACTCTGCTCATCTTTATCTCCAAGATATGCGTAAGCTTAACTTATAGTTAGCGTTAGCGTAGCTAACGCTTATCTTGGAGATAAAGATGAACAGATTTTGCGTATAGAAAGTGCCCACTTGCATGAAAATAAAGAAGCATTCTTTCCACGCATTTTAAACAAAATTCCCAATTACCTGCACGTTCAGCCCGTATGAAATCTTTAACCAATGAGATCATTCTCATCACCATCTAACGGTTGTAACAGCTGCTACGAAATAGTAGGTATGTATGTAGTAAGACCCAGACCCGCCTAGCCCCTTCCCCACTTGAAAATACCTTTTGATGAGCTATTATTTTTCGTAGGTCACTCAGGTATATAATTTATCTTAAAATAGTAATAAATAGACATCTACGCATATAATTTAAAGAAAATTCGACAACTTTCTCCAAATATTGTAGATGTCTTATTAAATATTAATTGTATTAACTTATTTGTTTGTTAATTATAGTAGTATATTTGTATTTGCAATTTTCTTTTTTTATCAATGTAACATGTAATCTAACGTTTTTCGAGTAATTAAAGTGTTAATTTAAATAAATAGCTCAAATTTTTTTATAATAATGAAAAAAAAAATCAAATTCGAGTTTTTTTCGATTTTTTGCTTTTTCTGAGAAGATTTACTATGGTAACATTTTTATTTTTTTTCACCATCGGAAAGTAGAGATTTCAACGAACAGAAAACATACCAAATTTTTGAAAAAAGCTGATATTTTGACGGGTGACTTTTCGATTGAAAGTTAGGGTGTTTTTTTCGATATTCATTCAAAATAATGTGAAAAAAATAATATTTTTGATCAAATAAATTACAGCGTATTTGGGACATAAAAAGATAAGTTTTCACCAAATTTCGTTAAAAAAAATATATTTTTGTAAAAGATAAAAATAAAAAACCAAAAACTTGGTTTTTTGAATTTTTCACATAAATTTTGAGGTTATGTGAAAAAAGTGTATATGCAAAAGTTTTAGATCTTTTTATTACCTACAACTTTGCCATGTAACTTTTTTCAATAGGACTTTTAGTTTTGCCGGAAATCGAGAATAACCGTTTTTTACCCTTAAAAACTCACCCCCACCCCCTTCCCGACCTCAGATCGCCCGTAATTTATTTTTCCTTTAATTTTTATAATATTCCCCTCCTTTTCTAATGGGTTTCATTCTACTACTATTTTTTTTGGTTTTAAAAATTATCGACCCTGGTCTATAACCCATACAAAGTAAAAAAGTATATTTACCCAGTCTCAAAACATAGCACTCTTCGTAACAAGAGCGCTGACGCGAATAGAGCTAAACACACTGAACAGTGCTAGAGAGGACAACAAAATCTAATAGGGTACCGAACTGGGTCAAAAATATACCATCCTAATTAGTCCGTCAGCTAGATCATGGGCAAATATTGGACACGTATTTTTTGTTTTTTCATAATATTAAAAATCGTCAAAGATATAGTTATAGACCATCAAACTTCGAGAGTGGGGGGTCGCGACGTCACCCGTGAGTAAAAATCGTACTCACAAGTGACGTCACACGAAACTTTGAAGCGCTGTATCTTCGTCATATTTTGGTTGTGAAACAAAAGAAAAAATACGTGTACAATATTTTTAGCAATCTAACTAACGGGCTACTTAGTTTTTTTGAGGATTGTACCCTATTCTTTCTTGTGATATAAATTGAGTCTTAACAAAAGTTGTAGAACAATTTTGGTTGGAACATTCAAAAGATGCAGGCTGACTACCCTGTATATTATATTTCAATATCTAAGCACTAGTATTTCAGGTTAGGGATAATTACGGGTATGATATTATCATAATGTTTTTTCACGGTTTTTCTACACCTAGTTTGCGTATCTCATTTTCTGACTTGTCTACACATTATTTTCCATTTTAATGTTGTCTGGAAGAGATCGCGATAAGGCCGCCAACTTGTTGCTTGCAATTTTGTGCAAATTTATCTTTATTTCTTTTTGTGTATATTTTGTCCACCAAATGTCCAACAATATCTTTATGTTTTGATGTTATGATGGTTATCAACAAACCCACAAATAACAGGACAGTCTCAAAAATACACTCTCATAACTTTTCCCTTTTTTTAACTTTTTATAGGTTTACACGTGACCGCCATCTTACCTGATGTTAAGCGACGATGCGGCCTACGATGGAACGTGTTTACCCAGAAGAAATCGAGTCACTCTCGATTCGAAGACACAAAGATTGTAACTTGTAACCATAGGAGAAACCCCACTCAGACAACGTATTCCACAGCCTATACGTTCTTATCACAAAACTACAGTCAAATCTCTTCGTTCGTGTCTTTGGAACGTCAACCATGAAACTTTTTCGAGCCACGAGGATTCCGATCGAAAAAAGGACAAGGTAGTTTTAGATCATGCAAATCAGCTGCACACTCTCCGAAGTGTATCCAATAAAAACCCGATAGGCTAGCAATGTTTCGGCGATTTTCAAGACTTTGCAGTCTTTTTCGCACAAATGCCTATAAGCATTTTGGCACGTTCTCTAACTCCCCAAAAGAAGTAAAACTTCAAAAAGTAATGCCATACCTGATGCCTGTCCAGATCAGCGTGCGTGCCTATGAACGATAGTATCCTGTCATTGTTCAGGTTTAGCCTGGCCATCTCTCTGCCGTTGATGTATTTGAAGAGCGGTCGATAGTACTCCAAGGTCCGGTAGCTGATTTCGTGAGGTTTGTGCGTGCCTTTTATCACCTTCCACGTGGCCACTAGCTTCTCGCGAGCTATCTTCATCATTGCTATTGAGCGGGACTGGAAAATTATGTTAGTAGATATGTTTGTACTGGAAGAGCAACAACAATATTATGCGCCGTGCAGTCATTCGTCCGTCAACGGAAGAACAGCGTCGGTTGGATACGATCGGTATCTTGCTAAACTGGGGCCGTATTGTCACAAAATTGTCTTACATAATGACCCGCTTTTATTGTTGAGATTAGAAATTACAATAATGTCACATATTTAGTCATTGACTATGCCTATTCAGAACAACAGCACCTTGATAGGTCTTATATTCCGAGAGCTGGCAGAAAATGTTGGGCAGGTATTTGAGGGAAGCTGAAAACTTGTCGCATAGTTCTCCTATTTTACCCCAAATACGGAGGACCTGCCTGGTCAGTAGCAGGGCAAAACGAATCCGTATTTTTGAAGTGAAAACTTCTTTCGGCGCGCCTAGACAGATTTTTCGTGGGGTGTAAATTGGTTTCTAGCGTCACGCTCGGGTATGATAAGAAATCTTCGGGTAAACTCGGGACCTTGGCGATTGGGCATCTAGAAATGCGTCAGCCAATGGGAAATGCTGAAAGGGAGTGGCCTCGACATCATGGCATGGCCATCTAGAAATGCCTGAGCCAATGGAAGATCCTGACGCATTTCTAGATGGCCATGCCATGATGGCGAGGCCACGCCCTCCGTTTACACGCGTGTAGTTTCCAAGGTAAGCTATCAAATTCTAAGTTATAAGTTTTCACTTCTATCGGCAGTTCCTATGACTGTCAATTTTTTTTTTAATTTAATATGTTTTTCAATAGATTTGTTTCAGGCAATTTGCAATTTTTACATGTTTTATGTTGAATCGGCTTGTGAGTTTCCTATTCCATTCGCTCCATCCAATCCAAATATTTTACCTCGGCCAAAATACACAAGAAGCAAATTTAAATGGACCGCGCGATACGCGTGAACCCCGCCAGGAAGAACGCACCTCAGCGACAGCAGCCAATCACGGTCGTCGCCTCTCGCAATTCTTCTATCAAGTCAGCGCGCGTGTGCAACTGTGCCAATAACCGAAAACAATTCAAAAAACCTCATCAAACCTTAGAAACTTTCTTACTTATACTTGTAATTTGTGTTGTGAACCTAAATAACCATATACTAGCATAACATAACAAAAATAACCAGCGTGAAGTGTGTGTGGACATCAAATCCAGTGCCGGCCGGCATGTTAGCGGTTCCAGACGAGGCCGAGGTAAGTACCCAACGTTCACTTATCTCCCTCCCTAACTCACAAGCCCCGGTAAAGAATCAGCAATTCACCAAAACAAAAATTCTTTTATGTGGTGTCTGACTATAAGTGGTCCTTCGAGCCGGATAAAATTTGTTTAAAAAAAAAACGCCTACGTACCTAGTTTACAGTCTATTCGATCTATTATCTTATCTACCTAAATAAACACAGATTAATTGCTAACATATTGAAACATATTATGTGTATGGCAGGGATATTTTAAAGCTTCGAATAATTCATAATTCTGCATTATATTAAAATAGCTTAACTGCCTACATAACTTGTTTACATTGTATGCGGGCAGTCGCGGCCGAAAGTTTTTGCGCGCGAAAGTTTGGTCGATTCGAATTACGAAAACTTACTAATAATTACTTTAAATTCTTTAATTTGTGTAATACTTAGTTATTAACATGGATTTAAATAAAAAATTACAATTGCTTAACGGCAAAAAGGAACATATATTTCGGGATATTCAGATTCTATATGATTTATCGAAGGAAATCGCGACGGATAGTTCAAAGATCGGGTCATTCAAGAGTAGGTACAAACGTATCGAGAGTGTTCGAAATGAGTATGTACAGGTTACTGACGAAATTAATTTGTTGAGAATAGAGGACCCAAAATGTAAAATTGATTTTAAATCTATTCAAGCCTTTGATGATTTATATTATGCCGTTATTGCCGCGGCTGAGGTAAATTTACCCCAGCAACCGGTAATTTTACCAAAATCACGGGTAAATGATAATGACTCTGATTCCCAGCCTGTAAAACCTAGTGCTCAAATCCGCCTTCCGCAGCTTGTACTTCCACAATTCTGTGGAAATATTGAACTTTGGCAGACTTTTTATGACACGTTTCTATCGATTGTACATCACAATGAAAATATTTCAGATATCGAAAAATTTCATTACTTGCTTTCTTGTTTGTCCGGCCCGGCATTATCCACCGTGAAAGGATTACCGGTTACATCCCATAACTATAAAATAGTATTTGATGCCCTAATTGACCGTTTTGATAATAAACGTATATTAGCCGCAAATTATTTGGAGAAAATATGTAATTTAACTCCATTGCGATCATGTAATTTCACCGAGTTACGGAACCTTACAAGCTCACGAGAATCATCTGATCAATCAGCTTACAAGAATCAGTAAATGCACTTAGGGCAATAAAACTTGGTAACTTGGGCGAGTTTATATTATTTCATTTGGCGGCCAGGAGTTTGGATGCAGATACTAGAAAGAGATTTGAAGCAAGTCACAGTACAGAAATTCCTACTTTTGACAATTTGTTAAAATTTCTGCAAGATTATGTCTAAATAATAGAAGTGATCCGCGTTTTGCATTTCAGAATTTAAATATTTCACAGTTTAAATTAACACCCAGATTACAATCTCATAAGGTGATGCCACGATCATCATCAGCATATCCGGGTAATACCGAGATGTATGATATACCAGGGCCGTACTCAGACATGGGTCCCTATTTAGACTCAGAGACAGGGGCGTACTCAGATGTAAGACCTTATACAGATTCGGAGACAGGGCTGTATTTGGGTCATCCTGAGTTCCACGCAGGGATGTACTCGGGGGCGGGGCCCCATTTAAACAATAGGTTTCCAGATTGTGTTTGTTGTGGTTTCTCGCATCATGGTATATACAAATGTCCGCTATTTCATTCCTATAATTTAAATGATAGAAAAAACACTATAAAAACGAAAAAATTATGTATCAACTGCCTGCGTCCAAACCACAGTGCAGATAAATGCGCTTCAAAATCAAATTGCTCAAAGTGTAACGCGCGACATCACACCCTTGTTCATGACGAAGTAAGGATTGCGGCGTGTACTGATCATTTGGAAACAGAATCTGCCCCCCCTCAGGATCCGGTTGTGTCAATGAGCTCTACTAGTACGAGCGCTTGTCTAGAGCAAGGTCGGGCTCTTGTACTACTGGGAACTTGCGTGGTGCGTATTCGTTCGGGGGCCAATGTTGGCTACGCACGCACATTAATTGACAGCGGAGCTCAAGACTGTTTCATAACGTCTGAATGTGTTCAGCGGCTTGGTTTGCCTAAACGCCGTTGCAATATTACTGTGGCGGGACTTGGGCAAAATACAGTGCACCAAGTAAAAGGATTGACCAAGTGCACTATTGAACCACGTAATGCTACAACTCCGTGTTTCGAAGTAAATCCTATTGTCATGGACACAATCACTAACAAAATGCCAGCTGTCGAGATTCCAATAGAGGTTCGGGATATATATAAACATTTAATTCTTGCGGATGAAAAGTGTTATGTCCCAGGCGATATAGAACTATTGATAGGAGCTGAGCTATTTCACAGTCTTTATGATGGTCAGCGTCTTGAATTTGGGCCTGGTCTCCCTGCAGCACTTCGCAGTGTCTTTGGATGGGTAATAACAGGTAAACTCAATATTGACTTTCGACCACCACCAGCTACTACAAATTTGTTAGTTTCCACTTTAAATCTGGATAAGGTATTAAAACAGTTTTGGGAGGTTGAAGAACCACCCACAGAAAAATTGAAGCACCCGGAAGAGGACATATGTGAAGAAATATATAAAAAACAAACTACCCGTAAACCGGATGGAAGATATGTGGTTCCTATGCTACTGAAAGAGCCTCATATGGAACTTGGTGATTCGTATCACACTGCTCGCTCTCGCTTACAAAATTTAGAAAGACGTTTTCAACGCCAGGAGAAACTTCAAAATGACTATAAAGGTTTTATGCAGGAGTATTCAGAATTAGGTCATATGCGAAAAGTTAAATCCGATGAACAGGTTTTAAATATAATACCTCACCATTGCGTGTTGCGACCAGAGAGTACAACTACGAAACTGCGCGTTGTGTTCGATGGAAGCGCGACTACTTCAAATGGGGTATCTCTAAATAACATTGTTTACTCCGGTCCGAAACTGCAGAATGATGTTGTTGACATAGTTACAAAATTTCGGCTGCCAAATGTAGTGTTTACAGCAGACATATCTAAGATGTATCGAAACATCGATTTATGTGAATCTGACCGAATTTATCAACATATTTTATGGAGAAATTCCCCAGTAGAATCAATCCAAGAATACGAATTGAATACCGTTACTTACGGTATTACTAGCTCTCCTTACCTGCCGATACGAACTTTACATCAGCTCGCTGAAGATCACGGGGCTCAGTGGCCTGAAGCAGCAAACGTTCTACGTGAAAACACCTTCATGGATGATATTATTGCAGGCGCACCATCCTTGGAACAAGCGTTAAAACTCAAAGATGATCTTATTCATCTCCTTGATTGTGGTAAGTTCGAACTGCGAAAGTGGAGCAGCAGCTCCACTGAGTTTCTCACTGAAATACCTGCTGATCACTGTCAAGTACCCAAGACCTTTTGTGATGATACAAACCAACAAGTATTGAAGATACTTGGAATTAGATGGGATCCAGAAAATGACACATTTACATACTCCGTAACGAAGCTTGATTCTCTTTGCACAAAGAGGTCCATATTATCAAATATAGCTCGCATTTACGATCCTCTTGGCTGGTTGGCTCCCATGGTACTTGTAGCCAAATTACTTATTCAAGAGTTATGGCGTAAACAATTAACCTGGGATGAACCAATTCCAGAAAATGTGTTTGAACAGTGGAATAAATTTCTTGCGGAGTTACCAAATCTTAGTAAAATTAATATTCCACGCAAAGTTATTCCAGCAAATGCATTAAAATTAGAACTCATTGGATTTTGCGATGGTTCATCGAAAGCATACGGATGCTGTATCTATTTGCGGGCTACAAATGATGAACATGTAACTGTTCGTTTACTTCTGGCTAAAACTAAAGTTGCACCTCTAAAGTCACTGACCGTTAATCGCTTGGAGCTTTGCGCTGCTGAAATGCTGTCACGCTCGCTGAGCCATATGCATAAGCTACTTGGTTCAAAATTACAAATTGCGTCTACACTTGCTTTTACGGACAGCAGTACCGTTCTTGCTTGGTTGCGAATTCCACCATTCCAACTGAAAACGTTTGTGGCTCATCGAGTTGTAAAAATTACAGATAGGATTTCAGTGGATAACTGGGGACATGTGTCCACGTATGACAACCCAGCTGACTATTGCAGTAGAGGACTTACGTGTGCTCAAATCGCGTCATCGTCTTTATGGTGGTCCGGACCCGAATGGCTTATGGCGGATATGTCTACATGGCCTGTTCAGTTAAAGTTTCAATTTACGGATGCCGTTCCAGAAATAAAGACAACAATAGCTGCCACAGCAATAAACAAATCTCAATTGGAATCGGACATTATTACCAAACTGCTGGAAAATCATTCTGCTTTGACCCATGTACAACGCGTACTAGCGTGGTGCCTTAGATTTGTCACAAATATAAGAATTCACAAGCAATCTCGTGTTTTTTCTGGCTTGACTTCAATTGAACTTACCAATGCCCTTACAAAAGTAACAAAATTTGTACAAGCGACTGACTTCGCTGAAGCTCTAAGGTCAGTACAGTCCAATAATCCATGTTGTCGTGAAATTCAGAAGCTTAGCCCTTACATTGATGAGGCTGGATTATTGCGAGTGGGGGGACGTCTTCGACATTCTCAACTGGACTCCTCAGCTAAACATCCCCTACTATGGGCGAAATGCAGTCGTCTTTCTATTTTGATTATTGACCATTTCCATCGTCTGTATTTACATTGTGGGCCTCGGACCCTACAATCTTTAATTCAGCGAAATTACTGGATTTTAGGAATTCGAAACCTCATTCGGTCAAGACTAGCAAAGTGTGTAACTTGTTTCAAGGTTCGTCCTACACCATGCACACCCAAAATGGGGGACTTGCCGTTATCTAGAGTTCAACCAGGCCGCTGTTTTCAGAAAGTAGGGATTGATTTTGCTGGCCCCTTCATTTTAAAAGAAAGTAAGAGGCGAAATGCTCGAACATACAAGGCATATATTTGTCTGCCTTGCTGTCAAGGCTATTCATCTTGAGGTTGTTACAGAATTATCTACTCAGGCCTTCATCGCTGCTTTGGACAGAATGGTTTCACGTCGTGGATTTTGTCAGTACGTAATCACTGACTGCGGCACAAATTTCGTGGGAGCTCGTCGTTACCTGCAAGAAACACAACAGTGTCTTCTGGATCACAAATCAGAACTTGAGTTAGAACTGTCTAAACGCCAGATAAAATGGTGTCTAAATCCCCCCACCGGTAGTCATTTTGGTGGTATCTTTGAGAGTGGAGTCAAGTCCATGAAATACCACTGGAAGCGTGTGGTCGGATTGCAGGTGTTGACGTTCGAAGAAACGACGACAGTTCTTGCAAAAATTGAAGCGGTGCTAAACTCTCGTCCACTCTGTCTTATCTCAACTGATCCGGACGAGGTTGATATTCTAACTCCCGGCCATTTTTTAATAGGAGAATCTCTAGTGTCGATACCGGAACCTGATCTAGCTGATACTTACCTTCCACCTCGTGAGAGATGGCAACTCTTACAGAAAATGACTCAACGTTTTTGGCGATCTTGGCAACAAGATTATCTACATACTCTACAGCAGCGACCCAAATGGATCCAAGAAGTACCAAATGTTCGAATAGGTGATGTCGTACTGATTATTGAACAAAATTTACCACCACTGGAGTGGCGTAAAGGAAAAATTATCGATACTCACCCGGGAAAGGACGGCATAATTCGTGTTGTTAGTCTCCGAACCGCGGGCGGTCTTTTGCGTAGACCTGTTGCCAAACTATGTCCTTTACCTTTAACTAATTAACGTCGTTGAAAGTCATCTAAGTACAATTAATTAAAATTAGTATTAATTATTATTTTTTCCTACATTAACCAATATAATATATGTTTCTTTTCTGTTTTTATTTTTCTTTAACGCTACGATAACATTATAAATTATTTTGAAATCCTATCTGGGTATCTTGTTTTGATTTTCTGAAATCCTGCAATGATTTCAAGTGGGGGGAAATGAATCGGCTTGTGAGTTTCCTATTCCATTCGCTCCATCCAATCCAAATATTTTACCTCGGCCAAAATACACAAGAAGCAAATTTAAATGGACCGCGCGATACGCGTGAACCCCGCCAGGAAGAACGCACCTCAGCGACAGCAGCCAATCACGGTCGTCGCCTCTCGCAATTCTTCTATCAAGTCAGCGCGCGTGTGCAACTGTGCCAATAACCGAAAACAATTCAAAAAACCTCATCAAACCTTAGAAACTTTCTTACTTATACTTGTAATTTGTGTTGTGAACCTAAATAACCATATACTAGCATAACATAACAAAAATAACCAGCGTGAAGTGTGTGTGGACATCAAATCCAGTGCCGGCCGGCATGTTAGCGGTTCCAGAGGAGGCCGAGGTAAGTACCCAACGTTCACTTATCTCCCTCCCTAACTCACAAGCCCCGGTAAAGAATCAGCAATTCACCAAAACAAAAATTCTTTTATGTGGTGTCTGACCATATGTAGTTCAATGTTCGTAGAACACAAATAATAATAAGCCAAGTGATTTAGTCGGGGTTTCAACATATCAAGACGCGTGCAAAAATGTTTTGTAAGAATATAACAATGTATTTGAAGCAATTTTAATGGGGTATAATTTATGACTAAAACATAGGGATTCTCAAAAAATGGGATCACTTTGGTGGGACTTGCTACCTGTCAGGTGATCTTTTAACCAGCCAGGTCTGCACCCCCTGGTTGGGGTATAATAGGAAATTTATGTGACAAGCTTTCAGCTCAAATACCCTTAAATACCCTCCCAAGATATGCTGCCAGCACTCGGAATTATAGTGTTGAACCGTTTTCAATGTGGGGTTCAACGTTAGTTTTAATTGTAAATTCAGTTTTGTCACAATAAACATTTCGTCATGTGGAATCATTTATCACAATGTATCAGTAAATAAATTTCACTTACAGATCTTAGAACATACAATGGCGGCAGCTTATGGATATCATTCAGAGATCCATCGAGGAAGATAGCGAACGCGTTGACTGCTGTCTGCATGAAGTCTGGAGCGCTGGAGTTCAGGTAGGAGTGGCCTGGGTGCATCCACTCGTACCGAGGAAGGTGGACCATGTTCTTGTTTTGGAACAGTTCTGCTCTGTTTAACGTGGAGAAAATAAGTAGCTACCCCCTTTTTAGGGTTCCGCAGCCAAATGGCAAAAAACGGGACCCTTTTAGATTCTTCATGTTTGTATGTATATCCGTACGTATGGCACAGACATTTTTTTCTTTCCGAAACTATAAGAACTTATGGTACTATTGAAACTTGGTAAACAGATGTATTATGTGAACCGCATTAAGATTTTCGTATGCCCACTATCGGACAAAGCTAGGACATTATACCAGCTTGGACGGGTGTGATTCATCTACGTAGTTATTACTGGGTGGAGGAATATCACTCGACTTCACTTTGTTTTTTTTTAATACAATCGTTTACTTTATTTGTATTACCTTAACTCTATATATATTCTTTTACTTTAGTCTATTTGTTAAGTAATTGCTTTCTCATAGGGCGACATTATCATGTTGTGATAAAGTCCTTTAAATAAAGATTTAAAAAAATTAAGATTTTCACACAAAAATAAAATAAAAATAAAGTAGCCAAGTGCGAGTTGGACTCGCCCATGAAGGGTTCCGTTGCAGCAAGTAACATAATATACATAGTACACATAGTTCTTGTAGTTCGTTGTAACTTTGATCGAAGTTTTAATAATAGTGTATGTGACGTACTAAAAAAAAACTACTCATCAGATCGAGTTCAAACTAATTTTCGTTGGTAGTTTTCATGGTAATGTACATCATATATTTTTTTTAGTTTTTTCATTCTCTTACTTTAGAAGTTAGAGGGGGGGGGGGGGACACATTTTACCACTTTGGAAGCGTCTCTCGCGCAAGTTATTCAGTGTAGACAAAAATTATTTTAGAAACCTCAATATTATTTTTGAAGACCTATCGATAGACACCCCACACGTTGATGAAAAAAAAATTTTTGAGCTTCAGTTCTCAGTATGGGGGGCACCCCTAATTTTTGTTTTTTTTAAAAACTTTTGTAAAAATCTTAATGCGATTCACAGAATACATCTACTTACCAAGTTTCAACAGTGTAGTTCTCATAGTTTCGGCAAAAAATGGCTGTGACATACGGACGGACAGACAGACAGACATGACGAATCTATAAGGGTTCCGTTTTTACGTTTTACGGAACCCTAACAGTACATTTCGGGGTTGACCCATTCTTAGAACGGAAACTCAAAAATATGTTTTTCATTAAAACTTTACGGGGTATCTATGGATAGGTTTAAAAAAAATGGTATTGAGGTTTGTGATACTTTTTTATCTAAACTGAATAGTTTGCGCGTTAGACTCTTCCAAAGTGGTAAAACGCGAGCCAACGCTTCTCATTTAGCTATCCTAAATTACATCTAAATTCAGATCACACGCAAGCAGTTATTATTAAAAGTATTAAAAAGAGATCTGTCATATGTTTCTAAATAACAATACCAGAGACTAAGTACAATACATATGCATTTACTCGGGATTCGGGACCTTCTATAACAAGGAGAGTGTCATGGCCATAATCTACTACACTGAAGTTTCCGCACTATATTTGCCTTCAGCCTTAAAATCAGTACACCTACAGGTGTACAAATCTGTCATCTGTCATCATCAAATCTGCTGACAAAAAATCACATAGGAGCTGGTGGAATTTGAACCTACGATCATTATTACGACTGTCACAAATTAAAATAAAGTGGCCAAGTGAGAGTTGGACTCGCCCATGAAGGGTTCCGTTACAGCAAGTAACAATAATATACATAGTACACATAGTTATTGTAGTTCGTTGTAACTTTGGTCGAAGTTTCAATAATAGTGTATTTATGACGTACTAAAAAAAACTACTCATCAGATCGAGCTCAAACTAATTTTCGTTGGTAGTTTACATGGTAATGTACATCATATATTTATTTAGATTTTTCATTCTCTTACTTTAGAAGTTAGAGGGGGGGGTGGGGACACATTTTACCACTTTGGAAGTGTCTCTTGCGCAAACTATTCAGTGTAGACGAAAATGATTTTAGAAACCTCAACATCTTTTTTGAAGACCTATCGATAGACACCACACACGTGTAGGTTTGATGAAAAAAAAATTTTTTGAGTTTCAGTTCTCAGTATGGGGGGCAACCCTAATTTTTCTTTTTTTTAAATTTTTTTGTTCAAATCTTAATGCGGTTCACAGAATACATCTATTTACCAAGTTTCAACAGTGTAGTTCTCATAGTTTCGGCAAAAAGTGGCTGTGACATACGGACGGACAGACAGACAGACAGACAGACATGACGAATCTATAAGGGTTCCGTTTTTACGTTTTACGGAACCCTAATGAATATAAATGCTAAATGAATAAAATATGAAGAGAACCAACCTCATAATGTGCCCTGATGGGTAGAGTCCCAATAAATCTTTATCCATATCGGAGTCTTTGATTTCCTTCTCTTCCGTTTCTGAAATAATTGTGTTTGTATTTTCTTATGCTTATATCATAATATGTTTATTTTAAGACGTAATTCAGTGAAATGTAAAAAAAAAGTGTCGACATAATATAATCTATGTAGGTATGAATATGCAAACTAATAAAATAAAAAATAAAAAAATAAAGAATGGCAAGACGAGCAGGACATGTGCCTGATGGTAAGCAACATGCCGGCCACATAACAGCACAGTGACACGCAGCTATTGGAACATGAAGAGTCCAAATCATTACCTAGCACTGCACTGCGCTCGTCACCCAGAGATCTAAGTTCTTCTATCTCTAAGCCCTATAATTTCTCTGGAAACATTGCCCTTCAAACCGGAACACAGTAATGTTTGCACATTACTGCGGTAGAATAAGTAATGCTAAATGCTAATAAACTAATGCTAATTAATAAATTATGGCTTATTTAGGCCATTAGAAAAGCAACAGGGTCGTGTGCGGGCGCCAAATCAAACCTTGTTGAATTCCACGTCAAATGTTTCGCGATTGAAAAAAATGTCTTAAAGTCTCGGATCTAGTAGCATAAAGCATAAGCAGCCCATACTATGGGTTCGCACTTGATCACTGTCTCGGCCAATGTGACGATGCGATCTACGATGGAGCGTGCTTGCCTAGAAGAAACAGATTCACTATCGATTTACAAACAGGAATGACAAACTTGTATAATAAATCTGCACTGTTTTTTTTTTGTAACATAGGTTTACACTTGACCGCTAAGCCGACACCGCTTGAAATAAAACCGTTTGAAATTTGGTAACAAAATGACAAAATGTGTTGGTGAAGATTTACGAAGTTATAAAATGATATTTAGGAACTAAAATCATAATATTCATAATATTTACCTGAATTCTCTCCAAACAACACTTTGTTAAGTACACTCTGGAATTTAATGTATGGATCTATAAAACCAAAACTCAGTTAATACATTTACGTCCCCTTAGTAGATACAACTATTAAAGATTAGTTTCAAATCAAATCAATTTATTGAGCTAGTGGTTCTGGGTTACAATGGTGGTACATAAAAATATAGGTACCTAACAGATCTGGGTAGCGATTATAATGCGATTCCAAATGATAGATAGATAAATAGATAGATAGTTCGGAATCGGAATTACAATCCCTGTTTCTGTCATGCAAAACAGATGAGACAAAGACAGAGAGATGAAGATTCCGTGTCGGATGCAACCGAATGGATTTAGAATCCCTACCCTGGTCCCGCTTCTAGTATACAACAAGGTACAAATTCATTGTAACGAAACTAATGACCAATCATCTTTTTATCACCTTCATAAAAGTGAGACTTCGTAAGTCTTTTTTCACTGGTGGATCCTATCTGATAGCATTTTAGTGTTTTGTTTTTATTCGAATTTTAGCATTAAACAGCACTAGATAATGTTGCACCATACCATATCTGTATAGCTACAGATATATTATTATTACGCATGTTGGTAAAATTAACTTACCACAGGCTCTTCAACCAACCATCGACCAACCATCAAAACCATCCAAAAAGCGTCTAAATGTGCGTGCGAACTAGAGGCAGCCTCAGAGCAAGCATCCTCGGCACGCGCAGGTAATTTAAACAACATGAGGCAACAAGCTGTGGCAACCTGCCTCGGCTCGAGCCACGAACAAGCAACAAAATGGCGCCGTATCATCAGCTGTTTTATTTCTGCGTCTGTCCTGTCCGCCAATCAAATCACGTCAATCAACACTTGCAAGGCGCGTACGCCTCAGCCCGAGGCGTGCCTCACGCAAGGCTGCCACAGCGAGAGCTATTTGGTGTCGGTGGTTTTTTTCCTGTGCTCAAAGGCGCCTCGGCGTACGTGCCTCGCAAGCGTTGACGTGATTCGATTAGCGGACAGGACAGACGTAGAAATAAAACAGCTGAAGAAACGCGCCATTTTGTCGCTCGTTCGTGTCTCGACTCGAGACAGATTGCCTCAGCTTGCTGCTTCATGTTGTTTAAATGATCTGCCGAGGCAGCTTCAACACGAGCTGTGCGTGTCGAGAATGATCACCCTGAGGCTGCCACTAGTCTGTACGCATGTTAACGCGCAGGCTTCGCTGCTCTACCGCCTCTACAATACTACGCCACTACACTATCATGTCGGTGGCGCGAACTCGTGACTTTTCCTACCAAAATGCAGCTAAACAAGTTTTTCCTTCAAAAAACTACGATAAGTCCCTTTACAAATAAAGTATTTTTAGTTTCTTTGCAAAGAGTTGTATTCCGCACCTGGTTCATGCTCCCGTGGTTTGGCGACAGTGCTGAAAGTGAATTCATCCAAGACTGTGGCCTTATGCGCAGGGGTGAAGGCTAACTTCTCTCTGATCTCGATCACCGGTTTCGGATTATCGGTAAAACCTCCACAGCCACCTGGGGACAAAGTAGCAAGTATTTTAGTTAAATCCGCTTAATTTATTATTCGCACAATTAATTTATGAGAGTACTTGGTAAGGTCATTTACAAGAAGGCAAAATCTGTGGACATGATAAGATGAAATAATAAATAATGTAATTTATTCCATATTAAGTATGAATAAAGAAGCTGTAAAGGGGCTTCGATAATTAGATGCAGTGCAGAGCAAGTGTTCTTAGCTCTTATGCTGATTTGTTGGGCCGGAATTGGTCTAGTTTGAAGAGACTAGAGACTGCAAAGTAATGGATCATTAGTATCAGAAGTAATCCATTATTTCGCAATGCCGTACAAAAATCATGCGACAAGGAGAAATGATCGAGGGTTGCAACCCCTTTCTTCAACTGCACTCAGTTGGACAGCTTACAAGTGACGGCAAAGTGCTGAATCTTAAACTTTATACCCTTATATCATCCTGCATAGGTCTCCTGGTGGTTCACTTGACCCATACATTTTGTTCACGGGCTTGTAGTCTACTGATATAGGTACCCTAACACTCGTATGATTGTAAATACTTATGATTCACAGAAACACCCAGACACCGAACAAATAAAAATAATTTAAATTAGATGAAACGAAATACAAATTTCCTATATTTACATATCTATAAGTAATAATATTTATATTACAATATTTATCCTAGATTAAGCAAATTTACTTTACCCTTTAACCAATCAAGTTGGAACAGATTTTGAACAAGCAACTATCTACGGAAGGCATTGAAAACGGTAATAACATTTTATTCTATGCTGTTTTTAGAAGCTCAATATAATATTATCAAACTTTAATACTCACTTGAGGCATTATAAGAGATTTCAATCAAATTAAATAATTGATTTGTGTAAGCCAACACATGAACACTTTTCTGACTGAGCATTAACATTATCATTATTTTTGAGAGCATATTTATATCCGACAGATAAATATATTTACGAAACATATTTTTATGTTAGCTACTTACGATCATTGGCAAAATCAGTATGGTCTCGAATTGAAATGAATATGACAATGTAAATTGATAGAGTTTGGGGAGAAAAGTGGTATTGTTTCTTGATTGATATCCGAAACGTCTAGGAATGCCTTAGTGAGTTTTTCCAAATGGTTCGCAACCATCTTGGTTGCGAACCATTTGCTTGGTGGTATTTAAGTTTGTTGAGAGTGAATCGGTTTCTTCTAGTAGTCTAAGATCCGGCTATGCAATGACCATCATCGAGTTGGTTATTGGATGAAAAGTATTTTATATTCAATTAATATGTCAACAAATACATATATTGCAAATGGGTTGTTTAAAGAAATTCAGCCCAGAATTTGCTTAATTAACAAAAAAAATATTTTTAAGCATTTCACTTATGATTGATTTTTTGAAAAACTGCTTTACTTATTATTTTGGCTTTACTGAATACGTGCGAAATCTCATGCACAATATATTCAAAGGATAAAAAGTTTCATACAAACTTTCATCCCTTATTTCACCCCTTTGGAGGTTGAATTTTCAAAAACACGGTTATACGTAGAGTAGTTTCGGGTATTATGGCCTGGTCGGCCAATATGGCCTATATTAATTTCTCCGATACATGCCATCACTAGCGGCAGGCGCATCTATCATATCGTCGCGGCCCTTCCCTTCACCCCCTTAGTCGATCCGCGCGTCGCTGCGAATGCGCATGTGTCCAGAGCGGGCGACGACCGAAATTTATCGAAATTGATGTTATTTTTTGGTAAGTTTTACTCATTTTGTTTTGATGAATTAATCTTAGTTTTTGTATAAATGATTCAAATTGTTGTTGGTTAACTATTAGTTTATAGTGTGGTTATATTTTAGAAGCAAAGTATTAATTACTTTTTAGGTTATATTTGTTTTTATTAAAAACGTGCATACGGCCAATATGGCTCACTAGGTAGGCGGCCATTATGAACTACTAGGCCATATTGGCCGACTGTAACAAGTAAAATCATATTCATACCAATAAATAAAATTAGAGTGTCTGTTTGTAATATAATATCTAGTAATAAATAAAATTGGAGTGTCTGTTTGTAGTGTCAAAATAAAATGCCTATTTCATGTTCACACTGTTATTTGTACTTCTTTTAAGGCAATGGCTCCACGAAAACCAATTTCACAAAGAAAACGCCAAACTTGGAGCAAGGAGTCAATGAAAATGGCTATCGAAGACATGCGGAATAAGAAAATGGGCTCATTAAAAGCGTCCAAACTGTACAAAGTGCCCCGAACAACCTTAAGACGCTTAGCAGCTAAAATTGATGTATCTGCTGAAGAAGCGACTTGCGCGAAACTTGGAAGAAAACCAACATTGCCACAAGAATTAGAAAAAGAGTTAGTACAATACGTTCTGATAATGGAAGCAAAGTTGTTCGGCTTAGCCCGAAAGGATGTTATGGGGTTAGCCTATCAGCTGGCAATAAAAAATAATATAACTCATAACTTTTCGGCAAAAAATGAAAGTGCCGGTAAAGATTGGCTTAAATCATTTTTAGAGAGGTATCCAGAACTTTCTTTTCGTCGTCCAACAGGAACTTCTTTTGCTAGAGCCAAGGGTTTTAATAGAGAAAGTGTGAATCATTTCTTTGATCTCTATGAAAAATTGATGGATAACTATAAATTCCCTCCAGAAAAAATTTACAACGTAGATGAGACTGGCATCAGTGTTGTTCCATCTCAAATGCTCCAAGTTTTAAGTCAAAAAGGAAAACGACAAATTGGTTGTTTAACATCAGCTGAAAGAGGGTCTTTAATAACTTGCGTGATGTGTATGAGCGCTGGAGGTTCATTTGTTCCTCCCATGATTATTTTTCCCAGGAAAAGAAGTCACCCGCTTTTAATGAAAGGTGCACCTCCTGGTGCCATACATGAATGTCATCCTTCGGGCTGGATTCAAACTAACTTATTTACAAAGTGGTTTCAGCATTTTATTCATCACGTGAAACCGTCAGAAGAATCTCCAGTACTGCTTTTTTTAGATGGCCATACCAGTCACACCAGAAATCTTGAACTGATAGACCTGGCAAGAAAAAATCATGTCCATTTACTGTCAATTCCACCACATTCCAGCCACAAAATACAACCGTTAGATAAATCATTCATGGGTCCACTAAAAAAATATGTTTCTGATGAAATAAAATCATGGGTAAAGAACAACACACGGCCCCTAACTCAATATGATATGATGGAAGTTTTTGGACGCGCATATCTACGCACTCAAAGCGGCGAGATAGCTGTCAATGGTTTTCGGGCAACAGGTCTATATCCGGTAGACAGGAACGTTTTTAAAGATCACGATTTTATTGATATGAATGACCACGAATATAGAGTCTCCAATCGAGAAAACATTACTCCAGAACCAATTACTTCATCTACTACTGCAATAGAAAACGGAAATATCACACCAGAACCAACTACTGCTCAACCTGTTAATTTAGTTCCCATTGCAACGTCGCCACAGCCATCAACTTCAAAGGATAATAACTTTATAACGCCATTCCAATTATCTCCGATACCAGAAATAACTCCTAGGAAAGCTACTAACCGAGGCAGAAAGGCTGCGAAGTCGACATTGCTTACTTCATCCCCGTACAAAAATGAATTGCTAGACTCATTGAAAAGAAAACAAGACCAAATCGAAAAGATTAAGAATAAAGTCAAGAAAGGAAAGGGCAAGGGTAAAAAGACAAAGTCAAAAATTGAGGAGGTACAAATGTCTAGCTCGGAGGAAGAAAATGAACCTTTGTATGACGAAAGTTCTGATGAAAGTCCTGATAGGAGCAATGTTTCTGATGCAAAGTGTCTGTATTGTGAGAACCTTTATTCTATGGATAACAGAGGGGAATCATGGATTCAATGCTTATGTTGCAAATTATGGGCTCACGAAGACTGCTCAGGAGTGGAAACTGATATTTTCTACTGCGAATTTTGTTCTACAAAGTAATGTTAAGTTAATATCTTTTAGTTTTTTATTTTGTTATTATGGTGGACAATATGGCTCACTTCAATTTTGGCCAATATGGCCTAGGCCATATTAACCTACCGTGTTTACATTTTGGTTATTTTTAAAGTTGTCAAAAATGTTTATTTAAACTGTGTTTTTATGTCATTAATGTTGGAATTTGTAATTGTTGATTATTATTAAGTTCAAAGAACTGATTGAACCAATAAAGACTGTCTGATCTCATAAAATCTCGTAATTTATTTCTGAAATAGCTTATGGTGTGCCATAATACCCGAAACTACTACTCATTATTTTGATCACGCGCACTTCATGTGAAATTTTATGCAAGTATGTTTAAGGAATAACAAGTTTCAGTTATACTTCCATCCCCTATTTCATACCCTTTGTAATGAATTTCGTATTTATTTATTTTCTTACTATAGGTAATGGCCTGTTTGCATTTTGATGAAAACAGGCCGCTCCATCGTAGACCAATACGTCGCTTCACGCGAACTTCAGGCGAGATGGCGATCACAGACTAAGTAGAGAGATACATGGCGCTCAAGTACAGACATTTACATTCTCTTAGGTATACACCTACAATAGTTAAAAAAATAACTCTACGATACAGCAGGTGCAGGTGCTACAACGGGACACCGATAGTGCGTTAATATTCTTGGTAATTTTAAAATCGTAGGTATTCAAGATTATTACCATTGCCATTCAACGAGGAAATGCAGCTAACAAACTTACAACTGGTGGTCACCTGGTGGTGGTGTGCTTCACGGGGGGTAAACCTCATACAAATCTTATTTCATTTTTTTTTTCTTTTCGCTATGTCATTTGAGTTTGACAACCAGACTAACAAAGCTGACACTTCTGCTCCCCGCGCTTTACTTCAGTAGTCACAATTGGATTTCATGCCAACGTCACTTCTTGTATAATTTAAAAAAGTTATAGGTACTTAGTCTGTGAATTTAAAAAATCCAAAATTCCACGTTAGGGATACCTATAAATTGGACGGTATCGGTTTATCGATTGTCATTGTCACCAGATCAAATTCATAGTATTCGTTTTATAGTATTTGGAGGCGCCAGCTATAGATTATTTAGTTTTCTTCGATAGGTAGTAGGTAAGCAAATGAACTGAAGTCTCACTGAAAATAAAACAAAGGAGGGGGAGGTGCACCAACCTGGCTTTCTTCCACGTACACTGCACATCCAAGAACCTCCTCGGTTCCGATTCCACCAGCAGAGACACTCGCGAGGGGCGCCGACGCCGCTGTATTCGATAGGAGCGGTATGCGAAGAATTTCTATGATACTTCTGCGGTCGAGCGGGGGTCAGCAGATCAGACCCTGGAAGCTGTTCTGCAGCGGACAGACACAACTTTCGGATGTTCACGTCTTTTCGCGGCGAGGTGCACAAGGTAATTAGGGGGGGTAGGAGTAGTGAGACATCAACAATAATTTGAATAGATTGAACCAAAATACGATAGATGGCGTCACCATTTCCAGCCGCCCTTAAAGGGTCACCTTTAAAAATACAATCATAAAGGTAGCGGTAGCGGAAATATAATACATAAAATAGTATATTATATGCGGGTTTAGCATGCGGGAATATCATATGGAGCAGTTAAATATACATATATGTACGAGTTAGAAATAAAACTATCTAATGTCTAAACTAAAATACATAATTAAGTGTTGAACAATTACTGGCTTGGCAGAGGGCACAAGCGCACTACAGGGCGCAAGTAGCTTCCCTTCGTGGTTTTGACAGTGACCACACGAACGACACCGTCTTTGGCTGGATGAACTTTCTCTACGACAGCTAATGGCCATGCAAGAGGAGGTGCGTTGTCGGTTATAATCACTACGACCGTTCCCAGCTTGATGGGGACAGAAGGAGTATTCCATTTCTCGCGAGTTTGAAGGCCGTGTAGGTACTCGACTCTCCATCGCTCCCAGAACGACTGAACTAGTTTATCTAACAGCGAGTGCCTGTGCAGGGCACTGAGGTTGTTCGACTCCTCAGCGGGCGCAGGCAGCGAGCACAGAGGCGCGGTGTGCAAAAAATGACTCGGAGTCAGAGCAGTGGGCTCTGCCGGGTCTGGACTTAACACGGTTAGCGGTCGCGAATTCAGTAAACACTCGATTTGTACGAGCACCGTGTTAAGCTCCTCGTATGATAAAAGCTGTTGGCCGATTACTTTAAACAAATGCGTTTTAACGATCTTTACCATACTCTCCCAACATCCGAAATGAGGCGAAAGTGGGGGAATATGTTTGAAAGTTATGCGGTTTTCAGACAGCTCTTCTTCAAAACGCGGCTTATATTCTTTATTTAAAAAGTTATAAAGCTCACGAAGATACGAATTGGCCCCACGAAAATTCGTAGCGTTGTCGCAGGCAATGTCCTGGACGGGACCGCGGCGCGCGAGGAAGCGTTTTAAAGCAGCTAAGAAGCTGGCTGTGCTGAGATCTGTCGCTATCTCTATATGCACAGCGCGGGTGGTTAGACAAGTGAA
This sequence comes from Ectropis crepuscularia, assembly GCA_963693475.1. Classification (NCBI taxonomy): domain Eukaryota; kingdom Metazoa; phylum Arthropoda; class Insecta; order Lepidoptera; family Geometridae; genus Ectropis; species Ectropis crepuscularia. Next base: position 10,618,261 of record OY856339.1, on the reverse strand, counting down.
TATGCACAAATACGCCTTCCGACTTTGTACTCCGCGACGCCTAATAGGAGTGTAAGCGATAGGGCCACCGTAATCACACCCGGTGTGCGTGAAAGCTTTTAGAGCCTGTCGAACACGGCTGTCCGGCAAATTAGCCATAAGCGGATATGTAGGTCGCGGTTTCAACCGAAAGCACGTATTGCACAAATGGAATCTTCGTCGTACAATTCGACGCGCGGATAAGATCCAATACCTTTGCCTAAGAAGCGACATAAGCAGCTCTGGACCCGCGTGTAAATGTTTTTTGTGGTAATAATCGATTAATAAATCAATTACATGATCATGACGTGGTAAAATAATGGGGTGTTTGTGCGTAAAGTCTAGCTCGGCATTCACAAGTCGACCGCCTACTCTAATAAATCCATTATCCAAAAATGCGTTCAGTTTGTTAAACGCGGGTGAACAAAGTTTATCTTTTTGTAAATTATTAAATTCCTCCGGGAAATATTTGCGTTGAATGACCCTTAGTAATTTACTTTCAGCGAACTCTAAATCGTCAGCAGTAACGGCGACCGTGTCACGGCGAGATAATATTTTTACACATCGACAGATGAAAACAATTATGCGTAACAATCTACTCCAAGAGGAAATGCGTTGAGCGAGATTGTATATGACTGAATCTTCGACGGGTGTAGTCACAGGGTGTGCAAGTACTTTTTGCTCGGGCACATCAACAATTGAATGTGTATCTGAGTTTATGGGCCACTGTGACGGGTCTAGCGAAAGCCAAGCAGGCCCATGTAGCCAAAGAGCGTGCGAAACCAGTTTTTGTGGCATAAGGCCGCGAGACAAACAGTCAGCAGGGTTCTCCGAACCTGAGACATGATAAAAATCATCCGTGGATATGTTGTCAGTAACTTTGACAACGCGGTTAGCGACAAATGCTTGCCAGCGATGAGGCGAACCTTTGATCCAATATAAAGCTACTTGTGAATCTGTGAAAGCGTAAACTTTAACTGAATGGCGAGAAGCGATTTTATCTAAGACCACGCGCAATAACTTCGACAGTATTACAGCTCCGCAGAGCTCTAATCTAGCGATAGTGTGCGGTGTCATCGGCGCGACCTTGGATTTCGAACACACCAACTGCACCGAAGTACGGCCGTGTGACGTCACGCGTAAATAAACTACCCCTCCGTAGGCTAGTTCGCTAGCATCTGAAAATCCTACCACCGTAATTTCCACGTCGTCGTCTACGCCTATATGTCGCGGGAACTTAATATTGTTCAAAGCGGGCAATTCTATGCAGAACTGTTTCCATAGCTTGACGATATGCGGGGGCGGGACGTCATCCCACTCTAACTTAAGCTGCCAGAGCTGTTTAATGAGCAGTTTGGCGAGCAGGACGGTTGGCGCGACAAAGCCCATGATGTCCCACAGCCGCGCGACGGTCGACAGGATGATACGTTTCGTACAGGTAATTTCAGCGGGGGAGGTAACTTTAAAATAAAAGCTATCAGTTTCGGTTGACCAATGTAAGCCTAGTATTTTGTGCTGCACGGATTTATCGAACTCGACCTCCATGGGAGGTTTGTGAGATGCGGGAATAGAATTTAAAACTTCGTTTGAATTACTGTTCCATTTTACTATGTCCCACTGTGCACCTTTGAAGAAATCAATCAGCTCTTTTGACACGGTGACGGCATCACTTTCCTGCTGTACAGAAAAAGCGACATCGTCCATGTAAAGCGACGAAGCGGCTATCTCGCTGGCACGCGGATATTTAGCGCCGTCATCCGCGATCAGCTGATGTACAGTGCGAAGTGCATGGTAGGGACTGGACTTTAAACCAAAACAAACTCTGTTAAATTGATACAGGACTAACGGTTCATGCGGATTAAACCGATACAAGATGCGTTGATAGCGGCGGTCTTCGTCGCGCATGACAATTTGTAGAAATTGTTGACGGCAATCAGCGGTTAAGGCGATGCGGTAAAGTCTGAAGTTTAATACAATTTGAAATAGATTGCCTTGTAAATTTGGTCCTGCATGTAAAATATCATTAAGCGAACGTCCAGATGCAGTTTTACTGCTGGCATCCAGAACGATACGTAAGCGCGTCGAAGTCTTATCTTCCCGGATGATTCCGTGGTGCGGTATGACATATGAAGGTAACAACGAATTATCAGAGTCATCGGGAGGCGCGGGTGAAATATAATCTTTCGCGATATATTCATGTATGACTTCGTCGTAAGCGGCTCTCATCTTTGGACAGGCTTGTAATTTCCTCTCCAAACACAAAAAGCGCCTACGAGCGATATTGAATGAGTCACCGAGTGAAAAGGCGTCTTCACTAAACGGCAAGCCCACAGTGTATCGGCCACTCTCGGGATCACGAGCAGTGGTCGCGCGGTAAAATTCTTCACATTCAACATCCGCAGTAGAAAGTTGAACGGGCGGGGCGGAGCATTCTTCTAACTCCCAAAATCTTCTAAATAAATCTTCCATCGGTTCCTGGACCACGCAACAGGTCGTGAGAGTGTGCGCGGAGCGATTACAAACAGTAGGTACACACCCCATAACTACGTAACCCAGTACCGTACGAATGGCAGGTGGAGCCGTGGTATTACTATATACTGTCTCGGGCAACAACAAGTGCGGAAACAACGATGCGCCTATCAACGCGTCAATTTCACTAGGCATCGAAAATGTATCGTCTGCGAGCGGTAATCCGCGCAAGTGTGAAAGCGCCGATACGTCTATAACGGCGGAAGGTAAAATATCCGTTATCTGATCCACGAGGAGTGACGAAACGTTAAACTTAATGTTGTCATCGAAGCGAGAATGAAATTGAAAATCTACTGAACCTTTAATCACTTTTTCTGAACCTCCGAAACCTTTAATAAGCGTATGTTCCGTCTTCCCCTGTTGTAAGCCTAGACGATCGCAGCACTCTTTGGTCATGAAGTGACTCTGTGAAGCAGAGTCCAGCAAAACACGTACGAGGTGCCTGTTACCACCATCGTCATACATAGCTACTTGAGCAGTAGCCAGCAGAACTGTAGTAGCGGTGCATTGCGCGGTATTTACGTGCGGCATACAAGGCGGGGAAGCGAGCGGCGCAGTGGATGTTGCACACAACGATACATCAGCGTGCGGCGCAGAACTAGTCTCTATAGGTACGGACGGACGGCGATGCGCTGGCGCGGCGGCCGGGCGAGCACTAACTTGCACGGTAGCTTCACCGGTAGCGGGGTTCGAATCCCGTCGCGGGAAATGAAGCAAAGTATGATGTTTCAATTTGCAAACTCGACAATTCGAGTTCGAGTTGCATTGCGATACGCGATGTTTAATACTAGTACAATTAATGCACGCATTATTTTCTTTAATAGTTTTAAACCGTTCTTCTGGTGTCATTTTAATAAAAGCGGGACACTTAAATATGTGTAGATGAGTAATATTCGTACACAAACATCCATTCTTATTACCGGAATATGAATCGACAGTTAAATAAGTTTGGTATTTCGGTTGCGCTGTAGCATTTGTATTAGCGGATCGTGCGCGATTTGAAACTTTATTCGTGTGTTTTTCGAACGAAGGTACACTTTGTAATTGCAACATTTTACTTTGATTTTTAATAAACTTTAACAAGTCATCAAGCGTTGGAATTTCAGACCGATCGGATAAACTCATCTCGAAGGCGTGCACGGTGTTCGTATCTAATTTACGAAGTGCAATATGTAAAAAGATAAAATCGGATAAATTATCAACTTGTACATTTTTTAATGTTTGTACTGCACTGACAAACTTGTCGGTAAACAAATCAAAGTTGTCAGCGGAAGCGATGGTTATGGCTTTAAAATCTAATATCTGATTTAAATGCGTCGATGCGAGTAAACGAGTATCGTCATATTTGTCGACAAGCGTTTGAACAAAAAGTTGATAATTCTCCGGGCAGGGAGCAATACCTGCGCAAGCGGTCTGCGCCTTGCCTGAGAGTTTACCTAACAAATAATATAACTTCTCAGCGTCTGTGAGCGATGGATTGTCATGGACGGTTGATCTGAAGCTCGCGAAAAACAATGGCCATGAACGTATGTCACCAGAGAAGGACATCAATTCGATGGGCGGTAAAGAAGGTCTACTTTTGTGAGGAATTGCACTGTATAGACTTTGACCTTGAGAAACAGCTGGTCGAGCGTATTGATCTCGTAAGGCTTTGATGCGACTGTATAGTTGTTCAAATGCAACTAAACATTTATAGTCGGGTGTCGCTTGCGGATCGACTGTCAATAAACGGGAATTATAATCATCCAGAAGTTGTTTAAATTCAGTACGATAAGCGTCAATATTTGAACTATCACTGAGGAATGCGTGTCTCGTCTCTTTGTTCTTGTCGATGTCGGGACTGATGTCGTAAATATTTTGAAGTAATTCGAAAATTGCGTTTCGTTTCGCTTTAATATTAATTAATTTAGCGTCTGCAACATCGGCAAGCTTAGAAGACGATTTAGACATAATTATTTATTATTTTAATCAAGCAGGTAGAAATGTAACGAAATACAAGCGGTTTGAAAGTGCCTCGAGTGATGCGTAAACAATGTAGGTAGATAATATATTTTTCGAGTCTACCTGACTATTCAACAAAATATACTCGTACCTATGCAATCTGCCTCACCGAGTGACTTATTTCAAATGCGATTAGGTATGATAAATATTATAATTAATGCGGGGTATAGGAATATATTTATATGAAATACCTAGGTAGCTAAATATAATAGGTACGCGGGTTAGCACACAATGTAATATGATTTAGGTACAATTGTGGCGCGGGAGTAGTAATTCTTACATAAAATGATATAAGTAAATAAATGCGAAATTACTTATATAAATAAGCAACGAAACTAGTTGGGTTTTCACCCGGGACGAAGGACCACTAAGAATATCGAGGCGCCAGCTATAGATTATTTAGTTTTCTTCGATAGGTAGTAGGTAAGCAAATGAACTGAAGTCTCACTGAAAATAAAACAAAGGAGGGGGAGGTGCACCAACCTGGCTTTCTTCCACGTACACTGCACATCCAAGAACCTCCTCGGTTCCGATTCCACCAGCAGAGACACTCGCGAGGGGCGCCGACGCCGCTGTATTCGATAGGAGCGGTATGCGAAGAATTTCTATGATACTTCTGCGGTCGAGCGGGGGTCAGCAGATCAGACCCTGGAAGCTGTTCTGCAGCGGACAGACACAACTTTCGGATGTTCACGTCTTTTCGCGGCGAGGTGCACAAGGTAATTAGGGGGGGTAGGAGTAGTGAGACATCAACAATAATTTGAATAGATTGAACCAAAATACGATAGATGGCGTCACCAGTATTGAAACACTATCGCGTGTTTTTTTAACGCGGTCTGTTCTATGGTTGTAAAACATGTATGTGTATTTTAAAATTTGTCACATTGTCTTCAACCGTGTTTTTGTCGTCATTTTTTATATGAAAACTTTTGGCTCACCACAGACAGATTTTTCGTGGGCTTTCTTTTTGAATTGAATTCTAACGTCACGCTCGCAAATGATAAAAACATCTTTGGCTAAACTCGGGACCATGGCCACTGGCCATGTTTTTTTTAAAATAAAGAGTGACGAGACGAGCAGGCCATGTGCCTGATGGTACACACACATGAACAGCAACATACCTGCCACATAACAGCACAGTGACACGCAGCTATTGGAACATGAAGAGTCCAAATCATTACTTAGCACTGCACTGCGCTCGTCACCCAGAGATCTAAGATGTTATATCTCTAAGCCCTGTAATTTATCTGGAAACATTGCCCTTCAAACCGGAACACAGTAAGGTTTGCACATTACTACTTGGCGGTAGAATAACTGGTAAAGGTGTGGTACTCCCCAGGCGGACTCTACTAAGAGTCCTACCATTACTAGAAATGCGTTAGCATTTCCCACTGGCCATCTAGATGTGCGTCAGGATTTCTAGATGACCATGATCATAGTGACGCCTTCAGATTTCACCCGCGTAGTGTACAAAGTAAGCTATCAAATTCTGAGTTATACGTTTTCACTACTATCGGCAGTTCCTATGACTGCTATTTTTTTTAGAACCATGCTCAAACAAAATCACAGAGATCAAAGGTTAGTAAGGACTGCATGAAAGAAAATTGGCCAAGTGATTCAATGTTTTTTATGGAATAATTTCATTCACTGAGTAATAAACAGTATTTACACATAGGTCAAAAGCAAAATTTAAACTTTTTACAGCATACAAAATAAATAAATAACCCACACACAGAGAGACAATTCAAAATGTGGAACCTATCTCATAGCCCAAATTTTGTAATCGATCGATCGATATTTGACTTAGTTTCGATATTACGATAAAATTATCACATTATCGGGCATCTCTATGACACTATTGGTATACTTTTTTCATAAAATTATAGTATTTATCTATGGTGAATATGACGTTGTCATTGTGTGTTGATAAAAATAATTATTATTGTTTACATGTTTACATTTTCGTGTATTTTTGTTCTTTATTAGGTGCAAATGTACTTTTCGCACCTTACCTAAGATTTATAACAAGTGTATTGTACCAGGCTGCAGTTACTTCGGAAAATACGTCTGTTACATACGTTTCCACATTGGAAAGAAAAACACTCCAAATATGACTTATATCCTGTGAAGTGGTGATTCTTTTGCTAAAAAACTGTTGCGGAACTTAATCAAGATGAGTTCTGACTCTAACATTGGACTCGCACTATCGTAGTTAAAATTAAATAACAGAAAGTTTATTGGTACCTACGTCTCAAAACATTTTTGAAAGAAATTGTTCAAGAAGAAATAAATGTATCAAGCCAATTTGCGCTATATTTTTCTTATAGAAACTGGTTCCTTTTAGGCGTAAAAAATTAAATAATGTATGATGTATACCTACCTACTGGCGCGAATGCACGAGTTGGCAAATTAGATCTTTGTGTTGATGCAGTTTGTTTAATTAAAAAAAAAATTAAAAAATGGCGGCGTATCATTTTCAGCACAGATAAAGTGAATTTAGTCTAGTAACCATAGACCAATGTTCCTTGTTCCCGACATGTCTGTCTGAGAGTATCTCTCTACCTGGTCTGTGGTGTGCTTGATCACATGATTTATCCCTAGACTTTTATCAGTCTATGGATTTATCAGATTCGCTTAGGCGCAGCGCAAACGTAGACACTTTTTGTTGCCGATACGGCACACCATCACAGGCAACCGCAGTTGCTGTATTCTGTAGCGGTGATCGGACACATCTACCCGTTTGCGTAGGGAATGTAGGAAATAGTCATCTATTAATAAATTTCCTACTCCTACTAATAATAAATTTCCATCGGAATCATTTCCGATGGAAATTTACAATTGAAAAATTGAGACACTTTAAAAACTTTTTGACAAATGGACAACTGGTTGACAGTTTGACAAATCGTTTCAAATTTCAGTTTATTTTGGCTGAGCTAAATTTATAATAGTTATTTTTCTACACATTTCCAAAATATGCTGATATAATTTATTTAATAATGTCGTCAACATCATCAAGTATGTGTAATTGTGACTATCGGTACTGGCCTCGTCAAGATATGGCATATACCATGGACCCCGCGAATTATAGAAATGCTTTCGGAGGCAACCCGTTTTGTGCGGCAATGGGTCAACCTTTGGTGTACTGCGTTGAAACGGTACGTTATTTATATTTACGCATTTTTTTATTTATATTTTGTAGGACATTTGTCGCGTCTACCTCGGGAAGTATCACACATTTGCCAGCTTCTACCGCGATGTAATCTGTGACAGAAAAATTAATTACAGGGCAGAGAGATCTTAGCAATGAGCGCGATGCAGTGTTAGGAAGTGGTTTGGGCTCTTCTTGTTCAAATAGCTACGTGACACTGTGTTGTTATTGACGACCATTTTGATTGCAATCAGGCACAGGGCTTGCTTGTCTGGTCACTGTTTATTATGATAAAACTCGTTTCACATGCATTGCATCCAGCTAAACAGATAATGGCCTTAATTATTATTTTTATGAGAAATCGTTCCAAATCCCAGTAGTAAAAACAAAATGAGATGGTTGTGTTCATTGCTAAATCACGTCATATGAAATAAACAGATCAGTCTGAAAGAGATCCGACTTAGAGATTATGATGTTTCCGAGATCCAAATTTCAAACCTGAAAATCCCGAAAAAATCTAGAGTTGCTTAAAACATACAATTATACTCGTTGAGAGCTATTTGAAGTCTTGTGTTTTCATCACCGACATGCGTAATAGCAGTAAATCTGTAGTTATACTGAGGACATATTGTGCAACATTGGTGTTGTCTAATACTAAAATTCTAAGTCCCTATGACTGTTATTTTTTTTAAATTCAACACGGACGAAGTCTCGAAGAATCTAATTTGTTAATAATTCTAGCCAAAAGATCGATCCCATCGCGGCCGAAACAGAGAAAGAGGAAGCCCTAATTGTTTCGTGAAAGCCTTCAGGTGGTACACAAAGGTAAACCATACGATTATAGAAATTTGACTCTTTGGAGAGTGCGCTTAGGGAACCACAATTTGACTAGTTATTTTACCCACCACTGTGTTCCGGTTTGATAGACAATGTTTCTAGAGAAATTACAGAACATAGAGATAAATGATCTTATATCTCCGATGGGCATCTTTTATCTGGGTGACGAGAGGTGCAGTGTTGGTGATGATTTGAACTTTTCATGTTCCAAGCTATGGCTAGCCTAGTCGGGAGAACGGCAACTGGCGATCCGGGGGCTTTGGTTCAAATCCCGTACTTTTCGAAATCATGTGCTAAATGCAGCTAGCTTAATAACTGCAAAGGAAAACATCGTGAGGAAGCCTACATGTTCCTAGAATCTTTCGAGAACATGCATCATCCGCCAACCCGCACTGGGCTAGGGTGATGGATTATGGTCTTAAGTGTCTCCGTACGATTGAAGACCCGAGTCCCAGCAGTGGGAACATTTAGTGGGCTGCTTATGCTATGTTCCGTTAGCTGTGTAACACTGTGCTGTTATGGGCAGGCGTGTTGCTAACCATCGGGCATAATATTATGTTATGCCCGTCCTGTCACCCTTTACTGTAAAAAAAATATGTGGGTAAGCATGTTGCCACCATCAGACGCTGATCTTGCTCATTCTAACTTCTACCTATGTGTAAAAAATAAAAGCCACCGAACCTACTCATTTTGTGATAGCAATGGTGTTTGGTAATTGCTACTACAAAGCGCCAAGACATGTTAACATAGTTTTAAAGTGAGTACGTTTATGGGTTCTTAGTACATAAGATTAAATCAAGAAGTTTCATTCATCGATTTTTAGGAGCACAAACCGAATGGAAACGAAAGTGAAGCTCCAATAAAACCTGATATGACCGGGTTTGCGGCTTGGCTGGATATCAAGTACGACCAGTTTCTGCAGGACAATAGGCAGCTGGGCTCGGACACGTACCACATCAAAGTGAGACAGACTTTAGAAGCACAGAGGGTTTCCAAGTAAGATAATACGTTTACACATAAAACGAAATTGTATGGTTTCGACAAAAAAATCCGCTATTTTATGGTGCCGGCCATCATGCATTTGAAATTTATCATAAACTAGCGGCCCGCTCCGGCTTCGCTCGAATAATAACCTAGATATCAACTGCAGCGCCATCTGCCGTAGCCTATGTTACTCGGGAATAATGTAGCTTTCCAAAGGTGAAAGAATATTTGAAATCGGTCCAGTAGTTTCGGAGCCTATTCATTACAAACAAACAAACAAACAAATCTTTCCTCTTTATAATATTAGTATAGATAATTAGAGATGTGCCGATCATGACTTTGGTTTATGCAATTGATCAAAAAACACCACGTGACATGACAAACAAACTACTATTTTTTAAAATACCTAAATGTCATAGATATATTGTTTCTTTTACGAGAAAGTAGTTTAAACTAGTACCTAAGGTTGAGTTACTTTACTACGTATTTCAAAATATGTTTCATTAATTTTGTTATAATTATCAAGGTGCTTATTCAAAGTAATATGCCTTACATATTTACATCGCACCGAGAAATACCTGCGCAGTAACATGCCGGATAGTCGACGCTTTTTACCGATTTGTCGCCGACTACGATAGTGGCCGATTAGTCGGCGTTACCGACTAGTCGCCGACTAATATGAACATACCTAATCATAATAATTATGTGTCCTACTAATCAAGCCCTTTCATTTCCTTTCATACCCATATTGAGGTAAGTTGTGAAAAATATGTAATCTGTAATTTTGTGACGTCGATCATCTTGAAGCTATTTTCGTCAAACATGATTACTCGCGACTAATTTCCTTTCAAACAAAAAAAAATCGGTTCATCCATTTGGGAGCTAAGATGCCAGACATACCCACAGATACGTAACACTTATAACACCCCGTCATTTTTGTGTCGGAGGTTAAAAATAGTACACTCCATTACAATGTACGATTACAAGAAAAACTGAGCAAAGCAGCTAGAAAATGCTACGCCACTGTTGATTGAAAAAAAATCGGTTTTATAAGTAACGTTAACTGGAAATTCTTGTTTTTCTTTCAGTAATGATTGTTACCCATGCGCAGGACAACGATTAATCGAAAACAGGTAATTTTTATGCAAGTTAATTATTATTATCTATCCTTATTCCAATGCCTAAAGACAAAAGTCTTTAACCAGTGCGTGTTGCCAGTGATGGCTTATGGAACTGAGACGTGGTCCTTAACTGTGGGCCTCATAACAAATCTCAAAGTCATACAGCGAGCTATGGAGAGAGCTATGCGTGGAGTCTCTTTGCGCGACAGAATCCGTAATGAGTATATTCGCAAAAGAACGAAAGTGGCCGACATAGCTCAAAGAGTAAGCAAGCTGAAGTGGCAATGGGCAGGCCACATCGCTCGCAGAACTGACAACCGATGGGGAAGAAAGGTTCTCGAGTGGCGACCACGAACCGGAAGACGCAGTGTTGGACGGCCTCCCACTAGATGGACAGATGACCTCACAAAGGTCGCTGGAAACCGCTGGTTGCAGGTTGCGCAGGACCGTTCGTTGTGGAAATCTAGGGGGGAGGCCTATGTTCAGCAGTGGACGTCTTGCGGCTGATGGTGATGATGATCTATCCTTATGGGTTATTGGAACGTAGTTTCTTGCGGCAGACTTGGCGAGGATTTTGGTGACTGAAAAAAATGTGAGACTAAAACCGTAAGAAAAATATGTAACTGAAGCGATGTACAAAAACTGATCGTAAACAGTGTTCTTTATTGAACTTTATTTTTCAGATGATCATATCATAAATAATATAACAAAGCAATTGTGATAATTGTGTTGTTTCTATAAATGTATATTCAAATCTTTTTCTTTGTTAATATATTTCGTATTATTTATGGTAAGGTAAACGATGTGTACGACGTCCAACCGCAAGATGGATTGTAATTTTTTTTTACATTTTGTAGGTTTACACTTGACCGCCATCTCGCCTGATGATAAGCGACGAGGCGGTCTACAATGGAGCGTGGTTAACTAAAAGAAACCGATTCACTCTCAATTCGAAGACATCAAGATCGTAACCATCGGGAAAACCCCATTCAGGCAACGCATTCCACAACCTAGACGATATCGTATTTATCGTGAATCAAACCTGGACTGTATTGTCACAGGAGGAAGACGGCATGATAAAAGAGAGGCCTATGTCCAGTAGTGGAATAGAGAAAACTGTTGATGAGGTTGATGATATTTATAGCGTATGTTAGAAAAAGCGCAAACGATTTGGCCCCAACAAGGAAGTAACTTTTCTAACTTATTCACGTGCGTATACGATATTAAGATTACGTAGACGGCACTGTACTTTATAAACAGACCACCAAATTTCCCCTCGTTTCGTCCTCAACTTCGTCCGCGTAGTGCTTTTAAATGGATTATTTCCTAAATGCACTTTCTCGCGCATCGTTTCGGTCACGCGTCAATGATCGGCGTTAATCTGACGCGACGTATAAGAATTGCCATTCAGCGGTAATGGCGGTAATGCCGCCAGTAGTCTGGGCAGTGGCCATGCATCCTTAGAGTAGGTACTAATATTTTTTGTGTATTTTTTAATATTATTATATTAAGTATTACTTTTAATCCATTTAAGTCTGTTTGTTAAACTGAATAATTTACTTTAGTAATTTTTTTACTAATCTCATGGGAGCCAGAACACACATAATTGTTTTTGTTTATTTGCAAGTTTATTTGCATACCTACAACATTAACTAGTGTTGTACAATAATTACCATAACACAGAATAAACAGCTGTAATCATCACGCGAATATTCGTCTGGGTGGGAATCAAACCCACGACCTACCGCTTTACGTATGTACTTAAAACTAAGCTACGACAACCAGTCTATTGTCCTGCGATTTCACTTTATATGCTTTAGTGTTTGTAAACTTTTTCTAGTACGTGGAGAAAAAACCGCCGCTCAAAAAGCAACGAAGCAAAACCGGTTCAACAAAGGTAACCTATGCATTGATTATATTGTATCATATGTTCATAATCATAATAATCTTAATTTGCGTTTATGGGTATATTGAATAGATGTTTACGAAACAATAAGAGCGCCACAATCTGCCTTTCAGTATGCAAAATTATATTTTAAAATAAAACGGCTATGTTTTTACATCGCAAGCAAAATATTTAACAATCACGTCATGCCGTATTAACCACCACTTTATTCCGTTTAGTTTTATAATTATTTCGTTGTTATCATTTTAGGTCCAACCACAGTTGTCGGTACATTATGCAACCCAAAGACATGTCACATCCTACTTCCGTATGCTGTCAACCGAAAGAATCTCATTTATGGTACAGAAGATATTTTATGTAGTCGTCATACGAGTTGCAATTTCCATGTAACATTTATTATTATATTTATATTCTTTCTAATGATTATTTTCTGGTGTTTTTATCCCCATGAAATGTATCTGTCAAACTCTAAACTGACGCTTGTAAATTCATTTTTGCGACTTAATATAAGCCAGGACAGAAGCTTCCTGTCTTTACAGATTATTATTTTCATTTTTTCAAATTTTCCGGCGGTTGTATTTTTTATAAAAATACAATCGCACGTTGAGTAGTAATCAATATTTTGTATTTTGTAATTTTACCTCATTCCAAATAATAAATTTAAAAAAAGAGTTGACCTCTAGGTATTCTTTTTTACAGCTCAAGCATTTCTGCAACTGCATCGGAATCTGAAATTAAGCACTTGGCTAAATCACGAAGTATTTCTAATACAACACTTGTTATCCAACGCAACGAACCATGCCGTCCGAAGCCGCCCCCGAATAGTATGAATGATAACAAACCGAAAGAACATGTGTGTCAAAAAACATCATGCAAAAGCAAGCAGCCAATGGGGCAGGCTGAAATTTCCGACGTAAATGATGTCAAATCGAAAGGAGATGTTGGTGAGAAAGCTTCATGCGCAAGAGTCACTAGTATACAATCCATTGAAAAAGTGGCAATAAAGGTTGTGGATGAGTGTAAATCGAAAGACGATACATGCCAAACCAAGTCTTGCAAGCGTACCAGTAGCAAACAGGCCTTAGAAAATGTTGAAATATTAAAAATGCAGAATACAGGGCCTGTTGGAGATACACGTGAATCTGGCACATGTGAATACAGCAAACCGCTAATCGAAAAAATTGAAACATCGACTAGAGACAAAGTCTCAAAAGACTTTTGTTGTCAGTTTCTTGGGGAAGGAACAACAAAAGTCAACACAGAAACACAATATGAAAGAGCACCCCCGAATTCGTCATGTGGTACACCTTTAGAGCCAATGCAATCAGATCGCATAGTCTTCAATAATTGTCCGGTAAATAAAAACAGAAAATTATCCAACAATTGAACATTCTCGTTACAAATTGATTGATTTTGATTACTATTTCAATATTTAAGAATGAAAGACTAACACCTGTGATTAATTTCAGTGTATCAAACCAAATATGCAAAAACCTACCAGCAGTAATACTCAAGGTATTACCAGCAGTGTTAATCAATATCAACCCGTATCTAATCAATATCAACCCGTATCACCTGGAAAACGTAGCGCCGATGAATGCGGTTGTCAGGTATCTTGTTCTCAGATTTTAAAGTTCTTCTAATAAATTAATGTATTTTGAAGTGATCTAAAACAAGTTCTTTCTTTTAATAGCCAATCGACGAGATGCCACGAAAACAAATGAGCAGAGTCCATCGAAACCCTTCAAAACATTCACAAAGGAATGTAAAATTGAAAGGTTATAAAGATGTGGAATGTTTTTGCCCCGGAGAAAATTTCGTAAACACTGACACTCAAGCTCAATACGCGCCACGTCCTATAACAAACATCAACACAAGTACCAACATGTGTGATTGTGAATTTAAGGTAACTCAAATTTACGTCTCATTGTGTAACTCACATTTCGTGGTCACGTCTAACTAGCTCTTGCATAACATTGAATTGAATGGTTAAGGTTTGTTTTAGGGATTTAGACAAAACGAAACCGTTGTACAAAGTGTACCGTTACCGAGCGATCCCGTGTGTTACCATGAAAGGAGAGACAAAGAAGAATTAGTGAGCGTCAAGTTTGCTCAAACTACGGCGCAAACGTCAAATCATTCCATACGTTTTGTAAGTACGAATTGAAATCGGTAATACGCTTTCAATGCGCGCCAAATTTCCTACCTATGGCTAACTCTTTGCTGAGAAATGTAATCGTATGTATAGTGGAATGCGTCCATGCGTTGGAATGCGTTGCCCGGCTGGGTAATCCGGAATGGGTATCATATCAGTGTCTCCATGTCGAGAGTGAATCTGTTTCTTTTAGGTTAGCGCGTTCTATCGAAGACCGCATCATCGGTTAACATTAGGGAGATGGCGGTCAAGTGCAAAACTATTGTCGATAAAAATGAGAAACCGAAATTTGTGGTATTTAAAAAAAAATGTTACATTTGAAGCTATGTCTCGCAGTTCATACACCACTTTGTTTTCCCACTGCTGGGACTCGGGGCCTCTCTTATAAGGAGAGATTCAAGGTCAGTATCCACCGTTCTGTCCAAATGCAGGCGGATGGCAGTCCAAACATGCAGTGTAAATTAGATAAATAATATGTATCTACTTTTTTTTTTTTTTTTTTTTTTATTTAAAATTGCTACTCCACAGACTCCGGGGTCCGTGACTTTTGTCATTTAAAATCTTATTTATTTTTACATGTTTCTTGGATAATCAGAAGAAGAGGAAAATAAGGGGGGAGTTGGGAACATTTTAAACCTAATACTAGTTAGAGCTCGTCTGTTGAGCCGATCACTACCGGTTGGGATTCCGCTAGTAATCGACTCGACATCGATTCTTTGCCTTATTGCCATTTGCCTAAGCCGCCTCCTCCCGGCCGAGAGCCTCCACTACGGCTGCATTTCTGTCCCTGATGGCCATCTGTAGGTTGAACTCTCGGATGGTCTTCGGTGATGCAGCCAACGCTCGCCGCACGAACCGACCGATGGCGTCGTCGGTGTCGTCAGCGTAGTACGTGAAGGTCCCCGTGTGCCGTGAGATTGCAACAACCGCATGGGGCACGCTCTCGTGCAGCTTCATGTTTGCCTTTGTTTTTATTGCGATTACCGACTCATATGTCAGTCCCTGAGCTACTTATGTCTTATTATGTCTTAGTATGTCTTAGTATGTATCTACTTGTATTCCTACATATCGCAAGAAAAAGTAACACGCGCTAATGAATTGCATAATGTTTGTTAGCTATCGTAAGATGTCGTAAAATTATGTTATAACAATAACTATGTTTTTAGGACAAAGGAACCGTGACCGTCCACGAGTATCCGCTATTTTTAAAAATCGTATGTGCTGACAAGCTAAGCTAAGGAATTGGCTACAGATGGTGCCTTCGTCTGATTATTTTGTGAGTGTAATTTGTTTGTCCTAAATTGTGAGTGTTTTTTCTATCATCTTTAAAATAAAAAAGTGGTAAAACATCATTTTAATTTATTTCGTAACAAAAATGAAAATACTATTTACACATTATCTTAACTTGTACATAAAAACAACATCACATTGTGTTAATCAGTTCGGTGGACCGTACGCGATCGCCGGCTTGTTCTGGGGTAAGAAACTAACGCTAGCGCTGCCACCACTCGATTCTTCGGAGTGGGCGACCGACGACACTGAAGGGGTTCCGTAGTCTACAGACGGACTAGACAGTGCTGTAGAGGACGCAGATGATGAACCCGAAGATGTCGCAATCGAACTTTCTTGTAGGGGAGAAGTGTGCACGAACGACGATACCTCTACACTTGGCTTAGCATTTTCTAGCGACACTCCAGAAACAAGGGACAAGTATCCGGCATCTCGTGCCGAAGTATGCTCGTTCTCCTTGATAATGTTCTGCACGCGGTTCACGACCAAGGAATCGAGTGCTTCGCGATGAGTCTGTTCCTGGGCACTGTTATACTGCTGGGAATCAGCCTGGTAACTAGAAAGACCGGAACCAGTAGGGAAACTTGTCAAAGGTTGCGATTGCAGAGGGAATTGTGGCGCGAATTGCGGCTGAATTGGAAATTGGGGCTGTGGCTGTTGGTAATTATACCCTTGTTGCGCTGAGAACTGCTGCTGTTGCTGGTATACTATAGCTGGGATGGGTTGCGGTTGGGGACGGGGCTGGGGCAGGGGCTGAGGCTGGGGAGGATTATACTGAATCGGCTGAGGGAGTGGCTGAGGTTGAGGTCGGAGGATGGGTACTCCATAAGATGAGCTTGGAGGCTGCTGGAAAATTGGCTGCGGCTGAGGGATAGGAGCTGGGGCAGGTGCTGGTTGCTGGTAAATCGGCTGTGGTTGAGGCTGGATAAACTGAGGTTGTGGGGCAGGTTGCACATATTGGGGTTGCGGGGCAGGTTGGATATACTGGGGTTGTGGTGCCGGCTGGATGTACTGAGGTTGTGGTGCTGGTTGGATGTATTGGGGCTGAGGAGCGGGCTGGATGAACTGCGGCTGTGGAGCAGGTTGAAGGAACTGAGGTTGAGGTGCAGGTTGGATGAATGAGGGTACGGGATAATTGTATCCAGAGTTCTGTTGGATAGGTAGAGGTGGAGGTGCATGGTGATGGTGGTGATGCGGCGGTGGCGGTGGCGGCGGTGGTGGCGCTGGTCCCACCGGGTAGTGCAGTGCGGGCGCGTGCGGCGCCGGCCGGGGTAGGTGGTACGGCGCCTCAGCCACTATCGTCGCTACCACCGACAGTACAACAATCTGAAGCAAAACACAAAAACTCACTATTACCGCACATCCCAACCGCACACTATTTACAATCACTTCATTAGAAAGATGTTATAATCTCCGGCAACAGAGTAAACAATTTCACTTTTCGTTCCGTTTGTCCACTTACCGCGGTCCGCATGTCTGCGATCGTACGTGTGACAATGTGTGAACTCTGTGGAGGATCTATTTGGTTTTATAGTCTCCACCACTTCGTCGCGGTAGGTCAGGGAGTGCTCCCAACACGCACACATGCTTACACACGCGTTATTGCATAAATGCGTACGGCTCACGCGTGTGTGCGTTTCGTATTTTCAGGAGCACTTTATTCATTTACAGTTGCATTGTATGCTGTTTATCTTGTGGTTATGTTTTGTTACATTGTTGTTAGACACTTCGGTTGCAGTTCGCCTACTTACCTACTTTGTGATTACAGCTGATTTCAAATTGTCTACTCATTGATTTGAACTTTACATTGACCTTATCTAGTTTCAAACAGTAAGCAAAATTATTTGAAACGAAACCTGTAAATATAAATGTGTGAATGTGGAACAAAAAGGTGTACTTTTATTGCAAACTGTTCATTTTTATGCATTAATTAATAGTAGAGTATGGATATCTTATCAATCAAATTCATTACCTCTCGATAGAAGTTTTGATATGTACCTACCTAAGTAAGTAAGTAAGTATGTATGTAAGTAATTGAAACGTACCTACTTACTGTTTTTATTACATATCTACTAGTTAAATTAATATCTGAACGGCATTGTCAAGTACCTAAGAACACCATTATCATAAAAAAAAAACAGAAACCACATAAGTATACATCAAGACACATTAATGAACTGATCTCAGAATACGCATCACTTGTAGGTAGGAGGTAGCATCCCGGAAAAGCAACTCCGCGGGTATGCCCTGCGCTAAGTATTTGTATGTATGTATGTATGTATGTGTTATTTCATATGCATGTACCAAATTTCATTTAGATCCTTTCAGTAGTGTTTGGTTATAGGAAGAAAATACATCCAAACCTACATACAAACATGCTGATCTAGAATATATTAATTCAGAAATTGACTTGGGTCAGGATTTTAAGCCCGCGATGGGGGATATCGCAGGTTAACATTATCATGTTCTGTTCTGTGGTAACAGAACAGTCTATCAACATAGTTGCTTATGTGTATACGTGTAAGTACTATTAACTTTTTACTGTCACTATTATTTCACTCAAAACTTAAAGACACAGTAGGTAATGTAAAATACTATGTTACAACCAGTACATATGCGGTAGGTACTTACTGATTGTCATGCATTGTTTCAATTTGAATTCAAATGTTTGCACTGTGTCTGGGTGTTTCTATGTATAATAAGTATGTATTTAAAACTATTTAAGTATTATATCAGCTATCTGGCCGCCATCATACAAGCTTTGCTTAGTTTGGGGTCAGATGGTGTTGTGTGTGAATTGTCCACCAATATTTATTTATTTATTTATTGAAAAAATAGAGAACGATCTAAGTTCGTGAGTTACATTGTCGATTGTTGCTTACGATTAGACTTACTTATTCATTACAAAAAAATAATTTTCTCAAGATGTGGGAAAAAGAAAGAAAAGCAAAGACGCTGCTGAATCCATAGAAATATTAATTCGTAAAGTTGTTTACCAGTTCACAATACCTTAACTTTAAAAATGTATCTTTAGCTTCTAAATTTAGAAATCCTAGAATTTGATACCAGGCCACTAAAAGTTTTAATTTGTAAATTGCGGTGAAGGCTGTCAAGCGCGGATTACAAATTACAGTGGCTATTTTATTAAAAAAATCGAACATGATAAACTTACAAAATATGTTTTATATATCTCGAATATACAAATAAACTATAATAGATTTGACTTTGTGCTTTTCGCAAAATGTCTGAATAATGTATGAATGAAGTCTCTGCGCTGACTTTCTGCGTTTGTTCTATTTTTGTAAATGTTTTGTAGCTTCTGCGACGGATTATTATCTTAGTCAATATGTACAAGCATAAAAGAGTATTAAAAATGAGATTTAAAGAATTTAAAATAAGACCTATAGCTCAAAATAATCAATACAAATAGATAGATACAATCATAATATTAATTTGCTGTATTTATTGCCCGATAGTAAAGACTATGTACCTACATCTAAAAGGTTTCAATTGATATTTAAAGCAAAACTAGGCCAAGTAAATTAAGAACATCCGATATAAAGTTGATTAAACTCTTTGCTAAAAATTTCGCTGAAGGCAATGCCCTTCAAATCGAAACAAAGTAAGTTAAACAGCTAGCAATGGAAAGGTCGTCGCCAAGTGTAACTATTTTCTGATCTGTGGCCAAGTTTTTTTTTTTAACTTCTTTAGGTAAACCTAATAGGTAAAGGCGGTCAAGTGTAAACACTTGACCGCCATCTCGCCTGATGTTAAACGACGATGCGGTCTAGGGCGGAGCGTGTTTACCTAGAAAAAACCGATTCACTCTCGATTTGAAGACACAGAGATTGTAACCATCGGGGAAAACCCACGCAGGCAACGTATTCCACAGCCTAGATGTTCTTATCACAAAAGTAGAGTCAAACCTCTTCGTTCGTGTCTTTGGAACATCAACCTTGAAACGATGTCGTTTTTTCGAGCTACGAGCATTCCGATAGAAAAAAGGGCAAGGTGGTATTAGATCATGTAAATCAGTCGCACACTCTCCGAAGTGAACTCTATTCTGTGAAATTTTGTATCTTAACGGTTCATCTAAACAAATATATTGTTAGTAAAATGAATCCCAAAATGTGTTACGAAGCGTAAAACTCTAGAGCAGCTCAATTCGCAAATTTTATTATTTTCATGTTTTCGTAGAAATCGAATAAAAATGATCTTAACGGAAAAAAACCGTAAAGATATCAAGAAAAGTTTTAAAAATGACACATTTATTTCGCTCCCCACAAGAAAATAAGTGTAAAAAAATAATTAATTTTCTCCGTAATAACAAAAACCGACTTCAATTTATAATGCAATTCAGACAATCGACAAAATTACATAAGAATCAATGTCATCTAAATACACATGTCAGCAAATTTTAGTTTTTTTGTTCATATATCAGAAACCGCCACACCGATTTCGATGACATAATAATTATGGGACCACCTCTGAATTATGGTCTACCAAACAAACCATATATTTGTTATAACAAATATAGTTATAACAAACAAACAATTGGTTATCGTGTAACATATATAAGAAAAAAAATTGGCAGTCATCAAAAACTGCCGATAGAAGTGAAAACTTATAACTCAGAATTTGATAGCTTACTTTGGAAACTACGCGGCTGAAACCGGAGGGCGTGGCCATGAGCATAGCCATGGTTCCGAGATTACCTGAAGATTTCTTATCATTCCCGAGCGTGACGCTAGAATTCAATTCACAGCCCACGAAAAATCTGTATGTGGTGCGCCAAAAGGAAGTTTTCACTTCAAAAAAAACATACAACCGAATTGAGAACTTCCTCCTTTTATGAAGTTGGTTAAAAATACTTATCCCTAGCTGTCAAGAGATTTAAAAGAAATCGTAATTAGAAAAAAAAATTATTTATTTTTCCTATGGTCTTTTGATAGTACGGTGTATGTCGGGGCTAGTCCCAAACAATAAAATTATCATTCATATCTCGCCTCAGTTTGATCGCCACATTATTTTTCAATTAGACAGTGTCTTCACGTAAGTGATCTAATCAAGCTAACAAACAAACGTAACCTTCAAAATATCCAGTGGATAGGTAAATCTTGATTCAATTATTTGTTTAACGGATTTGTCAATGTCTCCGCGTTGCTAAATGCTTGAGAAAGATTAAGAGAACAAACATTTAGAAGGCGCGTGTCGTGTATCGTAAATGCCATGGTACAATGTTAAGATGTAACCGACTACGAAAAATGAGGAAACATTCAGTTTATCTGAGGTCATGTCTCAAAAACATTTTTGAAGTGAAAACTTTGCATTGAGCACTTTTCGTTATAGTCCAGTAACTTTATACATTACCAGTATGCGTTAAATCCGGTAGATCTGATTTTTTGCTGACTTATTTATGATGTTGGCCTAATGATTAACCCAAGTTTGTGACCTCGAGCCCTTATAACCCTAAACGCCTAGTTTTTGAAAAAACTTTCTTATGGCGTTTATTAAGTAGACTCAATTTGCTACATTATGATACTAGAATTGTCTCTGTACACCTAATAGTTTCTGAGAATAAGTCTTTCAAAGTTTATAATTGTTTTCGAACGTCGCAATTTTTTGCAATATTTTAACTCCTACTTGACCACTTTATGGCACAGTTACTGCGGTTTTTAACCCCCGACCAAAACCACCAAAAGAGGTGTTATAAGTTTGACATCAAAGTCTGTCTGTCTATCAGACAGACACATACATGTCTGTCTCTCTGTGTATCTGTATGTATGTGTTTGAATCATAACTTCAGCTGAAAATCGCAAATTAATATCTTCCTAACGTACACATAATTTTATACATTAGCATAATCTGTAATAGGAGATGCCACATGGCAACAGACGTCCGTCACTAAAACCTAATTCATCATACACGCTTAGGCTAAACAAAGTCAAAAAATGCAAATAAGGCTATATGTACAATATTTGTGCAAGCGCGACCAGCCCAGATAGAGGTAGAGGCGCAAACAATGAAGTAAGAGTGGAAAGCAGCTCCGCCCGTCGTAATTTGCACCTATGCTTTATCTGCGGGCTACAACCGCAACATTGAACAGGCCGTACACAAAGGGATTCAAGTCGACTTAGTGACGTCGAAACTTCGTTGGCATGGGCCGATTTTAAAGTGCAATAATCGTTTTTTTTGTGGTGACAACTTCGAAAACTGCGTTGAACACTTTTTGGTATGGGACAATTTTATGGGTTTGCGTCACCGATGTCCTTATGTAGCGTTGGAGCGTCGGAACGGCGGTGAAGCAGCGGAGTGGGACGTACCTACACGTTGCGACGCTTTTTGGATGGACCATGTGTAATAGCAGTATATCTGTAGCGTATTGGGTAACATTAGTGATGTTTAATACTAATATTCAAAGTTAGTTTTCACTTCTATCGGTAGTCCCTATGACGTATCTTTCTACTTTGTCACTTTATTGATGCAAGTTAAACTCCAAACTGTAACACAGTTGCGTAGAAGACAGAGAGGATAAAAATAGACTTGATTTTTGGTGTCTTTGCATATAAATCAGTTTTACATGTATCAGCAGATTTAAATTCTAAAACCTACCTACATATATTTATTGGATTATAGTGATGTGATGTAAAATCATCGAGTTCTATATTATTATTATTTTTCTATTTTCAACATGTTTAAATATGCGAAATATGTATTTGTAAATTTCGCATGCACGTTTTAGACAAAAAATTGGCACCCTAAGCGTGTAGTCTATTACAAGTTTGGAAGTTGATGGTTCATCATACTCTTTGTACTAAATTGTGTGGTGTCGAAATAAATTTTATGACATATTTCATTTACGTTTGAAGACATCCAGGTATTATAATGGTGGAAACACTACCCACTGCCGCAAGTAGTTTATTCCAAGCTATAGTGAGGTACCTCGACTGATTTTGAGCCTTTGATGTTTTGTAGCTTCGGTAAAGGAAAAGTCTACATCCCATGGTGACCTATTAAAATAGTTTTCGATTACATACGCTAATGTTTCATTGCGTTAAATAAAAAATGACATAAAAATCATTTATTTTATTCCACGATTTATAACTAATAAAATGTGTCGTAGAGATATCAGCCATGATTAATGACTAAACATTTTCCCACATGTAACCTTAACTACAGTGTTGGGCTGTTGGCTCGCTTTGTGTACGAACGATATGGCAATGAATATTCTTGGATCATCATCATTCGCCTACCCTTATCCCACTTTATGTGGGGTCGGTACAACATGTAAGTTTCTTCCATTTGTCTCTATCATTGGTCATATCTGAGTTTACTCCTTTCCTATTCATGTCCTCTTTCACACAATCCAGCCACACTTTTTTTGGTCGCCCTCTACCACAACATCCATCAACATTCATATTTAAAACTCTTTGGGTTATGTGGTCTTCATCCCTACGCATAACATGGCCAAACCACGATAACCTGGAGCTTTTCAACCTTTCTGTCACGGGTGCTACTTTCATGCTTCCCCTAATATACTCATTCCTTATCCTATCTACCCTCGTCACACCACACATCCATCTCAGCATTCGCATCTCCGCTACATGCAATCGTCTTTCATCCGAACCTTTGGTTGCCCAACACTCAGATCCATACATGACGACAGGTCTTATAACCGCTTTGTAGATTTGCCCCTTAAGTTTAAGTGGCATGTGCGGATCACAAGTTGTTGCTGTGACCTGTCGCCATTTCATCCATGCCGCATTAATCCTGCTTTTGACATCCCGATCGATATTGCCGTCGTTCTGGATGAGAGACCCAAGGTACTTAAAATCCGTACATGAATATTGTATGAATGTATGAATATTCTTGGATAATAGTTTTATTTTTGGCAGTGAGCTGGGGTTAGAGACAGTGGTATTTTTTGACCGCAATAAATTTGACGTCCTTTGCTGCAATACCCGACGTCTGATTGTCTGCCCTTATAGAAATATTAAGCTGAAGAGATATAGTTTGAACGAGCTAATCTCAGGTACTACTGAACCGATTTCGAAATTTCTTTCACCGTTGGATATGTACGTAATTCCTAAGTGCTAGGTTATAAATTATGTACCACAAGCGAACTCGGGAGGGACTGCTAGTACAATATACTTAGGTTAGGTATTAATAATAATGATTAATGAAGTTCACAGTGGGTAAAGAGCGATTTGCGTCATCGTCTCATGAACGCTTGTAAATTATGTACATATACTGACACAAATCATTTAAATATAAAAATAGAAGTCGACTGATAAAAAAAATCAAATAAGAAATTAAAACACAAAATTTGTACGAAATAGCAACACAATATCACCATTATCTAGATTAGAACAATCGTTTATATTATCTTAAACCTCTATAAAAATGGATCTTCGAAATGGATGTACGCTCATAATTTTTGAATGACTGCACCAAATTGGATGATTCTTTTTTTATGCGTTCGTGATTGTTGAAACAAAGTTTGTAAGCAGAAAATTTTAAAAATGTTGACGTAAAAAACATAGTTTTACGAAGTTCGCCGGGTCAGCTCAGCTAGTTTAAAAAAAAAAACTCTGTCATCCACGAACGAAAAAATACATCATTAGAACCATCCTCATTAAAGAAATGTTTTATAAATATATATTTGGAAAACATGTACATATCTAGTTGCGGACGGATCTGGATACATGTTTTTTCCAAGAACTTTTCTATTTTTATTGAAGCGACAAAAGAGAAGCGAAAAATATCGTTACCCATCCAATGAATTAATTCAATACATGTTCATCAATACTCATATTTATTTAACCATCCACCAACAAAACTAATTAATTCTAGACACGTAAATAATACACCGTTACGCAGTTCAGTAGGTAATAAAGACTACCCGAAGATAACTGGCAAAGGTTCCTTTGAAAAAAAAGAATCTTAGAATTTATCTCATCATCATCAACAGCCCACTAAATATTCCCACCGCTAGGACTCGGGGTCTTCTCTCGCTAGAAGATAGTTGTATATATTATGGGTATAATCCACCACGTTGGCCCAGTGCGGGTTGGTGGACGACACATGACTTCGAAAGATTCTAAGTGCTTGTCGGTTTCTTCACGATGTTTTCCTTCACCGTTTTAAATTGGCGGCATTACGCACATGACTTCGAAAAGACAGTGGTGCGTGTGGGGTTTGAACCCGGTGTCTCCGGATCGGCAGGCGCCGTTCTCCTGACTAGACTAGCCGTAACTTCTATTTACTATTAAAGCAGTTAAATGCATTTTTGTATATCCTTTTAATAGTAGGTACTTAGGTATATGTAAGAAAAAACGATTGTTCGATACAAAACGATCTTAAAACCTGGCGCTAAGAGTAGGTACCTACGGGTTTGTGTAGACAGCCTATAAAGCCAAAGTGACGCTTTTCAATTATCATTTTGAACATATTTTGTTATTCCCTATAGCTAAGCTGTGCTAAGAGCTAAAAGATAAAGAGCTACGGTTCAATCCAAAAATGTTTAACTTGACAAAATGTTTTCCGATTGCGATGTCGTTCGATTTGTAATCCTATTCGACGAAACTCTGTTATTTTTATGGTAACTGTAACGATCTAAAAGTCACAGGTTCGAATTCCGTGCGCCGAATTTGGTTATTTTTCCAAATGAAATGATACTCCGGAAGTAGCGACAGTATAAAAAACTTAATTAAAATTAATACTAAAATAAAAATAAAATTAATAATAGTTCTCGATCCCATTATTTTCCTGGTATAAAAATAGTCTATGTGTTATTCCAGACCAATATCTATTTTTGTACCAAATTTTATCCAAATCCCTTTAGTACATTTTGTGTGACATACGTCATTCACAAACATTCATACACATTTTCGCGTTTATAATATTAGTAGGATAAATGCGAGAGTTTAAATTTTTAGATGTTTGTTGCTCAATCACGTCGGAACGTTTTAACGGATCGAGTTGATTTTTGGAATCTAGTTAGATTATAGTCTGGAATATCACATGGCTACTTTTTATTGCAGGAAAATTAGCAGAAAAGTACGGGGGTAGTACCGTGGGTCGCTGGTGATACACGATATATTAATCTACAAGCTTATGTAAAGCGGTATCGATAACGGTCACGGTGTCGTGAATTCAATTTATTATTTGTGTCCATCTCAAAAACTATTTAAAACGCCTAAAGAAGACTTCACTTTCAAAAAAAAACTTGTTGAATTTGACACATTTATTAAATGCCACACAAATCTCACACTCGGCTATACAAAGATAACGCATTACCATGTCCTAGTAACTCTCTCTTTGCTATCACAGATCTACACGACAGACATTCAAGGATTGCATCGAGTATTCCACCCATTTTTCTCGGAGGTGTCACGGAGTCTGAAAGGTCGCGCTGATTTGCATACAAAACCCACGCATAATTTCAATAATCTATTGGTAGATCGATGACCTCTTGTGTAATTAGTTATACAATTCAATAAACATAGTCAGAAATGCTGTAAATTAAAATTAAAACATGGAGGTAGCAAGAAATCTGTCTTCGTTTTCTATTTAATGTTTCTATCCATCATTTAGGTGCATGGAAGAAAAATGCTCGTAGCGATGGAGTCGCCATTTGTTTCACTAACTTTAACAATGGGTTTGGAAGAATCGCTCTATCTTAGACTGCATTGTCGCTTTACATGAAGTGAGACAGCGGTCAAGCGCAACCCTACGTTCGGCTACAAAAAATGTGATCGTCTTGTTTGTGTTGCCAAGCTATCTTTGAAATGTAGACGTAAGACTACCAATGCACGTGCCTTTTTATACGATTTTACTTAAGTGGCCCTGTTAGTATGTGACAAATCTTGCGAGTTAAATTAGAACCGCTTCCTGTCGTTAGATAAGGTTGAAATGTGGTTTACTTACAAAACTTCGGTATCAAAGCAATAATATGGTACCATGAAGCTCATCTCAAGATGGAGTCGGAATGCGGCCACAGGAACTCCTTAACTAAACAAGATAAATCCATCGAATTTTGACTCGTTTTTAATAGTCTTGACAAGCACTTTAGTGCCACATGACAGCCAGGGTCTCAAGATAACGTCTAAAGGTGGCCATAGGAACTTTTAAACTAAACTAGATAATAAAACTGTTAATTTAGGACTCCTGGAATAGTCTTGGCAAGCGCTCATATAAGCCTGTTTTAAAAAAAATAACAAATCGCAACAAAATTGCTTATTTACTTATTTTGGTCAATCTGTTTAACGAAAGATTCACTCTTAAAATCTTCTTTTAAAAAAAATACTTATTCACTGATTTTGGACAATCTGTCTTAGAAAAGATTATTTTCCAGTTATTTGACCGCATTGTAAGTAAGTATACATAACAGTAATAAACACGGCCATCCTCTTTCCTTTCCTCTTTTTAACCGACTTCAAAAAAGAAGGAGGCCCTCAACTCGGTTGTATGTTTTTTATATGTACCTATGTTACGCGATAGCTCCGCTAAAATTGTGAATCGATTTTGATGATTATTTTTTTGTTTAATAGAAAAGACGAGTGTATCCCACTATTTCCATGGAAATACAAAATGGAAATAGTGGGACTAACATTTTATAAAAATTGTATCCCATTATTTCTATTGCGACAAAAAAACGCAGAAGAATTTGTATTATTTGAAAAGTACCACTTTTATCGAATAGATTAAAATTGAAATATGACTTCCCGGTATTAAAAAAAATGAAGAACAATTTACTTAATAATCTGCAGTTTTATTAAATAATTCTCCACCACATTCTCGACAGTATAAATCACACAAAGCCACCTCGTCACTACACAGATGTGTGGATGATTGTTTGTGATTGTATTCCTCACATTTTTCCGTTGGCATTATTTCTTCATCGCTTAACGATATTACTCCGTCTGGTATTACTTTAAAAAATAAATCAACCCATATTGTTGTCGGTAGTTTAAGGTTATAAAACAATAATCGTATTTTAAGTAGCTGTAAACAAGACGATATAATATTAGAAATAGAATAATTTCAACATACTTGAAAAACATGGTCGTATGACTTGTTACATTTTCCAGCACCGAGTTTTCATAACTTTGTAAGTTTCCATCTATTTGTGAATGTAAAATGTTTAACACATTCGATAAAGCTATTTCATAAAGTGTCTTTGGAGTCTTTGTAAAAAATTTTTTCACAATTTCATCCATTATACAAAATTGATTTTTATTGTACCTATTGGATTATAGATTTTAAATTTTAACATGTTGTTTTAAATTTTTTGAAACAATTGACTGTAACCGATTTTTGTATTCCACCAAGCAGTATCAAAATTTCCAACATGAAGGTTTTATATAAAACATGCTACCAGAATAAAAAGTAGTCTATGTGTTATTCCAGTTTTACACCTATCTCCATTC
The DNA here is from genome assembly GCA_963693475.1 of Ectropis crepuscularia. Lineage (NCBI taxonomy): Eukaryota > Metazoa > Arthropoda > Insecta > Lepidoptera > Geometridae > Ectropis > Ectropis crepuscularia. The sequence goes on along the minus strand of OY856339.1, from coordinate 10,589,841 downwards.
CAAATTTCAGCTTAGTTTAAATATAAGGACCATCTTTAATAAAAATTGTCCAGGTGTTACATCGCCTTGGAGAAATTTCATTTGTTCATCTAATATCATCTCATCTTTTTGCACTTCGGCTATTACTCGTTTTCGGGAATTATTTGATACATAGTATTCGTTTGATTTATCACCATCTCTTAATATATGCAAAAGTTGAACAATATTAACATTTTTTGGCACCAGTCTATTTAATTTCCTATTCCAAGATTCCACCGCATTATTAGTGCGGTGACGTTCTCCAAACACACACCACACCCTTGAAAAATCATTTTTCATCCAGTAGTTCTCTATGTAGTTTTTAAATTTATGTTCGGCTTCACTGTCACCCATCTCTGCTAAGACATAATTCCAACCATCTTGTATTTTATTTTTGGGCAAAAGTGGAAGTCTGAAGGAAAGTTGAATTATCAATTTCATGCGGATGGATTTATTCATGCCAAGAGATTTAGCTTTCTTAGCTAATGATTTCACAAAATGAAAATAGCAGCCCTTTATTTGAACCGTAGGAAAACTTGTTGTTAATGCAGAAATCAAAGCTCTTTCAAAATCAACGGTAAATTTAGCAGGTCTCCATTCAGGTAACCATCTTTTAATAAGATAAAATAAAGTGCAATACGCTTTCCGTGATTTACTCGATAAAAGCGCATAAATCACTGGTACCACTTTGCTTTGATTCAAGTCACTGCCAAAATCAGCGTGGATTGACAATAATTGTGTAAATGGTGCTGGACACGCAAAGAATGTCCCGTCAATGAAATAATTACCGCTTTTTAATTCACATCTAGTTTTTTCACGACAAAATATTATTATTCTTAAATCAGTGTCAAGATAATCAGCAAGAACAAAGTCTTCAAATATTACTGGAATTTGTACTTCTTGAACGGTCTTGCAACACACCTTTTTAATATTTAGTACTTTGTTACGACGTCTGTACATGGAAGACTTTTTAGAGGTGTATTGTGGCAATGGTTTACCAAGTAATGGAATTCCTTTGTCAACTAAAGAATTTATAGCGTTATTGAAAGCTTTAGGTATTGTTATTTTGCCCATTGCAGCTTGATCAAAACTACAACTCATTGCAACTTCGATCGCGGATTGGTTGCTGTCGGAAATACAGTGAGAAGAGTGCTCAATGGTTCTCACTATAGTGTTATCCTATAAAATTTCAAATAAGTATATTAATAAAACATACAGTACCTATACAAAATAAATGGCCAACTTACAGCCTCTGTTATAGTGATAGAAACTTACCGGGGACACTGTCATCGAACCTTTACAATTAGTTTTGTGGCGCTTATTGCATTTCCATAACGTATTGTTATTCTTATAAACTATCTGCCTAGTGTATTCATAACCCTCGTACAACAGTATAACACCCTTCCCCCTTTTTATTAACTCCATTATTTAACAATATTTAAATAATTCAAAACCAACGCCTATCCCGTAAAGCAATAATAGCTATGACAGCTGTCTATCAATCAATAACAGTTAATTACAACTATGAGACAACAAGAGGTTTTATCTAAAGAGGAAATAAATAAATAGTTTCTAAGTGCACGCAGTCATACGAGCTAATGCAGTGTTTTTTGTCGCAGCGGACAGCAATAGAAATAGTGGGACAATCAGTCTTAATCAGGCCCAGTATTTCTATCAATAGAAATACAAAATAGAAATAGTGGGATACACCGGAAAAGACTTAAAAGAGGTAGTCCCATACAAATTTCATCGAAATCACTATAGCGGTTTAGAAATATGAACAAAGACCAAAATGGAGTGCATATGGATTCCAGTTTTGATCGGAGAGAAATTGTAGTACCTGGACGTCTAGGTACTCTCTTTCAACGAAAAACGTAATTTCGAAATAAACTCGCGACTTTCCTACTCCGGTTCTAATTCGTTTCGTCCGATTGAACATTGACGTTTAAATGTTCTAAGCCTACTCTTAAAGTAGGACGAAACGACGGATCGTAGTAGAATCGGAAGTAGGAAAGTCACGAGTTTATTGCGAAATTACGTTTTCGTAGAAAGAGATTAGACGTCCTACTAATGCAGTCTTGGTATCTATACCGACTAATATTAATAAACAAGTGCGTACTATGTAAATGATTCTTTACAAATTTCAGCTAAAACTTTTCCAAGTAAGTTGGGAAGTCGATTGCGTTCAAATAATTACGTAAACTATTGTCAAAGTCGCACAAATACTTAATTGCTTAAATGTTTTGCGGTTTAAAGGTTCGGGTGATTATTAAGTAAGTAAATAAATAAGTAGGTATGTAGATAGAAAATCTTTATTATGTAAGAACTGTTAGAATTGCGGAACAGCGTCACATGTTCGATGTCTACATCCTTATGTACTTAAATATAGGTACATGCATACAATCACTTTATCATACGTATTTACAAAAAAGTGCTAACGTAAATAATTACTTTATGAACCATCTAGAATCCTTAGTACCTATGATTAAATAGTTTGGAGACTAGATAGTGTTGTGTGTTGTGTGAAAATGTCCCCACTTTTTTTGTCTCATTAAATGTATACTAGTATTTTACTATGGCTATACATTACTTTCTGAATATTTGCCGTGGTTATATGCTAGAGCGAGTCCACGATATTTTGAAGCGGTTTCATACTCGGGTAATCGCAGTTACATTTGTCACAGTCAAATTGTAAAGAAAAGAAGTAGTACAGTCGAGGTAGACATAAAACTAGCCTGAAATAGAAAAAAATCCGGGGAGCGATTTTTTTTTATGAAACGTCGGGGAGGGTTGTTGGAAGTATAAATCTCGATTTTCTAACTTGTCCCGGTAGAGGGTTCGCCACCATCTTGTTTTAAAGTTTTTGTGAAATAACTCGTTCATTTTCAACTTAAGAGCAAAAATGAAGGTCACCAAAGTTGTTGGAAATTTAATTTCTCACAAGTTTGCTTCATATAGTTTTTACGCTAGGATCAATATTTGCAGAGTTATACTATCAAGTTTATCAAAAAAATCGTAATGGGTGCAATTTTATTTTCTTCAACTTTGGCATGTGCCTGATAGTAGTAAGCAACATGCCTGCCACATAACAGTACAGTGGCACGCAGCTATTGGATCATGGAGAGTCCAAATCATTACCTAGCACTGCACTGCGCTCGTCACCCAGAGATCTAAGTTGTTACATCTCTAAGCCCTGTAATTTCTCTGGAAACATTACCCTTCAAACCGGAACACAGTAATGTTTGCACATTACTGCTTGGCGGTAGAATAACTGGCAAAGGTGTGGTCCTTCCCTAGGCGGACTCTGCCAAGAGTCCTACCACTACCATCAGGCACATGTCATGCTTGTCTCGTCACTCTATGCTATAAAAAACCCAAAAGGTGATATTAGTGTTTATATAATTACTAGCAGTGTTCCGGTTTTATCCGCGTAGTGTCCCCGTTCCCGACGATACCGTTATTTCCCCGGGATAAAAAGTAGCCTATGTGTTCTTCTAGACTATAATTTAACTGTATTCCAAATTTCAGCCTGATCCGTTCATACGTTACGGCGTGATTGAGCTACAAACATCCAAACAACTTTGACATTTATAATATTAGTAGGATAGCAGGATAGGACAATCATTAAGCACATCCTACTAATGTTAAAATAAATACTAAAAAAAAAAAAATGTTCTAGATCCCATTATTTTCTTGGTATAAAAATAGCTTATGTGTTATTCCAATTACGATTATCTATTTTTGTACCAAATTTCATCCAAATCCCTTCAGTACATTTTGTGTGAAAAAGCAACATACGTCATATACAAACATTCTTACAAATTTTCGCGTTTATAATATTATAGTAGGATAAATGCGAGAGTTTAAATTTTTGATGTTTGATGCTCAATCACGTCGGAACGTTTTAACGGATCGAGTTGATTTTTGGAATCTAGTTAGATTATAGTCTGGAATATCACATGGCTACTTTTTGTCGCAGGAAAATTAGCAGAATGAAAAATACGGGGGTAGTACCGTGGGTCGCTGGTGATACACGATATATTAATCTACAAGCTTATGTAAAGCGGTATCGATAACGGTCACGGTGTCGTGAATTCAATTTATTATTTGTGTCCATCTCAAAAACTATCTAAAACGCCTAAAGAAGACTTCACTTTAAAAAAAAAACTTGTTGAATTTGACACATTTATTAAATGCCACACAAATCTCACACTCGGCTATACAAAGATAACGCATTACCATGTCCTAGTAACTCTCTCTTTGCTATCACAGATCTACACGACAGACGTTCAAGGATTGCATCGAGTATTCCACCCATTTTTCTCGGAGGTGTCACGGAGTCTGAAAGGTCACGCTGATTTGCATACAAAACCCACGCATAATTTCAATAATCTATTGGTAGATCGATGACCTCTTGTGTAATTAGTTATACAATTCAATAAACATGGGCAGAAATGCTGTAAATTAAAATTGAACATGGAGGTAGCAAGAAATATGTCGTCGTTTTCTATTTCATGTTTCTATCCATCATTTAGGTGCATGGAAGAAAAATGTTCTTAGCGATGGAGTTGCCATTTGTTTCACTAACTTTAACAATGCGTTTGGATGAATCGCTCTATCTTAGACTGCATTGTCGCTTTACATGAAGTGAGACAGCGGTCAAGCGCAACCCTACGTTCGGCTACAAAAAATGTGATCGTCTTGTTTGTGTTTCCAAGCTATCTTTGAAATGAAGACCTAAGATGACCAATGCACGTGCCTTTTTACACGATTTTACTTAACTGGCCCTGTTAGTATGGGACAAATCTTGCGAGTTAAATTAGAACCACTTATTGTCGTTAGATTAGTTTGAAATTTGGTTAACTTACATCACTTCGGTGTGAATGCAATAATATGGTACCATGTAACTGATCTAAAGATGAAGTCGGAAGGCGGCCATAGGAACTCCTAAATTAAACAAGATAAGTAATAAACCCGTTGAGTTAGGACTCGTTGAATAGTCTTGACAAGCACTTTAAAACATTGTTTTAAAAAAATATTAATTAATATGTTACTTATTTTAGACAATCTGTCTTAGGAAAGATAATTTTCTAGTTATTTGACCGCATTATAAGTACCTAAGTTTACTTACATAGCTCTAATAAACACGGGCATACCATCAGTCTAGCGTGGATTCCTCATTCCATTCTTATTAACCGACTTTAAAAAAGAAGGAGGCTCTCAACTCGGTTGTATGTTTTTTATATATTATGTTACGCGATAGCTCCGCTAATTGTCGATTAGAATGTTTTTTTTTGTTTGGTGCAAAGACTTAAGAGGTAGTTCCATACAAATTCTATACGAATAATAAATGAAAAAAATGCCAGTTTCCAGGATTCCAGTATTAATCGGTGAGAAACTGTAGTACCTAGTTCTTGGCTTAACGTCTCCAACTACTGCAGTCTTGGTATCAACATCGACTAAATCGTATACAAGTGCGTACTACGTAAATGATTCTTTCCAAATTTCAGCTAAAACTTTTCCAAGTAAGTTGGGAAGTCGATTGCGTTCAAATAATTACGTAAACTTTTGTCAAAGTCGCACAAATACTTAATTGCTTAAATGTTTTGCGGTTTAAAGGTTCGGGTGATTATTAAGTAAGTAAATAAATAAGTAGGTATGTAGATAGAAAATCTTTATTATGTAAGAACTGTTAGAATTGCGGAACAGCGTCACATGTTCGATGTCTACATCCTTATGTACTTAAATATAGGTACATGCATACAATTACTTTATCATACGTATTTACAAAAAAGTACTAACGTAAATAATTACTTTATTGTTAGCAATATTAGTAATCTATATAAGTTCTTATTGAAAGAATAGTGAGAATATCGAAATGCACTCTATGGCAACCCTACAATTCCGGGTTTGATTGGTATGTAGTCTGTGGCTTGGTCGTTTTGCCGGGAAACAATCTAGCTCTTGTTTTTGGCTCGTAAAACAGGTTAATAAGAAAAATCATATGCAGCAGCAAGTCTAAGCGAAAGGTTTAAATTAAAAGTACTAGTAAACCGATACATAACTAAATAAAGTGATAATTGTACATCTGTTACAATTGAATTTAAGGTACTGTAAAGCGTTTTCTTTAATTAAGTAACATATTATAAAATGTACTACTTCAGCTGCACGAGGCAGCTGTGAATAAGTTGGTATGACGAAGGATGGATTCCGAAATATAATGCTGTAGACTGATCATAGCTGTTTTATTTATGGACTAATTGTCTTCTTAATTCAGAATAAATTACGTACTTAACATTATGAACCATCTAGAATCCTTAGTACCTACGATTAAATAGTTTGGAGACTAGATAGTGTTGTGTGTTGTGTGAAAATGTCCCCACTTTTTTGTCTCATTAAATGTAGGTATACTAGTATTTTACTATGGCTATACATTACTTTCTGAATATTTGCCGTGGTTATATGCTAGAGCGAGTCCACGATATTTTGAAGCGGTTTCATACTCGGGTAATCGCAGTTACATTTGTCACAGACAAATTGTAAAAAAAAGAAGTTAGATTATAGACTACAGGCCCGTGAACAAAATTTAGGTAGTAAATGAACCACCAGGAGACCTATGTAGGATGATAGAAGGGTATAAAGTAATAAGATTCAGCACTATGCCGTCACTTGTAAGCTGTCCAACTGAGTACAGTCGAAGAGGGGGGGTTGCAACCCTCAATCATTTCTCCTTCTCGCATGATTTTTGTACGGCATTGAGAAATAATGGATAAGGAGAGGTATTGAAACTGTATAGAACCAATGCCGTACATAATCAAATGCCCAAATTTAATCTGTAAATTGTCGGAACATCACGAATTTTTCCGACAAACTAACAATGAAAAACTTAAAATTTATAATTTTTATAGTTTCAATACCTCTTCTAATCTATTATTCTGCAGCACCGTACAAAAATTATGCAACTAGGAGAAATGATCGAGGGTTGCAACCCCCCCCTCTTCGACTGTACTAAGTCTTATTACTTTATACCCTTATATCATCCTACATAGGTCTCCTGGTGGTTCATTTACTACGTAAATTTTGTTCATGGGCCAGTAGTCTATTATAATCTCACGCGTTATGTGGCAGACATGTTGCTACCATTTTTTTTTTATACAGAGTGACGAGACGAGCAGTACATGTGCATGATGGTAAGCAACATGCCTGCCACATAACAGTACAGTGACACGCAGCTATTGGAACATGAAGAGTCCAAATCATTACCTAGCACTGCACTGCGCTCGTCACCCAGAGATCTAAGTTACATCTCTAAGCCCTGTAATTTCTCTGGAAACATTACCCTTCAAACCGGAACACAGTAATGTTTGCACATTACTTGCTTGGCGGTAGAATAACTGGCAAAGGTGTGGTCCTTCCCCAGGCGGACTCTGCCAAGAGTCCAAGAGTCCTACCACTACCATCAGGCACATGTCATGCTTGTCTCGTCACTCTACGCTATAAAAAACCCAAAAGGTGATATTAGTGTTTATATAATTACTAGCAGTGCGCCGCGGTTTTACCCGCGTAGTTCCCCCGTTCCCGACGTTACCGTTATTTCGCCGGGATAAAAAGTAGCCTATGTGTTCTTTTAGACTATAATTTAACTGTATTCCAAATTTCAGCCTGATCCGTTCATACGTTACGGCGTGATTGAGCAACAAACATCCATACTTTGACATTTATAATATTAGTAGGATAGCAGGATAGGATAGGATAGTAGGATTGGTGGTTTATAATAAAACTGGTGGTTTCTTAACGGGGTAGTCTCGGACGGGCTCAGGCGGCGGCGGCAGGCCCGCTTTCAAATGCGCCTCCCGCTGTTTCCTCTTCGCTACGATGCGCTCATGGGTTCGCTTCATTTCCAATATCTCCTTCATTTCCTCTTTGTCCTCATCCTAGATACAAATTAAAGTGTCTAAAACAGTAGGCTAATTTTACTATGTAGGTAAATTATGGTAGGTACAAATTTTGGCCTAAACCTCTAGTACCTATATATATATACATTTTGAACGTTTATCTTTGTACTTAGTCCTATAGAGAAGAAACTATTCGAAACAAAATGTAATAATTACAGCAGTGTTCTTGGTTAAATTCGATTAGCTTACAAGTCTGTGTTCTTCTATCGGTTCGTTGATAGGTTATGAGTATTTCATAGATGATTAAATAGCGAGACTGGCCTCATGGCTTAGTGGGTAGTAGTTCTGCCTGCGAAGCCGAGGGTCGTGGGTTCGATTCCCACCCAGTGCAAATATTTGTGTGATGAATTTCAAATGTTTGCACTGTGTCTGGGTGTTTCTATGTATAATAAGTAGTACCTGGGTGACCGAGCTTTGCTCGGTAAATACTATATTTACTTAGATACCTACAGGTAAAAGACTCCAAGAAATAGATTTTCTTAAAAAAAACGAATTGAAAAAAAAAAGAGAACCCGTCTGGATTCGAACCCGGAGCTACTAATTCGTGACCGTTATGAGCGCCCGACTTCCCGTCTGAGCTAATTATGCTGTCGCGTCACGCGGCGAAATTTACCTTCACATTCTAATGTCTAATGTGACAGTTTTTCATTGTCTAAAAACGCGCATAATATGCGTTTTATTTAAATAAGACCTAGTTAGATCGATTTATCGTCCCCGAAATCACCTGCATACATAATTTCATGAAAATCCGTAGAGCCGTTTCCGAGATTCAGATTCTATATATATATATACATATTTATATAGGTACAAGAATTGCTCGTTTAAAGGTATAAGATAAGATGTATTTACAACTATATTAAGAATTATATCCGCCATCGTACAAGCTTTGCTTAGTTTGGGGTCAGATGGTGTTGTGTGTAAATTGTCCACCAAATAAAAAAAAAAAATGTTGGTTGGTCCTGAAGACTGGAGCCCAGCTCCCGATCTCTTTTGGCTTACTATAGATAATTAATGGTTTTAGATTTTGCACTGGTGACTATCTTCCCTCCATAGCACTACTCTAACAAACTGTAGCTTCCACATATGTCCTATTAATTATTATCAAAAAAAATAGTTGCTGCTTTCTGAGTGATCTTCAAGAAGAGCCCTTTTCCCGATGGCCAATTGGCCAGCTGTCATGTCTTGAGCTACTTTGAACAGTTCGAAATATCAAAGCTATTAATGAAGTCAGATGGTGTTGTGTGTGAGTTGTCCACCAATATTTTTTTGAGATTTGTCGTCGGTTACATTTAAGACGCTTACGATATATCTGTTTGCAACTCATTGGTTGCTCATAAAAATATCATTGATTACGATATATTTATGTATCTGTTTCCTACTATTGGCTCGTTGCTTGTGAGTTTATACATAATATGTAGATTCATCAATAGCAATGCAATTATTGTTACCTTTTGGTTGATCCTCAAGACCAGAGCCCTCTTCCCGTTGGCCATTGGCTGGCTGTACGTCATGAGCTGCTTGAGCCTCTGCGCTGGTGGCACTCCTCGCTCCACCACCAGCACTATCCTGGCCCATTGTCGCTGCCATTCGTTCCTCGTCTCCGCTATCTTCTGGTACGTGTTCCCCATCATAGCGATCAACATGTTCACGAGCAGGATGGCCACAATTATCATGTAGATCACAAATAGCAACTGAAACCATAGCTCGTTATAATACATTATAAGTTAACCAAGCAATGCACGGGGAAAGATACAGTTATTTCTACATACATGCATAGATATAACCTAAGTATTGGGATTCTTTGCAGAGTCCGCTTGGGGAAGTAGCACACCTCTGCGCAATTATTCTACCGCTGAGCAGTAATGTCAAAACATGTTACTGTGTTCCGGTTTGAAGAGCAATGTTTCCAGTAAAATTGGGCATACGGCATTGGCTCCATGCAGTTTCAATACCTCTCCTAATCTATTATTCTGCAACGCCGTACAAAAATCATGCGACAAGGAGAAATTATCGAGGGTTGCAACCCCCGTCTTCGACTGTACTCAGTTGGACAGCTTACAAGTGACGGCATAGTGCTGAATCTTATTACTTTATACCCTTCTATCATCCTACATAGGTCTCCTGGTGTTCATTTACTACGTAAATTTTGTTCACGGGCCTGTAGATATTATCTATTCTATGCCTGTAGTCTAAAGTCCTTAGTGAATCTGACTAAATTCTTACGTCAATAATTCTGACTTTGCTATTCGGTTTCAACAGGAGAGATACATCTTAACGATGTGAAAATGTTGTTTGCAATAAACTGATAACTTAATAACCCTGTGTCTAAATTTCCAATACGATTACTAACTTTTTAGCAAACATTTTTTGCCATTTAGTTTGCACTTGCAATTTTATGACCGCAATTATAACTTACTAACAATTAATAGTAGCAAGTACGAAAATGACCGACAGGTCAGCTTACAAAATTTAATTGTCTTGTGGATACCGAACTTAGCATTGTTAGGTGACTTCACAAATAATTGACAAGAACTTTCACCAATTAGTAATAATTGCTTCGTCATAAAGCTTATTATCGCTTAATACTTCGGCAGTCGTAAATATCTCACTGAGAAGTGAAGAATGTAACACGTAAAGTATTAAAATAATTTTACTGTGAAATAATTGTCGTTTGCCTTTTCTCTATTTCCGATTTTCGAAGGAAACTCCAGGTTGAAAGTGTGAGACGCTTACCCATCTTTGATTATTTCAAATTGGAAACCAAAGAATAAGTAAATGATAAATCAATGTTTTTTAAAAGAACCAACTTCATAAAAACACCACAACTGCATTACGTGGTGGCATAATTTCCTGTAGGTAACTTAATTTGTTTCAAGCCTTTTTCTCGTGTTTATTGTACTAGCAGTGCTCCGCGATTTTACCTGCGTAGGTAGTTCCCGTTCCGAACATACTCAACAATGCGCAATCCACAATTTTGATTCTTTGTTTGAAAAGCCCAAGTTTTCATTGCAAAAAACTCTGTTATACCAAGTACATATTCAAAAGTTTATAAATCATAGCATACGATCTTGTCAACGGCATTAGGTACTGTGAATATTGTGTAGGTCAGAAAATTATTTAATTTCAAGGAAAATCCGATGTCGATGACGAAACCCGATTTCACCATAAATGACCGTGCTTATTGACAAAAATGTCGTAGGGCGCAATTTACCGGCACCGTTACGAAATATTTGAGATTCACAGGTGCTTGCCAACTCAGCCTTTAGCTCATTATCATACATGTAGGTACTTAATAAGTAGGTACACGGATAGTGAACGATATTTTTAGACTTATTTTAAGGCTAAGGCTAGAGCAGAATGCATAGATTCTTGATACCCCAAGATTTGGATTCTTCATGTTACAATAGCTGCGTGTCACTGTGCTGTTATGTGGCAGGCTTATTGCTTACCATCAGGTATATGTCCTACTTGTCTCGTAACTCTTTATTTAAAAAAAAAGATTCGGTACCTATGTCGCCTAGCTCGCCGAAATTCGGTTAGCACATCATCATCAGTATACCCTAGTCCACTGCTCGACATAGGCTTCTCCCATGATAAACCCCTGGCCCCTATCCTCTGAGTTTGGTCTCCACTTCCTCCACTCGCCACTTCCTGCTGCCTTACGTACGTATATCGTTACTCCATTGAGTTTCAGGGCGTCCTACGCTACGTTTGTCAATTCGATAAGCAGTAGTAGAGGCACAGATCAGAAAATAGTTATGGTAGAGGCTAAATGACTGGACTATTCTTTCACCAAATGCATTCAGAGTGGTTCTTTATGAAATTAAAGTCCAACAAAATTGGTAACACCAGCAACCAGCATATACCCGTACAGCAAAGAATTTATAATAATGCCATCCCCTAACTCTACGTTTTCGGAATAACAAGAAGCCTGTGGACTATTCCAGACTATAACCTGTCTAAGTTCCAAGCTTCAAATTCGACCCGATTATTTTACGTGATTGATCTATAACATGCAAACAAGTTTTCACATTGACATAATATTAGTCGGATTAGTAAAATAAATATGAATAGTATATTATCGCTATCAAATCACTTTGAAATGTATAATCTTACTTACTGGTTATGTCAGTTTGTTATCTGACGGCGTTACATTATAATCTGACGGTTTTTACAATTTTACTGGTGGCAAATGCATCTGTATTTAAAAGAGCTGATAAATTGAGGAAAAGTCAATACGCTCAACTGACGCATTTACTGTAATTGAAATGATTCCTATAAGGAATAATCATAATCAATCTCACCTTAGCTTCAATCTCATGCTCAGTTCTGTCGAAAGCCCCGTAGTAGTCAGAGAACGAAGTGAGAGACATCAGGAACATAGCCATAATGCTCTCCATAGGAGACGGCATGGGGTTCGATACTGAGTCATCCACGCCTTCCGGGGTGTTCGGGTTGTCGAACGACAGGAATATTACGTAGTATGCTGGAAGATGATAAATATGTATTACTTTCTTTTCGTTTTTCTTTGTCTTCGAATCGAAAGTGAATTGTTTTTAATTTTTTTTGGTATTAAGAGCTCTCTATCTTAACCGCATGATCGCTTTACATTAGGCGAGATGGCGATTAAACGGAATCCTAGTTTTGGTTAAGAATAAACAACCTACTTCAATTTAAATATTAAACACAAACTCAGCTGTTACTGTTACATTTTATTTCAACATTTTTTCCAGAATTTTATTGATCGTTTTCGGTAAAATGTATAAGGGCCAAGCAATGAGTATCGAAACCCTACGTCAATGGGCCCATGGGAATAATTTCGTAAACCTAATCGGCAAATATGTATTGAGAAAATGGTTTCAACTAATTGAAAACTACCTTTTAATTTAGTGATAATTTTATTACGATTATTTAATAAACTCTTTTTAAACAAACATTGTAACCGACTTCAAAACCATAAATAGGCACTAAAAAGTGAAAAATAAGTTAATTCAGGTAATCATTTTAAGCGCTACTCACTCATCTATTTGAAGTCGGTGCCAGCCAAGTCTAACTGGTAGTAGATAGATACTATTTCCCTATGTCTACTTACTACGTACATAGTATCTATCTACTAGCTTTTTGACTCGACTGGCACCGACTTCAAATAGATGAGTGAGTAGCGCTTAAAATGATTACCTAAATTAACTTATGTTTTACTTTTGAGTGCCTATTTGTGGTTTTAAAGTTTACTGATAACCTTTTTGGAAGTCGGTTAAAAAGGATATAGTACGATTATGAAATCAATGGATCTGTAATGTTCTAGTGTTACAATGAGGCCGCAGCACGTCGCAGCTTCGAAATCCACCTGCATCTATTTTTCGAAGAGCAGATTTACAAGATCACTCCGGCTTTAAAGGTGGAGGAAAACATCGTGAGGAAACTAATACGTTCCAAAAAATATTTTTTTCGAGGATATGCGTCATACGCGATGTCGACTAGGTCAGTGTGGTGGTTTAAGTCATGTCAGTTGTCATGATTTTGATATGTCTCTCTCTCTAGAAAAGGCTCCGAGTCCCAGCAGTGGGAATATGCAGTGGGATGTTAAGGTACAAGTTCGCGCCACGACCGCGACGCGAGACCGCGACCGGAGACCGCGACAGGCACTTGACACTATAGAATTGTATGGACGCCAGTTCGCGCCGAGACCGCGACAGCAGACCGAGACAGGTCGCGGTCGCGGTCGCGGCGCGAACTGGCGCCCATACAATTCTATAGTGTCAAGTGTCTGTCGCGGTCTCCGGTCGCGGTCTCCCGGCGCGAACTTGTACCTTTATGTATGATGAAACATTTTTCAGTAACATTTTCAGTAGTTATTACAAGACCGATTTATTATTAATTTTACGGTTTTGAAATTAGGTACACATTACCTTCTCCATTGACCCGCAAGTGAAACTTATATACTTACATATATCGTACCTTACCTTGTGAAAATCCCATAACGAAAACTAAATAAATGGCGACAAAACGAAGTAGATCGCCCATTACCATTCTATAGATCATCACTACGAATGGTCCCACCGTTTTGAATCCTCTGAAACAAAAAAAAAAAATTAAAAACTTCATACTTTTCTGGAGCTTATGCGGGATGATGATCGGAAATAATTATGTTTTCAATAACCAATTTCAAATTATTTTTGTTAGCTATGTAATCAATTACACGCAAGTACATGTGTCGGCCCCTAGTGTGGGACGCAACTTGTGTTGATACTCTGGCACCATCACATCTTCCAGAGACACATTGTAGGCCTGGTGCAGCGGCTAATTCAGCTGAGCGACTCAAACGGCGCAAATATGCAACCCTCGGAAGAGGTTACATATTTGAGCCCTTTGGGGTTGAGACATTGGGTCCGTGGGGGCCGGGAGCTCACCTCATTTTCAAAAGCCTTTCCGAGCGCTTGGTCGACGCGACGCGTGACCAAAATGCTGGCGTTTATTTGGCCCAACGCATAAGCATTGCCATTCAGCGTGGTAATGCCGTCAGCATGCTGGGTACGCTTCCGATTGGTAGTGGGCTTGAACATCTTGATTATCTGTAGACCTTCATTGGTCTATGGATAATTCAAGTGTGCTTAGTGTAAGTAGTTGTTAGGTATGTAGCGTAGTGTAGTTCTCATTGTATTTTAGTTTTGTTAATAAAGGCTCTGCCCACCTAGATATTTTATTACACGCATACATCGGATAGGTATTGATGAGATGTGTCCAGTTTGGTTTCGAAAACATTTTCTTAACCAAGTCCCACTCATCTGGGGCCGGTACAACAAGTTATTATAAATATCTGTGTAATGAGTAATCTCAAAATTTAACACATAATTTCTTCTTTCTACAAAAAAAACAAGTACTTAGTACGAATAAGTCGTGACGGATCCACCATACCACTAGTCCTACCCCTGGTGGTAGGGTGGGTCCGAAACCATACCACCATCAAGTAATAGTGTTGTGACACAATTTTAAAACAAAAGTTTTGTTTGTACTTATTATTGTTTACAGCAAATAAACTAAAAGAACAAACTGTAAAAATGTACCTACGCAATTCGTCTAATTCATGACCAATGGTAATTTGTTTGTTGACTAACTGCAATTGTACGCCCATTATAAAATCGTCTTTAATAATTTGGTTTATTCGCCGTTTTTTAGGTATCTTTGTTTCATGAATCTTATGTAATACATTCAGCAGTTTTCTTGTTCAGTAATTTATTTATTTTTGAATGAAATGATTCTAATATGTTGGTTGTGCTAAATACTACAGGGGGAATGTATTTTCAACCAAAAAGTTTCGATGTAGTTTATAAACATTTCCATTCGTTTCAAACTGTGACATTCCGATTTTATATAATGAAATCCTGGTAACACTTCATCAAGAGGGAGTAGTGGTAAGGCGGTAGTGAGAGCTACTATTCTCCTTTCAGGTTTATTTTGCGTATTCTTCAGGGACTTCGCCTTTTTAGGGTTCCGTAAAACGTAAAAACGGAACCCTTAAAGATTCGTCATGTCTGTTTGCCTGTCCGTCTGTCCGTCCGTATGTCACAGCCACTTTTTTCCAAAACCATAAGGACTATACTGTTGAAACTTGGGAAGTAGATGTATTCTGAGAACCGCATTCAGATGATTTTTATGTCTTTCTAAAGAGGTAAATACGTAGGACAGTTAGTTCAACAACCAGCTAAGACAAAGATAAACCTTACAGTTCCATGGCCAAACCTGCAGAAGAATAAGAAGTATGGTGCCGTAGTGAGCATGATGATAACAGCGAGATGGTCTTCCTCTTCCTCGGCACACCACAGCCGCAGTGTCGGTAGCACGAGCATCAGCAGGCATGATATCAGGAACATCACCCTGAAAACATTTCGTTATCTTATATATAAAATTCTCGTGTCACAGTGTTTGTTTCCTTACTCCTCCGAAACGGCTTTACTGATTTTAACCAAAATTTATATGCATATTCAGTAGGTCTGAGAATCGGCTACTAGCTATTTTTCATACCTTTATTTATATGGCAAAACAACGTTTGCGGGGTCAGCTAGTATTATATATTATATGCCATATAATCTTATATATAAAATTCTCGTGTCACAGTGTTTGTTTCCTTACTCCTCCGAAACGGCTTTACTGATTTTAACCAAAATTTATATGCATATTCAGTAGGTCTGAGAATCGGCTACTAGCTATTTTTCATACCTTTATTTATATGGCAAAACAACGTTTGCGGGGTCAGCTAGTATTATATATTATATGCCATATAAAATACTGTAATACTGAAAAAGACAACTAGGCTGCATATATTCACTAGGTACACTCACCTAGAGGGTACAGTGCTCAAGTTCTCAATGAACATTTTGATTCCAAGGAACCTGGCCTCTCGTAACGCGGCGCCAAAATACATCAGCGCACCGACCCACAACAATAATTCTGCACATATCCTCACCTGCAAAGATATTTTATTTGTAAAATTTGAAGCCATGGTGACCCAAAGGCTCTGCGATTCACAATCTTGTGGTCTCATAGGTTCGAATACAGGTGGTATTCGCACCTCAGGTTTGTTTTCAAGATGTACAAATCTGTCATCACAGCAGGCTTTCATGGTTAAGGAAAACATTGTGCGGAAACTAGCATGTTTTAAGAATATTTCAAGGTTATGCCACTATGGTGAAATTGAGCGTTCTAGCCACAAGGCTACCGCAAAGTGCTTAATTTATAACTTCCAGTTCATTTGAAAATAAGGCTTACTTTGGCTTGCCAAGATTCAAAGTTCATGAGCCTGCATTCTCCCGTGAGGTCCTCCCACCAGCCTTCCATGTTGTTGATCGGTATATCTGTTTCTGGAAGAGACTACAGGTTTACTTCAAATTTTCAACGATTTAATTTGTCACAATTTCCACATTATTACTAAAAACCATCCTTATAACGTCTCTATGGCTTATGCCCTATACTTCTAGATATTTTATAAATGTACTTTAAGTATGAAAGCATACGTGTGCTGTACGTGCACGTATCTGCGTAATATTACAGTCCTGCACTTTCTGCGCTGGCCCAGGGTTCGATGGGTAATGGAACCCACGCGAGGCCAACTGTCATAGAATGACTTATCTGGCCTTGGCCTTGGCTAAATTAGTAGTAAACCTGTACGTGACACTAACAAATGTATAGAAAACTAGAACAGCACCCTTGCTATTATAACAGGAATTTCAATTAATTATAACAGGTCATGTCATAGCTTCGAACCCCGCCTGCAGGGGTACAAGTCTGTCATTGTCACTGAATTTAATGGTGATGAAAAACATTGCGAGGAAACCGACATATTCCAAAAAAGTATTTTTTAGAGTATCTTCTTGTGAGAGAAGACCCCGAATCCCAGCAATGAGAACATAAAGAAAACTGCTTGTGGTTGGTTTATTATGATATACAGGACGTTAGGTGGGCGCTGGTAATCGTACATCGGTATTCAAATTGAAACAGTAGGTATAACTGGATAACATTTTTGAAGCATTGATTTCCAAGCTAAATAAATAAATAAATATACCTATATATAATTCACACACAACATCATCTGACCCCAAATTAAGCAAAGCTTGTACGATGGCGGCCAAATAGCTGATATAATACTTATATAGTTTTAAATACATACTTATTATACATAGAAACACCCAGACACAGTGCAAACATTTGAATTCATCACACAAATATTTGCACTGGGTGGGAATCGAACCCACGACCCTCGGCTTCGCAGGCACAGCTATTACATTGGCTCTAATTTCTATTTTGATATTGTGGAACATAGTTTGTCATGGGACTTATGGAATTATTTACAAGCTAAAAATGAAACTATGTATACCTACTACCAACTACCTAATTGTAAATTCCCTACATATTTACAAAATCAAAAAACACTTTAACTACGAACTTAAAATTTTACTAAATACACAAACCTATCACACGAACCTATGTTCGTTTTTCAACAAGTATGTCTAATAGTAAAGAAATAATTATTTATATGAGTAAAACTAAACGAAGGACTTCAATTTAAATATTAAACTGACATACTCAAACTAGGTATTTTAAACCAAATAACATAGGTAGGGCCAACTCACAGCACTGCTCCTGAAGAAGAAGCTGATAATAATCTACTTACTTCAATATAGTGAAATAAAAATGTATTAGCACACAAAAACTCAAGTTACTTACAATCACTAACTTAATTAACACGTGTAGGGTAAATACAATAAAAGAAATAAAGTAAAAAATAAGTCGGTAAACTCTGGATCCCACACCAGGGTGACCTGTGACGTGGGTATCCAGGCTCCTTATTGTGCTAAGGGCATTTAGAAAACAAACAAAGTTTGACTGTTGATTGTACAGCCAAACCTTGAGGTTCTATCTACATCCTCAAGGTATGCCATCAAATCATTTAACAAACACTAAAAACCTTTAGCCACCTCCTAAATAAAGTTACTCAGGTAAAGAACACAACATAAAATAAGCTTACTTCTATCCTTGTCTTTGGAATGGCTCTTGAAGCGAGCGCACTGCGGTCCGGCAAGCTTACTGGCGTTTATGATCTCTACAGCACCCGGGTCCACCTCCGATCCGTTCAAATGCATTGTACAGTTCTCTAGAAGCGCAATATACAGTTACACTATATACAAGCAATTAGATAAGATTAGTCTAATACCTACAATAGCGGATTGTTATTACAAGCTTATTTACAAAACAATCCCATCCTTTTCTTACATGCCAACAATAATTGCGAGATAACTTCTTTAATATTCATTGTACCTACAGATACTTGCAAAAGTATTCTTCAATACTTCTGCGTAACCGCGGCCTCTGCATTTACTACATCAATGTCCTCTAAAAGCTGTGACAGTATAAAATCTACCAACTTGTTATGGTATAATTTATCAACAATGTTAAAATGTTTTACATTGTTTGTTTATTCACTCTGCAACTTACCACCTTCAGTAACTAATTCAGTATCATTAACCATAGGTCCTGTGGTAGAGTTAACTGCGGTAGCGTTCAAGCCTCGTTCCGGAGGCCCCGGTCTCAAAGTGAAGCAGACCAGGGAGATGAGGAAGTAACAGGTGAACAAGATGAACTGACGGTAAAAACGGAATTTCACGAAGGTGTTCCATTTTGTTTTCAAAAGGTCGATGAGCATGCCTTCGAGAAGGCCAAGATGTTCATCTTTCTCCTAGAGAAACAAAAGAAAATAAAATAAAAAACATTGGTACAGCAATTGAGAGAGATAAACAATTGTACAGTTATCCTTAATTTCATTGTTACTATGAAAATGTTATAAAGATCTGGTCTAAATATCAGACATCGTAAATATGATGTTTTAAGTTGTATGACACATCTATTGTGTGCATAACAGCATAACACACACTCTTGCTAGATGCACATATGTAATAGAGAACTGATATGTACTATTATTACAATCAGCAAACTCACCCCAAAAACAACCAAGTTGAGAGCAGAATCCTTGCTGATCAACCCTGTCACCGTATCAATAGTATCCACTTGATCCAAAGGATACGCTGCACATGTAGTGGCACCAATCTGCCAATAGATCTCACGTTCTATGTTGACTATGTGAAAAAACATTTCTGTTCGAGCAAGTTTGGCGGCCAGTGTAAGTGGGGTTAGATTTTGAACGTTACTAATGTTCAGAGACGCTCCTACTTCATATGCCATGTCAAAGGTACCCTGAAAATTGCACATTGGCACTCATTTAGTACCGCTAATGTTCATCATTAATAGACCTTTCGGTTGACTCAAGAATAAAATTCTTACCACTTTCTCATATATGACAAGCATGTGCAGAACAGTATTGCCATTGGTGTCCTGTTTGTTAGGATCTGCTCCTCGAGCTAATATCAATCTATAGCACTCTTCCTGTCCCAAACATGCGGCGAAACTTAATGGATATTCTCCCCAATACACATACCTGTAATGTACAGCAGTTTACGACTCAATAGTAGGTGGTCCGCAGACGTTAAAAAATGTGGTATGTAAGATCAGCGTTGTAAGATTGATTTTAAAAACAATATCCACTACTTAGTTTGATAGCATAAATCACTTTTAGAGATACAAATATCGGTTAAGTCGACCCCAATTTCGAAATCACTAGTATCACAATTACAAACAGAATCCTCAACACATGCCGATCATAATCCTTTTATATCTTAAGAGAGAAATAGCTAGTAGTCCTTACCCATTATAATTGGTTTCAGGTTGTACATTGACCCATTCATGGTCGAAAGAGTCCGTCCGAGACGCTTTCTGGTCCTCAGGGCACATGAAGTTCCCATAGCAGCGCTCGTGGTAGTCCGCTCCTGCGTCTAGGAGGAACTTCACCATTGTCGGGTCTTCATTCACTATCGTGATGTGCAAGACGCTCTCGCCTGCAGACACAAGCTCAGTTGTAGCGACTTTTGTAGCCGTAGTTCGTTATATTGTCTTATCATAAATATTTTTGGTTGCGCACGCGACGACCATATCATTTATCCATCTTTCATCTTTCATTTATCCTTTGAAATAGGTATATTATTTGAGGTTACGTGCAACTTTCTAACTTAACTCCATTTCCAATATAGTCTATTATCAGTTTTACCCACGTAGTTCCCGTTTCCGTGATTTTTCAGCGATGAAAGTAAGCTTTCTATTATTTTCTATTTCTATTCTACACTATCATACCTAACCTTACTGTGTTCCAAATTTCAACTTTTTAACCCGAACTATTTAGGTAGATGTTGTGCCGTGATTGAGCAACAAACATCCAAACTTTCACATTTATAATATAAGTAGGATGTTACTCAGTGACAATGTAGTATTTAACAGAGAAAGAATTTTAAAATCAATCCAATAGTTTTGAGTTTATGGATTACCTACAAAAATACATCATACGAACACATCAATAAATTGCGAAATACACACCATGATCATATGGTAATTTTATTCCAAAACTTTAGTGAAACTTCCAAACATTTGAGATATTCGTGCAAGAGATCAGACGGTAGGCTATCTACACCTACCATCTACGGTCTAGTTATTACGAACAATAAATCGCTTAACTACTTAATCCGCCAAATAAACTGTTTCATAAGTTCTAAACAGCCAACCTCTACACAACCGCTCTAAAGACCAGCCCATAAATTAGTTCTAACATACTCGTATCCTGAATGAACTAAATAATGAATTGCTTTAATAACCACGAAAGGCTTCGCGTGCCAAATTACACAGGAAGTGTGCATTAAATCACTGTCGATTAATTTTTCAGCGCACCGTTATCGGGGGCATTTTATCAAATTAGTTTTGCTACGCCAGCGAGTTGCCGCAATATTCTATGTGATTAAGTACCTACTACTATTGAAGCTAAACATAGCCGAACAAACATGAGCCGACGAGCACTAGAATTAGGTTTAAAATGTTCCCAACTCCCCCCTATTTTCCTCTTCTTCTCCTAATCCTAGACACATGTAAAAAAAAAGAATTGAAATGACAAAGATCACGGACCCCGGTGACTGTGGAGTGGCTAATTTAAATAATATTTTTAAAAAAAGATGCTAAACATAACATCAGCTTGTAGTAAAAAGATTCCGCTGCTCCCACTATTGGTTCTCGGGACTCACATCACATTACACTCAATCCGCCACGTTTAGGTTCCCTACTAATATTACAAATGCGAAAATAAATGCTGTTTGTCTGTTTGTTACGCTGCACGGCGTATATGCGTAATATATGTATTTACGCAAGTAGGTATGGACACCAACAAGAGGATGAAAGTCTGTGTGGAAGTTTTATGAGTTTTCAAGCTTGAAACTTATTCGTCAACATTATATACCTTTACACCTGTAGGTATATACCTATATGTAATAATATATGTACCTTTATCTAACACATATTATATTACTAGCAGTGCCCCGCGGTTTTACCCGCATAGTTCCCGTTCCCGTCGTTCCCGTTATTTTCCCAGGATAAAAAGTGGCCTATGTGTTCTTCCAGACTATAATCTAACTGTATCCCAAATTTCAGCCCGAACCGTTCATACGTCATGGCGTGATTGAGCAACAAACATCCAAATATCCAAACATGCATACTTTAACATTTATAATATTAGTGGGATTATAACATATATATTTATTATGTACCTACGAGTGTTAAGTTACGGTGGTCTAGTCGGGAGAACGGCGGCTGCCGATCCGGAGACCCCGGGTTCAAACCCCACATGCACCACTGTCTTTTCGAAGTCATGTGCGTAATGCCGCTAACTTAAAACGGTGAAGGAAAACATCGTGAGGAAACCGACATGTTCCTAGAATCTTTCGAAGTCATGTGTCATCCACCAACCCGCACTGGGCCAGCGTGGTGGATTATGGCCTTAACTCTCTCCTTGCGAGAGAAGGCCTCGAGTCCCAGCAGTGGGAACGTTTAGTGGGCTGTTGATGTTGACCTACGAGTGAACAAATATAACATTCAAAGTTGGTTACCCTGGAATAATATTTGATAAAATAAATAATTGTGAAAAACTGGTAAGCCACAGGTAATAACAGCTGCAGTTAGTATTCTTATATTTACAAAACATTACGTTACGGCTGGTCTCGTCGGGAGAAGCGACTGCCGATCCGGGTTCAAATCCTACGCACAACCTCCTCCACAAGTGCATCCTCTTTTAGCCTACAACTAGACCGTCCCTCCCAGGGAACAAGTGCCAGTCGGTTGGCGGACGCACGGCTGAGCGCTCGCGCAGCACGTTTCCCGCGCATATTGTTATTAGATATGTCGACAACCCTCCGCGCTAGACAGGGACAGAGTTACGCGTTAGAAAGAGCGCAAATGTTTACTTGAAAACCGCGACAGGTATTGCGAGCTGAATTGAACTTTGTTGTGTCCCAGCAAGAGTCGCTATTTATATAACTGTTTTCGGTAAGTGAGGCTTCTGTACTAATATTTATTCTGTGGCACAACACTGTATTTTCAAAGTCATGTGCGTAATGCCGCTAACGTATAACGATGAAGGAAACATCATGAGTAAACCGACCTGTACCTAGAATCCTTCGAGGTCATGTGTCTACCAACCCTCACTGTGCCAGCGTGGTGGATTATGGTCTCCTTGCGATAGAAGTAGCGTTGCCATATCTACACGAAGCTAAAAGTAGCTACTAGCTTATCTTGCTATCTTAGCTTGAAAAATTAGCCTCATGTGCTCGAACATAAGCATTACATTGTGCTGTCTACGGTAGCCTTACCGTAGTATTCATCGCTAATATAGATATCGTTGATCATCTTGGGGTAAAAACGCAAGAGCCGCTTCGCAAGGTTCGCGAGAAGGGAACTTGCGTTCAAGATACATAGATGTAGAATTGTCTCGCCAACCGCACCGCGCTCCTGAAATTAACGTCACACATTGTTATATTGAAACCGTGGTTGCATCATGCGCTGACCGAAGGGGGGTGTTACAGGAAACACCCAACAAACATTTTGGCTGCAAATATAGCTTACTCTAGAACCTAAAGTGTTATGAAGGTAGAGTAGTAGTTGCAATTATAGTTTTTGGCGATAAATAAGTGTTAGTAAGAAAATGTTACGCTCATAGTGATTTAACGAGTTTATAAGAGCAATCAATGGAGGTTAGACGCATAGAGCAGCGATCGTTATCCCTATAATACAGACTAAAGCTTCTGTGATATAGCTTTGAGCTAATTTTGCAACCATAAGATCTATATAAGAATTTAACATCCAAATTAGCTCCTAAAGTTCTAAACAAGCTGCCATCAACTCTTTTGGAGCGCCGATAGTTGCACAAAAGGTGCAATTAATCTATTACAACACCAAACTCTTAAAGTGATATAAAACTCCTTTCTATAACTTAGGGCTGAATAATAGGGATATTTTTCCCTTTTAATAGAACTTGTAGTGTCAAGTATAGCCTCCATGTTATTTAAGGTTGAATTATGGAGATCGTTATCACTTTAGTACCCCTACTTGGTCACGTGTGCAATCAAATCAGCATTAAAAATGGCGTCGCAACATACTTCCTCTAAAAACCGTCGGTAAACTGGGAGTCATGCTTAAAGATGAGGGTTCCGTATGTAATAAAAGTGATATCGTAACTGTGAGTTTTCATACTTCCAAAGAAGACTAATGTTACTTATCATTGAGCAGTGATGATGATGAACACCCGAATTAATTTATTAAGATTCTTTATTTTAATATTTTTAATTGAGGGCATGTGCGTATGACAAAACATTGCACAAAGAGCTATAAAAGATTGTGTGTGGATTGTCAACCAATATTTATTTATTTTGCTTTTGGTCTCAACTTTTGGTCATAATTGACAGTTTTGGCAAGATTAGACGATAGCGAATATTGGCATGACGGAACTTCTGAACCTTTGAAATATATTTTAAGAATATAATACACAAAATAACATTTTTCTATATTTTATTTCAAAACAAGTAAAACATTATTTTTATTACCAAAAATTGATACACTTATCTGCTATAAATAAGTATATTAGGTATGTAAGTTAGTTATTTTTTAAAGTTTTATGTTTAGCATTTTTATCTATACTCGTTAACAATACATACATTTTTTAATAGAAAATAAGAATAGTTGCTATTTGATAGTGACGTTTCAAAATGCCTAATATTAAAAAAAATGTTTTTTTATTATATATCACAGTTTGTTTACATATGTATATATACATTTAGTACAACACCTTAATATCTAGGGTTACAGCAAGATATATCTTTTAGTTAACAACTATATTTTAGTTTGTCTTGGTAACTAATAGAGTAATAAATATGACTTAATACACAAACGCACAAATATCGAATATTCTTCATAAATTTTTATTTTCTTGAATATTGACTATTTAGTGCTCTTAGTTTTCAGCAGAGACACTGTAGGTATTTGCAGGTATACTTAGATTTGGTTTATCTGACGTTCCGCAAGTGTATTAAAGCTTGATGGTTGGACTTTGTAATTTATTTGAAGATTAATTCCATGACTGCTTCATCCGATTGCCGTTCAGCGTCTTCATAAGTTGGAATATTGTTTCGTTACATTTTGGCACTTTATTTATCACCAATCCTCGTCAAGTAATCATCGAATTTAACAAGTTTTGAAATGTTTATTTTAGGCTTATTGACAATGTTATTAAATTCACGTGTAGAAGGAACAATCCAGTGGATATATTTTCTTTTCTCTAATGTTCTTACTATTTTTCATGTCGTTCTGAAATAGTAATATAATTGTTTAGTTAACAGAATTAAATTTAAAAACTCAAATAATTTAAAAAATTGTTACTCATTAATATGTGAGATCTGTGTGTTGTAGTGGTTTTGGAAAATGACTCCGCGGATCCCCAAATTCATGCGCCCACCATCTTTAGATTATTAAGTTACTCAAAAACAGTAAAGCGTACTAAACGAAAACTTAATACAATAAAGGTATTTATTTTTCTACCGCTTCTAATACCAGACCCCACGGCAATTTCAAGTCAATAGGAATTTGTTTGTTACATATTTAGTAAAAAAATGTCTTGTACCATGTAAATTGGAACATTTTTTTTAGATAAATACTCAACAAAGAGTGGGCCCTTCAATTATTTGCCAATAATATATACACTTATTCACAGTAAACTTACCTTCGCAATAAAAATCCACCTTCAGCTTCCACTTCCAATAAAACATTTTAGCACACAAGTCCGCCATTTATTTTCGTAAACACAATAAGTGTGGTTATTTTAATGTCATTCATATATAATTCGTTAAACAACGTAATAAAAAAACCCACCGCACGCAGCTGGCTCTAAGAAGAATGGTAAAAAAAGTAAATCCTAGGCGCTATAATTTCCTATTGTAGATCTATACTGGAACTCAAGATGTTACAATTTACCTTATTACCACCCTCTAAAAGCTCAAGCAGTTAGTAAGATTCGTCATAGATCTTCAATACCCCTTACGGATTTTATAATCACACATATGCTACCTTTATAGCACTCAAAGTGTTAGTTAGCAGCATATAGCTCTACCATAACTCTTGAGGAGTCACTAGTCACTTAAATACCACCCTTACAGCGCTCCCACTCTTAGTTAGCGCTGCTGTACCTCCATAATTGCTCTACTATAACTCTTAAAATCATTCTGCAACCACAATATCACCATAGTGGAACCTAAGGCTATAAGAATTTGTGCCCAATCCGGGGGTATAGCAGAGTTATAGCAAGCTATAACTCCTATGTGATAGAACTCATTCATCACCTTAGGTTCTGTTTAGCGCTTTTATATATCTGTTCTAACTCTTATCTTAGCGCCTAATGTTAGTTGGGCATGACCCTCCCCCCTCAAATTGTATACGTTAAATTAAAAATCTACAAAATGTGTAAATATTTAATAATACATACATCATAGAATATTTTAAACGCGGGAAAACAACTGAAACGGCAACTACGCAGGTAAAATCGTAGGGCCCTACTAGTAAAGTCTTTTATACTACACCTGCTCGGGAAGTACCTTGATACTTTATCAAATTTACGGTAGAAAGTACGTCATTGCATATCGAACAAATATGCGGCGAGAAAACGCATCTGAGCGGGAGAGAAAAGTGTATGAAAATCCATTTCTTACGTGGTTTTTCTTTTTAATTTTGGGTAAGACTATGCGCTGGTAACCTAAATATCAAAAGCCAAAAAGTTTTTACAGTGAGTTTTTATCTCCAAGTTCGCAAAATGACACTGGCCACTAGCTGTGTGTTGGATGGTGTCAAACAATTTGAAAAAAGAACATGTGAAAATTGCAGACGCCATTGGCGCCATTTTCAATTTGTGTGTTGTTTGAGGATTCAGTTTTCGTAGAAATTTATTTTCCTCGTAGGTGTAGTATAAAGCACTATGTATCACTCGAGAGAAAGTGCGATTCCCGATCGGTCCGTAATCGGTCACTTTCTCCTCTTGGTGAACAACGTACTATTTTATCCATTTATTGTATTTCTACTCGTGACCCCCCAAAAATTCGAGGCCGGGACCGCGCCTGGGTGGCTTAGTGGTGAGGAAAGGTCTGTGCCACTCATACGACTCCTACCCGACAAATAAAATGCACTCAAATATGGGCTTTATATCATGCCAGTTAAGATATTAGATTACATTGGCAACATAAATTAGCAGACGGCCGTCAGCGAGCGGTCTGCTAATATGTGTAGCCAATGTAATCTTTATTGTAACTTGGATTGCATAAAGCCCATATTTGGGTGTGTTTTATTTGTCGGGTGGTAGCCGAGTCGTATAATTCGGCGCAGACCTTAAAAAGAAGATCACAATAGTGGGGTTGTAGGTTCAAGCCCGCCTGCTCTTCTAATTTTATTATTCGAAGTGTAGTTTATCATTACTACTGGTTTTAATAGAGAAGAAAAACATCTTGATAAAAGTGAAATTACAGGGCTTAGAGATATAACAACTTAGATCTCTGGGTGACGAGCGCAGTGCAGTGCTAGGTAATGATTTGGAATCTTCATGTTCCAATAGCTGCGTGTCACTGTGTTGTTATGTGGCAGGCATGTTGCTTACCATCAGGCACATGACCTGCTCGTCTCGTCACTCTATATTAAAAAAAAAAAAAAAAAAAAAAACCGGATCATCACTGCCTCATCCATCAATCCGCACGTCAACATGGTTGATTATGGCCTTGACTCTCTCTTGATGAGAGAAGCGTCCGAATGGGAAAGGAAGGTTGCTTATGCTTAGGTTGCTTAGGCTCGCTTATGCTATTATGAAAATCATCATCTGATGGTGATGACAACCAAATTATTGTAACGGTACGTAATCCTACTTCCTACTAATATTATAAATGTCAATAAATAAATATTGGTGGACAATTCACACACAGCACCATCTGACCCCAAACTAAGCAAAGCTTGTATGATGGCGGCCAGATAGCTGATATAATACTTATATAGTTTTAAATACATACTTATTATACATAGAAACACCCAGACACCGTGCAAACATTTGAATTCATCACACAAATATTTGCACTGGGTGGGAATCGAACCCACGACCCTCAGCTTCGCAGGCAGAGCTAATACCAACTAATCCACGAGGTCAGTCAATGTTTGGATGTTTATTGCTCAATCACGTCGGAACATAATATATGAACGCATCGGGCTCAAACTTGGAATACAGGTAGAATATAATCTGGAAGAACACATAGGCTTTTTATCCCGGAAAACTAATGGGAATGGGAACTCCGCGGGTAACACCGCGGGGAGCTGCTAGTAGGGAATAAAAATAAGTTCAATTTATTCTATCAATTATTATTTGATTTTGAAGAACATTTTGAACAAAAAGAATTAATTATTATACTAAATACGTTTATGAATCTAATGGTGTGTGGCGGTGGTTCATAGATCAGTCAACATAGTGTTTTTTTGATAAATGATTCTTAGAAGATTATTTTAAAAGCGACCCATGTCAAAGAAATCTGAAATCTTTATGCTCTTGTATTTACACGTACACGAAAACTTCAATTAAAGTTTACTTATTCATGTACCCGTGAGGAGGTAGGGTTCGTTTACTTCGCCGCCAATATGTTCCCAAGGGCAGCATCGTCGTTTAAACTCGCTTAGGAACGACCTAACTTTAGCATAGAATAGATAATATAGACTTTAGGCAGTTGTGTTTAGACAGTTTAATTTCTACAAACACTACGAATATGTTTCATCACCTTCCTCACAGTTTCACCCTAATCACCCTATAGAACTATAGACTATAGGCAGCCTCGTCAAATTAATGAAGTCCGGGTCAAATCGAACTGTTAATTCCCGCAGGTCTACTGCCTGAAGCTGCGTTTCCACCAAAGATGTGCGAGGGAAATGTGAAGATGTGTCGTTGAAGACTAAATACATCGTTTTTACAAAAAGGAACTTAAAAAAAAAGTGACACGGAAACAAAATAATTACACACTAAAAAAAGTTTTTAAATAAATCTGCAAACACAAATTAAAACAAAAATAAATACGACAAATAGTTTTTGCATACTCGTACCTATTAAGAGCACATTATCCACGTTACACAAAAATCTAATGAGTTCTTCAGTGACATCAAATAAAATAAAAGAAGTAAGTAACTCAAAGATTTAGTTGATGAAATGCGTACCTTAAGATCCCAACAGAGTTCCCGATAGCCAGAAGGATTGGCATCGTACTCCTCCTGAGTGACCTGAGGCCAATCAATCTCTACATCAAAGTCTTCGTCTGGGTTCTCCATCCCTCGTAATGGGGGTAACTAGAAACAAAAACCATATACTTTCAACGATCGCAACAGGAATTCTTCAACACATACACAATGAACAATGAATCTCCTTGAATAAGGTCCGCATAAGATCTTCTCTGAATAAGATACTATAAGGTCTTCTCTGAATAAGATCCCAGCAGAGTTCCCGATAGCCAGCGCGCTGGCTGGCGTTGGCTGGCAGCGGGATTGGCGTCGTACTCTTCCGGGGTACGACTTCTTCTTCTTCTTCGGGGGATGCCAATCTTTTTCCACATTAAACTCTTCGTCTGGGTTATCTTTCGTCAACGGTACATTCAGAATAAAAGCACATGTTATCTTATCTTACCAGTTTATGTCGAGCCCGCTCCTTGTTCCTGAGAAGCACGATGTGCGAGACCGGTATGTACCGCCCCTTGCCTCGGTTGTACAGAAACGGTTCCACCTTCGTCTTGATGGCGTGGTCTATCTCGGCGTATTGCTTATTTTGCAGTGCTCGCTTCATCATGTCCACCAGCAGACCTCCTCCTGGTATGGAAGTTTCAATAAGAAATCTAGTTTACGCGATCCAGCCGCCAAAAAATTACAAAACTGTTAAAAAATGAGCCTGCGGCCTGTGGTCGGTTGGCAGAGCGATTGAATTAAACTGCAAGTGAAATCGCCGAAGCTTGTAAACACAAGTAGTTGCGCTACATAGTATTCATGGTGGCGGCAAGAGCGTCCGATTCACAATCATGTGGCAGTAGGTAGGAATCTCGTCTGCATCTTTTTCAGGCGCAAATAAAGATAAGATTCAAGAAGAAGGAGAAGTACAAGAAGGTACAATGTCATCTTTGGCTTTAACGGCGAAGGAAAACATCGTGTTCCAAGAATCTTCTTAGATCACATGTATCGTTCGCTTTCCCATATTTGCGCGGGTATTATAGATTATGGCCTTGACTCTCTCTCTTTATGGACCTGAGTCAGCAGTGTGAACATAAAGTGATCTACCACTACGCTAGCCGAGTGTGATTTGCCGAAACCCACGTCCTTGAAAGATGTCTTTCTTGGAAAATGTCAGCTACCTCATGATTTTTTCCTTCACCTTTCATCACCCCGCGATTTTACGCAGTCTCCATAATTATCACGCTACAAAAAGTAGCCTATCTGCTAGTCCAGAATATAAACTATCTGTATTTCAAATTTCAACGGATGTTCAGCCGTTGCCACGGATAAGGCCTGTTTTAGGATAAGGCTAGAAATACGATAAATCTAGTAAAAAAGACTTTGCTTTTAGCGCCCCACGATTTTACCCGCGTAGTTGCCGTTCCAAGTGTTTTCCCGCTTTTCCCGCGTTTTTTTTTAAATAGTCTATATGCTATTAGATATTTTGAATTTTGTAGTTTTTTAATTTAACTTATACGATTTTGGGGGGGCTCATGTCCCCTGTGACCCCCCCCCCCCCTTCGGACCGCGCATGCTCGTACTCGCACTAATCAAAATGCAAACAGGCCTATAGGGTGATTGCGCAATAAACAACCAAACTTTTTCACATGGTAACATTAACTTACCTTTGATGTCCACTAGCTTATAAAGTTTCTGTTCCGATGTCCCCGCCTGTTTCTTCACGCCACTTGTCACATTGCTCTCAGTATTACCCATTTTTCACAACAACTTTAAAACTATTCGATTTTAATTTAGAAATTTTAATTCGTTAAATCATTCTCAAACAGTTATGTACAATCAAACACGTTGCGAACAATATGACTAATTTAGTTTTAATACTCTATAGCTCTATAGCTATCTAGAGTCTACCCGTCAATATTACACGCCTTGAACATTACTCAAGACAAACTGACTGTTTATTAAAATTTCTGTATATTAGATCTGAGAAAAACTGTAAATTAAACTAAATTACTAAAGCTAATTTTATAGATTTTCCTTTAAATTCTAGGTACAACTAATCAACGCCAACAACACTAACTATTGATATCGATTTAACAGATTAGGTTACCAAAGGAACCAGCTACAAGCGACAGAACAAGAGTTTTCCAGAAAAAAAATTAAGATAAGGACTGCTCGTAGCTCGAAAAAGTGACATCGTTTCATAGTTGACAGTCCGAAGACTCGAACAAGAGACTCTATTTTTGTGATAAAAGAGTTTAGGCTTCGGAATGCGTTGCCTGAGTGGATTTTTCCACATTGGTAACAATCACAACAATCTTGAAATCGAGAGTGAATCGGTTTCTTCTAGTAACGCAAATAAGCACATTCCATCGCAAACCGCATCGTCGCTTAACATCAGGCGAGATAGCACTCAAGTGTAAACCTACAAAAATAAAAATAAAACGTAATATATTTACGAAATATTGTTTACTAGAAGCGCCCCGCGGTGTTGCGAAGTTTCCGTTCCCGTTGTTTTTCCGGGATAAAAATGTAGCCTATGTGTTCTTCCAGACTATAATCTATATGTGTTCCAAATTTCAGCCCGATCCGTTCATACGTTAGGACGTAATTGAGCAACAAACATCCAAACATCCATATATTCACATTTATAATATTAGTAGGATAGTAGGATTAAAAGCCACAAAACACGACGTAGTATATTTTTATTTATACTTATTTATTTAATAATTATTTCACAATAACACATGTAATAAAATATTTCGATCTGTCTGCAAAGTAAGTACAAATGGAATACTAAGTAAACATTTTCTACCAGCTACACACAGTGTTGGACAGAAATAGGTGATAGGAAAACTTTAGTAGAACTTTATTAATAAAAAAACGACTCAAACTTAGTTTTTGTAACTTAACTAAACATACGAGAAATGTGTCACTTACTGTAAAAACACGTAATACTTAGTAAGGGTTCCTGCACAAAACCGCGATGCGATGCGATATGACGCCGCATCGCAGGAACTTGCGATGCGAATTGCTGCGATACGATTCTGTACGGCAAACCGTTGATTAAAGTAACCATACCTTCAACGGTACTCAGCCGTGTTGGACGTGTTTTTCGGAAGTGTAACATGGATCGCAAAAAGATTGTTGCATTGCTGTTATTGTTAAATAGATTTGAAAGAAAAAGAAGATTTTGGGCTCATCCATTTATTACGATTATGAATGCTGATGGGAACTATTTTACTCGCAAGTATTATGGGTTGAGAATAGAAGAAGATATTTTTTTGATTATTTTAGAATGAGCATATCTTCATTTGAAGTGCGTCTTTCTCTTCTTCTGTCTAAGATCTGGCTAAAATAGTGTCACCAAGTATGACGTAATATCGCAGGAATGCGCGATGCGAATCAAATCGAAAGTTCTTGCGATGCATTCGTGCGAATTCACAGATATTTGAGATGCGATGCGAATTCGTGGTTTTGTGTGGGAGCCCTAATTCAGAGTATACAATATAAATATGTCTGACGGTAAATAAATAAT
This sequence comes from Ectropis crepuscularia, assembly GCA_963693475.1. Lineage (NCBI taxonomy): Eukaryota > Metazoa > Arthropoda > Insecta > Lepidoptera > Geometridae > Ectropis > Ectropis crepuscularia. Next base: position 10,557,141 of record OY856339.1, on the reverse strand, counting down.
GTTATTATGTATCTTCATTCTGTATATACTTACCGACTTCAAAAACGGAGGAGGTTTGTTTCCTCAGAATTTTTGACTAGGTGAACCGATTTCGATATTTTGTTTGTTCAAAGGGAAAAACGTAAAATAAATAAATTTCAGGTATAAATTTAAGTATTTCACATCTATCGTTAAATTCCTAAAACAGCCTTTTTTTTAATTTTCTAACACAGGCCTATCTAAGTGTGCTATTAAATTATCCTTATTTATTTTGACTTAATTTGTGTGACTGTATATTGTAGACAGGTACTCTATCTTTCAGGTGTCGTTCTCGGTGTTCTCACAATCAAGTAGAAAACTTCCACCACGCTGAGAACAGACGCGCTGAAGAATAAACCAGCCATTCCTCCGACGGACACTGAAATAATAATATTACAAATCCTTAAAAACACAAGGCTACACCAAACGCTAGTACTAGGTACCACAGATCAGAAAATAGTTACTTCGTGTACTACTTAGTATGTCGAGAGAAAAATGTATTCTACTCATATGTACCACCTAATAAAATAAATAAATAATTACCAACTTTTACTAAAGAGATGAACCCAGATCTCACAAAATAAATCGGTTTTACCAAAACTTTTCGTAATTTAATCTTAATTTTTGTCAAGTACAACGTTAAGTTTTGTAAGACAGAATGCACATGTTTTTACGATTTCAAATGTGAGGCTAGTTCATAACTGACGCCAATTTTTTTTACAAAGAAAACTAGCAGCTCTTTGCGGTTTCACCCGTGTGGTTTCTAATCCCGTTATTTTCCCGGGATAAAAAAGCGTATTTATTCAAGACTATTTAGCTGTCTATAGGTACCTATAGGTGGCAAATTTGATCCAGATCCCTCCAGTAGTTTTTGCGTGATAGAATAATTATAGGTAATATACATTCACACATATTCTCCAAATTTCCCGTTTGTAATACGTGTAGTAATTGCCAAATAAGATTAGCAATAAATATTTACCAACAAAATCCAAGTTAGTTCTAAGCACGTTTCTTTGGTACCGCAAAGTCGGCAACGAAGACATTCTTACAGTAACCAGGTTGCTCTTCCCACGATCTTTGTAGTCAGGTGGTGTGGACCTATGAACAATTTAATATTATTAAAAGAAAAAAAAGTAAGATATTACTAAAACCATAATTTATGATACCCATTTTCAAAAAAGTAAGATATTACTAAAAAAATTATGTATGATACCCATTTTTATAAATTTCCATTTTTTGTTGATAAAAAAAAAATAACTAGCAAAATAATAAACGTTCATACTTTTTTTTGCATTGTTTCTCTTCTCTTCTTTCAGAATCTTTTTTCAAAATTTCTTAAGCATCGTATCGTATAGTAAAGAGCAAAAAATGAGCGTAAATGTCAAAGTAACGCTCAAAATCTCGACAAATGACGAGTAAGTAGGTACACATCGAAAAGTAGGATTCAATTGAAATCGACTCCTTTTTGCGGAGAACACGCCTACGCTATATTTTGTCACGCCTTTATCTTTTTTCTTCTTTAAGGCCTACTGTCCACGCACGCCTCTTTTGTCGAATGCATGCATCCTACGAACAAACGCAAGACGTGCGGCTGTCGTGTCGTTGTCGTTTCGTGGACACAGACTTCATTATTTGTACGCAAGATGCAAGCATTCGTCTTGCATCCGACAATTGTCGAAATTGTGCGGATGTCGTGCAGCTACGTGGACAATTGGCCTAAGAGTTGTTTCGAAACATATTTTTTGTTTTATTTAAGTGCTATAAATAGTGTCTCCATCCATACCTCTTATGGTTAACAATGTGTATTTCAGTTTCAACACAAGAAGGCAAGCAGTTTGTGTCACTGTCCTCTTTGTTCGATTCCAGTCCAAGTTTAATTTGTGCTGGAATAAAGATTTAATTAAAATTAATACTTTATTTTCATAAGCTTACATTTCTAACTAGGTACCAAGATTTCATAACTAAACAAAATCAAAATACAATATCAACTTCAGGTGGTCACTGAAGCCCACACTAGGTTATCCTGTGTTGTGGTTTTCAGGCTCTCCTCCAAACTAAATTAAGTATTAAAACATTGTTTCGTGAGTTTTGCTCTACGTAGACCAAAGAGTTTACGGATAGCAGTATTATAAGAGTGTAATTTGAATAGTGACTAGGTATGACCCGCGGTGTAACCTGCGGCTTAGCAGTTTTCCACAATAGTCTATTTTCACTACAAATCAGTTTTAGTTAAGCGATTGAAGCACGGATAGGGCTGAAGTTTGGAAAACAGCTAGATTACATTCTGATCACAGGTTTTACATCGTGGAAAAGTTACGAGATTGGGAACTACACGGGTAACACCGCGGGGCGCACATCAATATATGTCACATCACATCACGCACATCCATTTTTGTAGTGGTAGGACTCTTGGCAGAGTACGCCTGGGAAAGGACCACCTTTGCCAATTATTCTACCGCCAAGCAGTAATGTGCAAACATTACTGTGTTCCGGTTTGGAGGGCAATGTTTCCAGAGAAATTACAGGGCTTAGAGATATAACAACTTAGATCTCTGGGTGACGAGCGCAGTGCAGTGCTAGGTAACGATTTGGACTCTTCATGTTCCAATAGCTGCGTGTCACTGTGCTGTTATGTGGCAGACATGTTGTTTACCATCAGGCACATGTCCTGTTCGTCCCGTCACTCTTTATTTAAAAAAAATGTATACATATATACTTTCAAAATTTCACAATTTTATTATTAGTAGAAAATGGTTAGGTACTACCTACTGAATAATGTACGTACCTTCGTACTGTGCCAAGCAATTCATTCCAGTATAGTTGCAGTAGTAATCCTTGTCTGTAAAAATACATTTCAAACGAAACTTTAACTTACAAAGTGTGATGCGAAGTGATTTAAAATTGAAAACACCAACTAGACCAAGCCACATTACATACACGCTATCATAGGACTTATCTTATTATAGAATACAAGCAGTGCCCCGCGGTTTCACCCGCTTTGTTCCCGTCGTTCCCGTTTTTTTTTGTTCGGGATATAAAGGAGCCTATGTGTTCTTCCAGACTATAATCTATCTATGTTCCAAATTAGCCCAATCCCATCAGTAGTGTTTACGTCAAAGGGGAACAAACATCGAAACTTTCACGTTTACAATAGTAGTATGAATAGAACCTATCTACGAGTATGAATACGGATGTCTTGTGCCTACATATAGGTATCTGATTCGCAAATCGGTATTACGAATAATTTCAACACATTATAGGATTTAATCACGATGAAAACTACGTAGGTATTATGAAATAAATGATTAGGTATAACTCACAAGAAGGATCTCGAATGGGTGCTACGCAGCCACAATGCTCGTAAGAACGGTGTGTACTTTTGGCCAGTTTGCAAGCACCGTATGAATATACCTTCAACAATAAATTTAAAGTAATAAGTATCATTGGAGTAACCAAAGCCAAGGACTTAGCGTCGGCTACTTGGGAGATTGAGCCTAGATATTGAGTGCTGAAATCGCGAAACGTGGTACTATGACTCCCAAACCGAACTTATTAAACTTCATATTATGATACAAAACCTTTTGTTATAATTAGCTAACATGAGTTTAATACTAGCATATAGTTTTATATCACGTCTCAAAATTCACAATCATCATCATCATCAACAGCCCACTAAATGTTCCCACTGCTGGGACTCGGGGCCTTCTCTCGCAAGGAGAGAGTTAAGGCCATAATCCACCACGCTGGCCCAGTGCAAGTTGGTGGATGACACATGACTTCGAAAGAATCTAGGTACATGTCGGTTTCCTCACAATGTTTTCCTTCACCGTTTTAAGTTAGCGGCATTACGCACATGACTTCTGAAAAGACAGTGGTGCGTGTGGGGTTTGAACCCGGGGTCTCCGGATCGGCAGTCGCCGTTCTCCCGACTAGACCAGCCGTAACTTATTAACACGTACTTATTCACAAATGAGTTCAATTTTATGTGGTTAAAATTACTAACAGTACTGTTACAAGAAGATGTAGGCATAGCTTACCTACGCCTGTCCAACCTACCCATCTTGTCGCTCAGTCCTACAAATTATACCTACAGATAACCCCGTTCTTACTGGATAAGTATGCATCATCATTTCTGGAACCTCATGAGGGAACCGACACTTCCTATCATCAATATGCTCTTGTTCCACTTCGGGGTCATTCATCATCTCCACCATAGAAAACAGAATCTCCGATTCCTGGTAATTGTTCACTTGGAACTGGAACACGTATTCTGTACCCAAGTTGTTTGTTGACAACTCTTCCGTGCTGTGAACGGAGACCTGTAAAATCAAAGTGTTATTGACATAACCAGGGCTTTTTGTGGAGACACGCAGGAGCACACAGGCACAGTGCCATCAACAACATCATCTATTTTTTTTAGTTTTTTCATTCTCTTACTTTAGAAGTTAGAGGGGGGGGGGGACACGTTTTACCACTTTGGAAGTGTCTCTCGCGCAAATTATTCGGTGTAGACAAAAATTACATTGAAAACCTGAACATCATTTTTGAAGATCTATCTATCTATGATAAACACCCCACACGTGTAGGTTTGATGAAATAATTTTTTTTGAGTTTCAATTCTCAGTATGGGGGGCAACCCTAATTTTTCTTTTTTTTTTCTTTTTTTGTAAAAATCCTAATGCGGTTCACAGAATACATCTACTTACCAAGTTTCAACAGTGTAGTTCTCATAGTTTCGGGAAAAAGTGGCTGTGACATACGGACGGACAGACAGACATGACGAATCTATAAGGGTTCCGTTTTTACGTTTTACGGAACCCTAAAAACGTAAAAGCCAGACGGGCAAACTATTGAACAACGTCTTCAGAAGTCTTATAAGATATTTATGACATTATTATGCGGTAAGACCTGGATGAGATTAGAACATAACAGGGAAGATTGACAAATAAAAGGGTGATACACTAAAGTGGATTACACATTTTTTTTACATTTGAGAAATACCTACTCTCAATATATTCTATTTATTTAACGCACCAGAAAACCTGTATCTAAGTATTTTTAAAACACCTTATTAAAACTTGTTATTTTATGGTTTCTTTCCAAGTTACATTCTAAGGTATTTTCCAAATGTCAGAACAGTCATATTTTTATTTTTACGAACGAATCTAGGGGTCGATCCAAAAAGCGGCAAGGTCGGAGCATTATATTCTCGAAGCAATTCAGGTCATTTTCAACATTAAATCAGTATTACGTACTAACTTACTACGATGCTTACTTTAGAGTCTGAATGAAGACGAAACGTAAGACCTGCTGGTCCACTGGATATGTTTGCAGTATGTAGCGGCTCTTTTAAGAACTCTCTGAAACGAGAAAAACGTTTAAGCTGGCGATAAAAAACGACTCCCGTTTGGTGTAGTAACGATAATCGTGATGAATAACATAAAGAGTATGGCCCTTTTAACAGGCTTAAAAAAAGAGGCGATTCTCAATTCGGTTGTATGTTTATGCTATTATTATTATATGTGTAAGTGTATTACGCGAAAGCGCCACGAATTGTGAATCAACTTTGATGGTTCTTTTTCAGAGAAATGTTCTGCTATAAATTTTATCGAAATCAGTGTGGCGGTTTTTGCAATTTTGAATCGATGTCAATCAAACATAGCTAAAAACACTCGCACGGAAATCAACCTTCAAATAAAGAAAACCGCATCGAAATCGGCCCATTCGTTTGACCTGTACGGTGCCACATTATGCAGTGCCACATATTTTGGGAGTTTTAAAGCGTCTGTTAAAGAAAACGGCCGACGGAAAGTGTCTGGGAGCATTGGGGCCTTATTTGTAAGGATATTGCCTATAACATACGTAAAAATCAGTTGTCAGAAAATAAGTGAAGTAAGCTGTGTTTTTATGTACCTTTATTGCCCCATATCTCAAAATTGGCCGTCTAAGCAAGTTAGCGAGTAAGCATGTGTTCTTAGTACTTACTAACTCTACTCAATCGTCCACATTTCATTCATCAGAAAATAGGTGACGTCTGGGAGCTCTGGGCTCGGACTATAAACAATTAAACAGCACTTGCCGTGTCAGTTTGTTACTTAAGTTCCTACATACATATTTTAATGTTTTCATATAAAATGCAACCTGATAATAATGTATTAGAAACTGTATGGAGAATGTATGTTTTACTAACAGCACCTCGTGGTTTTACCCACGTAGTTCCCGTTACCGTTATTTTTCCCGTTAAATTCACAGCTTACTTCACTTATTTTCTGACAACTGATTTTTACGTATGTTATAGGCAATATCCTTACAAATAAGGCCCCAATACTCCCAGACACTTTCCGTCGGCCGTTTTCCTTGACAGACGCTTTAAAACTCCCAAAATATGTGGCACCGTACAAGTCAAACGAATGGGCCGATTTCGATGCGGTTTTCTTTATTTGAAGGTTGATTTCCGTGCGAGTGTTTTTAGCTATGTTTGGTTGATATCGATTCAAAATGGCCGCCTCCACAAAATGACGGACAAAATATTTCTTCACAGCTTACCTTAATATGGGTATCAAATGAAAGGTAGTACTAGTCAAATGACTAGTAGAACATTGTGCACTATGACAAATTTCAAAGCCAAGTTGGCTGCTACCGCAAAATGGTGAAATTTATTTCTTTTTTCACAACTCCCTCAATATGGGTATCAAAGGAAAAGGCCCTCAAACATTCTACCAGTCAAGCCTTTTCATCAAAGAATTGATTGATTGTCTGTAAAGTCGGTCTATGGACGATACTTTAACGTGACATCTTCATAACAAAACACTGATGAAATCATCGCATACTCGCACAATTTACGGAGAGGACGAGAGATAGTGAAGCAAGTGTACGTTTCGTTGCGTGCAGCCGGTGTCCATCGATTTATTAAACGTTGTCACGTCATAAACCGATCAAGCTATTTTGAAATCTTACGCCCGCCATACACGCTACGGTCTACCGGAGAGGTCCGCCTGTGCAGGTATGCCTGCGCAGGTAGACCGGAACGTGTGTGGGAAGCATGCGCAGGCGACCGGAGCAAGATCGAAAATCAATTCTGTTCAGTTGGCCTGCACAGGTAGACCTTTTCGGCAGACCGTAGCGTGTATGCCAGACCTTACGTAGAATAAATTTCAAAGAAGAGTTCGGCTGGTTGTGTCGATCACCCAATTTTCCGTTAGTATTGATGCCTTTTGCGCCATAACGTTTACACAAATGTAGAAGGCATAGACGCAAAAAAAAATTGTAACTAAATATCTGTTCAATAAATTGTCTTTATCTTTATTAACTGGCTTATTATAAACAAGTTACAATAATTGAATTACATATATATATTTTTATTTTATTTATTATTTTTATTGTACATTTTACTTTTTTAAAGCCATTCGTTGTAGCTCTACACTGTGGCAGGAAAGGGACCGGGAAGACCAAGCAAATGGTGCAGAATGGCCGAGCTGTCATTTTGGGTAGAGGCGCGAGAACACAACATTCTGGCACAGGCGCCTGACGGCGAGCGAGAAGCGACCAGCTCAAGATAGGAAACCTCGATGATTGTTGTAGTGGTAGGACTCTTAGCAGCGTCCGCCTGGGGAACTACCACACCCTTGTCAGTTATTTTACCGCCAAGAAGTAATGTGTAAGCGTTACTGTGTTCCGCTTTGAAGGGCAACGTTTCCAGAGAAATTACTGAGCTTAGAGATATAACACCTTAGATCTCTGGGTGACGAGCGCAGTGCAGTGCTAGGTAATGATTTGGACTCTTCATGTTCCAATAGCTATGTGTTACTGTGATATTACGTGGCAGGCATGTTGCTTACCATCAGGCAAATGGCCTGTTCGTCTCGTCACTCTTTAAAATAAAATAAAATAAACCATTGATGGTCTTAAAAGCAGAAACGACAGTTCGCAGTGTGGCCTTGAAAAACAACGTGCCTTCACTGAAGAACAGCGAACCATACGTCCGTATCTTTTAGTCTATAGGCTGATAACATTGATAAGAGCTGGACGTCTACTCTGTTTCTACGAAAACGTAATTTCGAAATAAACTCGCGACTTTCCTTCTATCGTTCTACTTCGTTTCGTCCGATAGAACATCGTTTGACCTTTAAATGTTCTAAGCCTACTCTAATTAGAATAAGCTTAGAACATTTAAACGGACAAAACGACGGATCGAAGTAGAATCGGAGTTGGAAAGTCGCGAGTTTATTTCGAAATTACGTTTTCGTAGAAACAGAGTAGACGTCCTGTTTTTGAAGTGAAAAATTCTTCTGCCGCACCACATAGAGATTTTCCGTTCGTAAATGAAAGATATAGGCCTACTACTAACTACTCGGACTCAATCTAGATAGTCATGGCAACACCCTCCGGTTTCACCTGCGTAGTTCCCAAAGTGAACTAACTCTCTAATTCTGAGTTATTAGTTTTCACTTCTATCGGCGGTCCCTATGAATGCCAATTTTTTTCCCTTTGCTTCCCCGTGCTGGATCTACTTGGGTATGTTTTTGATTCAATCCGTTTTATCAAGTTGCATGTACATATGTCTGGGTGTTTCTATGTATAAAAAGTAGTTATGTATTTAAAACTATATAAGTATTATATCAGCTATCAGGGTAGCGATTCTGAAACCATTCGGTTGCATCCGACATGGAATCTCATCTCTCGGTCTTTGTCTTATCTGTTTAGCATGACAAAGACCGAGAGATGAGATTCCGTGTCGGATGCAACCGAATGGTTTCAGAATCGCTACCCTGGCCGCCATCGTACAAGCTTTGCTTAGTTTGGGGTTAGATGGTGTTGTGTGTGAATTGTCCACCAATATTTATTTATTTATTTTTATTTATTATATTTGTTGGGGGCATCATCATAAGCAGTTCTGAACGTTTGGTTGCGTGGCAATTAAAATTGCACGTGTGAATCTTAGGCTGTAAATATCGCTTTTTTGGCACGTATTGCGGCTGTAACAGACACCGCTACCGATCAAGCGTGTGTTGGCATCTTTAGCGGTACTATCAGTCCATAACGAATACATAATTAATTATATTTTCAGATGAAATTCAAGATACATTAAATATTTATCTGTTATGTGTTGGTAACATCAATTTAGATGAGATGCATCACCTGTATTTATTTCATAATGAAAAACTAGTGAATAACAGTGTAGTAGATGATTGAGTTTTTTTAGAGGCTTTTTTGCGATTTTTATCTTTCGAGAATTTTTTTCTCAATCGTGTTTTGAAGCCAAGCTCGACACCAGAAATATAGTCAAAAATGTCATATATTTTATTCAGTGCGATTTGTTAAACAGATTTCCCAATCCACGCATTTTCAAAAGCCGAATTGGCATGTGTCACCCTCTTAAATCGTCACTGACGTCGACACATTGGATTCCGTAGTTTAAATGATTTATTGACATTATATACATTACGGATTATGTTTGTATTTAACAAAAAAAACATGTAAGCTGACTTACACGTTCAGTGAAGCGATTCTAAATCCATTCGGTTGCATCCGACACGGAATCTCATCTCTCGGTCTTTGTCCTATCTGTTTAGCATGACAGAGACAGGGATTGTTATTCCGATTCCGAACCATTCGGAATCGCATTTAGAATCGCTACCCTACTTCATGACTGGCAACATTGCGTAATCTAATCGCACAGAAACTTGCGTTTGCGCATGCGCGTGAGTCACGGACTATTTGGTTCATCATTCATAAAGTAAACATAGAGATTTTGTGATTTCTAGATAAGGTGAGACATAATTAACGAGACATTCTACTTTCTAATAATATTATAAGTAACTAGCTGTTACCCGCAACTTCGTCCGCGCGAAATAAATACTAAGGTAACTCAGGTAGTAGGGGAGACCGAGGTGAGTTGTGACAGAGGAGAGTTGTGACAAAGACGATTACTCGGAACCTATGACCGTTAGCGAGTTGGCAAAACTGCGCAATTGTTTCTTTAGAGACGCGCTACTTGACACGGTACGCGCCAGAGGCGCACGGCAAGCGGTTATGCGAGTGCGACGACTGCATGAAAAAAAAAACGAAATGTAAGTTTTTTATCAAAATTTTGATGATTTCTATGTACTGACATATTGCATTCACATGATTAGTCTATTTTTTCTTATATTGAGTGGTGTTTGATGTTTCAAAGCGTGGCATTGTCTTCCTATATTTCCATCATGTTTTGAAATTAAGAATTATTATTTTAGCCAAGTCGCAATTTTTGGCACCTAGGAGAATTGTGACACGCTGTCACAACTCTCCTATTTATTTAAGATTGTTTTATGAATACCTACCTTGTGTTAATTGGTTTCAATAATGTTTTTTTGCTTATGTAATAAGTATGTGCGTTTGTTTTTGTCAATGTTTACAACCTAAGTTTGAGATAAATGTGTTTGCCTGTTTGCCAGAATCAGTAAGCTGTTGCTAAAAGATCCACCAAGACCAAAATACCCAGCTAATAGACGCAAGATCAAATCAGTTATTCTTACAGACACAGCTACTAATTATGAAATAGCTGCCACAGAAGCCAGTAGAAAGTTAAAAAGTGTGAAAAGCGTGTTTTAAATGAAAAACCCAAAAAAAAAGAATTTTAGAAAGTTACTTGAAATAAATGAATTTTATTTTTTTATTTTTTTAACAAGAAAAGTGCAGAATATGCCAAAAAGTTGCAAAAATGCTTATTATTGCTTGTGCTACCTTGAATTTTGTAGCCAACCAAATATGAGAAGTGGGTTCAGAGCTTGGAATGTAAAGGCTGGTTTCATGAAGGTTGCAAAAGGGGCGAGCTACAATACATTTGTCATAACTGTTTGTCAGCTTAGATTATGATTCTTTTGATTTGATTTTGATCTCATTAAGTAACCATTTTTTTACAGTATAGAGTGAAGAGACAGCAGGACATGCGCCTGATGGTTAGCAACACGCTTGACACATAACATCACAGTAACACGCAGCTATTGGATGAAGAATCCAAATCATTACCTAGCACTTCACTGCGCTCTTCACCCAGAGGTCTAAGATATTATATCTCCAAGTAATTTCTGGAACCTGTAATTTTCTCTAACCTGTAATTTCTCTGGAAACATTGCCCTTCAAACCGCAACACAGCAATGTTTGCACATTACTGCTTGGCGGTAGAATAACTGGCAAAGGTGTGGCACTTCCCCAGGCAGACTCTGCCAAGAGTTTTACCACTACTAATTACTGATAAAAGATTGAATAATTGTTATTTTGATGTTTGATACTTCATTATATATTTTTTTACCATTATTTTGAAAATTAAAGTACTTTTGTGCAAAAAACGTGTTTTGTTTATTGCAAACATACATTTATCCGTCAAATGTAGTCTAAGTACATAGCTGTCACAACTAACCTTGGTACCTGTTACAACTTACCTCGGTGTTAGGAGAGTTGTGACAATAGGAGTATTTTCAGTTTCTGTGGATTTTCTCAGTCACCATATAATTTTAATTGCCTTTGATTCCTATTTTCAAAAGAGTATTAATTGGGAAACATTTTGGCATAACGTTTATAATTGTGGTATGTTTATTTATTGAGATATGTTGCTCTAAGTAAAAATTGTCACAACACTCCTCGGTCTCCCCTACCTAGGTACCTATTTGTATACTCATGCACATCGACGGTTACTAAATACAGCTTATAACAAAACAATTACATCAAAATCGGTTCAGTTGTTTAGGTGTGAAAGCGTAATAGACAAACAGAAACAGACAAAGTTACTTTCATACTAATTATACCTACATATGTGTATGGATTGCTTCACGTCAAGTGTCAAGATATAAAGTTCCTATGGAAAATTTATCTTCAACAATGACGTAGTTCGACATTACTAATTCGCTAGAACAAACATTCGTTTGCTTCGTATCTTTTTTTGGAAACTTTCATATTGACATTCACCCCCATTTTAAACACAATTTCCCCAATTTCAAATCTGTACAGTTCAAAATTACAAAATTGATAGAACAAAATTTGATAACTTTGAAAATTACGAATTTTCATACAACCGTTCATCCCTTGTTTCACCCTCTTAGGGGTTGAATTTTGCAAAACCGTCTTAGCGAGCGCCTACGTCATAGAATAGATAGACCTACGTGCTAAAAGGAACCTTCATGCAAAATTTCAGACTCCTAGCATTTGTAGTTTCTGCGATTCCTTGACGCACTGACCTTTCGCTTTTATTTATATAGATTAACTAGCGGCCCTTCCGGCTGCGCTCGGAAATTGTCATTTAAAGACTACTTATTAATCGAAATAAAAACTATCCTATCTCTCAAGTTGGACCACACTGCTCGCGGTGTGCCAATTTAATTTAAAATCGGTTAAGTAGTTTAGGAATCCATCGCGGACAAACATCGTGACAGGAGATTTATGTATATTATAAGATGTGAAAGTTTGGGCGCTTGTTGTTCAATCGAAGGTTGAAAATTTGAACGCCAGTTAAATTATAACCCGTAATGGTACATATCTAGATACTTAGGTTTTTTATTGTGAGGAAATAATGAAAATGGAAATTATATGGGCAAAATAGTTTTAGTTGATAGGACTCTTTGCAGGGTCCGCCTGGGGCAGTAACACACTTTTGTCTGTTATTCTATCGCCAAGCATTAATTAGCACACATCACTGATTTCCGGTTTGAAGGGCAAGTTTTTCATAGACAATACAGAAAAAAAGAAACATCAACACGCCCGAAAAGCAACACGTATCTGTGAGCAACATAGCAACATGCCCGACCATAACAGCACATTGTAGTACAGCAGCTATTGGAAATTGGAATATGAATGGCACTAATTATTACCTACCACTGCATTGCCATATAATACACTTATTCTATATAATATATATCCTAGATTATAAGGTCTCTGGGTTACGAGCGTAATGTGTCCTGTTCGCCCTGTTCGTCACTGTATACTTACTCTGTACCATTGAAAAACCACGGAGCGTTGTGCTAGTTTTACTCTACATATTAATTAACAAAAATATAAATTAGTTGATTGCCAATCGTAATAGTATCCAGCTCTTGTACTAAATTTATACTGGAATAATGGAAACCGGCACTGGAATGCATCAATCCAGTGCCAGTGCATTCCAGTGTCGGTTTACATAATACCCCGTTTACATGATTCCAGTCCAGCGACCGAATCCAGCGCTGGATTGCTTACTGGAATAATACCCCGTTTACATAATTCCAGTCCAGCGACCAAATCCAGCGCTGGATTGCTTACTGGAATAATGTAAACCGGCACTGGAATGCATTGGCACTGGATTGATGCTTTCCAGTGCCGGTTTCCATTATTCCAGTACGCAATCCAGCGCTGGATTCGGTCGCTGGACTGGAATCATGTAAACGGGGTAGGTATAGGGTACGTAGGTACAGTCCATTACATCTTACTTTCCAATTATATTCTCTTTCATTTTTATTTAGACAATAATGAAGATTAATTAATAGATCAATTTTCCATTATTCATAATAATAGGGAATTGATCTAGTCTATCTCACACAAACGAAATATTGAAATGCTAAGCATAAATCTATACCGATTCCCACTCATCGCCCCATAACTCGGTTTGGTACGGTCGGATACAAATAAATACATTTTTGTAATAATATTTATCTATCTTATTGCTTTTCCAGGTAAATCAAAGATGCCTCACTACTTGCTACAACAACCTAGAAGACTGGATCGTATGGCAGTTGTTAAACTGGCACACTGGATCAAATTGCTGACGGATAAATTGGCGTGGCCCTTATCTCGCCTATATTATTCTGATGAAATTGAAGCCGAAACAGTGCTCAACCAACAAATCGAAATTATTCGAAATCTTTTAGGTTATAATGTTCCCAGAACATATTACAACGATCTATTAAATGAAACAGCTCGATTGTTAGGTGAGCTCTATTCAAAATGGAGAACATGTTGTGCGTCGCCGATAACTAAACTTGAGCGGAAGAATGTAGCGAAACGAATGATAGAAACTTTATTTAACAATAATCTCAATAGTTTAAACATCTGTGGAAACAATATGAAACTGTTTCGTCACGTATTTTATGCCAGATCGCACATGCTCTCTGGCCTAACTCAATTAAAGTTGGATTCTTCAGAAAATGTCACAATTAATGTAGAATTTTTAAAAGAACTGCATAATCTCAAATATTTGTGTTATAATGGTAAATTCGTGGATGATGTCTTAATGACTGTAGCTGATAACTGTTCTTTCATTGAAGAGCTAAATTTATACAATTCTGATTTAAATGACAGTAACATTGAGAGACTAATTCAAATGCCTAATCTTAAAAAATTGGATTTGTCTAAAACAGCAGTTACAGATATAGGAATCGAAAGAATTTTAATGTGCTGTGACAATGTTGAATTTATTGATTTTGATATCGAAACAGATATTTTAGCCCTAGCTTTAGAATCTATTTTGCTTAAAGATACTTCTAATAAGATGCTTAAATTAAAATCTTATGCAACTCTCGCTGATAGATATTTCAAAAGAGCACCTGCAGTCAATAATCCGGATATGTTCACAACTCCAAAAAGTATCTCTTAAAAAACACCATAAATTTAATGATTATTTTGTGATACTCAAAGATTTTAGTAATTTACACGAAATAGAACTATCAGGTAAAATTACTGAGGACATTCCAAACATTAGAGAAATAAATGTAAAATTATTCAACTTGGCAGATTTGCGTTTTACTCATGTGAGTAACTTAAATTCAGATTTAATAATAAATTTACTTCGGTTTGTCCCAAATTTGCAAACATTATCTTTATCACAATGCAACTTTGTTGAGGAAACGATGTCATTAAACAATATTGTACTACTAACGAACAATTTATTGAATTTAAAAAGGATTACTTTACAAGAAACTCGACTTGCTCAAGATCAGTTTATATATTTGCTCTGGCATTGTCCAAACATTGAATTCATATCAATAGGTACGTCCTGTAATTCTATTAAGCTTACAGATGACATTATGTTAAAAATCTTCGATAAAAATTCTCTAGTTTATTTGAAAGAACTGGATATGTATCACTGTTCACTGTCATTTTTCCTTGTAGATCGGATTATTGAAAACAGCATTAACACTCCAACCATTTATTGCATCGTCAGCTATGGGCATAAATACACTATCCAAGAACCAAGGCCTCTCTCCCACCTGTCCCGTCGCATGCAAAAACTTTTGTTAAATGATGGATTATAGGACATCCTATTGTTTTTTAACTGAATTGTATGTGTAAGCACTAAGCCATAAAATCGACCGAAATTTGTATAGAACATGTTTGATTTCAGTGAATAAAATAATAAATGATTTAAAATACAGAATTAGTCACTATTATAGAATAAGTTACATCATAGAACTGATCCTAATAATTGCTTATAAATCTTACTAACTTGTGATTTTAGTAGTGGTAGGACTCTTAGCAGAGTCCGCCTGGGGAAGTACCACACCTTTGCCAAATATTCTACCGCCAAGCAGTAATGTGCAAACATTACTGTGTTCCGGTTTGAAGGGCAATGATTCCAGAGAAATTACAGGGCTTAGAGACATAATATCTTAGATCTCTGGGTGACGAGCGCAGTGCAGTGCTAGGTAATGATTTGGACTATCATGTTCCAATAGCTGCGTGTTACTGTGCTGTTGTGTGGCAGGCATGTTGCTTACCATCAGGCACATGACCTGCTCGTCTCGTCACTCTATGCTATAAAAAAAAAAAAAAAAAAAAAAAAATTTAAAGAGTGTTTTTTTTTCATTCCACATATTTACTTTACCTTACATATTACATAGTTTATAAGGGTAATTTGGTCTTGCGGCAGACTTCCTTTTCGGAACACGGTTGATAACGGAGAAGTTGTCTTCGTAGCAGTTTTGGTAGAAATAATCAAAAGGATTTTCCTCTGGAGAACGTTGGTTCTCTTCTTCTAGAATTGATCGACCATTGAGCTAGCCTCTCAGCTCAATGGTGGATCTGATATTCGTCAGTAGCAGTCTCATTAAGAGAAACTAGTCGTGGGAGGTGATAGGAGTAAAATCTCAGTGATAGACCCTAATCTGACCGATTGTCAAAAGTTAGTGACAGAATCTAATCAGAATGGTTAGTTTACATAGTAGAGCTGGGTCAGAGTGGATTTGAGTGTGCATAACATGATGCCCGCATACGAACAGTTTTTTAAAAAATAATTTGAGTTTCAGTTCAAAGTAGGTATGTGGCACCCCCAAAATTTATTGCTTTATTATATTACTAGCCGTTACCCGCGACTTCGTCCGCGCGAAATAAATACTAAGCTAACTCAGGCAGTACCTATTTCTATCCCCAGACACATTTACGGTTACTAAAAACAGCTTAAAATAAAACAATTTCATACAATTTCGTCAAAATCGGTTCAGGTGTTTAGGTTTGAAAGCCTAAGAGACATTCGTCCCCCATTTCAACTCCAATTTCATCCCCATACAGTTCGAAATTACAATATTTCTAGAAAAACATTCGTTTGCTTCGTGTCAAGTGTCTATAAACAGAGTTTCATGGTTTTATCTTCAACGATTGGGAGCTTCCATATTGACATTCATCCCCCATTTTAACCCCAATGTCATCCCCATACAGTTCGAAATTACAAAATTGCTAGAACAAACATTTATTTGCTTCGTGTCAACTGTCTATATACAGAGTTTCATGGTTTTATCTTCAACGATTGGGAACTTCTATATTGACATTCATCCCCCATTTCAACCCCAATTTCACCCCCGTACAGTTCGAAATTACAAAATTGATGGAACAAACATTTAATTGCTTCGTGTCAAGTGTCTAGATACAAAATTTAATAACTTTGAAAATAACGAATTTTCATACAACCGTTCATCCCTTGTTTCACCCTTCTAGGGGTTGCATTTCGCAAAACCCCGTCTTAGCGAGCGCCTACGTGCTAAAAGGGACTTCCATGCAAAAATTTCAGATTCCTAGGATTTGTAGTTTCTGAGATTCCTTGATGAGTGACCTTTCGCTTTTATATGTATAGATGTTTGTGTAAAAATCATAATGCAGTTTTCAGAATACATCTACTTGCCAAGTTTCAACAGTGTATAGTTCTTATAGTTTCGGAAAAAATGGCTGTGACAAACGAACAGACAGACATGACGAATCTATAAGGGTTCCATTTTTACGTTTTACGGAACCCTTAAAAATGTACAAAAAAACATAATTGTCATTTGATATATTTAATTATTTATTGTCTATAGTCCAGTAACTTTTGCAGACTTGTTGATGATGATGTTGGCCTAATGATTCATCCAAGTTTGTAACCTCGAGCGCCGATCGCAACTTTGTCAAAATCGAAAAAACCGCAAAAATCGTTCATTTTTCAAATTTTGGCGATTATAACCCTAAACGAATAGTTTTTGAAAAAAAATGGTTGTCTGTAAAGTCGATTTACTGACGATAGTTGAACGTGACAACGTCTTAAGAAAATACTGATGGAATGGTAGCATTTTTCAAAAGAAAATTTTAATTTCATTTGTTTAATAGATTTGTATGTATATAGAGAATGATGTAATTGGAAATCACAATGAAATTGATCAAATTAGATTTATTTGTACGCATAAATACAATTATGACATATATTTTTTTACAATTTAACAGTTTTTACAAGTATAAATGTGCGTTGAGCAATTGTTTTACAACTTTTAAACATGAAAAGTAATAAGGCGAGGTAATGGTGGTAAATACGACAGTGACCCCTTTCGCTAACGGTCACGAGTGGTGGCGCGGAGTCTATACTCCGCGCCATCACTCGTTCCCATAAGTTATTGGCGCCACTGACATATTTCACAACGATTAACGAAAGCCGCAGTTTAAAAACAACGAGTTTAATCATTTCGTCACAGGACTTCAGTGTTGGCGCGTACTTCTAACTAGGTAAAACATTCTGAAGCTTTTTGAAAAGCTGTTCAAAGCGCCATCTCTGGCTACATCATTGTACTAGCACAAGTTCTTAACTTCATATCGTCGCTTTTCTAAAACATGGACAGACTCCTTGAACGTAATACACATTTCACTCACTAGATGGTCCGAAAAGTAATAAGGCGAGGTAACGGTGGTAAATATTTTCTATTCTATGGCGGTAACGTTACATGACGTCATGTTTTGCGGGCGTGCAGCCGGCTTCATCGAATTATAAGACGTTATCACGTCAAAAACTTTCTTATGGCGTTTATAAAGTAGACTAAATTTGCTACAATATCATACTAGAATAATTGTCTGTATACACCCAATAGTTTCCGAGAACAAGAAGTCTATCAAAGTTTATAATATTTTTCGAACTTCGCAATTTTCTGAATTTTTTCAACTCCTACTTGACCACTTTATGGCACAATTAAAGCCGGGTCACACAGAGGCGATCCGATAGCGATAGCGATCCGGATCGTATCCGACTAAGGGATCGCGCCCGCTTGCTGTGTGTCAGGTTGCATACAAATTCGAACATTACAAAAAATCCCGTCTCGGATCGCTATCGCTATCAGATCGCCTCTGTGTGACCCGGCTTTTACTGCGCTTTTTAACCCCCGACCAAAAAAAGGGGTGTTATAAGTTTGACGTCGATGCCTGTTTGTCTGTCAGACAGGCATACAGGTCTGCCTCTCGGTGTGTCTGTCTGTTTGTGGCACCGTAGTAGAGCTCAAACGGATGGGCCGATGTCGGAAACTTCTGGTCCGAATTGAAAGATTCATTTTCTCATGGATAGTCCATTTATTGAGGAGGCTATAATATATCATTACGTTACTACCAATAGGAGCGGAGCATGAATGAAAAATGTGATAAAAACGGGAAAAAATATTCCTGTTTGAGAGCTTTCGTTGCGTACGTTGACGTGCGCTAAAGTCCGTGAAAGCATGTGTCTAAGATTGCGTCATTATAAACCTTTGCTAATAAAATTTGTTCTAAATCAGAGTTGGTACGACCAATTTTCGACAGGTGGAGTAGCAACGCACGCAGGGTCAGCTAATTGGTTATAAAATGATAGTTTGTCAAATAAAACATTTGTAGATGTAAGATAATTTTAAAACCTCACAAGATCGGAAAAGCTGACTCACATTATGGGACCGGAAGTTTATAACACTCTTCCTAAAATAGTTAAATCACCCCCAAGTTTGGGCTGCTTCAAGAACCGATTAAAAAGCTGGCTTATCTATCAAATTTTTTATAGTAACAGCGATTTTTTAAAGAGTGATGGTAAACTCACAATAAAATTGTAAAAAAAAAATTACATTGTTCATTACAATTGTAAAAAATACATAGGTATTATCAATCAAAAAAATCAAAAAAGCTTATTTGTACAATTTACATGACATTGTGCGACATTAAAATATGTACTTAAAACAAATTATCAAGATATTTACCTATTTAGGTTTGAACTCTGTTTCCCACACTAGGTCGGTCCTGTGTCGTGGGAGACAGCGCTTAAAAATATGTTATAAACAATTTTAAAAGAAATTTATTATATTTTAATTTAATGGTTGACACGCATTTGTACGATACTCATTATCGTACAATAAAATGTTAAATTTAAACTTTATAAATGTATACTCCCTGTAGGTATGCTTTTTTTTGTTTTTAAAATTGACGTGTAAATTGTACATATATGAATAGGTAAAGAACTTTGACTTTAAACAAATATTATGCGAAACGATGTTTGTAAAATGAGATATTTTTAAATAGTATAGTTTTTTCAAAGAATATTATACGGTTAGGTAGCTGGTTTTAAATATAACTAGCGACCCGCCCCGGCTTCGCACGGGTGCAATGCTGATACTAAATATACCTACTAATAAAAATGGTTATTGTGGGTTATCCCTAAGAGATAGACATACACCATAGTGAGCTTTTTTGTAGACCTTTTTATGGTATACAATACTGCAGTACATTATTTTGATCTATCTCGTAGGGTTCAGCATTTGCAATTTAAGCTCAAAAATTGGGTCTATATACCTATATGGTAAATAGATTCAAAATAATTTAAAAGAAATAGAAGATTTCTAAAGCGATTGCTTTAGAAATCTTTAAAATGATCAGTGTCTCTCTACTGTGCTATGCATGTATTCTACATAAAAACATTCCTCTTTAATCACTGTATCTATTAAAAAAAATAGGCAGTCATAGGAACTGCCCATAGAAGTGAAAACTTATAACTCAGAATTGGATATACCTTGGAAACTACACGGGTGTAACCGGAGGGCGTGGCTTCACCATCATGGCATGGCCATCTAGAAATGCGTCAGCATTTCCCATTGGCTCACGCATTTCTAGATGCCCAATCGCCAAGGTCCCGAGTTTAACCGAATATTTCTTATCATACCCGAGCGTGACGGTAGAATCCAATTTACACCCCACGAAAAATTTGTCTAGGCGCGCCTAAAGAAGTTTTCATTTCAAAAAACCCGCATCAAAATCTGTTTGGTAGTTTTAAAGACTACATAATAAAAAAATAATAGGGATATAGAGACAGAGAAAGTGACTTTGTTTTATACTATGTAGTGATGCTAATGATACAAACGTTTATTTCAGGCATAGGTATAACCCATAAAAACATCACACGTTAAAAGAAGAACTTAGCAAAAAGATGTAAATCTATGAGAAGAACAGATAGGTAGGTATATGTAGTTTGTAGAAAGCGAGAGTAAAGCGAGCAAAGAAAGGTTTATTCGCACTAGTTCCATAGCTTTGTTCCATGATGGTACTACTGCGATTTTTGAAGTGTAAACTTCTTTAGGCGCGCCTAGGTAGACAAATTTTTCGTGGGGTATAAATTGAATTCTTCCGTCACGCTCGGATATGATAAGAAATCTTCGGGTAAACTCGGGACCATGGCTATTGGCTATCTAGAAATACGTCAGCCAATGGGAAATGCTGAAAGGGCATGGCCTCGGCATCATGCCATGGCCATCTAGAAATGCATAAGCCAATAGGAAATGCTGACGCATTTCGAGATGGCCATGCCATGATGCCCAGGCCACGCCCTCCGGTTACACACGTGTAGTTTCCAAAGTATTGTATTGTATTGTAATTAGAATTCGCAAGAAGAAAAGTAATCGAAAATAGTGGAAGGAAGAGATATAGAGCTAGACCCTTCCCACGCGAAGTAATGCCTAGTGGCGATTTCCACGGGGGATACAGAGACTAGTAGTGACAGACGAGGTTTCTTTTTTGCAGCACGTACAAGCCTCTGAAGCTTCTCCTTTACTCTTGATATTAGATTCGCGCTAGCCACACTCAAAATATTGAACTTATTGGATGGCAGTCACTATTCACCCGACTAGACCAGCCTTAACTTTGGCTTAGCTTTAGAATAGCGCAGAGGCTCCTTTTATTGCTGGAAAATAACAAGAACAGGAACTACGCAGGCAAAATCACGGAGCACTGTAGTAAGTAATATGATCTTACACTTTCGATTTTACGGCTGATATAGATAGTTACGGCTCGTCTAACCAGACGAATGGCGACTGCCGTAGGCCGTAGGAGCCCCAGGTTCAGACCCCACGCGTACCACTGTCTTTTTGAAGTCATGTGCGTAATGCCGCTAACTTAAAAACGGTGAACGAAAACATCGTGAGGAAACCGATATTATCTATTCTATCTATTACTATCTAACTATTATCTTTCGAAGTTATGTAACATCCACAGACCCGCATTGGGCCAGCGTCGAGGATTAAGACCTTGACAACTATTTTCTGATCTGTGCCTTGACTCTCCAGAGAAAGGCCTAGTCCCAACTGTGGGAACATTAAAATTTTGTGGGTTCCTTTTTCTATGCTTACTTACACTATTGCTGTACGATTTCAACATTGAATTAAAATTACCGCATTTAAGAATTTCACAATTATAAATACCTACCAAAACTCATTATTTATATTTTTTTAAACGAGACGAGCATGACATAATATGCCTGATGGTAAGCAACATGCCTGCCACATAACAGCACAGTGATACGCAGCTATTGGAACACGAAGAGTCCGATCTTATATGCCTAAGATATTATATATCTAAGCCCTGTAATTTTTCTGGAAACATTGCCCTTCAAACCGGAACACAGTAATGTATGCACATTACTACTTGGCGGTACAATAACTGGCAAAAGTATGGTACTTCCCCAGGCGGACTCTGCTAAGAGTCCTACCACTACCAACGTTATAATAATGTGTAAGCGTTACTGTGTTCCGGTTTGAAGGGCAATATTTCCGGAGAAATTACTGGGCTTAGAGATATAACACCTTAGATCTCTGGGTGACGAGCGCAGTGCAGTGCTAGGTAATGATTTGGACTCTGCCTGCGCTTCACTACGGAGGTCGGCGGCTCGCTTCGCTCGCCACCTCCCCCCTTCGCTATGCTTGGCCTCGCATGGCTCGCTCCACTCAGGACCTCCCTTGAGCTTCTGGCTCCCGCATTTTTTATATACACTCTAGGGGTAGTAGCGACAAGACTAGGTGGAGTCGGGTTGCTCCGAGTCGGATATGGGTCCTAAGTAACCTAATCGGTCCGATTTGGTTACTTAGAAATTTCACAAATTACGAGGCGTAGGCACTTGATTTGTGTCATCTGGCCCGGTAAATATTTCACCGGGCCATTTAAAACTTTTTTTTCAAAACTTTCTGAAGAAATAGAATATCTACCTTTGCTTAAGTCACCCTATCACCAAAGAGTAGGTACTGTAATATGCAGACATGAGATTCAGTTTGAAGTGCTGTTTTCCATTCATCATCATCAACAGCCCACTAAATGTTCCCACAGCTGGGCCCCGGGGACTTCTCTCGCAAGGAGAGAGTTAAGGCCATAATCCACCACACTGGCCCAGTGCGGGTTGTTGGATGACACATGACTTCGAAAGATTCTAGGTACATGTCCGTTTCCTCACGATGTTTTCCTACACCGTTTTTAAGTTAGCGTCATTACGCACATGACTTCGAAAAGACAGTGGTGCGTGTGGGGTTTGAACCTGGGGCTCCTACGGCAGTCGCCATTCGCCTGGTTAGACCAGCCGTAATTTACCAGCCATAACTAACTGTAATAGAAAACCTTATTCAATCTTAAGATGTAGTTAGTAGTGTAGTGGCAGGATTTTTTGCAGTCCTCTGAGTGATAACCACTTCTGAGTATAGTACCTACAGTGCTAGGCAGTGATTTGGACTCTTCCTGTTCAAATAACTATATGGTTGCTAAACCATCAGGCATTTCTCATCTCACCCTTTTATATACCATATACACAGATTAATTACATTGCATTGGTGTGGTATAGTTAGATTCTTATTTAGGATTGAAGAAAATTAGTTAAAACACAATTTGATTGTTACTTATTATTGTTGATGTACGCATCAGACAAATTTATTTCTTCAGTATTTTACATCACACTCTTATAAATTTAATAATACTTTGATAGTAACACTTAAAACTTTGCTTTAATCAATCGGCCCGCATCATTTCTGACTTGATACATCAGTCACTGCAACCGTGATGCATAACAATAGATATACCTATCTAAAACAAAGCTTATATTTATAACATGTAACTTACAGCTCACTTAGTGGTAGGACTCTGCAGATTCTGTCTGGGGAAGTACCACGCCTTTACCAATTATTTATTCTACCACCAAGCGATAATATGCAAACATCATAGTACTCCAGTTTGAAGGGCAATGTTTTCAGAGAAATTTAAGGGCGTAGAGATAAATCATGAAATATCTCTGGAGAGCAAAGTACAATGCTAGGTAATGATTTAGACCTCAGTTCAAATGTAGCTATGCGACACTACTGTTATGGGCTGGTGTGACACTGACCATCAGGCACATGTCCTGCTCATCCTGTCACTCTATACAATAAAAAACACCAGTCAGTCTCGAACTCCACATTTACACATACAAAAACCTTTATTGATGTTTGCAGGTTAGATAAGATTTTACTATAATACTAATACTGTATCTACTATACTCATTTTATAAAGCATAATCAGCCCACTTTATGTTGCTACTGCTGGGACTCTGCCCCTTCTCCTACAAGGAGAGAATGAGTCATATCCTCCTTGCTGCCCAAGCGTGGTTGGCACATGTCGCATGTCCTTGCAAGTTGTTTTTCTTGGAAAATACTGGTTTCCCTGGTGACGCATTTTCCTTTATCGTTAATACCAGGGATGTTATGAAGCTCCTTAACCAGAGAAACTATCAGAGGGAGACGAACTTCTTAGCATGCCATGGATTCACCGTGCGGGTGCCAGGTCCATCGTGTGGCAGAGAGAGAAATCCCAAGTAGATCCCGAAACTTGTGACACGGGTGTAGGTTTAAGGGGCCCTTTTCCGACGTACATCAACACTCACCTTCACTACTCGTGTTTCACTCCCTGCCCAGCCAAATTTGATATGAACCTACTAGCTTACTGCTACTGCAGCTTTAGATACTCATTCTAATATAGAACTTACTGCACTTCTGGACAAGCCAAGTTCTTTCAGTAGGTTATAGAGATTTTGCTGGTATACCTTTCGCTCCTAATTCTACAGCGTATAAATTAACTAAATAGCCATTTTTTGTTAATTCGTTTTGAAGGTTGTAATATTTATTTTGTTTCATCGCGTGGTCTTTAGTTATATTAGTTTCCCACGGTACAGTAAGTTCTACAAGAACTATGCGTTTCGTAGCTCTAGAAAAAAGGAAAATGTCCAGTCTGGATGATGAAACACCCACATCCTCTGGGATTTTATAGTGCCATTAAAATAGTCCAATCATGTGCTGTACCCAGGATTGAGTAAGGCTTGTTTTTGGAGTTTGCAGTTGAGCCCTCTTTTACAAAGTTAATTTGTCTTTTGTTTGTTGTCAATCCCTTTTGAGCTCTAGCTACCGAAAGGCTTATGGCTTCACATATGATTTCAAGTACTCTGTCATGGCGCTGTGAACAATGACCCCTATTAAGGAGCACCTTGCATCCCAGCAATATGTGCCTTGCTGTACATATCGCCTCTCCACAAGTATAGCAACAGTTTTCAGAGGCTTTTCCCCACCTTACCAAGTTACTCTGGTCAGGGAGGGTAATTTGGAAAGCATTCAGATAAAATTTAAGGCAGGAGGCCAGTCATAGAGCAAGGTGCACCACTTCAGAGCTAATGGGATACAAAACTCACCTATGGTTAACCACTTTGTATTTCTAAATTCATAGCATGCACTTTGTAACTGTCATTTTCGTCTTGTTGTAGAAAGGTTTTCACATCCATTGGTTTATTATATCGATGATTATCGTGACATACCTCATAAAATAGTGTACAAATACATACTTTTGTTATCACCGGAGTCTATAGGGAATCACCAGGTAGATTCCCATAGCAAAAGTAAGCGAACTACGAACTACTCGCCTTAAAAACTAAATAGCACAATACATCGTTGTTCAGGTGTTATGCATAAAACCTATTATTATATTTGTACGTTTATCATACAAAGAATGTGTTATTTAACAGTTTTACAAAACTATGAAATGATGAATTATGTTATGAGATACGAGTATTTCAAGAATGAACCAAAGAGAATGTAAATACTGAATGAGAATGAACAAGTGAACAACAACAATAAACAATGTCGCCAGCTAAATAGATCCAAAGTATGCTAGACTTACGTCGGCAGTATTTTATCATAACAATGAAACTTTGCAAATTATCGGCGCTCGCGCTCGTGACACTTTCTTGTGATGACATCTTTCTTTTCAAAAATATAAGCGTTTATAGTAAGAGAAGGAACGATGATTTTCCAAATAACCAAATATAAAGTGAAAACATTTCGTTTAGCTGTCAAATGTTGCGTTTCGTTTTTTTTTTTTCATTGATAATCGTAAAGTTTTCTGAAATTAGTTCAACCATTGGAACATGTAAATACAACAGGAGGTTCATAGGATTTGTAATAATTCAAATTATCTGAAATACGAACCAACACCATTACTTAACTGTTGATAAAACTCATACAATATGTTTACATTGATTAGTTAAATGAGGTTTCAATTACGCTTGACGCAGTAACGAAACGTAGACAATGAACGCATATAATGTTCACTTGTTCACTAGTTAATTGAAGTGAAAATTGCTTCAGGTGCGCCTAGACAGATTTTTCGTGGGGTGTGAAATGAATTCTATCGTCACGCTCGGGTATGATAAGAAATCTTCGGGTAAACTCGGGACCATGGCAATTGGTCATCTAGAAATGCGTCAGCCAATGGGAAATGCTGAAAGGGCGTAGCACGGCCATCATGGCATGGCCATCTAGAAATGCATCAGCCAATGGGAAATGCTGACGCATTTCTAGATGGGCATGCCATGTTGCCCAAGCCCCGCCCTCCGGTTACACCCGTGTAGTTTCCAAGGTAAGCTATCAAATTACTGAGTTATAAGTTTTCACTGCTATCGGCAGTTCCTATGACAGCCAATTTTTATTATAGTCTGTGAATTGTGAAAGCCCAAACAGATTTTTCAGTTAAGGCTGTGGTTAAGGTGCAGTTAAGGCCGTTACAGATATAGCTATAATATATTATATTGTCAGATTTCATAGCTGGACATATTTATTTCCGTTTATTTTCTATACAAGTGTTCGAGTGTCCGCACACGCAGCTATAATATATACTTTGATTATTTACTTGTCTAGATAGACTAGATAGGTCGAGCGTAGAAACACCAAAAAATATATCAGCCAACTGTTGGCTCATAAGCTCGCCCCGTCGGTTTAGTTGCGACAATGACGTTGCGCAGTAAACACGTGTTTTGTGACATTTGAATATGACGATTTGCGCTATAAAAGTCTGCAGAAATTACAAAGGACGATTGAAAACAACTAAATAAATATGTTAGCTATCATCGATAGGTAACCTTTACATTACCATTTAAATATAGAAACTATAGATTTTTAATAAATGTAATTTCGTCTCAGGACGGCGTCGTTTGCCGCCAAATTTACAGGGTTGCCTGTTCTTGAGTTTTAATTTCCCGTTAGTGCACTGTTAATTTTCAACTCGGTGTTATAAGTTAGCCGTCGATGCCTGTATGCTTTTGTCTGTCTATCAGGGTGTATGTGTGTGTTTGTGTGTGTGTCTGGCACTGTGTGTTTCTGTGGCACCGTAGAGCTCAAACGGGTGGACCAATTGCTATGCAATTTTTTTATTCGAAAATGTATTTTGTAATGTGTGTCTTAGCTTTGTTTGGTTAATATCGATTCAAAATGGTGGCATTCACAAAATGGCGGACAAAACATTTTTTCACAACCTCCCTCATAATGATAAACGGGCATCAAATGAAAGAGCTTAACTAGTAAAATCCTATAAGCTATAATTATGACACATTTCAAAGCCAAGATGGCCGCCACCACAATATGGCGAATAACATATCCTTTTTCACTACTCCCTCAATATGGGTATCAAATGAAAGGGCTTCACTAACAAAATACTATGCACTACAATAACAAAAAATAGACAGAAAATAGCCTATGTGATTATAGACTATAATCTGTGTTCCAAATTTCAGCCTAATCCGTTCAGACGTTACGACGTTGAGTAACAAACATTCAAACATTAACATTACGCAAACTACGCAGGTAAAGCCGCGCGGTGCTGCTAGTAACTAAATAAAATTAATGGGTTCCGTTATCTTTATTTGTAAAAAAAAACTTATAATAGAATATTGAGAATAAATCATTTGCTACAATAATCATGTTTTCATTTTATAGCATTGATATCTGGAGACATATCTAATTTAAGTGAATTCAACATTATTAAAACGAATTAAAGGTCTCTCTTAATCGAAATATGTGTATTTTTACCAACTTTAACGGGAAATACTCGGGGAGCTTGTATCACTCAGCACGCATACCGCTGACATAACAGAGTGTTGGTTCGTATTTCACATTAAAAATATTTTTGACGTGACAACGTCTTATAAATTGGTTTGCCGAGTGACACTTCAAGAAACTGCGTTACGCTCCGCTCACGTTATGCGCTCACAATGAGAGCGAGTGAGAGGGACGCGTGCCTTTCACTTTTTATGTCTGTCTCTCTCGCTCTTAGGCGGGCTAACCATGCCCGAGTCGCCGATTCGCTTAGGCGCCTGCATACAAGTTTACACGTTACCAGTTAATTGTAAAACGATTGTGTAGTGATAATGTGACAGACTACGAATGAATATTCACATTAAAATTATTTTACCACTCAAAGTCGTTGTCACGTAAAACTTTCGCCCGTATACCGACTTTACAGGCAACCAATTTTTTTTGCTATACTATAACTTATAATAAAATGCCTTAATATAAATTACTGTATAGTTTGGTGACGTCACGAGAATAACGAAAATAGGAAAATACATATTATGTTAAAGTTACGTCTGTGGCGGCCTTTTACATGTCAATCTAAAATGAAAGCAAGACAAGCTATCTGCAATGAAGACTTTGCCTGTTTTCCGTCTAAAATCTTGGAGTATTTAGGTACTTACCATAGGAAAATTGCGGAAATGTTTACATACACCCGCTTTTACATTTTGCTTGCTAACAAACTTTTTCACATTTTTTTGAAAATACTGGCGCGGGGGAACATAATATATTTCACACATCTGTAAGCTTGACACATTTGTAAACTCACACAAGAGCAACAAATCTCTGTTTGAATAAAAAACTAAGGCAAATGCACAGAGCACAGACTCACAGAGTAAGTAGGTAATCACTACGTTTTATACACAGACTAAGTTGGGCAAATCTTGAGTAATAATATTCTGTGGGGCAAATGCTACACACATAAACAAAACATGTTTATCGGAATTGGCAACATTGTACAATATAATCGCACAACTTGCATTTATTTGCGCATGCGCAGTAAGCAGTAAGGCAGTAACGCATAAATGTATAGTGATCTTTGTGCACAATTGCGCATAACTAACTCACTAATTCCATTCATTAAAAAAGAAAACAGAAAAAATGGTGTGGTTTCCTAAGGTAAGACAAAACATACATGAGAAACTTTTGTAAATTGTAATTCTAAAAAAATCAGTAAGTACCTAGTAAGAATAATGATTGCTAATCGTATTCAGCTATTGTACCTACTGTAATCGGTGAATTCACATACCACATCTTACATTCACATCTAGATATTATATTCTCTTTCGTTATGATTTAGATATAGGTATGTTTGCATTTGGTTTGTGGCGTGATTGTTATTTCATCTTCGCACGAAAAACCTAAACGCTTAATCTATACCTATACTAATTCCCAACCTGACTTCAAAATCACATCAGCTTAGACAAAACACTGTCAATTGGGTGCCGATAAATTAGATTTATTTATCTCAGTCTCAAAACCCAAACAAGGTCGAATATGTTTCCTAGTTAGGTATATTTGTTTATTTTCCAGGTATCATCTATACCGGAGATACCTCAGTACTTGGTACAACAACCGACAAGACTGGATAGTATGGCAGTTGCGAAACTGGCACACTTGATTGAATTGCAAACTAATAAATTGTTGTTGCCCTTATCTCGACTATATTTTCGTGATAAAATTAAAGCCGAAGCAGTGCTCAATCAACAAATCGATCTTTTTCGAAATCTTATAAGTTGTAATGTTCCCAGAACATATTATAATGATCTATTGGAAGAAACAGCTGGATTGTTAAGAAAAGTCCATTCACTGTGGATAACGAGCTCTGACTCGCCGATAACTTATCTTGAGCCAAAGAATGTGGTGAAACGGATGATGGAAACTTTATTTAACATTAATCTCCACAGTTTAAACCTCTCTAGATACAATGTAAGACTGTTTCGTCACGTATTTTATGCCAGATCGCACATTCTCACAGGGCTAACTCATTTAGAGTTAGATTTAGCAGAAAATGTCAAGATTAATGTAGAGTTTTTAAAAGACTTGCAAAATCTCAAATATTTGTGTTATAATGGTAAAAGCGTGGATGATGTCTTAATGACTGTAGCTGATAACTGTTCTTTCATTGAAGAGCTAAATTTATACAATACTGATTTAAATGACAGTAACATTGAAAGACTAATTCAAATGCCTAATCTTAAAAAAATTGATTTGTCTAAAACAAAAGTTACAGAAATAGGAATCGAAAAAATTCTCATGTGTTGCGACAATGTTGAATTTATTGATTTTGATATCGAAACCAATATCCTATCCCTTGCTTTAGAATCTTTTTTGCTTAAAGATACTTCTAATAAAATGCTTAAATTAAAATCTTATGCCACTTTTGCTGATATTTCAAAAGAGCATCTGCAGTCAATAATCCGGATGTGTCCACAACTCCAAAAAGTATTTCTTAAAAAACACCATACATTCAATGATTATTTTGTGATACTCAAAGATTTTAGTAATTTACACGAAATGGAACTATCAGGTAATATTAGTGAGGATATTCCGAAGATAAGAGAAATCAATGTAAAATTATTCAACTTGGCAGATTTGCGTTTTACTCATGTGAGTAACTTAAATTCAGATTTAATAATAAATTTACTTGGCTTTGTCCCAAATTTGCTAACATTATCTTTATCACAATGCACATTTGTTGAAGAAAAGATCTCATTGAACAATATTGTATTTATAACAAACAATGTAATGAATTTAAAAAGGATTACTTTACAAGAAACTCAACTTGCTCAAGATCAGCTTATATATTTGCTCTGGCACTGTCCAAATATTGAATTCATATCATTAGGTACGTCCCGTAATTCTATTAAGCTTACAGATGACATTTTGTCTAAGATCCTGGATAGAAATGCTCTAGTTTATTTAAAAGAACTGGGTATGTATCACAGTGCACTGTCGTCATTACTTCTAGATCGGATTATCGAAAACTGCATTAACACTCCAACAATTTATTGCACCTTCAACCATGGACGTAGATTTGTTTTCCAGGACTCCCCTCCTCTCTCGCCCGTTTGCCGATATAAAAGGTTTGTCAATAACTAAATGACGTCCTATTGTTTTATTTTTTGCGTTTTTTGCACTATTAAATCGATTGACATTTTCGTGTAATGTGTGTCATTTCATTGAGTAAATAAATTAACATATGATTTAAAAGGTATAATTAAGAAGATTGTCATAAAACGAATCCTCATCAATAAATAAATATAAATAAATAAATAAATATAAGTTGTGTAAGATAACCAATATTTAATATAATTACATTTTAATTTCGCTTTTTCTTACTTTACGATTTAAAGGTTTGTCAATAACTAAATGACGTATTATTATTTTATTTTTTGCGTTTTTGCACTATTAAATCGAGTGACATTTTCGTGTACCTACCTAATGTGTGTCATATCATTGAGTAAAAGAATTAACATATGATTTAAAAGGTATAATTAAGAAGATCTGTCATACATCTCTAATCCTCATCAATAAGTTGAGTAAGATAACCAATATGTAACTAATATAATTAATAAAATTATATTTTAATTTCGGTTTTTCTTACTTTACGATTTAAAGGTTTGTCAATAACTAAATAACGTCCTATTGTTTTATTTTTTGCGTTTTTGCACTATTAAATCGATTGACATTTTCGTGTGATGTGTGTTTTTTAATTGAGTATATAAATTAACATAATGACTAAGACGGTTGTCTCACCGGCAACGATGAACGAGTAACGAGTAGCGAGTATCGCTGAGCGAGTGTTATCTTTCATAGCTCTTGTCGCTCGGCGACAAACTAGTGAAGCGAGTGCTCGCCAGCAGTGTGCGAGTGAGGCGAGTGATTACTCGCATCTTTCAGATCAGCACTGTAGATAAATGAGCACTGGTTGATCTCTCGGTGTGTTCTAATCGCTTAGCGAATATCGCTGAGCGAGTATAGCTGAGCGAGTGTTCTTTCATAGCTATGGTCGCTCAGCGACAAACTAGTGAAGCGAGTGCTCGCCGGCGATGAACTATTTGTACATGCATCTCTTTTATTTTCACGGAATTTGTATCTATTGTACGTTTCTTGAGCGAGAAGATAGTAGATAGTTACTCGTTTTCTCGGCAGCGCGGCGGTGGGACAACTGCCATAAAAGGTATAATTAAGAAGATCTGTCATAAAACTAATCCTCATCAATAAGTTGTGTAAGATAACCAATATGTAAGATAATTACATTTTAATTTCGCTTTTTCTTACTTTACGATTTAAAGGTTTGTCAATAACTAAATGACGTCCTATTGTTTTATTTTTTGCGTTTTTTGCATTATTAAATCGATTGACATTTTCGTGTAATGCTTGTCATTTCATTGAGTAAATAAATTAAAATATGATTTAAAATGTATAATTATTAAGAAGATCTATCATAAAACAAATCCTCATCAATAAGTTGTATAAATTATCCAGTATGTTTGTAATATAATTAATACAATTAGGTACATTTTAATTTCGCTTTTTCTTACTTTACTTTACATAGGTAATTCGTAAGGGGTCTATAGAAAAATAGTTAAAGTGGTATAATTCCGTCTCTCTGTTTTTTTTCTGTCTGTTTACTTCCGCGCCCTGGGTTCACACTGTATTAAGCTTTAATTTGGTACGATTGTGTGCAATGTCGCTGAATCAAATACGGTTGCATCTTATCTTATACCTTTAAACGAGCAATTATTGTGTAAGTATATTTAGAATCTGAATCTCGGAAACGGCTGGAACGATTTTCATGAAATTATGTATGCAGGGGGTTTCGGGGACGATAAATCGATCTAGCTCACAGACTAAGTAGAGAGATTCTATCTAGCTAGGTTTTATTTTTTTTAAAACATCATTTATTGCGAGTTTTTAGACAATGACAAACTGTCAAATTAGACATTAGACTTTTTTTTTTAAGTTTTCGTTTTGGTTTTAGAAAATCTTTTAGTTGGAGCCTTTTATCTGTATATTTGTAGGTATCTAAGAATATTTAGTATTTTAACCGAGCAAAGCTCGGTGTGTGCGTTCGCCCAGCAAAAAAGTACCGCCTTTCTAGAATTTAATAATGCAGATTAGTGCCTTATCTCGTGTAAATGTGCCCGAAATTTTGAATTTGTGCCTCCTACGGTTTCTGATTTATTTCAAATTTATTTAAGAAAAAGTGATTCTGTTGCACGCACGTTCGCCCAGCAAACATTTTTTTAAATGATGGGCTTAGCTTGATATAAGATATGCTAAATTTTTTTTGTTGTTATAGCGGCAATAGAAATACATCATCTTTCTGTGAAAATTTAAATTGTCTAGCTATCACCGTTTTTGAGATACAGCCTGGTGACACACGGATGGACGGACAGCCAAGTCTCAGTAATAGGTGCCCAAAGGGTACGTAACCCTAAAAAATCGGTCTGGGGTGAACATTTAACGAAACATCTATGACGGAGCAGGATGGCCTAGTATTGATTTTAAATACCGTGACGTCGGTCGGCGCAGCCGACGTTATTTAATTTCAGGGATAAATAAAATACTCAATTTAACTTCAATCAAAGTTTACTTTTAATACTCGAATTCACAATAGATTAGATGTTCACTCTCCGAGCGCAGACAAACGACTGTGCGTTCTGCTTTTTTTTTTGTCCTGACTATACGGGACACTCAGAAAGTATTGAGAAACTAAAAAACTAACTTCTATGAAAAAAATATTTTTACCAAATCTTTTCAAAGAACTCTCCACCAGCCTCTATACAAAGTTTCATGCGTCTGAGCCAATTTTCAAAACATTTTTCCGCAGACACCTCTTCCACTGCCTTCTCAAACGCTGCTAGCGCGTCTTCCGGCGATGAAAACTGTATCCCTATGAGCTGATTTTTAATTTTAGGGAATAAAAAGAAGTCACACGGAGCCAAATCAGGACTGTAAGGAGGGTGCCCCAAAACTCGTTTTGATTGCAAAGTGCGCGGGCGCATTGTCGTGGGGAAGAAGGACCTGCGGAGCCCGGTGTTCGGGCGCTTGTGGCTCATTGCAGAAAAAACTTCTGGCAAGCATTTTTATGCATTTTATGCGGCACCCAGCGGGAAACTATCCTCCTTACGCGAAGGTGCTCGTGCAAAATCTTGTGAACACTTCCTGAACAAATCTGCAGAGTATGCTGAATCTCTTCGTACGTAATGCGTCTATTTTCTTGAATTTTTGAAGTGAAAACTTCTTTAGGCGCGCCTAGACAAATTTTTCGTGGGGTGTACATCGATTTCTACCGTCACGCTCGGGTATGAAAAGAAATCTTCGGGTAAAATCGGGACCTTGGCGATTGGGCTTCTACAAATGCGTCAGCCAATGGGAAATGCTGAAAGGGCGTGGCCTCGCCATCTTGGCATGGCCATCTAGAAATGCGTGAGCCAATGGGAAATGCTGACGCATTTCTAGATGGACATGCCATGATGGTGAGCCCACGCCCTCCGGTTACACCCGTGTAGTTTCCAAGGTAAGCTATCAAATTATGAGTTTTAAGTTTTCACTTCTATCGGCAGTTCCTATGACTGCCAATTTTTTTTTTTTACTGCCAGCGCAGTTTCTTCGATAACAGCCGTCGTAGGACGACCATTGCTTTGTTCAGCCCCCAAAGTAAAACGACCGCGCTTGTACCACGTAGATGGTTGCTTTTGAAGGTCCTTCATCCATAAAAGCAATTTGAAGTCGATCAAATGACTCATCTGGGTAGCGATTCTGAAACCATTCGGTTGCATCCGACACGGAATCTCATCTCTCGGTCTTTGTCATGCTAAAGAGATAAGACAAAGACCGAGAGATGAGATTCCGTGTCGGATGCAACCGAATGGTTTCAGAATCGCTACCCAGGTCACTCATCATTAAGCCACATTTGCAATCGTAATTAAATCATAGCATGAAAATGTTCTCGACGCAGATTCATTTTTTAATGAGACATGAGAGTGAGACAATAAAATTTGAATTGGCAAATCGAATAGAGGTATTTTTACTTCTAAATAATCGAAGTTTTCAAAATAATTACAAGTGGCCAGTGTCTATACATTGTTGCGAGTCACTTGTTTACGCCCCGTTCGGAGCAGCGATGGCGTAATATGTTGATTTGCGCCGATATCTATTAACTGGGCCAAACAAAATAGTACCTAGGTATAAAGTCGAAGTCTTATTAGTAGGTATATAAGAGGGAGTGGCGAGACGAGCAAAACGGTTGCCACATGGTAAACAACATCCCAACCCATAACAGCCCAGTCACGGTAATATTATCTAACATTAACACATTACCTACCGTTTACCGTGGCCCAGTGATTTTCCTAATAATTTTCTGGAAATTTAGTGTGTAACCTTTTATTTTTTAACTTATCTAAGTTTACACTTGACCGGCATCTCGCCTGATGTGAAGCGACGATGCGGTCTACGATGGAGCGTGCTTACCTAGAAGAAACAGATTCAGTGTCGATTTGAAGATACCAAGATTATACTCGTAACCACCGGAAAACCCCACTCAGGCAACTCATTCCACAGCCTCGATGTTCTTATCACAAAAGTAGAGTCGTTCGTGTCTTTGGAACATCAACCATGAAACGATGCCACTTCTTCGAGCTACGAGAATTCCGATAGAAAAAAAAGGGCAAGGGATCAAGCAGATCAGTCGCACACTCTCCGAAGTGTAGTACCTATCCGATAAAAACCCGATAGGTATGCTAATTTTACGGCGATCGATGTTCAAAACTTTGAAGTCTTTTTCGCACTAGAGTGTCTTTGCCTACGAGCCTTTTGATTCCAAATCATACTTAGCTGATCCATCCCAAAGATGCGAACAGTACTCCATACAAGAGCGAATCTGTGCTTTACCTATATGACACTAGCTGCTACTCCTACGACAATACATAGCGAAACTGTAATAGTTTCCCAGAAGCACACAGCAAAGAGGTATCACTATATTGAAAGAAGAATTAATATATATACATGTAACTATATTTATATTCGAAACTATAGTGTATATACCTAGAAACCTAGATAGATATACCTAACTGTAGGTTTAAGCTACAATGGAGGCGTAGGGCTGATAAGCTTATCAGCGGCGCAA
Source organism: Ectropis crepuscularia (assembly GCA_963693475.1). Taxonomy (NCBI): domain Eukaryota; kingdom Metazoa; phylum Arthropoda; class Insecta; order Lepidoptera; family Geometridae; genus Ectropis; species Ectropis crepuscularia. Next base: position 10,521,072 of record OY856339.1, on the reverse strand, counting down.
GCAATTTCGTAGACGATAAAAATAGCAGATGTTGCGACTGCTAGGGGCCACCATACTAGGGCATACTACATATACTTTCATGGTGTAAAGTTATGTGTCTAATACTGTGACGATAAGCAGCAAACAGAAATGAAATTTTCGCACTGTAGAAGAGTTATTCGCGCAGTTTACATGTTGGGCCACGGAAGTCATTAAGAGAGCTTCTTAAACAGGGGTGTAGCTACCCCCGTATATGCCGTATCAATTATACGGGGCCCCTGAGTCACTGGGGCCCCCAAAGTACGTAAGCAAAAATTATTTTTTTTTAATTTTTCAAAATTAATCCTCTATTGCATACAAAGCTATTATTGGCTGTTAAACTTTTGAATTTTTTTTTCTACCATAATTTGATTTTTTTATTATTACATTGTAGTTCAAACCAAAATGGAACGCAATTTTTATGGTCTATAATAGCCCACGTTATAAATATGTCATTTTAATCTCACTTTTCTCTAGTGCTTACGCAAAGTAGTTCTTAGTGAAATATACTGAAGCTTTGCTGGTGTTTATATAGAAAAGGAAATTATATGGAAACTAAATAGAAAAGGTGAAAAAAATGATTTTCGAAAATAAAAATAATGTTTTGCAACACCTCTGTTTTTGACCCCCCCCTATCACAGTTTATTCAAAATATTTGTTTCTTATACTTCGTTTTTACCAATTTCTACGGGAGCCTTTTTTGGCTTCATATGCAGTTACAGTGAAGTAAGCTAGCGCCTAAAAGGGCTTCGCATGCATTCAGATTTTTTTTCTATGTTTCTAAAATGCTTTCTTCACCATCTATACGAATTTATTGGTTCAATAACAATGGTCAGCATCAAGTCAATTCAATAATGACATGCAATAGATTCGCAATAATCATAAAACATCATCTTCCGTTCAATAATAGTAATGATTTAATACAAGCCGGTACACCAAGTCATGGCAAACTGTTTAAAATTCGTTCTCTCATCGATAAAGTAAGAAAGCGATTACTTTTCATACCCAAAGAAGAAGATTTGGCCGTAGATGAGCATATTACACGCACAAAAGCTCGCCACTAACTGAAACATTTTAATCCAGCCAAACTTCGTAAGGGGGTACAAGAATCAAATTTTGAGTGGCATATAAGTTGATTTGCTTGTTTCTTTGTTAGGTATGTATAGAATTAAAATAAGGTCTCGTCAGTGGCAAAAAAAATTGTTTCGAATTAATTGACATTTCTTTTTTTACTTTTATAGGTTTACACTTGACCGCCATCTCGCCTGATGTTCAGCAACTATGTGGTCTACGATGGAGCGTGTTTACCTAGAAGAAACCGATTCACTCTCGATTTGAAGACACAAAGACTGTAACCAACAGGAAAAACCCACTCAGGCAGCTAAGCCTAGACATTCTTATCACAAAAGTAGAGTCAAATCTCTTCGTTCGTGTCTTTGGAACATCAACCATGAAACGATGTCGTTTTTTCGAGCTACGAGCATTCCGATAGAAAAAAGGGCAAGGTGGTATTAGATCATGTAAATCAGTCGCACACTCGATTATTGTGGTGAAGCAAGACTGACATAATTATACATCTCACTATTTGACTTAAGCTCGCTGTTTCGGAACATTATAGCAGGGCTGGCGAGAGCATCTTAAAAAAAAGAGGGCTATTATTAACTATCCCGTTACACCCATCCTCGTCAAAAGCAGGTGCTCCTGTGGCAAGTAAAATGAGTAGGTAGGTACTCTTAGCAGAAGAAAATAATCTCTCGCACGTCGGAAAATAATACGGCTTACACCCTCAACTAAAGTGCAAGATCTATCTCTCCATTTAGTACATTCAGACAAAATTGATCATTTGCCGGTTTGCGAAATGAAACTTTTTTTTTTTTTTAATTTTGGTGGCAATTCACACAAACAAAAAAATAAACTGTTTCAGAGAATTTCACCTTGCAGGAGTTTTGGTATTTGTTGTGCATCGGAAACCAAAAATGGCAGTGATTTTTGGAACAGATGAACACAGACGTTTTTGCATGGGAAGCCAATTTTGGCTTAGCTATTTTTTATCAAATTGAGATTTTTTTTAACCTCTCATATTTTGCCTTTCAAGATGTAATAAAACACATTAAAACATACAAATATTATTTTTCTTGTTGATTTAATATTTCATGCAATAGAGGGTTAAAATTTATAAAAAAAAATACCTAAGAACTTCAAAGGGACATGAACGCCTGTCAGACTTGTCATTATTGCCCATAGAGGCAGAAATTTGAGAAAAACTGATTTGTTCATCAGCTATAAACGATTTAATAAAGCAGTTTGCCGAAAAAAAAAGGTAAGAATAATACAATATTTAACATGAATCGAATGAAAAATTACGAAAAGGTTGTGGCTATAGTATAATTTATAACCATCCGAATGAAACCATATTGATCGCGAAGGGAGATACGGCGTTAGTCCGGCTCTAATTTAATTTTAGCCTCGATTCCCGGACCCTTGTCAGTGTCTGGCTTCGATATTGATCGTAAATTGTAAAAGCTCGTTGCTCGATGAACACGGATCAAAAGTTCCACGAAATTAGAATCTACCTACGTAGGTAAATAATACGAAATCTTACTTAGGAAGTTAAATGATATGTTGATATGACGAGCTTGTCAGGCACCTGATGGCAAGCAACTTGCCCACAGCTGTACAGCGTCAGGCTGCTATTTAAATTTGAAGAGTCAAAATTCAAAATCACTATCTAGTGTTGCACAGCGCTCGTCATCTATATCTTCTATCTAGGTATTTATATAAAACTCAAAGGTGACTGACTTAGTGATCTATCAACGCACAGCCCAAACCACTGGAGGGATCAAGCTGAAATTTGGCATGCAGGTAGATGTTATGACGTAGGCACCCGATAGGTAGGAAAGCTAAGAAAAGATTTTGATAAATTCTACTCCCAAGAGGGTGAAATAGGGGATGAAAGATTGTATGAAACTTTTTATTCCTTTGACATATTTGCATGAAATTTCGTAAAAATTTTGTAAAACCGTTAAGTTACCCCGCCGGTCACATTCGGTAACTTAAAAACTCAAAAACTACGATCGATTTTTCATCTTCTATCTATATATATATAAAACTCAAAGGTAACTGACTTAGTGATCTATCAACGTACAGCCCAAACCACTGGAGGGATCGAGCTGAAATTTGGCATGCAGGTTATGACGTAGGCACCCGCTAAGAAAGGATTTTAATAAATTCTACTCCCAAGAGGGTGAAATAGGGGATGAACGATTGTATGAAACTTTTTATTCCTTTGAGATATTTGCATGAAATTTCGTACACAATAAGTTCAACTAAAATCATGAAGCACGTATGAAAACGTTTTTCAAATTTCAGTCTCCAAGGGGGTGAAATAAGGGATGAAAGTTTGTATGAAATTTTATATCCCTTGGACATATTTGCATGAAACTTCGTAAAAATTTAGTAAAACCGTGAAGTTACCCTGCTGGTCACAGTAAAGACACCGGTTAACACCGACTTCAGTAAGTAACTATTTTGTTATGTGCGTCAGGCAAATTACAAAATAACGGTTATGATGGTAATCTACTGTTTAGGTACGCTTTCGTGTCTTTGTTCGTTTTTGAAGTCGTTTCTATTGTTCAGGAGTTTTTTTTCCACGTATCTAAATCAACAAATAAACAAGTGTAGTTCTCGTTGTATTTTAGTTTTGTTAATAAAGGCTCAACCCGTTAAAAACACTGACCAAATAATTTAAACATCGTTCTCTACCGTGTGAAGTGATTTACATGGAGTATCGCGACGATTCGATATTTCATTCGATTGATAATTTATTTGGCAGAACGTTTACCTACTACCGTAATACCATCGGTTTGAAAAAATATTTAGGGGCATTCATAAATTACGTGAGGTCATTTTGACGATTTTTCGATACCCCCTGCCCTCTTGATGAGATTTTGTTCTACCCCTCCCCCCTCACGTGAGAATTTTACACATTTCTTACTAAATTTTCCCCAGTTTTCTCACAGTGACAAAAAAATGACGTGAGATTTGCCGAGATCACCCCCTTCCCCACAAGGGATTTGACTCGACCCCCTTCCTCCCTTGAACACCACACGTAATTAATGGACTCCTCCTTATTTGTTAGTTAAATTTTAAAAGAATTAATTTTTAAATAAATTGTTGTGGTAGGACTCATGGCAGAGTCCGCCTGGGGAAGTACCACACATTTGCCAGTTATTCTACCGCCAAGCAGTAATGTGCAAGCAGTAATATTACTGTGTTCTGGTTTGAAGGGCAATGTTACCAGAGAAATTACAGGGCTTAGAGATATAACATCTTACAATCTCTAGGTGACGAGCATAGTGCAGTGCTAGGTAATGATTTGGACTCTTCACATTCCAATAGCTGCGTGTCACTGTGCTGTTATGTGGCGGGCACGTTGCTTATCATCAGGCATATGACCTGCTCGTGTGATCGTCACGTCACTCTATATTAAAAAAAAATTAGTCATAAGGGACCTCCCATAGAAGAGAAAACTTATACTTAACTTAGAAGTTTAGTATTAAGCTTCACTAATGTTTGCACAATACGTCACCTGTAGAGTTACACAGATATACTGCTATTACACATGTCAGTGACCGGTGACGCAAACTTACAAGATTTCACCCATCCAAAAACCGTCTAACGCACTCGACCCGCCCTTCTACCGCCTAACTAAATCGGCTATGGCTTTGCTATTGCTGTCTCTATAATTTCAAGCAAAAAGAAAAGACAGATAAACATCAAAGTTTCATTCGGCGGTAGACCCACCGGTCCCATTATTTTCCCGGAATAAAAATAGCCGACGCGGTAGTCCGGAATATAATTTAACTGTGTTCCAAATTTCAACCCAATCCGTTCAGCCGTTTCGATGTGAAGGAGCAACATCCAAATAAACATTAAAACTTTCACATTATATACATATCTGTAAGATTTTTTTTACATTATAGAGTGACGAGACGAGCAGGACATATATTTATGTCTGATGGTAAGCAACATGCCTGTCACTTAACAGCACAGTGACACGCAGCAATTGGAACATGAAAGTTCAAATCATCACCCAAATCAGCACCAGCACTGCGCTCGTCACCCAGAGATTGAGAGATCTAAGATATTATATCTCAAAGCCCTGTAATTTCTCTGGAAACATTTAATGATTCCACAATAGTGATAACTGGCAAAGGTGTAGTACTTCCCCAAGCGGACTCTGCCAAGAGTCCTACCACTACAAATCAGGATTAGGTTATCTTGAAGTTATGTACCTAGAATACCTAGATACTATGTAGCGCCTGAAAAATTAGCAATGGCACTAACTGACTAATGTTGTTAAATTATTATGCTATCACAAATCAAACACCGTTGATCTTATCATTAATCGTTGCTCAACGAAGATAAGTTTCTTATCGCTGTGTCAGTACAAAAATAAGTAAATATGTCAGTTTATACGTACCCATTCTGCAGCGTGTTAAATGAATAGCAAGGGCCGTACTCGGAGTCCACTTTGTGAAAGAGATCGCAGCATGAGAACTCTTCCCCAATATACGAGCAGTCGGTCAATAAGTCTTCACATTGTTTGTGGACCTGCCGGTTTAAAATAGATTAAATTAAAATGTATCAGCTAAAAACTGTGAAAGTGATTGTTTATTTTTAGGGAAAGTTACATTTTGAGTAGACTCTGTGAGTACACGAGTGACAGAGTTTTTTTTTGTATATTTTTAAGGACAGGTAAATTTTGAGTCCCATCTATGAGGAAGTACATAAGTGATAGTGTTTTGTTTTATTGTTTATGGACCCACTGAAAACTTTTGTTTTAATGTATCTATAGACATATGATACAAGTGTATAAAGGTGCAAGCTCATGATGTACTGCGGTGTTTTTGGAATTAAGAGGTAGGTGCTATTGTCATTGAATTACATTGAATATAAGTACTCATTATTCATTGACAGGCCTCGTGGCTTAGTTGGTAGTAGCTCTGCCTGCGAAGCCAAGGGTCGTGGGTTCGATTCCCACCCAGAGCAAATATTTGTGTGAATAATTCAAAATGTTTGCACTGTGTCTGGGTGTTTCTATGTATAATAAGTATGTATTTAAAACTAAATAATAAGTATTATATCAGCTATCTGGCCGCCATCACACAAGCTTTGCTTAGTTTGAGGTCAGATGGTGTTGTGTGTGAATTGTCCACTAATATTTATTTATTTATTATTTATTATTAAATATGTTTTTTTTATAATATAGAGTGATGGGATAAGCAAGTATAACACCTGGTAAACAACATTACACGTCTGCCCATAACAGCACAGTGACACTCAGCTATTTGAACATGAGGACTCCATAACACTTAGCTAGCACTGTACTGGGCTTTTCACTCAGATAATTATTATCTCATTGTCCTGTAATATCTCTAGAAACATTGCCATTCAAACCGATACACTGTAATATAGAATAACTGGAAGTGGTACTTCCCCAGGCAGATTCTGTATAAAATCCTACTACTGGTGTACTATTTCAAATAATTTGTTATATTTTAGTTCAACGAATAGCTCAAATACAACAAATTGCTCAAATACGAATATATTGATGACATATTTGCTCGATAGACGTAGGTATGTGAAACATATTTTAGGGTAAAAAGTTTGAATTTTGATAGCATGATAATGTAGAGTCACCAAGTAAGATAATATCCATTTTCCGTTCTCCATTTTCAAGGTTCAACGTATAATCTTCAATTGTCAGTTGTTAATTTGCAAATATACATTTCACGCATCGCGTTTCTCATTTCCCATGACCCATATTTATAGAAACAGGTAGGTACGTAACTTTTTGAAACACATAATTTTTTTGGGAAGTCGCAGCCCACAGTATTAAAACTCATTTACTGGACGCCACGCAAGGGTTGCACGGGCGCTGCGTTGTTCCTTGTTACTTTACACCTTAAGTTTCAGAAAATAAGGTGTGAAGTGCGGCAACCGGGCGCCGCTTGGTATTTTACGAGCTGGAAGACACTTACTTCGTCCATAATCGCCCTCCACGGCACGTCACACGGCACGTCTATACCGCACGGGGTGCATCGTTTCGCCGTGCATTTTGCCCGGCCGTATAACAGGTCTATCACGTAACGCTTTTGGTCGTAACTCAATAGCTTCAATAACTCCGCTGTTGATGAAATGTGATAATAAATTATAACAACAATATATTGCAATAATTTGAAACATATTTGGTAGAGTTACAAGGAATGAAACTGTTCTTACTTTTTCTTCCTTTCAACAGAATCCATATGTTCTGTAGAAATACTACAATTAAAAAAAGTGTAACAAATGTTCCGTGACTCTTGTAAATTTAAATTAAATTCAATTTTATCGAACAATATTGATATGTTTTTTCGAAAAATATGGGACACGTGGGTACTTATGTTTTTTTTCAATCAAGTTATTAATAATAATCGACAAAGAAATACGATTAGATAAGATATCGATTCCGGAGCGGGTTGTAACGTCACGTCTTTGTAAAAATCGTACAATGAAGTGACGTCACTCAAAACTTCTAGGCACACCTTCGTCATATTTTGTTTGTGAAACAAAAGACAAGTGCGTGTACGATATTTTTTTTATTATCTAACTGACGGTCTAATAAGTTTTTTAATCATCATGCCTCTTTATACAGTCAAAATATCAGTTTAGAACCGCTCCTGTGTGACACCTCCGGTTCTGCCGCCTAAGAAAGATTGCACGTGCAAATGAGTGACGAGAGAAAGATGTAATAATAGAAACCATTACGATAAATGAGTTGAATCTTCTGTTCCGCCGCTTTAGCCGTGCTGGACGAATAGAGGTCGCAGACGGTGACCGCCGGGAAGACCGGACTCCAGCTGATGTAGAGAGTGTCAGGAGTGATGCTCTGCCCCGGATCCTGCTGTATCGCCGGCATCAGCAGAAGGTAGAGACAGCCCGATGAAGCTGCCATTACGGCTAGCCAGAACAACCTACCGTAAATGAAACACTGATCAGACCTGATATTTTGATTCCTATACATTAATTATTTTTCTTTTGGTGTGAACAATAAAGAGTATCTATCTATATAGCTATTAACACGTGAGAAAAAAACTTTGTACCCTATTTTACAAAAATTGCACGGACGAAGTAGTATGAAATTTCGCACTCATATACGTAGTTTATACGCATTTATAAACTGTAGACATTGGAGAAAGAGTGCAAAATGCATTTTTTTTAACTATGCATACCTACATAAATCAATAAAAAACATTTCACACACTACCATGTATTTGGCACACTCACATAAATAGCATAATTTTTTTGTTTATTGGTATTTTGTTGATATGTGGTCTTCTGCTTATGCCTTCTTTATCGATATTCGATGCCTTCTGCAGCCTAAATTGCTGCAAATAGGTGCTTTGTTCTGCGTTTCTCAGCACTTGGGTGTCTCAGGTAGCATTTGAGTGTTTTAAATTGAGGATGAATCGATTATTTTTAGAAAAGCGCGCAGAAAAGCTCGTAGAACGCAAGGTCGTCATAAAAAAAAATCTTATCTTATATCTTTAAACGAGCAATTCTTGTACCTATATAAATATGTATATATATATAGAATCTGAATCTCGGAAACGGCTCGACGGATTTTCATGAAATTATGTATGCAGGGGATTTCGGGGACGATAAATCGATCTAACTAGGTCTTATTTAAAAAAAACGCATATTATGCGCGTTTTTAGACACTGAAAAACTGTCACATTAGACATTAGAATATGAAGGTAAATTTCGCCGCGTGACGTGACAGCATAATTAGCTCAGACGGGAAGTCAGTCGGGCACTCCTAGCGGTCACGAATTAGTAGCTCCGGGTTCGAATCCAGACGGGTTCTCTTTTTTTTCAATTCGTTTTTTTTAAGAAAATCTATTTCTTGGAGTCTTTTATCTGTAGGTATCTAAGTATATTTAGTATTGAAACCGAGCAAAGCTCGGTCACCCAGGTACTTGTATTAATCTCTTATGCCCTGGTTGTTACTTCAGCAATTCTTAGATATACTTCTTACCTCGACAGAAATTGTGTATTCTCCTTAAACAAGTGATTTAATCCATGGATACCACTGTTTCGACCAAAGAATAAAAACCTATGTTTTAGTGCAATCAAGACGCTTTTAGACATCTTTTTCAGGCATATGAACTTTGATACTGAAATCACTTACACTGCGTTTCACTAGAAATTAATGAAATGGAAACTCAGAGTTTGTTAAATCAGTAACTAAAATAATATATGTATACAATTACAAATATTATAGGCGAAAGTTTGTGAGTAAGTCTGGATGTTTGTTACTCTTTTACGCAAAAACCACTAAAGGGACATAAATGAAATTTCGTAAACAGATAGTAATCTAGAATAAAACATACGATAATTATTATCTCGCAAAAATAACGGAGTTAGGATCTACGCGAGTATAACCGCGGGGCGCGGTTAGAGAACTGAATTATTACTTTTCAATCAGTCTAAAAGCTATTATTAACGGACCTATTAAAGTTGCTCGTTGAGTTGCTACTGCAATATTCAGTTCAGGTGTTCAGGTTTATGTAGGTACTAGGTACTTCTGTATAATTTGAAAGGGCCGTGCTATAAACACAAACACGGTCAAAGGGTGGGTAGGTACGTATCAAAAACCTTTCTAAGGCTCTTGGTAGGTCACGCGTGCTATGCTGGCGTTTATTTAGCTCAACGTAGGTATTTAACATTGTCATTTCATCGCCGATACAAAGGGCACGCCTAAAACTGGTGACTTGATTGATTGATTCTGCATTTTGTTTATTTTAGACCTTCATTGGTTTTAGTAGGTATAGAGTGATGGGACTAGCAGGATATTTGCATGATGTTAACAGGACTGCCCATAACAGCACAGTATCACGCAGCTATAGGAACATGAAGAGTCCAAAACATTACCGAGCACTGCATTACGCTCGTCATCCAGAGATATAAGATCGTTTGTCTCTATGCCCAGTAATTTCTCTGGAAGTATCGCCCTTTGAACTAAAACAGTGATTTTTGGACATTACTGCCTAGCGGTAGAACAGCTGACAAAGGTGTGATACTTAAGTACACTGGCAGACTCTGGAATAAGTCCTACCACTACACAAATATACAAAACAATACTAGTCTACTGATAAATAATTATTCAGATGTGTCTAGGTAAATAATAATTACTTATACATAGTGCAGGACGTCTACTCTCATTCTACGGAAACGTAATTTCGAAATAAACTCGCGAATTTCCAACTCCGATTCTACTTCGATCCGTCGTTTTGTCTGGTTAAATATTTTAAGTTTACCCTATTTAGAGTATGCTTAGAACATTTAAACGTCAAACAATGTTGTATCTTGGTTGTATCGGACGAAACGGAGTAGAACGAGAGCAGGGAAATCGCGAGTTTTTTTTCGAAATAACGGTTGCGTAGAAATAGAGTAGACATCCTGAGTTTTTCATTTGTCATAGTCATTGAATTTATATTAATTTTATTTAAATAAAGGGTCTGTTCAAATAACGGACAAAAATAATTTTAAACACGAACCTAGATTTGTAACGGTAAAATAAAAACTCATGTGTTGTGATAACAAATTTATTTTTAATCAAATTAAAAAATTTACGAGTAATGATGTCAAAAAACACTAAAACGATTACTAAGACGAACAATAAAAAGAGTATCAATTTAACAAAGAAATATTAAAATAATTTCTTACAAACTAAAACTAAACAGAGTTTTGGTATTTGTTCTGAAGTACCTAAATAATATTGTTTTGTAAACAATTAATAATACAAGTAGGTATGTGTTATATTAGGGTTTTCTTTAGGGATTAGTAACTAAGATAATGTGTAACTTCATTTATGTTCCATGTATTTGTGAATAAATAAAGATTATAGATTACAGGGACACAAATGCATTAACATTACTATAATCCCTTATTATAAGTACATGACGATTGGTTTTTCCAGCAAATCAACCTTAATCACCCAATATTACCTAGTACAGTGATAAAATCAAATTGTATAAACTAGTGATGAAACATCGTAATGGTTCTAAATACACAAAATTCTATCCTGCAGCCTGATTAGCAGGAAGTCCTCATAAATCAAAATAAGACATAACACTTTGTATTTTACCATTTATACTTTGTTTATTCATTATACTAGGATTCAGGTTTTGTAGTTTCGAGATTGCACACCCGAAACGGATATGGCTTAGTAGGTAGGCACCTATATATTTTCTGTATATTTATGTAGGTAGGTAGGTTTTACGGGCACTTTGGACAATTTTACTGTAGTGGTACCTACTGTGTAAATTTATTTTTACTTATATAATAGCTTATTATATCAGTCGTACTATTTTAAACAGTTATTTATCCAAACCAATCCCTGATTTTGCTGAACCAGCTCGCCTCGGTCGTTGTGGTAACTTCGTTCGATACTTCGTTGTCTCCATCGTCAATGAGGTCAGGGTCCGCATACGCATCCGTGGTGACTTTGGGGGGCTTGGTGTGACGAGTGAGGCTGTTCCGGAGCTCTCGGAGCAGTTCCAGTAGCGGGTATCGAGGCTCGTGCGGTGATACTATGACAAAGAAAAAGATTTATCTTAAGTGTATCTCAATTGTAATGGAAAACTGAAGAAAGCGGAAAAGTGCGCACTGACAATATAAGGAAGTAAGCACACTAACAGCACGTACAATATCATTTTATAGTGTAGAGTGATGAGAGACATGTGCCTGATGCTAATCAACATACCTGCTTATACCAGCACAGTGACACGCAGCTATTGGAACATAAAAAGTCTAAATGATTACCTAGCACTGCACCACAGATCAGAAAATAGTGACTGCACTGCGCTCCCCACCCAGAGACGGAGAGACGTGAGATGTTTTATCTCTATATGCCCTGTAATTCACTGGAAGCATAGCCCTTCAAACTGAAACACAGTTATGTTTTCATACTACTGCTTGGCGGAAAAAAACTGACAAAAGTGTGATAGTCCCCCGACCGAAGTCCGAAGTCCGACGACTATTGGCAATATTATAGAGTACTCTAGCACTCTATAGTTGCACCACGGGGTGGAGACTTATACCACGCGGCTTTCTTACACTACTTGTGAATTTGTAAACGAATGAAATGGCTTGACTATTAAAATACTTTGACAAATGGCAAATCCAAGATGGCCACCACCACAAAATATTGTAGTTTTAAAATTACATTCATATATAAATAAATGTAGTTCAATTGAAAACATGGATAATAATTTAATATTTATAATATTAGTTTGCGCGTAAAACTTATGATTCATACATAACCGCAATAGCATTCGCATTATACCGGAAGTAAACAACATGTAGAATTTATCACACAGCAGATACAAATATAAATGCGTAAAATTCATAGGAATATCGTAATCATGGATAAAATTGTACTTATTGTTGCCTTTGTTCAAAACTAACGACCCACCGAGTTTGTTCGACTTTAACAATTATTATAACAGCAATCTACCGATAGCATATGGAACACAAATTGGAATATTTTTACGAAAACTTACGTGGTTGCTACCTACAAAATTTTGAAATATATTTTGGAAATTCCGCTCACAACACTAACTAGAACCAAAAAAAGAAAAGCTTGTGGGAGCCAGATTGCTGATATAATAAGTACTTGTTTAATTGTAGATACATACTTATGGTACATAGAAACTCCATAACACATACACCAATATTCGTACTTATTCACACAAGTATTAGGCTGGGTGAAAATTTACCCAAGAATTGTCTGATTTCGCGGGCAGACTTTTTTCTTCAAATTGTGATGGATTTCGAATTCATACGATACTTAACAGATTATCCCGAATCGGCTGCCTCTCTCAGTTACTAAACGCCCCAATAAGCAGTCCACTATATTTTCCCATTTAGTGAGCTGCTTCTCTTATGCTGTTTAAAAAATGTATGCTTGCCCGTAGTAGCAATCTATAGATTCCCCACAGCTGGGACACGGGTCTCCCTCTAACTATGTAGGGGAGTATAAGGCCAAAGTCCATCGACTATAGGCTAATCGTCCCTAGAAGATTAGAGCTAGCGTAATAGTTGCGGGTTGACAGACTTCACTTGTCTTTGAAGAGTTCAATCTTCTCCGTCAAACCAGTTTCTTTACGATATAATTCCTTCGCCGTTTTTAAATTAGCACATGACTTCGTCGCTTAACATCAGGCGAAACGGCGGTCAAGTATAAACCTATAAAAGTAAAAAAAAAGACAGTGGTGCTCTACGGGTTCTGAATCGGCATTTGCCGTTTTTCCGACTAGACCAGCCGTGACTGAAAAATGTATGCGTGTTCGTGTAAAGCGATGATTTCTTACCACAGTAAGGTTCTTTGTCTGTCGTGACAAGGAGATAAGGTCCTTTTGCCCTGGGAGAAGCTAAGGCGCTGATTCCCATTTCCGCACACGATCCTTTCCGATCACAGGTTGAATCCAGACTGGTGTTTACTCTGGAAAAACAAGCATTTCATCGAAAACAGTTCAGTGACTCTGGTGCTACTAGTTATTCATGATAGTAGGTAGCTCTACTCTTTCGCCTTAATAAAGAAGTCCTGGGTAGTTCTGTAAAATACTTTTTCATCCCACCAGCTCGGAAAGAGTACTTTTGCTCCTCGATATCAGGGCGCAAAAGTCGTTTTTACCCTCTAGAGGTTAAAGTAAATTTGAATTTAGAACATCGTGTGTACTGAGGTTTTGAATTCAAAACATAATTTAACCTATTTATTTCTACCTCCTTGGTGCCGAATTCATCACACATTTATTTTTAATTTGTTAAAAACTCATACTCGGAACCTCTTTGGTGTACTTTTTTAAAATGCTTTGCGCGCAATTTTCTTTTCACGTATGGAGGATAGAGGTAAAGAATGTTATTTCAAATGGCAGAACATTTTAAAATGCTATGAATGAATCAATTGTAATCGAATTGAAGTATACCGAGTTGCCGAGTTAAATAATTAAATATTATTGATTACTAAAATAGTAACTAATAGATAGTTTCAACTACTTGTGCAGTACAAAATAATGTAGTAAATGTAACATCAAATAAACAATTACCATTTTGAGAAAACATGTAGGTACAATATATTTTGAAGTCAAAACTTCTTTTTGCTCGCCAAAGACAGATTTTTCGTGGGCTGTCAATTTAATTCTAGCGTCACGCTCGGGAATGATAAGAAATCTTCGGGTAAACTCAGGACCATAGCCAATGGCCATCTAGAAATGCCTCAGCCTTTCCCATTGGTCATTTAAAAATGTGTCAGCATTTCTAGATGGCCATGCTCATAGCCATGCCGGTTTCACACGCGTACAAAATAATGTAGTAAATATAACATCAAATAAATAATTACTATTTTGAGAAAACATGTAGGTACAATATATTTTGAAGTCAAAACTTCTTTTGGCGCGCCAAGGACAGATTTTTCGTGGGCTGTCAATTTAATTCTAGCGTCACGCTCGGGAATGATAAGAAATCTTCGGGTAAATTCGGGACCATAGCCAATGGCCATCTAGAAATGCCTCAGCCTTTCCCATTGGCCATTTAAAAATGTGTCAGCATATCTAGATGGCCATGCTCATAGCCACGCCCTCCGGTTTCACACGCGTAATTTCCAAAGTAAAAATCATATTCTGAGTTATAAGTTACCACTTCTATCGGCAGTGCCTATGACTGCCAATATTTTTCTTTCATGAATTCTGTATAGTACGTTTATTAATTTCCTTTAAAATGTACCCTGATGCAAATTTAGCGCTACTATAATTTAATACATTTGGGCGGACACTTTTTCATGTACATATGAAACTCCTTACCTCAATCGGTCAACTCTCCATATTTTTACGTCATATTATTATTGTTAAAACCATGGCTATATAAACTTAAGTTTAAAACTTATAAAATTGAATACAAGTGAAAAACCGTAGTACCATAATAATAAGTGATTCTAGCAACCAGGAAGTTTATTTAACGCCAACAGAATCGACTGAAACTGAAAGTGCGCAAAGCGTTTAGTAATTTCCTCGCTAGGGGGGATGAAAAATTACGTGTTACACTCGAGTGCAAAGATTTTTCACCTTGTGCCCTTTTGATTCCCTTGCTACGCTCAGGATTCTAATTTTTGAATCCCTCGCTACGCTCGTGATTCAACTTTAGAATCCTTCGCTTGCTCGGTCATAAAAATTGAGCACGCGGTTAAAAAGCCACTTTGCTCTCTTGTACAACAAATAACTATTTTGACGCTTTGGCATTGCCGTCTCTTTCATTTCAAGCGAGAAGAAAAGAGACAGCAACGTCAAAGCATCAAAGCGTCAAAGCGTTTTTCATTAGGCGGTAGAGGTGAAGGTCCCGAGTTTACCCGAAGATTTCTTATCATTCCCGAGCGTGACGCTAGAATTCAATTCACAACCCACGAAAAATCTGTCTATGGTGCGCCAAAAGAAGTTTTCACTTCAATAAGAATAAAATGATATGTATAAAATACGTCAAGTTACCCTTCATAGGACAGGTCCCAGCGATAAGCCCGGAAGGAGCTTACCATTCATGAAGCGCAGGGATTGACATACGAGTCGGTAATCGTAATTAAAACTAAGGCAAACATGAAGCTGCACGAGAGCGTGTCCCATGCGGTTGTTGCAATCTCACGGCACACGGGGACCTTCACATACTACGCTGACGACACCGACGACGCCATCGGTCGGTTCGTGCGGCGAGCGTTGGCTGCATCACCAAAGACCATTCAAGATTTCAACCTGCAGATGGCCATTAGAGACAGAAATGCGGCTGTAGTGGAGGCTCTGGGCCAGGAGGAGGCGGCTTAGGCAAAAGACGATGTCGAGTCGATTACTATCGGAATCCCAACCGGTAGTGATCGGCTCAACAGACGAAATCGGACTGACTAGCTTTAGAATTACGCTTAAAATGTTCACCACCCCCCTACTCCCCCCCTTATTTTCCTCTTCTTCTCCTAATCCAAGAACTATGTAAATAAAAAAAGATTAATGTAATGACAAAAGTCACGGACCCCGGAGTCTGTGGAGTGTTTAAATTAAATAAAAAAAAAAAAAAAAAAAAAAAAAAAAAAAAAAAAAAGCCCGGAAGGAGCAGTTCCCGTTTATCAGGGACTCTGTGAACAGCACGTAGGCGCGCCCGTGGCTACACACCGCCTGCTGGAGCCCTGGGTATCAACAGACAGATTTAATGATTAGGTATTTACAAAGATTATATATTGTCTTCGGGTATTTATAACTGTGGCCACCTGAAACTAGGGTCCGTGATATTTGTTGAAATGTAAATGTAGTCTAAGATCCCGCTATACAACGACCCGAGCTGTTTATTGGATGAAAAGTATTTTATATTCAATTTAATATTACAAATACCTATATTACAAATGGGTTCGCCAAAAACGTTCAGTCCAAAATATGATTAATTAACAATAATAAAAAAAAATAAGCAGTTTACTTAAATTGATTGATTTAAAAAAAAAAATATTAGTATTTATTATTTTGTCGTTACTTATTATATCAATGCTTACGAAATCTCACGCTCAATATGTTCAAAGAATAAAAAGTTTCATACAAACTTTCATCCTTTATTTCACCCCTATGGAGGCTGAATTTTGAAAAAAAAAATAAAAACTTAACTCGTTATTTTGATCATGCGAAATTTTATGCAAATATATTTAGGGAATAAAAAGTTTCATACAAACATCCATACCCTTAGGGATACGGGTTACGAAATCTCATTTCGGAATGAGATTTCGTAAGCATTGAGTAAGTCAAAAATAATAAGTTGTGTGATACAGTTGTTTTTCAAAAATACAATTATTTTAAGTGAAATGTTAAAAAATAAATTTAACTGTTAATTAATCATATTCTGGACTGACATTTTTTAGACAACCCATTTGCAATATATTAAATTTGCATTGACATATTGACAGATTAAATTGAAAATAAAATACTTTTCATCCAATAACCTGCTCGGTGAAGGGCGTTGTAGGTATAGCGGGATCCCCTACTAATGCGAATGTTTGGATGTTGTAACTCAAGGACGTCGTCACTGATGATGTTGAAATTTGGAGCACAGAATTATTATTATACCATTGCTTTGTAGATATGCTATGCTTTTTATCTCGAGAAAACTGTTCTTTAACAGGAACACTGTGCACGGGTACAATGTGCGAGTAAAACCGTGGTGCTCTGCTAGTTTTTCACATGGACGACTCAAAAGTTCAAACTTCTATTAGTTCATTAGTAACATTTCTATTAGTAGCTTGTCTTCTATTAGTAGCATATGCAATGAGTAGACCAATTCGCGTAAGCAGTTCCTCACGATGTTTTCCTTCACCATTTTTAAGTTAGCGGCATTACGCACATAATTCGGTAAATACAGTGGTACGCGCGTACGCGTGGGATTCGAGTCACTTCCTTTGAGGACTTCCTGAACAGCAATAGTCGTTATTCCGACTAGACCAGCCGTCACTTCAAACTTACCAACATACATCCTACTTCCTACTAATAATGTCAATGTTTTGATGTTTGTTGCTCAATCACGTCCTAACGTATAAACGGATCGGGCTGTAATTTCGAACACAGTTAGATTATAGTCTGGAAGAACACATAGGCTACTTTTTATCCCGATAAAACGGGAACAACGGGAACTACGCGGGTAAAACCGCGGGGCGCTGCTAGTATTATAAATAAAAACGGTAAAACCAGACCATTCCATGTAAGAGTAGTCGTGTAAAAAGCCGAAGGAATTATTTCGTAAAACCCAAATACGTAACACCAAAGAATATCCTCCTAATATTCACGTGCCCAACTAAAAGAAGGAAAATGACTCACCTGGTTAAGACCAGTGGTAATTCATGCGGTTATTGCTCATATTGTGACATTAACTTGTTTTATGTTAGTTATTTAACCAAATAAATTTCGCTCTGGATATACCAGACATTACCTGTCAAACTAGTTTTCGCTAAACATCTACGTAATAGGCGGAATTTCCGCCTATTACAATTGAGGAAAGAATTATTGTTTAAAACAGTAGAGTTTGAATAATTAAGTGAGCTTTTTTTAAAATAATAATAATAGGTTTATACTTGACCGCCATTTCGCTGTATCTGATGTTCAGTGAGGGTGTGGTCTACGATCAGGGCCGGATTTAGGGGAGGGCAAACTGGGCATACGCCCCGGGGCGTACAAACGGGGGCCTCCACAAAAGATACTTCGGGAAAAAAATATTTTCGACAGTAAACTCTGCCCCGGGGCCTCAACACCTCTTAATCCGGCCCTGTCTACGATAGAGCGTGCTTACCTAGAAGAAACTGATTCACTCTAAATTTGAAGACATCAACTTTGTATCCATCAGGAACAACCCACTCAGGCAATGCATCAACATTACCATTCCTATTGCGAAAGTGGAATCAAATCTCCTCGTTCGAGTTTGTGAAATATCAACCATGTCGCTTTTTCGAGTTACGAGCAGTCTAATAGCAAATAGAGCAAAGTGGTTTTAGATAATGCAGATCAGATGCAAACTCTCCAAAATGTATCCCACGAAAATTGATGCACAATTGGCGGAGCTATCGCGTAAAATACATACACAAAAAAATACGGTTGTATGTTTTTTTTTGTATTGAGAACCTCTTCCTCGTTGGAAGTCGGTTAAAAGCGGTTATGTTTAATTCTGATAATACAACTTGCTCCGCTCCGCTCTTGCTTACGGTGAATGATTAATATAGCCTAGTTGTGTTTTATTTCAGACGATAGTTCAAGTAAACTTAAGCTAAAAATAAACTTACTGGCAGTAGGAATGGACAAGACTCGAGACCACAGCGATCGGGATCCGTTGTAGCAGCCCGGCTGCTTGATCCCACCGTTGGGATAGAAGTCCACGTGACCTGAATTACACACAATTATATTATTAAGCCCTACCAATAAATAATTAGTATTATTAAGCTGAAGAGGTATTTTTTTTGAACATGCTAATCTCAGGAACTACTGGACCGATTTCAAAAAATATTTCAGTGTTGGGTATGTTATTAGGCTACATAACATACATACATACTCAACGATCACTCTTTGAGTGCTAGAGGCTAAATATTATGTACTACGGGCGAAGGCGGGACGGACCGCTTGTACCTATAGGTATAAAATAGTATAATACGTATTCAAGATTATGCAAAATCCCGATTATTAGGTACTTATCTATAGATATAATTTCAACCTGAATAAAAATTAGCGGTAGACCAACTGACAACATGGTTGGTTCTCTTTGACTTGGCACTCGGCAAAATAGTCTTATCAGTGTAGAGGTAATGGAAAATTCTTCTTCTCAGTCGTTATCTTCATTGCTGAAGGTCGCGTCTAGTCTGAGGTATTGATCACCCGATGCACCATGCTCTTCCATTCCTTTCTGTCCGCGGCGGTCCTAAGAGCTTCGGTTATTGGCAGTCCAGTGAGAGTCTTTACCAGATCTGACCAACGGGTAGGTGATCGACCACGTGGTCTTTTCCCATCGACTTTACCGACTACCATAAGCTTCTCAAGGCTGTCAGGGTCCCTACGAGCAACGTGTCCAAAATATTTGAGTATTTGCTGGAAACAAACAGTGGATAGCCTTTTAGTAATGCGTAGCTCCTTAATAATGGACGCGTTGGTTCGGCGTGCAGTCCATGGAATTCGCAACATCCGTCTCCAACACCACATTTCAAAAGCATCGATTTTTGTCCTTTCTTTCTTTCGTATCGTCCAGGATTCGGCGCCATACGAGAAAATTGAGAATACCAGCGTACGTACCAGCCTCACTTTGGTTTTACGGGATATATTGCGATCTTTCCATATCCTAGTGAGTTTCGTCATTGCTGCTTTGGACATTTGGATTCTTCTTGCAATTTCTCTCTCACTGCCCCCTTCGCTACTAAGAAGAGACCCCAGGTACACAAAATGCTCAACGAATTCTAGGTCCCCGAGTTCATTAGAACGAATAAGTGAACCAGACCTATCTACCACTAACACTTTGGTCTTCGACTTGTTAATTGTAAGGCCAACTAATTCACTCTCTTTCTCTACTCTAGACAGGAGCTGTGCCAATTCGTGCTCAGACGATGCAAATAAAGTTGTGTCATCTGCGTATCTTAGGTTGCTGATTTTCCTTCCGCCAATGGAGATTCCTCCCTCCCAACCGTCTAAGGCTCGTCTCATTATGTATTCTCCATAGATGTTAAAGAGAATTGGAGACAGGATACATCCTTGTCTAACGCCTTTTTGTGGCTTAAAGGGCTTCGATAGGACATTGTTCACCTTTACGACTGTGTTTCCATCCTGGTAGAGGTTTGCGATAAGAACGACGAGGTGCTCAGGTACTCCCATTTCCCTTAAAATGTTCCATAAGCATTCCCACCTAACACAATCAAACGCTTTTGAGTAATCGACGAAGCACATCAGCATTGGAATGTTGAACTCACGACACTTTTCAATGATCTGTCTGACATTCACAATCTGTTCTCTTGTTCCTCGCCCTTTAACAAATCCCGCTTGTTCTACTGGAATTTGCCATTGCAAGAATGCTTTAAGGCGTTCATTAATCACGTACAATAGAACCTTGCTAGCGTGGGATATGAGCGCCACAGTCCTGTAGTTGCCACAAGACTTAGTTGATCCCTTCTTGTGTAGTGGTATCAGAATGGATTCCTGCCAGTCACTGATCCACTCGCCGTTTCTCCATATCTGATTACAAAGCCTTTGTAGAATACATGTACCGTCATCTCCTATGAGCTTCAAACTTTCGGCAAAAATACAGTCACTTCCGGCCGATTTATTACGTTTAAGCTTCTTCAGAGCAAGTTCAATTTCAGTTCTCAAGATGTCTGGTTCTTGTGGGATATCGGACATGTTGTGGTGCAGGTTAATTGATGAAACTGCTGCGTCAGTATATAATTCTTCGCAATAACCTCTCCACCTATCAACCACCTTGTCAATCTCTGTAAGCAAACCTCCATTTTTGTCTTCCACAGTCCATGTTCTTGCCTTGAATTCCCGTGTTATGGTTTTTATTTTCATAAAAAGATCTCGAGTGTGCATTTTATGGGCATGATCCTCAATCTCAGTACAAACGTTATTAAAGTACTGGTTTTTGTCTTCCCTAGCTCGACGCTGCACTTCCTTCGAGAGAGCTTTATATTGCTCACGACTGCCATCCTTTGAGAGGTGTTTCAATAGCTCTTTTCTTTTCTTAATTATGTCCCACGTTTCATCTGACAGCCATGAACTACGGGGTACATCACGTGATTCAACCTGACTTTCTTTGTGAGCTGCAAGCAATAGTTCTTTGAACTTTCTCCAATTCGAGTTCACATCGGAGCCGTCATCCATCTGCAGACCCATTGCTATTTTTTGCTGAAAACGTGCCTTGAATATTGTTTGCTCACCAGGTGTCAGCTTACGTCCGTTCTTATTACCAGCTCGGTGACACTTCTTGAGCTTGATGATCATTTTTGCCACCAACAAGATATGGTCACTACCGCAATCAGCCCCTGGGTAAGTTTTGGTATTTGTTACGCTTGATTTCCACCTTTTTGGTACTGCAATGTAATCGATTTGGTTTCTGGTCCTATCTCCTGGTGAAATCCACGTATAAAGTCGTCGAGGATGATGCTGGAACCAGGTGTTCATTATGGACAGTGAGTTAGCTGCACAGAACTGTATCCACCGGTCTCCTCTGTCATTCCGTACGCCTAATCCAAAACGTCCAACAACATCTCTCAGGTGGTCATCACACTCTGTGCTTCCTACTTTAGCATTTAGGTCTCCTATCAGGATATTCACTTCTCTCTTAGGTAACGAGTTATAAGTATCATCTAACTGATTATAGAATGCTTCAATTTCTTCTTCAGTAGAACCGCTCGTAGGCGCGTACGCCTGTATGATGTTCATACGACAAGGCTTTGTGTTGAGTTTCAACGTTATTATACGGTTGCTAACAGGGTTGTATCCCAAAACACATTTATCGATCTCGGTTGTAACAGATATCGCCACACCCTTGCTACTCTCGTTATCAGGGCCAGAAAAATATATGGTGTGCCCTCTGCCCGTTCTATAGAAACCTGTGCCCCTCATGTGGGTTTCGCTTAGGCCCAGAATATCCAATTTGTAAGCTTGTTGTTCCTTGTCAATCGTTTCTTTCTTCAGGACATTAATCATGCCACGGACATTCCATGTTGCAAGTGTAACCATCTTCCTCAGCGATCGTCGATCTATTAATGACTTGGTATCGTCACCAGTAGCATTTTGTCCACTCTGAGCCTGGCGAGCCGCACCAGTGTGGCCAGTAGCATACTTCACACCGCGAGACCTGGAATCATCGCTGCGCCGGGTGGTGGCCGGATCGCATGCCATATCATATCTCTGTGCGCTCATTTCATGTACTAGATATCTTGGGAAAATAGTGCAGTGGTTTCCCGTTGCCTTCTGCACCAGTCCTTTCGGGAAGTATTTGGCCCCCCAGGCTGCTGTAGCCTCTTCCAGAGGTTGTCCTGCTGGGTGTAAGGTTATACCGCCTTTGCTCGGTCGCCATTGCCTCGTCTGTTGTCTAGCAACAATGGAAAATTAGTGCACCTCTATTTTTGTTATTGTTTTATTCGTATGAAGATCAGTTGCAATGTTGTTTTACGTAGGTACGTATCTACGTATTAGCTTTTTGCTGTGATATCGAGACAAATAAATAAAAAAAAATTGGCAGTCATAGGAACTGCCGATAGAAATTAAAACTTAGAACTCAGAATTTGATAGCTTACTTTGGAAACTACACGTGTGTAACCGGAGGGCGTGGCCTGGGCATCATGGCATGGCCATCTCGAAATGCATCAGCATTTTCTATTGGCTGGTGCATTTCTAGATGGCCATGACATGATGCCGAGGCCACGCCCTTTCAGCATTTCCCATTGGCTGACGCATTTCTAAATGGCCAATAGCCATGGTCCCGAGTTTACCCGAAGATTTCTTATCACATCCGAGCGTGATGCTAGAAACCAATTCACAGCCCACGAAATATCTGTCTAGGCGCGAAGAAAGAAGTTTTCACTTCAATGAATGACACAGACTGAGATTATAGAGTCTGGAATAAAGCTGCCTTTAATTTAAATTACACATAATATAATTATTTATCTAATTAACGTCATACCATGAGTGTTATCTCGGTGACCTTAATTTTTTCCGCCAATGCGTATGATGACAAAAGATCATGACCCACCACACAAAGTCACAAAGTTCACATAATGGTAATGACATTTACAATAGTTATTTGTTGTACAAGAGTGCAAAGTTGCTTTTTAACCGCGTGCTCAATTTTGATGACCGAGCAAGCGAAGGATTCTAAAGTTGAATCACGAGCGTAGCGAGGGATTCAAAAATTAGAATCTTGAGCGTAGCAAGGGAATCAAAAGGGCACAAGGTGAAAAATCTTTGCACTCGAGTGTAACACGTAATTTTTCATCCCCCCCTAGCGAGGAAATTACTAAACGCTTTGCGCATTTTCAGTTTCAGTCGATTCTGTTGGCGTTAAATAAACTTCTTGGTCGCTAGAATCACTTATTATTATGGTATTTCGGTTTTTCACTTGTATTCAATTTTATAAGTTTTAAACTTAAGTTTATTTACCCATGGTTTTAACAATAACAATATGACTTGAAAATATGGAGAGTTGACCGATTGAGGTAAGGAGTTTCATGTGTACATGAAAAAGTGTCCGCCCAAATGCATTAAATTATAGTAGCGCTAAATTTGCATCAGGGTACATTTTAAAGGAAATTAATAAACGTACTATTAAGAATTCATGAAAGAAAAATATTGGCAGTCATAGGCACTGCCGATAGAAGTGGTAACTTATAACTCAGAATTACTCATTTCTAAATGGCCAATGGGAAAGGCTGAGGCATTTCTAGATGGCCATTGGCTATGGTCCCGAGTTTACCCGAAGATTTCTTATCATTCCCGAGCGTGACGCTAGAATTAAATTGACAGCCCACGAAAAATCGGTTTGAAAAAAAGTTTTGACTTCAAAATATATTGTACCTACATGTTTTCTCAAAATAGTAATTATTTATTTGATGTTATATTTACTACATTATTTTGTACTGCACAAGTAGTTGAAATCATCTATTAGTTACTATTTTAGTTGTCAATAATGTTTAATTATTTAACTCTGCAACTCGGCATACTTCAATTCGATTACAATTGATTCATTCATAGCATTTCAAAATGTTTTGCCATTTGAAATAACATTCTTTACCTCTATCCTCCATACGTGAAAAGAAAATTGCGCGCAAAGCATCTAAGAAAAAGTACACCAAAGAGGTTCCGAGTATGAGTTTTTAACAAATTAAAAATAAATGTATGATGAATTCGGCACCAAGGAGGTAGAAATAAATAGGTTAAATTATGTTTTGAATTCAAAACCTCAGTACACACTATGTTCTAAATTCAAATTTAACTTTAACCTCTAGAGGGTAAAAACGACTTTTGCGCCCTGATATCGAGGAGCAAAAGTACTCTTTCCGAGCTGGTGGGATGAAAATACATATACCTACCGTAATAACAGAAATAGTACATAGTAATATACTAAATTATAATTAAAATATTGAAACTTATAGCTTAGCTAATATTGTTATGACTGTTAAATTATACTATTAAGAGCCCATTGTGTCCCAATGCTGAGCAAAGGCCTCCCTACCCTCCTTCCATTTTTGTAATAATATGACTGTTAAATTATATTGCGCCCTAAAAATTGCGTGGTACATTATCCCGGTCCTACGCTCAGAAATATTTTATCCTAGCTACGAGTATCTCTGTTAGCTACCTACCACAATCAGGCGCGGTCCCAGCGTCGAATTTTGGGGGGGGGGGGGGTCACCAGTACACAGCCTCAGATTTTGGGGGGGTCACGAGTAGAAATACAATAAATCGAGTAAAAAAGATTACTAGTGGCGCCCCATTTTGATGTAACGTATACGATTGGGGGGGGGGGGTCAAGGCCTCTGTGACCCCCCCTTCGGACCGCGCATGACCACAATCGATAGTTTCTTACAGCAAATTGTTGGCCGTCTCAAAATGAAGCCATTCACGCAAAATTAGCTTGATAAGAATCAATTGCAAAAATTGTACCAGTTTTTTTTTTTTTTTATAGCATAGAGTGACGAGACGAGCAGGTCATGTGCCTGATGGTAAGCAACATGCCTGCCACATAACAGCACAGTGACACGCAGTCAGCATAGTCCAAATCATTACCTAGCACTGCACTGCGCTCGTCACCCAGAGATCTAAGATATTATGTCTCTAAGCCCTGTAATTTCTCTGGAATCATTGCCCTTCAAACCGGAACACAGTAATGTTTGCACAATACTGCTTGGCGGTAGAATATATGGCAAAGGTGTGGTACTTCCCCAGGCGGACTCTGCTAAGAGTCCTACCACTACAAGTTACATATTATACAGGGTACAGGGTACTGGTAATCAGCCTGCATCCGTTTAATGTTCTTTATAATTATTATTTAAACGAACAACTTTTGCTTCACAACTTTTGGTAGAACTCAATACATAGGCATCCCAAAAAAATAAGTGTTTGTTGTCCTTTCTAGCACTTTTTAGCGGCTGTTTATTCACTTCGGTACATTATTATTAATATAATAATATAGCTTTAAAGAGCGCGCGCGCTCTTATTACGAGTTCGATACTTTTAGACCGGGCAAATACACTTTTTTACCTAATTGAATGTACCTAACATCCTCTTAAGGCCGATTTACATCAGACGAGCGAATGCTCATTCTATCCCCACTGTATCAATTTCATTTGGTGTAAACAAACGTAGAGCACTCTTTCGTTGTTTTGTTTGCGTTCGCAAAGATTATATGGAATATATAATATGGAAAACGCTAAGAACGATCTTTCGTTTACACTAAAAGATCGAGAAAGAATGCTCTTGTTCCAGCTCTAGCTCTATGCTCGTTCAGTTTAAATCGGCCTTCAGTTTAAAAGAATGCAGGCTAAATACCAATAAGTCTGTATTTAATGAAGTAACGGGTAACTCACGTGTAATATAAACTAGTGCTAAACGGACCGCGATCACGTGTGTTTACTCTCATTAATTACACATTTTCATCATTTTACATACCTAACTGTAATGAATACCTACCTATGGGGTCCGGCATTCCAAACCCAATCTTCTGCAGCAGACGGCCATTAGTGTGGATAATGTCTACAAAATCTGCGTCGGATGAGTCCAAGCGTTCTTCGTCGTTATCGGTCGCAAAGCAAGGTTGTGCTGGGTCCAAACCTGCGGAAATAAAATATTTGCTGTATGTCGTAGCTATTGGTTTCTGAGCGTTACCATGTTACGGAAACTATGTAACCAAACGTAATTCAATAATTCTGGAAGGTCTAAGGACTTCCTGTTCTGGAATAATAGAAATTACGAACTAGATTTGACTAGGAACAATTAACTCGTGACCAACTGCAAATTTTAAGACAAATTCTATTCATTTATTTCACTATTGTATAGTTTTTTTTTCTGTTGCCACGAAACATTTTTAGTTGATAAACCTTCACTATTATTTGCTGTGTCAAAACTAACCTCAAAATTTTTGAGGGTAAATTCAATTTTTTTTTCACATGTTGCGTTATATCCTGCGCCGAACCCATATGGGTTCCGTGGCGTTTTACTGGTTTTAACAATATATTTACTTCTAGGAAACATTTTTCAAACAACAAAAAACAAGCGTTTTTTTAGAGACTTGATTATTATTTTTAATCTATCTAATTCTAATATAGAAACAGTTACCTACTTACCAGTTATTCTAGCCACTTTGCCACAGTGCAACGAAGCGAAGGAAGAAATGTGAGCTCCAAGACTATGTCCTATGAAATGGAAGTCTTTCACCCTCGCCCCAGTAGCTTGCATTAGCTGCTTCAGAAACCTGCATGTCAAGGTATATTTTGAGATAATAATCACTTTATTTTTAATATAGTAAGTGTGAAAGACAACGATATTTTTATTTGATTTCAGTATGTTTGTAGGTTTGTACCTTCCGAAAATGGCGTATTCAGTAACAGTACATTTAACATTGATAAAAGGGCAGACCCTTTATTAACAAAACTAATATACAATGAGAACTATACCTAGCTACTTACACTAAACACATCTGAATTATCCCCAGACCAATGGAGATCTAAAGATAATCAAGATGATCAAGCCAACTACCAGTCGGAAGCGTGCCCGCTATGCTAGCGGCATTACGACGCTGAATGCCAATGCAAAACAAATGCCACCATTTTAGTCACGTCGAACAAGCGCTCGGAAAGGCTTTTGAAATGAGATGAACGCCCGGCCACCACGGACCCAATGTCTCAACGGACCCACCCTACCACCAGGGGTAGGGCTAGTGGTATGGTGGGTCCGTCATGCAACAATCCACACCAAACGGCTCAAATATGTAATCAGTTCTGAGGGTGTGAGGGTTGCACATTTGAGACGTTCGACACGCTTAGCTAAATTAAAATTAAATATCGCTAATGTTTATCAATTAATTGTTATCATTACTGGTCTTGCTAACAAGCCCGTAGAAACATCAAACGGGCGCTGCGCTGTAGTAAAATAGTTTGTAAATCAATCTTAAAATAAGGTGTACTTAATATAAAACGAAACAGCGTAGCGCCCAGGCGTTATTTGGTGCGATTTGTGTTTTGTGTTTTGCGGGATGACCACTCAGACCAACTATTCTTTACTCAAAGGATGACCAAGACACAAATCAAGTGCTCACCAGTATAACATGAAATCGTAATCGTTACGGTCCCGTGTCAATCGATTTATAAAGAAAAAATCTTCACCTGGTAATGTCGGATCCAACAGTTCTAGTATTGGCGACGGCTCTCCAATACTTCCAGGTGTTACCGCCGCCGCTCCAATCCACAGCAATCACGTTGACGTCACCCTAAAAACCGAGTTGCAGAACTATCGATAGAGTAAAATGATTGATCTGGTGGAAACATACAACAACAACAAAACCACACACAAACATAACATCAACATGTATATAGGATGTGGTCAAAACACAATCATATGCATAAACAAGGAACTCAAATCACAGGAAATGGACGTCAACAATCATAATTATAATCAGCAAAGTACGCCACCCGGTATAGCGGTGCCAATAACGCTAGTAGCTAGTAGCAATGTTGTGACGCTGAATAGATATGGTCAACCTTTGCGTTACGAATTGAAGCGGGAATTACTTGAGATATTCTGAGTTTAACCAGACCTGATTTTTTTTGAAAATGTTGATGACTGAATTGATTGTTACATTTAATATATATGCTATTTTGTTGAGTATGGGTTGTGTATGGATTTCATTTAGGAATGTACCACAAGAGGATGCCAAAGTTATTGTACTGCTTCGGCATCAAGAGTCGTTATCAGCTATTATTAGGCTCGAAACCATGGACTAAGGTAACACTCGCCAACACTTTGTGGCATAGCTGAAAGAACATTGGGAAGCTACAAGACTGGTAGCAAATATAAGAATCACAAGGGGAAAACAATCAGAAAAACTTGACATGTTGATAACAACTTACCCACTCAAGAAGCGCTCTCGTCATGTCTAAAACCCAAGATGCGTTGCTATGACTCAGGAAGCCATGGACGATCAACACCGTCTTTCGTGACGCCTTGAAGTCAACCCACTCCAGCCCGAACTGTTCTCCAGGATACACCTGCCGAAATAAACATCTTAACACAGGCAACTCACGAAGTTTTCAGACAATTTAACTTCTAGATATATTTGACTAATTACCTTGCCTCGTAACCTTAAAATCGTATTTCTTTTACGATTATCATATCTAAGAGCAATAACGAAAAGGTGTTATAGGTTTGACGTGTATTTGTGTGTGTCTGTAGCTTCGTAGCTCCCGAACCGATGAACCAATTTTGATTTTTTGGTAGCATTTGCCAGCCGGGCCCAGCCTGCGCGTGCCTCCCACGGGCCTAGCTTGCGGGGCTTGCCGAAACCGTAAGATAAGGTCTCAGGCCCCGGGCTTGTGATCGCCATGGAGACACCCGGGCCCTTTCGGCCTAGTCCGACCCTGGTTGTCGTGGAAAGACGGTTCAAGATGGCCACCGACTATATCTTTTTATATGCATTTCCATTAATATAGGTATCAAAGTGAAAGTGCTTGACTGGTATAATAAATTCCAAATCCAAAATGGCCGCCACCAAAAAATGTCGGAGTTTTTTTTTTCAATCTAATTAGGCCCGTGGCTTATTTGGTAATAAGTCTGTCTGCGAAACTGTGGGTCGTAGGTTCAATTCCCAACCCGGGCAAATATTTGTGTGGTGAATAAAAATATTTGTTCTGTGTCTGGGTGTACATACATATAATAAACATGTAGGTATATTTATTAGTATTATCTAATTAAGTATCTACAAATTACCTGAACTCTCTTCGGGTTCATCCTCGACGAGAAGTAGAAGTGCGTGTTAACTTTGTCCGTGGTGTCGGGTCTCATGTTTAAGAAGCTGAGGACGGCTCGTGATATCGAGCCGAGACCGAAGCAGTCCACCAGTTTTGGCAACGAGCTTCTTGTTGGGACGCCCTGAAAGAAATAGGAGCTCCAGCTTCAAATATATATAGGTATATGAGAGCATAAGCAGACTACTAAATGTTCCGACTGCTGGGCCTCGAAGCCTTATCTTGCAACGAGAGAGTCAAGGCCATAATCCACCACGTTGGCCCAGTGTGGGTTGGTGGTTGGTGGATGAAGCAAAGTCGACGAAGACGAAGCTTCAAATTCTATACATACAAAAACTAAAACCTACATTTAAATCTATTTGACAGATAATCGTAATACCTAATCCTTTTAATATTATGAATGTTAATGTTTAAATGTTGTCTCAATTACGACGGAACGACTAAATCGTTCAAATTTTGCACGATAACTTATAATCTTCGATAACACACTCTAAATCCCGCAAAAAATATCCATAGGCTTTCTTACTAATTTACTTAAAAATAGTACTTTTCTATAGGTACCTATTCATTAAATTCTACATCAACACAATTTCGGCAAGAACTTTACTAATGTAATTTATCACAGAATTTGGTTTTTGCAAGCGAATGGCGAATGGTACTCAGACCCCAAATTTTTTATTTAGCTCAACAGATAAGCACTGCCATTCATCGTATTAATGCCACCATCCGACTGGCAGTGAATTTGATCATCTTGATGAATTCTAGACCTTCATCAATCCACGAATCATTTATATGACCTACATTGTATAAATGGTTAGTTAGGTAGGTATGTTAAAAAATTATATCCTGTAAAAAAAAATGGCAGTCATAGGGTCTGCTAATAGAAGTTAAAACTTGTAACTCAGAATTTGATAGCTTACTTTGGAAACTACGCGCATGAAATCGGAGGGCGCTGCTAGTGTGAAATAAATCTTCAAAACATTGTTGTCTAAATAAGTCTTCTAAGTATGGCCAAGACTAGTATGGCTAAGACCATGCTTCTAGTCCCGAGTTCACCCGAAGAATTATTTAATTTACGAGAAACTTGATCTCAATTCACAGCCCACGAAAAATCTGTTCGTGATAGATATATAGTTAACTCTTTAGGTATTGCACTAAATTTAAAATAAAAGACATAAAAACTTAAAGACTAAGGCGACCTTATCGCTAAAAGCTGAAATGTTTGTGGTGTGCGAAAAGAGGTTTTCAATTCAAACATGGTTTGTCCATTAAAAAAAAACAGGCCAGGCCAAATTTTGCTTTTTTTTTAATTCTAACACCAGAATACGTAAACCCCAACCATTTACTTCTGGTTTTGAGATAGATATGATAAAAAAACATTTCAGCATTGTAATGTGGTTAACCTAAGACGGTAAGTAACCTTGAAAAGTCTAACACAAACTCAGACAAACTTAGGTACTTATATCCTCAAAGAACACAAAATAAACGGTAGACATGCTATTTGCTATTGTACCTATGTTAGGCAGGTACTAAATATAGTGCACCTGAATGCGGATACATTTCCAATAAATTCTTACATTGCAATAGACATTATTCCAGTTATGGAGCGGCTCAAATGAGTAATTGTCATACTTCCGAGTAAGTGCCTACCCTACCTACATTATGCTGAGAAAAGGTAATAGAATGTTTAGGTATTGTATTTCGTAAGGTATTAATCAGTCTATTAATAAATCATACAGTCGTTCGACGAAGCCGTCTAAACGGGGCCGTGCGGGGCGTGCGGGGTAAGATGCGGGAAGCGCGCTCCTGCATTGCCTACATTACAATGTTAGTATTGCAGGAGCGCGGCTTAGGGCTGACGTCTTCCGTATGTTTTAATTTTATTTTGGTGGTTGTATTTGGTGTTTGCGACAACCCTACCCGTGTCTAGACATTATCGGCGTTTCTCCCAAGATCAAAGGCAATGAACTACTGGTAGTATCTCTTTATACTGTGCCTCTATACTACATAGCCAGTAGGTATTTATTATTTTTTTCAAAGTACCTATATAGTATATAGGTAGGTATATAGGGGTGTAAGGGGGAAGCGCTAAACATCTAGTTTCCCCAAATGTCAACCTCTCCTGCGCGCGGTACACCCTGCTGCCAACTAACGAGGCTCTGACGACCGAACCAATGGCGGTATATCCATTTAAAAGCCAGTCCTAAATTGACCTGGCCGGTGACGGGCAGCGGCGTCATCGGTGCAAAGGACTGGCTCCGCGGTCACCAACCCGCCTGCCAAGCGTGGTGACTATGGCAAACACCCCCCCATATGATGGTCACAAAAAAGAAACGGCCCCTAGTCCCCGGCGGCTCCGTTATTCCAGGCGTTGGTGGCAGCCTTGGTTCCGGTGGAGCATGGGGTGCTAAGAATCCCCGGCAGACGCCCCGCCACCAAACCCAACGACTCGACCTGGCAACGTACAACGCACGGACTCTGAGGGCTGACGAGAAGATTGTGGAGCTGGAAGAAGAAGTGGACAAGTTGCGCTGGGATATCATAGGGTTATCCGAAGTCCGTAGACAGGGCGAGGACAGAATAACCCTCGAATCCGGCAACTTGTTCTACTACCGGGAGGGAGATCAACAATCCCAAGGGGGTGTCGGGTTTATCGTCCACAAGTCTCTTGTCAACAACGTGTTAATGATCGAGAGTGTGTCGAGCAGGATTGTATACCTTGTACTTAAAATAACCGACCGGTATTCATTGAAGGTCATACAGGTATACGCACCGACCTCGACACATCCCGACGAAGAGGTTGAGACCATGTATGAGGACATCTCCAAAGCCATACATGTCTCGCCAACACATTTCACAGTTGTGATGGGAGACTTCAACGCGAAACTAGGCAAACGTAGCGGTGATGAGTTGAGAGTGGGACAATTCGGATATGGGCAGCGGAACCCAAGAGGGCAACGTCTAGCTGATTTCTTGGAAAGGGAGAGCCTCTTTATGATGAACTCCTTTTTCAAGAAACAGCCACAACGAAAATGGACCTGGATTAGCCCAGATGGTTCCACAAAAATGAGATCGACTTCATTATGACGACTAAACGGCAAATATTCAGCGATGTCTCTGTGATCAGTAGGGTTAAGACCGGCAGCGATCACCGTATTGTAAGAGGCACGCTGAATCTAAACATTAAGTTCGAAAGATCACGTCTAATGAAGTCCACGCTCCGACCAAATTATGCTCAAATCGAAGATCCCGATAACTTTCAACTCGAACTTCAAAATCGCTTCGAAGCCTTAGATGAATGCGTAACGGCGGACGAAATAAACGATAGGCTGGTGGAAACTGTTCAAGCAGTTGGCAGAAAATTTTATAAGAGCCGACGCCAGAATAGAACCCAAAAGCTCTCCGATCATACTCTGAATCTCATGGCGGTTAGGCGAGATATGCGATTGCAGTCTTCGGTCGACATGACGGCATACAGACAGCTCAATAGACAGATATCTACTTGTTTGCGACGCGACATACGCTGCTTCAATACTTCGTGTATTGAAGAAGCGATTAAGCGGAACAAAGGCTCGAAAGTGTTCGCAAGAAATCTGTCTCTTGGGCAAAGTCAATTGACCAAACTGAAGACCGATAGTGGTAACGTCGTCTCGTCGAAGCCCGAGATTTTGGAGGAGATTGAGAGGTTCTATGAACAGTTATACACCTCTACACAAGCACAACCTGTCGTTAGCATGGCAAAAGACCCCAGAGCCAAGCTGACCCGACACTTTACCGAAGACATCCCGGAAGTCAGCCTGTATGAGATTAGGATGGCCCTCAAACAACTTAAGAACAACAAGGCACCTGGCGATGACGGAATTACGACTGAGCTTCTGAGAGCGGGTGGAAAACCGGTACTTAAAGTCCTCCAGAGGCTGTTCGACTCCGTCATACTTGACGGTAATACGCCAGAAGCGTGGAGCAGAAGTGTGGTGGTGCTCTTCTTCAAAAAAGGTGACAACACCTTGTTGAAGAACTACAGACCCATCTCACTTCTGAGCCACGTTTATAAGTTGTTTTCGAGGGTAATCACGAATCGTCTCGCACGCAGGTTTGACGACTTCCAGCCACCCGAACAAGCCGGTTTCCGAAATAGCTATAGTACCATAGACCACATCCATACGCTTCGGCAGATTATACAGAAAACCGAGGAGTATAATCGGCCACTATGTATAGCGTATGTGGACTATGAGAAAGCCTTCGATTCCATCGAGACCTGGGCAGTGCTTCAGTCTCTTCAGCGATGCCGCATCGACTATCGCTATATCGAAGTGTTGAAGTGTATCTACAGCAAAGCCACAATGTCTGTCCGATTACAGGACCAGTGCACAAAACACATCCAGCTACAGAAAGGCGTGAGACAGGGAGATGTTATATCTCCGAAACTGTTCACTGCCGCGCTGGAAGATGTTTTCAAGCTACTGGACTGGAACGGATACGGCATCAATATCAACGGCGAATGCATCACTCACCTTCGATTTGCCGACGACATAGTCATTGTGGCGGAGTCGCTGGAGGACCTCGGTGCTATGCTCAGGGACCTCAGTAGAGTATCCCAGCAGGTAGGTTTGAAGATGAATATGGACAAGACGAAGGTCATGTCAAATGTTCATGTCTCACCTGTACCGGTT
This sequence comes from Ectropis crepuscularia, assembly GCA_963693475.1. NCBI lineage: Eukaryota > Metazoa > Arthropoda > Insecta > Lepidoptera > Geometridae > Ectropis > Ectropis crepuscularia. The sequence continues at coordinate 10,486,779 of OY856339.1, read as the reverse complement.
AATGTTGGGAATACCACACTCGAAGTTGTTGACGAATACGTCTACCTGGGTCAAAAGATCCGATTAGGTAGATCCAACTTCGACAAAGAGGTCCAGCGAAGAATCCAACTCGGATGGGCAGCGTTCGGGAAACTTCGGCACATCTTTGAGTCCAAAATACCCCAATGCCTAAAGACAAAAGTCTTTAACCAATGCGTGTTGCCAGTGATGGCTTATGGAACTGAGACGTGGTCCTTAACTGTGGGCCTCATAACAAAGCTCAAAGTCACACAGCGAGCTATGGAGAGAGCTATGCTCGGAGTCTCTTTGCGCGACAGAATCCGTAATGAGGATATTCGCAAAAGAACGAAAGTGGCCGACATAGCTCAAAGAGTAAGCAAGCTGAAGTGGCAATGGGCAGGCCACATCGCTCGCAGAACTGACAACCGATGGGGAAGAAAGGTTCTCGAGTGGCGACCACGAACCGGAAGACGCAGTGTTGGACGGCCTCCCACTAGATGGACAGATGACCTAACAAAGGTCGCTGGAAACCGCTGGTTGCAGGTTGCGCGGGACCGTTCGTTGTGGAAATCTAGGGGGGAGGCCTATGTTCAGCAGTGGACGTCTTGCGGCTGATGATGATGATGATGATGACCTATATAGTGACGGAACGAACAAGACATGTGCCTGATGACAAGCAACACGCCTGCCCATAACACCACATTGTCACGCAGCTATTGGAACATGAAGAGTCTGAATCATTACCTAGCACTCACTGCTGCAGCCCAGTCAGTTGATTTACCTCTATGTCCTGTAATTTCTCTGGAAACATTGCCCTTCAAATACTTAAATGGTAAGTAACTACTTCTCTAAGCGGGCTCTGGAAAATCTCCTACATTATAATTGATTGAAACTGAAAATGCTTATATCAAGTAATCTATATCCTATTTGTAAATACTAGGTGCGCCCTGTGGTTCATCACCCACACCATCATCACGTCACCCACATAACAAACATCAAACAAAGTACACATATAATCTGTTATTTATCCAGAGTATCGGCTACCTCCGTACCAAATGATAAAAAAGGGTATATAATATGAAATATTGGTATATATTATACTCGTAACATTCCACACATATTTCTCGTGATATTTCGATAACCTGTGGCGCAGATGCCACGGAACACGCACATTTAAGTCTAATGTGACAGACTGACAGATTTCATTTTAAAGACACCTAAGTTTCTTTTGACAGAAACTACTCAATACTGCTGTTCTATGGAAATTCTTTTACTCTTGAGGCTGTCCGTTTGTGGAATTCTTTGCCGGCACCTGTGAGACAATCGCAGTCCTTGAGCGTTTTTAAGAGCAAAGTAAAAGATTTTTATAACATATTTGCTCGTAAAGGGTCTCATCTCTCTTTCTCTTCTCTTATTGGACCAATTGCTGTATCGTAATGTATCTTATTACGCACTAGTGCTGTAATGTGTAATGTAAAACGCACGGTTTCAAAATGCTCCGTCCACAGACTAGGTAGAGAGATATGCTCCGTCTAAAATGAACGGTACCTTTTTAAATCTCAGTAAAGAGTTTTTATGTCAGAAAAGTGTGGTCAACATTTTATGAATAAAATTAACTTTGAGAGGTAAAATATAATAAAGAATTATTAAATTCGTTAATTTAATTAATTTAGACCATAAATTACTTTAATTTTTCTGTAACAAAACACAAAAATATTAATTTACTTTATTATTAATGGCATACCGGCTGGTTTTGTGCCGTTGCTTAAAAAAAAAGGCGCCGATGCGCGCGCATTGCTAATCTGTGATCCATAGTGATTACTTACTCTGTGCTGTGATCTGTGATCAAGTAAATATTATTCCGCGCGTTTTTTTTCGCTGTATTGTTTTTGACGTGATAACGTCTTATAATTCGATGAAGCCGGCTGCACGCCCGCAAAACATGACGTCATGTAACGTTACCGTTAGTTCGTAAGCTGAGCGCTGAGGGCGCCACCCGCCGAGTCAGCGGTATCACTACTCGCGCTATCAGCGTACTGATTTCTTAAGACGTTGTCACGTTCAACTATCGTCAGTAAACCTACTTTACAGACAACCATTTTTATTTGAAAATGTCGTCAGAGTTTTGTTTATTTCCTCACAAATATGTTATAAAACGTCGTATGACATACGTGCGCTTTGATAATTACCGCACTTATATCATAAATATATAATGACATAATGTACTATTATTTATCACAATGCAAGACTGTCGACACTAGCAAATTTTAAGTTGTAACACTGCTGTTTTTAAACTAGTTGTAATTGTTTCGTGTTCTGTTTTTGAATCACTGTTCTTAATATTCCTCACTTTTCTTGGTATTCTTATTTGTTATTCGTATTTATGTTAGTATTAAATGTTGTAGTAGCATATTTATAAGTTAATATTTATTATTTTATTTTATATAGTAATATAAATATTTAGTAGTATTATTTAAATTAACGTCGCTCCCCCTGCCTGTATTTGTATGTAGGCTATTTTCCTTGTGTTGGTTGCCTGGAAGGGATTGCTCTCAGCAATTAGGCCGCCACTTGTGATGCTAGTTCTTAAGTTTGTCACTGTAATTATTTTGATTTGTTGTATCACAATAAAGAGTTTTCTATCTATCTACTGCATTTAAAATTATGCGTTTTCAAGACTCAAAGCGACCTGTCAAATACAGTTATCTGTCGCAATCTAGCTTCATCTCGCCGACGCTAGCTGGCGTTGTTCGTGGTTAAAACGCGCAATCGAGTTTTCTTTCAGAAAATGACTTCTGAGAGTCCTAACGAGTCGTTATGGTGACGCCTGTTGTATCTCAACTTCCGATAGCTGATGGGTTTTTGCACTGGCCGTAGTAACTGGATTTAAGTGAGCTACCGGGCTACCGTTATTTTAATTATCTTGTTGGGAGGTCATTTTGATGGGACTTTCTACCTGCCAGGTGATCTAAATTTAGGTACCGTGAAATATGCCAACTTTGCCTACAGAGGTATCTTTGCCCAAAATACACTAATTATGGAAAACCGTTTGTGTAGAAAAATTATTATGTATTATGGTAATATTGATAACTTTGGAAGAAATTAGGTTTTACGTATGGCATCTCTGAGAATCGTGCATCAAGCCAACTCCGTTTAGTATCCTGTTGCGGCTTGTTGAGTGTGGTGGGTGTTTTTGCGGGCAAATTTTTGAAAAAAGGTTGAACTGAATTCTTATTCATGGCGAATACGAAGGTAAGTTTATATAATTGTATGTTGTAGCAAACGAATTGCAGTGTATTTAAATCATAGTTTCAGTGTTAAAGGTTAATTAAAACAAAAGTTATGATAATGGGCAATGTTACCTAGTAATGTTCCGATCTTTGAATGACAACTTTGCCCAAGTTCGAAAAAGCACTAGGGTTGTCACTTTATAATAGTGGTTATTAAAAAATAATGTTTATTTTTGTGATTATTTTGCGTCAGTAAAATATTAACTTATATTAACCATTGAACTAGTAAAAACAAAAAAATATCTTTTACGTGAAAATGTGTTTACTTGTGTGTTCTTCCTTTGCACTTAACTTGAGGTTCCGTAACTGACTACCAGGCTGATACTGGAATTACCGGGCCCCGTGCCACATTATTATTTTATTATAAAATTAAGATAAATGAGTTTTAGTAATGTACATTATTATTTTGAATTTTAGAAAACCAAACACAAGTCTCGGATCCGACAAAGAAAGTCAAGACGCCAAATAGGTTCCAGAATGTACAAAAATTATTCTGTCGAAATGCTGGAAATAGCATGTGAAGCAGTCGAAAAAAATCACTTCCAGAGATGCTGAACGACAATTTGGTATCCCAAGACGGACGATAACGAATAAATTTAAAAAGATTCATACAAACTCTGTTGGTCATCCTACCGTTTTAACTGCTGAAGAAGAGAAAGAAATAGCTTTGAGTGAAATTGTTAAAAAAAAGTGTTTTCTATGGTTAACGTAACGGGTTGATTTTTTTATTTAATTTTTATGACTGTTTTACAAATAATAATTTAAATAAGAAAATACTTTTAGTTATATGTATTAATTACACATAAGTTTATTGTGAATATTTGTGATTTTTTATGCTAAATTAGCGGATGAATTTTTAGATTTAAAATTTTAAGACTGTTTCCAAAGGATAATGAAGCAAAAATAATAAAAGATTTTTTTATGTGCATTTAAGTGTTAAAAGTTACTTCTGCGATAATTTCAGTAAGCTAACTCAGGCTGAAATACAAATTATTAAGCTTTTTTCAAATAAGTTACTAATACGCCTACTGAAATTATCGTATAAGTGCCTACCTCTATTCTCCACTGATTGAAAGAAAAAACTTGGTTATCACTTTATATCACTAAAATAAATAAATAAATATTGGTGGACAATTCACACACAACAATCTGACCCCAAACTAAGCAAAGCTTGTACGATATACACTATTTTTATATTTCGAATATCTACCTCATTTCGAACGTAGATTGATCTCGATTTTGATATTAGTATTTATAATAATAAGTTTATAAATAAGAGTTAGAGTTATAAGTAAACGGCTGAACGTTTGTATTTTTGAGAAAAATATAAACATTAATATTGTAATTTTGTTTTTATGTACCTACTAAATATATTTGCTTTTGGCAGCCCTAACATTTTGACATCGCAACTTTTGTCTAGTATGGAATATAGAAAAAATGTCAGGGTAATTTTGCCAACTAACTTAATAGGAAAACTTGGATCGTTATCGGTAAGGTTTTTAAAGGTAACGTCGTCATTGCTCTAATCCTTTAGCTAGTTTGTTTCTCATTGGCATAAAGGCTAAATTTGAGCCAAAAAACCACGTGGGCAATGTTGGCTAAAAGTCTAGATAACTTTGCCCGCCATCAAAATCAATGAAAAGCTGCATAAAATGTGAACTTTTTAAAAATCTTAATAAGCCAATCCATGCACATGATGTCAGAGATGCAGCAAATAAAAAAAATACACAAGCGCTCATAGAAAAAACAATAAATAATCAATATTTCTCTTTAAAAGCGGGCAAAGTTGGCATGTTTCACGGTATTCATTTAATTTGCCCCGCTACTCACCAACCAGGGTAGCGATTCTGAAACCATTCGGTTGCATCCGACACGGAATCTCATCTCTCGGTCTTTGTCATGCTAAACAGATAAGACAAAGACCGAGAGATGAGATTCCGTGTCGGATGCAACCGAATGGTTTCAGAATCGCTACCCAGGTCTACATCTTTAAAGGTAGAAGAAGTCAGTTGAAATTAACGCCTTATTGCGAAGAACAGACACATCTGCGTTTGTATGTATGGATCAGCTAAGTAAGTCATTAATAATAACTACTTATATATATTTGATCTTATGTCCCATATTTTCAGACGTTCCGAACGAATCGGCAAAAATGTTGAACAAAGAAGTAGCGATATATATATCACTGTATATAGATGAAAGATTAACTCTTTATAACACTTAACTGAGAAAGAAACTAAGAAAAACTAAGAAACATAATACATACACAAAACTTAAAAACTGAAAATTAAGTAGCAATGGGCAAAACTATTACGCTTAGCGCAATCTCTTCTAGGCAACCGAGGTGCAGGAAGGCATAAAATGACTAGCTTGCTAACAAGCGTGTATGCAGGAGGGGGTCATGGAGGTCATGACCCTGGGCTGGGCTGGGTTCAGTATCTAGGTACTGATTAAAAAGCATGCATCTACTTATCGCAGAGTTTTGTGACTTGACCACAGGCGCGGTCCGAAGAGGGGGGGGGGGGGGGACACAGAGGACATGACCCCAATATAAATATATACCCCCCAATAGTATACGTTAAATAAAAAATCTATATTTTTAATGCGGGAAAACAACTGGAACAGCAACAGCAAAATCGTGGGGCGCAACTAGTAAAGTATTTTTTACTTGATTTATCGTATTTCTACTGGTGAGCCCCCCAAAATCGGAGGCTGCGTGCTTGTAACCCCCTCCAAAATTCTCGAGGCTAGCTCTGGCTGGCTGGCCGGTGGACCTGCTTGACCACGACCACGATTATGTGAACCCACTCCCCTGTGTGTGTGAAAGCTGGGTCCGCCCTTGCTCGCTAACCTGAAAGTCTGCATATTCAGGATCGGTGAACGGCGTCCTGGGAGTAGTCGCTGACTCATTCCTGAAGTACCGGTAGAACTCACGCAGGTCCTCGGGACTCACGTGGTTTTCCACTGAAACCAAAATGCAAAATTTAGATAAATAAACCAACTCCCGTAATTTTCCTACGATGAAGAACCCATGTCGTCGGTGCGTCCGACAAGTTCCATATTATGTGATATTTTAAAGGTTTTAGGAATGGAATGGAATGGCAATGGCGGCGTTGGGACTTGACGACCCCACCGCCCACTGGTGATGGTAGTTTTTTCTACGACTACAATAGTCGTAAAAACTACCATCCAGTGCAATCAGTCCTCCGAACAATGGCGGAAAAACCATTGCATAGGTCGGAAGTCCAAATACAATCACAGGACGGGCAGCAGCGTCTCTGTAGAAAACTTTCGACCAACTGCGATCGCCAACCCGCTTGCCAGGCGTGGCGATTACGGCAACCCCCCCCCCCGAAATATGAAACACAAAAATTTACTCCGGCCCCCAGTCCCCGGCGGCCCCGCTATTCCTGGTCATGGTAGCGGCCATGGTAACGGCGGGGCAGGGGGAGCTAAGAATCTCCGGCAGACGCCGTGCTACCACAACCGACGACTATTGGCCCTGGCAACATATAACACGCGTACACTGCGGACCGATGAGAAGTTATTTGAACTCGAGGAAGAATTGAGCAAATTGCGCTGGAGTATAGTAGGTTTATCTGAAGTCCGAAGAGAGGGTGAGGACAAGATAATACTTAAATCCGGCAATCTGCTCTATTACCGGGAGGGCGACCAACAGTCCCAAGGTGGTATCGGGTTTATAGTCCATGAGTCCCTTGTGAACAGTGTAACACAGATCGAGAGTGTGTCGACGAGGGTAGCGTACCTGATACTCAGAATTACTAAACGGTATTCGTTGAAGGTCATCCAGGTATACGCACCGACGTCTACACATTCCGATGTCGAGGTGGAAGCTATGTATGAGGATATTTCTAAAGCCATGCATACTTCTAAGACTCATTACACTGTTGTTATGGGGGACTTTAACGCGAAACTGGGCAAGCGAAGCGGCAATGAGAGTAGGATGGGAAATTACGGAATCGGGCATCGGAATCCACGGGGCCAGATGCTGGCCGACTTTTTGGAGAAGGAGGGACTCTATATGATGAACTCCTTCTATAAGAAACCTGTGCATCGCAAATGGACCTGGATTAGCCCCGATGATGTAACAAAAAACGAGATAGACTTCATCATGTCCAGCAGGAGAGATATATTCAATGATGTCTCCGTGATCAATGCTCTGAAAACCGGGAGTGATCACCGAATGGTAAGAGGCACATTGAATCTAAATGTGAAACTCGAACGATTGCGATTGATGAAGTCTACGCTCCGACCAGCACCTATCCAGATCCAAAATTCAGAGATCTTCCAGCTTGAACTCCAGAACCGCTTCGAATGCCTAGGTGAGTGTGTAGACGTGGACGATTATAACGACAGAATCGTGGAAGCTGTCCACACGATTGGATCCAAACACTACAATATCCGTCGTGCAAAAAGAACCAACAAGATCTCAGACTCTACCCTAAAGCTAATGGAGGAAAGACGCGCGATAGTCTTGCAATCCGCAGGTGACGCTTCTCAGTATCGAGCAATCAATAGGCAGATCTCAAGATCATTAACTCGCGACATACGCCGATTCAACACCAAGTGTGTCGAAAAGGCTATCGAGAAAAACAAAGGCTCGAAAGTGTTCGCGAGGGATCTGTCTATTGGTCAAAGTCAACTGATGAAGCTGAAGACCGAGGATGGAAGGATCGTATCGTCCAAATCCGAGCTGATGGGAGAGGTGGAGAAGTTCTACGGACAGTTATACACTACAACACAGCAACCTGTCATAAGTCTGGCCCATGACCCAAGAGCCAAATTGACCCGACATTACACCGAAGATATCCCGGACGTTAGCCTGTACGAGATTCGAATGGCCCTGAAACAGCTCAAAAATAACAAGGCGCCGGGAGATGACGGAATTACAGCTGAGCTCCTTAAAGCAGCAGGTTTACCTATGCTAAGGACTCTGCAAAAGCTTTTCAATTCCGTCATACTCGAAGGCAAAACGCCAAAGGCATGGCACAGAGGTATGGTTATACTCTTTTTTAAGAAGGGCGACAAGACCTTGCTAAAGAACTACAGGCCCATCACGCTTCTGTGTCATGTTTATAAGCTGTTTTCGAGGGTTATTTCAAACCGTCTCGCTCGCAGGTTTGACGACTTTCAACCGCCCGAACAAGCCGGATTTCGTAAAGGCTTCAGCACCATAGACCACATACATACGCTGCGGCAAGTTATACAGAAAACCGAAGAGTATAACCAGCCCCTATGCTTGGCGTTTGTGGACTATGAAAAAGCCTTTGATTCGATCGAGACCTGGGCTATGCTACAGTCGCTCCAGCGGTGCCAAATTGACCATCGGTACGTCGAAGTGTTAAGGTGTCTGTATGAAAACGCCACCATGTCAGTCCGTCTCCAGGACCAGAACTCGAAACCCATCCAACTGCAGCGAGGTGTGAGACAGGGGGATGTCATATCCCCGAAACTGTTCACCGCTGCACTGGAAGACGTTTTCAAACTCATGGACTGGAACGGACTCGGCATCAACATCAACGGCGAGTACATCACCAACCTCCGATTTGCCGATGACATTGTAGTCATGGCTGAAACCCTGGACGACTTAAGCAGGATGCTGAATGACCTCAGTAGAGCCTCTGAAAAAGTAGGTCTAAAAATGAACATGGACAAGACGAAAATCATGTTGAACAACCATGTTATACCCACTCTTTTAAAAGTAGGAGACTCTACGCTCGAAGTTGTTGACGAATACGTCTACCTAGGACAAACGGTCCAGTTGGGTAGATCCAACTTTGAGAAAGAGGTCACTCGTCGGATCCAACTTGGTTGGGCAGCGTTCGGGAAGTTACGTTATATCTTCTCATCCAAACTACCGCAGAGTCTCAAGACGAAAGTCTTTGACCAGTGCGTGTTGCCAGTGATGACATATGGAACAGAGACGTGGTCGCTTACTATGGGTCTCGTAAGAAAGCTCAAAGTTACCCAAAGGGCAATGGAAAGAGCCATGCTCGGAGTTTCCCTGCGTGATAGAATCAGAAATGAGGAAATCCGCAGGAGAACCAAAGTAACCGACATAGCCCACCGAGTTGCCAAACTTAAGTGGCAATGGGCGGGGCACATAGCTCGCAGAACTGACGGCCGTTGGGGCGGAAAGGTTCTTGAGTGGCGACCACGTACCGGAAAACGCAGCGTTGGCAGGCCTCCCACAAGATGGACCGACGATCTGGTGAAGGTCGCCGGAAATCGTTGGATGCGGACGGCGCAAGACCGGTCTTTGTGGAGATCCTTGGGGGAGGCCTTCGTCCAGCAGTGGACGTCCTTCGGCTGATATGATGATGATGATGAGGAATGGAATGAATTTGAGATTTTTTTGTCAACGGTCAAAACACTTAAAGAATTTGCTACATCTGTGTCTAGTTGGAATATCAGAAAAAGGAATTTATAAACATAGATTACAAACATAGAGAATGAAACGGAGATCAAATTTTTATGAAAAAGTGGGTACCAAAAAATGCACATAGATATAGATCTTGACAGGCGCAGCGACGACGTGGTTTTCCAGACTATACCTAACATATCTTTCAACTTTCCCAAGCCGTTCGTTCTGACGTTCCGATGTGATGGAGCAACAAACATCCAAAGTTTCGCATTAATTTAGTAGGATACTCGTTTACTCGTATTACCTACTAGAATACCAACAACGTTATCGTTCCGTCTACCTCAAATATATAATCCGTCTTTTTTCTAATTGTAGGATTCTTTGCTGAGTCCGTCTGGGGAATTACCACACCTCTGCCAGTTAGGTATTGTACCGCCAAGCAGTAATATGAAAACATCACTGTATTCCGGACTGAAGGACAATGTTTACAGAGAAATGACAGGGTATAGAGATGGAGCAGGTTATATCTCTGGGTGACGAGCGCAGTGCCGTGCTAGGTAATGATTTGGACTCTTCATGTTCCAATGCATGTCACTGTGCTGTTATGGGCACACGTGCTTCTTACCATCAGGCACATGTCTTGCTCGTCTTATCGTCCTATACTATAAAAAATTGGCAGTCACAGGAACTGCCGATAGAAGTGAAAACTTATATATATCAGAATTTGATAGCTTACTTTGGAAACAACGCGGGTGAAACCGGAGGGCGTGGCCATGAGCATGCCCATGGTCCCGAGTTTACCCAAAGGTTTCTTTTCATTCTAGAGCGTGACGTTAGAATTCAATTCACAGCCCACGAAGCCTGTCTGAGGCCCGCCAAAAGAAGTTTTCACTTCAAAAAAATGTATGGATCCCCATATATTTATCATACCAATCGGATTAACTCATTTATGTTAATCCTAAAAACCTCCGATTCGACATTGACCCTGCTGAACAATATTTAATTATGCTTCTGGCAATCTGATAATACTGAGATAACTCACGCGAGCCATTGTTTAATCTTCTGAGAAAATATTTATTATTTTTAAGGACAACTCACTCAACTGATCAAGAATATAGTTAACTAGTATGGGTCCATGACTTCGTCTGTGTAGAAATTAGACAATAAAGTAAATAAATAAATAAATATTGGTAGACATTTCACACTACACCATCTAGCCCCACACTAGGCAAACCTTGTACTATGGTAACCAGATAGCCGATATACCGATATATATATCCCTCCCACCTCCCCTCCCCCTAAATACTAATTAAATATCCTAAATACCCCTCCTAATCCCTTATTTCGCAATGCCGTACAAAAATCATGCGACAAGGAGAAATGATCGAGGGTTCAACCCCCCTCTCCGACTGTACTCAGTTGGACAGCTTACAAGTGACGGCATAATGCCGAATCTTATTACTTTATACCCTTCTATCATTCTACATAGGTCTCCTGGTGGTTCATTTACTACGTAAATTTTGTTCACGGGCCTGTAGTCTATGAGTTATAAGTTTTCAATTCTATCGGCAGTTCCTATAACTGACAATTTTGAAGTGAAAACTTATTTTTGCGCGCCGGAGATAGATTTTTCGTGGGCTGTGAAATGAATTCAAGCGTCACCATGCGTAGCTATGGCACAGAATAATATTAGTACAGAAGCCACACTTACAGCGCGGAGGGTTTACGACATATCTAATAACAATATGCGCGGGAAACGTTTTGCGCGAGCGCTCAGCCGTGCGTCCGATAACCGACTGTCACTTGTTTCCTGGAAGGAACGGTCTAGCGGAAAACCGCGCGACCTTGAGCAAGTGAGGGTGCACTGGCCATGGCCTTGCTCATGGCTACGCCCTCCGGTTTCACCCGCGTAGTTTCGAAAGTGAGCTATCAAATTCTGAGTTATAAGTTTTCACTTCTATCGGCAGTTCCTATGACTGGCATTTTTTTTTATCCCGGGAATTTATTGGGATCGGGAACTGCTCGGGTAATACCGCGGAGTTCTGCTAGTGTAAGTATTATCCTACTAATATTAGTACCTGGGTGACCGAGCTTTGCTCGGTTTAAATACGAAATATACTTAGATACCTACAGATAAAAGATTCTAAGAAATAGATTTTCTTAAAAAAAAGAATTGAAAAAATAAGAGAACCCACCCGTCTGGATTCGAACCCGGAGCTACTAATTCGTGATTCTATGAGCGCCCGACTTCCCGTCTGAGCTAATTATGCTGCCGCGTCACGCGGCGAAATTTACCTTCGCATTCTAATGTCTAATGCGACAGTTTATCATTGTCTAAAAACGCGCATAATATGCGTTTTTTTTTTTAATGAAACCTAGTTAGATCGATTTATCGTCCCCAAAATCCCCTGCATACATAATTTCATGAAAATCCGTCGAGCCGTTTCCGAGATTCTGATTCTATATATATATACATATTTATATAGGTACAAGAATTGCTCGTTTAAAGGTATAAGATAAGATAAATGTCAATGTATCGATGTTTGGATATGTTTGGATGTTTGTTGCTCAATCACATCCTAACGTATGAACAGATCGGGCTGAAATTTGGAACACAGATAGATTATAGTCTGGAAAAACACAAAGGCTACCGCTTTTTATCCCGAAAAAACAACGGGAACGGGAATTTCTCGGGTAACACCGCGGGGCGCTGCTAGTAATATTATAAACGTGAAAGTAAGATTTCTTAATGTAAGTATTACGAAGATACGAAGAAATTAGAAAATGAAAATGCCAGGGATCCCGTATTAGCCAGTAATATTATAAGCAAGTCAAGCAAGCCAGTAAGATATCACCAGTACAACTATGAGGCTGTCTCGTGGTTTCATAGAGCGATATAACTAGACCCACAACTGCACAGAATTGACGCGAGGCTTGGTGTCAGACTTGGTGTTTACAGGCCCTTCATTTGTTTTCAAGTTGTTTTGCTTAGCACTGGACGTCTACTCTCTTTCTACGAAAACGTATAATACAGTCGGGGCAGACATTGAGATAAAAAAAAATCCGGGGAGTGATTTCTTTTTGAAGTGAAAACTTCTTTAGGCGCGCTATGGACAGAATTTTCGTGGGCTGTGAAATGGATTAATGATCACGTGATCATCACGCTCGGATATGATAAGAAATTTCGGGTAAACTCGGGATGCTAGAGCGAGAAAGATAATGTGGTCAACAAACGTGCCAGACCGAGAAAGATAATTGTTAGAGGAGGACATGGGACAATAGATACTCTCTCTCTCTCTCTCGCTGCTCGCTACCGGCTACCAGTGTTGACACCTTGGCGTCTTTGTCGCTGAAACTGGCGAAACTTTTAAAACCTTTTAGCGGATTTAGACGACGTGTTACCGACAAAGGGGAATATACTAGTGTAGTGTAGAAGGTTGGAGAAGGAAAAACACAAGGTCATTGGGAGTCAGATCATATTTATAAGGAAATTAACTCATTCTCTCAAACATAAACAACATGGAAGTGTTGTTATCCATAAACTCTACTTCCAATTTCTATACATATACAGATAAATATACGCACATTATAGCAGGAACTTTCCCAATTATATTATTAACATTTTATTCAACCATTTGTATTTTCGTTTGAATCTTACATGATAATAATGTTAATTAAATGTTAATTATTGCCTTAAGTTATTCCTTTTCCCTTTTAATTTAAATTGCTTAACATTGTAGGTACTTAGACCAGTGCCATTTTATATTCTTACTAGCAGCTATATTTCCGGGATAAAAATAGCTTATGTATTCTTCCAGACTGTTATTCCCTTAATAATTCAATCAAAACCGGCGACTTTGTTTCATAACTATTTGGCGACAAGCTCAAAATCATAGTGGCAATACTGACGGCTACCAACTCCAAAAGACTTTTCTTTGGGCGGGAAAACACGACGGGTGCTTTAAAATTTTCACAATCAAATTAATTAGTTTTGCTGTGTAAATATTTCGTTTCTTTCGTGTAAATATTTAGTTTTGTATATAGTCAATAGTATAAATAAATATGAGCGTCGCTAGCGAGGGGGGTGACCCCGTCGAACAGACCAGAAAAAGAAAACTATTGAAGCCAAATCCAAGTGAAAATATTTCTTACAAACTATTTAGAAAACCACTTTATAAGAGACTATTCCCAGAAAATCTTAGTGGAGACTGTGTAGTGTATGTGGAATCGACGGAACAGGAGAAAGTCGGTAACAAAAATTCTATTACATTCACCAACCTTTTTGCGGACAATGTTAGGGGCATCATAGGAGTGCACCGTGTGAATGCATACAAAGTTGGAGTAACTTTTAAAAAGCCGGCCCCGGCCAACAACTTTTTGAACATGGACACTTTTTTTACTAACCATAAATGTGTATAATACAATCTGGGTATACAAATGAGTAGTGCCCGAGTAACCTTAGTATTTATTTCGCGCGGACTAAGTCGCGGGTAACAGCTACTTTGTATATAAATAAAATTTCAATAAATATTTACTTTAATTTCTGGCTTGTTTTACTCCTTTATTTAACTAATACGATCCATAATATTTTATTATAATACGACATACCTACCTAATACAAAAATCAGCTAATGAAGTTTTCACTTCTGCCGTGTGGTCTTAAGCACGTACACCTTTTTTTTTTAAACGTTGAAGAGGGTGGTTGGAAGTATAAATCTCGATTTTCGAACTAATCCCGGTAGAGGGTTCGCCGCCATCTTGTTTTCACAAGTCTGATTCAAGTCATTTTTACGCTAGGATCAATATTTGCAGAGTTATACTATCAAGTTTATCAAAAAAATCGTAATGGGTGTAATTTTATTTTCTTCAACATTTGTTCTCGCACTTTTTTTACTTATCTTATTTTTAGTATTTGTTGTTATAGCGGCAATAGAAATACATCATCTGTGAAAATTACAACTGTCTAGCTAACACCGTTCTTGAGATACAGCCTGGTGACAGACAGACGGACGGACGGACGGACAGCCAAGTCTCAGTAACAGGGTTCCGTTTTTACCCTTTGGGTACGGAACCCTAAGAAGTGCGACAACCAAAGTTGAAGAAAATAAAATTCCACCCATTACGATTTTTTTGATAAACTTGATAGCATAACACTGTAAATATTGATCCTAGCGTAAAAATAAAATGAATCAAACTTGTGAGAAATTAAATTTCCAACAACTTTGGTTCCCATCATTTTTGCTCTAAAGTTGAAAATTAACGAGGTGTTTCACAAAAACTTTAAAACAAGATGGCGGTGAACCCTCTACCGGGATTAGTTCGAAAATCGAGATTTATACTTCCAACCACCCTCTTCGACGTTTAAAAAAAAGAAATTGCTCCCCGGAATTTTTTCTATTTAAGGCTAATTTTATGTCTGCCCCGACTGCGCTAGTAGGCTTAGAACATTTAAACGGACAAAACGACGGATCGAAGTAGAATCGGAGTTGGAAAGTCGCGAGTTTATTTCGAAATTACGTTTTCGTGGAAAGATAGTAGACGTCCTGGTGTTTTGCGATCATTTAGATTATAAAATAGAACTCTCTATCACACAATATCAAGTTGCGTGGACCTGTCCTCCAATATCTGACTGACCTCGTGGCTTAGTTGGTTGTAGCTCTGCCTGCGAAGCCGAGGGTTCGATTCCCACCCAGTGCAAATATTTGTGTGATGAATTCAAATGTTTGCACTGTGTCTGGGTGTTTCTATGTATAATAAGTATATGTATATGTATTTAAAACTATATAAGTATTATATCAGCTATCTGGCCGCCATCATACAAGCTTTGCTTAGTTTGGGGTCAGATGGTGTTGTATGTGAATTGTCCACCAATATTTATAATATTTTTTTTTGTGATATGGATGGATGTCTCCAATGCGAATGCTAAGTTTAGTCTGCATATCTCAGAAGAATTTAATTTTGAAAGTGTGTGTGCAAAATTATTTTGAAGTGGTTGGATTTTATGCAGAGTCTGCCTAGGGAACTATCACACTTTTCCCAGTTATCTTGCCGCTAGCCTCGAATGTGAATCTGAATCATTACTTTGTTTCGGTTTGAAGGGCAATGTTTTTAGATAATTTATTTGGTCAAAAAAATCATCTTATGTATCTGGGTGATGAGCGCAGTGCTAGGCATTAATTTGGATTCTTCATGTTCAAATAACTGCGTCACATTGTGCTGCAATGGGTATGGGCTTGTTTTGCTCATCCGCCCACTCACTAGATCCTACTTATATTACAATAAAAGTTTTGATGTTTGTTGCTCAATCACGTCGGAATGGGTGAACGGATCGGGTAGAAATTTGGAACACAGACTACCTATAGCCTGGAACAGCATAGGTACCTATAGGTTTCTTTTTATCGTAGTAAAACAAAAGAAACGGGAACAACACGGGTAAAACCGAGAAGCACTGCTACTATAAAGTAAAGTAGGCTATAATATAAGCTCACGCAAAAAAAAACTACAGAAAAATCGCTAGTACACTGATTTATCTATTAAAAATATTTAGTAGGAGTTTCCTTGACACATATAGATGAGGCCACAGGGTAAGAAAATAAATCTGATCATTTTGACTGTACGAAAAATCGTTATTGTCACCAATATAAGAGCTGTATTCTGTCAGCTGTCCTTGATGAATCTAATTTTAGTGCTTGTCTCCAAGACAACGGTCAAACACTGTCCTGACCTCGGCCAAGTTTGGCTGCCGAAGTTATACCCCATTCATTAGTCAGGAGCCGCGAGCCAAGAGGCTTCCGTGGGACTTTTCAAATTCGAGGAAACGAAATTCGAAGTTACGTTATAAAATATTTCGGACGAAATGTTGTGCTGAAGTTTCTTTGAATAGTTCAGAATTCTAACTGCGAATATGTTCAGTGTTTTGGAGGAGTAGGTATAATTATAAATTGTTGTATTTACGTTTATTTTCACATTAAAAAAACATTGCATATTAATATTACAGTACTAGGTAAGTACCAGTATTTTATTTTCTAGGTATTTATTACCATCGTATGAACACCATTGAATGTCCAAAACTTCAGGCGCACGAAATTATGTTATCGTTGCGAAGAGTGAGCTCACTCTTTCCGTTCTAGTCGGTTGTAGGAAGCGGTGAACGCCGGACATTCATTATAATTATATCCTATCCCATGACCCCCCCCCCCCTCAAGGAGAGTCATTACCCCCATGGGTAATGACCCTCCTTGGGCTGGGTCCAGTACTTAGGTGGACCACTGATTAAAAACACAGTTTTGTAACATGACCACGACTATGTGACATTGTGACCCCCCCTGGAGCTTTATGATGTGACCTCCCCCCCAAGAGTCAAAGCTGGCTAGAAGCTAGAAGGTACCGATTAACTCACGACTTGAAGCCACTGAGATTAGGAATGGTCAAGATTTTCGTCCAGGAATCCATCATAGGCGCAAACTTTTCGAATATATTAGCTTTTAGCTGACTTCAAAACTCGCTTACTTAACTTAGCTCAGAGTCTTTGACTTTGACTTTGGCTCCCACTCGGTGGACCGACGACCTGAAGAGAGTGGCGGGAAGCGGATGGATGCGGAGGGCCGAGGACCGGATTTGGTGGCACAATATTGGAAAGGCTTATGTCCAGCAGTGGACGAACATGGGCTGACGATGATGATGATGATCAAAAAAGGAGGTTCTCAATTCTGTTCAATTTAATTTTGATATGTATGTTAAATGTGATAGCTCTGCCAATTGTACCTAAATCAATTTTGATAGATATTTATTTTTGTGTTTTGTTTGGTAGATGTAGGTAGGTAGGTACTTCAGAAGTAAGTAGTCCCGTATATATTTTATCGATATCGGTTTAGCACTTTTGGAGAATGGAGAAATGAACAAAAACAAAATAGGTAAGTACCTAATATGTGCAAAGTGCAAACAATGTTATTTTTTTATCGTAAATGGATACTACGTAACTCAAGTGCCATGTATAGTTTATTAGTAAAATTTGCTTCGCCTCGCACGCACAGGCGCTAACTGAATATTGTAATAATACCACAAAGTGGTCATACAGCGTGGAAATCCCGCCAGCCTAATAGGCGCTTTTGGGCTTCGACGATCGCAGAACCTTACTTCAAATTTGTGTTTGTTTGTACACTGTACTCTCATTTGATATTTTCTGCATTGAGAAACCCCCCGTTTTTAAGTCGGTTAAAAATGGTCTATCTTCATCCTAGCAGTATTGCCTAGTATACCTAGTAGCACCTGCGACTTTGTGAACCGATCTTGAATTTTTGTTTTTAAATTGATTTCATTTATTTTCCTTTCCTTTCTTTTTTCTTTCTTTTCCTTACTATTCCTTTGAACTCGCGTACTCGACACTGTTACTGTTACGGGTTACGGACACCTCTGAATTACAATAAAAAAAGTAAAATAGAAAAAAGGTTCCTAACTATTATTTGTATCGGTCTAAAATCTAAAATTTTTGATTTCGTCTTCTGAGCTTTATTTATTTTATAAGTTTTTTTTTTGTCAGATTAAAGTATTTCCCTACTTCACTCATAAATAAAAAGGTACTACTTATTCTAACATAATGTATACCTAAGCGATACCTATGAGCAACTGTGCAAATAAAGTGAAACTCGTTGTTTGCGTGCAAAATCTACTGCTTAACTAGATAGGACGTACCAACATAGAACTACCAGTTAATTGGAATAAATAAAATCATTTCAAGCAATATTATCTTTAAATATCGTTCAATAAAACCTTACGTTCATCTGTGGTGATCCATATTTTCTGCGTGCTCTCTCTGACAAATGATAACACTATCAAAACCACTAAATAATAAAATTGCTTCATCCTTGCACCGCACTGTGATTATTTATTTATTAGGATTTAATTTTGATCTGTTACACAACTGTTCCGAACACTCTCAAACCTTGCTCTGGTGGCTTTGACATTCGCTAGTTACGCTAACGCTTTTATATATATTTATCGTAATAATTAATAAGCGGTTTTAGAGAATGAGATGACGATAGAAACCGCAAACTTTTACGGGCTTACTGCGTCACTAAACTCTTCTGTAAATTCACCGTAAGTCTTGTAGGTACCTACTACATAAATGTGTAGTATATTGCACTCTGGACACTCGACCAAACTCCTTACAAGTGAAGGTGTCGAATACCTTTTTTTTTAAAGAGACTATGGTAGTTGGGCTGAAGTGGCCCCTGCAGAAGTACTACCGAACTTTGGGCGAACACAGAAGGCACAGGGCCCTACTACCCTAATCTCACCTTACTCAACGAGTACATACTAAGTACATGTCGTACGGATAGCGCAAGGACACCTCAAACGGTAAGACCTCAGATTGGGTTGCCGCTGGTGGCCGGTGGGGAATATCAAGGAAAGACTCGGATCCCAGAAAAGGGTGCCCTACGGTCCTAGCAGGGAAAATATAGTACCACCCGACTTGTAACTGGTATGTGGAGGTAATAAAACTATTTTTGAAGTGAAATCTTTTACCTCGCCATAGATAGATTTTTCCTGGGCTGTAAATTAAATTCTAGCGTCACGCTCGGGAATGATAAGAAATCTTCGGGTGAACTCGGGACAATGGCCATTGGGCATTAGCATTGAAATGCTGACGCATTTCTAGATGGGCATGCTCATGACCACGCCTTCGGGTTTCACCCGCGTAGTTTCCAAAGTAAGCTATCAAATTCTCAGTTACAAGTTTTCACTTCTATCGGCAGTTCCTAATATGACTGCCATTTTTTTAATATTATCTGATGTCGGGAGTGTCAAATACCTGTTCTTTACACAACTAAATAGGTACCTACGCAGATATCGTTTATGGGGTTTTGCACATGCGTGGTTGGTCTAGAATTACCTACTGATTTATCTTATACCTTTAAACTAGCAATTATTGTCTTTGGGTTATTCTATATTTATACATATATATGTTATATATAACTATATAACATATATATGTATATAGAATCTGAATCTCGGAAACGGCTTCAACAATTTTCATAAAATTATGTACCTATGCAGGGGGTTTCGGGGACGATAAATCGATCTAACTAGGTTTCATTATTTAAAAACGCATTTTATGTCAATTTTTTGGACAATGAAAAACTGTTACATTAACATTAGAATGCGACGTAAATATGTAAATTTGGCAACCCTATTCGACGGTATAATAGCTCAGTCGATAAGATTTTTCTTTCTTTTTTTTTTGAGAAAATTTATTACTGGGAGCCCTTTATCTGTAGGTATCTAACTATACTCAATGTTTAAACCAGTACCAGTACCCGGTCACCCAGGTACTATTAGTACGAGATCCGGCTGCAGAATCTCTACGTTCATCGCGTATTTAATCCAATTCACATTTGAACAAACATTTATGATTAGGAGAATATATTGATAATAGGTTGCCAGTCAATAAGTGGCCGCAAATAATTTTAACTAAACTGATGTTAATTAATTTTCGAAAAAAAAATGCGCTCACTTGTTTTTTTAATAAAATATCATCCACATCATAGCAATGTATGTAAAGAATTCGAAAATCGATGGGTGCCGGTGCACAGTCGGCCGCAACTACTTCGCAGCCAGGCGTAAACAGGTAATATTTTGGTGTATTTATACGTTCATAACGTACATTTATGATTTATATATCAAATTAAAGCTAATTTTTTTCTGTTTATTATGATATACGGTTGCTTAATTAAATCTGGCCGCAAATAAGGGTTGCTGGCTGTTAAAAATGACAAATCTTAAAGATAGAGTGAAAGAGAGCTAGCGTGTAACATCACTAGTCAGGCGAGGATAGCGATTGCCAGCTGCACGATTCTTTAAAGGTATTGCGCATGTGTCGAATCCTAGTGTTCTCAACAGCTGCAACATTTTTATTCTAACATGAAAATCACGTTGTTTTAGAGTTCGTAATACATAACGTTATACCTTTGGGTAGAAAGGTCGTATAAACCATTTTGGCCAAATCAACTTATTTAATATATACCACTAGCTTTTCCCCGCGGCTTCACTCGCGTTTTGTAAGTCGTTGGCGTAAAGCCAAAGCGTTAATAAGAAATTTTCATCCTCGTTAACCCTTTTTTTTCGGGTTTATCTGCAATCAACTGTGCTATGCAGATGGCTGCTGACAGCTGATAGCTGATGGTGCTGATGGCGGGTTTTGTGTGGTCCCCATTAGAACCACTACTCTATATTTATAACTCATGGACTGTTGCCATTAAACCATTGGCAACATGTCATTTCTTTTGAGACGTTAAGTAAATGTTAATGTCAGCGAGGCAGTCGCAAGTGGATTTAGGTGCAGCAACAGCCTTCTCCCATAGCACGTACTTCTTTCGCCACTGTGGTGATATTTGCGTATTGATGTATTTCGGAGTTGCGAATTAACCATGGTACATTACATATGGTGCGCAGTATAGCATTCTGCATTCTTTGCAACATTTTAATATTAGAGTTGCTGGCACTACCCCATAGCTGGATGATATATATGTCCAAACTGGTTTTAAGATGGTCCTGTATATCAACAATTTTTTATTAGTGGGGTACACTGTTTCTTCCCAAGATCCAGTAAAGATTCTTGAACCGAAGATTCAGCTCTTCCCTTTTCTTTTTTTATGTGTTGGTTCCAGGTTAGACGACGGTCGAGATGCAGGCCCAGATACTTCACGCTGTCCCTGTGCGGAAGCATGTACAGCTGGCAATCGCTATCCTCGTCTGACTAGTGATGATACGCGCTAGCTCTCTTTCACTCTAACTTTAAGATTTGTAATTTTAACAGCCGGCAACCCTTATTTGCGTACAGATTTAACTAAGCAATCGTATATCATAATAAACAGAAAAAATTAGCTTTCATTTGATATATAAATCATAAATGTACGTTATGAACGTATAAATACACCAAAATATTACCTGTTTACACCTGGCTGCGAAGTAGTTGCGGCCGACTGTGCACCGGCACCCATCGATTTTCGAATTCTTTACATACATTGCTATGATGTGGATGATATTTTATTTAAAAAACAAGTGAGCGCAATTTTTTTTCGAAAATTAATTAACATCAGTTTAGTTAAAATTACTTGCGGCCACTTATTGACTGGCAACCTATTATCAATATATTCTCCTAATCATAAATGTTTGTTCAAATGTGAATTGGATTAAATACGCGATGAATGTAGAGATTCTGCAGCCGGATCTTAGACCATATTATATAAAGGCGATAAATAGGTAGTACCTAATAGAGGTGGGTCGTTGGTCGTTGACAGTTATCAGAAATAGGTACCTACCTATTTATTACCATAATAATAGGCAAACCAGTTCAATCTTCCAACTATTTTGCACAAATATCAAAAATATTATTTTAATTAATTTACTCATACGTTGCATTCTATAGGGATAGGGCAATGAATCACAATAAGGAAGTTTCCATGAGTTTACTTTTATTTTTAAAAAATCACGCTAAAGCTACAATATAACTCAGTGTTTTTACTTTTTAAATATCTCGACACATGACGAAGTTATGAGGCTTCGCCTTCCCATTTTGAAATATATGACGCGCGGCCGGCCAATCACTCCGATGACGTCACAAGTGTCGATCAGCTTGCGAACGACGCAGCGCCCAGGCGGTTGTTTGCCGCAGCTCGTAGTCAGGGCATGATTAACCCTTAGGCTAATTAGGTTGCAGCCTAGGGCGCGAGGATTCAGGGGGGCGCGCTGAAATGATATATGTCTTTCACATGCACTATAAATCTAGCATAATTCCTTCTACTCTACTATACAGGGTTATTGGTAATCAGCCTGCACCCGTTCTGTATATTTAAACAAACAACTTTTGTTCAACAACTTTCGTTAAAACTCAATAGATAACCCAAAAAAAATTAGTGTTTGTTGCCCTTTTTTGTACTGTTTAGCGACTTTTTAGTGTTTATTCACTTCGGCACATCATTTTTTGCGCGTTAAATAGCGTACGCGCTCTTGTTACGAACTGTTACGAAGAGTTCGATGCTTTTAGACCGTGCAAATTTTTTTTTTTTTTGTAAAAGAAAAAAAAACATTTTTTTTTAAAACTGTAGAACAAAAGTTGACGTATTGAATGTACCTAATATCCTCTTAAAACGATGCAGGCTGATTACCAATAACCCTGTATAAATTCTAATAGACCGGATCAAAACTAAATGTCTAGTCAATTGAAAAAGCTTCGGAGTCCCTGATTTTGAATTTTCAGATGACCACGCTCATGGCGAATCGCCGCAACAGCTAACTAGATGTGAATAAAGCCAGTGGCTTAGATGGTATTTCTGCTAGTATTGAAGGCTTGTGCGTCTGAGTTGGGCCCTGTACTGTTGTGCTTGTTTAGACTCTTTTCCCAAACTGGGCAAGAACCAATGTCGTGGAAGCTTGCTAACGTGCAACCAGTGCTCAAAGAGATAGTCGTGCTGACCCAGCCAATTACAGGACCGTCTCGGCCACGTCTATACTCTACAACTCTATGGAACGTATCTAAACCACAATCTCCTCACGTACCTAGACTCTAACGACCTCGTCAGTGATTTTCATCCTTCATACGGCTGTCACCGAAATCGGTCTATCAGGGATATGCTAGCGTTTATCAAACACATCTGTAGTGAGGCAATAGAAAATAAGTAGGTAAATATTGTTGGACCGCAAACTAAGCAAAGCCTGTTGTATGGCAGCCAGATAGCTGATATTATTATACTTAGAAACACAGGTAAGCCCTGGATATCTCGAAGGCCGACACGGTTTGGCACGATAGCCTTCTAAGAAAGCTTATAAGTTATGGTTTGTCTCCTGGTTTAATGGATCCACGCCAACGAACTTTTTGAGGGATCGATCCTTACGAGTGCTCATTGATAGCTGTTTGTCGCATCAAATTGCAATCAAAGCCTCTAACGGCAACTGCTGATTCGGAACCCCTCGTTCGAATCCCACGCGTACCACTGTCTTTACGGAGTCATGTGCGAAATGCCGTTAATTTAAAAACGGTGAAGAAAAACATTGCGAGGAAACTGGCAAGCTCCAAGTTTTTGAAAGCTTAAAGTGTAATGGATATTGTATTAAAAACACTGTTATCGATTTTATTGTTCGTTAAATCTCTACCACGGGTCTCCACGGGTCTACCACGGGTTACGGCTTCCAAACAGTCGGGCGAGCCCATGTGAGTTTCTGCGCCTATTCGGTGTTTTGCTTATTTGTTGAATGGAACAAGGTGGTAAATGACAAACAAAAATCTGTCTCTTAACTTGGTACAGATACTATAGGTAGTTAAAATGTTATAGCTCGATTGCGCTGACCGATTTAGTAGTAAGTACCAAGTGAGTTCCGAACTAGGTACAAAAAAAATTGAATGGTGGATCAAATATAAAGTAGATAATTATTAACTTATGTTGAAAGCTTGACCCTTCTTATCTCTGCATTTATATGCCACGGATTGTTACCTAGTTTAAAAGTCCAAAATCATACCCATGTTGGCTTTTGGTAAATTTTATTAGACTGTCGCACTAATCCTCCGGTCATCGTCTAAACTTAACGTCAATAGCTTATAATATAAACTAGTATAATATAAAATATGTTAATAGTCGCAATGCTACATACAAACACCACATTCGAGATAGTATTAACACGAAATTCGCATCTCACTGCCACAAAAACAGATTTGTTTTAACGAGACTACGTCCGACTTTTTTTATACGTCCATGCATTATAAAAAATATGGCAGCGAGCAGCGAAGTACCCTATATTATGGTTTTTCAAATAAAATTAAAATATGTAAACATGAAAGCTGACGTCTGTCTGTGTTGTACTTATGGAAAGCTTGGCCACCGTCTGGCGGCGATTCGTGTTACATAGCTACTAGTCGCGGATTTTATCGATAATTGGGATGACGACAGGGTCAAAAATACACCTATTAAATTAGTTCGTTAGGTAGATTGTGAAAAAATATGAGACCCGTATTTTTTGTTTTAGCAAATGATCTACAATTTACAGAGATATTATAGATCATCAAACTTCTGGGTAGGGGGTTGTGACTTGTGACGTCACCATAGTAAAAATCGTATCATAACGTGACGTTACTCAAACTCGTTACTCGAAACTTCTAAGCACTGTGCTTCTTCGTCATTTTCGTCATTTTTGAAGTGAAAACTTCTTTAGGCGCGCCTAGACAGATATTTCGTGGGCTGTGAATTGGATTCTAGCATCACGCTCGGGTATGATACGGTTTTAGTACAATATAACATTCAGTCCAAACGGACCGCAACCCGTGGCCTCGGCATCATGCCGTGGCCCTCTAGAAATGCATCAGCCAATAGGAAATGCTAACGCATTTCTAGATGGCCATGCGATGATGCCCAGGCCACGCCCTCCAGTTACACACGTGTAGTTTCCAAAGAAATGCTGACGCATTTCTAGATAGCCAAGGGAAAATGCTGACGCATCTTTAGATGGCCAATGGCCATGGTCCCGAGTTCACCCGAAGATTTCTTTCATTTACGAGCGTGACGCTTGAGTTCAATTCACAGCCCACGAACAATCTGTCTGTGGTGCGCCAAAAGAAGTTTTCACTTCAGTTTTCAAAAGTTTTACGCTTTCCTTAGTAAGTAGGCTATAATATAATTTAATACATTTAGGTAGGCACCCAATAGACGAGACGACTGAAGAAAACTAATTAGTTCGTCAGTTAGAATTAAAAAATATTGTACACGTATATTTTCTGATGTTTCACAAACAAAAAAAATTGGCAGTCATAGGAACTGCCGATAAAAGTGAAAACTTAGAACTCAGAATTTGATAGCTTACTTTGGAAACCATAGGTACGGGTGTAACCACAGGGCGTGGCCTGGGCATCATGGCATGGCCATCTAGAAATGCGTCAGCATTTCCTATTGGCTGATGCATTTCTAGATGGCCATTGCATGATGCCGAGGCCACGCCCTTTCAGCATTTCCGCTTTCAGCATTGGCTGACGCATTTCTAAATGGCCAATAGCCATGGTCCCGAGTTTACCCGAAGATTTCTTATCATTCCCGAGCGTGACGCTAAGAAATCAGTTCAAAGCCCACGAAAAATCTGTCTGTGGTGCACCAATAGAAGTTTTCACTTGAATAAATAACATTGAAGATGAGCTAACTAAATGCGTCAGATTCTCCCTTCCAAATGTAAAAAAAGTAGATTTTCATATTAAACTAAAGGATCAGATAATTCAGCCCACTGAAGTAACGTCATTCTTAGGGTTCACAGTAGACTCTAAGCTGCAGTGGGGTACTCATATAAATAAATTGACTGACAGACTTAGCTCGGCAGCACATGCAGTTCGGCAAATAAGAAAGATAGCGGATGTTGACACAGCTAGGTTGGTGTATTATGGGTACTTTCACAGTGTAATGTCCTACGGAATATTGCTCTGGGGATCAGCAGCTGACGTGAATGCTGTTTTTATTTTACAGAAAAGAGCAATCCGAGGACTTTATAACATACCAACAAGGTGTTCACTTCGGGAGGTTTTTAAATCAATAAACATATTTACCTTGCCCTCACTATACATTTATGAGTGCATAATGTATGCGAGGAAAAATCGATCCTGTCTAAAAAGAATGTCGGATGATAACCCCAATACACGACATACCAATAAATTTGTTTTTCCACGCTGTAGACTCCAGAAGACAATTGGTTCCTTTGTCGGAAATTGTGTACGTTTCTATAATGTCATTCCTAAACCGTTAGAGGGTCTCAATGAAACAAAATTTAAGGCTGCCATAAAAAAATATTTACTTAGGAAAGCTTTTTACACGGTCCAAGATTTTGTAAATGACCGTAAAGAATGGGCAAAAAATATATGTACTGAAATGCAACTTCAATGAATGACTGAATAACAATCAATTAGTAAATATATTTGAAATTGTAATTTTAATTTATTGACATGCTTATTACCATACTTTTGTATTTCATGACATACTTTTTACAATGAGATAATTTGACTGACAAAGCCCATGTACAGCTGCACTTATTGACAAGGCCTCTTTACAGCCGCATTCAATTGTTGAACCTAAATATGATGTAAACGGAATTCCTACTGTATAATTGTTTTATGTGACGTTACCAAGTGATGTAATATCCTAAGGTTCGAATAAATAAATTGAATTGAATTGAGCCATTAGCTCAAACTTATACCAGTACAAGTTGATTTAAAATTGCGCAGGATCGCAGCAAGTTTTAAGGTCAGGTTCTACGGCTAACACGCGTGTTTTGGGTAACGGCCACTGACTAGACTAACTACTATTAATTACTAAAATATATAACTAACTACAACTTGTAAGAATACAGGCCCTGGAACTCACAGAGTAAGTAATAAAGTAATCACTACGTCTGGAACTGGAATAACCAGTTCAGTTCAAAAATTGAATGTCCCGCCATTTGAAAACAAATGTAAAGAAAGTAAACAGCAGTTGGCAGCAGCTGGCCTGTACTAGCTCACTCGTTCTATGGTTAGAGAAAAAGAGATAGTGGATGATGTAGAGATGATTTTAATAAACAACAATGGCTAATATGGCGGTTAAGGAAAGTGTTGTAGTATGCAAATATTACGTTTGGACCGTCTTCGGTATCTGGACACTTTTACATATAGATGTATAGCAAAAAGTAAATCCTTATAGAATATTTATTTTATTACGATTTCATTAGCAAAATTATATATTTTTACAACAAAAAGAAGACGAAATCGTCTTGTTACGTTTTTACAAAATACGTAGAAAATTTAAACTGGCAATGATAGTAGAAATAAAAGTTTCATGATTGGTGAATGAAAAACCGTTCAAGCTTTTCAAATTCATCACAAAAATCAAAGTTCAAACTTGGCCGTTTGTGATCGTCTTCGTGAATTTGTCAGCAATAATTGTATTCTACTGCATATCTAACCGTGTAATTTTATATTTTTAAGTGAGATTAAAATGACGTCGGTCAGGGAAGAGGACAAGAAAGAAATCCCTGAAATTATTCACGATCCTCAAACGAACAGCACCTACAAACGGCTACGATTTTTTGGAAAAGTAAGTATCAATCCATTATTTATCATTTGTTATTGAGTATATCTGTGTAATCCTACATTCTAAATGAATTAAAAGTCAATTTGTGAGAACTGGAAATGTCGATGATGCAGCAAACCTATAAATACGTTACGATAAGCGTTTGATACACTTTACGAGATAACTGAGATAATTATCACACAATATATACTGTTACACGCTCTCTCACAGTCTTAGTAAGGTTCCAAGCAGCTATTTGGATAATACAAATATGGTAGAAATAAATACAATGATAGTTAATTTTCAAACATCAAGTGTTAGTAACAGGTGCATGTGGCCATGTACCTATCATAATGTATCTTCACCTGCAGTTCATACTAACGAAAATTGCAAATCCTCTGAGGCCTAAAATAACATGTTTCTTACAAAATTTTGTAATGTTTCACATAGGTATGTACATTTTGAAAGTAATATTTAACCAAAAGGGGAGGTACCTTTATTGTATACTTTACGGAAATTGACTAATTTAGGGTAGCTAATAGAGAGGTTTCAACCACAAGTCTTTGGATAGTTTTCCTATTAACCCTCAGAGTAAGTTGATATCTGAAATGCACAAATTCACAATCAAAATTTTACTACACTTGGTGAATAACTGTAGGGTATTGTCCATATAAACATTGTCAGTAACTTGGTGCTTGAAAGGTTTAAACTGATGGCTCTAACATGCATGAATATTTTTAGGGCTAACAGATCACAAACAACTAAAACAGTGAATTATGTATGTAAATAAACATGATAGATTGAGAACTTTGTAATATATTATGCTACCTATCTAGTTCAACCATTTCAGTCCACATGCATATTCTATAAAACAATTTTAATGTGATGAATCAAACAACCCTAAGGGCTTGCGGGATCCATTTGCAAGCTTGCAGAGTTTACTACATATTATTACTTAGGTAGAAATTTTATGACTAACATAGAACTATTGTCATTTTCAAAGTACAATTTTCCCGAATAAAAACTTTACAAAAAATGCCTATTTATCATTTTAAATCCAAGAGATTTACGTTAAACGATATATCAAAATCAGTATAGCAAATTTAAAACACATAGAACTAACATAGAATAATAACACCTAGAAACTGGGTCTGCTCAAGAAAAGTGAGGCAAATCATAGTGAGCCATTTTGGCTCAGTCCGTTCCAATGTTCCAAACTACCATCAGTTGACGATTAAAAACTATTAGTTTTTAATCGTTGGGCACATGCGCTAGCAATCGATGGTTTGTGTCAGGGATGTTACGGAGCTCTGACTCTGATAAGTCGGAACTTCCGATTATTATTACACCTTCGGTTCCGACTTTGGTTCCGAAACTTTTAAAACGGAGGTTTTAATTGGAGGTAAGGTGTTAAATATTTGAAAAAATCCCTTATTGTGGTGGAAAGTAAATGGAAATACAAAATCCCAACCCCTTAAATCAATTGCCCGTCAATGTTTATTATAGTGTTTGACACTTTTTATTTATTTATCCCCAGTAAAAATGTCTCTCATGCCGTCACTTCCGATTTGCCTATGCCTCCGACTCCGATAAATCAAATATAAAAACTCCGACTCCAACTTCAGTTCTGATAAACTGACCTCTGTTACATCCCTGGTTTGTGTGGTCCTTCACTGTAACATAATTAATTGACATTAATTAATTTGTTTGTGTCACAATAAAGAGTTTCTATCTATTTATCTACTGGTTGTTGGTGGGTGGTTGCCTGGAAGAAATTGCTCTCAAGCAATAAGGCCACCATTTGTGATGCTAGTTAATAAGTGTTTCTCTAAGTTGTTTGTGTCACAATAAAGTTTCTATCTATCAACTCCAAGACATTAAAGTTTTGTTCGGCGAACTTCAATCAGTACATCTTACACCAGAATCAATCTGCTTTTTGCCTCACTGAAGAGAAGCGTTTGAAGATTATCAATAAATAAATAAATATTGGTGGACAATTCACACACAACACCATCTGACCCCAAACTAAGCAAAGCTTGTGTGATGGTGGCCAGATAACTGATACAATACTTACTTACTTAAAGATAAAGAGCCTTTATTTCTGGAATATTAACAATATATATAAATAAACTTATTAATTCTCCAGTTTGTCTTTCGACATAGGCCTCCTCCAAGTTTTTCCATTACAATACTTATATAGTTTTAAATACATACTTATTACACATAGAAACTCAATCTAAGTTGTTTTTATCTATGAGAACCAAATAATGATCCAAAGGGTTTTTAATTGTATTTTTTTTATGAAGATCTGCTCTGCTCCAATACACCAAAATAACTATGTTTTAGGACAGTTAGATACTCTTTATTGTTCACACCATAAATAAACAGATAATACAGACAAAGAAGCAGCAGCACGCACAACATTTTCCAACCTCGTGAAAAATTCTTTGATTAGTTTTATGTATAAGTGAGTGCTAATTTTTTTTTTAATTATTAGGTTTTCTTGTTTAAGTAAACATCTAATAGAAATAATTATCCTACAGGGTGGATTTGCAAAATGCTACGAGATCCAGGATGTATCATCCGACTACATTTATGCAGGGAAGATTGTGTCCAAGAAATTGATGGTGAAGTCCAGTCAGAAGGAGAAGATGGCCCAGGAAATCTCCATCCACCGATCTCTGCGTCACAAGCATGTTGTCGGATTCCACAGCTTCTTCGAAGATTCCCTCAATATCTACATCATTCTTGAGCTTTGTAAAAAACGGGTTTGTATTATGTATATTTATTACTCACTAAGTCTAATTATTAAAATCAGTTGAGACAAGGTATGGCACGCATTAACTATTATACAGAATTACACAGAACAACTATGTTAGACTAAATAGCTTGTGTCACTGTGTTGTTATGTGGGAGGCATGTTACTTACCATCAGGTGCATGTCCTGCTTGTCTCATCACTTGTATTATAAAAAAAATAGGGCACATCCTACCTGAACAATGTAATATCATTTATTATTATGAGTCAGTCAACAAATCTGAAAGGAATATCAGCTGTACCATACAAAAAGCCCTTTGTCCTCAACAATTTTTTTTGAAACGTATCTTTACCTATTATACCTTTTTATGTGATATCATGATACAATACAATAACTCTTTATTAAATAGCCACAAAGAATTAAAAAAATCAAATTTGTTACTTTTTGTTGAGTCCCCTACAGTAAAAGGTGTTCAGACTGATAAGTAAGTTTACTGTGACTCTTTGGCTTAGAGTATATAAGTATTTTGCATACAATACATCATACATCCCAATACTGCAACCACTCTTATTGTCATTTTGGAGACTTTCATTCTACTTTTCAGAGCTTAATACTTTGGCAACAAGCTGATAGTAAATTGTTCACATTAAAGTAAGATGGAAATAATACAGTAGGTACTTATAATTAATTGTTAACTGCATTTGAAGAAATAAAATTAATGAATGCAGGTTCTTTTCCGTTTTCCTGCTTGTAAGACAAACACTCACATTAAACATCAATTAATTTTTATTTGTATGTATAGTTATGTTATTATGTTTTAACTAAGTCATTGGCCTTTGCCTGTCTAATATTGAATTGGTTGTGGTTTCCTCATTTAATAAAGAGAATTTAACTTTCTAAAGAAACTAGACAAATGGATAGTGAAAGACAATATCATTTTAACAGACAATTACTACCTATAATTTGTTATTTCAACACTGAAAGATAAAGGCATATAAATATATTATCAGCTAATGTTGCTTGTCTATTACTAAATAAATATATTTATGTGTAGGTCTCTGATGTTTACTTTTACTCTATTGGAGCTGCCTAAGGCTGTAAGATGCACTTGTAATAACTACTCATACAATAAGCATTGTTGGGTTATTCAACTTGTTATGCCTAACAATACTAATACTTACTAATAAATATGTGTAGGTCAGTAATTTGTACTCATTTGAAGTACAAAAATTACTTAACTTTTACAAGTAAAAATGTAAATATAATTAAACTTGTCATATAAATCAAGTACTTGCTTCCTGTGAAACCACAATAAAGAAATATTCAAGGCTCAAAATGGATTCTAAGAAAATTTTATCATTTATGCGTGGGGAAAATTTCGCGTCATTTGAAAGGTCCAGTGTTCAAGTTGTGGTAAAACTTGTGATCACAAAAAACTCACCTTCATCTAGGTACTAGATTGTGTCATTGGAAAAGGGGAAAGACCATAAATATGCAAGGTAACTTTGGAACAAAATAGACTTTGTGATATAGGAATGAGTGTTCCTAACACAAGATTTTATCATGCTTGCATTTCTTATTAAGGCAGTTTATTATGAGCAGTAATATATTTTATAATAATACAAGAACTTCAAATCGTTTTTGCGCATAAATAGTGAACAAAGAGACAACTGCCTAACCAATATCATCTTGGCTGTGATGTTCATAGTAGTACCATAGCCATAACAGCTTCAGTTTGGTGGTAGAAGGGCAGATCATCTATTGATCATTCTAATTCTACATCAGATTAACATCTTGTACTTTTTTTTGTGTGGGAAACGCCTTTACGCACCGTCCACCGTGAAGGGACACAGCAGGAGTGTCGGGCTCGACACCATAGACAGATAGACATGGTGCCCTTACTGACCAAAACCTCCACATTTCCCCCAAATCTCTCCAGGGCAGGGGTCAGGATTCCACTTACCACCGCCTTGCGGGTGGGCCTCGCGTGGTCACCTCCTCGGGTAGGCCTATCCCTAGTTAGGGTGCCGGACGACCCTAAACGTCTGCCGCCCGTAGGCCTTCCAGTGAAGAAGGGATGCGAGCCAGAGTGGTGACTTTCCAGGCTCGCCCCCGATCAATGTACACATCAGTAGTTGAGTGAGAAGTTTCCAACTCTCGCTCCTCCTCACACGACCTCACACGAACTCTCACTGACGAGCATCTTGGCCATGATCTTGGAGATGGTCGGCAGCGAGAGATCGACCGTCACAACCTGGGAATAGCCGCGGTTCCACTGTGGCCACATCACAGCCCTAGTCCTTCTACTGAGCACTCTGCTAATCAGAGTGCGCACCCTCATCTGGAAGACTCAGGAATTTTACTTAGCCGATAGGAGTATCAGCCGAGTAACATTCCCAAGTCTTCTAGTCGTTTTGCCCTACTTCTTTAAGAGCTGCTGCTCAATATGGAGAGGACCACGAGTAGAAGTTCCCAGCTTCGGCCGGGATTCGTCATTACACAAAAGATGCCACCGAGGCAACTTGTTGTGTGATGCCAAGGGTCCACCAAGTGGAGGTTCTTGAGCTACGCACCCCACAATATCTTGTACATTACTCTCACAACACTGGCTAGTTAGAGGATTATCAAACTAATTGAATCTCGTATTTTGTGATTCAGATATAATACTCATAATATGATTGTAAATAAACACTTAATGATATCTGTATATAGAAACACACCCTCCAGACACAGAAGAAATAGTAATTAGTGAAAATTGTATACGTCGCTGGAATGATTATGCAATTATGCACTCAGCTAGCCTAACAGCAATGTATAATTCCAGTCGATGATGGAACTGCACAAGCGCAGGAAAGCCATCACGGAGCCGGAGACGCGGTTCTTCATGCGTCAGATCCTGCTGGGCGTGCAATACCTGCACCGTCAGCACATCATCCACCGCGACCTGAAGCTCGGAAACCTGTTCCTTGACGACAACTTGCACGTCAAGATTGGAGACTTTGGCCTCGCTGCCAAGATTGAATACGAAGGTAGGTTTACATATTTTTAGACTATTTTACGAATGTTACCGCAGCGGTAACCACTTACTAGATCAGCGGCTGATCTAGTAAGTTACAGCTGGTCTAGTCGAGAGAACGGCGACCGCCAATCCAGAGCCCCGGGCTGAAATCTCACGCACACCACTGTCCTTTTGAAGTCATGTTCATAATGCCGCTAACTTAAAAAAAAACTGTTAAAGAAAAGAACGTGTGGAAATCGACATGTACCTAGTCTTTCGAGGTCATGTGTCATCCACCAACCAGCACTGGGTCAGAGTGGTGGATTACGGCCTAGACTCTCCTTGCGAGAAAAGACCCCTAGTCCCAACAGCTGTATGAGCCTAGCAGTGGGTACATTTAGTGTTCTTATGCTATGAACCCGCAACGCTAAAACGACGGCGTGTTGTAAATTAGACGTGTCTGTATGTGTCTGTGGCATTGTAGCTCCCGAATGGATGAAGCAATTGATTGATATTATTATTATATACTTAGTTGAA
Source organism: Ectropis crepuscularia (assembly GCA_963693475.1). Lineage (NCBI taxonomy): Eukaryota > Metazoa > Arthropoda > Insecta > Lepidoptera > Geometridae > Ectropis > Ectropis crepuscularia. The sequence goes on along the minus strand of OY856339.1, from coordinate 10,452,740 downwards.
AGGTGAGTTAGTCCGGAATGTTGGAGTGTTCTTAGCTATGTTTTATGAAAATCAGTCCAAAATAGCTGACGTTACAAAATGGTGGATTACAAACATATTTTATCACAATTCCCTCAATAGTATGAAATGAAAGGGCTTGACTAGTGATATTCGCTAAGATATATTTCAAATCAAAGATGGCCACCACTCCAATGCCAATGGCGCCACCACAAAATGGCGAATATTTTTTTTTTACCACTGTCTCAATATTGGTTCGCAGGAAACGACTTTACTAGTAGAATACTATATGTATAGGATATGTTAATACAAATTTCAAATCTAAAATATTTATAAAAATATTTTACTAAAAATTTATAAATTCAGTCTTATTGACCTAAAATCTTTCAAGTATGGTCCATGTATGTGCCTAAGTAAAGGTTAGTTGGGCCTTGCGCCTTCTTGCGATAGTCCTAAGTTTGGTAGGCAGTTGATAATCAGCCAACCAACTGCCATAGCTCGCTTATAAAAAACATAATTGTGAATTATTATTATTTGATGTAAACCTAGAACAATCCGATGCACTTTCAATTTGAAGACTTGATTGATTGTAACCATTGGGAAAACCCCACTCAGGCAATGCATTCCTCAGCTTAGACATTCTTACACAAAAGTGAAGCCAAAACTCATTTGAGTCTTTCAAACGTCCAAAATGGAATGATGTCGCTTTTCTAGCTACAAGCTGTAGGATAGAAAAAACGCCAGATGGATCTTACAGATCTGTTACACAGAGCCCGAAATGTATCCGATACAAAACCCGATAAACTAGCCATGTTGATTGATATTGATGCGCGACTTGTCCTCAGGTGAAAGAAAACAGACTCTCTGCGGGACACCAAACTATATTGCACCGGAGATACTGACGAAGAAGGGTCACTCCTTCGAAGTAGACGTGTGGAGTTTGGGCTGCATCATGTATACGCTGCTCGTTGGCAAGCCGCCGTTTGAAACTAGCACGCTCAAAGACACCTACAAGAGGATCAAGCAATGCGAGTATAGGTATGTTAATATTGATCTTTTGTGTAGAAAAGCAAAGGTACCATCTCTATAAGTGAATGTAGAATGATCTGACTCTCATCGTTTTAAGCTTTGCAGAGTAAAGCTCTTTGCATGAAAGTACCACACTTACGCCTGAGATATAACTAGTGTAAAATAAAAAGGAAAAATGGACGAGTTTTAAACTTGCGACTTACTGAACAACTTACAAATTTGAATTTGTGAAAAAATCAGTTGTTTTTCACAAATGATAAATATCTATGAAGAGCTTCCTTTCTTCGGGTTCTAGGGTTGGCTTGGAAAGTCGTCCAGAATGGAAAGTATTAGGTACACGTCTTTGTGGGATTAGTACATTGCACAACCCTGTACCCTTTATCTAAAAAATAGTTCTTGCCGTCACCGAATTTGCTAAAATCGATGTCTGCTTACAAACAATACACTCGCTCACGGAGATGGTACCTAAAAGTTTTAAAAAAAACTTAAAACCTGTTTTTTTTTTCAGTAAAAGATTGTGTATACATATTTCTTACTAAATTTCTGTACTGGTAACGAAAGTGTACGAACTAATCTAAACAATTTGTCGTAGCGATGGGGTATACCTAGTGATGCGCGTTTGTTTGGGGGGCCCGTGGTCCGCGGTGGGTAGTCGGTACGCGCGCGCCGTGGCCGACGATAATACCGTCAAACTGCGATACAGGTGGTTATACATCCTCTACCCTCTCATCTGGGTCGAAATTCACACTTCGGGTAGAAATAAACCTTATATTTTAACATAAAACCTAAATATTTTCTATTTTGGGATCTTGTAGACTACAAGTGTATGTCAGAGACTCATCGTAACCTAATAAAACGTGTTCAATATTTGGAATACTGTGAAGTTCATCAATATAAACCAATTGTTGTACCTGAGCACCTTGAAATTGGTAATTGTAATAAACTGAGTCTCTGTATGTAGCGTAAGTGGTTTACACACAGCCAATCTACTTGACTCCTAGAATCGCTAGCAGCGAGATATGCTGTGATTCTACTTATTTTGGTTGTTGAGAATAGTGATAGGTAAAAATTTGGTGAGGATACGATAACCCTACTAGGTAAATTTATAGTCGAGCAAGAATGATTTCGTGGCCAGAGAAAACAATCTGCCAGTCCGTAAATCATTTCTGTTTCTTTAGAAAAATTACATCTGCATTGGACTCGCTGATGTTTAGTTCAACAAAAGTATGTTGTCTTTATTCTGATTTCGGAAAGCTAAATATGTGAAGGATAATCATCACTCCTATAAAACAGTACTATCTCAATGCTAGTGATTTCTGGAAATCTGATGGAATGCCCAAGATGTGACTATAAGATGCTTTGAATTTTTTAAGCCAAACCTACCAATGATAAGTAGTTGCATCATCGTGCTTCGCAATAGGATTTTGTGCTCTGTTGAAAACATATTCTCGACATACAGAATACCTTTCCACTATTGACTGTGGTTAGTCCACTATTCCTTTGCCATCTGACGGCACAACGCCTTGATAAATGCAATCGCACTGTTTAAACAAAATCAGACGCTATACCCGCCGACGCCTATATGAAGGGTTTGGAGGGCAATGTAAGCAGAGAAATTACAGGGCAAAGAGGTCAGCTTAAATCTCGCGCACTGCAGTGCTGGTCAACAATTTGTAATTTGGATTCTTCCTGTTCAAATGCCTGCGTGGCATTGTGCTGTAATGGTTTGGCGGGTTGCTTACCATCAGACGCATGATTTGTTCGAACCATCACTCAATATTATAAATTTAAAAAATGGCAGTCATAGGAACCGATAGAAGTGAAAACTTAGAACTCAGAATTTGATAGGCTTACTTTGGTAACTACGCGGGTGAGCGGATGGCGTGGCTATGAGCATGGCCATGGTTCCGAGTTTACCCGAAGATTTCTATCATTTACGAACGTAACGCTTGAGGTCAATTCACAGTCCACGAAAAATCTGTCTGTGGCGTGCCAAAAGAAGTTTTCACTTCAAAGATATAACGCTCGCTGCCGTAATCCGTATTGTAAATCGTATTTAAATGCGATTTACGATACTGATTTGGGTGGGTTCCCAACGAGTCACACCAAACGAGTCACACTGTGACTCAATGGGTTTTTTTTCTCAACCCCAGTCACACTGTTACTCGTTGCAACTTTCTGTACTAGTTTAATTCCCATCGAGTCACATTGTTACGCTAGTGTGACTCGTTGGGAACCCACGTTTGTATTGCGCAGTATAATTCGACCTAAGTCAAGTTTTTGAAGTGGAAACTTCTTTTGGCGCGCCTAGACAGATTTTTCGTGGGCTGTGAAATGAATTCTATCGTCACGCGTGGATATGATAAGAAATTTTCGGGTAAACTCGGGACCATAGCCATTGGCTATCTAGAAATGCATCATCCAATGGGAAATGCTAAAAGGGCGTAGCCTGCCCATCGTGGCATGGCCATCTAGAAGTGCGTCAGCCAATGGGAAATGCTGGTGCATTATTAGATGGTCTTTCTTTTTATTACTCGTGTTAAAAAGTCGTAACTTCACAGAGTACTTGAAATCATACGTGAATCCGTAAGCCTTTCGGTAGCTAGAGCCCAAAAGGGATTGACGATAAACAAAAGACAAATAAACTTTGTAAAAGAGGGCTCAACTTCAGCTCAAGCTCAACTAACAAAAAATGGCTATGTAGTTAATTTATACGCTGTAGAAGTGGGAGTGAGAGGTATACCAGCAAAATCTCTCTATAACCTGCTTAAAGACCTTGGCTTGTCCAGAAGTGCAGTAAGTTCCATACTAGAACGAGTATCTAAAGCTGCACTAGTAGGAACATATCGGATTTGGCTGGGCAGGGAGAGAAATACGAGTAGTGAAGGTGAGTGTTGACGTACGTCACCAAAAGGGGCCCTTTTTAAACCTACGCCCGAGTCACAAGTCTTGGGGTCTATTCGAGATTTCTCTCTCTGCCACACGATGGACCCGGCACCCGCACGGTGAATCCATGGAATGCTAAGAAGTTCGTCTCATAAAATATATAATATATTCAACGCAAAGAAATATTAACCTGAAGTTAGGTATAATGTTTACTAGCCAACAACAGGCTATCGGTTTTTCTTGACGGTGTGTGCATGTATCGAAAAAAATATTCTCATCGTTTTACCCTAACGCGTCAAAAGAAGTACAACTTCAAAAAATATTAGATTCATCATGTTATTTCCTTCCATTTAGTAACAAATGAAAGACAAAAACAATCAAATTTTTATTAATAAATTAAAAGTCGTGAAAACAGCAAAACTATTTCAAAGAAAATAATTACATCATGCAAGACTTTGTAAATTTTTATTGTTTAAAAATAATTTGTTTGGTTTTATTATTTTAAAAGAATACATGTAATTTTTCATTAATTTTACCAATATCAATATGACTTCTCCCAGTCTGTAAAGGTAGATAATATCTCAACCAGTCACACTGTGACTCGATGGGACCTTTTTTTCCCAACCAGTCACACTGTTACTTGTTGCAACTTACTAGTTTATATTCCCATCGAGTCACACTGTTACGCTAGTGTGACTCGTTGGGAAAAAAAGTCCCAACGAGTCACACTGTGACTCGTTTGGTGTTACTTGTTGGGAACCCACCCTGATTTGGGCGTAAATCTAATTAAAATAAGATTCTCTACACTTTTAGTTATCTAGTGCATAAAAACTCTTGAAGTGTGAATTTTGACTCAGATCAATGGTAGAAGGAAATCTGGTGAGGGCAGGGTCAGTTCCACAACTGTTTGTCTAAATTGTTGTATGTTTCGTTCAGCGCACCGTCGCTTCTGTGAACCTAACAATCATTGTGACGTTCTAACATTTAATATCGTTAACGGTTTCGTGTTCAAAAAAGTCATATTTCGTCAATTTACCTGTTTGGTAACATATACTCATTAGAATAAGTTTTTCCTTTTTTGCGTAATAGGTAGGTTACACGTGAAGTATTATTTGCAATTCAAATGTGTAATCATAATACCTCACTACCATAATTATGCAAAGTGGTTTGGTTGCATGAAGAACAATGTTGATTTTAATGACAAATTGAAAAATCAATTCAACTCTCTTTAAGTACTGTTTTAGGCGAAAATGTTTTATATTGTTAAGAAATTCGTTGAGCATCATTATCAATTATTCTTTGTTATTTTTAAAAAATGGTATAGTGAGTAGAACGTGCGATTCATGATCGTAGGTTCGATCCCGCTTGCAACTCTGATTATACATCAAGCAAGCGCAGTTATACATCACCACTGACGTTAACGGTGAAGGAAAACATAGTGAGGAAACTGGCATGCTCAAAGGATCTTTCGAGGTCATGCGTCATCTGACTACGCTGGGTCAGCGTGGTGGATTATGGCCTTGACTTTCTTGTGAGAGGAGGCCCCGAGTTCCAGCCGGGTCACACAGAGGCGATCCGATAGCGATAGCGATCCGATACCGAGTATGGGATCGCGCCCGCTTGCTGTGTGTCAGGTTGCATACAAATTCGAACATTACAAAAAATCCCGTCTCGGATCGCTATCGCTATTGGATCGCCTCTGTGTGACCCGGCCTCTTTAGCTGTTTATGATACACATATTGTATCTATCGTTCTCAAAACTTTAATAACGCTCTAAATTTAAAACCTTTACGTCGATTTAATTAGGCAGGACCTCGTCTATCAATGAATCAATCAGTTGCTCCGTAGTGAGAACTGATGCAATCAATCATCAACTTGTGGTGTCTGTCATCTCGCACGGTTTCATTGGTTTTAGTATGTCAAATCAATTTGTTCACTCAGATCAGTTTTTAAATCAAGGTTTCTAATGTAAGTCCATGTTTACATAAAAATGTAGTAGACGCCAGTCTTTTAACGGCTGCAGCTAGCAAGCAGTTGTGTGGTATAGGTAACGCCGCGCGACACGGGTAGATGCTTGTGCCATTTTATTTGTACGACCGTAATAAACAAAGTGGTCGAAATTCGATAATAAAGCAATATTAATCTATTCTCAATTTGACCATAGACTTGAACATCGAAACCAAAAACAACATTTTAATAAGGCCCAGAGCTTCAATTTGATCAAAAGCGTCTAAGAACAAGAATATTAACTACTTGCGCGGGCTGATGATGATCGCTAAAAGACTGGCGTTATTCGAGTCCACTCAGCAAACTTAACAAAAGTTTTTAGATGCATTTTTGAACTAAACTATTGTATGTGCCGGCGAACACCGACCTGCGCATTGTTCCCTCCAAACCATATACCCACACCTGCCTGGACGTCTACTCTGTTTCTACGAAAACGAAATTTCGATAAAAAACTTGCGACTTTCCTGCTCTCGTTCTACTCCGTTTCGTCCGATACAACATTGTTTGACGTTTAAATGTTCTAAGCTTACTCTAATTAGAGTAGGCTTAGAACATTTAAATGGATAAAACGACGGATCGAAGTAGAATCGGAGTTGGAAAATCGCGAGTTTATTTCGAAATTACGTTTTCGTTGAATTAGAGTAGACGTCCTGTTCTTAACCCCTGTTTTTTATGCAGTGAAGAGTGACGGGGCGACGATGACATGTGCCTGATGATAAGCGACATGCCGGCCCAATAACAGCATGTCACTCTGCTATTGTTAAAATTTGAGTCTATCATTACCTATCACTGCACTGTGCTGGTCTAAAACTCTTCTTTTGCGCAGTTAGTGTCGCAGCTATTGGAACATAAAGAGTGTAGCATTACCTAATCATTACCTAACACTGCACTTCCTTACACCCTGTTCTGACTACCCCAAAACAGCACAGCGTCACCCACCTATTGGAATATGAAGTATCCAAATCAATACCTAGCACTGCACTTCCTTACACCCTGTTCAGACCGCCCAAAACAGCACAGGGTCACGTAGTTATTGGACCATGAAGAGTCCCAAATCATTACCTAGCACTGCACTTCCTTACACCCCGTTCTGACTACCCCAAAACAGCACAGTGTCACCCACCTATTGGAATATGAAGTATCCAAATCAATACCTATCACTGCACTTCCTTACACCTATCTAGAAGTTTCTTTTTATGCGCATGTCGTGGAGTTTGCCGGTTACCGCTATCGTATTACTAAAGTGAAACCATCTGTGTAGGATCCCGTCGACGCTTCGCAAGCCGGCCGCCTCGATGATAGTGCTGCAGCTGCAAGCGAACCCGGCGCGGCGGCCGTCCGTCGACAAGCTGTTGCAGCACGAGTTCTTCGTGTCGGGCATCATGCCGGCCGCGCTGCCGGTCTCCTGTCTCACGACCGCGCCCCGGACCGACCAGCTCGAGGGCGTCACCATCTCTCGGCTGCCGCTCAACGAAATGCAGAACAACTGTGAGTTTTACTTTGCAACATTAACGTGCTTGTTACAACATAGAAATACAAATATAGATTTTTTTCCAGAGAAATTACAGGGCTTAGAGATATAACATCTTAGATCTCTGGGTGACGAGCACAGTGCAGTGCTAGATAATGATTTGGACGCTTCATGTTCCAATAGCTGCGTGTCACTGTACTGTTATGTGGCAGGCATGTTGCTTACCATCAGGCACATGACCTGCTCATCTCGTCACTCTTTGTTAAAAAAATAATTAAGTCGCCGCAAAATTTGCTAGCCTGTCGGTTTTTTATCGGATACACTTCGGAGTGTGCAACTGTAGTGGTAGGACTCTTGGTAAAGTCCGCCTGGGGAAGTACCACACCTTTGCCAGTTATTCTACCGCCAAGCAGTAATGTGGAAACATTACTGTGTTCCGGTTTGAAGGGCAATGTTACAGGGCTTAGAGATATAACAACTTAGATCTCTGGGTGACGAGCGCAGTGCAGTGCTAGGTAATGATTTGGACTCTTTGTGTTCCAATAGCTGTGTGTCACTGTGCTGTTATATGGCAGGCATTTTGCTTGCCATCAGGCATATAATATCCTGCTCGTCTCGTCACTCTACACTGTAAAAAAACTGATCTGCATGACCTAATACCACCTTTGCCCTATTTTCTATCGGACTTCTCGTAGCTCGAAGAAGCGGCACCGTTTCATGGTTGATATTCCAAAGACACTGACGAAGAGGGTTGACTCTATTTTTGTGATAAGAACATCTAGGCTGTGGAATGCGTTGCCTGGGTGGGTTTTTCCCAATAGTTACAATCTCGGTGTCTTCAAATCGAACGTGAATCGGTTTCTTTTAGGTAAACACTCTCCATCGTAGACCGCATCGTCGCTTAACATCAGGCGAGATGGCTGTCAAGTGTAAACCTATTAAAATTAAAAAAAAATGTCTAATAGTAACTCCTGTATGATATGGCAAGACTACCTCTTCAGTGAATAAAGTTCAGAAGATTATCTCAATGAGGAAACGCTAGACACTGGCGAAATTCCGGCAAAATTGCCGAATGGAAGCCATAAGAAAAGTTGAAGTTGAAGCTGTATGATATGGTCGGTCCAATCCGAGTCCGACTCAAGTTTCAGGCGCGTCCAGTGGACTCGTTATCAAGGAGAGACTTTTTCGCGCCTGATGGTTGCCCGTTTGGCACTGCCATCGCGACTTTTTCAAGATGAGTGCGCACTCTCCCTGAAAAAGTCCATCGGACGCGTCCGAAACTTGAGGCGGATTGGAATACCGTTTTACCCGTTGAATTAATTAAATTTGAAGAGATTTTCCTTACTTCCTGATAATAAATAATCTTCAAATAAAACGCCCGTGACATTTGAGAAAGACCATCACTGCGTCGCATACCGACCAACTTGAAGGCTTAACGCCCGCCATACACGCTACGGTCTGCCGGAGCGGTCTACCTGTGCAGGCATGCATGCCTGCACAGGTAGACCTATCCGTGGCCGTGGTAGACGGAGTATGTGTGGGAAGTTGCGCAGGCGACCGGAGCAAGATCGAAAATCAATTCTGTTTGGTTGGACTGCGCAGGCATACCTGCACAGGTAGACCTCTCCGGCAGTCCGTAGCGTGTATGGCGGGCGTTACGGAATTCAGAACAACTTTAAGCTTCCTCCAGATTATAGTTTTCAAAAAACAGTTGAAGGACTAAAATATTTTTTAATTGAATAGTTTTATTGGACAAAAATTTATTGTTATCAGAACTAAAGCTGATCTTTATAGATCAGCTTATTTTATATTAGCTTATTAGTTAAAAAAATAGAACATGAAGATATGATTGTCTTCGTTAATTTGCCGGAAATGATAGAATGAGTGCGTTGTAGTATAGGTCCTATAGGTGTATGTGCGTAGAGTGTATGGCTTTTTTATGGGAGCCCGCAGTGTCCCAAAAGAAATTTCGAAAAATTGCACTAAAAACTAATATAAAATTTGAAATAGAAATCAATTTTAGTAACTTGTACGAAAAACTATGGAATTACAACCTTCGAGAATTAGCGTGCCCCCAAAAAAGAAGTCCACCAACCCGCATTGGGCCAGCATAGTGGCACCTTTACTCTCCCCATGGAGAAGGCTCCGAGTACCAGCTGTGGGGAACATTTAGTATGGTGCTTGTCCAAAAAGTTGTGACATTAAAATATCTGGTGGAATGTAAATGTGTAACATGTTAAGGGAACATTTAGTCGGCTGCTAATGCAAAAAAAAATTTGGTTGCCTGTAAAGTCGGTATACGGGCGAAAGTTTTACGTGACAACGACTTTGAGTGGTAAAATAATTTTAATGTGAATATTCATTCGTATAGTAGGAAGAAGGATGAAATAATAGTAACAATTTAAAACATTTATTTATACAAAGAATTATATTTAACGAACGCAACGAAACGTGTAAACTTGTATGCAGGCGCCTAAGCGAATCGGCGACTCGGGCATGGTTAGCCCGCCTAAGAGCGAGAGAGACAGACATAAAAAGTGAAAGGCACGCGTCCCTCTCACTCGCTCTCATTGTGAGCGCATAACGTGAGCGGAGCGTTACGCAGTTTCTTGAAGTGTCACCCGGCAAACCAATTTATAAGACGTTGTCACGTCAAAAGTAGTGACATAAAAAAGCCTGTTGGAATGTACACGTGTAACATGTGAATGAACGGCAGCGTTGGCGGCAGGTGAGTCGCCGGTGCGGCGCGAGGCGAACGCGCCTCCGCGGTCGGTGGAGCCGGCCGTCTCCATGCGGCAGAACATGCTGACGCTGCGAGACCAGCTCGCGCATCTGCTCACCACGGAGGTAACTACACACACCCTGACACATCCCTCTACCGACAACTGAACTTAAACTTTACAGTGGACTTTCCCTCCAATATTTTTGAGCTACCTGACATACCTCCACTGACAACTGAAGTAAAAGTTTATACTGGACAATCACACTGATATTTTTGAACTATACAGCTATACACCCTGACATCCCGCCACTGACAACTCAAGTAAAAGATTACAGTGGACAATCTCAGTAATATTTTTGAACTATACAGCTATACACCCTGACACCCATCCACTGACAACTGAAGTAAAAGATTACAGTGGACAATCCTTTGAGGATTTACCATAGGAGGACACAAGACATTGGCTTGCTAACAAACTTTTTCACATTTTTTTTGCGGGGCGCGGGGGGGGAACTTATATTTTTTACACATTTGTGAACTTGAACTACTCACACAAGAGCAACAAATCTCTGTTTCATAAGGGCACGAAATGAGTATCTTAGAACTAGGCTTCGACCCCTTAGAATACATAGATAGATAGAAACTCTTCATCATAACACAAAAAACTTAAAATATGCTCTCTGCCCTCATCTGTAACCTTGTTCTTTATACCAAAAGGTTATCTGGAAGAGATCGCTATTAGCGATAAGATTGCCTTTTGTGCCCAAAATGTTTTGATGTTATTTTAAATCAATGTTTTTGTAATGTTTTGTGGTATAATAAAGTGTTTTGTATTGTATTGTATATTAGAGACACACTTATTAACTTGCGTCACAAATGGCGGCCTTATTGCTGAGAGCAATCTCTTCCAGACAACCAGCAGCAATTTCTTCCAGGCAACCAGCCATACATAGTTAGTCTGAGCTGACAACTGAAGTAAAAGATTACAGAGGACAATCCAACTAATACATTTGAAGTGTAAACTTCTTTTGGCGCATTGCACACTGATTTTGTCGTGGACTGTAAAGTGTACTTAAGCGTCACATGTTTATTCGTAAATGAAAGAAATCTTCGGGTAAACTCAGGACTCCAGAAATGCGTCAGCATCGTGCCCACGCCCTCTGGTTTCACCCCCAAAGTGAGCTATCAAATTCTCAGTTATAAGTTTTTTATAACATGTATACATGTTTACACTTGACCACCATCGCGTCTGATGTTAAGCGATGGTGCGATCTACGATGGAGAGTGTTTACTTAGAAGAAACCGAATATCTTATCTTAATATATATAAATCTCCTGTCACGATGTTTGTCCGCGATGGATTCCTAAACTACTTAACCGATTTTTAATTAAATTGGCACACCGTGAGCAGTCTGGTCCAACTTGAGAGATAGGATAGTTTTTTTTCGATTAATAGTCCTTATATGACGAAATCCGAGCGAAGCCGGAACGGGGCGCTAGTAATATTATAAATGCGAAAGTTGAGATGTTTTGAACCTGAACGGATCAGGTTGAAGTTTGGAACACAGATTACAGTGTGAAATAACACATAAGCTACTTTTCATCACGAAAAAATAACAGGAACGAGAACTACGCTGGTAAAGCCGCAGCGCGGCTGGTGCTTGTATTATAAATGTAAGAGTTTAATGTTTGTTGCTCAATCACGTCGGAGCGCCTGTACGGATCGAGTTGAAATATGGAACACTGGTTATTATGGACTGGAATATCACATTTACTTTTTATTACTTTTTATCTCGAGAAAATCACGGAAACTACGCGGTTAAAACCGCAGGTCGCTGTAATATAATTTATGTCTCTTCAATCTGAATTTTTTATATAAAGACTGAAGGCGGAGTACAAATTGCAAATACTAAACTAAAATAACTTTTCACTAAACTGATTCTGGTTGAATTTAATGTAGATAAAGCGGCGGCACGAGTGTCTCACGGACGAGATGAGCGACCCCAGCGCTCAGCCCCTGGTGTGGGTCGGCAAGTGGGTCGACTACTCCGACAAGTACGGCTTCGGATACCAGCTGTGCGACGAGAGTGTCGGCGTCATGTTCAACGACACCACTAAACTCATCATGCTGCCCAATGGAATGTAAGTGTCACTCTATACCACTCTTCGGATACCAGCTGTAAGTAGGAACTAGGAACGAAGTTCCTACCTGGTGTCCCATGACACCACATCTTTTTTGAAGTGAAAACTTCTTTAGGCGCGCCTAGACAGATTTTTCGTGGGCTGTGAATTGAATTCATTCGTCACGCTCGGGTATGATAAGAAAGCTTCTGATAAACTCTGGACCATGGCTATTGGCCATCTAGAAATACGTCAGCCAATGGGAAATGCTGAAAAGGCGTGGACAGGCCATCATGGCATGGCCATCTAAAAACGCATCAGCCAATGGGAAATGCACACGCATTTCTAGATGGCCATGCCAAGATGGCGAGGCCACGTTTAAGTTTTCACTTCTATCGGCAGTTCCTATGACTGCCATTTCTTTTTAAGTATAGAGCTATAGAGTGACGAGACAAGCCAGTCACATGCCTGTGTAAGCAACATGAGTGCCTATAACGGCACAGTGACACACAACTATTGGAACATGAATATGTTTTATATCTATGCAAAGAGTTTACATATACTACGTATAGAGTTAGAACAAACGCTTTACACAGAAAGTACGGGTCTGATCGCTCTTGTCTTGTCTCTCTTGTGGAAGTGTCATACTTTTGTCGCGGCACATCACTGTCGCCATAGCTAACAGACACCTCATGATTATGGGTACAAAGGAACCGTGCGGAAATACCTGATCTATTTAATTATTTTTTATCTAAGTATCTATGTCAAACGTTACCCTTCAAATTGTAACACATGTGTTATCCGCTAAGTGTTACTTAGCCAGCATGGTGGATTATGATCTGGGCTCAGTCCTTGTGATTAGGCCCCAAATCCCAGCAGTGCGAACATAAAGTAAGCTGCTTAATATAATGATACCTAAACTCGATCATTAAAATGAATCCTACTAATATTATAAATCTGAAACTTTGGATGTACATTTCAAATCGTACAAGATTATAGTCTGGCAAACACACAGGTTAAAAAATAGCAGGACCAGGGGCTACCGTAGGTAAAACCACGGGGGTTCTGCTAGTGTTGAAATAAAATTGAAAGGCTAATTGCTATAAAATCCCACAGGAACGTGCATTACATCAACCGGCAGGGCCAGGAGCAGTACGTAACTATGCTGGAGTACCCTGATGAACTAGACAAGAAAATGAAGCTCCTCACCTACTTCCGGAGATACATGACTGAGCATCTCATGAAAGCAGGTACGTATTCAAAACCTTTTGTTAGGTTAGGTGAGATTTTAATTATGTAAATTGTTGTGCTATAGGATTATCTATCAACATATTTTTATAGGTATAGGTCTATCGAGAGGCTAACCAGTTGTTTTTGTTGTAGGGCTTTATACCCCGTTTACATGATTCCAGTCCAGCGACCGAATCCAGAGCTGGATTGCTTAGGGGGCGTCCATAAATTACGTGAGGTCTTTTTTTAAATTTTCTGTCCCTCCCTCCCCCTCTGGTGAAATGTCGTGAGATTTTATTCAACCCCCTCCCCCATCCCCCAATCTCACGTGAGATTTTTCAAGATGTGGGTTTCTTACGTAAACATGTTAGATTGTTTTATTCTTTGTGTTTTATTTGAATATTCATTTATTTTTTTGTTTTTCGACCCACAAAATGGTTTTCAAAGTCTGAACATATGAAACAAATAAAAATACTCAATAATTAGTTTCTTTTGATGCCTGAGAGATAGGAGATATATCAATTAGTACATTGTCGTTTACAGACACATAAAATATGGTTTCGTTGTTGAGTAGGTAATGTTTTTTTTTGTGTGACGTCGCGTCGCCGACGGCGTCGATCCAGCCCGAGTGGCGTTCGTATTACGATTAACATTAAATCTTAAGCATGTACAATCTGGATTAAATGGACCAAAACAATATTTTTTTTTTGTTTCAAGGAAAATAAATTGCGTGATATTTGTCGAGACCCCCCCTCTCTCCAACGTAAGATTAGATGAGATTTGACTTGACCCCCTCCCCGCCTTAAACACCTCACGTAATTTATGGACGCCCCCTTACTGGAATAATGTAAACTGGCACTGGAATGCATTGGCACTGGATTGATGCTTTCCAGTGCCGGTTTCCATTAACCAGTAAGGAATCCAGCGCTGGATTCGGTCGCTGGACTGGAATAATGTAAACCAGATATTAAAGATTGTTTTTTGAAGTGAAAACTTCTTTTGGTGCACCCCAGACACATTTTAGTATGTGACAGACACATTCGTGTGCTGTAAATTGATCTCAAGCATTACGCTCGGGAATGAAAGAAATCTTTGGGTAAACTCGGGACCATGGTCATTGGCCATGTAGAAAAGCGTCACCATTCCTCTTTGACCATGGCCATTGGCCATGTAGAAAAGCGTCACCATTCCTCTTTGACCATGGCCATCTAGAAATGCGTCACCATTCCTCTTTGGCCATGGCCATGCCATCAGTCATGACCAGTGAAGTGAAACCTTATAACTCGGAATTTGTTTGCTAACTTTGGAAACTACGCTGGTGAAACCGAAGGGCGTGGCCATGAACAAATAGGAAATGCAAACGCATTTCAAGATGGCCTTGCTCATGGCCACGCCCTCCGGTTTAACCCGCATATTTTCCAAAGTGAGCTATCCAATTCTGAGTTATTAGTCTTCACTTCTATCGGCAGTTCCTATGACTGTCAATTTTTTTTAGTAGGTATAGACTATAGAGTAACTAGACGAGCAAGTGATGCGCCTGATAGTAAGCAACACGCCTGCCCATAACAGCAGTGTTATGCAGCAAACCCCACTGCCGAGACAAAGTGTATGTGGCATGTTGTGCAAATTTGTTACTGTCTTTCACATTCCACCTCACTTATCACTGGTTCGTTAAGAACAAATGATTATAATTCTTAATTATAATGCTGGTTGCCTGGAAGATATTGCTCTCAGCAATAAGGCCGCCATTTGTGGCGCTAGTTAATAACTGTGGCTCTGTAATACTTTTAAGTTTTTGACGTGACAACGTCTTATAATTCGATGAAGCCGGCTGCACGCCCGCAAAACATGACTTCAAGTAACGTTACCGCCGTTACCTCGCTCTAAGGCGTAGTTGAAGTTGTCACGTTCAACTAACGTCAGTAACCCGACTTTACAGACAACCATTTTTTTGTGTCACAATAAAGAGTTTCTATCTATCTAGCTATAATTTTGTTTGCTCGCTATGTGTTCAGGTGCGTCAGCGTCAGTGCGAGAGACAGACGGCCTGACGCGGTTGCCGTACTTACACCAATGGTTCCGGACCTCGCTAGCAGTCATTATGCACTTGACCAACGGAACAGTACAGGTAACTGGTCTTGTTTACGATTTAATTAATTGCTATTTTTACACACGCACGACACGCACTTTACGCGCCACAGACACATTTTTCGTGGCCTGTGAATTGAATCCTAGCGTCACGCTCGGGAATGATAAGAAATCTTAGGGTAAATTCGGGACCACGGCCATTGGCCATCTAGAAATCGTCAGCATTTAACATTGGCCATGCTCATGGCCACGCCCTCCGGTTCCATCCGCGTAGTTTCAAAAGTAGCTATCACATTCTGAGTTACAAGTTTTCACTTCTATCGACAGTTCCTATGACTAATTTTTTTAATAATAAAGTCTACAAACTTTTCAACATCGCCATAATTTTGATGTATTTGGCTCTACAATTGTAGCTCCTAAATTAGTGGTGTGAATTAGATGCCAGATTAGGTAGTTCCTTGACGTTGCCTACCTAAGCCGAGGTGTGAATGCTGTCTGAGGTGTCTTGCGTCTTCTATGCGCTAGCCCTAAGTTCGGTAAGCAGTAGATGCCATGCCATCCGTCTTTTAAAATAAACAGTGGCTCTTACTTTCGGAGACGAGAAGAGACGTTTTTCGGCTCGGGTGACTCCACCGAAGCTGTGCCTTACGCCGCGCGTCGTCGTCTGCGCTGCGTATCGGCGAGGCACAGCTCACATCCTCCGCTTTCAGCGCACCATACAGATGTAATAAATACATCTCCGCTTAGTGGTCTCCACTGAGCAGAGCGAAGTTGTGTGAAGAACGAAATTCTGTTGGTTGTTAACGAGGGCTTACTGCAAATGATTAATTTTATCCTTGTATTATTTACAGATCAACTTCCAGGACCACACAAAGATCATCCTTTGTCCACTGATGCAGGCCGTCACGTACATCGACATGGAAAAGAACTTCAGAACATTCCGGTTCACGACCATCGAAGAGCAGGGCTGTGACAAGAAGCTTTACGACAACCTCACATACGCGTTAGAGAAAATCAATAGCATATTAACAAATAAAATGTGTTAGCGTGACTAGGATATTGTATTTAAAGCCTGATTTTGACGCGCGGTGCAGAAATTATTTGTTCTCTCTGTCTCGCCGTAGGAATCTCGCACTAGTTTAGATTAGTGTCTAGAAATTGACTTTCAGTATCTTTGTAGCCAATGCAGACAACACAATTTGGTCTGCAGAAACTTTTAAGTTGGATATACTATTAAAAGTGATTAAATAATTGATGAATTCAGGCAATAAGCCGATATTACGAGACTAACAGTTTATTAAAACAAATAGTCCAAATGTAATATAGATAAATAATTCTATCTGCAGTGGACTGGGTATAATGGCCAGAACAGATTCAGAGACCAGTGCCCAGTGGTTTGTGAGATTTGATGTTGATGATAGTTGAGATGTTTTGTCAAGTAGACCATGTTAATGTACATAGATGAATAGAAGAGACTAAACGATTACTTAATTCCGGACCTGTGTTGTCTGCAGAGAACGTATTTGTATAAATTTTATAAAGCCCACCAGATGTCTAGTGGGCTTAGTGTGAACACATGATCTGTGTTAGCACATAATATCAAAAACTCGTCGCTTATACATAGCAAGTTCAAGCCAAGAACATGTTTTGCATATATTCTAACTGAGCGATTTATAATAACAATATTTCATATTAAGAAATCAAATTCACCACATTATATTTTTGTATGTAAACTTAGCTTTATTTTCCACCTATATTTTATTCATGTAGTTATTTAGTATATCACATAATTGCACTGGGTTTTGCATACTGATGTACCTTACACCATTTCTTATGTTGTCTACTATGCTTTTAATTTCGAATTTAGAAATATTGTTTATTTTGTATCACCTTACAGAAAACAAATTGGATTGTCGTAATGTTTTGGCATTTTTTCATATATTTTACTTCAGTTCAGATTAATGTTAAAATTTACTTTTTTATACTCACCTTTGTATTTATATAGTTAATTTACGTTTTCTGGGCTGTGCCCATGCAGAGTTCTGGATCAAATGTTACCTTTAATGGGACGCTCGAGATGCGCGCTTGTCTTTCGCATATTACGCGTTACAATGGATTTTGTAAAATAAAACGCAGTTAAGTTTATCTTAAATGTCGGAAAAGTGAGATACATAGCCGCGCCTTGAGCGAGTCAACAGGAAATTGTCCAGAAGGCTTAAGTTAGCAATCACACGACTTTCAAGTCTTATCATGGATTACGGACGGTCTGACGCCTACACAGTCCACCACCGTCCCTATTCTTCCGCAAGATAATCAGTGCGAAAATCGTGTGATTTTAAAAATGAGCACCTCATACCACATTAGGTTTATATTCCAGAGGATCTAAAGAGATCACTGAGTGAAATACCTTAGCAGATGGATCTCTCATAAATGGCAATATACATTTGTTTATTGTGATAGCCATCCATAGTATGTTGTGACTCTGCTCATGATTCATATTTTCACTTACAGCAATCTATTGCGATCCCTAGATCTGTCACCTGTGGAATCGATAACTAGTTTTTTTTTTACCTAAACTTTGTTTAAAATTTAAGTTAATATTTGTTTCTAGTGTATAGTATGAGTGTACTGTGTTACTTGCACCATGACTGAAGCGTGGGGTGCATAATTTCGTAGTGTATTAAAATTTTGTTCATCTGTATTTTGTTTTTGAATGACATTAGTGTTTTGTATCTGTTACACTAAACACTTCCAAATAACCACATGCTAACTGAAGCTCATTTTATAAAATTAGACTGCACTGTGTCTTAAATAAATGTTTTTATATACATCAATTCAGGTAAGAATGAAATTAGGTTTTGTAAAATTCAAAATCTATCAACTTGCTTAGATTACAGCCCAAAAAGTCTAGTTAAGATAGTGAAGACTCAGGAGCAGATTAGTTTAATAAAATGGAGAATTATTTTGAATTTGACTATGTACCATATTAGAACCATTTAATCTACTTTACTTGGTCCCTCACTTTGTAATAAAGATGACAATAAATTAGTAAAACACACTCATTATATTTATTTAATTCTTTAGTATATTCCAGTGTATCAGTCACAAAAGATAACAAAATTATGACATTATAATAGGCATATTTGGCAAATTATTTGTATACTTCCGAATATACAAAATAATCTAATTGGATGTTTTATAAGTCTGTTCCAATGACTACAATCGGAACAAGTTATAAAATTGGTTTATGCATGTGATAAAAGATTGAATTACTTTAACCTCATCATAACATCAAGTGTTTTCAACTATAGTGCTTCTATGAAAATGCTTGTGGAAATATCTCCTTATATAATGTCGTGCCTCTCGCCACCCACCGGTCTCTTATTTAAATTACAAAAACACTAATCACAGCACTGTCTATTGCACATTATAGTTCAGAATGTATTGCATGTTGATGTGGCAAGGGGTCACTGGGGTGTACGAAGAGACCCTCCTTAACTTGCCAGTCTGTGTATGAGCCATACTGTGAAGAAACGCCAACTATTTCACCTTGGCCATTGATGGGACGCCCAAAAGTACGCCCTGAACCAGCTAAGTATCTGTAAATAGAATTCACTTTATCAGGGAAATCCTATTGACAACCTACAATCATAAGTTACAAAACTTTTTCCTAAGCAAGAGAGAGACTTAACTATTTTGGTCACATGATGACCAAGTGGTTATGTATAACACTGTGTGGTTTTCGAAACTATACATAAAGTATTTTCATAACAACTGGCACAGCTGGCCATTTTAAATAAGACCAATAAATGATTTAGATAGATAGGATAGGAATCAGGTATAAGTATAGGCTAGTTCTATAGCTTGCACAGAATTGGAGTCACTCAAGCTATTGTCATTGATCATCATAATTACAGCTGCTAGGGGCAACTTCACACCAAACCTTAGTAAAATTTGTTGGTTTTGTGACAATGTAGTACCTACATCCATACATTTAGTAGTGGTAGGACTCTTAGCAGAGTCCGCCTGGGGAAGTACCACACCTTTGCCAAATATTCTACCGCCAAGCAGTAATGTGCAAACATTACTGTGTTCCGGTTTGAAGGGCAATGATTCCAGAGAAATTACAGGGCTTAGAGACATAATATCTTAGATCTCTGGGTGACGAGCGCAGTGCAGTGCTAGGTAATGATTTGGACTATCATGTTCCAATAGCTGCGTGTTACTGTGCTGTTATGTGGCAGGCATGTTGCTTACCATCAGGCACATGACCTGCTCGTCTCGTCACTCTATGCTATAAAAAAAAAAAAAAAAAAAAAAAAAAAAATATTGACTGATAACTCTGTGATTGGACACTTCACTAGGAGCTCATCTATATCCTAAAAGAATTATTTTATGACATGTCGTACAGAATCTTTTATTAAAATCATGACCACATCATGATTTTGTTTTTTTCATATTCTCTACATCTTATTTGAAATGTATGATTAACTTTTGATATAATAAGAATCTATTTAGTTTAATTTACACTTACACTCCAGTATCAATGTGCTGGAATTTGACTGGTGAATCTCTCCTCCAATAGTCGTTATTGCACACCACAATCCAGTTGTCTCCACTGTCACCTTCACCAGAGTCATCACCGTAGCACGAGACTTCTTGATTGCTCGACAAGGGTGATGAGAAATAGTGAGAGTGCAGATTTTTTTTTGTAGAGACATGTTGAAGCCTAACTTTGGTACCACATTTGATGGGAACACTGCAAAAAATGTAATAAATAGGGATTACTATAAGGCTGACAGCTATTTTAATAATGTATGTAATTTTGAATACATAATAATTATGATCTGTATAAAGTCAAACACAACAAACATTCATATTCTTTACAAATGCTTGTCATTCTCTGGAAATGAACACTCAATCTACTCCTCAGTGAGAGAATGCTCACTACTGACTAGCCATGAGATAAGTCAAATAAGATGATGGTGTATATTATGTTTTTTGTGACTTTTTACAGTAGGTAACATTGAACTCTTAAAACACTAAGAAGCGGCAAGCGCTCATCTACAATCACAATGTAAAATCAGGTGACGTCTCCTGATTGAGTCTCAGTCGCAACAGGAGCCACAAGTTGAGTGGACATTCGCTAACAATTCAAAAAAATCCGATATGAGCCGTAATAATGTCTTATTCTGCTTTTGCAAGGTGCACAAACAGTTCAAAGACCAAGAACAAGTTCCATGGTATCACTTTTCATGCGTAAGTATACAAAATCTTTAATTATTTCCATAACAGTTCAATGATTATTACATCTAAAATTATTTTTCTGTTGTAAACAATTTTACAATTGGCCATTTCTAAAAAGAGACAGATATACATACAGCGTAAGAGTGCAACACGACCGGCGATATGTTAGTTGCGGCTATTTTGTCTCTTTCACGCCAGTGCATTTGTATGTCTTTCTATTCTTGTCGAAAAAAATATCTAAACAAATGTGATGTATAGCTATCTCATTTGCACCTACTGCCTACTTGTCATGATGTCTTTGTCATTCATTCAAACGTCTCTCACGATGCAAGTGAAGCTGTATGCACATTGCGTATACTTGTGTGAGATTTTCGGCACATTATGCTGTCTTTATATTAGAGCGTACCTTATCTTCGTTTACTTAGTTTCATCAAAGGTAGGTAACCGACTTTTACTGTTTTGTAAATAGTTAAATTCCATTGTATACTTGGGAATAAAAAGAAAATTTTTCCTGCAGAGCCCAAATTCAAAGCTCCTGAGCGCAATTTCTTCAATGTAGGCAGTTGCTTGATGGGAAACAAATGCTTAACAAAGTATATATTAGTACCTATATAAATATATAGGTACGGTAAAGATCGGTAGGTTCAACCAAAGGCCGTCTGGACAAGACAATAAATAGGCAGTGTGGTTAAAACTTACCCTCTCTTACACGTTTCGCCCATTGCCGGCTTAATAAGCCAATGACTGTTATGATCGTCTGTTACGTCTACAGCTGTTACAGACTGTTGGCCAGATCCTGAGCCGTACTTCACGTCATGCGAGTGTAACCTCAGACGCAAATCCGTGTTTAGCAGCTTCAGAATAGTGCCGCACGTTACATAATCTGCTCTCGCAGCTGTAAATGTATAGTAATCACATTATTAGAAGCCAATATTGAGTAATTTCATTCAGAATTATCAAGAAATAATACTTAAATCCTCCCATAATAAAAGGCCACGTAATGCTTACTTCTGAGGGCGGTTTACACGATAATATTATAATGGTTTATAACAATACATACCATCTGAATAATGAATTCCCACATTGACCAATAAAATTGTTTGTAATATACCTGAAAACCACTGAAAACTGTTCAAATATTTCATTTTTATACTCTCGATAGTCTCAATGAGACGGAAAAATGATCACAAAAAGCGAAACACGCACCACCGACACAGATCCACAGAACAAATACTCACGGAGAAGAATGTCAACTCCATACTTCGTAGAAAAGTGGCTCCATCTATTTTCAGCCCCCTTCAAACTTCTGTCAGTGCGCAAGGCGGGAAATTTTAAAATCTACCATTTCGTAGGCGGGAAAATTCAAAATGTTATAGGTAAAAAGGTAGATTATAAACCACATGGAACTACAGCCCAACTAATACAAACAAAACGTACTTGCTTACTACTTGCAAGTAAGTTTTGTTTATATTAGTTAGGCTATAGTTCCATGTGGTTTATAACCTACCTTTTCTTTTTCTTGTCTTATATAAATTCATGGCTTGATGTGGTGTAGAAAAAAACATGTGTGTTGAGATTCAATGCATTTATTTCAATTAGGTATTTGGAAAATACAATCTTGAGACTTCAAAATGTAATCAGAACATGTACATGTACACCACTACCCATTAATAAATCAAATATTATAACAATATTTTTATAATACTCGTAGAAGCACATTCTTCCACACATTTTGTAATTTTTTTTAAGTACTTGAGTGTTTGTTTCCCATCTTCAGTTCAGTTCATCCCAGCATCTGAAAGTTTTATTTTCCTCATGATTATATTATTTCATCATTAAACATTCGAAACTAGTAAATTTATTTGTTAGTGTTGCAAATCAAGGGTTTCAAGAGCAACATTTCCGAAGAAATTACAGGGCATTGAGATAAAACATCTTAAATCTCTAAGTAACGAGAGCAGAACACTAGGTAGTGATTTAGACTATTTATGTAGCTGCGTAACTGTGTAGCTGTGTAACTAAGGCGTGTTGCTCACCATCAGACTCATGTCCTGCTCATCCTTCTAAACTACAAATAAATGTCATGGGTAGAAGCTTGTTATAAGACACAGTAGTATTGAATTAGTAAATTGTAGACATTATGATGCCGACACCAAATTCTAACACAGATGTTATTATTTCTGATTTCAGCTTTATTTTTAGATAACTTTGATATACCAACCTCATAATTTTCTCGTATAGTAGTCACTGGCTTTATGTCAGCCTTCATTGATGGACTGCTTCATGTTCAGTAGTAGTGACCACTGCAGTATGTCAGTATTCAACATATTGATGTTTTCTAGTAGGGGCTGCTTTGCAGATGAACCTGCTTCAGTTCAGTAATGTTCAGCATCTAAAATTAAATAATTAATGCTATTTTACCAAGCACAACATACACTAAATTATTATTTTTATCTTTAAGAAAACAATTAAAATATATTTACCTCATCATAGCTTTCATCGGGTGTAGCAGATGTTATAAGCTATTTTCCACCAGAAATTAAAGAAGATGCCTTGAAGTGATGGTTACACAGCACAAAATCCTTCTTGTACAGCTGTTCTTGAAATTGGTTGGAAGCTTTGAGGCCCATTCTTCATTAGGATACTTAGCCCACAAACCCGGAACTGAAAGCATAATTTACAAATGTGTTTTAGTTTCCGCCGGGCGCCCATAGGTCGTCAAATTTATGATAATTTAATAACAATATTCGAGATCTGGCGAACAACGTAAGTTGTATTTACCGTAAAAGATTCCTTTTTCCAGGTTTAGGAAAACGATGTAGCGTGATGGTAGAATCACCAGCAGGCGATCTGCCACACTTAGCATTTTCGTTGGCTCTCTTTCATGACGAAATACAGCGGAAATATATGGATAAAGTGTAAATAAACTGGATTTTAGCAAAAAAAACAAGAATAAAGCACGTAAACAAAACACGACGCCATTTTCTTGTGGTCGTTTTAGACTTTTAGAGATACCTACGTAATGACACCACGAAAATGTTTGACTCGATACTTATTTTTATTGTTATTTTACTAATCGAGTTATCAAGAGAAATTTTATAGGTAATTTTATTATAATTACAATGAAATCACTCAATAGCCATGATGTTAATATCTTCTTCGCCATAAAATGCGACAAGTACGGTAAGTCTTCAATTTGATCAAAGCTCTGGTAATGTTATGGCCATAAGGGGCCGTTGAAGTTTTACGTCAGCAGATTTATTGCAATTATTGACCCCCCTCTCTCTCCCCCTTGTCATCAATAAGCCGCCCGCCCTCACATGCTTACGTAAAATTTGTACCCATTCCCCCGAAAATTCGTTCCGTTTTCGGGTCTAGATAATGTGTGGGTTGTCAACTGTGTTAAAAAAAATGGCAGTCATAGGAACTGCCGATAGAAGTGAAAACTTGATGTTGCCCTGGTACTGGTACCTAGGGGCAAACGCAACTCTTTTATATTTATGTTGTCCTGGTATCTGGAGATAAACGCTGGGCTGTTGGAGGTAGGTAATCGAAACTCTTTACTGTTGCCCTGGTACCTGGCCGTTTTTACCGAGTTTACCCGATGATTTCATATCCGATCCGATCCATTATCATATCCAAGCGTGACGATTGATGAATCCATTTCACAGCCCACGAAAATTCTGTCTATAGCGCACCTAAAGAAGTTTTCACTTCAAAAATTGGCAGTCATAGGAACTGCCGATAGAAGTGAAAACTTATAACTCAGAATTTGATAGCTTACCTTGGAAACTACACGGGTGTAACCATGAAATGCGTGAAAATGAAATGAGAAATGAATCATTGTCCTATTGGCTGATGCAGTTTCTAGATGGCCATGCCATGATGGCCTGTCCACGCCCTTTCAGCATTTCCCATAAGCGTCAGCTTATGGGAAATGCTGTGTATGCTGCTGGAAAATGAAATGTATTTCTAGAAGGCCAATAGCCATGGTCCCGAGTTTACCCGAAGCTTTCTTATCATACCCGAGCGTGACGAATGAATTAAATTCACAGCCCACAAAAAATTTGCCTAGGCGCGCCTAAAGAAGTTTTCACTTCAAAAATAAATAACTATTGCTGACATAATCTCCATATAGAACCGCCACCCCCCATTTCAACATAAGTAAGCAAAATAAGGAAAATTCAGATGTGCTACATCTGCCCCGCACGATTGCCCGTCTAGAGTCTAGACGGCTTCGTCGAACGACAAAATCGTTAGACAAATCGAATGAATAGACGAAAAAATCGTAATTTTTCACAGGTTACTTATCTCTAAAATGAAACATTAGAAAGAGACGCGCGTATATATTGCCACTACTCGTTTGGAGCCCCCTCGTGTATGTACTTTTATCCCACCTGGCCCTAAGAGAGTCGACCACCCCACAGATCCACTGATCCACAAATGAAAATTATTATGAAATTTGATATGTCAATGTCACGGTTAATTTTTTTTGATATAGTTATTGTTTCGCACTTAGTCTATTCTGCTAGATTAATATTAGTTTTCTTTATGGAATTAACCCCTCAATTTGAGAATAATTTTAATACCTATATAAAAATAATATACCTAATCCGAGTGGCTCAAATTTGGAATGACAATCCTTATCTCTGTCCCAGTCCCTTGAACTAGACGGGAGGGAGGGATTGTCATTCCGAATTTGAGTCGTTTGAATTACGTTTAGAATCGTACCCGGGCACTACTACGACAAATGCGTACTACGGGCACGGTAATATTATCTATACAGTAATTTAACTGAGCCGTATCTTTGAAATTTATACCTACAGCTGCGGGGTACGTAAATAAGCGATACCCTGGGCTCCCCGCTGCTCGCCTCCAGCACTACTTTGTGTTTCCATTTAGTTTTGTGATACTACTACTACTGCGAGCATTGATTTTTTAACTACGAGTTAGTGAACTACATATTTCACTAGTGTCAATCAGATTCCTCTTTATTTTCTTAATTTGTTAATTAAGACATCTTTTGTTTCGGGAGATAAAAATAAATACTTATTAGGTACCATTCAAAAGAGACACAATATGAACCTACGTGGGACCTACACACTAGTAAGTAAAGTGAGTTACATAGACATTAAAATGATTAAATAATTTATCTGTATAGTGCTCGCAGTATAAGTCTGCGCGCGACTGGTGACGTACTTAATGTTGCCAGGTCAAGCTAATAGGTTCCCTTGCCGTTCATTGGGAACGTACAACTTCATAAAACTGGTACGGGAAGGGATTTTTCAGGGAAGCAATTTAAGTAACTACACGACAACTGAGACTCAAGAACGAATGTCTCGAAGTTATGAACGCCTTTTCAGTGCTGGTTTGGTTCAGTATGACCAAGTATCATTGGTAAGGGGGCGTCCATAAATTACGTGAGATGATTTAGGGGGGGAGGGGGTCGAGTCAAATCTCATGTAATCTCACGTTAGGGGGAGGGAGGGTCTCGACAAATATCACGTAATTTTTGTTCTGATTGAAACAAAAAAAGATTATACTGTTTTGTTCCATTCAATCCAAATTGTATGTACATGCTCAAGATTAATCTTGAGCGTCATCGTATTAATACGATTAAGATTATTCATTATTTCGAAGGAGCAGATGATTTTACAGAAAATCATATGGACATGTTGGTGCCAATAGTCTCTCTTGAGACCACTCATAATTCTCCAGTACCTGGGTAACCGAGCTTTGCTCGGTTTAAATAGTAAATATACTTTAGATACGTACAGATAAAAGAAACCAAGAAATAGATTTTCTTAATAAAAAGAAAACATGAAAAAAATGAGAAGTCTAGATTCGAACCCGGAGCTATTAATTCGTGACCGCTATGACCGCCCGACTTCCCATCTGAGCTATTACGCTGTCGCGTCACGCGGCGAAATTTACCTTCGCAATCTAATGTCTAATGTGACAGTTTTTCATTGTCTAAAAACGCGCATAATATGCGTTTATAAAAAATGAAACCTAGTTAGATTGATTTATCGTCCCCGAAACCCCCTGCATACATGATTTCATCAAAATCGTTCGAGCCGTTTCCGAGATTCAGATTCTATATATTTATACATATTTATATAGGTACAAGAATTGCTCGTTTAAAGGTATAAGATGGACTGAATTAGAGTAGGTATTCTTTTCTTTTTATCATAGTAGATTGTCAAATTACTAGTCTAAACTAGTCGTAAATAAAAGCACGAAGCAAATTGTTTTTTTTCTTTCTACAATAACAACCCAACGCGTTTACGTAAGAAACCTACATTCTGAAAAATCTCACGTGAGATTGGGGGATGGGGGAGGGGGTTGAACAAAATCTCACGACATCTCACCAACGGGGGAGGGGGGGCAGAAAATTAAAAAAAACACCTCACGTAATTAATGGACGCCCCCTAATTGGTACAGGCTGTCTGAGTCTCTTACCACCAGGAAAAGTTTATTATAGTTTATTACATTATAAAAAAATCTGTCATTTTCAACCTACACCAACATCGAAATAACAAGAATTTAATTTAAACTTGTAAATCTTTTATTGAAACCATAAATAACACTATTTGAAAATTTGGCGCATAAACGTTCTTTTAATGAGTCATTGGCTTCCATAGAATCATCTTCTTTTTTCAATAGGGTTAAAATCACGATGAATCACGGCGGTAACCGCAAAAATTCCTGTCCATGTTCCTTTAATAGTTATTCTACTTGGTATTGTGGGTCTTCTTTGTGCCTCTTTATTCGAGTGACTGGGGATTTGTCCTAAAATCGTCAAAATCTATTTCATTTTTCTTAAGCCACTTTTGGCTTTCTTCTTTTACATTGCCCATTGTAGCCGCTTTATTTATCTGAGTGCAGTGGTATAATACGTTGTCCATTACCACGTGACAGTACGTTCTGAAACGCCTACAATAAAAATACAGTAAAGAATACAGAGTTAAGGATCAAAGAGCATCCAAGCTAACGTTGAAAAAAAAATTAAGTAAAATTTCTTTTGGCGCACCGCTGTTAGGTGAAAGGTTCGATCGGGTGAACATGGAACCGCCGAGTGTACCCGAGCGAGAAAGATACAATCAGCAGATCTTCACTGCTCTGTTACTGTGTTTTCTATTTTGATTTGTAAATTATGAAAAAAAAAAAACATTTATAACTAGTTTCTCACATTCGGTCTTAAGCACACACATTTTTTCCCACGGGTAAATTGGCGATAAAACAATCAAACCCAAAGCCGCACCTCAACCTAAAGCCTCAGGTTTAAAATATGCCGATAATAGGTGGAGATTTGATTGCTATGGTATCCCTACATGTTAGTTGTCAAATAGCTCTGCGTTTGGAAAACTGCACTTTTGGCCCGTTATTGTATCGTTCTTCTTCACAACCACGATTGATTTTCAAGAACCAGCCACGGCCAGCACTTTTAATCACTTTCGGCATAATAAAAGGTATTAATTATTTTGGAAATTAATAAATACACCGGTAAACAAACTTTTGTCAAATGACGTAAATAAGACGTTGACGGCCTGTCAATTAGTTCCATATTTTGCTACGCGCAGAGTTATATTGCGAGCACTCTAATAAGGAAGTTTACATTTTTTACTTTTATTTTTAAAAAATCACGCTAAGGCTACAATAAAACCCAGTGTTTTTACTTTTTAAATATCTCACCAAATTACGAAGTTATGAGGCTTTTCCCTCCCATTTTAACCCTATACTTGGCAAAGTGCATTCTTATGCACATTGAACTTTTGAAAATTATTGAGACTATGTTTAGTAGTTTTGAATATTATTCTTTTTACTAAATAGAAGTTAGTATAATAAACAATCTGTAAAAAAATATGGTCTAGTTGTTGCCAATACTAAAATGACAGTAGCACTCAAGATAGCGAACTGTGCGCAGGCGTCTTCTTTCCGTCTGGTAATAAAATATTTTTTTGATTAGAATTTTAATACAATTAGCAGAAAAAATTTACTCAAACAATTGATCATGAATGTTACTTTACGTGTTTGTTATTTTTTCAGACCAATTCATATTATGTTTGCCTATAATTTACACATTTTTGTGAGTGTATCTACAAATGCACACTGCCCGCTACGCTACATATTCGGTCATTTTTGTTTAGTATCTTTGTAGATACACTGCCAAATGAATAGCAAATTGTGGTTCATAAAAAATTATGTGTTTGTGAGTGTAGCATAATACAATTTATTTTTTAATTAATATAAAACTGTGTTTTACTTAGACAAGCACCACATTTGAAAACGCAACAGCATAATAAAGCTCGTCAAATAGTTGTTTTGTATGGACAAATAAGTATAAACAGCCCCTAAAACCCTAAATGTTTTCACTGCTGGGACTGCTGGGCCTTCTCTCGATAGAAGGGAGTGAATGCGATAATCCACCACGCTGGCCCAGTGCAAGCTGGTGGATGACACATAACTTGGAAAGATCTAGGTAGGTACATGTCGGTATATTCACGATGTTTTCCTTTCACTGATGTAAGTTAGCGGCATTACGCACATGATTTCGAAGAGACAGCGGTGCGTGTGATTTTGAACCTAAAGGTACCTTAGGTACCCTTAGGTACAACAAAGAAGAGAAATGAAAAGTACCTGTACCCTGTCCTAACTAGATAAAGTATTGCCTTAGGATCCTAACTAGATAAAACACCAATATGGGAGGTAGCAGATATGCTTATAGCTCTACATCGCACACCATTCAGAGGCCATCGCTGGTACCTACCTCTCTTCTCCCAAATAACAGACATCTTCATAAACGACTCATGGCTATTGTACAGACGTGATTTTGATAAGGCACTTCGATACAATATTATATGCAAACGTTTGCCACGAGATCAATAAATCGAAAAGAGTTAGCCTCAAGCAGTTTCTTGAAACTCAAAGCCAAAACCTGCTGAAAGTTGAAAGAGCTTCTCCAGTTCTTACTGAAATTAATCACAAACGTAGTTGCTAAAGAATCCGATAGTTAAAAGGCATCACATCATCTAAAGGAAAATGAAAAAACTGCGTAAAAGGACTGACTAAGATCTTTTGGCAAAGATGTGATGTGAGGCTGTTTGGTGCCAGAACGTAACTGCCATCAAAATTACCACACTGAATGATAAAGATGCCTCGTATTGTCTTATGGTAACTAGTTGTTACTAAATAAAGTAACTCTTAAGTTATCTCATCCCTATACTTACTATATTTCCTTTCTAAGTAATTATTTTTTGTTTGTTGTCGCTTGGTAAGCAAGTTCAAAGTATTGTAAAAAAGTATCACATTAAGTTTAAGTTAAATAAAACTGTTGATTTATAAGAAAGTTAAGAACAAATTGTTATCTGTTTTATTCAGATTTGTGATTTCGCTTATTTTATGAGAAATACTTATTGATACGTTATGTTGGCATATCAGGCAACGTATCTTTTAGGATACTACTGTTTTTGAAACGTTTTCTCTACACACTTGGCAGTGTGCATTTCAGGATACATCCTGTAAACTAAAAACTAACAAACATATATTTTTTTATTTATTTTTGTACCATATGTTATATGGCTAGAATCCCAGTTTACAAAAAAAAATTCAATATATCAAGAAAAAAAAATCTTGCCAAGTATAGGGTTAAAATATATGACGCGCGGCCGGCCAAACACCGCGATGACCGTCGGACTCCGGCTTTGATACGAGGATCAAACTGAAAGTTCTTAGAACTGGCCACTTATAAACAATATAATAAAAAAATAATTCTATAATTTGAAAATAGTACTCTTTGCCAATATTACTGAGTATATATACTCCATTCATTTGTCATTTGTTTTACGATTTGGCGGCAAATTGAAAATTGTCTGTGTCACGTCAACATGAATTTAACACGAGAAAATTTTCGTGCAATGATTTTTTATGACTTTCGATGTCATTTAAGTCAACAAGAAAGTTATAATCAAAGATTTTTAACCTCAAGATTTATAGAGTTCATGACTACTATGAGAGGGTTCACACGGCGCGGCTGCCAACCGCGCCCGCGCGCGGGCGCGGCAGATTTCCATATAAAATTGAATTCAATACACACGACGCGGTTTACGGCCGCGTGGCTGCGCGCGATTCTTGCGCAGTAGCTTTCCGGAGCAGAAACCGCGAAAACCTGCGGTCTCGTGAGTATTGAAACAAAACCGTCGCGCGGCGCGGCGCCGCGCCCGCGCGCGGGAGCGGTTGGCAGCCGCGCCGTGTGAATCGTCTCTAACAGCCTGTTCACACTAGCTACTTTCAGTAGCTGCGACAGGCGTCTAGCTGCTGCATCTTGCTTCAAAAAGAAGCTGCGACAGGCATCTAGTCGCTGCATCTCGCTTCAAAATGTAGCTGCGACTCGCGTTTTTCGGAAGCGTGATGCAGCGGCAGCTGCAGGCGACTCAGTCACAGTATAATGAAAAACCCAGTAGGACGACAATATGCCATCAAAAATATAAATATGAAATTAAA
This sequence comes from Ectropis crepuscularia, assembly GCA_963693475.1. NCBI lineage: Eukaryota > Metazoa > Arthropoda > Insecta > Lepidoptera > Geometridae > Ectropis > Ectropis crepuscularia. The sequence goes on along the minus strand of OY856339.1, from coordinate 10,421,440 downwards.
ATCAAACTAAATATTACTTATAGAATTTATTACAGAACAACAAAAGAAGTGAGATCTAAATGGGTGGTTGAGTGAAAAGTTTAATGGGCGATCCTGAAATATTTTCATAATAAATGAAACTACTCTCAGGATAATTGGTTCAAAACTAAGATCTGACTTGGCTAGTTTTCAAATAACTAATTTGCAACTGTTTATTAATTTCTTTTCCTACAGTTCAAGTGGCTCCCCATTTGCTTTCTTCGGAATGCTCATTTTCTTTCACTGCTTTACAGTATTATATTGAACACTGCCACACCACGATATCTGAAAGACTGCTTTACATTCTACAGTAGCGTACACTCATGTTATCTTATATCAACCTATAATTTGTCTCTGCAAGCGCCCTCTGCACGTTGCAAAACATTCTACAGCAAATCTTTTGCATTCCAAGCAGTTGAGTTGTGGAATGCCATGCCCGTGGAAATAAGACAAGCTCCGTCACTTTCCGTATTTAAAGTTCAAGGCAAAAATCAGTAGATTATGTCGAAAGCTTGCTAAAATCTGATTTAAGCTCGTACATCTTTTTTACATAACATTTTGAATTCATTGCCTTCGTATTAGTATATGTAAGAAGGGTCATGGACATATGTTAGAATGTATGTCTATTATATTTTAGGCAATAATTAGTACCCTTTTTAAGTAGTTTTTTACTTCTCTGCATTTTTATTATAGTTTGCGATCTTAGCGACGACGATTTTGATTGTGTGTATTTAAGTAAAAGTACCTACGAAAACAGATAAACTGGACATGCAATCACAGATAATTTCCAATGTTTTGCGGTTAGTGACGTCATGTCAGTCGTTAGTATTTTAGCGGGAAAAATCTGAATTACATTGCTATTGTATTTATACTCATGAAAAATACACAAATTTTTAAACATAATTTTTTTAGTAAACAAGCTATAATCTTTAAGAAATAAAAGCAATTCCGAAAAATTGTTAAAATCCCTATTGGGTCAGTAAATTGCTCAATAAATAATTAAATAATAATTATAGTGAATCCAACCATTTATTATCTTTTTGGCAGATCTAATTTGTCAGTTATAGTGTTGTGACCAAGTATAAACAGGTACATCGATACTAGCATTTTGCAACGGTCTGGTTATTAAATTGAAATTAAATAAAATTAAAGATTATTTTGGCAAATAAGAACATGACATTTTGTCGGGTTGCCTGCGAAAAATCAGTCCCAAAGTCCGGTTGCCGAATTTTAAAAGTAAAACATTGCTGCGAGCTTGGCTAATATCTCGGAAACTATAAACTTTAGGGCAAAAATTGTTGAGGTCGTTATTGTAGAAAATAATATTTTGCATCTTTTGTGGCCGGAAAACTTTTCTGTAACATGTAGCGTTTACGATTTATGGCTCATTTAATTAACCAGTTTTTCTATTGCAGCCGATAACTCTTGATATATTAGATTAATCAATAAAACGCATCAGACCTTTTTTAAAGACTAGTTTATTTCCTACAACTTTCGTTAAATTTTTTTTTCTTATGTTCCTACGTTTTGAGTTAGAAGAAGCTTAAATTCAGTTATTCTGCCAAAAACATATAAATTAATGAATTGTATTAAAATGAACAATTGTTTTATTTGTGGTTATGTTAAACGACAAAAACTCTGTACTTGTAAGAAAAAACAGATACTGAGTCTAATGAAAGCCAGCATTAGACGAAGCGAGAGAGAATAGAAAGCAAACTAGAAGATAAATAATTAACGGATTCAAAATATCCATTTCAAACTATACAAATACATACTATACATTTGAACTATACAACAATGACGTTTAAAGTGGTGGCTCTCTACTAGCCAACTAATATTATAAAAGACTATAAAAAGATAGAAACTCTTTATTATCCACAATATAATACTTAAACAACAGGGACTTATCCTAGAACTAGTGAACCAAGTGGCGACATTATCGCTAATAGCGATCTCTTCCAGGCAACCGAAATACCATGAGTAAATACTATGTTATGTCTAGCACAAACCCCAGGATATGCCATAAATGGCGAAAAATGCCCATACCCAGCCTTCTGGCTCGTTCCCACCACTAGAACTCGGGGAAAGGCCGTGGCCCGCCGTGCTGGTCCGCTGTACATGTTGCTGAAAGATGTCATCACATTAACATCTTCACGAGTATTGATAATACCCTATACATTTCCGAGAATAAGGGTAGATTTGTTACCTTTTTTAAATGTTACAGACCGAATACACATAAGTATTGTTGCGGTGGTAGTATCGAAGATAATTTGTGTGCTATCACATATTACTAGTCCCTATCTAAGAAAACCCGAATAAATTTTGAGTCATTTTAAATAAATTTTACTTATAGCAGTTGCTTAACATCCTGTTACTGAAAAATTAGATATGTCCAGTCTATTGAAACAGTGCTAGACGCACAACTAGTAGACGTAGATCAGGTACAGCAGTAACCTTTGGGTGACCGACTGATGAAACATTATTAAGCCAAATATGGAAATATTTTAACACATTAAGCATATCAGGTTAATTTATTTAGAAATTAACGAAAATGGTACATCATGTTCTTCAAAGTTTACATCAGACATAAATAAACTTTGTTAATTTACCTAACTACAAAATGTTATTTAACACTTTATTTTAATAAATATTCAAATGTTTCAGTCATCATAACCTTGTTCTTTTTTGGATATACACCAGGAGATAAACACGTCTTCAAATAATGCTGTATGTTTTCCTGAGGCGCATCAATATAACGGTTTTACATAAAAATAAATCCGATACTATGTGCCGAGAACGGAAAACACCCGTGTAAAAATAGTTCATAAACAATATCGATATCTCAATCGTAACTTCGTAACATCACTATGTTGATAGCCATAGAACGTAATTTTTTAAAAACGTTTGTTATTTTATGGAATTTATAATAAAACTACTGCACTTATGGACTCATTTTGTGAAAGATGATTATTATACGGGATCAAGGAGCAAATTTAAGCAGTTGTCATATTTTTAAAACCTCGCATTTAAAAGTAAACTTTTGCGTAACATGACGCAATTACGTTCTATTGGTGCTGTCAAAAAGAGGATAAACGGTTGGATCTACTATAAAGCTTTAATATAGTAGAGCCAAAAGTAGCTACGAATAGTAGATAGATAGATACTCTTTATTGTACACTATAAATAAAAAACACGTATACAGGAGAGAATAACAATAAAACTAGTGTTACAAGCGGTGGCCTTATCGCTAGTAGATAGCATTGTTAGCATTTCTCCCAAATGAAAAAAACTAGTCTTCCTACTGGTATTTTTGTTATACTGTGGTTGCTCTAGAGTTTGACAAAAGTACACTTTCGATTCAGTGTGGCCACGTTTTGCTTTTACGTGTTTTTGCTTTTAGCGTATATCTACAATTATTAATGTCTGTTCTTAACACGGATAAAAATATTCTCGGGAATAAATTAAAAGTTGTTATGCACTTTAGTGGTATTTATTTTCCAGCGTACGTCCATGATCGTAAAGTTATAAATTTATATAATTGTAAATCCTCAATCAATTAGCAAAAAGATCTCGGTGTTATAATTACATTTAAATACAACAGCCGTACTCGAACCGTCTTGGGCGTGACGATGGCAGAAGACCTGACGGCATGACTATTGTACATGACTATTGCAAGTACGCTGGGTACGCTCCCGATTGGTAGTGGGTTTGGATATCTTGATATCTGTAGTCCTTCATTGGTCTATGGATAATTCAGGTGTGCTTAGTGTAAGTAGTTAGTTAGGTATGTAACGTAGTGTAGTTCTCATTGTATTTAAGTTTTGTTAATAAAGGCTTTTTAAAATATTAAATTTAAAATGCGAAGAACACATTTCTGCAATTGTACAGAAAGCAAACTATTTTCTTTACGTTATTCTGATTCCTTTTAATCTATAACTGTAGAAATGTTTCTTAAAATGTATGAAACATATGTGGACTACTTCAAAAAAGATATCGATTGACTTGAAAGTCTGCAAAGAAAAGCGACAATATGGCCATATACTCTTCGACGTAAATCCTACACAGACAAGTTAAAAACCCTGCACCTAACTACATTGGTACACTACATTTACTACCTTACTACTTCAAAAAAAAGTACGCAGTTCTATAAGCTTTACATTATTTAATATTACTCTACGTATTTTTAAACCTGTCTACACTTTTTAAAAATCCAAGTTAGCAACACTGAACGGAACAATTGCTCGGCGGCCGCGACAGACGCAAACAGCCGCAAACAGTCGCTGCATCGCGATGCAGCTTCTTTTTGCAGCTAAATCGCGCGTTTCCGCTTCAGCTGCTAAAGCGCGCGTTTCCGCGTTAGCTGCTAAATCACGCGATTTTGCTGCAAAAAGTAGCATGTGTGGTCAGGGCCTAAGTGCTTCTCCTTCTTTCAATTACAATTCAAATTCAATTCAATTTTCAATTCAATACTCAAAAAGTATTGCCATAAAGAAAATATTCCACTAGATATGGGTAGTGCAGCGATAGTCTGATGAATTCACCCCGTGTTCTGTGCATTCTAAAATTACATTTTAAAAAGAGGGTTTATGTAATAACATAACTAAAATAGGAGGTACTTAATTAAATAATCAAAAACAGAGCAATAAAACATTTATTTCAAATGGTACTTTACATTCAACGTTATAAGAATATAGTTTGCCTGTCATATTTATATCATAGTAGCAACTCGCCCAGGTTTCGCACGGGGCAACGCGGAACTTAGGTATAGAACATTTCAATGTTAGTAGAACTTGTTGTAGTAGACAGGCTACTATTATTTAGATGTTGTGGTAATTCAGAATGATTGATTTATTTGATAATCTGTACTTCATGAAAAATATTGCTTTATTATTCACACAATTTATTATTCAAAAGTTACGGTGGTCTAGTCGGGAGAACGGCGGCTGCCGATTCGGAGACCCCGGGTTCAAACCCCACACGCACCACTGTCTTTTCGGAGTCATGTGCGTAATGCCGCTAACTTAAAACGGTGAAGGAAAACATCGTGAGGAAACCGACATGTACCTAGAATCTTTCGAAGTGTCATGTGTCATCCGCCAACCCGCACTGGGCCAGCGTGGTGGATTATGGCCTTAACTCTCTCCTTGCGAAAGAAGGCCCCGAGTCCCAGCAGTGGGAACGTTTAGTGGGCTGTTGATGTTGATGATGTGATTCACACAATATTTTACCCTCTTCTTCGGAACGGCACATCTGCGAAATAATTATTAATTTGAATAAATAAAACAATCCAAATTATTACCAGAAATCTAGTGATACATTCAAGTTGCATAATTATTTCTGTAAAAGTTCAAACAAAAGGGTTAAATCAGAGGTGAAAATGTGTATGAATAATCTTTTATTTTGAAAGCTTAGAGCTTCATATCTACTCACACAATGGTCTCTTGTGTGAGTGGGTATGAAGTAGGTGTAGTGAGTAGGGTTTATACCTACTAAAAGCATCATGTTATCTTGTTAGCGAGATGAGATAGTGTAAGTTAATGGGAGTTTGATGCAATTCCTACTCCAGAAAACAAGAGTTGGAATGGCAGTGAGAGTAGAAACAGAAATTGAAGCGTCATGGCCATCTAGACTAGATATGTATAGGTAATGGTAACCATGGTAACACGCCATGACCATCTAAAAATGTTTACGCATTTGTGGCCATAGCTCCGAGTTCACCCGAAGATTTATTTCATTCCCAAGCATGATGTTTGAGTTCAATTCACGGCTCACGAAAAATCTGTATGTAGTGCGCCAAAGGAAGTTTTCACTTAAAAAACTAACAAATGCGAATCCGCAGGCAAAATCTAGTACCTATTATTAGTAAACGGTCAGTAAATAAACTGTCAATTATGTACCGACTTGTATATTTCATGGGTAAATTTGTAAGAAATAACTGGGCACACTTTTTTGTTTGTTTTGTTATTTAGGTTATGTTTACATTTTACATATTTTGCAAATTTTGGATTAGATACTGCCGTTATTGTATAAATTTAATTCACGTAGATGTCTAGAAGGCATTTATATGAATTTCTATCAAGTCGTCTTAACAAACATTGTCTACTTACGTGTAAAATGAGATTCCATTGATTTTTCTTTTGCAGAGGTTATTGCAGCTTATAATACTACACAACGCACATTGTTTAACACAAATATCACCAATCTTTTAACAGTCTTTCACAAACAAGCTTTGAATCTTCTTTAAATACACACAATATTTAATAAAACATAAAAAATCCGAGTCTGAGCTTTGAACAGACTTTTGTTTGGCAACGCCATGTCAGATTTGTAATTTAGCCAGAGAAAAAGCCGGCCACGGTGATAAGGACGGAAAATCAGTATCTCTTTCTCTTTTTTTCACAAGTGATAGATAATTACAACTCGTGGCTTAGTTGGTAGTAACTCTGCCTGCGAAGCCGAGGGTCGTGGGTTCGATTCCCACCCAGTGCAAATATTTGTGTGATGAATTCAAATGTTTGCACTGTGTCTGGGTGTTTCTATGTATAATAAGTATGTATTTAAAACTATATAAGTATTATATCAGCTATTTGGCCGCCGTCACACAAGCTTTGCTTAGTTTGGGGTCAGATGGTGTTGTGTGTGAATTGTCCACCAATATTTATTTATTTATTTATTTATAATTAGACTATCTCATTTCCGCAAGTCGTGACGTCACTTATTGTGCCCCCCTGGTTATGATAGACTACGATTGGCCTTTCACGATGAAGCCCCATCTCGTGCGACTGTTTACAACTGGTTTAATGAGTTTAAACGTGGTCGCACTAATCTCACTGATGATTTACGTGAGGGACGGCCTTCTACGGCGACGACTGAAGATAACATCTGTGTTGTGCGGCGTATGATAGATACTGACAAAAGAGTGACCTATCAGCAGATTCGGACAAGCTTAGGCATCGGTATGAGTCAAGTGCACAAAATCCTACACGAACATTTAGCGGTCAGGAAGCTTTGCGCCCGGTGGATACCTCATAATTTGACTGAGGCTCAAAAACTCCATCGTGTGGATTGGTGCCGTAAAATGATTGAAAGATTTAACGGAGGTGACTCAAATGCTGTGTTCGACATACTAACAGGTGACGAAAGCTGGATTTACTGTTATGATCCTGAAACCAAAAGACAATCTGCTCAGTGGGTGTTTCCTTTCGAGGAGTTGCCAACTAAAGTGAAGAGAGATCGAAGTGCGGGGAAAAAAATGGTGGGCTCGTTCTTTGGAAGGATAGGTCATTTCGCAACAATTGTGTTAGAGGATCAAAAAACAGTTTCTGCAGAATGGTACACTACCAATTGTTTGCCACTTGTCTTGGAAAAAGTTCGAGAGAAACGACCTCGCAGTAGGATCCTCCTTCACCACGACAACGCCTCATCGCTCACCGCCAAGCGAACGATCGACTATTTGGCGACATCAAACGTTGAATTACTGGGTCACCCGCCGTATAGCCCCGACCTCGCGCCTTGTGATTTTTATTTATTTTCAAAAATTAAAGAAAAACTTAAAGGAAAGCGGTTTATGAATGCTGAAGAAGCGGTGGCTGCGTATCGCGATGCCATTGAAGAGACCCCTAAGGACGAGTGGGCAAAGTGCTTTTCCCAGTGGTTCCATCGCATGCAGCGGTGTATTGACGTGAATGGACAATATTTTGAAAAGATATAATAAAACTAATAACTGGCTAATGTAATCAGTTTTTGATTTTCTAAGAACTTTCAGTTTGACCCTCGTAGCCATTTGATCTGACGAGCAGCCATCAACGACGACTCGTATGGATCGATCCCTCAAGAAGCCCGATATCCACGCAATATCGCAATAAACCCAGGAGACAAACCATAACCAGAAAGCTTGCTTATAAGGCTATCATGCCAAACCCTGTCGAAAGCCTTCGAAATATCCAGGGAGACTGCAAGTGCTTCCCCGTGTTTCTCGATAGCTTCACTCCAGATGTGAGCGACGTACGCTTGAATATATCCCCGGTGGACCGGTTTCGGCGAAATCCGTATTACCGGTCACTGACGAGGTCGTTTGATTCTAGGTACGTCAGAAGCCTGTGGTTTAAGACACGTTCCATAGTCTTGCAGAGTATGGACGTGACCGAGATGGGCCTGTAGTTGGCAAGGTCAGCACGACTACACTTTTTTGGTACTGGTTGCACATTAGTAAGCTTCCAAAACTTCGGTACTAACCGAGTTTGGAGAGAGAATCTAAATAGACGCGTCAGTATCGGAGACAATTCAGGCGCACAAGCCTTCAACACTAGGGCAGGAATACCATCTTTCATTTAACTGTTCCACCCGTTGTTATATAAATCAACTTATGGATTTATTTTAAAGAAATTGTTTGCCCGATAATCAACTGTTAGCTTTTGCTTGTAAAAAGGCTTACAACTTGCAAGAATTTGGTTGGAAATACACAGGTATTGTCTAATAATTTCTTTTTAAAGGTAAAACAGACTGTTTCTGAAATAAGACGTTACCTCATAAAAATGGTTGTCTGTAATGTCGGTTTACTGACGATAGAACGTGACAACGTCTTAAGAAATCAGTACGCTGATAGCGCGAGTAGTGATACCGCTCGACTCGGCGGGTGGCGCCCTCAGCGCTCAGCTTCGTCCGCATGGCACGGAAGACGAACTAACGGTAATGGCGGAACGTTACAGTTTTGCGGGCGTGCAGCCGGCTTCATCGAATTATAAGACGTTATCACGTCAAAAATGATTACCAAATGACAAAGCGAGTGCGTATGGCTGGTCTAGTCGTACACGCCACACGAACCACTGTATTTTCGAAGCCATGCGTGTAATGCCGCTAAATTTAAAAAAAAAACTGGGAAGGAAAACATCGTGAGAAAACCAACACATGCCTAGAATCTTTCGAGGTCATCCACCAACCAGTACCTGGCTCACGTGCTGGATTAAGATCAGGGTAGCGATTCTGAAACCATTCGGTTGCATCCGACACGGAATCTCATCTCTCGGTCTTTGTCTTATCTGTTTAGCATGACAAAGACCGAGAGATGAGATTCCGTGTCGGATGCAACCGAATGGTTTCAGAATCGCTACCCTGGACTCTCCTTGTGAGAGAAGACCCCGAGTCCCGAGTCCCATCATGAGAGTGGTCACCATTATGGTCCAGTCATGAGAGTGTTACGGCAGGTTGGGATAACGGCAACTGCTCTTTCGAACCCACGCGCACCACTGTCTTTACGGAGTCATGTGCGTAATGTCGTTAATTTAACAACGGTGAAGGAAAACATCGCGAGAAAACTGGCAAGTTCCAAGATTTTTTTAGTTCGCGCATTATCCACAAAACCGCAGTGGGCCAGCGGGCTCATTATGATGGCCTTGACCACCTTGACTCACTGCTTGCGAGAAAAGGCCCTGAGTCCCAGCTGCGGGAACATTGAAATGCTATGCATAAAACATCTACGAGTAGTATACCTACAGCTGAAATACTTTAATTAATATTTTATTATAAACACTGAAATCGATTTTATTGTTCGTTAAATCTCTACCACGGGTCACCGAGTTACGGCTTCCAAAGAGTCTAGCGAGCCCACGTGAGTTTCTGCGCCTTTTCGGTGTTTTGTTTAGTTGTTGAATAGAACATGGCTATAAATAACAAACAAAAATCTGTATTTTAACTTGGTACAGATAATATAGGTAGTTAAAATGTTATAGCTGGATTGCGCTGGCCGATTTAATAGTAAGTACCAAGTGAGTTCCGAGCTAAGTACAAAAAAAAATGTTTATCTGTAAAGTCGGTTTACTGACGATAGAACGTGACAACGTCTTAAGAAAATACTGATGGAATGGTAGCATTTTTCAAAAGAAAATTTTAATTTTATTTGTTTAATAGATTTGTATGTAAAAAGTAATCAGTAGAATTTAGTCATTTTCAATCAAAACAATGCAAAAAAGCTTTTAGATGCCGGGGATTGAACCCGGGGCATTTCACATGCAAAGCGAATGCTCTACCTTTGAGCTACATCCCCGCTTGAACTACTGATCGAAATAATTAATACAACTGTAACAAACATGCGGCGAGGTAACGACCGACGGTAACGCGGTAACGGTAGGTACATGACGTCATGTTTTGTGGGCGTGCAGCCGGCTTCATCGAATTATAAGACGTTATCACGTCAAAAAATGGTTGTCTATAAAGTCGGTTTAGTGACGATAGTTAAACGTGACAACGTCTTAAGAAATCAGTACGCTGATAGCGCGAGTAGTGATACCGCTCGACTCGGCGGGTGGCGCCCTCAGCGCTCAGCTTCGTCCGCATGGCACGGACGACGAACTAACGGTAACATTACATGACGTCATGTTTTGCGGGCGTGCAGCCGGCTTCACCGAATCATAAGACGTTATCACGTCAAAAATAACAATAATTGAATGGTGGGTCAAATATAAAGTAGGTAATTATTAACTTATATTGAAAGCTTGATACTTCTTGGTAGCGATTCTGAAACCATTCGGTTGCATCCGACACGGAATCAGTCTTTGTCTTTGTCATGATAAACAGATAAGACAAAGACCGAGAGATGAGATTCCGTGTCGGATGCAACCGAATGGTTTCAGAATCGCTACCCTTATCTCTGCATTTATATGCCACGGATTGTTACCTAGTTTAAAAGTCCAAAATCATCCATGTTGGCTTTGGCATTGGTAAATTTTATTAGACTGTCCGCGTGCTAATCCTCCGGTCATCGTCTAAACTTAACGTCAATAGCTTATAATATAAACTAGTCTATAATGTAAAATATGATAATAGTCGAAATGCTACTTACATACACCTTATTCGAGATAGTATTAACACGAAATTCGCTTCTCACTGCCTCGAAAACAGATTCTATTACGTCCTTTCTAACCTACAGCGCGACCGCGTTGTAACTTGTGACGTCACACAGCGAACGCACCGCGCGGCCTTTTGATTTTTTGATTTAAAAATGTTCACAGATTCGTCATTTATTGAGATATTCAAGTAATTTTTTCAGTGTGTAATAATTTTTTTCTGTTATCTTAAATCTATGTGATTATTTTTGATTTGGAAACTTCCTTATTCTGTGAAAGTCATCGATGATACGATGATGTCAAATTGTCAATTCAATGTTCAATTGTCAAATATTATCAGCCGTAACCTGTATCAAAAGTCACAGCGCACGCCATTCATCAAGAAAAAAAAAAAAAAAAAAAAACCTGTATCTTAGTGTATCACAGGGGGGTGACAGTAGTTTCCGATTCCATCATTATGGCGCTAGTGTTGCCGTAGCCATTTTGAACGCCATCTTGAAGCTGCCGTCATTTTCGAGACATTATTCAAAGTCAGTGTCAGTGTATCAGTGACAAACATTACCGTTACGAACTGTGTTGCCAACCAATACGATTTAAATTGTATTTATAAGATCTTTTTGGCTCATGTGCGATGGACGATTGCAAAGTCGAAATCGGACGCAAAATATACAATCCTTTGAATGGAATCTTACGAAATGAACAATCGCCATAAATTCATTTTTTTAGTGTAAAAAGTAAAACAAGTTGGTCGCACAACAAAAGAGTTGATCGAACTGAACTTCTTTAACAGTTGAAAATTATAATTCAAGTTCATTTTAATCGATTTACGTTAGTTAATTGAAACTACATGGCACACTATTATTTCTGGAAAATACTTTCGCTTGTGCCCAACTTTATTTTTCAGATAATCGTAATTATCTGAAAAGTAATGTTGGCAACACTGGTTTTGAATCAAAACAATCAAAAGTTTTATTTGCCTTTCGAAATTGTATATTTATATTGTTTTACGTTATATTTCGTGTTCTGTTAGCTTGAATTCAGTTACAAACGTTAAGAAAACCTACTATGGCGTAATCAGCAATGACTGTTCATCAAGGAATCGCGAGTGTTGTTTTAAGGACTGTGAATTAACCAGCCGCACGCATCGTCGTAAAGACATTGTAAAAAACTACAACTAGAGGAAATTGTGATTCTCCTTTCCCGTGAACGTCGAATTCAGTGGCCTAACAAAAGAGCAATTAGTGAATTAACGAGTTTGCTAACTATCTATCGATCTATAACCTACAAATACACATCATATTGCGACAGATAAATATGTCACCCGACTTGTCTATTCATAGTAATACTATTTTCTTATTATGTACTGAGAAAGAAATAAAATAATATAAACGAAATTGTTGTTTTTTCTGGTTTTTCATAAAAAATAATAAAATGTTATAATAGAACCTATTTGTCGATGTTTTCGTAAGCACATCACTAATAATCGATATCGATAATTTGTATTCTCAGCTATTCGTGAGACGTCACTATTGCGATTGCGACGCTAGCGCTTTTATGTTGGAATCGGAACTAAGGGTCACAATACCGAACTGTCCTATCTGTAGTATATAGTGTAGCGGTGGGCGATTATGAATGATCGGCATAATCGATTTAGTTTGTATTACTAATGTTGATAATCGATTATCGAATTAGTAACTAATATGTTTTCATAATCGAATGATATTAGTAATTAGTACTACTAATCATATTTTATGAAGTCGACAACAGTTCTTCCGTGACTTTAGTAGTATCGACATAGGTTTATTTGGTTTCTTTTGTTTGTATTACGGTGCCGGTGGTGTGAAACGTGACACTTTTTGACGTGATAACGTCTTATAATTCGATGAAGCCGGCTGCACGCCCGCAAAACATGACGTCATGACACGTTCCGCCGTTACCGTTAGTTCGTCGTCTTTGCCATGCGGACGAAGCTGAGCGCTGAGGGCGCCACCCGCCGAGTCGAGCGGTATCACTACTCGCGCTATCAGCGTACTGATTTCTTAAGACGTTGTCACGTTCAACTATCGTTAGTAAACCGACTTTACAGACAGCCATTTTTTTACTTATAAATATGTGGATTTAATTAACGGTAAGTTTACCGATTTTTGTATTGATACTTTGTAAGTTTTAGGTAGCTTTTTCGCTTGCTGCCCTTCTTTTATAGCGGGCCGCTGAGAGACCGCATCGTGTTGTCCCTTTCTCACCCCACGCGGCTGTGCTGTGAGTAAATCGAGTCGCGCGCGACTAGCGACCGTGCGTGCGTGACTGGCTACTAATTAGTAACTACAAACTGTCATAATCGTGCTATCTCGAGACATTCTCATAATCGAATGATTTCATTAGTATATCTCATAATCGCTCACCTCTACTAGCGACCGTGCGTGCGTGACTGACTACTACTAATTAGTAACTACAAACTGTCATAATCGAGATATCTCGAGACATTCTCATAATCGAATGATTTCATTAGTATATCTCATAATCGCCCACCTCTAATATAGTGATCTGTGGTGTATCAACATCGTATTGTTGATAATTTACTTCAAATTACATTATCTTTGATTTACTTATGATCTACGATCAAATAGTTCCAGTACCTAGTTAAAGTTAAAATCAACCAAACTTCTTATTAGCATGGATAGCTCTAACAATACTACAGACCAAAAATCTAAAGGTATAGTAGCTAAATATTTTGCTCCATATGTTAGGTGTTTACCTTATTACACATTGTCGAATAATTGCATTATTTCTTACATTTTTCAGCTACATTTGACCCTGGGTGGAATGACCCTCCGAAGCTTACTTATGTCCAGCAACCGGCTTCTGGAAGACCACGTAACTTCTTGAACAAGAGAGTGGCATTTCCTTTATCGAATGCCACATCTAGTCCGCCACCGGTAGCACCAATGAGTTTGCCACCAATGCCTTCTGCACCTTTAATACCTTCCATGCCGCTCACAGTGCCTATACCACCACCGAAAACTTTGTACAATGACATAAGTGTCGATAGTGAGACTACATTGAAAGAAGTCAAAGAAATTCTGTTACAGTTTTTAGATAGTAGCAGTGAATTAGGATCTAAAGGAAGTGATATAAAGAGAAGATTAAGTGTAATGGAAGAAATGTGGCTTACTGGGAAATTGAATAATAGTATACACTCAAAGATGTTGGAGCTGGCTCGTGGTAAGACATTTCTATATTTATGTCTCTCTAGTAAAAAAAAATATTAATGTAATTTACTTGGTTTATGCCATTATATGTGTATACTAAACCATAGGTTTGCAATAATAATAACTATAGTTTTATTTAAATAAGCTATTTTTATTTATTTTCAGCTCTTCGAGATGATGTTCCAAGCAAAGCAGATGATATACATAGATCATTGATGGTGGACCATGTCAGTTTAGTTGGCACATGGATGCCTGGAGTCAAGCAACTCATACATCACTGTATAGCACGATCAGAACTTTTGGCTATTGACAAAGAACAAACTGAAGATTCATAGAAGTAAATTAGGATGGTTTTGAGGTGAAATAAGCTGTGATTACTTTTTTGTTCCTCTTGAATTAATAAGTTTTTCCAGAATTTTTTTTCAAACAGATTTTAATAGAAAGTATGAATAATTGCTGTCATAGCCATTATTCTAAGACCCAGGTAGTCAAGCCCCAAGAGGCCAATTTTCAATTTCAAGAGTTTTCTCCTGCAGAAAAAAAATGTTGTGCATAAGACCACACGGTAGAATAGCAAACTTCAATGGCGATCATAATTTTTGTATTATAATATTTTAGTCAACATTATTATGTAGCATTAAATATTGTGGATTGCATTTGTAGGATACATAGAAACAAGTCAGAAATTATACTTACTATTGTTTTTTAATTTAATACAAATTTAAATAGTTAACACAGTGACGAGCAGCTGACTGTATCTTTCTTGCTCAGGTACTTGGAACTTGGCAGTCCCAAGTTCACCCAATCAAGCCTTTCACATCTGAGCATAATGGGTCAGCCTCACTTTCAGCCTATGGAAAAATCTGTGTGAGGTGCGACACTGAAGTTTTCACTTCAATAAAACTTTTGTATGGGACTGGTCTCCTATTTCACTTTGACTGCTTTTTCTTTGCAGTGCCGGACGGAGCACATCAGTTTGTTAAAGGAGACGGCCCATTTTCCATGGGCATTTGCCCCACAGAAAAAGTGCAAGAGACTTGACCAAAATTGGATCATTGTATAGGATTTTTAATATATATTGAGGAACCGTTTATGTTTTTATCCTGCATAGCGGGGTTAAAAAGATATCAACTAAAACATTGAAAAAAAAAAATAACGCCGCAAGTAGGTAATCAAGAACGTGATTATGTACTTACTACTATAAGAAGGTAGTAAATTCATTATTTTGCGACTTACTGTGCTCAAAATAATGTCGACTCAACACAGAAAAGGACCAGAGACCAGAGATTCGGGCAAACCACAAAAAAATTAGGAAACCTTTGGAAAAATAAAGAAATTCCATGGGTGTTGAGTGAGTTTCGAACAAATCGATTTTCGCACGAATTTTTACTGTACGTAAACTTCAACTGAACAAAAAAAGCGAAAAAGCGAAATACATGGCTGATTTTGACTATAGTCTGTACACATAGGTACAAATGAAAGAACAAAGAAGTATTTAGCGTAGTACTTATCTCTATTCTATAGGGTATAACACGAACTAAACCTTAACAGGCTTATTTAAATTCACAAAAACTTCGATAGCGTGTTTTAACGCCGTACAACGCCATCTAGTTTGTTTATATGGAACTACAGTACCTTAATACAAAATTACTTATACATAGTCATTAAGGTACTTTTTAATCACCAATTTGCAATCCCCGCTTGGCAGGTTAGTATTGAATGTACAGTTTGAATTATTTAATTATATGTTATTTTAATTAAATAACTTGTTTAGGTCTCCGGGGCTAATTAAGTACCTAAACTTGAAACGACGTGGGGCAGAAATGAGCCGTCTCCTTTGTCTTCAAGATAACTCCACATGTTTGTGTCAAGTTTTGCCACTCAGAATCAATAATACTAATGAGTGTTCTTTTAAAAAAGTTACAAGCTTGAGTTTAGTTATTTTGTATAGATGGCACTATAACAAAATAAATTGAAAAAATGTACAAAACTGAAACTTCGTAATTATATTGTAAAGTAGGTAAGTACCCTTATTATAGAATTCTGTTATCAGGATCCTGGACCTATCATAAGGATATGTACTTACTACATAATTATTAAAGACAAAAAGTATATTTTATGTAAATGTATAACTTTATTGCACACCATAGTAAAACCCGATTTTACCAAAATAAAGCCAAACTATATTTAAGAATCTACTGTTTTCTTAACAAAATCGATAACAGTGAAAACTATTTTGTATAATGCTTTTGAATAGAGACTACGAGTAGACACGTCTGTAGGAAGTTACCTATCCAATATCTTCATTCACTACGCCTGATAATGTCGTGTTAACATAATATTCATAAAAAAATTAAATACACTAATTGAAAAACGAATGTCGAAATTTCTAAGCGCGTTTCACTTAGCTCAAAAATTACCACGATTTTACAGGTTGCAACCTGTAAATTCTTGTGTATATGTTTAAAATACGGTTGTAAGTTTTTTAAACAAGTATAAGTTTTTGGTAAGGTGGGGAAAAGCCTCTGAAAAATGTTGCTATACTTGTAGTGAGGCGATATGTATAGCAAGGCACATATTGGTGGGATGCAAGGTGCTCCTAATAGGGGTCATTACTCACAGCGCCATGACAGAGTACTTGAAATCATACGTGAAGCCGTAAGCCTTTCGGTAGCTAGAGCCCAAAAGGGATTGACGATAAACAAAAGACAAATTAACTTTGTAAAAGAGGGCTCAACTTCAAACTCCAAGAACAAGCCTTACTCAATCCTGGGTTCAGCACCTGATTGGACTATTTTAATGGACACGTATGAAAAGCACTACAAAATCCCAGAGGATGTGGGTGTTTCGTCATCCAGACCGGACATTTTCCTTTTTTCTAGGGCTACGAAACGCATAGTCCTGGTAGAACTTACCGTACCGTGGGAAACTAATATACCTAAAGACCACGCGATGAAACAAAATAAGTATTACGACCTACAAAATGAATTAACAAAAAATGGCTATGTAGTTAATTTATACGCTGTAGAAGTAGGAGCGAGAGGTATACCAGCAAAATCTCTCTATAACCTGCTTAAAGACCTTGGATTGTCCAGAAGTGCAGTAAGTTCTATACTAGAACGAGTATCTAAAGCTGCACTAGTAGGATCATATCGGATTTGGCTGGGCAGGGAGAGAAATACGAGTAGTGAAGGTGAGTGTTGACGTACGTCAATATAAGGGGCCCCTTTTAAACCTACGCCCGAGTCACAAGTCTCGGGGTCTACTCGAGATTTCTCTCTCTGCCACACGATGGACCCGGCACCCGCACGGTGAATCCATGGAATGCTAAGAAGTACGTCTCTTAATAAAATGTTGGAATGAAATACATTATCCAAAGATCTGAGCTAAACCGAAAAAGTGAAGTAAGACTTCTTTCCAACACTTCTTTGCTATATTTACAACCATATTATTCCCTTCCATCCGAGGACCCATATACCCCTCACTCCTTTTTTTCGGTAAAAATCGCGTAAGATTCTCTGCACATCAATGTTATTTTAAATATCAGTGAAATATTAACTAAAAATGAGTCAATAGACTTAAAAAAAATGTTATATATCCAATAACTTTATTTAAGTGTTATTTAACTTAAGTTTGTACTATTAATGCTAGAAATTTGGTGCTTCATTTAATTTACCATAAGAAATTGTCTATTATTTGGTATAATGTAATTGTAAAGACTTAAATGTTTATATCTTTTCAAATAAATACACAGTCAGTATAATTTTAATATTTTATTTCAGTATTATAATACATTTCATCACTTATCTTACAGTTATAGTTCGGCCATTATGGGATAAGGTATGTACTTAATTTGATTCTTAAAATGAGAACTTTTTTTTTAATATATGTTGGTTTTCTCTTTTTGACACTATCAATTTTATCAGTGTGTAAAAAAAAACCTCAAATGTTTTTTTTCTGAAATATCATCATCCGAAAACGGGCGTAATCTACAAATCTACAAATAGTAAAATTAATCTTTATGCTTATTTTGTTGTCAATAATTTCACAGACGTAAACTCGGGTCAAACCTGAAAAATTCTCAGAGGTATAGAGTACTTATTCAAGTGTAGATGTACAAGTATGTCATTGCTATTGGTTTTAGCAGCGAAGAAAAAATCGTGAGATGATACCGATATGTTTCGAGGACGCGCGTCGTCCATGAAGCCGCATCTTAGCGAGCGTGGCGGATTATAAACTTATAATAATGATGCCTTTTGAGAGAAGGCCCCGAGTCCCACCAGTGGGAACGTTCAGTTGTGCTGCTGATGCTACCCTCTCACCTCTCACCGTAGTATAAGTACCCAGGAAGCAGTAGACCCCCGAAGTATGCAAGGTATGTGAGTGAGATAAGTTCAAATGTTACGTTACGCACGTCTTGTAAAACGTAACGGTGCGTCATGTAGGTAATATATGATAACTTGGATGTTACGTAACCGTTAGGGAGAGTAATTAGGGGGAGGGGGGTGTCTAAAAAACGTAACGGTGACTTCACTAAAAATGATTAGTTGGATGTTAAGTAACGTTTAGGGCGAGTGAGACGGGTAGTGTAGTTACGGAGCGTTACCAGGGGGGGAGGGTAATGGTACGCAATCCTTGAGAGTCTCGTTCCGTGGCCCGCTCGCGGCCGGTCAGATGCCGCGCTTGATGGGCTTGGGCGCGACGGTGACGCGCACCGGGCGGCACAGCGCCACCAGCGCGGGCGGCTCGCGCCCGTCCTCCACCGCCAGGCAGAGCGAGATGTCGACGCCGCACGGCTCCGTCCACACGCCGTGCGAGATCAGAACTTTAGTCAGGAGGCGAAGGTTCTGCGTGCCGTCGTCTTCGTCTGGAATTATGAAATACTTTATTAAAACACTACACAACTACAAAACAATTGCAAAGACGCGGAAACAATGAAGAGCTGTATTGCGCGCCCGTTTTCTATTTATTAGTAGATACGCTAACAGCGCTCGACGGTTTACACGCACACTTCCCGTTTTCCCGTGATAAAAATCACGTCGTGTTCGTCTGAACGGATCGGGTTGAAATTTGGAACATGATAGATTATAGTCTGGAATAACATAAAGATTCCCAATTACGGGAAAATAACGGGAACGAGAACTACGCGAGTAAAACAGCAGGGGGTTGCTAGTTGTTTGTTGTTGTTTATAAAGGGTCAATATGTGGTAGCATAACATTTTTTGTACTAATTTAGGTAGGCATAACGTTTTTAGGACTAACGATAATTTACCATAACAACTAAACGCATAACTGTTTTCGCATAATGTTTACTAGCATAACCATATATAGCATACAGATAGCTTACCATAATGTTTAAAGGCACACATTGAGAAAAAAACGGCATCTAAGAAATATGGTGCGTTTTTTGACTCCAGGTGGGCTCCCGCCAGAAGCTCTGCAGTCAGCCCTGAGTGTCGCTTCTCCATACTCGACCTGCGATACAGAGGTCTACGGAGGTCGCCGACTCGCTTCGCTCGCCACCTCCCCCTTCGCTAAACTTGGCCTGGCATGGCTCGCTCCACTTAGGACCTCCCCTTGCGCTCTGGCTCCCGCATTTTTTATATACACTCTAGGGGTAGTAGCGACAAGACTAGGTGGAGTCGGGGTCCTCCGAGTCGGATCTGGGTCCTTCCTATGTAACCTTGGTTTATATTTTGTAGCACAACAAATAATTAAAAAACGCCTAAAGACTATTATCCGTCTAATCAATATGCCTAAAGCCTATTATGCGTCTCATCAATAGTCGAATTGAATGTAGTAGAATAGATTGTTATGCTTAAAACACATGACAAAAACTATTATGCAAAAGTTACATTATGACACTATATATTATGCTACCTTAATTAGGACAAAGTAAAATAGGAAAAAAGTTATGCGTTTTAAATGGCACCCGTTTATAAACGTCTGAGCTCGAAATGAAATATTTAATTATATGGAAATCAGTATGTGTCTGCGGGTAGTAAGTGATGTATGAGTATGTGTCTGCGTGTAGTAACTGATGTATGAGTATGTGTCTGCGGGTAGTAACTGATGTATGAGTATGTGTCTGCGGGTAGTAACTGATGTATGAGTATGTGTCTGCGGGTAGTAACTGATGTATGAGTATGTGTCTGCGGGTAGTAACTGATGTATGAGTATGTGTCTGCGGGTAGTAAGTGATGTATGAGTATGTGTCTGCGGGTAGTAACTGATGTATGAGTATGTGTCTGCGGGTAGTAACTGATGTATGAGTATGTGTCTGCGGGTAGTAACTGATGTATGAGTATGTGTCTGCGGGTAGTAAGTGATGTATGAGTATGTGTCTGCGGGTAGTTACTGATGTGCGCGTGGTCGAGCGGGCGCAGGTGCTCGCGCGGCGGCGCCAGCGCGTGCACGCGGCGGTCGGGGTACGCCACGCGCACGCGCAGCGCGGCGCCGGCGCGCGCGCGAGAGATCTCCGCCTCGAGCGGCACGGCGGTCACCAGGCCGGCGCTGAACCGCAGCACGGCGTCGTTCTCCGCCGCCGGCTCCAGGATGCGAGCCGTGCACATCCGGATCTACACACAACATGTCAATATTAAGAACCAACACGAACATGTCGGTACATTCTCTTACATTTAAAAATATAAAACCGAAGATCTTATATAAAAAATTGGCGGTAATAAGGACTGCCGATAGAAGTGAAAACTTATAACTCAGAATTTGATAGCTCACTTTAGAAACTGCGCGGGTGAAACCGGAGGGCGTGGATGCTGACGCATTTCTAGACAACCAATGGCCATGGTCCCGAGTTTATCCGAAGTTTTTTATAATTTCCGAGCGTGACGCTAGAATTCAATTCACAGCCCACAAAAATCTGTCTGTGGCACGCCAAAAGAAGTTTTTAATTCATAAAACACATACACATTCTGACACACCCTCTCGCGGATATAAAAATACATGCATGCAGACGCATAATACATACATAATACACACGAGTAATACATACATAATAATACATATTGGTGGACAATTCACACATAACACCATATGACCCCAAACTTAGCAAAGCTTGTATGATGGCGGCCAGATAGCTAATATAATACTTATATAGTTTTAAATACACAGTTATTTAGCACGTGACAGTAGTGTGACCTACGTTGATGCAGCTTGCCTTAAATACTAACCCAAAATTTGGTGCTAGCTCTCAGAACACTAGGGTAGTAGTAATACACAGTTATTGAGCACAATGTAGGTAAGGGTAATAACATACGTTGATGCTAGTCAGCGGTATGGTCGGCAGCTTGCCTGAAATACCAGCCCAAAATTTGGTGCTAGCTCTCAGGATACTAGGACAACAGCACTCAGTTATTGAGCACAATGTAAAGGTAAATAACATACGTTGATGCTGGACGGTGGTATGGTCAGAAGCTTGCCTTAAATAACGAGCCCAAAATTTGATGGGCGCTGTCGGAACACTAGGGTAGTAGGTAATACACAGTTATCGAGCACAATATAAGGGTAATAACATACGTTGATGCTGGACGTCGGTATGGTCGGCAGCTTCTCTGAAATACCAGCCCAAAATTTGGCACTAGCTCTCAGGATACTAGGACAACAGCACTCAGTTATTGAGCACATGATAAATGTATGACGTACGTTGATGCTAGTCAGCGGTATGGTCGGCAGCTTGCCTCAAATACCAGCCCAAAATTTGGTGCTAGCTCTCAGGATACCAGGACAACAGCACTCAGTTATCTAGCACACGATAGATGTATAACATACGTTGACGCTGGGCGGCGGTATGGTCAGAAGCTTGCCTTAAATACCGAGCCCAAAATTTGATGGGCGCTGTCGGAACACTAGGGTAGTAATACACATTTATCGAGCACAATGTAAGGGTAATAACATACGTTGATGCTGGACGTCGGTATGGTCGGCAGCTTCCCTGAAATACCAGCCCAAAATTTGGCACTAGCTCTCAGGATACTAAGACAACAGCACTCAGTTATTGAGCACATGATAAATGTATGACGTAAGTTGATGTTAGTCAGCGGTATGGTCGGCAGCTTGCCTCAAATACCAGCCCAAAATTTGGCACTAGCTCTCAGGATACTAGGACAACAGAACTCAGTTATCTAGCACACGATAGATGTATAACATACGTTGACGCTGGGCGGCGGTATAGTCAGCAGCTTGCCTTAAATAACGAGCCCAAATTTTGATGGGCGCTGTCGGAACACTAGGGTAGTAATACACAGTTATCGAGCATAATGTAAGGGTAATAACAAACGTTGATGCTGGACGGCGGTATAGTCAGCAGCTTGTCTCAAATTCTAGCCCAAAAGGGGTTTGGGTAAAGTTGGCGTCGTTTTTTTTTTTAGCGGCCAGAGATCTGTTATCACTTTCTTGTAACGATAAAATACCCTGATGCTATCTGTGCAATCGGATTTGCTCTAAGTCATATCGGAGCTGAGTTATAGCCTGTCAAAGTTATTTATTTTTTGGATTTTTTGTATGGGCAAGTGGCGCCGTTTTTTTATTTTAGCGGCCATCGATCAGTTATCACTTTCTTGTAACAATAAAATACCCTGATGCTATCTGTGCAATCGGATTTGCTCTAAGTCATATCGGAGCTGAGTTATAGCCTGTCGAAGTTATTTATTTTTTGGATTTTTTGTATGGGCAAGTGGCGTCGTTTTTTCATTTTAGCGGCCAGAGATCTGTTATCACTTTCTTGTAACAATAAAATACCCTGATGCTATCTGTGCAATCAGATTTGCTGTAAGTAATATCGGAGCTGAGTTATGGCCCCTCAAAGTTTTTTTTTTTGGTTTTCTTTGTATGGACTAGTGGCGCCATTTCCTACAGCGGCCAAACATACATTACCACTTTTATGAAACATAATTTTTACCTTAAGGTACCTGTGTAATCAGATTTGTTGCAAACTATATCGGAGCTGAGTTATGGCCACTCAACGTTTTTTTTTTGGTTTTTTTTGTATATACTAGTGGCGCCATTTCCTACAGCGGCCAAACATTCGTTAGCACTTTTATGAAACATTTTTTTTACTTAAAGGTACCTGTGTAATCAGATTTGCTGCAAACTATATCGGAGCTGAGTTATGGCCCCTCAAGGTTTTTTTTTTGGTTTTCTTTGTATATACTAGTGGCGCCATTTCCTACAGCGGCCAAACATTCGTTAGCACTTTTATGAAACATTATTTTTACTTAAAGGTACCTGTATAATCAGATTTGCTGCAAACTATATCGGAGCTGAGTTATGGCCCCTCAAAGTTTTTTTTTTTGGTTTTCTTTGTATGTACTAGTGGCGCCATTTCCTACAGCGGCCAAACATCCGTTGGCACTTTTATGAAACATTATTTTTACCTTAGGGTACCTGTGTAATCAGATTTGCTCCAAACTATATCGGAGCTGAGTAATGGCACCTCTAAGTTTTTTTTTTGGTTTTCTTTGTATGTACTAGTGGCGCCATTTCCTATTGCGGCCAAACATCCGCGAGCACTTTTATGAAACATGATTTTTACCTTAGGGTACCTGTGTAATCAGATTTGCTCCAAACTATATCGGGAGCTGAGTAATGGCCCCTCAAAGTTTTTTTTTTGGTTTTCTTTGTATGTACTAGTGGCGCCATTTCCTATTGCGGCCAAACATCCGCGAGCACTTTTATGACACATTATTTTTACTTTAGGGTACCTGTGTAATCAGATTTGCTCCAAACTATATCGGAGCTGAGTTATGGGCCCTAAAAGAAAACCAAAAAAAAAACTTTGAGGGGCCATTACTCAGCTCCGATATAGTTTGGAGCAAATCTGATTACACAGGTACCCTAAGGTAAAAATAATGTTTCATAAAAGTGCTAACGAATGTTTGGCCGCTGTAGGAAATGGCGCCACTAGTCCATACAAAGAAAACCAAAAAAAAAACTTTAAGTGGCCATAACTCAGCTCCGATATAGTTTGCAGCAAATCTGATTACACAGGTACCTTTAAGTAAAAATAATGTTTCATAAAAGTGCTAACGGATGTTTGGCCGCTGTAGGAAATGGCGCCACTAGTCCATACAAAGAAAACCAAAAAAAAAACTTTAAGTGGCCATAACTCAGCTCGGATATAGTTTGCAACAAATCTGATTACACAGGTACCTTAGGGTAAAAATAATGTTTCACAAAAGTGCTAATGGATGTTTGGCCGCTGTAGGAAATGGCGCCACTAGTCCATACAAAGAAAACCAAAAAAAAAACTTTAAGTGGCCATAACTCAGCTCCGATATAGTTTGCAACAAATCTGATTACACAGGTACCTTAGGGTAAAAATAATGTTTCACAAAAGTGCTAATGGATGTTTGGCCGCTGTAGGAAATGGCGCCACTAGTACATACAAAGAAAACAAAAAAAAAAACTTTGAGGGGCCATTACTCAGCTCCGATATAGTTTGGAGCAAATCTGATTACACAGGTACCCTAAGGTAAAAATAATGTTTCATAAAAGTGCTAACGAATGTTTGGCCGCTGTAGGAAATGGCGCCACTAGTCCATACAAAGAAAACCAAAAAAAAAACTTTAAGTGGCCATAACTCAGCTCCGATATAGTGTGCAGCAAATCTGATTACACAGGTACCTTAGGGTAAAAATAATGTTTCATAAAAGTGCTAATGGATGTTTGGCCGCTGTAGGAAATGGCGCCACTAGTCCATACAAAGAAAACCAAAAAAAAAACTTTAAGTGGCCATAACTCAGCTCCGATATAGTTTGCAACAAATCTGATTACACAGGTACCTTAGGGTAAAAATAATGTTTCACAAAAGTGCTAACGGATGTTTGGCCGCTATAGGAAATGGCGCCACTAGTACATACAAAGAAAACCAAAAAAAAAAACTTTGAAGGGCCATAACTCAGCTCCGATATTACTTACAGCAAATCTGATTGCACAGATAGCATCAGGGTATTTTATTGTTACAAGAAAGTGATAACTGATCGATGGCCGCTAAAATAAAAAAACGACGCCACTTGCCCATACAAAAAATCCAAAAAATAAATAACTTTGACAGGCTATAACTCAGCTCCGATATGACTTAGAGCAAATCCGATTGCACAGATAGCATCGGGGTATTTTATTGTTACAAGAAAATGATAACAGATCTCTGGCCGCTAAAAAAAAAACGACGCCACGGGCCCATACAAAAGTACCCAAACCCCTTTGGTGCTAGCTCTCAGGATACCAGGACAACAGCACTCAGTTATCTAGCACACGATAGATGTATAACATACGTTGATCCTGGGCGGCGGTATAGTCAGCAGCTTGTCTCAAAATTTGGTGCTAGCTCTCAGAGTACTAGGACAAAAGCACTCAGTTATTTAGAACATGATAGATATATGACGTAGATACTGGGCGGAGGTATGACCGGCCCGAAGCAGCGGCAGCAGCTGTCGCGCCAGCGCGGCCGGCTTGCTGTCCGCCGTCAGCGACAGCGCGCGGAACACGCCGATCGTGAACTGAGAGATGTATGACGTACATTGATACTGAGCAGCGGTAGGGTCAGCAACTTGTCTCAAATACCAACAAAAAAATTTGATGCTATATCTCAGAACACTGGGACAGCAACACAGTAATTTAGCATAATGATAACGTACGTTGATGCTGGGCGGCGGTATGACCGGCAGCGCCGCGGCCCGCAGCAGCGGCAGCAGCTGTCGCGCCAGCGCGGCCGGCTTGCTGTCCGCCGTCAGCGACAGCGCGCGGAACACGCCGATCGTGAACTGGTCCGGTTCCACGCCTACACACAAACACACCTTACATTATATCTCTTAGCAAACGCCTACCCACAAACACTATAAAATATCAAAGAAAAATAAACAGATAGTGCTGTGTGGAGACTTCAACAGAAACATACTTTCGGAATCTCGTACTAAGAGCAACATCTTATTGTTATGTCAATCTTTTAATTTGATAAAAGTGTTCACTGAACCCACAAGGGTAGCAGTAACTAAGAAAGGTAGTTCTGCAACCTGTATTGACAATGTTTTTGTCAACTGTGACTATCTGCATTCTGAGGTCCTGGATTGTTTGCGTTCGGACCATAGGGGACTGAGCATTTGTCTTTCTGCTAGTATAAAAAGGGCAGACGACAAGGCGCTTGTTAGGCCTATTACGTTATCTCATATATCAGCTCTAAATAATAGCGTTCTTTTGCGAATATCCTCATTACGGATTCTATCGCGCAAAGAGACTCCGAGCATAGCTCTCTCCATAGCTCGCTGTCTGACTTTGAGCTTTGTTATGTGGCCCACAGTTAAGGACCACGTCTCAGTTCCATAAGCTACTATATCTACTAGCAGCTAAAGCTAATTACGTAGTGAACCCATACCTGCCGAGGCCAGCAGCCTGTCCAGTAGCTCCGCGTGGTGCGTCAGCGCCGCGACGGCCGCCAGCGCCGCGGCGGGCCCGCTCTTCTCCCCGCCCGCGCCCGCCTCCGCGCCCCCCGCGCCGCCACCCCCCGCCCCCGCACACGGCCACCGAGTACAGTCGCAGCGCACACACGCGCAGCGCGAGTTGCCACACGCACGCGTTCTCTTGCTCCGATACGCCGCTGAACTGGTGTTGCAAACTGAGTAAAACATACAAGTGATTTAGATAGTTTTGAAATGACACATTTTTTTTTGTAGGAGGAATTAGCGTCAGCGACGGTATAGCGTCGGAAAGTCGGAACAGCAGTGTGCGCGTTAGACACTTCACCAAATTGCGTAATACCTACGTAGGTGACAAAAGTCACCTATATTGGCTTGTAGTGACATTAGCGCTGTTTAATAGTAAAATTTTACGTTATAAGTTGCAATTACCAAATTTTTTGATAGTTACTTTTAATACAAACTATAGTTAAGAATCACGTTGATCAAGTCAATGGTTCGAGTCAAAAAAAAAAAAAACAAGAATCTCGGGCTATTTATTTAGAAGCTACGATGCCACAGATTTACCTTTTTAAGTTGTTTCGTCGCAAAATAAACGTATTATTACATTAATTTTCTTAAACGACTAGAATAACTGCTGAGACAGAGCGCAGGGAATGTCACAGTACCTGAGACAGAGCACGGGGAATGTGACAGTACCTGAGACAGAGCACGCGGACAGTGTGGCAGTACCTGAGACAGAGCGCGGACAGTGTGACAGTACCTGAGACAGAGCGCGGACAGTGTGACAGTACCTGAGCCAGAGCGCGGACAGTGTGACAGTACCTGAGCCAGAGCGCGGACAGTGAGACAGTACCTGAGCCAGAGCGCGGACAGTGTGACAGTGTGACAGTACCTGAGACACAGCGTGGTGAGGTTGCGCAGCGCGTGCGGCGGCGGCGCGGGCGCCTGCAGCGCGGCGTGCAGCGCCAGCACGAGCCGCGCGAACCACGCCGTGAACTGCGCCGCGCCCGCCACGCACGGCTCCGTCTCCGCTAGCCTACATACCAGATACACGGATAACTTCAACAACTTTAACTTCACATTACACAGTTAACATACGAGTATTCAGTAATTTTTAAAAACCCCTTATTAAAATCTCATTTTAAGAGTGCGCCTAATGCCAGGGAAAAATCAGTTTTCACCCGCGCGACGCGTTTCTTAATGCGATATTCATAAAGTCGAGAATAGCATGACACAGTTTGGAGGAAAAATCAATATTAAATCAGGAATCCATTTTTGACCAAGTTTTATTAAATTACTCAAATGGTTACTTTACTAGAAGGTGCAATTAGGAATTTTATTACCAAAAAATAATGTGGGGTCATCGCTGATAATTTCGAGTACTCAAATTAAAACGGGGTTTTCCGGTGTCATTTTTATTTTTTTATTGTAAAAAACTATGATGTATTTTTAAAATTCTATTCGGTTATTGTGCTTCTTCTTGGTTGTACCCACATGTCAATATTTTTTTTGTCATAGT
The DNA here is from genome assembly GCA_963693475.1 of Ectropis crepuscularia. Classification (NCBI taxonomy): domain Eukaryota; kingdom Metazoa; phylum Arthropoda; class Insecta; order Lepidoptera; family Geometridae; genus Ectropis; species Ectropis crepuscularia. The sequence continues at coordinate 10,393,425 of OY856339.1, read as the reverse complement.
TTTTAGTTTCTTTACTTCAGTGAGCGGCGTCGAAAATGTCCTATTTTCGTTTTCTGGCACTAGGCGCTCTCTTAAACCAAATTTTAGATCACACGCTAATGGGTAACTGCTTTCTATACAAACATACGTTTGTATAGAATCCATGTTGTTACCCAGGTGTTACAAACGTATGTTTGTATAGAAAGCAGTTACCCATTAGCGTGTGACCTAAAATTTGAAATAAAGTGAAATTTGAATAGGGGGGTTTTTAAAATTTACTGAATACTCGTAGGTTAACTGTTACCCATTATGAGATTTAAGATTCTTACTGCAGCTAGCATAAGAGTTGATTGACTTTGAAACGGCTACACTGATTCTGGTGAAACATAGCTAAGATCATTTCCGACTAATCCCCTTCAAAAAAATAAAATCGGTTCATCCGTTCGGGAGCGTGGATACCACAGCATCAGATACATACGAACCTACACAAGAACGTCAAACTTATAACGGAGGCAAAAATAAAGTCGGCATCCAATGAATACTGACTTGTTGAGCTGCTCCTCAGCTGAAGCCAGCATCTTGAGCCGCACCCCGGTGGACAGCGCCGTGTTGTCGATGTGCTGCAGAACCTTCTCGAAGAACTTCCTCACCGCGCTGTCGTCCATCGCTTGCTCCGTCCTCTCGCCGTATAGCTTCGTCTCTCCTGGAATGTTATACAGAAATGAGTTAAACAATTTACATTTAATTTGTTTCCTTGACATAAACATTAAACAGTCCACTAAATGTTCCCACTGCTGGAGCTCAGGGCCTTCTCTCGCAAGGAAAGACCTTGGCCCAAGGTCAAGGCCCAAGGTCAAGGTATGATCTACTACTTCGTCATGAAGCTCTGGTGGCCTAGTGGTTAGAACGTGCAATTTCATTTTTCGAAATATTAATCTCCACAGCCTCTTTGGTTCTTGCCTTTTTTATATTGCAATTTCGCAATTTGTTTGGCTTGAAGGGAGCATTAAATAATACATCGTCACATCAGCTGTCTATGTACCTAAACTATATAAGTATATTTTTTATAAAGCTTCCCCCGGCTGGTAGCCTTGTTATCACCGCGTTGAGATCTTTAAAAATCATCCTTAAATTGTTATCCCATAATAAATATTGATGGCGCTCGGTAGAGCAGCCGACTTTCGCAACACAAAACAACATACTCGTATCGCTTCGAGTTTGATATCGTCGGTGTATAAGATAAAGAAAGGTCCCAGAGACAAAGGCATAATAACTGCGCGCAGGGCACTCTCGTGTATCTTCATTTTTATTCAATTTTTTTGGCTCCAGTAAGATTTAATTTGTGTTTCATCCGATAGAAGGCGCCTGAAAGCCCTGTCGAAGCCATTTACGAGGACTGAGGTCATAGTAGGCACCCTGGCTTTCATCTGGTTACCAATGCGTTCAGATAGCCTCTCCCTCGATTCTCTTGCTGCTTCTGTTGTGATGTTGATGATAACGTCTTTGTCCACATTGAAGTGCCTGATCACCCATGTTAGCTTACCAGTTACCACACCCCATAGAACACCGTTAATCTATTGCATATGTAGTATGTCCCAGTGTGCGGGTTTGTCTATTTGGAACACCCGCGCTTCTACTGCCTAACTAAATCGGCTATCGCGTTGCTAATCCTGTCTCTATCATTTCAAGCGAAAAGAAAAGAGAGAGAAACATCAAAGCGATGACATTTTTCGTTTGGCGGTAGACCCACGGGCTATAATAAAAATAGTGCCATTCATTCGATGTTAAACACCAACGTCTTTCTGTTCGCCTGGTACTACTACTACTACACTGTAAGTTACCCCTATTATATTGTCGCGATTAAGTCTAGCATAATTCTACTAATATTATAAATTGCAATGCTTCGATGTTGCTCAATCACGTCGTAACGTATGAACGGATAGGGCAGAAATTTGGAACATGTGTAGATTGTAGTAAGAATAATCCCGGAAAAATAACGGACACTGGAACTACGCGGGCCTCTGCTAGTCTATACTAATATTATAAAGCTGAAGAGTTTGTTTGTTTGTTTGAACGCAAGGATCTCTGGAACTACTGGTCCGAATTGAAAGATTCTTTCTTTGTAGGATAGTCCATTTATCGAGGAAGGCTATAGGGTATTTAACATTACGCTACTATCAACAGGAGCCGAGCATGAATGAAAAATGTAACAAAAACGGGGAAAAAATATTGCTTTTAGAGAGCTTTCGTTGCGTGACAGCATTTGTCATATGTTAAAGGTTGCGTCATTAGAACTTAAAGTAACCGAATTTGAACAAAATTTGAATTGGTACGACCAATTTTCGATAGATGGCGTAGCAACGCGCGCGCGTTCAGCTAGTGTTTAATAAAGTGGATCTATCTAATGCTTTCGATATGATTTCGAATCGCGAAAACGTAAAAAACATCAAATACAGTACTCACCGATGGGCAGGTGCGGGACCAGGTGCGGCATGGTGTCCCGCAGGTACGTGTAGTGCTTGATGGTGTGTTCCTCGAACAGCGGGAGCATGGTGGTGCAGTGCTGAGCCGCGTTCAATACCAGAATCAACACGCACATATCTGACACACACTTAGTTAAGGAATGTTATACTAAATATCGGTAAATTATTTTATTAAAACATGCTTGTAATAATTTCACAGACGTTATTATGAAAAACTTGTTTAAGCATTTTTTGGATAGCACGCCATCAAAGATCAGTAATTTCGTCATAGACGCAAGAAATTGCCATAGAAAGTCAATTATTTTAAATAATTAAAAAAACAGGTGGATTCAAGGATGACATTTTCTATAAATCGGATATTAAAAAAATACAAAAGCCAATTACGATTTTTCTTATCGTCGCGTTCAAGACTGACCACCGACTACAGAAGAACCCACCTGTTGTAGGTTTGCTACAATATGGTCGAAGAAGAAGACACTTGTAACGCAGACTACGAATGGATGAGATTTGTACTCACACACTCATCACATCACTTCACATAACATTAAAATACTACACTTTTTTATTTGATTATTTATTATTTGTATTGTTTTAGTGAAGCACTATATAAGCCTTGGTAAAAATTACTCTTTTAAGAACTGATTATAGGCAAGGTATAGAATTTCAGTCAAATCTCACGAAAATTTATTAAATCCGAGTCATACATTTCAATAAAATCTTATAAAGACTGATAAGACTTGAATTTTCAGTAGTGTATAGTAAAAAAATCACACCAAGATTGGTCTGTGTTTCTATATTTTATACAAAAGGATACAGGCCGGGTCTTCGACGTCCGGTTCCGGCATATCGAAGAACGGGTGCACCGCCAACAACCGCGTCGTCAGAGGCAGCACTAGCGTGGCATGCGAGCTGCCGAGTCGCTGCACGCACCGGAATGTAGATCTTTTATCCTGAAGAATAAGATTGACTTTGTTATTGACACTAAGATTTAATTGAATTCGTTCATGTAAACTGGTATGCTATCAAAAATAAAAGTTGTAAAAAAAATTGTTTGACTGTAAAGTCGGTTTACGGGCGATAGGTTAACGTGACAACGTCATAACAAAACTGATGAAATTCTTGCATACTTTTATGAATAAACTAGCGGCCCGTTCCAGCTTCGCTTGGATAATAACCTAGATACCAACTGCAGCGCCATCTGCCGGGCTGATTTGTGAATCTAAACCATGGAGGGCCCTACCCAAATGCACACAGAAAAATTCATTCAAATCGGTTCACCCGTTTAGGAGGAGTTCACTAACAACGAAAAGTGGCATTGATTTTTATATAAATAGATAACCACGTCTACCTAATTTACTTTTATTGCCGCAATTGTTGTTGTAATAAACAATGAAAACCACATTAACTTTTCACTTAACTTTAAAAACAGACGAAACAGTTCACGTGTAGATTAGTAAGTTGTGTGTTGCCGCTGTCTTTCTTCCCCTCGGACGCATAGGACAATGAGTGGAAGAGAGATAGATGCGGCCCAAGCGTAAAATAAGCGTAACGGGACTATGAGTCATCCTGTTTCGTGCGTGCAGCCGGCGGTCATCGATTTATTAGAGTTGCCACGTCCAAAACTAAGTCTCCCAACTCAGTACGTCTATCGTAAAAAGTTGTGAGATGCATGTAATACCAAGTCGGTAACTTTATTAAGTCTAATTAAGGGACCTTCTGTCTTAAGTTACGTAATTAGCTAACCTAGAAACATCTTATAGTGACTATGGCAATATTCAAAATACTTTGTCTATTTTACAAAAATGAATGTTTGTCTGTATGTCCTGTATAGGAGATCGTAAACTATGCATTTGATCATGTGATGATCTTAGCAAAGTTATCGTGCTTGAGCCAAAGAAGTTTTCTGAGTTGCTACAACTAATTTTCGACAGGTGGCAACGTAGCAACGCACTCAGGATACAGCTAGTTTTAAATAAAATAGATTGACTTGACCATTAGTAGTATTAGTAGGAGTATACTGTTCATATCACACACCTGCGGATACCTCTTGAGATTTTCCAGTATCTTGTCGATGCACATTTCGAGGCAAGTCTTGGAAGCCACCGTGCACGCGCCGAGCATCCGGTGCAGACCTTCTCTTACGTCCATTGAATAGTCCTAAACAAACATCGAACAAATAGTTTTATTTTATTCTTTAACAAAGAAACTGTACAATAAAAGTTGACATACCTATTTAATTTTGACTGGCCTCGTGGCTTAGTTGGTAGTAGCTCTGCCTGCGAAGCCGAAGGTCGTGGGTTCGATTCCCACCCAGTGCAAATATTTGTGTGATGAATTCAAATGTTTGCACTGTGTCTGGGTGTTTCTATGTATAATAAGTATGTATTTAAAATTATATAAGTATTATATCAGCTATCTGGCCGCCATCACACAAGCTTTGCTTAGTTTGGGGTCAGATGGTGTTGTGTGTGAATTGTCCACCAATATTTATTATTATTTATTATTAATGTACTTAACATATCTACAGCTAAAAAAATCCAGGCTGATTACCAATAACCATGTAGAAGCTCGCACAGGGCGCACAAAAGGCTCTTTACCTCTGATTCACCACTAATGGGCGTTTACATCTCTGGCATGAGAGTCAATCCGGCAACAAGGCCACCACTGATCGCAGCAGTCGCTGGCCCACTTTATTTAAACAATAGCATATTCCTTATAGCATATCGCTTCAACGATACGAGTAGATTTAGAAAGGCACTCTAATAACCATCTTACTATGTAGAAACTAGAAACTGACTCCCACTGACCTCGAGGGCACCCAGAATGGTCTCGAGCTGGTCTTCTCTCAGCACGATGTGGTGCGAGATCTTGGTGAGGCTGTCGATCGCTCGCAGACGCACGTCCTCGATCTCGTCGTTGAACATGTCGACGAGGAAGTCCAGCGACGTGGTCGCGAACGACGGGTTACCCAGTGACAGCTGACATACCGCGTCGACAGCCGCCGTACGCACCTCTGCACATACATACCAGAATACTTAATATTATTATATCGCTAGGGGACATCCCATCATAAATTACGTTAGGTAACTTTGGCGATTTTTCAATCCCTAGCGAGATTTTAGTATCCATTAATTTATTCAGTGTCTTAATTTTTAAGTTGTTTTACAATAAATACAAAAAGGTATACACATTATAAAAAACTTAAAAACTAGGGTTCCGCCAGCAGCGGGACAGGGCCCAAGCTACCGATGTTTAGGCCTGCAGAGTGAGGAACTTCCTGACGATGCGCGCTGGTTCGAGGATGGCCGCCTTCTGCATCTGATCCTTGATCCAACAGTCTATCGAAAGCCTCAATAAATAAGTATTCATTTATTGTTACCATCGTTCAATATCAGCAACATTATTAAAACACAAATTTATTACTATAAAACAATTATTAACAGTGAACATAAATAAAACCAAAACATACGTCAAACATCGGCCCTGAACCACGCTCCCAATCTGAAAACATGGCCGCGTTCACAACTTGGGGAGTGCACTTCCCGCGTCTCGCCGGGCCCCATCTGACGTCTTCGTCGTTATACATATATAATGTTTACGTATACGTACCTATATGTGTACTATTTTAAGCGAGCTATCCTTGCTCATGATATCAAGCCGACGTACGCGGTTACTAGTTCGTAAGTGACCTACATTGAAGGTATCTTCAAGTTCGTTGCATTGCGTGATTACGATACACAATCTGAGCACCCCGCGTACGCTGGTTTTCTTCTCAAGTTGTAGTTAGTCTCGAATTATAAGTGAAACAGTTGTTACAATTAACAATACGGTGTTTGACAATGTTTAAAATATAGCATAATTTATGATCATCCTATCAGATAACACATTAAATAAACATATTTCACTCTGTTTTGGAATATATAGTGTGTATCTTTTGTATAATACGCCAATGAAAATTATACAAATACTGAATTATAATCTGCGACGTAAACGCTGTTTCTAGTCACGTGACGCGCGTGACGTCACCTGCCAGTAAATATTCAATCTACAGCAAACGGTTTCTTTGAGAACACTGATTTGTTTACTGGCGCGTGACGTCACGCGCGTCACGTGACCAGAAACAGCGTTTTTGGCGGGGGTTTTGAACTTTTTACTTTAAACATTTATTTTTAATGGTAAAACAGTTAATCTTGCGGAAATATTCATGTAGTATGGTATATTGTGTAATCAAAAATCATTTAAACGGTTTTACAAATTTAGTCAAATACCGTATTGCGACAAATCATTTATTTAGTAGTTGCGAAGTAAACCGCGTCATTCTCCAGCGACGAGCCGCCGTCGCTTTACTATACATAAATCCGCTGCCGGAACCGGCCGTCAGTCGTATGATGATAGCCGCGCACTCGCGCGTAGCGACGTGCGAGCAGTGCTCCACCTCAGTTTGCCGCTGCGCGCCGCACGAAGCAGTTTATGCTTTTTATTGTAGGTTGCTACACTGTTTGGTCTATAATACCACAGTATAAAGAAATACTAACAGTAGTTCATCGCCTTTGATCTTGGGAGACACGCCGATAATGTTTAGACACGGGTAGGGTTGTCGCAATTTTAAAAACGTGGCACCAAAATAAAATTAAAACATACGGAAGACGTGACCCCTGAGCTGCGCTCCTGCAATACAAACATTGTAATGTAGGTGATGCAGGAGCGCGCTTCCCGCGTCTCACCCCGCTCGCCCCTCACGATTGCCCCGTCTAGACGGCTTCGTCACATTGGTGAAATTATGATCATACAACCGAATGGAAGCCAGAAAAGAAAAAGAAGTTGAAGTTGACGGCTTCGTCGAACGACTGTATGATTGAATCATCATCATTATCAACAGCCCACTAAACGTTCCCACTGCTGGGACTCGGGGCCTTCTCTCGCAAGGAGAGAGTTAAGGCCATAATCCACCCCGCTGGCCCAGTGCGGGTTGGTGGATGACACATGACTTCGAAAGATTCTAGGTACATGTCGGTTTCCTCACGATGTTTTCCTTCATCGTTTTAAGTTAGCGGCATTACGCACATGACTTCGAAAAGACAGTGGTGCGTGTGGGGTTTGAACCCGGGGTCTCCGGTTCGGCAGTCGCCGTTCTCCCGACTAGACCAGCCGTAACTTCATAACTATGATTGAATAGTGTAGTATAGTGTAGTTACCGCAGAGCTCGTCCTCCAGGCCGTGCACGAAGGCCCCGGCCGCGCCGCCCGGCAGCAGCTGCACGGTGTCGTGCGACACGAGCGCGCCGGGCGCGTCCTCCGCCCAGCGCCGCCCGCTCGCCCACGCGCCGCTCCGCACCAGCTCCGACGAACGCTCGTGCGCTGTCCGCTTTTTCTACGAATACACACGAATAAAACAAGTTTCATTTTGTTTTACAACTTTCGGGATTTTAACACGTAATTTTAAAACTATATAGGACTTAATCACGATGTAATTTATAATTTAATTACCACGGCACAGCGTTCCGGTAACGTAACAACCGCTGTGGTCACGAGACGACTGACTGAAGCAATGGCGGATCATGACGGGGTAATGAGGAGATCTTCTTCTACCCTCATTTGTAACGATGAAATACGAAATGATGATGAACTATGACGACAGTTTGTATAAAACTTTTTATTCCTTGGCCATGTTTCCATGAAATTTCGTATTTTTTTACTGAGTACGGCAAAAACAATGAACTATGTGAATACATACCTTATTACCTCACACATACATATAGAAACGGACATATAGTTGGAAAAATCGGCATTGTCTCTTATGGACTATGAAAGGTTGAAAGCTATGTAGACAGAGTGTTGTGAGTCTTGTTTACCTTCATATTGCTCATGAGCTGTTTATCCAGCGTCTGCAGCAGGAACCTGTCGGAGACGGCTCTCGTGTCCCCCAGCAGCGTGCAAGCGAGAGCGCGGACCTCCATGCACAGGTCGTTCACCGCCGAACAGATGCGGGTAAACGCGTCGTCTACGAGACGTATGGTCGTCTCGCCGTCTTGTAGCGTCACTGAACTGAAAATACAGAGACTTTGTTTAGTTTGAAGCTAGAATAAACAACTGCGTGTATTATAGTTTTTATTTTTTATTTAATTTAAATACTCCACGGACTCCGGGGTCCGTGACCTTTGTCATTACAATAATCTTTTTTTTATTTACATAGATCTTGGATTAGGAGAAGAAGAGGAACATAAAGTATTGGTGAACATTTTAAACGTAATTCGTGTATTATAGTAGATTCGGTGAGAGTTAAAGGTCTCAAAAACTCTTTGACTTAGCTTGCATTTTGCCTATGCCCCACACTTTTTACCCGACTGAAAGAAGGGTTATGCTTTGTTAGATATTCTCCAATCTCCATCTAGAATATCTTAAATTCTTAAGCAACAAAAGTGTGGGGCATATTTTACACAAAAAACAATATTGACCAAGATCAATTTAGGCAGAAAAACAGAATATATGACATATATATGAACAGGGATGTAACGGAGGTCATTTTATCGGAACCGAAAGCGGAGTCGGCGTTTTTAAATTTGATTTATCGGAGTCGGAACCGAAGTCGGAGGCATAGGCATGATCAGAAGTGGTGGCGTCAGAAGAAGAAGGAGAGACATTTTTATTAGAGATATTTTTTTTTTTTTGTCAAATATGTATGTGGACATGATAAACATTGACGACCAATTGATTTAAGGGGTTGGGATTTTGTATTTCCATTTACTTTCCACCACAATAAGGGATTATCTCAAATATTTATACACCTTAGCTCCAATGAAAACCTCCGTTTTTAAAGTTTCGGAACCGAAGTCGGAACGTAACTAAGGTTATACCTTAGTTACGTTCCGACTTCGGTATCCGAAGAATCGGAAGTTCCGACTTAACTGAGTCAGAGTCGAAGCTCCGTAACATCCCTGATATTGAATAATAACAATACAAGTGGCCTTGTCTTACCGAAGGTATGATATTTTACAAACACCAAATAACGAACACAATTAATATTAGCATGTTGGTAACGCGAACCTATAGGATTTTCTCCCACCAATAATATATTAACATAGCTAAAGAAGTTATCACTTCAAAAATATCAGAAATAATAATTAATTTAAGTTCAACCACTCACTTCTCAGGGTACTTATTTCCGAGCACCCAAACAAGTTTGAGTGCCACTTCTCTAACAATTTCATAGTCGTCAGACAGAGCTACACAGACCATGTCATACAGATCAGCACTCAACGTCTGACCCCTCTCATGAAGGGTTAGCAGTGCTTGGAATGCTTCACATCTCACTCGGGCGTCCTGGAAACATTAAACATTTAAATTAGTCTTAAAAAATTAGCTTGAGTGTTTGGAAATATGAGAAACACTTCCATTTTTGTCTTTTATATTATTTAAAAATGTAAACCTATTTTGAAACCTTTTTGTGTAATAAATTATTATTTTATTGTTCTGTTCCAAGTTACATTCTAGGATCTTTCTCAAATGCCAATATAAGTTTTGAATTTTTTGAGAACTATGAATGTTAACATTTTGTAAACATACATTTTTAACCTGTCAAGCGGCAGGAGAGCCCATATGAGCTCAGCGCCGGATATGACTCATCATGCGAAAAATATAAAAAAAAATAATTGACCCTCAAGAATTTTGAGGTTAGTTTTGACAAAACAAATTTTAAGTGAAGCTTTATCAACTCAACATTTTTCGGCAGCAGTGTAAAAAAAAACTATGAACTAGTGAAATCAATTATACCTCAGCATTTGAATAATCAGCAAGAAGTTTCACTATAGCATCTGCCTCAGCAACCATTTCCTGTGTCCTGTCTGCATCAGGGAATATTGGGTACAGCTCGCTGATCAACTGCAGGCATCGGCATTTCACTTGATGACTTGTGTCCTTCAGATTCTCTTTTGCTACTCCAACTAGACGAGTCATTAGGATCTTGTCTTCATTGAGCTTGTTGCCGAGTTTAATAAGAGTGGTAAGACCTTGGGCTATGACCTGTAAATTAAAATATTGCAAAAAAAATATCAAAAAATACTGCTTTAAGTAACACAAACTAATGCAATGAATAAGAATCATGCTGCAGTAATACTTGTTGGTAAATGTTTGAGCTAGAAACCGCTAGAATTGTTGAATACATACATAATGACACATTAGCGATCCTACATTACATTCTGTCTACTTTGCAGAATGCAATGCTTAACTTAAGTACTTTGCATACAGAAATGTTGATGGTTTCTGTGGTGAGAAATATTACAAGAAAATTATAAATTTCACTTACTTTGTGTGAGGTTTCATTTTTAATCAAATGTATTGTTTCATCAATCAAGTTACTGAGGTTGGCTCCGGGGCACTCCAGTCCGATATCACAAAACAACCACAGTATCTTCACTCTCACTACAGATTCCTCTTCAGATTGGAAGTGTTCGGAGAGCTTTTTAATTGCCTCTTCTACGTCGGACTCTTGAAATTGAAGACAGTCAGAGACACGTAACAAAAGCTGGAATGCCTCATCACTTGACTTGCATTTCTCTAACAAACCTACGAAAGCAGCAGCTGAACTACCGATAAGAGGTTTTTTTGCTAAATGCAGTTTTTTTGAAGGTGGATTATCCTGTAAAAGATTAGAGAAATAGTGACTGCATTGGTAACTTTGGCACCTCGAGAGGTTATCTTCAGCAAAATATTTACCTGGAAGGATTTATTGTATTCGGCTAAAGCTCGTTTTTTTAAAACTGCTGCCATTTTTTTAAATATATTTTTTATGTATTTATATGGAAACGTTAAGAAATTCTGGAACAAATACAATTACAAACTACAAACTATGGAAATCATCAACATTTAGTTTACAAGATTTTAAAGATTTTTAGGTAAACAGTAAACACTAAACATCAAAGTTCAAAGAATTCAAACATCAAACATTTTTTTTTATTTATTCTTGATTCTTAGTCATGGATACTAGTCCTTCAGCCGTAAAACATTATCTAAATTCTCTTTGTAAAAAACTTAAAAGATGCCTATCAGTGTGACGTGTGACCACCTGTAAAACACGAATCGAATCTTGCCAACTTGCCATCCTGCGGGTAAAATCCTGATAGTCCAGCCAACGCTTGGCGCAAAATGTGACAAAATATTGCCAACCACAATTATCGTTGTATTATTCCACGAAAACCAATAAATACACACAATTATGCCACAATAGCAGAGCCCCGAGGACCTCGAGGTACCAGCGCAGTTCCCGTTGCCGTAATTTACCCAGGATAAAAAGTAGTCTCACATAGGCTTGTTGCAGTTTTGGATATAACCATAAACCATGTTCCAAATTTCAACCAGATCCGCTCAAACATAACGACGTGATTGAGAAATAATCATCCACATTTTACAAATATACTTAATATACACGCTAATAAAGAAAATTGTAGGCGCGAATCCAAGCATTGGATAGCAAAATCCGCGAATAGTGAAAACTTCAATGAAGGAAGCTCCAATAAGAAGCGTTTACTGTAGGACTGAAGGTATAGTATACGAACCCAGAGCAGGAAACATTATTGGGTAACATAATTCCTAAAATTTCATTGATATAATTTTGTATTTCTCAATAGACAAATTAATGTGATAAATATATTATATACAGTCGTATAATCTTTTTAAAACTTTCTTTCCTATTAAAAACAGATGTTATCATTTATGTATTAATTAAATTTTATCATAGAACATTAGTCTTTGAATTTGGAAAATATGGCGGAAAAAATGTGTCGTGTCAGCTAGCTATTTTATATTTTGGCCGTCTTCAATAATGAAACTTTATTCTCTATTGCTGTTACAGAATATCGAAAATTATGTAATAATAATAACTGAAAAAATTAAAAATATCAAAATAAAACAATAACCAAGTTTTTCGTTTACATAAGCCACTGACGTCGTAACGCGTTTTAGACATTCGAAGAATAAATTAAAAACATGAATTTTGAGATTGAGATATTTTTTTTGCTTTTTTAAAAATGACTCACATTGTTTTGTGTAAATCTTTCAAAGATACATCATTTTAGATTTTTATTAGCATTGTGTGTTAAATCCTATTAATGGAAATATAAATATTTTTGCGGTGATAATTTATTTAAATTCCCCCAAAATTAAGGAGATTTTGTATGTGGGTAGCCTATTTACAATGTCATCCAACTTCCATTAGATTCATGTACGCCTGTAACTGTGACGTGTGAGGGTTGTGACTTTAAGCAGCCCCGGATCTTCAATATTAGGCAGGCAAAAACTTAAAAATGCCGCCCCCGCACACTTAGATAATATATTTCATTTTTACTTCTATCATAATAATCTACATAATTATATTATATAAAAGCGAAAGGTCACTCATCAAGGAATCTCAGAAACTACAAATGTTAGGAATCTGAAATTTTGCTTGAAGGTGCTTTTTAGCACGTAGGCGCTCGCTAACACGGGGTTTTGCGAAATTCAACCCCTAAGAGTGAAACAAGGGATGAACGGTTGTATGAACATTCGCAATTTCTAAAGTTCTCAAATTTTGAATGTAAACAATTGAAACGAAGTAATTAAATGTTTGTTCTATCAATTTGGTAATTTCGAACTGAACAGGGTGAAATTGGGGTTGAAATGGGGATGAATGTTAATATGGAAGTTCCCAAACGTTGAAAATAAAACCATGAAACTCTGTATGTAGGCACTTGATACGAAGTAAATAAATGTTTGTTCTAGCAATTTTGTAATTTAGAACTGTAAGGGGATGAAATTGGAGTTGAAATGGGAACGAACGTCTCTTACGCTTTCACACCTAAACAACTAAACCGATTTTAATGAAATTGTATAAAATTGTTTTATTATAATCTGTTTTTAGTAACCGTAAATGTGTGTGGGTATACAAATAGGTACTGCCTGAGTTACCTTAGTATTTATTTTGCGCGGACAAAGTCGCGGGTAAAAGCTAGTGATTTATTATTTCATCTACCAAATTTCCTCTATTGATTCACATTTCGAAATAATTCTTCAGGAAGTAATGCATCCATATCTGTTCTTTATTTTTTTTCTATGTGGGGAAAACGCTTGACCGCCATGCCCGGACATGGCATGGCATGGCGGGGTATATTGGGTGTATCATATTCTCCTTTTGGCATAGAATATACCCGTGTTAGAATATATAAACATGCGTCTTTTCCTCCTTAAACTTGACTGCGTTAAACACCGCCTTATTTATAGACTGCCTCAACAGTCAAGCTAATTGCTTGCTCATGCTGTCTCAGTACCTTAGTTTGCTGCCCACTGACTCTCGTGCGCCATATATGTAACTTTCTACAATGAAGCTATCATCTGCGTTTCCAAAGATATCGGGCTTCAACAGATCGTTGAAATGTAGCAGCGATGAGGTATAAGAGCATGGCAGAAAATATTGGCACTGAAGGAATCTCGGTATTGAGAGTTATTTATACGACGAGCCCTATGACCGACGACGAGAATGATATTATTTATAATGACATATAAATAATACAGTACCTGGGTGACCGAGCTTTGCTCGTTTTAAATACTAAATATACTTAGATACCTACAGATAAAAGACTCCAAGAAATAGATTTTCTTAAAAAAAACGAATTGAAAAAAAAAAGAGAACCCGTCTGGATTCGAACCCGGAGCTACTAATTCGTGACCGATATGAGCGCCCGATTTCCCGTCTGAGCTAATGAGGATCAGTAAAGTTATAGCAAATTCAATAGATCTATCATCCACGTTATTCTTTATGACATAAGGATCATATATCTTTTTGAATTATCCAAATCGGACCATTACTTACGAAGATATTAAATAATAAACATATACCGTTCCTGTCGCTAAAAGTCAATGCACGCGGGAGCGTGTGACGTCACTGTGACGGAACCGAGCGCGGCCGGCCGGTCGGTCGGCACATTTGACGTAGCAGCGGCGACGCGCGACTCGGTTTGTCCCTAATATTTGGCAATTTATTTACATAAAGTGTTGTTGGAGTGTAATTTTGTGATACTTAAGTATAAAACGTACATAAGTAATATGAGTACTAATAAAGTAGAACCGGGTTTTGTGCAAGCTCAGTCAGATAATCTTCCAAAAGTGGATTCTTTTATGGTATTTGATTATCTAGGTAATCATTTCAAGTTCACCAGCGTTGAAATCCGTGGTTGGAAACTACAAAGGTAAGGATGCTGCTTATTTTTCTACGTACGTAGGTACTTATTAGGGTAAGGTCTTGAATCGAGTCGCCTGAATTTAGAGGGGGGAGGGGTGGAGGGGGGGTGGGGGGAGGGGAGGGGAACACCCCCCCGCCATTTTCGCCTGCCGGAATCGCGTAATTTTTTTTTAATTTAATATCAAAGATCATTTTATCTACTCTATTTAAACACTTTTACACCTAACCTTGGGGGAGGGGGAGTGGGTAGGAGGGGGGTTAGGGGCAGGGAACCCCCCCCTGAAATTTTCCCCTGCCGGAACTACATAGTTTTTTTTAAATTTAATATCAAAGATCATTTTGTCTACTCTACTAAAACACTATTACACCTAAATTTAGGGCGGGGGAGAGGGGTAGAGGGTGGGGCTAGTTGAATCTGTCATCTGGACCTAACAGGTCAGAGTTGGATTTGTCACTAATCTCGACCTAACCGGTCTAACTTGGACTCTGGGTGGGCTCCCGCCAGAAGCTCTTGCGGTCGCCCCTGAATGTTGCTTCGCCACACTCAGCCTTCGTTTCGCTACGGAGGTCGCCTCCCTTGAGCTTCTGACTCCCGCATTTTTATAAACACTCTAGGGGTAGTAGCCACAAGACTAGGTGGAGTCGGGGTGCTCTGTGTCGGTTTTGTGACTAATTTCAACCTAACCGGTCTGAGTTGGTCTCAGGGACAAAAATGCAGCCGTAGTGGAGGCTCTGGGCCGGGAGGAGGCGGCTTAGGCAAATGGCAAGGCAAAGACTCAATGTGGAGTCGATTACTAGTAGAGATGGGCCGAGTACTCGGTTAAAGTGTTACTCGGCGTATCTCTAATTACTAGCGGTAGGATCCCAACCGATAGTGATCGGCTCTACAGACGAGCTCTAGAATTAAGTTTGAAATGTGCCCAACTCCCCCCTTTTTTCCTTTTCTTCTCCTACTCTTTAATAGATGAAGTAACTCCGCTCCTACTAAAGTATGCAAAGGACTCATTAACTGAACCCATAACTCACATTTGCAACATCAGTATGGAGTCAGGAATATTCCCTGAAGTATGGAAGGCTGCAAGTGTTATCCCTATTTTCAAATCTGGAGATAAGACAAAACCGAACAACTACAGACCTATCTCACTCCTTAGTGTCATCTCCAAAATACTGGAGAGGCTGGTCAATAAGAGACTAGTGGAATTTCTAGATAGATACAAACTTTTAAATGATCATCAGTTTGGATTCCGAAAAGCCAAATCAACCGAAGATGCAGTAAAGTTGCTAACTGAGACTGTGTCGGCGCACTTGGATGAGGGAATGAAATGTTTGGGTGTTTTTATAGATCTAGCTAAAGCATTTGACAGCGTCAGCACTAAAATACTTCTGAAAAGGCTTGAGAGTGCGGGTATAAGAGGAAACGCATTGAGTTGGTTTGATAGCTATCTCTCAAATCGAACACAAAGGGTCAAATTAGGATGTTACACTAGTGCTGATGTCGAGGTTAAATACGGGGTCCCACAGGGAAGTACTCTGGCACCTACTCTCTTTACGATGTACATCAACGAAATTTTTACCCTAAATATTCCTCAGTGCAAGCTCATTTGTTACGCAGACGACACAGTAGCTATATTTCATGCGAAAGATTGGGCAACCGTTTTCGAGGTAGCAAAGAGTGGAATGGCTATTCTATCAAGATGGCTGGACGAAAGTCTTCTAACCCTTAATGATAAGAAATCTCACTTTATTGCTTTCCACATTTCAAAACCATCAAATACTGATCGT
Organism: Ectropis crepuscularia; assembly: GCA_963693475.1. Classification (NCBI taxonomy): domain Eukaryota; kingdom Metazoa; phylum Arthropoda; class Insecta; order Lepidoptera; family Geometridae; genus Ectropis; species Ectropis crepuscularia. The sequence goes on along the minus strand of OY856339.1, from coordinate 10,376,974 downwards.
TCTAAGCTGACTTTACACCAGAATTGTAAAAATGTCACCGAAGTCAATATTGTCTAACGATTGCTCTTGTGGTGCACTGGTTAGAGTAAAATCAATAAGATACCTAGGAGTTATGATAGACGAAAACCTAACATTTGCATCTCATATCTCTTTCATCTCCAAAAAGATCCGTAAGATGTGTAGGGGCTAAGAGCACGTACTTATGTGGTAAGATTTAGTATATAAGCAGATGACAGCGGTAGAGCGATTAGTCTCTCGCCCCGCGTCACTTGTGTATAATTAAGATCAATATAGTCAGCAGTTTATACGGTGACGTGGTTTCATTTCCTCTCCAGTACCAGTAACACCAACAGTGGTGACCCCGACGTGATCCAGCCCGACGTGATCCAGCTCGACGTGATTCAGTGGTGGTTACAGTGGTGACCACGACGATTGAACAGTGAGTTAAAGAGAAGATTCAGAAGATTTTTTTGTTTGGTGTTACTGCGTTAGTAAATTGTTTTTGAACAATGTTTCCGCACGCTGCACCAGTAAGTGGGCAAGTGGGTCAGCAAGGCATGAAAGACGAGCGAACGAATTACGCTGATTGTGCCCTGGCCGCTATAGGTGTGTCAACGAGACTTCCAGATTTTTGGGTTGACATGCCGCGGTTATGGTTGGCCCAGTTTGAAGCAGTGATGGCATCGCAGAAACAAGGGGATGGAGGAAAGTTCAACATGGTTATATCAAAATTGGGGAGAGACTCATTCCAGACGCCGGTGAACAACAAGTATACGGCGCTGAAGGACCGACTGCTGCAGGTCTATGAGGATAGTGCTGAGCGACAAGAACTTAGCAACAAGAACAAAATTATAGAGAACACCACGTGCTACGACATCGCTGCTGTGTCCGGGAGTAACGAACAGGTACCCCATTTACCTCTCACGGAGCTAGTCAAGCAGATGAGGAAGCTGGAGTTAGAAGTAGCTTCACTACGCAGTAAGGTTCAAGGCCAAGAACGCGGAAGAAGCAGAAGCCGCCAAAGATGGAGCGAAAATAGGACTGGTTCGCGGAAGACCACACCAGGTGATCCAGAGTGGCTGTGCAGATCCCATTTCCGGTTTAAGAAAATTGCTATGCGATGTTAGACAGCCGATAATTGGAGCCGATTGTTCAAGGAATTTTAAGCTGACGGTAGAAAATTAGTACAGAGGATATAGAAAAACAGCAATTATTACGCGTTTGGTATTTTAGAAATTACGAGATTGACCTTTGGGTTACGAAATGCAGCGCAGACGTTTCAAAGATTTATAAACACGAACGTTTTAGCTGACATAGAACAAATGAATAATGGGGTCAATGGCAGCGGTAGTAATGTTGAATAATTAGTTTTGTATGCGTACTTAGAGACTTAGATAACATAACAAATTGGCTCGAAAAATGCAACCTGGCATAAAGAGCATTTGCGTAGGTTATTTGAGCGTTTACGGATATATTAAATGGAAGTTGAAATAGGTAAATGTATGTTGAGAAAAGTAAAATAGATTTTTTATGTTACGAAGTCTCGGAAAATGGAATAAGTCCTTTGCCTGACAAAGTCAAGGTTATTCAGGACTATCTCAAACCGGAGACAGTAGAGTAGTTACGCAGGTTTTTTGGGAATGTAAAATGTTTATAGAGCATACATACCAAACGCTGCAAGAGTACAAAGAATTTTAGATAGATATTTACATGGTGCAAAGAAAAGAGATAATAGAAGTATGGACCAAAAGCAATGGCAATTAGAGCGTTGGAAGAATGCTGCCAAGTTATAGGACCCGGGTCCAGGGGCAAGGTTCACTCTTATGACAGACGCGTCAGACATTAGTATAGGCGCGGTATTGCACAGAAGGAAAAGGGTCTTTGGAGAACCCTCGATTATTTTTGCAAAGAAGCCCACGGAATCCCAGGAAATGTACTGTGTATACGACAAGGAACTTCTGGCGATTTATTCGGGTATTGTATATTTTAAAGATTGGATTGCAAGGGATATGCGTCACGTAATAGGAAATATAAATCAATAGTCATTAGGGCAAACTAGAACCCTGAGTGAGCAATGCGGTTCGACGTCAATATGTCAAGGTTAGCACGGAAGGAAATGTGCATAACAAGCAGAAAAAACATGTGACGAGTTGATAGTTATATTATAGTGTAAACAATTTGTGATATAAGTATGTTTTTTTGGATTGTTATCTTATGTTGTTAGCTTATGTTTTTCTCCTTTTTTTTTTAAAGAAAAGGGTGTATGTAGGGGCTACGAGCACGTACTTATGTGGTAAGATTTAGTATATAAGCAGATGACAGCGGTAGAGCGATTAGTCTCTCGCCCCGCGTCACTTGTGTATTAAGAGCAATATAGTCAGCAGTTTATACAGTGACGTGGTTTCATTTTCTCTCCAGTACCAGTAACACCTACAGATGTTATTTGTAATGAAGGTCATAAGAGCATGCACTGATGAGAAGGTAAAACTGATGGTCTATAAGTCGTTGTGTCAGTCGCTGCTTCTTTATTGCATAGGAGTGTGGGGCGGAGCGGCAAAGACCCATATAAACGAAGTTGAACGCACTCAAAGAGCAATTTTAAAAGTCATGATGGGTAAACCGCGACGATACTCTACAGACAAATTATATCGAGAGGTGCCAGTGCTGAGAGTGCGTCAACTCTTTGTCTTGCGGGCCATTAACATATGTCATCGCGTGTCTTCAAATGCTGAACAGGACGGCCGTAGACGTCCTCGTGATGTACCGCTGCCCAGGATCAGTACCGTGTTTGCTTCTCGGCTTCCTGGTTACGTTCTCTTGTTTACATATAATTCTGTCGCCAAAATCATAGATATAAAAAAAAAACCTTCCCAGAAGTCAAACACAAGATAGTCGAGTGGCTCCGCTCATTAACTGATGACCAAACAGAGAGATTGGTGTTTTTCTCAGAGATGAGGCGTAATGTTGTTTATGGCTCTTACGTGGCCTTTCAGGCACACTGACACTGACATCAAGCGTTCTGACACGAGGCTTTTGATTGGCCGTCTCAGTACAACCCCTGTACGCAATAACCAAGTCGCCCTGAGGTTTTAATCTTTCTCACACTCTGATCCCTGATTCATCAATCTATGGACATCGTAATGCATTTTCTCCTTCTACATCACACCCCGGTACAAACAAGCGCACAGACACGAAAGTACGCGTAAATATCCAATCACTCCCCTGCACACATTCCCTCAACACTCACACTGACACACCCTCACACACACCCTCATACACACTTACTTACGTACACCAACACTCACTCTCACTTACACTCACTCACATTCATTCAACCAACTAATAATCCTTCCACTAACCCTCTTTATTGATTTTCAATTTAATTTAATTAATTTTTAACTTATTCTCTTAATATTTTATAAGATTTTTTAGAAGAATTTGATTTTCTGCAGTTCAAATGTATTAAAGTTAAACTGGTTTGTCACACGTGATTGAAAATTGTAGTGGGTATCTATTATTAGTACTCTTTTTTTTTGTATCATAATTGCTTTGTATTTTGTTTTTAATTCTGTCAAGGCATACTGTCAACAGCGTTATTTTAGTCTGAATTGATTTGGAAATTATTGGGCGCCCAAGACACAGGCTTTGCCTAGTTTGGGGCCCTCCGATACATCTATAAGATTCAAAACTGTGTTACTTGTGATTATGTATTTTTTTTTTCTGTACTGTGCTGTAATTTTGGAAATAAACAATTTATTTACTCCAAGAAAAAATTGTAAAAAAAAAAAAATGTCTGTAAATAAAAAAATTGTTTTGACAAAGATCACGGACCCCGGAGTCTGTGGAGTAGATATTTAAATTAAAAAAAAAAAAAAAAAGTTGGTCTCTGGGTGGGTGGGTAATTTGTTAAGTATTAAAGGGAGGAAAACGATTTTAACAAAACTATGTACGAGTATTTATTCTAATTTATAAACATAGTTGATTACACTTAACATGATCAACATAAAAAAAACATTTTTTTTTTTTTACTTTATTGAACCTCAAAAATCGCGAACAAAACGTTTCGTTTCACGAACTTAGACATAGCAGACATTCAAATTTATGCAATATTTCCTGATATTGCGTTCCATTTCACGCATCCGCGTGTTTTTCGTGTGAATTTACAGAAACTTTAAATGTTAATTAAAAATATTTTCGCGTAACTCCGGCAGCTAAAATCGAATTGGGAGGGTCAAGACAAAGCCCCTTGACCATTCCACATTAGCAGTATCCTCAAATTCAGGCGACTCGATTCAAGACCCGACCCCAAGTGTATCTTTTACATTCGATAGAATATACACTACTCTTAAGTTCTGAATATGTCCCTGTACCTACACTTTACATTCATTTTATTACACCTGCCTATGTAATAAAGTGAATGTAAAGTGTAGGAGGTACAGGGACATATTCAGAACTTAAGAGTAGTGTTTATACTATCGAATGTAAATGAAATAATTGTTTTCGTTCATTCATATGTAGATCATTTCGTGAATGATTTTTTAACCTACTTGCGCTTTATTTAGTGCATGGTTCTCTCAGTTGCTGATCTAGGTATGACAGAATCCAACATAAGATGTCATGGCTGTTTTTTTGCCATCTCGCGTTTTGTTACAAATCGTTCGTTCAGTATGTACTTAGGTAGGATGACTTGAATATAAAGCAAAAACATTTTTGAAGTGAACACTTCTTTAGGCGCGCTATAGACAGAATTTTCGTGGGCTGTGAAATGGATTCATCAATCGTCACGCTTGGATATGATAATGGATCGGATCGGATCGGATCGGATATGAAATATTCGGGTAAACTCGGTAAAAACGGCCAGGTAGGTACCAGGGTCACAGAAACAGTAAAGAGTTTCGATTACCTACCTCCAACAGCCCAGCGTTTATCTCCAGATACCAGGACAACAGAAATATAAAAGAGTTGCGTTTGCCCCTAGGTACCAGTACCAGGGCAAAAGAAACAGTAAAGAGTTGGAATATTCTGTATAATTACGTTGATATAAAACTAGATGGCGCAACCATCGATTTAGCTGGCGGTGTTGAAATTATGCGAATGTACATAGACCTACGATGGTTTAACAAATAATTTGTCCTCTGACTATGTGATAAAATTCAATTAAAAGTGAAAACATTTGAGACACAAGTTTTCACTTCTATCGGCAGTTCCTATGACTGCCAATTTTTTTTATGCATATATTTTATTTCTGTTTTATTTTTATTACCCACGACCCACGACGCAACGCAGACGGTCTATGCGTTTGGGGGGGAGGGGAGGATGTTTGTTTGTGCAATTCATGTCGCCATTTTTCTCCAAGATTACTTGTTTGATTTTGATGCAGTTTTCAGTTATGGGTTTGGGTTTGATTGGTGCATGTTCTTAGATAGGTGTTACGGTGACAACTAACCAGGATCCGCTGAAGCAAACATTGTTTGTTCCATGTTGCCATTTTTCTCCAAAACTACTGGTTCTATATCTTGTCTTTTCTTATAACCTGGTCAGTCAATTTTCTGACGCTTTTTTTTTCGCTTTTGACATTCAAACTTATGAGGCAAAACTCCTTTCTTCAGTTTAAGCTTTCCTCCAACCAACTTAAACTTTACGTAATTTTCCATATCGTCTTCCAACTGAAATATATAAAATACTAGTTAAGCCCCGCTGATGATGATGATGATTGAAACCTTGGTAATCGGTTATGTTCGACCAAGCGGACTGCGCTACGTGTGTTACAATTTATGCGAGTGTTATATTAGTAGGATATATTAATGTAGTTGCTTCTAACAGTAAGGCATAGCTGAGGCAGATACATAAATGCACCACTGTTGTGTAGATGATTAAAAAATAAATAATATAAAATATCATTCACTCTTTGATTTTTACCTAAGTACGTTTCTGTGCTTTAACCTTGGAATATTACATAGAAATGAGAACGGGCAAATAGGTAGGTACGTAGGTTTATACACAATACTCAGAAAAAGTAAGAAGGTATGTTTCTATTAATACAGCAGCTTAAAATAAGATAAATAGAAAGGTACACTGTACTTAATACCTAGTAGGTACCACCTTATTTTAATAAATATCAACCAAATAATAGGTATTGTTATGTAGGTACTCACATCGAAATGATCTTCACAGCATTGTCTTGTAGCCTGGGCAGAGGGTGGAGTTTTATGATCTCTTTTTACAACCGAATACCATTTTTTACGAAGTTTTGGGTCTTTCGGCACGTTAAAAAATAGTTTTTCTGGCGTTTAAATAGAAGTGTTCATACATTTTGGCACTATACAATATTTATACATAGTTTGAAAAGTGAATTACACACAAATCGGACACTTAATTTGTTTTAAAGTCACAATTAAAGAAACAAAACACTGCGCGCCTTATCGCTGCCAACGGCTAACTGGTGGCGACCGTCACAGTGACGTCACAGCTATCGCGACGGCCACTCGGTGAACTTCGCTAGTTATTCGGTCATAACTTGGTCAATTTTTGTCGTAGAACAAAAATTTTTACACTGTTTGTTAAGGATTTCTTAGCTGTATAAATCTGCATACTCAACTAAAAACGTTACGGATCCTCATTATGCTGTCGCGTCACGCGGTGAAATTTACCTTCACATTCTAATGTCTAATGTGACAGTTTTTCATTGTCTAAGAACGCGCATAATATGCGTTTTTTTTAAATAAGACCTAGTTAAATCGATTTATCGTCCCCAAAATTCCCTGCATACATAATTTCAAGAAAATCCGTCAAGCTGTTTCCGAGATTCAGATTCTATATATATATATACATATTTATATAGGTACAAGAATAGCTCGTTTAAAGGTATAAGATTTTTTTTAAATATTGTAATTTATTACTGGATCGATTATTTCAAAAAGTATATAAACGCATTCGAAGCACAACCTACTCGTATATTAGAGTAACGATTTTTTTAACAACAATTTTACTATGACTCTGTCAGTACGAGAGCTAGCGCCTTGTATCGGGCACGTTTTTCCACTACTTTGTTTGTTTCCATTTTCGCTAAATTGTAAAAGTGTAATGTTTGTTGATTTATTTGGCTGTGGCTAATAACATGCCTAAGCATACGAACAAAACCAATTGGGTTCTGTATTAAATTTAATTGAAAGAACTTCGTTTCTACCTGGTGTCCCATGACACCACATCTTATTTTAACTTTTATAGGATACACATGCCTGCCATCTCGCCTGATGTTAAGCGACAATTTTATAATGAATATTGAATAATGATAATCAATAATGATAGTGCATTTTTAATCAGGGGGCTCAATTCTCATCTCCAAACTGTGTTTTGACTTCATAAGCTTACCAAAAGAGAAAACACATCGTCAATGGTATTTGAAACTTATCAAGGATTTTGATCCAAGTCCAAATCTTCAATTCCTAAATCGATCAATGATTATGTCATTGAAAAAAATATCGATCTCTAGAAAGTAATAAAATCATATATATTTTTTACTAAATTTGCCGCCCCCTAAAAACTGCCGCCCTAGGTTTCAGCCTATTTTGACTATGCATGTTTGCAGTCTCATCCATCCCATCACTAAATACATTTTTTGTGTTACGTTGTACGCATAAAATTTAGTTTATTTTCATTTCAATTTTATTTTATTTTATTTTTGGGCTAGAACATTCTAGTTGGGTTTCATTTATAATTTATGGATGATAGCTATTAATAATTCAAAATATTACAAACGTGGAGCAGTTGTAATACTAAGTAATAATATTGTAAATCACGGCAATTTTCATAAAACGTTTCGTGTTACGAAACTAGTCGGAACTGTTATAGGACTCATGCTACAGCGCTCAGAGTATAATAAATATGGTTCATGACGTACCACGGTACGTCAAAAATAATGTAATGCGGTACGTCATGAACTGAGGTCATGAACCTTATTCGATCGTCTATGGCTCACTCGTTATTTTAAACATTTCGACATAATGCATAATATATTTGGCAACACTGCGTCCAGAATGGTGGCAGAGTGGCTGAACGGCTAGTATCCATGGTCAAATTAAATAAAAAAAGTAGTGTCAGACTGTCAGATTTGAGAATATAGATTATAGATACAGACACTCTCTACCTTCAGGGGTGGTCGACTCTCTTAGGGCCAGGTGGGATAAAAGTACATACACGAGGGGGCTCCAAACGAGTAGTAGCAATATATACGCGCGTCTCTTTCTAACGTTTCATTTTAGAGATAAAAAACCTGTATTTTTTCGTCTATTCATTCGATTCGTCGAACGATTTTGTCGTTCGACGAAGCCGTCTAGACTCTAGACGGGGCAATCGTGCGGGGCAGAAGTAGCACATCTGAATTTTCCTTATTTTTGTTTAAATGGGGGGTGGCGGTTCTATATGGAGATTACGTCAGCAATAATTATTTATTTTTGAAGTGAAAACTTCTTTAGGCGCGCCTAGACAGACTTTTCGTGAGCTGTGAATTTAATTCATTCGTCACGCTCGGGCATAAGAAAGCTTCGGGTAAACTTGGGACCATGGCTATTGGCCATCTAGAAATACGTCAGCTAATGGGAAATGCTGAAAGGGTGTGGACAGGCCATCATGGCATGGCCATCTAGAAACTGTATCAGCCAATGGGAAATGCTGACGCATTTCTCATTTTCACGCATTTCATGGTTACACCCGTGTAGTTTCCAAGGTAAGCTATCAAATTCTGAGTTATAAGTTTTCACTTTTATAGGCAGTGCCTATGACTACCAAATTTTTTTTGCACTTTTATTTTTCGACTCATTTTCGAAATGTATAGTCTAGTGGAGAGCCTAAAACCTTGGAACACCTCGAAGCTGAAATAATTGTACTTGTACTTTGCTTAGTCAGTCAGATATTATGGAAGCTTGCGAAATAAATGATTATACATTCAATCATCCGCATGCCTAACGACAACTCTTAGTCCGGTTAATCGAGTTTTCATTATAATCATTTTCTGACGTTTTGCGTCTTGAATTTAAATCATAGATCACTTGTAAGTCGAATTCGTTACAGCAGCAAACTGTGTGCATAGGTTGGCGTGTATATAAAAAACTAGCTGTTACCCGCGACTTCGTCCGCGAAATAAATACTAAGGTAACTCAGGCAGTACCTATTTGTATACCCATACACATTTACGGTAACTAAGAACAGCTTATAATAAAACAGTTTTATACAATTTCATCCAAATCGGTTCAGTTGTTTAGGTTTGGGTATGAATTCGTATGAGACATTCGTCCCCCATTTCATCTCCAATTTCATCCCCCTACAGTTCGAAATTACAAAATTGCTAGAACAAACTTTTATTTCGTTTCAAGTGCCGATATACAGAGGTTCATGGTGTTATCTTCAACGATTGGGAACTTTCATATAGACATTAATCCCCCATTTCAACCTCAATTTCCTTCTTGTAAGTTTGAAATTACAAAATTGCTACAACACACATTCGTTTGCTTCTTGTCAAGTGTCTATATACAGAGTTTCATGGTTTTGTCTTAAACGGTTGGGAATTTCCATTTTGACATTAATTCCCCATTTCAACCCCAATTACATCCCCGTACAGTTTGAAATTACAAAATTGCCAGAACAAACATTCGTTTGCTTCGTGTCAAGTGCCCATATACAGAGTTTCATGGTTTTATCTTCAACGGTTGGGAAATTCCATTGACATTCATCTCCAATGTCACCCCCGTACAGTTCGAAATTACAAAATTGATAGAAAAAACATTTAATTGCTTCGTCTCAAATGTCTAGATACAAAATTTGAAAATTACGAATTTTCATACAACCGTTCATCCCTTGTTTCACCCTCTTAGGGGTTGAATTTCGCAAAACCCCGTCTTAACGAGCGCCTACGTGCTAAAAGGGACCTCCATGCAAAATTTCAGATTCGTAGCATTTGTAGTTTCCGAGATTCCTTGATGACCTTTCGCTTGTATATAAAAAAATATATAGATATTAGTTGATCCGCTGACATTATCACTTTAGCCATTCCTATTTATTGGATTTCATACAACAATTTTGTTATAGTGATTTCATTGTAATTATAATAAAATTACATATACATACAAATTACCTACAAATTTTCTCTAGATAACTCGATTAGTAAAATAACAATAAAAATAAGTATCGAGTCAAACATTTTCGTGGTGTCATTACGTAGGTATCTCTAAAAGTCTAAAACGAACGACACAAGAAAATGGCGTCGTGTTTTGTTTACGTGCTTTATTCTTGTTTTTTTGCTAAAATCCAGTTTATTTACATTTTATCCATATATTTCCGCTGTACTTCGTCATGAAAGAGAGCCAACGAAAATGTGCTAAGTGTGGCAGATCGCCTGCTGGTGATTCTACCATCACGCTACATCGTTTTCCTAAACCTGGAAAAAGGAATCTTTTACGGTAAATACTTACGTTGTTCGCCAAATCGCGAATATTGTTGTGATATTATCATAAATTTCACGACTTATGGGCGCCCGGCGGAAACTAAAACACATTTTTGTAAATTATGCTTTCAGTTGCGGGTTGTGGGCCAAGTATTGCTATCCTAATGAAGAATAGAAGAATGAGCTTCAAACCAATTTTAAAGAACAGCTGTACAAGAAGGATTTTATGCTGTGTCATCCATCACTTCAAGCCATCTTCTTTAATTTCTGGTGGAAAACAGCTTATAAAATCTGCTACAACCGATGAAAGCTATGATGAGGTAAATATATTTTAATTGTTTTCTAAAAGATAAAAAATAATAATTTACTGTATGTTGTGCTTGGTAAAATAGTATAAATTATTTAATTTTAGATGGTGAATGTTACTGAACTGAAGCAGGTTCATCTACAAAGCAGCCCCTACTAGAAAACATCAATATGTTGAATACTGACATACTGCAGTGGTCACTACTACTGAACATGAAGCAGGTCCATCAACGAAGGCTGACATAAAGCCAGTGACTACTATATGAGAAAATAATGAGGTTGGTCTATCAAAGTTATCTAAAAATAAAGCTGAAATCAGAAAAAATAACATGTGTCAGAATTTGGTGTCGGCATCATTATGTCTACATTTTACTAATTCAATACTACTGTGTCTTATTACTACCCATGACTTTTATTTGTAGTTGAGCAGGACATGAGTCTGATGGTGAGCAATGCGCCTTAGTTACACAGCTACATAGTCTAAATCACTACCCAGTACTGCTCTGGGTAGCGATTCTGAAACCATTCGGTTGCATCTGACACGGAATCTCATCTCTCGGTCTTTGTCCTATCTGTTTAGCATGACAAAGACCGAGAGATGAGATTCCATGTCGGATGCAACCGAATGGTTTCAGAATCTCTACCCTGCTCTCGTTACTTAGAGATTTAAGATGTTTTACCTCAATGCCCTGTAATTTCTTTCGAAATGTTGCTCTTCAAACCCTTGCTTTGCAACACTAACAAATAAATTTATTAGTTTCGAATGTTTAATGATGAAATATATAATCATGAGGAAAATAAAACTTTCAGATGCTGGGATGAACATAACTGAAGGTGGGAAACAATCACTCAAGTACATCCTTAAAAAAAATGTGTGGAAGAATGTGCTTCTACGAGTATTATAAAAATATTGTTATAATATTGAATTTATTTATCGGTAGTGGTGTACATGTTTTGATTACATTTTGAAGTCTCAAGATTGTATTTTCCAAATACCTAATTGAAATAAATGTATTGAATCTCAACACACATGTTTTTTTCTACACCACATCAAGCCATGAATTTATATAAGACAAGAAAAAGAAAAGGTAGGTTATAAACCACATGGAACTATAGCCTAACTAATATAAACAAAACTTACTTGCAAGTAGTAAGCAAGTAGGTTTTGTTTATATTATTTGGGCTATAGTTCCATGTGGTTTATAATCTACCTTTTTACCTATAACATTTAAAATTTTCCCGCCTACGCAAATGGTAGATTTTAAAATTTCCCGCCTTGCGCACTGAAAGAAGTTTGAAGGGGGCTGAAAATAGATGGAGCCACTTTTCTACGAAGTATGGAGTTGACATTCTTCTTGAGTAATATTGTTCTGTGCTCTACCTGGTCTGTGGATACAGACTATGGGATTAATTTCATAATTTTTCGTAAATTTATTTTCTGCTGTAATTATTTCTGATATTCAGATACTCTGATAATAATTTCGATGTGGAATTGATAAAGTAATGGGGTGGTAAAGTTCACTTCTTGATAATTCAATTCAAAGTGATAACATTTTATTAACATTACTAACCTATGATGTTGCCAAAACTCCTTTTATTTTAATTATTCTTCATACTAACACGTAATAATTTACATAATTTTGAAGGTAAGCCACTAACCCATTCGCGCATTGCATAAATCATGCCAGTGTAGTTAATAAATTGATGTGAAAAATCACAGACACTATGTTCCTGAGTAACTCTTCATCAGCTGATCCGAATATCAAAATATAACACTATTATTGTCTGCTCGCAACTTCATTTGTGTATAAATAAGAAAGAATTAATTCATAAATAGCTTTCATTTTTTGGGATAATGAATAATCTGTTTTATTCCAGACTAATGAATTTTAGTAACAATAGTAATTATTCAGTTTTAACAACATAATTGAGCTACAAACATCCAAACTTTTACAATTACTGTTCTTGTTTAAAAACATTATGCTATCCTATCAACTTCAATGAAATATACTTAATTTTTAATTTCTTCAGTAGCTTATAGCACTTGACCTTGAGAAATCTCTAAAATAGCCTTCTAGCTTAGAGGTGTAGTGGAGAATCACTAATCCTTGAGTTTATATAATTATAATATCTATGGACTGTAAAAGCTGCTTATTATATTATTGACAATTTATTTATATCCTGTTTCTTACCAACTATAGATTATCTATTTCTGTTACATTTGCTAAACAACCTTCAACAGGATTAAGAGCGAGAAGACCAATTAATGTCATGAGATGTAACATTAAGCAGCCAAGATGTCGGAGAGCCAGCTGCTAGAGCGGGGGTGCCTCAACGAGGGCGGCATGTCTGTGCCCGTGGCTCCCAGGAAACTACGAGACAACTGGAAAGAGTTTGTGTGTGGCGGGGGCTCTGCCTTCTGCAATATACTCATCAGCTATCCACTCAACAAGCTCATCTTTAGACAGGTAATCTTAATATAGAAAAATCCAATGTCATGATGTTTGTTCCCAGTTTAACTCTTCACTAAATCAACCAATATTCACAAAAGTATTCGTTTATGTGTAATTTGGTCCAACTTGAGAGATTGGATAGTCTTTATATTTATTAAAGATCATTTTAATATGACAATATCTAAGCTAAGTGTGCATGAACTGCTAGTTTAGATATAAATAGGTAAAAACTGTAGCGTAAGGCATAAGTGTGATAAAGTATTGCAGTCTTGTGTGTTGCTTTGGAGCCTTACTTTCAAGAAATCTAGCTCTGAAGGAAAAGAAACACTGCTGCAAAGACTGTGCACCCCAACAACATGAAACATCAGTTTTGCATTTAAGGAAAAACAAAACACAATAAATTTTATTGAACTGATTATCTCTGTCTTGGGGGTCTTACAAGGCCACTTTAAATTGAATTTTTTTTTATCAATATACACCTTTATGATAATTATAATAAAGTGAAAACTTCTTTACTCCTTTTTAACAGTTTGTTCTTAAATTTCACCTTGCCCTTTTATACTCCTGTACTGTTACTCATACTGCCATTAGTTCTGTCAAACAGCCCTGGCTGCCTCCTTTTTATGAGCCATCATTTAATTTGGTAGAAATTCTTATCAAGATAAGTCACTGATAATTTTTGTAGTTATCATTTATCAAATAATATTGCAATGGGAAAACAATTTACATCATAAAGTAGAAGAAGAAATGTTATATACAATTTAATTGAAGCAGTAGTCACTTTGCTGGGGATTGTAAAATTTGTATTAATTTCCCTCAGTTGAAGGATGATAACAGTTTACAACATAATAATTTTTAAAGCTATGAGGGAAATGAAACTTTGGGAATCTAATTTTTAAGAATGTTATTTGAATAGAGAAAATATTCATTCTCAATGAAATAAATAATTGTATATCTCGAGGCAATGAATGAAATGCTGTGCTAGAGAATGAATTGTGTAATGACAATGACTTCTTCATGCGTCATAATATCACCGATAATAATAAATTTAGTAACAAATTTATTAATTCATGCAATTCGCTATTTCAATTGCAAACAGATAAGGGACTCTGTGTAGTTTTTGGAGGACCACATTTAGACATTCTTGATCTAGTGTGTATGACTCATTCTCTATTTATATCCTGCTAGTCCAGTGCAATTACGGAAATAAATAAACACAAAATTATGTAGTTTCGGGATTATAAAGGATTGATAAGGGGGGGGTGTATTCTGCGCATATATTCCAATATGAGGGATTCTGGCGAGGTCAGCTCAAGGTAATTTCGATGAAAACGCGTTTAATTCGATATCTCGAGAACGGTTAGTGTTAGGCAAAAAATTGTAGAGACCTTTTCTCTTCTAAATTAAATTTACTAACTTTTTTAACTTAAATCTTTATTTTTTATCAATATTTTTCAATTTATTGGTTCCTAAAGACAAAAATTTTACATTTTTTCCTCCCTTTTTTTTTATTTTTCGCCATTTTCTCCCCAACCATTAAATTTTATTAAACTTTACCGATTATTTAAAGTGTAGATCTTTTAATTATGAACAACCTTTTTTCTGTAATGTTAATACCTTCAGAGTTATATATGTATTACTTTACCGAGCGAAATCCGCGCCACTGTCGCAATATCAGGGACATCAGTGGGTATTTAGTACTTGAAAGAAAAATTTATAAGTATTCCATGATCATTTATCAGCCAACTTACCTGTATCAAAAGGGGAATTGATTAAACTATTTAAAAATTCAAATATCATTTAAATATTGTACTTCTTCAATTTGGGTATTTTTTATTCCATTCGATGGGATAATAATGTGAATAAGGATTAGTAAAAGAAGTAAATGAATAATTAAAACTGTTTCACACATTTATTGATAAAAAATAGGTCATAAATTTGCTAAATTAAGCACCCGAGGTCGATGGAAGTGATTAATTAAGGCCGTACCCCGAGCAAATGACCTTGAGTATTTCTTACCTCATCGCACACCGCAAGAAAGAGCAAGAGAGAAACAGTAGGAGTTGTCGCTGTTTTACGCTCAAATTTTAGAATAAACTCTGTATAAAATGAGATTTCGGTCTTTTGAAAAAAATATTTCTACCAAAATGTTTGTAATGGAATTGCCTATCCGTTGGTGTAAGTACAAAATCCAAATAATGGCGGTTTTTCGAGTAGATGCATGATAATTACAATTATTTAATTTTTTTATGGTTTCGTTGAGGCGATTATTTACACAATAAATCCATTAAAAAACAAAAAGTGGCCAAGTGCCAGTTGGACTCGCCCATGAAGGTTTCCGATGCAGCAAGTAACATAATGTACATAGTAGATACACATAGTTCTTGTAGTTCGTTGTAACTTTGATCGAAGTTTTAATAATAGTGTATTTATGACGTACTAAAAAAAACGACTCATCAGATCGAGTTCAAACCAATTTTCGTTGGTAGTTTTCATGGTAATGTACCTACATCATGTATTTTTTTTAGTTTTTTTCATTCTCTTACTTTAGAAGTTAGAGGGGGGGGGGGGCACACATTTTACCACTTTGGAAGTGTCTCTCGCGCAAATTATTCAGTGTAGACGAAAATGATTGTAGAAACCTCAACATCATTTTTAAGACCTATCATTAGACACCCCACACGTGCAGGTTTGAGGAAAAAAAAATTTTTGAGTCTCAGTTCGCAGTATGGGGGGCAACCCTAATTTTTTTTTTGTAAAAATATTAATGCGGTTCACAGAATACATCTACTTACCAAGTTTCAACAGTGTAGTTCTTATAGTTTCGGCAAAAAGTGGCTGTGACATACGGACGGACAGACAGACAGACAGACATGATGAAACTATAAGGGTTCCGTTTTTACGTTTTACGGAACCCTAAAAAAGAAAACTACCATTTGAAGCCAAGAAGTTGTAGAAATTTAATGTATTTTTTACCAATTGATATTTGTTTAGGCTAATGAGTAAATAGCTCTGTAAACTGAACAAAACACTCGTTTTGCTGGGAGACGCACCTTCATATTTAAGGCTCTGACGGTATCGGGGCATACGTCGTCCTCGTCCATTGCGTCGAAAATATCATCGTTGATAATATTGGCGGTATTAGAACAATAGTTGTCTTGGCAATTAGTGCAAATTACTGAGCAAAACAAGCCGGCCTTTCTACATCCGCACGCTTTGCCGCAGTTGGTTTTGCATTTGCACGCAATCGATCTGAGCAAATCTTCCGGAGCTGGTTTCAGTGACATCAGTATCGGCTCCAATCCACGGGGCTCCAAATTCTTAGGCTAAAAATAGATTTCATAGGAAAACGGTTACCCCAGGTAGGTATACGAGAGTCGCGGAACAGATGTCCTTAAATACCTGCACTAATCCACGCACAGTGTGTCCGTGAATACACGTTGTGACAGTGGCGCGGATTTCGCTTGGTAAAGTAACATATAACTCTGAAGGTATAGGCATTACAGAAAAAAGATTGTTCATAATTAAAAGATCTACACTTAAGATAATCGGTAAAGTTTAATAAAATTGAATGGTTGGGGAGAAAATGGCGAAAAAAGGGAGGAAAAAAGTACAATTTTTGCCTTTCGGAAGTAATAAATTGAAAAATATTGATGAAAAAAAAGTTTTAGATAAAGAAGTTAGTAAATTTAATTTAGAAGAGAAAAGGTCTCAACAATTTTTTGCCTAACACTAACCGTCCTCGAGATATCGAATTAAACGCGTTTTCATTGAAATTACCTTGAGCTGACCTCGCCAGAATCCCTCAAATTGGAATATATGCTCAGAATACGGGGTGTATTCTGAGCATATATTCCAATCTATCCATCCTTCCCCTATCGATCCTTCATAATCCCCAAACTACATCATTTAATGTTTTTTTTTCCGTAATTGCACTGGACTATGCCTTGAGGTTTATTGTTTGTATATACAGGTTGAGAAAATTAAGTGATTTTTGGCTTTTCTCTCACATACAAATAAAAGATGACAGTATTTTAATTTGATCTGAATGATTCTTTTTTTTATTTTGCCTCTGAATCTGTGCACAGAATGCGATCCCAACTCACTCTACTGTCTCAATTTAAATCAAAACATTTAAAATCTGTTGAAGTTTAAATCACTGTGGAATTTTGAGCTACACTCTCATACAGTATAAATTGGTTCTAAAATGTCGGCTTATTACCGAAATAAATATTAATCGTTGGGGTAGACGGGTTCTGGAGTGGAGACCGCGAATCGGTAAACGCAGTGTAGGACGCCCTGAGACTAGATGGAGTGACGATATACGAAAGGCGGCTGGTGGCGGTTGGAAACGTAAGACTGAGGATCGGGCTGAGTGGCGAAATATAGGAGAGGCCTATGTCCAGCAGTGGACGAACACGGGCTGATGATGATGATGACCGAAATGACTGCCAGGGGATTTGTGGAATTCGAAAACCTAAGGGGATTTCGGGAATTAGCCAACATTTCATGCATGTTTTGTAAAAGAATAATAAATAATATTGATAAATCATAGCCAATTGTGTTGTCCCTGCCAGTGATTTGATAAACCGCACTTAAATCACAAAGTTTAATCTGATTTTATCAGTTGATCATTCTAAAATTGCATCATTAAATACATTCTTATCAAGTGTGCACTCTTATATTCACTAATCTTTGAAAGGCACACCTTTATACTCAGAGAAAACTTCGTGTTGATGGCTTGCATTGAACATTGGCTGTTACTAGCTGTCCTTAGCCAAAGACAAGTCAAGTGTCTTACAGTAAAGACAACACGATGGGGCCTCAACTTCTTAAAAATACTAGATGTAACTATTGTGTTCTGTTTAGTACAGGATAGTGCCATCTAGTATTTTCAGTAAAATGATCTTGAGTAACCATTTAAGACAGCAGTGTGGTCATAACTTAAACTATGTTTTTGGTTTATTCCTAATCCTAGTAACTTCAGAGAACCAAACACTTCCCCCCCCCCCCCCAAATAGTATATTTGTTAAATTAAAAATCTAAAAGAAATCAAAATATCTAAATCTGAGGCTGTGTACTGGTGACCCTACTCCAAAATTTGAGGCCGGGACCGCGCCTGTGCGTATGTCCTGCTTCTGGACATAAGCTGATGTCATCATCTGGATGATAGGGTGGTAGGATAACTGGCAATGGTGTAACTCTATTCTATAGAGTTAGACATTCTTACCTACTTATACCCTGAGTGTAACTGTATCCTGATTACTTATGTATCTTTCTTTTCTTAATTTCCAGATGATGCACGGAGTGGAAGCTACATTTGCCTTGAACCAGCTGCAGAAAGAAGGGTTGACGTATCTATACCGTGGAATGCTCCCACCTTTGATGCAACGGTCACTTTCCATGTCCATAATGTTCGGAGTCTACGATCAGAGCTTGAGGCCCTTATTAGACTACGAAGTAAACACGTACGTTGCGAAGATGACAGCTGGTGTAATAGCTGGTTGCGTAGAAGCTACTCTAATGCCCTTTGAAAGATTACAAACGTTACTCATCCATCCAAAGTATCACAATAAGTTTAAAAATACAGCACACGCTTTCCAACAAATCTCCAAATATTACGGTATCAAAGAGTTCTATAGAGGGTTGACGCCGATTCTTTTAAGAAACGGCCCATCGAATGCTCTGTTTTTCATTATCAGAGATGAGGTCCGAGATAGGTTGCCGGCTCAAGAGAAGATTATGTATCAAGGTGTTCAGAACTTTCTGGCTGGAGCCAGCATTGGTGCATTCCTCAGCACACTGTTTTATCCGCTGAATGTTGTAAAGATCGCGATGCAATGTGAACTGGGCGGTCCACATAGAACCGTTGCATACGAGTTTAGATACGTGCTACGCAAAAGAGGTTCCAAGTTTGGAAATTTTTACCATGGAGCACTACTAAATATATCTAGAGCATTTTTTAGTTGGGGTATTATAAATGCATCCTATGAGATGTTTAGGAAACTATTGTACCCTTAGTTGCGGTCTGATTTCGTAAGAGATCATATTGCATCGCACTGTGGTTGATGAAAATTTGAATTCAAATCGGTTAGCTATTACGATAAATGTCGAACGCTATAGCAATCTACATCTCATTCTTGTGCGTGATGGTTATGTATGTCAGCAAGGTGATTATGACTACCATTGGAATCAGGAATTAAAGCGTTTACAAAATGTCATACCTGTGAAAAATAGTACACAATCTCGCCACAGGTGGCGTTAGTTTGTTAGAGAATTTTGGCGTATGCCAAATGCAATCTCAGCCAATATAAAAAAAAAACACTGATTTAGCAGTCATATAATGTCATTCTGAAAACGCCTCACTGTCCTAATTACTTGTACGGAACTTAATACGAGCTAACATGGTTACTGTGCCATGGATGCGTGTTTAGTCGGATCGTGAGCTTTATTCTCAGACATTTAGAGTACAAATTCGTTTTTGTGGTTCTGTGTTGATCTCATTGCGATTGAATGTGATGTGAATAAAAATCACCTGCAATTTTGTACAAATAATGACCCAAATAGTGTTGAATCAATTTATTATTTATTTGTTTATTTTGTTGAGCGTTAAGATATTGTAACGGGATACAATTTGCAACCTATGATATTATAATGTAATCGTTTAATTTGATTGGCAAATGATATTACACAAAATATTGAGTCTGACTGGCCTGTATCGCGTAAATCAAGTAGTCTATAAGTTTTTTATGTAGTTGTATCGCTTCCACTCAATAATGTGTAGTGTAGAATAATCATTTTTACGCTTATAAAATTTAAAAAAATGGTTTTGCTCGAAAGAAATAAAAATTATCATTAGATATTTATTTAAAGTGATTATACGTTTCTCAGTATTTTATTGTAAATATGAAATCCGAAATTAATGTTTTCATACAAGAGTATGATTTTATTTCTGGTTGCAAATTGAATTCTGTTATAATAATGTTATGTTGCAATCCAAGTTTCTATTATTATTTATTGCAACTTTATTTTAAGTAGGCAAAATGTTTTACAATTTAAAGCATTTATGTGTAAATATTGTTTTGTTTGCAAATTATCATTTTGAAGTATTACAATTGTGATAGTAACTAAGGGGGATAAATGTAATACGAAAATCGAGATAAAGTATCTAAAAGGAATCAAATGAGCACTTTATTTTAACATAATATGTAATTGATATCTGATATTTCATAGAGAACGATAAAATATTATTACAATTATTGCTGAATTTTAATTTGCTGTTTGTTCGTCTTAAGTCGTTTGATGTTCCAAAGACACGAACGAAGAGATTTGACTCTACTTTTGTGATAAGAGCGTCTAGGTTGTGGAATACGTTGCCTGAGTGGGTTTTCCGCGATGGTTACAATCTTTGTGTCTTAAATGGAGAGTGAATCGGTTTTTTTTCTAGGTGCACACGCTCCATCGTAGACCGCATCGTCGCTTAACATCAGGCGAGATGGCGGTCAAGTGTAAACCTATAAAAGTTAAAAAAATATTAAAAAATTGGCTGGATTAAAGTGTGAATGGCACAGCAATTAACGCTTGGGACTAAACAGATTGGTCCTTACGTACATTACATATATATAGTGCAATCCACGAAGACGCGCCCCACTATTCCTCCTAACCGTTTATAGTATATGTGTGCAAGCTTCCGTCAATGTTTGAGTGTTATCGGTACACACTAATTACCTGTGAATGCACACGCACACTACAATGACTGGTGAATGGTTCGCGACTGACGCTCGGAGCAAACGCGATTGGTGGAAACGAAACTTGGTGGGGCGCGTCTTCGTGGATTGCACTATCTATATTTACATACGCAATCGCCCCAAGATTTTAATTCAGATCCGCTATAAGACATAACATACAAGCTGACCTACCTCTACTTACTACTCTACTACCTACCTCTACTTGGCTTGGCATTAGTCTCATCTTGATTTTTTGACGTGATACTTCTTGTAAATTGATGAACGCCGGCTGCACGCACGAGAAGAAAGAAGAAAGAAACGAAACGAAAGAAACCGATAGAGAGCCACCGGCCCAAAATGTTGGGCTTGTGACGCATCTGTAGAAAATGACGTTGACACGCAAAAATGTCGTCCGTAACCGACAACCTTTTTTTCAAGAATCATCAATCATCATCATCCACCAATAGTCATAGAGAGGTGGATCATTTATTATTTTATATTTATAAAATACATGCACGAATGTCAATTTGTACTTATAATATACATATTGGTATTATTAAATCAAGCCGAAAATTAAAACATGTATGAGACCCTTCGATGACGTCGTTATAAAAAGCGGGATGTATTAAATTTGACAATCGTTATTAGGGTGCTGAATAGATAAATCTCGTACAGTACAACCAACTTATCTATAGAATGTAGCGATGGCGCCATGATCGAAAAGTGTTCTTCTATCTAGTACAAAAATAGACAACTGCTTTGTTATTTAATACTCGCAAGTAGTTCCGGTTTTGGCCGTTTCATATTTAGATAAGTTGGTGACACTGTATTGAATTATCTATTGATTATGATAAGAAAAAAATAAAAAATAATAATTTACCTCCGTACTGCCTTGGATTTGAAATTTGTATAGTATTCTACTAGGGCTTGACGCCCTTTCATTTGATACCAATGTCGAGGAAGTACCTAGTAAAAAAAGTGTAATTCGCCATTTTTGGTGGCGACTATCTTGGATTTAAAATTTGTCACAGTGTTTAGTATTCTACTTGTCACCTGTATTTGTTTGTAGTATATTTCACTATAGTATTATTTTTAATACTGGGATTTGAGTCTAAATATGTGTCATATAAAAGAACAAGTATCTGATTATTTAAAGAACTGGGTATGACTGATAAAATTTAGTGTAGAGGGCGCCGGTGGGATACCATTCACTTCTACCCGCCATCTCAAAAAGAGTTTTAGAGGGGTTGGCGCTATAAGTAGATGGAGCTAAGCCGTTGAAGAGCATTCCTTTGTGAAATTTTATATGGGAAAGTTCGAACAGTTGTCAATATAAATTCTTACATTTATTCAATTAGTTTACGTTTACTCAATTGATAACATACTAGTCAAGCCCTTCCATTTGATATCCGTATTGAAGTAGGTTGTGAAAAAATATTTTATCCGCCGTTTTGTGGAGGCCGCCATCTTGAATTGATATTAATTAACCAACATAGCTAATAACGACCGCAAAGAAATTAACTTGGGACCTTACTGGACCAGAGTCGCAGAAGACAGAGCTCAGTGGAGAGAGCTGGAGGAGGCCTATGCCAGGAAGTACGCCGAATTGCGAGACATGCTATACCTACTTAGTAAATAGGACTGGAAAATATGTATTGCCAAATTTCTAGCGGATTCTGAATAGAAGGGCTTTATTATTATAATATAAATTGCGAGTATTTCTCAAAAATCAGAACGGGATTACGGGAGACGGGACTTAAACATTTTTTTTTGAAGACTAACGGTTAGACGCGGTTAGCTGGCTATAGGATTTTTAAATTAATTCGCCCTTTTATTAGGAGAGCTACCTGTGCCAGTTGACCTCTGCCTACCAAACTTTAAGTTAGCGGTGAGGAATGCTTTTAAGTATGGTCTACGTACCTCTGTGCCTAAGTATGGGAAGATTAAGTTAGTAGGGCCTGCGCCTTTCTAAAACTGTTGTGTTTATAAAATAAGACTAAGTGTTGTGTGAGAAATAACAACTTATACTTATTCATAGATACCTACTTAGGTAATATATTTATAAACACTTTATAAAGACTAGGTAATATCATAAAGACTACACATATTTAATAACCCGGGCAGATTACTGGTAGATTGATGTTAAAGACAATTAACTTTATGATTTAGGTAGGTACCTATATATTTTTAGGTAGAATAGAATAATTTAATTGGTTAACCGAATCAGAATTATAATTGTAGTAGGTACTTACCTAGATAAAAGTAGTTACCTATAGGTGTGTATAAAGACGAATGGTAGATGTTATAAAAAACCATAGTTGCGTCGTGGCTAGAAAATACGCGTCACAATCGTGAAGTAGTAGGTTCGAATCCCATCTACACATCTTAGTGTTTTTCCAAGTGTACAATCATCAGTCAGCGTTACCTACCTACCAAATGATTCATTTTCTAAGTTCTGATACTATCCGCATTATTACTTATCCAATAATGTGTGATTTAATGGTGAAGGAAAACATCTTGAGAAAACCGGTATAAATGAGCCAGCGCGGTGGATTTTGGCCTTGCAAGCTTTAACGGTGAAAGAAATCATCGTGAGGAAACCGGCACATATGGGGCAGCAAGGTGGATTATGGCCTTGACTCTCCTGACGTAAAATCCAGTACTTACAACAACAATCATGTGTATTTCATTGTTATTCAGTATAGTGTAATCAAAATAAATTTTCCGGCTCTGACTTCATTGTTCGAACGTCAATAAAGTTACCTAAAGAAAATGAATGAGAAACAATCGGCGAACAGCCATGCTTCGCCGTAACCTTACAATGAAATGTTATCGATCGTTTTGTTGTGTACTGTTCTGCTTAATTCCCTAGTATTGTTGGGTAAGTGGTTCGAATTAAATTTGTACCTGTATCCTGTTGAAACGGATTTAATTTCTCAGAAAAAAACTTGTAAACTAGGTTTTTGGCTTTAAAAAAGACATTTATAAAGACAGTCAATACATTAAATTTCCACCTAAGTAGATACATACTATGAAGTGAGAGAGTGACTAACAAATCTGTGTTTAGTACCTATGTATGTACTATATATACTTTTTGAATGACCTGCCTAGGTACTTATAATAAATAGCTTGACTTGCTATCTCAATTTTCCTACTGTTTTTTTTACTTTCTTTATGTTCGGGGTAAATTATGGCACTAAGCCCTAAAAACAAAAAATACAATTTTCTTTTAAACCATAAACCGTCGACAAACATTTAACATAAAATAATTTGTCTCCAAACATAACAACCAATTAGGTAGGTACCTAGTCTTCCCATGATAATATTATTGAAAATATATACCTAGTTGTGTGCGTGTTTGTAGGTACTTAGTAAACAGTTTATAGCATGAACATACATTAATTATTATTATATAAATGTCAAGTAACAATACGTATTATTTTGGAGATGAGATATCATTCATTTGGCTTCATGTAGGTAAGTACCAGATAGGTATACCTATCTGAGTGCCACCATTGCAGCAACCACGCGTGCGAACTAAATATTTATTGCGATATACTTAATTTTCGAACCCCCAGGGGCAGTTCGTCCAAAGTATCGTTTCGACTACCAATACGAGGAGGCGTTCGACAGCTTCTACAAACTGCACTCGACTGCGACGAATTGGGCGGAGGCGCGGATCCGCTGCGCCGCTGAGGGCTCCGAACTCCTGGTCTTGGACTCCCTAGACGAAGCTGACGCTGTAGTGCTCCTTGTCACGCTAATACTGAACAAGTATGAAGGCATCTTCGTGGGGATACATGATTTGTACTCGGAGAGGTCTTTCGTTACCATCAGAGGTGCGTCTTTTCGCAATTTGCTCTATGTTTATTGTCAGGTAAGTTCGATTGAGTCTTGGCAAGAGTCTTGAACCTATGAAGGTAAAAATATAGGTATTGAATTTTGAACCTGCTATTTATAGGTAAAAATATTTACATGTTTAGAAGTTGGAAGTACATTAGGAGAAAATCCTAGCAGTGTAGGTAGGTATCCTACATAGCGTCGGAGCATCGGGAACAGCATGTGGGCTTGTGCGTGGGCAAAACCACGGGGTACTGCTAGTTGATTTGTAAGTCGAAAATTTGTAATTTGTAAGTCGACAGTTTTTTGTAATTGTATACGGGCTGTGTCATCTGCTTATCAAATTTATCTAACGAAGTGCAACGTAAACATCACCTATGGCCTATGGCGCTATTGGCACCATTTATGGCATGGTTTTTTTCAATCTGATATTTTGAAAAATACAAAATTAAAGTGCTACAGCCGGTAAGTAAAAAAATACCTACCTGAATACTTGCGTAATTGAATAAAAAAAATACACGTGCGTTCCGATATACTGCTCCGCCATCGCTGCCAAAAAGTAATCGTGACTAAAGAAATATGTAGAGTACCTACGTACATATTCATTTCAAAAACTTTTTTACTGTCTCCAAAAAAACGAGGAGAATTCTCAATTCGACCGTATGTACCACAGATAAGATACTCTGTTGATCGGCGATGATACGAATTGCGGCTACTATCACAAGATCACAACTCACCAGCGGGGGCGCAGGATGAGGCCTACAATACCGCGCTTGTGATTGGCGAACATCCGTGTGACGTGCACTACTTTCCACGAATGATCGGAAAAAACGAGATAGAGTTATACAAACTTCAAAGAATAGAGCAGGATGCCAAGAAAGATTTCAACGGGTTCCCATTGTGCTGAACTGAGCAATCGTGCCACTAGCTAGGTACTAAACGGCGAAGGAAGTCGTACGATCGGTCAAGTGGGCTATTGTCTTTGGTATGTACCTATTTTTTTTGGAAATGGTTCCAGGAGCGACCTTGATGGATTCTATTCTAAACTTGCTATGGGAGTCCCAAGAGCCAAGGTACCGTCGCGGCCGCTGCGTGGCGATGCGACGGACTGGCCGACTGTTCGTTCATCCCTGCGACAATTCACTGCCTTTCATATGCAAGATTAAAGGCAAGGATATCCAGTTTCGACCGGAGTGTAACACTTTTGACGCAAGTGAGGTCATTAACTTACCTAAGAGTCTTAGTGAACTAGTGCATACCTAACATTGCAATACATAGGTACGACATACGTTGTATCTTGGCCTAGAGTCTACACATTGTTCAACCGACTTAAAAAAATCAATAGGTTGAATAGTAGTGGAGGCTCTGGGCCGGGAGGAGGCGGCTTAGGCAAATGGTAATTAGGCAAAGACTCGATGTCGAGCCGATTACTAGCGGTAGAAACCCAACCGCTAGTGATCGGCTCTACCAACGAGCACTAGAATTAAGTTTGAAATGTGCCCAACTCCCCCCTATTCCTTTTCTTCTAATCCAAGAAATATGTAAAAAAAAAACAAATGACAAAGATCACGGACCCCGGAGTCTGTGGAGTAGACAATTCAAATTAAAAAAAAAAATAGTTTAGACCCTGAAAGTTGAACAAACAGACATACAGATTTTTTTCGCATTTATTGTATCAATAAGGATAATTTGCAAACAGAGGATACAATAATTACCTAGTACCTAGTTTTTAATTGCTCGTAGGACGGACAGTTACTCTACCGCCTAGCAGTAATATGTTAGTTAACATCACTGTGTTCCAGTTTGTAGGTTTTCAGAGAAATTACAGGGCTTAAAGATGAATCCTACTTCCTACTAATATTATAAATGTGAATGTATGGATGTTATTATTAACAAAACTAAAATACAATGAGAACTACACTACGCTACAAGCACACCTGAATTATCCATAGACCAATGAAGGTCTACAGATAATCAAGATGTTCAAGCCCACTACCAATCGGAAGCGTACCCAGCATGCTGGCGGCATTACCACGCTGAATGGCAATGCTTATGCGTTGGGCCAAATAAACGCCAGCATTTTGGTCACGCGTCGCATCGACCAAGCGTTCGGAAAGGGTTTTGAAGATGAGGTGAGCTCCCGGCCCCCACGGACCCAATGTCTCAACCCCAAAGGGCTCAAATATGTAACCTCTTCCGAGGGTTGCATATTTGCGCCGTTTGAGTCGCTCAGCTGAATTAGCCGCTGCACCAGCCTTACAATGCGTCTCTGGAAGATGTGATGGTGCCAGAGTATCGACGCAAGTTGCGTCCCACACTAGGGGCCGACCCAACTTCCAAGGCACAACAGTCATGCCGTCAGGTCTTTTGCCATCGTCACGCGCAAGCCCACTCGGTTCGAGTATGGCATTGGCTGTGGAAAAAGCCCGGCGTATGATGTCGTTCAGGCTGGCATGGCGGCCAATACGACCTGCGCTTTTCGAGCAAGAGAGACCGTGGTGACCGAGTTGGTCGACGGCAGTACCACAATGGCAGCGATGGGCTTCATAGCACCTCGCACCCAAGCGCAAGCTAACAGCTAGACGAAATGCAGTTGGATCTAATAGGCTACCGGTATTGAAAGATGGCAAAGCTTGTAATCAAAGGCCCGATTCCCACACAGACACAGCAAGGATACGAGCACGATCCGCGATACTAGGACACGTATCGAGAAGAGAGTTCCGTGCTAGATCGCAGATCGGTCGATCCCACTGTCTCTGAGATGAAAGACATCTGGGGAAATCGTTGTTTGGACAAGCCAGCCTCCAAGCATTCTTAGCCTCGCACAAATTAGCTACTACTACATCAGAATATTCCGAATGGCCTAAAGAGGGTGCGAGAATTTTATCTATTAGATTTTGAGTACTATGAACTGAGGACAAGAATGCCGGTAAAGCTACACTTGAAATTTGGCGGACCCCTAGGCCTCCCAACCGTATGGGTAGTGAGGCTTGTGACCAGGCCCTCCCACTCAGATCCACATTCAACACCGATATTAGAGATTCCTTTACGACATTGTCTAAGCTCCCAAGGAGCTCACCATGTTTCCACAGTGGACTACACCGTAAAGCGTACATAAATTTCGGAACAAATAAACATTGCCGAATAATTGTAAACGCCATATGGGCGTTTACTTTGAGTAGCCTATCGGAGGCTCTCGTGAAATTTTGAATTTTTTCTTCGAAAAAAGATGGTAACGACTCTTCTAAAATCGGTGAACCCAGGAGGCGCAGGGAACATTTGTCAACTGATTTGATGTTGGGGGCCAGATCATTAATTTTTTGTATTATCGAATCTTTATCTGGACATGTGTCGCAAACGAAAAGTTCGCATTTTGAAAAATTTTGTTCTAAACCAATCAGACGAAAACCGTCTATGAGTTTTTGTAAATCAGTTAGAACAGTATTCACATCGCCCCCCAAAGTTCCGTCGTCCAAGTACCAAACGTTTAGTTTGGACTGGAGACGTCGAATGATAGGGTGAATGGCCAAGGCGAAGGTCGCAGGGCCGAAGGGATCACCTTGTTGACAGCCGACGGAGGATAACATATGATTGTTTTGATAAGTCAATTTTGTGGGCTCGCCATAACATTGCCAAAGAAAATTGTACAGGAATTTTATCCTTCGCTTGGGCCAACAAGGCTCCTCGATCAACCGAATTAAAGGCGTTTTTGACATCCACCTTTAACAGCACCTCTCCCCAATTTTGGTAAAGGAAGGTCCGGACAGAATGAACGGCAGCCTCACATCCACCCCGCGAACCAAAACCGAGTTGTATTGGTTGGAAAAGGGAGCTCAAAAGAGCAACCTTTTTCCTACAACCCACCTTGGCAGCAAGGCGACGATATGTGGTGCCGACAGCAATTGGTCTGATCCCACCATCTTTTTTGGAAAGTGCGCACAAATTGGCGCCGTACAAAACTTCGACAATGTCACAACTGACTCGACCAGATAACATGAGGTTAACTAAGGAGGTTAGATATCTCAAGAGGGACTCTGCTACCTCACCAGAGCTAAAAGATAGAAGATCTTTTAGATGTTGAGGTGTCAGGCCATGGATGTTTGGATATTTGGATGTTTGGATGTTTGTTGCTCAATCACGTCCTAACGTATGAACGGATCGGGCTGAAATTTGGAACACAGATAGATTATAGTCTGGAAGAACACATAGGCTACTTTTTATCCCGGAAAAAACAACGGGAACGGGAACTTCGCGAGTAACACCGCGGGGCGCTGCTAGTCATCTTATATATCTGGGTTTGGACTCTTCATGCTCCAATAGCTGCGTGACATTGTGCAGTTATGGGCAGGCGTATGCTTACCATATTATATAGGTATATCCTGCTCATCTGGTCACTACATATATATATATAAATAAAAAACCTGAAACTACCAAACTACAGATATATCTAACATAATTGCGCGCAGATTGGAAGACGGGTCCAAACAATACATGCTACTTCATGCACGAAGAGCCGCAGACGTGGTCGCAAGCCTACGCCACCTGCCTAGCAGCCGACGGTCACCTGGCTATAATCAACAACCAGTCAGAGGCTGAACATCTGAAGTTAATGTTCAGACACCCGCACCATCGCTACGAAAGGATGCCAGTCAAGGATATCGCTTTCCTCGGATTCAGCGATCTGTTCAAGAAACATCACTTTCGGACTATTCACGGTAGATTACATTGTTTATCCTACTGCCTACTAATATTATTAATGGAGGTTTGTATGTTTGTCTCAATCTCGTCGCAACGTTTGAATTTGAACGGATCGGGATGAGATTTGGAACACAGTTAGATTTAAAGTCTGGAAAAGCCCATATTTTATATGCACATTATTTTAAAGAGAACGAGAAGCGCGCGGATAAAACCGCGGGTGCTGCTAGTTGATTGTTATAGAGGTAGAACAAACAACTTACATCCTGATATTTTCGTAATGTTTCTTCACCAAATCAGCTAATTACTACAGTAATAACAATTACCAACTGCTTGTATACTCGCGCCTAGTAAACTGCTTGTTGTTGTTATAAGTAGTGAATGATTTTTAGATAAGAAAGCTAAAGAAATCATAATAGAAGCCTTCGGTTCCATATGAAGTTTCCGTTTCATTTACGCCGATGAATGTATTATTAGGTCTTTACATAAGTATGAAATTAGTGTTTTGTTGTACTGGCCACTTTGGTCTCAAATATCTCCTCTTTGGTTAGGAATAGTACCAAATTTATATTTTAAATTGGAATTTCTAACCAGAGAGGAGATATTTGCCAAAGTGGCCAGTACGGCAAAACATCAATTTCAGAATATGTAAGGGCTTAATAATGACGAATACAGCGTGGTTTCCGTTTTTAGGGTTCCGTAAAACGTAAAAACGGAACCCTTATAGATTCGTCATGTCTGTCTGTCTGTCTGTCTGTCTGTCTGTCTGTCTGTCTGTCTGTCTGTCTGTCTGTCTGTCTGTCCGTCCGTATGTCACAGCCACTTTTTGCCGAAACTATGAGAACTACACTGTTGAAACTTGGTAAGTAGATGTATTCTATAAACCGCATTAAGATTTTTACAAAAGTTTTTAAAAAAAAACAAAAATTTGGGGTGCCCCCCATACTGAGAACTGAAGCTCAAAAATTTTTTTTTCATCAAACCTACACGTGTGGGATGTCTATCGATAGGTCTTAAAAAATGATGTTGAGGTTTCTAACATAATTTTTGTCTACACTGAATAACTTGCGCGAGAGACGCTTCCAAAGTGGTAAAATGTGTGTCCCCCCCCCTCTAACTTCTAAAGTAAGAGAATGAAAAAACTAAAAAAAATATATGATGTACATTACCATGTAAACTACCAACGAAAATTAGTTTGAACTCGATCTGATGAGTAGTTTTTTTTAGTACGTCATAAATACACTATTATTAAAACTTCGATCAAAGTTACAACGAACTACAAGAACTATGTGTACTATGTATATAATTTTACTTGCTGCAACGGAACCCTTCATGGGCGAGTCCAACTCGCACTTGGCTACTTTTTTTAAATTAAGTACATGAAAAAAAGCATTTTTCGCATACCCGCCACCTGGTGGGAACTGTCAGGTGTGTATATCGAACTCGACACTAGACGTTGAGCCCCTAAAAACTAAAAACCTCCTCCTCCTCCTTTGCCTCTAATTGCGGGAAAACGGGGATGCTCTCACATTCTTTCGTGAACCTGCCCGAACAGTCTACCCTCCTCTGGAAGCACACCTCCGTCACCGACGTACCTCACCGCCCAAGGCACATCCTGACCACCTCAGATACCAACTGGTATCGCGGGACGCCCTGCGAGTCTACGACCCTAAGTCCACCGCGCACAACTTTATGGCAGCACAGGACAGGAAGATCGGCGTACCACAGTAATTTTCTTCTTCTTTACTGCAGCCCCATTGCGTTCACACGTGCTCACAGTGGGTGACTTGGTAATCGTAGCATCGTAAAACGATTCAAGAGTAAAATGTTTAAGTCCTCTCCCACCGCGGCTTCCGCACCATAGTCACGTTGTCTAAAACCCAATATCGGGGCCGGTTTCAGTTGAGCTGATGCCTATATACGGATATACCATTCAACATATTTCATAATACGAGTCTTTTTAGGGTTCCGTAAAACGTAAAAACGGAACCCTTATAGATTCGTCATGTCTGTCTGTCTGTCTGTCTGTCTGTCTGTCTGTCTGTCTGTCCGTCCGTATGTCACAGCCACTTTTTGCCGAAACTATGAGAACTACACTGTTGAAACTTGGTAAGTAGATGTATTCTGTGAACCGCATTAAAATTTTTACAAAAGTTTTTTAGAAAAACAAAAATTAGGGGTGCCCCCCATACTGAGAACTGAAACTCAAAAATTTTTTTTTCATCAAACCTACACGTGTGGGGTGTCTATCGATAGGTCTTCAAAAATGATCTTGAGGTTTCTGATATAATTTTTGTCTACACTGAATAATTTGCGCGAGAGACGCTTCCAAAGTGGTAAAATGTGTGTCCCCCCCCCTCTAACTTCTAAAGTAAGAGAATGAAAAAACTAAAAAAAATATATGATGTACATTACCATGTAAACTACCAACGAAAATTAGTTTGAACTCGATCTGATGAGTAGTTTTTTTTAGTACGTCATAAATACACTATTATTAAAACTTCGATCAAAGTTACAACGAACTACAAGAACTATGTGTACTATGTATATTATGTTACTTGCTGCAACGGAACCCTTCATGGGCGAGTCCAACTCGCACTTGGCCAGTTTATTTTTAATATAAAGTGACGAGACGAGGAGGACATGTGCCTGATGGTAAGTAACATGCTTGCTACATAACAGCATAGTGACACGCAGCTTTTTGAACATGAAGAGTCCAAATCATTGCCTAGCACTGCGCTGCGCTCGTCACCCAGAGATCTAAGTTGCTATATCTCTAAGCCCTGTAATTTCTCTGGAGTCGGGGCAAATTACGAAGCAGGGACGCTATTTTTACAAATTATTTTTTTTTGATTGATTCATTGTCGTGCTTTAAGCACGTCAAAATTCTTACTTACTAAATTGTAACAAATACTTAATTTAATATGTTAGTGGTCAATTAGCAGCCGAGCTAGGTTGGAAACCTGTGTTACGGCTGCTAAGATTCCCACCTCCGGCGCTCACTCGATCACGTAAACCTTTTAGAGTAAGATCCCAGGGCCGCCAGAAGTCACGTATTTTCTGACGAACGAAATGTGGACGATTGAGTAGATTTAGTACGTACTAGGAACACAAACATGTTTACCCGCTAACTTGCTTAGACGGCCAATGTTGAGATATGGGGCAATCGTATTTTTTCTCCATACAAATTAAAAAGTGTATTTGCCCGGTCTAAAAGCATCGAACTCTTTGTAACAATTTAGAGCACATGTGCTCTTTAACGCTCGACAAATGATGTACCGAAGTGAATAAACACTAAATAGTCGCTAAACAGTGCTAGAGAAGGCAACAAACATTAGTTAACAAACAAAGTTGTAGAACAAAAGTTGTTTGTTTAAACGGACGCAGGCTTATTAGCAGTAACCCTGTATATTTATCTTTATACATGTCTCACAAGCGTGGATAATGCCCTCGCACTCCTACCCAGAGCGGCATTAAAATTGACTTTAGGGATAAACTGGCCCTTTGGATTGGTCTGCCTTTTTGTAAAAGGCTTTAAAATAGTTGTCTGACGAACATAAAAGGTATAAAAATGGAGTATGAGAATTTAAGTCATTATTTTGGAAGTTTTAAAGCGTCTGTTAAGCAAAACGGCTGACGGAAAGTGAAAGTGAAAATAATAAATAACTTCTAAAAACCTTTTGAATTATTTTCATTTCTAACTAAAAATATTACATATAGATTGAACATAGTAAATAAATAGTACATACAACATAGTAATGTACATCTTATATATTTTATTTGTTATCAATTGTTTATCATTCTCTTATTTTAGAAGTTACAGGGGCACACATTTCGTCACTTTGGAAGTGTATCTCGCGCAAATTATTCAGTATAAAAAAAAAATATTAGCAACCTCAACATCATTTTTGAAGATCTATCCATAGAAGCCCCACGTATAAGGGTTTGATGAAAAAAAAAAGAGTTTCAGTTCTAAGTAGGTACCCCCAAAATTGATTGTTTTTTTTAAATATTTTTGTGTAAAAATCTTAATGCGGTTCACAAAATACATCTACTTACCTAGTTTCATCAGTTTAGTTCTAATAGTTTCGGAAAAAAGTGGCTGTGATATACGGACGGACAGACAGACGTGACGAATCCATAAGGGTTCCGTTTTTACGTTTTATGGAACCCGTTTTAATGGAGCATGAGAATTTAAGTGAAGTTAAGGCATTATTTTGGGAGTTTTAAAGCGTCTGTTAAGCAAAATGGTGAACGGAAAGTGTCTGGGAGTATTGGGACCTTATTTGTAAGGATATTGTCTCTACAACATACGTAAAAATCAGTTGTCAGAAAATAAGTGAAGCAAGCAATGTTTTATATCTCAAAATTGCCCGTTTAAGCAAGTTAGCGGGTAAGCATGTGTTCTCAGTACGTACTAACTCGACTCAATCGTCCACATTTCGTTCGTCAGAAAATACGTGACGTCTGGGGGCTCTGGGACCTTGGTCTTTTTTTTTGCATAACGTAACATGACAATCGAAGCGTTAATTTTATTTTTTACTTTGTGTATTATTAATGGTTCTAGTTAATAAAAACGTAGTTATAATATTTAATGTGGGTGTTTTAGTTTTAAGTTAATGATCTTGTTGTATGGTCCAAGTTAGGAGACAGCGCCTTAGATGTTCAAGATTGGTCAGTTTCATAGCATGTCAATAGTACTAATAGACTTTTTTTATTTTATTTTATTTTATAGGTCTACACTTGACCGCCATCTCGACTGACTGTTAAACGACGATACGGTCTACGATGGAGCGTGTTTACTTAGAAAAAAACAGATTCACTCTCGAAAGCGCAAAGATTGAAACCATCGGGGAAAACAAACTCAGGCAACGTATTCCACAGCTTAGACGTTCTTATCACAAAATAAGCTCAAATCTCTTCGTTCGTGTCTTTGGAACATCAACCAAGAAACGATGTCGCTTTTTCGAGCTACGAGCATTCCGATAGAAAAACGGGCAAGGTGGTGTTTCGATCATGCAAATCAGTCGCACACTCTCCGAAGTGTATCCGATAAAAAACCGATAGGCTAGCAATTTTTCGGCGATGCTCAAGACTTTGAAGTCTTTTTCGCACAAGAGTGTCGTTGGCTATGAGCCTTTGGGCACGTCTCTCGATTGATTCCAGAGCCACTTATCTTCACAATATTATTCAGATGTAATATTAATGTAAATGTTCCCTTTTTATCATTTTGTCTTAGGGGAACGATTGGAAGACGCCGGCTATAAGGAGTGGGAAGTGAGCTGCCCTGACAGAGAGGATTCTGTCGTCTTCAACAAGACTTCAGGGCTTCGCTGCGGTGGCATGCGGCGCACCGGTCTTCTCACAGTTACAGACTGCAACGTTCCCCACATGTTTTTCTGCGAAAAACCAGCTAATAGTAGCATCTTAAAGAGCATACTGCGACTTGATATAAAAAAACACAAGGCAAAACCACTTCATACCTACGAAGGCCAAGTAAGTGCTTTAGGCCAAAATCAAGATGATCTCGAAGTGTTTACTTAATAAAACCACATTTTGTAAAATTGACCAATCGTTTATTCATCTAGATTTACGTACATTTAAACATTTTTAGGGTTCCGTAAAACGTAAAAACGGAACCCTTATAGATTCGTCATGTCTGTCTGTCTGTCTGTCTGTCCGTCCGTATGTCACAGCCACTTTTTGCCGAAACTATGAGAACTACACTGTTGAAACTTGGTAAGTATTCTGTGAACCGCATTAAGATATGAACAAAAAAAAATTAAAAAAAGAAAAATTAGGGTTGCCCCCCATACTGAGAACTGAAACTCAAAATATTTTTTTTCATCAGACCTACACGTGTGGGGTGTCTATCGATAGGTCTTCAAAAATGATGTTGAAGTTTCTAAAACCATTTTCGTCTACACTGAATAACTTGCGCGAGAGACACTTCCAAAGTGGTAAAATGTGTGTCCCCCCCCTCTAACTTCTAAAGTAAGAGAATGAAAAATCTAAAAAAAATATATGATGTACATTACCATGTAAACTACCAACGAAAATTAGTTTGAACTCGATCTGATGAGTAGTTTTTTTTTAGTACGTCATAAATACACTATTATTGAAACTTCGATCAAAGTTACAACGAACTACAAGAACTATGTGTACTATGTACCTATATTATGTTACTTGCTGCAACGGAACCCTTCATGGGCGAGTCCAACTCGCACTTGGCCACTTTATTAACTTTATGCCAACTCAATAAAACAATGGCGTTTACTGAATTTTGGAAAATGCGTATTTTTTGGTCATCTATTTAAAAAAATATATGGATAGGTACCTATATTGATTAGGTAAACGGGTAACTCACGTGTAAAAAGGTCGGTCAATCCGACTCGAGTTTCGGCCGCGTCCGGCGGCCTTTTTCAAGGAGAGTGTACGCGCCCGATGTCTTCCCGTTTGGCACATTTCAGTGCCACATTGACCGACCTCTTTACACGTGAGTTACCCGTTTACCTAATCAATATGTGTAACAACCACGTTAATTTTAATACTAAGATAGGTACCTACATTTTGCGTACACACGCACACATAACCTACGAACAAAAATACAATAAACAAAGCAATAATTCCAGTGCAGAACATCTGAATACTTGAACCACAACATGTTTGTAGTTCTGGGTAGGTACCTATTCAGGTGTTTTCGATTACTGATTCAAAGTTAAAAAAAACAGTTTGAACTCGGTTAAAAATATATTTTCTCAATGAAAAAGAATTGCTTATAATATCTACACTGTCAAACGAAAACAGACCTTATACTACTAGTTGACTAAGTTACTAATCTTATAAATGCAAAGATAGTTTTACCTCTATAAATCGTACCTAACAGTAGTAGGTACCTATAGTTTTTGAGTTGTGTTTGTAATTTTTGACGCAGATTACAGTTCTTCTCCATAATACTCGCTGATTACTATCTTACTGGCTTTGCATGAGCTTCTCTGCTTTTTGACTGACTTAGAAAAATGATAAGATCATATTTATAAGTATTTACGGCTGTTTGTGTATTGGAACGAAGTTCCTTATCGCGCGTTGCGAAAGGGGGCTAGACAGAAATAAATAACAACAAAAGTTGTAACGACACTTTTTGAGCCGTGCGGCGTGATAAGAAAACGATAACAAATTTAGCCACTGTAAGTAATGACTAAAAAGCTCAGGCGGGAAGGGGCCCCTCTTGAAATTATGAGACCCCGGTTCGAATCCCGACATTGATAGTCTCATGGTTTCTTTTTTTTCTGTGAAAAACCATTACCTTTGTCAACGCATTTAATTCGTATCTGAGTAGGTACATTTTCTAACAAAAATACGAAAAAAACCTACTGGCCATATTTATCTGTACAAACTAACTGTTGTACTTAACAATAGATGGAGTTGCACAACTAAGCTTATGATTATGAGTATTTGGTTTGAGGTTAGACCAAAAATAATTATCAATTATTCGCATATATTATGCCAAAATGTTTATCTTTTTAACCGACTTTAAAAAAAGAAGGAGGTTGTATGTTTTTGTATGTATGTAATATGTATGTTATGCGATAGCTCCGCTAATTGAGAATCGATTTTGATGTTTTTTTTTCATTTGTTTGGTACGAAATACTTGAAAGGTGGCTCCATTTAAATTTTATCGAAATTGGCGTGGCGGTGTCCTAATAGTCGACGTAGTCTTAGCTTCTTATAAAATTTAGTCGT
The DNA here is from genome assembly GCA_963693475.1 of Ectropis crepuscularia. Lineage (NCBI taxonomy): Eukaryota > Metazoa > Arthropoda > Insecta > Lepidoptera > Geometridae > Ectropis > Ectropis crepuscularia. Next base: position 10,339,772 of record OY856339.1, on the reverse strand, counting down.
GTGTCCAACGAAGTATAGAAGCGTTATAGTCTAACAACTAACAATCATACAATAAATCACAGCGAAACTTGCACACATACTCATGTACCTACACACATACACACTTCCATATGTATTAATAAATATCACGCGGAAGAAAGAGACAACATATCCAGCTTATCGGTTGTTGGAAAGGAAAAGATAGGTTTATCGGGTACCTACAGACTAATATAAACAATAGAGTAAGGTAAGGTAAAAGTGAATATCTACCGATTGCTAATTTCAGGAATTGGGTTTTAATGTGTGAATTTGAAATGTTGATATTTTATCTTGTTGGTAAAAATAGGATTTTGACAAATTTTGGATATGTATTGAAATAAAATTGCTATTTTGATATCGAACTATAGTTATATTCAAAATAATACAGAATACACAAAAAGGCTATTTCAGTACACAATCTGAATAGGTGCCGTTCATACCTATTTAAATTGTAATAAATGTATGGATGTATGTTGCTCGATCAAGTCGTAACGTATGAACAGATCGGACTAAAATTTGTAACATAGATAGTTTAGTCTGGAAGAACACAGGCTACTTTTTATCCCGGGGGAATAACGGGAACGGAAACTACGCGGGTAAACGCGCGGGGCGGTGCTAGTCAGAAATATTGTACATAACTAATACATTTATAAGTGTTATCAATTTCTTTAGTTTTACTTTCAATCTTTTGATCTCTAAAAATATTAAAATAACTTTTTTGTAGACACAAAAGAAGAAAGGGTTCTATCACGCACAGTAAGTTATAGGTATTTTATGAAAAAAGTACCTTGATTAGAAAAAATAATTTTATGAAATGTATATAAATTTATTAACACAAATTAACATTAACATTAACATAAATTTAAACAATGTGAAATAAAAAAAATATTTGTGTTCTACTATGCCCAACTTCCTCTAGCAGACAGCATCATACCACGACACAAGATCTCCGCTATGACATTAATCGGATCTCTCTTACACTCTCGTTCTAATCTGACTATATCCATCTCGCTCTATCCGTTCGTAGAAATAAACAACCAAACTTAATAACAAATAATTTAAAGAAATAATTGTAGTGTTACTAACGCATGAAATGAAACATTTTTCTCTTTAACAGTTGCAGTATAGTTTTTACAGTATCTAAAAACACAGGATGGCATTTTTTCTTCTGTTTACAAAACAATATTAACCAAAAATACATAAAAGCGATACGACTGCTCTCGACACTTGAGAGTACATGACTGAGCGGGCATTAAGGCAATTACCTCGTTTTCGTCTTGCCAAAGTTTAGCTCGGGTAACACGTCTAATTATTTATAGGTCATTGCGTGTGTCTGAATTAAATTTTAAATTGAAGTCGGTTATGTTTTTTTTAAGTTACGGTGGTCTAGTCGGGAGAACGGCGGCTGCCGATCCGGAGACCCCGGGTTCAAACCCCACACGCACCACTGTCTTTTCGAAGTCATGTGCGTAATGCCGCTAACTTAAAACGGTGAAGGAAAACATCGTGAGGAAACCGACATGTACCTAGAATCTTTCGAAGTCATGTGTCATCCGCCAACCCGCACTGGGCCAGCGTGGTGGATTACGGCCTTAACTCTCTCCTTGCGAGAGAAGGCCCCGAGTCCCAGCAGTGGGAACGTTTAGTGGGCTGTTGATGATGTTGATGATGTTTTTTTTCAAAGAAAATGCTATCCTATATATTTGTACACCTTCAAATAGGCACCTTTAATCGAGCAATTCTTGGATGTATATCTATCTATATTAGTAGATATCTATATTTATAGAATCTAAATCTCGGAAACAGCTTGAAATTTAGTATGAAATTTTGGGGGCGATAAATCGATCAAACTAGGTTTCATTACAAAAAAAACGACATTTCATGCCCATTTTCAGGCAATGAAGAATTGCTACAATATCATTAGAATACGAAAGCATATTTCCTACATGTGTTATTAAGTGTTTAGCATCATAATAGGTACGTACAACTTCGTTCCATCCGGGTGTCGCTTGACACCGCTCAAGTTTTATTTTTGAAGTGAAAACTTCTTTAGGCTCGCCTAGACAGATATTTCCTGGGCAGTGAATTGGATTCTAGCGTCACGCTCGGGTATGATAAGAAATCTTCGGGTAAACTCGGGACCACGGCTATTGGCCATTTAGAAATACCTCAGCCAATGGGAAATGCTGAAAGGGCGTGGCCTCGGCATCATGCCATGGCCATCTAGAAATGCATCAGCCAATAAGAAATGCTAACGCATTTCTAGATGGCCATGCCATTATGCCCAGGCCACGCCCTCTGGTTACACACGTGTAGTTTCCAAAGTGAGCTATCAAATTCTGAGTTATAAGTTTTCACTTCTATCGGCAGTTCCTATGACTGCCAATTTTTTTATCTATCTTTGTCGGTATGTTCAAATTTATAAAAAAGTATAGGAGTCAGATTGCAACCCGCAGGTCTACCACGAAGTCCGATAAACGATATATCGTCCGAACTTATGGACATTTCTTCCCACTAAACACAACCAGTCGGTTGATCGGATCGGGCTTTTCGTTCATTCCGAATTCCGACCGACACAGATTTGACAGTTTTTGTGTCGTAAACCTTACTCCGAAAGTATTTAATTACCTTACCGATTATTCCGACAGCTGTCGGTCGGATCCGATTATTCGGAGGTTGTTTTCGTAGTAGACCTGCTGATCATCTTGATTGTGATTTCCCAGAGGCGCGTAACATTTTCATCGTTTTGACAAAACGAAGAAGGAATGTTTGGAGTGCAGTGAAACAAAACATCGCGTTATAAGCATTCCTGTTTATTGATTGATCGTCATACTTTGTGTTAGGAGTTATGAGAACTACACTGTTAGCATGTAAAAATTGTTCAACAATGGTGAGTACGAATATATACAGATATATGTACGTTCATTACGCCCTTTCTACGTAGGTAAATATTTACTTTGTTACTTATTATGACGAATAACATAGGCCAGAATCCCATTGTAGACTACAGGCACGTGAACAAAATTTACGTTGTAAATGAACCACCAGGAGACCTATGTAGGATGATAGAAGGGTATAAAATAATAAGATTCAGCACTATGCCGTCACTTGTAAGCTGTCCAACTGAGTTCAGTCGAAGAGGGGGAGAGGGGGTTGCACCCTTCGATAATTTCTCCTTGTTGCATAATTTTTATACGGCGTTGCAGAATAATAGATTAGAAGAGGTAGGTATTGAAACTATGAAACTATAAAAACTATACATTTTAAGTTTTTCATTATCAGTACTTATGTCGAAAAAATTCGTGATTTTCCTACGATTTACAGATTAAATTTGGGCATTTGATTATGTACGGCATTGGTTTCATAATATAGTTTCAATACCTCTCCTAATCCATTATTTCGCAATGGCGTACAAAAATCATGCGATAAGGAGAAATGATCGAGGGTTGCAACCCCCCCCCCCTCTTCGACTGTACTCAGTTGGACAGCTTACAAGTGACGGCATAGTGTTGAATCTTATTACTTTATACCCTTCTATCATCCTATATAGGTCTCGTGGTGGTTCATTTATCATTTACTACAAAAATTTTGTTCACGGGCCTGTAGTCTATTACCTAATACAAGTCGATTTCCCCACGATGTTTTTTGTCCTCACGTATTTTTCGTCACCGTTTACATACATACCTACGCACCTATATACCGATTAGATCCGCGAATGAAGAAATCTTGAGCCGTGAATACTGGAATTGGGTCGCATATTTTTGTCAGCGAATAAAGGAAGCGCGAATAAGGAACTTTTACTATACGAATTAAACTCACGAATAATACAGGCCAGACTCTCTATCACAGTCCTCGTCAACGGCACAGTAGATGGTAGTCTGGGCACCGCAGCGAGGCGTCTTCCAAAGCCACCGTAACAGGCCAGGGTAGCGATTCTGAAACCATTCGGTTGCATCCGACACGGAATCTCATCTCTCGGTCTTTGTCTTATCTGTTTAGCATGACAAAGACCGAGAGATGAGATTCCGTGTCGGATGCAACCGAATGGTTTCAGAATCGCTACCCAGGTCTATAGAACCAGCTAATTAACCACGACACGTGTCTGTACACTTCAGTGAAGACCACACCTGGGTGGACGCTGTACGTTGTCACATGTTTTACGTTGCTTTCCTGGAACGAAAATCACTGTGTATAGTCGACGTATCCCAGTATTCGAAAGTATATTAATAATGGTGAACATTGCTCACACAAAACCATCTAGAATATAGTGAAAATATGCAACCCTCGGTAGTGGTTTTATATTTAAGCCTTCTGGGGTTGAGTGCCTGTGAAGGCCGGGAGCTCACCTCATCTTCAAAAGCCTTTCCAAGCGATTGGCCGACGCAACGCGGGACCAAAATCCTGGCGTTTATTTGGTCCAACGCATAAACATTGCTATTCAGCGTGGTACTGCCACCAGCATGCTGGGCACGCTTCCGACTGGTAGTGGGCTTGAACATCTTGTCATCCAGTGTTTGTTAATATTCAAAAAACCGGCTCCCTGTTTTCCATATAATATAATATGTACAAATGTACATGCTAAAAACGGGACCCTATTACTGGACTTCGCTGTTCGTCCGTTCGTGCGTCCGTCTGTCACCAGACTGTATCTCAAGAACGGTGATAGCTAGACAGTTGTAATTTTCAAAGCTGATGTATTTATATTGCCGCTACAACAACAAATACTACATTACACATTTTGTAATAAATATCAGATCGTGTTTCGCAAAAGAAACAAGTGCGAATGAGATGTATACAAAAATTGCTAGGAATTTCCAAGCCCATTGGATATTCGTCAATTCGTATCTGCGACATTGAGCGATGTGAAATATCTGGAGCAATTAGAAGCAATACCCGTACCTACCTGTTTTATGAAGTTGAAAGTTTGCAATGAAAGGGGAGGGAACCTATTAGCTTGACCTGGCAACATTAAATACGCCACCAGTCGCGCGCAGACTTATATTGCGAGCACTATAGTTCATACTTAACTACATTTTTTTTAATACCTACAAAATTTCTGCGTCACCTTCGTGGATTGTAACGTTACCTACGTGGAAACAAAAAATTCAAAACGTTGTTCTATCGAACAAGGCTCAAAATTTAATTTATTGAATCGAAAATATTACTTTTCATATTGAATGGTTTATGTATGTTTAGAAAACCAATTCAATTAAATAGTAATTAAAAATTTCCATGAATGTGACGATGATAATCGTAAAAATGAGAATTAGCCAAATACGAGACTCGTTACGGACGTAACAGAACCGTTACGGACTGTGGAGAATTAAATTCAAAGATGTGGTGCTGTAAAAAAAGTCATCCATGAAGGAAGTCTGTCATACTCGATCGATGTACAATTTATTAAATGTAAACAGCCATGTAAGATGTATGCAGGTGATTTTTACGATGACCTCTAGCACCGCTCGATATGTAATTAGGTATTTACCTACGTACCTATATAATAGGTACGTGAATCATTTTTGGCAAAAATAAATTATTATCGTAAAAAACTGTTACGCCGCGAGGCGCAGCCATTAATTAAAAAAAATGGCAGTCATAGGAACTGCCGATAAAAGTGAAAACTTATAACTCAGAATTTGATAGCTTACTTTGGAAACTACGTGGGTGTGAAACCGGAAGGTGTGGCCTAGCCATCATGGCATGGCTATCTAGAAATGCGTCACCATTTCCCATTGGCTCACGCATTTCTAGATGGCCATGCCATGCTGGCCAGGGCACTCCCTTTCAACATTTCCCATTGGCTGACGCATTTCTAGGTGGCAAATGGCCATGGTCCTGAGTTTACCCGAAGATTTCTTATCACAGAGCATGACGCTAGAATTCAATTCACACCCCACGAAAAATCTGTCTAGGCGCCCCAAAAGAAGTTTTCACTTCAAAAATCCGAGGCCGCTGATTCACTGTAAGTATTAACAAGCCATAAAAAATTCTACAATAATACAACTTGACCATTTTGATGATGACCTCCACTTTATTCAACATTCAAAGGATAAAATGACGAAGTCGCAGGTGCCAGGTAGTTTACGTATGCATAAAATCAGCTTAAATAAGTACTTATACATTAAATTAAAATAAGCCAAAAGCAACTGTTATTGAAAACTGTTACGTCCGTAACGAGTCTCGTATTTGGCTAATTCTTATTTTTACGATTATCATCGTCACATTCATGGAAATTTTTAATTACTATTTAATTGAATTGGTTTTCTAAACATACATAAACCATTCAATATGAAAAGTAATATTTTCGATTCAATAAATTAAATTTTGAGCCTTGTTCGATAGAACAACGTTTTGAATTTTTTGTTTCCACGTAGGTAACGTTACAATCCACGAAGGTGACGCAGAAATTTTGTAGGTATTAAAAAAAATGTAGTTCAGTATGAACTATAGTGCTCGCAATATAAGTCTGCGCGCGACTGGTGGCGTATTTAATGTTGCCAGGTAGAGGTGTGCTAAATGAGTACCTACTTCGTTGTATTCGTTACAGTGATTACAGATACTCTGAAGTACTGATTACAAATACTGGTTCCAAAGTACTCATGAGTAATTTTGATTTTGGAATGGAATTGTAACCTTAGAGTGGTATTATGACGACAAGAGACAAGTACTCAAAGTATCACGAATACTAATGAGTTTAGAACTGAATTATAATAGTAGGAACTAGGAATAGCAATCAGGTAAGAATAGTTGATGTGAAGATTGTGAGGACATAAACAAAATGATGCAATTACTTGTTAAAAAATAAATGTTTATTAATAAGATATTTATTAATGATAAGATTATTTTTATGATATAATTATATTCAATGAAAGCTACCATAATTTTGGATCTTCGTAACTTAAACCTTGATAACGAAAAAAAAAAAAATTGGCAGTCATAGGCACTGCCGATAGAAGTGAAAACTTGCTGTTGCCCTGGTACTGGTACCTAGGGGCAAACGCAACTCTTTTATATTTCTGTTGTCCTGGTATCTGGAGATAAACGCTGGGCTGTTGGAGGTAGGTAATCGAAACTCTTTACTGTTTCTGTTGCCCTGGTACCTACCTGGCCGTTTTTACCGAGTTTACCCGAAGATTTCATATCCGATCCGATCCATTATCATATCCAAGCGTGACGATTGATGAAACCATTTCACAGCCCACGAAAATTCTGTCTATAGCGCGCCTAAAGAAGTTTTCACTTCAAAATTGCGTTTAACTTAGCTATCTATCTCTATAATTTTGTATCTCCATAAATCTCTATAATTATGTCGAGTACCTACTCTGTACTTGTCAACAAGTCAATAGTTACCTACTCTGTATTACAGTACAGTACTACAGTACCAATTTATTCTGTGACAGTACTCGCAGTACGAAGTCACTGTCTGTATTATTGAATTGAATACTACATAGGTATTAAGGAACGACATGAGTACTTGTCATCAGTAACGAGTACAGTACTTTGGACACACCTCTATTGCCAGGTCAAGCTAATAGGTTCCCTCCCCTTTCATTGCAAACTTTCAACTTCATAAAACAGGTAGGTACGGATATTGCTTCTAATTGCTCCAGATATTTCACATCGCTCAATGTCGCAGATACGAATTGACGAATATCCAATGGGCTTGGAAATTCCTAGCAATTTTTGTATACATCTCATTCGGACTTGTTTCTTTTGCGAAACACGATCTGATATTTATTACAAAATGTGTAATGTAGTATTTGTTGTTGTAGCGGCAATATAAATACATCAGCTTTGAAAATTACAACTGTCTAGCTATCACCGTTCTTGAGATACAGTCTGGTGACAGACGGACGCACGAACGGACGAACAGCGAAGTCCAGTAATAGGGTCCCGTTTTTAGCATGTACATTTGTACATAATATTATATTATATGGAAAACAGGGAGCCGGTTTTTTGAATATTAACAAACACTGGATGACAAGATGTTCAAGCCCACTACCAGTCGGAAGCGTGCCCAGCATGCTGGTGGCAGTACCACGCTGAATAGCAATGTTTATGCGTTGGACCAAATAAACGCCAGGATTTTGGTCCCGCGTTGCGTCGGCCAATCGCTTGGAAAGGCTTTTGAAGATGAGGTGAGCTCCCGGCCTTCACAGGCACTCAACCCCAGAAGGCTTAAATATAAAACCACTACCGAGGGTTGCATATTTCCACCGTTTGAGACGCTCAGCTGAATTAGCCGCTGCACTAGCCCTACTATGTGTCTCTGGAAGATGTGATGGTGCCAGAGTATCGACGCAAGGTGCGTCCCACACTAAGTCCGACTCAACTTCCAAGGCAAAAAACTCATGCCGTCAGGTCTTTTGTCATCGTCACGCGTAAGACCACTCCGGTTTGAGTATGGCTGGGACATTGGCGGTGGAAAAAGCCAAAGTTTTGTGTGTGAATTGTCCATCAGTATCTTTTTATCTGGACAACGTAGTCATAGCTTCTTAAATTACTCGAGTGAACTTTTTACTTGACTAGAAGTTAGTTAGTTGACGTGAAATGATAATAATTGAAGTCGGTTTTTGTTCTTTCGGATATTATTTTAATCCAAATACTGTACTAAATTTAGTGTTCAACAAGCTTCGGTGACCAAAGCAGACCGTTGTTTTTCTAAAATTGAATAAAATGTTATCTTGCTACTAAGTATTATTTGTATATTATGTAAAGGTTTAATTTGGTTAAAATTTGAAACACAGATAGTTTATAGTCTCATATACTACCTATCATCTCGGAAAAAGCATGGGCCCTACTGAAACAAATATTAACGACAGAACAACATTACCAATTAGATTGACATTTGAAACACACAAATGATCTTAGAGTCTGGCTTAGAGTCTAAAATATCACATCGGCTGATAAGTCTATCACCTACTTAGGCTATCATCCTGTAAAAATGTATAAGTGGGTAAGTATCAGATTACACACATCAGCTACAGACTCTTCGTAATGTATCCTATAAAAATCCTACAAACTTAACACTACGGCTTTGTTCGATACTCCACAACCATACTACGAGTATGTTTGATGTTGCTAAAATTTAAAATATGAAGTTGCTAAACTCGAATAAATATATTTTTGTGTGGAAAAACAAATGAACACGGTTTGTGTAATGGCAAACCATCCAAATATTTTTACGTAAGTACTACTAATGGCAAATAGCTATAGTACCATAGACCACATCCATACGCTCCGGCAGATTATAGGAGTATAATCGGCCACTATGTATAGCGTATGTGGACGATGAGAAAGCCTTTGATTCCATCGAGACCTGGGCAGTGCTTCAGTCTCCCCAGCGATGCCATATCGACTATCGCTGTATCGAAGTGTTGAAGTGTATCGACAGCAAAGCCACAATATCTGTCCGATTACAGGACCAGTGCACAAAACATATCCAGCTACAGAAAGACGTGAGATAAGGAGATGTTATATCTCCGAAACTGTTCACTGCCGCGCTGGAAGATGTTTTCAAGCTACTGGACTGGAATGGATACGGCATCAATATCAACGGAGAATGCATCACTCATCTTCGGTTTGCTGACGACATAGTCATTATGGCGGAGTCGCTGGAGGACCTTGGTGCTATGCTCAGGGACCTCAGTAGAGTATCCCAACAGGTAGGTTTGAGAATGAATATGGACAAGACGAAGGTCATGTCAAATGTTCATGTCTCACATGTACCGATTAATGTTGAGAATACCACACTCGAAGTTGTTAACGAATACGTCTACCTGGGTCAAAAGATCCAATTAGGTGTATCCAACTTCGACAATGAGGTCCAGCGAAGGATCCAACTCGGATGGGCAGCGTTCGGGAAACTTCGGCACATATTTGAGTCCAAAATACCCCAATGCCTAAAGACAAAAGTCTTTAACCAGTGCGTGTTGCCAGTGATGGCTTATGGAACTGAGACGAGGTCCTTAACTGTGGGCCTCATAACAAAGCTCAAAGTCACACAGCGAGCTATGGAGAGAGCTATGCTCGGAGTCTCTTTGCGCGACAGAATCCGTAATGAGGATATTCGCAAAAGAACCAAAGTGGCCGACATAGCTCAAAGAGTGAGCAAGCTGAAGTGGCAATGAGCAGGCCACATCGCTCGCAGAACTGACAACCGATGGGGAAGAAAGGTTCTCGAGTGGCGACCACGAACCGGAAGACGCAGTGTTTGACGGCCTCCCACTAGATGGACAGATGACCTCACAAAGGTCGCTGAAAATCGCTGGTTGCAGGTTGCGCGGGACCGTTCGTTGTGGAAATCTAGGGGGGAGGGATTTGTTCAGCAATGGACGTCTTGCGGCTGATGATGATGATGACTACTAATGTACTAATAAGGTCGCAAGATCAACGTACGCGAAGGAAGTAGCGGGTTCAGCTAGTGGGGCAATAAAGGTCATAAAAACACAGCTTACTTCAGTTATTTTCTGACTACTGATTTTTACGTATGTTTTAGGCAATATCCTACAAATAAGACTCCAACAATCCCAGACACTTTCCGTCGGCGGACCAATGGGTCGGCCCGGGTCGCGTTTGAACATATTTATTGCACCATGCGCCATTATTCTTCGACTGTCCCACTCACAGAACATTTACATTTTACATATACATATGTTCTGTGGTCCCACTGCTAACGTCGAAATACAGATGTAGCCATAAACCGATTACTTATACATATAAAAAAGTTGAAATTACATAAATGATTTAATCTTGACCTTTAATGATAATGATAATTTTTATTTCACAAGCTTACATATCTCATTAGTTACACCAAGAACTTAAAACTATAGGTACTAAACAAATTACAATTATTTCAGCTTCGAGGTGTTCACTGAAACCCACACTAGGTTGTCCTGTGTCGTGGGTTTCAGGCTCTCCACTAGACCATTTTTTTTTAAGTGTTGAAAAATAATTGGTTTTATTAGTTAATTGTGTAATTATGGGTGTAGTAACCTGACTTCTTAATTATTTTTTTCCAACCAATTACATAAATCGGATTGCAACCCGATCATCTTGACAGTGAAGTCCCAGAGGCGCTTAACGTTTTTTTGATTTTCACAAAATGAAGAAGGAATCTTAGGAATGCAGTCTCTGAAACAAAACATCGCGGCATAAGTACCTGTTCTCGTTTATTAATCAACTTAACTGGAAAGTTTAGAGTCGAGAGCCCTATGGTATCCCCATTTTGAATAATTTTGTTGTAGATGCTACACTGAAAGCACAAATAAGAATTGTTCAACAATGGTCAACAACATACTTCAGTGGTATCTTGTTGACTGGCTGCTAATACTAAATATAATTAATAAACTTTTGTCTTTTCAGAAGGGCGCTGAACGCGGGTCCTTGGATCCAAGGCGGGTCCCGATCTTGTACTCCTAGCCAATGGCGGTTAACAGTGGGTTGTACTGCGAAGGTTGCGCCCGCGGAGTAGAGACCGCGGTGGGAAAGGAGTGCTTATATTAGAGTGGGTCGTTCTCGATACCCGTCGCGGCATTGCATTGTCACCATCGAATAATGGTGGATGCGGTGAGGATGCGTAAGAAAAAGAGTGCCGGTGTATCGGTGGGCTGATCTCCTTGTTCTCTGCAGCCGGATCGTCGTAGTCGACGGGGTCAGTCTGGTTCGTCCAACTGGAGACCAACGGTGTCCAGACGTGAGGAATTTTGGTACCCTCTTACTGTTTTTTTAAAATAAAGAGTGACGATATGAACAGGTCATGTGGCTGATGGTAAGCAACATGCCTGCCACATAACACCACAATGACCCGCAGCTATTGGAACATGAAGAGTCCAAATCATTACCTAGCACTGCACTGCGCTCGTCACCCAGAGATCTAAGATGTTATATCTCTAAGCCCTGTAATTTCTCTAGAAACATTGCCTTTCAAATCGGAACACAGTAATGTTTGCACATTACTGCATGGCGGTAGAATAACTGGCAAATGTGTGGTATTTCCCCAGGCGGACTCTGCCAAGAGTCCTACCACTACAGAACTGGTTAGTCCCTGAGGTGGACCCGGTGTGCCGACTGTGCCGTGGGTATTCTGATGCGCCGGTGACAGGCCGTTGCTCCTTTGTCCATCCCGTGACGAACAAACCAAAGAGGATTTACGGAAGAATGCAAAAGCGTCCCCACATTCCAGCTACATGCAGCAAATGTGAAACGCAGTGGAGATCTTATTCGTTAGGGGCACCACTTATGGTGTCGACTCCGACATAATCCGAGCATCCTCTTTAGGCAGGTTCGTGGAAGAAATCGAAAGCACCTGCGTGTTTCCGTCGTTTGCGCCCACGGTGAAACCCCGTGGTGGCGTGGTGATTTTAATTGGTAGAGGTACCACTATTTGTGTCGTGTTTGACAAAACCCAATAGTCCTCTCTAGGTGGCCGGTATGCGTAAATGCGTTAGAATAAGCCCTATCCGCCTAAGATACCTTTGCCCTATTCGTGCAGTGCTAGGTAATGATTTGGACTATTTATGATCCAATAGCTGCGTGATATTGTGCTGGGATATCGATGGTGCTGGGCAGGTGTATTAGTTAACATTATACACAAACATGTTCTGCTCGTTTCGTCACTCTATACCATAAAAAAAAATGTCGTATGAAATGTAGTACTTGTTGAGTAAGGTAAGTTGAGTATGCTAGGTGAGTATGCTGAGCGAATATTACTATTTATTCTTAAATTCTAAGTGAATATGTTAAGAAAGTACACGCGAGTGTGTTAAATGAGTATTCTAAATGATGATGCTGAGGGAGCAAGTGAAGTCAATATGCTAACTGAGTTGGTATGCTAAGTATATCAAATGATCTAGGTATGTTCCAAGTACCTAAGTGCGTCATTTTAATTTTAAATGAGTAAATTTAAGTTGGTAGGTAGCCTTCTGCATTAGGCCAAAATTCTGTAGGCAGGGGATGCTACCTGAGGACATAGATTTCTTAAAAAACTACAATATGAATTAAACTCACGAATAATACAGGCCAGACTCTCTGTCACAGTTCTCGTCAACGGCACAGAAGATTGTAGTCTGGGCTCCGCAACGAGGCGTCTTCCAAAGCCACCGTAACAGGCGTAGCCTGAATAACATGCTAAGGAACCATGGCAAGTGTCTATCGAGTTCAGTGAAGACCACTCCTGGGTGGACGCTATATGTCGTCACATTTTTGATGTTGCCATCCTGGAACAAAAATCCTCGTTAGTAACTGGGACCCTGATTTTCAAAATACCGGACTCCCACCCCCTAAATTTAGATAGATAAAAGACTCTCCATAGATTACCTTTTTGATCGGGCAGAACCTTTATTGACTAAATTCAAATACAATGACAACTACACCAGCACCTTTATAGCTTTATACATATACCTGTATACATGTCTATGTATAGGTAAGTAGGTACGATCTGAATCTCATTTCTATCTCATCTAATTTTTATGAACAGCAGGTCTACTACGAAATCCGATAAACGATATACCTATCGGCTGAACTTATGGAGTTTTCTTACCACGAAACACAATCAGTCAGTTGATCGGATCGGGCGTTTCGTTCATTCCGAATTCCGACCGATATAGATTTGACAGTTTTTGTGTCGTAAACCTTACTCCGAAAGCATTTAAATACCTTACCGATTATACGGACAGCTGTCGGTCGGGTCCGATTATTCGGAGGTTGTTTTCGTAGTCCTGCAGGTTTCGGGGGCGATTAATCGATCTAGCTAGGTTTCATATTTAGAAAACGTCGTTTTATCCGTGTACCGAGCAAAGCGCGGTCATCCAGATTCTCAGTATCTATACTCACTTCTAGTTTTCGTGCCAAAGCTTTGACAAACAAAACATTTGCAAGTTTACTTCTTGAATACGCATTCCATGGGATATACCGGCCTTTCAAGTAATTCATATCGTCGAAATTGATCCTGGAGACTGAAAATAATCTAGGTTAGTACTAAACATTATCAAATTACGCCTTGTCGCTCAGTGTTTGTGTCTATGTTTAATTTGCCCTTTCTTTTACAATATGTACAAATCTTGTACATATTGTACCCAAAATACATATTGTACATTTGCCCAATCAAACAAGTCCTGTCGCTTTTTGAGCCGACGAGTTTCGAGTTTCAGCTTTAGTGAGTTGAACAGCGAGCATAGAATAGATGCCTCGAGTTCATTCGGGCGCTTTTGCTGTCACAGCTTATAGCTGGCTCTATGGCTATGGCGTAGTCTTGTTTTACCTTAAGCATGTTTAAAGTTTTATGGACTTCCGTCGTTCTAATAAACCAAGGTACCCCACGTTTGTCATTGGCCTTAGAATGCTGTTTTGTGCCCGTTTGGTCTTTTAATATGTTTGAGTCACTGGCCGTTCTCCTGAATTTAATTCCTTACGTCGTCCAAATTGGTTTCAACGCTGTGTTGTACACGTGATCCTTACTATCGAGAGACAGAGTTGTTCCCCAGTATCCAATAAATACTTTTGTGTGTGGTTGTGGCTTTTAGATTTATTTTATACCTTCTAGCTGCATGCCACGTACCTAAAGTAAGTGACTACAGTACCCGGCGATAAATATTGCACATCGACACCTGGAAAGAGACAATCGGCCAACTTCGGATTCGTAGAGCGTCATCTCTGTCGCACGAAATACAAATAGTCCGGCATCTATTAGGAGCTGTTAAAACAATTTTAATTTGTTTCTTTTAATTATTATTTTTATTCTTTGTATAAAATACAATTTTTTCTATAAGTGATGGCTTTAGGTTCGGGTTAAATAAAATAAAAAAGTTCACATTATGTTTACGTATTTAATTACTTTGGAAAATGACAGCTGTAGTATACATAATAAACACCATTGTACCTATTGTTAAAGTGAGACATTGTTATAAAAATAATTATAATTATAATTCTCAATTACTTCCATTTCACTATTTGTGCTCTCAAAGAGGTCAATATCACTGTCACTATCAGCCGTATTTATCACTAGTCTATCAGTGTAATTCTCTAAACCGTGTTGAATGCTTCTATATTCATTCTCACATTGATCGTGTGATCGCAAACTTTTTTCCACTCTTCAGTCCCGATCATGTTTACTTTTTCAGTCAATAACGTTTTTATTGTAGTTAAATTCATACCCACATTTCTAGAGGCTCCATAGCCTTTTAGTTGAGATCATATATTTTCAATTGGATTAAAATCCGGATGAAACACAGTATGCCCATGTTCGGCAAGTACTTTGTTCACGGAAAACTCTGTATACCTCTCCTTGTGCTGACATAGGTATAATAGCGTAAATCTGGGGTTTTGTTAATTTTGGATCAACTGGAATTTCGTGTCTGTTTAACCAGTTGATCATTTCCTGTTTAATGGTGTTTGAGTTGGGGGGGTCTTTCAACATATTTATTGTGATAGGGTGCGTTGTCGATAACTAGAACGGAATCACTAGATATATTTGGGATTAATTGATTAACCAGCCATTTCTCGTAGTTATCGTTATTCGTTATTTCATTGTGGTAGTCACCTGTAGTATCCGTGGATTTATACGTTAAAAGGCACCGGTTACAAAGCCTTTTTTATTTCCCGCATGAAGTACTATCAAACGTTGACCTTTTGAAATTGGCTTTTTACTCCTTTTTTCTTATCATCACTCCAAGATTTCCCTTTAGTGTGGGATGTATGTATGTAAGACTCATCCATGTAGACGATATTTTTTCCTGTTTCGCGAAATTTGTGTATTTTATCGATTTATATTCCATTCGTTTGAGACTTACATCGTGCTTTTCCTTTAAAACTTTTCGATTATCTTCCATTTTAGTTAACCGAAATTCCATCTCGTGAAGTATTTTTCTCAACGTCTTTTCAGACCCATTGTAATTAATAGCTTCAGACAATTTAGCTTTTAATGATTTTATTGTTGGCAGTTCATTAAATCGTAAGTGAAAATCATACACAATTCTTCGAACAACATCATAATCAAAATCGTCCATATCCAAACGAAATTGCTTTTTTGGTCTCCCTTTTTTTGGAGTGCTAAACTTAATTTCAGTAGAATGTGTTTCAGTACTGACTTCGTTTAATATATTGTTCAAAGTTCTTCTTGAAATTCCAGTGGGATTTGCAACTTGCGCTTGAACCTTCTTAAAATAACAACTTACATTTTCATCTTCATTTTTTTTAAATCTGTCAGCTTCGGTTACAAAACATTTATAAACATTGTATATAATTTGGCGTGACTGACCTCGTAAAGGTTTCCCTTTTTTTCCTAAAGATGCCACAGTACAACTTTAAATTATTTAAATTTGGGGGTGTTAACAACTCTAATTATATATTTTGAACTGGACGCGACTGCACTCTATCGCACTTAAACAACGACTGACAAAACGTCACATAGGTAGTGTGCGACAGAGACAATGCTCTACGAAGCCGAAATCAGCCGACTGTCTCCCTCCAAAGGCCGATGTGCAATACTTATCGCCGGGTACTGTACGTACATTGTACATAGGTGTGTTACCGCAAAATTGTATACTATATATATACATATCTATATAATGTACCGTCAGCTTATAATAAAACACGTGAGATTATGAACCCACGGTAGGCTAGGTGAGTTTATAAAGTAACATCGATCTAACTGTACTTATTGACAATTTTACTGCGACCTATATAATTATAATATGCCCTGTAATTTCCATGGAAAGATTGACCTTCAAACCAGAACACAATTATATTGCCACATTAAGTCCTGTTTTTGATTATTGCGAGTGCGAGTTAGAAATAGAAAACGCTTCTAATCACTTCACCACGCAAGGTTACTATACACTCGCATTAATCAAAATGCCAACAGGCCTTTTGTACTTGGTGGTACATTAACTGGCAAAGATGTGGTACTTACTCAAGCGAAGATATTAAAAAAACATTTTTTTTACGATATGTCCAAAACTACCCCTGTTGTTTAAACAGTATTAATTAGTTCTTTACCAAACATAAGTAGAAATAAAAAGTAACATACAGTAATGCATTACAGAAGCGACGAATATTATTCTTGACGGTGCACTTTCTATCAACCGCGGCAAGAGCAGCAGTGTGAGCAAAGCGGGGCCGAAATGGTTGGTTCCCATGTGCGTTTCAAATCCATCCTCAGTCTTGCTTTGAGGTAAATACATAACGCCCGCGTTATTTATAAGTATCTGTAATTTTTTCTCATTGGCTAAGATTTTCTTAGCAAACTTCTGAACTGAAGCTAAACTAGACAAGTCCACTTCCACAACTAGGGTGCCTGTGTTCATTAGGTGTCGTGTCTGGTTTAGTATTTCACGTTTGGCTTCGGCAGCTTTAGCCAGGTTACGGCACGCCATAATGACTCGTGCCCCTAAAATAGAATAAACAGTATTAGAGGGAGATAGTGTCTTATCTTGAAACGTTTTTTTATTATACTCAATACACATGCTTGGAAATACATAAGGTTAAATTAAGCTGTCCCCTCCCCTCCGAAGGGTTCCCGCATTGACGAAGCGGCGGGGGGCTCAGTAGCCGTGGCCTGGTCACACACGACGAGGGGGGCCGCTCGTCTAGGCTTTGCCTTCAAGCCGACGACGATGCGTAGATGTAGGTTGCGCGGTGTTTGACACTAGCACAACTAAGGTGGGCCGCGATGTTGGGGGGTGGGCATCGCGGCTGTGGGGTGGAGGCCGCGGCGGGGGAGGACGAGTACTATGATGGAGGATTACGATGCGCTGCTCTCTCTACCTGCTGCAGCCTAGACGGGGTCTCCACCGTTAGATGGCGAACGCGGTGAGGCTGCAGGGGAAGAGGAGTGCCGGTATTGCGGTGCGCCGCTCTCTCTATCCTCTGCAGCTATCGGATCGAACGAAACGGCCGATCCGATCAACCGACCGATTGTCTTTCGTGGTAGGAAACGTCCATAAGTTCGGCCGATATATCGTTTATCGGACTTCATACGAGTAGTAGACCTGCTGGTGTTTAGCCGACTATCGCGGGTTTATGTTGAACACATTTCGGAGAGTGTGTCACTGATCTGCATGATCTAATGTCACCTTTTTTTATCTGTGAGCAGAGCCTTTATTAACAAAACTAAAATACAATGAGAACTACTCTACGCTACATACCTAACAACTACTTACACTAAGCACCTTGTAGTTTTGTCTATCAGAATGCTCGTAGCTAGAAAAAGCGACATCGTTTTTTGGTTGACGTTCTAAAGAATCGAAGGAGAGACGATTGACTCCACTTTTGTAAAATGGACATCTAGGCTGTGGAATGCGTTGCACGAGTGGGTTTTACCCGGTGGTTTCAAACTTAATGTATCTCTCCATCCTAGACAGTTTTCTCGCGACGAGACGAGATGGCGCTCAAGTGCAAATCTGTAGGTATTATGTAGGTACTATAAGAGCACTCAACGAATTCAATGAATTTGCAAAGAAAAAACTGTTGTTTTTGTATGTACAAAAATATAAATAGGTACTTTAACATTTCTAATTTGAAGCCCGTGAGCATAGGTAACAAAAACAAAAAAATAATACACTTTAAGAATTAATTAATTAATTCAGAATTCACGAACAAAAGTTACATGTTTTCTCAAAGTCGTAATTAAGTATTTAATTAAGTATTTGATGTTATTGTTTTGTACAACGCAAGTAGTTGAATTTTTGTATTAGTAATTATTTTAGTCGACAATAATATTGAATTTGTTTAATTCAGCATACTTCAATTCGTTTACAATTGATTCATTCATACCATTTTTAAATGTTCTACCATTTGAGATAACATTATTTACCACTATCCTCCATACGTGAAAATAAAATTGTGCGCTTATACGGGCGACTAAAATTGCTCAATTCCAGTCAATAGGTACTCGTTAACTATGACGTCACGACTATATCAAGCAATTTACGGCAACGACAACAAGCATCAATACTGCGCAATACAATATTGAGCGATTTCGCGCAACTTCATCAACTAGGCAATACTGTCCTACACGAGCATTTCAGTATTCGCTCGCTATGGACGACATTGTTCTTGCTGCGGCGGCTTGTAGCGCCACCCGACCTCTCGCTCTCGCCGCGGAAGCAAGACGGTAAGCCGCAAAACAAACAAGTGCGAATGAGATATATACAAAAATTGCTAGGAATTTCCAAGCCCATTGGATATTCGTCAATTCGTATCGGCGACATTGAGCAATATGAAATATCTGGAGCAATTAGAAGCAATATCGCCGAAATAATTGCCGCAATTTATTGAAATCGCGTTTAATTACTCCATTAATTGCTCCAGATCGGTCCATTCGTGTCGCCGAGCAATTATTGCCCTCGTGTAAGCGCACCTTTAGAGGTGCCGAGTCAGATTTTTTAATAAATTGAAAAATAAATACGGTAAATTCGGCACTAAGGAGGTAGAAGTAAATAGGTTTAATTAAGTTTTGAATTCTAAAACTTAGTACAAACGATGTTCTAAATTTAAATTTACTTTACTCTCTAGACTCTAGGCGGTAAAAACGATTTTTGCACTCTGATATCTAAGAGCAAAATTACTCTTTCCGAGGTGGTGGGACGAAAAGTCATAAACTAAAATAACCCGCCCTGAATCGTTCCTGCTGCAAACGTGCCCAAAACGCTGGCTGCGTTCCTCGCTGGATGGCGATGGATATTCTCTGCCTCAGAAACGAGCCAGAGCGGGTGTCTTGGTTTCGTAAACGATGCCCGATCTCGCGAACTAAATCTTAGGCCTCGGCTCCCCAACTGACCATAGCCTCCACGGCCACTGGAACAAAGAAGTATTGCCGTTCCAATGTTCCATTGCCGCGTACTTCTGCCGCTTTTTACTAGCGGCCTCCTCCGCTGCTGCTGCTGTAGTATGGACGGTGCGGCCCAGGTGCGTAGCTGCGACAGTGTTGACACACGTAGCACGACTCGTAAATGAAATCGAATCAAATCAAATTCAAATTATAAAGCATGTATTATATTCATGAATCAGAAATCATCTAATCTTACACTTTCTGAAAAAAATTGGCCAGCCCACTCTAAACAAAACTTTACCTCTACATAGTTTAGGTACCTCTTTTAAATAGATCCTCAGTAGTTTCCTTGCCGATGCCTGAGTTGGCACCTGTCACAATAGCTGTAATGCCATCCAGCCTACGTGGACTTCTGCACCAACCGCTGATGTAGTCCATTTCCAAATATCTACAGTAACAAAAAAACTGTTGGTGTGTGGTCTGTCATTAATTAATTGTTTTGAGCTGTGATCATGGCGAAAACATTTGAAACCTTAGTCGAAGAGCTTACGAAGACCAAACTAGCAGTAATTTAGCGATAAATACACTGAACAGCAGCACACCTATCTCGGAATTGACTATAGGTACCTACGGCCCCTAAGAAGTGTCCGGTAGGTCTACCGCATAAATGTCCTGCTTTCCGTTTTCGGCTTTTGCCGATGAAAGCAGACAACTAGGTACCTACATCTGCTTTCAGTTCTGCTGCATACGGAAAGCAAATGTAGTTGTCTGTTTTCATCGGTGAAATCCGAAAGCAGAAAGCAGGCGAGTTAGGCGGTAGACCTACGCGTAACTGCAACCGCTGCGATTGTGGATGTTCCTAAGGGCCCTAGCACACGGCGTATTGCAAAAGTTCAGACGACGCGCGTTTCGGAACGCGCGTATTCTGCGTCGTAGATGCCAATTGCGTTTGTATAGATTCAAAAGTGCGTAAAACGTGATAGAAACGCGCGCGTTAAGCGCGTTCGAAACTCGTTTGAAGCGCGTACAAAGGGGCGGAGTAGGGGCAGAGAATAGGCGTCATTGTACAACTGATTAGGGATGTTAGGGAGCTCCGTTATCGTAACCGAAACAATCTGATATCCGAAATAAAAATGTAACCGTATCCGTTTTAAAAATTTCGGAGAGATTCGTATAAGGGCTGAGTTTAAACAAAACGACATGTTTCGTCAGCTTTTTATTTCGCCAGGTTAGTCTAGTCAACAAGTTCCAAAAGTGCAAAATAGAGATAAAGCTCCTAGAAACATGTGCGATACCTCATTCGATTCGGAATGAGGTCTATAAAAATGGTTTTAAGGGTTTTGTAGCACATAAAAAATTGCGATAGTTATTAACAAAATAAGATTACAAAAAGAAGGTATTTTGATATTCCTTAATAATTTCTTAACTAATGATACTTAAAAAAATTTGAAAGAAGAGAAAAAAAAATCAATAGAATAATTTAGTTTCTAGAACTCTATCTTTATTATTTATACACTTTTTTTAACGCTGAAAGTAGAGCTCCGCGAGGTCGCTACGACATAGACGCGGCTACTAAAAAAACGGCATAGGTAATTATCATCTAAAACATTGATTTCACAGTATTAAATAACAATTTAAAAATTGGAAAAAATTATAGTGTAATCTAGAAACTTAAACGTACAAAACCTTGGTAAAAGAAATAAAATATGTCGATTTTTCATAACGTTTATATCAATGTTAATTAACTAATCTTTTTCCGGTATCTGTTTTTACAAATTACGTCATAAAAGTTGAGATAGTTGTTCTATAGATTTTTCGCTTCGTGGAGCTCTTCTCATTACTTCATAAAATAATGCATCATTTGAAGCGCGTATACACGCGTCATCTGCCCGTCGTCTGCGCGTTTAAAATACGCCGTCTACTAGGCAATAAATCGAGTGAATAACTTTAATTAAAAAAAAACGACTGCAAAAAAAACCAACAGTTAAAAAACATTAAATACTATCTAAGGACACTAAGGTGTAGTGCAGTAACTTTATACATTACCGTATGCGTTAAATCCGGTAGATCTGATTTTTTGCAGACTTGTTTATGACGTTGACCTAATGATTGTCCCAAGTTTGTGACCTCGAGCGACGAACGCAACTTTGTCAAAAATCGAAAAAACCGCGAAAAATCGTATATTTTTCAAATTTTGGCGATTATAACCCTAAACAACTAGTTTTTGTAAAGTAGACTAAATTTGCTACAATATGATACTAGAATTGTCTCTGTACACCCAATAGTTTCTGAGAATACTTCTTTCAAAGTTCATAATTTTTTTTGTACTTCGCAATTTTTAGCAATATTTTAACTCCTACTTGACCACTTTATACTTTATGGCACAGTTACTGCGGATTTTAACCCCCGACCAAAAAAAAGAGGTGTTATAAATTTGACGTCGAAGTCTGTCTGTCTATCAGACAGACACACATACAGGTCTGTCTTTATGTGTATCTGTCTGTGTGTGTATCTGTCTATGGCACCGTAGAGCTGAAACGGATGGGCCGATTTCGATGCGGTTTTTTTTTTATTTGAAGATACATTTTTGTGTTGTAGTTTTGAGCTATTTTGGTTAATATCGATTCAAAATGGCCGCGTCCACCAAATGGCAGACCAAATATTCCATCACAATCTACCTCAATATGGGTATCAAATGAAAGGGCTAGACTAGTAGAGAGTACTATACAATATAACAAATTTCGAATCACAAAATGGCGAACTACATTTATTTTTTTTCACTAATGGCTTAATATGGGTGTCAAATGAAAGAGCTTGACTAGTAGACTACTTTACACTATGAAAAATTTATATTTATACCATATCGAGGTAGTTGTGAAAAAAGAAACGTATTTCGTCATTTTGTGGTTGCGGCCATCATGGATTTGAAATTTGTCATAGTGCATAGTAGTCTAGTCGTTATAATCGCCAAAATTTGAAAAATTAACGATTTTTCACGGTTTTTTCGATTTTTGACAAAGTTGCGTTCGTCGCTCGAGGTCACAAACTTGGGATAATCATTAGGCCAACATCATAAACAAGTCTGCAAAAAATCAGATCTACCGGATTTAACGCATCTTACTCCATACTTTCAGGCGACAAAGTCACTGCACTAGTGATGATACGAGGGAATTTAAAGAAATTTACAAACATACAAGATGCGCGTAAAACATAACCCTTCTTTCTGTCAGGTAAAAGACTTTACTAGTAGCGCCCCACGACTTTACCCGCGTAGTTCCCGTTCCAGTTGTTTTTCCGCGTTAAAATGTCTATGGTAATAGTCTATATACCTACTATTAGATATTTTGATTTTAAGGGGCGGGGGGTCAATTTGGTCATCACAGTCACAGTCAAATGGGTGGTCACTCGTGTGACTCGCTAACCTTCGGACCGCGCCTGAGCCTATCAAACTATAGAGTCCCGAGAAATGGAAAGCAGAAAGGATTACCAGAAGTACTAACACAAACGTAGGCACATTAACCACACAAGCGCCAACCCCGTCGCCACCATCGACACTGGCGGCGTTGCGGCCGGAGCGGTGACGTGGGTGCGTGCGGCCGCCCCGCAACCGGTTTCAGCAGGCCTACTACGAAGTCCGATAAACGACATATCGGCCGAACTTATGGACGTTTCCTACCTCGAA
Source organism: Ectropis crepuscularia (assembly GCA_963693475.1). Lineage (NCBI taxonomy): Eukaryota > Metazoa > Arthropoda > Insecta > Lepidoptera > Geometridae > Ectropis > Ectropis crepuscularia. The sequence goes on along the minus strand of OY856339.1, from coordinate 10,316,304 downwards.
AGACAATCTGTCGGTTGATAGGATCGGCCGTTTCGATCCGACCCTCATCCGACCTAAGTCTATAACTTCCGACCGAGATGTATCGATCCGAACGTTTTTCATGGTAGGCTACAATCCGATTCAGCCGTCGGTCGGATCCGATCATTCGGAGTTTGTTTTCGTAGTAGACCTGCTGAAGACAGGACCGACGGAGACTAGCAAGTAGCAGGGCGACGTCGACGGCGCCGCGCCGCGAAGATACCTAGACTTGTCACTATAGGCGTAGTAGACTACGGGCCGTGAACAAAACTTATGGATCATGTAAACCACCAGGAGACCTATGTGGGGTGATAGAAGGGTATAGGTATAAATTAAAAAATATAGGGTATACAATTTAATTCATACGTCCAAGTTTATTTTCGTTTGTCTCTATTTTATATTTATTAGTAGATATACGTTACAAATATTGCATGTAATAATATGTAATCCCTATTAGTATGTATGTTTATTTACTTTTTACTGTATGTCACTACATTTAATCGTCTTATTATTCTATTTAGCACACCCCGCTTTTTATTATTTCTAAAAACGTTTCCATCTTAAGGTTGCCTGGAAGAGATCGCTTTTAGCGATAAGGCCGCCGATTGTAACACTAGTTTTCGTTTTTTTATTTTATTGTATTGTTTTGTTGCGGTGTGTACAATAAAGAGTATCTATCTATCTACCTATATATATCTATAAAATAATAAGATTCACCACTATTTGCAAGCTGTCCAACTGAGTGCAAGTTGAAGAGGGGGGTTGCAATTATCGATCTTTTCTCCTTGTCGCATGAAGAGCCTCTTCAACTTGCACTCAGTTGGACAGCTGCTGGACAGCTTACAAATGCCGGCATAGTGCTGAATCTATTATTTTACACCCTTCTATCATCCTACATATAGGTATCCTGGTGGTTCATATGACTCATAAATGTTGTTCACGGGCATGTATTAGTCTATAGCTAAAGACGACCACGGCCTGCAATCGCTTGAGAAAACTACCCTACACTCAGGCGTGGCCATTTCAAGCGATTATTATCTACAGGGCCGGATTTAGGGGAGGTTAAACGGGGCAAATGCCCCGGGGCCTCCGCAAGCGGGGGTCCTCCACAACAGACATTTCGGGACAAAAAAACAAATTTCGATAGTAAACATGTTTTGCGTTAACTTTATACCATTTATAGTTCGGGTTTTTGCTTGATAAAACTTAACCTAGTGGGGGGGCGGGATTTCAATAAGCGCTCCGGGGCCTCCACACCTCTAAATCCGGCCCTGACTATCTACATCGCGTAATCAAGACATTTCTAAATACGATTGCTGAAGCCTACGTCGTGTGGGAAAAAGGCAAATTCAAACCGATAGGCACGCTTCGTTTGTAATTGGAATGCCATCTGGATGGTTTATAGTGTAAATATTGAAATTTCTTATCTTTATTCGACTATTCATGTATTGATAGTGAAATGGTTCCCAGATAATAGTAGGACATCTAGGTTATGCATCATTAGCAGCATCTCAACCTTAGCAGTGTTGGGACATAGACCATTTGCGTTGCAAGTGGCTATTCCATCTTCACTCCAGAACCCTGAATAAGAATTAGTTTCTTCCAAACTGTGCTCACAAAGATCTGGTATAGGTCCAAATAATATGCCCAATTACGGACGTGCATTAAGTGTCACTTAGTAAGGTACCTGATACAAATAAGGCCTATCTGATTTCAAACACTCATATCATGATCAATTATTCGAAGAAGGTGATGAATTAAAGCAAAGCATTATTATTTGGTCCATAAATTTTAAGTAATTAAGAAAAAACATTTTATTTAAATTAAAACTGACTTAAAATGAAGTAATTGTGGAACCTTAGCCTTAGTGACTTAACAAAGCCCATATACTTAAGTTTGAAATATGATTATTTAGTAGAGTACCTATTAATTAATAGTGACGCGCCCCGGCTTCACACGGGTGCAATGATGATTCTAAATATACTAATAAAAATGGTTAGTGTGGGATATTTCTAAGAGATATACATACCTATATTATTCAGCCTTTTTTTGTAGTCATTTTGAAGGGGTACAATACTGCAGTATATTATTTTGATCTAGCTCTTAGGGTTCAGCCAGCGTTTGCAATGTAAACGCAAAAATGTGTTTATTTATGACATTACATTAGAAACTAAAAAATATCAGTGTTTCTCTACTATTTTGTGCACGTATTGTACATGTAAACTTACCTCTTGAATCACTTTATCTATTAAAACCCCGCATTAAAATCTGTTTGGCGGTTTTAAAGTATCTAAGCATCGATATAAATCAATGGATATAATGAAGTCACTTCCCTCGTCTGTCCGTTCCTATAGGTACATGCTTAGATCCATCGATATAAATCGATAGATATGCCCTGAGCACCTTGACATTGTTAACAAATTGCGTGTCTTTGTATAGCGTGAGTGGTTTACAGCTACCAATCTACTTGATCCCTAGAATCGCTAGCGCCTAGGCGAGGCGGATGTTGTGGTTCAATGTGGTCTATAGTTCTCTTTTTATGTAATTGCAGTCGTTCATGGTATTATGGTATGCAACGTCTTTTTCGGCCTCAGACAAATTATTCTTGTGCTCTAAAATTTCGGTTTAATCTATCTTCTTCTATTTTATTATAATATAAAAATGAATCGCAAAATGTGTTGGTAAGCGCATCACTCAACAAGGCCTGGACCGATTTGGACAATTCTTTTTTTTAAATGTTCGTGTAAGTTCAAGGATGGTTTTTACGGCGAGAATAAATCTAATAATTGCCAGGAAAACCCTAAAAACAGCCCTTTTCTTTTTCCCGTACAAACGTGTTCTAACTAAAATGTTAAGGCAATTTGAGCTTTATTCCTATGAAATAAAATTCATATTAATTAAAGTGCTTTCCCATACAAACGTTTTCTAACTAAAATGTTAAGGCAATTGGAGCTCTATTGCTATAGCATAAATTTCATATTAAATAACAAGCACTCACATAAGTCTTAGCAATATAAGTGTGTTCCTAACGTCAAGGAGTCAATTTGCACTTTGGTCCTGCTGCACAAAGTTCAAATTCCATCATATATTCTATCTAAACAGTGTGCGTGTGTGCGTTGAAGGATAGGAGGATTGTCGCGTTCCGAAAATCACTCAGAAGAAACTCAACAAAAGTGATAACATCGAGAACCAGATCAAACTGAATAGTCACAAAACGTAAGTCTCACAGATCATTAGTACTGATTTTCAATTTGGTCGGCTTCACGATATTATTTATTTTGATTTAGTTTCAGCATGCGACGTAAAGTGCGTCAGTATATCTATCTATTGTTAAGGGATTTAATATCTTTTTTTTTACACTGAATAATTTGTGCGAGAGACACTTCCAAAGTGGTAAAATGTGTATCCCCCCTGTAACTTCTAAAATAAGAGAATGATAAAACTTTAAAAAATATATTATGTTATATACATTAATTACCATGCCAACTTTCAACGAAAATTAGTTTGAACTCGATCTAGTAAGTAGTTCTAGTTTAGTAGTACGTCATAAATACACTATTGTGATTGGTTACACGATGGTTGCCTGAAAGAGATTGCTCTTAGCAATAAGGCCGCCACTTGTGGGACTAGTTCATAAGTATTTCACTGTAATTTTATTAATTTGTCTGTATCACAATAAAGAGTTTCTATCTATCTATCTATCTATCTATTGTTAAAACATCGATCAAAGTTACACCGAACTACAAGAATGTATGTACCTACCACAGAAATCTAAATAATAAGGTACTAGAAGTCGCATGACCGCGTGACATTGTCGCCGCACAGGTGACTTGTAGGCCACCAGTGCTCGAATTGTAGTTTAGTCTTGTTCGAACCGGCAGGCGTGAATCATCTTTGAAACTTGTGTTATGGAGCATAAACAACTGTGGAAGTTCTTCCACAACTTGCAATTATACCAATAATGAGATTACATTTCACTGATAGGTATTTTATTTTATTTTAATTGCATTTTTTAATAAAATAAACGGAGCCCAATGATTCACTATGATAGTTATAAATTTTTGGTGTGATCGTCATTTTGCATACCATTGCTGCATACATTAATTAACATCTAAAGTGGTACATGCATAAACAGCAATGTAATGTAAAATTAAAGATATCGTCATAACCTCTAATCTTCCATGGTACAACCGCAGGTAGCGATTGTGAGTTAGTGCTGTGACGGTCCAATTTTACTTGCCCAAAAATGAACGATGAAAATTTTATTTTAAATTTTACATAGTTTTATCGATAAAGTAACATAATAAATCGATAAAAAAAATTGTACGCAATTAACATTACACCCGTACGTACAATCTTTTAATTCGCGGTAAACATTACTTCATAATTCATTAATTATTAACACGTTGATGGTCACTACTACTATACTGATCGTTACTGGTGTGTTACTACTTTATTTCATACATTGCCTATAGACGTAGTGTCACAAGATACAGTAAAATACATTTGTAATACGACAGTACGTCTATAGCCGTCTATAGACTCATAATCTTGTTCATTTCCGAACTCCCCATGATCAGTAAAAATACCTTCACTTGGCCCAAGAGGAATAGGAATCTTCATAGGAATCCCTAACCATCTGCAAATAAGTAATTCCGATGTATTTTAGTAGGTATCACGAAATATACAACATGAGAAAACAAAACTTACAACATGAAAAATGTATTGTTTACGGATACATTATAAACTCTAATTAGTGTTTTAAAAAACAAAACAAGATAAATAACGTTTACAACATACATTTACTAACCTTTCAATAGGATTCACCCGCGAAATTAGCGGAAAGTAGTTAGCAACGCGCGGAGCACCGCCGCGTGGCACTACCTGACTGCATGTATGAGAACAGGACGCCTACGGACGTAGTGTACGTGCGGAGGGGGAGGGGAAAAATGGCGCCGTGTGCGTTATCTTGTGTGTTTTGAACCTCTCCAATTCTTTACAAGGTGACAGTATAAAAGTCTAAGTCACCTCTACGGTGACACTACAGCTTACCGTTCCTAACATTTGTATGAAAAATCGATCGTCGTAGGGCGTACTGGCTTTGGCTTAATCTAAACTCTTACGTCGAGAAGCGTACTGTCGTATCACTTTTTGAGTATTTACGTCTGTGGGCGGTACTGTCCATCAACGTGTTAACAAAAATATATACATACTGGCTATAACGCGCGATTGTTCGTCCGTGCAAAATAAATATTAAGATAACTGAGGCAGTATTTATCTATTGTAAGCTTTTATTCTTAAGACTTTATTAGTTTTCATACAAAATCAGCGAGCAACACGGAAGGGAGTAGGCATACACAGCGTTTCCCCTCTGTCAAAGTACAAGTCCGCGTGGACCATGGAGTTTGATAATATACTGTGGCGTGGAATACACTGAGGGCGGGGCTAGATTTGTGAATGGTGCTTTATTTTTTATGTGTTAGTGATTTGGCTGTGTGAGTATGGTCGGCAATGGATCGGTACAGGTATGTTTTGTATGTAATAGTACGGCTTTACGCTAGTGTGCAACTTTCCCCTCCCGCAAGAAATGACAGAAAGATTTGAACAATATTTTTTAGCTAAGGCTACTTCCCTTCCGTGCTTGCGCGGAAGATCGAGTTGCTCGATGTACAAAATATTCAACAACCTTTGTTCTTCAATTATACCCAAGCCCATGTGGTGTCAGAATTACATAGTTCAGTGATCGAAACAATAGTATACCCCATGTGACTCACTTATTTTATAGGTAGGCATATTGACTTTGTTGTAGTGTAATACACCTAATTAATGAAATCAATAATAACCTTTATCGAATCTTAAAGTTGGACCGTACTTTGAAATATCGATATGTTTTAATTTTTGTCAAGCACTAGCGTATATGTGAAAAATTGTTAATTTTTCAATGTATTAGTAGGTTCACTGATAAGCGTTTATGGATGTGTGTGGTGCAATCACAGACCCAGGTTGATAATGTGCAGCTATTGCTGTGTGAGTGAATTTGTATTGGAATAGTACGCGCATGTAGTAGTGACCGCGGGGGTAGGGGAAATGTGGCGACAAGCGTTTTGCAAGTAATTTGAGAGTTATGCCATTTCTATTACCTTATTATTTAGATTTCTGTGGTACCTACCTATTATGTTACTTGTTGGATGGAGATGGAGGATGGAGGTTACATATTAGGTAGTATCTCTTCACGTAAAAAAGTGTTTTGATTGCGCGATTTCTATCTACCTTATTACGTTTTCCATCTACCTGAACTCACTAACATTAGACACTTTGATAAAATAATATTAAGCCAAAGAATTCATGGTTAATTTTTTTTATTGTTTTTTTTTTGTGCAGAATTGATTACAGGTTACTAAAAATGCAATGTCCCTTTGAGGTCATCATGTTTTAGACCCAAAAACAATAGTAAATATTAGTTTTGAAGCCACGGCAAAAGAGACATACCTACTCCATGCCTGAATTGTTTTTTATCGTTTTTTTCGGTGCCTCCTAAAATGTAATACATATTATACGTTGAGTCACATTATAAATGCCAGTTTTATTGCCTTTTCATTTTGTGCTTACTTAGCTTTGAACGTCGTTTGAGATGCGGAAATCTGAAAGCTCCTATTCTTACCATTGGCACCACAGAAATCTAAATAATAAGTATTATTTAGATTTCTGTGATTGGCACAGATAATAGCTTCAACTATCCGAAGACATTCCTTTACTCTTCTCTTTTTGGCCAGGAGAGTTCTGCATGTTTTATGTGTTTTATGTTCTGTCTTTTTTTAATCCAATTTGTTTGGAAACCAAATTTGTTCCTCTTTTATGACTCAGCGATGGTTGACAATCTTGACTTTCATTTTTTTCCAAAAAACTAAACAGTTCACCTCAAGTTACTATCAAGGTACCTACACTTCCTATTTTTTTTGTCCTCCCGGCTTTCCATGTATTTGACCGGTAAAAAGTAGTGATTGAAAACTTTGGTCTTCAAGCTTTGTGGGGTAAACCCGACGATAAAACCAGACGTAGTTTCCCAAACGCTACCCAGCCCAACTGAATCCTCCTCACTTTCGAACAATTCAAATTCGGAATAGCAATCCTTAAAACGGATAAGACAAAGACCGACAGTTTTGATTCCATGTGGAGATCAATCCGATTGCGTTGTAAATCAGGGAACTGAACGACTAAATCGGCCGGCCTGAAATTTGGAACTCGGGTATAGGTCTAGAATAAGATATTTTTCGATGATGATGATGATGAATGATAATACAGCGGAAACTTCTACACATACTGTGCGGCAATGTACCTTTACCCTTACTGCCTGTTTTAGGTAGGTACCAGCCGATATAAAGTTCCTGTTAATATTTTTTTTAATGGACTATATCAGCGGTTGGTGCAACAGCCCACGTAGGCTGAATACCATCACAGCTATTGTGACAGGCGCCAACTCAGGCATCGGCAAGGAGACTACTGAGAACCTTTTTAAAATATGTAAGCACGAGGTTTTCTGCTACCGAGTACTGCCGCCAACTACCACTATTCGGTTATGTACCGCCATAATAGGCGCACATGCAATTCTCATTCATGGTTTAAGCCCATCGCATGCGACACACTATACTCGCACAAAGGATAGTGAGGGTCAGGTGCGAGACAGAATATATCGTAGGCCCCAAGATCGCCGACACCACGCAATGACCTGGTCGCCTATATCTTGTGGAAGGCTTCGTCCTTCGACGAGTCAATCCTTCGTCTCGATGGTATTAGCACAGTCTATTAAAGCATATTCTATAAACTGTAGTATTATTGTGTATCAAACGAGTAGTTCCGAGACGAAAAAAGCAGATATTCAGCGAATCCATAGAGAGACCGGTTCACAACGAATAGAACACGAACTTTACAGCTTAAGTACACAAGCTCTGCGTAATCCTGGCTAACCTATTTCTAAGAAAGTGCATAGTTTTAAAAAACTATGTTTCGAAATTTGGTACTACAACTACTATTTCAGTTGGGCTCATGGCCCTCATTAACTCTCTCGATACCATGCCACTTTCGCAAAATCAATACTAAACTTTAGAATATGTTGCCTCATTTTTAAAGTTTTTAACATTAACCACGTATTTAACATTGAATGAAATATGTTTTAATTATCATTAAGTACCTGGATTACCTAGATTTAATATTTATTAATAACTCTACATAAAACCAATATAAAGAAATAACTTTAATTTACTTGAAAAACCCGACTGCAAAAAATTAAAACATGAAAAAACAAATGTGATAGTACTTTATTGCATCACATGATGTTTTTTTCTATATAAGAACACTTGGGTGATTGAGACGAATCTAATGGTATCTTAGTTATCAAAATCCATCCAGCCGTTTCGAACATACGTGGGACGTGGGAATAAAGAAATTCAGAAACAAACAAGATACGCCCGAAAAACATACCTAACCCTTCTTTCAGTCGGGTAAAAAATGTCATCATCATCATCAGCCCGTGTTCGTCCACTGCTGGAAATAGGCCTCTCCTATATTTCGCCACTCAGCCCGATCCTCAGTCATACGTTTCCAACCGCCACCAGCCGTCTTTCGTATATCGTCACTCCATCTAGTCTCAGGGCGTCCTGCACTACGTTTACCGATTCGCGATCTCCACTCCAGAACCCGTCTACCCCAACGGTTATCGGGTCTGCGACAGATGTGACCGGCCCATTGTCACTTCAGTCTGCTAATACGCTGAGCTATGTCGGTGACTTTAGTTCTCTGACGAATTACTTCATTGCGGATGCAATTCCTCAGAGAAACCCCAAGCATAGCCCTTTCCATAGCTCGCTGAGCGACCTTGAGCTTTCGGACCAATTTCACTGTCAGTGTCCACGTTTCAGCACCGTAGGTCATAACGGGTAAGACGCACTGATTGTACATTTTTGTCTTAAAACTTTGTGGGATGGGTTACGAGAAGACTCGACGAAGTTTTCCAAATGCTGCTCAGCCCAACTGGATTCTTCAATCACATTCGACATTCGACAATCGGCCCCGGTGCAACGAACTCTTTACACATGACCTTGGTTTTATCCAAATTCATCCGGAGGCCGATGCGTTGAGAAGTGTTAGCCAGGCCATCCAACGTCCACTGCAAGTCCTCCAGTGACTCTGCCATAATGACGATGTCGTCTGCAAATCGTATGTGAGAGATGTATTCGCCGTTGATATTTAGGCCACGTCCAACCCAATCCAGCGTCTTAAACATATCCTCTAGTGCGTTTGAGAACAATTTCGGGGTAATAACATCCCCTTGCCTCACGCATCGATGCAGAGGAATTTGTTATGTCTGCTGGTCTTGAATTTGAACCGCCATCGTAGCGGCGTCGTACAAACACCTCATCACCTCGATGTGTAAGGACTCCAGAACAGCCCAGGTTTCGACTGAGTCAAATGCCTTCTCATTGTCCACAAACATAAAGTGGTGAAGGAACAGCAGCAAAACTTCCAGTTATCATAAAAGTGGTTTCACCTTTCTATACGTTATATTAAAATAATTGTTTTGATTTAAATTTATGTGATTCCTAAAATCAAAGAGGTCTAATATTAAGTAATTATTGCCTCATTTGTGACAAAATTTGATGTAATTCTGAATTAATCTCTATAGTAGGAGAAATTGCATAATTCACTAGAGGCATATCAACGCTCAAAGCTGCTTGTGCAGAAAGAGCGAATGGACTTTCTCAGTATTTCAATAGGTACTCGTGAATTCATCTATGCATCCAAAAATATATCAATAAAAAATATATTGATTATTTTTTGAAATAAAAAATACCACATCGGCATGATCTCCACCTAAAAAACATCGAACAGTAGCCGTTCATTCAATCAATTGACTTTGATTGAAATACCAGGTGTTTTTATGTGAAAAAGAAGCGGATGAGATGAAGGAAAGAAGAAAGTCCAAATCATAAAGACAGCAGCTACGTAAGTAGGTACTGAACTCTGATTTCAAGAAAACTATTTTAAACTTGACAAGTGAAGAGAAAAGTGAATATTGGGTCAATAATGCGGTTCACAGAATACATCTACTTACCAAGTTTAAACAGCATAGTTCTCGTAGTTTCGGAAAAAAGTGGCTGTGACATACGGACGGACAGACAGGCAGACAGACAGACATGACGAATCTATAAGGGTTCCATTTTATCCGCTGATGGGTACTTCTGCTGAGCCGCGTCCGCTGCCTCACTCAAGTAATCAGTGAGCCAAGTTGTCACAGTGGAGATCTCCACTGTGCGACCGATAGACACAGGCATAGACAATTTTGTCGTTGCCTGTGTCTATCAGCGCCCATAGAACAGAGAACCTCGTGTCCTCAAGATTACGGAGACGCTAACCGCAGATATCGTCACGGGTGTACAGGCACACTTCAAGTTGTGCTCCAAGGTGTACCCTGGATAGGTTAGGTACGCCACGTCCGACGGACATCCTATCTGCGTCTCCGTAAGAAACAAGAGTGACGGCTGCTCAGTCTCGAGGTGATGGTGTACTGGGTATTAGAGTGCAGACCTCGAATATTAGTGAGCTGCGCTTTGAGAGACAAGGAGTGCAGCCGCGGTTTTATTTTGTTTCTAGTTTTTCTGCGTTTCATAATTTTTTAGAGTGAGTTTCGGTGGGAAAACGGAAGTAGAAAGAGGCTGCACACTGCCAACCAACGGCAACAACACACAAGACAAATACACCAATGGGAAACTAGTCTGGAGACTGCGTGGACGCCCGAGCCCCCCCGGGGATGTCTATCTGGCCTTGTCATCCGGCCGCCAACCGGCAGGATAGCGTATCCCGGGATTTTTCGGGGATTTTTCGCTAGAAGGCGGGGCAGCCTTTCGTGAGTGGCTAGCTCACTACTTGGGCCCCCAACTATCTGCGGTCGGTCGCGGCAACCGTGCCTCGGATCCCGCTACCCTCCATGACTAGCTTCCCGATGAAAAGTTTTGGTGTGTGACTATCTGGTCTTGCAGTTATGCAGCAACTGTTCTGACCCGTTTTCCCCAATGGCGTCAAAATTAAGTAAGATTTAGTTACGTTGTTATTTAGTTAGTTTATCCTCGATTTTCTTGAGATCCCATCATGTGATGCGTGATGTGCGATTGATTTACATGATCTAATACCACCTTGCCCTTTTTTCTATCGGAATGCTCGTAGCTCGAACAAGCGACATCGTTTCATGGTTGATGTTCCAAAGACACGAACGAAGAGATTTGACTCTACTTTTGTGATAAGAACGTCTACGCTTTGGATTGCGTTGCCTGTTGGTTTTCCCTGTTGGTTACAATGTGTGTTTGTGTCTTCAAATCGAGAGTGAATCGGTTTATTCTAGGTAAACACGCTCCACCGTAGACAGCATCGTCGCTTAACATCAGGCGAGATGGCGGTCAAGTGTAAGCCTATAAAAGAAAAAAAAGCACTGCACTGCGCTCGCCACCCAGAGATCTAAGGTGTTATATCTCTAAGCCCTGTAATTTCTCTGGAAACATTGCCCTTCAAACCGGAACACAGTAATGTTTGCTTATTACTGCTTGGCGGTAGAATAACTGACAAAGGTGTGGTACTTCCCCAGGCGGACTCTGCCAAGAGTCCTCCCACTACAGAAGAAGAGTTATACGTAGATATAAAAAAGAGTTATCTATGAAAAGGACTATCGTATTTTTTCAAGGTAGCCTTGTATTTGCTAATAATAAATAGTACGTTCAAATAAAAATAATATACAAACAAACACAATTAATTCTTTAGCTTTAAACTGAGTACCATAAAAAAAAGATACAAAACCAAAAGAGGCATCAAATTCATAAACGTGCCGCAGCTTACTGTGTGACTGTCGCAGCCAACTTGGTTATTCAACCGTTAATCAACTGCCTTGTCTCTTCACTAAACAGCTCCGTATCCATATCGTGCGTATGTTACAGCATTTAATAAATTATAGCTGGCTAATGCATAGCCCATTCGTGGTATAAGGTGAAAAATATACAGAAATAAATGTGAAACATCAGGAAATTCTTTATTTAATAAGTACTTTAAAATGTACCTACCTAGATCCAAGCAAAGATTATATGCCTAGCTGTTTGATTGAAAGGCTGAAATCAATGAGGCTGCTAGTTAAACGGCACCGTTTAGTAAAGAGGCTAGACTAATGATTGAATAGATGACTAAGCTAGTTGCCTGCGGCATGGCAAACCCAGTAGTTTGAGAAGCGCGGAGAACAAGTGCAGATGTAAATGCGACATGTTCCGAGAAAGGCTTCTTTTGAGAACATTCATCATTCGCCGACCCGCATTTAACCAGTGTGGTGAACTTTTCTCCTTGTTAGATCAGAAGGCCTATAATCCGAACAGTGATATAAAGTGGGCTGCAATTCAATATGGCGAAAATTCCATACATTTTTTCGAGTCTTCTATAATATACCTCTAATCCATTATTCAGCAACGTCGTAAAAAATCATGCGCCAAGGAGAAAAGAGCGGGAGTTGCAAGTTGCAACCCCCTACCTTCGCCTCCACTCAGTTGGGCAGCTTACAAATGTTAAAAATAAAAAAATCTTATTATTTTATACCCTTCTATCTTTCTACATAGGTCTCCTGGTGGCTCCGAAGCAAATGACCCATCAATTTTGTACACGGGCCTGTAGTCTATTATGGCTAAAGCACGCTGATTGGTCAATAAGAGCGCCCTAAACTAAATGTTCGCTGGTTGGTTGACAAATGACATCATTCTCTCTTTAACAGTTCCGGCTTAGTACGTGATACTATGTAGAAAGATGTACCTAGAACAAACTGTAGAGGTGTAGAGTATTGGTTTACCGATAATAGTGAATACAGGCGTAGAGTATTATTTTGAAATTCCTATATCTTTCATTTAATGTTTGATTATTATCAAATATGTATATAGCTAGCATGCATTCATTTTAATATTTGTTCAAAAATGTATACAAGTCAGGTTGAAATCCGAGCATCTTGACGGTGAGATCCCAGAGGCGCGTAACGTTCTCATCGTTTTGACAAAACGAAGACGGAATGTTTGGGGTGCAGTCTCTGAAACAAAATTTATCGGGACATAAGATTTAAATATTGTTTATTGATTAACTTGATTTGAAAATACTGGGTCGAAAGTTCTATGCTATAATCTACTGTGAATAATTTAGTAGTAGTCCAGTCATAATAGGAAGTTCACCTCGGAATTCGAGATACCCAGCTGTAAGCCTGTAAATACTTGTATATTGACACCTAAAAAGTTGTCTCAAAACCTACATAAGTTAGGGTATACGCAACTATAAAATTTCAAGAAGGGGAAGATGATGATTAAAATTATAAATTGTCTCTAATTTTTGTACCCTTTATAATTTTTATTGCTTTTAGTAAAAATAAATGTATTGAATGACATATTTTATAAAAACATTAATTCAAAATGTATTTGTTTTTTTTTTCATAATGTAAGAAGTTATTAATATTAATTAGGTTAAAATTCAAATATAATTCCTATATTTTTATTAACAATTCTGCAATTACATGGGCAGGTAAATGTTGTTAAGTAAATTAATACTGAATAAAAAGTAGATAGGTTAGGAAAAAAAAGAAAAAAAAATGTATTATAATTAAAATATACAAGGTGTTGCAGAAAGGTGCAACAATATTTTTATGGTAGTTCATCTACATTAAGTTTTGAATCATGTATGTGAAAATTAGGCATGAAAGCTCAAAAAATTATTTCCATGAAATAAATATTTTTTTTGGTTGTTATTTCATTTGACATGCCCCTAATGGCTAGATCTCCGCACGGATTTTTGTACAACGTCGCGGCGTCGGTAGCAAGGTCGTTTGTCTGCTGTACATGCTTTAGGGTTGAAGCTGGTGATTTGGTGGGAATTTTCCGTCAAACTTTGACTCGAATTATCTCGTGATCTACCGTGCTGAGGGGAAAGAGACCTTGGGTGATGAAGTGTACAACAGTGTTAGAATGGACTGTTAAAATATTGTTGGGGGTAAATACACCACGTTGTATAATTATATATATCATTGATTTATCGATAGTTCATCAACTGTATAATTATGGCGCGTTTTCAACCGGAGGCACCGGTTGACCTGAAGTGATGCTGTGACCGCGCGCTCTCCGCCCTATATCTCGAAAACAGTTCACCGTATAAAAAATGTTTTTAACCAAATTTGTAGAGAATTTTGTATTCTACAATATTGATACATACAAATAGCAAAACAACCCATAAAAAATTAAATGTTTACAACAAAAGCGCAAAACAACGATTTTTGTGAACTTTGACCTCGTTTAATAGTTGCGTACAAGGTGTATATATGTATATACAGGCTGACTGGTTAAACACTTTAGATATTGATATAGCGTGTTCAGTACTCGATTTTCTTTCTATTTGCGTAAAAAAATAGGTGCTTAATATTTTTTGACTAATTTAACTTTAATTATCCGTCAATAAAAATAAGTAGGGTATGTAAATAAGTAGCTCAGCGTACGTATTAATACCTCTAAAATTAAACAGCTGCGCCAAAAGTACCGTCTTGTCTTGACGTCGCTACGGTCGTTAACCCCGTTCGCTGATACTAGCTATTACTTATTCTGTGCTAGAGCGCTCGGCCGGCGGCGGCGCCGGAGATTCACTAGTGTTACAGAATACTGCATAGTAATTGAACAGCTGATCTGGCGACCGATAGGCACTGTGTTGTCTATAATTTCCGAGTCTTCGCACATTAATGTAATGAAGGTTTTCTTTTTAATTTATTTGTATTTTAATAATTATATATTTTTAAGCTCTTCATGTGACTATGATTCATCATATCCTTGAATATCTAAAGTGTTCAAACTGTTAGCCTGTATATATAATATACAAGTATTTACATACTTACAGCTGGGTATCTCGAATTCCGAGATTCTTACCTAATTTAAGCTTAAATTACCTACTGGACTATAGAGTCCTGCGCTTTCTGTGCTAGCTCAAAGTTATGTACACTGTAGGGTCTGTAGGTACCACCTGAAGCGTTTCTTTAAAGAAAAACTGTGTGTGCTTAAGACCCCACGACATAAGTGAACACTAAAATTAGAAATAACTATTAATAAAATAAATACTTTAAAAAATAATAAAACCCGACTAAAAAGACAACAGATAAAACAAGGTTGACAAAATAATGTATGTACTAAAACATTACTACATTATAAGCTGAAAGTCTAAGTTAAATAAATTACATTATGGTGGGCGGCAGGCGGCACCCATTTGTAAATTATTTTTAATCGTTAGAAAATGTATGGGTCCCGCCTGCCACCAAACATAATGTAATATATTTTATAACATATTTGCTCGTAAAGGGTCTCTTATTGGACCAATTTCTGTATCGTAATGTATCTTATTACGCACTAGTGCTGTAATGTGTAATGTAAAACGCACGGTTTCAAAATGCTCCATCCACAGACTAGGTAGAGAGATATGCTCCGTCTAAAACGAACGGTACCTTTTTAAATCTTAGTAAAGAGTTTTTATGTCAGAAAAGTGTGGTCAACATTTTATGAATAAAATTAACTTTGAGAGGTAAAATATAATAAAGAATTATTAAATTCGTTAATCTAATTAATTTAGACCATAAATTACTTTAATTTTTCTGGAACAAAACACAAAACTATTAATTTACTTTATTATTAATGGCATACCGGCTGGTTCTGTGCCGTTGCTTAAAAAAAAAGGCGCCGATGCACGCGCATTGCTAATCTGTGATCCATAGTGATTACTTACTCTGTGATCAAGTAAATATTATTCAGCGAGTTTTTTTTCGCTGGATTGTTTTTATTTGAAAATGTCGTCAGAGTTTTGTTTATTTCCTCGCAAATATGTTATAAAACGTCGTATGACATACGTGCGCTTTGATAATAATTACAGCCTCTGCTAATTATAGCTCTCGCCTTCGGCTCGAGCTAGCAATAAAGCCTCGGCTGTAATTATCAACTTACCGCACTTATATCATAATGTACTATAACTTAGACTTTCGGCTTATAATGTAGTAATGTTTTAGTACATACATTATTTTGTCAACCTTGTTTCGATCTTTTATCTGTTGTCTTTTTTAGTCGGGTTTTATTATTTATTTTATTGTGTAATATTCAGTGTTCCTTTCGGTAGTCTCCTATGAACGAAACCGTTTTCTCCAAAAAATTGCAATACGTAATCGTATTGCAATTTTTTGGAGAGAAACGGTTCAGGTAGAACAGGTAGAACGTAGAACGGCGAAGTGAATGAAACTCACGTATAATACAAGCCGGACTCCCTCTCACAGTCCTCGTCAATAGCACAGAAGATGGTAGTCTGGGCACCGCAGCGAGGCGTCTTCCAAAGCCACCGTACCAGGCGTAGCCTGAATAACATGCTAAGGAACCATGGCACGTGTCTATCGATTTCAGTGAAGACCACACCTGGGTGGAGGCTATAGGTCGTCACATTGTTGATGTTGCTCTCCTGGAACAAAAATCCTAGTTGCAAACCGGGGTCCTGATATTCGAATAAATCATGATCCCGATATATTTTAATAGCTTTAATGTAAATAAATATTAATAACGCATATTACACTTCTTTTCCCGCATATTCCCACTCTTGTTTGGAATAATCTGCCTTACTAAGTTAGTAGGCTGACGTGATTTTCGACTAGTTATGTCGGGTGTAACTCGCGGTCTAGCTAACCAACTACTAACCACTAACTCTAGCGGGATAAGGGGTCGTTCTATAATCACGTGATGTCTAGGTTTTACCTCCAGTTTTTCTCCATGATAATACGTGGTGAGGTTGCTACCTTCGATCATTTCTCCTTGTCGCATGATTTTTGTACGGCGTTGCGGAATAATAGATTAGAAGAGGTATATTTTTCGTGGGGTGTGAATTAAGCTCAAGCGTCACGTTCGTAAATGAAAGAAATCTTCAGGTGACCTCTGGAACATTGCCAGAAAAGCTGACGTATTTCTAGATAGTCACGTCACGTTACCATGGATACCAGGGCCTGATTAACCCTTAGGCTAATTAGGCTGCAGCCTAGGGCGCGAGGATCGGGGGGGCGCGCTGAAATTGTGTCTTAGCATGCACTATTCATCTAGCATCATTGCATCTACTCTACACATTTCAATTAGACTGAGATAAAACACTAACTAAATGCGTTGTGAACTAAAAGACTTCAGAGCCCCTATTTTGAGTTTTCAGATGACCAGTTACAGATGTGATTTCATGGCAAATGGCCGCAACAGCTAACTAGATGTGAATAAATCGAGTTGCCCAGATGGCATTTCTGCTAGTATTGAAGGCTTGTGCGAAGGCGTCTGAGTTGTCGCCTATACTGATTTTACTGATGCGCTTGTTTAGACTCTCTCAAATTGAGCAAGTAATTGAATAGTCGTACTGACCCTGCTAATTACACGACCATCTCGGCCACGTCCATACTACACAACACTATGGAACGTGTCTGAGCCGCAGGCTCCTGACGTCCTGACATACCCAAAGTCTAACGACCTCCTCTATGATCTTCATCCTTCATACGGGTTTCACCGAAACCGGTCTACCAGGGATATTTTAGCGTACATCACTCACATATCTGTAGTACCGAAAAATACTAAGTAAGAGTAAGCCCCGGGATATCTCGAAGGCTTTCGACAGGGTTTGGCATGATAGCCTTAAAAGAAAAAGCTTTCTGCTTATGGGTTGTCTCCTGGTTTTATGGATTCACACCAATGGACTTTTTGAGGGATCAGTGGAGTGGTCATTGATTGCTGCGTGTTGGATCAAATTGTCAATCAATGCCAGAGTCCCTCAAGGGTCGGTGCTCTCAGCAACGTTATATCTGCTGTATACCGAAGTTCTGTTGAATTTTTGGACACGCAGATGACAACACCGACGTAAAAAAACACATATCTTGCGCGAGATCTGGTGCCTAAAAAGAAGTCCATGTGAGTCCTACTTTTCGAAGTGTATCTGTTTCGGTTACTGACTCAGCGTTTGAGCGTTACTTTGAGATCTATGCTCCTCTCTAACTCTTTCATCGAGTACAAGGCTAAATTCATGCCTATCCTCGGTCTTACGTTTCCAACCGCCATCAGCTAACTTCCGAATATCATCACTCCATCTAGTCTCAGGGCGTCCTACATTAATTTTAACGATTCGCGGTCGCCTCTCCAGAACCCGTCTACCCCAACTGTTATCGGGTCTACGACAGATGCGACCGGCCCATTGCCACTTAAGTTTGCTAAAACATTGAGCTATGTCGGAGACTTTAGTTGTCTGACGAATTACTTCATTGCAGATGCAATCCCTCAGAGAAACCCTGAGCATAGTCTTTTAAATAGCTTGCTGAACGACTTTGAGCTTTCGGACCATTTTGATTGTCAGAGTCCCTAGGATGTGGCCGTACCCGGTCATAGAATGTGGCGTCAGGAGACCGATGCCACATTCTATCTCTTGTGGTAAGAGCCCACAAATGGGGAACCGACTGATGCCAGTTAAACCATTACAGTAATGGCACAGCTTAAATCTCGGCCGGTGATGGGCAGCAGCGTCATCGGTACAAAAAGCTCTTCCTCTGCGGTCGCCAACCCAGTTTGGTGACTATGGGCAACACCCTCTCATGTCACAAGACTAAATTAGCGCCCAAAATACTAAGTGTCCTCTCAAAGGTGCGAAGGTACTTCAAGTCTGAACAGTTGCTCATATTGTACCAAGCAGAGATTCATTCTTGTACGGAATACTGTTCGCACCCTTGCAGTGGCTCGGCTAAGTACCAGCTTGAGGCCTTGGAATCGATCGAGAGACGTACCCAAAAGGCTCATAAGCAATGACACCAAAAGCTTGAACATAACGGCAAAATCGCTAGCTTATTGGGATTTTAAACAGGTACACTTCGAAGAGCGTGCAACTGAACTGCATGATCTAATCAAAACCATCTTGCTTTTTTTCTATCGGACTACTCGTAGCTCAAAAGCGACATGGTTTCATGATTGACGTTTCAAGGACTCGAACGAAGAGGTTTGACTCTAATTTTGTGATAATAACGTCTAGGCTGTGGATTGCGATGCCTGAGTGGGTTTTTTCAATGGTTACAATCTTAGTCAAACCGATTTATTTTAGGTAAATAGGTACGCTTCATCGTAGACCGCATCTTCATTTAATATCAGGCGAGATGGCGGTCAAGTGATATAAAAGTTACAAAAAAATCGATCGATCTGAAAACTTTTGCGTACTTAGAGTATGAACAATGTTAAAACTGTAACACCAGTAAGCAAAGTCAAAACTAATATACTACTTATTAGCCCGACCCGTGCAGGGGCGCGTTCTCATGGTTAGCCTAGGGCGGTAGGAACTCTTAATCAGGCACTGATGGATACTATTACACATTTACACATCTAACCATGGCTATCTAGTCTAGATGAATATTCTTAGAAGATTTATTTATATGACAATGCTTTGAAGATTTATTCCAGAATAGTAGCGCCCTCCGGTTTCACCCGCGTAATTTCCAAAGTGTGCTATCAAATTCTGAGTTATAAGTTTTCACTTCTATCGGCAGTCCCTACGTCTGCCATTTTTGAAGTGAAAACTTTTTTTGGCGCGCCACAGACAGTTTTTTCTTGGGCTGTGAACTGAATTCTAGCGTCACGCTCGGGAATGATAAGAAATCTTCGGGTAAACTCGGGACCATGGCCATTGGCCATCTAGACATGCGTCAGCATTTCCCATTGGCCATCTAGAAATGCTGACACAGTGGCCATGCTCATGACCACGTCCTCCGGTTTCACCCGCGTATTATACCTACTACCTAAGCTTGACCTAAGCAATCAAATTCTGAGTTATAAGTCACAGAGTAAGTAATGTATGACTATAAATATCACAGACTAAGTAGAGAGATGACTACTTTGATAACATTATATAAGTTTTCACTTCTATCGGCAGTTCCTATGCAAGCCAATTTTTTTACTGGTTGAGTTAGGTACTTTGTTCTTAAAAAAGTTTCGATACAAAAAAGATCGTGTTCTATAGGACAAATGAAAATGTAACTATTGTTGTAACTTGTTCATTTCATGCAACTTCGTATTTAAATAGATAATTTCAACTTTTACGCGTTTAAAAATAAAACTTTCTCTCAAATATAACTTGTCTTCTTTATAATGAAGAAAACTTTAAATTCCATATTTGGTGCGTGGCTAAAACCCTATCCGCAATAAGCCAAAAAAACCTCATTCCACCCTCACTCATTAGGCTATCGCCGATCGCCATTGTTAGATGCGCATGCATATTTTATGTACCTAAACTGATTATTTTTCCAGCCATAACGAAAAAAAATTCACAACTCGTTTTCACTGTTGAAATGATTTTTTATTATTATTTTATTCACAAGTCTGTTGAAAAACGTCGTATGGTACACGTGTATATTGATGATTACCGTCCTCGGCCTCTGGCTCGGGTCTTTAACTTTAATAGCGCCTCAGCGGTAATTACCAACAATACACACTTATACAGATAGTTCAACTCATCTGTGCGCGCGGCGCTATGTGTGCGTGCGCTTGTAATTATACAACTTTCATTTGTGTGGCAGTGGCGCGGCAGTCGTCGTCCGAGCAAAACGTGACGAGCATACAAAGTAACTGTATATGTACAAGCTTACCCACACATAGGCCCGCGCGCACAGATGAGTTGAACTATCTGTACCATAGTGTAGGTAGGTAGTAGGTACCTACTATTCATTTACCTGACACTAGATTATTGTATGAGTGACTTTTTTACATCACTAGTAACTCTGGCTTCCATAGTTCAAGCTTTGCTTAGTTCGGGGTCAGATAGTGTTGTGTGTGAAATGTCCACCAATGTTTATTTATTTATCTATACTTACTTCCAATTTTTGTGCCAAAGCTTTAGCAAATAAGACATTTGCAATTTTGCTTCTTGCATATGCATCCCATGGCATATACTGGTCTTTTGATATATTCATATCATCGAAATTGATTCTGGAGACTGAAAATAATAACATACATCTGTAAGTAAACATAATCGAACTACACCTAGTAGGTACCTAGCTCAATGTTTGATTGCAAAATCTTTTTCTTTTTGTTTTTCTTTTAAGACAATGATAATGTACGCTCGTTAATGTTCCCAGTGCTCGGATTCCGGGGCTTTCTCAAAACGAGAGCCAGGTTCGCGGATGAAAGATCGTCGAACGATTTATTTTTTGGAACGTGTCGGTTTTAAAACGATATTTTCTTCATGAACCTACGACCTTACCTGCAATTACCAAATACCGGCCATTACGACGTAATTAAGGCTCAGTACTCATGGAGCGATTTTCACCCGCGTCCGCTGCGGTTGCAGGCCCGCATTTTCTGTAGAATGCAGATATATTTTACTAGATGTCCGCCCCGGCTTCACCCGTGGTACATATATAGCCTATAACATTCCGGGATCCCGTACATGTCCAAAGGTCAAAGATTATTTTAATTCGGTTCAGGAATTTCCTTCAAACAAAAAACCTCTTCAGCCACCTGCTACGCCACCTGTCGAAAATTGGGCGTGCCTACTCAGATTAAGATAAAAATAGATAAGCAAATTTTTATAATGACGCAATCTTAGACACGTCGTCGTCACGTCAACGCACGCTATGAAAGCTCACTTAAAGGAATATTTTTCCCGGTTTTAGGGTTCCGTAGCCAAATGGCAAAATATAGATCTTTACCCAAAAATATAGACCCTTATAGATCCGTCATGTCTGTCTATCTGTACCACTTTGGAAGTGTTTCTCGCACAAATTATAGAAAAAAAATATATTCGAAACCTCAACATAATTTTTGAAGACCTATCCATAAACACCTCACACGTATGGGTTTGACGAAAAATATGTTTGAATTTTAGTTCTATGTATGGGGCACGGGAGCCTATTAGAACGCATAACTTTTTGTTCCTAATTTACTTTGTCATAATGAATGTAGCATAATGTATAGTGTCATAATGCAACTTTCGCATAATCATTTTTTGGCGTCATGTGTTTTAAGCATAACAATCTATTGTACTACATTTTATTCGACTATTGATGAGACGCATAATAGTTTTCAAGCATTTTTTTATTTGTTCTATTTTTTTTAAGGTGCCGTTTAAATCGCATAATTTTTTTTTTCCTGATTTACTTTGTCATAATGAATGTAGCATAACATATAGTGTCATAATGTAACTTTTGCATAATCGTTTTTTGGCGTTATGTGTTTTAATCATAAAAATCTATTGTGCTACATTCAATTCGACTGTTGCTCAGACGCATTTAGGCATTTTTTAATTATTTGTTGTGCTACGTAATATATAACCAGGTTATATAGGGTCCAGATCCGACTCGGAGCACCCCGATTCCACTTAGTCATGTCGCTACTACCCCTAGAGTGTATTTAAAAAATGCGGGAGCCAGAAGCTCAAGGGAGGTCCTGAGTGGAGCGATCCATGCGAGGCCAAGCGTAGCGAAGGGGGGAGGTGGCGAGCGAAGCGAGCCGGCGACCTCCGTTGTGGAGTGCAGGCCGAGTATGGAGAAGCGACACTCAGGGCTGACCGAAGAGCTTCTGGCGGGAGCCCACCCGGAGTCATAAAGTGCACCATATGTCTTAGGTGTATGTAAGTTTTTAAGTCCTAAAAACGTTATGTCTACATAAATTGGTACAAAAATTGTTATACTACTGCATAGTCCTGCATAGATATTCCATTAAATTAGTAGATACCTACATTACGAATAATAAATATTGTTGTCGAAGTACCCATCCGCATTTCACACACCCACGTATTTTATTTATGTCCGCTCTTCACACTTGTTTTTTAGTTAGGCGTTTAAAGTTTATGCCGTTGATCAGTATGTTTAAGTATTGTTATGCTTTTCTCAATGTGTGCCTTTAACCATTATGCTATTTATAGTTATGCGTCGAAACATTATACTAAGTTATCTGTATGCTATATATGGCTATGCGTTTAAACATTATGCTAAGTTGTCGTTATGTTATATATGGTTATGCTAGTTAACATTATGCGAAGACAGTTATGCGTTTAGTTGTTATGGTAAATTAGCATTAGTCCTAAAAACGTTATGCCTACCTAAAATAGGACAAAAAATGTTATGCCACCCCATATAGACCCATGGGGCACCCCCAAATTTTATATTTTTTTTACATTTTTGTATAAAAATCTGAATGTGGTTCACAGAATACATCTACTTACAAAGTTTCAACAGTATAGTTCTTACAGATTCGGAAAAAAGTGGCTGTGACATACAGACAGACAGACATGACGAATCTATAAGGGTTCCGTTTTTACGTTTTACGTAACCCTAAAAAACAAAGCACAATTCACGACGCATTTTTACGCCCGCGGCGCGCGCGTCTCCTGCTGCACCCGCGGGCAACTAGCCGCTTGCTACACCGCCTGCTCTTCGCGTTTACAATTTTGGCGGGAAAATGGGTGTCAGGTTACATAAGCGCGGTGTTTGTGCTTCGGCATTTGAAGTGCCGCCTTACTTGTATCCGTTTGAGCCCATTCATTCTCAAGAGCGTTTCAAGACGCTTCTAGCGGTATCGTTTATTTATAATTAATGTACTTAAAATGTAAACTAACATTTTTGACACTTGAGATTTTTTTTTGCGATTTCTCAAGTAGTCGATCAGCTATTACATTAATAATTTAAAAAGGAGACAGTGGTTTTATGGCTTAAATGTGTTGTATACGAAATAACAAACTCGAAAAACCAAAAAAAACTGCATTCGATAGCACAAATATATTTTTTAAATTTTTTTCAATACTTCGGGACCATTTTCCCGCCAAAAAAATTATTTTTTGTTTTTTTTTAATTTTACGATTTTTCTATGTAAATGCACTCTAATTTTAATGTGGATTATATCAAAATAAAGACCAGTTCAAGTAGACGCCATTAAACACAAATTTATCGGTATACCTTCCCAAATAAAAACACGAAAAAAATTTTTTTCCCGCCAAAAACCCGACCGCAGATTTAAGTTTGTATATTTTCGTCATCAACCAAATTTTGGGTACTATATTACACACCGGTGTATCAAGCGGCTAGTAGAAAAGCGCGGGCTACGAAGCGGTCTCGTGACTTTTGAAATAAAACCGTAGTTCAGCAAAGGTGGCGGGCGCGGGTGAAAATCGCTCCGTGAATTTTTAGCCTGAGCAGCCAACATCCAAACATTGCCATTTATAATATTACTAGGATTTGGCGATGCAACGGAAAGTTGTGATAGCTTAGTGACGAAAACATAAAATTGTTCAATCGGGAGGTCGTAGGTTCGAATTCTGCCTGCATCTTTGAGTATTTTCCAACTGTAGATATAAGTAGTGGGACCATAAAATAGTCAGCTTATGCTTACTGGACGCGATGTTTACCCACTCGTAGGAAACTGAAGGTACCTATATAAATTATAATGTTTGCAATGTGCTTATTAAAATAAAGTATGTATAAACAGTATCAATTTTAAGCGAAATCTAAGTGTTATAAAAATTAACTTACAGTAATGTAACGCAGAAGAGAGAAATATTATTCTTGATGGCCCACTTTCTATTAACCTTGGCAAAAGCAGTAATGTGAGTAAAGCGGGCCCCAAATGGTTGGTTCCCATATGCGTTTCAAATCCGTCCTCAGTCTTGCTTTGAGGAAAACACATAACACCTGCATTGTTTATGAGTATATGTAAACGTTTTTCTTTGGCTAAGATTTTCTTAGCAAAGTTCTGAATTGATGTTAAACTGGCCAAGTCGATTTCTTCCACAACTAAGGTGCCTGTGTTCATGAGTTCTCTTGTCTGGTTTAATATTTCGTTTTTCGCTTCAGCAGCTTTGGTCAGGTTACGGCATGCCATAATGACTCGTGCCCCTAGAATTGAAAAGTAGTATTAGTGGGAGATAATGATGCCAAATGTCTAGTCGGGAGAAAGGCGACTGCCGATCCGGAGCCCCTGGGTTCAAATCCCAAGCGCATCACTGTCTTTTCGAAGGAAAACATCTTGACGGAACCGACATGTCCCTAGAATCTTTCGCGGTCATGTGTCATCCTGCAACCTGCAACGGGCCAGCGCAGCGTGGTGGATTATGGCCTTGGTTGGCTCTCTCCTTGAGAGAAAGCCCCGCATTGGGAACATTTAGTGGCCTGTTTATGCTATATGTAATGATCGCAGTTCGGACGGATCTCTGAAGCACAAGCTTCAAGCACAGTAAATACTGTGCTTCAAGCTTGGTTCGGAGATTTGAAGCTCATCATCTTAATGTTAACAAGCTACTACTATCTTTGTTTCTACCAGTGTAATATTCTACTTAACATTAAGTTCAGTTGTAATCTTCATAGCTGGTGACAATCAATTTATTTTATTTAGTTCTGAAGGAATATCTAAAAATAAGTACATTTTGGTATAGCGGAGCTCCTGTACAAGCCGTGTTAAATTTATCGTTATATACTTATATACGCTTTTGTTATGGGCCCAATCAATGAAATCGAGAAAAAAATAACTTTTTCATACAAAAATTAAAAATTTCAATCATTTATTTCGAGCTCCCAGGACAAAAATAAAAAATGAGTCGTCATGCCTATTGTTCAAAATTTTGAAACAATTTTACGGCAAAAAAAATGTTTTGTCTGTTTTTTTTCCATCTTACGATTTTTCTATGTCCATTGAAATGTTATTTATACAATTTAGATATTTTACCTTGCGTTTGTCTGAGGACGCGTGACTTTCTTCAAGAAGGCGTCATGAGAGATTGTTTTTTTATGTGAAATACCTAAAAGAAGGACCGTGAAAACTTTGCTTGAGCAAACTTGTAAAAGATTTGATTTGCAAAAATTATAAGCTGTTTGTAGGATTGGTAGTTTGTAGTAGTTTGAAAGAAATATTGAAAATAACGTTTTCCAAGATGGCGGCCGCAGGACAAGCGTTGCGACCCCCCCCCCCCTACACAAACGCAAAAACGCAAGGTCTATGTAACATTCCATGGACTAATGTTAAGAACATTAATCTAAATGTGTTTACGTCAAAATAAAAACCGGTTCAGCTAGACGCAATTAAACATATATTTCGTAAGCGAACCGAGGCGAGCCGGCTTCAAATTTGTTTATAACATCACGGTACTATTTCACTCGGGCCTGCATCGGTGAGGTTTTTCACGTTTTCATTTTTGAATTCACGTGTAATATCTCGTGAATGCTTCCCAATTCAATTAGACTACAGGGCCGTGAACAAAATTTACGGGTCAAATGAACCACCAGGAGACCTATGTAGGATGATAGAAGGGTGTAAAGTATTAAGATTGAGCACTATGCCGTCACTTGTAAGCTGTCCAATTGAGTGTAATTGAAGAGGGGGGGTTGCAACCCTCTACCATTTCTCCTTGTAGCATGATTTTTGTACGGCATTGCGAAATAATGGATTAAAAGAGGTATTTAAACTGTATGGGACCAATGCCGTACTTAATCAAATGACCAAATTTACTCTGTAAATTTTTCCGACAAACTACCTAATAATTAAAATGTTAAAATGTATAATTTTTATTGTTTCAATACCTCTTCTTATTTATTATTCCGCAACGCCGTACAAAAATAATGCGACAAGGAGAAATGATCGAGGATTGCAACCCCCCCTCTTCCATTGCACTCTTGGACAGCTTACAAGTGACGGCATAGTGCTGAATCTTATTACTTTATACCCTTCTATCATCCTACATAGGTCTCCTGGTGGTTCATTTGACCGGTAAATTTTGTTCACGGGCCTGTAGTCTAAATCTGTAGTAGAGTGTCAATCATCAGTGTTGAATCTCCTGATACGTAACTCGGCTATCGTTTTGAATTAAATTTTCACACGTTTTTTTCCGTAACAGCCGCTAAAGGCCGACCAATTATTATTTATTATTCATCGTCCAAAGTTAGCGACCGCGCAATTCGTTAAACTAACGATATACACGTTTCCCTTGGAAGGGCCTTCATCCATAAATGCCATTTGAAGTACCTATATCGTATGATTCGATGCCGGCACAGATTCATTTTACAAGCTTTTATTTAGTTTCACCTGCCCGTTATTTGTCTGTAATAGAATCTTTATTTAGATCACCTGACAGGTAGAAAGTCCTATAAAAAGATATGTCTTTTTGAAAGTCCCTATTTTTAGCTATACATAAATAACACCCTACTAAAATTTTAAATTGCCTCAAATATATCATTTAGTTTGCACGCGTATGGCAATGTTAAGCCCCCGACTATACCTACACATTTTTGTAGTGGTAGGACTCTTAGCAGAGTCCGCCTGGGGAAGTACCACACCTTTGCCAAATATTCTACCGCCAAGCAGTAATGTGCAAACTTTACTGTGTTCCGGTTTGAAGGGCAATGATTCCAGAGAAATTACAGGGCTTAGAGACATAATATCTTAGATCTCTGGGTGACGAGCGCAGTGCAGTGCTAGGTAATGATTTGGACTATCATGTTTCAATAGCTGCGTGTTACTGTGCTGTTATGTGGCAGGCATGTTGCTTACCATCAGGCACATGACCTGCTCGTCTCGTCACTCTATGCTATAAAAAAAAAAAAAAAAAAAAAAAAAACATAAAAATTGCATATTGCCGCAAATACATTTATTTCAAAATATAGGGATTCATTTTGCCCGCAACTCACCAGCCAGGTCTGCAGCTCCGTTTGGGGTATAATTAGAGTGGTATGTGACAAGTTGTGGTGCGAGGGTCGGGAACCTCCACGTACAACCCGAGCATCACACAACGACTTGCCTCGGTGCAGCGACTGATTAAGACTTCTGACCGCCCTAGGCTAATTGTGAGGGTGCGCCCCCATTATCATCATCAGCAGCCTGTATTCGTCCACTGCTGGACATATGCCTCTCCTATAATACGCCACTCGGCCCGATCCTCAGTCTTACGTCTTCAACCGCCACCAACTGATTTTCGTCACTCCATCTAGTTTCAGGTCGTCCTACATTATGTTTATCGATTCGCGGTCTCCACTCCAGACCCAGTCTACGCCAACGGTTATCGGGTCTGTGACACATGTAACTGACCCACTGCCACTTCAGTTTGCTAATACGCTGGGCTATGGCGGAGACTTCACGGATACAATTCGTCAGAGAAACTCCAAGCATAGCCCTTTCCATAGGTCGCTAAGCTACTTTGAGCTTACAGGCCATTTTCATTGTCAGTGTCCACGTTTCAGCACCTTAGGTCATATCGGGTAGGACGCACTGCTTGTAAATTATTGTTTCGAGACAAAGAGTTTTTAGGTGAGACACGTGCCCGCCATTAATATTTAAGTCACGTCCAACTACAACAATCCTGTGTCTTTAACATATCCTCTAGGGATGTACCCTAGATGATCCTAGATCCTGATGAATCTATGAATCTACGAATGATCCTAGATTAATAGTGAATGAGAAGACAGGATTTCAGTGCGCCCCTTGCGTTCCTGGCACCCTAGGCTGCAGCCTAATTAGCCTAAGGGTTAATCAGGCCCTGCCTCGGTGGTATGTTGTTATGTGATGGCTAACCCCGGCCGGGGAGAGAGCTACTGCGCGCGCTCCTCTCCCTTTTGAGCAGTGCGTGTAGAGCACTGGTTAAACTTATTTAAGAGTGCGCCTAAAACCAGGAAAAATCAGATTTCACCCGCGCGACGCGTTTCTTAATGCGATGTACATAAAGTCGAGAATAGCATGACACAGTTTGGAGGAAAAATCAATATTTAATCAGGAGTCCATTTTTGACCAAGTTTTATTTAATTACTCAATAACTAAACATAAATTTAAAAAAGTGTTCGGTACTAGAACGTACAAATAGGAATTTTATTACCAAAAAATAATGTGGGGTCATCGCTGATAATTTCGAGTACCTACTCGAATTAAAACGGGTTTTTTCGGTATCATTTTTATTTTTTTATTGTAAAAAACTCTGATCTATTTTTAAAATTCTATTCGGTTATTGTGCTTCTTCTTGATTGTACCCACACGTCAATATTTTTTTTGTCATAGTTTTTAGTTTCTTAACTTCAGTGGCGTCGAAAATGTCCTTTTTTCGTTTTCTGGCTTTAGGCGCCCCCTTAAACCAAACTTATTTTGCCTGCTGCCCACTTTTTTTAGCGCCCCATTTTTTCACATATATCAAATTAAATTAATTAATAAAATTATTGTGAGCTACATTAGCGGAGATGAAATATTTATTCTAAACGAGAGTTTTACTTTAGCCCGCAAGAGTTAACTTGAGACCTGAGCCCAGTAGGTAGTACACAACGGACTCCAAGCCTCTACACAGCGCCCCCTATTTTTTTTCTGTGTCTCTTACCGCCGTCCTTTAGGCCTGGAGCGCCCACAAGGGGGCGTTATCGCCCTCGACTTTGGGACTGTCTGGTGTAGAGGCTGCGGAAAGGGGCTGAAAGACTTGAGAAGGTCACTCGGCTGATACTCTTACCAGCCAAGTAAAGTTCCTAAGTCTTCCAGGTGAAGGTCCTCCACGAGTACTCTGATTAGTAGAGTGCTCATGTCATGCGTAAATGCATTTTTTCCACATATAAAAGGTATGTGACAAGTTTTCGGTTCTCAAATCCTAATACTACTTAGGTAGCAAAAATTGGTGCCAGCTCTCGGAATACTACTGAAGTATTTGAAAGTCACTAGAGTATTTGTGCGACAAGCTCGACTTTTGCAAACAATCTAACTTAATGGTACATACTTAGTACCATTAAGTTAGATTGTAGTGGTAGGATTCTTAGCAGAGTCCGCCTGGGGAAGGACCACACCTTTGCCAGTTATTCTACCGCCAAGCAGTAATGTGCAAACATTACTGTGTTCCGGTTTGAAGGGCAATGTTTCCCGAGAAATTACAGGGCTTAGAGGTATAACAACATAGATCTCTGGGTGACGAGCGCAGTGCAGTGCTAGGTAATGATTTGGAATCTTCATGTTCCAATAGCTGCGTGTCATTGTGCTGTTATGTGGCAGGCGAGTTGCTTACCATCAGGCACATGTCCTGCTCGTCTCGTCGCTATTTATTTAAAAAAAAAAGACAATGCAATACTGCATTGAACACTACATTGAAAAATTACAATTGAAAAAAAAACATCATAATTCAAATACCTACAAAAGTGTATAGGTACGTATAGTTTGTACAAGCCTTTCAAAGAGCAAACCCACATTAGGTATTAATTATACTTTTTATAAAAACTGTAAACTACTTGTAACATGTAAATTCTTAAACTAAAAACTATTCCCCAAAAAATAATCCACCCCGAACCGTTCCCGGCGCAAAGGTGCCCATGATGCTGGCTGCGTTCCCGCGTTGGATGGCAATGGCCAACCTTTGCTCCAGGAACAAGCCGGAGCGAACTATCTTACTTTTTATTATTTTGATGTAAGTACAGTGAAAATAAAAATATCCATCACTATTTCTATCCGGCTTTTCATCAGGTTCATCATTACGGAATAGTTTCTACCTTCTAAATTTGAACAACTGATGTAACATTTTTGATGTTATTAAATTTCTGATTTATTTGTATTTCAAAGAATTTTGTGATATTATTATTTAACCGTTATCGTAGATCCGTATGTTTGTCGTTTTTAATGATTTGAAAATCTATATTAATTACTTACTACATTGGACCAGAGGTCCATATTACAAAATATGGAACGGCACCACGTTTAATTATTTTTCAATAACTGTAGTTACAAGAAACAAAGACAAGTCACTTCAGAAACAATTGCTTGAAAAATGTTATTTTCTACACATAATTATTTCAAACACATACTAACACAGGTACTTACTTACGATAAAATCTCATACTGCATTCATATTCTGAGCGCCTTCATCTTCATATGCAACAGCTGTATCATAGTCAATGGCATGGATAGGATAGGTAACTAACTACCTATTGAATAATTTGATATGGTTCTTGAACCAAGTACCTACATTTTATTTCATTTCATTCCATTGTAGTGATCCTTAATGTGTGTCATCTATGCATAAAGGATCACTATTCCTATTCCATATCAGAAAATAATAAATAATTAGTATAGTAATAAAGAATTATAGTAATTACCTAATTCATCAACAGCTCACTAAATGTTCCCACTGCTGGGACCTTCGGGGCCTTCTCTCGCAAGGAGAGAGTTAAGGCCATAATCCACCACGCTGGCCCAGTGCGGGTTGGTGGATGACACATGACTTCGAAAGATTCTAGGTACATGACGGTTTCCTAACGATGTTTTCCTTCACCGTTTTAAGTTAGCTGCATTACGCACATGACTTCGAAAAGACAGTAGTGCGTGTGGGGTTTGAACCCGGGGTCTCCGGATCAGCAGGCGCCGTTCGCCCCACTAGACCAGCCGTAACTTCTTTTCAAATTACCTAATAATAATAAATATAAAAAAAATATCAATGGGTACACAACACCGACTAGCCCCAAACTAATCAAAGCTTGTAGGTACTTTGGAAGTTAGTTAATATAATTCCTATATTCATAATCATTGTAAATAAGTGCTTATTTTACATAAAAACACCCAGACACAACTCTATTATTATTTTAACATCGTAATTCTCCTCCAGGCCACGTGGTTTCTTTGCAAACGTGGCCTTAACAAACCTTTATCAATAGGGTTTGTCTGATGTTAGTAGAGAACCTCAAAAGTGCCTACCTCTTTTAAAAAGATCCTCTGTGGTCTCCTTGCCGAGGCCTGCGTTCGCGCCTGTCACGATGGCGGTCATATTATCCAGCCTTCGCGGGCTGCCGCACCAACCGCTGAAGTAGTCCATTTTCAAATATCTTTAGAAACTATTTATCAGTTGTCACCAGCCCTAAAACAAACATGAAGTCAGATTTTTCACCACAAGATATCCGCTGTATTACCATGCCATAATATTTGTATGTCAACATACAATTACAATTATCGGCAGTTTACAATATAACATGTGAGATTATGAAGCCACGGTAAGTTGGGTTAGATTAGTTTTTATCTAACGGTTTTTACAATTTTACGGCGACTTGTAAAGGATGTCTCAGTAAAGGCCGGGTCACACAGAGGCGATCCGGTAGCGATAGCGATCCGATAGCGATAGCGATCCGATACCGAGTATGGGATCGCGCCCGCTTGCTGTGTCAGGTTGCATACAAATTCGAACATTACAAAAAATATCGTCTCGCTATCGGATCGCTATCGCTACCGGATCGATAATAGATTTCTATTATTTTTGCTACGCACTATATCCGATATATTATGTACCACGAGCGAGGCCGGGGGCCGGGGCGGACATCTAGGTTATTTCGTGTCCCGGTAGCAGTTATTTCGTGTCCCGGACACGAAATAACTGCTAATCGGAGAACCGTGACTGTAATACCTAATACAAATTACAAAACTAGTGATAAGTCCCGGTATCAGGTAAATATTTCGCAATTGTGTAATTGAAGTGGTTTAACCAAAAATTTACGAAATCAGTTTCATAATACAAGCATATCGAACGGCCTAATTTTTTTTTTTTTAAGAATTGGCTCTTTTCGCCCAGATAATGAAAAATAAACAGAAATAACCTGAAGTAGTTGAAATAAAATAAATAAACAACGAGAAATTAGTCAATTACATTTATTACGTTTACAACACAAGATTTTTTTTATCACACCACTTCAATTCTCAAGATGCGTTAAAATAAAAAAACAATTTACCTATTTACGAGCAATTCTTGGATGTATATTTATATTAGTAGATATCTATAGATATATTTATACATAAATATAGATATCTATACATATATTTATACATAAATATAGATATCTATACATCTATATTTATAGATAATATCTACTAATATAAAATGTCTGTTCGATTACTGGACCAGTGCACAAAACATATCCAGCTACAGAAAGGGAGATGTTATATCTCCGAAATTGTTCACTGCCGCGCTGGAAGATGATTTCAAGCTGCTGGACACTGGAACGGATATGGATCAATATCAACGGCGAATGCATCACTCACCTTCGGTTTGCCGACGACATAGTCGTTGTGGCGGAGTCGCTGGAGGACCTCGGTGCTATGCTCAGGGACCTCAGTAGAGTATCCCAACAGGTTGGTTTGAGGATGAATATGGACATGACGAAGGTCATGTCAAATATTCATGTCTCACCTGTACCGGTTATTGTTGGGAATACCACACTCGAAGTTGTTGACGAATACGTCTACCTGGGTCAAAGATCCAATTAGGTAGATCTAACTTCGACAAAGAGGTCCACCGAAGGATCCAACTCGGATGGGCAGCGTTCGGGAAACTTCGGCAAACCTTTGAGTCCAAAATACCCCAATGCCTAAAGACGAACGTCTTTAACCAGTGCGTGTTGCCAGTGATGGCTTATGGAACTGAGACGTGGTCCTTAATTGTGGGCCTCATAACAAAGCTCAAAGTCACACTACGAGCTATGGAGAGAGCTATGCTCGGAGTCTCTTTGCGCGACAGAATCCGTGATGAGAATATTAGCAAAAGAACGAAAATGGCCGACATAGCTTAAAGAGTAAGCAGGCTAAAGTGGCAATGAGCAGGCCACATCGCTCGCAGAACTGACAACCGATGGGGAAGAAAGATTCTCGAGTGGCGACCACGAACCGCAGTGGAAGACCCAGTGTTGGACGGCCTCCCACTAGATGGACAGATGACCTTACAAAGGTCGCTGGAAACCGCTGGTTGCAGGTTGCGCAGGACCGTTCGCTGTGGAAATCTAGGGGGGAGGCCTATGTTCAGCAGTAGACGTCTTGCGGCTGATGATGATGATGATGATATTTATAGAATCTTAATCTCGGAAACATCTTTAACGATTTTGATGCTATTTAGTATGAAATTTTGAGGCGAATTTTGAACAAAAATAAAGTGGCCAAGTGCGAGTTGGACTCGCCCATGAAGGGTTCCGTTGCAGCAAGTAACATAATATACATAGTACACATAGTTCTTGTAGTTCGTTGTAACTTTGATCGAAGTTTTAATAATAGTGTATTTATTTATGACGTACTAAAAAAAAACTACTCATCAGATCGAGTTCAAACTAATTTTCGTTGGTAGTTTTCATGGTAATGTACATCATATATTTTTTTTAGATTTTTCATTCTCTTACTTTAGAAGTTAGAGGGGGGGGGGACACACATTTTACCACTTTGGAAGCGGGGGAACTTAAAAATTAGGGGAACACCCCTAATTTTTGTTTTTTTTTTAAACTTTTGTAAAAATCTTAATGCGGTTCACAGAATACATCTACTTACCAAGTTTCAACCGTGTAGTTCTCATAGTTTCGGCAAAAAGTGGCTGTGACATACGGACGGACAGACAGACAGACAGACAGACAGACAGACAGACAGACAGACAGACAGACAGACAGACAGACAGACAGACAGACAGACATGACGAACCTATAAGGGTTCCGTTTTTACGTTTTACGGAACCCTAAAAACGACATTTCAACCGCATTTTCAGGTAATGAAGAATTGCCACAATATCATTAGAATACGAAAGCATATTTCGTTCATGTGATTAGTACGTACGTGTGTAATACGTATAACTTCTTTCCATCCGGGTGTTCCTAGACACCTCCGGTGTCAACCGGAGCTAGAGGCAAAATTGCTAGTTTAATTATTAGCTCCATCAACACACCGTATATGTCTTTTGACTTTTTTGGGAGTATTCTGGAATAGACTATGCGGAATACCTCATTTCTCTGTATTTATTACATTCATCGTCGCTTTTGGAGCGTATCTATAATAAAATAATGTCTGAATAATAATTGTTGGATCTTGTATTTGTTACCTATTAAATTTTCATAATAAAACGACATACACGCGCCCCTTACATCAGTGGTAATATCAATGAAGTTGTAGGGGGTCAACAAGCTAGAACAGCCTACACACGCCCCTTAAATTTAAAACAAGTGGTGGGGAGGAATTCAAACACAAGGAGAAAGTTCCTAAAAATTATTTAAAGTCTTGGAACTGTTGGACCAATATTTATAATTTTTCCAGCAGGCGCGGTCCCAGCCTTGAATTTTAGAGGGGGTCACCAGTACATAGCCTCAGATTTGGGGGGGGTCCACGAGTAGAAATGCAATAAATCGAGGAAAAAAAACGTACTTGCTTAGTTGACGACCCAGTTGTTTTTCCGCGTAAAAAAATAGTGTTTTTTTTAAATAAAGAGTGACGAGACAAGCAGGACATGTGCCCGATGGTAAGCAACATGCCTGCCTCATGACAGCCTTCATGTTTTCCTTCTTCTTCTTCTTCTTATTGTGCCGTCTCCTTCCGAAGGTTGACAATCATTACGGCTATTTGCACTCTGGACACCGCCGCACGGAAGAGCGATCTGGTACTTTTGTTGTACCAATCACGTAGATTTCGCAGCCAAGATATTCTTCTTCTATCAGGCCTTCTCCTGCCCTGGATCTTCCCTTGTATGATTAGTTGGAGAAGTTAGTCATGTTTTCCAGGGGGTTTAAAATATGACCGAATACGGATTATAGCATTTTTGTATTTATTTTTCCAACAGGAATCTATTCTAAGGACCTTTGAAAACAAGCTAAAATGGAAACGAAAGGGAAAATATTCCAGATTAATAGTTTAACAAATGACATGGGAGTGACATGTGCAAGCCGGAGTACCGGTTCCTTTCGGTGGGGCTTGTTTTCAAAGGTCACAGAATAGATTCCCGTTGGAAAAAATATTGGTAGTCATGGGAACTGCCGCTAGAAGTAACAACTTAAGTATAACTCAGAATTTGATAGCTTACTTTGGAAACTACGCGAGTGAAACCGGATGGCGTGGCCATTAGCATGCTGACGCATTTCTGGATGGCCAATGGCCATGGTCCCGTGCTCACCCGAAGATTTATTATCATTCCTTAGCGTGATGCTAAAATCCAATTCACAGCCCACGAAAAATCTGTCT
This sequence comes from Ectropis crepuscularia, assembly GCA_963693475.1. Taxonomy (NCBI): domain Eukaryota; kingdom Metazoa; phylum Arthropoda; class Insecta; order Lepidoptera; family Geometridae; genus Ectropis; species Ectropis crepuscularia. The sequence goes on along the minus strand of OY856339.1, from coordinate 10,280,269 downwards.
GTGGCGCGCCTAAAGAAACTTCAAAAATTCTGAAATTCCGTTTTCGGGCGTATTTTCAACCCGCTCATAAAAATTGGTCCTACAGTTCCGGGAGTCAATGTTTTTTTTAGAAAATTTACCTGTCATTTGTTTTTTTTTTTAATTGGAATTATCTCAAATTGTTTCTGAAATATTGTCAAGTAACGAAATCCCTTTTTTATTGTCACTCAATTGATTATAACTACTTATTGTAATTTTTGCGAGCGGCCTTAGAATTTTCTTAAAAACTATCTAGATTTCTTCCCGTATCGAATGACACCTCAATCATAATATTCTAACATTTTTAGTATTATAACATGTTTTAATATACTTATCGTATTTTTTAGAATTGTAATTCTAAAAAAATCGACCTAAAATCACTCTTTGACTAGACTTTATGATAAGATCGTCTACAAAAATGTTTTCGTTGATAACTTGTTTAATGAGGGCATCGGTTATTGTCACTGTCACGTTTGTTATAGGTACTGAGACTATTAGCTAAATTCAACAGATTGGGGGTTGCCCCAACCTCCCCTCTTAGCCACCCCGAGCCTCGCATAGCTGAACTTAGTCTGATACTGATATATCAGAGCCCGAGTCCCTGAGTACACATCTAAAAGACCATAGACACCTGGTTACCTCTGGTGTGGCTGTGACCACTAAACCTGAGCACTGTTCGAACAACTCGAAAACACACACACACACACACACACACATTTAAAAGGGTTCACAAACATTGAAATCACAACAAATATGAAACAGTTTAAGTACATGTACTGAGGAAAGGTTTACTGACTCACTGGTGCTGCTTATGCGCCGTCCACACAGCCACTCCGTCAAACGGTCAATGTCTCGGCCCTCGGCCTCTCGGCCCTTCCGAACCGCCTCGACTCGCACTCTCGCCGCCACCGTGCGCTGCGCGTACGCCGCAGTGCTGTCAACCGATTTAAATCGTATTTATACGATCTTTTTCACTCATGTTCGATCGAGGGGATCCTGGTTTTCGCCGAAAATTGATTGGCAGATTATCACTTGCCAACCAACGGTTCGCCCATTTTTCACATTGACAACTAACGATTATCAAATTTTTTTATGACAACATTTCATTTGGTAGAATTATTGTTGAGCTGATTATTATAATGACACAACACTGCATTTATCATTTGTCAAAACCATCACTAGGCCAGACAACTTTTAGACGAGTAATCCTTTTCGTGCATTTATATTATGATAAAAAATAAACTAATTATAGGTAGGTACATGCAATTTTAGAGCAACAGAAATCTACATAGGTACACATTTGCAAAATCTCAAAGTACAGAACGAAGGACCCTGGGACCCAGTTCCGACTCGGAGCACCCCGACTCCACCTAGTCTTGTCGCTACCACCCCTAGAGTGTATAAAAATGCGGGAGCCAGAAGCTCAAGGGAGGCCGAGTATAGAGAAGCGACACTCAGGACTCAGGTACAAGCTTTGGTTAGTTTGAGGTCAGATGGTGTTGTTTGTGTTACCACCAATATTTATCTCTACGAATTTAATAAAGCAGAAGAGTTTGTTTGTTTGGACGCAATGATCTCGGGAACTACCGGTCTGAATTGAAAAAATATTTTTCTGTTGGTTTCTAGTTTTTCTGTTTCTGACGGGAAAAATATTGCTTTTTTAGAGCTTTCATTGCGTGACAGCATGTGTATATCTTTTAAAGTTTGCGTCATTAGAATATAAGGTAACCAAATTAGTTCTAAATTTGAATTGGTACGACCAATTTTCGATAGGCATAACAACGCGCGCACGGTTTAGCTTCCGTGGGTCTACCGCCTAACGAAAAACGCTTTGACGCTTTGGCATTGCCGTCTCTTTCATTTCAAGCGAGAAGAAAAGAGACAGCAATATCAAAGCATCAAAGAGTTTTTCGTTAGGCGGTAGACCCCCCGTTCAGGTAGTTTATTTATATATTTTATTTTTTGCTCACCAAATAAAATGTATTTTGCCTGTTGAATTGCCTGTATGTTGAATTGTTTTTTAATACAAAAAAATAAATATTTATCATATATTAACAGCGCCCTGCGGTTTTACCCGCGTAGTTCTTGGTCCCGTTATTTTCCAGGGATAAAAAAGAGATATTTTGATGTTTGTTGCACATTCACGTCGTAACGTCTGAACGGATCGGGCTGAAATTTGGAACACAGTTAGTTATATTATAATCTGAAAAAAAAGCATAGGCTACTTTATATTCCGGGAAATAACGGGAACGGGAACTACGCAAGTAAAACCGCGGGGCGCAGGAAACGTGTTGGTGTGCTTAATTTCTTTCATTACGAAGTGTGGTTGGCAGGCAATGTTACTCCGATCAATTTAGACATAAAATAGTGATCAAATAACAAACATACCGATAGAGTCAAATTTCCGCAGAAACCTTGGGTCTTCTCGTATTACTAACTAGCTGAACCCGCTACTTCGTTCGCGTACGTTGATCTTGCGACCTTATTAGTACATTAGTAGTGCTAACGTAAAAATATTTGGATGGGTGGCTATTACACAAACCGTATGAATTTTTTTTCAACACAAAATTATATATATTCGAGTTTAGCAACTTCATATTTCATATTATAGCAACATCAAACATACCTACTCGTAGTAAGGTTGTGGAATATCGAACAAAGACGTAGTATTAAGTTTGTAGGATTTTTATAGGATACATTACGAAGAGTCTGTAGCCGATGTGCGTAATCTGATACTTACCCACATATACATTTTAACAGGATGATAGCCTAAGTAGGTGATAGACTTATTAGCCGATGTGATATTTTAGACTCTAAGCCAGACTCTAAGACCATGTGTGTTTCAAATGTCAATCTAATCTAATCTGGTTGCCTGGAAGAGATTGCTCTAAGCAATAAGGCCGTCATTTGTGGTGCTAGTTCGTAAGTGTTTTACTGTAATATTTCTGTTTTTGTGTAACAATAAAGAGTTATCTATCTAGCTATCTATCTATCTAATTGGTAACGTCGCTCTGTCGTTAATATTTGTTTCGTTAGGGCCCATGCTTTTTCCGAGATGATAGGTAGTATATGAGACTATAAACTATATGTGTTTCAAATTTTAACCAAATCAAACCTTTACATAATATAAATAATAATACTTAGTAGTAAGATAACATTTTATTCAATTTTAGAAAAACAACGTTCTGCTTTGGTCACCGAAGCTTGTTGCATACTAAATTTAGTACAGTATTTGGATTGAAATAATATCCGAAAGAACAAAAACCGACTTCAATTATTATCATATTACGTCAACTAACTAACTTCTAGTCAAGTAAAAAGTTCACTCGACTAATTTAAGAAGTTATTACTACGTCATCCAGATAATTTAGATACTGGTGGACAATTCACACACAAAACTTTGGGTTTTTCCACCGCCATTGTCCCAGCCATACTCAAACCGGAGTGGTCTTACGCGTGACGATACTTTTGCTATCGTTATACCTGACGGCATGAGTTTTTTGCCTTGGAAGTTGCTACGTTTCGTCCGATACAACATTGTTTGACGTTTAAATGTTCTAAGCATATTCCAATTAGATAGATAGAAAACTCTTTATTGTGATACAAAAAATAAAATAAAAATTACATTGACAAACTTAAGAACTAGCATCACAAGTGGCGGCCTTATTGCTGAGAGCAATCTCTTCCAGGCAACCAACTATTAGAGTAGGCTTAGAACATTTAAACGGACAAAACGACGGATCGAAGTAGAATCGGAGTTGGAAAATCGCGAGTTTATTTCGAAATTACGTTTTCGTTGAATTAGAGTAGACGTCCAGCCTATGCCTCCGACTTCGGTTCCGACTCCGATAAATCAAATTTTAAAACTCCGACTCCGAAATCGGTTCCGATAAAATGATATCCATTACATCTCTAGTGTTTACAGTGTCACAGTATACTTAGAAGTTAGTATGTACCGAACTTATTATTACCGTTATTATTTAATTTCTATGTAATTTCCGAACTACACGACCAGTAATGTTATGGAAATATACTAAAAATGTGTTCTTTCTAACAAAATAAGAATTAACGAAATTGAACAACGCAAACATGAGTTACAACCAAATACACATTCTGACTTTCACCCCTTTCTGCAAGAAAACCGTGCAGAATTTGGGGATTAAAAGTAGACAGCTACCATCTACTTAGTATGATCTTAAATCATGTCAAGTTTCATTTGAATTGAATCAGTAGTTTCGGCGTGATGTGAGTTCCCTATACACACAGACAGACAGACATGAAAGAAAAAAAATGCAGTTTCGCTATCAGTATCGACTATGGAGTGACCCCAAAAATTTTTTTTCAAAATATCTTCAATGTACAGAATTCGACCCGCTACAGTTTTATTATAAGTATAGATAAAAAGCCCAAATGTCCAAAGTCCCCTTCGATAGCATGTGTGCTTCTTGACTTATTCGGGGTCAAAATTGTTGTCCTGTTCACACCGGAGCGGTATTCGCTACCGCTGTGGGTAGCGGTAAATACCGCGCGGGTTTCGCGCGGTATTTTGTACGTACCGCCTGGGTACGCGGTATTTTTTGATGTGAACAGTAACATTACCGCTTACCCACGCGGTATTCGCTACCGCAGGCGGCAGCGAATACCGCTCCGGTGTGAACAGGCCTTTAAAGTATTGACGAAAAAGTATCTGTGACCAATTTGTGGATCTTTTACATTTTCTATAACAGTGTTCTTAACATTTTTTTCTCTAACCATTTCCCAGATATTGTGCTTTTTTTTTCGTGCGTGGAATCAATAGAAATTGAACTGGACCGAGCATTACTCTATAAAAAAAATTAATAGTTTACCTAATGTGTAGAATATGTAATGTAAAATATAATATAATGTTAAATGTAATGTGCTTTTAATCCTGGTCGTAGGCGCCAAATTATACTGGCTGAAGGCCGTTCAAAACACAAAATATAAGCTGAAGGCTTTAAACAAAAAAAAGTACTGAATATAATAATGATAGTTAAGGATCCTAACTAAAGAGAAGATAATTAGATTGTTAAATTGGCCAAGTGAACGTCTAGTGGAATGTATAGGACTCTACGTTGTTTCCGCAATACCCGAGATTCTACGAAAAGACCAGTTTACCTATATGTTCCTAAGAAATAAATAAATGACACAGATCTTATAGTTTACTAAAACGCAGTTAGAGATAATTTTGATAAATACCTAGGATGCTGAAAAGAAAGTGATAATTCTATCTACAAAGAGAGTTTATGGAGTATTGCTATTTTAATATTATAGATCAAATTCACAAAACAAGAGATTTGAGATTAATAGGTATTTGAAAATGAAAATCACCGTTTACTATAAATACATTTTGATTAGTTTTAATTAGCCTGCCTGCCTATAGAATTAAATAGTGAACTTCTTTCTACTACAAACAAATAGCATGTTTATGAATTTTAGTTTAGATTATTATTTTTCTTAAACCGTGTTAGTCGGGACTCTACGAGGATGCCCTCGCTTCAAGACTATTCCGCAATCCTAGCCGCGAGAAGAGAGACATATCTTAGCACTCTATGGATTCACCGAGCGGGAGCCTGGTGTCCATTCGTGTAACAGAGAGAGAAAACAGAAAACTGGAGTAGACCCCAAGACTTGTGACTTGGGCGTAGGTTTAAGGGATCCCTTTGTGAAGCACTTCCACACTCACCTTAACTACTGTCAGACCTCCCATCTGTTCAGCTAAATCTAACATAAACCCGCCAGTACAGTTTTAGATACTCGTTCTAGCATAGAACGTACTGCATTTCTGGACAAGCCCAATTCTTTCAGCAGGTTATAGTGAGATTTTGCTGGTATATCTCTCACTCCTACTTTTGTAGCAACTTTCTATGTAGAAATTAACTACATTACCGTTTTTGTTAGTTTGTTTAGGAGATTATAGTAATCATTTTGTTTTATAGCATTTTCTTTAGAGATTTTATGAAGTCTAAATCTACGTTAATTTGTTTAGAAGGTTATAATACTTAATATGTCGCTTCGCGTATCCTTTAGAGATTATAGTCTAAATCTACGTTAATTTGTTTAGAAGGTTATAATACTTAGTATGTCGCTTCGCGTATCTTTTAGAGATTACAGTCTGAATCTACGTTAATTTGTTTAGAAGGTTGTTGAAGAACTTATTCCGTCTCTTCGCGTATGCTTTAGAGATTATGAACTAAATCTGTGATAATTCAGACAGTAATAAAATCAGTATTTTACTCTGCAAGTCCAGAAGAACAGTCTAATTGTCAAATTCTTGCTCTGTATTAGTAACAGGAATTCGACGAGCTTTATTTTATCTAGCCCAAGGACTGACTTCGAAGCCTTGTAGCTCAAAACACTCATCCCATTAGAGCCTAAGTATTATTAGTACTGATAACCATGTACTCGAAGTTATTAATTTACTTTAATGTCTCTATAGGACAAAAATTTTATAAGTTGTCGAAAGTTTGTTATTATGCACATATTGCAAAATAAGGATCCTCGCTTTGAGGGTTTCTCGAAAACTATATGTTTGTTACAGATATCTATCTTCATAAAATCATAAAATTACGTGTATTAACCTTGTTTCTCTCGAATCCAGCGCGTCTAGTCTCGGAACTAGAGCTCCGGATATAAATGCAACTATATTATAAACAACGATAAACTTACAGTTGCGGTAACCTTTTTTACCTAATTTCTCCAAGTATGCGCATCTCAAAGGTAATTATTTCCGTGGTCTCTCTATTTTTTCCTCGAAAGATCGAATCGTCTGTAATCGTTTCAAAGATTCAGAGTTAAAATACACTACATTATAAATGCAATTACTATTTACACCAATAAAATTAACATTTACAGGATAAATACCTTTTCTGTGTTTTACTTTTTCCACAGTTTTGTATCACAAAATATTCAAATTAAATTAAATTAGATTAAATTATTTCTTTTTACACTGAAATAAATATTTGACATCAAGTTTTTTCCTTCCGTCAAACAAAAAAGAACTCCAAAAAAATTTGAATATTTTAAACTGAAAATTTTGAAAGAAGGTTTTGCTCTCTGTCAACGAGGTCTTACTGTCTCGTTACAAGATCAAGGTGAAAATTGTTTGCTCTCAAGTGCAACACGCAACTTTTCATCCCACCTCAGCGAGGAAATCACTAAATAATGCTATTAATCAGACGCACACACTACTACGTTCTAAATTCAAATTTATTTTACTCTCTAGTCTAGAGGGTAAAAAACAACTTTCGCACTCAGATATCGAAGAGCAAAAATACTCTTTCCGAGGTGGTGGGATTATAAAATATTTTTCATCCCACCAGCTCGGAAAGAGTACTTTTGCTCCTCGATATCAGGGCGCAAAAGTCGTATTTATCCTCTTGAGGGTACAGTAAATTTGAATTTAGATCATCGTGTGTACAGAGGTTTTTAATTGAAAACATAATTTAACCTATTTATTTCTACCTCCTTGGTGCCGAATTCATCATACATTTATTTTTAATTTGTTAAAAACTCATACCCGGAACCTTCTTGGTGTACTTTTTTTTAAATGCTTTGCGCGCAATTTTCTTTTCACGTATGGAGGATAGAGGTAAAGATTGTTATTTCAAGTGGCAGAACATTTTAAAATGCTATGAATGAATCAAGTCTAATCGAATTGAAGTATGCCGAGTTGCCGAGTTAAATAATTAAATATTATTGACTACTAAAATAGTAACTAATAGATAATTTCATCTACTTGTGCAGTACAAAATAATGTAGTAAATATAACATTAACATCAAATAAATTATTACTATTTTGAGAAAACATGTAGGTACAATATATTTTGAAGTCAAAACTTCTTTTGGCGCGCCAAAGACAGATTTTTCGTGGGCTGTCAATTGAATACTAGCGTCACGCTCGGGAATGATAAGAAATCTTCGGGTAAACTCGGGACCATAGCCATTGGGCATCTAGAAATGCTTCAGCCTTTCTCATTGGCCATTTAAAAATGCGTCAGCATTTCTAGATGGCCATGCTCATAGCCACGCCCTCCGGTTTCACACGCGTAATTTCCAAAGTAAGCAATGAAATTCTAAGTTATAAGTTACCACTTCTATCGGCAGTGCCTATGACTGCCAATTTTTTTTTCATGAATTCTGAATAGTAGGTTCGTTTATTTATTTCCTTTAAAATGTACCCTGATGCAAATTTAGCGCTACTATAATTTAATGCATTTGGGCGGACACTTTTTCATGTACACAGATGAAACTCCTTATCTCAATCAGTCAACTCTCCATATTTTCACGTCATATTGTTATTGTTAAAACCATGGCGAAATAAAGTTAAACTTAGGTTAAAAACAGTAAAATTGAATTCAAGTGAAAAACCGAAATACCATAATAATAAGTGATTCTAGCGACCAAGAAGTTTATTTGATGCCAATAGAATTTACTGAAACTGAAAATACGCAAAGCGTTTAGTAATTTCCTCGCTAAGGTGGGATGAAAAATTACGTGTTGCACTCGAGTGCAAAGATTTTTCACCTTGTGCCCTTTTGATTCCCTTGCTACGCTCAGGATTCTAATTTTCGAATCCATCGCTACGCTCGTGATTCAACTTTAGAATCCTTCGCTTGCTCGGTCATCAAAATTGAGCACGCGGTTAAAAAGCCACTTTGCACTCTTGTACAACAAATAACTATTTCACAACCTTCCTCAATATGGGGATTAAATGAAAGGGCTGGACTTATTGGATATAAATTTCAAATCCAAGGTAGTCGGGGGTAAATTTTCTTTTTATTTTTTTCTTATTAGGTTTATGGTACGATTTTCTGAAAAATAAATTTGACAACACTGGTACGCCCGTCGCGAGACGCACTTCTTACCGACAAGCGTGACGTCACTCCACCTCAAAGAACCCAGGGCCCAGGATAAATGATATTTTATGTGAACTACCTACTTACTATATCTACGTATTCGCGACAATTGTGCAAGCAACTTTGGGAACACATTTACTTTTATCTTTTAAAGTGCGGGGTACACCAAATACGTAGGTGCTATTCAACTCTAGCTACATCTCATCCAACTCATATACTTACATATACCTTATTACATATATGAAGAGTAGGTAAAGGTACTTGTTTGATTGAAGACACGCAGCCCAAACCGTTATTAGGTTAACTTAAAATTTCGCACATGTATTTTTTCATCACTTAGGTCATCCACTTAGCCATTTTTTTCGAAATTCAACCCCAAGGGGGTGAAATAAGCGATCAAAGTTTGTTTGAGACTTTTTATTCCTTGGACATATTTGCACGAAATTTCGTAGGTATCGAGTAGGTACGGCAAAAATAATTAGTTATATACATACAGCGTTTTCCAAAATACACCCTCTAAGATGGTAAAATAATGGATAGAAGTTTCATATAAACCAGGGGTCGCCGGGTCTGCAACGCGCGGCCCGCGACCTGCCTCCGTGTGGCCCGCGACGGTTCTCAATAAGATTTAAATTTTTAAATAATTTATTCACGGCTCAAAAATATCATATGTATCATATATATCAATAATGTATATTTCACATATTGCAAATATTTATACAGCTACCCATACAACTAAATGAATGTATTTTAATTCGCTACTTAGGTATGTTATCGCGAACGCAGTCTGATTGCAAATGAATTACACAAAAAATTCAGAAATGTGGCCTGCTTTTATCTACTTTTTTACCCGACTGCGCGACGCAAAGGAGTGGTAATGTGTTTAAAAGTCTATGTATGTATGTACGTATGTATGTTCCTTTGAAGCACTATAGGTACAGACCAAAAGCCTGGGCCGATTTTTATGATTCACACGTCAATCGATTCCTCTTAGTCTGGCGAGTGACACTAAAGACATGACATTAGTGTAAATCCAATATGCCGGCTACCGGACGCCATATTGTCCAAATTAAAAAAAAAGGAGTGTGCTTAAGACCACACGGCAGAAGTGAAAACTTCATTAGCTGATTTTTGTATTAGGTAGGTATACACAACACCATCTGTGGCCCCAAACTAAGCAAAGCTTGTACTTTAGTGGCCAGATAGACATTATTATACTTATACTATAATTGTAAATACATACTTATTATACATAGAAACACCCAGACTCAGTACAAATATTTGCAATCGAACCCACAGCCCTCGGCTTCACAGGCAGAGTTCCTACCCACTAGGCCATAAAGATCACAGTAAACTTAAAACAAAATTTGATTTGCTGTTCTTATGTTAAGTTGTTGAAAACTTTTAATGTAGTAATAGATAGATAGAAACACCTTATTGTGACACAAACACATCAAAATATTGGACAGAATTTTTTTTTAACCACCAATTCGCCTGATGTTAAGCGACAATGTGATCTATGATGGAGCGTGCTTACCTAGAAGAAACCGATGCACTCTCGATTTGAATTAGAAATATTTATTAACTAGTGCCACAAGAAGTAATGAAAGCTAAACTCGTTTTTGGACGGATAAATATACTAAACTCAGGGATACAACAGCGAAGAGCAGGCAGTTAAATATTATATACTTGAGGTGGGCAGAGGTGGATAATTTGAATTTAAACACTGAATATTCACTTTTTACTATTTAATAAAACCAGATCAATTCACATGTGTGCACTGTTTGAAGCCGGTAAGCCGGCAAGAGAGTACGAATATTTAATGTCCTAACACTCTTTGACACCATAAAAAAAAAATTTAATTTTTACTAATCTTAAAATGTTACCAAGGCAATGCAACTCTTAATTAAGTTATACAAAATAAGTTTCATCTAGTAGGTATGTTTTTTCATTGAAATTCATTTTAACCTTTGTAAAAGATAGTATTTACCTATACAAAATATCTTTTACATAAAATTATTTGTTTGATACAGTAACTATACAACGTGTGGCGGAAAGGTCCAACAATATTTATGGTACTTCATCTATACTAAGTATCGAATCACCTATGTGAATATTAGACACGAAAGCACAACATTTTTTTTTCCATACAAAGTTAAAAATCCTTAAAATTAACTGATACTTAGTTTACTTAAGTAGCTCTAATAAATGTTTATTTATGTTTGTTTACAAAGTATTCCGAGTTATTTTTCACTTCTACTGGCAGACCCTACGACTGTCAATTTTTTTTTGCAGACATGAGTTTATGTTTTATTAATTCAAAAATGTTCTGACACTGGTTTTAACACTGGAACTACTGTGGTACCTATACCCTATACCACTGTGCACAACAAGTATTCTTTTCTTTTGAAATAGACATTAAATTTCCAGTCTTCTTTTCTTTGGAGGCAAATGGAATTTGACTTGCTGGATTCTTCTAAGGACTCTGTATTCCTTTGATTACGAGCTCTGAACTCCTTCTGCTTCTGCTCTGAACTTTCCTCAAGTAGTTGAAAGTACCAAAGTATTGTGTTCTTCTTGATTGGCTGAACAGGATGACGCTTGACGCAGATGGTTGACGTTATTGACGTTATTGTAAATGAATGTTTTGAATGCGTTTGAAGTTTGTGCTGCCGGCTGTATTTATTCTGTGCTGCAGGCACCAAGGGCGAAATTGCAAATGGCTATGCGTAGAATGCAATTTCAATTTCAATTGAAATGTATTAATCCGAATCGCCCTCCGTAGAGATAGGATCATTTAAGTTCACTGGATGTGAAGGGGCTTCTCCCTACCTTTGACCTTCAGTCACTTAATTTACATAATTAATTTATAATTTACTTTAGTTCTAACCTACTTTATAGATACTTAGGTATTCTAATTACATACCTAGTTAACTTATTAATGTTCTTATATTGGAACATGGTGAATGCTTTGATATGGAGACAGTACTTTATGAGGCAGACAGAGATTGGGTTCTCTGACTGTGTCATGTTTGAACCTTAATTGTGAGTTTGTCGGCACTGCAATTTAATTACATTCCCTACATTGAGTGCGTAGGAATGTAACCTGACAGTAGGTTAAATAACTTGATAGTTTAGCTTACTATACACTGAAAACATGGAATGCGTTGCCAGTGGTCAGATGATGATTTACATAAAGATGTAAGTAATTGTATTTACAATGTAATACTTAAATTGTAACGTTGTGGATGTGGAGATGTGATATGGGTGTGTACGGTGTTAAAATACACACTTAATGAGACGACAGAGATTGAGGTATTCTCTGCCGGGTCATTCTTGTACTTTATTTATGAGTTTGTAGGAACTGAGGTTGTACTAACATTCTCAACATATAATGCGCTGTAATGTAACAACCTGATGGTGAATTGACTGAGTGCGGTAGTGAAACCAGGGCAGTTGAGTTGTCTGCCACGGGGTCACTCTAACCTGATGTTTTTCTAGTTTAACTTTACTGAGCCTTCATGCTGCAGTGCGAACTATGGCTTCTGCTCTCGTAAATGGATTCGGAAAAGAGAGTTTCAGTCGCCTCATGGTGGATGAAGCCCTCATGAACGATTTCGGATCCATTGTAATGGTCTCACGCCTGTCTGGTGCTGGCGAAATTGTCCTCATCGGAGATGTCAATCAACTGCCTTATATCGATAGGGAAAATCTCTTCGAAATGAGGTATCACCGCCCGAACCTGGTAACAAAGATCAGCCAGGAGTTGCTCTGCACACATCAAAACCCAATGGACGTCGCATATGCGCTGAGGGAAATATACTCGGGTATGTATTCCTCGGCGCCTCGCATAAAGTCCCTAGAGCAGAGAAGGTATAAGGGAGCGCAAATACCCAACACCCAACCAAACACCCTCTTTTTAGTTCACACTCAAGAGGAGAAGGAGACCCTGACAAACCAGGGTTATGGTTCAGGCACCGGGTCACGCATCCTTACCATCCATGAAGCTCAGGGACTAACATACGAGTCGGTAATCGCAATAAAAACTAAGGCAAACACGAAGCTGCACGAGAGCGTGCCTCATGCGGTCGTCGCAATCTCACGGCACACGGGGACCTTCACATATTACGCTGACGACACCGACGACGCCATCGGTCGGTTCGTGCGGCGAGCGTTGTCTGCAACACCGAAGACCATCCGAGAGTTCAATTTGCAGATGGCCATCAAGGATAGAAATGCAGTCGTGGTGGAGGCGCTGAGGCGGGAGGAGGCGACTTAGAAAATAAAATAGTCCTAGAATTAGCAAGAAAATGTTCCCTACTCTCCCCTATTTCCTTTTCTTCTCCAATCCAAGATTCATGTAATAAAAAGAAAACGATTGACAAAGGTCACGGACCCCGGAGTCTGTGGAGCTGTAAAATTTAAATTAAAAAAAAGAAAAAAAAAAAGAGCCTTCATGCTTATTGTGCGCCGAAGGTGAATCCATTGTGCGCAGAAGGTGAAAGTTGAACCCATTGTATATTCTCTAATTGAGTACTTCTCAGTTATCATAATTATCCTAATGTTAAAGGTCTAACCCTAACCTGTGTTGATGGAGTTTAATTACCTTACTTTTTCAACACTTAGTGCGTTGAAACTAAACTTGTACTTGTCCGTTTATATATTATCATTGTGATATTATTAACAATTTTATATAGTGAAGTTATAAGTCCTATTTAGGTGATATCTTGTAAACTTTGTTTTGGAAACTTTAGAGTTTCACGTTGAGTCTGTGGAGTTAAATTTGTTAAACAATTCTAGTCCTTTTCTAGAATTATTGTGTTGTAAATTATGTGGTCTTTTACCACACTGTAGAAGGCATATTGGCCTTTAGTATTGTAAGTTGTATCTTTTCACTTTAACCCTACAGGTTCCAGGAGTTTTGGGAAGGCGGTGATTTCTCAAAATTAACACTTAAACCTAACCGGGTGAGTTTTGCCTGGGCTTAACCCCTCACTACTTCCGGTTATATTTTGGATCTACCGAGCCTTACTCCAGGACCCTGAATGGCGAATATCTAAATTTTTTAAACTCAAGGAGGTTGAGGAATTCTTTTAATTCCTTCTTTAGATTTTGGTAACAGTAACTCAACGACCAACCCCTGACCCTTTTACCCTTTTTATCATTATATTATAAATTTGTTTATACAAATAAACGCTTGTAAATGTCATCATTTTTTATTTTGACTTTAACTTAACTTTTTTCCGGGAAGGTTTGGGAATTCAACTTTATCCGGTTGAGTTCTCAACCCTTAACACCCCCGGATACCCTTACACCGTGACCTTGTGAGAGAGTGTGATATAACATCCAGCTTGTCCGCGTTACGTATGTTGCGAGAATGTTTCTCTCCTCGCGTATTGTATGCTGATTCTAGATTATTTCTGAGTATCTAGACAAGACATATTGGACTACCTTTTTTTCGTACTTGCAAGAAATCGAAACGGATACCCTACCACCCCGCCCGGGAGACACGGCCGGGTCATGTTGCAATCTGTACCATAAATGGATATGGTGCCCCCCCTATCTACTAAAATCTTCATGGGGTTTCAACTCTGCCGCTGCTGGTGGGAACACGGAACCGCTCTCGGATTGCTCCGCCTCGGTCGCCCATATCCAACTTCAAACGATTTAGTACTCAACTTCAGTTGAAAATCTATCCTACTTCCTACTAATATTTTAAATGTCAATGTATGGATGTTTAGATATTTGGATGTTTGGATGTTTGTTGCTCAATCACGTCCTAACGTATGAACAGATCGGGCTGAAATTTGGAACACAGATAGATTATAGTCTGGAAGAACACATATGCTAATTTTTATCCCGAAAAAACAACGGGAACGGGAACTTCGCGGATAACACCACGGGACGCTGCTAGTAATTACATATATAGGTACTTACACAAAACTATATGAATTACATGCAGTAGAAAAACCTACATATTATATCAGTAGAAACGAAGACATTTGGTCAAAAACCAAAAGATGCATATTATGTTGAGCATAATAACATTCACAACATTGTTCATAACTAAAAAGTATAAAATAAAAAATATAATTTAAAAACTCACAAACCCGACTGCGTAAAAAGTGAACCAAACTACGTACTTACATACTAAAAAAAAAGGTGTGTGCTTAAGACCACACGGCAGAAGTGAAAACTTCATTAGCTGATTTTTGTATTAGGTAGGTATGTCGTATTATAATAAAATATTATGGATCGTAGTATTCGTTGAATAAACGAGTAAAACAAGCCAGAAATTAGAGTAAATATTTATTGAAATTTTATTTATATACAAAGTAGCTGTTACCCGCGACTTAGTCCGCGCGAAATAAATACTAAGGTTACTCAGGCAGTACTTATTTGTATACCCAGATAGTATACACATTTATAGTTAGTAAAAAAAGTGTCCATGTTCAAAAAGTTCTTGGCCGGGGCCGGCTTTTTAAAAGTTACTCCAACTTTGTATGCATTCACACGGTGCACCCCTATGATGCTCGTAAAAAGGTTGGTGAGTGTAATAGGATTTTTGTTACCGTCTTTCTCCTGTTCCGTCGATTCCACATACACTACACATTCTCCACTACGATTTTCTGGGAATTATCTCTTATTCTGGGAATAGTCTCTTTCTCTTATAAAGGGGTTTTCTAAATAGTTTGTAGGAAACATTTTCACTTGGATTTGGCTTCAATAGTTTTCTTTTTCTGGTCTGTTCGACGGGGTCACCCCCGTCGCTAGCGACGCTCATATCTATTTATACTATTAACTATATAAGTACAAAACTAAATATTTACACGAAAGAAACGAAATAATTACACAGCAAAACTAATTAATTTGATTGTGAAAATTATAAAGCACCCGTCGTGTTTTCCCGCCCAAAGAAAAGTATTTTGAAGTTGGTAGCCGTCAGTGTTGCCACTATGATTTTGAGCTTGTCGCCAAATAGTTCTGAAACAAAGTCGCCGGTTTTGATTGAATTATTAAGGGAATAACAGTCTGGAAGAATACATAAGCTTTTTCCTTCTCCAACCTTCTACACTACACTAGTATATTCCCCTTTGTCGGTAACACGTCGTCTAAATCCGCTAAAAGGTTTTAAAAATTCGCCAGTTTCAGCGACAAAGTCGCTAAAGTGTCAACACTGGTAACCGGTAGCGAGCAGCGAGAGAGAGAGAGAGTATCTATTGTCCCATGTCCTCCTCTAACAATTATCTTTCTCGGTCTGGCACGTTTGTTGACCACATTATCTTTCTCGCTCTAGCATCCCGAGCTTACGCGAAATTTCTTATCATATCCGAGCGTGATGATCACGTGATCATAAATCCATTTCACAGCCCACGAAAATTCTGTCCATAGCGCGCCTAAAGAAGTTTTCACTTCAAAAATTTTTAAAGAATAAAACAACCACTTAGATTTCTGGTGGTCTAGAATTCTATAATTAATTATGTTATTGAATTAATACTGTTAAATTGTATTAAATATATTCTAATAAGAGAACATTACAACTGAACAGTAGGGATCCATTGACCAATGAGGTTGTATGTCGAATAATAATGTCGAATCCATTGAACAATTAGATTGCATGTCGAATAATGATGAATCCCGACTGTTCAGTTTGTAACGGGCCAGGTACAGCCTCGTTCATAAAGCAAAGCAAAACCTTCTTTCAACATTTTCTGTTTTAAATATTGGCATCTTTGGAGTTCTTTTTTTGTTTGACGGAAGGGAAAAACATATATTTCAAAGTCAAAGATATATTTCATGTTGTTTTATTGTTGAAAAATTAATATGTTTCTTATAATTTAGAAACAAAGCACTATTTGTTACAAGAGATTATTTGCTTGATTGTGCTACAAGAAGATCATGAGTCGCAAAGGAAAATTGTGAAAAAACACAATTATAGTTAAGGGTAAAAACCCTCAAATGTAAGTTTTATTGTTGTACATAATAATTGCATTTATTTTGATCCGGAGCTCTGGTTCGAGTCCAGGCGAGTTGGATTCGAGAGAAACATAGCTAATACACGTAATTTCATGATTTCATGAAAATTGATATCTGCAATGGCCATACAGTTTTCAAGAAACTCTCAAAGCGAAGATCCTTATTTTGCACTATATCAAACTTCAGCGGTTGTTCATAAATGTATTGAATTTTACACAGAACATTGTCTTTGACCTGTACCTACTAACAATTTGTATTTGTATGTAGGTTATTCTTTGGGTTTATAAGCTTTTAGTTCTTCGGCTCTAATGGAATGAGTATTTTTGGTCTGCAAAGCTTGGATGTCAATCCATGGGCGAAACAGGACAATGCTCGTAGGATATCTGTTTCTTATACCGAACAAAAATCTGACACAGAGGCTTTTCTTCCGAACTTTCAGGGCAAAATCCTGATTTTATTACCGTCTGAACAATCATAGATTTAGTCTATAGTCTCTAAAGAATACCCGATGAAACAAAATAAGTATTACAACCTTCTAAACAAATTAACGCAGATTTAGACTATAATCGCTAAAGAATACGCGGTGAAACAAAATAAGTATTACAACCTTCTAAACAAAAACGTAGATTTAGTCTATAATCTCTAAAGAATACGCGAAGAAACAAAATAAGTATTACAACCTTCTAAACATATTAACGTAGATTTAGACTATAATCTCTAAAGAATATGCGATGAAACAAAGTAAGTATTACGACCTTCTAAACTGCTGGTGGCTGGTTCCAACGTTTTCGTTCTGGAAATTTCGACCTGCAGAACGAGCCCCGTGGACGGCCGGCGAACAAAGTTGATATTGATGAATTAAAGGCTATTGTGGAAGAGGACCCATTCCAAACCACGGCCGAGTTAACTGCAGGCTGCGGTGTTAGTGATAAAACTGTTTCGGTGATGGTGTCGAGGCGAACATCCTTACGAAGGTTGGGTGTCTGACACTGCTCCAGGGTAAGTGAGGTGCAAGCATCAGCTCAGCATGGGATGGTCAACACTCTCGGACCTTTCACGTCCTCGTTGGCATCAGGTTTGGTGATGTAACGAGAGCCATCCGGACTTAGTGGTAACGAGGGAGTATAATTTTATTACGCATTGGGGGTTCTCTGGTCTAAATGACCTCAACTTTGACTGCCGCTGTTGCTGCTGTGCCTTTTTCCTGAATAGTCAGGATGAGCTAGACCAGTTACGTACGTCTGGGCGTGCATGAAGCGGCGCCATATTTGGTAGGTGAGAGTGTGGTCCGTTATCAACGCGGTCGAACATTTTCATGGCAGCAGTATCTTGAGTTATCTTATTCATATTATTTAGCTTTTAGCTACAAAGTTGTACTTATTAAAGTTACTTGAATGCGCGAGTTTAATGAACTCAATTGTTTGGTTTTCCGGAGAACAATAAAACAATGAATATTAATAACTCTTTATTATCTACTATTTCGCAATAAATCTTAAGTAACACTAGTAATTTGTATCTTAATGATGAAATAAGTTATTTTGTATCGTTTGTAAATGGATCGTAATTCAAGGATTCTACAGTGATAGCCCAAAACTTGTCAGCTACATCGTCATCCTGGCATTGCTTCGATGGTAGTTTCGGTGCGCAATCACTGGAACAAGAACCATTTGTATATTAGTGAACCTACTGTAGTTTGGTAGTTACTACAGTTTCAAACTAAAAAAAAGTTTTGTAGGTTTTCATTTGACCGCCATCTCGCCTGATGTTAGGTAAGCGACGATGTACGATTACGATTTTAATAGCAAGGTATCCTTGCTAATTAGCTGTACAAATTACTACTTAGTTTACGTTAACGAATATAATGTTGCTTATTCGCGCATCGCATCTCGAATTTAATGTTTGCATATTCCTGTTTGATGGTAGAAAAACAGAAAAAAACACAAACAAAGTTAGGTACTTCTTCAAGGGGTGTTAAAAGTCTTGCCTCAACTAGAAGATGGAGAATTCGTGTCATTGTGATGTGTGTCTTACTCACCTGTAGTATAATCCAGTTTGGTCTGCACACTTATCGTCGACTGCACAGTAGATAGTCGTCTGAGCGCCACAAGTAGGCGACTTCAGGAAACATCCCAGAATATTATTGAAGGCCCATGAGGCCCCAGACCAGACCGTCTTGTCAAAATGGCGGCTGATATCCGTCCGGATGACGCCAGGGTGTAAACTGTATGTTGTTATTCCTGTGATGTTGTGTTCCTGGAAATAGAAATGAAAATAAATTATGAAAAAGTTTCATATCCTTGTATGTTGTAATTTACTGTACCTACTTATGAAATGACCACCATTTACAATGATTTTGTTTTCGGGCTATATACATATCTAGGACACGATAATATTAGCGTTATGTACCTATTGTGTAAATATACATATTTATTACGGTTTCTATGGTTTTAGTTTCATTGATAGTTATTATATGTATGCTTCGAGTATACTTTTACGTACGCACGTAAGTACCTATAGTTAGTAAGTATAGGTTTTTGTGCTTTTTGCGTTATCCCAAAATTTTTTTAGGCAGGCCTAGAGGCAGGCCTAGAGGCCATCTAAGCCCAACTACCATAGGTCCCTTCACAAATAAAGTGAGACCAACGATAAGGAGAGTTTTTATAATTATAACATTTTTTTTAAGGGAAGTGATATACGCCCCGGCTGGTTTTTGGTCCAACGCATACTTAGAATTGGGAATGCAGAGTTAACGCGGTCAGCATTCTGGGGATTCTTAGTTAGGGTTCTGTAGACGGAGAGCTTTTCGAGTAATTATTTAACGTCGAACGACAAAATACTAATTTCATCCTAGGTGACTTATTTGTTATTTTGACTATTTTTAACACGCTTTTATTACGTCGACCTATATGTAACTATGCACTTAAATCTAAGGTAACTAATTTGAAAACCATCTGTCAAGGATCGTAGAGTCATGAAAATTGGCAGCTGTATGTAGTTCTGATGACAATACAATAATATTTATAGTATTGTCGAACTGATCCGATGATGGAGCGGGAAGATATGTAAATGGAGCAAATATTTTGGTTTGAACGTCAATCCCGAAAAACTCACGTCATAGTGATAGGCAGCTTCTACTGGGTCTCGAGAATTGACTGGACGCTCATACCTAACATAACTTTTTATGGGGTTAGCATACCATTTAGCGATTCAGTCAAAAATCTTGGAGTGACATTTGACCAAACCCTTTCTTGGGACAATCACATTAAAACTATCAGTAGTAAACTCTTTTCATCAGGGGGCTCTCTTAGACGCCTTCGCAACTTTTTACCTACTACCACTAAAATTGGTCTTGCACAGTCTCTGCTTCTACCTATCCTGGACTACGCTGATGTCTGTTTTCCCGATCTTAGAGAAGACCAGATTCAAAAATTTGAGCGCCTCCAAAATCTATAAGATTCATTTTCGGTTTACGTAAATATGATCGCGTTTCTCATTTTCGCGCCAAGCTCAAGTGGTTACCCATTCGTCTGCGTCGTAATCCTCACATTATTTTCCTTTTGTTCAATATTTTATTTAATCCCTCCACTCCATGCTACCTCAAAGAACGATCCACTTTATGGCGAGACTACCATGCTGGGCCGCTGAGGTCAAAAACTAATTTGACCCTGAATGCCCCAACTGCACGTTCTGAGATGTATTATGGCAAATCCTTTGCTTTTCAGGCTGTCCAGTTATGGAATGAGTTGCCTGTTTCTATACGAAAATCTCCATCACTGGATTCCTTTAAAAGCAACGTAAAAAAGTTTTATTTGTCAAAGCTGGAGTCACAGTAATCTAATTATATTATCTACCTTTTCTGTCAAATTTGCAATTTTCTACTGCAATTTTATTTTTAAGAATATACGTATGTTTCATGTATATCATTGCATTTATTATTTTCTCTTTTATATTTTGTGTAGGTTTACTAATTTATTTGTCGTATTCATATATTATTATATATTAGTATATTTTACACGTATCGTAAGTATTAGTATGTAATCTGTATTCGTATATAATTATGTTTCTTTTTAGTGTATGTAACAAAAATATTTTTGATACACACCCCGCTTTTAGAAGTATTCTTAGTAACCATTTCCATCCTAAGGTTGCCTGGAAGAGATCGCTTTTAGCGATAAGGCCGCCGCTTGTAACACTAGTTTTATTGTTATTATCTCCTGTATAAGTGTTTTTTTTTGTTTATGGTGTGTACTATAAAGAGTATCATCTATCTATCTATATGAACTGGAACTTCAATTTGGAACTTTGGATTTGTTAGAAAAACTTTGACCACGTTAGTTCAGGTTTCAAGGTCTGATGATGAAGCCGGAATAGGCAAGCTCGTTTATCTAATGTTTTTTGAATTATTATTTTTTTTATAATATAAAAACAAACATTGATACAAACCTTTAGTTTTCGAGCGAGAGCTTTTGTAAACAACACATTAGCGGCCTTGCTTCTACAGTACGCTGCATACGGGTTATACTGTGACCTCTCGAAATTGATGTCATCTAAAGGAAGGTCGAAACCTGGAAATGAATAAATGTAGGTAATATACATACGTTATGAACTTGGTCAACTTGTGAGGTAAGTAAGTAAATTAGATTTTGTACATTTGATATTTTTACATTATTGTTATATATGTAACTGTTAAACGTGATCTAATAATTAAATTTGCCCAAGCGGATAAAACTCTACGTTATCTCTCCGTAAAAAGCCCTAGATCATATTCAAAACGACAAGTTTTCCTAAGAATGTTAGTTTAACCCAACTTTGTCAAATCATTTAAATACCCAACTAAAGATTTCGTAGCAGGTATAATATACATTTTTGTTTTAGGACCTTTATTCAAATATTTACAAGAAAGAAGATTTAAATAATAATATTTAAATATTTAAAATTGGAACCGAGTTAGTTTAGAGGCAATTTTTAGGCGTTATACATAGATTAATCTTGCATCAAAATAGGCTCCTTTTTAGGGTTCCGTTAAACGTAAAAACGGAACCCTTATAGATTCGTCATGTCTGTCTGTCTGTCCGTCCGTATGTCACAGCCACTTTTTGCCGAAACCTGGAGACTACACTGTTGAAACTTGATAAGTAGATGTATTCTGTGAACCGCATTAAGATTTTGACAAAAAAATTAAAAAAAAAGAAAAATTAGGTTTGCCCCCGATACTGAGAACTGAAACACAAAAATATTTTTTTCATCAAACCTACACGTGTGGGGTGTCTATCGATAGGTCTTCAAAAATGATGTTGAGGTTTCTAAAATCATTTTTGTCTACACTGAATAATTTGCGCGAGAGACACTTCCAAAGTGGTAAAATGTGTGTGTCCCCCCCCCCTAACTTCTAAAGTAAAAGAATGAAAAATCTAAATAAATATATGATGTACACTACCATGTAAACTACCAACGAAAATTAGTTTGAACTCGATCTGATTAGTAGTTTTTTTTTAGTACGTCATAAATACACTATTATTGAAACTTCGATCAAAGTTACAACGAACTACAAGAACTATGTGTACTATGTATATTATGTTACTTGCTGCAACGGAACCCTTCATGG
The DNA here is from genome assembly GCA_963693475.1 of Ectropis crepuscularia. Lineage (NCBI taxonomy): Eukaryota > Metazoa > Arthropoda > Insecta > Lepidoptera > Geometridae > Ectropis > Ectropis crepuscularia. The sequence goes on along the minus strand of OY856339.1, from coordinate 10,257,793 downwards.
GCGAGTCCAACTCGCACTTGGCCACTTTATTATTGTCTCTATTTTTTGTACGTCATTTCGAACGAACAATTTTATATTGAAATGTTTTTTTCAAAATATCTTCAATGTACAGAATTCGACCCGCTACAGTTTTATTATAAGTATAAATGTAGTAATTTCTCGGATTTTAATTGTTAGATAGGTTCGGACAAAAGCTAGAAAATTCATTTAGTATTAATTATTCTCGCTCTCATATCGTTAAACTATGTCAACTATGTCACAAAGGTGGCGAAATGTACCGCAAATTGTTGGTATTTTATTTGAATCAAGAGATATTGATGATGATGCTAGACGAAATGTATTAGGCATTAGGCTTAAATAAATGCTGGTTTCCTTATTAGGCTTAAATAAATGGATAACCACGGCACCATAATATTAATATGTCTACATATAAAACATAAATATAATTCTTACGATCATGTAAATAAGACGATACGTTAACAATCCTAGCTGGGGCGCTTCTCCGCATGAGAGGCAGAAGCAAGAAGGTCAGCAGAGCGTGCCCGAAGTGATTCGACCCTATATGAGTCTCAAACCCATCCTCAGTCTTCCCTTCCGGACACATCATGACACCTGCGTTATTTATTAGAATGTCTACACGCTTCTCGTTTTCTTCTACCCTGGCAACAAACTCCTTGGCTGACTTCAAACTGCACAAGTCCAGTTTTTCAACTGTTAATGTTCCTCTGCCTTGTAGTGTCTCCGTACTTTTCTCTATTTCGGACTTGGCGGTTTCCGCTTTTTCTAGATTACGGCATGCCATTATTACTCGTGCCCCTGGAATTGAACAGTTGATTTTGAGCTGATTTTAATTATTGAATTTATTATCTAACAGGAGCGAATTCCAGTGGAAATTTCAATCTACTACCTATGCATACACTACATTTCTAACTACTTACACTAAACTCATCGGAATAGGGTACAATCCTCAAAAAAACTAAGTAGCCCGTTAGTTAGATTGCCAAAAAATATTGTACACGTATTTTTTCTTTTGTTTCACAAACAAAAAATTACGAAGATACAGCGCTTCGAAGTTCCGTGTGACGTCACTTGTGAGTACGATTTTTACTCACGAGTGACGTCGCGACTCCCCAATCTCGAAGTTTGATGGTCTATATCTTTGTCGATTTTTAATATTATGAAAAAACAAAAAATACATGTCCAATATTTTTACATGATCTAGCTGACGGACTAATTAGAATGGTGTATTTCTGACCCAGTCCGGTACCCTATTATCTATAGATAGATGAAGTTCTAGAGATAATCAAGATGCTCAAACCCTCTAGCGGTTGGAAGCGCACTGCATAGGTACTGTACTGCTGGCGCATTACCACGCTGAATGGCAAAGTTTGTACTTTGAGCCAAATAAAACCCAGCCTTTTGGACCCCCGCACCATAGACCAAACGTTCAGAAAGGTTTTCGAAAATGAGTTATCCCAACACAAACTGGAAACGGCCAAATATGAAAGAAACCGTTTCTGAGGTTTGTATTAGTCTTTGCTAAGTAAATAATGTATTCCAGAAAACAAACGTTTTCTGTCGGTGTTTGTTTTTTGATTAGAATGACGAACTCTCCTCTGCCATATCTCCCAAACATGTTCATATACTTACTTACGCGTGCATAAGTTTATTGATATTTGTAAACATCTCGATTTTTCCAAATTAAATCAAACTCAGATTTTGTTGAAGAGTCTTAATGAGTCCTAGATGAAGTAATAACAGTGACTATCCTCATTCCAAATCTCTGTGAATAAAAGGTAAACAAACCAATGTCACTCTCAATATGACAGACCAGCATTTCTCAACCTTTGTTTTACAAGATAGTTTGTAGTATCTTTCATTGCTTGCCCTTTTAAATTTTCATCGCAAAACAAGGCTAAACATATATGTATGGATATCATAAACACCCAAATATATGTTCCCACTGCTGGGACTTGGAACAATCAACACATTGCCGCTGTAAAAAATCGTCAGCCCACAAGAATCTGCAATTGCTGAACATCTGATTGATGCTAAAACTGGTCATTGGATCGAGATCCACGACCCGAAGGTTCTATCTACCGTATGTCATTACTACGCAAGAATGGTTCGGGAAGCATTGGAAAATAAAAAACATAGGTATATATTTCAACTACGACGCGATGACCACGATGCCAATAACCGAAAACTACCCGGTATACGGTTATCGGCGTCGCGGAATCCTCTAATAAATAAATGTGTGCATAGCGCACTGAGTTTGGAGAAACCTGATATCCGCCCAATTGCCCCGCGGCCTGCTCCTGGTCGATTTTATAAAGTGCGCATCTGGCGAGCGGACGGGAGCAGGCAGATTCTCCCGCGCTTTCTATTTGACTTTACTGTGAAGTGAAACATGCACCTATCCTTGTTTAATCTGGGAGATTGATAGAAGAAAAGACAAGGATGAATATGTACTAAGTTTCAAATACCATCGCCTGATAATTTTTAACGACATTTCATTGTCAGTCGTGATCGTTCGCGCGTCTTGAACGGAGTGTCATCTCGAATTTCAAATTTTTGAATTTTGGTGTTTGTGTTGTGAATTTGTGTTGTTAATTTTGTGTTGTTAATTTTGCGACGGATCAACATGGAATAGTAAGGTTAAACAGTTTTAGACTACATTTTAATTGCTCAAAATATGGGCAGTAATGTGTTATTTTACGTAAAATTACCACCGGGTGGCGGTTACTACGACACCATTAAGCTTATTTCTCAAGTAATTCCCACTTAATATCCAAATCAACTATAAATACTAATATGTATAAAATGTCTAATATAAAATATATTAGTTTAATTCACAAATAGTATTCAAATAGTTCAATATTTTCATTTATAAACATAGACTATTTTTTGTTCGACGCTCGGGTTACGTAATACGAGTAAGGATTTCTACAAGCTTGTTACGTCAAAAATATGTATGGAGAGGTGTGATAAATCGTTAAAACAATGTATATTGGTAAATTATTGTAAAAATACAACAATAATATTGTGAACAATTGTTCGATTTATTTTTATTTTGAGACATAAATATGAGAAATAGGTAAAAAAATCGGTATCTCTACTTTTAAGCTTAAACTGATGATACATATACCAATAAAATTGCATTATATGTTCATAAATTATAAGCTGCATTCAAGACAATTCCAATTATATATGATTCTTAGGTAGTTTCAAAAGAAAAAATGGAGAAATATTGATTTTAGTAGCGCGCGGGAGATTCGCGCAAAAAACTCGAGTGGACGCTAGCCGAACAGTCGTTATTCCAATTGCCCGATCGGACCCTAAGCGGGTAAGGTTAGTGTTGTTTGTAGTGTTGGTCACCCTGCGATTTTTGAAGCCCAAATGAGGGTAGATGGAGATCTCCTCTCATTTCATAATGAGAGTATGGCGGGCATACGAACATTTATTTCTCCCACGTAAAAAAAGGAAAGGCAAAGGCATTTGAGTTCGGAGAAGAATGTAACACTAGAACCAGTGACTTAGAAAAGTAATTTAGATGTTTCCTTATATGAAAACGTTCATTTTATTTTTAACAATAATTAAATCTCGTTCAAATTGTCCTCGTATTACCCAAAACTGATCATAACACTATGATGTAATATTCTGGAAACACATACAAAAGTTTCGATCAAAATAACACAACATTTATGGCATTTTAGAGTGAACATTATACAAGCTTTTGATAGTAAACAGCGTAATTTGGAACACGTATTTAGAGGTTTGCGTTTTTCTCTCAACTCGTTACGACACAAGAAACCCTTTTCTCGGAGTTCTTTAGTCATACTCTTACTTTTTTATTGATAACGAGTAGTTACGTGTCATAATATTCAAGATATTCAAATATTACCAATACAAGTCAATAATTTAAAAAAAACAGACGTCAATTTAAGATCCCATTAGGTACAATAAAAATCAAATAATACATTACATTAAAATCAAATTACATTAAAATTAAAAATTCCAAATTAATGACAAAAATAAATAGAGTAAAATTAATCCATACTTGAATATAATGGAAATGGGCATTTTTACAATATGGGCAGGAGAGGGGTATATTAGAAAAATTGGCGCGTCCTTAATAAGAATAATTTGATGAAAAGAAGTATAAATGTCTTGAATGCAACATTGAGAGTTTGAGAAACACAGATCAAATTGCTAGTACTTAAAATCATATTTCTATCATCCTACCATTACTTTCTATAACTTTTAAAATAAGATAGTATAGAATTATTTGATCAATACAAATCTAAGTATATGGTATTTAAGATCGCAATAAAGTCGAATCGTATTTGTGAAAAATATTTTAAGGCAATTTCATAAAAATACTAAGATTAAACGATGTTTATGTTATGGTATCACCTTTTTTTTGGTTTGTTTTGGTTTTCTACACAGCTTGCTGGAACGCACTATTCGCAGAACTGATGGGCACTCATATAGTGTGTGTTTTAAATATTAGATCATATACCGTCTTATTCCAAAACACGGACTAATTATAGTATGTTTTAGGTAAATGATAGTGACATGACGAGCCAGATATGCGCCTGATGATAAATAACACGCTTTTCCATAACAGCACAATGCCGTCCAGCTATTTGAACATCCAAGAATTCGGAGAGTCCAAATCACTGCCTAGCAAGGTTCTGAGCTGCGCCGCGTTCGTCACCCACAGATATACGATGATCTCTATGCCCCGTGATTTCTCTGGAAACATTGCCCTTCAAACCGAAACGCAATACGTAATAAAACCGCACTTGGTGGTATAAAATAATTGGCAGCGGTGTGGTACTTTCCCAGGGCTCTGCTAAGAGGCCTATCAATACAAATATTACATTTTCTAAATATTACCCATATTTTATTTTTTAAATCCTCTACAAATAAAAATATTTGGGCCATGTAACTTTTTTCATGTACGTACGTACCTATGTTTAACTAATATTTTTACAATATACGATTAGGAAAGGCATTATGGCACGGTATAGCGAAAAGTCTCGACCAACATCTTGAAAGGCTTTCGCTAGACGGTTGGATCAAGGGTCAGAAGCAGAAGGCGGAAATGTTGGAAACAGCACGCAACGTCAGGAGTTTCTCACTCTGTAGTTCTAATCACCGCTAGCTGACTTCAGCCTTGATCCCGCACTTTAGTTTTTTAAAACCTTTATAGTTTTTATGTAACAGATTTAGAAATTAATGAAACGAATGAATACGGAAATAGTAATAAGTATATGATTACTTGATTACGTACATATCTACTTTCTTACCTCTCTTATAAAAATCCAGTGCAGTTTCTTTACCGATACCGGTGTTGCAACCGGTCACTATCGCCGTACATCCTTCCAATCTCCGCTTACTGGTACACCACCCACTGATGTAATCCATGGTTCTCAACTATACCTACTCTTATTATTTCCCAAAATAATGCAAACCACACTTCGCAGCTTACAATAAGATTACAGCTCACAAATTTATCACAGCTCATAAAATAACTTTTAAGATTTATAGGGGTTTTCCGTAGTTTTACTAGGTATCAAAATTTGAAATTTAAGGAAGTACAACTGTATTAAAACAATAGGTAGGTACAACAAACTAATAAAAAGTATGGTACGTTAGCGCGTTGGAAGCAAAGCACCTTGACTAAATGGATTCGGTGTCAGCAAAAGCAAGAAGTAGGTATGTCGTAATCTTATTATGTGGCGTTGCTTAAGAAAACGACCAAGTGACCAAAAAATACCAATGGGTACTGTCTGACTCACTTAAATAAACCAGCTTGACATTAACTTAATTTCTGTCCATCACATTATCACAATCGTGTCATCAACTAATGAGTCAAATTGAAATGAGGGCATAATGACGAATTAAGAATGCCCTCATTTGAATTAAGAATGCCCATGTATTTTTCGTGTATTTTTCTATGGTTGTTCACCGATTACACCTAAACCGTTTTGGATTTTTTTTTGTTCAGTGATAGCTATTCTAGCGTTTAAATTTTATCGAAATCAGATGAATAATTTTTAAAAATTACAAAAATCTAAAAATCGGTGGGTTTACGTCGATGATTTAGTTTCGTTAGTAAATTGTAATCGACATTATTTAACATTTGGGAGGATATATTACAGCCATGTTTTAATTTATATGTAGCCTATGTATTACTAGCAGTTCAATGCCCAATGTAAACAGCATCTGTTCACGAGTACGAAGCATGTGTCAGCCATCGGGAAAGAGGATGACCCCGAACGGGCGAAAGCGAGACGAGTGTTTAAGACATAAAACGCAGTATCCACTATATATCTGCAAACAGACCCAAAAATCTCTAAATTGTATAATTTTTTCCAGGTGATGACCGATCGATGTGGATTTATGTTAAATTTTATTTATAATTTTATTATTAGGTATATGTATTGAAAATTTTTATCAATTTTCAGCTTTTAGTGAATTTTATACCTTCACTATTATTTTATGTACTAATTTAAGCGGGCTATGTACAGAACTTCCTATTTATTGACGAATAAAACAACACATAAATAGGAAAAAAACGTCCACTCCATACAAGTGTTTGCTATTATTTAGTGGCAAAAAATGTTAATTTTTTCAAAATACGATTAGGTACTTCGAATTTTGGGTCAGTCAACCTAGCATAGATTTTTATTATTGTATAGAAGTAATACCTTCTTAGTGATTTTCTACGGTATTGAATTTTTGACGTGATAACGTCTTATAATTCGATGAAGCCGGCTGCACGCCCACAAAACATGACGTCATGTACCGTTACCGCGTTACCGTCGGTCGTTACCTCGCCGCATGTTTGTTACAGTTGTATTAATTATTTCGACCAGTAGTTCAAGCGGGGTTGTAGCTCAGTGGTAGAGCGTTCGCTTTGCATGTGAAATGCCCCGGGTTCGATCCCCGGCATCTAAAAGCTTTTTTGCATTGTTTTTTGCATTGTTTTGATTGAAAATTACTAAATTCTACTGATCACTTTTTACATACAAATCTATTAAACAAATGAAATTAAAATTTTCGTCGCCGTCAAGTGACATACAACTGTCCTTCGACGTCCTAACTAAATAAGTATAGGTAGCTCTGATATTCCTCTCCCTCTAACTTCAAACGAAAAAAGAAGAGATCATTATCAAAGCCAAGACGATATTGTATTACAATAGTCGCTAAAACATTAGATACATATTTTATTAGATCTTGAATGGATAACGTCACCATATCATTGAAACGAATTATATGCTAACGTCTCCAAATCACCTTGATATCAGATCTTTATGACTTCGGCTCTACATGTCATAACGCTGAGTTATAGGCAAAATAGATCTAAAAGTTATTTTAAAACTGAAAAGCTTGTGTTTTACGGTTTTTGTTAGATGGTGATGTAAAAAACCGCAACCTTTTTTTACAATTATAGGTTTTCACTAGACCGTCGTATCGCCTGAGTTAAGGCAACGATGCGGTCTACGATGGAGCGTAGGTACTAACAAGAAAAATAATAAGACACCAATCTTGTATCGTCGCTTTTTCTAACGTCACCCGTGAAACGATGTCGTTTTCCGAACTACAAGCAATACGATAGAAAAAAAGCTAGGTGGTATTATGCAAATCAGCAAGGCACTCTCTGAACTCTACCTGATAAATAATAATTACATAAAATATATTTTTTTTTATTAATATTACAAAAACTACTCGACCGATTTGGATGAAATTTATAAGGAACCATTCAGGGAGTCTACCTTTTCGAATAATAACAAGTAGTACCTATGAAAATTTGTTGAGGCTTTCTTGAGAAATCGAGGAACATTAGCTTCATATTTTTTTTTAAATCGGTTAAAACCCGATAAAAAAGCACTTATGTAATACACATAACTTTGCGATGTTGATCAAAACTGGAGTCTTTTTCGAACAAGGGTGTCGTTGCCCATGAGTAAGCGTCGATGTCAAGTAGGAATTAAAAAATAAAATCTGACTGACAACAAGCAAATTTTTGCCTGGATCGTTTATCAGAACCGAAAGTTCCAGAAAGATTCCGGGAACATCCCAGTTTTCTCTTGTAGTTTTCTTTCATCGTTAATGCCATTTATGATTACGTGATTATGACAAATTAGTACATTTCCGCTTGGAATAATACTCAGCGGTGCAGACGAGATTCGAACCTCCACTGATTATTTTTGTTTTATAACCCAGCTTATCACCGATTTTTTTCAGTAACTCACTCAACATAGGATCAACTTTGCTTTGTGACTCTGTATTTTTTTTTCTAAAATATATTTAGGATTACGTCTATTTACATCATACCAGTAAAAATCCCATTAATATCGGTTTAGCCGATTCATAGATTAGCCGAACATTTTGTTTTTCTATTTTATTTTATTATGTGCCATTATGTATCATCATTCATGAGCATTTAGGTAGTGAAATAATAATAAATAAGAATAATAAAATAAGATAGTTCAATTTTAATTATTTGGATAGATGTATAATTTAATTTCCCAGTTAAACACGCACTATGTAAATAAATTCACTGTACACACTCGATAAGACACTCGGGTCCCCCGAACACTGCAAACACTGCTGCCCATATCACATCCCAAAATTATGAATTACGGGGCAACGAACTCTTCAAACAAGGTTGGGCAGAACTTTGCACTATGCTGAAGGGTTGCGAGATATTCTTCACTATGAACAAATTTCACCATGGGACCAATACCTACTTACCATTGTCACAGACACACACATAGGTACACATACGCACACCCAACGCACATGCACACACAAGTTACTTTTTATCAAGAATTAGCTGAAACGTGCGCGAGTTGCTACGCCATCTATCGAAAATTGGTCGTAACAATTCAAATGTTGAACATATTCGGTTACCTTAGGTTCTAATGACGCAACCTTTAAAAGATAGACACATGCTGTCACGCAACAAAAGCTCTCAAAAAACATTTTTTTTCCCCATTTTCGTTACATTTTTTTATTCATTCTCAGCTCCTGTCGATAGTATAGCCTATAATAGCCTTCCTCGATAAACTGACTATCCAACAGAGAAATAATCTTTAAATTCGGACCAGTAGTTCCCGAGATCCTAGCGTACAAACAAACAAATTCTTAGCTTTATAATATTTTATTACATATAAGTAAGTAGGTAGTAAGAGACGTACTTCTTAGCATTCCATAGATTCACCGTGCGGTAGGTCTACCGCCTAACGCTCTTGCTTTCGGTCATGCTTTGATTTGTGACGTCATCGGCCAATTTGGTACCGCCGATGAAAGCCGAACACTACAAATGCTTTCAGTTCTATGGAAAGCATTAGTAGTTAGAAGAATGAACGAAACTCCATACATTTGCACTAAAATAGCGACCGCCTAATGTTTTATCTGCTTTCAAGCAAAGCATTATCGGCTTTCAAGTCATGTCATGAAAGCATCGCCAATTTAGGTGTTGTTTTGGAATTCAAGTAGTGTAATTCTCAAATATTTTCGTTAGATACTGGTTTGTAAAGATCAAAAATAGCACGGTGAACATGTACTATTGCGGGAAAACCGTGACCGTGACCGTTTCGTCTTAGAAACAGTGATTTTACTAAAAATAAGTAAATCTCAGAATTTTACACTTTGAGAGGGCATAATGAATTCCCTCTTGCATCTTTGAAGGACGAGACATCAAACCTGAGACAAAGGTAAGAAAGAACTTATGATAAACTAGAAACCCTTTTTGTTTGGATAATAATACCTAGCTTTAGTTATTATCATTTGTGCTTTAATACTTACGTTCACAAATTGTTATAGAGACTGGCTAAGTTACTACCACTAAGTTATTATTTTAAACATTCTGAATTGCTTGAGATCAATATTATTGCGAGAGACTTGTTATCAGCAAACAGCAGGAGGTAGGTACATTAATTTTTTTTTGATTGTAGGTATTGAATAAAAACACCATTAGACATAAATACAAAATTGAACCACAGAATGTGGTTCAAAATAATAATTAACAAGTATTCAATTCCATATTACAAACCTATTTAGTTAATTTATGAACCAGCCACCTCTTACAAATATTATATACCTAGTATGTGAAAGATTGTTTTGTCTCTTTGGAATGTCAGAAGGGAACAGATTGAAATATATTATGTATTATACTTTTTATAACAGGAAAAGAATTGCAGTAATGCACGGGTAAAGCCGTGGGGTGCTGCTAGTCATGTAATGATTTAATGTTCATATTTCATACCAATATAATTAAATTTTGTTATTGTTTCAGGAGTCACAAGAAGATAAAATATTGACTGCTGCCTGCTCCCATAGCTTACAAGAAAACAATGAGTTGTCTTACAAGGATACCCAATGTCACCAACAGCATTGAACTGTTAAAAAATGATTGAGAATAAATACACCCACATTTCTTTAGTTTCTGATTCCTTATTCTATAATCTGCATGGGGACATGAAAACCCTTGCCTAAATCATCCTAAGCAAACATGATATCCAGTTTGAAAAGCTAGTAGAATGCATGGTCTGGCTGGCCTAGTTGGTAGTAAGTCTGCTATGAAATACCATAGGTTCGATCCCTATCCAGTGCAAATATTTGTGTGGCGAAAACAAATGTTTGTACTTTGGCTGGGTGTTTGCTATTTAAAATAAGTATGTATTTAAAAATATATAAATATTATAACAGCTATCTGGCTCTCATAGTACGGTACGAGCTTTGATTAGTTTGGGGCTAGATGGTGTTGTGTGTGAAATGTCCACCGCCAATATTATTAACTGTAATAGAAATCCTTGTTATATCTCAACCTCAAGCTGTACTCAGTTATGTATGGTTAGGACTCTTTGGGAGAGACGGCTGGGGCATAACCACTTTTGAGTGAAGTACAGTGCTAGGTAGTTATTTAGACTTCCTGTTCAATAGTTGTATGATTGCTTATCACCAGGCATTATCTCATCTCACTATTCTCCATGAATCTACACAGATAAATCAATCTGTGTAGATTCATGGATCATTAAGAAATCATTACTGGTATTCTACAGTAAAATTCTCATTAAGGATACAAAAAAATTACAAAAACACAATATTGATTGTTATTGTTGTCGATGCAACAGATACATTTAATTTTCAGTATTTTTTTACACTTATCACACTCTTGTAAATAACAGGTGCTTTGACAATCACACTTAAAACTTTGTTTTAATAAATCAGTGACATCACTTCATTAAGGTGTTCTGGGAGTCGAGATGGTTTCAGAGAAGCTTGATATATCGGCCACCGCAAACCATAACGCATAACAATAGATATATCTGAAACAAAGAACTTTTATTTTTAACATGTAACTTATTGATCTAGTGGTAACACTTTGCAAAGTCTGTGTTCCGGCTTGAAGGTCAATGTTTCCAGACAAATTACAGGGCTTAGAGATATTCAGGGCTTATAACAACTTAGATATCTGGGTGATGACCGCAGTGCAGTGCTAGGTAATGATTTAGACTCTTCATGTTCTAATAGCTGCGTGTCACTGAACTGTGTCACTTACCATCAGGCACATAAAAGTCTGCCTGGGGAAATCAACACCTTTGCCTGTGATTCTACCGCCAAGCAGTAATGTGCAAACAGAATCAGGATCCTTCATTACTTAAAAGTATCACTTTGGAGGATGAAGTTTACACAGAAATCACAGGGCCTAGATATAATCATTTAATATCTCTAGGTGACAAGTGCAGTGCAGTGTTAGGTAATGTTTTGGACTCTAATTCCAATAGGTTTGTGACACTGTGCTGTTATGGGCAGGTGTGTTGCTTAACAAGAGGAACATCTACCTATCACTTCTAAAGACATGCCAGTACACTTGAGCCGCCGCCTCGACATACATTTTATCTATACTAATATTATAAAACATGGGCAGCCGAATTTATGCTACTGCTAGGACTCTGGACAAATGATGAAACTTAATTTATGTATACATCAGCACTAAGAATAATACTCAAAAAAATGTAAGCGGGATTCGAAGTCACAACCTCACGAAATGTGAAAACAAGCTTAACAACGATGGACACTATTAAAATTTACCTATTATCATTACATACCTCATAAAATAGAGTACAAATACTTGTTTTTGTCATCGCCGAAGTCCAGTTTTTATTGGGAATCGCTAGCTAGATTCCTGAAGCAAGAGTGAGCGAACTGCATGACTTTAAAAAGTATAACATATCGTATCACAATAACAAATAATATATTATATATTTATGTTACATATGTTTAAATTGTTTATCATAAATTAAATCGTAAATGTTTACCTCAGATGGAGGTTATGAAAAGTGTCAACAATAACAATGTTGCCAGCCAAATATATCCACAGCAAGCTAGGCTGCCGTGGGTATTTTTTTACTATAATTAACTTTGGCGAAGAATAGGTAACTTGTGATAATTTCTTGAGATGAAAACATCTTTTTTTTAAATGTTTTCACTAAACTTGAAAAGAAAAACGACGATTTTCTATCAATTATGGATATTTGAGATTTATGTAGATTATTAGAAATAAAACCTAGAAAGAAATTTAAAAATACGGTGGGAACACTTAGAGTAATTGTCAAATATTGCGTTCCGTTTTTTATTTTTTTCCTATCTTCGTAATTAATCATATTTAAACGTAGTGCTAATAATGCTCTTCTATATTGACCTAAATAAATAAAATAAAACAGATTTATAGCAAATCTCGTAATTTGAAATATGAACTGATGCTTTTTGACGTTTTAACTGTTGAACAAACTCTTAAAATATTTTCGCATTGACCAGTTTGACGAAACCGATTACGTGGTGTCGAAACGTGATAACGAATGCTTTACTTCAATTGTTTATAATCTGTGATTACTTGACCAATTTTTTAAAGCAATAGTAGTTAGGCGATCGCTCTAAAATGAAAGCATTACATTACAAATGCAATGAAGACATCTCATGCTTTCCGAATGCTTTAGAGTTAGGCGGTAGACCTACGGGTGCCGGTAGGTCTACCGCCTAACGCTCTTGCTTTCGGTCATGCTTTGATTTGTGACGTCATCGGCCAATTTGGTACCGCCGATGAAAGCCGAACACTACAAATGCTTTCCGTATGATGGAAAGCATTAGTCAATCAGAAGAATGAACGAAACTCATACATTTCCACTAAAATAGCGACCGCCTAATGTTTTAGCTGCTTTCAAGCAAAGCATTAGTGGCTTTCAAGTCATGTCATGAAAGCATCGCCAAATTAGGTGTTGTTTTGGAATTCTAGTAGTGTAATTCTCAAATATTTTCGTTAGATACTGCCTTGTAAAGATCAAAAATAGCACGGTGAACATGTACTATTGCGGGGTCACCAATTACATAACAAGATTCGTCGAAAGAAATAGTGATTTTACTAAAAATAAGTGTGTCACTGAATTTTACAATTTTACTATGGGGAAGACCACTTTCGAGGGCGTAATTCCCTCTTGCATCTTTCCTGAAAGACGAGACATCAAACCTGAGATAAAGGTAACAAGCAACTTATAAATAACTAGAAACCCTTTTTGTCTTGATAGTAAGTAATACTTACCTAGCTTTATTTATTATCATTTGTGATTACTTACATTCACTAATTGTTACAGAAACTGGCTGCATTAAATACCTACCTAGTATTCAAAGAAGTCTAAGAATGATTTTCCTATACTTACCTAGTACCTCATTGAAGTGAGTACAGTGATATTGCAAGGTTGACAGATGCACATATAAAAGAAAAAAATATTCCAGAAACGGAATGTTCCTCTTGTTTGATGGTAAGCAAAAAAAAATCTTTGAACATGTTGTCCCTCATGTTCACCTTAACTGGTAGCTTGGAATGAGTACCAAGGAAAATGTGATGAAATCTTAAAAGAAGGGTAAATTAATAAGTCATTATTTTAAACATTCAGAACTGCTTGAGATCAATATTACTGCGTTATCAACAAACAGCAGTACATTAAGGCACTAATATTATGAAGCTATTGAATATAAAATAGCAGAATGTGGTTTAAAATAGGTAATAACTAGCAACTATTCAATTCCATAAATATATACCTACATAGGTAATTTATGAACCAGTCTCCTAATATTGTAAATGTGAAAGATTGTTTGTTGCTTAATAACTTTGATTTGTCTGAATGGGTCAGATTGAAGTATATATAATATGTACTTTTCATAAAAGCAAAATAATTGGATGGAACTGTGCCATAGCCATGGGGTGCTGCTATTCATGTGATGAAATATTAATATCTTATATCAATATAATTAGATTTTGTTTTTGTTTTAGGAGTCAAGACTGCTGGCTGCTCCCGTAGCTTACAAGAAAACAAGTTGTCTCACAAGCAAGACATTGGGTCATCAAACCCATTCAACTGTTAGCAAATGATTGATAATAAATACACCCTTTATACAATATAATACATTTCTAAGTGTTATGATTCCATAATCTGCCTGAGGAAATAGAAAACCTTTGTCTAAATCATTCTACGACCAAAGATATTGGTGGACAATTCACACACAACTTCACCATCTGACCCCAAACTAAGCAAAGCTATAATTTTAAATACATACTTATTATACATGTAAACACCCATACCCAGTGCAAACATTTGAATTCATCACACAAATATTTGCACTGGGTGGGGATCGAACCCACAACCCTCGGCTTCGCAGGCAGAGCTACTACCAACTAAGCCACGAGGGCAGTCAAAAAAAAGAGCAAACATCATATTCGGTTTGAACAGCTAGTAGGATAGTATGGCTGCTGGTGTCTTAGTTGGTAGCACAGACTAAGTAGAGAGGTACGTTGGTAGTAAGTCTGCCATGTGAAGCTGTGGGTTCTAGGTTCTATCCTCACACAGTACAAATATTTGTACTGTGGTTGGGTGTTCTCTATGTATAATAAGTATGCATTTTTTAAATATATACTTATATATTAGTATTATATAATATGATTATGTCAGCTATCTGGCACCCATAATACAAGCTTTGCTAAGTTTGAGGCTAGATGGTGTTGTTTGTGAAATGTTCACCACCAATATTAACAACTAATAGAAAATCTTCCTGTTCAATAGTTGTATGGTTGCTTGCCATCAGGCATTATCTCATCTCTCTTCTACTCCATATATCTACACAGATTAAACTAATCTGTGTATATTAATAAATCATTACATTGGTGTACTACAATAAAATTCTCATTTAGGATACAGAAAATTTATTAAAACAGTTATATTTGTTATTCTTGTTGGTGCATCTGCTATAAATATTATATCAGCTATCTGGGGCTAGATGGTGTTGTGTGTGAGATGTCCACCACCAATATTAATAACTGTAATAGAAAACCTTGTTACATCTCAATCTCAAGGTGTTGACGGTTAAGTATGGTTAGGACTTTTTGTAGAGACGGCTGGGACAAAACCACTTCTGAGTAAAGTATAGTGCTAGGCAGTTATTTAGGCACTTCCTGTTCAATAGTTGTATGGTTGCTTACCACCAGGCATTATCTCACTCTTCTCCATGAATGTACACAGATAAATCAATCTGTGTAGATTCATGGATCATTAAGAAATCATAACATTGGTATTCTACAGTAAAATTCTCATTAAGGATACAAAAAAAATAATTAAAACACAATATTGATTGTTATTGTTGTTGATGCAACAGATAAATTTAATTTTCAGTACTTCACACTTAACATATTTGTTTTAATAAATCAGCGACATCACTTCAGGAAGGACAGTCGAGATGGTTTCAGAGAATATATCGGCCACCACAAACCATAACGCATAACAATAGATATATCTGAAACAAAGAACTTTTATTTTTAACATGTAACTTATTGATCTAGTGGTAACACTTTGCCAAGTCTGTGTCCCGGTTTGAAAGGCAATGTTTTCAGAAAAATTACAGGGCTTAGAGATATAACAACTTAGATATCTGGGTGATGAGCGCAGTGCTAGGTAATGATTTGGACTCTTCATGTTCCAATAGCTGCGTGTCCCTGTGATTTTATGTGGCAGGCAGGTTGCTTACCATCAAGCACATAAGTCTGCCTGGGGAATCAACACCTTTGCCTGTTATTCTACCACCACGCAGTAATGTGCGAACAGAATCAGGACTACTTCATTACTTACAAGTTTATTATGTATCACTTTGGGAGGGTGAAGTTTGCACAGAAATCACAGGGCCTAGAGATAATCATCTAATAGGTATCTCTGGGTGACAAGTGCAGTGTTAGGTAATGATTTGGACTCTAGTTCCAATAGGTTTGTGACACTGTGCTGTTGTGGGCAGGTGTGTTGCTTACCAAGGGGAACATCTACCTATCACTTCTAAAGACACCAGTTCAGAGCCGCCGCCTCGACAAACATTATGTCTATACTAATATTGGCAGCATAACATGGACAGCTCAATGCATGCTACTGCTGGGACTCTGGAAAAATTATGACAAACTTACGTATAGGTACATCACCACTAAGAATAATACTCAGAGATGTAAGCGGGATTCGAACCCACAACCTCACGAAATGTGAAAACAAGCTTAACAACGATTGACACTATTAAAATTTACCTATTATCATTACATACCTCATGAAATACAGTGTACAAATACTTGTTTTTGTCATCGCCGAAGTCGTTTTTATAGGGAATCGCTAGCTAGATTCCTGAAGCAAGACTTTACGAACTGCATGACTTTAAAAAGTAAACATCACAATAACAATTAATATATTAGATATTTATATTATGTTATAATTGTTTATCATAAATCTAAATTGTAAATGTTTACCTCAGATGGAGGTTATGAAAAGTATACACAAAAACAATGTTGCCAGCCAAATATATCTAAACAATGCTAGGCTTACGTGGGTATTTTTTTTACTACAATTAACTTTGGCGAAGAATAGGTAACTTGTGACACTTTCTTGCGATGAAAACTTCTATTTTTAAATGTTTTCACTGAGTTTGAAAAGAAAAACGACGATTTTCTATTAATTACGGATATTTGAAATTTATGTAGATTTTTAGAAATAAACCCTAGGAAGAAATTTAAAAATACGGTGGGAACACTTAGAGTAATTGACAAATATTGCGTTCCGTTTTTTGTTTTTTTCCTATCTTCGGTTCATCGTAATGCTAATAATGCACTTCTATATTGACCTAAATAAATGGAAATAAAACAGATTTATAGCAAATCTAGTAATTCGAAGTATCAACCGATGCTTTTTGACGTTTTAACTGTTGAATAAACTCATAAAATATTTTCGCATTGTCTAGTTTGACGAAACCGATTACGTGGTCTCGAAACGTAATAACGAATGCCTTACTTCAATTGTTTTTAATCTGCGAAGACACGATAGATTTTTGAAAGCAACATTAGTTAGGCGATCGCTGTTAGATGAAAGCATTACATTACAAATGCAATGAAGACATCTCACGCTTTCCGAAAGCTTTAGAGTTAGGCGGTAGACCTACGGGTCCATCGTGTGGCAGAGAGAGAAATCTCGAGTAGACCCCGAGACTTGTGACTCGGGCGTAGGTTTAAAAGGGGCCCCTTATATTACGTACGTCAACACTCACCTTCACTACTCGTATTTCTCTCCCTGCCCAGCCAAATCCGATATGATCCTACTAGTGCAGCTTTAGATACTCGTTCTAGTATAGAACTTACTGCACTTCTGGACAATCCAAGGTCTTTAAGCAGGTTATAGAGAGATTTTGCTGGTATACCTCTCGCTCCTACTTCTACAGCGTATAAATTAACTACATAGCCATTTTTTGTTAATTCATTTTGTAGGTCGTAATACTTATTTTGTTTCATCGCGTGGTCTTTAGGTATATTAGTTTCCCACGGTACGGTAAGTTCTACCAGGACTATGCGTTTCGTAGCCCTAGAAAAAAGGAAAATGTCCGGTCTGGATGACGAAACACCCACATCCTCTGGGATTTTGTAGTGCTTTTCATACGTGTCCATTAAAATAGTCCAATCAGGTGCTGAACCCAGGATTGAGTAAGGCTTGTTCTTGGAGTTTGAAGTTGAGCCCTCTTTTACAAAGTTAATTTGTCTTTTGTTTATCGTCAATCCCTTTTGGGCTCTAGCTACCGAAAGGCTTACGGCTTCACGTATGATTTCAAGTACTCTGTCATGGCGCTGTGAGTAATGACCCCTATTAAGGAGCACCTTGCATCCCACCAATATGTGCCTTGCTGTACATATCGCCTCACTACTCACTACTCTTCGTTCGAGTGTTTATAACATCAACAATAAATGATGTGGGTTTCTAGAGCTGCGAGCAGTCCGATAGAGCAAGGTGGTATTAGATTATGCAAATGAGCTGCACACTTTCCTTTTGGTGCTGTGCAGGCTTTCTGTGCAACCTTGTGTCAAGCGCCTGACAATAGGCAGGATTTGATGATGGTGTATCTTGCTGAAGCATATTAATCGTCCAATATTGGAGTCCAATACAATGTCTGTATACGATTTTTTATTATATTGTAAACTTTGATGAAACTAAGTAAGTGTTTTAAGACTTCAATGATTGTAAATGATTTTTTATCATCTTCGACATCTTTGTTTGGATGTCGAAGCAATAAAAAATCGAAATCTATGTCTGTACTTACGTATTATTTGACCATCCTTCTATTATATTAAGTATTTAACATTATTTGTAGATATACCTACTTCAACATCATCACCAACATGATGATGTTGAATATACCTACTTAAATGTATTGAATTAAAGCGACAGGTGGCCTCATTAGTTGTCTCTGGGTAAAGTCTCTCTACTGGGTGCGTAACTCTCTACGTGAATTAGTATCTACTTGCGTATGTGCGTAGTATAAGTTACATTAGTATATAAAGTAATATTACAATATATTATGCTATTCCCAGAGATTTGTAATATTTGAACAAGCAGCCTTGTTTCCTACCACCTTTAATGTTTAGTTTGTTTATATTTTGGACGAATGTATAACTTGGAAGTTTTTTATTTAGAGCCGTCGCCCTGGACACAGGCTGGGGCGGTCCGCAAGAGAGGGTCACAGGCAGTGTTGTCAGACGTCAGATTTTTATGTGTCGGGATGTTCCGCGCTGGCTCTATTCCGCTTTCCGGGAATAACTCTACCGTCTACTCTACTCTTGCGACCGGCAACATTCCTTTGAATACAGATCAATGCGAAAAATTATGCAAAATTACTAATGTAATTTCTCGTATAAGATTTAAATTACATAAAAAATGATATTTTATTTTCACTTCATAAACTCAATTACAATATTAGTATTACCTACTTGGATATTTATATCGATCTACAGCTGCATTTTGCTGAAATTGCACCTTTAACAGAATATACGGGAATAGGTACCAATAGTAAAAATATTGCATAGGTACCTACTTATTAAATGATTACGTTTTATTAACATAAAGACACATTAACAAAAAAACATTGAAACAATTATTACTTTAATTTATATTTTTTAAATTATTTTTGTAGAACCTTAAAAGGATCAAAGTCAAGTTGCACAGCTTTCACAGACACGTCCCACAGCTTGGCTGCGAGGTCGTCATCCAACGATTTAGCTGACGGCGAAACCACGGCGCAGTCGCTGAAAAAAACATTGACATTAATACCTAAGGCAGTTGGCCTCAGTCTCTACTGCTTAAGAAACATGGAGATCAGAATGCTCAAAATATGGGATACATTTGGGGAACTCGCGGTAAGTGGGTGGGAGCTGTCTTAGGCCTGCTGTTACCAGCGAATAGCGACCAAAAAAAAGTTTGGGGTCAGATGGTGTTGTGTGAAATATCCACCTATATTATAAAAAATGGCGGAAGCGGTGGGAGGCTGCAGGGAAAGAAGAGTGACAGTATCGCGGTGCGCCGCTATCCTTATCCTCTGTAGCCGGATGGAGGTAAGCGACAGGACCAAACATCTGGCCCGTCGCGGGGGACCAAGGGTGTCCAGACGCGGGTCATCTGGCCCCCTGAGGTGGAAGAATATAAGGAATGGAAGGATAGAAGAATGTGCGAGCGTCATCGTAGTCATCGAATTCAACGAAGGGGGGAACAAGGACAGTTAATAATAGAGTTGGCAGCAGCTTCGCTTCTGCATTGCAATGGCTTGCAGCCTGTCGGTAACGCCCATAGTTTAACTCCGCATAGCAGAACTGAATGTACATTTTTAAAATAGAACGTTCAATAAAGAAACGAAAGGATAAATACATTCCTTTCTTTAAAAAAAATAAGTAAATCAAAATGCATCATTACCTACCACTAATCTATTCGAACTCTTATTTTCGATCAAAATTTAAGAAAAAGCAATGAAAAAGCTCATATAAAAACATCACACAGGACTAAATCGCGATCTAAAGTATTATTGAATTACCTCGAAGATTTGGCGGCTTTACAGCTACCGTGGTCTCGAGAAGACGAGACCACGGTAGCAAGTTTAAAACAACATACATACATATGTAATGGCAAAACTGTGGTAAGAACGGTCGGTAGGTACCTGTAATAGAGTCCAGTATCGTTTTCGCATTTCTCGTCAAGAGCGCAGTAGATGGTAGTCTGAGCGCCGAGCTCAGGGTTCTTGATGAAGGGCCGGAGGAAGAACCCAATGGTAGCGCGAGCGCCTCGGAACAGAGTCTGATCCATATGCCGACCCAGTTCCGTTTGAATCACGCCCGGGTGCAGGCAGTATGTGTTCACGCCTTCTATATTGTGCTCCTGTACAAATAATATAAGACTCTGAGAAAAGGACATTAAAGCTATAAATCGAATGCACCAGACTGCATAAAAGTTACATACCTTCAGTCTCTTGGCAAGTTCTCTGGAGAAGAGTACGTTGGCAAACTTGCTCTGGCAATACGCGTCACCAGCCTTATACGGGGTCTTCTTGAAGTTGTAGTCATCTAGGCGAAGGATACTCCCTGTTGTATCAAATGTCAATATTAATTACGCTATAGTACGACGATAGACGTCTTCAACGTCAGACGCTGGCGATCGTTTGCTGGGGTCTGCTGCTGCCACCACAAGACGTGCTTTATATATCTATGCAATTGCACTTGCAGCCTGTGTACACAGCATGCAACAGATCGTAAGCAACAACGCATTTCAGTAGTTTACATTTCACATCATAAATCATGTTATTTTGCATGAATTTATTCCATTGCATAGTTCTGGTTTAAGACAGTAGTAGATACAGCGGTTTACAACTAACCGCCATGCCTAATGCAGCAAATCGATTTGCGATAAACCACACAATAAACAGACTAAACAGATCGACTATCGATTTAAAGAAGTCTGCTCAGGGCTCATGCCACATATTCCATAGTTTAGCTGTATTACGAAAGTGGGGTCGAGTTTTACATCTAGACACACGGTAGTGCGGCAAGTCAAGTTCAAGTAAATAGACGAGCTGCACCATGTGTTACACGAACCATTTGGGAATACTTTTGTCCTCCTCATAACTATACCTGAGCGAACGAAGCGGGCCGCTAGTTTAAAATAAACAGTAATACTGACTGGTGTGAGCCCTGGAGGAGACGGTGACGACCCTGGCCGGCGCGCCGCTGGCGAGTCGCGGCAGCAGCAGCAGCGTCAGTAAGAAGTGCCCGAGGTGGTTGGTCCCGAACTGCATCTCGAACCCGTCCGCCGTCTCCGAGAACGGACACATCATCACGCCCGCGTTGTTCACCAAGATATTCACCTGCAAACGATTCACCCTTTTTTAGGACATTGAAACAATAATAGTTATTAGGTCGGGGTTTTAACATTACCAGACGCGTGCAAGTAGGGATTCTTAAAGAGACAGATCATTTTGATGGGACTTTCTACATGCCAAGTGATCAAAATTGAGAGATTCATTTTGCCCCGCTACTACCAGCCAGGACTGCACTTCTGTGTTGGGATATAAGGACAGCTATGTGAAAAGTTTTCAGTTTGCCTCAAATAGGTACCAACCCAAGATTTGATACCAGCTCTCTCAGAATATTACGCTAAAAAGCTGCATTCCAAACAATAGGTAATTCCGATATATGTTTTCCTGACATTTACTATAGTCCACATCTAGGTATTCCCATCTAAAACTTAAAGAGCAAGTTATTTTTAACACATTATTTCTAAATACCTGTGATTCTGTGTCAAGGATCTTCTTAGCGAAGTCTCGAACCGACTGCAGTGAGGAGAGGTCGCATTTCTCGAGGATTAGGTTCCCCTTATCGCTCGCGGGTAGACTCTCACATTTCTTCTCTATGTCCACCTTGGCTTCTTCTGCTTTGTCTAAGCTACGGCACGCCATTATCACTTTTGCTCCTGAAATTATATTTATTTGTGATGTTATTAGCTGCGTTCTGCAGGGTAAACAGCGACCCAACAGTTTTAACGATAATTTATTTTCGCGAAATGCGATTGACGCAAATGTGTTATTTTTCATTGAACATTCCACGGGAATTTACTAGTTACCTACATACATGTTTCATATCATTGAGATCCATTCTGTTGTTACAGAGGTAAGTATGTGGAACAAACATACATATTTACAAGCACGCAAACTTACGCCTTTGTAATATTAGTGTGATATAATAATATGACAGCCTACGGAACTTTGGGCTAACGCAGAAGGAGCAGGGACAAAACAATAAGTGAACGGATATAGACGTCAAGCTACCCACAACACACGCTTGCTCGTATAACGCACAAATATATAGACATTGCTCATGAACATTAAATTTGGGAAAAGTTGGGAACAATACGAGCTCGAGTGCCAACCGTTTCAGACATGTTAATTATATTGAATATTTAATCAACATGCAAATGCAATGTACTATAATATATGGACTAATTAAATTGACTACTAAATTAACACACCATGTAATATAAATTAATTAATTTGATTCGCGTGTAAACGGAGAAGGGTTAGCAACATCTACGGCACAAGATTTTTCTTAGTTACGAAGTAACTATTTTCTGATCTGTGGTGTAGGTGCTGCGTGACTTGTAATAAGCTACAAGACATTATGATTGGGAATAGTGTACCTACCTATCTACTCAATTATGGTATGGATTAAATTATTGTTTGACTGGCCTCGTGGCTTAGTTGGTAGTAGCTCTGCCTGCGAAGCCGAAGGTCGTGGGTTCGATTCCCACCCAGTGCAAATATTTGTGTGATGAATTCAAACGTTTGGACTGTGTCTGGGTGTTTCTATGTATAATAAGTATGTATTTAAAACTATATAAGTATTATATCAGCTATCTGGCCGCCATCACACAAGATTTGCTTAGTTTGGGGTCAGATGGTGTTGTGTGAATTGTCCACCAATATTTATTTATTTATCGTTATTTTTATGTTTACCTACATATTTATTATAAATTAGGTATAACTTAGGAAGTCTAAATTGCCGAACTGTTTATGTTGTACGTTCGCTGTGACAAATTTCAAAACTGAATTTGGCTTTACTAAAAAAAATTAGGCTTGCGTACGTGAATAAATAACTGTCTGAAACGCAGCGATTAATGTCATAAACATTTTTCGTTTTAATTTTAAAATTAAGTGTAGATTATCATTGCTTACCTCGTTTATAAAAATCCAGTGCTGTTTCTTTCCCTATTCCTGTGTTGCATCCCGTGATGATAGCAGTCTTCCCGACAAGTTTGGCGGTGCTGTAACACCGTCCGCTGAATAGTGGCATCTTTACTTTGTTTAAAAACAAATTATTTCACAATCTTTATAACAATTTATATTGACGGCTCTATAAACTCATGTACTAGGCACAAATAAATTACACTATTAAATATATTCTGTAGGTTTACGTATAAGACAATTTTCAACAAGCTATAGACGCGGCTGATTCACAAGCACAACCGGCAATGCCAGGCGGCACAAACGAAATCGAAAGCTATTTTAACGGTAAATAAACAAGTAAGCCGGTCTGACTCGGCCTCAATTGACATCGATACAAGTTATCAATTACTAACGAGTTGGGGAGCTAGCGTTGTATTTTCCACAAAAACTAGCAACGACTGGATGGATATTTTTGTTACCTTATCTGATCACACTTTGAACCCAGTCAGCGTGACTTGACTCTATCGTGATAATGAGACCTTATTATCACATAGGCGTCTTGGTATTTCTGTAAAATTATATTGTAGGTACCTACATAAAGTTGTTTAAATATTATGTTATTGGTGGTAGAAAAGTATGTACCTACTTAATCTATACTTATTACTTACTAGCAGCGCCCCGCGGTGTTACCCGCGTAGTTCCCGTTCCCATTATTTTCCCGGGATAAATAAATAAATAGGTAGGTAGGCCTAGGTGTTCTTCCAGATCATGATCTATACCTACCTACCTTTTTTTTTTTGTTTATACCTATAGTGTTTCAAATTTCGGCCCGATTCGTTTATGCGTTACTACGTAATTAAGCAACAAACATCCATATATCCAAACATCCATTCATTGAAATTTATAATATTAGGATATTATAAACCTGAAGAGTTTATTCACCGTTGATATCGTTGATCGTATCTTTGGATACGAGATCCTTGAGTGCTACCTACATATAGGTACTTACCTCTAGGTAGGACCAGGCGCGGTCCCAGCGTCTAATTTTGGAGGGGGTCACCAGTACACAATCTCATATTTTAGGGGGGGTCACGAGTAGAAATACAATAAATCGAGTAAAAAGACTACTAGTAGCGCCCCATTTTTATGTAATGTATACCTACGATTTTGGGGGGTCATGTCCCTTGTGACCACCCCCCCCCCCCCTTCGGACCGCGCATGGGTAGGACAGACTACATAAATATGTAGCAAAGGTGCAACAGGGGCGGACCACTAGTTACTTAGATAAGTAAAACTTTTAAGGAACATGTGGCAGTTGACCTCGCTTTACCTACGTCTTATATAATGTATTCCACTAAACCTTAAACTAACCCGGAAGGAAGGCGCAAGGCCCTACTGACCAGTAGCGCCGCGTAGACTATTAACGACGCGTCGCGGGCAAAGTCGCATTACCGAGGCCCCTTTTGTCTCGTTCCCAAAACTTATCCAAAAAATACTTATATCTTACTAAACATGGCAAACCAGGACGTCTACTCTCGTTCTACGAAAAACGTAATTTAGAAATAAACTCGCGACTTTCCTAGTTACTCCGGTTCTACTTCGATCCGTAGTTTCGTCCGTGTGTTCTAAGCCTAGTCTAATTTTAGAGTACTAAGAAGCTTAGAACATTTATACGTCAAACAATGTTCGATCGCACGAAACTAAGTAGAACCGGAGTAGGCCCCCGACGATTGTAACCGCGTCCAGTTGTTTTCCCGCGTTAAAAAATAGTCTATGTATACTATTAGATATTTTGTTTTTTTTTAGATTTTTTATTTAATGTAGGTATACGATTTTGGGGAGGGGGGGGTCTTGTCCCCTGTGACCTAGATAATTTAGACTACTATTGTTATATTGTATTGTCAATCGATTGTTTGATTTTATAATAAACTAGCGGCCCATTCCAGCTTCGCTCGGGTAACATCATTACATATAACGAACATAATAATTTGCAACAAAAATATTGCGACTATAAATTAAGCTGTAAACTATACTACATTTCTCAAGTTGGACCAAATTACATAAATGCCCAACATTGGTGAATATCAGTTGGTTTGATGAAGAGTTCACTTGGAACAAACATCTTGATTTATATATATTTAGATTTTTACACCTGCGAACCCGGTATAGACTGGACTAATATTAGGCAAAAAAAAAACAAAATTACCATTCCTGTATTTAATGATCCTTTATTTCAAACTGAACATTACTCCTCAACCATTCCAGCCATTCGTTGGAAACATTTTTTATCAGCGTTATTTCTTGGAACACTTCACTTCTAGACTTTTCTTGGAATCCTAGCTTTTGAAACATTTTGATGCTAATGTGATTTTCTAATGATATTTTGGCTTCGTAGCAAGCTAGTTTGATGTGTTCAATCCCATACAGCAGCATGAGGATCACTGCTTCCCAGCCAAGTTTCTTGCCTCGCGCCGACTCTTCCGCTATCATTATTTCGATTTCACCAACAAAGTTTTCTTTGTCGGTAATGAATATGTTTGTGTCGCCAATCATAGATTCTGAAACAATCGTTTACTTGAAATATTTTGCAATAGGTACTGGTTTTACCCGTATTATTGGTTGATCGATTGCAATTATTGATTATCTTCTCAATAAACGGTCTGCCCATCGTACACTGAATCGACGCTCTGTATCAGGCGAAATGTACATAAATATATGAATCGCAAACCTTTTACTAATATTATATACAAGCAGCGCCCCGCGGTGTTACCCGCGCAGTTCCCGTTATTTTGTCAGGATAAAAAGTAGCCTTTGTGTTCTTCCAGACTATAATCCACCTATATTCCAAATGTCAGCCCGATCAACGTTTTATTATTATTTATTCAGACGTTTGCCTTCACCTTCGTAATAAAAACATGCCTAAACTGTGGAATACACTGCCTGAATACCCATTCTCTGATGGGTATAATCAAGGTATTTTCAAATCGAGAGTGAATAAGTTTATTTTAGGTATTAAGTGCACCACATCGTTAAGCTACGGCTGGTCTAATCGGGAGAACGGCGACTGCCGATCCGGATCCCCCGAGTTCACGAGAGGGTTCAGCAGAGCGAATCTCACGCGCACCACTGTCTTTTCGTGTGCGTAATGCCGCTAACTTAAAACGGTGAAGGAAAACATCGAGAGGAAACCGACATATACCTAGAATCTTTCGAGGTTATGACTGACCTCATCCATCAGCCCGCACTGGAGGTTTGCGAAAGAAGATCCCGAGTCTCAATAGTGCGAACATTTAGTGGACTGCTTATGCCACATCGTAGACCGCGTAGTCGCCTAAAACCAGACTAGAGAAGGGTAATAAATTATATAGAATTTTTTTCTAAGAAAAAAACCTTTTTTTAAATCGCAAGACAAATCAGTGTCGTGTATCGACTATTTCTAAAACCATGACCTATATTATAATAAAAAAATAAAGCCTTTATTGTTAGCAGTCCCCAGTCAGAACTGAAATAAACTAAAAAGCACTACAGACGAATCCTTTTATCAGAGGAAGTTACGTAGAAGTGACGTAAAAGTGGGTTAGACCCGCAACATTTCATAAATTGCCTCAATTCCCTGTTTCCAAAAAATCGGACCGAATAATTGCCAACCGTATGATTGAAATAGTATTTCCACGACTTTTTGGTTATGAGCTATGGTACAATATACGTTCGAGTAATCGAAATCGTACACAAAATATTATCTTACCTAATTACCCGACTGAAAGTAGGGTTTTATGGTTTTTGCGCGTATCTTATATGTTTGTAAATTTCTTTATTCCCACGTATCTTCCAAACGCCTGGAGTACAATTATTAAGGTATCGTTCGATTTGTCTCAATCACTCAAGTGTCCTTAGATATTCTATACATAGAATAATATGTGGGTTGTGGTTCTAGGCGCAACCCGAACGGCGGATAATCCTTGCCTTTGTCATTCTAAACATTTAATAAAACAAAGAACGAGATGTGAGATTCCGTGTCGGAGGGTTTAGAATCGCTACGCTCTGGTTTCATTTAATTTCTACAATAAAATAGACCTAACTTAAATAATTTCAACGATTAAAAATAAAACATACCCACGCCTTCATTATAGTATACAGTGACAATAAGAGAAAGACATGTGAGCAACATGACTGCCACATAACAGCACAGTGATACGCAGCTATTGGTACACGAAGAGTCCAAATTATTACCTAGCACTACACTGCGCTCGTCACCCAGAGATATGAGATGTTTTATCTCTATGCCCGATAATTTTACTGGGAACATTGCCCTACAAACCGGAACATAGTTATGTTTGCACATTACTGCTTAGCGGTAGAATAACTGGCAAAGATAAGGTACTTCCCCAGACTGACTCTGGCAAAAAGTCTTACCACTATCTTCTAAACACAAAAAGATACCTCCTACCGTCCTACCTACCGTACTCCTTAATGAAGCCCACATGGAACGAAACACACCAACATGTATCTATACTAATATTATAAAGCTGAAGAGTTTGTTTGTTTGAACGCTAGGATCTCGGAACTACTGGACCGATAGGAAAGATTCTTTTTTTGTTGGATACTCCATTTATCGAGGAAGGCTATAGGGTATATAACATTACGCTACTATCAATAGGTACGGAGTATGAGTGAAGAATGTAAAGAAAACGGGGGAAAATATTTCTCTTCGAGAGCTTTAGTTCCGTGAATTTAAATTCTCTTTGGTCGTTGAAGTCTGTGACGGCGCATGTCTACATTTGAAGTTTGTGTCATTTGAAGTAATAAAATTTGTTCTACAACAATGCATTGTTGCTTATTTACGTATTTTTAGGGTTCCGTAAAACGTAATAAAGTGGCCAGCAATGGATATTTTAATATGGATTTTCCTCAAATAGACGCGGGTGAAACCTCGGGGCACAGCTAGTTTACAATAAAATTATACTCATTCAGGTCTTCTTCATGCTATGAATTATTGTACAACGACAAAAAAGTGGTTATTCATTTCAAGATAAATAAATAACTATAATTTAAAAAACCCGACTGAAAAAAAACAGCTTAAAAAACATTATGTTTATGTAATACAATATACTATCTAAGGACACTCGAGTGATTGAGACAAATCTAACGATACCTTTATTGTCATCCAGCCGTTTGGAAGATACGTGGGAATAAAGAAATTTACAAACATATAAAATACGCGCAAAAACCATAACCCTTCTTTCAGTCGGGTAATTAAGAGAATATTTTGTGTAGGATTTCGATTACTCGAACTTACATCGTAGCCTAGCCAAAAAGTCGTAGAAATACGATTTAAATCATACGGTTGGCAATTTTTCGGTCCGATTTTTTGGAAACAGGGAATTGAGGCAATTTCTGAAACGTCCAACCCACTTTTACGTCATTTCTACGTAACTTCCTCTGATAAAAGGGTTCATCTGTAGTGCCTTTTCCTCTAATAAAAGTTATTAAAAAAAAAAATTTTAATCAAAAATTTTAAAACGAAACTGCCCTTCCACATTCTATTGCCTAACTAAATTGGCTTTGGCTTTGCTATTTCTATAAGTTCAAATGAAAAGAAAAGAGAGAGAAACATGAAAGCTAAGACAGTTTTAGTTAGGTGGTAGTCTCAGGATCGCTGGCAGACTGTGTATGATGACAAAAGAAATTTACCGTGGTAAATTATTATAAATGACAACTTACCTATTTCATCTCTGCTAATGTCGTATTTGTGCCTTTCCAGTATTATAAATGTACACTCTGTAATAAAAAATATTTTTTTAGTTCCTTTTTTTTTTTTTCACGGTTAATCACTACAATTATCTATGTACCTTTTATCAATCCTACTAATATTATAAATGTCAATGTATGGATGTTTGTTATTCAATCACGTCCTAACGTATGAACGGATCGGGCTGAAATTTGGAACACAGATAAATTATAGTCTGGAAGAACACCTAGGCTACTTTTTATCCCGGAAAAACAACGGGAACAACGGGAACGGGAACTTAGCGGGTAACACCGCGGGGCGCTGCTAGTATCTTAATAATTATGAAATGTGTAAGTAAAATACCCAGTCCCGCATCTCAAGTGGCTAGGGTTGGCAAACGTAACAAAGTAGGTACCTATGCATTCTATGATAATTTGGCTCTATGTACTACTATTGAAAAAAAAAACAGTTTTTTTGAAAAATCTTTATTTTAGACAACAAGGGCAAAAGCAACAGTATTACCGATTAAAGTGCTTATTTTTTGAAGTGATAACTTCTTTTGGCGCGCCTAGACAGATTTTTCGTGGGCTGTGAATTGAATTCTAGCGTCACGCTCGGGTATGATAAGAAATCTTCGGGTAAACTCAGGACCATAGCCATTGGCCATCTAGAAGTGCATCAGCCAATGCAATGGGAACTGCTAAAAAGGCGTGGCCTGCCCATCATGCCATCTAGAAATGTGTCAGCCAATAGAAAATACTGACGCCTTTCTAGATGGTCATGCCATGATGACCAGGCCACACACTTCGGTTACACCCGTTTAGTTTCCAAAGTAAGCTATCAAATTCTGAGTTATAAGTTTTCACTTCTATCGGCAGTTCCTATGAATGCCAATTTTTTTTTTTAATTATGAGTGACAAGACGAACAGGACATGTGCCTGATGGTAAGCAACATGCCTGCCACATAACAGCACAGTGACAAGCAGATATTGGAACATGAAGAGTACAAATCATTACCTAGCACTGCCCTGCGCTCGTCACCCAGAGATCTAAGATGATATATCTCTAAGCCCTGTAATTTCTCTCGAAACATTGCCCTTCAAACCGGAACACAGTAATGTTTTTAACATCACTGCTTGGTGGTAGAATAACTGGCAAAGGGGTGGTACTTCCTCAGGCAGACTCTGCCAAGAGTCCTACCACTACTAGCTTATTACACTTGGCTGAATTTAGTGGACTGAATTTAGTCCCTACTGAATTCAGTGAAGTGTAATAAGTAATAAGCCCTTAAATCCTCCACCTTTGATGCTAACGGCGGGAACGCGGGATCGTTGTCGCATTCTTCCGCGGAGCCGCCTCAGGCAGGGAGAGCGACGCACCATAGTACCAGTGGCATTTCCCCCTGCGGCCTCTATCCCACAGTTATACATGTCTACAGTTCCCTATTCCGTACTTAGGGTTATAAGTACTTGCTAGGAACTTTACATAAATAAAGAATTCTTATAATATGTATAATAATTATATCAGCTTTCTGGCCGCCATCACACAAGCTTTGTTTAGTTTGGGGTCAGATGGTGTTGTGTGTGAATTGTCCACCAATATTTATTATTTTATTCACATATTTATTCAATTTTATTATTTTTTAAGTTTTTTACAATAAATATCACAAGAAACAAAAATCATAAAAAACTTAAAAACTAGAATGCCGCCTGCAGCGGGGCAGAGCCCAAGCTACCGGTGGTTAAGGCTACAAACTGAGGAATCTTCTGACTATGCATGCCGTGTCCAGAACAACTGCCTTTTGTATCTGAGCTTTGATCCAATCATCTAGCGAAAGCCTCTTAAGATGTTGGTCGAGGCTTTTCGCTATTAGACCATTTACTGACACAACTATCGGGACTATGGTCGTTGAATCTTGTTATTATTTATTATTAATATAGAGAATGTTAAGACAATTTTAAGTCATTTTTTTTAAGAAAGCTCACATTTAATTGACTTTTTATTTTGTTTTTATTTCAATACCACAATCTAATACACACTACATAAAGCAACCATTTTCTTTTTTCTAAAAAGAAATAGTATTATTTTTTAGTAAGCCATAAAGGCAAACATATTTATGCTTGGTGCATGTTGTTTTTGTAAATCACACTTGTAAGTCATAATCAGATTGTAACTTATTAAATTTGTTTGTAACTGATAACAATTAAAATTATTATTTCTAATATTTCGGTAAGCTTACTTACTGTCTTCATCTTCCCTCCATGATTTTTGCATTTCATATTCTTCCTGTAACGTCAAAGGTTCTGATGCAGTAAGTTTTTGTAAGTACTCTGATTTCATCCACTCATGGTATCTGCAACAAATAATAATTATTTTTCTTTTAAATTCTGACATGTGTTTATCAGTGGACAAGGATAGAATATGATGATGATGAGATTTTGACATAATATACTTTTTGGATCAACTTAGAGAAATTGACACAAAATTAAGGAAAATCATAAATATGCTTGAACAGAAATACAAAAATATTTTAAAATTATTCTAGAGTTATTCTTAGTATGTACAGTTGATCTTATCATCACTATTATGTAAATTACTTAAATATCATTAAAAACATTTCGGTTGTATTTTAGAAAGCTTTAGCTAGCTTCATAGACCTCTATGTCAATTTATAAGTATAAAGTATAAGTACATGGACGAGGTACTTTTACATGAATCGGCTTTGTTAGCTTGTACAGTGCAAAAGTTGGAAGCAGTTATTTTCCTTCTAACCAATAAAGTTCAAATGTTTATTACATTCAGCGTAGGGGCCAAAGTTCCCTTGTTAATTTTGCACTTTTAAACTTATTAAATTAAAAAAAAAACTAGAAAATAAGTTGTTTTGATTGTTGTTTTAATTCATTACTTACTTTGGGACGTGGTGGTTATTATAGGGTATTAGTATTAAGTTTTTGGCGACAATTTTGATATTGCTATTTAACTTCATTCTAAGGAGTAATTTTAAAATACTGTTTCTTTATAACTGCATTTGAAGTTGTAACAACTTAGCAACTTTCTATCTTTTGTACACCTCACAGAGTAATTAATCACTACGTACACCTATTTCTTTTCTTGACAACCAAAACCAAAATAAAAGAAAAGTGAAAATTGAAATAGGAAACAAGGAAAATTGTGACCAGTGTTGCCAAGTCACTGACATAATAAATAGCCAAACTCTTTTTTTTTTCTTTTATAGGTTTACACGTGACCCCCATCTCGCCTGATGTTAAGCGACGATGCGGTCTACGATGGAGCATGTTTACCTAGAAGAAAGACACCAAGATTATAGCTATCAGAGAAAACCCACTCAGGCAACACATCTTCAATTAAACATTCTTGATGTTTATGCCCCTGGTGCTTTAGAAGACAGAAATCGTATTTTTCTTCACTTTCCTATAGTCATATTTTGAATTCTACTAGTGTGAATATCACGGTAAGGAACGAAAAGTGAAAGAATTTCCCAACCTGCTACCACAATTAAATTTTCTTTGGCTTTGTTATTGCTGTAATATCAAGCAAAAATCAGTTTTTGTTAGGTGATAGACCTACCGGTACTTCCCCGACCCCAGCGAGTATTTACGTAAGAATCCATATAGAATGTTGTTTGTTCAGAAATAGATATTAAAAGAGATAAGTGAAAAGAAGAAAGTGAAACATTCCGTACCGTTTAATTATTATTTAGCAGTGATTTATGCCTTTTAAATGTCGATTCTTAAAAGTGGCTAGATTTGTGGCCAAATTATTTAGCCACTAATTTTATAAACTTTTTGCTAAATCCATACATAACGTGGCCAGATATGGCCAAAAAGTGGTTAACTTGGCAGCACTGATTGTGACCCGTGAAACACAGACTAAGTAGAGCCGTGAGGTTTGAAG
Source organism: Ectropis crepuscularia (assembly GCA_963693475.1). Lineage (NCBI taxonomy): Eukaryota > Metazoa > Arthropoda > Insecta > Lepidoptera > Geometridae > Ectropis > Ectropis crepuscularia. The sequence goes on along the minus strand of OY856339.1, from coordinate 10,224,531 downwards.
TTGAAGCTGTTGAAGTTTCTTTGCTTTTTTTTAATGGGCAGAGCCTATTAACAAAACTAAAATACAATGAGAACTACATTAAGCTACATACCTAACTACTTACACTAAGAACACCTGAATTATCCATAGACATAGACCAATTAAGGTCTACAGTTAATCAAGATGTTCAAGCCCACTACCAACCGCAAGCGTACCCAGCATGCTGGCGGCATTACCACGCGGAATGGCAATGCTTATGCGTCACGTCGACCAAGCGCTCGGAAATGCTTTTGAAGATGAGATGACCTCATGAGGTGATGAGGGACCCCACGGGCCCAATGTCTCAACCCCAAAGGGCTCGAATGGGACCATAACAAGTATGGGTAAACCACTTCCGAGGGTTGGGTATTTGCGCCGTTTGAGTCGCTCATCTGAATTAGCCGCTGCACCAGCCCTACTATGTGTCTCTGGAAGATGTAATGGTGCCAGAGTACCGACGCAAGTTGCGTCCCACACTAGGGGCCGACCCAACTTCCAAGGCACAACAGTCATGCCGTCAGGTCTTTTGCCATCGTCACGCGCAAGGCGTGTTCACTCGGTTGGAGTATGGCTGGGACATTGGCGGTGGAAAAAGCCCGGCGTATGATGCCGTTCAGGCTGGCATGGCGGCCAATACGACCCGAGCAGGAGAGCCCGTGGTGACCGAGTTGGTTGACGGCAGTACCACAATGATAGCGATGGGCTTCATAGCTTCAAAAAAACTGTAAAATCAATATTTTAGATTAGATGATATGCCGGCTTTTTAGACAGCGCGTCTAAGCTGTAGTAGACTAGGCCCGTGAACAAAATTTACGGGCCAAATGTACCAGCAGGAGACCGATGTAGAATGATAGAAGGGTACAAAATAATAAGATCCAGCACTATGCCGTCACTTGTAAGCTGTCCAACCGAGTGCAGGTGAGAATTCAAAAGAGCAAGTAGAGTGGGTACATTTTGGTCATATATTTCTGTACGGCATTCTTACCATCTTGCAGATCCATGAAAAATAATGAGAAATCGCGTAGTGCCGTACAAAAATAGTGGTCCACAAAGTCGGAAACATGTTTGATTTTTCGGCAATTTTCAGGAAAAATTTGGTCATCTGGGTAGCGATTCTGAAACCATTCAGTTGCATCCGACACGGAATCTCATCTCTCGGTCTTTGTCTTATCTGTTTAGCATGACAAAGACCGAGATATGAGATTCCGTGTCGGATGCAACCGAATGGTTTCAGAATCGCTACCCTGATAATGTACGGCATCGGTTCCATACAGTTGCAATACCTCTTCTAACCCATTATTCCGCAACGCCGTACAAAAATAATGGTCCAAGAGGAAATGATCGGGGTTTCAACTTCCTCTTTTCAGTGATCCTGGGAGGTGATTTGACACAACGTAAAATTAATTTATTCCGAAAGTATTTTGTGCGAAGATACAAATTTTATGCGTGCCGTACATTTTTGTTTGTCTTAAAGCCGGCATAGTTTCTAATTTGATATTAGAAACTATGGATCAGCGTTTAAAAACGGCCCCACTCAACAACAGACCAGTGTGACCAGAGTTAGTAGATTTCTACTTTTTCAGTTGATTTTAAAGTCCGTCAGCTTATTGTCACAAGAATTAAAAATGCGGTATATTGACGTGATAACGTCTTATAATTCGATGAAGCCGGCTGCACGCCCACAAAACATGACGTCATGTACCGTTACCGCGTTACCGTCGGTCGTTACCGTCGGTCGTTACCTCGCCGCATGTTTGTTACAGTTGTATTAATTATTTCGACCAGTAGTTCAAGCGGGGATGTAGCCAGGGCCTGATTAACCCTTAGGCTAATTAGGCTGCAGCCTAGGGCGCGAGGATCTGGAGGGGCGCGCTGAAATCATCTGGACTTGTCGAAGGGACAGTTCGGGTTTCAGAAAGACCTCTCCACGACCGACGCCGTTCGTCCGAAGGTCCGAAGGAAGGTGTACTCCAGTGGCGGCGTATTGTTTACGGTGTCTCCTAACATAGTAAACGCGTTCTACATTCCAATCAACCACACCACAACCACAACATTACAAAAGTGATGGGGTACCCCAATAATTATGGCGCATCGTAAGAGACTACCTCTTTCACAGAGAGGTTGTGTCCTCAACAATAGAAAGGGAGGGAGCTTATCCTCATGTCAAGTGGGGTTCGACAGGAGTTTGCTCCTACGCTACCCCTGTGGCACTTCGGTAGTTCGGTTACAAATAAGCAGCGTTAACTTTTTTTTTCTATCGCTTATAGATCCGCGTTTGACCACCAACTCGCCTGATGGTAAGCGACGGTGTGGTCGAAGATGACGGACGTTGACCTAGAAAGTACCTATTCACTCTGACCTTGAAAAGTTCTAGATTGTATCTCCCACGGAACAAGGATGCCGGCAACTTATACCACTCTAAAGCTGTGCGTACGAGAAAAGTGGATTCAAACCGTTTTGTACGGATTTTGGGAATATCCACAGTGTATGGGCCAGTGTATCCACGGTGGTAGTGGGCCGACTTACGACTTGCGAACTGCGTTGCATCGGTGTCGCTTATTATGCCAACGGCACGCTGGTTATTGTGAGAGGGGCGGAGGTTTCACGAGGTGGCGGTGCTGGCGACAGTGGTAGCCAGGATTAGGAGCATCGGCCTAGAGGTGGTTTTTCACAAGTTGGAGGCCATCTGTTTCCGTGGTTTCTGACAGACACCTTCACCTGCACCTGCAAGCTCTGCCTCTAATATTGTGGTGTGTGGCTGTGTGGCGTGTCTGTCGCTGGCAAGCTGACACTGTAACATTTCGGTATTTGACAGCAGATCAGCTGATTAGATGGAAGTTTGGGGCATATTTGCGTCAACCTGAAGAGCGAACTGTCTCAGGACCGACGCTGAGTGGGTTCAGTGAGAGCGACATAGATACTATAGGGCGCGGGTGCATCAGACGGTACCTTATTTCTTTTAGCTTGAAATTATAGAGACAGCAATAGCAAAACCAAAGCCAATTTAGTTAAGCGGTAGAAACGCTGGTGTATCACCGGTGCAATTGCGCAGATCACACCGATCAACACGCATTGAAGATGTACCCGGGAGAAGTGGCGGACCTCTTACTGCCTACTACCTTAGCCAAGATGTTCAACAGTGAGAGGTCATGGGAGGCGGTGGTTTCCTTTTGAGAAATCATTATCTCGCAGAAGTCGCAGATGAAGATAGCTGAGGAGCAAGAAGGAGGTGGACTCTCGCTTCTCCGCGAAGGAGGAAGTGGTGACGAGAGCGAGCCACTCTGGCTCGTACCTACACCATCTCCACTTACAGAGCCTGAGATGTCGGACGTTCAATGCCGTCCAGCACGCTATTTCAGAAGGTGAGGTGGTGGCCCTCCCGAAAAGGTGACGCTAAAGTACTGCTGGTTTCCGTTGCATGATTGGTGTGCAAGGGTTCTGTCCCCCGCGACAGGGTCAGTGACAGCTCTACGATACAGTCAGCGATAAGGTTCGCTGTCGAGTGTGAGAGCGCTCTCGCGAATCAGTCACCAAATCACTGCCGGAGAAATCCGGGGTATACTTTCGAATCCTTTGAGGGTTTTTTTTTTTTTTTTAAATTTAATTTAAACACTCCACAGACTCCGGGGTCCGTGACTTTTGTCATTATAATAATCTTTTTTTATTTACATAGTTCTTGGATTAGGAGAAGAAGAGGAAAATAAGGGGGGGAGTAGGGGGGTGGTGAACATTTTGAACGTAATTCTAAAGCTAGTCAGTCCGATTTCGTCTGTTGAGCCGATCACTACCGGTTGGGATTCCGATAGTAATCGACTCGACATCGTCTTTTGCCTAAGCCGCCTCCTCCTGGCCCAGAGCCTCCACTACAGCCGCATTTCTGTCTCTAATGGCCATCTGCAGGTTAAAATCTTGAATGGTCTTTGGTGATGCAGCCAACGCTCGCCGCACGAACCGACCGATGGCGTCGTCGGTGTCGTCAGCGTAGTATGTGAAGGTCCCCGTGTGCCGTGAGATTGCAACAACCGCATGGGACACGCTCTCGTGCAGCTTCATGTTTGACTTAATTTTAATTACGATTACCGACTCGTATGTCAATCCCTGCGCTTCATGAATGGTAAGGATGCGTGACCCGGTGCCTGACCCGTAACCCTGGTTTGTCAGGGTCTCCTTTTCCTCTTGAGTATGCACTAAAAAGAGGGTGTTGGGTTGGGTGCCGGGTATTTGCGCTCCTTTATACCTTCTCTGCTCCAGGGACTTTATACGGGGTACTGAGGAGTACATACCTGAGTATATTTCCCTCAGCGCATATGCAACATCCATCGGGTTGCGATGTGTGCAGAGCAACTCCTGGCTGATCTTTGCTACCAGGTTCGGGCGGTGATACCTCATTTCGAAGAGATTTTCCCTATCGATGTAAGGCAACTGATTGACGTCTCCGATGAGGACAATTTCGCCAACACCAGACAGCCGTGAGACCATCACAATGGCCCCGAAATGGTTCATGAGAGCCTCATCCACCAGGAGGCGGCTGAATTTCTCTTTTCCGAAACCATTTACCAGAGCAGAAGCCATAGTTCGCACCCTGGTTTTGACCAGGTTTCCGATACGGTGCGATAGCTTCTCCCTTAGATCTTTTGCTGCCTCAGTTGTTGTGGTGATGATAGCGTCTTTGTCCACATCGAAGTGTCTAATCACCCACGTTGTCTTTCCACATCCTGGAACTCCGTTGACCCACTGTATTCTTGGTACCTCCCAGTTTTCCCAACACGCTTTGACGTTTGAGTTCCCTTCAATGGACTTGGCCATCTCGAGGATCTTGTCGTCCAGCATAATCTTGGTGCATCGGGCGGTAACTACAATTGGGTCGTTTAGTGGTGTCGCATAAACGGGTCTTCCCGCGCGCTCTGTCTCACTCTCGTTCAGTGTCACGAAGCCATTTTCTGCACTGTAGGCTGCCATATACTGTCCTGTCATGGTTCCCTTGATGACCCGGGATGTGACATTATTGTAAATGGCTGCTTCGGCCTCCTCGAGATTCACCTTTAGGAGGCTTTCACTTCCTAGCCTATAGAACTGCATGATGTTTTCGCAGATCTTGAGGTTAACTAGTCTTGTTGCTCTCAGTATGGCTATGAATTCGATGAAGGCGTTACGTGCATGGCTCCGCGGCTCCGAAGCCGTGACATAGCGGGGCGGTTCAACCTGTCCCATGTCGGCTCTCGTTCGGCTCATTTGTTGCTGTGAAGCTGTTTTGAGGGTCCCTGGCGTTAAAAGGGGTGGTGCATGGGATGAGATTCGGAGTACGCTCCTTGCTGCAGTGTTGAAGGCAGCCACGAAGGCCGTGTTGGTGCTTCGGCTGCCGCTTTGATGGGCTGTGGCTTTTTCCGCGGCTGCCCTCTGCTGTGCTCTTTCGGAACCGGTTTGGTTGGTCGAACTAGGAACGGGGTGTCCCCAGCTGTCAGTTGCATTTGTTAGGTCGTGCGAAGGGGCTCTGAGGAAGCTCAGATTTTCTCCCCTATCTTCGTATGCGACAACCTCATGATGTTTAGAGGCTTCAATGCAACCCAGCCGGTCTGCGACTTTCGCTCTTGAATATTCGATAGCCATCGCATCCACGCTTATCACCCGGGGTGTTTCACCCGCATTTCTGCTTAGATGTGCAAGCAGCGCACTTGCCTGTGTGAAAGGCGTCCGACCTTCCGAGTATTCTATTAGTGCAATCGTTTTGTTTCTCGATCGCACCAACCGAAATCGGTGGCCGTCTACCTCGCACACTGGCATAGCGTCGAAGGTTTTCCGCTTCATTGTGACTTTTGCGGTACTCCCATTGAGCAGACAAGACAATCCCGGTGACAAACGGGCGCGTTTACTTTCCCAGGCGAAGCAAAAGCTTATTCCGAATCTCTCTTTGTTGCTATCCATGAAGAGAGCCACTCCGCGGACACGGATCCCCGCCTCTCCTCGGTCTGCGTTCTCCAGTAGTTGTTGGACGGAGATGCTCTTTGAGGAGCTATCTTGGACGGAGATTGCACCCGGCGTGGCGTTCACGGACAGTGGCGTAGGGTGTGGTGGTGAAGGTGGGTGTGTATTAGACAGTGGGGTAGGGTGTGGTGGTGAAGGGGTTGTGTTTTAGAAAGTGTGGAGTTTCTTTTGGCCGCTATGCGGAATGAACTCTCCATGAAAGCCAGAAGCCGTGGTCTGCTATCTGGATCTGCCAAGACGTTGTGGAGATCTGAGATAACCAGCTTCCTGTCAATCATAGATTCGAGATCATGTCTTGCAGCCATGAATCGGGGACAGTCTACCAGCACGTGCCAGACATTCTCGGATTTTTCAGAGTCACACTCGCATACAGGACTGCTCTTAAGCTTAAATCTGTACAGGTATTCTGCTATTCCTCCGTGTCCCGTCAATGCTTGTACCTGGAAATGAGTCAGTTTCGTAGTTCTCATCAACCGATATGCGTTTGCTATATCAGGGAGGAACGTCTGAGTGACTTTTCCGGTGTCCGAGGTCTCATATCGATCCTGCCACTTCTTGACCGATTCTTCGCGGATTTTGCGTTTGACGTAGGACAAAGGGATCCCCTCGTAGTCCCTGGGCGATTCCGTGAGTGCTGCCGATTTGGCCAGTTCGTCAGCTCTTTCGTTGCCGACGGTGCCTACATGCGCTCTTACCCAGAAAAGACGAAGAGATCTCCCTTCAGCATTTATCTGTCCAATGTTTTCCTTTATGCACTTTGCCAAGGGGTGACTCGTTTTTGGATTACTCAGCAGCTCGAGTGAAGATCTGGAGTCACTCAGGACATTGACTTCTGGGTCCTTGCTCTTTAACACCATTTGAGTTGCCCGGCAAAGAGCATAGAGTTCTGATTGAAAGACTGTGCATTCGGAGTGGAGCTTGAACGTCGAGTTCTTGACCTCTTTGCCATTCTCCCACCATGTTAGAGCAGCTCCAACTTTACCCTCAATCTTACTGCCATCAGTATAAATTTGAGGTCCTTCTGGAAGATTGGAGGTGTCTTCTATGAGCTCGTACTCTACGGATGTCTGCGTGGACGGATGGGGTTTGTCCAAGTAGTTTACGTTCCGCTCGAGTTCCACTTCTGGTGGGAGGTAATCTTGGGAGAGGTTCTTTTTTACTCTGTACAAACTTGCTGCTTCCTGTATCCTGAGATCCAGGGGGAGCAGACCTGAAAGGGCAAGTGCTGATTTTAGAGAAACAGTACGGTACGACTTGCAGATTTTCTGGGCAAAGCCTCTTTGGATCGCGTTTAAGTGCGACTTGTTTTCCTCAAAGTCTACTGCTTGTGCCCATACACTTGAGGCGTACATGATGATGGGTTCCACCACCGCGACGTAAATGGTTCTCGTGATTTCGCCATTTAATCCCCAGGTCACCTTCGCTGCACATGCGAGCTGTCTATAAATGTTCGCCACTTTTTTACATTGGGCGTTCACATGTGCTTTAAAGTTGAGCCGTCGGTCGATCATTAGGCCTAGCAGTTTGACTTCCTCGACCAGATCGAGCCGGACGCCGGACATGACTATGTTTGGAGTTTCGTACTTCAACTTATTTGTGAAAAGCATCGCGTTAGTTTTATGCGCTGCAAAGTTGAGTTTGTTAGTTTTACCCCATTCCACTGTCATGCTCAGCGCCCTGCTCGCTTGCTGTTCGAGAATGGTCGGGCTGCCTGTAAATACGAGAACGACGTCGTCCGCGAATGCTTGACAGTATACTCCCTCGGCTTCTAGCATTCGTAGTAATGAGTCTAGGATCACATTCCAAAAGGTTGGTCCACAGATAGACCCTTGGACGCATCCCTTGGTTGTTTCCTTCTCATAGACTGCTCTTGCATAGTTGACCTTGATTTTACGGTCGCTGAGGTAGGAGTTTACCATGTCGTAGAGGTTTGTTGGGCACCTCTTCTTCGCTAATTGATTTTTGAGGGCGGGCCACCAAGCATTGTCGAAGGCGCCTTCTATGTCCAGGGAGATTAGGAGTACGGTGTCTTTACTGTCTACTCCTTCTTTGATGTGCTCTACCAGGTCATAGAGGGCGTCTTCGGTGCCTCTTTGGGGCATGAAGCCGTACTGTTTCCTACTGATGGTTGGGAGGAGATGCCATTGGAGTCGGTTTACCAGAAGCTTTTCAACGATTTTTCCAAGAACGGACAGAAGACCTATGGGGCGGTAAGATTTTGGATGTGTGTAATCTGTCTTGCCGGGTTTGCGTAATATGACCACGTGCGCTTCTTTCCATTGCTTGGGGAAGTATTTCAGCGACAAGCATTTGTTTGCTATCGCCAAGAAAACCTCCCATTCGCATCGTATGGCTGCTGCGCAGATATCAGCGGATAGCCCGTCTGTACCGGGGGCTTTTTTCGGATTCAGAGTTCTCAGTACTGATTCCAGTTCCGCTGATGTAAATGATGGGTCATTTTCCGGTAAGTCCATAGGCGTTTCTGTCGTTCGCTCCCGTAGCTCTGTATGGCAAGGTTGGTCTGTGCTCTCAGAGTCGTCGGGATAGAACGTTTTAGCAAGTAGTTCTGCAGATAGCTGGGGGGATAGAGTGTTACCTTCGGTGTCTCTTAGGAGTATTTCTTCCTGTCTTGTCGAAGTTTTTCTCATCACTCTGTAGATCTTGTCCCACATGCTTTCTTTCTCCTGATTCGTGCAGAACTCTTTCCAGCTTACCGTCTGAGCTTCTTTGGCTTTATCCTTGTAGTCTTGCCGAGCAATTTGGTACTGTTCGACTACAAGTTCAACTCTGTCGGGGGCGGCATTCCTAATCCGTCTCTTTCTTCTGAGAACTTCTTTCTTCAGATTATCGAGCGTTTTCGTATACCATGGAGGGGTTGGATTTCCCTTTGGCGAGCTTACCAGTGGAATGGTCTGTTTGCAGGCTTCATGTATACTAGCTGTGTAGCCCGTAATCATTGATTCGAGTTCCAATGGTCTTTCACATTTCTCCACTGACTCCGGCGAGAGGTTTCCTTCTTCAAGGGAGGATTTTAACTGTGACATAAAGTTTGACCACTGTGCCTTCTTGGTGTAGTATTTACGAGTTGTTATTGGTCTCTGTTGTTCGAGACCTTTAATTAGACGCAAAGTGAAAGTGATTGCGTTGTGGTCTGATGTTGTTATACTTTTGTCAACCTTCCATCCCTCAATTTTCCCCAGGAGAGACCCACTGCACGTTGTTACATCTACTATGCTTGTGCAGAGTTTGCCTTCCCTGACGATCTCGAAGGTTGGTGTGTCGCCGGAGTTGAGAATAAATAAGTCCATTTCGTTGAAGAAAGAGTTTACGGCTTCTCCTCTCTCATTTTGGGATGTGCTTCCCCACCAGTGGGACCACGCATTCACGTCACCAGCAACAATAAGGTCTTTAGTCGCTAGTTTTTCGCTGAATACTTTAATCCTGCTGAGATAGGGGTCGACTTTTTGGTCTCCTTCTAAGTAGACAGAAATCACTCCCAGTTTTAGGCCTGTGCCGACCAACAGGACTGCCGCTTCCGTTTCGGTAACAAGTTGGGGGTCATGGATTACCTCCAGCCTGTCACCGAAGACTATTATGGCTGCCTTAACTGGTTTTTGCCTATTTAAACTGCACTGGATAACGCGAGTTCCAGGATACTGTTTCATTACGCCTTTGTTTCCCACATAGGGTTCTTGAACAAGGGCAACTGAAACTCCCCTTTCTCTTGCGACCTTCAGGAGTTCTGCTGTTGCATTCTGGGAGCGCTGCAGGTTTGCTTGGATGAAACGCATACCTGGTTCGCCTACTCTTTGGGAGACTGAGCCACTTGCCTCATGAGTGCCCTTAGCAATATGAAATTCGAGACCGCGCTATACCATCCCATTTTATCCTTTCAGGGCATTCGCTACTAAAGGCGTTGTGAACGAGTTCTCTGTTGGGGCTGTTGGGATGAGCAATCGCGCAGTTCTTGCATTTGGGTGGCAGGTCTTCTTTTCTTGCCTTGCATTGTGTCCAGGAGTGGGTTTTTCCGCAGTGACTGCAGGACTCATCCCTTTCCCGGCAGATCGCTTTTGTATGGCCGAAACCTAGGCACTTGGAGCACTGCACCAAGGGCGAATGGTCTGCCACAGGTCTCCTCTGGAGTCCTATGTAGACCTTTTCGGCGTTCAAAAACGCTCTGTGAATGCGAGGCGAGACCTCGATCACCGGATGACACTCATGCGGGTTTCGCGCCTTTTTCCTGTATCGCACCCTGATCGCACTCTCTTGCAAATTAACCCCCTGTAACAGATGTTTATTCTGCGCCAGAAGATTTTCCACTATTTCGTTATCCTTGTGAACCGACAAGACGTCTCGAATGATGATAAGTGGGTTACCCGCTTTCGCGGTTTCAACCTTTAAAGACTTGTCTTGCTGCACACGATTTCTGACTAGGCCAAGGTCTTCCTCTGTGCTACAACTCAGGATGACTTTCCTGTTCCGACCTTTGCGCACTCGGTCAACTCTTGCTCCAGTCTTCTTCGTGTCCAGTGCTAACGCTATCTTGTCTATCAAATTTTCAGATGTCGTGGATGATGTGGGATTTGCCGTTGTCACGATCAGTGTATGATTTGGTTTCGGCACAATGGGCTTAGCCGCGATTTTGGCGTATGCGGGCTTCGGTGGCTTGCCGGTTTCCGCTTGGGAGATTTCGGCCTCGATGCTTAGAACTGATGCAGGAGGAGTTAATTTATCTTGCCGCATAGTCCGGAGTTCCGAAGATACAGCCTCGAGCCGTTCCGTGATTGGTAGCACGTGCTCGTCGATGTTAATTTTAATTGGGGCGGGGGGTGGAGGGAGTGTTTGTTCAGTCAACATTTTTTCGATTTTGCAAAACCTGTCCGAATAATTTAAAGGGGTTGGAGGTGGAGGAATCGAGGCGAGCTCTTTTAGCATTTCAGCGTTTTGGCGAAGGGCCTCAACAGTTTTCTCTCTTTCTACGTTTGAGTCTCTCCGCATCTCGTCTACCTGTCTTTGAAGAATTTCTATCCCAGTTTTAAGGCTGAGACCGTCATTCCGCAGCGGTGTCAGATCGACGGTGGGGTTTTGGCTGGGCGCTGGTGATTTGAGGTAACCGTTGATGCTCTTCACTGCCTCCGCCGTTGCTTTGATCTGTTGATAGGGCTCTATCGACTCGAAGCTCTGCCAGTCTCTAATAGCTTTAGTTTCTATTTGGAGTTCGCTAAGTGTTTCGCGCGCCAGAGCTACCTCTTTTGTTATGTCGTGATCAATTGTCTGTAAAGACTTTGAGTGGGCTCTTTCCACCGAGAGCAGCTCCACTGCGTGTCGAGTTCGTTCTTGTTGTAGTGAGACTATGTGACGGTGCCTGGACTCTGCCAGGGAGAGGACGATCTCGTAGAGCGCTTGGAGGCTCTCGATAGCGGTTTGTTTTAAATCCTTCCTTAAATTCTGGGATTCTTCGAGAGCGTCCTTCCCCCGGAGTAGTGCGTCATTTGCCACTTTAGTGGCGCTGTCCATTTCGACCCCCGTCCGCTTTGAGCTATGTGCGATCAGCATGCTGGCTCTTTTGCAGCGGGCAGAGTTCGGGAAAGACGTTTCCGACACACTATCCATCTCGTCATCCGTCCTCAACTCTTTTGGCGGTGAGATCCCGCACTGTTCCCAGTCCCCGATCCTGTCCATCGCGGCCACATGTTCTGGGCTTGTCTCCGGCACCGAGGACACCGGAGCCGAGATTTCACTAGCTGTTTTTGAATGCGGTGGCGATGAGACATGACCGAGTGTCTGAGCGCAGCGGGACCCCACTTCGGGGAACTCTGTGGGCACCCCAGGGCATTGTCCTTGGTGCTGCGTCGGCAACACCACCTCCGACTTGCTGGTCTTAAGATTTTTTTTTAAAATGCGTTTATGCAAGGTCGATGCCACTGACCTTACTGAAAGCACCTTTGTTCGTCTGGGTGCCATGGCAGGGGCAGATGTGGGGCAAGCAGAGGTGGAGGGGGCGGATTTTTTGGTTGTATCGGACATGTTTAGTATAAGAAAAAAGTACTTATTTAGGTATTATTTAACAGCTTAACTAGACCAGGTCTAACCTGCAACCACTTATCCTACTCACGGGGTTTCCTCTTCTTCTTCCTTCCAAACTTGAATTGGTTGATATTGTAACGCACACGCTTGGGATGGATGTTCTTCGGGCCGCTCGACAGATGTCCAGTCACCCGCAGTCAGTTCTTCCACAGGGGCCGACGATGCTGTTGCTGTCTCCCAAGTCCACCTTTGAGTTCGAATTAAGGTGCAGAGGGTGTTGTGACGTCACTTGGGAGGTGTCGTAGGTGCCTGGCGATGACGTGCTTCGATTGTACAGCGAAACGAACGTGACAGCGGAGTTATCTATATCGACGAGTTCGGTATGCGGTCGGACGTGATGTTTGTCCGATTACAGCTATGCGGTTTTCTGATGTTTCTACCGAACTAACCTTTGTTTCCAGTTGTTGGCCGATATTTTTTTGAAGATTTCTCTTTATTCCTGTTGTCCTGAGGGCTGTCTGCACCGCTACGGGGTAGCCTGACTGTTTCTGGTTACACTGACACTTTTGATACGCGCGCAGCTCGAAAAAATCCACTGGTTTTGATTTTTTGTTTGTAGAGCCGATGTGAAGCGTGTACGTGTTAGAATGGAAGTTTTTCTAAATCATCATCTAATAAAAAAAAAATCCTTTGAGGGTACTGTAGGCTCTTGCGTGCCATTTTAAAAAAGCCCTGGTATAAATCATGTTAAAATTTGTACACAAGGAAACAAAGTCAATCTTATATATAAAATTCTCGTGTCACAGTGTTTGTTTCCTAACTCCTCCGAAATGGCTGTACTGATTTTTACCAAATTTTATATGCATATTCAGTAGGTCTGAGAATCGGCTACTAGCTATTTTTCATACCCCTAAGTATTAGGGGTTGTTCACCCCAAACATTTTTATTTTTAATTTTTGGGTAATTTTTTTTGTTTTTATTTTTTTATAATGTGGCGTTAAAAAATACATACAACCCTTAATTTTAACCTTTTTATCACCAATCCCTGTCTTTTTATAGCCATTTCAGTAATTTAATCATTTGACAGTGAACTCCTAAACGACGGGACCGATTTGAATGTTTTTTTTTGTGTGTGTATTCGAAGATGGTTTAAATTCACAAATAATCCCGGCAGATAGCGCTGCAGACAGTGTCTAGGTTATGTCCGAGCGAAGCCGGAACGGGCCGCTAGTACTAATATAAAAAAGTATCCAAAAGTACCTAAAAAGTACCTAGTACTTTTTAGGCCGACCATAACATACCTGCCTTTCTACTGCTTAACTAAATCGGTTTTGCCCATTGCTATCTCTATAATATCAAACGAAAAGAAAAGAGATAGCAATACCAAAGCTAAGACTTTTAAGCCAAGCACTTTCCGTTTGGCGGTAGACCCTCTGGTGGGGGCGCATCCTCATAATTAGCCTAGGGCGGTCAGAACTCTTAATCAGGCACTGGATGTAGCTCAGTGGTAGAGCGTTCGCTTTGCATGTGAAATGCCCCGGGTTCGATCCCCGGCATCTTAAAGCTTTTGTGCATTGTTTTTTTCATTGTTTTGATTGAAAATGACTAAATTCTACTGATTACTTTTTACATACAAATCTATTAAACAAATGAAATTAAAATTTTCTTTTGAAAAATGCTACCATTCCATCAGTATTTTCTTAAGACGTTGTCACGTAATATCGTCAGTAAACCGACTTTACAGACAAACATTTTTTTAGTGGATTTTTGAATTTCGTGGTGAGTAACATTTTTCCTTAGGTTCACCTCGTTCTCGACTATGAATGGATAATTCCCATGTATGGCCCCAGGCACTTGAAACCACTCCCACTCGTTGTTAATTTTTTACTTTTTATTTATCTGATTCATTCGTTTGTCGTCTAACTAACAAATTGCATGAATAAATATTTGTATAATTGTATATCACTGAATAAAAATGAAACGAAGGCTAACCCGCTTATTACTCCCGTATGTACTTGCGTTTTGCAATTTTGGCGGGAAACGGGTGTCAGGTTACCTAAGCGTGTTGTTTACGCTTCGGCATATGAAGTGCCGCGTTACTTTTACGTGTTTAAGCCCATTATTCTCAAGAGCGTTTTAAGACGCTTCTAACGGTATCTTTTGTTTATAATTAGTGTACTTGAAATGTAAACTAACATTTTTGACACTTGACTCTGATTTTTAACAATTTCATAACCAACTTAATTATAATTAGATTTTTCTGAAATTAATACGTTTCGAATAAACAATTTTTAACCCTTTGCATTGGTATTTATGTTTTTTCCCTTTGCACCTCTTTTGATTGCATTTGCTAAATCTAGCTCTTTCTAGCTTGTCCGACTGCTCTTTTTCGAAAACCAAGCAGTGTTGCCAACTTGACGGATTTCCCGTCATATCTAGCGGATTTGGGTACGTTGAAAACGGGAAAATAACTTTCTAACGGCTAACGGGAAATTTAACGGAAATAAAACCTTCACATTTTTATCAATAAATGTCTACTATTGTGTTTTTCAAACGGTAAGGTAAGTACCTAATATTAACAAATAATATTTATGATGACAACAAGGTTGATCAAAGACTTCTTTTGTAATCCAGACACAAACTTTTCTTTGTTTATAATCGGCACTTGCCTTTGCTAACTGTAAAAAGGTGATATCAGACGGTTCACTTTTCTTTCATTTTCGTCTTTCATTCGGCATCTTTCACTCGAAATGAATCGTCTGAACCCCAAATGAAACGAGAGTGCCGAATGAATTCATTAATGAACCGATCCGACGATGTTAGATTTTGGCATTCGGCATCTTTCACTCCAACTACGAATGAATGGAAAATGAACCGTCTGAACACAGAGAGAACGTTCACTCGGATTCGGGCATTTTGTCTCGAGCTCGGTAGCAGACGCACGTCCCGTTGCGTCGCGGAAAATTGGCGGCAAAATGGTGTTCAAGTGGAATGAGCAAAGTACGATGCTGTTTTTGGAACATTTTAAGAATTAGGTACCAATGTTTATGGAACCACAAACTTGACGAATACAAAGATAGAACATTACGTACAAACGCTATAAAATCCCTAATTAGTAATTTAAACCTCGAGGTTACTGAAGAAGACATCAAACATAAAATAAAAACTATTAATGATCACAAATTAAACGGATTCCGAGACGCACGACTTCACCCGATGACATATTTAAAGTAAATAACAGATGAACGTTCATTTCTTTGTCATTCGCAGTTTGTCGTGTGAACATGGAATGAAAGAAAAATGAACCATTCACTCGAGTGAATGTTCACTCGAGTGAACCGTCTGATATCACCTTAACTGCTACGCAGTGAAGCCAGATCACGCGATTTTTAACCCCCATCTTTAGGCTTACAGGTGTTAGATTACGGGGGTTAGGGTTATGGGTATAAGATGGAGCTAAAAAAAATCGCGAGGTAGGAGTTCACTGCTACATGCTGCTACTAAGCAATCAGCAATCGGACACCAATGTTTAGGTATATATTATTACTAGCACCGCTCCGCAGATTTATCTGCATAGTTCCCGTTCCCTTGGTTGTCCCGGGATAAAAAGTAGCCTATGTGTTCTTCCAAACTATAATCTGTGTTTTAAATTTCAGGCCGATCTGTTCAAACGTTACGATGTGATTGGGCAACAAACATCCAATCATAGACATTTATAATATTAATAGGATACTGAAAGCTGATGAACCTGCAACCTGCAAATATAAACTTTTCGAAATTAAACGGTTATTATTGGCTCATAAAAAATATTTAACGGATTTTTGACGGAAATTCTCAACTGACTTAGCGGATTTTAAAAAATCTTGTTGGCAACACTGAAACCAAGGTGGCAACACTGGTTTTGTGTTGTGTTGTGCAAGTGTTGTGGTTTACCGGTTTTGGTTCCCGCTTTAGCACTTTACAGGTTTACCAATAAATAATAATACATAATATCTAAACTATTGATTTAAACTAACTTACTGCCTTATTCTATTGACTTATAATTTACGTTTTTTTTGTCGATTTTATCTCAACAAATCTCGAGTGGTTTTCACCTTCTCTGCTGTTACTCATCACTGATAAGCCTTCCTATTAATTATCAAGATTTTGGATGTACTACAGCCATAAACCAAGAACTGAACTGAACTGAAGATTTTGGATAAAGAAGATGAATCAATATCAAACTGAAAAACGGCTATGTTGGTGCTATGGACTGCTCTCTGTTCTTTTGAGTATTTCGGTGATTTGTATTGCGGTAACGTACAATCACTGGCAAACAACGCTCAATGTGTGTCCTGGTGGCTACTTTGAAAACACCAACTGTGGATGCATATTCTTTGGCATCAGTACATTCCAGTACTTCAATGGAGGTCACAACTCTTATTGCCTATATGCAGTGTTTGCACCATTACCTATATTAGGGTATGCTATTATAATGACCCTATTCCACATGTATCGAGTCTGCATCAACAATATTGGCAAATATGAAGATGAGAAGACTACTGCCATGGAAGAAATGTGAGTAAAATATTATAAATATCTAAGATTACTCATACAAAATATTATTTCCGAAATAATCATACTAAGCAAAACAAATGTTAGATTAAAATGTATATAAGACTTGGTAATACCATAAAATTTGCTGGCTATTTTGAACCATAAGGTGAAATTTTGACGTCAAAAACATGATTTGATAAAAATATCTCATTAGAAAATTTACCCTAATATTATTTCTGGATCTCAAATTTCAGTGAAGGAGAATCCATAGTGGTAACGACTCGAACTCGGATGTCTCCAAAGAATGATGGAGTTATTTACTGCTGGATCCCAACATCCAGTATTGCAGCCATGTTTGGCATCTACAACATTGTACATGCAGCTATTATCACCAGTGGTTACTTTAAAACATGCACACAGTATAGAGGATATTTAGTCCGGGTAAAATACTTTTTCTACTATTTCATTTACTCACTCATGCACATACAGTATTCTAGTGTATTATTGCTCTAAGTATTGTAGTGTGTCGTCTATGTACTATTAATATTACTTATTAATTTGCATTGGTGCCTCAATTAGTATTATGTCTACATAGAATCATTAGTATGCTGGAGTACATTATAAATAAATAAATAAATGTTGGTGGACAATTCACACACAACACCATCTGACCCCAAACTAAGCAAAGCTTGTATGATGGCGGCCAGATAGCTGATATAATTACTTATATAGTTTTAAATACATACTTATTATACATAGAAACATTACATTATACATACATTAGCTGGAGTTTGATTTCTACTTCCTATCCTATATAACAAATATTTGTCTGATAAGTGTCTTAGAAGTGTTTTTGTATGTGTCCTGAATTATATAGAATTATAATTATATACAAAAACACTTCTAAGACACTTATCAGACAAATATTTGTTTTAGATAGGAAGTAGAAATCAAACTCCAGCTAATGTATGTATAATGTAATGTACCCCAGTATACTTTGTTCTATATGAACTGTCCAATCCCATAATAGATTTGTTTATTTTGAATCTAGTTGGCCACTAACACACATGAACTCTTAGCAAACTACAGTAAAAAAGATTCTACAACATAAAGTATGACAGATATCTGTAATTAAGTGCGCAGTAATTATAAATTATCCACTTGTTATTTAAACAGCATAATAGTTATATGGTCCCAAGAGAGTTAATTGTTACAATACCTTATTTTGCAGGAGTTGCATGCAGCGGGTGACCACGCTACCGCTATACATTTCCGGCTCGGTTGCCAGGCGATATTCGACTTTATGGACTATATTCAGAAGGACGCCCCCAATAGCCGTCGCGGCGACTTCATCAACACTGGCGTAGCCCTGCAAATGGCGCTTGCCACGACGTGGCTTGCTGTCGTATTGTGGATAACAGTTACTGTGTACACTGCTATCAGGGCTTACAGAGAGAGGGATGTGCTTACTTGCTGTGGCAAATAAAAGTCCATCATTTATTCATCATAAAAGTTAAACAACAAGTATTACTTTGAACTAGTAGTGGGCATTGAATGAAAGAACAGTTTTTCACGTTTTGTTTGACTGTGAACAACTAGATATAGATATATAACTGACGTGTTCTTAGGTACTAAGATCCGTTCAAATAAAATTTGGACTCGCCATTACCACAGGTACTGTAGCTTTGACTGTAAAATAGTTACTACTCCACCATTCTTGTTGAACTTTTATTATGAAAAAATAAATAAAAAGCATAATTTTAAGAACCAATTCGAACAACATCGATAGTAACCTTCAACTAATCTTTAATCAAAGACTTATTTAGCATAACATGCACAAAGTTATTATATAAGGGAAAAAACATCAATTAAATGTGCCTTACAAACTATAATTGTTTATATACTACAGTAGAGCTTTGATAATTAATCTAAACTTCAACATCCAAAAGTTTCTATTCGGACTGCCCAAGTGTTCTGATTGTACCTATTATGTTAGAGAAAATCGTAACCATATTTTTATAACACTCAGGAAATCAATAAAAAACTAGTGTTACAACAACAGGCAGCCTTATCTTATACACTATCTGATAATGATAATCTGATAATACGGCTATACACAAACAAAAAATTGGCAGGCATGGGTTATGAGAGGAAAGGGGTCACTTGGCAGTTTGGTCATAGTATTAGCAAAGTAATAAGATTGTTGAGACTTTATGTAAAATTATTATTCACACAGTGAACACATAATGTATCTAGTGTTTCAAGTTATACCTAAAGTTATGTTGTGAGTTGTGACAGCTATGTAGATAATCACGTACCTAGTTATATTTTCAGCCATAAGTATTCTTTTCATGGACTACCTAAATAATGTGAAGACTGAGCTTTAATTTCGTAATAGTCAAGAAAAAAGACATGTTTACATTCCACCGAATGCAATTTTCCGATATATTTTGTTAGTTTTATACAAGTAGGAATTAAGGAAAAATTATGATTTAAAAAACTGTTTGTGCCGTCCATGTTCGTGATACCTCTTCTATTATAAGTACAATTTAATTTACCTATTTATACCTTTTACTTCCTACCTATTTATTTAGGTACCTATAAAGTATAATTACGAGTATGTTAAGATAAGATCATGGTCACTATCTTATCGTGTGTACAATTTTTTTGATTTTTGGTGATACTTTTTTACACGGAAGAAATGCATTTGCACATTGTGCAGTAAGTTCTGTACTAGAACGAGTATCTAAAGCTGCACTAGTAGGATCATATCGGATTTGGCTGGGCAGGGAGAGAAATACGAGTAGTGAAGGTGAGTGTTGACGTACGTCAATATAAGGGGCCCCTTTTAAACCTACAGCCCGAGTCACAAGTCTCGGGGTCTACTCGTGATTTCTCTCTCTGCCACACGATGGACCCGGCACCCGCACGGTGAATCCATGGAATGCTAAGAAGTACGTCTCTCCTTCTGCCTGGGAAGACAGTTGAGTCATGTCGGATTCAACACCAGGAGTGGCACCTCTGACTAAATCTTTGAGGTTCCACATTCACTGTTTACTACGGTTCAAGTTATAAAAAGTACCCCATGTTACTTCTAATACCTCCAAGAACATGTGTACAAAGTTTCATGTTGATTGATTCAGTAGTTTTCACTTGAAAGTGTAACAAACAAACTTACATTCACATTTATTATATTAATAGGGCAGATTAAAAGTATCTCCAAATACATAATTTTAAAACTTAGTGAGATAAGAACCCATGCTTTTTTTGATAAAATTTTATTTTAATAAATTATACTAATTTCATAGATAATAATTATTAATTATACACCTACCTACCTATTATTTTGTATTCCATTCTAAATAATTTATGAAATTAAACTATATGTTATTATAATTCTAGGCGTTTCATTTATTGGGTCTAAAAAGAAACAATGTTCACATAAACTGTTTATGTATATTTCAATAACTAACCACAATACAAAATAACAAGTTTAGTGACTAACCACCATATTCCGTACATTTATTCGAGGCATTCAAGCCAAAAAGCTGTCAAATATTTGGGTAAAATCAAATCACAACATAAATTTTCGTACGTGAGTTTGAACCCCAAAGAGACAATGTTGTGTTTAAATATTCTTATGGAATGCGTAGGTTAGTTCCTAACATTTATTTATCCATACAAGTAAATATATTTTTTATCTCGTTTGACTTCAATTACATCATTTTGCATAACAAATTCGTAGACTTTGTGACTCCCATAACATAAAATAAGTACTTAGGTACCTAGGTATACCAGAAGAAAAACGTTTAAATTATTAACTTGACTCAAATTAATACTTTATACTATTTAACACTCTGGCACAAATAAAGGACATTTACAAAGTGTGACTATACCTTTAAAATCTATCCGAACTAAATAAAACAAAAAATTAAGAATCTTCTGAAGCCTATTTTCTAAGAGAAATAAGAACTTTCAGCAGGCCAAGTCCGAATAGTGTCGTTTTCTTAACCATATAGGTAAGTGCACAGAAGACATGACTTTTAAATATTTGGGTAAAATTTACCGGGTCGGATTTATTTATATATAAGACATTATGCTACACATTGCTCAATTTTTTGTACAGTTTAATAGACACAAATGCGAGTGCCTACTATCAATAACTACTTACTTATAACAACTTTAACATAGTAAGCTGCCTAAACACCAACATCGAATAAACATCATCATTCAAAACTATTTACCTATATAAAAATATCACTGCTTCACGTCGCCTTGAAACTCGCATAAGTATAACGAGCTTAAATGACATTCATTATAAAAGGTTTCACGAAAAGGTGAAATTTAATAATACCTAAAAGACAGTTTAGCTACATGTTTTATGAAAATGAACAACTTTTTCTCGTGGGACCAATATCCAAATCTTAAAAAATAAACCTTTTCCGTACTAAACCTGATTAACTAAGTAGGTAATTAGGAAATTGCATAATAAATAAGTATTGGTACATTCGTCACGATTGAGCCAGATACGAGTAAATAATCCTATAGTAGTCTCAAATCTTCTTGAGACACTTTGTAGTAAAGATATATGCTTGTCTTTCGTTCTAATACATTTGCACTTTGTTATTCCTCAATATGTATCAAAAAAGCAAGTACAGAACTATCTGATGATCCACGAGTGAGAGATAATTGAAGGAGTTTAATCTTGAAGACACCTCATTGGTTCATTAATGAGTAAGTACAGAACATCCCAACAACCGGTTAAGCTAGAACTTTCCGTGCTGTGCACAAGAGATTATGTAGTGGTACCTACCTAACTACATAATTTTTAAATTGAAATACAGATTATACACTTTAGTTGAGATACCAACTTCTCGAGGTTCTTCCCTTCAACATCAGAATTTTCAAAATTACAGCCTTTAATTTTTTAATAATCACGTGCTACATTACAAAAACGCGAGGTTTTTATTTATGGGTGGGTACTTATCCAAAAAACAAAAGTAAATTTCCAAGAATCTTACGGCGGACATACAGCCACGCATCACGCAGCGTAGCGCGTGAATGCTTTTTCTAACGTTGCTTACCTTATAAGTACCTCCTAGGTGTAGAAAACACGCACAGTTCAACACACAGGAAATGCATCCACGAATGTTCCTGCAGATCACCCATGCAAACAGGGAAACATGCACCCCAGTGCGGGGCGAGACGCTAGGTATGGCACACGGCACACCCGAGTCACGCAGTGCCGTGTGATTTTGGAAGGGCTTGGCGTATGTTTGAATGAAACGAGTCGAAGCCGCCGTGAATCCATAAAACAGAACTATGAGCGTGAAAAACCTGCACGACGCAGATCTGCAGTTCCGCAAGTACGCGCGTAGGTGCGTCGATACGCAACGCGTGGCAGTGTGTTAATCGCCTTACGGCCCAATTTTCACGACGCGGTTTTGTTTCAATAATTCGCGCGGCGCCGCGCCGCGCGACGGTTTTGTTTCAATACTTACGAGACCGCAGGTTTTCGCGGTTTCTGCTCCGGAAAGCTACTGCGCAAGAATCGTGCGCAGCCACGCGGGCGCCGCGCGGCTGCCGCAGCCGCCGCGGCCGTAAACCGCGTCGTGTGTTTTGAATTCAATTTTATATGGAAATCTGCCGCGCCCACGCGCGGGCGCGGTTGTAAGCCGCGCCGTGAACATGTTTTTTTTCGCCAAGCACGCACATTAACACCGAATATAGTGACTATTTCTAACGAGTATTACATCAACACCATTACATCCATATATTAAGAACAATAAAAAAGTAAATACATAATTATTTTATTAGATGTATTTTTAGGCCAAGTGTAGATATAACCAAGTGCATTTTCGTTGTATTTTAATGTTTATCTAAAAATACAAATGTTGGATACTTCTTTTTTATTATCTTTGTGCATTATAAATTCACATGTAGAGGATAAGCACACGGTCGATCATAACTTAGGGGACTAAGTTATGACCGACCGTGTGCTTTGTGTGTGCATTACCACTACTAAAGTTTCTGAAAAGACCTTAAGATCAATAGGGTACCGGACTAGGTCAAAAATACACAATTCTAATTAGTCCGTCAGCTAGATCATGGAAAATATGGGACACGTATTTTTTGTTTTTTCAAAATATTAAAAATCGACAAAGATATAGAACATCAAACTTCGAGAGTGGGGGGTCGCGACGTCACTCGTGAGTAAAAATCGTAGGCACGAGTGACGTCACGCGGAACTTCTAAGCGCTGTATCTTCGTAATTTTTTGTTTGTGAAACAAAAGAAAAAATACGTGTACAATATTTTTTGGCAATCTAACTGACGGACTGATTAGTTTTTTTGAGGATTGTAGCCTATTGGCGCGTGACACATGACACCTCGACAGATGTATTTGTTGAGACATAATATAAGTAGGTATATAACAGAGGTGGAACATTGATTCTAATAATTAAAGTTTTAATTTGTTTCAAATGCAACTTTAGCGGAACGTTTGTTATGTAGTGTTTGTTGCCTCGATTTGAAATATAAATTAAAAAAAATATTGTACCTGGGTAGGTACAATATTGTGCCAGAATTATGCACTCATGGTTACAGTTTAATTTTAAAAATAAGTGTGAGCAATAAATAATTATCAATAATTTCGTAAAACACGTCTCCTGTCCTGGTAGTTCCGGTAGGTCTAGGTGTAAAAGTGCTTTTAGGTGAACTACGCAATATACGACTATACAAGTAGTTCGTCAGTGGTCTCGCTCTGAGAACATTATTCATTTTATTATCCTGTTTTTCTCTTTATTATGGACTGGCAAAGCATGACCAATAGATTGACTTATTTTCTCTCTTCTCTCATCTTAAAATATAGAACATAAAATATGGTCTATAAATAATTAAAATTTTGAATATATATTGTAATCCTTCATACATACTGACAATGCCCCATTACAGATGCTTTGAACTGACTAGGCCATTATACACCCGCTATTTTACAAAAGTACATAATACATATATTTATCTAAGGTTAATGTCAACAATTGTAATTTAACAATTATTTAACTTTAAACTCTATTTGATTTTGTATATGACCTTACCGGGTGTTATATACCTAAGGTCTGAAATAAATTAATTCGAAAAACTACAATCTCAAATAAATCGAAACAGAATTCGAAGAATCACGAATCCATATTTCCATTTTTAGGGTTTAAATTTATTTCTACTGAAATATTGAATCGGAAACAAGATACAAAATTGAACTAGTTCACTATCACACTATCACTAGTGCGCTCCCAGTAACAACCGACTAAACCCAAAACAACAAACTCGGACCACTTCAGGAAGCGAGTCATATATATCACTGAACCGAACTGATATACTAAAAATCAGTCCAGTTTGAGACCTCCATAGTTAAACAAGGAAAGTAAAGTTATTTCTATTAGCTCATTTTGGCTTTGAGCTATCTTTTGGCTAAGATGCATTGGTATAACATCAAAATCATCGAAAACCTTTCATATTCTTCTTAATTCGTTTTAGACGATTCACGTGTTTTGGCATTCGGCCTCCCAATCCTCAGGGATAAATTTAGAGATGTGGTTAATGAAATCCGTATAAGGACAGGGCTGATCGCAGAATGGAAGCTTTAGTTCCGTTGGCACTTCCACTTTTGTGTTGTTCCGGTAGAAAACCTGAAATATGTTAAGAGTATTTAAATATAAAATGAAAGTTTTAGATAAAAATATTCATGGAAATCCGAGTAAACATCCTAACATAGGGTCAATAATGACGAAAACAGAAAAATTGTGTTTTATACATTTATGACATTAGTAGGAACCCTCAAATTTCTGTAAAACATTTTGACGTGATAACGTCTTATAATTCGATGAAGCCGGCTGCATGCCCACAAAACATGACGTCATGTACCGTTACCGCCGGTCGTTACCGTCGGTCGCTACCTCGCCGCATGTTTGTTACAGTTGTATTAACCTTTTAAAATCTGCGGTAGGTCGAAATTTACCACCACCCCCGGATCGGAGGGGGTATTTTTTTTTGCGAGTTTTGCGCCGCTGCGCACTATTTTATACCTAGTGATCGATTAGATCGATCTAGGCATCATTGAGTTACTATATCATAAAGCTATTGAAATAAGCTACAAAACGATGTATAATTGTTCTATATTAGATTTATATTGAATTTTACACGAATTTTTCTTTTTACCCGAAGTCGAAAAAGTTATACTTTTGAAAAAGTGGGTGTTTGTGAAGAAAGTATATTGTTTTATGTATAGGTTGTTATGATTTTTATAAACAGTGATATCTACCCCTTATAAATCAAAACTAAAAAGTATATGCTTTCATACTAATATTTTTATATTTTCGACTCGGAAAAATACACAACAGACCAGAAATTGCATGCCGATTACAACCGATTTTTTAAAAATTTCGTGTGGTACGATTTAGGTATTTAGGCATTATATTTATATACCGATCGATAGAAAATATATTCAGGAATCTTATAAAAATACTAGTAGAACCGATAATTAAAATAATTTATACTCAATTAGGCAAAATGTGACGAACGACAATTGAAAAAGGGCCGCCATTTTCGTAAGCCATATGACTCATTCCGATGTTTAGTGACAAAAATCTAAAAAACATTTTTTTTTTCTAAATATGCAAAAGTGTTCCTAAAGGCTGTAAGAAATTAAAAATATAATGATTACTTACGATTTTCCAGGGTAAAACACTGTTTTTTACGAAAATAACACGCACTTCACTCCGTGACGTCACTAAAAAACGCGCGCGTCATGGCGCCCGAGCCGGCCGGTTTCAACTGGCAAAATTTCGAGAAATTTGTTTTGAGTGTGTGCTGTTATCGGTCTCATTTTGTAGCTCTATCCAATAGGTATTATATCAATAAAACAGTCATGGGAATATCAACCTTCGCCTATACGAAATACGGCTCAAAAGCCGCAAAAAAAAAAGTGAGTCCATATGGACTCAGCCGATTTCAACGGAGCGCGCGGCAACTGAGTCCATAATATGGCCTCAGCCGATCCCAAAGGGTTAATTATTTCGACTAGTAGTTCAAGCGGGGATGTAGCTCAGTGGTAGAGCGTTCGCTTTGCATGTGAAATGCCCCGGGTTCGATCCCCGGCATCTAAAAGCTTTTTTGCATTGTTTTGATTGAAAATGACTAAATTCTACTGATTACTTTTTACATACAAATTTATTAAACAAATGAAATTAAAATTTTCTTTTGAAAAATGCTACCATTCCATCAGTATTTTCTTATTTGTCACGTTCTATCGTCAGTAAACCGACTTTACAGACAAACATTTTTTTTAACAAAGATATTAGTACTTGTACAGTACAGTACAGTGCCATAACAGTACCGTGTCACGCAGCTATTGGAACATGAAGAGTCCAAATCATTACCTAGCACCACACTGCGCTCTTCACCCGGAGATATAAGGTGTTTTATCGCATAGCCCAGTAATTTCTCTGGAAATATTGCTTCAAACTCGAGCATAGTCGTGTACAGTCCTACTTGACGGCAGAATAACTGGCATGTTTCATTGAGTTTACCTAATTTAACATACAAACACGGTTGTATGTTTACCTTAACAAAGAAGACGTTTTGTTCGAGGTCCTCGTGCAGTTCGACGGTGAAGCTCGCGCCGTACTCGGGTTCCAGCAGGCGCGAGTGCCCGAGCGCGCGCCACAGCCCCACCATCGTGACGTCATGCCCGGACACCACCAGCAGCGAGCGGTCCACGTTGGCGCGAGTCGCACACTCTACTAGCGTTTGTTTCACTAGCCGTAGCAGAGGGCCTGGTAACACAAGTAAAAAGCAGCTTAGTTTGGGCTCAGATGGTGTTGTGTGTGAAGTGTCCACCAATATTTATTTATGTAGTAAAATTCAACAAACAACGTAATCAACAAAACAATAAAAAATTCGTTACTATCTCGGATAACCTACTAGCCGAATCCTTTCATTTGATACCCATATTGAGGGAGTTGTGAAGAAAATGGCGATTCGCCATTTTGTGGTGTCGGCCATCTTGGATTTTAAATTTGGCATAGTGTAGTATTCTACTAGTCAAGCCCATTCATTTGATACAAAATAATGAGGAATTTGTGAAAAAAAACGATTCACACGAAAGAATCAACATTTTGTGATGGCGGCCATCTTGAATCAATTTTCATCTTCGAGTTATTAACTTTACAAACAAAATCATGTTCAATGCGGTTCATCCGTTTGGGATACGATGCTACAGACAGACAGACACACACACACACACCCTCATTAAATTTCTAACACATCCCTCAATGTTTTTGCTGAATACATTCACACACACAAAATAGTCATAGTATAAAAAACATAAGACGAAAGTTCACATGAGTAATGTCTTTCTTTATACCTGTTTAAGGTAGCAGCAAAATAACAGTAATTCAATTAGCCTCCTATCATCAAACTGATAAGCTCACACGCCTTACTGAATTCAGGTTATCAGGGAAAAATAACTGTATCTCAAAATAACTTACCCATTTGTAACCTTTGCAGCGTTTCATTGTACGACAGTAGAGCCAGACTAGTCATGAAAGCAGTTCTCATTTTGACTGGAAACACGGTCTTCGTCCATTCTGGGAGTTTCAAGCCCGCGTCTTGTTCCGACAGCAGAGTGCTGTAGAGGAAATCTACCGGGAGCACACTCCGCATGGTCTGGTTCGTGTGTCTGCTCAAATAGTCGAAGAGTTCTGCGTATTTGGGGTCGGCGTCGACTTCTGCTAGTGCTTTTTGGTACATCACTTTGTGGGCTTTACAAGGTTTAGTTGCAGCCACTATCTGAAAAGGTATTGAAGACCATGTCAAAGATGAAACATAATTCAGAACGCACCAACTTATACAGTTTTATTCTACTTTGCAAAAATCCAATGTCATGATGTTTGTTCCCAGTGAAGGTGAAGAGTCACCATGTCAAGCAAATATTACAAAAGTTGGCATTTATGTGTAATTTGGTCCAACTAGATGTATATTTCAATTAATGGTCTCAATAAATTACAATACAAAAAAATTACAAATAAAACCGGCCAGGTGCGAGTGGGACTCCCGCACGAAGGGTTCCGTACCATTAACAAATAAACGGCTGAAACCTCTTTGGCTTTATCCGGAATTCCTTATACATCGCAATTTCCGCAGACAGGCAAAAATTTTGTTTAATATTTTGATTTTTGCTTCATGGTTCTGACGATGAATTCGATATCACGTTTTATTTTTACTAGTGGCGCTATCTAGTTTTCTTGAGACGGACTAATCGCGCAAGAAACAGTAAAAAATCAAGTTTGTTGTATGGGAGCCCCCCTTAAATATTATTTTCATTTCATTTTTAGTTATTTGTTGTTATAGCGGCAATAGAAATACATCATCTGTGAAAATTTCAACTGTCTAGCTATCACCGTTCTTGAGATACAGCCTGGTGACAGACGGACGGACGGACAGCCAAGTCTCAATATAATAGGGGTCCGTTTTTACCCTTTGGGTACGGAACCCTAAAAACTGATCACTAATGTTGATTGTTGTTTCATAAGTCTGGAATAGATGATCTCTGGCACTTAAGCACAGATCAGAAAATAGTTACTTCGTAACAGATGCATCACTTCCATACAAAAGTGCAAATACCTACACGATAATAACCTAAACTGTCGTATACTACTTACCTACTGTTACTTGTAAGCAAAAATACACCTTAACACACCCATGCAGAGTTGTAAATGCCGTGCGCACCGTGTGACTTGTCGTCTGCTTACGTCATTGACCAAACGTGCTAGGGTTGTACGAAATGGTGGTAGGTGGTAGTAGTGGTAGAACTCTTGGCAGAGTCCGCCTGGGGAAGGACCACACCTTTGCCAGTTATTCCACCGCGAAGCAGTAATGTGCAAACGTAACTGTGTTTTTTTTAAATAAAGAGTGACGAGACGAGCAGGACATGTGCCTGATGGTAAGAAACATGTCTGTCACATAACAGCACAGTGACACGCAGCTATTGGAACATGAAGAGTCCAAATCATTACCTAGTACTGCACTGCGCTCGTCACCCAGAGATCTAAGATGTTATATCTCTAAGCCCTGTAATTTTACTGGAAACATTGCCCTTCAAACCGGAACACAGTAATGTTTGCACATTACTGCTTGGCGGTAGAAGAACTGACAAAGGTGTGGTACTTCCTCAGGCGGACTCTGCTAATAGTCCTACCACTACAGTACTCCATTAGACAAGCCCATTCATTTGATACCCATATAGAGGTAGGTTGTGAAGAAATATTTTGTCAGCGATTTTGTGGAGGGGAGCATTTTAAATCGATATTAACCAAACATAGCTAAGAACCACCGCACAAAAATATACCTTTTTAAAAAATCGACGTCAAACTTATAACACCCTTTTTTGGTCGGGGGTTAAAAAATGGTTCACAATTAGCTGAGATATCGCGAAACATACTTACATCCAATAAAAATTAAGCCCAGAACCGCCTCCTTCTTTGAATTCGGTTAAAAATTCTATAGCTTTTTTTAAGTAGGTACGTTTTATAGTCAATTGATACTATACTGAAGTTTATTTTGGTTATACAATGTAGGTAGTTGTAAGTTGTTTTCATACCGTCGAATAAATAAACAAATTAGTATCATTAATTATGTATATGAATATTAAAAAAAGTATCTCGTCAAATTTTTTATTAAACTTAATACGACATAATAAAAATGGGGTAAATTACTTCTACATTTCAGTTTATTGCTATTGCAGCCATTCAATAACGCCGCGACATTATTTATGCGCGCACTCGGCGTTCGTTCGCACGTCAACTCAGGCAAACGGCCGGCGGCCTTGTGATTTTAGTACACCCGGGCGGACGCGAACAAGTAGGTACTAAGCTCGCGCCGTTTAGCCAGTGACGAGGGTGTGACTTAAGTCCCAAACGGACAGCCATCATGCCCGTGCACTGAGTGGGTTTTCCCCGATAGTTAAAATCATGTTGTCTTCAAATCGAGAATGAAAATCGTCTTCTAGGGAAGCACGCTCTATCGTAGATCGCATCGTCGCTTAACATCAGGCGAGATGGTGGTCAAGTGCGAACCTATAATAGTTAAATAAAAACTCTCCTAGAAAGAGGGCGAAACTTGAGTCAGACTAGGCCGACCATATCACAAGTGAGTTACCTGTTGGCTTAATTAAATATATGTCACAATCATGTCAGTTTTCAAAATAAAGTGATCTTACATTATCAAGCTCCTTCGGCAGCGAGTGCACAGGTATAGGCTGCCAGGGTAGCTCCGGGTGCCACAGCTGGCGCTGCGCAGGCGGGAACAGTCCCGCCAGGAACGTGTATGCGCTCATGAGACAGCGCGACTTGTCACTGCTCTGCACATACACGTCCTTCTCGAAGTACTCCTCCGGGATGAAGTTTGCATAGTAGCTGCGGAATTTCTTGCCGAGCTCGTACAGTTGCAGCTTGCCAACCTGTTCAATTACAATCTCAAGTATTGCATCCTCCTGAACTATACCCAAGGGAGGAACCAGGCAGGGATCATGGGGGTTATGACCCCCCTGGACTGAATCCAGAACCTAGATAGACAATGCACACGTACGCACTTGTCACACGGTTCTATGACTTTACCACGACTATGTGACCCCCCTGGCACAAAAGCTGGATTCACTCTTGACTATACCTCTATATACTGTAGTGTAGAGTATAGAGGTAGAGCAGATAGAGTCTATCTTCTCTATAGCAACAGTCTTTATTTTGATTTGTGAGTAGCAAGCAGACCCTTCAATGTGAACAAGGAGGCTACAATCAAATACAGACAGATACTTTACAACACATTTTTACTTATGAAACTTTATAGCACTTTATTATGCACTAGCGGCCGGTCCCGGCTTCGCCCGTGGTACATATATAGCCTATAGCACTCGGAGATCACATATATTTCCAGAAAAGAAATTTAAGTGAAAGAATTTTGGCAATCGGTCCAGCAGTTCCTGAGATTAATGCGTTCAAACAAATAAGCTTTATAATATTAATATGGATACTAGAAACATTACAATTAAAGAACCAGAAAATTATTCTTGACACATACTTTCATAGTATTTAGGGAATGTACACATATTACATGACCTATTTTTTAAAGATTTTTAGCAGGCCTTCGGTAACCACTTGCCTTAGGTACATGCCAAGATATTTATAATGTAGCATTGACAAATAAGAATATTGAAGAGTGAAGCATGTTTAGTTAAACACTCCACACTTGTCCAGCGTGGTGGATTATGGCCTGAACTCTCTCCTTGCGAGAGAAGGCCCCGAATCCCAGCAGTGGGAACATTTAGTGGGCTGTTGATGATGATGATTAATGGACTACTTTAAAATGATATATTTTCACAATGATTCTTTTCACATTTATTCTTATCTCAAGCAACACATAATAATAGATAACCTTGTTACTATTTTTACCAAATAATCATCTTATTTCTACTTGTTATCACTATCATAACAACTCCTTATCTATACTAATATTATAAAGAGGAAATATTTGTTTGTTTGTTTGTAATGAATAGGCTCCGAAACTACTGGACCGATTTCAAAAATTCTTTCACCTTTGGAAAGCTACATTATTCCCGAGTAACATAGGCTACGGCAGATGGCGCTGCAGTTGATATCTAGGTTATTATTCGAGCGAAGCCGGAGCGGGCCGCTAGTTCTTTATACTGCTAACGTTTTACAACTAAGTCTGTAATTATCGTTCAAAGCTATCTACTATAATATTAGGATACTTTTATAAATTTAAGCCATAAGAGTGTGAGGTTTTTACTATGTGTCAGTAATGATTTTAGTGTCATTGTTCTGGGCACACACATAAGTCTCTCATATTAATTACAATTTATTTATTTCAATTCAAATTGCTTACACTGATATTGTTATTTATACATTAGATATTATTTTATTTAAATACAACAAGTCAATAATACAATAAAATAAAGTCAACAACAAATTAATCAATTAAAACCCACTCCTAACAGTACCCGGCACAAAAGTGCCCATTATGCTGGCAGCATTACCACGCTGAATAGCGATTGACAATCTATGTGCTAGGTACAAGCCAGAGCGGGAGTCACCGCCATTTTCCCTCATTCGATGTCCTAATTCCCACGCCCTAGCTCCCTTGCTTCAATGCCCCAACTGCCCAGCGTCTCCACTGCGATGGGGACAAAATCATAAAGAGGTTCCATGGATGCGTACTTTTGCCGCTTCTTATTAGCGGCATCTTCATCTGTAGCTGCTGGCGTGTGGGTTGAGCGGGCAAGACGACTAGCCGCAACATTACTAACGCAAGTTGCGTCCCACACCAAGAACTTTCCAGGGAACCAAGGTCAGGTCGTTTGGCCACTTGCAATCTGACCTACAAAGGCCCGGAGGCTCCAACACACAGGGGACATTGGTGGATATATCATTGAGGGCGTGATGGCGAGGAAACCTTCCCAAGCAGCGACGACAACTCAATGCGTGATAGCCATTGGCCTCTACCATGGAACCGCAGGTGCATCTATGCGGCTCCCACATATTACAATCAGTAATTATTACACTCATCCTTCTGGAACCTCAATGACTGGCTTGGTCTTGTCATTAACCTGTTTATAGACAGGGAAGAAGGCCCAGTTAAGCAAATTTAGACTCAATCAACAGGAATTTAGATTTAAATTTAATTGGACGCGGTGGACCACCGGTGGACGGAAACCATTAAAGGAGTTAATGGTTGTTTTTAACCTATTAATCATAATAAACCATGTGTGGCATGAGATAAAAGATGGAGTCTTCCACGACTTTGTCAATAAATGTGAAGAATCGTATCTGCAGTGAGATAGCATCATCTGGTCTGAAGGCAACATAATATCCATATTCCATACTACGTGACCTAGAGAGGAGGAAGGAGATTTTAAAATACTATGCTCAGTCATGGGAGCGGGAAGTTAGTTTTGAAGTGAAAACTTCTTTTGGTGCACCTAGACAGATTTGTCATGGGGTGTGAATTGAATTCTAGCGTCACACTCGGGTATGATAAGAAATCTTCGGGTAAACTCGGGACCTTGGCCATTGGCTATCTAGAAATGCGTCAGGCAATGGTAAATGCTGACACATTTCTAGATGACCATGCCAGGCCACGCCCTCCGGTTACACCCGCGTAGTTTCCAAAGTAACCTATCAAATTTTGAGTTATAAGTTTTCACTTCTATCGGCAATTCCTATGACTGCCAATTTTTAGGGTTCCGTAAAACGTAAAAACGGAACCCTTATAGATTCGTCATGTCTGTCTGTCTGTCTGTCTGTCTGTCCGTCCGTATGTCACAGCCACTTTTTGCCGAAACTATGAGAACTACACTGTTGAAACTTGGTTAGTAGATGTATTCTGTGAACCGCATTAAGATTTTTACAAAAGTTTTTTAAAAAAACAAAAATTACGGGTGCCCCCCATACTGAGAACTGAAGCTCAAAAATTTTTTTTTCATCAAACCTACACGTGTGGGGTGTCTATCGATAGGTCTTTAAAAATGATGTTGAGGTTTCTAATATAATTTTTGTGTACACTGAATAACTTGCGCGAGAGACGCTTCCAAAGTGGTAAAATGTGTGTCCCCCCCCCTCTAACTTCTAAAGTAAGAGAATGAAAAAACTAAAAAAAATATATGATGTACATTATCATGAAAACTACCAACGAAAATTAGTTTGAACTCGATCTGATGAGTAGTTTTTTTTTAGTACGTCATAAATACACTATTATTAAAACTTCGATCAAAGTTACAACGAACTACAAGAACTATGTATATTATGTTACTTGCTGGAACGGAACCCTTCATGGGCGAGTCCAACTCGCACTTGGCTACTTTATTTATCTTGAGAAACCAAACCATCAAAATTTTTTTATTAGTCATTATTACTTAATTCTTCATAGCAATAGCAATGCCAAACTAAATTGGTAACTGCCATATAAAAAATATTTTATTGGTAAAATTCTAGTTGGTTGGTCACCGAAAACTACTAAAACTACTACCTAAAGGTACAAGTTCGCGCGGAGACCGCGACATGCACTTGACACTATGGAATTGTATGGGCACCAGTTCGCGCCGAGACCGCGACCGCGACCTGTCTCGGTCTCCTGTCGCGGTCTCGGCGCGAACTGGCGCCCATACAATTCCATAGTGTCAACTGTCAAGTGCCTGTTGCGGTCTCCGCGCGAACTTGTACCTTAAAACTTAAAACTAATGTTTTTATCAGGTTACTATGTGACATCAAAACTCATTCTAGCAAGACAAGAGTAAGACCTTTCGACGTAGAATTTTTTATTGATTTCAATGATGTATATCAAATATTGCCCAACAAGTTGCTTAGTAATTTTTGTCTTTCAAGTATTGGTGTGTAGATGAGAAATGATATAAGGAATATATTACGTCATATTTTAGAGGAAATATACGAAGGCTATATGTTAGAACTCACATTGGTAAGACTCCCCAGTCCATCTGGCCACTGGTAGTTCTTATACGGATCACTGTTGTAATGAATGACTGGAGTGCGAGTACCATGCCGGAACAGCTGCAATCATTTTCTTAAATAAATAAGCATGAACAACCAAATTTGTTCCCAGTGCTGGAACTTTCCTCTCACAAGCAGATATACCTTCAGACCACATCATCTACCACAGAAGCAATGTGCAAAATAATAGAAGCATTTATTTCTACAGGACTATTTTTTGTTGAAAAATTTTGTCTTTTGACATTGATTTCTATTACTTATCATAAGTCATACATGTACACCTTGCCCTTGGGCCATTGATGTACGGGCAAACACAGCCCACTTTTCCTCAGGATGTTTTCGTTCAGCTTAATTTCAGTACACCAGAATCAAGGAAACGAAAAAGATATTTATGTATTATGTTCGAGCTTACTGGCTTAATTATATATTATTACCTTTGTTAAGAAAATTTAATAGAATATTTATGATTTTTAAATACTCACAACCACAACCAGACGTAGTGTCTTCGACTCATACGGAAGTGTCTCGCTCAGAACACAGTAGCCAAGCAAGCAGCTGAGTACAGCTAGACCCAGGACGATAACTGCAACTGTTGACGAATTCTTAGGGATTCTATGACAACCACTCTCAGCCTTCATTGAAGTCCTTCGACGCCAGGTATTTTCATCGTTGTCATACTCCATTGTATCAGCGCGCGGAGACTCAAGCATTTGAAATGTTTAAAAGTAACTTGGCTATTTATTTCGTGTTTTCGTGACAACAAAGCTAGTTTGGGGGTGCGTAGTTTTACTGTATTATATACCTACACTTTTATAGTACATAGTTTAACAAATTTAATATTTTTTCGCATAACTTTATTAGAGAGACGGTCACGAGTTCACGAGATACAATAACAACAATTAGACATAGGTAATAGGTATTATTACAAAATTGCAACTTTATTGTGTTAATGTCAAGCTCAAGGAAACTCCCCTTTTTCCGCGAATTCCGAAAACTTTTTTTTTTAATTCTTGGCCATGGATACTAGCTCTTCAGCCGATGTAAAAATGCACTAACCGAGTGCTGCCAAGTGAGGACTGTAATGAGTAAAGGTACTGACACACGTGCTTAAAAAAAGCATGCTAATAAGCTTGCTTAAAATTAGCATGCTCTGCAAACTGTTCACATTTGCCAGCAATAAGCATGCTTGTTTTAAGCATGCTCCTAAATAGGCATGCTCAAAGCAAACGTACGGACAGACGTGCTATTTGGCGCCAGGCTCTCGGCCAAAATGGATGTACAAGTATAAAATGACAGTGCTTTACAGTACCTACAGAACTTTAATTATTTTTATTGATAAACTTGAATCATTCATGTCCTTTAATAAAGCCTCATAAGGATTATTAATGCAATATTATTTTTATATACTTAAAGGAGAATGTGTGTTCCACAGACATTCGTAACTTCTATAATGTGCCACAAAAAGCAATGTTTTCTTCTCTCGCCATATTGCGGGTTTAATTTTCGTTTTTATTTTAGTTAATTACATCCATTAATTGCATAAAACAGTCGTCCGCTGCAGATTGAGACAAAATACAAAATGGATAATAGCATGCTAATAAGCAAAGATGTTCAGACGTGCTCGGATCACGCCTCCCCCCTACCCCCGCCACAGGTAGCATGCTCGAAAATCAAACGTCGTTTGATTTTTGAGCATGCTATAAATAAGCATGCTCATTACATGACACACGTGCTACTAATGAGCACTTGCTCAATAAAAGCATGCTTTCGTGCTAGTAATGAGCACGTGTGTCAGTACCTTAATGAGATAGCGGTGGCCTGGGAAGCGATTCTGAAACCATTCAGTTGCATCCGACACGGAATCTCATCTCTCGGTCTTTGTATTATCTGTTTAGCGTTTAGCATGACAAAGACCGAGAGATGAGATTCCGTGTCGGGTGCAACCGAATGGTTTCAGAATCGCTACCCTGGAAAATATTTTATTGTATAATGTGGAAATCATTGAATTTGGAAATAATTGCTAACATCGTCCAAATATAAAATATGTAAGCGGTTGAAGACACACTACGTGTTGAACTCCATGGCCTCCAATAAATTAAAAAAAAACAAATGGTAACACCACAGATTAAGTAGAGGGATGTACTCTGTCATCATAATCAGTAGAGATGAGATGTATAAGTACTCGTTTCTCTAGTCTAGTTCCATAAAAATATTCAATCCAAATACTTGTTCCACCAAAGCTACGCAGTCTACATACTCTAAATTCGATACCTACTTCAGGCTACGAACACAATATTAAATTGTAACCTGCTCTTCATACTATAAATAGATTTAAAGTTTAGGCCATCGATATAAATCAAAAGATGTGCCCTGAGCGGGTGCCGTTTAAAATGCCATAACTTTTTTCCTAATGTACTTTGTCATAATTCATGTAGCATAATACATAATGTCATAATTTAATTTTTGCATAATCGTTTTTTGGCATAAGATAAGAAAAGTCTTTATTAAAAGCCATAAAGCAAAAGAAAGACAATAAACTTAACCAACTATAAAAAAGGACAATTCAATTGGCGGCCTTATCGCTTATAGCGATCTCTTCCAGGCAACCGTGCACGGATAAGATCCAAAAGATAAAAACATGGCCCTTAGCAAATACATTTGATTTAATTTATCAACAACATTACGAGTACCTAGTTACCGAAATATTATGACATATAGCATAACCGAAAATAAAAAAATACTAACATACTTATTAATATACACCATACATACACATACCAATTAAAATACTATAAAAATACACATGAATCTAATATGTTATATATACTACTTACATAAACATACATAAACTAAATATAATAAATGTACCAAATTAATGCTTACTAGGTAACTACTAGAAGACAGTTCGCAACTAAGACTCTAGGTAAAAGTCTTTAACCCGAGATTTAAAAACAGCTAGGGACTGGGCACGCCTAATTTCTAATGGTAGCGCGTTCCACAACTTAACAGCCCTCACAGTGAAAGAGGAAGAGTAAAATGTTGTAGAGTGTCGAGGGATATCAAGCGTGAGGTTATATAATTATGATGCTCTCAATAATCTGGGAAGAAGAGATTGGCGAAACTGAAAGCGTTCTCGAAGGTAACAGGGGGATGGGGGAAGGAAAAGAATATTATATAGGAGAGAAAGTATATGTGCATCCCGGCGACGACGGATAGGCAACCACTTGAGCTCAGTACGGTAGTTTGAAACATGGTCATAGTTTTTTTTTTTTTTTTACAAAAATGTTTATTTCTTTCAAACAGTAAACTTACGAAACAAGTATATCGGGGTCTCCTTTTAAGCATAAGATATACCTGTAATAGGAGACTCCGCCTCTCTATAACATAACAATTTTTTGTTTACATTAATTAAAATAAGGGTATGTATGTGTTAGGATATGTAAGGGTGTGTGAGGGTGTGTGTGTGTGTGTGTGTGTGTGTGTGTGTGCGTGCATGTGTAGGAGTTAGTGTATATGTATGTGTGTGCGTACGTACATACTGGTTTGTTTGTTGTATGATCATGGAGCTGTGTGTAATAATGTAAGTAAAAGTAAATGAATAACAATAATAAACTGTCATTCCTACTGATAATAATCTTCCAATTGATTAAATTTATTTTCGTTATGAATGTTTTTTAATGCGGTACTGCTATATTTTTTAGTATATATACCTAATTGATTTTGCTTTTTGTGTCTTTATAAATAAATGTACCAACTCACATCAATTTATTTAAAGTTATTATTTAATCAGGCTTCTGTTTCATCGTAACTTTTATCACGTATCCAATCCATCAAAGCATTTTTGCAATCGCGATACTGCAAAGGGTAGATTTCTAATATCCTGTTTATAGTGTTGTACAAATGTGCGGATCTACAAACGAATTGATTACCTGCAAATTAAGTTTTCGCTCCAGGAATCAAAATAGCTATATATTTCCTTCTTTTTTCAAGCACTTTACTATTAACAGGTAGTTTTCTATGGACTTTCAGAATTGATTGAATAATATACAGTTTTCTGACTGTTAGCACTTGACACAAGGAATACAAATCCTTTGTCGGAAATCTGTAGGGCTTAAAATGCATAACCTTTAATAAGATTCGCTGTGCCCTTTCAATCTCTATAAATTTAGTTTTTCCTGCTCCACCCCAAATTGGCAGGCAATATGATATAACAGACTGAACCAAAGCAATGTATATTCTATTTAATAATCCTTTTGGCGCCACATGTCTAAGTGTTTTGAAGATCCATATTAATTTTCTTATTCTAGTACTGATAACTTCTATTTGTGCGAACCAGGACAGTCTTTGTAACATCGGGACCATGGCCATTGGCCATCTAGAAATGCGCCAGCATTTCCCATAGGCTGACGCATTTATAGATGGCCATGATCATGGCCTCTCTCTTCAGATTCACCCGCGTAGTTTTCAAAGTGAGCTATAAATTTCTGAGATTATATTTTTTACTTTTCTTGGCAGTTCCTATGACTGCTAGTTAGGGTTCCGTAAAACGTAAAAACGGAACCCTTATAGATTCGTCATGTCTGTCTGTCTGTCTGTCTGTCCGTCCGTATGTCACAGCCACTTTTTGCCGAAACTATAAAAACTACACTATTGAAACTTGGTAAGTAGATGTATTCTGTGAACCGCATTAAGATTTTTACAAAAGTTTAAAAAAAAAAACAAAAATTAGGGGTGCCCCCCATACTGAGAACTGAAACTCAAAAAATTTTTTTTCATCAAACCTACACGTGTGGGGTGTCTATCGATAGGTCTTCAAAAATGATGTTGAGGTTTCTAATATAATTTTTGTCTACACTGAATAATTTGCGCGAGGGACGCTTCCAAAGTGGTAAAATGTGTGTCCCCCCCCCTCTAACTTCTAAAGTAAGAGAATGAAAAATCTAAAAAAAATATATGATGTACATTACCATGAAAACTACCAACGAAAATTAGTTTGAACTCGATCTGATGAGTAGTTTTTTTTTAGTACGTCATAAATACACTATTATTAAAACTTCGATCAAAGTTACAACGAACTACAAGAACTATGTGTACTATGTATATTATGTTACTTGCTGCAACGGAACCCTTCATGGGCGAGTCCAACTCGCACTTGGCTACTTTATTTTTTTAACATTTCGTACCGCGTAGTCTCTGATATTTACAAATACCTAGAATAAGGAAGTTTCCATTTTTTTATTTAATTTTTAAAAAATCACACTAAGATTCCAATAAACGTTTTTTAATTTTAATTATCCCAAGAATTGACGAAGTTATGAAGCTTTTCCCTCCCATTTTAAAATGCACGAAGCGCGGCCGGCCAGAACATGCGATGACGTCATAAATTACACTCAACTCGCGGTTTGTGGACTTGCGGACGATGCGGTGCCTAAGCGACAGTTTGCTGTAGCTCGAAGATAGTATTTGCTAGCTAGTACTTGCTACTGAGCTTATAATGGAAACTAAATAATATTATAAATATTGCATCGTGCCTAAGTGTACAAACACAACGGTAACAACCCCCGAATATGATTTTTTACGGTCCCAAAACACAAAAAAATAAGAAATAAATGGTGCAAAACTATTGATGAAGATCATTTTGTTGTAAGTATTTGTCTATATCAACCTAAGTAAGTTTATAATGTTAGTCCTATTAGGTATAACTAACAGCATCGGCTTTCCGGTTTCGCCGGCGTAATTCCCGTTTTTATTTATTTGGCGGGATAAAAAATAGCCTATGTACTATATTCCACACCATTATTTATTTGTACTTAGACGAATTGGAATGACGAGCACCCCTTTACAGTACGAAACAGTGTTATTTTTAATTATGTGTACCTTCCTATTTATATTAATATTGCTATTCAATTTTAGTTTTATGGTATGGGACTATGTGCCTAAAATAAAGGATTTGTTATTATATTATATTATTATCTCCATAATATGTACCAAATTTCACCCACATCTCTTCAGTAGTTTTTGCCTGAAAGAGTTAGAAACATTCATCCATTCATACTTACAAACTTTCGTGTTTATAAAGTAAGTAGGATATCCTAAATGTCAATGTTTGTTGCTCAATCACGTCGTACGTATGAACGGATCGGGCTTAAATTTGGAACGCAGATTATAGCTTGGAAGAACACATAGGCAGATAGGCATCGCTCATCTATCGAGCCAGATAGTGTTGCGGTAAAAGTTGGTCGGCATACCTACGCATACTACCTACGGCATATTATTCTTTTCGCCCGATTTTAGCTTGATCAGTCGTCCGGACACGATCTTCTTGTTATCTTATTGTAATACCTTAAATATACATTGTAAGTGTATTTATGTACCTATACTTAGTTATTATACATATGTATTAGTTTTTAATCACTTCCAATAAAAACATTTCATAGTTCATATAAAGACGTGATGAACTGATTTATTTTTAAGTCTTGAAATTTTTATGTAATTAAGAAATAGGCACATTTTATTATTTTAAGAATATCGTTTACCGGAATGCAAACTGTTGGCTATTGTTTATAAGACTTTCTTGTAAGAATTTGGTAGGAAATATTGTTACACTTTTCAAGAGAAAACTTTTCTTGGCACACCATACGCAGATCGCGTTCTGTGAATGAAGCTCAGCGTCATGCTGCGGAAATGAAAGAAATTTTCGAGTGAACTCGGGACCGCCGAGTGTACCGGAGTGACCACCGACCTCCACCTAACCGAGTTAGGGCCTATTCAGTGCGACGCGGATGACCTACGCGGATGTCCGCGACGGACGGTAAAATATATGAAACCTTACAGCGCGTTCAGAGCGACGCGGAGCTGTCCGCGTCGCGGAGAGCTATCCGCGCGCGGTCGGAATCGCTCCGCGCCGCTCCTCCGCGCCGCGGATGTCCGCGAGCGGACGGTGCTTGGTTCTAATGTAGTTGTTCAGTGCTGGGCGGACAGTCGCGCGGAGCGGGCGTACAATACTGTCGTTGTCATGGCGGCTGCGTCTAATGTGCGCATGCGCGATCCGCTGCGCACTGAACGACAAATTCATCCGCGACGGATGCAA
Source organism: Ectropis crepuscularia (assembly GCA_963693475.1). NCBI lineage: Eukaryota > Metazoa > Arthropoda > Insecta > Lepidoptera > Geometridae > Ectropis > Ectropis crepuscularia. The sequence continues at coordinate 10,183,303 of OY856339.1, read as the reverse complement.
AACCTAGTCCGCGTGCGGACGGTCCGCGTCGCACTGAATAGGGCCTTAGAGTTTCCGCAGGCGAGCCTACATCGGTAGGTTAACGGTACCTACTTACGTGAGTTTTTGCATCAAAACTCAGTGTTTCGTTGGTGTGTTGAGTGAAACAAGGCAGTAAATAACAAACAATTATCTGTTACAAGTTGGGAAATACTATACCTATGTTTTTAAAATATTGTAGATAGTTTGCACTGACCAAATCAGTACTAGTTATACTATTACCTACCTACCTACCAACCGAAATACATTTACAAATAATAGTTGAGATGGCAGATATTACTTACGAGGACAGCTTGACTCCTCTTATCTCTGCACTTGTATATAACGGGTTGTTGTGTCAACTTTCGGTAAATTATTAGACTGGCCGCGAACAAATCCGTTCTCCATCATAAATATATTTCACGTCAATTTATACCAAAATTATATATTTATAATGTGATAAGATAATCGCAATACTAGATATTTAGGTACACCATAATATACATAGTACTAGCACAAAATTTACGTCTATTACCTTCGAAAACTGATTCTAGCGCACCTTTCCTACGCCACCGCGTCGAATCTCGTGAGTCATGACGTCACACGTCGAATGCGGCGCGCGGCTTTTTGATTTTTAGTAACTGATTTTAAAAAGTTCACAGATTTGTCATTTATTGAGATATTCAAGATTTTTTTTCGACATCTTTTATATTTATTTTTCTTTTCCCTACAAATCTACGTGATTATTTTTTGTTAATTTATACACTGTAGAAGTTGGAGCGAGAGCTATATCAGCAAAATCTCTCTATAACCTGCTTAAAGACCTTGGCTTGTCCACAAGTGCAGTAAGTTCTATACTAGAACGAGTATCTAAAGCTGCACTAGTAGGATCATATCGGATTTGGCTGGGCAGGGAGAGAAATACGAGTAGTGAAGGTGAGTGTTGACGTACGTCACCAAAAGGGGCCCCTTTTAAACCTACGGCCAAGTCACAAGTCTTGGGGGTCTGTTTGAGATTTCTCTCTCTGCCACACGATGGACCCGGCACCCGCACGGTGAATCCATGGAATGCTAAGAAGTTCGTCTCGTCTCTCTATTGGAAACTTCCTTTTTAAAAGTTTGCATAAACCTTGGATAAATGAAGCCCCGACTAGCAAATAGAGTATGTCTTTAAAATGTGCCTAGTATTTGGTGAATAAGTAAAGATAAAAATAAATACTCTAAGATGTCTTGTTTAAAAAGACGGTATAATATATTTATGTGTGTATTTATGTTTTTCAGGTATAAAAAAAATGTCTAATTTCGGATCGTATTACTCTCATGTTGATTAAAATAAGGCTTAAATTCAAATTAATGCTACGCGAACCATTTCGGTAAATTTGTGTGCATATCGTGTTACTTTCAATATGCCTACAAAAATAAATAATGTTAAAATAATTATGTTTCACCGCGTCGAAGTTCGATCCAAAATCCAAACTAATATGCCCTGCAGGGGTAAGGTCTTGAATCGAGTCGCCTGAATTTAGGGAGGGAGGGGGAGAGGGGGTTGGGGGAGGGGATGGGAACACCCCCCCACCATTTTCGCCTGCCGGAATCGCGTAGTTTTTTTTAAATTTAATATCAAATATCATTTTATCTACTCTATTTAAACACTTTTACACCTAACCTTGGGGGAGGGGGAGTGGGTAGGAGGGGGGGTTAGGGGCAGGGAACCCCCCCCCTGAAATTTTCCCCTGCCGGAACTGCATAGTTTTTTTTAAATTTAATATCAAAGATCATTTTGTCTACTCTACTAAAACACTTTTACACCTAAATTTAGAGCGGGGGAGAGGGGTAGAGGGTGGGGCTAGTTGTATCTGTCATTGATCTGGACCTAACAGGTCAGAGTTGGATTTGTCACTAATTTTGACCTAACCGGTCTAACTTGGACTCTGGGTGGGCTCCCGCCAGAAGCTCTTGCGGTCGCCCCTGAATCTTGCTTAGCCACACTCAGCCTTCGTTTCGCTACGGAGGTCGCCGGCTCGCTTCGCTCGCCACCTTCCCCCTTCGCTCAACTCGACTTCATGCGGCGAAGCAACATTCAGGACCTCCCTTGAGCTTCTGGCTCCCGCATTTTTTATAAACACTCTAGGGGTAGTAGCCACAAGACTAGGTGGAGTCGGGGTGCTCTGTGTCGGTTTTGTGACTAATTTCAACCTAACCGGTCTGAGTTGGTCTCTGGGTGGGTGGGTAATTTGTTAAGTATTGAAGGGAGGAAAACGATTTTAACAAAACGATGTACGAGTATTTATTTTAATTTATAAACATAGTTGATTACACTGATCATGATCAACATCAAAAAAAAACATTTTATTTTTTTTACTTTATTGAACCTCAAAAATCGCGATCAAAACGTTTCGTTTCACGAACTTAGACATAGCAGACATTCAAATTTATGCAATATTTCCTGATATTGCGTTCCATTTCACGCATCCGCGTGTTTTTCGTGTGAATTTACAGAAATTTTAAATATTAATTAAAAATATTTTCGTGCAACTCCGGCAGCTAAAATCGAATTGGGAGGGTCAAGACAATGCCCCTTGACCATTCCACATTAGCAGTATCCTCAAATTCAGGCGACTCGATTCAAGACCCGACCCGTCTTGTTAAATATCCATTCTCTGATATTGTTCTGGTGAATACAAATATTACAAATCATTCTTCGTGCTTCATCTCTAACCAGTAAACTTCAGAAGTCAGAACTCATCTGTCAGAGTATGTCAGAGTCAGAACTGGTCAGAACTTCAGACTTCAGCTCATTTTGGATTTTGGTCCAGAGTTTGGGCTCTAGTATTAGTGTTCTGTGAGTTTGGGTGAGTTTGGGTTGATACTTGTCGAGCGCTAGAGCAAATTATTCAATTTAATTTCCGGTCATAAATGTGATGGAAGTTACTTTTATCTAAATTGAAATACATACAACAATAGGTACTTACCTGAAAGATAATAAGTAAGTTAACAGAAAGAATTTAATTTAAATTACCTATATCAAGTCAACATTGTAATCTGAGAAGCAGACAAAAAAGAAAAATGAATATTTCTACGGCAACGCTACGATATGTAATTCTTAATTTCATAATTATAATTAGTACGGTGTGTGGTCAGAACGAAGAAGTAAGATCTGAAGAAGATGTTGGAGTGAAATATGCAAATAGATGCGAGGTCTGCAAAATATTAGCAACAGAGTTACAAGGAAGGCTTGTAGAGACCGGTAAAATCCACGACGTCATCGAAATTGGATATTCCCTTGACGACGTGCAACCCAAAAAGAAAACGAAATATGAAAAATCTGAATTGCGGCTAATTGAGTCATTGGAAGGTGTCTGTGATAAAATTTTGGAATATAATATTCACAAAGAACGCCAAGATAGCACACGGTTTGCGAAAGGTATGAGCCAGACATTCAAAACTCTACATGGACTTGTCGACAAAGGTGTGAAAGTTGATCTGGGCATCCCTTTGGAACTCTGGGACAAACCTTCTGCTGAAATAACTCATATGAAAGCACAATGTGAAAGCCTTTTAGAAGAAAACGAAAGTGCTGTCGAGGATTGGTATTGGAATCACCAAGGAGATATAGATCTAAAGATCCATTTGTGCACCAAACATGCCTTACAGGGTACTGATGATTCATGTTTATATGAAGTGCTTGTGCCAAATACCAAGGGTGATGTAGCCAACAATGACAAAACGGAACTTTGAGATTTAACTTATTATAGTTAATAAATGCAACTGAACAAACTTAAGTTACCTGTGATATGTGAGGCAATCTACTAACTTTATAGGCCTGATCTCAAATGCAAATCTCTAGAAGATGTATTTTATTAAATACAACATACGATAAAATTATGTCATTACAGATATCCTATCCTGCCTATGTTGTTAGTTCTAGTGCAAATAATTATACTAACACCCAATTCTTTAAACTTATATCTCAGGATTGTTTGCCTCTCATGTAATTCACATGTGGAATGTCTGAATATAAACAGTTGTGAAATATGTTTAGTTGTAGGTTGGAATCAACACCACTATTAAAACCTTTTTAAACTTGTAATGATTAAGCTGTTCTATTTGCCTTTTTTAATGTCTTTGAGTAATGTAAGAAAACTTGAGTAATTTATTATTTTTCTATACTTATATTTAATCAGTCATAGATCAATAAGTATTTGTAAGTTAAGTAAGTAAAAGAAATGTTGTCACTACTTATCATTATTTGTCTGAAGGTAGAATAATACTTAGCAGACATTCAGTAAGTAGTAAAACAAAATCTTGTTGATAACTTAAAGCTAAATTATCTAATTTAATTGAATTATTGGATTATGGCCTTAACTCTCTCCTTGCAAGAGGAGGCCCCGAGTCCCAGCAGTGGGAACATTTAGTAGGGTGTTGATGAACTTATTTAACAGTCTATATTGAACTCCACTAAGTTTTCCCTACATGTTGAATGTTTTCAGACCATAAAAGTTTAATTCATCTGCTAAGTATATTTGCACTTTGATATTCCACTACAATGAATTAAGATTTTGCTTAAAGATGGCAACTTGTACAGACTTATGATTAGATTATGATTAGATGCCCTAAGCATCTATTTTGGGTCAAATTCCATAATAAATGAACTGTTGTATAAACCAGCAAGTCTTTGATTTGTTATAATTTTGCTAGAGGGTTTTTCAGGGTTTATCCCATATTAACTAATGAGCTTGTGGAATTCCACATTGGTCATTTACCTACATGTTCAAATATGTAATCTGGGTTAGGTATTTATTGTTCTTCAGTTTGTAAATTAATATTGCTACATTCATTGCCACAATTTCTATGAATATTATAAATAATGCTAAAGTCTGTCTGTTTTCATGCTTTTACCTACTGAATTTGAATGAAGTTTGATACAGAGGTAGTCTGGACTCTAGAGCCTGACAAACGACATAGGCTAAGTTTAAAAGGGGATGAAAGTTTGAACAAAGTTTTATCATTTTTGAAGCCAGCTTGAAACTTATTTATTAGAATGAATATGACATTTCAAAATTTAAAATTTTTATTTTTCAATTATATTTGAAGAAAATAAATTATTGTGAAATACCGGTAAGACGTGCGTTACACCGTGGAAAGCAGCTAGTATATTTGAAAATAGATATCCGACTGTATTCTGACTCACCATTCCAAAACAGAATATTCTAGCTATATAAATAATGATATGAAAAGATTATAAAAGCACATTTTTATTTTATTTTTACTCTCTGGTGTACAGACAAAAACGTGTTCAGAGAGGCAGTCAAAAGGTTAAAATTATCTACTTTATTGGTGAAGGCACAGTAGGCATATAATTTTCTAGAATATGCTGATAACCTTCTGGTATTTCATTTTGTTATAATATAATATGTACATTTTATGTTATTATGTATACTCAGATAAGTTCAATGCTATTCAAGGGAGATAACACGGGAACATACCCGCCCACACCAAAAACAATACTGGTTTTGTTCATCAAAACTTAGAAAGAGGTTCATGTTTGGCTGTACATTTTTTTTATAGTATAGAGAGACAAGATGAGCAGGACATGTTGCCTGATGGTAAGCAATATGCCTGTCCATAACAGCACATTGACACACAGCTATTGGAACACAAAGAGAGAGACAAACTTCTTAGCATCCCATGGATTCACCGTGCGGGTGCCGGGTCCATCGTTTGGCAGAGAGAAATCCCGAGTAGACCCCAAATCGTTACCTAGCGCCCGGAGATATAAGGTGATTTATATCTTAGCCCAGTAATTTCTGTGAAAACATTTCCCTTCAAACCGCCGTTACATAGTAATAATTGCACATCCAGGTATGGCGGCAGAATAACTGGCAAAGATGTGGAACTTCCCCAGGTGGACTCTGCAAAGAGCCCTACTTACTTATTTAATTCTCACTTTGGTAGGAAAAAATCCTACAGTTTCGTGTCACCGACATGCTAATGTGAATAGGCTACAATCCTAAAAAAACAAATTAGTCCGTCAGTTAGATTACTAAAAAATATTGTGTAGGTATTTTTTCTTTTGTTTCACAACCAAATAAATGCGGTCAAGTGCGAGTCGGACTCGCCCATGAAGGGTTCTGAAGCAGCAAGTAACATAATACCTACATTTGCGCTCTCGCGCAAAGTGGTAAAATGTGTCCCCCCCCCTGTAACTTCTAAAATAAAGGTATGATAAAACTAAAAAAAATATGATGTAGGTACATTACACAGAAATCTAAATAATAAGGTAATAGAAATGGCATAACTCTCAAATTACTTGCAAAACGCTTGTCGCCACATTTCCCCTACCCCCGCGATCACTACTACATGCGCGTAGTATTCAAATAGAGCTTCACTCACACATCAATAGCTGCACATTATCAACCTGGGTCTGTGATTGCACCACACACATCCATAAACGCTTATCAGTGAACCTACTAATACATTGAAAAATTAACAATTTTTCACATATACGCTAGTGCTTGACAAAAATTAAAACATATCGATATTTCAAAGTACGGTCCAATTTTAACATTCGGTAAAGGTTATTATTGATTTCATTAATTAGGTGTATTACACTACAACAAAGTCAATATGCCTACCTATAAAATAAGTGAGTCACATGGGGTATACTATTGTTTCGAAAACTGAACTATGTAATTCTGACACCACATGGGCTTAGGTATAGTTGAAGAACAAAGGTTGTTGTATATTTTGTACATCGAGCAACTCGATCTTCCGCGCAAGCACGGAAGGGAAGTAGCCTTTGCTAAAAATTATTGTTCAAATCTTTCTGTCATTTCTTGCGGGAGGGGAAAGTTGCACACTAGCGTAAAGCCGCACTATTACATACAAAACATACCTGTACCGATCCATTGCCGACCATACTCACACAGCCAAATCACTAACACATAAAAAATAAAGCACCATTCACAAATCTAGCCCCGCCCTCAGTGTATTCCACGCCACAGTATATTATCAAACTCCATGGTCCACGCGGACTTGTACTTTGACAAAGGGGAAACGCTGTGTATGTCTACTCCCTTCCGTGTTGCTCGCTGATTTTGTATGAAAACTAATAAAGTCTTAAAAATAAAAGCTTACAATAGATAAATACTGCCTCAGTTATCTTAATATTTATTTTGCACGGACGAACAATCGCGCGTTATAGCCAGTATGTATATACTTTTGTTAATAATTAATGAATTATGAAGTAATGTTTACCGCGAATTAAAAGATTGTACGTACGGGTGTAATGTTAATTGCGTACAATTTTTTTTATCGATTTATTATGTTACTTTATCGATAAAACTATGTAAAATTTAAAATAAACATTTCATCGTTTATTTTTGGGAAAGTAAAATTGGACCGTCACAGCACTAACTCACAATCGCTACCTGCGGTTGTACCATGGAAGATTAGAGGTTATGACGATATCTTTAATTTTACATTACATTGCTGTTTATGCTTGTACCACTTTAGATGTTAATTAATGTATGCAGCAATGGTATGCAAAATGACGATCACACCAAAAATTTATAACTATCATAGTGAATCATTGAGCTCCGTTTATTTTATTAAAAAATACAATTAAAATAAAATAAAATACCTATCAATGAAATGTAATCTCATTATTGGTATAATTGCAAGTTGTGGAAGAACTTCCACAGTTGTTTATGCTGCATAACACAAGTTTTTAAAGATGATTCACGCCTGCCGGTTCGAACAAGACTAAACTACAATTCGAGCACTGGTGGCCTACAAGTCACCTGTGCGGCGACAATGTCACGCGGTCATGCGACTTCTAGTACCTTATTATTTAGATTTCTGTGGTACATTATCATGCAAACTTCCACCGAAAATTTGTTTGAACTCGATCTAGTAAGTAGTTCTTTTTTAGTACGTCATAAACACACTTTATTAAAGCATCGATCAAAGTTACAACAAACTACAAAAACTTATGTATTATATTTATGTTACTTGCTGCTACGGAACCCTTCATGGGCGAGTCCGACTCGCACTTGGCCTTTATTAATAATTTGATAAAAGAAGTAATAGGTATGTGTCCAATATTTTCCATGATCTAGCTGACGGACTAATTAGAATGGTTTATTTTTAACCCAGTCCGATACCCTATTGTATATCTATCTTTAAAACCTTTAAGTGTATATACGTATAGCACATGCGGCTCTGATATAGGTGCCGGCAAACAAGTTGACCCAATGATGTTGGCCGCGCAGAAACGTTTTTAAGGTCTCTTTGGTGGAAGTATACATGCGCGAACTTTCCCCTTCCACGTCAGTTTTGGGTCAACTAGTTTGCCGGCCACTATACCACACCCCGGACACTCGGCCTAAAATCTATACAGACGGTGCAGTTGACATACCTACACTCACACATCTCGCATATGTCGTTCGAACGCATTTACGCATGTGTGCGTGTCATCTATGTCGTGTCGCTGAGTGCTTCTCGCGTTCTTGCGGGGTAGGAAGCTTGAAACTGGCGGGGGGTGGGGAGTGTCCGTTCTATCTGTATTATCTATTCTATGACTATACCAAGCTCGAGTGTGCGCATACTCGAGCGGCCTGCGTGGACGAATACATCCTCATATCATAATTATATACACGTATAACACATCGTATAGGCCGTGTGATGTGCGCGTTATACGCTTTCAGGATGGGTGAAATCTTGCGAGTTCGCGTCACCACTTGCGTAACAGCTTTAAAAATATCACAATTTAATATCACAACGAGTCTTGAAACGTCAACAATGAAACGATGTCTTTTCGAACTAAGAGTCATCATCATCAACAGCCCACAAAATGTTCCCACTGCTGGGACTCTCAGCCTTCTCTCGCAAGGAGAGATAAGGCATTAATCCACCACGCTGGCCCAGTGCGGGTTGGTGGATGTCACATGACTTCGAAAGATTCTAGGTACATGTCGGTTTCCTCACGATGTTTCTCTTCACCGTTTTAAGTTAGCGGCATTACGGCGGTGCGTGTGGGGTTTGAACCCGGGGTTACATACATTCTCTTTGCCCGGGGTCTCCGGATCGGCAGGCACCTTTCTTCCGACTAGACCAGCCGTAACTTCTACTACGAGCTACGAGTACCCCGATAGAAAAAATCTCTTGGTTATATGGCTATTACTTCATCTGTCAATAAGAATCGCAGTTATGTCATCTAGCACTCCATACACACATGGGTACGAAAGAAATTGTCGTTTCAGTGTAGTTAAGGCATTGATATTTGTCCTCTGTTGTGTTAGCCTATCTTGCCCCTTTTCTGCCCAAATACTTCTATTATTTTCTACTTATATATTTCTTTATCTAAGGACCAAAGGCTATTGCCACAAATTTCCACATGATGAATGCTGCACGAATGAAAATAAAAAACATGTATTATAATAAGCACCTTTTTTAATCAACTGTCAAAAATATTATATACAAATAATATCTATGCAACAGTTTCATGCACCTATGTGTTTATTCATTTACACAGAGATATTGGTGCTACCAATAGCAGGCATCCTGCAATTTATACGAGAATCAAATAAAAATAACTTAAAAATGTAAATAAATATAATTAAAACTAATAGGATTAAATACATTCACACACTTGTACTCGACCAGCACTCATACAAAGGATTTAAAGGTGATGTTACATTCTACAAATAATTTATCACATCAGTGTAGATGTCTGTGTGTGGAGTTTCCAGTCTCCTTCGATGTCGAGAGGGACGCAATAGCTCTAAGAGCTAAGAGCCACAGCGAGCTGTCAAAACTCATCACTGCAGACGACTTACGTTTGGGATTACCAATCCGACATTTAGCATCAAGTTCACTTTGACATTTGCACATATTCCACAATGTATACATTGTTGTAAAAGAGTTAGGATTCTGATAATCCTCGGTTAATTAAAAACCATAACAAAACAACCCATATCGCAGAGCAGAGTACGGGTCCTTGTATATACAGCTAACGGTGCTGCTAAAATACTATTGTTTAAATATTAACTCTCACATTCATCGGAGTACTTTAGTGTAGCTTAAAGGAAGAATAAGGAAAGTCCAAAGGAAAATTAACCAGTAGCTTGACTAGTAGAAAGCGCGAACCGTGCGCAGTTTAGCACCTCCCATCAATCTGAGAGCTAAAATTATTGTCATTCGTCAACATGTCCGTCACTCGACCGTATCGACCCAAGCTTCGGCCTGTGATCTCTTAAACCCGTTTCTATACTGAAAATTCGGTAACTCCAATACGCAAGCAATCTTTTGAGTGAGAAATGACAGACGAGTGTTATTTCAACAGCTCAAAATGAGTTTTTTTTAGAGCGCTACGCGACGATTGTTTCCGTAATATCATTTTGTCTCGTGGGGGTCTAGAGGAACTGGTTGGTGTCCTGGTAGTCCTCTTCTTCGGTGTCGGAGCCGTCGTCGGTCAGCTGGCGGTGTGGGGCCTCTTCCGACTTCCGATTACGGTTAGAGCCCGATGCATCTGGAACAAGACAAACATACTGTAAGTCGGGGATTCTCTAGGCGGTGTATACCAATAAAATAGGACATAATAAGTGATAGAAGGATAGATTGTAGCCAAAGCCGGTTATCGAATAGCGATTAGGCTCGCATATACTGCCGATAGATTGGATTGGGGAGTCTTTATGGTGAAACAAAGAGAAAACTCTTGGGTGTTCGTGACAGTACTGACGAGAAGGATTGAACGAACTCGCTTTCACGCTAGTTTAGACAACATAGCCGTATTATCTAAGATTTTTTTTTAATAAAAATGTTGGAGAAACATTCGTAGGAACATAGTTTGAAATTTTAATACAATCAAATATTATGGGAACGATTTTGAAAATTCCTTCACAAATTAGAGTGCTACTTCTACATCGCAGAGTTAGCATATGCTATATTCTATATTGTCAATTTATTAAGTTTGATATTAAATAGTCCACGTACACAGGGGGGTTGTTTTACAACAAGAATGAACCGGAATGTTAGAGAAGAAAATGATATGCTTAACAGATTCAGTACAATGACTATTCAATATCTTGAGACCTTTATCGGTCTAAGGACAATTCAGAAGTGCTTAGTATAAGTACATAGTTACCTATGTATTACCGTAGTATAGTTATCAATGTAATTTAGTGTTGTTAATAAAGCTTCTGCCTCTATTATACTTCACACGCTAAAATAAAATATAATTAAATCATACAAAATGTTAAACAAGGCAGTGTTATCTAAACTACAACATCCGCTATACAAACACTACGAAAACCAAACTGAGAGTAGGCAACTGAAATTGTTGCTAAGCCTCCTATCAGTTACTTGAAACTACAGGCACACAATGAAGTTTACTTTGTAAACATAAAAGCAACATAATAAAGATATTAGTGACGCACGCAATACTTTATGCTATTAGAGTTGGGCGGTTTTATTATGGCTTCTCTGAAACTGGAACTTATGGTGCATTTTAGTTAGTATTTTTTACAACAATCGTAACTCTTGCACACAACTGACACAACACGTGAGTGTTCCATTTCGACTCTCCAAAAAAAAAATGTTCTGTGATTTGGATATTATGTAGTTTTCTACTCTTCTTATTTACACTCCAAAAGATTTCTCTAGAACGAAAATGTATTCTTTTTATGTAATTTTTTTTATTTCATACTAGCAGTGCCCCGCGGTTTTACCCGCGTACTTCCCGTTCCCGTTATTTTCCCGAGATAAAAAGTAGCCTGTGTTCTTCCAGACTATAATCTAACTGTATTCCAAATTTCAGCCTGATCCGTTCATACGTTACGGCGTGATTGAGCAACAAACATCCATACTTTGACATTTATAGTATTAGTGGGATGAAATAGTAGACTAGTGTAGCGTTTCTAGTTCCTGGCAGCTTATAACCTGGGTGTACCAGTGTACCCGTTTAAACGAAGAGTGGGTTGTTTTCTTCTGGGTGAGGTTGTTACACCTTCGACTTTAACTGCATCGATCAGGTGATTTAAGGTAAGAGAGTAAAGTTTAAAATAACAAGTCAATACAATAAAAACACGCCTTAATATCCAAATACTTCTTTTAAATAATAACTCAGAGGTTCAATATTACATATTGATTGATTACATATTGAAAGTAATTCAATTTTGTGATTTTAGTGTGAACTACGAAACAACATCTACGTTCCGCTTCAAAACAAACCTACTTTCAATGGAGTGTGTGGGAAGTAGCGATTTGTATCCTGAGAAAGTAGAATAGTGTGTGAAACCGTCGAACGACTCACATTCGTACTAATATTAGAAACGGGAAAGTTTATATGTGTACAGATGTTTGCTGCTCTTCCACGCAAAAACGACTCGAGAGATCTGGATGAAATATGGTACATTTATTGATAATATAGTCAGCAAATTCTGGAATACCACAGAGACTAATTTTTATCGCGGGAAAATAACGGAACTACACGGGTAAAACCGCGGGGCATTGCTAGTTTGTTCTAATTACGAGTCTATACCTTTGTCGCGCAAATCTGTACAAAAATATATGTATTTTACCGAAGATAACCTTCAATTGACCGCCTTCCCGCTTGATGTAAATCTAGAAATCTACTAAGGTGGAGCCCGGTTACTCAGAAGAAACTGACTCACTCTACATTTGCACCCAGATTGTACCCATTGGGGAAACCGCACTCGAGCAGCATATTCCATTACTTGCACGCACGTATATCGAAAGTGGAGTCACGTTTAACGTTCAAGTTTACGAAACGTCAACAATATACCACGTACACCGATAGTATGGTAGAGAAAAACCGTCAATTTATAGGCTTGTCGACTAATTTTTGATTTAATGTGTCATCAAAAGGCTACTCAATAACTAAAACATAGTTTGTTATCTTAAAAACTTCCCGTGATATCACGATTTTAAAATCACAATTTTAGACTTTCTCAAAAACGCTTCATACAAAAACGCTATTAAAGCGTGACGTCACAGTCTGGCATTTTCTATGCGTCGCGCGTAAAGTTTGTATGTTAGCTATATTAAATATTGCATTTAGGAAACTGGTTTCATATCAAAAGTCACTTTAAATTGAATGGGTTATCCAATGGTATATACATTTTCTAATAATTTCGTACTTTTAAAATGGACTAGCCCATCCAACTTTGAATGATCATAAAGTAAATTAAACAATAGGATTTCAAAATTAAAGTTGGTGCGTATTTTATTCTATTTAAATACTGTCATTATATCAAATAGTTTAATACAATTTCAGGATCAGTCGTCATGCCTATTAAACGCATGATAATCATGAGATTATAAAGCTACAGTCGATTTATAACGTTAGTTTAATTTAACGTCATTAGATTGTATCACTTACTTAGCGGACAAGCTTATAAGCGTTATTAGAAATAGGAACGCTTCAGAACGTATTTTTTATAACGAAACGGGATGAGGAAGTCATCTGCGTGATGTCAGTCATTCTTTAGTATAAAAAAACACATGCCTTCAAAGCGTTACACAGTAATATTTAGCCATTAGTGTTTGGCGATAGAAAAGCTGACAAACAACTAGTTTTTGGTTCCCGGCGTGTGAGTAGGCAAATACAGGCATCGAGTAATTACCCAGTTACCTGCATGCGGGTCCCACAGCGGCTCGAACCGGCGCGACTTGGGCGGCGGCGGCGACGACGAACCGTCTCTGGAAAGATGGAAATACTCAAGTTAGAGACATATAGTTCCTAAATTAAATGCAGGTACAGCCTGAAGTCTTGGGTGAAATTGTGGGGGGTTTACAGTAACAATTACAATTTATGTGTGTGAATAAATGACACTTTGTTGCACGTTACAATAGGGTACAATCCTCAAAAAAACTAGGTAGCCCGTTAGTTAGATTGGCAAAAAATATTGTACACGTATTTTTTCTTTTGTTTCACAAACAATAAATGACGAAGATTCAAACAAAGCGCGCTTCAAAGTTTCGTGTGACGTCACTTATTGTGAGTACGATTTTTACTCACTTGTGACGTCGCGACCCCCCACTCTCGAAGTTTGATGGTCTACATCTTTGACGATTTTTAATATTATGAAAAAACAAAAAATACGTGTCCAATATTTTTCCATGATCTAGCTGACGGACTAATTAGGATGGTGTATTTTTGACCCAGTCAAAAATCGCGGGTAACAGCTAGTTACACATATTTATTGGGTAAAAGGGGGAAGCGCTTAACATCTAGTTTCCCCAAATGTCAACCTCTCCTGCGCGCGGTACACCCTGCTGCCGACTAACGAGGCTCTGACGACCGAATCAATGGCGGTATATCCATTTAAAAGCCAGTCCTAAATTGACCTGGCCGGTGACGGGCAGCGGCGTCATCGGTGCAAAGGACTGGCTCCGCGGTCACCAACCCGCCTGCCAAGCGTGGTGACTATGGCAAACACCCCCCCATATGATGGTCACGACAAAGAAACGGCCCCTAGTCCCCGGCGGCTCCGTTATTCCAGGCGCTGGTGGTAGCCTTGGTTCCGGCGGAGCATGGGGTGCTAAGAATCCCCGGCAGACGTTCCGCCACCAAACCCAACGACTCGACCTGGCAACGTATAACGCACGGACGCTGAGGGCTGACGAAAAGATTGTGGAGCTGGAAGAAGAAGTGGACAAGTTGCGCTGGGATATCATAGGGTTATCCGAAGTCCGTAGACAGGGCGAGGACAGAATAACCCTCGAATCCGGCAACTTGTTCTACTACCGGGAGGGAGATCAACAATCCCAAGGGGGTGTCGGGTTTATCATCCGCAAGTCTCTCGTCAACAACGTGTTAATGATCGAGAGTGTGTCGAGCAGGGTTGTATACCTTGTACTTAAAATAACCGACCGGTATTCATGGAAGGTCATACAGGTATACGCACCGACCTCGACACATCCCGACGAAGAGGTTGAGACCATGTATGAGGACATCTCCAAAGCCATACATGTCTCGCCAACACATTTCACAGTTGTGATGGGAGACTTCAACGCGAAACTAGGCAAACGTAGCGGTGATGAGTTGAGAGTGGGACAATTCGGATATGGGCAGCGGAACCCAAGAGGGCAACGTCTAGCTGATTTCTTGGAAAGGGAGAGCCTCTTTATGATGAACTCCTTTTTCAAGAAACAGCCACAACGAAAATGGACCTGGATTAGCCCAGATGGTTCCACAAAAAATGAGATCGACTTCATTATGACGACTAAACGGCAAATATTCAGCGATGTCTCTGTGATCAGTAGGGTTAAAACCGGCAGCGATCACCGTATTGTAAGAGGCACGCTGAATCTAAACATTAAGTTCGAAAGATCACGTCTAATGAAGTCCACGCTCCGACCAAATTATGCTCAAATCGAAGATCCCGACAACTTTTAACTCGAACTTCAAAATCGCTTCGAAGCCTTAGATGAATGCGTAACGGCGGATGAAATAAACGACAGGCTGGTGGAAACTGTTCAAGCAGTTGGCAGGGAATTTTATAAGAGCCGACGCCAGAATAGAACCCAAAAGCTCTCCGATCATACTCTGAATCTCATGGCGGTTAGGCGAGATATGCGATTGCAGTCTTCGGTCGACATGACGGTATACAGACGGCTCAATAGACAGATTTCTACTTGTGTGCGACGCGACATACGCTGCTTCAATACTTCGTGTATTGAAGAAGCGATCAAGCGGAATAAAGGCTCGAAAGTGTTCGCAAGAAATCTGTCTCTTGGGCAAAGTCAATTGACCAAACTGAAGACCGACAGTGGTAACGTCGTCTCGGAAGTCTCGCCGGAAGTCAGCCTGTATGAGATTAGGATGGCCCTCAAACAACTTAAGAACAACAAGGCACCTGGCGACGACGGAATTACGACTGAGCTTCTGAGAGCGGGTGGAAAACCGGTACTTAAAGTCCTCCAGAAGCTGTTCGACTCCGTCATACTTGACGGTAATACGCCAGAAGCGTGGAGCAGAAGTGTGGTGGTGCTCTTCTTCAAAAAAGGTGACAACACCTTGTTGAAGAACTACAGACCCATCTCACTTCTGAGCCACGTTTATAAGTTGTTTTCGAGGGTAATCACGAATCGTCTCGCACGCAGGTTTGACGACTTCCAGCCACCCGAACAAGCCGGTTTCCGAAAAGGCTATAGTACCGTAGACCACATACATACGCTTCGGCAGATTATTTATACAGAAAACCGAGGAGTATAATCGGCCACTATGTATAGCGTATGTGGACTATGAGAAAGCCTTCGATTCCATCGAGACCTGGGCAGTGCTTCAGTCTCTCCAGCGATGCCGCATGGACTATCGCTATATCGAAATGTTGAGGTGCATTTACAGCAAAGCCACAATGTCTGTCCGATTACAGGACCAGTGCACAAAACATATCCGGCTACAGAAAGGCGTGAGACAGGGAGATGTTATATCTCCGAAACTGTTCACTGCCGCGCTGGAAGATGTTTTCAAGCTACTGGACTGGAACGGACATGGCATCAATATCAACGACGAATGCATCACTCACCTTCGGTTTGCCGACGATATAGTCATTGTGGCGGAGTCGATGGAGGACCTCGGTGCTATGCTCAGGGACCTCAGTAGAGTATCCCAACAGGTAGGTTTGAGGATATGGACAAGACGAAGGTCATGTCAAATGTTCATGTCTCACCTGTACCGGTTATTGTTGGGAATACCACACTCGAAGTTGTTGACGAATACGTCTACCTGGGTCAAAAGATCCAATTGGGTAGATCCAACTTCGACAAAGAGGTCCAGCGAAGGATCCAACTCGGTTGGGCAGCGTTCGGGAAACTACGGCACATCTTGGAGTCCAAAATACCCCAATGCTTGAAGACGAAAGTCTTCAATCAGTGCGTGTTGCCAGTGATGACTTATGGAACTGAGACGTGGTCCTTAACTGTGGGCCTCATAACAAAGCTCAAAGTCACACAGCGAGCTATGGAGCGAGCTATGCTCGGAGTCTCTTTGCGCGACAGAATCCGTAATGAGGATATTCGCAAAAGAACGAAAGTGGCCGACATAGCTCAAAGAGTAAGGAAGCTGAAGTGGCAATGGGCAGGCCACATCGCTCGCAGAACTGACAACCGATGGGGAAGAAAGGTTCTCGAGTGGCGACCACGAACCGGAAGACGCAGTGTTGGACGGCCTCCCACTAGATGGACAGATGACCTCACGAAGGTCGCTGGAAACCGCTGGTTGCAGGTTGCGCAGGACCGTTCGTTGTGGAAATCTAGGGGGGAGGCCTATGTCCAGCAGTGGACGTCTTACGGCTGATGATGATGATGATGATTGGGTAAAAAAACGGGTAACTCACGTGTGCCAAACGGGCAGCCATCGCGCGCGTACATTCTCTTTGAAAAAGGCCGCCGGACGCAACCGAAACTCGAGTCTGATTGACCGACCATATTACACGTGAGTTACCCGTTTACCCAATAAATATTTTTTTATTATATCGTGATTTAAGACTATATAATAGACATGAAATTAGCGACAGATGAGCGATAGCGGCGGTGGGGCGACGGCGGTGACGTGTTTGTAAGCACGGCACCGCTGGCCCCCCACTTCCGCCCGTTTCGTGCGCGCCTCCGTACTGCGCTATGGTTTTGTACACGTCGCCCGCTGTCGTTCGTACATCGCTAGCTCCGTGCCCGTAGCCTAAGTTATGTGTTTTGTTTACGATGTGTTTTTGGTGTAGGTGCAGGTACCTGTGGTCTCGGTCCCCGTTCTCGCTGGGCGGCGGAGAGCCGCGCGGCGAGGGCGGCTGGCTCAGCGCCTGCATCAGCCGCCCCTTGGACTCGTTCCAGATGTATAGATATGAGTATCTGGTGTAGGTGCAGGTACCTGTGGTCTCGGTCCCCGTTCTCGCTGGGCGGCGGAGAGCCGCGCGGCGAGGGCGGCTGGCTCAGCGCCTGCATCAGCCGCCCCTTGGACTCGTTCCAGATGCTCGACAGCCGCCCGTCGGGCCCGAACAGCAGCAGGAATGTGTCGATCAGCTCGCGAGACTTCTCCTCCCATTTCGTCAGTATGTCCACGCGTTTCTCGCCTATATTTGTCATCACCTGCAGATACGATTGAACATTAATAACGTAAAGCCACTTCTAATACTTAACTTTAAGCTTAGATAAAGAATAAGTAAATAGATCAGGTTTTTTCGCACGGTTCCTTTGTACCGATCGTAAGCAGATGAGGTGTATGTTAGCTATGGTAACATAGTGATGTGCCGCGACAAAAGTATGACACTTCCAAAAGAGCGATCAGACCCGTACTTTCGACGTAAAGCGTTTGTTTTAACTCTATACGTAGTATATTTATGTTATGTCTTTGAATTTGAGCGATTGATTGATTAAGTTTCCTCAATTGTATTTTTAGGGTTCCGTACCCAAAGGGTACAAACGGGACCATATTACTGAGACTATATTTTATTTTTATATGGTATAGAGCAGGGGTCCGCAACGTTTTGGGATCCATGGGCCACATGGTGAAAAAAGTTGATAAATACGGGCCGCACTTCTAAAAGATTGACACGCAGCTATTAGTCCAAATCATTACCTAGCATCGCCACTGGCCACTGTGTCACCCGGATATAAGATGTTTTATCTCGTAGCCCAGTTATTTCTCTAGAAACATTGCCCTTCAAACTAGAACACAGCAAATGTTTGCATACTATTGCTTGGCAGCAGAATAATTGGCAAAGGTGCGATACTTCCCCAGGCCGACTCTGCAAAGAGCCCTACCACCAATGATCACCGAGTCTCTACAATTATTTCTACTTCGGCTCATTGTGAAGTTTAGCGATTATTCATCTAAATTAAAATTGTAGCAAAATATTCAACGGTATTGCTCTGGTTAGGCGTTTTATGAAATCGTTTGTAGCTCACCTTCTTCCCTTTATCTTTGAGTTCGTCCATCTTGTTCTGTAGTCTGAATTTCTTCTCGTTTAGGAATGAGACGTTGAGTTCCTTAGCAGAGTACCCTCTTGCGAGGTTTCTCCGCACGTAGATATCGTAGTCGCGTACTATCCGCGCCACGATGTCTGACGTCGATACACCTGAAATAGACGAATCATAAATTGTGAACTTGTAAATATTGAGAGCACTTAGGTATGACTCAAAATAACCACACGGAAACATGCTTCGCTTGTTAAGTGACGTAATATTGTAGACGTTGTTTTTCATACAATTGTTATTTTGAAAACTAAAACTCAGGAATATCAGGATGTGTGTGACTCAATGTGTGTGAGAATTATCTTAAAATGACACGTCCTTCCTTTGAAATCATTGCTTAAAATAAATCTCTGGTTATTTTTAGTTTCCGCAATAGTAGGCTATTACGTCATTGATATTGAATAATTTCAAGTACCTAGAAATTAAAATGAGAGCAATATTTATGGGCCAATAGTATCCACTTGGCCTAGCACATGCATCAGTACATACTTTAAAGTTTATAGAATGCGTGTCCGTAATCGCAACCAATAAGTATACCTATATAAGGTGTTCCAATATATTTTAATGTGTATTTATGTATTAGGTATATAACATGACAAACTAAACACAAATCGAATATATCATTGATGTAATAGAAATTTAATTTTTTTGCTGTTTTTTCAAAGACCGCCGAACTGAATTCGATAAAATTGATACGCGACCACCTCCAAACTGTGATCTATCAAACGCACAGATAATCATCGAAGTCGATTCACGATCGGCGGAGCAATCGCGTGACATACACAAAAAGAAGGAAAAAAGAACATATAATCGATTTCAGAACCTCTTACTTTTTAAAATTCTGTTAAAAACTGCTTCCTGTGTATTATCTATCTATAAAGGTACAAGTTCGCGCTGAGACCGCGACCGGAGACCGCGACATGCACTTGACACTATAGAATTGTATGGGCGCCAGTTCGCGCCGAGACCAAGACAGGAGACCGTGACACACACGTGTCACGGTCTCGGCACGAACTGGCGACTGGCGCCCATACAATTCCATAATGTTATATTATGCCTGTCGCGGTCTCAGCGCGAACTTGTCCGCATCGTACCCGAGCGGCCATATGTGGCCGCTACTTTAGACCTTATGACGTCGCGTGACGTCACGACGCCCACACAGCGCTTGGGCAAGGATGGCAAGGAAGGTACCTTTACACTTAAGTATCAATAAAACTCACCTTCCGTCCTCTCGGTCGCGACGAACATGTCCTTAGCCTTGATCATCGCGTACGTGTCCTCGCAGTCCTCCGTGGTGTAGGGAATGTCGTCGTGTGCCAGGAAGTCGATCTTGTGTTTCTCGAGGAACTCTTCGTCGTATTCCCATGGCGCGTCTCTTACTACCTGAAAAGAAATAGAAACTCTGGATATATACTAGGGCTGCTATCGGTATACTAGTACTTAACTATGAAGATCCCAGTGCCCTTCGTCAAACTACAGAAGCAGGCCCCAGTGGGGGTGAGTAAAATCTAACTTAGGTGGAACCCAAAACAGATGAGTATGTTACTAAGATTTCCCGTCCAAGAACGGGTAGTTTTCTTTCCGGATTTGTGCCAGGCATCCGGGTCCGCCTACCGTCCGTACGAGAAAATGAAATGGGGGAAATTATCTGGATTTTGGATATCTGTGTAGGCACCTTTTTTTTTTATAGCCTAGAGTGACGAGACGAACAGGTCATGTGCCTGATGGTAAGCAACATGCCTGCCACATAACAGCACAGTAACACGCAGCTATTGGAACATGATAATCCAAATCATTACCTAGCACTGCACTGCGCTCGTCACCCAGAGATCTAAGATATTATATCTCTAAGCCCTGTAATTTCTCTGGAATCATTGCCCTTCAAACCGGAACACAGTAATGTTTGCACATTACTGCTTGGCGGTAGAATATTTGGCAAAGGTGTGGTACTTCTGCATGAACGCACCTATGCATCTACGCACCTGACATGATGCACTTATTTTAACCCTCAAGCAAACCCCAGGTTTCAGTGGCCGTATAGAAATAAGATGTTAATAGGCAACGTTTTGATATCTACTAATATAAGTTTAATTATAATTAATTTGGACTTAGAGGCAGACTTCGACGATTCTAGCTTATCAATTCTGTGATACAATAATCTCAGCTAATTATCGTCTAGCGACGACATTAGGTTCAAATAAGTCCGATATTTTAAAATCGTTAACCACTGTACCATCCGACGACCTGTCCAAAATTCGAATGAAACGATTTAGTTCATCTGCTTCTTTCTTACAGCCAAAGACTGGAATAAATTGTCGGATTCACTAATAGTATTTTCTGAGATATACGAGTATTATTGTAAATCTAAATTTATTCAAGATAAAAGTTGATGTATCTTCAAGGTCAGCGTGCATTATGTTCAACCACACTATTACGCGTGTTGGTGGTAAAACATGAATGTTTGTGCGGTAACTACAAGTAAAGGTAACTACATTCGGTAGCACATTATTCACGTTGCAGGAAAAATATCACAAATATTTAACACTACGTGTTCTTTTTGTAAAAGAAAACATAATTAATGTCAAAATTAATTCTTCAGACACACGCTCATTGCACATGTTAAGTCAATATTAGGTATTACATTAACTATTCTCTACCTAAAACTACATAGCAACATTTAATTTTTATACTACCTACCTAAAGTTGGCGGAACAGGTTTGACTGTCCAACTAGATTTAATAGGTACAACTTTGAATGTCTTCATATCTTGCATTTTTTTTAATCTCTCAGATTGTAAATTAATATTAATATATAGGAGTGTCTCAAACTGAGTATTGGCTCCGAATATTGATTTAACCTACGTTTTTTTAATATAGCCTGATCTGGTGTATAACACTTTTATATAGTACCATGTTGTACCTGACCTACCTTAATATTTGCTATAATATTAAATACAATTAAATTTTACATGTAATATTTATAAGAATAATCTAATATTAAGGATATGTTTACTTCGCACAATAAGATTTGATTAATGTTGATTGAGGTGCAATTGAGCGTGTTCCTAGTAATATTTCTTATTTTTTTATATGAAAATGATGCTGGAATCCTGTCCATCGGTATGGACGTACAAAAATACTACTACTATTACCAATTCTGAAGGCCCATTCTTAAATTACTCAACCATTGATTGCTTCATCAAGTTATAAATATAAGAGATCATTGATACAAAGATTCTTATCTTCCCATTAGGGTATCGGAATTTACCAATCATCAAACGGAATATTTTATTCCATAGGTAGTCAAATACTATGTGAACAACAAAACTTCTACATCATTTGGTTCCGCCCTCTCCTTTTACTGTCGGACCAGAAGACTAACAATACTCAAGCACCACCAGTTCTTGGCAGAAATTCCGAAAATTCGAACAAAAGCACATGGAATCTACATAATATTATACTCGTATCATACGCACTGCGAAACTGTGGGGCACTATCATACCTGAGTGCGCGTTTTCCAATTATATTTCAGTATATTTAAATCCCAAGTAAGTAAATAAATTGGTATCTTCTTTGTAAGAGTGACCCATTCTTTGCCTTTATTTTACGATAAGTAAGTTTTTTTTAACTGAAATGTATTTCTTAGTCTTGATTAAAAATTAAAACTAAGATAACGCTATCACACATTTCCTGTCATTAAAATTCTTGAAAGTCCCTCCAGTTTGAAGCATAAATATTTAATTTGGTGATGTAATCTGACCTTTTCAGATAGGTACCTTTACTTTATTATAGCAATTCCATAAATCAACACGGTCCGTAAGCGCGGCCGAACGCGACTGAATAAAATATCATCTTCTATCCGCAGACCGATAAATAATTCCATTTCTCAGCGCGGAGCGTAGGCTGATGCCTATCATTCATTGCCAAGGTCGGGGAGATTACAAGACAAATTGTAAAAAAATTGAGGTAGTAAAACATTTATAGTTTTGACTATTTTTTTATTCAAGTTCAATTCCCTTTTTCCTGAGATAGGTACAAAATTTGAAACTTTTCAAGGTCAGAGTGAATAGTTATATCAAAAGGATGGTTACAATCTTGGTGTCTTTAAATCGAAAGCGAATCTGTTTCTTCTAGGGAAGTGCGGTCCATCGTAACTGTATCGTCGCGATTTAATATTTTTCTACCGCCAAGCAGTAATGTGCACACATCGCTGTGTCCCGGTTTGAAGGGTAATGTTTCAAGAGAAATTACAGGTCATAGAAATAAACCATCTTACATCACTGAACCCTGAGAATAGGTGGAGTGACAATTTACGAAAGGCAGTTGGTGGCAGTTCGAAACGTAAAGCCGAGGATCGGGCCGAGTGGCGTATTATTGGAGAGGCTTATGTCCAGCAGTGGACGAATGCGGACCGATGCTGATTGCACTGCTTTGCTTTACATTGCTGATGTGACGAACACAGTGCACTGCAATGATTTGGACTCTTCACGTACCAATAGCTACGTACACTTATGTACAAGGCTGATGTTTACCATGTCCTGCTCGTCCGGTAACTCTATACAATAAAAAATACATGACGGTCGAGTAGTTACCTCATCAACGTATCTGCAATGCCGGACTGCTTCGTACCTCTCGTCCTCTGTCATGACTGTCCGCCCCTTACGGTTGTGCGTTAACTCGTCGTTGCAAACTGGAAACAAATCAAATTACACTTTTAGTCTAAGTAAGCAAACTTGTCAGCAGTATCTGTGAAGAAATGGCAAATATTGGGCAAACCTTAATCTAAATGCAAAAGTTTATAAGTATGGATGATAATGTTTTTTATTATTTTATGCAAAAACTACTGAATGGATTTGGATGAAATTTGGTGCATAGATAGTTACTGATCTGGAATAACACATATACTATTATTTATCCCGAGAATATAGTGGGATCGGAAACTACGTGGGTGAAACCGCGGTGCGCTGCTAGTTAGTAGGATATGTCGGTGTTAGACGGCCGACTCCCTAATAAGTAAGTTCCGATGTCGTTCGACCACACGGTGCTGTGGTTCGTCGATGTACGCTGACGCAAAATAAACATATTAACCATTGACACATTCACAGTACCTACACCTTAGAGTATACATAAGTACTATTTTATACTCTAAGACCTACACAGTCGCAGAGACTTTGCAAGTTCTAAATTTTAGTTCTTAGAAAATAATGATGCCGGTAGCTTTCAAGTTTAATATTATTTAAACCCATTTATATTCTATCTCTTCATTGTTTTATATCACTGTTTCATCACTATTGTTCATAACAATGATGGACAATAGTATGTAGCTAAACATTTAGCTTTCGCCTCGCAAACACACCATAATTAATAAATCGGCAATATAAATAGCTATTACAGAAGGAAAATAAATGTGTTTAAGTCCAATGATAACATTGTTTTAGTTTTATTTAACCACGTGTGTCGTCATTGTAACTATTACCTACATTATCCAGAGACTGATGGTTTTATATTCTTATTCCGTTACTTGCGACTTCTTCTGAATACAAACTATAGCCTGTATGTTTTCTACGAATGACCTAACGATATTATATATTATGTGTCCAAATCCTAGCACTGTACTGCACTCGTCACCCAGAGACATAAGATGTTCTAATTCTATGTACTTTCTCAGGAAACATTCCCCTTCATACCGGAACACAGTGATGTTTTCACATTACTGCTTGGCGGTAGAATAGGGCAAAGGTGTGATACTTCCCAAGGTAGAGTCTGCATAGAGTCGTACCACTACAAAAAGAGAAAAGATGCAAAGAGAAAGAAACGTCGTTCTTTTCTATGAACTTTCACGTAAGTATATAAAATACTAGCCGCGCCCCGCGATGTTACGCGAAAAGTGAAGAAGTGAAAGAACAAACACAAGGACTTAAAAGTTTAGAAACTTTCGCCTTTATAATAGGGAAGTGTGAAGTTAGTGTGAAGAAAATTATAGTCTATTCTATTGCCTCTAGTCTCGTGGACAGCATAAGCAAAATATATCTTATCTTCTTTTGTAATCGAAGATAGCTCCAAGAAAACAAAAACTAAAGTGAATAGAGAATGATTACATAATTACAACTATCGTAGGTCGACCGTGGGCTCGATTGGCACTGGCCTGAGGCAGATATCAAACTAAAAGAAAGGCCTATATCCGACTGTGGGATAGAGAAGGCGGCTGATGATGATAATGACATAATTACGAATAGGTTTGCCCGTATAAAAATAAAATCTTATTCGTACCTAGCCGTAAAAAGACAGTTTACTACAACGCAATCATTAACCATCGTAATCTTTCGCTCACTCAACCAAATAAAGCTATCAACGAAATTAAATCCGTTTACGACGGAGTATGCTCGGTGAATAAATTTCATTCGCTCAAATGACGTCAGTTAATGGGATTTGAGTCTGAAACCTGTCGAACAGCAGCCTCGTATTCTATATCAGTATTTTATTTCCATTCAAGTATCTATTTCGTAAGAATACCAGCGAATAAAGTTACGACTGGTCTAGTCGAGAGACCGATAACTTCCAATCCGGAACCCCTGATTTGAATCCCACCCGCACCAGTGTCTTTTCATAGTCATAATCATAATTCGTGTAATACGTGATGCCGCTAACTTAAAAATGGTCGCAAAAAACGGGTTTCACATTATCATTCTTCACCACGCTTCTGCAAGCGTGGTCATGCTATTCTCATAGGCAAAATAAGTCTAAGGCTGCAACGTATACCTTAATTTCAGACCAAGATTTGTGCCGAGATACCTAGAACAGTAATATTTACTGTAGTTAGCTTAAACCTTACGTGGAACCATACATCCAAGCCCAAAGACACTAATTCGATCTAAAATGGCTGACTCATAAAATGCCCTTCCATTTTCGGACTTTGGATAAGATTGATCAATACTTTGGATTTGGACTTTGAATCAATAAACTCCTTTTAAGGATACACGATGTTTACAAACGATGACTGCTCTACAATGTGAAATATTGACACTTAATTAGTCTAGACCAAAGTAAACAAGAATATATCCTTTACTACGTTAATGTTTAATTAGCGATGATAAAATCAAATGCTTTTTACTCAATTCGATATTTAAAAATGATTAGATGTAGCAAGATGATAATAATCGAAGTATTGATCGAAATGCGAATAAAATAGCAAAAACAGAAACTTTCCTGAGAGCTCTAAATCGAAATCGATTGAGTCCTGTCGCGCTTGTAAATGAAAATCCTACTCACAATGTGGGACATAAGTAGGGGTTCACATTTTGTGCAATACTAATACATATTATAATTTTATTCGTTAAAATTTACCCACGAGTACCTCCATTTCGTGACTCTCTCATGGTAAACGAAAGCGCCACAGGTAATCTGCATGACGAGATATCAAAACATAGAATCAAGGCCTTTATCAATGTTAGCGTACACGATAAAAGTGAATCTACGAATTATTGATAAATTTAATTGATTTATCGATTAATACAGTGAAGCACGTGTCGGTATTCCTAGACCGATCGTACGAGGGGTTTCGTCCAATGGCACGGCGGCTGCTATCGACTGCGGAGTCGGTGAATAAGGCCAACTGCATCGGACGCCGGCGCGGCGGTCAGGACCGTAAATAATGAGTAATACCGATGAGGCGATCGATTTGACACTTCATCACAGAGACTTTATCAATTAACTGCGGTACCTACACTATCTATCTGCATCGTTTACTAATACTTCAGTACATTTGTTTTTTGAAGTGAAAGCTTCTTTTAGCGCGCTACAGACAGATATTTGTCGTGGGCTGTGAATGAAATTCTAGCGTCACGCTCAGGAATGATAAGAAATCTTCCGGTAAACTCGGACCCATGACCATTGGTCATCTAGAAATACGTCACCATTTCCTATTGACCTGGCCATCTAGAAAGGCTGCTACATTTCGAGATGGCCATGCTCATAGCCACAACCTCCAGTTTCACCCGCGTAGTTTCCAAAGTAAGCTATCAAATTCTGAGTTATACCTAAGTTTTCACTTCTATCGGCATTCGGCACTGCCAATTCTTTTTTATTAGAGACATAGTTGTCAATATTTATTGAAAGATTACCAATTCTAAATGAAATGTAACAGCTAATTTATATAATACATATTATATCACATACGTAACTTGATACTGATATCTCATTGCCACCATGTTAATGTAATCTAACATCAACGAACGTATTAGTAAGATGAAGTGGCAGTGGGTTAGTCATAACATCTGTCGTAGGACTTGGGGCAGATGTATCTTAGATTGAAGACCGCGAATAGGCAAACATAGCTTAGGACGCCCTGAAGCTCGATGGAGTACCAATATACGTAAAGCAGTGGCTGGAGAAGAAAAGTAGTCTGAGTGGTGCACCATGGAAGAGGCCACGTCCAGCAGTACACTAGGGTAGGCTGACGATGACAAACATCAACATAAAATATTAAAACTTTTGGTTGATTTAATTTTAGTTTCGTTTGAGTCATACAATTTTGTTTCCATTTTACATGTAAACTTCGTACCTATTTATCTACAAAGGGTTTGACTTTGACACGTCTAGATAAAGAATTTCGAGAAAACCATTCATAGAGGAAACTACAAAGGAGATTTTTCTTGGGATGGGGTATTAACCTACAAACCTACATAGTTATCTAGTTCTTAGGCTCTACAAGGAGTAAGGTGGTACCTCCCCTCAAAATAATTTATTTATTTATAAACATAAACGCTGACACTGCATTAAATCAATTACCTATTTCCATTTATGATAACGATGACTTTGACCAGCAAACCATTGACATAAATACACAGTTAATTCGTTAATTGCATAATTAATTAGGCAAGCAGACACCACCTGATACTGTGACGCACTAAGGCCGATAACGATAACAGTTTTAAATATAAGGTATTAAAAATAATGACGGGGAATTTTCATGATCGAATTACTCATTTGAGGATTTACCATTAGTTCATCTCTGAGTACGGAGGTGATAGTTTGTATGTATGTAATTCATGCTCTCACAGACCACAAAATTTTGTAGTTGAATAATAAAGAATAATGAAATAATTTATTTAGTTTAAAAAATACATAATTTTCTATCTCGATAAATTAACAATTCCTGTGAGTGAAACCGCGCGACTTTAGAATTTGAAGTCTTAACTTCAAATTCTAAAGTCGCGCGGTTTTCCAGTAACACTTTTTTATTTTACTCTTTGACGTAATGAGACGTATTGTATTTTAAAATGTTGTCCGTATATGCGGACAGACTCGGTATAATTTACATAATTTGTGCATCCTACGTCAATGCACCACACTTTGATACTAAACTCTGATGCTAATGAAGGGAAAATTTTGTGGGAATAACCCTCATCTCTTGATGCGATCACCAAAATGACATATTATACAACCAAGATAAAGGAAAAATATCTTAAAGTATAGGCTATATTTATTTAGATACTCTCTATTGAAACAGAACAAAGGCTCTCTAATAATTAAGGGGCTTAGTCTATATTAGCCTATTACCATAGAATAGATAATAGATGCTATTACGTTAGCCCTCTATGCGATAGCCAATGTTGAGGTAGGCAAATTTTAATTGACTTAAAATAAATGGGACTCCTACTCTGAGGTCTGTGTGTCGGATTTATTTAAAAAAATCACAAGTAATAATAATATTTTATCATATTTTAAAATATTTAATCGTGTTTTAAAATTTACAATAAACTAGTTTTTTATATGCTTAGTTCTCCTATGAGCCGTATAGGCAAAACTGTATAAACAATATTTAAATCTAATCAAGTGAATCAGGTGTAGGGGGTAGGGAGTGAATTCTGAACTGACTAAAGTGATACTCTAACGATATTGATTGTGATGGTGTGGAACACTTGCTATGAAAGAATCGTTTGAATATTGTGAAGTTATTTTAAGCTTTTTAGATAAGCAATTTATTAAGGGTCAAGTGATTCGAGTTACGCAAGACTTACGCTAAACAAAACCCTATCAAATTGATATAATACGTATGTACATCGTACATAATATATTTATTATATATTATGTAATATGTATAGATAAGGTTTTCTTTGCCTAGCTAGATTTAGTAATTTTTTTAAGGGGGCGTTCAAATATAAAGTAACCCAATTTTTGTAGGTTTTACTGCCCCAAATTTCGTTACGTAATACTTGAATGCCTCCTAAAGTTAATAATTAGACATGTCGTCTAACATTTGACGTGTAATTTAGGTAAATAAATATAAGATTTATATAACAAATGCCGACATTCCCCACACTACAAGATATAAATGCTAGTTTGTGTAAATTATCTATAACGTATCGCATTCGTATTTGCTCACACTCATGCTGCAGATTATAGAGATAACAATACGAGCGTTGATTATAACAAATTCTACTTAATTTAAATGCGTACAATATATTTTTTATCTCACAAGACGGAACAAAGTCACGTGTACTTAAGTTTGTGCAATGTACATACGTTTTATAGGTATATACATAATATATATATATTTGTGATTAAAATTTCGATAACAAAAACGCCAAACCCAAGAGTAAAATTGCGGTGAAACGTTCTACAATATGAAAGACTTTTACAATGGGATCAAAGTTGAAGCTTGATGGGATGCAAGCTTTTCTATACACGGTATTTGGACTTGACAAAATGTATGTGTAACAGCTAAATGAGCCATTATTATTATCGTTTTAATCTCAAACTATGAGGCAAACGACAGAGAACATTTTTTTCTATCTATAATAAGTTTACACTTCACCACCACCTGGTAAACAACGGTGCGGTCCACGGTAGAGCGCGCTCATTCAGAAGAAACCGATTTACTCCATACATAACGACACCCATCTATCACCCATATTTGAACCCAGTATTGAAGAAGAATTATTGAAAGTTACGGCTGGTCTAGTCGGGAGAACGGCGGCTGCCGATCCGGAGACCCCGGGTTCAAACCCCACACGCACCACTGTCTTTTCGAAGTCATGTGCGTAATGCCGCTAACTTAAAACGGTGAAGGAAAACATCGTGAGGAAACCGACATGTACCTAGAATCTTTCGAAGTCATGTGTCATCCGCCAACCCGCACTGGGCCAGCGTGATTATGGCCTAAATTCTCTCCTTGCGAGAGAAGGCCCCGAGTCCCAGCAGTGGGAACGTTTAGTGGGCTGTTGATGATGATGATTGAAGATAATATTTATCTGAGAATAGTCGCTCAGGTAATGAATAGTATCTTACTAGGAAAGTGGAGACTTCTTCGTTCAAATCTTTGGAACATCAACCATAGGTATAGCCCTTCCGAGCTACGAGAGGTCCGATGTTAGCAAAAGGCAAGGTAAAGGTGGTATTAGATCATGCAATTCTACTGCTAATCAGATGCACACTCCGACATGGATGCGAAAACACTTATAAACTTGTAGCGTCTTCACGCTACACTGCTCCCCCTGGATCTCAGGATACAGGAAGCAGCAAGTTTGTACAGAGTAAAAAAGAACCTCTCCCAAGATTACCTCCCACCAGAAGTGGAACTCGAGCGGAACGTAAACTACTTGGATAAACCCCATCCGTCCACGCAGACATCCGTAGAGTACGAGCTCATAGAAGACACCTCCAATCTTCCAGAAGGACCTCAAATTTATACTGATGGCAGTAAGATTGAGGGTAAAGTTGGAGCTGCTCTAACATGGTGGGAGAATGGCAAAGAGGTCAAGAACTTGACGTTCAAGTTCCACTCCGAATGCACAGTCTTTCAATCAGAACTCTATGCTCTTTGCCGGGCAACTCAAATGGTGTTAAAGAGCAAGGACCCAGAAGTCAATGTCCTGAGTGACTCCAGATCTTCACTCGAGCTGCTGAGTAATCCAAAAACGAGTCACCCCTTGGCAAAGTGCATAAAGGAAAACATTGGACAGATAAATGCTGAAGGGAGATCTCTTCGTCTTTTCTGGGTAAGAGCGCATGTAGGCACCGTCGGCAACGAAAGAGCTGACGAACTGGCCAAATCGGCAGCACTCACGGAATCGCCCAGGGACTACGAGGGGATCCCTTTGTCCTACGTCAAACGCAAAATCCGCGAAGAATCGGTCAAGAAGTGGCAGGATCGATATGAGACCTCGGACACCGGAAAAGTCACTCAGACGTTCCTCCCTGATATAGCAAACGCATATCGGTTGATGAGAACTACGAAACTGACTCATTTCCAGGTACAAGCATTGACGGGACACGGAGGAATAGCAGAATACCTGTACAGATTTAAGCTTAAGAGCAGTCCTGTATGCGAGTGTGACTCTGAAAAATCCGAGAATGTCTGGCACGTGCTGGTAGACTGTCCCCGATTCATGGCTGCAAGACATGATCTCGAATCTATGATTGACAGGAAGCTGGTTATCTCAGATCTCCACAACGTCTTGGCAGATCCAGATAGCAGACCACGGCTTCTGGCTTTCATGGAGAGTTCATTCCGCATAGCGGCCAAAAGAAACTCCACACTTTCTAAAACACAACCCCCTTCACCACCACACCCTACCCCACTGTCTAATACACACCCACCTTCACCACCACACCCTACGCCACTGTCCGTGAACGCCACGCCGGGTGCAATCTCCGTCCAAGATAGCTCCTCAAAGAGCATCTCCGTCCAACAACTACTGGAGAACGCAGACCGAGGAGAGGCGGGGATCCGTGTCCGCGGAGTGGCTCTCTTCATGGATAGCAACAAAGAGAGATTCGGAATAAGCTTTTGCTTCGCCTGGGAAAGTAAACGCGCCCGTTTATCGCCGGGATTGTCTTGTCTGCTCAATGGGAGTACCGCAAAAGTCACAATGAAGCGGAAAACCTTCGACGCTATGCCAGTGTGCGAGGTAGACGGCCACCGATTTCGGTTGGTGCGATCGAGAAACAAAACGATTGCACTAATAGAATACTCGGAAGGTCGGACGCCTTTCACACAGGCAAGTGCGCTGCTTGCACATCTAAGCAGAAATGCGGGTGAAACACCCCGGGTGATAAGCGTGGATGCGATGGCAATCGAATATTCAAGAGCGAAAGTCGCAGACCGGCTGGGTTGCATTGAAGCCTCTAAACATCATGAGGTTGTCGCATACGAAGATAGGGGAGAAAATCTGAGCTTCCTCAGAGCCCCTTCGCACGACCTAACAAATGCAACTGACAGCTGGGGACACCCCGTTCCTAGTTCGACCAACCAAACCGGTTCCGAAAGAGCACAGCAGAGGGCAGCCGCGGAAAAAGCCACAGCCCATCAAAGCGGCAGCCGAAGCACCAACACGGCCTTCGTGGCTGCCTTCAACACTGCAGCAAGGAGCGTACTCCGAATCTCATCCCATGCACCACCCCTTTTAACGCCAGGGACCCTCAAAACAACTTCACAGCAACAAATGAGCCGAACGAGAGCCGACATGGGACAGGTTGAACCGCCCCGCTATGTCACGGCTTCGGAGCCGCGGAGCCATGCACGTAACGCCTTCATCGAATTCATAGCCATACTGAGAGCAACAAGACTAGTTAACCTCAAGATCTGCGAAAACATCATGCAGTTCTATAGGCTAGGAAGTGAAAGCCTCCTAAAGGTGAATCTCGAGGAGGCCGAAGCAGCCATTTACAATAATGTCACATCCCGGGTCATCAAGGGAACCATGACAGGACAGTATATGGCAGCCTACAGTGCAGAAAATGGCTTCGTGACACTGAACGAGAGTGAGACAGAGCGCGCGGGAAGACCCGTTTATGCGACACCACTAAACGACCCAATTGTAGTTACCGCCCGATGCACCAAGATTATGCTGGACGACAGGATCCTCGAGATGGCCAAGTCCATTGAAGGGAACTCAAACGTCAAAGCGTGTTGGGAAAACTGGGAGGTACCAAGAATACAGTGGGTCAACGGAGTTCCAGGATGTGGAAAGACAACGTGGGTGATTAGACACTTCGACGTGGACAAAGACGCTATCATCACCACAACAACTGAGGCAGCAAAAGACCTAAGGGAGAAGCTATCGCACCGTATCGGAAACCTGGTCAAAACCAGGGTGCGAACTATGGCTTCTGCTCTGGTAAATGGTTTCGGAAAAGAGAAATTCAGCCGCCTCCTGGTGGATGAGGCTCTCATGAACCATTTCGGGGCCATTGTGATGGTCTCACGGCTGTCTGGTGTTGGCGAAATTGTCCTCATCGGAGACGTCAATCAGTTGCCTTACATCGATAGGGAAAATCTCTTCGAAATGAGGTATCACCGCCCGAACCTGGTAGCAAAGATCAGCCAGGAGTTGCTCTGCACACATCGCAACCCGATGGATGTTGCATATGCGCTGAGGGAAATATACTCAGGTATGTACTCCTCAGTACCCCGTATAAAGTCCCTGGAGCAGAGAAGGTATAAAGGAGCGCAAATACCCGGCACCCAACCCAACACCCTCTTTTTAGTGCATACTCAAGAGGAAAAGGAGACCCTGACAAACCAGGGTTACGGGTCAGGCACCGGGTCACGCATCCTTACCATTCATGAAGCGCAGGGATTGACATACGAGTCGGTAATCGTAATTAAAATTAAGTCAAACATGAAGCTGCACGAGAGCGTGTCCCATGCGGTTGTTGCAATCTCACGGCACACGGGGACCTTCACATACTACGCTGACGACACCGACGACGCCATCGGTCGGTTCGTGCGGCGAGCGTTGGCTGCATCACCAAAGACCATTCAAGATTTTAACCTGCAGATGGCCATTAGAGACAGAAATGCGGCTGTAGTGGAGGCTCTGGGCCAGGAGGAGGCGGCTTAGGCAAAAGACGATGTCGAGTCGATTACTATCGGAATCCCAACCGGTAGTGATCGGCTCAACAGACGAAATCGGACTGACTAGCTTTAGAATTACGTTTAAAATGTTCACCACCCCCCTACTCCCCCCCTTATTTTCCTCTTCTTCTCCTAATCCAAGAACTATGTAAATAAAAAAAGATTATTGTAATGACAAAAGTCACGGACCCCGGAGTCTGTGGAGTGTTTAAATTAAATAAAAAAAAAAAAAAAAAAAAAAAAAAAAAGCGTCTTCACGAGCTGCAGATGACGAAATGATGGAACAAATTGCAAATGTCATCTGAGTAACCGGGAACCTTCCTGCGCGGGGTTACTGGCAAGACACTTACTGGCGCTTCCTCTCATGTGATGACAGGTTCATCATTATCACCCAAAGCCTTCTCTATCATACTGCTGGGTATATATACCTCTCTCTTACTTTGCCATCTGCCTGCTGCCTTTGCTTTGCCATCATGGTCATGTGCCAATCGAGTCCATAAGACAGGTTATGAGCTATATTACTAACCTCCAACGATGAGGTAAACGTTAGGGAACACTGTCTTGGCCTGCTGCAGCTGCCGCGCATGCCCCTGGTGGAACATGTCGTAGATGCCGTCCGAGTAGACGCGCACCTTCCGGCCCGCGGTGCCGGCGACGGCTTGTGCGCGCGGTATCCGCCCGTACGTGCACCGCTCCCGCTCCGCCATCGCCATCGGGTCTGAGCTGAACGGCGCCGCCATGCATAATGACTGCAACAACACAAACAATTTGCTAAACACTTTTTAATACGAGATAGGTATAATTATAGATAAGTTACGAAATAGATAAGGTACGGCTAGATAAGGTCTAGTTGTGAAAACGGCGACTGCCGATCCGCCCTGGATTCAAATCCTACGCGCACCACTGTCTTGAGTCATGTGCGTAATGTCGCTAACTGAAACCGGTGAAGGAAATCATCTTGGGGAATCCGACTTGATCCTACTAACCCTCACTGGGCCAGTGGTGGATAATGGCTTAGACTCTCTCCTTGCGAGAGAAGGCCACGAGTCCCAGGCAGTGGGAACAGGTACTGGGCTGCTCAAATGCATTTAGTTATGGAACACAGTACATACGTGAGAACCAAAACGAATTAAACATAACTAAAGGTTAAATAATTTGGACCATATATCTCTCCTTTTTGTTCATATAAAGTTACTAGCTGTTACCCGCGACTTCGTCCGCGCGAAATAAATACTAAGGTAACTCAGGCAGTACCTATTTTTATACCCAGACACATTGACGGTTACTAAAAACAGCTTATAATAAAACACTTTCATATAATTTCATCAAAATCGGTTCAGTTGTTTAGGTTTGAAAGCGTAAGAGACATTCGTCCCCCATTTCAACTCCAATTTCATCCCCATACAGTTCGAAATTACAAAATTGCTAGAACAAACATTTATTGGCTTCGTGCCAAGTGCCTATATATACAGAGTTTCGTGGTTTTATCTTCAACGATTGGAAGCTTCCATGTGTACTTTCATCCCCAGCTTATAATAAAACACTTTCATACTTTCATACATATTTCGAAATTACAAAATTGCTAGAACAAACATTCGTTTGCTTCGTGTCAATTGTCTATATACAGAGTTTCATGGTTTTACCTTCAACGGTTGGGAACTTCCGTATTGACATTCATCCCCATTTCAACACCAATTTCACCCCCGTACAGTTCGAAATTACAAAATTGATAGAACAAACATGTCATTGCTTCGTGTCAAGTGTCTAAATACAAAATTTGATAACTTTGAAAATCACGAATTTTCATACAACCGTTCATCGCTTGTTTCACCCTCTTAGGGGTTGAATTTCGCCAAACCCCGTCTTAGCGAGCGCCTACGTGCTAAGAGGGACCTTCAAGCAAAATTTCGGATTCCTAGCATTTGTAGTTTCTGAGATTCCTTGATGAGTGACCTTTCGCTTTTATATATATAGAAGATAAAGGGATGGGGCAAGCTGTGGGCCTATTGGTAAGCAAACCGCCTGCTCATAGCAACACACTTCTTGTTTACAGCACTCTACCAAAGAGCAGAGGCTTTGATTTATTTCTTTGCCACATACTTAAATTATCTTAAAACATTGCTGTTCCAACTAAAGAGGAACATTCTAACGAGATATTTATTTTATTTAAACGTGTGTATTCGTAATAAAACATCAGTACTCGAAAAGGCTTCAATAATATAACCACATATTTCATCTATTCATCACTGAAACATGTTTTATAGTGCATAGTTGCATGCACTGCATAGTCGGTCTATTTCGAAGGCGGCATTCAGAGATTCCGTCAAGGTTCCACATTCTTATTGTATTCAATAGTTTTAGTCATTCGTGCTATTTATTGTTTATCTGTAGGAATGCATTATTCATTGGATGCTTTGCAGTGCATTACCCAACAATGACCATTAGCATACATAAATCAATTGCAATATGTTCAGGTTACGCCCACTCCCAAATGTAACTGCGATGCTAGGATTGAACAACGCAGAGTTCACCCAAGGCCTGTGATTGAATGTTTGTACACATATGGGATCATAGCCCTCGGGCTATCGACCTACACAATGCGACTGCATACAACAGAAAAACAGGTCACAATAAATAACAAGAACAGTTATAGGTAGAGTTTAAAATAATTGTCATTTTCAACTATTGTGTTGTTTTGGTCAGGCGCATTTTGCTAAATATTCATCGTCGAATTTTGACGAAGTCTTCGTTTTAAAAACAAGGTTAAACTATTACTCTGTGTGCCGCACAATAGATTTTGAATTGAATAAAAATGTTAATAGTGTCCGAAAGACGAAAGACTGGCAACAAAGTCTCAAGGCTTTCAGAAAACTAATCGAGCTTCGAGCTATCAAGGCCAGTCACCTAAAACAAGAACCAGCTCGAAGAGACGAGACCAATGACCACGCCACGTGAAAGCAATGTGTTACTTAGTTATTTTATAACGAACCGGATCGAGATACGGAGCTATGTCAAGGTTCATCGTCAACACTCGACTGAGCCTGAGCCGTTGGTCGTTGATAATGAAGTGGCGTGATGCGACGTCACGCCATTCCGAATTAGCATGCATTTACGATTAAAACTAAAGCTGGAATGAGGCGGTTCCCGCGTCATGTGGGCGCGAATTCTGCGATATAATTTTTTTTAAAGGTTTATCCGTTCATTTAATATAATTTTTGTTTGTTTATACAACAACTCATTATTAGCTTCGCTACACTTTTTTTCTAAAATAGAAGTAGCTCAAGTTCTTCCTCATAACATCTGTCAGTGAAAGTCACGGAAAAAAATCGCTCCAGCCGCTTAAGAGATTAGCTGGAACAAACAGACAGACCGACAATTTTTATTTAATAGTTTTTCTACGTAACTACCGTAAATACTTTAATATGCATTTAGTGAAAAGTTGTTAATTTGGAATTACAAATAAGGCAATTTCCCGTCGGAACGTCTTAACTGAGTTGAAATTTGAAATGTAGAGACAGGTTATAGTCCAGAATAGCACATACATAGGCTACTATTAAAAAAACCCCTAAGTTTATACTTTTGTCATAGTAACGCGGACGCAGTTGCTTATAATGTTACACTATAGCATTATAGTAGTAGTCGTACAACTCAGAATTCAAATCAAATCAAATCATTTATTTCATCAACAAACATTGGTAAATCAAAGAATACATAGATGTAAATCGTTCGTACATATCTGTAAACTTAGACGAACTTGGCACCCAAACTAGGATTATCCTGTGCGATGGGATACCAAGGCCTTCCTCCGACTATGTAAACTTAGACAACCACATATTAATTTTATTGGATTAGGAAAATAAATTGATTGAAGTAATTACATAAATAACATATGTTAATTATTATCAATGTTTACATGCAATTCTAATTCGAAATAGTAAAATTATTTACTATTTCGAATTAGAATTGCATGTAAACATTGATAATAATTAACATATGTTATTATGCCAAAGACAATTTAATTGTATTAGAATTGAACAAGTATGGTAGACTTATAACTCCACGACCCCAATTTAGGGGAGACCTCTACCGCGTCGTAGACAGGAGACTGATTTGTTGAGAGCATTCTTCTTATACTTACTAACAAGAGTTCATATTCACAGTATATCTGCTGAACTATAGAACCAAGCTTTAAAGCTTCTCTTCGAAACTTTGAGTAAAACGACCGCAATTTCATTTGGTTACTCAGATAGACAATGCTAAGGCGAGGGGAAGCAAATTATTTGACCAATTCAGTTTAAGTGGAACGTTGGCCTGAAACTTATTTACTCCACGCGGATTTAATAAAACCCGCCAAGTTTGAGTCTAACTAATGTACTTTTCTTCGCGAGTTTTTTTAATTTACAAAATTCATGGATTGCTTGGTGGACGCGACGCGTGACAAAAAGGCTGGCCTTTATTTGGCCCAATCTCGTTCAGCGTGATTATGACGCCAGCATGATGGGTACGCTTCCGATTGATAGTAGGCTTGATGATCTTTAGAGCTCCATTGGTCTGGTATGAATAATTCAGAAGAGCTAGAAGTAGTTAAGTAGATATGGAGTTAGTGTAATTATCATTGAAATGTAGTTATGTTAAAAATGTTTTTATATGTTTTGCATGAATGTATTCTAGAATAAGACAAACTTGCAGTTTATTAGAGGCGTTATTTGTTTTTATTTCATTAATGGGTTTGCACTTGACCGCCATTTGTGTTTTAGTTAATATGTTAATAAATACCAGTTTACTTTTGAAATTGTATTTTTCATTTTTAGTTATGACATCCTGGTGTAACTACGAGTAGATAGGTATGTAAACTTATGATTAATAAACTATTATTTATTATTTACTTATCCAACAAAGTCAACCAACCAAAAGAGTGACCGGATGGTGATTTTGGAGGATACACGAATGTGGAATTTATCAACAACGGTAGAGTACATAACATGAACTGTAATCGTTGGTTGACGGATGAGCATCCGCTAAAGGTAAGATTGGAATAATCAAACTACACATTACGAAGCTCGATTACAATAGGTACTTCGGTTTGTTGCAGTAGCTAACTACCTAACCATGCAATTTCCCAAGAGAACCCATTCAACCGTACGTACGAATCGTAAGATGTCGGTAATATGCAGAATATGTCATTATCTATAGGACTGCGCGTAGCTTGAGAAAACGAAATCGTTTCAGGTTGTTCCAACATTTAAACTATGGGTGCGCTTCGTCGTAGACCATCGTCGTTTACCATCAGGCGAGATGGCGGTCCTATCATCGAAGAAAGTTATTTTAGTTATTTGCTACTATTTATAAAGAAGTTATTACAGATGATTATAAGACAAATTATAAATTATACATTAACACTAAATTCATACACACTTGGATCAAGTTGAGAAGTTACCCCTGCATTGATAAGAATTAACATATTTAAGCTGTCTTGCCTGTTACGGATTAATGCTCATGGCTCACTATAAAATCTATAATTTTATTAATCGATGGTTAAAATGACAAGATAGAAGATGCCTGAGATAGCAACAACATAGGTGGAATTACATGGAAGTAGGGAAAGACGATTACGTAACATGTAGCAATTACAGACATTACTTGCATTGATTTAACCTTAATCATAATCAAATCGTAGGAACAGATAAAATACTAACGATAATATAGCAAGCATGTGTATAAAATTGTAACCTAGTAACAGCTACACGCTACACTGGACAAGTCAAAGTATAAGTAAAACAATTTTTCACATACTTGTGAAAAAATCACATACTAAAAGAACAATTAGACAGGGATTATTGAATAATCTGGGGGCAGGGTAGTGCCCCTGCCAATAAAATATTTCTAAATCACCAAAAGATGTGTAAACGAAAATGTCCGAATCTCTACGCTTACATGAAAGTAAACGAGGAAAATAAGTTTTATACGACAATTGCAAAAAAACTCTATCAGTAGATACCTACATACTTTCTTTTTCAAGACCCTAACGTAGTTTTCCTTGTAATTTATATTTCAGAAGCAATACAAACAATGAGCAAGCCAACATTTTCTTCTAAATAATAAAAAACGTGCCAACAGTAACGTGAAATAAACTACCCATTTTGTTTGCTGACGAACTTTCTCGGAAGTCATTATTTATTTAGCTGGTCAATTTTCAACAATAAGAGTATTGATTTACTTAAATAACTGTACATATGAAAACGTAGATAATTTATTCACGGTGTAGAGCTGAAAATAGGTACAGTAAAGAAAAATATAGTAATATTTCTGGCAATCAGAATAGGTAACCTAAATCAAAAGTATGTACCTATCAGCATATTTTCATAATTTTTAATTCCACTTTATTTTTTGTTAATCGTACCTACTTCGTAACTGAACAAACTCCAGCAAAGGACTCAAAGAGCTCCATTGTTTGACTAATTTAGGGTAATTAGCGTGTTTATTTCCATAGAATCGTAAGGTCAGTAACATAATATTCTTTAATGAATTTGAACTTGACGAACTTTAAACAAATCTAGACGGATATTCATAACTATAAGAACACACACCAACTCTCGATAAGTTAAGCGACAGAAACAAGCAAATATTTTTAAAAGGATTCCGTAGAGTTCGGAGAATCCAAGTAATGAACTAGATCAACAACGATAATAATTTGTCAATGATAACCCATTGATAAGGTTGAGGGCACAAACATATAATATTCTGGAATAAAAATTGATAATACATATTTCAGTCATGTATGATGTATGTCTTAATAAGAGAACAATGAAGGCTCTAGATTTAGTTGATTTCATGTTTAAGTATAGTTAAGTAGGTAGGTACAGTAATAGTACTATATTCACTGAAATACGTATAACTTTGACTAAATAATTAGGTGATGAAAACGACAGTAAAAATAAGCGGTTGACCTTCTAATCCCTGAAGGCATAGAGATGGTATTTTTGTGGATCGTGACTCAGTGATTTGAGCTACCTAACTGTTGGCAGGCCTTAGCAGCCTTTTGAACGGTTAAATAAAATTATGACGTATATTCGTAGCCAAGTGAAGGGAAAATAAGTAAATAATTATCCTGTTCGCCATATTCGTCCGTGATTTACATTTTCTGTAATAAATCTC
This sequence comes from Ectropis crepuscularia, assembly GCA_963693475.1. Lineage (NCBI taxonomy): Eukaryota > Metazoa > Arthropoda > Insecta > Lepidoptera > Geometridae > Ectropis > Ectropis crepuscularia. The sequence continues at coordinate 10,142,278 of OY856339.1, read as the reverse complement.
GCTAAATACACTAAGTTTTTTTTGTTTATTAACAAGGATTGTATTTACGTTTTAAATATTTATTACACCTCAAGTTTTTGTGTTGAAGTTTATAAATGTAAATAAAAATATCTAAATATCATTAGCAGTGCAGTACCCTAAGGACACTTAAAAAAGTTTTGTATTCATTATTGAATGCCAAAATAGGATTCGCTAACAACCTTACTAATAATAGCGAAGATAATATGAGATTAGATACAGAGAAAAATATTGAATCTTTATCAAGGCTGGATAACCAGATATTAACTTCAACCAAAAACTACCTGTTCTTAGTGTTTGCATTACTTATTCCAGCAGAACTTAGATTTGCAAATATATACATAATTATTTAGTTAAAACTGACTTTATTCTAGAACTGTCTGTCGGTTATTCACCCGGTTACCGGTTATGCCAAAGACAATTTAATTCTTGTTCATTATGTACATTTTATACACATTTCGCAATTATGAATCTAATTTGAGGAAAAAGTAAGTACGAGTAATATTTTGAAGCACAGAAATAAATTATGCGCTTTATGGTCATATTTTGGGTAAACAACTTATAATTCTAAAGAAGAAATGCCTTGGAATCTATCTAAATATGCATACAAAATACAATGTAGATTAAAAACTCGTAGTTGATATTAACATCAGATTTATTGTAATAACAATTACATATGATTGTATTAATAATGTCACATAGTGTTTTAATATTCCGATCGTTGCCTACCCCTCATTGAACGACTCTTATATTCTCTTATATTTTAAACACGGAAACGAACAAAAACAGAACAAGTTATGGAGAGACTTCATTTTACATCATTCGATCTTTAAATATCAAAGGAAATACTATTATACTAAATGCTCAACATTTATGTTTATGTATAGCAAGTACAATAACTGATAGTGTCCACGTCTGTTCCAAGAAATTTGTCTTAGTATCGGCAAATAGGTATTAGATTTTTATCTATTAGACAAATTAAAACATGTTTTACTAGATTTCCATAGTTAAAAGGGTAATAATTCAAGTAATTTATTAATGTCACCTTGAGTTCTGGACTATAGACATGGGTGTTAATGAGAAATCACGAAGAGAACGCTCTCGACCACAAATTGCTCAACAGACCTTTTCGCTCGCATTTTATTGGTGCTCACCGTGCTCACTGATGTAATGTTGCTCACGAACCAATTCTTTGTCAGTAAACAACTGCCAAAATTACAATGTCTTCACAGTTTCAGTGTATTCAGGTATTGCTTTCACATTACCTTCTGAGTGGAGAATGTAGTACTACTCTTTGCGTATGGAGCTAAGGCGTTCTAAGCATCTAGTTTGGGGACACATATCGAATGTATCCGCATAACGGTAATGCAACCTAGAGCCTAGTCAATAACCCCATTACGATAATTTAAATTAGTAATCAATAGCTATTATAATATAGCATCTTAAGCCAATGAAATGGTTGCTATGTGTGTCGTAAATAAAAATCACAACAACCACAGTCGATACGCGAAATCGGAGGACTTCTCAAACTTTGCCATCCTATCACGTCGCATTTTATGTTTACGTCAAAATTGTTTATTTAACTATGTTTACGTGTGAAAATTTTAAGAACCAACATTTCCTCCTTCGTATAAAAACTGTAATTTTTATTTACGTCTTGGGCTCTACAAAAAAATTAAGTATACGTCTGATGAAGAATAAATGGCACGGCCAGTGTATTTCCTGGCTGTTATTATCTTGGTTCATACGTTTAAAATATGAGTGACGTCTTATTTATGTTCCAGCGTGATTTACACTTCCTAAGCTCCTTTTAGACAAACTTGTACAAACTGCTTTTACTTCCACTTATGTTGCTTCCGTGTCAACTCACGTTTCTCGATGATTAGTGTTCGTGGTGATTTTAAATTATCTACTGTAGTCATCAGAGATAAAAAGTACTGTAGTGACATCGAAATGCCAAGTTCATACAACTTTCCATACGAACATGGCTCAACGGAGATTCCTACATGGTGGGCAGCTAGGCGAGCACTTTCACTTGTGCCCGAGACTGAATATTGTTTGCTTAATTTGTTATCTTCATTTGCATACATTTTCTAATTCAAAGTAAACATAACCTTATTTTGCAACCATGACTAAGAGTCATTCTTTAAAACCAAACAGTAACAAGTAAGATTATTACTCACAGGCGCATCGATTATTGCTGGTGCTGGCTTCGTGTATCCATTTTTTCTATATCCATTTAAACCGAGATCCATCTTCCCATTGCTGTGGCCATTGGTATGCCCATTTGTGAGCGTCGTGGTAACTGTCAGCGCTGACATCACTGTATATTTTCGGGTAACTTTATCCACGAAACTTTTGATCCTTTTAAAACGTTAGCAGCTCGAGATCAAGTCCTGCGCATAGTGGGCAGACGGAAGAGAAAGGTGCCGCGACTTCACAGTTCGTTGACCAATGTCAATGTTTTTAGAATATTTTGTTTGTGACCGGCGCGATAGATTCTGGTGCAGGGGATATCGAGCAGTCGTTTTGTTGCGACAACGGGACGTGCTCTCTGCGCGAGTGGAAGTCTGTGACTAACGGAGCTGATAGGAACCGCGAGGAATGTAATCGGCAGCGTCGGCGGGTGGGCGCGGGCGGCGGGCGGGGCGCGGAGGGCGGTCGATGCCGGTGGCGCGACGCCGACGTGGAGGCTCGGCAGACACGCGACACTCCACGAGTCCCGCCGAAGGCACTCCGGCGAGCCGAGCGGCTCAGCTCGACGAGCGTCCCCGTCCTCGGCAAAACAATTCACGCTGTGTACTCTTGCCCCTTCGCTCTGCTTGCGTGTGTTACGTGCGATGAGATCATTCCATAGGTCACAATCATAGCATCCACAATACAAATTCAGAATTTGTCAACATTACTATTACGCAGAAGCGGACTTATTTTGTACAACACAATACCGATATAACTTGACCTAATATTTTCGTAGAAAGGTCTTTCAGCCGATCTGAAGAAGAATTTTTACTCTAAGTTAGATTGGTCAAAACTTGAACATAAACAAAATGCTTATAGGAACACGACTCAAAACACAATGACAATCAGTAAATTAAAAATAAGAACAAAATATTAGAAATGAGTTAAAAATGTTTATTTAGTTAACTACATACGAGCTTTGTTACTAAACAATATAAACAAAGTAAATGTTGAATTTATAATAATAAGTAATAGGGTTGAAAAACTCGACAATGCAAAAGATTACAAAAAAATATAAAATGTTTTCCATAAATTATGCAAGCTATGTAAATATATAGAGTTAATAGGTACAATGAATAATTATGACGACATATCGAACCACTTCGATAGCGTGATAATACTTCACAAATACAATAATGACTGCGTTCATAATATCAGTATGAAGATGACTAATTTAATCCTCTTAACCGGATTACTTTTAGAGTAATGACTATACTTATACATATCTGACGAAACTAATATATTTAGATAATAGATACACGTTACATTTTAAAAAGTTCGACTTCTGAACTATTACTTATTTTACACAACTCAATAGGCGTAAACCAAATAGTCCAAGATCCCAGACGTCGCGTATTTTCTCATGAATGAAATGTGGACGATTGAGTAGAGTTAGTACGTACTAAGAACACATGCTTACTCGCTAACTTGCTTAGACGGCCAATTTTGAGATATGGGGTAATGAAGGTACATACAAACATTACTTACTTCATGTATTTTCTAATAAGTGATTTTCACATATGTTGTAGGCAACATCCTTAAAAATAAGGCCCCAATATTCCCAGACACTTTCCGTCGCCCGTTTTGCTTAACAACTCCAAAATAATAACTTAACTTAAATTCTCATACTCTATTTGTAAATATGTTCGTCAGACAACTATTTTGAAGCTTTTTCCAATAAGACAGACCAATCTAAGGTGCCAATCATCCCCTAAACTCAATTTTAAGTCATTATTTTGGATTATTATTATTATTTTGGAGTTGTTAAGCAAAACGGCCGACGGCAAGTGTCTGGGAGTATAGGGGCCTTACTTTTAAGGATTATTGCCTACAACATACGTGAAAATCACTTTTTTTACGTGAAGTAAGTAATGTTTGTATGTACCTTCATTACCCCACATCTCAAAATTGGGCGTCTAAGCAAGTTAGCGAGTAAGCATGCGTTCTTAGTACGTACTAACTCTACTCAATCGTCCACATTTCATTCATGAGAAAATACGTGACGTCCTTGGGATCTTACTCTAAAAGCAGCGTCCTTTTTAAACGGTTTTATTCAACTTATTCAGTTTTTTTTGTTCTTGGGTAAAATTTTATAATTTAGGACGGGATCAGACGCATCTCTTGCCTAGACATTATGCGTTTGATGGCATGCAACACGTCTGCCCATAGCAGCAACGTGCCATGCAAATATATGAACATCTTGAGTCCAAAACACTACACTGTTCACCTGGAAGTATAACAGGTTTTATCTCTTTGGGTTATAATTTCTCTCAACATAATAAACATTTTTTCTTTCAACCCGAAACACACTAGCACTTGCACATGTGTTTGGTAGTACAATAACTGCGAAACGTGTAGTACTGATCCAGCCGGACTCTACAAAGAGTACCTCTATAAAAACAGAGCCTGTCAACTGAACCAAAAGTGATTCAACGATGTCCTTCCTGAAATTGCAGTCGCTGTATACTGGCTATTTATTTAAACTAAAAATTCCTTTTTAAATATTTAATATAAAAACTGAAAAAAAAACATAAATGTCGCGGACCGGCCGTATGTGACCGACCGCTATGCGTTGACGAGCCTGGTCTGCCGGCAGCGAGAGGGGGAGAGACCTGTTGTAAGTAGGTCTCTTGGGTACGTGCCCTCTCGTTCCGACGGGCGCTGGTAGACTCGTCCCTGGGTTCACTTTGCGACCGCTGTGGGACAATCCTCGAATTCGTCCTGGATGTGAACTTGACCTTGGGTGATCTTGACTTGACCTTGTCTTCTGGTGCGATCCCCGGCGTGACCCCCAACGTGACCACCGGCGTGACCACCGGCGTGACCACCAGCGTGACCACCGGCGTGACCACCAGCGTGACCACCAGTGTGACCACCAGCGTGACCACCAGCGTGACCACCAGCGTGACCACCGGCGTGACCACCGACGTGACCACCAGCGTGACCACCGACGTGACCACCGGCGTGACCACCGACGTGACCACCGACGTGACCACCGACGTGACCACTGACGTGACCCCCGACGTGACCACCGAAGTGACACCCGACGTGCCCTTGGCGACGACTCGGCGCTGACACGACGTGGGCCCGACGATAACTCGACGTGATCCCGACGTTCGCTCGACGAGATCCTCTTGGGCGGACCTTGAAGGGGAGTAGGGAGCGGGGTAGTGAAACGCTGGTTGCTTGAGTCTTCCTTTTATTTTTCTTCCTTTTGAGTCTTCTTACTGGAGCCGCTGAGTAGAGCATGCTCCGAACAAAATCAGGATCGCTAAGGTACCCCCTTACCTTTACCTCAAAGAGAGCCCCTTATTCTGAGCCCTCTTTTCGGTTCATTTTCACTATGGAAAAGTCACTCTTTTGACCATATCTTTTCCATTACTGGTCGTAGGCTAACGAATGACCACTTAAAATGTAGCCCACGACCAGCTCTATAAATGAACATAACATCCTGGGGGGTACCTTAGCTTACAATTTAGCTATTACCTAAAAACTACCTAATTTTACCAACATTTGCCTGAAGTTAGGTAAATAAGTGGACACCCTACCTATATTTCCGAATAGACCAAACCAAAACGATATTTATTAGGAGTGCCCTACCTATTTCTACCTAAATAAACCGAATTTACCACAATATTTACCGTTAAACTAATTCGTGATACAATTTTACCAAAGTGTTATAAAAATCGCTATAACTAGTTATGTACATATATGTGTCGATCGCCAACATCCTCCCCTTCGTGCGCTAGCACCATCCTCTGGCTCGGCGATCTCACCGGTCGGAGGCCCGTTGCTCGTCGTCTCGACGCTGCCGCTGCTCGACGTCAGGAACTCAGGAACCTCGTGCTCAACGCCCCATGGAGGCACCGACAGCGCGGCCTTGGAACCAGGCTGCCGTAGAATTCCGCGATGTGTGCGGACCTCGACGATTGGAGTTCTGCCATCAGGTCCGGTGTAGGTGCGGACCTCTTTGCCTCTCGGTGATATCTCTAGGCGCTGCAGGCAGTCTTCTCGTAGAAACAGGGCTCTCCTTCGCTTCTGACGCCGTCGACTCACTTTGACAACAGTGCGGCCAAAGGACTCGACGGGCGTATTCGATGAAGGTGGTTCCTCGTCGCGCTGCCTCTCATCTGGCATGTACCTTGCTGTTATCATGTCGATCCTCTTCAACTTGGACTTCTCAGGGGGCCTCCCCTTCGTGAGCGCAGTGACGTCTTCCCTGTAGCACTCTTTCTGGCCTATTGTTCGAAGAACCTTCTCTGTGGCTTTTTTCATCGAGTTATCTGGAGACTTCTTTTTCTTCTTTTGCCTTGAAGATCTTCTCCACGTAGGGTCTTCCTTTTTCTTACAATTCTCGTCGTTGTCCAGGTTCTTCTGAATGCCTTTAATTTGGTTCTGCGCAGATTTGAAGTCTGCCATTTGTCCTTCTCGGGCGAAGACATGCCCGCAAGTAACAATGTCGTCAGGTTTCGTTGCCCCCGTGTCGCATCCGTGTAGCACCCACCCTAAGTATGTGAGGGATGCGACGGGCTGGTTTCTCTTCCCTTTCCGCGTTCCCCTGGAGACAATCAACTCCCAGCTGTCTTGCCCGATGAGAACCTTCGGCCGCTCTTCCTCGTAGCAAAGTTGATCCGCCATCTTTTGCAAGTGAGGGTACAGCTTGACCTTCTCTTTGTCTACTGCTTGAGGTGTCAGGTGAAGTTCATCCATGGTTCTTGCCCCGGTGACAGTCCTTTTCCGTGTCTGATGAACTCCTCGAACTTTCATGTTGAGCTTCATGGATCTTTTGTTCGACAGCAACTTCCCTCCGACTGTTTCTATGGTAAGTTGCTCTCGAGGTCCCTGTAGCCCCAGTTGTTCGGCTACGGATGAGTCCACCAGTGTCACCGTTGACCCTTCATCTAACAGAGCCAAAACCTTGGCGCTTCCTTTTGGCCCGTAAATTTCCACCGGTACCATTTTCAAGTACGCCTTCTTAGTTTTCGCCGTGTTGACCTGGAGCACGTTGTTGGTTACTTCCTTGCCATCCGGTTCCCTCTTCAATCCTTCAGGTTGCCGATCTTCATGTAGAAGCTCATGGTGCCATCTTCTGCATACTCTGCACCCTGGCTTCTGGCAGTCTTGCTTTCGATGTCGCCCTTGCAAGCATTTGAAGCATAGCTTGCTACTAGTTGCGATCTTCCAGCGTTCCTTGATCGAGGCTTCTGTAAACTTCTTACATTGGTACAGACGATGATTCCCTTGGCAGTTTGGACAATTCTCGTTATGTTCCCTTTGTTCCACGGCGGCATGGGTGACTTCTCTCTTCCATCCTTGGCTTTTGGTTACAGCTTCTTGCAGTGCATATTGACTGCACCGGTCTGCCTCCCTGTTCAAGAACTTGCTCAGCTGTAACAAGTCAGGATCTTCCGTGTCAGCCGTAAAGTCAAACCACCGGAACCGTATTACTGCAGGCATCTTGTCCACTATCGTCTTGAGCATTTCCGGTGACTGGAGGTACTGAGGCTTTTTCAGGCTCTTCACTGTTGCCACGATGTTGCTCACTCGACATGCAAAATCGCACACGTCTTGAGCACTCTCCGTCATCTTAGGCAGCCTTTTCAGTTTCTCCATCTCTGCCAGTACCAGTCCATCTGGTCTTCCGTATTGCCGACGCAGAGCTTCCATGATGTCTTCAGGTGTATTGTCCGAATACAATAGACATTTCACCGACTCTTGCGCTGCACCCCTGATGGACTTCCTCAGCCTTATCATGTTCTGGATTACAGAGAAGTTCTCAGCCGTATCTTCGTATGCCCTCTTGAAGGCTAGCCACTCGCTAGCGTTTCCGTCGAACTGTGGGAGATCGAACATGTAGCTAGGTGCTGCTACATTTCTCGTTGACAACTTGACGACGTCCCGTAGTGCTTCAGCGATGTCCTTGATGTCAGCAGAAACTTCAGTGATTTTCGTGGCTGCCTGTGCTTTACCGGGCTTCTCCGGTTCTGACACTTTCCCTGGCAGCCTTTCCGTCGAATCGCTGATCCAATTCTGCACCATCTCTTCCCGGTTTACTGGCACGCTGATCACGGAGCCGTCGTCGTCTTCTTCCAGTTGAACCATCTCCAGTTCTGCCTTTGCCAATTCAGCCGCAGCTCGTGCCTGGTCTAGCTTCCGTCGAGCTAACTCTACACGTGCTTCCATCTCTTTCTTCCGCCTGGCTGTTGACGCTACAGATGAGGCCTTTGATTTCCGTAGCCTCTCGGAGATCTTCGAACTTGTGTCTCCCACCAGTGTTCTGACTTCCTCGGTTGTGGCCCCAATCGTAGTCTCGAACGACGTCCCAGACGGGAAAGTACCTTCTGCTCTGGTACCGGATGTCGTACCGGACTCCATTGTGATGCCACGTGATGCTCTTTCAGTCGGCGTGCGTTCCAGCCGATCTCCTCCCTTCTGGCTTCTTGTAAAGGGCATCTTGATCTTCGTTTCTTGCTCGATGATCACCTCGTCCGTTGTCGAAGCGCAGCTGTCTTCAAGTCTTCACTTGCTCGACGAAGTCCCACGATGATCGCTATGGCGTGAATCCGGCTCGAAGGACCAGCTGTCGCGGACCGGCCGTATGTGACCGACCGCTATGCGTTGACGAGCCTGGTCTGCCGGCAGCGAGAGGGGGAGAGACCTGTTGTAAGTAGGTCTCTTGGGTACGTGCCCTCTCGTTCCGACGGGCGCTGGTAGACTCGTCCCTGGGTTCACTTTGCGACCGCTGTGGGACAATCCTCGAATTCGTCCTGGATGTGAACTTGACCTTGGGTGATCTTGACTTGACCTTGTCTTCTGGTGCGATCCCCGGCGTGACCCCCAACGTGACCACCGGCGTGACCACCGGCGTGACCACCAGCGTGACCACCGGCGTGACCACCAGCGTGACCACCAGTGTGACCACCAGCGTGACCACCAGCGTGACCACCAGCGTGACCACCGGCGTGACCACCGACGTGACCACCAGCGTGACCACCGACGTGACCACCGGCGTGACCACCGACGTGACCACCGACGTGACCACCGACGTGACCACTGACGTGACCCCCGACGTGACCACCGAAGTGACACCCGACGTGCCCTTGGCGACGACTCGGCGCTGACACGACGTGGGCCCGACGATAACTCGACGTGATCCCGACGTTCGCTCGACGAGATCCTCTTGGGCGGACCTTGAAGGGGAGTAGGGAGCGGGGTAGTGAAACGCTGGTTGCTTGAGTCTTCCTTTTATTTTTCTTCCTTTTGAGTCTTCTTACTGGAGCCGCTGAGTAGAGCATGCTCCGAACAAAATCAGGATCGCTAAGGTACCCCCTTACCTTTACCTCAAAGAGAGCCCCTTATTCTGAGCCCTCTTTTCGGTTCATTTTCACTATGGAAAAGTCACTCTTTTGACCATATCTTTTCCATTACTGGTCGTAGGCTAACGAATGACCACTTAAAATGTAGCCCACGACCAGCTCTATAAATGAACATAACATCCTGGGGGGTACCTTAGCTTACAATTTAGCTATTACCTAAAAACTACCTAATTTTACCAACATTTGCCTGAAGTTAGGTAAATAAGTGGACACCCTACCTATATTTCCGAATAGACCAAACCAAAACGATATTTATTAGGAGTGCCCTACCTATTTCTACCTAAATAAACCGAATTTACCACAATATTTACCGTTAAACTAATTCGTGATACAATTTTACCAAAGTGTTATAAAAATCGCTATAACTAGTTATGTACATATATGTGTCGATCGCCAACAATAAAGAAGCATAACCTTCCAAACAAATACTTATTCCGGGGTAAATGTCAAAACAACGTCATTCGTCGTAGATTGTGAACAATCTCAATATTTTTAGAATTATCAAAAAACATAAATATGAATATATACATAAAATGATATTAATATTTTTTGTCTGAAATATAGAACCTATCAATTAAGGAGTACATTTCCGTACACCTAATACGTGATACGCAAAAAAGAAACAGTTTCGGATTTCCCTTTCATTGCTGTGTAACCAGACACCTTACTAGATTCACATTACACGAACGACTGAAATAAGATATTATGTAAAAAGTCCTTGCACTACATCCATGTTTTCATTACAGGTTTCATTCTTGTTTACTCCAAGTCTTCTTTGCTTAGCGCGTGACGCAGTTTTCTGTTGCATGACGAAATATTATTTGAACGCGCGCTACACCTTTATATTAAAATTAATTCATTCCATTATTATGGTTATTTCACATCACATTATTAAAGTTATTTCACAGATATTATGACAACTGTTATACATTGTTTGGACAGATCACGGAACAGAAAGAAACAATAGTTAGTCCTTTCTATGGACGCATACTCGTGTCATACATACATCTTGAAACATATCGTGTGATATTGTCGCCGCTCTCGCAAAGGTAGAGTAGATGCTACTTGAGGCCAACTGACAACTGTCATAAGACTCTACAAAAAAAATCCTGTAATCTATGTAATATGGTGTAATCCAGCATATTCATAATCATACCTGCACCCAGATTCACATCGCAGTCGGAATGCTTCCGACACAGAAGTAACTCTCCTTGTATCCGACATTTTGAGAGCATATAAAGATCGATTCCGTATCGGAATCATGCCGACTGCTTTGTGAATAATAATAATATAAGTCTGCCTATCTAAAATCAGTAAATTACAATCTAATTGCAAAGTAAACTAAAATACTCATAATAAATGAGAACATTAACTAATTGAAATTTTACTTTAATGATATTAGGAAATTATAGCAACCCGTTGAAGTCAGTATGGAAGTTATGTTTTACTAGTAGCGCTCCTCGGTTTTACCCACGAGTTCCCGTTCCTGTAATGTTATCGCAATGAAAAGTAGCCTGTGTTATTCCAGGCTGTAATCTAACTGTATTCCAAATATTAATCGGAGCCGTCAAGTCGTTCCGACGTGATTGAACGGCAAAGATCCAAACTTTCGTATCCCAGCATACCACTAACCTTACTAATATCACAGTCTATTAAATCATACAGTATTTCGACGAAGCCGTCTAGACGGGGCAATCGTGTGAGGTGTACGGGGTGAGACGCGGGAAGCGCGCTCCTCCATTGCCTACGTTACAATGTTAGTATTGCAGGAGTATAACATTATCGGGATTTCTCCCAAGATCAAAGGCGATGAACTACTTGTAGTATTTCTTTATACTGTGCTAATATCATAAACGCGAAAGTTTGTAAGAATGTATGGATGTATGTTTGTTACTCTTTCACGCAAAAACTACTGAAGGGATTTGGATGAAAAATGAAACATAGATAGATAGTGGTCTGGAATAACACATAGGCTATTTTATATCCCGAAATAACGGGATCGGGAACTAAGCGGGAGAAACCGCGGGGCGCTGCCAGTTTATAATATTTTAGTTGAACAATAGGATTTACGAACTGGGGAACTTACGTGACAAAAACTAACATACCCTAGTCAATAGAGAGCAGAATACATGACGTAGATTTCTATAGTGTCGATGATATAACTAGATATAAATATACAGACACAGAATGAGATTGTTCTAACTCTAGGTGTTAGGTTGAACCTTTCAACTTCCGTGATTCATGGCCGACGTTCCGCACTGTGATTCTGTTCTGGCTTAGGTTTAATTGTCCAAAGTTCTTGTATAACGCATAGAGCAGCAAAAAAACTTTATGACAATGCTGATAGTGTAATTACACTGACGTCAATAGTCAAACAGACGTTAAACATGTGGTAGATAGCTCATAGATATGAGTTTACCTGCCAAATTTTAAAACAGCTAGTCATATTTGTTTAAGTAGAGTACATTAAAGTCATGAAAATAGCGAAATATAAGATTTTTTTTTTTTTTTAATGGCTCTATGTGGATTATTCTCACAATTCCGCCAATGTTACTTATTTTGAAACTTATTGTAGCAGTAATATACGTATGACGTTTTAAATGACGTTTTTAATATGCTTAGTTTGATGTGCTACTTACTATTGAGTGAGTAATGTCTTAACTATATTTATTAAACTTTGGAACATCGACAATGAAACGATGTCGTTTTCATTCGTCTCTATGTTTGGGTTGATGACTGGGTCAAAATGTACCTAGTATTCCGAGAGCTGCTAGCAAATTTTCGGTATGTATTTGAGGCAAGCTGAAAACTTGTTACACAGCTCTCCTATCAACGGAGGAGGTGCAGACCTGGCTGGTGAGTGGTGAGAGGTGGGCCAAAATGGATCCATACATTTTTTAAATTTTTATTGTAAGTATATTTTTATTCAGTGAATATGTTTGAGTCACTATGTAATTTTTATATATGTTGTAGTTAATTGTCTAAAGAATTAAAAAAATAATAAGCCAGACAAAGCCCGACTGCTTTTAACATTGCTAGGCGCGTGCAAATATATGTTTTGCAAAAAATATAAAAACGGGTGGCAATTTTTAATTATAATTGGGTGTTATTTATAACTAAAAAATATAGATTCTCAAAAAGAGGAATCTCATTTTGAAGGGACTATCTACCTGATCTAAATTGAGGGATTCGTTTTGCCCCACTACTCACCAGCCAGGTCGGCACCTCTGTATCCGGATATAATAGGAGAACTATGTGACAAGTTTTCAGCTTGCTTCAAATACCTACCCAAATTTCTCAACCCAAAGCTCTCGAATATAATATCATATCAACCGTTCTGAATGTTCTGGCTGTTCTGCCTACTATTATATGAACAAAACGTGATCTCTTATTATGTTATGGACATTTGTATGTTATTTTGTACATAATTGTGTTTTAATTAATTAATTGTGTGCTCTGTAGTCCATAAGGATCATTTTAGTTTCGCTGTGTCCGTCCGTACGACATCGACCTCATAGACTATTTGTAATAGGAAGCATTAATTCACCGTGGATTTCTATATTAGCCACGGTGACAAAGTGGTCGAATTAAATCTTAACTTGTATATCCATAAAATGCATCATAAGGATAACAGCTAGTAAGTACCACAGTTCAGTAGCTTCACGATCTTGACGCATCCCTTGATTGCAATAATATATTCCAATAAACGAATGAGATCACGAGTATAAATGCATAGTTTTATGAGCTAACAGATACACAAGTGACTGGTGCCAACATAAACGGATATACTCGGAAGTCTTCTTTCTGTGAAGGAAATGAAAACAAAATAATACTTTCTTATGCATTTGTACGCATACACATAAATAAGTTTTACTCATCATTCCCTGGTAGAATTACATCTCGGAGATACCACGGGCTATAAAAAAAGATATGTACGGTTAATAATAAATAATTAATTATACCGAGAATAACAACCCTTTCTTAATCGTTTAAACAGCTGCCCAGCCGGTATCCATCACAAATCACGAGGCCTTCAATAACAGACGCAGGCAAGTAAACTAGCACTGAATCACAGGTACTTATTTAAGTAATTTCCATATTTTACTTCAAACAAAATAGGCACAGCTTATTTCGTTTGTATACTATTTTCATCTGAAATGTACGAAAAGGTCATCTGTCAGGAGCCTCGTTTTGGAAAATCACTTAGTTTGAAAACATACAGCGCCGGTGCGAACATCGATATACGACTGTTGCAAGCTAGGGAGTGGTCAGCTTGCTTACACGATTAATATAATCTTCTTAATATTATATAAATCTCCTATCACGATGTTTGTCCGCGATGGAGTCCTAAAATACTTAACCGATTTTAAATTAAATTGGCACACCGCGAGCAGTCTGGTCCAACTTGAGAGATAGGATAGTTTTTATTTCGATTAATAGTCTTTAAATGACAATATCCGAGCGCAGCCGAAATGGGCCGCTAGTATTATTATAGATTGTCAGTTGTTGATCCTAAGAGAATGATTTCAAAAAACTAAGTCCCTGATCTTTTTGTCTTCGTGGTTCATTGCAAAATTATCATACCTTTCAGATAGTTACAAGTGTTTTAACGCTAATATTATTAAAATAAGTTTGCTTTTCAACAGCAACGATCATACGATTCTCGCGTGTTTGTCTTTTGTCTACGCAATAGTTTCACGTCAGACCAGTAGCAAGACTAGAATGAGCGGGTTCACCGTGACCTCGGAACTCAAAGATTTATTTAAATGGGGAGTCGTCAACGTGTCATTCGTCTGACAATGCTTTATCTTTAGAGGATGACGTGTTTTATGCACGTATTACTAACTCTTTAAACAACGATTAGAGTGGTTCAGTGATCTTTGCTGCTTTTGGTGTTAAAATGCTGTCATTAACTTTAATCTGCTTGTCGTTAGACATCATATTTGTGTCAGATCGTAGCAATTTTTGCCTTGGCCTTAATTCTGAATCGTTTCAGTTCAGTTGCGTAAGGTTCCTAGACGGCAGCATTTTGAAATGTGCATGCCGCTGCAAAATGATCATCATGCAGTCTTTCTGCATCGTTTACATATTGAATTTCACGTTCTAAACAGGTGCCGTGTTGGTAAGCAACCAACAGCTCCCCGTTCTGTGCATCTTATTCCTGTTATAAATGAAAATCAGAAGTGAAATGCGCTAAAACACATACGAGGATAATACCCTCTAAAACACAGTACCTACACTTTAACAAAAACTAATAAAAATAGCCTTACTATACGGTATAGTGACTATAGACTATACATAACTTGGGATAAAATAGCTTCAGATTTCGGGAACAATTTGAGCTCCTGGAAACAAAATTTAAATGTAACCTTTATTAATTAAATACAACATATATTTAATTGCAAGAGTTACAAAAACGCTTTTATTTCTGTTGTTATTAAAGTTTTATGTTTAGAGATACACATTAAAATCTACTTATGTGTTTGGAGTTTGGACTATGCAGTAAGTCTATGCAGTTGCAAAATTTTACTAAAAAATCACGTAATGATGGAGAATACATTATTTTTGAATTTAATAAAGATTAGCTGCTAAAAAACTGGGTGTCCTCTCAAAGGTGCGAAAGTACTTCAAGTCTGAACAGTTGCTCAAATTATGTCAAGCACAGATTCGCTCTTGTACTGTTCGCGACTTTGGAACGGATCGGCTAAGTATCAGCCGGAGGCTCTGGAATCGATCGAGAGACGTGCTAAAAGGTTCATAGGCAAAAATACTCTTGTGCGAAAACAACTTCAAAGTCTTGAACATCGCCGAAAAGTTACTAGCTTGTCGGTCTTTTATCAGATACTTTATATCGTACATGTACATATATTGGTCTTTGGTAAGTGTGCGACTGATCTCTCTAATCTAATATCACCTTGCCTTTTGACGTGATAACGTCTTACAATTCGATGAAGCCGGCTGCACGCCCGCAAAACTGTAACGTTCCGCCGTTACCGTTAGTTCGTCTTCCGTGCCATGCGGACGAAGCTGAGCGCTGAGGGCACCACCCGCCGAGTCGAGCGGTATCACTACTCGCGCTATCAGCGTACTGATTTCTTAAGACGTTGTCACGTTCTATCGTCAGTAAACCGACTTTACAGACAACCATTTTATATCAGAGTGCTCGTAGCTCGCAAAAACGACATCGTTTTATGGTTGACGTTCCAAAGACTCGAACGAAGAGGGTTGACTCTATTTTTGTGATAAGAACGTCCAGGCTGTGGAATACGTTGCCGGAGTGGGGTTTTCCCCATGGTTACAATCTTGGTGTCTTCAAATCGAGAGTGAATCAGTTTTTTCTAGGTAAGCACGCTCGTATTTAAATTAAAAAAAACCGCCTGAGGAAGTACCACACGTTTGCCTACCGCCAAGCAGAAATGTGAAACATCAATGTATACCGGTTTGAAATTACAGGGCTGAGAGATAAAACATCTTATATCTC
Organism: Ectropis crepuscularia; assembly: GCA_963693475.1. Taxonomy (NCBI): domain Eukaryota; kingdom Metazoa; phylum Arthropoda; class Insecta; order Lepidoptera; family Geometridae; genus Ectropis; species Ectropis crepuscularia. The sequence goes on along the minus strand of OY856339.1, from coordinate 10,126,165 downwards.
TGGGTGACGAGCGCATTGCAGTGCTAGGTAACGATTTGGACACTTTTATGTGCAATAGCTGTGTGACAGGTTATAATCGTCAAAGTTTGAAAAATAAACTATTTTTTCGCGTTTTTTTTTGATTTTGACAAAGTTGCGTTCGGCGCTCGAGGTCACAAACTTGGATTAATCATGAGGCCAACATTATAAACAAGCCTGCAAAAAATCAGAACTATCGGATTTAACGCAGTTTGCGTTCTCCATACTTTCAGCCGACAAAGTTACTGGACTATTGGTACCGTCGACGTGAAGCGATGCCAAGCAATTTGGATACTAATTAGGTGTAAAAGTAAACGAGAACCATGGTTCACCTTCACAGATATTAGAAATAATTATCAACTAGTCAAGTATACCGAAGCTGTTACAAATAATATGCTAAAATGTCGTTTTGCAATTAGTCACACGCCATTACCGTTGTGTACAGCCGGCTATCGATCCAAATTCACGTGAAAATGGAATAAAGCATTTGCCAGACTATACTAATACATCAATTCATGTGAGCACTCTTCGTCGCTGTTTTAATGTTTTCATAATTAAACTAACTACAATAAATGTCTAATAAAGTGGCCAAGTGCGAGTTGGACTCGCCCATGAAGGGTTCCGTTGCAGCAAGTAACATAATATACATAGTACACATAGTTCTTGTAGTTCGTTGTAACTTTGATCGAAGTTTCAATAATAGCGTATTTATGACGTACTAAAAAAAAATTACTCATCAGATCGAGTTCAAACCAATTTTCGTTGGTAGTTTACATGGTAAAATATTTTTTTTTTAGATTTTTCATACTCTTACTTTAGAAGTTAGAGGGGGGACACACACATTTTACCACTTTGGAAGTGTCTCTCGCGCAAATTATTCAGTGTAGACAAAAATTATATTAGAAACCTCAACATCATTTTTGAAGACCTATCGACAGACACCACACACGTGTAGGTTTGATGAAAAAAAATATTTTAGTTTCAGTTCTCAGTATGGGGAGCAACCCAAATTTTTCTTTTTTTTCTTTGTTTTTGTAAAAATCTTAATGCGGTTCACATAATACATCTACTTACCAAGTTTCAACAGTGTAGATCTCATAGTTTCGGCAAAAAGTGGCTGTGACATACGGACGGACAGACAGACAGACGTGACGAATCTATAAGGGTTCCGTTTTTACGTTTTACGGAACTCTAAAAACGGCTAACGATGATAATACTGTGAACATTTTCGAATATATTTTCAGATTCGCATGAATCAGTGCAATATTAGGCAGTGATTTAGATTCTTCATCTATACTTTTATCATAAAGCTGAATAATTTGATTTGATGATTTGTTTGAACGCGCTAATCTCAGCAACTGCCACGTACATGTGTACCACGGGCGAAACCGGGACAAACAGCTAGTGTTGAAATAGTTGTTTGGCACTTATAGTACTGTGTAGGTACTGTATAGTAAGCGTTTTCAAATATGCTGAACGTATTTGTTACTGAAACTAAGCCAGTTTAGGTTTGTAGGGCCCTGTATCTTTTGAGCTAGACCAAAGTTCGATGGTTCGAATGGATCAATTTGTTGGTTTTTTTTTCGTTCTAAAGCCGATTTAATTAACAATTTTATATCGATCGATAGTTTGCACTTGACCACCATTTCACTTGATACGATGCGGTCTACGATGGTAAGCGCGATCCAATGATCCTAGAAGAAAACGATTACTCTCGACTGAAAGACGGCAACATAGTAACGACCCGAGAAACTCCACTCACCCAACGCATTCCACAACTTAGACATTTTTAATACGAAAGTAGAGGCAAACTTCCTTATCATATCATATAACAAGCTCGACTTGTGGAACGTCACCCAGTCACCCACGAAACGCTTTCGCTTTTTCAAGCTACTATCAGTCCGATAAAAAAGGCAAAATGATAATGGATCATACAGTTATCATTCGTAGTGATAATCGTCAGTGATATTAAATAGTAGTTTTATTTAGTATAGATGTGTGACAACCACGTTGGTTAATTTGGTAAAGTGACAGAGTAGTAGTCTGAGGAGCCCTTTACTTCGTTAACTAGGTAAACTGGAGGCAATGACCGGCCCACAAAGCGGAGTAGGGCGCCAGAATTGAGAGAACTGGCAGCCAGCACTGACACACTGCGCCGCTCTATCTGGCTATAGATAGGTTGCCAAAAATACACGCCGTGACAGTTTACATAACTCGGCCCGCCAACAGATAAGATAGCAGCACTCTTGCAGCAAGACGCAAGGACTGATGGATAACAGATGCGTGCAACAACAAACGCAGACTAAAAGCGATAAAAAAACAATATAATATATATTTTTTAACTGCGAACCGATAGACGCAAGCTACAACTGACATTCCCAGCATTTTTTTTATACCATATATTTGCACTTCAGGGCCATCTCACTTGATGATGGTCTACGATGGAACGTGTCTCCTAGAAGAAATAGATTCTCCCTCGACTTGAATACACCCAGTTTATATACATTACCAATATGTGATCATTTGATCGTCATCAAAACAAAAAACGAACGTCAGCATAACTAGTGCCGATTTGTAGGAAGTATTGTGGTCTAATTACGTACCGGCAAACACATACGTATGTAGGTGATGTTTATTAGCCATCGAGAATATAGACATTGGACAGGCGTTTAGGCCCCCAAGTAGAATTCGAACTTTTAAAGCGTTAATGACTTCATGATGTGGACTTTGAAAATCCGAAATAAAGATATTGTTCATCAAAACGCTAACAAGGTCATACATATCCTTCCAAAAAATATTGTTTTATAATTATAGGTTAGTTCTCAACCAACTACAAAAAAGAACATCTATTCGAACAGTAAACAACAGGTTCACAGGTTCTCAATTCCACAGTATTTTTCTATGTTCGTTACCTGGTTACCTCATAACTTTCGACTGGGTGAACCAATTTTGATAATTCTTTTTTTTTTCGAATGTTTCCACATACATTTTATCGTAATCGGTGGAGCTGTTAATGAAATAATTTCGAATTTTATTTCATTTCCTAAGAAAAAAATATTTGTTTAGATAATAATACTGGCTCCCTTCGCTCTTATCGATTTAATTCTGAATCGATGTTTTTATCGACTAGTACTCGTACTTATGTAACGTCTAAAAATAGCTGTAATGGATCGTTCCAATGGCTGGTTTTACTCAATGACAGCAACCTGGAATAAATTGAATAGCATCTAACAATACTCCATTGCTATAGTGCTTTTCAAAGGTCCCGCCCGGATGTAGGGTCGCTGTTATGTATGAAACCAGATCTTTTGTACGTTTTTCTATTGGGGAGATGGTTATGTAAAGCAATCTCGACGCTTCAAAACAAAATTAAATGGGAGAAAACAGAATTGGAATAGGTTTTTAGAGAAGCCCAGTGACATCAGATATGGTTCGAGTTTGTATCATGTGAGTATAATAATTAGTAACTTGAGGTTCAATTTCGCCTTCCGTGCTTGCCCCAACATTTGGTAGACGGTAGAGATCAATAGAGGACAACGGTAATAGTAACTTTATGGAAATAAAGTATGTATTAGAAAAATATATTCCTCAAATCATCCTTCCTTCAATCATTCCTCAAATTCCTCATATAAATCCTTTTTAGATTTTTTTCTACGTTTCTGTGCTTATTTGCATGCTTTTTGAAAAAAAACAAAAAAACAACATTGGATAGCCTATATTCATTGACATAAATAGGTATATAAATAGGTAATGTAATCACGCAAGTAACAAAGGTACTTCCCCAAGCGAACGCCAGTACATACTACGTATATACTTGTATATTACATAGGTATTATAGGTATAGCAGTGTATCGGAATTCCCTGTGCGTTGTAACTACGTAATCGGACTATAATAGCATAGACGAGTATCACGTGCGTACTATAAATGACACGGAGCTGAGTAACCGTTCACTACGCAGCTCTAACATCTACATGGTTCTCGTGGTCATGATCATTTACGGTCCATGCGATACATGCATCAACTAGTGCAAGGACAATTTGTGTTTTAGTAATCAACATATCAATATTGTTTTTCTTTTTGCGTTGAAATCTTGTAGAGTAAGATCTCAGGGCTGGTCCGTCACGTATTTTCTGACGAACGAAATGTGGACGATTGAGTAGTGTTAGTATGTACTAAGAACACATGCATCTTGCTTGGAAGGCCAATTCTGAGATATCAGGTGATGAAGGTACATAAAAAAAATATTTACTTCACGTACATTCTCCTAACTGATTTTCACGTAGGTATATTATAGGCAATATCCTTAAAAATATGTCACCAATACTACCAGACACATTCCGTTTGCCGTTTTGCTTTGCAGATGCTCTGTTAAAAGTCCTAAAATAATGACTTAACTTCACGTAAATTCTGATGTTCTGTTTATATATGTATGTTTGTATGTATTGTATGTCCGCCAGACAACTACATCAAAACCTTTTAGAAGAAGCCAGACCGATCTAAGGGGCCAATCATACTCGAAACTCAATTTTAAGTCAATATATCTTAATACAAGTCTCGCGCTACTACCCATAGAGGCATTTAAATTGAGTTTAGGGGATGATTGGCCCTTAAGGTTGGTCCTTCTTGTTGTAAAATGTGTTGTAATAGTTGCCTGATGGACCTAATTATCTAAAAATGCTGCATCAGAATTCACGTAAAGTTAAGTCATTATTTTGGGAGTTTTAAAGCGTCTGTAAAGCAAAACAGGCCACGGAATATGTCTGGGAGTATTGGCGATATATTTTTAAGGATATTACCTATAATATGCGTACTAGTATCTACTATGTACCTATATGTTTTAAAAATTGTCCACCAAATTTCCAAAAACATTCCAGTTATGGGAACTACGCCGGTAAAACCCCAAGGCGCTACATATATTTTAAACAGTGCTATGACGACCGTTTTCCATCCAGTCCGTAATAAGATCTACCAAGTGAACATTTCTACGGCAAATTCGGAAAAACTAGTTAGCTATATCAGTGTTTCTTCCAAACAAACACAGAAACAAGCACTACACTATAACTTACATATTTTACTATTTTATGGATAAACTGCATTTCCTTCAATCAATTTGCAAGCGATTTCTTATCGCGAATGTGCTCAAGGCGATTTCAATTTGCGACGGAGATCGTCCACGGATTCACGGCGTGACCGATGTGGAACGTTATTTTGCTGAACCTGAGACAGTTGGCCTTAGATGACTTCTACTGACTACCGGACTTTTGGGTTAACGCAGAACGTTCAGGACCCAGAAGAAACTAGCCTAAAAAAAACTAACTTGCATACTATGGATTCGTTTGTAAGCAAGGCTCGCGGATCGCGGACCGTTGCGCAATGTCACAAGTTTACGAAGCGAATGAACTTTGCACCATTTTTAGAACACACATTTTATAAATACAAGATGCAGTTTCAAGTTTCTAAGTAGGTACAGTCAATGAAATAGGTGAAGGGTGTAGCTGTAGACGAAAGTGTAATGTACTCATGAATTTGTTAAATAAGTATCTAATAAATAATAATTAGATCATATTAGGTAAGTATAGATAATATTTCGCAGTAACACATTGTTTACTTTTAAAATACTAGAAGAAATGGACGGGCCATTTTCATTTATTGAAAGCGATGGTTTTTTTTTTCTATTTTGGTACTTATGGCAATTGGCCTTAGATAGGCTGTACTGCCCACCGAATTTCCGAACTTTGGGATAACGCAGAAATCGCAGTGCCTGGCGGGGTTTATCACCGAAGATAATCTTCCTAATATTTTGGATTGAATCCAACATTTTTCCCGCATCATTAAGAACCCTAAACCACTCGGTTTCAAGCACATTTAAATGATTGTTCTCCTCATAATATTGCTTTACCCAAACCGTATTACAGGAGTGGGTAGCGTCCCCACAGAACAATATTACTCAAGAGCGTCCCTCGGTTAGGTGTAAGCGTATCGTAGCGAACACACGTCATTTCATTGTTTTAAATCAGCACTGCGTTTTATTTGGCATCCTATCAACTCTACCTATATCTAGACATTATCCGTGTGGGGAAGTGCGAGTCCAGAGTTGAAGGTTTATCTGAGTTCCAATCACCCATTTGTATCAGAAGCAATGTCATCTATTTTACACGTTTTGCTTTGCTAAAACAAAAGGTACCAACAACACACTATGATTGCGAATTCCGTATGTTGCATTTTGTATTTTTTTGTATGTTGCTACCTACTCGTATAGGAACTCAAACAAGAAACTTATTAAATGTATAATTCCGGACAAAACTGGCTGAAACAATAATAGGTTTCGATACGTTACGTACGTAGTACGTGTATCAATTTGGAACCGCAAAATTTTAATTTTCCTCATTTCCTAATATGAAGAGAGCGATTATAAAATGACGGTAGGTTTGTTACTAATCTAACGGCGCCAGATTGTGAACTAATGTAGCCCATAATGTTACGGAGACTTATACATGGAAAATACTGATTTTGAATCCCAGGAATGGAGAATTGTTAATGATGCGAGCTGCCGATGCCTCCTGTAGCCAGTAAAACACAGAATCGCGACCAATATGACTAGACCTTTATATAGAAGTTATATAATTCAGGCAGCTAAGTACTATAATAGCGTGTACGGTTGCCGTCTACTTATACAGTCACCATAGTATCAGTAGGCGAGTTTGAATATGTGGCATGGTCAGTGATCACGCCACACCGAATCTTTGGCACCGGGCCATCTACATCGATCATTGGCTTTCATTTTACACTACTGCATATAGGTATGTATTATACGTCAAACCTTCATCTATACTAAAATTTAAATACAAATATAAAGCATATTATCTTAAGTTTTTATGGGCATCTTGACATGTGACAACTGACAAGATAACTGATGGATATAAAATAAATACTTAAATTAATATAGGTAATACTTGTATCTATAATACAATATTTATAATATTTTATATGTATATTATGATAACATCATTTTTTAATTTTAAAATGTTGAATACTTAATATGAGCTTTAAACCTATAATTATGTACATGCATAACTAAGTAGTTAGGTATGTAAATTCTGTTTTACTATGAACATATCTACTGCAATTTTGTGAAATAATTATTTTTTATTTGGACAATTTTAATCATCATTACATTAGTGTGACAAACAAACAGTCCAATAATTATAGTAGTGATCATTTTAAGTGTAATCACAATCTGTAAACGTTCAATGAGAGAAGATTGGATATAGGTCAATTTGGAGACTATTATTCCAACATCCCATTTTTTACTCCCAAAATTATGGCTTACTTCACTTAATCTACTGAACTCTACTCAATCGTCCGTATTTCATTCAAGAGAAAGTATGTGACGTCTGGGGGCCCTCTATTATGGTCAGTTCCTGGTTCCTGGATATGTTTTCTCACCAATTCACCATTCAAACTACAATAACATTATATGCCATTTAGTCAAGCACTTCACCAGATAATTATTTGCCAATGTAATAACCTAATATCTAATCACTTTCTGTTCGGTTTTACTGATAAAATTAAGATTTGCAAAATTATTGTACTAACTCTACTCAATCGTCCACATTTCGTTCATCAGAAAATATGTGAAGTCTGGCAGCTCTTGCATCTTGGGCTATAAAGCTCAAAAAGATATTCACTTCCATATTATGGTAACCCTACTTCTTAGGTGGTTTATTTTGTATATATTGCAGTTATAACAATTTCATACAATGAAAGAAAGGTAAGCTAACAAGATTATTGGCTCACCTGCTTTCCAGTGAATTGTGAAAGGTTACTGGTACAATGAACTGTTCACTAATCCAGTTAACTTGATTTACAGTTAACTGTGGGTCTGGATAAACTGGCTAATGCATTGTAAAGCAAATCTACCACATTACTATTGCGAAATTACTAGGCTAATAGCTCTACTGGTTATAATATATCCATAGATCAACATAATATGACAAGGGGGGATTTTAAATTAGTTCCAGGGTAATTTATGTATAGTACATGTGACATCCCATAGTATTACTCACATTGCTCCCGATTCCAGTATATTCCAAAGAAAAAGTATCAACAAAATTTAATTCAGATCATCTAAAATTCATTTTTTTGATTCATCCATTCCAACAGATGATAGTTTTTGCTTGAAAGAGTAACACACATCAATAGATACACACTTCCTTTGGCATTTATAATATTAGTAACAGGGCCGAATTTAGGGGAGGGCGACCAGGGCTTATGCCTGAGCCTCCACAATAGAGACTTACCCTTGGGGGGGTGTATTTGTTTACCTTGAAAAGGACTCCAAAAGCAGAGAAATAAAATAAACAAATATATGTCTTCATTTGCGAAAATGGGTAATTACAATAAGATTTTAAATGTTAGAGAACTCCATAATTAACCATATATGCTAATATTACGTTGTCTATAACAATGTGATAACAAACTTTATAATTCAGTACTATAAATATAAATCACAATAGCGAACATGTGTGAGTTTAACATCGAAACTTGCCCCTTAGGCTTTTCCATCAGAGATACATTATGCCACATTGCTATGGATGTGTTTGACATCCACCAATTATATAGAATGTAGTCCTGTTATAGATATTAGCACAGCAGCCATGTCTGGCCCTCAAAAGGCTGCACATTATAGACAGACATTTCCCCATTATAAGTTGCAGTTGTTACTGAAGTGATGCTAACAACTGTTTTCTAAAGATACACAATAATGGTTGGCAAACAAATAATAGGGGACCATGAGATTATTATCAGGAATGCATTAATGACTTCCTGTTGCAATTTAGATATGGAGATAGCATTAAACAGATAGACCTTGACAAACATTTTGTTAAAGCCTACGGATTCTGTGTTTTCCAGTAGATGTCTTCAAATTTTGTTCATAGATACCTGTTAGATAAGCCTAGAATATTGCAGAACCGGCAAATTGCGGTCAAAATTTGACCTGTTGCATAAAAAAAACTTCTGCCATGAACTGTTGTTGAGATTATGTTAAGATATCTATATTTTGTACTAGCTCTGCCCCATGGTAATCCTTGATAACCAAACTATTGAATTATTTTTTCTGCAATAAAAGTGGCCTTTAGCAAATTTTATTTCAAAATAACATACAACATACATAATTTATGACAATAAAAAAAAACTATATACCTATTATTAGATTATTACTGAGGTAATAATAACAATTAAAATTATGATCTAAATTATGGCTTGTAATGTTCTCAATCATAATGTATAATCATAATGTGTAATATACTGTGAAAAATAGTAGTTATACTCCTACATTCTCTGCCCCTGGCTTTGGAAGCGATGTGGTGTTACTTCTTAGTTTTTAGGGTTCCGTAAAACGTAAAAACGGAACCCTTATAGATTCGTCATGTCTGTCTGTCTGTCTGTCCGTCCGTCCGTATGTCACAGCCACTTTTTGCCGAAACTATGAGAACTACACTGTTGAAACTTGGTAAGTAGATGTATTCTGTGAACCGCATTAAGATTAGAACAAAAAAAATTAAAAAAAGATAAATTAGGGTTGCCCCCCATACTGAGAACTGAACCTCAAAAATTTTTTTTTCATCAAACCTACACTTGTAGGTTTGATGATGGGGTGTCTATCGATAGGTCTTCAAAAATGATGTTGAGGTTTCTAAAATCATTTTCGCCTACACTGAATAATTTGCGCGAGAGACACTTCCAAAGTGGTAAAATGTGTGTGTCCCCCCCTCTAACTTCTAAAGTAAGAAAATGAAAAATCTAAAAAAAATATATGATGTACATTACCATGTAAACTACCAACGAAAATTAGTTTGAACTCGATCTGATGAGTAGTTTTTTTTTAGTACGTCATAAATACACTATTATTGAAAGATTGATCAAAGTTAAAACGAACTACAAGAACTATGTGTACTATGTATATTATGTTACTTGCTGCAACGGAACCCTTCATGGGCGAGTCCAACTAGCGCTTGGCCACTTTATTTAGTTATTCGAAACAGTAATTTAATGTTACTAACTACTACTGACTCCTTAACATCAGCTATCTGAGCTTTACATTAGACAGAACAAACAGACATAGAAAAATTATGTTTTTTTTAATTATTATCATAATCATAACAATTATTACACATTTTTTCACAGTATACATTACATACATTGAGAACATTACAAGTCATAATTTAGATCATAATTTAATTGTTATTATTACCTTGGTAATATATATATGTACATATATATATATATAGTTTTTTTATTGTCATTAAATATGTTGTATGTTATTCTGAAATCAAATTGATTAAAGGCTGAAAGCGATATTTCAGACTTATGGTCAAATCACTGTTTACTCGAGCATAAACAGCAATTGGATGACCTCATACCACTAACTGTTACACTGTTAACAGTTATTAAATGCATGGTTTATGAAGTTCTCATCAAAGTCATTCAATTCATAGATTTAGGTTTACTTTGCCACAAATTTATTTAACTTTTGTCAGTTCACATTATTTTAATTATTGAATTTCGCTAATACCAAGACTGGCTGCAAAAACAGGGTAAATATGATAATTTACATGGTTGTTAATTTGGTAATAGTGACTATGTGAACAGGTTAAAATATTTTATAAGCTATTATATTCCACACACAGTCGGTAATAGATAACCTTGAATATTTTAAATTAATTATATTGGCGATAATAGATACCTATCCTTGAATATTCTCAAATAATTATATTCTAAAGTGCTTAAATAATTCGCTACAGTATAATAAAATATATACTTACTGCCAGATTTTGATCTTGCAGACTGCTGCTACTGATGAAGCTCGTCTCACTCCCATTCTGTCCCTCGCCGGCTTCCAAAACTTTACCACTCATATCTTCTCCGCGGGTCCTCTTACGGGACATTCTCTCATAACCCACAAAATTATTGAAAATTATGCAATTTTACTGCACACTATACTAGAATAATTTCCTTAGATTCTTATTTCAAACGGAAAATATAAACTTTCTCAGACTACAACCACGTAAGATGATTTTGATTTGCACTCAGTTTTAGATACCGTATTGTACAGAGCGATTTTTTATATTGTTACCGAATCATGAGCCGATTATTAATTATCTACCTAATTATTGTACGAAGAACTGAAGGATATATAAATAACTAATCAAGAATCCTGAAATAAAAACTCAAATAGATTTTCAGAAACTGAATGGTGATTGTGACATTGTGTGGTAAAACAGTGTGACGTAACTAACGAATGACATTGACAATATCAGAAATCACCGAGGAAATCACCTAATTCCGAGTTCTAGGTAGCGATTCTGAAACCATTCGGTTGCATCCGACACGGAATCTCGGTAGCGATTCTGAAACCATTCGGTTGCATCCGACACGGAATCTCATCTCTCGGTCCGTGTCGGATGCAACCGAATGGTTTCAGAATCGCTACCCTCATCTCTCGGTCTTTGTCATGCTAAACAGATAAGACAAAGACCAAGAGATGAGATTCCGTGTCGGATGCAACCGCATGGTTTCAGAATCGCTACCCTAGCCAATTACGCCATAGAGTAAAGGCGTTATTACACCACTCGTTATACAGACAGCATTAGTCTAAAGCGCTTATTAGACTACGCGTTATTCAGCACTCGTTATGCAGACTGTCTTAGAGTCTAACTTGTCAGCTCGCTATTACCGTTTATTGCCCGTGTTAGGTACTACCCGTCTTACTACCAGTAGTAACACGGGCAATTATTTTTGCCCGTGTTACTACCAACAGGTCTAGTAGTACGACGGGTAATTTATATTTGCCCGTCGTATTACTACAGCCATTTTCAGATACCTTCAGGTACCTCTTTTGCTTAACAACAACATGAAATCATTACTTGTACCTCGTTAGATTGGCATCGCCCCCGTTTATGGGGTGTCTAAACAGACACCGCCTCAAGGGCCAAGGTCAAACGCTCGCTCAAACTCTCAAACCTGAGTTTACTGCCCACTGGTTCTTGCGCTAGATATGTAACTCTCTACAACGGTTCTATCATCTGCGTACCCAAAGATATCGACCGTATTCAACAGAGCGTTGATATGTAGCAGGAAGAGCGTGTCAGAGAGAGAGACCCGTGAGGGACTCCGGCATTGATAGCCATTTGATCCGACGACCAGCCATCAATGACGACTCGTATGGATCGAACTCAATTTAACATAAAACATAAGCAAGTTTTGTAATAAGGCCATCATACCAAACCCTGTCGAAAGCCTTCGAGATATCCAGGGAGATCGCAAGTGGTTTCCCGTGTTTCTCAATAGCTTCACTCCAGACAATGTAATGTAATGACCACATGGGGCTGATCTGATGACGGAGCTTAAAGATCGCCAAATGAACTTAGCAATGAAAGGACAACCTCATCAATATTGGGCTCGTTTTATTCGTTTTGATGAGAAGGTACTTTGGTGCTAGATGATAACCAGGGTCTGATGATGCCGCTGCGACATCTTCCATTTGGCATTGCTTACTTTGCTTGCCATTAACTTTTTAGTTTATTGAAGGGAAAACCTCATGTGACGCACCATACACAGATTTTTCTGTACTTAGACTATAATAAGTGAAGCCGATCCGTGACGCTGTGTGGTGAAAGGCTCCAACGGGTGAACTCAGACTGCTGAGTGTACCCGAACGAGAAAGAGGCAGTCAGCTGTTCTTCACTGCTGTGTCGCTGTGTTTGCTATTTTTACTTGTATTGATAAAAATATATAACCTTAATTTCTGACTTGTTTCTCATTTATATCTTACTAATATGATCATTAATCTATACTAATAGTATAAATCTAAAGAGGCTGTTTGTTTGAATGCGCTAATGTCATGAACTATTGGATCGATTAAAAAAAAAATGTTTGTCTGTAAAGTCGGTTTACTGACGATAGAACGTGACAACGTCTTAAGAAAATGCTGATGGAATGATAGCATTTTTCAAAAGAAAATTTTAATTTCATTTGTTTAATAGATTTGTATGTAAAAAGTAATCAGTAGAATTTAGTCATTTTCAATCAAAACAATGCAAAAAAGCTTTTAGATGCTGGGGATCGAACCCGGGGCATTTCACATGCAAAGCGAACGCTCTACCACTGAGCTACATCCTCGCTTGAACTACTGGTCGAAATAATTAATACGACTGTAACAAGGTAACGACCGTCGGTCGTTACGGTAACGTTACATGACGTCATGTTTTGCGGGCGTGCAGCCGGCTTCATCGAATTATAAGACGTTATCACGTCAAAAATTCTTACACCGTTGGATATGTACGTGATCCCTGTGTTATAGGCTATATATTATGTACCACGGGCCAACGCCGGGGCTGACCGCTAGTAAAGGCGCTGGCCCACCACGGCGCACGGAGAGGCTATAAACGTGTATTAAGCTTTGCTTTATAAGAAAATATATACTTATGTTGTATCCACTGCAACCCACAGAGACGCTACGCGTTCATTGATACAGGCGTAGCTTGCTCGAATAGGGGGTTACATAGCTCCACGCTGTCGACGTGGGTCTACGTTTCCACTGGAATACACGAATATAACCTACGACTATGTAGGGACAGTTTGCTTATCGCAGTGCAGTTTTCAGTCACACGCCTTGTGGAACGGCCCGCAGTAAAGCCCGTGTCCGTGGATTGCAGTGTTACATGCGTAGCCTATCCACGCGCTGTGCCTCAAAATACATAGTCTTCGTGTACTCCAGTGAAAACGTAGACCCACGTTGTCAAATAAATTAATACACGCAGCTAAAATGCGCTGTGCGCCCGTGCACAGCATGCGCCACTGTGGGCCCGCGCTTTAATACTATATAATTCAGATAATAAAGTATTCACTTCTGCTTTGCAGTCTTAACTAAACACATTTTTTATTAACAAGTCGCCATTAGTTTCCAAAAAGATCAGTGTTAAACCTAACAAGGTACAAGTAATGATTTCATTTTGTTGTTAAGCAAAAGAGGTACCTATCTGAAAATGGCTGTAGTAGTACGACGGGCAATTATAAATTACCCGTCGTACTACTGGACCTGTTGGTAGTAACACGGGCAAAAATAATTGCCCGTGTTACTACTGGTAGTAAGACGGGTAGTAAGTCGGGCAATAAAAGGCTATTATACCAGTCTGAAAAACGCGCGCTCTATGACTTTTAAAATTACTTCTTTTTCTTTACTGCACACCATTATGGTATTTATAATTTTAAATTAAAAAAAGGAATTTTAAGCATTTAACATTGGTATAATAACAGCGAGATCAAAATTAAAATTATGGGATTCGAACTCCGAATACCATAAAACGCAAAAATAGAAATTACCGCGAATACCAATTAACCAATCACGAACCAATCCTACTAATATTGTAAATGTCAATGTATGGATGTTTGTTGCTCAATCACGTCCTAACGTATGAACGGATCGGGCTGAAATTTGGATCACAGATAGATTATAGCCTGGAAGAACACATAGGCTACTTTTTATCCCGGAAAAACAACGGGAACGGGAACTTTGCGGGTAACACCGCGAAGCGCTGCTAGTGAAATTATATTTTAAGATTATATGTCAATGACATGTATTTGTCGGTCTAACAGTCTTTGTTTTATGATACTACTCGTTATTCAGACTGTAAGTGTAAGCCAGTAAGATTCGCTGAACCCGATCTTGCTGTCTGAATTCAGAGTCTAACAGTCTGACGATTATTACACCACGCTACTTAGACTAAGACTGTCTGAATAACGAGTGCTGTAATAACGCCTTTACTCACAGACTAGGTAGAGAGATACTCTATGCTGTTATTATACCTACCTTAAAAGCTTAATTTTTTTTTTAATTTAAATTAATAAATACCATAGTAGCGTGCAGTAAAGAAAAAGAAGTACTAGGTATTAAAAGTCCTAGAGCACGCGTTTTTCAGACTGGTGTAATAGCGAGCGACGCTAACATTGCCACAGGTTAGAAAATAGTTACTCTGTACTAGTCGCTCATATTCAGAAGATGACCCCTCGTCTTACATCTTGGCCGCCTTTTAGTGTTCACTCGGATTAGGTCGGTTAATAATCCGAAAATTTTACGAATGGTTATTTATCATTATTGCATGAACTAACGGGTAAACAAACCTGGGTAGCGATTCTGAAACCATTCGGTTGCATCCGACACGGAATCTCATCTCTCGGTCTTTGTCATGCTAAACAGATAAGACAAAGACCGAGAGATGAGATTCCGTGTCGGATGCAACCGAATGGTTTCAGAATCGCTACCCTGAATTTTTGCATACGTAGGTACTCTTAAAATAGCGCACTAATTATAATTGAAGCTTGTAATAATAATAAGCCAGCTCACATAAAAGCAGTGTTTTCGTATGCTAAGTAATTTTATTCAAGATAATCTCAAAAAACAGACAATATCGTTAATAACTCGCCAATGATATGTAGTAGATCCATTGACGTATTATATGTATAAATAGACCGAAGGTCTCAAACAAAATATCACCAATACACAGCCCCCAGTTCAACTCGCCAAAGTTGTCAAAGTCATTTGACTTTGACTACTGACTCGTAATATCGCACTAGTAATGAGCCGTTTTCCGACGAGACAAAAAGATATGGTTCAATAAAACGATAATAGGAGGCGTTTGTAGGTCTTTTGGTTTGTTGTCAAAAGCGGTAGGCATAATGGGACTCAATTCATTAAATTTGCGAAAGCACGACTTCTAGTAATAAATAATAAACTACTTTATCCATGTACGCATTTTATTCGAATGTAAACTATATCAAAACATCAAAATTTCAAAACAAATTAGTAAACCTGATGAAAGACAAAATATATATTTATTTTTTAAATTTATTCTTGGCTATGGATACTAATCCTTCAGCCGAGAGAGTATCTCTCTACTTAGTCTGTGGATAAAATATTGTCCTATCAGTGTTGCTATTTATATCTTTGAATTTTCCTTCTACTTTGGTTTAGTTGGTGTCTATTGCCTCGGGAGTTCTAAAGATTTTTACTAACGGTTTTTTATTACATTATCAACCTAATTAGCTATTTTTATTCCCAATATTTTAAAAGTTTAACACAATATAAAAATTGTTTTAGTATTAAATTCCTTAATGTATTTAGGGTTTTTATAAAAGGTAGACATACCAAACTAATCAGCTAAGCTAAGAAGAGATGTATCTAAATTTAAGTATATAAATAATTGATGTGTTAACGAAAACTCTAAAATTTTAAATTATCACAAATAATTTAGATTCGATTTTTTCCCTGAAAACGGGTAGGGTCTCTAAAGGGATTACACTGTACAGCGCCCAAGTGTCCAAAAATGAAACGCACGTATTACATCGATAAACTGATTGTATTCCGTTTGTTTACATACAAATGTTTAACCAAAAGATAACAACGTATTAACATACAGGTAAAACTAATGGTTCGTCTCGGAAACAAAACATTATCGCGTTTTAAGGCTGATCAGCGCCATCTAGTTCTGCTCGAGAGAAACCAATTATTGCTTACAAAAATACAATATTAAACATTCCGCCACCCATGGACCACACGTCCATAACTAGTGGGAATAAAAGTTATTAGACTTGCAAGACAAAATAATTTAAAACTAAACTTAAACCAACAAATTTTAAAGAACAAATTAAAATCTAAGCTTCTGACAGTTTTCACAACAATAAAATAAAATAGCAACTAGAAAACTAAAAATGTTGACATCCCTTTAAATTTAAGTAATTACAACACATAATACACATTCTTAACAATGGAAACCAATCAAATAAGTTGAAATAAGATTAACAATATCACATAACAAAAAAATTTTAGCTTATTGATCGAGATTATAGATCCGTTAAACTGAAAGGAATTGCTATCATACTAACCTTACCTTGTAATTTACAAAAATATTATCGGGTTCAGGTGATTTCAAAGGCACATACAGTATCCCAATGCAAGTCGTCGGTCAATTATTCGACCCCTTTGTTAGTCAGATACAGGCAGCCGACAAAGTTTAGATACAGGTCTCTTCATGATAGTATCTTTACAGCGCAGACTAACAACGCGAGTGATGTTATCAGGACCACTGTGTCTTTGCGTTACAACACCATAAAGCCATCTAGCTGGGGGAAGATTATCTTCCTTTACCAACACAACATCCCCTATTTCGAGATCTCGGGTGCGTTCCTTCCATTTGTATCGCTGAAGAAATTGGGTCAAGTACTCCTTAGACCATCGTTTCCAGAACTCTTGGACCTTTTGTTGTGTTAGTTGCCAGCGTCTCAAAGAAGAAACATTAGTGTTTTGGTAATTAACATCTGGCACTAGAACCAATGCTTCCCCAATCAAGAAGTGTCCTGGCGTCAACGGAACCTGATCATGAGAATCGTCACTCATACGCGATATTGGTCTTGAATTAAGGCAAGCCTCAATTTGAGACAATACCGTTGATAGTTCTTCAAAGGTCAAAGTCGAAGTACCAATAGTTCTTTTGAGGTGATTCTTTGTGGAACGAATACCTGCTTCCCACAGTCCTCCAAAATTGGGACTATAGGGAGGAATTCTGTGCCAAGTCGTCCCATTCGTTGATAGCCAGTCAGCAATCTCAACGGCGACAGTAGATTTTTCTGAAGTTAGCAATTTCCGCAGCTCTCGATCAGCTCCGACAAAGGTAGTACCGTTATCGCTCCAAAGATCGGCGCAATGTCCACGTCTGGAGACAAACCGCCTAAAAGCTGCAAGGAAAGCAGATGCAGTAAGATCACTCACAATATCAAGGTGTATAGCACGAGTCACCATGCAGACGAAAAGGCAAATGTATCCCTTTGTGGATCGATGACCACGTCCTTTGGTCGTTCTAACTGCAATTGGACTGGCATAATCCACACCACTTTGGTAAAATGGTCTACATGGTGTTACTCGAGCTGAGGGCAATTGACCCATCATTGGGTGTTGTGTCTTAGAAGAATATCGTGTGCAAATCGTACATTTGTGTATGTAGGATTTCACTAAGTTCCGTAAATTAATGATCCAGTACTTGGATTGAATATAACTAATCACTAAAAGTGGGCCTCCATGAAGTGTCTTTTCATGGGCATCACCGACGATCAGTCTTGCCAAGTGAGATTGGCGCGGAATTAATACAGGATGCTTCCGATCTTCTGAAAGATCAGCTCTCTGCAACCTACCACCAACTCGCCATACTCCGTCGTCGTCTCTGAAGGGGTTAAGAGAAGAATACTTTCCTTTCTTATCATTAAAATGTATTGGCAAGAACTGATCTTGTGTTCGCTTGATGCATATCAACAAACTCTCTCGCAACTCCCTTGTTGTCAGCCATGGGCCTAAAACTAGACGAGAGGAGATGCAAAGTCGCTTGCACCACGCGAGCACTCTGATCATTCTTCTCAAAGAGGAGAACCTTTCTAGAAAAGGATCACCAACATCGGGATTACTAGCGAGTACATGACATTTCGTTACTCTTTTCTCTTCCAGGTCAGTATCCTTTATGTCTCCTTTATTGTAATAAATGTCTTGCAAATGCAGCCACTCTGGGCCGCAACTCCACAAGGCATTTTTAACACACTCTAAAGGCGTAACACCTCTAGAAGCACAATCAGCTGGATTGTCCTTTGAAGATACGTGAGACCACTGATTTGCATCCATGGTCGTAAGTATTTCAGACACTCTATTGGCGATGAACGTCTTCCATCGACTAGGGTGACTGCGAAGCCAAGCTAAAACAATGGTCAAGTCCGTCCAAGCGTGCAGGTGGTGTTTTGGAACATTTAATGTTTCCGCGACTTCATTAAGGAGTTTAGCCAATAAGACAGCACCACATAGTTCCAGGCGCGGAATCGAAACTTGCTTAATTGGTGCGATTCTAGTCTTTGACGTCACTAAGCTAATGCGAACACTACCATCGAAACTTATACTGCGAGCGTACACAACAGCAGCGTATGCCACGTTAGAAGCGTCTGAGAATCCTTGAAGTTCAAGACAAGTATCACCCTTACTAGACCCGATCCACCTTGGGATTCGGATATCCTGAAGACTCTTCAAGTCGTTGCGAAATTCAAGCCAGTCCTTGAGCAACGATGATGGAAGTGGGTCATCCCACTTAATACCAGACAGCCAAAGCCTTTGAATAAATACTTTAGCTGTCGTAACGGCTGGAGCTAGCCACCCCAGAGGATCATACAGACGAGCAATGTCCGATATTACCCGTCGCTTGGTGCATACACCATCCATGGGAGATAGTGTAACCGTACATTGGAACGTGTCGGCTTCTCGGTTCCATGTCAGACCCAAAATTTTCATTACATTGTCGGAATTTAGTTCTAGATCGGAATCTGATTGACATTTTGTAGAATAAAAATGTTGCATTAGTTCCCGATTGTTGGTGGACCACTTTTGCATCGGGAAGCCCCCTCGACCTAGAAGGATAGTCATTTCTTTATGAATCTGTTTACCTTCGCCCGCAGAATGACAACCGGTCATGAGATCATCCATGTAAAAATCGGTCAAGACTCGATTTTGAGCCCATGGTAGATCATCACCATCATCCCTGGCTAACTGTTGCAACGATCGCACTGCCAAGTAAGGTGCCGAAGAAGTTCCAAACGTAACTCTCAATAGACGCAAATGTCTCAAGTCTGTATTTGGGTCATCTCGCCAGAAAATACGCTGAAAATTTACATCTTCTTCAGCAACCTTCACTTGCCTGAACATTTTAACAATATCCGCGACAATTGCTATTGGGTAAAGGCGCCAACGCATTACTAAATGTCTTAGCTCTGGTTGCAAGGTTGGGCCGGTCATTAAATCATCGTTAATAGAGACACCGTTCGATCCAGAACAAGAACCATCAAAAACTACACGTACCTTGGTTGTCGTCTTGTCTTTTCTTACAACAGCATGATGAGGTAGGTAGACAGCTTCAAGTTCGTTGGTATTATTCACTTCTTCCATATGACCCATTGCAATATATTCCTCAATTACCTTTGAATATTCAACCTTGAGTTCTGGAGCAATATTTGAAAGCCTCTTTTCCAACATAAGGAATCGTTTTCGTGCAATACTGCGTGTATTCCCGTACTTGCATTGTGGGTCATTTGTGTTGAATGGGAGACGCACTACGTACCGTCCAGACTCGTCTCTCTTTGTAGTCTGTGTAAACCATTCCTCACATTTTTGATCCTCCAAGGTCAAATGTTTTTGTTTCTGGGTAGTAGGTTCCCTTTCTATCTCCCAGAACTTCTTTAGGAGCGCATCCTCGTCCTGTTGTTCATCATGCGCTAAGTGCATGTTCACGATATTGTGACATTGTATACTAGGATTGCCATTAGCAGCTGGGATATTGCCAGACAAAATCCAGCCCAGCCGCGTGTTCTGAGCAATCAAACCAGGCTGACCTTTAATCAATCCCTTCAAAAGGATTTGACTGTACACTTCCGCCCCCAGTAGCAGATCTATCCGGTTGGGTGTTCCAAACGATGGATCCGCTAAAGCACTAATCTGGAGTGATGGCAAACACTGCACATTCTGCAGTGTTGTGCTGGGCAAAAGGCAAGTGAGTTTTTTCAGCACATGTGCCTTTACTGTCATAGTAAAGGTTGAGTCTAGGCGAGACTGAATTGTTAACATAACTGTGTGCTTCGAAGCGATGTTCGAGCCGCGGTCTCCGCCTAGTCCGGTAACTACACTGGCCTCCAAAGTTTTCTTGAGACCTAATAGCTGCACAGCAGCTTCGGTTAAAAAGGACGCCTGAGATCCCTGGTCAAGCAAGGACCTTAAAACAACAGTTGTTCTATTCTTAGATTCCGCTGTCACCAAAGCGGTTGGTAATAGAACTCGACTGGGCGAACTAACTAAACAAGTGGTTATCTCTGGTGTATGTGACGTTTCCGAATGAGCCTGTGATTTCGATGATTGTGATGTTGAAGCTATCGCAGTAGTGACAACATTCTTTCTCACAGGCTGATCAACATCAACGTTAGAAGTTGACTGTTGATTTTTTGGGTGCAAAAGAGTGTGGTGTTTTTTCTTACACAAACGACACCTGGCTGACGAATTGCATTGAAAGGCTGTATGGCTTTCATTTAAACAGTTGAAACATAATTTGTGTGACCGCGCAAATTCACGCTTGGTTTCGGTGGATTCTCTTGCGAATTTTTTGCAATTACAAGTTTTGTGATTGTCAGTACAATAAGAACACGAAATTGAAGAACTAACGAAGTACGAACAACTAGCTTTCTCAGACTTCCGTAGATTGGGATCCAAAAACTCAATCGCCCTAAACCGATTTTCTAGGAAATCCTCGAACATTGCTAGGGAAGGCAATTCTAATTCCGTTTCTGTTACTTTCTGTTCCCAAATTCTACGAGACTCGGCATCAAGTTTTTGGCTTATCAAAAAAATAACAATTATATCCCAGCTAGTAACATTAACACCTAAATTCTTTAACGAGCTTAAGCATTCTTTGGTTGTGTCTAACAACAATTTTAGCGCGTTAGAAGATTCAGTTGTTAGTGACCTTTGGGATGTTAACCTCTTTAATATACAATTAGCCAAATACTTTTTATTATTAAATCTATTTTCTAACTGAGTCCAACTCACACTGTAATTGTCTGAAGTTACTGGAATGTGACGTAATAATTGTTCAGCTTCACCAGTAACAGAAGCCTTCAAATAATGTAACTTTTGCACGTTATCAATATTACCGTTATTATGAATCAAAGAAGTGAACAGATCTCGGAAGGTTGCCCACTCAGAATACTTACCAGAAAACTTCGGTATCTCTATTATGGGCAATTTCACGCTTTGTTCAGTTCTATGAGCGCTCGGAGTAAATAAAGAAGCAGTTGACTCTGGTTTCAGCTTCAAATTAGCCTCTTTCAACAAACATTTATATTCTGTGTATAATTCTTCACAAGAATCATACATATCATTTGTAAAATATAACGAATCCTGTAATTCTTCAGTCTTAACATCTGTTATAATTTTACGATGGTTATTCTGAAACTCAACCCAGTACTGCTCCAAAGTCTCCAAACGAGTGCTAATATAAATTGTAGTTAAACGGTCTTTTGAGGATTTTTTAAAATTATTCCTGGATTTTGAAATTTGTGCCGCTAAATTTTCTTGTAATTTAAAATACTTATTCGCCATGTTGTACAAATTCAATCACTGCTGATAACTATTAATTCAAGATAAAATTGACTGTGAACACTAAATACTTTTCTTAAGTTGAATTCCAAATGCTTTAAACAAAATTTTCTAAGTCAATGTAAACTGTTGGCCAATTATTCTAAGTGTTCAGAACCTTGTCAAAATCACTTCTATACAAAATCGGGCATAGGTTCCCCGTCTGAACACTTTTGGCGAAACTATTCTAAGTCATGCACAACACAAGAATTTTTACAAGTCCAAGTTAAATAAATACAAGAAATTGTTTAAGTCTCTAGAACCTTGTCGAAATAAGTTCTTCATACAGTAGATTTCTTCAAAGTTAAAACTGTCACACTAATAAAGTCGAAAATGTACTTACAATTTTTATCACCGAACTCACACTTCACTGGATAGTGACGTCACAACTTCTACATACGTCACTCCTGTGACGTCAGGCCACTTGTCTGCCGCTGGCGCAGGATCGGAATGGCGGCGGTACTTCGCCCTCGCCCCGCACACCGGACGGTGTGGGCACTTCCGCCACTAGTGACGATGATCTCCCTCGCTAGGGGTTCTACCAAGAACACCCAGAGTTGGACGAACACTTCACTCCTCCACGGTTGTTCTTGCTACCATCAACCGGTCAAGGCTTGATGGTCGAAAGGTTCAACCGCCAACTTCATGCACCGGTAGCAAACCACTACCCGGTCTGGTGCAATTGACACAGTGCACAAGCCAACCACGTGTCGCCGTTTACCGGCAATACGAAGGACCAATGTACAGCGCCCAAGTGTCCAAAAATGAAACGCACGTATTACATCGATAAACTGATTGTATTCCGTTTGTTTACATACAAATGTTTAACCAAAAGATAACAACGTATTAACATACAGGTAAAACTAATGGTTCGTCTCGGAAACAAAACATTATCGCGTTTTAAGGCTGATCAGCGCCATCTAGTTCTGCTCGAGAGAAACCAATTATTGCTTACAAAAATACAATATTAATATCCATAGGTCGCTGGTTCAAATCCGGCTCGAAGGACCACAATGTACAGCGCCCAAGTGTCCAAAAATGAAACGCACGTATTACATCGATAAACTGATTGTATTCCGTTTGTTTACATACAAATGTTTAACCAAAAGATAACAACGTATTAACATACAGGTAAAACTAATGGTTCGTCTCGGAAACAAAACATTATCGCGTTTTAAGGCTGATCAGCGCCATCTAGTTCTGCTCGAGAGAAACCAATTATTGCTTACAAAAATACAATATTAAACAACACTGTTGAGAGTATATGGTAGAGACAGATCTATCTGCATCTCGAACAATCGCCATCTAGTGCGTCCGTTGGAACTATTTTTGTCTCGTCGGAAACTCCCTCATTGCGATCCGGCGTAGTTTACAGTCCGGCCGGATCCGACTGAATTCCCGTCGATCACTTATCACCTTATCAGTCGGATTAATTTCGACACGGAATCAAACCGTTTAGAACCCGTACCCGTTTAGAATGAGAGAAACACTTCATTATTATCATTCCAAATCAGTGTTGCCAACAACATTTTTTTAAATCCGCCAAGTCAGTTGTGAATTTTCGTCAAAAATCCGTTAATTTTTTATGTACTAATAATAACAGTTATATTAATAAAAGTTTATATTTGCAGGTACATCAGCTTTCAGTATCCTATAAATATTATAAATGTCAATGATTGGATGATTGTTGCCCAATCACGTTGTAACGTATGTACGGATCGGGCGGAATTTAAAACACAGATTATAGTTTGGAAGAACACATAGGCTACTTTTAATCCCGAGAAAACCAAGGAAATGGAAACTACGGGGGCAAAACCGCGGTGCGGTGCAAGCAATATTATTTACTTAAACATTGAGGTCCGAAGTCCGATTAATTAGCAGCAATCAGCAGTGAAGTCATACTATCATATGGATGCGAGCCTAAAGGTAGGGGGTTAAAAATGGCGTGATCTAGCTTCACTTGCCGCTTGTAAACAAAGAAAAGTTTGTGTCTAGACTACAAAAGAAGTATTTGATCGATCTTGTTGCCATCTTATAGAATAGTTCGTTCTTGTAGTTGTGGTAGGACTCTTGGCAGAGTCCGCCTGGGGAAGGACCACACCTTTGCCAAATATTCTACCGCCAAGCAGTAATGTGCAAACATTATCGTGTTTCGGTCTGAAGGGCAATGTTTCCAGAGAAATTACATGGCTTAGAGATATAACAACTGAGATCTCTGGGTGACGAGCGCAGTGCAGTGTTAGGTACTGATTTGAAATCTTCATGTTCCAATAGCTGCGTGTCACTGTGTTGTTATGTGGCAGGCATGTTGCTTACCATCAGGCACATGACTTGCTCGTCTCGTCACCCTATATTTAAAAAAAAAAAGGTAGGTACCTTACTGTTTGAAAAACATAACAGACGATTTTATGGATGAAATATCTTGCTGGCGAAACTGCGCTCTATTAACATATCTCCATCGGTAATCAATTGGTTTCAGAGTTACTTGTATAGACGCCGACAACGTATTCACCTCGACGATGTTTTATCGTCTAATCGCCTTGGTGTAGTACAAATGCCGGTGTCCCTCAAGGCGGCGTGCTATAACCTCTTCTTTTTGCTATTTTCATAAACTCAATCTCTCAAACCCTTAATTCTTCCTACCACCTTTACGCAGATGATTTCCAAATTTATTCCCAAGCCCGACTATCAGATATCAAAGTTGCCATTGAACTCGTGAACGCTGATCTTCGACAAATTGTTCACTGGAGCAACTCTTTTGGATTGAGCGTTAACCCCACCAAAACGCAGGTAATAGTGATTGGGAGTCCTTACATGGTATCTAGAGTTGACTGGGGTTCCATTCCAGAAGTTGTTTTTTACGGAATAGTAATTCCGTACAGCGAATCGGTCAAAAACCTTGGCGTGATTTTCGATCGCACGTTAAGCTGGGAACATCCTAAAAGCAGTCAGTAGTAAATTATTCACTTCTGGGGGATCGTTGAGGCGACTACGAAACTTTTTACCCACTGCTACTAAAATTGCGCTTGCACAATCTCTTCTTCTTCCCATTTTAGACTACGCTGATATCGGCTACCTCGAGCTCAATGAAGACCAGCTAAAAATTATTGTATAAGATTCATTTTTGGCTTGCGCAAATATGATCATGTAAGTATCTCAGTTCCGTATGCAGCTCAAGTGGCTTCCCATTCGCCTTCGTCGGAATGCTCATATTTTATCTCTACTCTACAATGTTTTATTTCAACCCTCATCACCGCGTTATTTGAAAGATGTTTTTACATTCTGGAGCGATGCGCACTCTCTGCCTCTCCGGTCTAAGAACAACTTGTCCACAGAACAATATTACTCAAGTGAACTTGTCACTCCAATCGCCTTTGGCACGCAGCGAAAATTTCTACGGCAAGTCGTTCGCTTTTCGGGCCGTTGAGCTGTGGAATGCTTTGCCTGTAACTATTAGACAAGCTGCATCAGTTGCAGTTTTCAAACAACTGGTAAATCAGGTCTATCTATCTTCGTGATAATTTAGGTGAAGTCGTTACTCTTATTTAAGTTGTAAATTTATATCAATTTCATATATTATTGTATATCCTTTAGTAAATCGTGATATTTATATAGTAGTTTATATTATATTCGTATTTATGTATTAGGATATATTGTTATTAATATGTAGGTTTATGTTTAATAGTATTGTAGTGTATTTAAATTAGAATACTTCAAAGTTAATTTTCATATTTATAGACTTATAATCTTTCACTCATTGTTTGTACTTCCCCGTCTTATTATTCTTCATTTCTCCTTTTCCATCCAGCGGTTGCCTGGAAGAGATCGCTTTTAGCGATAAGGTCGCCAATTGTTACTTTATTTTATTAAGTTTTTGTAACTTTGTTAAGTGTAATAAAGAGTTAATCTACTTACCTATCTATCATTTCCCATTGGCTGACGCATTTCTAGATGCCCAATCGCCAAGGTCCCGAGTTTACCCGAAGATTTCTTATCATACCCGAGCGTGACGCTAGAAATCAATTCACACCCCACGAAAAATCTGTCTAGACGCGCCTAAAGAAGTTTTAACTTCAAAAATAAAAGATAAGTAGCTTGGTGGGGGCGCCATTTTACAGATTTTGTCCCGCCTAATATTGAAGGTCCGGGGCTGGGTAATAAACATTGTAAATCTCATCATCTTTCATACGTTTCGTGTTACGAAACTAGCCGTAATTGTTATACAGTACATGCTGCAGCGCTCAGAGTATTAGTCACTATAGTAATTTCCTCGCTGAGGTGGATGAAAAGCTAAACGTGTTGCACTCGAGTACAAAGATTGCTTTTTTTATTCCCTTGCTTACATTCTGGCCAACATCAAAAAAGCAACTTTGCACTCTTGTATAACAAATAAAGGCCTGTTCACACCGTAGCGGTATTTGCTACCGCTGTGGGTATTGTAGTGTTCTGTGGGGTAGAGAGGTAAATACCGCGCGGTACCTATTTTGTAGGTACGAAGTTTCGCGGCTAATGCGAAAGCGGTATATGTACCGCCTGAGTAGGCGGTATTTTTGGCTTGTTTGGCGAAACGTTTTGATATCGCAGGCGGCGAAATCCGCTTTGGTGTTAGCAGTAGTATTACCTAGCAGTAGTATTAGAGTATCTCTCTACTTAGTCTGTGATTACCACTTAGGTACCTACCCACTAAGTTTCTCGTTTGTTCATTGGAAAGGTTAGGTTGAATGTTTTTAATACACCAAAATACAGAATAAGAACGTAAGCCTTTTTAATGTTATTTTTTACGATTATGTTGCGATTATTTCACTTCGACTCTTGGTCTACAGCAGAACGAGTGGGAAATAAAAAGTTCCAATCGTCACCATGGGGACCGAACGAAACTTTTTTTTTTGAAAGAAGGCGGGGACGAACGGGAACAAACCGGTTTTCTCTACAGCAGGCGGCAGCGAATACAGCTTAGGTTTGAACAGGCCTTTACTGTTAAGGCCGGGCGTAACATCCAACAAAGAAAAAATGATTATTATCAGTCCCGTGATCCTTATAGGCGTTATTTCTAAAATCACATTTTCTTCGCCACTAGCAAGGTAGTATAATTATATTGAAAGTGTCATGCTAAACAGATAAGACAAAGACCGAGAGATGAGATTCCGTGTCGGATGCAACCGAATGGTTTCAGAATCGCTACCCTGAATTTTTGCATACGTAGGTACTCTTAAAATAGCGCACTAATTATAATTGAAGCTTGTAATAATAATAAGCCAGCTCACATAAAAGCAGTGTTTTCGTATGCTAAGTAATTTTATTCAAGATAATCTCAAAAAACAGACAATATCGTTAATAACTCGCCAATGATATGTAGTAGATCCATTGACGTATTAACGTGGTGGCACCCGTAATGGACGTGGACCCAATAATGGACAAAAAATACTTCTCAAGCCTAAAATAAGGGTAGAACCAGTATTTTTGCAATGGAAACACTTTATGTCTATGGAAAAGACTTTAATACGTCGCATTGACAAATGCCAAATATATCGGCCATTTAGTTTCGAAAGAACGAAGTGAAGAAATGTACGTGAAAGTGTTTTCAGTGTTTTATCGAGTTTTGTTGTGGAAATCGTTAAGCAGGTAGGTTCATATTTTCGTATTTATGTAGCTACTTCAAAGTATTATAATACTTTGCTATGATTTTATGGTATAAATACAAGATTTTGAAGATATGTTTGAAATGTTTATGGACAATAATGTTTTAGCAACGATTCCAGAAGGGTGTCCATAACTGGTTCCAACATTCTTATAAGAACTAGTTATAGACGCGTCGTCCATAACTAGCTCAAAATTAACATCGCGTTTTTAAATTATTTTTGTACTAAAATAATCTCTACGGTTTATTGACATCATATTTGTAAATAAATGTTGGAAAATATTATATTTTCCAGTTATGGACATCGACATCGACATGTCCATAATTGGGTGTCTTTAATTGGTATTTTGATTTTGTTTAGATGGCGCCTAGGAAAAATTACACTCCTGAGCAAATGGCCAATACCGTCGCTGCTGTACAAGGAAGTGGGGAATCCGTATCATCGGTTGCACAGCGTTTTGGGGTGCCGAGAATCACTCTTCACAACAAGTTATCAGGAAAAAGTCCTATGGTATGCAATATGGGACCTAGTACCATATTGTCAAAAACAGAAGAGGAGTTGTTGGTGAAATGGGTATTAGCGCTAGCTGAGAAACGAATGGTATTTCTTATTATCTATTAATGGTATTGGTATTGGTGTAAAGAAAGAAATGGTATACGTCTTTTTTAAAAAGACATCCCGAACTAGCTGAAAGAACTGCCGAAAATCTTAGTTCAGCTCGCAATGATGTCACTGAAGACCAAATTTTAAACTGGTTTAGAGAAGTGGAGGAATATTTAAACCAAAAAGATTTGACTGAGATACTTAGCACTCCACAGAGAATATTCAATGCTGATGAAAGTGCATTTTTTCTCGCACCGAAACCAGGAAGAGTTCTTGTCAAGCGTGGAGAAAAGCATGTGTATGCAGCAAGTGGTGACGAAAAAGAAAATTTAACAGTTTTAATAACCGGGAATGCTGCTGGGAATCTGGCCCCTCCAATGGTCGTTTTCGCGTACGAGAGAATCCCAGCAAACATTGCAAACAGTGTCCCAGAGGACTGGGGCATAGGAAAATCCGAAAGTGGGTGGATGAATAGTGAAACGTTTTTTGAATATATGACGACCATTTTTAATCCATGGTTAATAGAACAAGACATTCAAAAACCGATTCTATTCTTCTTAGATGGTCACAAGTCCCATCTCACATTCCATCTTTCGGATTTTTGTTGCGAAAATGGTATAGAAGTAATCGCCTTATACCCGAACTCGACACACATTCTCCAACCCATGGATATCGCAGTTTTTAGGCCTTTGAAGGTATATTTTAGAAAAGAAGTTGTGCAATGGAAGTTAGAAAACGCAGGAAACAAGTTAAAAAAAGATAACTTTGGTCCGGTTTTCAAGAAAGCTTTGAATCGTGTCACCTGTCACCTCTGAAACTGTTAAAAATGGTTTTAGGGGTGCCGGATTGTATCCATTTGGTCCAGCATATGTGGATTTGTCCAAAATCAAAACCCGTAAGCCCAAGGGAATTGAAGAAAGAGACCAGGAAAGAAAAAGATTCCAGAGTTATTTGGAATCCCAAATCGTAAGCATATTCGGTAGAAGCAAACTAGATTTGTTTAATAAACTGTATTACGAAGGGAGAAATGTTCTCGAGAATATGGCGTTAGATGAAGATTTAAGTCTTTATGTATTATGGGCGCATTCCAATCAAATTACATTGTCAAATGTAACAACTAGCTCTACGCAAGAATTGCCGCAACATGGTTTATCTACCTCATCGACCACAGCAATAGACACAGATCATACAAGTATGAACCAAAGAGGAACAACTCATGATGCGGTTATACCAGAAGAAGAGGTATTGGAGCAAGTACCTGTCGGTGGAAGTGTTCATATTTTGCAAGATAGCTTTTCGATGACTTCGGAACATAATTAGAAAGCAAAAGACTCGGGACAGGCGTTAGACAAATATGACAGTGATGATAGTGTTACTATTTTACATGAGAGCATACTAATTGAAAAAGATAGTATACTTAATGTAATAGCTGGCTCGACAACTAATATAGAACTCGAAGAGCGTAACATTTTTGAGGATACTAACAACATACATCAAGGTGACTTAGCAATATCTACAACTCAAGTTCATACTCCCAAAGTATCTGACATTAAAACTAGTTTATTTAATCTTGATTCAAATGTCAGCATTGTTCACATATCACCAAAACCATCAACTAGCAGGCAAGAGCCTTTTGCAATGATTGTTCAGGATACTACATCACCACGTCCAAATAAAAGCGGTTGCACTCCAGATAAAAACACATTGAGCAGTGCTTTAAATGTTATAGTGCCGTCACCATTCAAAAGGTGCCTTTTTTGGCCTGACAGCGTGAGTACTAAGAAAAAAAGATCAAAAGAAAAGGTACCATCTGCAGTGACCGGTAAAGCGTGGCGTGAATATCATGTTAAAAAGGAGGAAGAAAAGAAACGGGCTTTGGAAGAGAAGGAATCAAGAGCTAAGAATAGATTAGAAAAAAAACTTATGAAAGAGAAAATGGCAATAGAAAAGAAAAGTAAAATTAGGGCTAAGAAGAAAATAGTTTGTCCTGTTTTATCATCTTCTGAAGACACAGATGTGGAAATGAATTTTAATGAAAGCGGGGAAAGTGAATTGGACTATCAAAGTGATTCAAATATGTATGGAGATGACATCATGGACAAAGAAAGTAGACCTGAAAAGAAAAAGATCAAATATGAAGATAAACTAAAGAAGGACATAAGGAAAGGGTGTCATGTCATAATAAGATATGAAGGTGAATATTTCCCCGGCATAATTGAAAACAAGGATAAAGGTCAATTTGAAATCAGTACCATGACATTGTCCACTGGTAATACTTTTAGATGGCCAGATAGGCCAGACAAAATCTGGTATAAGATAAACGATATCGTAGAATTGATTAGCCCTCCTACAAAACATAACAATAGGGGCTATTTTAAAGTTCCAGAAATGGATAAATTCTTGCCTGACATATACATGTCTTAAATCTTAAAGTCGGATTAATCGGTGATTAAAAAGAAGAATAACTTAAATTAGCATTATATTTTACGCATACAGCGTCAGTCTTAGGTAGCTTAAAGATCTCTTAAGTTGTGATTTTTTAATTAATCAAGATTACCTTATTTTAGGGCTACGTTTCAAGGTTCCCTGGATTCTGATTGTTTTTTTCTGAGGAAGTATTATGTATCTGTATTATGAGACTGATTTGTTAATTCATAATATACCACTAATTGTATTTTGTTTGTTTTGGATAATATTTGTAATAAATAGCAACTGAAAGGAGTAGTTTTACTTTTTATTTCGATCGTC
Source organism: Ectropis crepuscularia (assembly GCA_963693475.1). Classification (NCBI taxonomy): domain Eukaryota; kingdom Metazoa; phylum Arthropoda; class Insecta; order Lepidoptera; family Geometridae; genus Ectropis; species Ectropis crepuscularia. The sequence goes on along the minus strand of OY856339.1, from coordinate 10,094,892 downwards.
CAATGCTAGGTGTCCAATAATGGGTTTCAACTGTCTATCACTGGGATTTGGTAGGTATTTAAGTAAAATGTATTTTTCTAATAACCCGAAATAGCTTTGTCAGTTTTCTTGTATTTAAAATACACATATATTCATAAAATACACCCTGTTACAAATCATGGCTTTCATACATTGAAAATCAACTAACAATAGCCAAAAACGTTCGGAATAGTCCTTAAACTGTCCATCATTGGTGCCATCACGTTATATGTATAAATAGACCGAAGGTCTCAAACAAAATATCACCAATACACAGCCCCCAGTTCAACTCGCCAAAGTTGTCAAAGTCATTGACTCGTAATATCCATTGAGATCAGAAACACATGGAGTTGCCGCGTTATTCTATACCTACATTTGCCTATACTAATATGAGTGAAACAAGGGTACAGAATGTGAAACATCGTTATGTCTCATTCTTTCTAATGAAATAATTATATTTGATAAAAGAGACAACAATATTTATGTTGTTGCTCATTTTGGCAACATTTTGATGTGACGTAGAGACAGTTGTAGGTAAGTGCCATAATCGGCCATTTTATGTGGCGAGTTTCGTGGTAGTTTAAATGTCAGATGGTTGTTTACTTTGTGAAATATTGTGATTTTCGAGAAATTTACGAAGATATAACTTTTAAAACTGCGTGTGACTGGTGAAAAACACCAATTCAATATGACTAAGTGTTGTATTGTGAACTGTGGGGCAAGGAAAGGTAAAAATCAACCTCAATTGTCGTTGCACAGGTTAGTATCCAGTTTTCTAATAAAAGTACTCAAAATCTTACACATCTCATGAGAAAATCGTTTCTCGATCATGAATTCACAAGTAAAGTATTGAGATTTGGGTTCATTTCCGTAAAACAGACCATTATTTTTAGTATTTCATTTGTTTTTGATTACATAGTGGAATAGTGTTGTACCGTTAACGTAATAGTATATCTAAAACTAGTGCGTGCGTATGTTGAAACAATATCGGTATCGCTAAAACAATTATAACTGTTTTGAATTAAAATTTCGTGCCATGAGCGAAATGTTGACCCTTAATACATATTAGCAGCTGTAACTGGGGTGATTTATCTAAACGTAAATAATAATAACTGCCCTTTTTTTATAGATTTCCTAGAAATGAAAAATTGAAGAAAGAATGGTTAGATGCTATTGGTGAAGAAAATATTAATCCTCGACTTAAAGAATGGTTCCTCTGCTCACTTCACTTTAAAGAAAGCTGTTTCAATAGAACTCTTGATGTGATGAGATTACATGATAACTCTGTTCCCACATTATTTTTGGTAAGTATGAAATGTAATGATTATTCATGGCTTTTTGCCCTTAAATAATTAAAAAAAAATACGTAATAGAAAACATATTGTTTATCACAATAAATAAATATTGGTGGACATTCACACACAACACCATCTGACCCCAAACTAAGCAATGCTTGTGCTATGGTGGCCAGATAGCTGACATATATACTTATATAATTTTAAATACATACTTATTATAGATAGAAACACCCAGACACAGTGCAAACATTTGAATTCATCACACAAATGTTTGCCCTGGGTGGGAATCGAACCCACGACCCTCGGCTTCGCAGGCAGAGTTACTACCCACTAGGCCACGAGGGCAGTCACGGCACAATATTAGTATGCATCTATTTATTTCAGGCACTCGACAAAAAACAACAGCAAAAGTCCTCAGTTTTGTGTGAAACACAAAATCTTGATGTTTCTTGTGCATCCACTGTGGCTTCCTTGCAGTTACCGCAACAAATTGTGGAAACAGTGCACATAGAGGTATGTATCTACTTACAACTGCCACACAATATAGGAATTATTCTATTCGAAAAGAAGAATGGTCATTATATATTAATTCATTTGGGACCCAAGCCCGGTGCAAACGTAACATCTCAGTTTTTTTTTGTTATTTTATGTACTTACATCAATTATTAGATATTTTCATTAACTATTTTTTACTACGTAGGTAAATTGTCTTAGTTGAGTATTATAGGTAGGTATATAGCTTGTTTGGTATTGTATTAATTGTATTTTATTAGATGCTCGACTCTATCGACTAAAGGAAGTTTTCGATAGCAACTCATGGTAAAGGTACAAATCTCTGCAGATAGATTATAGCTATAGGTATTATTACCTAGGTACTTAGACAATAGATGGCGCCTGTAGGTTTTTCGATTAGTTGTCAAAAGCGTTTTACATAGTGATGTCATTATGACCGCAGAATTTAGCTTAGAGATCTGTTCGAACTAGTTCTCTCCGATGGTTAGTTCTAATTCAGTAGAAATAATAATTAGACTTCGACTCATTGCAGATAGTGTGTAAACTTTGTTCGAACCCTTGATATTTACTAAATTCGTATTATGTTAAATACACAAATATCACGTAAGTTAACGTGCACGTAAATGTAAGGTATTAAGATGATTGTTCTACGACTTTGATATATTTAGATTGAACATCATATTTTGAAATGTAAGTATGTAGGTACTTAGTCAGAATATTTTAATATGTGCAATTTACTTTAACATTTCGTGGGTCGTTTTCCGAAGAAACAACAAAATGGCCAAATAAAACGGCGATAGAAGGCGCTTGGACGTTTCATGTTTAGTTATGCATAGTGATTCACCATTAGAAGCGATGAATTTTGCTAGTAGACCTGAGCCAAACAAGTTCGGTGAAAGGGTTAAGGTTATAAATTCTAGTTATGATTATTATCAGTGAGTTATGTTATGTGCTTATTACATTAACCCTGCAGTGGTCACGCATCTGAATTAGACAAGAATGGTCGCGCGGACAACTCGTGTAGTCCAACTTGAAATCGAAGTAAAAAGATTTAAGTACGTTTTTTTTTCCTTGTGAGCAGTGTTTTCAACAATTTAAAATAAAAAAACTTAATTACAGCGTCTTTAATACTTAATATTAAATTAATATAAATAAAAAACTTCTCTGAATTGGTATAAATTTCACACTTCTTCTTTCACAGGTCTTAGAGTTCTGTCGCGGGAACACGCGAAGTTAAGACATCAGAAAGATGGCCGCCAATGTTCTATAATCGCTTCTTGAACATTTACTGCTTAAGTTTAGTAATGCATAATGAGAGAGTTTCAGACGAGACAAAAACAGTGCACTTAATTGTCAAATATAGTTCCAAATTTTACCTAGTGTGGCACCACTGTTTGTATTTGTGATGTTTTTCTAAGAAAATGAATCACTGGCGTCATCTATTGGTGAAATTGGAAACTGCATTTGACAATTCTTTTCACTACTTTTGTCTCGTCTGAAACTCTCTCATTGACAAAATACTTTAAAATATTTTTTTACTCGCTTTGTTTGTGCATTTATTCGTCTCAACACAGAAACACTTTATCAAAATAAATGTTATGAAAAAAAAATCAGAACCCTTGATTAGCTAAACAAAACTGTAAACACAAATAATATTGTACGTAGAGTACTAATCAAACATTATACTTAAATATCAACAAATCTATGAAAAAATATTGTTATTTCATTTTTACTCCTTTACCCACTCATTTACCCATACTTATTCCCTTTAGCAGTAAACGTTGTAAAGCCTTGGAATAGTTATACAGTGTTTTCTCTTTTTATTTGATATTTTGAAAACGATCGAAAGAGACAAAACACTATTAAACTATTCCGAGGCTATACAACGTTTATATATATACTAGCAGCGCCCGTTCCCGTTTTTCCAGCGAGATGAAATGTAGCCTATGTTTTCTTCCAGACTATAATCTATCTACATTCCAAATTTCAGCCCAATCCGTTCATACGTTAGAGCATGATTAAGGAACAAGCATCCGAACATCGTGACTCTCACATTTATTATATTAATAGGATCTTGCTTTGGCTATACTTTTTAGACTTTACAAATGAAAGTTGTGCTTTTTCTCAATTTGATCTCGGTTTCCAAATACATTTTTCGATTTGACGTTATTTAGTAAAACATACCTAATTTCTAGTAATACTTGATATCTAGTATCGATACTCGTTATAGTAACACCTATGACCCTGATAGGGACAACCCTTACAATGGCCGCCATCTTATGTAACGTTTTGCGTTGTAGGTATGCACCTTTTTTTTGTAGGTATTTCTAGTCCTTACTATTAGTACGTCCATGGTAATATCGCACTAGTAATGGGGCGTTTTCCAAATGATGATAGACTTGTCAAAGACAGTTCCCAATTTCACCATAAGTGGCGCCAATGTTTCATTTTGTTAGAGAAATTTCACAAAAACAAACAGTGGTGCCATACTTAGCAAAATTTAGAACTATTTTTGACAAGTCTATCTTCATCTGGAAAACGCCCCATTGCGATCCGGCGTAGTTTACAGTCCGGCCGGATCCGACTGAATTCCCGTCGATCACTTATCACCTTATCAGTCGGATTAATTTCGACACGGAATCAAACCGTTTAGAACCCGTACCCGTTTAGAATGAGAGAAACACTTCATTATTATCATTCCAAATCAGTGTTGCCAACAACATTTTTTTAAATCCGCCAAGTCAGTTGTGAATTTTCGTCAAAAATCCGTTAATTTTTTATGTACTAATAATAACAGTTATATTAATAAAAGTTTATATTTGCAGGTACATCAGCTTTCAGTATCCTATAAATATTATAAATGTCAATGATTGGATGATTGTTGCCCAATCACGTTGTAACGTATGTACGGATCGGGCGGAATTTAAAACACAGATTATAGTTTGGAAGAACACATAGGCTACTTTTAATCCCGAGAAAACCAAGGAAATGGAAACTACGGGGGCAAAACCGCGGCGCGGTGCAAGCAATATTATTTACTTAAACATTGAGGTCCGAAGTCCGATTAATTAGCAGCAATCAGCAGTGAAGTCATACTATCATATGGATGCGAGCCTAAAGGTAGGGGGTTAAAAATGGCGTGATCTAGCTTCACTTGCCGCTTGTAAACAAAGAAAAGTTTGTGTCTAGACTACAAAAGAAGTATTTGATCGATCTTGTTGCCATCTTATAGAATAGTTCGTTCTTGTAGTTGTGGTAGGACTCTTGGCAGAGTCCGCCTGGGGAAGGACCACACCTTTGCCAAATATTCTACCGCCAAGCAGTAATGTGCAAACATTATCGTGTTTCGGTCTGAAGGGCAATGTTTCCAGAGAAATTACATGGCTTAGAGATATAACAACTTAGATCTCTGGGTGACGAGCGCAGTGCAGTGTTAGGTACTGATTTGAAATCTTCATGTTCCAATAGCTGCGTGTCACTGTGTTGTTATGTGGCAGGCATGTTGCTTACCATCAGGCACATGACTTGCTCGTCTCGTCACCCTATATTTAAAAAAAAAAAGGTAGGTACCTTACTGTTTGAAAAACATAACAGACGATTTTATGGATGAAATATCTTGCTGGCGAAACTGCGCTCTATTAACATATCTCCATCGGTAATCAATTGGTTTCAGAGTTACTTGTATAGACGCCGACAACGTATTCACCTCGACGATGTTTTATCGTCTAATCGCCTTGGTGTAGTACAAATGCCGGTGTCCCTCAAGGCGGCGTGCTATAACCTCTTCTTTTTGCTATTTTCATAAACTCAATCTCTCAAACCCTTAATTCTTCCTACCACCTTTACGCAGATGATCTCCAAATTTATTCCCAAGCCCGACTATCAGATATCAAAGTTGCCATTGAACTCGTGAACGCTGATCTTCGACAAATTGTTCACTGGAGCAACTCTTTTGGATTGAGCGTTAACCCCACCAAAACGCAGGTAATAGTGATTGGGAGTCCTTACATGGTATCTAGAGTTGACTGGGGTTCCATTCCAGAAGTTGTTTTTTACGGAATAGTAATTCCGTACAGCGAATCGGTCAAAAACCTTGGCGTGATTTTCGATCGCACGTTAAGCTGGGAACATCCTAAAAGCAGTCAGTAGTAAATTATTCACTTCTGGGGGATCGTTGAGGCGACTACGAAACTTTTTACCCACTGCTACTAAAATTGCGCTTGCACAATCTCTTCTTCTTCCCATTTTAGACTACGCTGATATCGGCTACCTCGAGCTCAATGAAGACCAGCTAAAAATTATTGTATAAGATTCATTTTTGGCTTGCGCAAATATGATCATGTAAGTATCTCAGTTCCGTATGCAGCTCAAGTGGCTTCCCATTCGCCTTCGTCGGAATGCTCATATTTTATCTCTACTCTACAATGTTTTATTTCAACCCTCATCACCGCGTTATTTGAAAGATGTTTTTACATTCTGGAGCGATGCGCACTCTCTGCCTCTCCGGTCTAAGAACAACTTGTCCACAGAACAATATTACTCAAGTGAACTTGTCACTCCAATCGCCTTTGGCACGCAGCGAAAATTTCTACGGCAAGTCGTTCGCTTTTCGGGCCGTTGAGCTGTGGAATGCTTTGCCTGTAACTATTAGACAAGCTGCATCAGTTGCAGTTTTCAAACAACTGGTAAATCAGGTCTATCTATCTTCGTGATAATTTAGGTGAAGTCGTTACTCTTATTTAAGTTGTAAATTTATATCAATTTCATATATTATTGTATATCCTTTAGTAAATCGTGATATTTATATAGTAGTTTATATTATATTCGTATATATGTATTAGGATATATTGTTATTAATATGTAGGTTTATGTTTAATAGTATTGTAGTGTATTTAAATTAGAATACTTCAAAGTTAATTTTCATATTTATAGACTTATAATCTTTCACTCATTGTTTGTACTTCCCCGTCTTATTATTCTTCATTTCTCCTTTTCCATCCAGCGGTTGCCTGGAAGAGATCGCTTTTAGCGATAAGGTCGCCAATTGTTACTTTATTTTATTAAGTTTTTGTAACTTTGTTAAGTGTAATAAAGAGTTAATCTACTTACCTATCTATCATTTCCCATTGGCTGACGCATTTCTAGATGCCCAATCGCCAAGGTCCCGAGTTTACCCGAAGATTTCTTATCATACCCGAGCGTGACGCTAGAAATCAATTCACACCCCACGAAAAATCTGTCTAGACGCGCCTAAAGAAGTTTTAACTTCAAAAATAAAAGATAAGTAGCTTGGTGGGGGCGCCATTTTTCAGATTTTGTCCCGCCTAATATTGAAGGTCCGGGGCTGGGTAATAAACATTGTAAATCTCATCATCTTTCATACGTTTCGTGTTACGAAACTAGCCGTAATTGTTATACAGTACATGCTGCAGCGCTCAGAGTATTAGTCACTATAGTAATTTCCTCGCTGAGGTGGATGAAAAGCTAAACGTGTTGCACTCGAGTACAAAGATTGCTTTTTTTATTCCCTTGCTTACATTCTGGCCAACATCAAAAAAGCAACTTTGCACTCTTGTATAACAAATAAAGGCCTGTTCACACCGTAGCGGTATTTGCTACCGCTGTGGGTATTGTAGTGTTCTGTGGGGTAGAGAGGTAAATACCGCGCGGTACCTATTTTGTAGGTACGAAGTTTCGCGGCTAATGCGAAAGCGGTATATCGTGTTATGTACCGCCTGAGTAGGCGGTATTTTTGGCTTGTTTGGCGAAACGTTTTGATATCGCAGGCGGCGAAATCCGCTTTGGTGTTAGCAGTAGTATTACCTAGCAGTAGTATTAGAGTATCTCTCTACTTAGTCTGTGATTACCACTTAGGTACCTACCCACTAAGTTTCTCGTTTGTTCATTGGAAAGGTTAGGTTGAATGTTTTTAATACACCAAAATACAGAATAAGAACGTAAGCCTTTTTAATGTTATTTTTTACTATTATGTTGCGATTATTTCACTTCGACTCTTGGTCTACAGCAGAACGAGTGGGAAATAAAAAGTTCCAATCGTCACCATGGGGACCGAACGAAACTTTTTTTTTTGAAAGAAGGCGGGGACGAACGGGAACAAACCGGTTTTCTCTACAGCAGGCGGCAGCGAATACAGCTTAGGTTTGAACAGGCCTTTACTGTTAAGGCCGGGCGTAACATCCAACAAAGAAAAAATGATTATTATCAGTCCCGTGATCCTTATAGGCGTTATTTCTAAAATCACATTTTCTTCGCCACTAGCAAGGTAGTACTTATATATGTGTGCGTTCGCCCAGCAAAAAAGTATCGCCTTTCGAGAATTGAATGATGCAGATAATTAGTGCCCTATCTCGTGTAAATGTGCCCGAAATTTTAAATTTGTGCCCCCTAAGGTTCCAGATTTATTTAAGAAAAAGAGATTCTGCTGCACGAACGTTCGCAGTCCTCCGTGTGCGCTCGCGTCGTACACACGTCCGCTACGCTCACACGTTCGAGGACTACAGTCGCCTGCCCCCGTACCTCTGCCGGCCGTGGTCGAGTCCTTCCCCCGTGGGAAGTTGACTCCCCGCTGCAGAGCGCGCGTGCCGCTTACGACAATTACCAGCGCATCAGTCCGTACCGGGAGCTCCGCGCGCGTAGTAGCTTGCCTGGACGGACTACCGCATCGTGCCCAGCACATCCGGCGTCTCCGCTCTGCTGAACTTGTTTCTTGATTGAAACGACGCCAGCGAGCGGCCCGCCCGAAGCACCCCCCTCCAGCATTCCGCACCCCCCCGCGTTGACCTGCGAGCGCCGCAACCGCGTCCTGAGCGAATACATTGTAGCCGCTGATCGGGCGAAGCTGGGCCTCTTCCAGTTTACTGGAAGTCTCACCCGGCTTTCCCTGTATCGCCTCGGTACCAGCCGCTCGGACGCCGCGCTCGCAACTGCCGCGATCGTTGATTGCAGTACTGGCAACTGTCCGCCGAGACAATAAATCAAACATGGGGAATAAGAAATTCGCCGCAAGAAGGAAACGCGCCAAGCCACCGAACCCCGCCGAGCTGGCGATTCCTTCTAATACAATGCCCGCCGCTCCAGTGATCCCTCCGCCGCCGGCGCTGGGACCATGGACGAAGATCTTCCCTTGGCCGGCAACAGCGCCGGGCTCAACACCTTACTCCCAGCTATTCAACTAACTCCACCATCCCGATCAACCACGTTTGGGTAGCGTGGTTGAACGAGAACTGGATGCATCTAAGCTCAGCCGAGTTCTACGAGTGCCTGCATAACTGGTGGACGCAAGTCCACGAATACTGGAACAAATCAGAGTCGGAATCACAAGGCGAGTACGACTCCGATTCTGTAACAAGCAGCGAGTGCGCGGAGTACCGCGCGCCCACGCCGCCCTCATCCCAGCCGCAATACACCGTTCCCGCTGAACAAGCGATCGCCGCACCGATAAACAATATCGGATCGGCGACCCCCGCGCGCGCTGTGACCCGCACGGAGGTTACGACCCCCACCGAACCGGCGTGCAAAATCACCAGGCAGGTGACTCCCACCGAGCCAGCGTATATCGCCAGGCCGGTGACCCCCATCGAGCCGGCGTGTGCCGCCGGACCGATGACCCCCACCGAGCCGGCGTGCAAAATCACCAGGCAGGTGACCCCCACCGAGCCAGCGTATATCGCCAGGCCGGTGACCCCCATCGAGCCGGCGTGTGCCGCAGGACCGATGACCCCCACCGAGTCGGCGTGCAAAATCACCAGGCAGGTGACCCCCACCGAGCCAGCGTATATCGCCAGGCCGGTGACCCCCATCGAGCCGGCGTGTGCCGCAGGACCGATGACCCCCACCGAGCCGGCGTGCAAAATCGCCAGGCAGATGACCTCCGCCGAGCCGGCGTTTATCGCCAGGCCGGTGACCCCCACCGAGCCGGCGTGTACCACCGGACCGACGTCGCCCGCAGAGCCGACATACAGTGTCAGGCCGACGACCCCTGCCGAGCCGACAAGCACCGCCGGGCCGGCGCCCGCTACAGTGCCGGCACCCGCCGCCTTGCCGACAATACCACCAACTGGGCCAGCATGGCCCACTCCCGAGCCGGTGAGTGCTGCCGGGCCGTCGTCCGCCGCCGAGCCGGCGCCCGAGGCCGCGGCGCCGCCCGCCGCTATGCCGGCATCCCAATCAGCTGGGCCAGCATGGCCCACACCCGAGCCGGCGATCGCCGCCGTGCCGACGCCCGTCCTTACGCCGGCGTCCGGCCCGACGCCGGCGAACTTCGCCGTGCCGGCGACAACCACTACTGGGCCAGCACGGCCCACGATGGAAAAGGATGGTGCGGCGTCCGATGCGGAGTTGGACAGCGACGATGACATGTCGCCACCGCCGTCGCCCACTCCGTCGTCGGCGCCGTCCTATTCAGAGATGGCAGCCTCCCCCGCCCCGCGGAGGGATACACCATCCCTCCCGCACGCCCCGCCGCGGCCTCCCGCGCAGCCCGCCGGGACGAAGGCCCGCGGAAATTACCCGCCGATAGTTGTGGACAGACTCGACAACTGGGATGTCCACCTATCGGCGCTTAAGAAGATATTAGGCCACGCACCCAACGTTAGGCCTTATGTACAAGGCCTACGATTCCGCCCGAAGAGTGACGAGGAGTTCCGGGCGGTTCAACGCTATCTGGTCGAGGAGCGGGCAAAGAACCCAACCGTCGAGTTCCATTGCTACGCTCTCGACCAGGACAAGCCCATCAAGGTGGCCCTGTGGGGGCTACCTGATGCAGCCGAGCCGGGACAAGTCCTCAAGGCCTTGAGGGACCTTGGATTCCCAGCAACTTATTGCCGACCTCTCCCGCGGAGGCCTAACGCCCGCAGGAAGGTCTTCCACGTACAGCTGGATAGAATGCCGCACGAACAATTGGACGCCCTGTACTGCTGCACGGCGCTCCTCGGCATGCCTCGGATCACAATCGAGGCATGGAGGGGCAAGACCATCGTGCCGCAGTGCCACCGGTGCCAGTTGTTCGGACACGCGTCCGCCCACTGCCACCGCACGCCGCGGTGTGTAAAATGTGGCGGACCTCACGCCGGGGCGGCCTGCCCCCGCGCCAAGGATGCCCCCTTGAGCTGCGCCAACTGTCGGGGGCACCACGCTGCCAACAGCCGTCTGTGCCGTGTATTCAGGGATGAGGCGCGCCGCAGGAAAATTACAATTCCTGGCGAGCGCCCTCATCCCCCGACCGAAACACAGGCACGGGCGGCCTTGAACAAGAAGAGTCCGAGCCACGGGTCCCGGCCTCCCTGCCGGGCCGACCGCTTCGGGACCCACCTACTAAACAAGGAGACAAGCCGACTCGCACACGGGCCGTCACCGCGCCGCGCGATAGCGCTTGGCACGCGGTCGGCCCTCCAACCCGGACCGCGCCCGCTGCGCCTACGCCCCAGGCTAACTCAGGCCAGGGAGGTCGTAGACGCAAGCGGAAAAGACGACGCGGCTCGGGAAGAAAAGGGCTCCCTCCTGCGGTGACCCACAGGTCCCAGCCGCAGTGCGAAGGGGGCCCGCAACCCCCCCCGAACCCGGGGACAACAGCTACCCCGGCAACGCCGGGTCCGCGGGGTGCGGCCGGTGCCCACCCGCGCAACCCGCGATCCGCGGCGCGCCTAGCGCGCCAAGAACAAGCTGAGCGCGAAGGCGCGCTCGCTTGCACGCCCAGCCCATCTCAAGTTTGGGCCCCTCGACCGCGCCCGACACCCAGGCTCCGACTCGAGCTGGGAAACGGGACGCGGGAGGGTACCCCGCCATCCACGAGCGCCGAGACGCCGCCGCGGACCGCGGAACGCCCTATGTTCCCGGTACCGCGGCCGGCCGGTCCGGCGCCGCCTACAACGCCGCCGGGCTTCGCCCCGCGCTCCCCCCGCCTGCCGGCGGAGTCTCCAACAGCCGCCTTGCTCGGGTCTCCCAGTTTTGTGATCTGGGAGGCCCTGAGCGGCGCCTGCGCAGCCGTCGCGTCCGGGATGAACCCGGAGATTGCGGCGGCGAGGGCAATGTCCGCTGTCCTACAACGTTTGTACGGATAGCGGACTGGCCGAATATCGACACCATTGTCCCTAACGCGTGCTACGCCGCGAAAGGGACGAAGAGGCCTGCCCACCGAGGGGGCGGGCCCCGCAAACTCCCTGGAGTCGGTGTACTCCCGAGCCCTTCACCGGCAAAGAGGGCTACCTCGTGTCCGGACCCCTGACCTCCCCCTTAGGGAGTGAGGAAGAATACTGATTGACGAACGTTCGCCCAGCAAAAAAAAATATAAATGTTGGTTTTAGCTGGATATTAAATATGCAAAAAGGTAGCTTATATACGAGTATAAATGTGCCCTGAAACTGAAATTTGTGCCTCTTCAGGTTTCAGAGAAATTTCGTTTTTTGCTGGGCGAACGTTTTGGAAATTGCTATATATCGGAAACGGTTGGCCGCACAGTCATGAGTTTTTTTATACAGATACATTGAATTTGTGCATATTTGTGCCGAAATTTTCATTAACTTGACTAGCATAGTTCAGGAGTTATTATTTTATTTCCTGAAAAATTGAAAAAAGCTCTGGCCCTCGAACGAACAATACTAAGGACTTCGCGTTTGTGCCGACTGGTACCTATCATATATACACACGATCCTGTAAAGTTTTGCCGATCTACTACATATCATTGGCGAGTTATTAACGATTTTGACTGTTTTTTGAGGTTATCTTGAACGAAAGTATTTAGCATACGAAAACACTACTTTTATGTGAGCTGGCTTATTACAAACTTCATCACTAATTAGAGCGCTATTTTAAGAATATGTGTGCAAAAAATCAGCTATGTATACCCGTTAGTTTAGATATTAATGATAGAAAACCATTCGATATATTTACGGCACAGTAACCGACCAAATACGAGTGAACATTAAAAGGCGGCCGCACGATACTTCATGCTAGCCTTCTTCACTTGATGGCGTTGTAATGAATTTTTTATGGTACAGATGCGTACAGAATTGTTAAGTTGGAAATTATTTTGTATTAGGGACATGAAATAAAATGTAAATAAAACAAAATGTTGTGTTTTATATTACTATTACTGCACTATAAAATGTAATGCATTGTCATAGAATAGATAATACAGATATGGCATTGTTAAAAATAAATTGTCCTTAGACAACGGTATATCGGTGGCATTAATAGATTGAAATGAAAGCAATTTGGATAAAAGAAGATAAGAAAACAATATTGATAATTTTCCTATTGAATTATTGTTGGTAGACAATATACATATACTAAGTACCTACCTATCAGAGTAGCGATTCTGAAACCATCCGGTTGCATCCGACACGGAATCTCATCTCTCGGTCTTTGTCTTATCTGTTTAGCATGACAAAGACCGAGAGATGAGATTCCGTGTCGGATGCAACCGATTGGTTTCAGAATCGCTACCCTGAGTACCTTTGAGATCATTAAAAGGTGTACATTAAAACTAACATACCAAAAAAAGCAAGTAGTACAACGTATTTCTTAAACATAATCGTGTTCTATTACTTAACAAAAATAATGGATCATAATGATGGACGAGAAATGTTGTAAAAGTAATTAATTCTATTCAATTTCTTATTAATTCAAAATCACAGTAAAATACTATCACAAAACTGTGTACTGTTACTACTACTACTAAAACAACGAGTAGAAAGGCATAAGAAGAGAGAGCACGAGAAGAGAGGTTATAAATAGTTCAAATTTGTTTAAACTTTATTATTTGTACTATTTGTTCTGGCTACTGTAGATGTGGCTTTATAATAGATTTTAATACACACGTTGGTTCTAAAAAATCCATTTTGGGAATATTCTAGGATCGAGGATTAAAGTGGACATAAAAGTGTAAAAAGATCCATCAATGGATTTTTGTAATGGATCTTAGTGGATTTAGGGATTATAATAATCACAAATCATTATTTTCAGTTTTATAACACGTAGGTAAATATGTTGGTAAATAGATTTTTTAGCGATTTACCATGGCGCGTGATTCATCGTTTCTGTTTCTGTTACTTCCTATTATAAAATTACTTCTACTCAACCACATATCCATTTGACATACTATGTGTTTGTGTTAGGATTTAACCAATAACATTAATTAAATAAAAAACATAGGTGTACTACTAACTACTATCCGTTTCATCTCTAGTAGGTACCTACCTAATAATAAAAATAAATAAACATCCTACTAGGTAATGATTTATTTGAAAATGAGCCAAAGATTATTTTCTTAAATAGCTGCGGGGCTAGCACGGGCAGTTGACAATTACTCCACCGGGAAAGGAAATAATCTCTTTCCCCCTTGTCAATTTTGTCCACTGTCAGAGCACGGACTCGCCGGTGGATAGTTATTCCACGGTGGATATACGGCGGGAGTAGCGTTATCACTTCAGTATTGCCGTTATAAGAAAATTAAATAATAAAGTGGCCAAGTGCAAGTTGGACTCGCCCATGAAGGGTTCCGTTGCAGCAAGTAACATAATATACATAGTACACATAGTTCTTGTACTTCGTTGTAACTTTGATCGAAGTTTTAATGATAGTGTATTTATGACGTAGGTACTAAAAAAAACTACTTATCAGATCGAGTTCAAACCAATTTTCGTTGGTAGTTTGCATGGTAATGTACATCATATATTTTTTCATTTTCTTACTTTAGAAGTTAGCACACATTTTACCACTTTGGAAGTGTCTCTTGCGCAAATTATTCAGTGTAGACAAAAATTATATTAGAAACCTCAATTTCATTTTCGAAGACCTATCGATAGACACCCCACACGTGTAGGTTTGATGAGTTTCATTTCTCAGAATGGGGGCAACCCTAATTTTTTAATTTTTTTTTTATAAAAACTTAATGCCGGTCACAGAATACATCTACTTACCAAGTTTCAACAGTGTAGTTTTCATAGTTTCGGCAAAAAGTGGCTGTGACAGACAGACGTGACGAATCTATAAGGGTTCCGTTTTCACGTTTTACGGAACCTTAAAAATGACGTATTAATCATCAGTTTTTCTGTCAACGTTCGCTCTTTTTACTTTTTTTCTGTGCTGCGTTTTGAGGTTTTATATGTAGGTTTTATATTTTTGTAAACAACTATAAAACATTTTCTCATCTATATCACATACCTTAGTATAGAGAACGCATTTAGATATAAAAATGAGTAATTATATAATCAAAAATATAATTATAATATGCTCGCGACATAATGTTTGAGAGAGATTTACTTATATCCCCCACCTCCAAATCAGACGATAGTTTGTCCCCTGTCATTTGTCAATTGAAGAGTATTTATCTTCGTTTTCCCGAGTCCGTGCTATACAGCGGGGAGTAGCGTGATATAATGTCCACGACAAACGTCAAGTGGAAAATTTTTATCCCTTTCCCCTGTTGCCATGCTATGCAAGGTGGAAATGATTATTATATCCACTGACAGGTGGATAAAAATGGTGGAAAGACTAATAGTCCACTCCCCGTGCTAGCCCCGCTGGGGTACAATTTAGGAGCATAAAAACATACCTACTACTTAGTTATTTGTTAAAATGAGCACTATTATTAACTTAACAATAAACATTTATAACTAAACGAGTGCAAAGGTTTATATTTGAAACGACGATTCTACTTTTGTACGCAACGTTCTCCAGACACGAAATTATATCATGACGATTTAAGAAGGCTAGCGTGAAGTATCGTGTGGCCGCTTTTTAATGTTCACTCGTATTTATACCTCATTCCAAATCTCTGTGAATATAAGGTAAACAAATCAATGTCACTCTCAATATGACAGACCAGCATTTCTCAACCATTGTTTTACAAGATAGTTTGTAGTACCTTTCATTGCTTGCCCTTTTAAATTTTCGTCGCAAAACAAGGCTAAATATCAAATCAAATATGTATGGATATCATAAACACCCAAATATATGTTCCCACTGCTGGGACTTGGAACAAACAACACATTGCCGCTGTAAAAAATCGTCAGACACAAGAATCTGCAATTGCTGAACATTTGATTGATGCTAAAACTGGTCATTGGATCGAGATCCACGACCGAGATCGAGATCAACTACGACGCGATGACCACGATGCCAATAACCGAAAACTACCCGGTTTACGGTTATCGGCGTCGCGGAATCCTCTAATAAATAAATGTGTGCATAGCGCACTGAGTTTGGAGAAACCTGATATGGTTAGTGTTGTGTGTAGTGTTGGTCACCCTGCGATTTTTGAAGCCCAAATGAGGGTAGATGGAGATCTCCTCTCATTTCATAATGAGAGTATGGCGGGCATACGTAAATTTATTTTCCCCACGTAAAAAAAGGAAAGGCGAAGCATTTGAGTTCGGAGAAGAATATAACACTAGAACCAGTGACTTAGAAAAGTAATTTAGATGTTTCCATGTATGAAAACGTTCATTTTATTTTTAACAATAATTAAATCTCGTTCGAATTGTCCTCGTACTACCCAAAACTGATCATAACACTATGATGTAATATTCTGGAAACACATACAAAAGTTTCGATCAAAATAACACAAATTTTGTGGCATTTTAGAGTGAAAATTATACACGCGTTTGATAGTAAACAGCGTAATTTGGAACACGTATTTAGAGGTTTGCGATTTTCTCTCAACTCGTTACGACACAAGAATACTTTTTCTCGGAGTTCTTTTGTCATACTCTTACTCTTTTATTGATAACGAGTAGTTACATGTCATAATATTCAAGATATTCATATATTACCAATACAAGTCAATATTTAAAAAAAAAACAGACGTCAATTTAAGATCCCATTACAATAAAAATCAAATAATACATTACATTAAAATCAAATTACATTACAATTAAAAATTCCAAATTAATGACAAAAATAAATAGAGTAAAATTAATCCATACTTGAATATAATGGAAATGGGCATTTTTGCAATATGGGCAGGAGAGGGGTATGTTAGAAAAATTGGCGCGTCCTTAATAAGAATAATTTGATAATAAAAAGAAGTATAAATGTCTTGAATGCAACATTGAGAGTTTGAGAAACACAGATCAAATTGCTAGTACTTAAAATCATATTTCTATCATCCTACCATTACTTTCTATAACTTTTAAAATAAGATAGTATAGAATTATTTGATCAATACAAATCTAAGTATATAGTATTTAAGATCGCAATAAAGTCGAATCCTATTTGTGAAAAATATTTTAAGGCAATTTCATAAAAATACTAAGATTAAACGATGTTTATGTTATGGTATCACCTTTTTTTTGGTTTGTTTTGGTTTTCTACACAGCTTATTGGAACGCACTATAGTCGGTTACTGTTCCGTAAATATTTCGAATGGTTTCTTATCATTATTGTCTAAACTAACGGGTATATATAACTGAATTTTTGCACACGTATTCTCAAAATAGCGCTCTAATTAGTGTTGAAGCTTGTAATAAGCCAGCTCACATAAAAGTAGTGTTTTCGTATGCTAAATACTTTCGTTCAAGATAACCTCAAAAAACAGACAAAATCGTTAATAACTCGCCAATGATATGTAGTAGATCGGCAAAACTTTACAGGATCGTGTGTATATATGATAGGTACCAGTCGGCACAAACGCGAAGTCCTTAGTATTGTTCGTTCGAGAGCCAGAGCTTTTTTCAATTTTTCAGGAAATAAAATAATAACTCCTGAACTATGCTAGTCAAGTTAATGAAAATTTCGGCACAAATATGCACAAATTTAATGTATCTGTATAAAAAAACTCATGACTGTGCGTCCAACCGTTTCCGATTTATAGCAATTTCCAAAACGTTCGCCCAGCAAAAAACGAAATTTCTCTGAAACCTGAAGAGGCACAAATTTCAGTTTCAGGGCACATTTATACTCGTATATAAGCTAGCTTTTTGCATATTTAATATCCAGCTAAACCCA
Organism: Ectropis crepuscularia; assembly: GCA_963693475.1. Classification (NCBI taxonomy): domain Eukaryota; kingdom Metazoa; phylum Arthropoda; class Insecta; order Lepidoptera; family Geometridae; genus Ectropis; species Ectropis crepuscularia. The sequence continues at coordinate 10,077,097 of OY856339.1, read as the reverse complement.
ACATTTAAAAAATTTTTTGCTGGGCGAACGTTCGTGCAGCAGAATCTCTTTTTCTTAAATAAATCTGGAACCTTAGGGGGCACAAATTTAAAATTTCGGGCACATTTACACGAGATAGGGCACTAATTATCTGCATCATTCAATTCTTGAAAGGCGATACTTTTTTGCTGGGCGAACGCACACAGTATATATTGAAAGCGTTACGACATTATGACAATGCTCACTTTTAATACCTCCCATAAAATAAAATGCCGTGTAAATGTCAAATAACTTTTATTTTAGTTACAACAAAGAAATGTATAATATAATAATATGCATTATTATAATGAAAAGAAAAAAATATCTCTTACAAACAGATGAAATCTTGTCCATGTGGGAGGACAGCCACCAGACCCCCAACGAAGCCGCAATATGGCAAACAAAAACATGAATGCAGACGGCCCAATCATTACATCAGAAGTAAATAATTTACAGATTGTAAGTAGCTGCTTTGCAGTGGCGATACAAGCATGTCAATAAATAAGGGGAAATGTTTGCGATAAATGCTTATAAATCACATCGTGACGTAGGATTTCTCTACTATAAGACATAATTTTCGACATGGGACCACCCGCATTGCACTTTCACTTCATAAAAAAATTTACATCAAGAGAGAAAAACAAATCTAAATAAGTCGATACAAGAGGCGCTACTCTAACAGCTCAAGTAAGGATTAAATTAATATATCACAGCAATTTCCATTAGCCCAACAGATAATCAAGATATTCAAGAAGAGATCTCAGAAGAGCCCTTGCAAGAAAAGAAACAGCGGCAGCTTTATAAATACATAAATATATTACTATAATTTATGTGGTATGAATATCAGTCATTACAGTTTAAACTCGTCTAAATGACAAAAAGAGTAATTCTTTATTTTAAAGATATCGTCATTACATAGAGTAGAATGAATGTACATGTAATCGTATGATAAGAGGCGGTCGATGCAGGAGTTAGAGATGAGTGCGTGGGTGCGACCAGTCGCTTTATGTGGACAGGGCGAGCTGCAAGGCTTCCTTGTGTTCGTTGCTCAGGTGCATCAAGCATGAATTAAATAGCTCTGCGTTGCCCTGAAAACCAAATATTTTGTGTTATTCACGTGAACATTAAGAGATCTAGAAATTGCCCAAATTAAAAAATTATATAACTTTTAATTTAGACTTAGCCAAATAAAAACTATTATTAGTAAGAATAAGACCTGTGGATCACAGAATTTTAGCTGTATCCACTTTTATTCACAAGCCTTAATTTAAGCAGTTATTTTGTAAACACGAAAAAGTTCCATATTGCCTTTCACAGTTTTGATGAAGATTAACAGAACAGTGGCTCCATGAGACTTCTAAGCCATTGTGTTGATCCATGCTTATCCATGGGTGCCCGAAGTCCCAGTTACGAGCACAGACAAACAGGACAAGCCTGCCCATAACAGCACAGTATGAGTGCTATTGGAACAGAAGAGTCCAAATCATTACCTAGCACTGCACTGGTCGGTTTCTCTATTTCTTCTAATTTCTCTGGATACTTTGCCTTTCAAACCGGAACACTTAACACTAATGTTTGCACTTTGCATATCACTTGGCAGTAGAATACCTGGCTAATGTTAGGCAGACTCCGTAAAGAGTTACTACTATATGTACATAAATGTAGGTACCTGTATCTGGCGAACAAGAGCGACCATCTGCGCGAACACGGGGCTGTCCTCCGGCACGGCGTCCTTGAGGAAGGCCTCGGCCAGCGTGGCGATGACTCTCTGCGGCGCGTCCGGCGTGGCCAGCGACGCGTGATTGCTCTCCACCAGCTCGCAGAGTAGGGAGTACACGTGCGGAGCCTCCTCGGTGTCCTCAGTCACCGGCAGCCATGTCAGCCTGTACATTAATTACTTTGCAACTACTTGATTTACAGGTCCTATTTTTCTACAGTCATGCACTAGCCACAATTTTTGGTATACAGAAACTGGCAACACAAGTTCTGCTTAGTGTTGGTTCTGTGATAGTTTTTAAAAGTACTAATCGTGTTTTAGTAAGGAAATGTGAAGCTGAATTTGTGTAAATGGGCTTATATGTATATTTGTTGAATAATATTACTATAAATTTTTTACGAGACTTATTTTATTGTGACTTGGATTGTTTTTCAATATGTGGGTGTACAAAATATTTACGAAATCAAGGAAGAATTTTAATTTAAAAAAAAATGATAGTATCCAATGAAAATGATTATAATGGACTCACATGGATCAAAGTATTTGAGGGTAATTGATGAAATGCTGACGTGTATGTGTGAACTTCAAGCTATAATATGCAGCAAGCATCCAAGCAAGCGGTAACTGTTAAGCATGGAAAATAAAGGCATGACAAGCTCAAACAAAATGTGCAAGCGTTAATAAACATGTGAAGAATGATATCATCATTAATTACAGGATATTTGTCCATCAAAATAGGCTTGAATTAGCCTGTAAGAACATCAGCATGGTATCATCGCCCAGTTCATAGCAAAATAATATTCCCATAATTAGGGACAATCCTTGAAGCATACAACCATAAATAGCTAACACACATGTCAAATTCAGAAAATGAACAACTTTAAACAAAGAATATATTAATAAATACATGTACAAACAATTACAAATAAATGCAAATATGAGTTGTTATTAGTAACGTTCAAGGCAGGAAACTAAACACATTGAACAAAATAAATAGAAGTGGAACAGTTACAGCTAAACTGTCTATGGTTTACTCTAACACCATTGAAAAACTTGGATGAGTGTCCCTACACATCTGCCTAAGACAAATCCAATGTAAAACTAGATAAATAGATGGCAGCTCTGATGAAGAGGTGATAAATAGCAATCACCACAAAATTGTAAATACCGTCAGCTTATAATATAACATGTGATATTACAAACCATGTATGAGGGTGTGTACAACTTAACGGTGACATGATGTGGTGGCAAACAGCAACAAATACATATGGATCTAAAAGCCAGTCAAAGTAATGCCAGCAGAACAAAACAAAAAAAAATCAATATCCACATTGTTTACAGAACACTGACCAATGCCGTATAATTTCGTCTCTATTGATCTGAGAGTGGTTATATTTGATGATCTTGGTGACTGCGGAGATGGCGTTTTCGGTTGCGTTGATGTTTTCGACGGAGCGCGAGTCGGGGCTGGCGACGACGGCGGCGAGGAGGGGGATGGCGCGCGCGCACGCCGCCGCGAACTGCTCGCCGCCGAACTGGGCGAGCACGCCGCAGCCGTACGCGGCCGCCTGCCGCACCTCCGGCTCGCCGGACTGCAGTCCGGACAGCATCGGCTCCAGGAATATGTCTTGGTATTTGACGCAAGCCGGACCTGTAGCAAACGTCATTCGTTAATACTACGCCTATAATTATATTATGTATTATCCAGACAAAATAAAACTTAGCGATAATAAATAAAAATAAAATTGTTGAGTTATCCCCAACCATCTTGGATTTGGATGTCATAATAGTGTCATATTACTTTAATAATAATAGTCGACCCGTTTCATTTGATACCGATTTATTGGGAATCCGCCATTTTGTGGTGGCGGCTATCTTAGACAGATTTTATCAAACTTAGTTAAAAATAAAGTAGCCAAGTGCGAGTTGGACTCGCCCATGAAGGGTTCCGTTGCAGCAAGTAACATAATATACATAGTACACATAGTTCTTGTAGTTCGTTGTAACTTTGATCGAAGTTTTAATAATAGTGTATTTATGACATACTAAAAAAAAACTACTCATCAGATCGAGTTCAAACTATTTTTCGTTGGTAGTTTTCATGGTAATGTACATCATATATTTTTTTTAGTTTTTTCATTCTCTTACTTTAGAAGTTAGAGGGGGGGGGACACACATTTTACCACTTTGGAAGCGTCTCTCGCGCAAGTTATTCAGTGTAGACAAAAATTATGTTAGAAACCACAACATCATTTTTGAAGACCTATCGATAGACACCCCACACGTGTAGGTTTGATGAAAAAAAAAATTTTGAGTTTCAGTTCTCAGTATGGGGGGCACCCCTCATTTTTTTTTTTTTTTAACTTTTTTAAAAATCTTAATGCGGTTCACAGGATACATCTACCTACCAAGTTTCAACAGTGTAGTTCTCATAGTTTCGGCAAAAAGTGGCTGTGACATACGGACGGACAGACAGACAGACATGACGAATCTATAAGGGTTCCGTTTTTACGTTTTACGGAACCCTAAAAAAGCAAGGTCTTCTAGGTCGCCAACAGAGATCTCAAAGCCGGCTTTCGCCCGCTTCGTTGTTTATACGATAATTTCGGCTGCATCCCGCATCAGTAGCACATGTTCTAGTAGACGTCGGGCCTCACCTCCGAACTCGATGACGTCGTCGAAGATGCAGATGGCCCACTGGCGGTCGGCGTAGGGCCGGCCGGGCGCCAGCAGCTGCACGAGGTGCGGCAGCAGCGTGTCGAGGTGCGGGTAGAACGCCTCCCGGTACGCGGACATGAGCGCGTGCAGGACGTCCGCGACGCGCGACAGACCGTACACGTCCTCGTTGTCCTCGTCCGCCAGTTGCTCCTCGACCACCTGCGCAACGACAATATGTACATTGTAGGTTATTTATAATCTTTTCTTACAGCACATTAACACTATTATGCCCAAACTATACAAGGCTTATTTTTCAAACTAGGGTAGCAAGCTAGTACTTCTTTAGCTTTGTGTAGACAACTCAATGCAATGCTGGTTTTGTCTACACAAAGCTAGAAGTACTAGCTTGTTAGGTTACTAACACTAGCTTGTTATCCTAGCTTGAAAGACTAGCCTCATGTAACTCAGGCTTCAAATGACCTCAACTGTCATCGAATTTAAGGATAGCATAGAATATAAATAATATAAAGGTATGTATGCTTGTTCTCACATATCTATCTAATTATCAATTGAATGGATTTTTATTAAATGTAATTTATAGTACATTATCCAGATAAACACTAAAAAAACCCATTAAAGTTAGTGGTTGTTATGCCACGGTTCTAGTATATTTATTTTCACAATAATATTTGGTCTGTTGGATATTAAATGTATTACCTCTTAGAATTTAGAAAAAGACTATTTATTTTTTAGGACAAAAAGTAGCCTAGTTATTCCAGGCAACTCACAAAATTCATACTGATCTATTAGTTCTCACAATGTGATGGAAGAACAAACATTCAAACTTTCACATTGATAATATTAGTAGTATGTATCAGAAACAATAGGTTCAAGGTTGATAAGATTGCAATAGGTAACATACATCGTCGTAATCCTCGTCGGCGCGCTTCTGCCTGCGCTCGGTGGCGCGCTCGAAGTGCTCCGTCAGCAGCTTGTTCAGGATGCGCAGCACCTCGGCCATCGTCTCGTCGGACAGGCAGCCCGCGCCCAGCAGCTCGATGCACTGGACAAATTATTACACATTACTGAATCATATCTACGATCTACACTTCATGAAATATACAGAAGAACTTTGATTATACAAACTATGACTTGTTTATCCAAACATTGATGCAAAAGATGCATTTCGTACTGTTAATCATCATCATCAACTATTTTAACAATAATGTTGTCTCCTCAAAATATTTGGTTGTTTCTTAGAGAACATGGAAACTGAACTGAAAACTGTATTTTACTATAATACTTCGAAATACTTCTAGTTTTAGAAGACACCAGATACACTCACAAGCACAATTAACTGCCCACTTGGTATTTCTTCTTATAGGAAGAAATTGTTAATTTTAGGGCAAATTCGATGGTAGGTATATTGGAAGTTATCATAATTAAATAATAAAAGTAAATAAACATATTTTATTGAAAAAGTTAACAGTTTAGAATAATTCCACAAAAGGCGATTTAGTTAATAAGATATAAGCAGGCAGATAATTGTGCACGAGAGCATATTAGTTTGTCGGGGCCTTTTCCCACACTTAGCGTTTTAATTGGGCCATTGTGCGATGAGAGCCATAGCTGAGCCATATTATCAAACAACTTAAAACAGAACAAACAGTAAGTACCTTAGCCAAGCTGTTGAGCAGTTCGACTTGCACTTCCTGCTCGGGCTCTGAGTCGATAGCCTTCAGCAGCTCGGGCAGGATGTACGCCCACATGGCCTGGATGAACTGCGGGCCACGGATGCGCGCGCACTCGAGCAGGTAGGGCAGCGACTCCGCGGCCGCCGTGCGCACGTTGTCGTGGAAGTAGAACTTGAGCATGGGAACCATCAGCTTCACCACGTCCTCGGCGTACTCGGCGAACGCTTCCTTCAGCTCGCGGGCGTAGCACACGAGCATGTCGCATGCGGAGGCCTTGTCTTCCAGACCTGGAATATTTCGAATTTTATGTGAAATTTGGTTTTACACTTCAATTTAGGCAAAGAGTAAATAATAGATCAGTAGATGTATTTTTGGTCAACTATGCACTAAATTTCTGATCCAATTAAATTGGCCATAAATTGTAAATAGTAAGGTTTACAAAATAGTATACTGGAAACAAAAGATGCATTCTACATGGCCTCTATAATTTTTGCCCTAACGTGTATAGTTACAGAGATATCGGACAAAAAAGTTTTTTTAATATGGCGGTTGAAGATCCACCTGGATCTGTCAGAATTTTGTAAATTTATGTTTAAGTATGTAAGTGATCCTAAATCTTATAAATTAAACAAGTTGGATTAGAAATTTAGTGCAAAGTTGAACTCCAGTGTTACTGGCCTAGTACTTGTGGTCAGCATTTGCTGTAAATATCTGTCACACTGATCACATTGCATACAAACAATGAATGTCCCTGAAGAAATTGTCATGAACTTTACTCCTTGAATGTGAAACAACATTTAGTTAAGTAAATTTTGTTTTAGAAACAATGTTACCAAATGCGTACACCCAAGTCCAAGTAGGATGATGAAGGTGCTAAAATTTGGTCATTCTCTAGTAAGATTTGGTTAGCAGAATTCTATAAAAATATACTGCTGTAATTAAAAATCTTACAAAAGATATTGCAAATCATATTCCTTTAAATACTAAAGTTTAGGTAAAATTCAGTTTTTGGCCAAATAGGTACATGTGTGTTGTGGATTTCAATAATGCTTCTCTTGGTAGTAGTATTTTGTAAACAGTGAAATTGATAAGCACCTTCGCTCTGCAACACAAAATGAGAAGTATTTGGCACAGGATCATGTCCCATCAATATTGACCATGATGACACTGAGTGTAAACATGTTGAAAGACTTTAAATTTTGTATAAGAACTAGTGGCTTGATAAATATTAAATCCATTATCATAATCAACTTACCAGCTGTCTTGATACCGAAGTTCTGCTGCTCCCCGAGGGTAACAAAGTGCCAGTCAAGGTCTCCCTCGATGGTCTCGAGGTCGTCATTATCGAGGAGCGCCACCTCGGGCTTCATCGCAGCCGTGCGCATCACTGGTTCCATCACCATGGGTAGGTATTGGGCGAACTTCTTGCCTGAACATAAAAAAATAGCAGTGAATAACAGTTTTGAGAGATAAGGAGTGAATCAGTTTTTTGTAAGTAAGCACACTTCATCGTAGACTGCATAGTCGTTTAACATCAGGTGAAATGGGAGAGTCAAGTATCAAATGTAAAAATATGAAATGTTTGTGAACTGAGATCCCTGACTTACTATAGTAGTGAGAAAGGGAGCAATTGCCAAAGTATACTATCCCAATGTTATGGAAGTGATGTACCCAATAAATAAAGTATACCACTAACGAACATTGGGTTATTGAGCTTATTGAGAGCTCTAGCTGAAAAATAGATGAACACCTCGCGGTGTTACCCGCCTAGATCTTGTTCTGTGATTTTCCTGGAATAAAAAGTAGCCATGCGTTCTTCCAGACTAATCTTGTGCTCCAAATTTTAGCCCGATCCATTCATACATTAAGAATTTATTGAACTTTGACTGATTGATTGAAATTTGGAACACAGATTATATTATATAGTCTGGAAGAACATATAGGCCACTTGTTATCCCGGGATGCTGCAAGTAGGTAAAGGGGAGTATAGTGAACAGTAGTTCCACTTACCCATAATCCTACAGATCCGCGACCAGGCAGAGATCAGATAGGAGGTCTGCGGGTCGTCAGCGGGCAGCTGCTCGCCCTCGGTATGCGTCTTCAGAAGCAGGTCCATCACCTCGGAGGCGTCAGACATGAACTTCTCTTCACCCACTGCGAGACCTGGGGTACATCTTGCATGGTGAATAACACTTTTAATGAGATAAAAGTACTAAACCAACGCGAGCTTTACTTGTGGTAACGATGTTCACAAACACGTTATGAATGTGTGCGTGACCGCGGCTGCTCTCAGTGCCGCCCGAGACGCGGGCGAAGGTATTTATTTGTTTTCATGCCCAAATACGGCATTTGTTTTCTCTTTCTCGCACACATACTTACAAGTGTTCTTACACTTGGTTACCATAAGAAGCGCGTTGCTTCATGGGATTAAAACTACGTCCTGTACTTATTGTAGAATCTGGATTTACCGAACATTGGTTGGTGTGAAAGACACACTGTTGGGCGCCCAAAAAACACGTAATGTAAAAATTTTAGAGTTTTATGAAATACGTATGTGTTGAAAATACGCATGTGTGTTAACCATAGTTATTTCTATTTATACAATTACAAGGTTAGGGTTGTAGTAAGTTGTACATAAGAATCAGTATAGGATGCTTGATTCAACTCAGGATGCTCTTTCTGCGTTTAAAAAAAATGTGCAACTATTTAGGTTGATTTGTTTTCAAAACATCTACATAAGGTACAAATCTCTGCTTACCAATAAGACTGACACACTCAATGGTCTTGCCACGAAGCAGCTTCAGCTCGTCAGTGTTGGCGTTGGCGATGATGTACTTCAAGTATGGCATGAGCCTGTCATAGTATATGGTGAAGTCTTTCTCGACAGTGTCGGCCACCGATGCGATTGTAGTAACGATTTGTTCAAGTACAAGCTTCGTGCCGCGTTCCACCAACTGTCAGACAAACATTAATCTAATTATTTGTACATCACTAGCTATATCTTAATATTAAAAAATTCAGTATCATGATGTTTTATCCCACTGAACTCTTCACCAAGTCAACAGATATTCACAAAAGTTGGCATTTACAATGTGTAATTTGGTCCAATTTGAGATATAGGAGAGATTTACTTTGATTTATAGTCTTTTTATGACAATACCTATTATAACTATTTATATTTACAGTACTAGGAGTGAGTTATCTATTTTAAAACCATAAAATGTTTGTGAACAGAGATCCCTGACTTACTATAGTAGTGAGAAACGGAGCAATTGCCACAATTTACTATCCCAATGCTATGGAAGTGATGTACCCAATAAATAAAGTATACCACTAACGAACATTGGGATTTTTGAACCTATTGGATGGTGACTCTTGATCACCATAAATTTAATACAACAAAAATAATTAAATTAACTTCATCACTACAATACCTAACACAGAAGTCATATTAGACCAATTGCAAAGAAACATGCAATTCAAACAGAAGTTCAATCCCAATTTGAAAAAGTGTGCATTAATTAGTCTTGCTAAAACAATTTATAGTTAAAGGTATACATAACAGCTCTCACCTCTTTGAACTTGGTGGTCAGAATAGCCTCGAGCTTAATCATAACGGGATCAAGGTACAGAGTGAGGATGGGCTTGGGGCAGTCCTCGCTGAAGTTGACCAGGGCGGCGGCCGCGTGCGCCTGGACGCGAGGGTTCGCGTTGTCATCGAGCACCAACAGGAGTCCGGGAACGACTTTATCGTGGAACTTCTTCTCAAAGATGGGGGCGAAGTCCGTCGACATCTGACCCACGGCGTTGCAGGCTGCGTACCGAACGCGAGGGTGCTGTAACAATTGATTAGATATGAAAAATAAGATACGATTTGATAGGGTATTGAAAATGAGTCACCGTTTTTGTCGGCATTCTTTTTAGTTTTCATTGAAAATAATTTGGATTTGATTTTAACAAATTTTAATAATTTATAGCAATACCAACCTGTAAGGAACTTTAGAAGCTTGAATTTTCTGTAGTACAACTTGAATTGCACTACTGAACACAGTTTGAGAGTCCATATTCAGTTGAAAATACAAATCTGTCACAACTCATCAGTACTTATTTTTGATGATGCTATGAATTAGTTCCAAAAGTGCTTCTTGTAATAAATCACGCTAATATTATAAAGGCGAAAATTGTGAGTGTGTATGTTTGTTACTTCTTCACATCTAAACGAAGCGATTTTAATAAAATTTGGTATGGTTACCAGTTAGCTGACACCCTGGATTAACAAATAGGCTACTTTTTATCCCGATAAAAACAACGGGGGTAAAACCGCTGCTAGTAGAAAATAAAAATATAAAACTTACAGAATCTGTAAGATAGTTGAGCACCGCAGACACAACTTGGTCGAGCATCTGCTCCATCTGTTTGTGGCACCCCTCCCCAGCGGAGGAGACGGCCATCAGCGCGGCGTGGCGGCGCTTCCAGTCCGGGGACTGCAGCATCTCAGGCACCTGGCCCACGATCAGGCTCAGCATGATCTTGCCACCGAGGCCACAGCACATGCGGTCGAGAGCCGATTCAGCAGCCACGTAATTCCTGTAACAAGTATAGGAATTAGAGGTGAAAATGATAATACTGATAGCATATTTTCTTGTGCTTCGGTGTATCCACGTATAATAAGTATATATTATGTATTTAATATTATATAATGTTGGCTGCGGTGAACTTTGGTGAGGGAAAAGACAAAAATATTAATGTGTAACCAAGGGACTGACACCCAAGTCCAAAAAGGATCGAGGGTGCTAATTATCTTGGTATTGCTATTGTAAGATTCTGGATGGCATAATTGATAGCAATTACGCCTGTGAAAAGAACCTTACGGGTTTTTTTATAGTGTCGAAAAGACAGTGGTGCGCGTGGTTTTGGACCCGGGGTCTCTGGATCGGCAGTCGCCATTCTCCAGACTAGACCAGCCGTAAAAAACCCTCCTTTCATGAATAATAAAACAAGTGACGAACTGTTGGTTGTCGTCATCAGCCGTCGTCTTGGAGCACCCACTCGGGCTCATCGAGTGCGCACCTCATCTGGAGCACGAGCGGCGTGAGGTGCCAACTTAATTATAAGTGCAAGAGTTTGGTCCCAATAGGGTATCATCAGACTGGGTCAAAAATAAACCCCTCTAATTAGTCTGTCAGCTAGATCATGGAAAAATATGGAACACGTATTTTGTGTTTTATCTTTGGAGATAAAATAGATCATCAAACTTTCAAAGTGGGGGAGTCGTGATGTCACTCATGGGTAAAAACCGTACCCACAAGTGACGTCACGGGAAACTTCTAAGCACCGTATCTTCGTATTTTTTTTTTATACAATACGTGTACAATGTTTTTTAGCAATCTAGCTGATGAACTTTTTTTACGATTGCAGCTTATTACTCGATTGTTATGAGTAGACATGAATGACTAACTGTTCGTTGTCGTCGTCAGCGGCGTCGTCCTGCAGCGCCCACTCGGGCTCGTCGTCGAGCTCGCACATCATCTCGAGCACGAGCGGCGTGAGGTGCCGCACGGCGTTGGGCACCTGCTTGCGCACCATCGCGGGCGCGGTCTCGCACAGCGTCACCATCGTCTCGAGCGCCAGCTGGCGCCAGTTGTCGTCACCGTCCGTGTTGCCCACAACCTGACGCATAAACAACTCTTTTGTTAAAACCCACAAGAACAGTATACAAAAAAAAACTTACTATTATGGAAGCAATTTAATTGGCAGCCTTATCGCTTAGAGCTATCTGTATCGAGCAACCGTCCACAGACAGGAAACTGCATACCTAACTGACCCTTAATTTTTAGGCATAAATTACATAAACTTTACTCGAATTCGTGATTTTCTAATTATTCAAACTGGAAATTTTACTTCTATTGGCTATAAAGTTTGGAATAATACAGAAGACACAGGTGCCCACAACCTTACATAAACTTCAGCTTTTACTCAATTCCGTGTTGCAAGCTTGACCTCAAATGAACTCTATTACCTATAGAAGTTTGAGATAATGCAGAAGATACAACGCCCATAACCTGACACATAATTATTATACTTCTGATTTGAATAGTCCATTGATTTAATTTTGAAAATGACCATAATTGCTTCATAAATACGACTATACGAAAGGAACTTCGGTGCAGTCTCAGCCAATTCAATGAGCACCTTCAAGGACAAATCATCATCACTCTTTTCAACAGATTACACTACCACCTGTCACAAATATTTGTCTGGCCGAGATATATAGATAAGCCGAGGGTTCGATTCCCACCCAGTGCAAATATTTGTGTGATGAACTCAAATATTTGCACTGTGTCTGGATGTTTCTATGTATAATATGTATGTATTTAAAACTATATAAGTATAATATCAGCTATCTGGCCGCCATCATACAAGCTTTGCTTAGTTTGGGGTCAGATGGTGTTGTGTGTGAATTGTCCACCAATATTTATTTATTTAAAAAAATGAACTTACTCTTAGCTCACATTTCTTAAGTTTTGCTTTATGGACTTACAATATTTTAAAACATGAGCAAGAACTAAACTGTAGCTTTTGATTTCAATAAATACCGATATTATAGCACATGTTTACCGAAACTACCTATGTAATTTAAAATGTAACCGAATATGGAAAATTGTAGAGGTGTGTCTTGGGAGGTACTATCAAACTACATCCTATTATTAGGATGATGTTAGCGAAATTCCCTATTTACTTTTGCACATTCTGGCAGTAACGCATTTTATGTTTAAAATACGCACGTAAAATGATGTGCCATACAACTTGTTATAGAATTCAAATTTCGTATGATAATTACGTAACGGACCAATACAATACAATACAAAAACACTTTATTATACCACAAAACAATACAGGAATACAAAATTAAAATTAGAATAAAAATGAGAACATTTTGGGCACAAAAGGCGATCTTATCGCTAATAGCGATCTCTTCCAGATAACCCTTTGAGCGTTAGAACCTGGTAATAAGAAAGGGCAGTGGTGTGGTTTCCTTGATACATGTATAATTGTACAAATACCGTTCAAACGTATATACTAAATATAAATATGCCAATATGCTATACATATACGACCAATAAATAGGACCAATTAATAGGTAACTAGTCCTTTAGTTGAAAAATATACAAAACCTATAAATAGCAAGGTATTTATATAATTATGGGATACTCGTTTTTAGATTTGAACTGATTGGCTAAGAGGGCCTGCAGACAACTTTAGAATCAGTCAGTATTAGTTTGCTGATGGAGTGTGAGCTGACATATTTAATAGGTTTAAGAATAGCTGTGGCCTCACCAGTGAAAACTGAAGCTGGAATAGTTCTTGATAACATGTGGCAGTGGGCCACATGTTATCAAGAACAATTCTATACTAAGGAATCCAAACAGCAGAACCAACATCACCATTCTGAGTCAATTTGGAGGCATCTGTGAACACTGTTAGCCAATAAGTCCAATAATATTATCAATAATTTCAGAGAAACTCCTGATGGGATGTTTACACCCATATTCGTATTTACGAAGCAATTATGGTCATTTTTAGAATTAAAATATTACTACTAAAATCAGAAGTATAATTATTGTGTCAGGTTATGGGCGCTATCTGGTATACATTTTTGTGAAAATGCCCATATACAGTGCTATGATCTTAACTTTGTCACTATAGTGCGTTCCAGCAAGCTGTGTAGAAAACCAAAACAAACCAAAAAAAGGTGATACCATAACATAAACATCGTTTAATCTTAGTATTTTTATGAAATTGCCTTAAAATATTTTTCACAAATAGGATTCGACTTTATTGCGATCTTAAATACCATATACTTAGATTTGTATTGATCAAATAATTCTATACTATCTTATATTAAAAGTTATAGAAAGTAATGGTAGGATGATAGAAATATGATTTTAAGTACTAGCAATTTGATCTGTGTTTCTCAAACTCTCAATGTTGCATTCAAGACATTAAATTTATACTTCTTTTCATCAAATTATTCTTATTAAGGACGCGCCAATTTTTCTAACATACCCCTCTCCTGCCCATATTGTAAAAATGCCCATTTCCATTATATTCAAGTATGGATTAATTTTACTCTATTTATTTTTGTCATTCATTTGGAATTTTTAATTGTAATGTAATTTGATTTTAATGTAATGTATTATTTGATTTTTATTGTAATTTCATATAAGGAAACATCTAAATTACTTTTCTAAGTCACTGGTTCTAGTGTTACATTCTTCTCCGAACTCACATGCTTTGCCTTTCCTTTTTTTACGTGGGAGAAATAAATGTACGTATGCCCGCCATACTCTCATTATGAAATGAGAGGAGATCTCCATCTACCCTCATTTGGGCTTCAAAAATAGCAGGGTGACCAACACTACAAACAACACTAACCATATCAGGTTTCTCCAAACTCAGTGCGCTATGCATACATTTATTTATTAGAGGATTCCGCGACGCCGATAACTGTAAACCGGGTAGTTTTCGGTTATTGGCATCATGGTCATCGCGTCGTAGTTCAAATATATACCTATGTTTTTTATTTTGCAATGCTTCCCGAACCATTCTTGCGTAGTAATGGCATTCGGTAGATAGAACCTTCGGGTCGTGGATCTCGATCCAATGACCAGTTTTAGCATCAATCAGATGTTCAGCAATTGCAGATTCTTGTGTCTGACGATTTTTTACAGCGGCAATGTGTTGATTGTTCCAAGTCCCAGCAGTGGGAACATATATTAGGGTGTTTATGATATCCATACATACATATTTAGCCTTGTTTTGCGATGAAATTTAAAAGGGCAAGCAATGAAAGGTACTACAAACTATCTTGTAAAACAAAGGTTGAGAAATGCTGGTCTGTCATATTGAGAGTGACATTGGTTTGTTTACCTTTTATTCACAGAGATTTGGAATGAGGTATAATTGCCTTACTTTTAAACCACAATCTAACAAGGAGTATTAAAAGTTTGATGTGACTATGTCACTGTCTACTTTACCTGAAGTTATTTTAGTAAATAAATTCTTGTAATAGCTACTAAACATTACATTCAATAAGCTAAGCTAATTTGAACAACTTTTTGGAAGTGAAACAGTTAAGTTCCATATGAAGTTTAGATGTAATAGCAGCTGAAATTCTTTGATAGGCTGAAAAAATGATTTGAGGCCAAATACCATGGGGGTTCTTTTATACAAAAAAAACCCTAAATTTCCAGTAGGACTAATTATTACAATCATATAAAAGCGACTTTATACTTTGACCTTGAGTTGTACTACAAAGCTTTATCTCGAGTGTGTGATAAAAATGTTAATGGTTTATCAGTACTAAAATAGATTTTAACATACCTTTACGCAAATTTGGAAGATTGTTTCAAGTTGCGGCCGAAGGAACTTCGGTGCGGTCTCGGCCAATTCAATGAGCACCTTCAAGGATGAATCGTCGTCACTCTTTTCAACAGATTGCACTACCACCTGTACAAATAAACATACTCTTAGTTAATTTTTTTTCAGTTTTATAATATGGGCTTCAATAAACATGAGCAAGAACTAAACTGTAGCTCTTGATTTTCAATATATATCGATATTATAACGCATGTTTGGCGAAACTACTGATGTAATTTAAAATGTAACTGAAAATGGAAAATTGTAGAGGTGTGTCTTGGGAGGTACTATCAAACTACATCCTATTATTAGGATGATGTTAGCGAAATTCCCTATTTACTTTCGCACATTCTGGCAGTAACGCATTTTATGTGTAAAATACGCACGTAAAATGATGTGCCATAAGACACATGGATAATAAAATTCAAATCTCTTATCATAATTACGTAACTGACGCTCCAGTCCAGTTAGTTCCTATAGGTCCTTACTAGTCCTGTAGTTGAAAAATATACAAAACCTATAAATGGCAAGGTCTACAATATACATAGGCTTATATTATCTTACATTCACAATTAAGTGTTTGAAACGATAATTACAAACGAAAACTACTGTGAAACTCAACTCCATAGGATAATGACATTAATTCAATTACCTCTCTCTATAAAATGTTTGTCGATATTACACAAACTACTTAGCATACACAAACAATTCACTCAAATTTAGAGAACCTGTTTTAAGAACAAACATACCTGCATCATTGGCAAAAGAACATCGCTGAAATGCTTCTGAATAGCTGGCTCTTTATCGTGGAGCGTTATGAATGCACCAACAGCTTTCACAGCTTGGACTCGAAGTGCTTCGGTCTCATTTGGCTGCAGAGCGGAGAGCATCATGCGTTTGATCACGTCCAAATTTTCATTTTGACGGTTTCCGAAAATTCCAGGGACTGATCTGTTGGTAAGAATTTAGAGTTTTTGTATGCTGATAGACACATTTCAAACTTTTGTGATTTACGAAACAAAAACACGAAGTTAAGTGACTACATTATAAATGCGTTTTTTAAATTAATGTAGCACGGTATCTAGGAAAGCCGGAGACAAGTTGTCCGCGACTAGCTGGTTCCGTGCGTTACTCTAGCATCGCTGCAAAAGAGAACGCGCACAGGCGCGAACGCTGATCGGCGATGCATATTAGGAAGACACTAAAGGTAGCGGTTCGCAAGGAGTCCGCGACACATGTCTCGGCTCGAAATGGCGCCCATACAATTCCATAATGTCAAGAAGTGCCTGTCGCGGTCTCTTTGTCGCGATCTTCGCGCGAACCGTTACCTTCAGAAACCTGTTTTTTAGTAGATTATACTAATCACTTTTCCTTTGTGAGTTGATAGCACCAAGGGTCATGCAGAGTTCGGATCACGTGGAGAATACATCGTGTTTATGAAACAAAGTCATTAAAACAATTTTATTCCAGTCTATTTCTTTGTGTATATTACTTAGTTGCTGATAATACGCACGCAACGCTCGATGCGTCAAATGTTATCTGAGATGAATCAAATTTATCTTTAGGCTTTTTTAAGTACATAACATGTAAATCAGTTTTACTTGGAAGAAAAATCTCCCTGTGAATTAAGCCAAAACACAATATTGGAATTGGAGCTCAAATAAATAATTAATTAGATTATTTTAAGCATTCAGCAGGTGGTTTGTGTGTCCAACACATGTTGCAAGTTTGTAATCACATTCCTACAAGCCGAAGACAAGGTTAATGGTTGCCTTTGATCTGATTGTACTGAAATATACTCGGAAGTTTCGATCTCTTTATAGGCGTCCTTGGATGGGCTGGAAACATTTTTTGTACCAAAAATAGATTTTTCTAGGAATTTTCGCGAAACTAAACAAAATATTAGGTTTGAAAATGGGTGATGCGCGCGGATCGAGAGGAAGTGATGCTCAGGTAGTTTGCCGGAATTATACTGTAAAAGAAAAGATAGTGAAAACAAACTCACGTGAACATCCTGATTCCGGCTTCCTTCATGTTGGAGTCTTGCGAGGCGGCGCAGTTGAACATAAACTGGAGGAACTCGGGCCACTGGTTGACCCCGTCGTCGTCCACATGATTGCGGGCGAGCTCAGATACCACGTCACAAATCTGCAACGCGACAGTTGCTAACTTGAAACACCTTACTACGGTGGTACACCTTACTTAGCTTATTACGGTGAGTGTATGAAATGCTTTCAGGTATGCTCTATGTATGGGCGTAAATATAGTTCGTAAGATCAGGTTAGCAGGCCCCAGCACGTTCAGGACGTCTACTATCTTTCTACGAAAAACATAATTTCGAAATAAACTCGCGACTATTCTACTCCGGTTCAACTTCGATCCGTCGTTCCATCCGTTCAAATATTCTAAACCTTTTCTAAATTTAAGTATCAATATTATCGATCGGACGAAACGAAGTAGAACCGGAGTAGGAAATCGAAAATCAAGTATTTCGAAATGACGTTTTTTCGAAGAAAGAGAGTAGGCGTCCAGAGCTAGTCTAAAATTGGGTACACAGTAGAGGCCACCCAAGACAAAGCAACACAGATAGCTTGTTCTTATTTCGAGACAATGAACACTCGACGTTCCATGAAATCAGCAAATCATAGCCGAGACAGTTCAGTTGCAAGCGAGATGGAATCAGGCGGAATTTTCGTATAGCATGATACGAAAATTCCACCTTGTCAATGTAGTGAAGAACATGTTGAGAGAACTGACATGTTTCAAGAAAAAATATCATTAGATAACTGACTTGCGAATTATGATGATGATTAGTGACCTGTGAATTGTCTCTAATGCCCGGGCTACACGAGGCTAGTTTTTAAAGCTAGAATAGCAACTAGACAAAGTTAGTTTTGTCTACACGAAGCTCGAAGTACTAGCTTGCTAGCTTACTAACACTAGCTTGTCAAACTAGCCTCGTGTAGCTTGGCCATTAGTTGAGGGCCTAATTCCTATACCGAAAAAAAAGTAGTATAGTATATGATGGTTACGTTTCTCTCATTTCTTCGATTACTTTACATTAAAATGTAAATCGATTCGCGATTCGTTAAGCATGCAACCTACATACATTATGCATTATCAAAAGTACGAAGTTTTCCACGCACGCTACGCCAGATCAAACATGTAACAGTTGGCCTAAATGAGAGATAACTTTTAACTATCGTATTTGCGTGTATTCATAACATCGCGGCCTATGATTATTTTTACTTTCTTTGTTAGGGAATAGATTGAATAATACATTGTGATCTAAAATGCTAGACAGCTATCTCACTTGATTTTAACCTGATTTGACTAATTACAGACTAGTGAAGTCTGTAAACTGCAGTATGATAAGCTAGAGAAGACTACATTCCTCATTTAGTGTGGCCTGTGTGGCATGCAGTGCTAATGTGTTTGAATTGGTGGAATACGTAATATAAAGCGACTGTGGCTCCCCTCGATGTCAGTAACTTTGGTTGTATGTAGATCCTAGTTGCGGAAATCGTAAGGTTTCGTTAGGCACCCGACTGTCGGAACGTCGATGACTCATCGTCTATCTAGTCTAAAATTAGATCAAGTACACTAACCTGATAGTCTGAGTCAGAAGTATTAGCAATAATGATAAATTTATATGACTCTTTTTGAAAAGGAAACTACTTATTAAATGCAAATGATCTGGTCCATTTTAATTGAATTAATATCATTTCATAGCATTGCTGTTGATGTCTGTATCCTGTTAGGTATACAAAAGTATAAATAATATATTTTTGATCTGCCCAGTATGAATTTAAATATTTTACAGAATACAATGTTGAATTTGGGTTAGTGTGAATAAGATGCAGAAAGAATGCAGATGCAAAAGTATCACCATTGGCATTAACTGTGAAGGAAAACATTGTAAAAACAATGGCATATTCCACAGTTTCAGTTGAGGAATGACCATGCATCCTGCACCAACCCACACAAGACTGAAAATTGCTTTAAATACTGTATTGTAAAAGTGTATGCATTTTTTTATGAGTTTATCGTGAATTTCCTTAAAGACACATTGACGATTCACACACAACACCATCTGACCCCAAATTAAGCAAAGCTTGTATGATGGCAGCCAGACAGCTGATGTAATACTTATATAGTTTTAAATACATACTTATTATACATAGAATCACCCAGACACAGTACAAACATTTGAATTCATCACACAAATATTTGCACTGGGTGGGAATCAAACCCACTACCCTCTGCTTCAGAGGCAGAGCTACTACCAACTAAGCCATGAGGCCAGTCATAATGAATAATCTCATACTCTTCATAATGATATCAAAACAAATACATTCAGATTTAGACAGAATAAAACTGTTACAGGAAGATAAGATATTAAAACTGAAGGTCATATGGACATTGCCATCAATTGGTTCATAATACAGCAATTGGATAGCAAACACAATAGGTAAGTGTACAAATGGAGGAGTGATCATTCAACGTGACACCAGCGGTTTTCATTACATCTGTGCAACAAAGGTTATTATTACATTTATGTACTATTAATAGCTGTTTACTTGACGG
Organism: Ectropis crepuscularia; assembly: GCA_963693475.1. Lineage (NCBI taxonomy): Eukaryota > Metazoa > Arthropoda > Insecta > Lepidoptera > Geometridae > Ectropis > Ectropis crepuscularia. The sequence goes on along the minus strand of OY856339.1, from coordinate 10,057,003 downwards.
ACTAATGAGTCAACCAATTTATGTTATATTGGGAACTATGTCCTACACAGAACAATTTGATTTATTTTTAGTTTTATGGGGTAAAAAAAATATTTATGGAATTAAACTGTATTTAAAAAAAAAAAGAAGTTTTCCATAGCAAGGAACCACAACATGTTCTACTGTTTTTTTTTATCTTTAATTAAAGTAGCCATAAATAAATGAGAGGAAACCACGAAACTACAAAAATATCATACTGTAACCAAAAATTACAGTAGGTATCACTTCTTTTGTTTCATTCAATTTGTACCTATACTATACTTACTACTTTCCATATCAGAGATTTAGGTCAGCTTTTTTATTTTTAATTAATATTTCAGGTTTCAATTTTTATCTAGTTATCATTGCAATTTATCAGTTGGATGCAATATCAATACAACCTTGTTGCCATTTAAATTTTCTATTCTTTTGTGTTACATTGCATTGGTTTGATAAAAGATATGTAAAAGGTCTGGAACACCTAGGAAATTATACCTATTCAATCTTCATATGATGGAATCTAAAGTTATAATGCAACATCGCTTAAAACAGGAAAACATAATATGATGGGAAATTGCATACCTTACGCCTCAACTGTTGGCTGAGTTCCATTTGCATGGTGAGTAATAACTGCTCTCTAAGGGCTGCTTGCTGTTCAAACGGCATCTTCGGGAAGAATTCAAAGAATTCTGCACTGAGTAATCTTCGGAGCAGCACTGCTGCTGTCTGCCGCCCATCTTCCCCAAGGTCCACATTTTGGAGGGCTCCCACAAGGTGCACTACTTTTGCTTCAGTAGCAATGCTATTGTATGCATCCTAAATAACAAATATATTGAGTTAACAAATAGGTAATAAAAATAACACAAATCACAGGAAAATGTTATATTATGCGACAAATACTCCCCTGACTACATGGTGCTACTTGTAAACAATCAGATTTCTATTAACTTGAACTTGACCTAAGAACACTAGTTCCCGCGTTTCGTGCCCATTGCAATATACGTATGCCTACATTGAAAGCGCTGAAGCTGATTTCAAGCTTTCCTTCGATCTAAGAATTGAAAATAAGCTTGAATGGTTTAGGTTAGGTAAAATACTCACGCTGTAAGGAAATGAAGGCGATCCGGTAAGCAAATGTGACCGACAACCGACAATCACTAGAAATTTTACGTTAGCGGTAGAATAAAAGGGTGGGTAAGGCGTGTCGCGAAAAATAGTTATGTCGTTACCAGTGCCTGTTCAAATTATATCAAATTAATATTCATGTATATAAATCATTAAGTTTAAGCAAAAAATACTTTCTTAGCATAGTTTATCGACGTTGTTTCCGAAATTACATTGAGATTCCTCCATGACCACGTTTTGACACGAGGCCGTCGAACAAATTTTCTCAATAAATACCGGGGTAACAAATGCTTGTACATCAAAATTAACTACAAAACCAAAATATTTATATATCACTTACTTCTGCCTGGGATCTGATGTCGTTATCTGTTGATAATAATGTATTTAGTAACTGGTAAAATTGCGCCTGATCTCCTGCCATGTTGAACCTCTTCAAAAAGGTTCAGTTTTTTTTTCTGACTTTTGATCTGATTGCGTCGCTTCATCGTTACTTGCCAGTACTTATAACTGCGGAAAATTTTCCGGTTTTTGTCTATTTACAGATTTGAACACAAGTATCTACTAATAAAATTGAAATACTTTATAAATCTGGTATGATGGTCTGATTCTCCTTAATTTAATAAAAATATTGATATGGGATAATAGGTATCATTATTATACATCTTTGTGTTCCGTTGGCGTTTTTGTAAATAGAAGTCTCATCTCTGTGATGTTTTGAATGTTGTGACAAATCTCTCTATTTACTCTGTGATGTGAGATTTTTCTACAATGACTTTTAGATCAGCTGTTGTCATTCATTATTTCATTCATTGATTTTTGTCGTAACTTTTGGTTGCTATTTCAATTTTATCTCTTTTTTGTCACTGTTTAAAAAGTACTCTAATAAAAGTATGATGTGCTGATTTCTCAATTCAAGAATTTATTCAGAGTTCAAACAGTTTGGTTACAAAGATGGTAAGATCTTACAAAATATTATTTGAGGTTATGATAAATTCAAAAGATATTTCATAACATTGTATCAAATGTATCAATCGACCTTATCACCAATAGTACCTACCTGAGACAGACATCAAACATCAAAATATAACGAAAGATTTTACCGCATGTGTTGAAGAAATTGGGCGAAAAATTCTGATAACCTAAAGTGTTGGTTACTGTGATTTCAGGCTAGTTCAATCATTATAGCAGGACTAGGTATGGCTGCTGTGGGTTTCGCAGGCCGCTATGTTCTCAGACAAATGCCTAATGCAACTTCCAAATTTGCTGAAGCTATGAGACAATTGCCCAAGTTTGATACTGAATCTTTAGCAAATTCAAAATACTATAAAGGTGGATTTGAACATAAAATGACCAAACGAGAAGCTGCACTTATACTTGGTGTTAGTCCAACAGCTAACAAAGCTAAGGTAAGTTTAGTATTGAGTAAGTTTAACAACCGGCATTGCACATTATGACAACATATAATAGCAATGAGTATTATCACTCTTTTGACTATATGTTATTGTGATTGCCATTGCAATTGATAAATAATTAGTGTGAAAGCAATGATGTGTAGTATACTTGCTCACAATAGGCCTATATTTTAATTAATTGCTACTAAATACACAGAACTAAATCAAAACATATTGTTTTTATCTTTTGACCGCCAGAGTCACCTATACTTAACAAGCGCTAGCGAGCATTGAGCGCCAGCGACGTCTATAGTTGTCTAAAAATAAAAAATGCACCATACCAAAATATTAATTAAAAATGTATACTAACTGGTATTTTTTTACTTAACTTGTCCTTAAATAGATAGAATAAATCCCAGAAAAACAATGTGTAAATGTAAGAAACTAGTAGCTGAAAACCATGGGTGCTGAGATTTTTTTAATTTTATGCTTGGCGTACAGGGCACAGAAATGCTATTTAGTCCTGGCAGTCAAATGGTTAATAAATATAAGGTTGATATTGACAACTGTTTACTAAACTAGTATTTCTCAAGAACAATTTCTCCTAATTTTCTTATGTCTTTGCTAAGGAAATAAATAAATTGGTTGACCACTCAATGACTGTCACAAACTGTCTAGGTTTTTATTTAAGTACTAACAAATAGGTACTGAGTAGAGAGAGTATGAACATTATCAGACGAGGACAAAACCAATTTTTGGGAAGGCTGATATAGTAAAGGTGTAAAGTTCAACCATGACCTTAATCAAAGAAAACAACTCTTTCTTTAATTCAGCTCTTAATTAGAGAAAGAGACCAAAATCGATGTCATGAGGTAGGGTTCAGAAGGGCAAATCATATCAGCCAGGAGATCTAAAAATCTGTGAAATATATTTAAGAAAGCTGAATTGTAATAAACACTAAGGGCCACATTACACTTTTTGTGTTAGCCCAAACTTTGATAGGCTGTAGAAGAGGTCATCAGAAGCAAACTGCCTTAAATCCTGTAAAAATATATCAAAAAGCAAATATGTAGAGAATGTGAATATTATTATTTTAAATTTCTTCTAATTTCAATATCATTTTCAGATCCGAGAAGCACATAGAAGAATAATGTTGCTAAATCATCCAGACAAAGGAGGCTCACCGCTTATTGCTGCTAAAATAAATGAAGCCAAAGACCTTTTAGAAAGTGGCAAATCATGAGTTGAACAATTATTCGAATTTTGTGTAAATAGTGAACTACAGTGTAGCATACAATTGAATTCCTGAATGAAATATTAAAGTGTTTTTCCTAAAGTGCAAAAATAAAGTTTTTGGCTTGCTAAACACAAAAAATATAGACAACATTTAGAAGTGCTCTAAATGATATGGGAAATGTTAATAAAGTGAGCAAAGTACATAGTCATAATATTTATGTGGTACAAGTGGAAATTTTTCACTAAAACCCTTATTTAGACCCAAACTAGGCAAAGAAGCCATCTCAAAATCCGTCTTTTTTAACCTCCTCTGCCAAGCATTGTCCTCTTATATGGCAGTCGTTCCGAGTTTGCGCTAATTCTCACTCAGACATGACCTGCAAGCCCAGTTCCATTTATTGGAAATTATTGTTGTACCTGATTTTTTATTTAACATTTATTTGTTTACACTTGACCGCCATCTCATCTGATGTTAAGCGACGATGCGGTCTACGATGGAGCGTGTTTACCTAGACAAAACCGATTCACTCTCGATTTGAAGACACCAAGATTATAACTATCAGGGAAAACCCACTCAGCCAACTCATTCCACAGCCTAGACGTTCTTATCACAAAAGTAGAGTCAAACCTCTTAGTCTGTCTTTGGAACATCAACCATGAAACGGTGCCGCTTCTTCGAATTACGAGAAGTTTGATAGGAAAAAGGGCAAGGTGGTGGAGATCAGTCGCACACTCTCCGAAGTGTATCCGATAAAAAATCAAAATAACAAAATATAATTTCTTGATCATTCGTGCGACGTCGGATTTCAACGCTCCTCAAAAGCTCTTGGAATATGGTGTTAACATGGCTTGTTCCTTGGCTCTCTGTGAAATTTGAACTATGGAAGCCTTATAACTGATATATAATTATAATTCTACTAGCAGCGGGTTTTATCCGCGTAGTTCCCGTTATTTTTCCGGGATAAAAAATAGCCTGTGTTCTTCCAGAATATAATCTGTTCCAAATTTCAGCCGGATTTCGTTCGTACGTTACGATGTGAATGAGCAACAAACATCTTAAATATCCAAACATTGACATTTATAATATTTGAAGAATTGTTGAAATACCCAGACACAACATTTTGTGTCCATCACAGAAATATGCATTTTGAGTGGGGAATCAAACATACAGAAATCACTATTAATATCATTATACTAGCAGCGCCCGCGATTTTACCTAGTTCCCGTAACTTTGCCGTGAGCCAGCCAGCCAGCCAGCCAGCTTAGTAACCCATGAGCTATCCCAGACTATAATCAAACTGTTCCATATTTAAACCCGATCCTATCAGCCGTTCGTATGGACGTGATTAAGCAACAAAGAACTTACGCATTTATAATATCACTGCACACATTTTTGATGTCATAAATAAAATGCAAGTTGTAACTCTTCAATAATCTATATTAAGTTATTACATTGAACATCCAATCAGTATGTTATGGCAATTATTCTAAATACATTAATGAATCCGGCCAATCAATATCATTGTATTACAAATACACAGCACAATTATTACAAATGCTTAATTATTACATTTAAAAGGGGATTTTTTTAAAGTGAATTTAGACATGCTTTACCCAGAAATAAATTATATTAGCTTGAAACTTTATTATAAATATAAAAAAAAACAAATTCATGCTAATTTTGATTTCAAATTTGAAATTTATTATTCATAAAGCAAAAAAACGTATTACATACACAAAACACTCAAATTGTTTTGTTTTAGTAAGTTTAGAGAGTGGTAGTGCAGAATCAACAATAGGGGGGAATATTTTTGTACTAAATAAAAATAGCAGCAATTTCAGGACCGAAACACTATTAGGAAATTTACACATTACATCTAATTTAATAATATACTATTATAAAAATTTAATAACTTCAAATTCTAAATAGGCAAAATTATCCACTTCAAATATATTAATTAGGCAAAAGACAATAATACTCCTATATCAAAATGTAATTTACAAAAATATTTTATAATATGAAATAGTAAAACTCTCAAGAAACGCATCTATGATGCAATTTGTATAATTCCTAATTCCCTAATAAGTTTTGCTCCCACACCAATTTACATGGATGAACCTAACAGGAGTAGTGCAAGAGTTAATGTACTACAAAATATCAAATAGTTGGATCACCACCAAACACTAAATGTACTTAAATTTAACACTACTACAAATAAATAATTTAGGAAAAGCTTATAAATATATTAAGGTTGACGTACATTACAACAACCCAACACCAACTATACCAAAACATTCAAACTTGGTCTTGTCTTATTTGTAAGGTATTATGTCATTTTTGTATTTGTTTGAATATTGGAAATATTCTCCCTTCATTTGTTCATTTTGTTTATCAAAAACAGTATTGGGTCATTATAATGTATGACAACTTATTTGGTAAAAAGTAATAAGGAACTTCAGTGTGAGAGCTGCATAAAATTTATTTAATTTCCACCATACGAAGCCAAGCGTCACATAGCAAACAATTACATTGAGCAAACATCGAGATTTGAAAAGTTTCGCAATTAAATTATTTAATTATAATAGGATATGCAATTTTATTGTCTGGTTTTACTGCTTGGGCATTACACTACCTGTGAGTTAAATTAAGAATAGTTCTATAAAATAAATACACATGTATGTATAAGTAAAGTTAATATTGTGCATGATCAAAAGAGAATCAATTATCAAATTTAACAAAGACATATTATTATACTGTATTAGTATGTTAATAAATCACAGTACAAGAGAAAATATAACAATATTTAAAAATAATTTTGATCAGTATTTGAATAAAAGCTCACAAGTTATGTTATGAGTAAAAGATTTCATTTCAATAAAAAAATATTTGTAGCCTAAAAACTTATGATAATTTAAAACAAAATAATACTTACTACAATCAAATACTTTACTGATATGCAATAACAAAAGTACAACTTAACAACATACAACTTAACTAGATAAAAATGTTATACAACATATTTTTTGCGTTTTTTGTAGAATATTTCAAGTGATAAGGACCTCCCTTGAGATTTTCTTCAGTAAGTTTGAAACCTACTTAGCTTTCTCATGGGAAATAGGTAAAGACAAAACATGAATACTTTCTAATTTTTTATAATTTCCAATAAAAAAAACTTATTAGCGAATTGAAAATAGATATACTCCTATGTTTTATGTAAATTCTACACATATATTATGTCACCTTAAATGTGCACTTGTGTCAGGTTATAAATCTGATGTCAGTTTACTAACATATTATTACACATTTATTTATTTTATACTTATGCTACCATTAGTTTAAAATCACACGGCCTTTAATATTATATAGAAGTAAGATTTGTATGTTTGTTAACAAATAAATTCAAAAACTACTGGAAAGTTTTCAAAAACAACAAGTAGAATGCTTTATTTATCCCTGATCCCTGAGTAATATACTATGAACTAATATATATTCAATCAATTATGTTTGATTCTAGTATATTGTATCCATGCTAAGGTTTGTCCCAAACCGGTAATTAATATTATAAAGCTGACATATTATAAACTGACTAATGTGTTAATTTAAAGGTGACATACAAACACAAAACTCGAAATACATCATCTCATGAAATGAGTAAAGTTCTATTGCGGTTCGTAAATAAATACGTATTCAAAATTAAAGTAAAACACCTGTGATTAAATGCTGACCCGTCACCTAGAAAAGTACGCAATATTCTAAAATATGTCATGATTGGGAAACTCACAAATATGTGTGTATAACTTAATTTTTAAAAATGTTAACTAATGAAACCAATTTTATTCGTAATAGAATTAGATATAGATAATTTAAATGCGGATTGTAAAATTAAAATATCTATTTTCAGCACATTATATGTGGGAAGGAAAGCATCCTAATTTTAATGAATTTTATAAACATGCACAATATGGCTAAGTGTTTTATGAGCCGTTTTATTTTTTAAATCACACCTGTAATATAATATAGATGATAAGTTTTCAGGTTGTAAATGTATCTGTCAAAGATAGTTCGCAATTTAGAAAACCTATGTTTCATTTTGTAAAGTTTATCTAATAAAATCAAACATTGGCGCCACCTACGGTGAAATTTATAACTACGTTTGACAGGTATATTTGCATATTGAAAACGCCCCATAAATAGACAGAATTAGGAATTAATACATTTACGTAGGGGAAGGCTGAAAGTATTATCAGTGAAAGATTTTTTGAAAGAGGTATGTTATTACAGAGAACCCAAAATTAGCTTACAGAAAAATAATGAATATGAGAGTGAATGGTTACCGTGGTAAAGGGGAACAGAAGAAAGTATGCGTAGTGAAAGAACCAAAAGAGGAGAGTGCTGAAATAGCGTACGATAGGAATGAATGGAAAACGTACTCACCCTCATATGTATAGGTGGAATACGGATAAAGTACGTATATCTAAGCAGATGATTCAATCTCGCGTAATGCGCATGCCTTGCAATATGATATAGAAACCATTTATTGTAGTTGATGGTCTGTCTCTGTCACTATCAGCTACAGATTCAGACGTTATCAAAAACATTGGTATAGAGTACCTAAAACTTGAGATATATGTAGTTTCTATTGTTTGTTTTTGGAATGACTTCCTCTATAATTTCAAGGAAAAGAAAAGGGAGAGCATTATCAAAGCTAAAATGCTTATTACACTTGGTTAACTTGGTTTAATGTCGCGACTGGATTCAGTAAACTGTCATTGTGCACTCGGTAAGGTAGCATACTAAATTCAGAAGCAAGGATTGCTAGCTTCTAAAAATGTTTCTGAATTCAGTCGACTAAATTTAACCAGGTGTAATAAGCATTTAAGACAGTTTCAGTTTGGCCAGTAAACTTTTAATAGTTTCGTTTAAAATAGAGCGGTCTGTGATGAGCGCATTGCTGGTCACACTCAATGCTCAACGCCTTCACAGCATTGCAGCTAGGCTGAGTGAAGACCAAGACCGAAGGTTGAGTCCTGCATTTGAGCATGGATGCTTATTATAGTGCGGACAGAAATGCAGACTGCTCAAAGAAGGTCATCAAAACAATTTTATTTACAAGTATAGTGTATTTTGCTAACAAAATATTGTTAGTAAAATACAATAAAAAAATGAGTTATACACACAATAAAGGCTCATTCTGGCGCGGATATAGTTGAAAAAAAAACTTCCAAGACTAGCAAAATTTGTACGTATATTTTAACAGAATTCAATACTTACATGTAGGTAGATAATAAATCTACTTGATCCAAAAAATATTGATTTAAATACATTATTTCAATAGAAATGTCATGATTACTTGTTCATGTTAGAAAACAGTACATTTTTGGCATTTTTATGCTTTAATTTTAAATAGAATAATACATTTTATAAGAATTAGGCCATAACAGCTTACGTTTTAAGCTCTTTTTATACCATAAACTCTAACAGTAAGTGAAGAATATTTTTGTCCAATTGTGAACACTAAAAATCCACACTAAACACTAATGTCCATATTCATTTAAAATGACATGAATAATAGTAGAATATTAAATAACGATGACACCAGTTTGCTCATCTAAATACATATAGAAACGCGAAATTTACTTTAGCATGCAATTCAATGGCGTAAATTCTTCATTTCATATACGGAGGCGCACGAAATTAGGGCCTACACTCATTTTGGAACTCCCTGTATGATCATAGATTTTTTTAAGCATTTTGTTAGATGGATGATTGAGATAGCATGGCCACCATATCGCCTAATGTTAAGTCAAGGTCGACGGAAAGAGATTGTTGACCTAAAACCAAACCAATCCATTCGCGGACTTGAAAACAACGAGATTATTCAGTATTCTTTCGCACAAGTTATTATACCAAGATATTATTCTATTTGTGCAACAGAGTGCCATCTAGTCGCCCGGGGTACAATTAAACTTAATAATTCGTCATTTGTGGTATGTTAAGTGTAGGTATAGATTATAGAATGATTCACATTACATCGGACCCCTAAATCCCGACATTGCAAATTCGACCTAATGTATGCTGGGATACATTAGAGATTAAGTTACGTCGTAAAGTGAAACAAATGAAAAATACGACGTCAACCCGACATTTGCTATTCGAAATTCGCAAAATTTTACATCCTACTAATATTACAAATGCGAAAGTTTTAATGTCTGTTACTCTTTCAAGCAAAAACTACTAAAGCTATCAGGATGAAACTTGGGGTACATAGATAATAGTCTGGAATAACACATGGCTACTTTTATTCCCAAGAAAATAACGGGATCGGAAACTACGCGACTGAACTGCAGGATGCTACTAGAATATTAAAAATATCAAACTTTAGTTAGATAACTTTGTAATTTGGGCAGTGTTATGGTAGCGGTTCCCGCGGAGACCGCGATAGGCACTTGACATTATGGAATTGTACGGGCGCCAGTTCGCGCCGAGACCGCGACAGGAGACCGAGACACGTGTCTCGGTCTCCGGGCGAACTGGCGCACATACAAAGCCATAACGTCAAGTGCCTGTCGCGGTCTCAGTGCGAACCTGTATCTTTAGAATTTGAGGTAGTAGTAGGTACAAGGCTATGTTCAGAGGATGCAACTAGACAACGACTGTTATTCGTTCTTGCTTGTGCTCGCTTATTGGAATGACGTCTGCTAGGATCCTTCGAACGGCAGGTCTACTAATACAGAATCACACCCCGGATATTCAACCAAAACTCCACAAACAAATTTCTATTCGCACATCTACGTAAATGACGTTTTTGCACACGCCTGAATATGTGCTTATGGTCTATGAATGTAAGTGAATGCAACCAACGAATTGGCTTTTAGCGAAACCTATTCGTTGGATTCACCTGCCGATGTTACCTACCTAACCTTCGCCATTTGTTAAGTCATTTGAATGCAACTAGATTTTTTGAAACTATGCGAGAGTAGCGTTGCGTTCAAATAAAAACAAAAAGAAAATATTTCTTGAATATTCGCATATTGTTTTACAAATAAAATAAAAAACTTTAGGTATTCAGACACTAGTACTAGGTATCCAAAATTTCATTTTACGGACACCAATATGACGTTTAGATAAGTCATAAGATTGATTTAACTGACAAAAGGAAAAAAAAAACACTTAATTTTGTCCCGTTTACCTGACGGACAACTTTGAAAAATGCAGCGTAGATCGCTGCATCTTTCAAGGTCGGCCGTCAGGGTCATATATTCATGGGATATCAACTGAACTGTCAAATTTGTTGGAAAATATCCTTTTTTGTTGAGTATTAGTATATTTGTCACGGACTGCGGGGTGAGGAAGTCCCGATTGGCAGGGTAGGAGGAGTTTCCATTCTACTTGTCTATTCTTTGACTGATAACAATAACATTATTATCATTGGAGCATTATCCGTCTTTGTTGACAAAATTGAATATCTGTTAATCTGTTATTGTATTGTAAACACATTCGAATACTATGCTGTCAATTTATGACAGTTACGTTGCAGATTGAAAGTTTAGGTCGCAAATCTTATATATAAAATTCTCGTGTCACAGTGTTTGTTTCCTTACTCCTCCGAAACGGCTTTACTGATTTTAACCAAATTTTATATGCATATTCTGTAGGTATGAGAATCGGCTACTAGCTATTTTTCATACCCCTAAGTGACAAGGGTTGTTCACTAAGGCAAAACAACGTTTGCGGGGTCAGCTAGTTGTTAAGTATAATTAGAATACTTTATTGGTTAGCCGCCTAACTACCGGTAGTTTTTTTCTTAAGCATCCCATTAGCTGCCTCGCATATCCTGAGCGGGATTCAGTTTAAATAACACAGAGCATTTGGTTAATAAAAGCTTAACAATAGATAAGCCGTAGCGGCCTTGTGGCCAGTGCCGCTTACACATCATGAGTATTTTTTCAAGTGTAGTTGTACAATTTTGACAACGCCGTTGGTTTTGACGGTAAAAGAAAATATCGTCACGAAACTGGAAACCAAGAAATCTATTGTGGTCATCCGAAAATTCGTACTTGATCAGCGTGATGTATTATGACCCAATATATCTCTGCTTATGTTATGTATACTATTGGCATACACTGAAACAGTTGAACAGACGAGGCGCGTACAGTTCGAAGCTTCTATGACGACAGTAATATTAGATTGCAAAACAACAATTGCTAGAGAGTAAGAAAGATAACATTCAGTTTGTAGTTGCTATTTCTGAACGCAGCCCTGCAATTTTTGTCCAGACTCGTAAAACAAGTGATGATCTAGCATTTCAAGAAAGCTGCGAAAGGGTACAGATATCATAGTGGGGAGTTCAAAGGCTATGATGATGCAATGCGGCGCAACTTTATGTACTAAACCGCGTAACTGAGTCCTCGCATATGGGGGTACAAGGGGAGGTACCCCGCACCTCACGCGGTCTCTGTATTCGTCCTACCTTGCGAGGACTCAGTTGATTGGTAAGCCTATAGTTATGCAATGCGGCGCAACTTTAAGTAAGTAGTTTGATTTGGTCTTTTAGAGTGAGATCAAAACATCGGCTGTCGCGTGTCGTTCACCGAAGAGGCTCTTTCTGCTGCTGCTCCCGTCGCTGTTTCGCGAAGCGCGCGCGCAGCTTGATGATCGTCGCGTTGGACAATGTTCCAGGTACTTTGAAGATACTCTGAAATTAGCAAATAACAATGTTAACTTTGGCTCTCGCGACTTAGTCCGTAGGTAAGTAGATTTTTAAAGTGAAAACGCATTTAGGTTATTGGTAAGAGTAAGGTAAAGTTGGCGCCAATGTTTATTTTACTACAGAAATTTCACAAAATAAAACATTGGGGAAACAATAAATGATTCCTGACTGTGAACTCAGAACTGGCTTTGACAAGTATTATTGCATTCTGAAAACGTCCCAATAAGTGATAAAACTGAAGTGGATAACCGTAATAGCTTACAGAAAATTTAAAGTTATAGAATTCTTAATAGGCGCGTTAACGGTTGAAAAAGTAGGAAACTCAGTTATTGCTTGATATCGATTCGCGGGCATTTACGTCACGAAGACATCACTTTGGGACTACATCGAAAAATATGCTTAATTTCTTTTAGGATAAGTTTATCGGCCGAATCGCGCCGATAAACCTACATAGTACAAAATCTAATCACGGTCATAAAGCAACTCTTGCAAATGAGTCACTGTCACCTCCGCAATTTATTGGGTCAGACAAATTGGTCCAATTAAGTCTGAGCAAACGAGACCTGCCTATTCTTGGCCTAATAAATTAAGAGGGGAGACTGCCGGTAGGGAAATTGAAAAATAGGATTTCGTAGCAACCGCCGCTTTTGCGTTACTTACCTACCTTGCTCGGTTATTCACCTTGTAGTGTGTTAGATGAAAAACATATTGTTTTGAAACGAAGTCTGATAATATTTACAAAAACCAAATTCATGTGACGTGTTGGTTTCTCTTTCTAAACTACTGTTATAATTAACAATTAAATAATAATTACTTATATATATTAATTATGTTAATAATTATAACGGTAGTTTAGAAAGAGAAACCAAAACGTCACAAGAATTTGGTATTTGTAAATATTATCAGATAATTATGTTTTAAAAATGAGATCTCTGAGAGACCTATGTTAAAAATGAGAGAGCAATGGTAGCAATACCATTTTGATTATGCAATAGATGCCCTGGTCCAATAGATTTTATGGTAAGTATACGATTGATGACATACGCTAGTGGACATACCTCCACCACTATTCCGATCCTCATTGGAGGAGGGCCAGGAACTCAGGAAACGAATGGTTTTGCTAACGTGTGTTCGTGTTCCTGGCATAAGCCCCTGAGTAAGACTACTCTGGAGTTTTAGAGGGTTAAGATCTTTTATTGTGGTATGTAGAGGGCATCCATGGTAGAGGTATTATATTTTTAGAAAAATTGAGAACAGATAAATATCAAATAATTTTGAACGCCAAATTGTAAGCCAGATTGGTGACTAGGCACGAGGTCCGGGGCCCAGCGCTAGTCTGTCGATGTTCATGTGTTTTGGTAACTTAAAACAGGCTGTTAAAAATGAATACACATGTACTACAGAATTAAAAAACAAAAACAAAAACCATACCTGCATAAACTCATGGCAATGCAGCGCACTAGCGTTCTTCACGATCGCTTTGAAGCACTCCGCGAGCGACGTGAAGTCGTTACACGCCATGATTTGAGCTCTGTTCCCTTTGATGAGCGTCAGACAAACGCGGAACAGTATCTTGGAGCCCTCGTAGAAGAGGCAGTCCCATATCCGCAGAACCGTCTCGATGGGCAGTACCTCCGCGAACAGGCAGACGAACCATTTGGTCGTGATCACCGCCCAGGGTAAACCTGTGGAGGACAGCAGAGATATACAATTTCTCTTTAACCAAACTCAAACAGGACGAGGTTATCAATTAGGCCAGTTTATTTTTGAAGTGAAAACTTCTTTTGGCGCGCCTTTGTGAGGTGTGACATGAATTCTAGCGTCACGCCCGGGTATGATAAGAAATCTTCGGGTAAACTCGGGACCATAGCCATTGGCCATCTATAAGTGCGTCAGCCAATGGGAAATGCTAAAAGGGCGTGGCATGCCCATCATGGCATGGGCATCAAGAAATGCCTCAACAAATGGGAGATGCTGACGCATTTATAGATGGTCATGCCATGATGACCAGGCCACACCCTCCGGTTTCCAAAGTAAGCTATCAAATTCTGAGTTATAAGTTATAAGCTTATAAGTTTTCACTTCTATCGGCAGTTCCTATGACTGCCAATTTTTTATGTATGCACATCGATTACTCCGAGATTAATGATCCGATTTACATGATTATTTTTTGTTTGATGCAGCATAGCTGCCATTTGCTCCCATATAAATTTTGTGCAGCGACTTCAAATGGATGAGCGGGTAGAGCTTACAACAATAAATATATTCACTTATTTTTCGCTTTTGAGTGCTTATTTGTGGTTATGAAGTCTTTTTTTTTAAACGTAGTATTTTATACAAATGTTTCGATTGCCTAGAGAAACAGATGGTCAAACGTAATCATAGAAAGATAACTAGAGGTACAACAAAATTAATACACGTAATCTTTAACTTAAGGTCGTACCAGTCAGGGTCATTTCTTGAGCATTTCTTCCTTCTTCGCACACCCTAAGAGAGAGCAAGAGAAACAGTGGCATTTCTTATTGTTTTACGCTCAGATTTTAAAATATACTCTTTACTAAAATCTAATTTTAGTCTTTTGCAAAAGGTATTTGTAAATAGCCTAGCCTAGCAAAAACGCTTGTCACCCGGAGATGTAAGAATATGTTTTATTTCTTTGACCTGTAACTTCTCTGAAGACATTGCCCTTCAAACTTGAACACAGTAATGTTTGTACGTTACTGCTTGGCGGTAGAATAACGGGCAAAGGTGTGATACTTTCCCAGGAGGACTCTGCAAAGAGTTTCACTCAAGAGGTTAGCTCTAATATCTAGTTTTACCACTACATGAATAAGATCTCAATGGCGCAGTAGGTACCTATCTCGCTGGAAGCGCCGTCCTTCAAATCGTAATTTAATCGTTCACAGTAATCTTCGAACTCATCTGTGCGCAATTAGCTACCTTAAACCCAGTGATTACAGTTCAGATTAAGATTTCAGATTTCTCCGGGGGTTTAGTGAATCAGTGATGACGCGATAAGAATGTGGAGCAAACATACTCCCGTGTGAATCATGTCACCTATTCCGTTACCAATTCTATTCAGCTCAAGAAGCGTCAGCATAATGATTAATTTGCTTACAAGTTCATTTCTAATTTCTAATTCTTTTTAACTAGATTGCTAATCTTAAGTAGCTTTAAGAAATAGGCATAAACAAAACTTGTAACTATAGTAACGTTAGTTTCAAAATGAGATCGAAATTTATACGCTAAGTTTTATTACGCCTTCATATTTCGTGGTAGTCTTGAAGACAGAGTGACCTATCCATTCTGACCTTTCAAGTCTGCTTGTTTTAACTTCGACCACACCGTCCTTACCAACAGTCTAATATTATTCTATGCCAACAATCCTACGCGGACCACTGTCTCTTCGAAGTCATATGCGTAAAACCGCTAGCTTAAATACAGTAAGGAAACATCGTGAGGAGACCGCCATATTTCAAAAATCATTCGATGCCATGCGTCATCCATCAACCCGCACTGATCCAGCGTGGTGGATTCAGGGCCTGATTAACCCTTAGGCTGACTAGGCTGCAGCCTAGGGCGCGAGGATCACGGGGGGGCGCGCTGAAATCCTGTTTTCTCATGCACTATTGATTTAGCATCATTACATCTACGCTAGATATTTCAACTAGACCGAGACGAATCACTAAAACTAAATGCGCTGTGTACTGAAAAAGCTTCGGAGTACCTGGTGAACTAGTGAAGCGTTTGACGGAAACTCAGCAACTCATGAAGGAACGATCCAATCCCACATAAACTTTGGCAGAACAAGGGGATCTAACTAAATAAGAAAATTACCAAACTTTTACGAGACGTGACCTCCGATTAGTTAACACGTAGGTACTCGATTGAAAAATCAATTAAGCTAATTTGGGGGTCACAAGTGTTCGTCAAGACACTAGGTAGACACCACCTGACGAAGTAACCACCTCGGCGGGGAGGGTCGTTGAATCCAAAGCGGATACTCTCTCGAAAGTGAAAAACTTTTACGGCCAGCTATACCCATCGCATGCTCCTCATCTCCCACAAAACTAGGACAAAAGAGCCACTACACAGAAGACCTGCCTAAGATAAGTCTAGACGAAATTATGATGGCTCTTGGGCAACTTAAAAATGGAAAAGCCGCGGGCAAGAACGGCATTATAACATACCTCTTAAACGCTGGTGGAGTCTCACTTATAAAAGAGCTCCTAGAACTGCTTAATGCCGTCTTTTTCATTGGGAGAACTCCACGGGCATAATACAGAAGTGTGGTCATCCTCTTCTTGGAAAAGGAAGACAAGACTCTTTTAACTAACTACTGACCAATGTCGCTTTTGAGCCAAGTCTATAAGTTGTTCTCAAGAGTAATCACAAATCGTCTCGCCCAAAGACTCAATGAGTTTCCACCTCCTGAACTGGCCAGGTTTCGAAGTGGGTACAGTACCATCGACCACATTCAGACGGTGCGGCAGATTGAACAGAAGACAAAGGAGTGCTATCGGCCTCTTTGCTTAGCGTTTGTGGACTAAGAAAAGGCCTTGAACTCAGTCGAAATCTAAGCTGTTCTGGAGTCCTTACAGCGATGCCAAGTTAGTTAGCGATACATCGAGGTGATGAGGTATTTGTACGATGCCGGTCTAAATTCAAGACCAGCCGACGAAACATATGCCTCTGCTTCGAGCCGTGAGACAAGGGGGTGTTATTTCCCCGAAATTGTTCTCAAATGCACTAAAGAATATATCTAAGACGCTGGTTGGACCGGGCCTAAAAATCAACGGCGAGTACATCTCTCACCTACAATTTGCTGACGACATCGTCATCATGGCAGAGTCACTGGAGGACTTGCAGTGTATGCTGGAAAGCTTGGCTAACCGCTTCTCAACGCATCGGCCTCCGGATGAATTTGGATACCAAAGTCATGTGCAACTAGCTCGTAGGTACTGAACCGATTGCCGTAAATGGAATCACTCTTAAAATTTTACAAAAATACCTTTTCTAGAGCAGACACTCGAACTAGGTAAAAGTAGCTTTGAGAGTGAGGCCATGAGAAGAATCCAGTTGGGCTGGGCAGCATTTGAAAAAAATCGTCGAGTCTTCTCATCACCCATCCCACAAAGTCTCAAAACAAAAATGTTCAACTGCCTGGAGCCATGTGACCCCTTTAGAGTCAAAACTGGATCCGCCCTTTTACAGGCTGATGATGATGATGATGACGAAGGGGGCGCATCCTCACAATTAGCCTAGGGCGGTCAGAACTCTTAATCAGTCGCTGGGTGGATTATGGCCTAGACTCTCTCCTTGCAAGAGAAAGCCCGAGTCCCAGCAGTGCCAGTATGCCAACAGGCCAGTTGTTGGTCAAAAACAGTATTATTCATGTTAAAAAAGAACCGCAGATTGAGTGTCTAGAAGCTTTATCTATTGTGATTGCGTTTGAGATTTCGTAAATTGATTTTAATGAAAGAGCCGCCGTAGATAATCGAAACACCGTTTTATATAGAACATCAATAATTTTTAATGTACGTATACATACGTACGTAACAAAAAATCTATACCTATGTATTACTCAAAACAGAACAAGCTACAATATAATGTTATGGAGTATGTCCATTTATTTTAATTAATGTTTATTAATATACACAATATGTGACAAATATATACCTACCTTCTATTGTTTTCGTTAAAATACGCAAAACACCTCAAATTAGTATATATATATAGAGTTAGGTACATTCTACTCATCACTGTAGGAAAATTTTAATGGCACTAATTCTGAAATCGTACAAATTTGTAAGTACTGTTAAGTCATCATCATCATCATCATCAGCCCGTGTTCGTCCACTGCTGGACATAGGCCTTAGACTGTTAAGTACTTTACGCTATTTATTACTTTCATTAAAAAAGTTTACTTAGTGAACATAAGCAGCAAAGAGCGAGTTGAGCACAGTCGGTTGGTCTGCTCACAGAGACGTTGGTCGTGGGTTCGATTCCCGCCTTGGACAAATACTTCTGTGATGCATACGAATGTTTGTTCTGTGTGTGGGTGGTTCTATGTATGAATATTGAAGTGAAAACTTCTTTTGGCGCGCCTAGACAGATATTTCGTGGGGTGTGAATTGAATTGTTGCGTCACGTTCGGGTATGATAAGAAATCTTCGGGTAAACTCGGGACCATGGCCATTGGCCGTCTAGAAATGCGTCAGCCAATGGGAAATGCTGAAAGGGCGTCATGGCATGGCCATCTAGAAATGCGTAAGCCAATGGGAAATGCTGAAGCATTTCTAGATGGCTATGCCATGATGGCGAGGCCACGCCCTCCGGTTACACCCGTGTAGTTTCCAAAGTTAGCTATCAAATTCTGAGTTATAAGTTTTCACTTCTATCGGCAGGTCCTAGGACTGCCAATTTTTTTATTTTTTTTATTTTTAAGATATCAGCTATTTGGCTTCTATTCTAAAAGCTTTGATTTGGCAAAAGTAGCGTCATACGCCTTCTGCACAAGCCGAAAGCCCAAACCTCGGTATGCAGTAGAGGCCATCTATAGACAAGAGATATAGGCGCTTAATTTAGTAAAGAACTAGACCGTATTGTCCATTCTTTTTTTGTCGTTATTGTCAATTCATCTTCAATATATTTATTTTGTAAACTTTAAGATAACACCAGCAGGGTCCGTGATTTCATTGAAACAGAAACTTGACACAAGATGTCGGTATTATTTACCTATCAAATACCTACCCGAAACTAGCACTGACAATGGCCTTGTATCGGCGCGAGCCGTTGTGTTGTGATAGCTTAGATTAGTCTGCACGGGTTAGAGATAAGTTTTATTATGTCGATTCTGACGAGAGAATAGATTTGTTATGTATTAATAACATGTATTCTTGAAGTGAAAACTTTAGGCGCGTTGGAAATCTTTGAGACAGAAAAAAGCAATTTAACTTACTACGCTGTTACCGTTTGCGCTACTTCTGTATATTATTATACCTAAGTTCCTAAGTACGTACATAAGAATATATTATGTACGAAATGTTTAAACATACCTACGTCTTTAAGTTCTACCGCAACAAATTATTTTTTGTATGTTTTGTTATTTGCTTTCTGAAATAAATTAAAATTCAGATAGACCAATTAAAAGAGAAGCCATAGAGCATTAATTTAACATCGACGAGTAAAACGGCATGGCACAGCTTCTTTCTTCTTTATGACAAAGAAAAATTGGCAGTCACAGGGACTGCCGATAGGAGTGAAAACTTTTAACTCAGAATTTGATAGCTCACTTTGGAAACTACGTGGATGAGTGAAACCGGAGGGCATGATCATGGTCCTGAGTTAATCCGAAGATTTCTTTCATTTACGAACGTGATGATTGAGCTCAATCCACAGCCCACGAAAAATCTGTCAGTGGTGCGCCGAAAGCAGTTTTCACTTCAAAAAACTTAACACTATATTTGAAATACTTCGCAACGATAATATTGTTAATATCAATATTGTTCTTAGTTAAAACCGCGCAGCGTCACTAGTTATATTTATAAAAACAGCAATGTAGTAATAGTGAAATGTGCCCTTACCCAAATTGATCACATGTTGGTGCACATCTGGCACTTTAGATTTGACTAGTTCTGATAAAACTTCAATGTCAACTATCAATCCGTCCATGGTCCTCGTGTAGTAATCTGGCAGGATTTTCTCCACTAACACTTTGAGCAGCCAAAATGATGTCTCTTCACTTTTCGTTGACAACAACAGTAGTCCTGGTGAACAAGGATAGTGTTAATAATATTGGACTTTATTATTATAACTAACAAACATTACTGTATAGCAATAAGTAAGCCTAAGTAGGTATATGTAATATGTAGCCTAATAGACTACAAGCCCGTGAAAAAAAATGTATGGGTCATATTATGAACCACCAGGAGACCTATGTAGGATAATTAATAGAAGGATATAAAATAATAAGATTCAGCACTATGCATTTGTATGCTGTCCAACTGAGTGCTGGTGAAGAGGAGGGGTTGCAACCCCTCGATCATTTCTCCTTGTCGCATGATTTTTGTACGGCGTTGCGGAATAATTGCTTAGAAGAGGTATTGAAAGTATAAAATGTGAAAATTTTATTTATTATTTTTGTCGGAAAAAAACCTTATTTTCCGACGATGTTCAGGGTAAATTTGGTCATTTGATTATGTACGGCATTGGTTCGATACAGTTTCAATACCTCTTCTAATCCAGTATTCCGCAACGCCGTACAAAAATCATGCGAGAAGGAGAAAAGATCGAGGGACTCAGTTGGACAGCATACAAATGCATAGTGCAAAATCGTATTATTTTATATCCTTCTAATATTATCCTACATAGGTCTCCTGGTGGTTCATATTCCCTCTTCAATTTGCACTCAGTCGGACAACTTACAAATTCCGCCATAGCGCAGAATCTTATTATTTTATCCTACATAGGCACAGAATAAATATTAGTACAGAAGCCTCACTTACCAAAAACAATTATATAAAAGCGACTCTTGCTGGGACACAACAAAGTTCAATTCAGCTCGCATTAGCGCTCAATATCTGTCGCGATTTTCAACTCTCTCTTCTAACGCGTAACTCTGTCCCTGTCTAGCGCGGAGGGTTTACGACATATCTAATAACAATATGCGCGGGAAACGTTTTGCGCTAGCGCTCAGCCGTGCGCCCGACAACCGACTGGCACTTGTTTCCTGGAAGGAACGGTCTAGCGGTAGGCTAAAACCGCGCGACCTTGAGCGAGTGAGGATGCACTGACATAGGTCTCCTGGTGGTTCATATGGTCATATTCTCTTATAGTCTATAAGTATATGGTACCTCATGACACATCCTCGGATTCGCTCGAAATTCGATTCCAAAGAGAATGTAAAATGTGCTCGATTCGTCGAATCGAATCGAATCGTTCGAAACTCACACAGAGTTTCGAACGAACAAAACAAAACACAAGGAATTTCGTTATTTTTTTTCAACGTTTTAGTTGATATCTCTTAAGGTCCGCTATGCAGAATAAAAACATTAACGGCTCCTCAATATTATATTAAAAATCCTATTTAATGATCTAATTTTGGTCGAGTCTCTTGCACTTTTGCTGTGGGGCAAATGCCCATGGAAAATGGGCCGTCTCCTTTGTAAACTTGTATTAGATGGGACTAGCTCATAGCCCAGATAACTTTGGAAACCACTGGGCTAAAGTATAGTACTTAACCAGTAGGACTATGCAAAAAGTCAACTAAAAACCCCAATTATTGTGATACATATATATTTCTAATTACTGTAATACTTTTTGTGTGTACAACAAAATGAATAAACCTTTTAAAAACAAACTGTAATTGGTTTCTGTACAGTTGTATTAGTAGTTACACAAAAAAATAATGCTTTTTACACATAAGCTAATATTATAAAGCAAACTTTATACATTGGATTAAAATCTATATGAATGATTATGAAGAAACATCAGGCAAGGCAGCAGACAAGTACAAACCTATAATTTAAAATAAAATTGACTGCATAGGTAATGATAAATTATGCAATGATCAAGCTATTTTCTAAACATTATTTTTTACTGTAATGCATAAATCAAGCAATTTTTATCTTGATTGATAAATGATACCTTATCAAATCAACAAAAGTTGAAATTATCAATTTGTTTTTAGCATTCCAATTAATTCAGTAGATTTAGAATTGAGTAAGGAAATGTAGATTTAACAAATAAATACATAAACATTAAATTCAATTTTACAGAACAACAAAATATATTACATAACATTATACTTTATTCAAATTAGGGTGTAAGAATCTTTATTTTTGGTCCAGTAGTTTTTGAGTTTATGGATTACAAAATTACAATTCATTTCTATTTATAATTTTATTACTAAGGGTAAATTTTCAGTTTCACTATTTTACAAAACACCAGTGCTATTACACAATCACAAATTATTGACTGTAGTAAATGTTTAGTTATTTTTATTGCATTTATTGTTGCAAATTTTGGCCTGATATTATCATCAGCACTCTCTAAATATGAAATTATTTTTAAATTCAATGAGTATGTTCGCCTCGCTTTTAGGGCCCACTGTTAATTCATGCAAATTCAATATTATGCTACATTGTCTTATTCTATTTTGGGGAATAAACTAATATTACTATTGCCTGCCAATTAAAAGTTGAAGTAGGTAAATTAATTTATCAGCTACCTACAAGCGAACCTCATACAATAATAACCATTTAAAAAAAAAGCATTTAAAATTTTTTGATTTAAAAAATTAAACATGAAGGCAACAAAAACAAATGCATGACTTATACTTATAGTTATTGTTTTATTGGGTGCTGATGAATCTCTAACCACATTAAATTATCTATTCTATTATTAAAAAGAGGAAATTTTAGTTTGTTCCCAATGAAATCAGTAACTAAAAATATTATAATAACTATTTCCCCAAAAAATAACTAGCTTTTACCTGCGACTTCGTACGAGCAACATTTTTTCTTATATTATAAAGTGACGAGACGAGCAGGACATGTGCCCGAGGATAAGCAACATGCCTGCCACATAACAGCACAGTGACACACAACTATTGGAACATGAAGAGTCCAAATCATTACCTAGCACTGCACTGCGCTCGTCACCCAGAGATCTAAGGTATTATATCTCTAAGCCCAGTAATTTCTCTGGTTTTCATCTTCACACCATCTGTTTGATTTCTTTATATTAAGGTAACTGAGGCAGTACTTACTTGTATACCCATACAAATTTACGTTTACTAAAAACAGCTTATAATAAAACATTTTATTCAATTTTATCAAAATCTATTCAGCGTTAAAGCCCCTTTTTTTGGGATCTAGTCCATCTGTGTACCGAATTTCAATAAAATCGGTCTAGTGGATCTCATGCTTCTAACTTTGAAAATATTGGAATCTTCATACAACCGTCCATCTCTTGTTACATCCTGTTAGGGGTTGAATTTCGCAAAACCCTGTCTTAACCCCGTATTTAAACACGTAGGCACGTGTTAAAATACATCCCTTGCAAAATTTCAGAGTGCCTTTCGCTTTTATACATATAGATTTGTCAGACATAAGAAAGTCAATGCTTAATTTGGGGCTAGATGGTGCTGTGTGTGAAATGTCAACCAATATTTATTATTTATTTATATTTAATATGAATTATGAAATCAAAGCCATGTAAATTAAATAGTCTTCTCATGACTATGCTGAGCATAAAAATAATTCAGTTTGTGATAAGTCCTTTGTAACATTCAACATGAGTTTGAATTGCAAAAGTTTAAAAGTTAATAGTACAAATAAAGAACAAATATAATAATATAGGCTTAAGTAAGCCTAATATACAAATGTTCTTTCTTTATTTTCAATTTTATATTTTTTTTAAACATAAGATGTATACATGAATTGTGTATTAAATAAATCAAACAGATGGTGTGAAGACGAAAAACCAAAACATGTTAGCTTTATGACTAAATGTCTGTTAAAATTCAGAAAAAATAAGTTTAAAACATACCTGCTATGTAATTCAATCCCTGACAGTATCCAACAACACGGTTGTTATGCGCATATGCAATGAGTATATTAAACAGGTGTGTTTGATGATTGGCCTCCTTTGTAAAGTATATATTGTCCGGAAATGTGCGTGGCAGGTCAGTTTTTACCAGATCCACTAATTCTTTCTCAAATGGGGTGTCTAATGTCTTTTGGTACAGGTCCGGGTTTGCTTCTCTCATATTTTCAGCTTCTGATATTGCCATCCATACTGAAGGCCGATGTTCACCTACAAAACATTTCAATTTTCTTATGATCAAACTAGTACTTATTCCTCAACTGTAAATTGATGTAGATTTAGGGCATTTAGGCATAGATTTAATAAACATACTATATAAACATCACTATGTGTACACTATGTATGGTGTTGGTTCAGACCAACAGGTATTCCTACCAACTGAGGTAGGTAGGAATTGCTAAAAATAATATTAATTTATTTCTATTGCAGATTAGCAGTCAATCCACCAAGCCATTTCTACTTGGTCTTATTTAGATAAATGTTAATTTTACAGGAGTTCTTGGTTCTTTGAACAATAACTTACTAGGTATCCCCTTGCGCACATATCTCTTTACGGTGTTGGTCCGTTTGACCGACTTTCCTTCGCCGATCAAGCTGGCCCATTTTTGAGCTCTAGTCGCAAGTACTTTCAAGTAAACAGACATAAAGTCTTCATAACTTTCGTAGTCGAAGTCGTCGTGCCTCTCAAAGCCATATTCATCGACGGCGCTAAAAGAAAATATACATTTTAAAATAAATGCGATAATTGGAGATAATTTCTTCAATAACCACTGCTTGTTTTAACAATTACCTAAATGAAGAGTGTGCCATTTCTGTATCGTACTATTCCAGTAACGTTGAATTTGGTTAGTTCACAGAATTAATTTGGTTGTTACGCCCAAAAATGCCACTATCACCCCCACATCTCGGAAATGTGAGGAAAACGGGAAACGAGACGGACTTTTTCAACAAAAAATGACGGAAAACTGATCTGATGAATGATAGAACTAGAACAGAAGAATTTAAGATTGAGATCATGAATGAACGCCACAGGCCACAGGCAATAAATGAAATCTCTGCCCATAGAGCATGGAATTGAGCCTGTTGCCGGTTTTATATTTTTCAATTTTCTCATCTCCAAAATTTACAGATTCAAAAATAATTTCCGGTTGCCAAATTTTCATTTGTCAATTGTCAATGTCAATATTTCTGACGTTGCTCTGTTTTTATCGGAATCTATGTCCAAGTTTTAAAAACAATTTTATTTCAATCAAAAATAAATATTTACTTCGGATATCGTTAAATATTAATAATATTTTTAGCAGCTTTTGCGAAACATAAAAGTATATGCACATCAATTGTAGTGAAATAATTATAAAGTTAACTGTTATATAGAAAGTAGTGTAGGATGGGTCCTCCACCCGTGGTTACTGGTATATCTCCGAAAGAAGGGCCTCCGGGTACGAGAGTTACGATTCGAGGGGAATTTTTGGGCACCAGTGCTGTAGATCTAACCGGTACGTACTTTTGAATACTTCACTGTTGTCTGTATCACATCACCACCACCTCCAATGTCAAATGGGCGTAAACTTTGCTTTCAGGTCTGAAAATATGTGGTTGCGATTGCCTCCTATCTGCGGAGTGGAAGAGCAAGAACAAAATAGTGGCTAGATCTGGACCATGTAAAGGGAGAGGTGATATCATAGTGACAACGCGATCAGGCGGAGTAGGGACATCAACAGTGCAGTTTAGAGGTATGTGTCTGTTTAGTTAGTTTAATAAGCTAGTAAATAATTTGGAAACTGATTTATGACTTTACTACTTATGGTTACTTGACACACTATGAAACATCCTATGCCTTTGTTT
Source organism: Ectropis crepuscularia (assembly GCA_963693475.1). Taxonomy (NCBI): domain Eukaryota; kingdom Metazoa; phylum Arthropoda; class Insecta; order Lepidoptera; family Geometridae; genus Ectropis; species Ectropis crepuscularia. Next base: position 10,031,067 of record OY856339.1, on the reverse strand, counting down.
TCCTCTGAAGGAGTGACTGTCAAAAATTATAAATTGTTGCTTTTTTTTTAAATATTAGGTGGTCTTATAAGATTTGAAACAAATACTCACTCGGAAACATTTATTAATAGGTACGATCATTACAAGCAAATTACAAGCTTCTTGAAAAGTTTTTGTTGAAAAATTCATTTTCATAAAAATATGTACTAATGTAAAAAAACAGTAGCAGTATAAAGAAACTTCAATTAAAATTTGTAGTCTAATACCTAGGTTGAAAATTAACAGACAGACAATATGTATAAATAAATGTGTTCAAAATTGTTGTGATACCTACCTACATCACTTGAATTTCAGGGTATCATGAAACAATAGGCCCTGTGAAAGAGAGTGCAGTATGGGTTGAAGAAGCAGCTCCTCCATCCCTCCCCTGGGGCCGAAGACCCATGTCTCCCACTGCATATACTCCACCAGACCCTTTGGGGCTGTCTACTGAAGGAGATGACTGCAAATTTCCAGAGGAAGAACTTCATGAATTATTCCCTGATGGGTAAATATTGAAATGAATCACTACCTTACAAACTAAAACAAAGCTAAAATACAGACATTGATGGTTAGACTGGACACTACCTAATAGATATACCTACATTTTGTGATGTCCAGATGACTGGTGATGTATTAGGGATATTAGGGAATAAACCCATAGTATGTTACCTATACCCCCTTCCTTGCATTATTTTAATTATTTATTAGTAAATTAATTTAAAAGAGTGAAGCACATTTAGTATAACACTCAACTAAGTGCTATGTGACAAAAATCTAAGTCACTCCCGCTCCCGTGACTGAGCATAGTCTTTTAAAGACCTCCCTCCCTCCCTAAATATGTTGTAGTATGGATACGTTCCCATACTTTAGGTTACTGGGTTAAAGGATAGATGAGTTATTATTACGAGATATGAAAATGTATCATATTACAGTGTAATTTTTGTGTTCTTTAAGATTTATTGTTACTTATGTTTCAGTTCAGGGAAGCTCTCAGATGACAACTTCCAGCCAGGCTGGTACTTGCTTGAGCACCATAGCAATACTTCTTACGAAGACCTCAAAGCAGGGATGGTATTTCTGCAAAGAAAGGTGAATCTTCTAGATTTTACTTAGAACAGTGGGCTATTGACCAATGTTTGACATAGTAGAGTCTATAGTCTATGCATATTGCCTAAGAGAAAAGTTAAAATGCTGCTCATAGAAACCAAAAAAGACAATAAAAACTAAATGAGCTGCAAGCCATCAAGAGGAAATCTTCCTTTGAGATAATGTATGCTGGCAAGTTATAACCTTGACAGCTTTGTTGTTGTAGGGTGAGTCCCTGCAAAAGTAGCCTTTATCATAATATGAGCTATTTGCATATTATGCATGATGATTATGATTTTTTTAAATATTATAAAAAATAAAGATAAAAAAAAAATAGTAATTACCAAATTAATTTAATTATTTTGTTCATAGGTGGAAGGACAAAAAGAAGGTCAGCTAAGTTTCCTCAAAGCCAACACAGGTGCAGTGATGGACCAGCTGGACAGACTTGTTCTACTCAAAAACATATTTGAAGAAGACCAGAGGAAGAATGGAAAGGAGCCACTCCCGAGTCTCCAAGCAGCTATTGAAGGTGAGTGATTGAATTTCATGTTATATTTCATTTCATGACTATAACATAGAGTCTGAAGGACTGTAGTCTTTTTTGAACTGTTTTTGTATCTTAACATCTACTTATTCAACCCACTGTGCCATAAACGTGTTTCTTCCTGGCAAAATTTTCAATTTAATTTTTTTGTGATGTTATGTGTATGCCAAAAGTCATATTATATAGTTGATGTGTTAGCCAAAAGGCTTTATATGAATTTAATTTGAAGTGGAGATGTATGCAGCCAAACTGGAAATAAGGTTGCAAACTCCACTAGAACTGACAACACAGCCTCAATATGTATTATATTTTATGTATATTTATGTATATGGGTAAATACTGGTACTACAGAGAAATGGAAAGATGCTTGGGAACTCTTTGCCCAGAATTGGGATATGGAACAGATGTATGAAATCTTTAAATTAAATTATTGGTCCAAAAATCCCTCCCTCATCTCGCTCTAGAAGGTCATGGTATGATGATACAAAAATTATATGTAAAATAGTGCACAACAAATAAGCCCCGTACCAACATTACCATAGCCCAAACTAATAAAACTATAAATAAATAAATAACTAAGAAATGCTGACGCATTTCTAGATGGCCACGCCCTCTCAGCATTTTCCATTGGCTGATATATTTCTAGATGGCCAATGGCCATGATCCCGAGTTTACCCGAAGCTTTCTTATCATACACGAGCGTGACGATAGAATTCAATTCACACCCCACGAAAAATCTGTCAAGGCGCGCCTAAAGAAGTTTTCACTTCAAAAATGAATAGTTCATTTCATGTGAGCTCTTTAAAAGTAAAAGGTGAGAACACATAACTAGGACCCAACAAGATTTGATCATCACACAAAGTCAGTGAAAAAAATTGTGTAAGTTGTTGACTTTTGTTCGAAATTTAATAAAGAATATACGGAGGAAAATCATTCAGAAATAAAACCTGCCGAAATAGATTACGAAACATGAAAAAACACGAAACATGAAGAAACAATCTTACTTTCCTCTTTCCCAGAATCAATTACTCTGGCCGACTCGTTGTTCGCTGAGATACTGTCTCGCAAGGAGAACGCAGATAAGACCAGGGAAGCCCTGTCTCTTCTGACGAGGCATAAGTTCCTCTTCCAGCTTCCCGCGTCTATTGACAGGAATATAAAGAAGAAGGACTATGACCTGGTAGTAAATGACTATACACGAGTGAAGAACCTGTTTGGAAATACTGATGTCAAGGTAGTTTTTTTTTCTTTCGTCTGAAGTAAAATAATACCTGCAAATAATATTTCAAATCACTATATTTTATGTATCGCAAATTTTTCTTTTTTTTTACATTTTAAATGACATTCAGCTAATATTAATTTTAAAATTGACCCAATTATTTTATATAATTCAGTTTCTCGGCTCTAATTGCATGATGTCTTCACCTATAATTATTGTGGCACTTAGCCCTGTACTTATTTAATGTTGTTACTCTTTTAATATGTTGGTGTACACAATGTTGGTGGACTGAATAAATAAATAAAAAATTTTTTTTCGAATAACTATGCAACTGTTTTGAGTAAACTGTAATCTCCATGGAAAAAATGACCAATAAACAGAATCAGAATCATTATTATTGTTCTTTTTTCAATGTTTGTTGTTTATTATACACTAACATTAAGTTAGTTGGTAGGACTCTTAGCAGAGTCCGCCTGGGGAAGTACCACACCTTTGTCAATTATTCTACCGCCAAGCAGTAATGTGCAAACATTACTGTGTTCCGGTTTGAAGGGCAATGTTTCCAGAGAAATCACAGGGCTTAGAGATATAGCAACTTAGATCTCTGGGTGACGAGCGCAGTGCGCTCGTCTTACTAGCTAGGTAATGATTTTGGCTCTTCATGTTCCAATAGCTGCGTATCACTGTGCTGTTATGTGGCAGGCATGTTGCTTACCATCAGGCACATGTCCAGCTCGTCTCGTCACTCTTTATTTAAAAAAAAAAACTGCCTGTTCACGCTAGCGATTTGTCCGGCGATTTTTCAGCGATTTCACGGCGAGGCGAGATCATGGCGTGCACGCGGCGAACACGCTGCGTCCTCCCGGGCAAGCACGCCGCAATTTCGCCGTAATTATTTCTTAGCAGCAAACTACCCACTTTCCGCTACCGTTCTACAGTCTGCTGCATGGGTTTATTTATTGTAACGCACAGTGACCCAATAAAGAGCCTAGGTGCGGAAAAGGCCCCTTCAAACTAACTTCAAAGGTCTGGTCGCTTATTTCTTATATTTTCTTACATTTTTTTTATCAAATTCGATCGACATCATTTTAACGTGTCATTCGTTAAATTCATATTTTATGTTTTCGAAATGAATGAATAAACACACGCGGCAAACTGCAAAACGGTAGCGACAAGTGGGTAGTTTGCAGTAATAAAATGCACGTGTAAATGCCGTGAGCACGCGGCGATGGAAAAATCTCGGCGAGCGCGCTGTGTGGCTAACCGTGTGCACAAGCGAGCTCTCCTTGTGATATCTTGACGCTGTGAGAATTTAGCAAAAAGTAAGCTGTGTACATTTTATTTTAGCTTTATACTGTCTATTTTTTACAGTTATTCCAAAAAATTCTGGATGAGATCGATAAGAAAATAGAAGATTTGAAAGAGAAACTCTACAACAGAATGAAAACGATGCCCATTAATGTACAGGAGCAAACGAAATACATCCGGTGAGTTTATTTCTCATATTGATGCTCTGCGCACTGTACTGTGGTTAAATCCTAATAATACTAGTGTAGGGAAGAACCTTGATAGCTTCAACAATTTTGCTAAAGACGTCTCAAAAATATTGAACAGTTTTTTTGTAAGTTATGCTTCATTTGGCGCATTTAACGTGTTTTACGTTATTAAACAAGACATCAAATTTAACTTATTAATTCGTTATTATTTGTATTATGTACCTTATCAAATTAAGCTTATTTATGTAATGTAATAAATCATAACATCAAATTAAAGATATAATTATGTTTAATTTTGATTTTTTTGTTAACAACCATAATATTATCATCTGTTCATTACTTCGTTTTATTTTATTTGTCTTAGTATTGAATAATTCATTGTTCAATCCTGGTGTTAGCTCGTAGACTCGTATACCCATACGTACTTATGTCCAACACAGGTTGTTGATAAGCCTGAACTGGGAAGGCGATGCCGCGTGGACCGCAATCATAAGCCGGAAGGAATATCTCTTGAATCTGCTCAACAAAGTGAAGGACCATTTCAAACAGAAAGAAGAACAAGAGAATGCTGAAAAAGGTGAAGTAATTTCTAGACCAACTTTAGCGGTGTGGCACTAGTTTCGACTTATTCATTTACGTCACGTTATTTTTTTTCTACTGATATAATCCTACTAATATTATAAATGCGAAAGTTTGGATGTTTATCGCTCAATCACGTCGGAACTTCTGAACGGCTCGGATTGAAATTTGGAACACAGCTAGCTTTATAGCCTAGATTCTCGAAGAGAACAGAGGATTTTTACTCCGAGAAAATAACAGGAACGGGATGTGTGCGGGTAATACCGCGGAACGCTGCTAGTCTTAGATAGATAGATAGATAAACTCTTTATTGTACTAAATAAAACAAAACATATTAAGAAACAACAACCTAATAAGAAAATTGAGTTACAATTGGCGGCCTTATCGCTAAAAGCGATCTCTTCCAGGCAACCGTGGTATGGAAAATGATTATAATTATAGGAAGACGGGTTCACAAACAAAGAGCAAATAGAAAAATAGGAGTAAATTGATACCTACATACTAAAACAAACAATGTATTAAATTATAATTGTTGACTATCATACATTAACAATAAACATACATGCTAATAACGTTACATTCTAGTACATAAATAACATTACAATATACACTAATACATAATTTATTACTTACAATTATAATACTAATTTAAAAAGTTAACAAGAGTATTTCAGTAAAAAAGTAATAGTGTTAGGACATCCATAGAGCGACCTTAGTAGGACTTAGACAAATAAAAAGTTAAATAGTAAGTCTTCAATATTTTTTGTACCTAAGTATTATGAGTATTGTCAAAATTTACCGACTTACCTGTCCGGAACAGTGGCTAGCTATGTGACGATGCGTACCTAACCTACCTTTGACTTTCCGTTTGTACATTATGTGTTACTAGCTGCGCATAGTCTGAAATAGCATATAGCCCATCGCGGGAAAACAACGGGAACTACGTTGGTAAAACTCCTGGTAGGGTAACCTATATTTTCCTATGTTACGTTCAGGTAAACGCAAGACGAAAGACACCGACGAGGGTTCGTGGAGCCTCATCCGCGGCGCATGGTGTGGCGCGGCGTGCGGCGCTCTCTCCTCCGAGCTCAACGCGCTCTGGCCTCTAGCCAGGCGGTACTTCGCGGGGGAACTGGCTGGCCAGCCCACCCTGCCTGAGAGACAAGCCGAGCTGAAGGTAACCAAACACACCAACGAGGGTTCTTGGAACCAGATCCGCGGCGCGCGGCTATCTCCTCCGAGCTCAACGCGCTCTGGCCTCTAGCCAGGCGGTACTTCGCGGGGGAACTGGCTGGCCAGCCCACCCTGCCTGAGAGACAAGCCGAGCTGAAGGTAACCAAACACACCGACGAGGGTTCTTGGAACCAGATCCGCGGCGCGCGGCTTTCTCCTCCGAGCTCAACGCGCTCTGGCCTCTCGCCAGGCGGTACTTCGCGGGGGTACTGACTGACCAACCCACCCTGCCTGAGAGACAAGCCGAGCTGAAGGTAATCTAACTATATTTCTATTTTCAGCGTCCATCCTACTAATACGAAAATCTTTATTGATGTTTGTAGGTAAAATAAGATATTACAAAACATTTTAAAAGTTGACACAAATATTTCTGGCAAAACAGTTTCTATTGGTCTGAATTTATACAGTGATAAAAATAATAGTCAGCTGAAAAGTCTTCTTCTTTTCATTTTTAGATTTTATTCGGTTGTATCGTATTATATGTCATCTGATTCTTCATTTTCTATTAATTTCTGGCTTCTATTCAGTTGTGCCATATAGGTGATACGGTTCTATTCGGTTGTGCTATACTGTACTAGATAAAGTATTTTTCTTATCTCGCTCTTTTTCTCTTTTAAACCCCTGAATCACTGCCTGAAATGTTGTTTATACGGCGCTGGTTACTAAAGAGGCTAAGTTGTTGATGGAACGGCTGATTAAGCATATATTATATGTAGCACAGAAAGCGTGACGATAACGTAAGTTCCACGCATTTTGTTCACCCTAAAACGTTCAACGCGCCTAAAAACTTTTCAATTCAATAAATGATTTCGTTACAGGAAATGATAATAGCGGCGGTGGAGTTATTCTCCGGGCACATGAGAACGTGCCTGCTGAGCGGGCCGGGCGCGACCGGCGCGGAGGCGCTGCAGTCCCGGCTGGCGGCCAACCTGAGGCATCTGCGCGTGGCCTACACCGACCTGATCAAACTAGACCTCCCGTCACAGGTAACTTTGAATATATTGGGCGATGACTGGGCCAAAAATATACCATTGTAGCATTGTACCTAGTAGGCCAACAACTTATCATTCAAGCTAGCCCACCAGGTAGATTATGATGCTAACGGTGGTGGAGTGGTTCTCCGGGCATTCTTGAGTTGTGCCTTCTGGGTGGGCCAGACGCGACTGGCGTGGAGGCTCGCGGCCGACCTGAGGCATCTGCGGGTGGCCTACACCGACTTGCTCTAACTAGACTTCCCTCACAGGTAATATTCCGAGAGCTGGCACCAAATTTTGGGTAGGTGTTTGAGGCAAGCTGAAATCCTGTCACATAGCTACTATTATTCCCCAACACGGATGTGCAGATCTGGCTGATGAGTACCGCGGCAAATTACACATATTAGTATTTATACATGTTATTTAACGCGCCAAAAATGTATTTTTTTAAACACGTAAGTGTAACAATAATTAATGATTATTATAGTTTCTTTCAATTTCGGTCCAACTTACGTTGTAGGGTCATTACAAATGTGAAAACGGGTCCTTTATTTTTTGGGTACTAAATATACGTCACCGTAAAATTGTAAACCCCGTTAGATTATAAATTTATAATATAACGCGGGGGATTAAAACTCTGTTACGTTAGGTTGGATTATTTTATAATCTGACGCCGTTAGATTATAAATCTGACGGTATTTCCAATTTTACGGTGACAACACATCAAAAGAAATATAGTCTTTATGGTGTTTTATTTGTTTCAGCCGTTAAGCATAGTGGAGAAGGTGATATTCGAGTACCGCGTGCACGGCATGACGGTCTTCCTGCAGCGCGCCCACCGCCGCGTCAAGGCGCTCCACGAGAAAGAAACGTGGAAGGTGGAGCAGTTCTCCGATTACGGAGCCATCACGAACCTTGTGAGTTTACATAAACGGAATCTCTGGGTGACGAGCGCAATGCAGAGGTAGGTAGTGATTTGGACTCTTCATGTTCCAATAGCTGCGTCTCACTGTGCTGTTATGTTGCTCACCATGAGACACATGGCCTGCTCGTCTTTATATGATATAGTGGCGCTCTATCTTCTTTAAACACTGTTATTTTTTTACATTTGCAAAATTTTAACAGGCCATATAAACCATTATAGCGCACTATAACTGTACAATAAGTTAACTCTTAAACTCAATATATACACAATCTGTAACTATTTGAAATTTACAAAAATCCTGCCTAAAAGTATGGTCATGTTTTTATACAATAACAAAAAACACTACGACGTCATCAATATTGAATGGTGCATACGTCGGTTAAACGGCGCTAGACTAGGCTGTTTGATTAAACGGCTGATTGCGACATACATACAGAGTATACAAATAGCTCATGGAAAGTGTTCGGTGACTATGATTCAGTGATTTTGGTTCACCCAAAAATTAATAAAACAAGTTTTCGCTCCAAAATTCCAGCCGCATTTACTGGAGACATACATGAACGAGGCGCTGACCGCGATCCACAAGTGCGTGTCAGTGAGCGGGCGGCGCGAGGGCGCGCTGCTAGCCCCGGGCTCGGAGCCCGCGCTGCTGCTGAACAGGCACGCGCAGCAGACGCTGCAGGCGTACCGCGCCGTGCTGCACGAACTGGCGCACCAACACCTCGACCAGGTATGACTGGTGCAGACATGCTTCCTTTAAAAGGGGTATAACAAAGAAGCGTGAATAGCAACGCATTCTGAAATTGGTTAGTCGAAATTACTCAGTTTTGTGATAAAATCTAAAGCATACACATACTGGCCGAGTGGAGGCCAACGCCAGTGTGTGGAGGGTCGTTTTGCGATGACTCGCGTCGCTCGCCTCGCTGGCCGAGTGACGACAAGTGGCCAGTGTGTATAGGGCTGTTTTGTCTCGACTCGTCTCTCGTGACCGGTGTCGGTTTTTGTGCACAAAACAAAGGCGCTCGGCGAGTAGCGTCCTGTTCTCCTATTGGCCTACCTCGCTTTTGCCTGCGCTGGGCCAGTGTGTGGATGCTATGAAATGAAATGAAATGAAATGAAATGAAATGAAATGAAATTTATTCCACACAAAATAGAGTACAATTTAAGATGTTATTAAAATTAATTAAGCGATCATTCTATTTTGCCAAGATCTCTGGCATATGGAATTATAATTATTGTTTTTGCATAAATTATATGTCAGTTGAGAAATTATACATAGGTAATAAAGAAAGAACTATTATCATAAAATTCGATTCAACATTTTCAATAGTTTTTTAACATTGAGTCACATGCAGGTTACATGGTTTGTGTTTTTTTTTTTTTTTTATACAATGTCAATACAAATCGCATAGCTATGGAATTATAATAATTGTTGCTATAGAATAAATTATGTCTGTAGAAAAATTGTATGGAGGCAATAATAATAAAGAAAGAAATATTCTTTTAACATTAACACAAAATAAAATACATTTTCCATAGCTTTTTTTTATCATTGAGTCACAGGGGAGTCAAATGGTTTGAGGTAAAATAAAAAAATTATAATTTCGATACAGAGGTTAAGATATTAACTCAAATTTCTGTTGCGTAAATGGGCATACAGAAGATAGTATATAAATATACTACCCATTTCATAATGTTCCTCAATGGATTATGTCATCTCTTATTTTTAGTCTTTATAAATTCATTTAGGCTGTAAAAACATTTTTGAACCAGCCACATTTTTAGTTTTCTCCGGAACATTACATAAGGTAGGTCTTTTATTTCTACAGGCAGTTTGTTATAAATAGTGATGCACATACTATAACAGTTTTTTTGAAATAGCGTAAGCCTTGGTGGCCCTTCGTAAAGTAACCTTTTACTGTATTTTGTCCTCCTTGGGAGCCTATCATTAGCAATTTTAAAAAGTTTAGGATGCTTGCGTACAAACAGAGCCACTTCCAGAATGTACATGCTAGTTAAGGTCAAAACATCCAATTCTTTAAAATATGGTCTACAAGATACATGTGGCCGAACACCAACCATAGCACGGATGCACTTCTTTTGCGATATGAAGACTTTATGAATATGCGTGGAATTTCCCCAAACCAGCAACCCATATCGTAGTACAGAGCTTACATAACCATGGTACGCGAGTAATACAGTCTGTCGTGATGAACTTTTACGTAGCCTATTTAGAACTAGAACAAATTTGTTTATTCTGGAGCATACCTGTCCTATCTGCTCCTTCCAGTCCAAATATCTATCCAAAACAATACCTAAAAACTTTATATCATTTCTCTCCTTTAAAGTAATACCACCATATGTCAATTGTCTTTGTACAGTTTTAGTACCTCGTGTTTGAAATTGAGTATAGCTTGTTTTTGTCAAATTAGCATTAAGATTGTTATTACCTAACCATTCCAGGGTTAATTCAATTGTCTTATTTATATTATCATTAAATGTGGGGTCATTTTTGTCACATGTCAATAAAATAGATATATCATCTGCAAATAAGGTACATTTGTAATTTGTTATGTCAGGTAGGTCATTTATGAGTGATATAAACATTATAGGACCTATGATACTACCCTGTGGGACTCCACAAGCATTTGTCTTAAAGGTGGATCGTGCTCGAGAAATTTCATTTCTTTCTGACAATCTCATGATTTCTACACATTGTTCTCTATCTGATAGATGTGATTTTATCCAGTTTAGAGCTGGCCCCCGTATACCGTAGTTTTCCAATTTATCAAGAAGTAATTTGTGTGGTACAAAATCGAACGCCTTTGACATGTCAAAAAAAATTACAACTGTACTTTTCTTTTTGTCCAAGCTTAAAACAATGTCATACACTAACTGAAAAATAGCCAGAGTTGTTGATTTACCTTTCTGAAACCCATTTTGTTCTTTTTTAATTACATCAAATTTATTCCAAAAATTTGTCAATTTCATATGCATAGCTTTTTCAAAAACTTTAGACATTATGGGAATCAAAGTTATAGGTCTATAATTACTCATATCTGTCTTATTACCCTTTTTGTACAAAGGCTTAACAACAGATTTTTTGAGAATGGTAGGAAAAGTACCTGTTTCAAAAGAAAGATTTATGAGATGTGCAAATACCGGGACGATAAATTTAATACTTTTTTTTAGGATGTCTGTTCGTATGTCATCATAGCCGACTGAATTTGTATTGTTCAAAGACATTATAATATTACGAACTTCTATACTACTCAGTGGAGAAAGAAATATTGTGTTATCCAGTCGTGTTTTATTTGTGTTTTTACAAGGCTTCCTACTTCCATTTGTTAATTCTATTAGGTATTTATTAAAGGTATTGGCTATTTCTTGTGGATTATAAATTTTTTCATTTCCCACACTTACATTTTCAATGAAGTTACATTGTGTGTCATTGTCAAGGTCATCATTTATGACCTTCCATGCAGCTTTACATATATTTTGAGACTTAGAGATATACATATGATTACAATTCTTTTGAGACCGATAGATACATTGCCGTAGAATTCTTGAGTAATTCTGGTAACATATTTTGCTCTCTTTCGTTTTTTGCTTATAATAATTATAGCGAAGCGTTCTTTTAGTAGAACAACTGTGGCGTAGGCCAGTTGTGACCCATTTTAGATTCCGTCTTTTTTTCATGATCTTACACCTTATAAAGGGAAAACATAAATTGTAGAACAATGAGAAGTCCTCGTGAAAACTATTAAAAGCTGTGTCTAAATTTTCTGAAAGGTAAACATCACTAAAGCTCAAACAACTTAAACTCTCAAGAAATTTATTAACGTTTTCTAGACAATAGTCACGTTTTGTGGTGAAATAAGTAGTAACTGGTAACACATCTTTCTTACAAGGTATGCTAATCATTTGAGCAGTGTCATGATCCGAGAGGCCAAGTTTCAGAACTTCACTAACTCCATCCCTTGCATTGCTTATAATATGGTCAAGACATGAGTTTAATCTTGTTGGCTCTTTTATGTGTAATGTCAGATTATAGTTTTTCATTAAATCAGTTAAATTTGAAACAGTTTCATTTTGCTTTAGTGTGTTTATATTTATGTCACCAACTAATACCAACGTTTTTTTACTCATATACAATATTTTAAACAATAAGGTTTCGAGATATTCAAGAAAATGATTTACATTTGTTTTACCTCTTCTATAAACACACACCACTAACAAATTCTGTTTCAAAATTTCTACACCACAACATTCAAAAATACCGTGACATGCATATTTTTTTATATAACTTATTTCCTTATACTTAATACCATTCCTTAGAAATATACATGAACCTCCACGTGACTTGTCCCTACAATAACTTGATGCAAGTTCATAGCCTCTAACTTTTACAATATTCTGGTTTCCTTCTTTAATGTTAGATTCTGTGAAACACAAACAATGTGGAAGTTTTTTTTGGAAGGACAAATCGGTTAATACTAACTCAAGAATATCTCTTTTACTGTTAAGGCCTGCTATGTTTTGGTGCATTATTCTAAAATATGATTTACAATTAGGGACGAAAAAATTTGTCCTTATTTTGATTTAGTAATGTTTTGTTTGTTTGACTATAATAAAATGGTATAGTACCTTTTTTAGGAGGATCTCCATTTACTGTTGTTTTGAGATGTGAGAAACGCTGCGTGAATTGTTTGTCAACAGAGAAATAAAATGGGATGGTACCCCGCTGTAAATCAGCTGTACTATTGAGGTCTTTAACTTCTATTTTGGATGGGTTTGTTTCCTCTTGTAATTGTACATCCAGCAAACATCTCCGTGAGATGTCATCTTTAAAACATTTATTTCCTATTTCCGTCAATACTGATCTGTTGATATATCTCACTGGCCCCAACATTCTACCAGCTCTGTGTAAACTTTGACTATACCCGATAGGATACCTTTCATTTCTTCTATTTGACTCATTATGGACTTCAGATAAATATTTAGTAACCATCTCACTGTCACTATTTTCAACATTATAATCTTCAGAAGATGAATTTATAAATTTACATGTTGAATACTGGGCGCAGATGATTTTCAGGTAGTTGTTTAACTTTTTTTCGTTTATGTATTTATTTTTCTTAACACTCAGCACAAAACACTGTTTACCTTTTAGTACTTTCAGGGTAGCTGCTAGCTCCATCATCACCTTTGTTGGATTTTTATCATGTTCTCCAACGGATAAGACTACCATATCATTTTCCTGAATGCTAAAATCATCACATAACTTCAAAATCTCCTCAGTGTTGGCTTCAGGTTTGATAAATGCAGTAACTTCATAATTGTTCAGTAACTTCAAAAGTTTTTGAGAATATCTAAGACACTGTCTACCACCAAATAAAAATACACACTTTTTTCTTGGTTTTGGAATGGTGACAATAGTAGTTAAATTTGTAGTCATGTTTGTAGCACAAATTTCTCCCAGTTTACTCTCTTTCATTGTTTGTAGTTTTTTATCATCACTTATATGTTCCGGGGTAGAGGTCAGTCTGTTTTCGTCCTGAGGCTCCGTGGTACATTGCATTTTTGCTGAGGTATTTAGTTCAGATGTGATATTGATATTGTCTTGAATTTCATGAGGCGAACAGAAACGTGAAAAGTCAGAAACAAGTCTCCTGGACTTTTTCCTGCTATTTCGTACACAGTCACGTAAGCAATGCTTCGGGCTTTTACATATTTCCTTCAATGTGGATATTTGGTTGTTTTTCTGTAAGATGATGTTTTGTAGTTGGTTTTTTTCCAAAATAAGGTTGTCAATTTCGTTGTCTGCGCTCTGTAATTTTTGATTTAAATATTGATTTTCTTGTTTCAAACTTTCTATCATTTCCGTATTTGTTTCAGAAGTTGACAAGTCCAAATATCCCAAACTTCTCATTTGTATTTCCGAACCCATAGACCGTAACGACAGATTCTGCTACGTTTTGTCTCGTGCCGTTTTGTCGGCGCTCGCGTTGGCCTCCGCTGGGCCAGTGTGTGAATGCTACGTTTTGTTTCGTGCCGTTTTGTCGACACTCGCGTTGGCCTCCAGTGGCCCAGTGTGTATAGGCAGCTTAAAGTTGTTAGTTTTTGTGGAGGTTAAAAAGTTGCTCAAAAACATCACGTGATTAATGGACGACCCCGAATTGTATAAACATACTTATGATACATATTACTTATTGAATTGCTGTTTGTATTGGAGCCTCTTTTCACGCATGACCATGTGGTTTGCTCAATATATTTTCTTTCACCGGATCAGTGACGATGTCAAAAATACTGAATAATAATTAGGCGGGATTCGGACCTGTCGTAGGCTAACGTTTGTGAAATCGCCAAACGCAAATGATAAAAAATTGGCAGTCATAAGGACTGCCGCGAGAAGTGAAAACTAATAACTCAGAATTTGATAGCTCACTTAGATGGGGGAAATCGGAAGGTGTGGCTGTGACCATGGCTTATGAAGTAACTATTTTCTGATCTGTGCCAAGTGCCATCATGACCATCTAGATCACCCGAATTTACCCCAAGATTTCCTTCATTTACAAACGTGAAGCTTCAGCTCAATTTACAGCCCACAGAAAATCTTTATGTGGTCCGCCAAAAGAAGTTTGCACTTAAAAAATACGTGTGTTCTTTTTTATTGGCTACCACGGCTTCAATGTATGACGGTTGTTGCCAGGAATTGAACAACTCGAGCTTGTCAGTGGCCTTGGAGCAGCGCGTGGAGGTGACGAGCGGCGAGGGCCGCGGCTGGCAGCGCCGGCTGCTGATCGCGGCCGCCAACGCGCACTACACGCGCCGCGTCACGCTGCAGAACGTGGCCGACGCGTTCCACAAGTGAGACACTACACACTACACACGCTGACGTCACAACTCGAGCGTTTGACCAGTGAGCATAAGCATAACCAGCCCATTAAATCGACGCCTCCCATATATGTAAGTTGTTGCATCTCTAAAATCGTAAATTTACAGGAGAGCGTTCCAAAGACAAACATTGCATTTAAATCGTCATTTCTTGTTGTTGACGTGATAACGTCTTATAATTCGATGAAGCTGGCTGCACGCCCGCAAAACATGACTTCATGTAACGTTACCGCCATAGAATAGATAATATTTACCACCGTTACCTCGCCTTATTACTTTTCGAACCATCTAGTGAGTGAAATGTGTATTACGTTCAAGGAGTCTGTCCATGTTTTAGAAAAGCGACGATATGAAGTTAAGAACTTGTGCTAGTACAATGATGTACCCAGAGATGGCGCTTTGAACAGCTTTTCAAAAAGCTTCAGAATGTTTTACCTAGATGGCGCTTAACACAATCAGTATTTTCTTAAGACGTTGTCACGTTCAACTATCGTCAGTAAACCGACTTTACAGACAACCATTTTTTTTTGTAAAATTTTGGTAACAAACACATTTTTTTTATTATGTTAAAATTCGATTTAAATGCAATGTTGTGTCTTTGGAACGTTCTCCTGTAAAATCACGAGATTCAACAACTTGCGTGGGAGGCATCGAAATGTTCCCACTGCTGGGACTCGAGGCCTTCTCTCGCAAGGAGAGGAACAAGACTAACCTGTTCCAGTGCTGGTTGATGGATGACAAGTAAGAGAAAGAGGGGTGCTATTCCTAGGTATTGATTTAAATAAAAAGCTATCGGGTGTTTCGGCCTTTGCACAACTTGTGCAACTCTACAAAATTGTGTTGGACATCCCTGTTATATGTCGTCGACTATTTCAGACCCTCTTTTGACCATCAGAGAGACCCTCACTATTTCAAGGAGCTAGAGTGACTCAGTTGAGTGTTTTTTGTTTTGTTCATTAGAAAATTGCAGCCAGTGTTGTGCCAATGGCAGGGATGGTGGTAATAATAATTATGACGAAACTGTGTTTAATGGTGGTGGTGTAATTACAGCATTTTGGTGGTGGAAATTAACTCTAGCTTGAAATCTTCTAATATAGAGGTATACAAAGGTATATATTTATGTCGGTTTTAGTATTTTTAGTTAGTTTTATGAACAAAATGCCAATAAATAGGTACGTCGTAAATTCATTCACATGAAGCGTCGCGGCACTTTGACATTTAATTCGGTTGATAATTTATGGTTACATTTCACGGTTCACCTATTAATGTGTAAAAAACAAATTGAGATTTTTAGACTATTATAGATTTTCACTTTACTGATTAACATCATAGATCATTATCATCGTAGATCGCATCGTCGCTGTTAAGATGCGACGACGATGCGATCTACGATGATAATACAAAACGACGACGATGATACAAAAGAAGTCCATTCACTCTTGACTTGAAGATATAGATATTGTAACCTTCGGGAAAACCCACTCAGGCAACTTATTCCACAGCCTAACGATATTATCACAAAAGTGGAGTCAAAACCGCCTCGTTCGAATCTTTGGAACGTTCATGTAACGACGTCGCGTTTTCGAGTGTCTAAAAATATAAAACTTGATAAGTTATCTGATACTTTAATAATAAGTTGATTTCCGCTATCTTTTAATGTTTTGATCATGATGTGATTCATAAGTCTCTTGATGTGAGTATTTCAGGAGTACTCACAGTACAAATGAATGAAGTTATTATTTGTAAATATGACGAGGCCATACATGTAACTTATATTATTATTACAATAGTAATGTATGTATTCAATTTATGCCAATAAAAATATCTTATCTTATCTTTATCATGTAGGTGCTGTAACCATTTTCATTGTTCCAGTTTCAATTTCCCAAGGCCTACTAAAGCGCTGCAAGAAACGCGAGACGCGTTGAGTTCGCTCGAATCGTCTATAGCGTCATACAAATACGAATATTATTTCAAATTGTATGGATTTTTGTATATATTTTGCTCGAATCTGGCATGCGTCATTGCCTCGTGTTAATAATGCAACTTACAGTAAGGCATGAAAGAAATCTGCTTACTATTTGTTTAAATATAAGTATATAAATTCATTAAACTTCACAGGAAACACAGACCAGCTTAGCTTCACGGAGTCGCGATGCATTTATGAAGTGTTATCTAACTGCTTTGCTTTAAGGAATGTAAATCATGTGTCTAAAATATATGTTCTCTGTACAATCGGGACGATGATGGTCAAAAATATACCATTATAATTATTCCATCAAGTAGATAATGAAAAAATATGGGACACGTATTTTTAATTTTATCAAATTAGTAAAAATCTACAAAACTACAGAATAGATTCAAACTTCCGGAATTTTGACGTCACGTCTACATAAAAATCGTGTATAGACGTCACGTCACTCGAAACTTCTAACCACTTTCTCTTTTTTGTTCGTGTGAAACAAAAGAAAAAATACGTGTACAATATTTTTATATTCTAACTGACGGACTAACTATTATTTTTAAGTCACCTATTTATCTATTACCTATTGACTTTGTATCTATAGCAGCTAAATATCGACACATGACAGGTGAAAAGGACAATCAGTTCATTCAGGTGTTGTGTATGATTCGTCCACCAATATTTATTATTATTGTTAGAAGTTCATCAATTTATGAGAAAGGATGTAACTTGAATTGGTGAAAGCGTGTGGTACTGCCAGATGACAATAAAATCAACTTTCTGGTTTGCATACCCATTTGCATAGTTTATGGCTAGATAATGTTGTGAAGAGGTTTTCCTTCTACACCATGCAATTGTCTCACATTAAGTGGATATTTTATGTCTAATTAGCTGTTTTGGATACAAGTTCACATAAATAGGTAGTAGGTACGCAGACATCCTATTGAGATATATTTATCTGTAACAACGCAGTGCTCTAACTAGACATTTTAGGCGCGTCAACCTAAAATTTGATCGCCGGAATTAAAAAAAAGCTGCTTTGTAGTTTCAGCTGTATTGTAATTGCGATAAAGATGAAACTACATTGTTCTGTTTTGGCAGATGATTTCTAGACCTTTAAAGCGGTCATTTCTGGCTGTCGAGTCATGATCGATGCTTTGTGTTTGATCACCATCGGCAATGTCCTATTTACGGCACTGCGCTGATAAAATCTTGCTTTATGCTTTTCAAGAATTCACAAAGCTTAGATAATATTAACCAACGAGTTCCTTTTGTTGCAGCTTCGGCTTCCCGAAGCCGACGCAAGCGTTGCAAGCGACGAAGGAAGCGCTCAGTTCTCTGGAATCTTCCATAGCGGAGACGTATCTGGAATACAAGGGAGACCCATTGGTGGGCACGATAGAGCCCAGCATGTATATGGGACGCCACAAACTGGACCCGGACGAGTTGGTGGATGATGCGAGGCCGTACGTCTACGAGATTATCAACAACTTGATCGCTGTGCACGCGGAGGTTAGTAATAGTTATTTATTTTTGTCTTTATTTAACTTACTTATCTTTCAGAAAGTAGTGCAAGCAGAGTGTGACCGGGGTCATAAAATAAATCGTCCATTAGATGTCCTCAATTATTGTAAACCATAAGCTGGCTGGAATTCAGAATAACATTTGCAGCTTTAGACCAAGAACCCAGGGAGCGATTTTCAGCCGCGCCTGATGCGATTGCAGCCTTGTAGCTTATGTAGAACGCAGATATAAATTATGTAAAAAGTTAAAGCACAACTCACTACGCGTTTTACGCCCGCGGAGCACGGTTGCCGCGCGGTCGATGCTCGCCCGTCGTTCCATGAGTTCTTAGCCTTAGTAAGAGAACCAATTCCTTCTCCTAATTAGTATGTATGATTATACGAGTAACTAAATTTCACAGTCATGTTGTTAAACACCAGCTCCGCTAGTTCTTCGTAGCCTTCGGGAGTTCGTTAAAGAGATGGAAACAGCGAATGTGAAGTATGATTACTAGTTTGTGTACGGTCATGCTTTGACATGAAAGCGCTGCATGGCCAATCAATAGATTTATTAATATTATGTTCGTATGCGTTATGGGTCTTTTATCAAAGTATGTAATCTATAAATCTATTGGCAGAACGGACTAACTAGATTGGTATATTTTTGAAGTGAAAACTTATTTAGGCGCATCACACACAGATTTTTCGGAGGCTTTGAATTAAGCTCAGCACCACGCTCGGAAATGAAAGAAATGTTCGGGTGAACTCGGGACCGCCGTACTATAGCACTATAGTACGGTAGTACTATAGTAGTGTACTATAGCAAGAAACAATCAGCTGCTGCGGCTGGCTGTTTTTGAAGTGAAAACTTCTTTAGGCGCGCTTAAACAGATTTTTCGTGGGCTGTGAATTGAATTCTAGCGTCGCGCTCGGGTATGATATGAAATCTTCGGGTAAACTCGGGACCTTGGCGATTGGGCATCTAGAAATGCATGCGTCAGCCAATGGGAAATGCTGAAAGGGCGTGGCTTCGCCATCATGGCATAGCCATCTAGAAATGCGTGAACCAATGGGAAATGCTGACGCATTTCTAGATGGCCTTGCCATGATGGCGAGGCCACGCCCTCCGATTACACCCGTGTAGTTTCCAAAGTAAGCTATCAAATTCTGAGTTATACGTTTTCACTTCTATCGGCAGTTCCTATCACTGCCAATTTTTTTGATTTGTTCTTGGTCATGGATGCTAGTCCTTCAGCCGCATCTGTCACTGTTTACTGTGTTCAATTTATATGGAATCATTTTTACTTAAAATAATTCAAACGTTTTTAATAAGTAGTTATTTCTTATTTTATTTTTAACTTATGTCGTGTGGTCTTAAGCATTAAGCTTTAAGCTAAGCTAGGCTGGCAACGTTCTCAGGTGGACAGCGTGTGCGGGCCGACGTCGTCGCGGTACGTGCGCGACATCTGTGAGACGGTGTGCGAGGAGCTGGCGCGGCTGGTGCTGGGCGGCGGGGCGGGCACGCGCGCCGCCGCCTTCCAAGCGCGGCTGGAGTGCTCGCTGCTGCGCCTAGCCACCGCCGAGCATCTCACCTCGAAGGCGCAGTGAGTCTTGGTCTTAATTAACTGCTTATATGCTATGTAGACATCCCGAACCATAAATATCGCCACATATCGCCATCCCATATATAAGGCCGGGTCACACAGAGGCGATCCGGTAGCGATAGCGATCCGATACCGAGTATGGGATCGCGCCCGCTTGCTGTGTGTTAGGTTGCATACAAATTCGAACATCACAAAAAATATCGTCTCGCTATCGGATCGCCTCTGTGTGACCCGGCTTTAAATGTTAACTAAAATGGATTTTGATATAACAACAAAAATTAAAAGTATACATACGTCGGCGTCGATGATATATCAATTTATTTATATATTGATTTTTATTATAAAACTAGTAGCGTCCCGCGGTTTTGCCCGTGAATTTTCCCGTGATAAAACATAGCTTATGTGCTATTCCAGACTATGGTCTGTCTTTCTTTTCATCCCCTAATCCAAGGCATATGTAAAAAAGTAGGTGACCCGATTGACAAAGGTAACGGATCCCGGTGTATGTGAAGTGGCTAATACAACTAATATTGTAAATGTTACACTTTGTATGTTTGTTGCTCGATTACATCAGAGCTCCTGAACGGACCGGTTAGCAATCAAAAACATACTTCCAGTCAGAACCGCCTAATTCCAGTTCCCGTAATTTTCCGGCAAAGAAAAGTAGCTGATGTGCTTTCCGGGCTATAATTTAACTCTATTACACATTTCCACCCGATCCGTTTAGCCTTTCCGGCGTGATTGAGCAACAAATATCAAAACTTTCGAATTCATTTATAGTAGGATTGGTACCACCACCTAGATGAAAATCGGTTATTATCACAGACGTCAAATGTAAAAGACACACAAAGGCTGCTCGGAGACCTGATAAAAAATCATATTTACATGTGTTGGTGACTAGTGTAATGATTCGGATTATAATATCGTCTTGTATCACATTCACGCACAGAACATGCCATAATATAAATAATTTAATAAAATCGTCTGCAATCCAAGGATTAATTAAAAAATACACGATTTTCACCGCGACGAAATCAGACTGTTACGTTCGGGTATACTAAAATATTGTAATGACGTTACTTCATTCACTTTCTCTTCTTCTCTCGAGCGATTTCCACTTGAAAATGATTTCTCGCTCACTCGCTTTGTTGATCTTTTTGCGTAGCAAAAAAAATTCTTCATCTTTGGTTATTATTATTTTTCAGAAACTACCTAGCGGAAGCGTTGGGTGCCATCCCGCCACTCGAAAGTGAAGAAGACAAAAAGTGAGTAGATTATTCCGTATTCCAGAACTAAAATTAAATCGATTTTAGACATCATAAAAGTTATCGTTATCTTTTTATTGGCACTCAAAAAAGTCTTGACTGAAAATAAGTAGTAGGCGTAACAGTTTTGTTTGATAAACTAAATCATCTATGCTGTTAATAAGATAATAATTATTAAACCAACCACTACTTTGAAATAATAGCTCAGTTTTGTGTATGTTATTTTCGTATTCGTATTTGGCAATCATTCTCGCCCGTTGCGGTTGATTTTGAAAGCCATGCCAAGAAGCATCACGCGACCGTTACGTTACTGTTCTGTTATCTATACTAATATTATATAGCTGAAGAGTTTGTTTGTTTGTTTGTTTGAACGCTAGGATCTCGGAAACTACTGGACCGATAGGAAAGATTCTTTTTTTGTTGGATACTCCATTTATCGAGGAAGGCTATAGGGTATATAACATTACGCTACTATCAATAGGTACGGAGTATGAGTGAAGAATGTAAAAAATATTTCTCTTCGAGAGCTTTAGTTCCGTGAATTTAAATTCTCTTTGGTCGTTGAAGTCTGTGACGGCGCGTGTCTACATTTGAAGTTTGTGTCATTTGAAGTAATCAAATTTGTTCTACAACAATGCATTGTTGCTTATTTGCGTATTTTTAGGGTTCCGTAAAACGTAATAAAGTGACCAGCAAAGGAATATCCATTGCTGGCCACTTAGTATGGATTTTCCTCAAATAGACGCGGGTGAAACCGCGGGGCACAGCTAGTGAATAATAATTGTTACATTGTACCTACGTTAGTTATTTTCGAATAGATAATAATATTTCACAGCTATTCTTAACGATACAAATGTAAGCTTCTTGAATATGACGTAATTGTTATCGGCATTATTTAATAAGTTAGTAGTATATAAACCTTGGTGGCGCAGTGGGGATAACGACTCACAATCGTGAAGTCGTATAGGTACGAATCCTGTCTGTACCTCTTGAGTATTTTTCCAAGTGCAATGCCATGCCCAAGTTTTTCGTCGCTACTACTATTAATAGGTGAAGGAAAACGTGATGAAACCGTTATGCTCTAAAACATCTTTCGAGTACATACGTCATTCGCCAACCCGCACTGGGCCAGCTTGGTGAATTATGGTCTCCACTCTCCCCTTGTGAAAGACTGCTTTGAGTCCCAGCTGTGCGATCATACAGTAGGCTGCTTGTGTATGTTATGCTATATGAGAGAACTTCCTACAAGTTGGCGTTCTTTGTTATAGGCGAATGGATTCTATCATAGAAGGCTTCAAAAAGAAGATGGAGTTGCAGCTATTGAGTCTCAACTGCAATATGGAGATTATTTAGATTATGTTTTAAAATTATTGATATTGTTTTAAAATATAAAAAAAAATATTTTAAACTTTTAAAAGTTAAAAAATATTTTTAAACTTTTCAAATATTATTTTAAAATATTAAAACGTTGTTTTAAAGTATTATTAAAATTTTAGCTGAAGCTAGCCCTTGAAGCTGCGGTCATAAAATATTTTTTAACATTTAAGTTTAAGTACTTATTTTAGTTATTATTTATTAATAAGTTTTGAAAGTATTATAATCATTCATATTTATTGTTGTAAACATTAAATTAAGAGTTTATAAAGATGTTTACACCTCGAAAAAGACAAAAGTACGTTATAAATAAAACAATATAAACTATAGTTAAGCAAGAACTAATAAATGCAATATATTTTATTAAAAATAACCAGGTCGTTTTAGCGTTCCTCCTGCATCTGCTGATAATACTGAAACAAAAACAAATATTTAAATTCATAAAGAAAATAACACGAGTACTATCGTACTTGTACTACATGGTGCATTAACCTGATTTGTACGTAACGTGAAACAAATATGGTGTTATTGCTTCGATGTGATCTTTTCAAACACCACATTTTTATAATATACTAGCAGCGCCCCACAGTTTTACCCACGCGGTTCCCGGTTCCCGTTACTTTCTCATGGTAAAAACTTTCCTATGTCCTATTCCAGACTATAATTTAACTATGTTCAAAATTTCAACCCTTTCCGTTGAAACATTCCAACGTGAACACACGTCAATTTCAAAGAGACGTCGAATCAGCCGAATTTGACCTTACAAATGAATACCTCAGCAGCTTGCTTGTGGAGAACCGGAGCCATGGCCGGGCCGGTCTCGGCCACCATCCGACGGAAGTAACCGTTCTTGTTCTGCAGCAGAATATGTGGGTAGTCGTACTCCATTAGCCTACCCGCGTCAAGTACTAGGATCTATAATAAAGAGAAAAACGAATAAAATATGATGAAGAATTGCAAGAAGAGATAACATGGTGATTGGCATTTTCGATTTATGGCCTCCTTTTATGACACTCTGGAATCATTTTGATGTGTAACATCTTTTCTCTCAGTTACTGGTTATTTTTTGCTTTCGTGAAAAGGGACGGAAATGTGTTATAGAAAACAGGGGAAGCGCGCTCTATTTGATTTGACCAATGAGCGCGCAATTTGGTGGCGGAGCGATGGCTGCAATATTGTGCCAACACTTTTTGCGCGAGCTTGGTAGTAGTGTGTGATAAGAAAGAGAAAGGGATAAATGGAAAAGGAGAGCGCATGGGCACTTATAAAAAAAATTACATGTCAGATGATACATATCTCGTAAGTCTCGCTCGTTATTTTTTATCTATATCGTCCTGGTAACTCTAAATTTGCTATGCATTAACTGACGGTATAATAGATAATGATACGTAGTCGCCTTATCAAAAAGCTTCAAAATTGGTATTGAAGATTGAAGATTTACAAAGATCATAACCTTATCAGAATCAATGACCGTGTTCAACCTATGCGCTATCGTCAGCACAGTGCAATGCTTGAAGTGTTCTCTAATAGCGGTCTGGATGAGAGCGTCGGTTTGTGCGTCCACGTTCGCTGTAGCTTCGTCCAGGACGAGGATCTTGTCGTTATGGACTATGGCTCGGGCTAAACAGACGAGCTGACGTTCACCCACACTGAAGTTGCTGCCACCTTCAGAAACTTGCTTGTCGAGAGCATCTGAATGTAAGAATATCGTCGTTAGTAGGCTAAAACGTGACACTAGAATGAATTTCAATTAATTCGGGTCCGTCAATAGTTTTGGCAGTAATTTAGCGTTAGCAGTAGTTTAGGGGCGTCCATTAATTACGTGAGGCATTCAAGGGGAGGAGGGGGTCGAGTCAAATCCCGTGGGGCAATTCAATTCAATTCATTTATTCGAACCATTGGAAATTAACATCACTTGGTAACGTCACATACAGTTTTAAGGAATAATTAATTTAATATCTAAGCGGCTGTAAAAAGGCCTTGTCATGTAAAAAAATATTAAAATGCAGCTGTAAAGAGGCTTTGTCATAGAACATAATTATGATAAAAATGACATTAGAGATTATTAGTTATACTAAGATGTAATATAATACAAAATGTAATAATTGTTGATGTCTTTTTTATGCCAGTGTCTAGTTGGAATCAGAATTTAACATTGCTTAGGGCAGGAGGTGATCTCGGCAAATCTCAAGTCTTTTTTTTTTCGTAAAAAAATGTGTTCATTCTTTGAGAAAACTGGGAAAATTGAATAAGAAATGTGTAAAATTCTCACGTGAGCTGATTCTCAGGTTGAACAAAATCTCACCAAGAAGGGAGGGGGTATCGAAAAATCGTCAAAATGACCTTAAGTAATTTATGGATGCCTAGCCTTGTAATAAAAAAAGAGATAACTATTACCGACACCCTCTTCTTCAGTTTGCAGCTCGACATTCACCAACGCTTTAAGTAGTACTTCGTCGGGATATTGGTCAAATGGATCCAAATTCTTCCTCATGCTGCCGCTAAATAAGACGGGTTCCTACAAGGATATTAAATTTATAGAAGACCAGCGGCCTATTCCGGCTGCGCTCGGATTTTGTCATTTAAAGACTATTAATCGAAATAAAAACTATCCTATCTCTCAAGTTGGACCAGACTGCTCACGGTATGCCAATTGAATTTAAAATCGGTTAAGTAGTTTAGGAATCCATCGCGGACAATCATCGTGACAGGAGATTTATATATGTTAAGATTTCATGGTAAAAATACATTTGAAATACAACAATTCATGTTTTTAGGTTTACGTGTGCTGGTCTTTCTTTCTTTAAGCTTGCTTTGACGGTTTTTCACTACACTAGTATTATATATGAATTAAGGAATGTTTATCATTGATGGTGGAGCATGTTTTCGACATTTCAATGTCCCGCACCAAGTTTACAAACAAACTACATAGGTACTTAAAGTATTATACTTTAACACCGACTTGCACTTTTACCCTGGTATTACATGGGCTCATTAGAAAACTATCCCTATCTCCCGCTACTCAATAAATATTTTTTACCTGTGGTATGATCGAAATCTTTTCCCTCAATTCGTGAAGTCCAATTGAAGTAATGTCAATTCCGTCAATAGTGATTGTTCCGTCCAAGTATGCGAGTCTGAACAACGCTTGTATTATGGATGATTTTCCCGCCCCCGTCCTCCCAACTATTCCGACCTGTAAGAAAATAAAGAGAATTAAGACTCTACACTAGGATGTTTTTAAAATTTACGATCAATCAAGTACCTAGATACCGACGTTCTTCCAACGAGCGCTATACCTACGTTCCTACCTATTTTGCAACGAGTTCATTGTAAGGATAAGATGCAAGCGAAGTCCGAAGGGTCAGAGTGGACATCGTAGTTACTACTGTAGGGCCTAAGCCTAAGAGCACGTACTTATGTGGTAAGATTTAGTATATAAGCAGATGACAGCGGTCGAGCGACCAGTCTCTCGCCCCGCGTCACTTGTGTATAATTAACATCAATATAGTCAGCAGTTTATACAGTGACGTGGTTTCATTTCCTCTCCAGTACCAGTAACACCTACAGTGGTGACCCCGACAGTGAATTGAAGATTTAGAAGATTTGTTTTTGGTGTTGCTGAATTAATCATATTTCAATAATGTTTCCGCACGCTGCACCAGTAAGTGGGCAAGTAGGTCAGCAGGGCATGAAAGACGAGCGAACGAATTCCGCTGATTGTGCCCTGGCCGCTATAGGTGTGTCAACTAGACTTCCGGATTTTTGGGTTGACATGCCGCGGTTATGGTTTGCCCAGTTTGAAGCAGTGATGGCATCGCAGAAACAAGGGGATGGAGGAAAGTTCAACATGATTATATCAAAATTGGGGAGAGGCTCATTCCAGACGCCGGTGAACAACAGGTATACGGCGCTGAAGGACCGACTGCTGCAGGTCTATGAGGATAGTGCTGAGCGACAAGAACTTAGCAACAAGAACAAAATTATAGAGAACACCACGTGCTATGACATCGCTGCTGTGTCCGGGAGTAACGAACAGGTACCCCATTTACCTCTCACGGAGTTAGTCAAGCAGATGAGGAAGCTGGAGTTAGAAGTAGCTTCACTACGCAGTAAGGTTCAAGGCCAAGAACGCGGAAGAAGCCGAAGCAGCCAAAAATGGAGCGAAAATAGGACTGGTTCGCGGAAGAAAAGGGCACCAGGTGATCCAGAGTGGCTGTGCAGATCCCATTTCCGGTTTAAGAAAATTGCTATGCGATGTTAAACAGCCGATAATTGGAGCCGATTGTTCAAGGAATTTTAAGCTGACGGTAGAAAATTAGTACAGAGGATATAGAAAAATAGCAATTATTACGCGTTTGGTATTTTCGATTACGAGATTGACCTTTGGGTTAACTGGCGTAGAGCAAATAAATATTGGTGTCAATGACAGCGGTAGTAGTAGTAATAATGCTGAGCAATCAGTTTTGTTTGGATACTTAGATAACATAATAAATTGGCTCGAAAAATGCAACCTGGCATAAAGAGCATTTGCGTAGGTTATTTGAACGTTTACAGATATATTACATGGAAGTTGAAATAGGTAAATGTATGTTGCGAAAAGTAAAATAGATTTTTTATGTTACGAAGTCTCGGAAAATGGAATAAGTCCTTTGCCTGACAAAGTCAAGGTTATTCAGAACTATCTCAAACCGGAGACAGTAGAGTAGTTACGCAGGTTTTTGGGTATGTTTAACTTTTATAGAGCATGCATACCAAACGCTGCAAGAGTATAGAGAATTTTTGATAGATATTGACAGACAATGTGCAAAGAAAAGGGACAATATGGGCTAAAGAGGCAATTAGAGCGTTGGAAAAATGCTGCCAAGTTATAGGACCCGGGTCCAGGGGCAAGGTTCACTCTTATGACAGACGCGTCAGACATTAGTATAGGCGCGGTATTGCACAGAAGGAAAAGGGTCTTTGGAGAACCCTCGATTATTTTTGCAAAGAAGCCCACGGAATCCCAGAAAAAGTACTGTGTATACGACAAGGAACTTCTGGCGATTTATTCGGGTATGGTCATATATTTTAGAGATTGGATTGCAAGTGATATGCGTCACGTAATAGGAAATATAAATCAATAGTCATTAGTGCAAACTAGAACGCTGAGTGAGCAAAGCGGTTCGAAGTCAATATGCCAAGGTTAGCACGGAATTAAAAATGTGCCGAACAAGCGGAAGAGACATGACTGTGACGAGTTGAACGTAATTTTTTAGTGTAAACAATTTGTGATATAAGTAGATATGTTTTTTTTTGGGTTGTTAAATGTTTTTCTTTTTTTTAAGAAAGGGGTGTATGTAGGGCCTAAGCCTAAGAGCACGTACTTATGTGGTAAGATTTAGTATATAAGCAGATGACAGCGGTCGAGCGATCAGTCTCTCGCCCCGCGTCACTTGTGTATTAAGAGCAATATAGTCAGCAGTTTATACAGTGACGTGGTTTCATTTCCTCTCCAGTACCAGTAACACCTACACTACTTACCTTTTCTTGAGGGCGAACTTCTAGATTCAGTTTGTTTAATACGTAGTTCCCTTCAGGGTGGTACTTCAAACTCAGGTTATTAAAGTGTATGGCACCATGTGTTGGCCAATCTTTCGGCGGTTTTTTATCGTCATCCTAAAACACAAATTTTATAAAAAATATCGCAGTCATTGTGCAGTATTCCCGTTACCCGTTAAGTTGGAGTTGTCAAGCATTCTTTCTGTGTTATTCACATAAGAATGCTCGGTTTTGCATATCTAACCTACGAGGAATCAGACTGGGTTATGCCCTTGATCGTACCTACACACTAAATATAATGCGAAAGTCAAAAAGTTTCTTGTAAAACTCACGCTTATTAAAGCGGCCTCCTGGGGCAATTTAGTGTATTCTATGATTCTCTCAACACTTGTCATTTGGTTCTCCATCTCTGCCGACTGCCGCATGCCCCATTGGAAAATTCCGGTCAGAGAAATAGACTGCGTAATGGCGAGTCCAACGTTGCTACCGTCGATATCTGCTTGTTTAAAGGTAATTTGTTTTTACTTTTAGTTTATTAATAGGTAAATAATAAATAAATATTAGTGGACAATTCACACACAACACTGACTGACCCCAAACTAAGCAAAACTTGTATTATGGCGGCCAGATTTATTTATTTATTCAGTCCACCAACATTGTGTACACCAACATTTTAAAAGAGTAACGACATTAATTAATTACAAGGCTAAGTGCCACAATAATTATAGGTGAAGACATCATGCAATTTGAGCCGAGAAACTGAGTTATATAAAATAATTGGGTCAATTTTAAAATTAATATTAAGTAGCTGAATATCATTTAAAATTAAAAAATAATAATAATAATAATAATTTGCAATACATAAAATATAGTGATTTGAATATTATTTGCAGTATTACCTATTAGAAAGTCAGAGATCTAAGGGATCCCTTAAAGTTATTCAAATTGCTGCCAAAAATATCAATGGCGTAGATAGCGGATATAGTACGTATACTTGTATAGGTGTAATTTTATGTTGTGTATCGTTACAGTTGTGTAAATTATTAGTCTTAAAATCTCTATGTAAAATACAAGGTTCCGATCTTGATATGTTTGAAACGAACTCTTCATCACTACTGGCTTTAAAGGTGGAGGAAAATATCGTAACGAAACCGACGTCCCAAGAAAGACATGTGTCATCCGCCATCCAGCGCTTGGCCAGCGTAGTGGCTAATGCCCTTGACTTTTTCTTTGTGAAAGAATGCCCTGAGGCTGAAGGAATATAAAATGGGCTGTTTAATTTGTTTCTTTGGCAGCTCAATTTTTTTTTTTAGTAGGTACTTATTGGTACTTTAAAAAATAAAATTTGCTTCCTCTTTTTTTAAGACTAGTAGCTCTTGTTAAACTAACCACTTTTCATGAGGCAGCTGAACGTGACGCAAATGATAAACAGCAAGCAAATAACATCGAGGAAGTATCCGAAGGCACGGCTGCAGCTGATGAAGAGATACCATGCGGAGCTGTGCAGGTCTTGGTGCAAATCGAACTCCTGGATGAGAAGGGCTTCTGCGCCGAAAGATCGGACGGTCGCTAGCCCTAGCACTGTCGCGTTTAGGTGACCGAAGACAGGGCTGCGAGCTACGGAGAAAATATGGTGGGTGAGTCATTTAAACAATACAACATTTCTATACAATGACAATATACTCCTATTTTTTTTTTGATAATTTTTTTAGCCGCGTAAACACTTTTTGGTAGGCGAAAATCATTCGGGTTCGCATCACCGATACGCAGATTACGCAGCGGCACGTGCGCGTCAAACGCATTTAGATGGGTGAAATGTTGTGAGTTCGGGTCAGCGAGATGCAATAATAGGTAAATGTACCTATTGCTACAGGTGGCATATTGTCCGCTGTTTAATACCTACTGATATTCTAAGTTATAACGTTATAAGCTTTCACTTCTACTGGCAGTCCTTATAACTGCCAATTTTTTTTTTAATGTTTATGCAAATAACACGCCTACCCATTGCAGCATCGATGCACTTGGTCTAACGTTCTGCGCGTCCCTTCTCGGAAGCGTCCGACCTGGCGGCCAGATTACGTCTCTTCGTGCTAGAGTATTGTTTTATCGTATACATTTCGGTCTGTATGATCTAATACGATCTTGTCCTTTATTTTACTAGACTTCTCGTAGAAAAAGCGATATAATTTCATGGTTGATATTCCAAAGAATCGAACGAAAACGTTTGACATCACTTTCATAATAAAAACATTTAACCCACTTACTGATTCCTTCAAGTCGCTTGACGGCGCCAGTGGTCCGTATATAAATTACTCTGAAGAGGTAAAAGATTATAATCGCCGCTGTTATCGGAATAAGGAGTGTGATGTCTGTCATTAAAATCACAATAATTACGCCGGCTAGATTTAACATGATCTGGAAAAATATAAAATAGATTTACGTTTTAATGGGTTGGATTTGGTAGATACCATTGTAGACTACAGGCCCGTGAACAAAATTTACGGGTCAAATGAACCAGCAGGAGACCTATATAGGATGATAGACCGGTACAAAATAATAAGATTCAGCACTATGCCGTCACTTGTAAGCTGTCCAACTGAGTGCAGGTGAGAATTCAAAAGTGCAAGTAGAGTGGGTACATTTTGGTCATTTGTTTCTGTACGGCATTCTTACCATCCAATAGATCCATGAAAAATAATGAGAAAACGCGTAGTGCCGTACAAAAATAGTGGTCCACGAAGTCGGAAACATTATTGATAATCCGGAAATTTTGAGGGAAAATTTGGTCATTTGATACAGTACGGCATCGATTCCATACAGTTGCAATACCTCTTCTAACCC